>CAIIXF020000005.1:21603874-24334383 GCA_903813345.2 Owenia fusiformis
TTCAGACACCATCATCGTTGCGAAGGTCACGTGATGACTATCCCTACTGTGTTCAGGCCCGTAAGACACTTTTCTCGAAGGGGGGGGGGCGGTTTTTACTAAAGAGAATATGAAATTGTCAATTTTTGCCGCGTAAATCAAATCGCGTAAGTCAGAGGGGGGGGGGGTCGGTTACTCCCTATATTGGGGCCATTCAGCCTATTTTGTTGTTTTATTGTTTTTAGATTAAATATTGAATGAGCAATTTGGAGAAACGCTGGAATAGGGGGAAGGTGTGCTAGAGGCATAAATGTTTACCCGAAACTTTTTACCAGTTCAAGATCACATTCAGTGATTTCTGGACACTTTAAGGTGTTTTAATCAATAGAATCAATTAACGGAAATTCAGATTTTCAATCATTTTCTTCTTAGGGGAGCGAGGGGGCAGCACAGGAAAATTCTACCAATTCAAGATGCTGTCTGAGCACTTTTAATGTGTTTGAGTAAATTAATGCTTTAGTTTTTGGGGTGGGGTGCCAGAAATTTTTATGATTTCATTATGTCACTTGGTGACTGTTTAAGTGTCCAAACTGTCCAATTGTTTTGTATGGGTTGTGAGGAGTGGCCACTCCCTGTAGAAAATTTTACACTTTTCAGATGCTATTTGGTGCTTTCTGGGCTTTCTGAGTCAATAAAAAATGGGAATTCTTTTAGGGGTGTCAAAGAAGATGAGAGGGTGAAGTGTGGGGTGCCAGAGGGGGACCAAGTGGTTGTCCCCCAGAAACATTGACCATATCAAGATGCTATTTGATGATGTCTGGGCACTTTTTTGGTGCATCTGAGTACTTTTAAAGTGTATGAGTCAATAAAAAATTTGAAAAATAATTGTTTTTCTCAATTTTTGAGAATGGTCAAGGGGGGGGGGTATGCCAGAGGGGGAGGTTGGGTGGGGATACCAGAGGGCGAGTAAAAATTATTGACTATATCAAGGAGCTATTTGATGATGTCTGGGAACTTTAAAAGTGTCTGAGACAATACACAAAATTCAGAATTATTTCAATTGTTTTGTAGGACATGTGAGGGGTGACCAACTCTCCTAGAAAATATTACAATTTTAATATGCTATTTGGTGCTTTCTAGGCACTTTCAAAGTATATGACTCAACAAACAAATATGAAAAAATCTTGGGGTGTTTAAAGGGGCGGGAGGGGGGTGCCAGAGAGCGAGGTGGGGTGGGGATGCCAAAGGGCGAGTAACTGTTTGTCTCCAAGAATCATTGACTATATCAAGGAGCTATTTGATGATGTCTATGGCATTATTTTTGCTTCTTTATTCATTAAATTCAAATATATTCGATATATGAAATATTTATATTCGCTAAATCATTTTTCCATTCGGTAAAAACGTTTATTTGTTTGTTAAAGCAAATTAAGTTTTCAAAATAGCCAATCACTTAATACTTTGTGCATTAAATTACATATTTCATTCGTTAAATGATATTTTTGCGTAAATTGTTATGGTATTCCCTAAGAGTAACACATTATATGCACAATATTGAATTTCTATTTGAACCCTACCGAAATAAGTTTGGCTATATTAACCAAATGGTTTATTTTTCTATTACATAGTTAATGCATTTTATCGAAAGCTAATTTGCTATTTACCGAATGCAATAAAGTAATATTCGATAACTTGCGTTGTTGTTCGATATTTTGTCACGTGACTTCGAGATTTGCAAAATGGCCGCGCAGCTATTCTACAAAGTACAAATATATCGCGTGACTGAAAGTCTCGTTAATTATCGAAAAATAACGAAATTTATCGAATGTGGCATTCGGTATTTACCGAATATAAATAATTTAAATACCGAATGTACAAATAATTAATTGAATTATACGTGCGTTGAGGAAAACAAATTCGCTGTATCACACAAATACATGTATAAATATCAAATGTGAATTGTCAATACAAAGAACAAGTGAAACTATTTAGCGAATATAAATTGTATAGATTATTACATTTGATAAAATAAAAAACATTCGATAGATTGGGTAAAGGTTTGGTAAATTGTTTTTTTATTTGGTATTTATGGAATATTAATGTACCGAATAAAGAAGCAGTTTAAACACCATAGATGTCAGCCAACTTTAAAAGTGTCTGAGACAATATATAAAATAAATTCAGAAATTTTCAATTGTTTTGTTTTGGGTATGAGGAGTGGCCCACTCCCCCTAGAAAAGTTAACAATTTTAAGACACTATTTGGTGCTCTTTGGACACTTTCAAAGTGTATGAGTCAATTAAAACATTTGAGAAAATCACATTTTTTCCCATTATTTAGAGGGGTGTCAAGGGGGTGGGGGGGGGGGTGGGGATGCCAGAGGGGGAGCAAGTATTAGTCCCCCAGAAACATTGACTATATCAAGGAGTTATTTAATGATGTCTGAGAACTTTAAAACTCTCTGAGACAATACACAAAATTCAGAATTATTTCAATTGTTTTGTGGGGGATGTGAGGGGTGGCCAACTCTCCTAGAAAATTATACATTTTTAATATGCTATTTGGTGCTTTCTAGGCACTCAATAAAAAATATGAAAAAATCACAATTTTTTTCAATTTGGGGGGTTTAAAGGGGGGGGGGGGGTGCCAGAGAGCGAGGTGGGGTGGGGATGCCAGAGGGCGAGTAAGTGTTTGTCTCCAAGAATCATTGACTATATCATGGAGCTACTGGTATTTAATGATGTCAGGCCACTTTAAAAGTGTCTGAGACTATACATAAGGGGGTCGCACCCATCGCACCCCCCCCCCCATCTGACGGCCCTGGTGTTACTTCTCATGTTCACATTTTATGTTTTTCAGCTTGAAATCCCTACAACTACTCTTCATGTTTCAGTATGATCCTAATCGGCACCAATTTATTTTGGTTTCAAAATAAACTACCCCCTCTTATACTGGCTTGTCACGTCCAGAATGTGTGACTAATCCCACACATCTAATGTTTGGTACTTTGTTTTAAATACTGTAACATGTTTTAGACGCACCTATAATAATTTAATTTTAGTGTGCCATTGTTTCAAAGATGTAGATTCTAAATAAATAATAAATAAAAATCAAGTTATTAATTGCGCATGCGTTTAAATAAATTGAACCAATTGAATTGCTGGATTTTATGTGCATGTGCCAAAAAAACGAACCAAAGATGGAACCTTTCGCAGATTGCCCCTACACCCTATGCAGACAGAGCCTGTGGGAAATATTGGGTGCGGAGCAAATGAGCGGAGGGTGCGGAGCTAACGGTTATTTTTGAATTTAAATTTGGGATATTTCTGAAACTAAGCCGTTTTGGGACTTCAAATATACCAAGATATGTGTATTTGACACCAAATATCAATACAATTGTGAAAATAATAGCGCAATTCATTCTATAGCGACGCAGTGTGCCTTAAACCTTTCCCAGACCTATATATTTTGAAATCATCCTTTTAACTGAGTCCCCAGCATTCATAAAAAATGGTGTTCAAGGTGCACTATCTATACAAATTATTTTTGCATCTTGGAAGCCAGGCAGTATCTGTGTGATTTTATAAAAATTCGGAAATTTTTTCAGATATGAGCCCCCTCTAAATATTGGGTGCGGAGCAGCTCCATAAACGTAGCTCCGCACCCAATATTTAGAGGGGGCTCATATCTGAAGAACATTTCCGAATTTTTATAAAATCACACAGATACTGCCTGGCTTCCAAGATGCAAAAATAATTTGCATGGGTAGTGTATCTTGAACACCATTTTTTATGAATGCTGGGGACGCAGTATTAAAAGGATAGTCTCAAAATATATAGGTCTGGGAAATGTTTAAGGCATACTGCGTCGCTATAAAATGAATTACACTACTATTTTCACAATTTTATTGATATTTGGTGTCAAATACACATATCTTGGTATATTTGAAGTCCCAAAACGGCTTAGTTTCAGAAATATCCCAATTTTAAATTCAAAAATGACCGTTAGCTCCGCACCCTCCGCTCATTTGCGCCGCACCCAATAATTCCCACAGGCTCTGTCTGCATAGGGTTCCCTAGTGCCGGGGCAATCTGTGTGAAGTTCGGATTTTACTTGGTTCGGTTTTTCATTAGGCTAATGGAAGATTACCACGATTCATATTGTTTTTCTGCGATCAGTTCGGCTTGGTTTGTACATAAAGGAGAAGTTTATATTCTGACATTACACTCATGTTTGGTGTATTTGTTACAAACAAAAATATTCCCGCAATAAAAGGTGCATTATGGGTAGGGACTGCTGTGAATCAATGAACAAACGTGATATCTATCTAAATTATAAGTTCTTCATAGCGCATGCGTTATAATAAATTGAACCAATTAAATTGCTGGATTTAATGCCCATGCGCAAAAAGCCGAACCTAAAAATGGAACCTCACGCAGATTGCCCCTAGTGGAACATCCTGGACTTCGACATCCTGGCTTTTCGAAAGAAACCCGTACGAAAACAAACCAACGAGGTTGATTTTGAAAGCTAGAAGTTTCACGTGTTAGACAGCAAAGTACAAGAGAGGTATGTTGGATCATTTTGTAATAAGCGTATAGTCTCTTCTATTTGTTAGTGAGGATATTTTTTCGAAAATATTATCAAGAATCTTCTGGAAAATGGCGGACAGTCATGTGTACAGTGGTGAACATAAATAATTCCTAGCCTACTAAGATATTTGCTCACATAGTTGGCCAGATCGTAAAATTTTAAATGTTAGTAACTACTTTGAATTTAAAAAATACGGAGTGGCTCCAGGACCGACAATTGTCGGTACTAGAGACTGTCCAGGGGTATTTGCTGGGGTACCGACAATTGTCGGCACTCTATCGTCACCTAGTAGTGTCAGATAGAGAACCGACAATTGTCGGTACGCAAGTGGCTGCTACGTGTTTTTGCTAGAGAGCCGACAATTTCATAAATAAATTCACTACTTCTAATTTCATAAATAACTTCATCACTGGTAGTCTAGTGGTTAGCGAGCACGATTCGAACACACTCGGTCCCGAGTTCGAATCCCGGCAAGACCTATTTTTTCTTTTGAGGGGGGATAGTGCTTCTTTTGCATCGTACAGGCATTAACTTGTAGTGAGCCATAATTTATTTCGACAAAAATTGATTCAACTTCCATCAAAATTGTCCTACAAGCTTCAATTAAAAAACATTTTAAAGCTCTTTTCTTGTTCTATCTAATGGGTCGATATATACAATTAGGAGGGGATGCTTTCGCCCCCGTCGACCTCTACCCTTACTACGCCATGGCACAGGAGAAATATCTCATTTGGAATATATCACTGTTTACTTTGCGTTTGGTAGCTCTCTCATGCGAGATGGAATCGTAGCCATATCTAAGGGAGCCAAATGCAACTTCCATCAAAAATTGTGCTATAAGGTATGAGTACAGTAATCCAACACCAAATTCGAAAATTCATAACAATACTTTGCACATATGCCGTTCGTGACCAACTATGAAACGCTTACCCCCCCCCCCCCCATAGTGTTATACATCAAAATGCACCTGTCCATATAGGGGTTCGATTGACCTACATCAAATTATAGGGAGTCAGGTTACTTTTTGAGATATCAGCGTCCGTTTATTGTAACTCGCGTTTGCTACCACTTCCTCAATTCTGATATGACAGGCAAACGCGTAGTAAACATCCTCACGTTCGGAACTATTTTGACCTACATCGCTATTTTCGTAATTCAAATGAAAGTTGAACTCCTCTTTATTTTGATACCAAATAGTTGCATACTAGGTACCCTAGAAGCCAACTATGGGTTATTTAGAACGATACCACAGGTTTTTAAATGGACTATATACCTTTTGGCAGATGGATATGGAACCTCATACCATACGATAAGCTCTAAAAAACATTCTAGCTATTTTCTTCTATCTAATGGGTAGCAAACGTCCCTTCCTTTTTATTGGGTTTTCAACGTTTACTACCATTCCCTGTTCCCGGGCTACCATTTTTTGACTGGGTTTGGTAATCCCCGGGTAACCGGGGCTAATGCCCTCCCCGGGTTTTGCACTTGTTCCCAAAATATCCGTATGATATCTGAAATATCCCCCCGCGCATTGCGCATGCGCCAGAAAATTCGAAAATCAATATTTGTCGGTCCTCTAGCGTGTAAACACAGCATATCTCCCGTACCGACAATTTATTTGTCGGTCCTCTAGCGTGCCACCACATCAGAGTCTAGAGTACCGACAATTGTCGGTACTCTAGCCTTTACGTAAAAAATAAGCAATCAAAGGCCCATATTGAAGCAGTATATGTAAAAATAGAAACATTTATACATGTCCCAACTTTTGTATATTCTAGTCTCTATCTCTAGCAGTGTTCTCCCCAGGATTTTTTCCCAACTGGGTGCAATATTTTGTCACCCTGAAAATTCGCTGCTCGCTTCGCTCGCGTTTTTCGAATTATAAACCTGCTGACTTAAGGTCTCATGGAAGTTAACAGGAAATGACAAAACAAAAAATGACAAAGCCATGCTGGATTTTGAAAATTTTTTGAACCAAGATAACAGAGTTCTGTTTGGACCTCCAGTCAGTTTAACTAGTTCCAAATATCATTTACATGACCAGGAACACAATTGAAATGGTCAGAATGACCATAAACATGATAAAATAACCTTTTTAGCCCTCTGAAAATGTGACTGAAAAATAGCTAAAAGTAGGTGCTCAGGAAAGGTCAAATGAACAGAATCTTTTGTTTTTTTCAGAATATGTGTCCAATATATTGCTCTAAATGACACAATCTTTGAAATTTAAAAAAATCGTCTGAAACAATAATGGCTGTGGTAAAAAGGAAAATAGATCGATTTTCAATTCAGTTTTTTTCAATTTTTTCTTTTTCTAAGAATGATATCAAATTTTTTTGAATTGTATCATTTAGAGCAATATATTGGGCACATTTTCTGAAAAAGTCAAAATATTCTGTTCAGTGACCTTTCCTGAGCACCTACTCTTAGCTATTTTTTAGTCACATTTTCAGAGGGCTGAAAAGGTTATTCTATCATGTTTATGGTCATTCTGACCATTTCAACTGTGTTCCTGGTCATGTAAATGATATGTGGAACTAGTTAAACTGACTGGAGGTCCAAACAGAACTCTGTTATCTTGATTCAAAAAATTTTCAAAATCCAGCATGGCTTTGTCATTTTTTGTTTTGTCACTTCCTGTTAACTTCCATGAGACCTTAATCAATATAGCTCTTCATAACCCATTAAAATATAACCATTAATAAAGTAGCAATACAGGGTGCTAAAACTCAATTTTTCTCTGTTGCCATTTTTGTCGGGGCTTAACTCTCTCATGACTGAAAATTTGGGGGAAATGGGAAGAAATGAAAAACTTAAATGTAAATGAATCTAGAAGCAAGAAAAGGAAGCAACACCCAAGAATTTATATATCATTTTGAAGGGCTATACCCATACTTTATGTTTTTTGAAAAAAGATGTGAATATGCAAATGAGATAGGGCCATTGTGACGTCATAATTCAAGATGGCGCAGTTGGATTTTTTCAAAATGGAATTATTTTAGCATTTAATTTTTTATTGAGACTTTAATTTAAAAATCTGAAAACACAGAATTATAGATCTTTTTATGCTGATTCTAGTGGTATTTGTACCATGACGTAACTCCTACAAATAAATTTTTTAGAGCTTCGAGACTGCAAATTCTCGGAAAATCTCTATGGCGATTTAACATGGGATTTTATTGTTTCCTCTGAAGGTTCCAAACTGTGTGAGCACAGGACCGTGGGTCCTTCATATTAAATCGAAGTGCAATTAGATAAGGTAGCGATAATTTATTTGCTATATTTGTTGAGTTCCAAACCCAATCTTATTGTATAACAAGTTTTAAAGCTAAATATAGCGTCAATAACCTGTATTTTAGACATGAAATCAGGTCCCAAAAGTGACAATTTTGGAGTCCCCGATCAACATTAATAGTCAATCATTAAGGCTGAGGAAATGTTTCAACCAGGCGCCAACTAGGCGCAGGAAATGTTCAACCAGGCGAGCCGCCTGGTGAATCATATTGTGCGGAGATCACTGTCTAGTTTGTTTTGTAGTTTAGCTATCATGTCTGTGCCCTCTTTTATTTTGATGCTTCTCCGCCATGTTATTTTCCACAGTCAGACAGAATGTTTCTGGCGAAAGGAAATTCTGGGATTTCAAACACTTGAAGTTGGGAAACCGGAATGGCTTACCTTTTTTAATTCCCGAATCTCTCCGAAATTAGCTCATCTTGGTGACTGTAAATTGCACAGCTGTATTCAATGGAGTCTTGTCATATTCAATCAGCCTCAATTTTAAAGTGTATATTTTATTTTTAACGTGATTTCATCGTTTTTTTGTCGACTGGTAAGAATACGCCGGGCAAATGGCAAGATGGATGACTTTTGACCTGACCTACACCGATGGCGGTGACGTCATCAATTTTATCTATACAAATTCTATTTGGTCACGTGACCTTGTGCCAGAAGTCCGACTTTTTGGTCAGTCGACCTGTTCAAAGTACATTTAGTAATAATTATTGCTTTTCAGAACAATTTAGGAAACAATATTTTCTATCTACGTCGATTACAAAGCATCTAAGGTACGTAAATTTATATGAACAACTGAGTCAATAGGGATAAATAGCCCAACGAGAGTCGGCGGTCTTGAAAAATACTTGGATCTGGATGCCAGTCCTGTTATTGATATAATTCCAGGGCAGTTCGAAGAATGTATTAGATGTCCGTGTTATTTTCGGAAAAATTAACATGGCTGAAACTCCCTAAATTACAAAAGGCCACAGCTTTTTGCACATTATACATAACTATCTGAAATATACAAAAGTTAGGACAAGTACATATGTTTATTTTTTATATACTGTTGCAATATAGTCATTTGATTGCTTATTTTTTAAATTCAAAGTAGTTACTAACATAGGATTTCATAGGCTCAAAGAATAATTCAGAAGATGCGTCACTACAGTAAAATTTTTAATGTTTGGAACTACTTTGATTGTCGGTACGGGAGACTGCCCAGTGAGTATTTGCTCCTGTAGCAACAATTGTCAGTACTGGAGACTGCCCAGTGGGTATTTGCTTGAGTACCGACAGTTTTCGTCACTCTATCGTCTCCTAGTAGAGCCCTAGTAGGGCAAGATAGAGGACTGACATTTTCAAAAATGAATATACTCCTGTTTGCATCGTTCCCTGATTATGTAGGAGTTACTGTCCAAGGCTGCTATGTTAGAATCAAAACACAAATTCGATAGATAAGTTCATATGGTTAAAATAACGAAATAATGAAATGTTACCGTGTGTCTACTTAGCAGTTTGTTCTATGTCATCCCTCCTGCTAGGTTACATTGTGGAACTCAGGCAAACACGACGCTGAAGGCATAGCATAGTGTTGTAAAAAATTTGTATACATAAAAATGATAAAATATAGAACCATTGTGCCACTTTATAAAGTTTAGCTCAATTATAAGAATATTTACATGTACTGTAAATGCTATGTTACCATTGTAACATTTACGGTAGTGCATAGTTAATAAAATATGTAATTGAAACTTTTATGGTAATACACTGTTAGTGAAGTACAACAAGTATGAAATCTGCTGTTTTTTTTGAGTTCATACTCTAAAGTCTCTAATACTAAACTAATACAACTAAAATGTTTGATTGTCCATATACTGTATGACTTAGTTTGTAAGTAATACTTGAATGTTTCACATATCATGGTTTATGGAAATGTCTCTACATTTATAAAAGTGTAAACAGTCTAATAGAAAGTTGGAAATATCAAAATATAAAGCTTATGTTACTTGAAACAAACAAACACTTGTATATTGCAACGATGTTGATACATTTAGAGATCAATTCTTTTCGCTGGATTTTAGATTCTGGTAGATCTTCTCAAAAGCACAGGTTCTTTACAGAGAGTTTTACTAGGAGTACAATTACTGGTTGTTTCAGATGATTTAGGAGGTTCAATAGCAACATGAGGTTGAGATTTGATTGGTTTAGGGATACAAAATGGTTTGACAGGACTGGGGCTTGGTGCTTTAACTGGTTGTGTTTCAGTGACAGGGTCGGGAATGTGCAAGAGGTCTTGACGGTCCCTTCTGTATACACCACCATTTTCTGCTTGTATTTTGTAAGATCTCTGTGAAATCTTCTTAAGCACTTTGGCTCTGACATCCCATGTGGCTTTCTCATCATGCTTTGATTTCATTCTTTCAGTATCATCTGGGGTTAAATTTGATAGATTCCTTGATCCTAGGGATCGTCTGAGTCTGTTAAGTATAGATCCTTTCTTTGGTTTCATGACTTGGGGAATGTTGCTTCTTAGTTTCCGCCCCATTAGCATTTCTGCTGGAGACATACCAGTTTCAATTGGTGAGTTTCGGTATGCCAACAATGCTAAATATGGATCTTCTTTGTTGTGGGCAGCTTTTTTTCAGCATGTGTTTCACGGACCTCACTGAATTTTCAGCCTTTCCATTCCCTCTATGTCTATATGGACTAGACAGTGAGACTTGGAATTCATATTGCTCAGCAAATTTGGAAAATTCAACTGAAGCAAATTGTGAGCCAGTGTCCACTCTGACTACAAATGGTATCCCAAGCCTGGAAAATGTGGATTTCATCTGATGGATGATGGTACTGGTTGATGTGTTTGATAATGTAGCTACCTCTGGATAAGTTGAAAAGTAATCTGTCATGATCAGATAGTCTTTGCCAAATAGGTGGAATATGTCACAGCCTATTTTCTGCTATGGTGCAGTTGTTCGGTCTCCATCAACCATAGTCTGTTTCCCCTGACCATATCTGTGGATCTGGCAGGCTTCACAAGAATTTACCATATTACAAATATTTTTGTAAATGCCTGGCCTTTTTTAACGAATGATATCAAATTTCCCAAGATTGTATCACTGAGAGCAATATATTAGGCACATTTTCTGAAAAATGCAAGAGATTCTGTTCAGTGACCTTTCCTAAGCTCCTACTTTTATCTATTTTCAGTCACAAAGGACCTTATACACCCTCCATTGGGATCTCCCCATGGGAAAAAATAATTCAACTGATTTTTTAAAATGAGTATTTTGCTTCAATTATTACATTTATATGCATACTAGTATCTTGTTGACCTATATTCAGCACTGTATTGATGTATATACCACTTATTAGGGTCATAATTCAATCATGAAGTGTAGAGGCATAGATTCCAAACCAGGAAGTATTTTTGTGTCTGTCAAAATCCATTTACATCCTACGCATCCCTGCATCTTATCCAAATATGTTACTACATAATGAAATATAATAGTATAATCTTTGGTTTGACAAACTTGTTTGATATTTGATAAGTGTAAAAGTTGTTTTTTGAGCATTTTTCTATAGCCATTTTGTAGAAAAAAATGATGAAAAAATGTACAATCTTTTAATTTTAAGTATGACCTGAATCGATTGCAAACTTCATATTTGCACATTTGATGAGATAAACCATTTGTGTCGTATTGTGAAATTATTAAGTTTGCAATCGATTCAGGTCATAGTGTATTTTTGGTATTTCTGTGATAATCAATGGAAACCAATGGCCTCTATTGGGATCTGCTGATATCCTCATGTAAAGTCAATGGTGCACAACCCCATGTAAGTCAATACAACCTTACTGAACGAAATGATCTCTATCTCAGCTTATGTATGTCCGAGCACTTTAATATTTTCCAAAGTATTATGACATTTTATTCTTCATGTTACACCTACGAATGATTCATTTTGACCATAGGGATATTTGCCAATAATTGCACCTTGTCCTTTCAGAGGGCTGAAAAATTAATTTCATCATGTCTAGGGTCAATCTGACCATGGTCATTGTGATCATGGTCATGTAAATGGTATGTGGAACTAGTTAAACTGACTGGAGGTCAAAGCAGAACTCTGATATCTTGGTTCAAAAAATGTTTGAAATCCAGCATGGTGTTGTCACTTCCTGTTTTGTCATTTCCTGTTAACTACCATGGCACCTAAAACCAGTGTAAGAAAAAAGATTAACTATACAAAAACGGTAGATCATGATCATGATCATGATCAGCTAGAAGTCACATTTTCAAAAGTATTAAATTTTCAAAGTTGATAAACAATTTCGAAACTATATTTTTAGATGTATTTTTACACGTAGATTTCAAATATGACATCACTTTGACTGAATTTTGAATATTTAATGACGTAAATCAAGATCATTTCTACTCGCATCTAGTCTGTTTCATTTTCTTGTTTCACTCCGTTGCATATTGGTATATACATGTAACTTGGAATCCCAAACACCCGGATGTATTATGTACAAATTGTTCGCGGTAACGGATCTCTGTGCGAGGTACAAGAAATATGTTCGGAAACAAGGAAATGGTGGTGCGCGACATAAGATTTCACGTTCGCGATATGAGATTCATGGTTCGAGTGCAAGGAACGTAGTTCGCGGTATCAGAACTGATGTTCGCGTTGTTGGAAGTCTAGGAGGCCTGATACTAATACATTACTATATGGATTTGCAATGTCTAGGTTTTATTCAAGTAACTGACTCCACTGAGTGTGTATTCAAATGTTGTGCTTATAGAATGTATCGACTCCTATACTATCTTTTGAATGAAAATAAACTCTTCCAAAAGTGATAGGACCTTAGTGCACCCATGCCATGGTAAGGACCTTAGGTTGGCATGCCAAAATGTAAAATCTCTATTTGCAGGGAGGATTAAATATGGAGTGTATAGCAATGGTCAATACGATATTTTCAGAGGGAATATCTTTTTTCTCTAGAAGTGGAACCCAAACTCAGTCATGACATGGAAGCTAACTTTTGCAATTAATAGAAACTTGTTTATTATTACATTTTTGTGTTCTATATTTGAGATGAAATAAAATGAGATTCATTTCTACAAGAGGATGGAATGAATGTCAACTTGTATATTGAACTATACTCCATTTGTGAATAAATAGAACAACATTTTCTCCAAGCCATTTAAGAAAACCAAGGCCAATGAGTGTAATTTATGCCCAGTTAAACTAACACAATAACAACTTTTTGTCTGGACTCACTTATTATGCAAGAATGAATTGTATTACTGTTTACTGCATTAAATGTCAAGTATACTATCTGTATTTAATTTCAAATGCCTATCTCACTTATCGAAGGTATACAAGAAATGTTATTTTGAAACAAATTCAGCACAACCAAAACCATGTCCATATATAAGACAAATCCAAGACGGCTGCCACAATTTTAGATCCATGCACATGTGAAGAAGTTAGAAATACACATGAATCACAAGTCCTATCCCCAATAAAATGGGAAGTTTAAGGTTCTCACACATATCAACTCTATTCCAATATACTTTATATTTGTGGTAAGGCTTGTGATCTAGGTAAACTTAGCATGTGCATGTACCTCCTATCCTCTGAAGCAAAAAACAGAAATAGTGACTTCAATTGAGAAAAATGTATCTTATGGGCTCCATATACATTTTGAGTGGCTGTCCAGCTTAAGTTAGATACTACTGTTAATCTGAGATTGAAAATTTTGTCAAGTTTAGTCCTCTGAGCCTCTCATAACTGATAACTTCGAGGTAATTGTGGTGTTACTGCAAAAACCTCTATTTCTTCCTCACAACTCTACCATCTTTTGCATCTGTCAAAACCCCTCATTTCATGTTAATTTTCAGAGTTTTGTTTGTGCCATCATTAAATATATATATTCAACTTGTTATTCAGAATATTTTAAGAACTTTTCGTTAGGTTTTTATTTTCACACTTTTGAAAAAATGACTAAGTCAGGGAATGGCCTCTTAATGGCATGTTCCCTTTCACGAATTCATATTAAGAACCTTTGAAATGAGAGCATTATTCCGCGAACTTATTGAACCACCTGGCATATGTTAATAGACAAACAAGTTATGAAACGTAAGGTAGGTGTCATTTTTCACACTGCATATGAAAAATGTTTTAGTATATTTTATTTCATATATCTATCCAAAACTTCTCAAAAACAGACATAAAATAAAAATTACTTTAAACTTTGATTTTAAGGTGATGGAGACTGATTCAAATACAGTCACACAAGTTGGGGAAATCGGTGAAGAAAGTACACACGAGGAACATTTGGAACAAGTTCCATATGAAATTGTTGAAGAAAATAATGAAGTAGAACAAGAGCTTGATCAAGAGAGTGTTGTTGTCGAAGGGGACAGTGTTGAACATGGCAATGAAGAGATGAATAATAAAGAGATCACTGTTGCTGTTGTCAATGATAATATTCCAGAAAGTGAGGACCATAATGCACTTATCAACACAGAAACATATGAGGTATGTAAACTGAAAATGATATCCAACATTTTTGTTTATTATCACAATGCTTTATAGAGGTTTAAGTTGCTTTATGTTTCCATTGTTGTAATATATAATTGTAAAATATAATTTTTCTTGAAAAATATTTGCACAGAAAATATTTGCACCCACCTGAGAAAAATTCCTAGTATAAGGAGATAACTGCTACATGGTTTGTCCAAATGTTTGTCTGAATTTATCTATGTGTAAAGATTGTATACTTCAGTTGCTCTTAAACAAAATATGTGGGGCAGTGTATTTATATTTTATAGGCTTATGGCCTGGGTGAAGGAACTGTGCTCAAAAAGGAATTCTCAATATGGCCGGATTCATTTCAAATTTTTTATGCTGTTGCCTTGAGACACATGACCTCTTCTCAAGAAGGGAATTTCAAGATGGCAGCTGATTTTTTTGTAAACAAAGATAAATTTTGATAACTCAAAAAACAGTTGACAGATTTGGTTCAAATTTTATATGCTGATGCCTAGAGACAAAGGAGCTCTGATCAAAAAGACATTTTCATGATGGCCTCTGAATGTAAAATGGCCACAAATTTTTATAAAAAGGTCATCTTTGATAATTCGAATTCCATTGGATGGATTTGGTTCATACTTTGTACTACTCCCTTGAGTTGCTGTTTTCTAGTTTACCAATATTTTATGTTATTTTCTTGCATATTCTATAATTTTACCGGTTACCTGTATTTTGCAAGCGACCAGGCGACCCAGGCGGGCGCTTTTATTTTTTTCATAGGGGTGGTAGGATCAAAAACACATTCCAAAGTTAATTTATGGACTATCTTTAAGATTATGTTGTCATAACAAAAAAAGCTAACATACGTATCAGGCCGGGGTATCAGGGCTAGGCAACTTTTTTCTCCAAGCAGATCTTGACAAAGAGTTTGCTGCATTATCTTGTTGGACCTATCTTGTTGTTGTCGTCTTCCGGTCAGGTCAAGGACACTGGATTTTTAACTTCCGGTCAAGATTTTAATTACACTAAATTTAGGAACTTTCCAAACAGTTTCGGCCTTTTAAATCCTGTGTAATATTTTGCAATATTGTTCAGTTTACTTATGCCATGCTCAGTTTGTCCCGATCTTCTCTAAACTTAATGTTCTCAGTGGTCAAGCAGGTGACCTCACTTGACCCTGACGTCACTGATCACTGTTGACCAATCAGCGCGCAGTAGACCAGAGGGTTTGTAGAAAAAAAAAGGGTACCGGGTAGTAAATACTCCATGGACTTCTAGCTCAATTTTGAAGGAAGTTACATACATTTTTGTAAATTCAAAACAAATCTTACATGTTTTCTAATGATATTTATGTTATGTATTCGTATTTTTCGTGTTTTGGGTACCCGTTTTTTTCGACCGTGTACCGTGTACCAAGTTTGAACCCAGCATGGAGGATATACATGTTAGGGGTCACACGGTTAACCGTGGCTTGCGGTTACCGCGGTTCATACCTCCACGACGGTTAGCTCGGACACAATCTTGAAAACCGCGGTTCTTGAAGAACCGTGACATTTTCAGTTTCACTTCAGAAAAATAAAAATGTAAACTCGGAATTAAACTCCATTTCAAGCTTTCGTGTAATACCAATTAACTAAACATCGTCTGGAATCGTTAATCATCATGCAATAATGCGAACCATACCTGATATTTACGACGATCTTCTGATATAGACGGCAGATAACAAAAACAAAAGGAAAATGTTGATAAATTTCACCGGCATATTGACCCGGAAGTGACCTACGCTAAACATTTCGCGCAATCCTATTGGTTGATAGAACAGTATACTGTAAAAAGCCGAACGCCGAATGCATTGAATTTGCGAACGAGTCACGTTCTGTGTATTACGTTCGCCTTTGATCCATGTTGAGTCCTGACAAAGTGTTGAACTTAAGTTATATTTCTAAAGAAAACATTTATTCAGTTTAGTGAAGTATTGTGCTAATTTTGCCAACAGTTGACAAGTTGTCCAAATGTATTCATCGGTTAGGTAAAGATAATTAATATGTATTACTTTCCTCAAATCACTAACCAAAATAACTTACTTTTTCGAGCTTTCGGTAGCAGCTAAGGTAGTACAAAGGTAGTAGCTGCTACCGAAAGCTCGAAAAAGTAAGTTATTTTGGTTAGTGATTTGAGGAAAGTAATACATATTAGTTGACAAGTTATTTTATGTGTTGAAAAAACTTGAACATCAAACAAGAAGATCAACACAGTGAACACACAGATATTTTGGGAGGGAGGGAGGGAAAAAAGACTGAACAAACAAACATTGTGTGAAACTGGATACTTACAATACTGAATACAATAAAACACTGTGACACACTTAGTATGATTTCTGATTTTCAGATCAATTTCATATATTTTTGCTCATTTCACGAGGCCCGTGAGAACCGCAATCAGAACCGAACCGAACTGTGAAATACAATCACCGAACCGAACCGTGAAATCTCAAACCGTGTGACCCCTAATACATGTACTACCCGGTACCCGGTTTTTCCTACAAACCCTAGACCAGACCCATACATCGCTATCGCTCTCGTTTTATTTGAACAGATTCAAATTTGCTGCTACAATATTGCGTATACCACCAAGTACCAACCACCATATATAGTTACACGACGACAGAATCTCAAAGATAATCATGCAATAAAATAATTTTGGAATGTGTTTTTGATCCTACCACCCCTATGAAAAAAATAAAAGCGCCCGCCTGGGTCGCCTGGTCGCCTGTAAAATACAGATAACCAATTTTACCTTTATATGCCATACTATACCACAGAGTACCCTTCTTTGATGAGACACAGTGGTCACATTTCTAATAGGATTATGATTTTCTTTTCTTTTCAGGCTAGTGGATCAGAGGTTACAGGAAAAGAAACTGTTCGTCCTACTGTGTTGATTCTGTCTCCTGATGGTAAAGTCACTGTCACTGGTAAGCCCAGCACATACATATATCATACTGATAAAACGTCAGCACTTTTAGACCTTAAAGGTTGAAAAGATAGTGCAGAGACGTATCCAATGATCATGGTCCTGGTGTCAAAATATATCGAATTTCGGATATTTCATTAAGGGTAACATCTGTTTTCATTCGCTACAAAGAAAACCCCCGAACGTACCTAATTTCTGCCGATATTCACAATCACTGGCATCCTAAATCCCCGGGAATCTTCTCCCGACATGGACAGAAAAAATGCTCACGTACATTTTAATGATTTCCCGGTGACATTGTCATGGGATTCCAGCCCCGTTTTCACCTAACGTTCTATCCAACATTCTGTTTCCTATATACCATGCACGTTTCAAGAAGACCTTCAATATGAGCAGATTTGAGGTGTTTTAGTCTTCAATTTTTTTGATTTTTCTTCGTCAGTGGACCAGGCTTACTGCAAGAGTCGCTGTAATAGACTGTCAATGGCGGTCATATTGTGTTCATGCATACGGTCACAGACAACCGCGGTTATACTGTAAACATGCTTACATGCGGTCTTACCTAATTTCAGCTGCAGTAAGAATTTTAAATGGCTGACATTCAGAAATGTTTCAAAAAACAAAATGCGGGACGTCTATCCTTTCAATTGCTTATTTAGAAGTCTATTTGCAAGTCTGAATGGTGGTATTCATCGACAAGTGCATACATTTTTTAAGAAAATAGGTATGGCAAAGAAGACTTTAAGCCAAACGTTGCACTAATAGCTCAGGAAAAGTAAAATGATCCCAAATTTCTTCTATGGTCTTTATTGAACCTTTAAGACCCTGATGCCTTAGTCTAATGCAATAAATAATCTTAAAAGGGTGGCTTGATAGAGTTGTGAAGTTATGCTTTTATTTCATCATTTACAGAATATCAAAAACTATACATACATACTTCATATACATAGAGGTTATTTAATGGGAGGTTTTTGATACAGGGTTTATCAAAGGGAAATACAATATATCTACCCGAGGGAACGTAGGGACTGAGGGTTGATGTATTGTATTTACAGAGGGATGAGCATTAATTACTCATTTATTCTATACTTAGTGGATTCTGAGGATTAAGTGAGCATTGAATGTTATGGAACCCTCATGTAATAGTCTAGTTACAAATGATGATTACAATCAAAACATGAATATTTTATCTCAATAACAGTATATGGAATTAATATCTATCCAACAGAGCCATGGTTATACACGTACTGTACTGTTGTTTATATCATTAAGTGCTCAGAAAGTACCAAACGAAATGCCCAGGGATTACTGATGAGCGGGTGATATATACAGGGTGTATCAAATAAAACGCAACAAGTAGTTACTGTATCTCGTAAAATTCCAAAATTATTGATGACTACATGAATTTCATTTGATGCACCATAAAGCCACGTCTCTTCCTTTGCAATGATATGTCATTCATTTACATGTGGTAATGGTTGGGTGAGAAATCCTTCCATTTGCACAGTGGGTCAAAATCGACTCTGGGCCAAGTTTTAGATATTGCAAAAATCAGTGCAAGGGCTAAGTGCCAATGGAAGTTCCCCTGACTTGAATTGTTGTGACTTTTTCTTTTGGAGCTATCTCAGGAGCATCTGTGCTCACAATTCCTCCACCAGATATTGCAAAACCTCGAGAAAGAATTGCCCATGGGCTGCTTTTCTCTGCTTTGACCCACAGATGACTCAGGGCTGAACCATGCATGACGTGGACAGATGAGCGCATCTTTATGTGCAAGGAAGTGGTTGCAATTTGGAGGGTTATAGGATGTATTCTTGCAAGAGTATGCGTATGAACACTTTACTGTCCATGCCACACCTGTCACACCCTCTTCCAGTAGCCCCTATGCCCCTTATACTGACTTTTGCGATGTTTATAACTTGGTCCAAAGCTAATTTTGGCCGACTTGGCAAATGGAATGATTACTCGCCCAACCATGACCAAATATCAATGAATGATATATCATTGTAAAGAGGAGACACATGGCTTTATGGTGCATTAAATGAAATTAATGCTGTTATCATTGGTTTTGTGCTTTTCTGAGATAACAATCTGTTGCATTTTTTTTTGATACACACTGTACATCTCCCGCTCACCTCAGTGGGAGATATATGTATTTATCCCATACTTGGACGTGTTATGGGTACATAAAGCCGGTTTGTAAAAACTTATATTTTCATCAGCGGGCAGATATAGCTTTACGTCCCGCTCCGAGCGGGCAGATATTGTATATCTGCCCGCTACGTCATAATCGCTGAACTTTGGCCAATTGAACAATGTGATTGGTATGGGATAAACAGATCATCCTATAGTCGGTTCAGGATATTGGGATTATCCCTTGGCCAATATAATGTATCTACCCTCGGGACCTACGGCCCTCGGGCAGATATATTATATTGGCCTCGGCATAATCCCAATATCCTGAACCTCATATAGGATAATCTCTATTTATCCTATGACAAGTGAGGTTTCAGGTACATAACAGCGGGTTAAACATTTTTTTTTCAATTTTAAAAAAATTGAAAAAAAAAATTTGGGAAAAATTAATTTTGAAAAAAAAAATTGAAAAAAAATTTTAAAAATATTTTTCACATTTTATTTTTTTCAAATTTTTTGAAAATCTCGCAATTTTTAAGAACAAAAAACCGCCTAGTACCTTAAGTTTGTTTTGGAATTTTGGATCTTTTTAAGGTATGATCACGGACCTAAAGTCCGTGGTATGATGTACCTAGGACCTCAGTAGGTATGAAATACATCTGTTATGTACGGTCGGTTTTGGATACATGTTTCATATACGACAAATAAAATCAACATTAGTTTAGAAATTTAAAATCTTTTCAATTTACCAGTTGAGGAAATAATCAATGTCTCATTGATAAAAGTCACTTGTCATAGGATAAATTAGTTATGTGATGCTCGGTTTTGGATATGGGGCATATCCCTCGGGAAATATGATATCTTACCTCGTTCCCTCTGGGCCCTCGGTAAGATATCAATATTTCCCTCTGGATATACCCCATATCCAAAACCTCCCATAACATAACCCTCATATATCACCCGCTCACCTCAGATATCAATTATATTCCTGCATGTTATTTACCTATAACACTACTAAGTATGGAATAAATAGAGGTTCTTTAATTGGAGGTTTTTGATACAGGGTATATCTGAGGGAAATACAATATATCTACCCAAGGGACCGTAGGGGCCGAGGGTTGATATATTGTATTTACCGAGGAATATACCCTGTATCAAAAATAGAGCATTTAAGTTGTACTAAAACCAATTAGAATCTCTTATTATTAGCTCACATGGTGAGCTTTTGCAATCACTCACTTGTCTGTCTGTCCGTCCGTCCGTGCGTCCATCCATCAACAATAGTGGCACATTTTAAAACCTCTGTCGATAGGATTCCTGTTTTAAGTTATTTCTGTTCAACATCAATACAGAAAACTCCCCTATGACTCCTGGTTCAAAAGCTCGCCTATTTTCAAAATGGCCGCCATTTTTGTCTCTCGAAATTCACTTTTGACCCATTTCCTAGCTTTACAAATAATTTCAGGTGTCGTACATTGTAAAAATCCATGTCAATGTAAAGAGTTGATATATGAAATAATTTTGTTACAAAACAGACCGTCCGTTAACAATAGTGGCACATTTTAAAACCTCTGTGGATAGGATTCCTGTTTTAAGTTATTTCTGTTCAACATCAATACAGAAAACTCCCCTATGACTCCTGGTTCAAAAGTTCTCCTATTTTTAAAATGGCCGCCATTTTTGTCTCTCGAAATTCACTTTTGACCCATTTCCTAGCTTTACAAATAATTTCAGGTGTCGTACATTGTAAAAATCCATGTCAATATAAAGAGTTGATATATGAAATAATTTTGTTACAAAAAATCAGCGAAAAATTATTTCCATTTTTTTTATTTTCAGCCATTTTAGTTAATCTGACTATCTGACTCGCGAAATCCACTTTTCCGTCAACAACAGTGGCACGTTTTAAAACCTCTGTCGATAGGATTCCTGTTTTAAGTTATTTCTATTCAACATCAGTACAGAAAACTCCCCTATGACTCCTGGTTCAAAAGCTCGCCTATTTTCAAAATGGCCGCCATTTTTATCTTGCGAAATTCACTTTTGACCCATTTCCTAGCTTTACAAATAATTTCAAGTGTCCTACATTGTAAAAATCCATGTTAATGTAAAGAGTAGATGTATGAAATAATTTTGTTACGAAAAATCAGCAAAAAATTATATCCATTTTTTTATTTTCAGCCATTTTAGTTAACATTGATTTGTCAATCTGTCTCGCAAAATCCACTTTTGGACCATTTGCCTTAAATCCTCTGTCTATAGGATTCCCGTTTTCAGTTAATTTTGTTCAACATCAATACAAAAAACTCTCCTATGACTCTTTGTTAAAAAGCTCGCCTATTTTCAAAATGGTCGCCATTCTTGTCTCGCGAAATTCACTTTTGGCCCATTTCCTAGCTTTACAAATAATTTCAGCTGTCCTGCATTGTAAAAGGCCATGTCACTGTAAAGAGTAGTTGTATGAAATAATTTTGTTACAAAAATTCGGCAAAATTTTGTCTTGCGAAATTCACTTTTGACCCATTTCCTAGCTTTACAAATAATTTTAAGTGTCCTACATTGTAAAAATCCATGTCAATGTAAAGAGTAGATGTATGAAATAATTTTGTTATGAAAAATCAGCAAAAAATTATATCCATTTTTTTATTTTCAGCCATTTTAGTTAACATTGATTTGTCAATCTGTCTCGCAAAATCCACTTTTGGACCATTTGCCTTAAACCCTCTGTCGATAGGATTCCCGTTTGAAGTTAATTTTGTTCAACATCAATACAAAAAACTCTCCAGTGACTCTTTGTTCAAAAGCTCGCCTATTTTCAAAGTTGTCACCATTCTTGTCTGGCGAAATTCACTTTTGGCCCATTTCCTAGCTTTACAAATAATTTCAGCTGTCCTGCATTGTAAAAGGCCATGCCACTGTAAAGAGTAGTTGTATGAAATAATTTTGTTACAAAAAATCGGCAAAATATTATATCCATTGTTTTATTTTAGTTTACATTGATTTGTCCATCTGTCTCGTGAAATCCTCTTTTGGACCATTTGCTTAAAACCTCTGTTGATAGGATTCCAGTTTCAAGATATTTTTGTTCAACTCCAATACAAAAAACTCCCCTATGACTCCTGGTTCAAAAGCTTGCCTATTTTCAAAATGGTCGCCATTTTTGTCTCGCGAAATTTGGTCCATTTCCTAGCTTTACAAATAATATCAGGTGTCCTACATTGCAAAAAGCCATGTCACTGTAGTTGTATGAAATAATTTTGTTACAAATAATTCGCAAAAAATTACATCCATTTTTTTCAGCCATTCTACTTAACATCGATTTGTCCATCTGTCTCTCAGTTAGTCCAGTGGCTAGTGGCTTGAAATAATTTTGTTACAAAAAATCAGCAAAAAATTATATCATTTTTTTTATTTTCTTTCATTTTAGCCATCATTCACTTTTGAGCAACACCATGTGAGCCCAGTACCCATGGTACTATTTTCTTGTTTTTAGCACAAATAGCATCCCTTTTGTTATTTTGACTACAATGCTTGTGATATGTGGCATTTTTTCTTTATACCAGCATAACATTAACTAAATAATCAATATGTAACTTTTCACCACGTAGAATTTTAAAATATTAAGTTTGAAAATTCCGCTTTTGTAATGGAACTCAATGGGAAAAATGACATAATTTGAATTATTTTCAAACGTAGCGGCAGGATTTTCTTGAAATTGACAGATGTTATTATGAATAATGGTAAGATAAATTGTTTGTAGAAAAATGAAGAAAATTCACCTTCCTGGTTTTGCAAAATATTAAAAAAGTGAAATAATCACAAAAACCTGTGAAAATAGATTGAAGGGGGTGATATTCATTTTCAATGTGCCTTTCACTACTACAGGGTAACCATAGTTTTGTTAATGGTTTACTCATTTTTATGTCCCCACCACATAGTGTGGGGCCATATTGTTGGCCTAGGCGCGTCGATCTGTCTGTCCATCCATCCGTCCATCTGTCCGTCCGTCTTTAACTATTTAGTAGCTTTATGAATAATTTCAGATGTACTTTGTTGTAAAAGCCTATGTTATTGTTAACAGTAGTTATATGTGATAATTTTGTAAAAAGAAATCAGGAAAAACTCTTAATCACTTTTTTTGCTGGCCATTTTGGATTTTTCCGTCCTAAAATCTTGCGTTTTCAGGTTAACCGTTTGGTGGATCAATTTCAAATTTTCGGGGATGATTCCTAGTATAAAAATCTAGATCTGATTACTTTTTTGGCATTCTGGGTAAATGTCAAGGCAGCCATTTTGGATTTTCCGTCCTAAAATCTTGTCTGTAAAGTCTTGTCTACGCGTTTTCAGGTGAACCGTTTGGTAGATTAATTTCAAAATTTCAGGAATGATTCTTCGTATGAAAATCTAGAAGTGATTAGTTTTTTGGCATTCTGGGTAAATGTCAAGGCAGCCATTTTAGATTTTCTCTCCTAAAATCTTGTCTGTAAAGTCCTGTCTAGTCTACGCATTTCCAGATGAACCGTTCTGTAGATCAATTTCAAATTTTCAGGGATGATTCTTAGTTTGAAAATCTAGATCTGATTAGTCTTAAAATCTTGCCTGTAAAGTCTTTTAATATTAATTTCAATACGCAATGTCTGAGGTGCGGTAGAACCACCAATGATACTGTCAAACACATGATAGTAGAATGTCAATTTTTAATTGCATTAAGAAATGAAATGTATGAAAATATTATAAATAGCATCTCTGTGCATCAGTCATGTGAACTCCTAAACAGTGAAGATGACATAATCCTAGAATTTCTCCTTGGAGGACGCTCCGATATTTTGCATACAATTGATGATGCCACATCAATAAAATTGCTTAACATATGTGCAACATACATCAATATGATGATGTACAGATTCACCAACACTTGTTTAGAATAATACTGCACAGGTAGTACAGATCATCTACCTATATTTTTAAAAGAAAGTCACACATCTGTACATACTATGATACTATAAATAGTTTTCTTATTATAATTTTATTTTGATATAATGTAAATTGCTGCTTATTAATGTTGTAAATCTTCATAATGAAGGAAATAAATCAATACAATACATCTGATTAGTTTTTTATATTCTGCATAAATATCAAGGCAGCCATTTTGGATTTTCTGTCCTAAAATCTTGCCTGTAAAGTCTTGTCTACGCGTTTTCAGGTGAACTGTTTTGTAGATCAATTTCATATTTTCAGGGATGATTCTTAGTATGAAAATCTAGAAACAAATTAGTTATTTGACATTCTAGGTACAGTACAGGTCTTGCCGAAGATCTTATAATTATGCATCGCGGCGCAGAACTTCGGTGCATCGATCGGTGCATCGGTGCACCCATTTCGGTGCATCGATCGGCGCGTTCGATGCACCGATTGATGCACCGATCGTTGCAACGGGGAATTCTGTCGGTGCATCGAATGTTGCGCCGATCGGCACAGTAACTTGAGACAGGGTAAATTACAATGGGGACAGATTATTTTTTAGTCTGATATCTGTAGATTTAGATTGTACGTCAAACGTATAAATTCTTTATAATCCTACTCTTCGAACACAGTATTTAGACATTGACTTTTAACAAATATAAGCCAGCTCAAAATACTACACATATTTGAAATGTTTCGTACAATTTTCGTTTGTTATATATGACCCGACGTTCCGTCGATCGGCACATATTTTCACCGATCGTTAATAAATAACGCCTTTATAAAATATAATTTCTGACAACGGGGGCAAATCACGATTGAGACAGATATATATTTATTATACGAGTGGGACATATTTATGATCATATTGAAATCAGGAGTATTGTGTTCGAACGCGGTAGTTAATGTCAATGAACGAATATAAAACACGTAATCTATTTATTAATTGGCGTTATTAATTTATTATAGTTATGGTAATTTAGTTTATTTGTATATAATACGTTGTTTTAGTGAACTGGATTTGGATTCAGTGGTCGTCTTCGAATGAACATTCATTTGTCATGATAACCACCAAGATGCAATGGTCAACTTTTGCTTTTACGTTTAATTATAATCAACGCCTTCCCTAAATTTCCTGTCAGATCACCAGTATTTAATTTATATTTTGCGTTTTATCATCTTTCCCCAAAGCTACATTTACATGCATTCATGGTACAACTACTACTTACTGACTTTGGTTTATCATTGTTTTGTTGCAAATATGGGGATGTTTGGGTTGATGTGTTTGGGACTTCCCCTTTTCATAATGTAATTATATATTATTCTGTTTTGTAGGTTCTCGTGGGTAAGGTATACACAAGAAAAATACACACAAGAACAATATACGGTCCATCCTAAAGGGGCACAGACACAACAGTGCCGTTCTTCAAGTTATAGCCGTGGAATTATATAGTTTATACATCTTGCCTCAAGCGACGTGTTAACCCTAAAAAGCTTTATCCCATGTTGGGTTTGAGAAACACAGTCGCTGGACAAGTGCAAACTATGCAATAACAATAATATAACAATAGATAATGTTTGGCATGCATTGTGTTTCCGTTTCATTGTTAAATTAGTTGAAAGTATATGTAGTTATTCACCAGGAGGGATTTGATATGGAGAATATCACATGATATTAATATCTCCCGAGGGAACGCAGTGACAGAGGGAAATATTGATATCATCCGAGGGATATTCTCAATATCATCCCGACAGATGAATAACGACCTTATACCATGGTCAAGAGCAACATATATCTAAAATCCTCTTTTGAATGAGAGAAAATTGAAAAAAATAAAACATTTTGAAAAAAATATCTTTTTTGAAAAATGAAAATTTTTGAATAAATACCCGGGTTGATATCCATATCATCCCTCTAATCCCAATATCATCCATATCCCAAATATGTGATTTATCACCTACTATTATATACTAAGATATTGCTCTGACCATGGTATAAAATAACTTATCATAAGCAGATTTTATTTCAGGGTATTCAACGGCGATGTAGTTTCCTCGGATATTCTCAAATAAGCAGTTATACCCGTTTGCATGTTTTACTTTGATTTGATTTGATTGTTTAAATTAGATAAAGTCTTTCAAATGCGGTCAGATGTCACCAGTGTCTGGAGGGTTGAGATTTGATTTAGGAATTAAATTAGAATAAGATTTTTTACTATCTGTTTTGTTTTCAACATTAAATAACGTTGATCTTATTGATTTATTTTCTAAACCATTTTCCGTTTTGTCGCATGAGTTCGAAATAACTTGATTTCAGCTAAAATAGATTATGCGTTGCAACCATTTAAAGATTATCCTTCTGTTGCTTGTGACCATATTAATTAATGAGAATATGTATGTTTAGGGGTGCATGCCGTTTTATTTTGCCATCTACATTTTATATTATCATCTCTTATCTTGATATGTTGAGAATTCTTCAGAGACAACTCCCAGACACTATCCTGGACCGACTACACACTTTAAAGCCTAAAGTATAAGCAGCGGCCTGCTTTTGCCAAGGGGATTTTTATTGGATAACTGTGAAATTAGACTGTTAAAGGCATCTTTTCATATGGGTGACAAATTGCAAGCAAAATCAGATCAGATTATTTTGCCATTTACATTTTATATTGTTATCTGTCTTGATAAGTTGAGAATTCTTCAAAGATATCTCCGAGAAACTAAAATGGACTGGCTACATTATTCATAACCTGCTTTTGCCGGGGGGTCAGGGGTCGGGCCCGTCAGAAACCTGTCTTCAGGGGGTGCGGTTTACCCCCCCCCCCGGGGGCCTGATCCGTTTGTATTTCCCTACCCAACATGGACTGAGTGCGTGTTTGCGTGGGTGAAGGGTTTAGTATAATGGAGCTTCTTGAGAGGTACTTGGCAGTCAGAAATTATCTGCTCCACCCCTTCAACCTTTATCAAATGAACTATGCATGTAGATTCCTCATAGTCATGACTTGAAATGCTGAACTATGCTTTATATGCATTGCAACAATATCAAAATCAGAATTACGCCTTGTTTTCTAGTAACATTCAACAAAATCAAACGTTCAACAAATTGAGACGTCTGATTGCTTATTCCAGCGACCGTTTCCCGTCATTACATTGCAATGGTATATTGTCGGGCAGAGGAAATCGAGTCTGTATTGATCCAATTAATATGTGATTATAGATTAAAGGAAGTGAGAGGAAAAGCAACTTTTGAGAAATCGAAATTATTTGATACCATTCGCACAGACATTCAATAGGCTAGTTTTTTCTTATTTATTTCATTCCTATCCAACAGCAATCATCCGTGACTTTTGACAAAGTGAAATCAACTATTCAGGCTTCATGATCTCGTGAAACTTCAATAAGGGAACGAGGGTTTTATCCTCATTATAAACAAATGCAAGAACCTTGAAGTATATTAAACCTTAATAATCTAGGAACTGTTTGGGAGGGGGGGTCTTATTTCTATGTCACTCCACCACAAGTAGACACATTTTGTCTCCAACTTTTTTTGTGAACGATCGATGTTTGGCGGTCGGTGTTCGACGTTCTGTAACAAAATGTAGTCACACAGGCAGATTAATAGTACTTTGAGTAATGATTATTATAGGTTATACCTATGTAGTGTCATCTTGGAGTATCATGGGAATCAAAGAAACTTGCATGGCATTGCAAACTTTTAACCCATAATAAGCCTACATTTGATAGCAGTTTGATATTTCATCGAACATAATTGCAATCAACGTCCATGATATTTGGAAAGAGCAAACATTTTGAAAGCAAATGTAATCAAGTTTCGGGATTTCTGATATAGTTCAATCAAGCTTTGACGAAATTAACTTCATTTCCCCATTGTATCCTCAGAAAATTAAACTAATTGGAGGCATTATACTGTTTTTTAATTTCAAATTGATATCATATTACGCCTTTAATGTAGGCTACGGGGCGTAATTGTAATTATTCTCAATTATCCATTTAAAATGCAACCCGGCCTGCACTTTGTTGTGTTCAGTACTATGCATAGGCGTAGTCAGGGGGATGGGTGCGACCCCGATAACCAATAAAAATAGAACCATTGGATAGAAGAAAAGAGCTTTAAAATGCTATATATTTAAAAGCGTCTAGCTCGCTTTTGAAGGCAGTTGCATCAATTTTTGTAAAATTCAAAACAAATCTTGAAGAAAATTGTTTTTGCCTTGCTCATGCCACGATCGCCCCACGGGCAACCTGACTGAAAGCTGGCTACGCCCCCGCTGTGTATCAAAATAACTCAGGACTTTTTGCTGGAAGAGCGTCTGAGGACCAATATGACGCTAGCTTTTGCTACTTTTAATTTGAAAATTGAGAAATTGAATCATTATCTGGTCAGAGAGTGTTATGCATCGTACATGTACATGTACGATGTCCAGTTGGAACTGATAATTTTAAATTTCCCCTAATCAATTTGAAGCAAGTTAAAAAAGTTTGATCTAATCGTGAGAACTTGTAGATTTTATGGTCAATTTGAAGCGACTTGCAAAAACTTTGGAAGCGGTTGCACCCCCCCCCCCGGCCTAAAAACCTTTCAAACCATGCAATTTTTCACCATTCTGATCACTTTTCGCATGATTTTTTTGCCAAAACTGTCAAAAGTTACTCTCCTTGGCAATAGCTACCCCCCATTGGAAAAAGCTGGCTACGGGCAAGACAGTACATACAGTACCCTGGCTTAATTTAAATGCATATTTCATGTATTTGCAGACGATGAAGAAAAAAGATTATACTTGTTTATACAACAAATTTTAAGAAATCAAAATATCCTGTTTGTGCCGGAAAGAGATCGCCGTGCTCCAGACAGTTAATTAGTATTTGTTTTGTTTAGTTACTGATCAAAGATGTCAAATTGTGGGAATCATGAATAATGACCGTTCAGACCAGTTTTTAAAATACCAACCGCCGAACTCCGAACACAAACCATCGAACACCGTCCACAAAAAGTTGGAGACTATATATAACAATATGTCATTTGTCTCACCGATTCTGATGGTGACACAACAATAACCCTTACATCCTCCCATGGATATACGAGCAGTCTTGTATCCAATATTCAGTCTCATGATAATCAGAGGCATATTAATAATTTTTCATTTGACTTTATATGCCTCTGTTATAATCATGGACGTCTATCCCCGTCAGATTATCCCCGGTCAATCATCATGCTACATGCAGGTAGCCATGCACAAAGATATGAAAAAATAACTGTCACAAGAAATGAAAACAAGAATTTTGGAAAGCAACTATAAGTCAAAAAAAAAAAAAAAAATTAACAACAAATCAACACAATTAACCGTTGAAAACGTCATTGATTAAAGAAGCACAAAAGTAATAAGCTTGATTAAAAAAATCTGTTTTATCTATAATCGTGCTGTAATAATCTACATGTATTTTTGCAAGAGTTTGTCCCCGTCTGCTAAGGTGATAATAGGGTTAAAACACACGTTTCTTTAAAAAAAACTTGTACGTGAACGTGGTTCTTTAGATAATTATTTCTCCCATGTGTACTGTTTACTTGGCCGATTGAGTATAAGGGCATACGGAAAACAGTCCCAAGTGAATATGAGAGTGGAACAGTATTCCCCGGCCGGGAACGAAATAGTACACGTTCGGGTACAAGTTCTTTTAAAAACGTGTAACTCAACCTTCTTATAAAACAAAGCAAAGGAAATGTAAAGCTAGCGTTAAATCGTGGAATTATCAGCCTTTACTATTTTTTGAATATGAAGACTTAGACTCTCTCTTTCAAGCATTCTAGTGCATGGCTCTGATAAATTAGAATGCTAGCTCTAATGAATTAAAAATGTATAAACTTAAATACAGTACGCAAAATGCCTAAAGATTAATTATTCGAAATGAATGTAGACCTCGTCATCAAAATTGTCATCATCACCGTCAACAGACCTGCGCCAACTATTTATGAATACCTGGAAGATAAATTAAACCCTTAATTATTAACTTTTAAGTGTTAACAATAGAACAAGAAACTGCATGCATAACATGAAGTATAAACACCCGGTTATAAACACATTGTTGGGCGCCGAGGTAGCATTCGCCAATTCAACTGACGGCTGACAGGTTCACCAACTAGGCTAATTCATGTCCAAGTCATTTAAATATGAATAGTGACTGTCACTATTCTTTCATTTATGTTTAAAATGGCTTAAAATCTAGGTTAAACCACCAGCCGTCATCTGGCAGGGGAATTCAACTCATTTAACTCATGAGTAGTACCTGCCACTATAAGTAATTGAATTTGCCACTGATAAAAAGTAGGTTAAACCTCCAGCCGGCAGCTGAATTGATGAATGCAACCTTAGTTCTGAATTATTTCGGAACTGTTTCTGCTGAATCCCAGGATGCGTTTTACACATTTCCCGAGTGAAGACCCCCGCTTTTCTCTACGTTGTGTCCTCCTCGCATGTGTCCATGCGTAACCCCAAAATTCACATGTCCGTCATGTTTGCAGCATTCCATTCATTGAGAGAACCTGTAAAAAAGAATATAATATTTAGCAGATGAGATATCAAATGGTGACTGAGACATCAAATGTTTTAACAACGGGCCTGGGTTAAATATTGAACTTGCTTAAATTATATAAGATGGGGCATGCAGGCTCAATTAATGTGGGACGGGTATTTTAAAATCAATAACAAAAAGTAGCTGTCACAGTGTCACATTCGCTATATGGGCTCACCGTTTACCACTGAGTGGTTATTTGGGGCATACATTTTTTTATTAATTATTTTTTAATTTGGTGTTACTGGATATATCTAGATATTTGTTTTGCCCATCGTGTATACATGCCGTGTCCCGCTGTCTGCCCAAGCAGAGTATTCACACGTTGTCGAACGATGAGCCCTTATGTCATAAGTGTGATAGCTCCATAATAATAATGGTTTGCTTTTAAACGTTCAAAATACTCAAACATGTCTAAAATGAAAATATCATGAAAACCAGAGGCCTTGTTTTAAATACTGAACATTGTATTAACGTCTAATGCTATTTGTAGTATGACAGAGGTACACGGTACTTTGGTATATTCAGGGCTGAAATCTAGATAGCTCCATAATAATAATGGTTTGCTTTTAAACGTCCCATTGAACAAGAAGGGATTAGGCTATTTCATTATTATGTGGACTTAAACATAATGTTTGAAGTAAAATAATTCATATTTTCGTATATAGTTTCTGTTTATCTGAAAAGAATATCGAAATGTATCATTGCATTACACAAATGCGTTGCTTGCAAACATAAGTGTACCTTTACATTCGACTGACAGTCTGACAGTTAACTGTTATTAATTAATTTAAATCTGTGAACGCGTCTTGACCCCTGTTCTTTTCTGCGGCACGTTTTTCAAGTTTGGTTTCAAGAACTATTTATTTCAAAATTCATTTATTGGCGTGGGCCTTCTGCATGATTAAATTGTCTTAATATTCTGTCTCTATTGATGCATTACTCGATCCACCGATGCACGTTGCACGATGCACCGAGGAATGCGTCGGTCGGCGTGTTAGCTTGCCGATCGATGCATCGATTAAATGCGCCGCGATGCAGCTCGGTGCACCGATGTCGTACCGATCGTTGCACCGATCGATGCGTCATTCGATGCACCTTTCGATGCACCGAGGTGAGATCCTCGGCGTGACCTGTACTGTAAATGTCAAGGCAGCCATTTTGGATTTTCCATCCTAGAATCTTGTCTGTTAACCTTCTGCACTCTGACTTATTTCAGCAAATATCCCACGCATCTGACTTATTTTTCAAAAATGATATGCCTGGACTAAATAATTAATATCTCAATAACTACTGAATGAATCTGGATAAAATTTTCACAAAGGTAAGATACACTAGCCTGGCTCATGAGAAAAATGTTCTCATGAATTTTTTTCGTACATAAACATGACTGGGCATAAATATACCATGAATACTCCTCCGGAATCTGCCGTTTCGCCCCAGGGGAGATTCAATGTCTGGTCAGAATCCAAAACTGAATTTGCAGCGATCGAATGTTCTTCTTTTCAGTTCAGAAAATATTCTAGTTTCTATTTTCGATGACCATTATCGGCTTCCAAGAGCCTAAAGAGCTCGAAATCGCAATCCATTTCCTCCACATTTTCGTTGTGATCATATTTGGCCGTCATTTTGTACGATTTTTTACTAAAAACGACTTAAACACTGTTTAAATTGTTGAATTGAGAAATATTTTTCGAAATGGATCGCCATTTCTAGGTCAACAGGAAGTCACCTACTAAGGTCTGAATAAATCGGGCAATCTAATTGGATCTTAAGAACGGCGGGAAAAAGTAAAGTTTTCAAAAGTTAGATTTGTGTCGTCCGGATCCGCCGGTGGATTCTGGCGGTAATTTTGAATGGGCGGACGCTAAAGGTTAAGTTTTGTTTACATGTTTTCTGGTCAACAGTGTGACGAATCAATTTCAAATTTTCAGTGGTGGTACTTCGTATGAAAATCTAGAACTGACTAAATTTTGGGCATTCTGGGTAAATTGTAAAGTCTTGTCTACTCATTTTCAAGATAACCATTTGACAGGATCACCCATTGGTGGGAACATATTGTACACATTTGTGTTCTTGTAAAAGCATATCTTCCAGCACAAGTAATTCAATGAGTGAGTTATCATTAATTATCCCAATGAACGAAGTTCGGTCGGGATTTAGTTCGTTGGGATTTGCTACTCCCATAGTTGCCGTTAGCTAGTTGGAATGGTATTATTATATCCCTTAGCAATATTGGTAAAAATGTAAAATTGATAATATCACATACTAGTTCTTACCATCACATCGATCTATTATAATGCACATTAAACAATATAGGAGTAGATCTTCAAATTCAAGAATTGGGCTAAATTGTAAGATAACTATTGTCCTTTTAAGTGTGTGCCTAAATTTAAAACTGCGCAGGCGCAGCGCTCCCGCTAACCTATATAAAGAGATTGCAGGGTACAGGCTTCAGAGGTAAGCCAGGAAGGTGTACAACTATCGTCCCGTGTTGATTTCCTGTATAATCGTAACCAGGCAAGTTTCAACATTGGAATTGGGGGTGGAAGTTCTGCTCGAAAGCCGATTTTCAAAATGGCCGCTCATTTAAAATATGTACAACTGTAATAGCAATATGTTTTAAATGTAAAAAAATTATATAGGACATTGATAAAGCTAGAAATGTAGATATTAAAGAAGCACATGGCAGCCATCTTGAAAAATGGCGGCCTTTACTCGTTATTTTACGATTTTTGCTGTAACTCAAGAAGTAGTGCCATTTTAGCATATTTACTATAACTCAAAAAGAAGTCGAGCGATTTTGTTCATATTTGGTTTGTGAATACTATAAGCATGGCACACTGTCTAATGACACTTTTGGTAGAAAGTGGCCATTTTGAAAAATGGCTGCCATTTTAACGTATTTTACTATAACTCGAAAAGTGGTGGAGCGATTTTGTTCATATTTGGTATGTGAATACTATAAGCATGGTACACTGTCTAATGGCACTTTTGGAAGAAGGCAGCCATTTTTCAGAGGTAAGCCAGGAAGGTGTACAACTATCGTCCCGTGTTGATTTCCTGCATAATCGTAACCAGGCAAGTTTCAACATTGGAATTGGGGGTGGAAGTTCTGCTCGAAAGCCGATTTTCAAAATGGCCGCTCATTTAAAATATGTACAACTGTAATAGCAATATGTTTTAAATGTAAAAAAATTATATAGGACATTGATAAAGCTAGAAATGTAGATATTAAAGAAGCACATGGCAGCCATCTTGAAAAATGGCGGCCTTTACTCGTTATTTTACGATTTTTGCTGTAACTCAAGAAGTAGTGCCATTTTAGCATATTTACTATAACTCAAAAAGAAGTGGAGCGATTTTGTTCATATTTGGTTTGTGAATACTATAAGCATGGCACACTGTCTAATGACACTTTTGGTAGAAAGTGGCCATTTTGAAAAATGGCTGCCATTTTAACGTATTTTACTATAACTCGAAAAGTGGTGGAGCGATTTTGTTCATATTTGGTATGTGAATACTATAAGCATGGTACACTGTCTAATGACACTTTTGGAAGAAGGCAGCCATTTTTCAAAATGGCCACCATGTAACGTATTTTACTCCGCCTTTATTTGTTATTTGACGATTTTTGCTGTAACTTGAAAAGTAGTGGAGCGATTTTGTTCATATTTGGTATGTGAATACTATAAAAAAAAGCATATTACTTCTTCTGATGACAACTTGGCTAGTGAGCAATCATTTTGAAAATGGTGGCCTTTCTTATGTGTGTTATTTTATGATATTTGCTATATATTTTTTTGTTTGTAAAAATGCCAGCCATTTCTGTTCGATGGGATTCGCTACGCTTTGGCGTTGCCGTTGTTCTGGTTTTCCTAATGATCATTTGAGTTGTCACATCAATAACATATGGAAATAAACATGATAAGATGTCAAAAGAGTACTTTATCTTATTGTAAAAAATCAGGTTTGGTCACCAAGGGAACAGGTGAAATCCATGGGATATATGTATTATTTAATTGTAAGAAACTTATTCATGTTTCTACAATTGTGTGTTATTCTACTGTGCATGGTTATACCAGTGCATAATATTACAAAAATATTATTTACTTATTATCATAATTCAATGTGACAATATCAGTCTGCTCTTCAAATTTGTCTATAATAGTTTGCTTTCAAGGTTGGGCAAACCGTCTATTACAGGCACTTATTCATTGTTACTGCAAATTTCTAAAGCCTCTAACTTGTGTGGAATAGAGCATACAATGTTTTTCAGTTTCAAGCAGGTTTTAGTACATTCTGACCAATTGTATTTTCAGACTTGTTCATTTCATGATTATGCAATACTGACCTACTTATCTGTTTAGCGTATCTTTAAATATGGATTTTGTTCAAATGTTATATGCTGATGCCCAGAGACAAGGGAGCTCAGATACCAGTTGATAGATTTGGTTCAAATTTTATATGTTGATGGTGAGGGACAAACACGCTCTGCTCAAGAAGGAATTTTCAAGATGGCTGCTGAATTTAAAAATGGCTGCCGTTTTTCGTTAAATAACGTATTCTTTGATAACTCAAATATGAGTTGATGGATTTGGTTCAAATTTTATATGCTGAAGCTAAGAAATAAGGGACATCTGTTTCGGAAGAACTTTTTAAGATGACTGCTATTTATTAAAAAGGCCACTATTTGTCGTTAAAAATGTAATATTTGATAACCCAAATACCAGTTAACTACGGTATACCAGTTAACTACGGTTCAAAATCTATATGTTCCTACCTAGAGACAAAGTAGCTCTGCTGAGAAGAAATTGTCAAGATGGTAGGTGAATTTCAAAATACCAGTGGACTTGGTTTAGATTTTATGTGCTAATACAAAGGAACTAAGGGGCTCTGTTAAGAAAAAAATTTTAAGATGTTTTTTTTATCAAAATATGTTTTGTTCAGTGGGATTTGCTACTCCGTGGAGTTGCTGTTTTTCAAGTAATAAGCAGTATTATGTATAACTATGAGGGTCATAACAAGAAACATAGTTATATAGTTTGAAAAATAAATATGTTATGGTTTCCATTTTTTGTTGATGGCGTTCGGCTGTCGACATCTGTTACAAATGGCAGTTGATGACATTTTGGATGATAATGCCTTGTTTCGTTTGTTAAAATGTATATTATTTTTTCTTTGATTTAGCTGTAGAAGACACAAATGGAGGGGAAGTTGGTGAACCATCAGCTAAAAGATACAAACTGGAGCAGGATGGCAACACATACGTCTTTTCAGTACCTGGTATGTAATACTTAAGTCCCTAAAAGCTTATTTCCTATTGTCATCCCCACTATGCCTCATCATCCAATCATCTACCTTGAAGGCTCCTCTGTCCTCCCCACTATTCCTGATCATCCAGTCATCAAGTCATCCCATCATCTGCTTTTGCTGCTATGTGTTAACTTTTTCATAAAGACTATGATTTTTTATCAGTCCAGATATTAAATAACACAACGGGCCATGAATGTGTTATTTTGTGTTCTCGTTAATGTAACGCTTATCCATTCCTACTAGTACTACCTTTACTTAAAAAAATGAACTTTTCTGAAATATGCTTGATTAATTTATAGATGGCACTACTGAAGAAGCCTTGAAGGAGCATCTGTCTATTGGACAACATAACACAGTAACTAACACCAACACCAATATCTGTGTCAACAGGACATCACAAGCCATTGGAGAGAAAACTGATATCACACAGGCGTGGTTTACCACCAGGGATGATAAAAATGTACTCCATAAAAAAGGTATAACAAATCCCTCCAGTGTTCGCCTTAAAACTGTTTTTGCTCATTTTTATGAAAATTTGAGATCGAAGGTTGGACAGAAAAATCAAAAACAACTTATATATTATATTATATATTGGATATTAAATAGTTTCGAGGTAACTTTTACTGCAGCATGGTAGCAATGAAACATGATTTTAATCAAGATTTTAAAACTCACAAAGTTTTTTTCTTTCCTTAGTCGGAGTGTGTTTATATCCGCAAATCTGATTGGGTACAGGGGCTACCACAGATTTGCAGTATCTTTGGGACTCAGAAATTTTGAATTGCTACTGCGAACACTGCCCTCTTTGTGTGCCATTTTTTGTTTTTAAAAGTTTTCTAATGGAAATATACGAGATATATTAAAATTATATTATATTATTATCCTCGTATTATTGAAGATTATCATGTCAACTAGACCTAAAACATACAGGGTGGTCCAAAAGAATGAACTGTTGCAACAGGCTATATTTCCCTTATTACCTGCAGGAATCCTTTCATATTTTTACGTGTTGTAGAGGAAGGTCTAAAATTTTTGTTTGTACCATTCATTTTTCGAAGTCTTGAAAGGATAGGTATCGATATGGAGAACTGAATTCTACAATGTTTTTCTCTTAAACCAATCATTGAAAACATTCTGTAAAAAACATGGTATTTTATGTAATGTTGACTGATTAACAACAATTTAATGCGAAAATTATTAAGAAATATTTGATATAACTGTTTTTGTTAACATTTTTTGTTTTTTTAGTGCAATTGTTTTTGCTCCTTTCTACCAATTCTTGAGAATGAAATAAAATGTCTTTCCGAACCTTGTTGGAACAAAATACCATATACAACATGTTTTTGGACCTCTCAATATTAAAGTTATACAAAGGAATTTTTGGTTCATTTTAAAAAAGTATTCAAAAAATTAAAACAAAATCCCCCCAAAATAGATAAAAATCAAAAAAAACTTTTATTTCATTAACAAGATACTTTTTTAAAATGAACCAAAATATCCTTTGTACAATTACAATATTGAGAGACCTAAACATGTTGTGTTTATGTCGTTTTGTTCCAATGAGGTTCGGAAAGATGTTTCATTTCACTCTGGAAACATGATACCAAGAACAAAACAAGTGTTTGATGTGTTTTTTAAAACAATATAGATGATAGTATGTATATCTATTTCAAATTATATTGTTACCATTCAAAAGATGGCCATTCAATTGACAATTTGTAAGATTTTCAAAAATTTTTGATGACTTGTTTAAGAAAAACGTGTGTTCAAAAAGTTCGCCATATCGATACCCAATCTTTGCAGAAATTATAAGCCCTAACGTAACATCACTGAAAATCGATGTGAACTTCAACATTTGCGATTCTTCAACCCTTCAACAATCTTCCTCTAAACTTATATCTCTCACTGTAAGCTTTTTTTAAGATCATTAAATGTGTTTCAACAATTTCCGTGAATCACATTGGTAAAATTTTGCACAATATCTAATTTTAGTCATGTTTATTTAATTCTTGTAATTTCTGCAAGACTGAGCATAAATTATGGCATCAACAAAATTTTTAGACCTTTCTCTACAAGATGTTTGTAGGAAAATATAGCCTGTTGCAGGGGTTCACCTTTTTGGTTTGGCCCACCCTGTAGATAGCTGTGGCTTATATTTTAAGTTAGCCAGTATTATCAAAATGTGATATGTGGAACTTTCTTTCTATTTCAATAATTTTTTGTTTGAAAAATTGTTAACCTTTTTGAAATAAGTCAGTTAAATTATGGTCAGTCCTTAAGAAGTTTACTCCTAATTATCCTGTGTATGTGTATGGGGGTTTGGAAAACAGGAATTTGCATTAATTTTGAGATCTTTCTGAAGTATGGCTTTATTATGGGGCCCTCTAAGGGGCTTCCTATAGTTTTTGTCTATTGTTTTTGCTTCTTTTCTTTATTTTTATTATTTTTATTATTAAACTGAGTCTATGAGTCTATTGCTTTTGTCACTTTTTATCATACCTAATAAAGGTATGATATTGTTGTCAGCTTGACGGGTGGGCGGCGGGTGGGCGGCGTCTCACTTTTCAGCTTGTCTACAGGTTTCCAGCCAAACCATTTGACAGATTCATCTGAAATTTTCAGGAATGTTTCTTTGTATCAAAGTTAAGAACTGATTAGTTTTTGGGCAATCTGGGTAAATTTTAAGATGGCCATTTTGGATTTTCCGTCCTAAAATCTTCACTTTCAAGATTTGTCTACAGGTTTCCAGCCAAACCATTTGACGGATTCATCTGAAATTTTCAGGGATGTTTCTACGTATCAAAGTTAAGAACTGATTAGTTTTTTGGCATTCTGGGTAAAATTTAAGGTGGCCATTTTGGATTTTCCGTCCTAAAATCTTCACTTTCAAGACTTGTCTACAGGTTTCCAGCCAAACCATTTGACGGATTCATTTGTTTGAAATTTACAGGGATGTTTCTACATATCAAAGTTAACAACTGATTAGTTTTTGGGCATTCTGGGTAAATTTTAAGGTGGCCATTTTGGATTTTCCGTCCTAAAATCTTCACTTTCAAGACTTGTCTACAGGTTTCCAGCAAAACCATTTGACGAATTCATCTGAAATTTTCAGGGATGTTTCTACGTATCAAAGTTAAGAACTAATTAGTTTTTGGGCATTCTGGGTTAATTTTAAGGTGGCTTTCCATCCTAAAATCTTCACTTTCAAGACTTGTCTACAGGTTTCCAGCCAAACCATTTGATGGATTCATTTGTTTGAAATTTACAGGGATGTTTCTACATATCAAAGTTAACAACTGATTAGTTTTTTGGCATTCTGGGTAAGATTTAAGGTGGCCATTTTGGATTTTCCGTCCTAAAATCTTCACTTTCAAGACTTGTCTACAGGTTTCCAGCCGAACCATTTGACGGATTCATTGAAATTTACAGGGATGTTTCTACATATCAAAGTTAAGAACTAATTAGTTTTTGGGCATTCTGGGTTAATTTTAAGGTGGCCATTTTGGATTTTCCATCCTAAAATCTTCACTTTCAAGACTTGTTTACAGGTTTCCAGCCAAACCATTTGACGGATTCATCTGAAATTTTCAGGAATGTTTCTACGTATCAAAGTTAAGAACTGATTAGTTTTTGGGCATTCTGGGTAAATTTTAAGGTGGCCATTTTGGATTTTCCATCCTAAAATCTTCCCTTTCAAGACTTGTCTACAGGTTTTCAGCCAAACCATTTGACGGATTCATCTGAAATTTTCAGGAATGTTTCTACGTATCAAAGTTAAGAACTGATTAGTTTTTGGGCATTCTGGGTAAATTTTAAGGTGGCCATTTTGGATTTTCCGTCCTAAATTCTTCACTGTCACACTGCTACGATATTGTTCACGTCTGTGCCTTGTTCTTATTATTAGACTCCAGATGATAATCTGGGGGTCATTAACAGAACTTTCGCAAAGTTACGAATTTGAAATTCGTAACTTTATGAAATTCGTAAATATTTAAAAAGTTACGAATGACTTTCGAATTCGTAAAGTTAACAGAACACTTTAGTAAGTCCTTCATAAGTTTTATCATTCGTAAACGAATATTAAATTGTAACATCATCTTTTATCATTACATGTATTTAGCAAAAATAAAAATATGGTGTGATTTGATATCATTGCGCGCTTTCAAAGATTTCAAAGATATCAAAGATTCCCAGCTCAGGAACATATTTGCTTATCATGTAGAATAGATTGAAATATAAATATTCTAAAAATTAAATATGAGATCCAAAGTAACATCATGATCATCAAGTTGTGCTTATGGAGTCACAGTGTGTAGGGGGCGTGGGGGGGTTGTAACAATTCTATTATACTATTTACCTCTTGGTTTCTATCAGAAATGTATCATTAAATGTAAAATTTGATTTTCAGTGTGATATTGATTGTATGGAAATAAATTTACTCAGATTGAATCCGATTCAGAATTTGATTGTTATCCAAAAACCGAGCCCGCTTTTTTTAGATATCGCTCACTATATATGCACATTTCAAGACAATGAAGAAAAAAGTACTTCAAAACAAATATATAGTTCTAAAACATCTAAAACCTCGACATTATGATCACTATCTCACCTTGGTTCAGACAATCAATGCATATTTGTTTAGATTACCGATCAGTGATATCGAGTTTCGGGAATCATGCCCGGAATCATGCATAATCTGATAATGACTATTCAAATACTCAACTGGTCACAATTTCCTTGTTTAACAATTATTTCAAACAGTTGGTAATGTAAGATTAAATTGCGTCAAGTGTATGTTAATGCTATGCTGCATTTTGATCTTTAATTCATGACCAAAAATTAACATAACGTTTTTGTTTTGCCGGTAAAGTACCGTTTTTTTGTTTCCTAGTTTTTTTTAGCATTAAAAAATGATTTAATCACATGTATTTCAGTAACCTTTTAAGTACAAAACTAATGTTTTGAATTTTAAATGAAACAACTAGTTTGTCAATCCAAGTCTTCCTCCAGGTATCCTGTTTACGTGAGGAACATGTAATCGCAATGAGACAGTTAATTAGTATTTGCTTTGTCTAGATTATTGATAAAAAAAAAATTTGTGCGAATCTTTGAAACAACTTTATTTTTGTTGATTGGAAATAAATTGGAGGGGTGAGCGGAATAGAATGAATTTAATGAATTTACTTACTTGATTAAATTATCAAAGGAAGTAATGCGCTTGCCATTGTGATCTCCCCATGAAAAAAAATTAATTCATCTAATTTTTCAAAATGAGTATACTGGATTTATTATTACATTTATATGTACACTAGTATCTTGTTGACCTATATTCAGCACTGTATTGATGTATTTACCACTTATTAGGCTCATGATTCAATCATGAAGTGTAGAGGTGTAGATTCCAAACTAGGAAGTGTTTTTGTGTCTATCAAAATCCATTTGCATCCTACGCATTCCTACATCTTATCCAAATATGACACTAAATAATGAAATATAATATAATAATCATTGGTTTTGCAAAGTTTTATAATATTTGATAAGTGAAAAAGATGTTTTTGGAGCATTTTTCTATAGCCATTTTGTAGGGAAAAAATGATGTAAAAATGTACAATCTTTTAATTTAAAGTATGACCTGAATCGATTGCTAACTTCATATTTGCGCAATTGATGAGATGAACCATTTGTGTCATATTGTGAAATTATTAAGTTTGCAATCGATTCAGGTCAAAGTGTATTTTGGTATTTCTGAGATAATCAATGGAATCCAATGGCATCTATTGGGATCTAATGATAACCCCATGTTAAGTCAATGGTGCACAGCCCCATGTAAGTCAATACAACCTTACTGAACGAAATGATCCATATCTCAGCTTATGTGTGCCCGAGCACTTTAATATTTTCCAAAGTATTATCTGACATTCTATTCTTCATGTTACACCTAAGAATGATTCATTTTGACCATAGGGATATTTGCCAATAATCGCACCTCTTCCATTAAGATGTGCATCAAGTAAAAAAATGTAGGTTTATGTTATCTACAACAAAAGATAAACATGTACGCACAAGTGCCTGATAAAATAAAATTAGTATCAATTAAAGTATCTCAATTAAACTAAACTTATGGAAATATTCAAGGCCTGCCATGCTGGATTTTAATTAAGATATTGGCTTTGTAAATTGTAATTAGTCTCTACATTATAGTCATGTTGTCGAAAATTGTGCGAAAAATTTGTTAAGAGACTGCTTAAGGGATTTTAATCAGTCTCAACACGTGCAAAGACTTTTTATTACCGTATTATCTCTATTAAACACACACACTCTCTAATAAACGCACACCCGACTTTTTGTCCCAGGTTAGAAAGTCCTGTCAAGATAATATTGAGATCTGACGAAGCTCTAATAAAAAAACATTGTGGGCGATAATAGAGTATTTTCACCGTTCGTTAAAATAATGCATCATGATTTATGACGTCACAATTTCCCATCATGCAACGTAAGAAATTTCTTCAGGTGTTCGTGTAAATAACACACAATAGTGTATTTATATACTAAATTTGTCGTCTAGGAGCTCACAATTCAAGGTAAAAAATAACATATAGCATATTCTCTCTAATAAACGAACATATCTACTATATTTGATCGATTTAAGGTATAGAAGTAAATTTTCACCCATTATCGCCCACCATCATAATTTTTTAGAATTCCTGGGGATTTAGCTGCTTGAAACCTCTCCCCAACGGGAATTTGCTAAGCGCACTGTGCGTTTAATAGAGATAATACGGTATGCCTGTCTTTGCACGGTACGCCTTTATACTAAGTGCACTGAGAGCTTAGCAATGCAATATTTCCTCTCCAGAGTCTCTGATTAACCATAGTCAGATTTATCATTACGCCTATAATGTTATTGTTCGCCGAAAATATCATTAATTTAGGAGATTCATCACATGAACATGTATGTTAAAATGGTGATGGGTTATTTAACGAGCAGATTTGTTTTACAAATCGATGCATCTATAATACATTAATTTATTATATTTTCATCGATCTAAGCATTTTTGTTTTCCATTAACAATTTTTTTTATTTCATTAAAGATTCTAGTATATGGTTTTAAAGTGATAACTGTGGCTGGGTAAGAAGACAAAGCTGGTATGTCGTCACGCCAAATAAAACGCAGAAAATACTTTGTTTTTGTTTACTTTAATTTGTTTGTACAAATGACTCTTGTAGGATCAAGAATAGTAGCATACCTGCCAACCTAAGACCAAAAATTTGCGGTGGTTTTTCATGAATTTTGGTATTTTTGCGGTAGATTTTTTATGTCACCACCAAAAGTGGTGACATATTGTTATGGTCTCCGTTTTTTTATGTCACCACCAAAAGTGGTGACATATTGTTATGGTCTCCACACCAAAAGTGGTGACATATTGTTATGGTCTCCGTTTTTTTGCGACGGCGGTTGGAGGTTGGCGTCCGGCGTCTGTAACAATTTCTTACAACTTCCTATAACTTAACAAATACTGTTTAGACTGACTTCAATGTTTTTCTAAATCATCTACATGTTCTCAGAAGTTCAAATCTGACTTAGATTTGACATTTGACCTTCAATGACATTCTCAAGGTCAAAAAGGTATTTTTTCAACTTGCTTCACATTGACTAAATTTTTTTTCAAAATCATCTACATGTTCTCAGAAATTCAAATCTGACTTTAGATTTGACTTTAGATTTGACATTTGACCTTCAAATTTGACTTTAGATTTGACATTTGACCTTCAATGACCTTCTCAAGGTCAAAAAAAGTCAAAAAGGTCTGTTTTCAACTTGCTTCAAATTGACTAAAAAAATTTTTCAAAATCATCTACGTGTTCTCAGAAATTCAAATCTGACTTTAGATTTGACTTAAGATTTGACATTTGACCTTCAATGACCTTCTCAAAGTCAAAAAAGGTCAAAAAGGTCTTTTTTCAACTTGCATCAAATTGACTAAATTTTTTTTTCAAAATCATCTACATGTTCTCAGAAATTCAAATCTGACTTTAGATTTGACATTTGACCTTCAATGACCTTCTCAATGTCAAAAAAGTCAAAAAGGTATTTTTTCATTTTGCTTCAAATTGACTAAATTTTTTTTTCAAAATCATCTACATGTTCTCAGAAATTCAAATATGACTTTAGATTTAACTTTAGATTTGACATTTGACCTTCAATGACCTTCTCAAGGTCAAAAAAGGTCAAAAGGGTCTTTTTTCAACTTGCTTCAAATTGACTAATTTTTTTTTTCAAAATCATCTACATGTTCTCAGAAATTAAAATCTGACTTTAGATTTGACATTTGACCTTTAATGACCTTCTCAAGGTCAAAAAAGGTCAAAAAGGTCTGTTTTCAACTTGCTTCAAATTGACCAATTTTTTTTTTCAAAATCATCTACATCTTTTCAGAAGTTCAAATTTGACTTTACAAGTTCTCAGAAGTTCAAATCTGACTTTAGATTTGACCTTTGACCTTCAATGACCTTCTCAAGGTCAAAAAGGTCTTTTTTCAACTTGCTTCAAATTGACTATTTTTTTTCAAAATCATCTACATGTTCTCAGAAGTTCAAATCTGACTTTTGATTTGACATTTTACCTTCAATGACCTTTTCAAGGTCAAAAAGGTCTTTTTTCAACTTGCTTCAAATTTACTTAATTTTTTTTTCAAAATCATCTACATGTTCTCAGAAGTTCAAATCTGACTTTACATTTGACATTTGACCTTCAATGACCTTCTCAAGCTCAAAAAAGTCAAAGAGGTATTTTTTCAACTTGCTTCAAATTGACGAATTTTTTTTTCAAAATCATCTACATGTTCTAAGAAGTTCAAATCTGACTTATGCTTATACTATTTAACTTTTGATCACTATAATATTGTGTGCAACTAGTTTTAACTTGCTTCAGATTGAACAATTTCTTTTTTTCAAAATCATCTACAAGATCCCAGAAGCTCAAATCTTCAAAAACCTTCTTAAGGTCAAAAGGTATTTTCCAACTTGCTTTAAATTGACCAAATTGTTTTAGGTGGTGACATTTTGTCATGTTAATGCCTTGTTTCAAAATGCGGTAGTTTTTGCGACAATTTTCGACAAAAATGCGGTATTTTTATGATATATTTTGAAAAAATTCGGTAGTTTTTGCGGTAGATTGTTGAAAAAATGGTACTTTTTTGGAAGTTTTTGAAAAATACGGTAGTTTAACTGTAGATTTTGAAAAAATGCAGTAGTTTTGCGGTAGATTTTTGAAAAAACAGTAGTTTTGCGGAAGATTTTGAAGAAATGCAGAAGTTTTTGCGGTAGATTTTTGAAATTAACTGTAGTTTTGTGGAAGCTTTTAAAAAATGCGGTAGTTTTACGGTAGATTAAAAAAAATGTGGTAGTTTTTGTGGAACATTTTGAAAAAATGCGGTAGTTTTTGCAGTAGATTAAAAAACTGATTTTGCGTAGATTTTGACACACTTTAATGAATAAATAATAAAGTATGTTTTTCTAACACAGCATTCAATGAACTCTCATAAACAGATTTGAACACTTCGGTGTTTTTATAACTACAGTATGTATATATACATGTGGTAGTTTTTGCATCACGATACTCCCCAGTGTGTTGACTGATTACACGCCAGCTTACTTAGTTACTTACTAAGTAAGCAATACGCAATTACCACTGTCACCGACCTGCTGACACCTATTTATTTTCTGGTTGGTAATGGAATATTACAAGGGCAATGTGGGAAGACTTCAATTTTTCAGAATTTCCAAACAATAATGGTAGATTTTAGGGTAGTTTGAACAAGAATACTGTTAATTTCAGCAGAAATACAGTAGATTTCCAAATACTTACAGTATATTTTACAGCCGTTCTTACAGATTTTTTACGTTAGTTTTTACGGGAAAAATGGTAAATTTTTTATGGTAGTTTGTCATTTTTTTACGGAAAAACAAAAATTTTACGGTAGATTCCTGTAAAAATATGGTAGGTTGGCAGGTATGCAAGTATATCCAGTTTTGCACATGACTAAAGGGAATAATTTGTATTATATGTCAGGCTAGGTTAAATATTATGCGTTATATTAATATTTGCAGGAGAAATTAGAAGATACTAGGATATATTTTCTTTCCGTATAATAAACCAAAATCTTCATCTGTCATATGGCCAAAATTATTCCTAGTTAAAACCGATTACAACAACTTATATGGCCATGTAATTTGCGTATAAAAGTCCCATATTTTGTCTATTCTACTACATGTGATATATCTCTAATATTTGTGACAAATTTTGTGACAAATACAGATTGATATATGTTATCTGGAGTTGCCGTTTTCTAGTTCATGTTTAAATGTATATTGGATATGTATTTTGTTTCAGGGCATGACTGGAAGCAGGGACAGTGGTCAAAAGAAGAGATTGAGATTTTGAAGTGTAATATATCACAATATTGTGAGGTAGGGTATAGCATTAAAGCCACTTAGTATTATCATATAATATGATATTTGTAATTAACTTTCTGCTTCCATATAACTATACAGGATACTTTGTATAGTCAAAAGTATCTTCTTGATATATTTGATATTTCACCCATTATGTTCTTTCATAGAGCTCAGTCTTACCGTACTATCACACCAAACTAGTTTTCACTACGTTCTTGAAAACAGGCTTCAACTGTGTAAGAACGGACTGGACGTACTTAGAACCGTTTGGGGTCTATTTACAAACGTCATCGAACGTACTCGAACAGGTAGGTCCTCTAGAACTTAGAACCTGCTCAAAATTTTCTTGTGGTCGATACATTCTACAATTAGAACGAGTGAGAACGTACTAATGACGAGCTGGACGTACTACGAACGGAACCGTCGTACTTCAATCCTGCTAGGGACGTTTTAATAATGAGTTGAACTTCTGAGGACGTATTGAGATTGAGGTTTAACTAATTGCAAATGGGTTTAAACTGATTAAGAACGTATTTAAGACTGCTTATGAACGAGTTAGCAGAAATATAGCTAGCACACCAAACAAGTTGCCAATGTGTTCTTAAAAACTGGTTTTAAACTGTGTGCGAACGGAATGGATGTAACTGCAACTTTCTAAGGTCTATTTACGAACTTCATGAACGTTCGAAGACGGGAAGGTGATTTTAGAATTTTGAATCGATTCAAAATTCGATGGCGACCATACCATTCTGTAATCAGGTCATGATGACCTTCTAGACTAAGGGACGCGTTATACTATGTTGCACACCGATGTGATGCGACCTGAACAAACTGCGAATGAGATGGACGTACTGCAGACTGTTCATGAATGAAGTAGCTAATTATTTTAGACATATTTCCCGACCACAGCCAGATTGAGCCCGTTTTACGACGTTTTCGTAGGACTGGCAAGAACGGGTAAGAACTAGTTTGGTGTAATAGGTGGGTAAATAAGTGTTTCAATTTTCAGCATTAGTCATTCAGCTTTACTTGAATTGAATCTTATAGAATCTGCCATCTTCCTGGCATTATTAGAGCAAATGGGTGATGTTGAGAATCTGAAAATAACATGCCACAAGTTGGAAATATTCATATATAATGATCACAACATGTAAAGGACGAGTGCCTTTAAGACCCTATATCAGCCCCCAAGATGTTTAGAAGAAATTGTACAGGATATTAAAGAAAGGACTTTGTTTGATAACCAGGTTCACAAATTAGGTCATTCTAACCTCTACATGTATATTTCAAAATATAGGTCATTCTATCAACATGTATAAAATGACCTTTTGAAGGAAAAATCACTCTTTTCACATCATTATTGTCACTGTTTCTATTTATTATCAAAATAATCATTATTTACAGTCATTTAAGACTTTTTTAATTGATCCTCTTGGTATTATCTTACATAATAGTGACAAAGCATAATGGGCAACATTCGAAAACACATAAAATATAACAAGTCAAAAATGCAAAAAAATTACTGAATAGTGGTCTTCTTTATACTTTATTGAGATCAATTGTCTACAAAAAAGTTTGCAAAAATGTGTCAGAAAACAATATTGAGTTTTTTAATTTACATCACAATGAGAAAGAACAAGGGGCAACATGAGAAAAAACATGAAGTAATTATTAACAAGTCAGTAATGCATATCAATCAATTATATTATTGATCTGCTTTCTTGAGAGCAATTGCTCATATACAGTTTGCATTAAAGTGGCTGTGAAATACTGAATTTATTATTTTATATAAAATATAACAATTTCTAAAAGGTTACTCTGGACTTAACATAACTGTTGTTCTTCTGTAGATGAGCACATTCATGTGTTTCTTCATTATAATAAGAGACTCTATGAGCTATCATCATCTTCTTCAAATGACAACATTTCAGACATATCTTTTGATTTTAAAATATTAAACTTTGTGCAGTTCTTTTTGCTTTTATACCCCTTGTGCCTACAGCCCTACTCCCAACTGGGCATGAACAACACCATCCATTGATAGCATCAATACTATTACATACATCTGGATCTGGGTTGTACTCCACTCATATATAGTGAGATTTATAGTGAGACACAAACCTATTACTGGGCTTTTACACAAATTAGGCCATGTTTCTTTTTATGTGCCCACCACATAGTGTGGGGCCATATTGTCGGCCTAGGCACGTCCGTCTGTCTGTCTGTCTGTCTGTCTGTCTGTCTGTCTGTCTGTCTGTCTGTCTGTCTGTCTGTCTGTCTGTCTGTCTGTCTGTCTGTCTGTCTGTCTGTCTGTCTGTCTGTCTGTCTGTCTGTCTGTCTGTCTGTCTGTCTGTCTGTCTGTCTGTCTGTCTGTCTGTCTGTCTGTCTGTCCGTACATCAGACAATTTTCTCCAAAAATGCTACAGATATCACCTTCAAATTTTCAGGGGTAACCAGGGGGGGGGGGAGATTTCCCAAAGATGCCCTATCATATTAGCACTTTCGAAAACAAATTTTATAAACAGGCCTCAATTTGCCATTGAAATAGTTCTCCAAATGTTCACTGTAGTTTTATGAGTATTCTCTACAAGTATGGATCGAGTAACTTCAATAGTATTACCGTAGGTTTGAAATGATGATGTTGAACTGATGTTAACGCCATTCCTAGGATTTCAAATTTAACTCTGCGCATGCGCAGCACTGAGAGAGCACGTGTTCATGATTGTTCACGTGATCGAATCCTGCAATTTGATTGGAGATGATGCAAGAGATGATGTAATGGGGAATCCCCGAATACGATAGAATATGAAAGAATCATGGGAGCTACTCACTCCTCCTGAGGGATAACTTATGAGTGCATACAGATGTGGATGAAAAAATTAAACTCGATACCTACTTCCTGTCAGCCATTTTGAAGTCAAATGCTAAAATCCTTATCTGCAAACTTTAAGAAAAACAGCTTTACAGTTGCTTTTAAAACTTTAAAGGGGCAATACCGGAAATCAGGAATAATTCCTTAGAAAAACTTCAAAATAAATCGTTGGTGCCTCAAACCTGCCCCCAAGAATGGCTACGACGTGAACTTACTTTTGTCAAAATACCGGAGCCTGAAAAAAATCACTCACCTAGATATCAACGAAAGAAGTGTCAGTTTCGTTCGACTGCGAGAGCAAAATTGAAGCTGAGCTAAACGGTTTTCGTTTGTCGTAAAATTGACCTCATTTAACTGCGCCATCTGGCGAATGAATCATTGTTTCGTGTCATATGATTCGTTGTTTTGTGTCACGTGACCTACCTTTAGCCACCTATCGTAAGTTAATCGAATTAAAATGAATTTTTCGATCCAAGAAGAAAATTTGCACAAAAATTATAAACTCCGCTTGACATAATCTTTGTCACTCTATCGTTTTCTTGATGAGGCACATCGGAACTTGGGATTCAACCAAGCCACAAAAAGTATGTATATTAGTTGTTCAACATGTTCAATTGTGTTAATATTTCCCGGAACTCGGCCTTTAATATCTTGTTCAGCTCACTTCATTCTACATCTGATTAGAACAGCGGATTATATAAAAATGGACTGTAACAAATACCCGGATTTGTTGGTTTTTGAAAAGAGTAATTTTTTGATATCACTTTTTATGCCCAGCATAAAAAGTGATGTCCCATTTTATGCTGGCATAAAAAGTGATATCCCATTTTATGCTGAGCATAAAAAGAGATACTCCATTTTCTGCTGGTATTATTTAGGAAGTGATGTCTAAAGGTAGTTCAAGATTTAAGACCCATCATTCTGACATAGATTGCTGAACTAATGTTAGTTAAAAATTCCTAATAGAATTAAGAATTAATAGCTGAAACTGTTCTGTTTGCCCTAGCAAACAATATCCCAAGATGCATTTAAAATTCATTTCTATCTATATGTGTTTACAGTCTGTGATGTCATCATCAATCATCACAATGGGAATTAGGTGAATTCTATCTGTGACAGCGAGATTGTCTATGATGTCACATAGTAGTTTGATTTCTAAGAAATGTGGCAGAGTTCTATCTATGACAGAGATGCTTTGTGATGTCATCATGAATTATCTCGTTTCCATTGTGATGATTGATGATGTCATCACAGATACTTTGTGATGTCATCGTGAATTACCTCATTCTATTGTGATGATTGTTGATGACATCACAGACTGTCAACAAATAGACAGAAATGAAGTTGAAATACATGTTGGAAAATTGTTTGCCAGGGCAAAACAACTGTTTCCTTTTTTATTGTCGGCAATTTTGGATTTTTCCGTCCTAAAATCTTGTCTGTAAAGTCTTGTCTACGCGTTTTCAGATGAACCGTTTGGTAGATCAATTTCAAATTTTCGAAAATCTAGATCTGATTAGTTTTTGGGCATTCTGGGTAAATGTCAAGGCAGCCATTTTGGATTTTCTGTCCTAAAATCTTTTCTGTAAAGTCTTTTCTACGTATTTCCAGGTGAACCGTTTGGTAGATCAATTTCAAATTTTCAGGGTGATTCTTAGTATGAAAATCTAGATCTGATTAGTTTTTTGGCATTCTGGATAAATTTCAAGGCAGCCATTTTCGATTTTCGGTCTTAAAATCTTGCCTGTAAAGTCTTGTCTATGCGTTTTTAGGTGAACCGTTTGGTAGATCAATTTCGAATTTTCAGGGATGATTCTTAATATGAAAATCTAGAATTGATTAGTTTTTTGACATTCTGGGTAAATTTCAAGGCAGCCATTTTGGATTTTCCATCCTAAAATCTTGTCTGTAAAGTCTTGTTTACATGTTTTCTGGTTAGCTGTTTGACGGATCAATTTCAAATTTTCAGGGGTGGTTCTTAGTATTAAAATCTAGAACCAACTGAATTTTGGGCATTCTAGGTAAATTTAAAGGCCGCCATTTTTGATTTTCCGTCCTCAAATTGTGTCGGTAAAGTCTTGACTACTCATTTTCAGGATAACCATTTGTCGGGATCACTAATTGGTGGGGACATTTTGTACTTGTTCTTGTTTAAAAATGATGGTGTATTTCCCATTTACTTGGAAGATGGTCGTCTGTGTATCATTTAGATTGGTTGATTTGATATACACCAAAAGTGAGTAGACATACATGTACATTGTCTTTAGTCAAAATGGGGAAGTCCTTAAAAGAGTCCACTACGAGTGATTGCAGTTCACTCGTACAGTTCCCTTTTTTTTGGGCATTTTATTAGCAAATGACATTTTCCCGCCTACTGATTGTGACTTACAGTATATGTAAAAATAAAATAAAAAAATGATAAAAAAATTATTCATTGACAAAAATGACGCCTGTCATATGAAGATTAAATGATTGTACAACAATCATTTCAATTCTGCATGTACATTTATATGAATGTATAGTACAGTTAGTACTCCTATGCAGAGGCAGTAAGCATGGGAAACCCTCGCAAATCTCGAACTGGACTGAAGTTATAAACACTGATCAGTGTGATAGCATCTCAAACACAGAATGTATGAGTGATTCTTTAAATGAGATAAAACACAATTTTATTCATTTCCATGATTCAAATCATATGATAATGAGTGAAGCTCCATTTTGTGCAAATGATGTAACTCCAAATAATTCTGATTTGGGCCCCAACAATATGGAATTAAACACCACGTTAAGTCAAGTTTCCCAAAATGAAATCAATATTCAACCCTCTAGTCCTATAACAACACAGTTGAATGCCCAGTCGCAGGATCTGCGCTATAGGCTCAAATCAACTGACAACAACATAAATGGTAATTTAAAGCAAACAAATGATAATATGAGTCAAGGTGACATAAATTTTCTATTTTGGAATATTAACAGAATTTCCGATAAGTTATACGACGGATGTGATATTTATGAGCTCTTCAGTAAATATTCAGTGATCCTGTTAAGTGAGACATGGCTGGATCCATGTGACAACATATCATTCAATGGTTATACTGTACATAATCTCGCAAGAAAAACCAAAAACACTAACTCAAATTTTTATTCTGGAGGCATAGCTGTCTTCATAAAAGATGACTGTTATAATTCAATTGAAGTGCTAAAACAGACTCATGATTTCTTTGTATGGTTAAGAGTTAAGTCTTCTTTTTACAATTTAGAGAATGATATTTATATTTGTTTTGTTTATATGCCTCATAAAGGTTCAACTTATGAACATTTTGACAACTTTGACATTTTAGAAAAATCAATTGCCTCCTATCAACTTTCTGGTAAAACAATCATATGCGGAGACATGAATGCCCGCACTGCCCAGTTATCAGATATGAATATTGACATTCATGGATCGAATGATCAGTTTTCTTATTTTTTAAATGATCACTATATAAATAATAATAATCATCACCATGAACCAAGTGACCCTCTTCATAACCGTGTTTCAATGGATAAAAATATAAAGGCAATAAGCCAGACACATGGCAATGAATTCATAAGTCTATGCAAGGCATCTAATTTAAGAATCCTAAATGGCAGATTTTTTCATGATAAAAACATTGGTCAATTTACATACTATAGATACATAAATGAAATTAACCTAGATCCAAGTAAGGGAAAATCTGTATTAGACTACGTTGCAGTTCAAGCTGATATACTTAATACAATTTCAGACTTTAAAGTACATGAAAGGCGTCCAGATTCTGACCACTGTCCTATAAATTTTAATCTTAATCTAGGTCAGGCCAAAATTAAAAATAAAGTCAGCAAAAATATGCAGAATTTACCTTACTCATACTTTAAATGGGATCATAACCCTTAAGAAAAAAGCCATGGTAACCATGGTATTCCATGGTGCGTCCATGGTAATCCATGGTTTTCCATGGAAATTCATGGTTTTTCATGGTATTTTCCATGGAAATTCATGGATACCCATGGTAATCTTCCATGGATATTTACCATGATTTTCCGTGGTAATTGGTGGTTTGGTAATTGTTTTTTCATGAACATGCCATGTTTTTACCATGACACTTGAGTTGTAAAATCAACAATTTTGGCAGGTTTTGTTTTTACCAAAATCTTCAAAATTGAATCAATATTTTAACGAATGAACCCAAGCTGGATTGAGAATTAGTCTCATTAATCATAGATAAAAGAATATGACACCCCCCCCCACCCCAAAATATTTGAGAAAGTCAACCTTCTTGACAAAAGCTGGTTTCAGGCCTGAAATACAACCATGTTTTTACAATCTGAATATATGTTTAGTACATTCTGTACATAGTGTCATATGACAAAGAACTGTTTACTTAATATTTTTTTAATTGATGATTTGACCCCACAATTAAAAGTAGTAATTTGTTTGCTGGGATTTGCTATCATTTAACTTTGGCACTTATGTAAAAAAAGACAAAATAAGTGATAAAATCAGCTCACTGGATTCCCTTATTGCAGACTGAATAAACATTTTTACTTGGAGTAAATCCTATTTGGTTTTATTTGATCAACAATGAGTTTTTGACTTGCACTGTCTACACTCACAGACAATAATAATAACTGAAGAGGGAGCATTAGAAAGAGTAAGATTATCATATATAATAACAATTAAGATCAGAATATTTAAGAATTATGCAAATGAACTCTTATAATCTGTTGTAAAGAGATTAATCTTTTGACATTAATTTGAGAGTTAAGACACCTAATTAACATAGAATAATGGCAACCAAATATTTAAAAATTATGCAAATGATTATTTAATATTCCTATTCAAAGACAAATCAATTTTAATTACTTATACTATGTTTCATGTTTTTAGCCAAATGGTGTTGTTAACCCCCTCCCCTTCCTTCATGCAACTTCTTTTTAAATATAATATTCTTACATAGACAAATTGATTTTTTATCACTTAGGTATAACATTTCAGTTTGCAGCCATAGGCTTGTGTTTAATCCCCCATCTCAATTTCAAGTCAAAATTCTGTAAAAGTATATACTTTTCTGTGGATTTTTTCAGATAATATGCTTATAAAAGTTGAATGGGACTTAATTTGGAGAAGTTCATTTAGAAACATAATGTATTATTCATTTTTCTGCTTCCAAAAGACCAAACAAATAGCCCATGGAAAACCATGGACTTTCAAAAGATCAAAAGAATAATCATGGAAAACCATGGCTTTTGATTGCACTTTCCAAAACATCAAAGAAATAACCATGGAAAAGCATGGCTTTCGATTGCAATCAACCGTCTTCCATGGCTTTTGATTGCAGTTTTCTCAACTTCAAAGAAAGAAACCATGGTTTTTGATTGTATTCTCAAATGTACGAAATGTAATTTAAGAAAATGAGTTATTTATTTCTTAAATTACTTCATATTGATTTTTAAAACTGAAAATTAAAGAAAGTATTGAAATAAAACAGAGCTTGGGCTGGTTTGACTCAATCTTTTTCAAAGGAAAGAGGTGTTTGGCCTAAAAAATAAGCAATCTCTATCTAGTCTTGATCTACACAAAAGACCTTTGCACAATTGTTTTTGAAATCTTGTGGCCTACTCTCTGCTCTGCTGTTTCACATATTTTCTCATTTGTAAGTTGAGTCTAACATTCGATGAATGTTCTTGCTATACCTTCAAAATGAAATGTCCACCCTTTTTTCTCAATGATAAGTCTCAGTCTAACTGGGATATATCATCAAAACATTCATTTTGGAGATTTTGGTAAATACAAATCCTACCAAAATTGTTGATTTTACATCTCCATGACACATCCATTAAAAACCAATTACCAAACCAACAATTACCACGGAAAATCATGGTAAATATCCATGGAAGATTACCATGGGCGTCCATGAATTTCCATGGAAAATAACATGGAAAACCATGAATTTCCATGGAAAACCATGGATTACCATGGGCGCACCATGGAATATCATGGTTACCATGGCTTTTTTCTTAAGGGAAATTAAAGGAACAATTCACCGAGCTATTGGATGCAAATATCAACAATGGTTTACTTGAAAAATTTTATATTGATGTTGGTTCCAAAACTAATTCAGATTATTTACTACAGTCTCTTAAACATGTTATATATGACACTTCTGATAAAATACTCCCACTTAAACATTTAAAGAAAAGTACTAAAAAGTTCCCAATGAATCCATGGTTTAACAGTGAATGCAAAAAATTGAAAAAGGATTTACATTCTGCAATTAAGCAGAAGCTACCTAATAACATTATTGCTGATTTACAGAGAACGTATAACCGAACTAAACAGCGCGAGAAAAGAACATATCAGTCAAATCTTTTAAAATCTCTCATTTCTTTCAAATCTAAAAATCCAACAGAATTTTGGAAAATGATAAATAATATCCCAGGTAGCAGTAATACAAATGAAATCCCTATTGAGGCATCAGAACTTTTTTGTGCTTTTGAAAAGTTGGGTAAGAATCCCAAAATAGACTATTTTGACGATGGGGCATTAAAAGAGATGCAATTATTTATAGATGAATATGATAAAAATAGTGTTTTGAGCAGAGAAATTGGATTTAGTCATGAAGTGCTTAATAGCAATATAAAGGAAGCTGAGGTATATGCTGCTCTCAATAAGGTTAAAGTTAACAAAGCACCTGGAATAGATGGGTTATCTTCTAATATCATTAAGAATTGCAGTATATTAGTCCCTGAATTCACGTCCCTTTTTAATCACATCTTTTCTCATGGTGACTACCCTAATGAATGGAGTATAGGCATGTTAACAACTCTCTTTAAACAAGGTTGTAGATTTAATCCTGATAACTATAGGGGAATAAATGTGTTGACTTGTATCGGTAATATCTTTGATAGAGTAATACAAAACAGACTTGTTTTTAATGCTGAAATGTTAGATATCCAAGATCCACTCCAAGGGGCATATAAACCTGGACATCAAACAACAGATAATTTATATATTTTAAATACAATCTTAGCCCGTTATAAGCTCATGAAAAAGCCTCTATACTGTATCATGATAGATTTTAGAAAAGCATTTGACTATGTAAATAGAGTGGCGCTTATGTATAAACTTTGTAAATCAGGAATTTCACCTAATTCTAATATATTCAAGGTTATATCTAGTATGTATGAAAAATCAAAAGCATGCCTAAAATTTAAAGAAGGTATCACCCCTACTTTTGAAACAGATGTTGGAGTAATGCAGGGCTCTGTACTTAGTACCTATTTATTCAACCATTTCCTTGATGACTTAAAAGATAATTTACCAAAAGAAAATGGTATTCAATTTAATGGAAATATGTTAAACCATTTACTTTGGGCTGATGATCTTATCTTGATGTCAAATAGTAAAGATGGTGCCCAAATTTTGCTCAATTGCCTTTTTGATTTTTGTAAGAGATATCATCTCATAGTTAACACAATGAAGACAAAATCAATTATTTTTAACTCAAAAGTTGATGCAGTTTTCAGATTCAATGATAGTGCTATAGAAAATGTTGAGCAGTACAAATATCTTGGATGTGTATTAAGTAAAACAAAGAATTTTGACCAGCATGTATTTTACTTGAAAGAGCAAGCAAGGAAAGCTTTGTTTAAAGTTAAACAGCAATATAAAAAATTTAATGACATTCCAGTTAATGTTGCATTGCACCTTTTCGATTCCTTAGTTGAACCTATTTTAACTTATGCCTCGGAGGTGTGGATCAATGAAAAACATCTGAAGTCAATAGAGACAATGCACCTATCTTTTCTTAAATGTCTGTTAGGTGTTAAAAAATCAACTTCAACACCAGCAATTTATGGAGAATTGGGACGCTACCCGTTAAAAATACGTTTTGAAATCAAATTAATTAAATATTGGCTCCGTTTACTTCACCTATCACCAGGAAACATTCTTCATAAAACATATATATATGACCGTGAAATGAGTCAATTTGGTTTTAAAGGCACTTGGTCAAACAAAGTCATTGATATTTTAAAAAAGTGTGATTTATTATCTTATTGGGATACTCAAAAGATTGATGATGACAATATTTTTATCAAGACAATAACAAAAACACTGTATCAGAATTATAAAACTCAATGGAACAAAGATATATTAAATTACCCTGTCTTGAGAACTTATGTTAAATTCAAAAATGTCTTTGAAAGAGAGAGTTATTTAAATATCCAAAATAAAAATTACAGGCAAGCAATTTGTAGATTTAGGCTTAGTTCCCACAAGTTACATATAGAACTTGGTCGTCATTTAAAGCCAAAGCCAAAACCTGTAGATGAACGTTTATGTAATATTTGTGGTATTTTAGAAGATGAACAACACTTCATCATGATTTGTAAGAAAAACACTACAGAAAGAAAATTTTTGTTTGACACCCTTACACGATTTAATTTTGTAGGCAGTCCTGACATTATTTTTAAAAAACTAATGTCTCACAAAAATTCTTATGTAATTTTACATTTAGCAAAGTTCATCTATCATTCACTCAAAAAATTGGATTAATGTGTCAACGATGCATCACACTGATATTTAAATTTCTGTCAAGTTATATTTGTATTTTACAATTATCTTGTATTCTGTATTTTACATTTGATGATGTAATTAGAATTGTATTTGACAACAACTTTATTTTTGTATTCAATAGTTAGTTTAGTCTTAGGTCAGTTTTGTAGATTGTAGTTTTTAGTGACTAATATGTCATTGTAATGACATCAGAGAGTCAATAAAAGATATATATATATATAGTAAGAAATTACATGTTATTTTGTTGTTTAGAGCCATGGTAAAATATATGCTTCTCCAGAGGTCATGCTTCAGTGCAATCATAAATATTAGTTTATGAAATGATAATATGAAATAAGAAAATATACTTGAATATATAAAACACAATTGGTACAATCATTCTAAGGATTTTCAAAATGGCTGACATCATTTTATTTCATGCTGAAAATTGCATAAAAGTTCTATTTTCCAGTCCAGTCAGTATCTAGATAAGGTGTATAGCTCCAACAGGGCGTTTTGGAAGAGAATGGGGCGTTTTGATCAGTTTCGAACAGATGCGTAGGACTTTTGGAAATTGCTGCGTTTTATGTAATAAATATGTTGATGCAGAGATGGAGGGTTGTAATGGGAGTCCTTGTGCAAAATATAGGGGAGAATAATAAAAGAAATGGCAATGTATCGAGGTTTTTTGGTTGAAATCTCTGAAGATTTGCATCTTCTCACATCTGGGGACCAAAACGATGCTAAAACGAGTGACTATGTACTCAAAAACAATGTCTCGAGTGAAAGGTATATCTGTGAAGGTTTTAATGGAACAAGTTTGAAGAAAAATGGTGTACTGTGAGACTCACAATCATTGATTTTCCAAAGAAAGGGTAGGTTTGAAATTCAAATTAATGGCTTTGCGGGGTGTTTTGGTTTCGATACGCCCCGGTGAGTTAGTACTGCGTAATTATGTATGGGAATTTATCGTTTCACATTATTCAATACATGTACTTGAAAATATTTAATATTGTATATTTTTGCAATTTAATGTTTCAAATAACTCTTCATTGTAGGCCAGAGGTATTACAGACCCCACTGAGATCATATTTGAGATGTCAAAAGATGAGCGAAAAGATTTCTATCGCACAGTATCAAGAAACCTACAGCGCCCTCTGTTCTCTGTGTACAGGAGAGTCATCAGAATGTATGATCAGAAGAACCATATGGGGAAGTATACCCCTCAGGAACTCCAAAAACTTAAGGAGTAAGTTTGACATGATGTATACGTGTATATCAATCAAAACATAGCCCAATAAAAATTGGCATTAAGATGCATATGAATAGTAAATATAACTAGATTGGTAAATTGAACAAAGTTCAATAAACAATGAACAAAGTTCAATTTAAGACTCCAGATTGATTTACTTGAGTAAAGAGCTGAGTAAGTAACTGAGTAGGAAGCTGAGTAAGTAGACGATTAAGTAATTGAGTAAGTAGCTGAGTAGGTAGCTGAGTAAGCAACTGAGTAGGTAGCTGAGTAGGTAGCTGAGTACGTAGCTGAGCAAGTAGCTGAGTAGGTAGCTGAGAAGTACAGGGTGTTCAAAAAAACGCAACCCAAAGAAATCACTATATCTTGAAAAATATTGGTTCAATTATGTTCATATTTTCAGGAAATAAAGAAGAGACTGTGTATGTATAGCTCCTGTAAATGGTTAGTTGTAAAACATGATGCCTTGGACACCTGCTCAAAAGACAGTTGAACTAGGAAAATACGAAAAACGTAGTCAGGGGTGACTGCAACCGCAAAAAAATTAAATAACTTCCTAACCGTAGTGTTTTGGCTCTTCAAATTTGGCACAAATCATCTTCATTCACTGTATGGTAAATCTGTAGAGTGAAATCAAAATCACTTCAGGGACTTCACAGTCATGGTTGAAATGCTTTCAAATCGCAGTCAAACGCCCTGGTTCAGGGAGACTTACGAAGGCATTTTGACCATGACTGTAAAGTCCCTGGAACGATTTTGATGAAACTCCACAAATTCACCACACATTAAATGAGGATAATTTGTGCCAAATCTGAAGTGCCAAAACACCATGGTTAGAAAGTTATTTGGTTTTATTGCTGTGGCAGTCACCTCTGACTACGTTTTCATATTTTCCAATTTCAGCTGTCATTTTAGCAGGTGTCCAAGGCATTATGTTTTACAACTTACTGACGAACGGAGCTATACAAACACAGTCTCTTCTTTCTTTTCCTGAAAAAATGAACATAATTGAATAAGTAATTTCCAAGATATAGTGATTTTCCATTCACGCTTTTCGTATTTTGCTAGCATATCTGCCTTTTGAGCTAGTGTCCAAGACATCATGTTTTACAACTAACTAACAACATGGGCTATACATACACAGCCTCTTCTTTCTTTCCTGAAAATATGAACATAATTGGATTAGTATTTTCCAAGATATAGCGATTTCTTTGGGTTGCGTTTTTTTTTTGAACACCCTGTAGGTAGTTAAGTAGGTGGCCGAGTAGGTATGTAGCCGAGTAGGTAAATTGACTGAATAATGATCTTTATTGGAAGCCTTATGGTTATCGAGAAAACTGGGAAAGAATAATAAAGAATAAAGAATACTGACGAAAACAATAGACTCCAGATTTACATCTGGAGTCTAATAATAACTAGAAATTAAAAATTGAACAAGTTCAACTCCAGATGACAGACAGACCGACAGACAAACAGATAGATATAGACTCATATACATATATATTCATATACACTACAGAAAGAAAAATTTTGTTTGACACCCTTACACAATTTAATTTTGTAGGCAGTCCTGACATTATTTTTAAAAAACTAATGTCTCACAAAAATTCTTATGTAATTTTACATTTAGCAAAGTTCATCTATCATTCACTCAAAAAATTGGATTAATGTGTCAACGATGCATCACACTGATATTTAAATTTTTGTCAAGTTATATTTGTATTTTACAATTATCTTGTATTTTTGTATTTTACATTTCATGATGTAATTAGAATTGTATTTTACAACAACTTTATTTTTGTATTCAGTAGTTAGTTTAGTCTGAGGACAGTTTTGTAGATTGTAGTTTTTAGTTTTTAGTGACTAATATATCATTGTAATGACATCAGAGAGTCAATAAAAGATATATATATATACAAAAAAACGCCACTTTTTTACACTACAACTTTTTTATTTTCCAACCTACATACCCCAAATTTTTCAGTTATATAGTGCCAGGGGTTCTCAGTAATGGTATGATGTAACAAGTCCTTCAACTTAGATTATATTTGATCTAAAAGGGGAGTTCAATTGGTCCGCCACCCTAATTGATGATATATTTTAGCTTTAGTCGCCTTGCTGATATAGCAGTATCAATGAAATGTTAGCTATGTTTTTTTCAACCGGTCTTAATTGCCAGCTTTTGTTGAGCAATTTTCTAGATTGGGTGCCTTCATACAATCTCCTGGGGACCTTCCCCTACCCTAAACTCACTGGGGTTTGCATCAGGGCTATTACCTTGGCGGTCATCAGGTCATCAGGCCATATCAGTTCAGGAACATTTTGCAAATTATGCTTATTTCTCATGGCACACCACATGTTTAAGTGAGACGCTGGTGACATATTTTATTCAAGTAAAAGTGTACAATTCATGATGGATGGCTATAAAACGACTTCAAGTTTCATTTGGTATGCAAATTATAATTTTGTACCAAAAATTAAAAAAGTTATAGCATTTTGAAAAAAAGTGGCATTTTTTTGGCCCACCCTGTATATATATATATACAGGGTGTCAAATGGCGTTGTGCCCCCCTTCCACAGCATAAACTTAGAAAGGTAAATGAGAAAAATGATATAGATTAGATTAGATTAGTTTAGAGATTAGATTAGATCAGATATTAGATTAGAGATTAGATTAGATTAATGATTAGATTAGAGATTAGATTAGATTAGATTAGATTAGATTAGATAGATTAGATAGATTAGATAGATAGATAGATGTTCAATATTTTCTTCAGTAATCCTGACTTTCTATAAGGATACCATCAAATCGATTTTTCGAAATTTCAAAATGGCGTAGAATCTTAACTATCAGTCGGATTTCAGTTTTGATTTCAGATCCGTAATCCTGAGACTATGTAGATGATTTTTTAAAAATGGGTCAATTGAAGCAAGTTGAAAAATGACCAATTTTACCATTTTCAAATATCTCAAAATTGGTTAGCTTTGTCTCCAAGGAACATAATGAAAAAAGACCAAGAAAAAATATTGAAAGATGACTGAGAAAAATGGTAAAATAGTGAAATCACAAGATTTGACTGAGCTCTTGACCTTTGACCTAGATAAAAATTTGACCCTATTTCCCACCAACTAGATACAGGGTGGTCAAAAAAACTGGAAGCCCTTACACCATTATCCTAATATCTTAATTATTTTAAGAAATAACTTTGCACATTTGTACATCACTCAATTTCCTACCAGCCTACCATATTTCATGACCATCTGATTGATAGTCATTGTGTTACAGCACTTTAAAGAACATTCCCGGTGGCCACTATTGCGCTGAAGACCAACCTGCACATGTCGTCCAAAATGTCCCTACCTATGGGGATATGGCAGAGATAGAGTATATAATAATGAGCCCAGGACAATTGCAGACCTCAAAAGTGAGATCATCTGTATCATTCAGGCCATACCTGCTGAGGAATGCATTTGGATCATTGACAGCTGTACAGGTTTGCCTCCAGCGCAATGATGGCCAAACCTGAAGCATGTTGTTCAAAGTGCTGTATAATTGTGACTATCAGTCTGATGGTCATGAAATATGGTAGGGTGGTAGGAAATTGAATGATTTACAAATGTGTGAAATATGAGGGAGTAATTTCTTAAAATGACAAAGATATGAGGAAAATCCAGGGTTTCTGTTTTTTTTGACCACCCTGTACTATACCTAAATTGACCATATAATAGTCTTGAAAAGATACCTTATTCACCTTTCCACAAAGTAAAGCAAATTGATAATTTCCAATAAATGTCGTCAATGCCTGAAAGTTTTGAAGAATTAGTACAGCCAGCATAGGAATATTTTGATTTAACTGCAATAAAAAGGATTCTATTTGCCCAATGCACTAATTATTCCATTGAACGAAGTTCGGAGGGATATAGGGAACGCCTCTGTCCGTCAGTCTGTCTGTCTGCCATTTTGAAAAATGGCCACCATTTTTACGTGTGTTATTTAACATTTACTGAAAGTCAAAAAGTAGTGGAGCGATTTTGTTCATATTTGTTATGTGAATACTTTAAGCATGGCCCAATGTCTAATGACACTTTGGGTAGTAGGCGGTCATTTTTCAAAATGGCTGCCATTTTTACTTGTGTTATTTTACATTTTTTACTCTTAACTCAAAAAGTAGTAGAGCGATTTTGTTCATATTTTATATGTGAAAAATATAAGCATGGCACACTGTCTAATGACACTTTGGGTAGTAGGCGGCCATTTTGAAAAATGGCCTCTGTTTTTTGTTACATTTTTTACTATAACTTGAAAAGTAGTGGAGCGATTTTGTTCATATTTGATATGTGAATACTTATGAGCCTTGCACACTGTCTCATGACACTTCGCTTAGTAGGTGGCCATTTTAAAAAATGGCTGTAATTTTTACATTTTTTACTATAACTTGAAAAGTATTGGAGCGATTTTGTTCATATTTGATATGTGAATACTTTAAGCATGGCACATTGTGTAATAAAACTTTTGGGAGTAGTCGGCCACCATTTTTATGTGTATTATTTTACATTTTTATAATAATTCAAAAAATTATACAGCGATTTTGTTCATACATGTATTTGATATGTGAATACTCGTAAAGATTGCATACTGTCTTATGACATTTTGGGTAGTAGGCGGCCATTTTAAAAAATGACCAGCATTTACATGTATGTGTGTGCGATTTTTAAAATTTTTTATATGTGGCTACTTAAAAGCATATTACTTCTTCTGATGACAACTTGGCTAGTGAGCAACCATTATGAAAATGTTGGCCTTTCTTATGGGTGTTATTTTATATTTGCTATATATTTTGTTTGCTATATACTTTTTGGCGTTGCCGTTGTTCTGGTTATTTTTAATCACATATGAAATATGGACTGGGCACTTTCATTCCCAAATCTTATGTAATTTAATTTAATCATTATTTGACAGAACTATTGTTATCCCATCAAATGAAGTTCGGAGGGATATAGGGAACCTCCGTCCGTCCGTCCAGGCAATAACTCAAATACCCTTGGCCAGATTTTGTTCATGGTAGAAGTTCAGCTCGTAAGCTGATTTTCAAAATGGCTGCTCATTTAAAAATTGCGGCCATTTTACAGATTATACAGTTATTAAGGTACAGTATGTAAAACTGTAATAGCAATATGTTTTAAATGTAAAAAACTTAGTAGGACAAATAGGACATTAATAAAGCTAGAAATGTAGGTATTAAAGAAGCACATGGCAGCCTTCTTGAAAAATGGCAGCCTTTACTTGCTATTTTACAATTTTTGCTGTGACTCAAAAAGTAGTAGATTGTTTTTGTTCATATTTGGAATGTGAATACTCTAATAAGCATGGCACACTGTCTAATGACACTTTTGGTAGAAGGGGGCCATTTTGAAAAATGGCCGCCATATTAATGTATTTTACTATAACAGGAAAACTAGTGGAGCGATTTTGTTCATATTTGGTATGTGAATTGGTAGAAGGCGACCATTTTAGTTTTAGTCTTAGTTTATTAAGACTTCTCAGATCAGCCTCACATACCCGGGCTCACATGTCTTGTGCGATTGTAAACAAAAAATGTAAATTATATTATCTGATAGTGGTCATACAATATCCTGTTAAATGGTTATTATGTCGTAGTAAAAAGTTCCATTAGAAATTCACCATGAGTGACACTCGCGCAATAAAGAATAAATAAAAAATAAGAAAAGCTACAAAAGCCATAGGAGACCCTTTTTAGGGTCTCCTAATAAGAATAAGAATAAGAAAACTGACGAAAACAATAGAGTCCAGAGTCTGGAGTCTAATAATAAGAAAAAAGAAAAATGGCAAAAGCAATAGACTCCAGATTTCATCCGGAGTCTAATAAGACTAAGAAAAAAGAAAAATGGCAAAATAATAGACTCCAGATTTCATCTGGAGTCTAGTAACTTATGAATATTTTTAGAGCTGTGGATTAATTCAAATAATTCTAAAAAATTTAACATTGTTTTGAATCAAGTATGTCCCCCATCCCACGTACTTGAAAAAATGTTTGTTTTATAATCAGCAACATGCCTGGAGTCTAGTAACTTATGAATATTTTTAGAGCTGTGGATTAATTCAAATAATTCTAAAAAATTTAACATTGTTTTGAATCAAGTATGTCCCCCATCCCACGTACTTGAAAAAATGTTTGTTTTATAATCAGCAACATGCCTTTACATCACACTGGAGTAGCCTGACAACGGTAAAGTCAGATGCCGTTGTCACAAATGGTGGACATAACGGTTGCTTCAATTAGATTTTCATGAACTGTATGTTTAATAGAGCACCTAGACTAAATGAGGACCAAGTGATTAAACAGTTGAAGCGACGATTATGTCCGGCATTTGTGACAACAGTATCTGACTTTACCATTGTCAGGCTATTCCAGTGTGTACATGTTATTCTTTGATTTCAATGGGTTGTAAAATGTTTAAGTCATGTTTGTTTTACAAGTTTGATATTGATGTAGGTTGAGACAAAAACTTGGCAATGACTGGGCCAGTATAGGGGCAGAGCTTGGCAGGAGTGCTGCCTCTGTCAAAGATAGATGTCGCCTTATGAAAGATACATGTAACTCTGGTAAGTCCAATAATTTATATGTTACTAACAATTTAGCTGTTAAAGTAGGTCACCATGGTTCACAATAGCCCCCACATGGGAGCAGCCCCCATAAAATGCTAAATACCTGTTTATTGATCTTTCGACCTTGATTGATTCTTGAATCCATAAACATTGACTTTGACGTCAGGTCAACTTATCTCGGGTCACAAAGTGTCATAGCAGCACTGATGGTCTTAAACAACAAAATCCTAGATATTGACCATTGAACTTTGAATGACCTTGACCTCAGGTCACCTAATCATGGGTCACCAAGAGTCACAGTAGCCCCCCTCCTAAAATAGCCAAATATTAGATATTGACCTTTCACCTTGAGATGACATTGACCCATAAACATTGACCTTGACCTCAGGTCACCTAATCATGGGTCACTAAGGGTTACAGCAGCCCCCAGGGTCTTAAAACACCAAATACCTTTATATTAATTAACCTTTGACCTAGGACTGACCCTAAACTCGTGTCACCTAATTATGGCTCCCCAAGCGTCACAGCAGCTTCATAGTTCCTTAAAACAGCAAATACTTAGACATTGACCTTTGATCTTGAGATGACCTTGATTGATAAGCATAGACCTTGAACTCTGGTCACCTCATTATTATTGGCTGCCAAGGGTCACAGCAGCCCCAAGGACCTTAAATCACCAAATACCTAGATGTTGACCTTGATCTAGGAATGACCTTGACCTCAGGTGAGTGACATAATCATTGGACACCAATACTCAGATTAGCCCCCAAATGCATTAAATGACCAAATACCAAGATTTTAAATGCTGATGCCTAGGGACATAGGAGCTCTGCTCGAGAAAGGATTTTTCAAGATGGCAGCTTAATTTCAAAATGGCGGCCATTTTTCGTAAAAAAACGTTATCTTTGATAACTCAAATACCATTGAATGGATTTGGTTCAAATTCTATATGCTGATGCCTAGAGACAAAGAAGTTCTGCTCAAAAATGAATTTTCAAGATGGCCACTGAATTTCAAAATGGCCGCCATTTTTTGTAAAAAACGTAATTAATGATAACTCAAATACTGGTGGATGGACTTGGTTCCAATTTTATATGCTGATGTTTAGGGAAAAGGGAGATCTGCTTCAGAAGAAATTTCAAAGGCGATAGCTGAATTTCAAAATGGCTGCCATTTTTCATTAAAACTAAAGTTGACAGCTGAATTTCAAAATGGCAACCATGTTTCATAAAGACATAATCTTTGATATATCAAATACCAGTAGATGAATTTGGCTCAATTTTTTTTATCAAAACATGTTTTGTTCAATGGGATTTGCTACTCCGTGGAGTTGCTGTTTTTCTAGTTCAAATATCAGTTGATGGATTTGATTGAAATTTTATAAGCGTTTGCCTTTTGGGTGAAGAACCACTGCTCAATTCAAAATGGCTGCCAATTTTCATAATAAATGTAGTCTTTGATAATTCAAATACTGGTTTCTGGATTTTGTTCAATTTTACATGATGATGCCTAGGAGCAAAGGAGCCTTGCTGAAGAAGGGCCACTGATTTCAAAATGGACGCTATTTTTCATAAAAAATGTGAACTTTTATAAATCATATACCAGAGAACAGATCTGGTTAAAATTAAACATTTTTGATGCCTAACAACACAGTAGCTTTGTCTGGGAAAGAATTTCCAAGATGGCAGTTGAATTTGGAGTCTGAAATTGAACTTGTTCAATTTCCAAAGTCTAGTTATTATTCTTTCCCAGTTTTCTCGTTAACTAGAAGATATTGAGTCAAGTCTTATATATGGTCCATTTAGGTCCTAGATTTAGTTTCTCGGAAATTGGGTCAAATTTTATCTAGGTCAAAGGTCAAGAACTAGGTCAAATCTTACATTTTCATCATTCTGTCATTTGTCTTCGTCGTTGTTTATCATAACTCCTAAATCTTTTTTTCATCATGTAGCTTAGAAAAAGCCAAAGCAAAGATATGACATTAGATTTTTGATTACGCTTACCGATTTTGAAATATGGCGTCCAGAAAGTAGGTCACAATAAAAAGTTCTCCAAATTTAACATATGAGTTATGAATTAAGGGTAGAATTTTCTCAGGAATCCAAATCTGCAAACCAAATTTCGATCCGACTCTCGGTTCGGAAGTTATGGCGTTTTGAAAGTTCAAAAATCACTAAATTTGGTGCCCCATGTTATGTCAATGAGAAAAAGGATTTTTTGAAGTGTAAAATACCAGATATAGACTGAGTACAGCTTAACATTCTGAAAGCCTATAAAAGAATGGGACTTCGAAGGCTATCTAGCTTTAAAATTTGGACACCAAAATGCCTAGGTCAAAATCTAGGTCAAATTCATAGTTTTTCCTTATTTTTGCGATTCTGACATTATACTTTAATGATTAGCTTCGAAATTTTGTATACAGGTAGCAAAGAGTGTGTTTATAGTGATAGCCTTTTGCCCTCAGAAAGTATTTTGACCCACTTTTGAGATATGGTGTCTGTAAAGTAGGTCAAAATAAAAAGTTCTCATAATTTAACTTAGTAGTTATGAATTAAGGGTAGAATTTTCTCAGGAATCCGATTCTGCAAACCAAATTTCAATCAGACTTTCGGTCAAAAATTCCTACTTACCTACCTACCTACATACCTACTCGGCTACTTACTTAGCTACCTACTTCTCCACTACCTACTCAGCTACTTACTCAGCTACCTACTTACTCAATTACTTAATCATCTACTTACTCAGCTTCCTACTCAGTTACTTACTCAGCTCTTTACTCAAGTCAATCAATCTGGAGTCTTAAATTGAACTTTGTTCAATTTACCAATCTAGTTATCCTTGATATGTGGGATCAATTTGTAGAAAAATATGTATATTTTCAAAAATTAGCAATAAAAAGCATTCAAGATTACTGATATGAGTATATTTTGGTTGATTTGGGAGGTATGTATCACTTCCTGTGAAAATGTGAATTTTTATCAGTCTCAGAAAATGTCTCCAGAATGTATAAACCCAACTTGGCAGATGTCCCTACATTGTTTGATTGCGTCACTCTACATACACTCATCGGATTAATATGTTGTATATATGTAGGGTGGTCCAAAAAAAGTGAAACCCTGCAACGGGCCATATTTCCCTTATTACTTGCAGGAATTCTTCTTTATTTTCACATGTTGTAGAGGAAGGTCTAAAGTTTATGTTGGTACCATACATTTTTCGTAGTCTTGAAATTTGCAGAAATTATAAGCCCTAACCAAATGTTACTGAAAATGGATAAAATGTTATTTTCAATATCCGCGATTCTTCAACCCTTGAACACCCTTCCCCTGACATTTTTTAAGCTGCAGTCTTAAAGAACTAATATTTTCTGACTAAAACTAGCATCCTACCTTTGTTAGTTGCAAAGTTATTGTGATCCAAGGAAATATTCTAAGCTTCCATAAACAAAAACATTTTCCAGTGAAATCGCGAACATATGCCTATATGATCTAGAAATGTAAATATCTTCAAAAATCATTGACCAATTTTAATGAAATATGGCTCAAAAGATTGAATATTGGATTTTCTTTTGATTTTTTAAAGATATTTGATGAAGGTCTTCTCAGATTCATGGTCACAGGGGGCAACTTCCTTCCACAAGAGGCCCCCCTAAACTGTTGGTGTAGGTAACATACCCCTGAACTGTTGAACGGTTAAAACTGCCCTTAGGAAAAATGTTATGGGTATTACCCATAGTGTTATCCATAATAATGGTAATTCATAAGGTCATTTATAGTTTATATATACATAACCCATAGTGTTACCCATAGTGTTACCCATAACCAATAGTTATGGTTAAAACTTACATGTTATAACAATGATATACTCATGATTTAACATAAGTAGATGTTATTGGCTAAGCATGTGTAGGTTATGGGCAAATTATGTGTCCCCATAACATACACATAAATTCCAAAAAATTTAAGACAGAGAATAAATTATGGCATCAACCAAAATTTTAGAGCTTTCTCTACAACATGTGATAATATGAGCCAATTCATGCAAGTATTAAGGAAAATATTAGAGGTGTGCACGGATGGTAAATCACTTAAGTGATCAACGAAATATTTTAATCATGATCGATTAATCGATTCTAACAGAAATGATGGCTATAGACATAATTTCCAGACAATTTTCTAGTACTGGGCGATAAATCATTCATTTAACTCTCACTCACCTTTTTCAAGTCTTCCTTGCAGACTTCCATTCAGTCATATTTGTATTCAAGTATCAAGTTATCATGTGAATTTTGGACTATGTTTCATGATGATAAGTTAACAGAACTTGTGTGAAAGAATATGAATTTATTTCAATATTTATTTTTCGTTATCAAAGATGATTATTGGCGATGTTGTTGGAGTTTTCCTTGCAATTCCCCATATGAGCATTAGATAGATGGTGTTAGCTCATACCTGTAGTGCTATTAGAATACTCCAATGTCCAATTGTCTTCATGAAAAATGACCATTAGTCTATCTCGCTTTTTTCCCTGGAGATGTCGCCATTTCTTGACCGCTTCTAAACTAAATAAAATCGGGACGATTACATTCAAATGTGCCAACGATTCGCCTTGGATTTGTTTGCATACCTCTATTGAATATATACATAACAACAAAATGTATCGGTAAAACACAAAAGTAAGCATCTGGCTTAGATTAGTTTGTTTGTTTGGCAGTTTGAGTTTTTTGCTTGGCATGTCAATCTGACTAATCAGGGCTCAATCTGTCAGTGACGTCACGTAAGCTTACACACGGCGGGATATTGAAGATTAACTTTTTGAGAATCAGTCAATTGAGTATTAAGAATCTTATTTGATTAAACGTGTGTCGATCAATTAATCAATGATCAAATAAAAATTCACACCTCTAGAAAATATTGCCTGTTGCAGGGGTTCACTTTTTTGGACCACCCTGTAAATAGTCATATTTCATATATGTTCATATTTAGAAATCCAGCTCAAATTTATTATGCAGAAGAAATATACCGTAAGTCACAATCAGTAGGCAGGAAAATATCATTTGCTAATAAATGCCCAAAGCAAAGGGAACTGTATGAGTGTCCCCTGTATGGAGACAGAGGGTTACATCTAAATCGTAGTGTACTCTCATGAGATCAAGCCACCCAATCTAAACGATACACAGACAACCATCTTAAAGTAGATGGGAAATATACCATCATTGTTTAAAAAAGAAACACATGGCCTAATTTGTGTAAAAGCCCAGTAATCAGTTTGTGTTCTCTAAACCTCATTAAATACATGGGTAGAGTATAACCCTGAATCCAGATGAATGTAATAGTATTGATGCAATCACTGGATGGTGTTGTACATGTCCAGCTGAGAGTAGGGTTGTAGGCACAAGGGGTATAAAAGTAAAAAGAAAAGACACTTTAAAATCAAAAGATATGTCTGAATTGTTGTCATCTGAAGAAGATAGAATCTCTTATTATAATTAACAAACAAATGAATGTGCTCATCCACAGTTATGTAAAGTCCAACCTTTTAGAAATTGTTATATTTTATGTGTTTTCAAATGTTGCTCTTTGTGCTTCCTCACTGTGATGTGAAATAATAAATTCAGTATTTTACAGCCACTTTAAAGCAAACTGTATCAGACTGTGTATATGAGCAATTGATCTCAAGGAAGCAGATCAATATATAATTGATTGATTTGCATTTTTGACTTGTTGATTAATTCTTGTGTTTTTTAATGTTGCCCCTTGTTCTTTCTCATTGTGATGTAAATTTAAAAAAACTCAATGTTCTTTTCTGACATAGTTTTGCAAACTTTTTTTGTAGACAATTGATCTCAATGAAGTATAAAGAAAATCACTATTCAATATTTTGTTTGCATTTTTGACATGTTTTTTCGAATGTTGCCCATAGAGCTTTGTCACTATTATGTAAGATAATACCAAGAGGATCAATTTAAAAGTCTTAAATGACTGAAAATAATGATCATTTTGTAGTAGCTCTGTTGGAGATGGAATTGTCGAGATGGCAGCTTAATTTTAAAATGGCTGCCGTTTTTCATAAAAGAAAATTATCTTCAATAAATGCCAATACTCCTATTCGTGATAAGAGTTCAGGTGGTAATTTACATATTATCTCCCATGATGCATCGATTTGGAAGGGACAAATTTTAATTGGCCCGCCGAACGAGTCGATTACTCTGAACGTTTCTCAGCTTCTGATTCTCAAAGCTTTACTTACCTCTAAACTGTACATATTGTTTAAATCAATTGTATGTATGGATCAAATAAATATATATTTACATAATCCTGGACAGATAAATCAAAAACATTCATTCATAGCTGAGTAAATTGGAATTCATCAAGAGGGTTGTAAAATATGTGATTTTTTTGCTTCTGGCCCCCACCCTCTTTGAAGGTCTCCAGACACCGTAACAATTTTTTCTAAATTTTTTTAAAAATACTACCCAAAAATATAGACTTCAATCTATGCATTTCTGATGTTTTTTTCTCCCATTCTTAAAAAAAGTTTTTTCACACTTCAATTGGGGCACTCTCTGTTGCTAGTTTACCCAACTCCTTTCAAAATGGCTGCTATTTCCATTGAAAAACATAATCTTTGGTAACTCAAACATAAGTGAATGCATTTGGTTCAAATTTTATATGATATTGCCTTTGGACAAAAGAACTCTGCTTGAGAGGAAATTTTCAAGATGACAGCTGAATTTCGAAACGGCTACCATTTTCTGTAAAAATGTTATATTTGCTTTATCAAACACCAGTGGATGGAATTGGTTCAAAATTAATAAGCTGATGCTTAGAGATAAAGGAGGTCTGCGCAAGAAAATATTTTCAATTTGTCTTAAAATGTAATATTTTTGATAATTCAAATACTAGTTGATGAATCTGGTTCAAATTTTATTTGCTGCTACCTAGGGACAAAGGAGCTCTGCTTAATAAGAAAATTTCAAGAAACAGTGCTTTCAGTAGGTTTGTCTGAGAGTGCTTTCCTGGGACGGATTGATTTGATTACTCTTACCGTTTTTGAGATGGTGCCCGAAAAGTAGGTCACAACAAAAAGTTCTCAAAAATCAACATATGAGTTATGAAATAGGTGTAGAATTTTCCCAGAAATCCGAATCTGCAAACCAAATTTTGATCCGACATCTGGGTCAAAAGTTATGGCATTTTGAAAATTGGAGAAAAATCGATCTGATGGTATCCTTAAAAGAAAGTCAAGATTACTGAAGAAAATATTGAAAATTGATATATTTATCGATCTAAATATATCTAAAAATCTATCTAAATATATCTAAAAATCTATCTAAATCTATCAAAAAATCTATCTAAATCTATCTAAAAATCTATCTAAATCTATAATATCCACTATGAAAACAAGCCGCTAGACACCCAAGTGGGTATTTGTTGCAGTTTAACAAATTTTTTAAATGACATGTAGACTACATATTAAAGAAAGCACTTATATTATGTTACATGAAGGTATATAAAAATGGTATTAACAAGTAATTTAAGGATGTACAATTAATGTAGGAATGTACAAAAAATCAGGTACCAGTATAAAATCAACAATCAACAAAATGATCAAATATCAGGCATTATGATCAAATATCAAATATTTTCCATAAAAAAACTGGAGAGTTAACTGATCAAATTTCAAAGATATTACAATATAGTATGTATAGTCACCTTTCATAAGTATTTCCAGATTGTTTATAAATAGTAATCCATAGTTATTTTGCTTGTAATATCCCTCATCACACTAGATTTTGAAGAAACACAGCCAGCAAATATTTTTCTGACTTATGTTTTGACCTGACCTTGACCTCCAAAGCCGACCACAATGCTTGGGCCTACAATATTGGTGATGACAAAAATAATAGAATGGACTTCAACAATGACGGTGAAATTTTATGTCTGAATTATGAATTCAAACATGACCGTGCTCTATTCGAATTTCTCAACCAATCAGAATGCAGCATAGCCAATATAGAACGTTCTCTAATTCTCCATAGATGCACGACCATGCTCTATTCAATCTGCAATTTGCATTGTTTTGAGTGACGTCACATCTCAGCTGTACATCTGGGGCTCTGTCCGGGGATAGCTGTTCGTATTCTTCCTTCATGCCCGTTCCACAGACACGGCTTTTACTAATTTTTATGTTTGAATCGGAATAAATAATGATAGGCCATTCAATATGGTGAAATTCAGCACTCGTTGGACAGAATGTTAGTACAAATGCACTCACCTTCGGTTCGTGCTTTGTACAACATTCTGTCCAACTCGTGCTGAATTTCACCATATTGAATGGCCTATCATTATTTATTCCTTAAATAAAGGTAGAATTTTCTCAGGAATACGAATCTGCAAACCAAATTGCAATCCGACTTTCGGTTCGGAAGTAAGGGCATTTTGAAATCGCAAAAAAATCAATATGATGATATCCTCATCTTTACTCAATGGTGCCAGTTCGAATTGAAAAATACCAGATTTTTGCTCAGCTACCTACTCGACAGCCAACTTAATGAAAGCCTTTAATAGATTTTTGCTATATACTTTGTTTGAAAAAATGCCAGCCATGGCTGTTTGATGGGATTTTAAGATAAAAAAAATTATGTTTCATTTGATTTAGGGAAGTGGCTTCCAGAAGAGGAGAATCGGCTTACACTTGCAGTACAAGAGTTGACTGGCTTAGAACCAGGTGACCTTTCTAGCCCTACTTGAACTTTCATTAGCATAGTACTAGTGACTAGAGTTGTAACTCGCCAGAAAAATCCAACTCGAGTTCAACTTGCCAAATATTTCCAAAACTCGAGTAAAACCTGAGTTAATTAATTTCATCCAGTTCATATTGTAAACCTGGGTAGACAAAATTACTGTAACTCTAGAGGCAAGTTTCTCTTGTTTAGTCACATCTAAAAGCTGTTTAACACGTCGGGGCCATAAGACAGTGTGATATTCATTGCAGTTATCTCATATTTCAATCAAAAACAATCTGGGATACGGCATCATCGCCGCATACGGTAAGGACTAGAGATTGCTAGAAATGAACCAGGAAGGGCCCTCAAATTATGACTTATGATCTTAATTTAATGATAGAATATCTTTTTATTAGCTCACATGGTGAGCTTTTGCAATCGCTCACTTGTCCGTCTGTCTGTCCGTCCGTCCGTCCGTCTGTCTGTCCGTCAACAATAGTGGCACGTTTTAAAACCTCTGTCGATAGGATTCCTGTTTTAAGTTATTTCTGTTCAACATCAATACAGAAAACTCCCCTATGACTCCTGGTTCAAAAGCTCGCCTATTTTCAAAATGGCCGCCATTTTTGTCTCGCGAAATTCACTTTTGACCTATTTCCTAGCTTTACAAATAACTTCAAGTGTGCTACATTGTTAAAATCCATGTCAATGTAAAGAGTAGATGTATGAAATAATTTTGTTACGAAAAATCAGCAAAAAATTATATCCATTTTTTTTTATTTTCAGCCATTTTAGTTAACATTGATTTGTCCATCTGTCTCGCAAAATCCACTTTTGGACCATTTGCCTTAAACCCTCTGTCGATAGGATTCCTGTTGTAAGTTAACTTTGTTCAACATCAATACAAAAAACTCTCCTATGACTCTTGGTTCAAAAGCTCGCCTATTTTCAAAATGGTCGCTATTCTTGTCTCGCGAAATTCACTTTTGGCCCATTTCCTAGCTTTACAAATAATTTCAGCTGTCCTGCATTGTAAAAAGCCATGTCACTGTAAAGAGTAGTTGTATGAAATAATTTTGTTACAAAAAATCGGCAAAATACTATATCTGTTTTTTTTATTTTCAGCCATTTTAGTTAACATTGATTCGTCCATCTGTCTCTCAGTCAGTCCAAAATAGTGGCAAGTTTTAAACCTCTGTCAACACTTGGCTCTTTTTAAATCCTCTGTAGATAGGATTCCCGATTTAAAATATTTTTGTTCAACATCAATAAAGAAAAAAAACCTGTGACTCCTGCTTCAAAATCTCGCCTATTTTCAAAATGGCCACCATTTTTGTCTCGGGAAATTCACTTTTGGCCCATTTCCTAGCTTTACAAATAAGTTCAGGTGTCCTGCATTGTAAAAAGCCATGTCTTTGTAAAGAGTAGTTGTATGAAATAATTTTGTCACAAAAAATCTGCAAAAAATTATACCCGTCTTTTTTATTTTCACTTTTGAGCAACACCATATGAGCCCAGTACCCACGGTACTGATTATTTTATTTATGTAAAAGTCATGGAAACAACATGAGAAAGTTGGGGACCATTTTTTATTCAATTTGAGTGACTACTCTATTATTGCCCGCTTGAGTTCCTTTGATAGTCAATCTTTTTCTGATTTTCTTTGGTGTAACTTGTCATTCCTAGATTTTTGTTGTTGAACTTTATGAGGCTTTGAAAGTGCTTTTTAGGTGACAGGCGCTAAATACAGCAATCATTGGTATATTTATTCTCCTAATGAAGTAATGTTGCACAATCTCTGGGACCTGAATTCATTTTACATGCTTGCGAGTTTACTCGAGTTATACCTAGCTCGCAAGTTGAAATATATATGCGAGTTTCTAGAGGACAACTCGAGGCAATGTATAGGCAGCTCTGACGAGCTGTACTCAAGTTACGGACTCGGGAGTTACACCTCTAATTTTATGACTTTTGCTCTTTGGTATCATAATTTACAGTTTTGCATTGGGTCTATGGTTGTAATAACAAGATAATGTTGAAAAAAGATGGCCAATATGATATGTAGAAAAATCTGATCCACTTTCTCTAAAACATGACAGAGAAAGACATTAACAAAACGAAATGCTTGTTTTGTTGTTGACTAGGTAACATATTAATGACGTCACTGATTAATATATAAATATAATCAAGACACCCTATACAGACTGTGCTATACGAAAATAAGTGGTGCGGATATCATGTGCGCAAGGTGCGGATATTTACAGTCATATTTGAATTTGTGATATTTCATGAACTAAGGTATGTTGGGTACTCAATTATAGTCATTCATTTGTATAGGAGACCTAATAAAAGGGAAATTTTGGGGTTTGTAGAAAAAACTGGGTACTGGGTACCAGGTAGTAAATCCTCCATGCTGGGTTCAAACTTGGTACCCGGTACCCGGTCGAAAAAACAGGGTACCCAAAAAATGAAAAATACGAATTATATAACATAATTAGATCATTAGAAAACATGTAAGATTTGTTTTGAATTTACAAAAATGTATGTAACTTCCTTCAAAATTGAGCTAGGAGCTTCAAATAAAAAGCATTTTAAGGCTGTATCATCATGGTCATATTTTCAATGGTTATGGGGGAAGGGGGGGGGGGTGTACCATCGAACCTCCTCCTGGCTACGCCTATGACATTGTAAGACGATGTGAAAACATGACATATCAATCTTACTCTATTTTCAATAGTTCGTATGCAGGTATGTTGGTACGTGATGAATTGTTTTGATTATGATTTAAATCTGTAAATAGCTATCGTTACTTTAGCAGAGAGGTGATGTGTGTTAATTTATATGATGTAACATATAATTTTAAGTCATCCAAATTTTCGATGAAATGTCCACTGAAGTGTAAATTGTTACACCTAACAATGTCAAAGGCGTAGTCAGGAGGGGGTGCGATGGTGCAATCGCACCCCCCCCCCCTATAACAAATGAAAATATGACCATGATGATAGAGGAAGAAAAGAGCCTTAAAATGCTTTTTATTTGAAGCTTCTAGCTCAATTTTGAAGGAAGTTACATATATTTTTGTAAATTCAAAACAAATCTTATACATTTTTGCATTTTGAAAGTTATAAGCTTTCTGTGTGAATTTTTAAAAAATTGGAAACATTTATCAGATATATGCTACCTCTAAACAAGTGGTGCGGATATCTGTCACTCTACAGATATCCATGGATATCTGCACCGCTTATTTAGAGGCAGCACATTTTTGTTTGATGTTTCCCATTTTGTTTAAAATCACACAGAAACCTTTCAACTTTGAAAATACAAAACATAATTTGTATTGATAGGTCATCTCGATCACCAATAATGAATGAATGCTGTTTGTGCTGTGAAACAGCTGCAATTTCAAATTATTTGCTTTGGAGAGAAAATTATCGCTTGATGTGTCGCTATAGAACAAACTACACACCTATTTACACAATTCCTTTTTATTTTGTTACAAAAAATCGGCAAAAAATTATATCCGTTTTTTTATTTTCAGCCATTTTAGATAACATTTTAAGTTATCCCAATTTTTGACGAAACGTCCACTGAAGTGTAAATTGTAACGTCTTACAATGTAATAGGCATAGCCAGGAGGAGGTGAGATTGTGCGATCCCATCCCTCCATTACCAATGATAATATGAATATGATGATAGAGGAAGAAAAGAGCCTTAAAATGCTTTTTATTTGAAGATTCTAGCTCAAAGGAGCACGTAGGTTATCGCAAACAATTTCAGAAGGTTACATCTCGGATTTTGACTGATTTCTGACAAATGAAGACAGGTTTATCTTTTAGATCAATGCATTATCTCAAAGAAAATTATATACAGTAATAATAAAGTCAAACAAACTCAGAGATATTTAACTAGCAATAAACCCATCAACACACTTTTTCAAAGATGTTGACCCCATTTTCACCAAAAGTGCAATCATTTTTTACAATGTTTAATGCATTACTATTCTTTATTTTGATGTATCAAATACACGAGGGGAAAGTGAACCCGTGTATATACAACCTACTGCCGAGCAAGACACGCATATACCGCCTATCAAATGTTTGGTTAACTACATCTCATAGGAAAAAGGACAATAAAGGTAATATTGGACCTCTATCAATTCCCTTGGATGGTTAGAATCATTACTAAGATGTTCTAGCAGGCGGAATTAGCCTAGAATTATAGTTGAAATATATTTGTTATGTCCAAATTAAGAGATAAGTTAAACCTATAATGGTTTTCGATTTGTTTTTCTCATTCATACTCACTTTAATTGAAATTGAGCGATCCAATGTTATCGGACATCGGACCCGATGTGATCAAAGAGTAATATTATAAAGATCCAAAAATATCTTGAGTAAATGATCTCAGAATCCGAACATTACTTGAGAAAAATCTGTTGAGATCCGATTATATCATCGAGTCTGTGACATGCTGATGATGAAATAGTGTTTGTGTTACTTTTGGGAGTTTTCGAACCTTGATTTAATTGCCTTTATTAGAAGGGTTACTTGTTATTATCCCAACGAACGAAGTTCGGTAGGGATATAGTGAAGCCCTCCGTCCGTTGAATTGAAAGAATTGAAAAAACTTGGAATGATAAATATAGAAGATAATGATAGACTACACACACAACTTAAAATTACTCTGGAGGACAGAATCCAATCAAAACTCAGGAAAAACAATAAACTAAAAACCAAGAATAGGAAAAAGAAACCAACCAAATTCTGTAAAATACTATTTGAAAACAAAGCAGTAGAAGTAATCAACATTGCAAATATCTTAAGAGATGAAGAAGTGATCAAGACAATACCTCCAAGTATCAAAAATAAGGAACCACCAGGAATTGTCTATATATACACTAAGCCAATAAGGAATAAATTGTTCAACTATAGTGAGATTACAGAAAGTATCGACGAAGGCAACAATATAGGAGAATGTGATTGTAATACATCTGAATTTAAGGATGAAGACCATGGTCACGTCATATGGGAAATCTGAAGATTATACAAAATTCAAAATTGAGAAAGCTATTCAGTAAAGGTCCTGGCTATAGAGAAAAACGTAATGAGAAAATAGAGAGAAAATACTGTAATGGAAAAGGTGAAACAAAAGATTGAGTTACTTCAAAATAAAAAATTTAGACACATTAAAAATCCAAAGCAGACACTAAAGGACCAAAATGCTATGGAAGAACTCAATCAACTCAAGGAAAAATATGCCATTGTACCTATTGATAAGGCAGCAAATAATATTGGGTTTATGTGCAAACAATACTACATAAAGAAGATTAAAGAGGAAATTGGAAATGACACCTATCAAAGGATAGAAGATAAAGAAGAAGAAGATATAGTGAAGGAAATCAAAGAGACAATGAAAACAAAATTCAAGATTGAACCGGGAGAAGAACAAAATATTATACCAAGGATTCATCTTACAATTAAAATACATAAACAGCCAATTAAATTTAGATATATCATTGGCTCAAAGAAAAGTTCTGTAAAACCAGCTGCCAAAAAACTGACCAAAATTCTTAAACTAGTGCAATATACTAACAAAAGATACTGTGAGAAGATTAAGGATTATACAGGTGCCAATAGGATGTGGATTAGCGACAATAACCAAAATATGTTAGATAACATAAAAAGTGTAAATTTAAGGAATGGGGCAAGGAACATAGCCTCGTATGATTTCTCTACACTATACACAAAGATTAATCTAACTGACATAAAGGAAAAACTGAAATGGGTTATAGATAAAGCCTTCAGAGGAGGAACTAACCAAAAGATAACAGTAGGCGGAGATGAAGCCAAATGGGGTGGAAAGGCGGATAATAAAAAAGGCAAATACCAAAGGAGAGTGCAATGATCTAGTGGATTTCATCGTAGACACAGCCTACTTTAAAGCAGGGAAATCAATTCTAAGACAGAAAATTGGAATACCGATGGGAATCGATCCGGCGCCATATATGGCAAACCTATACTTATACAGTTATGAATTTCAAGCCATTGAGAAAATGTATAGGGAAGACTACTCCAAAGTACTAAAATATGCTAAAACTACAAGATTCATCAATGATTTATGTACAATAAACAATGACGGAGAAATGGAGACTGATATGAATAACATCTATCCTGAAGAACTAGTGTTAAACAAGGAAAATGAGAAGGATACAGAAACAACTTTTCTGGACATACAAATGAAAATAGTAAATAAACAAATCACAACAAAACTATACGACAAAAGGGAAAACTTCAATTTCCAAATAGTCTCATATCCAGATTTATCCGGAAATATTCCTAGAAACCAGTCCTATGTAATAGTCATATCACAAATAATAAGGATTTCAAGAATCTGCAGTCATATGGAAGATGCAACAAACAGAGTTACCAGCCTGGGAAATAAACTACAACGTCAAGGTTACAGGAGTAACATACTAAATTCATATACTAAGAAAGCTATAACAAGAAATAAATGGATATGTACTAAATACGATATGCAGGAGAATATCATCATGAAGCACTGGAAAATTAATGAGAGAAGTGAACATTAACAAATGTAAATGAAACAGTATATTCTCCGCAAAGAGGGTAAACTAAGAAGACAGATCAACATAAGAACATCAGTCAGGGGAAGGGGAGAGTTTTCCGGCCGGATCAAAACGTTTAACCCACCTACGCGCAGTCTCAAGTCTGTGGACCCTGAAGAAAGATAACTAACATCACAATCAAATCAAGACAAAGAAAGAAGACAAAGAAAGAAGACAATGAATGAAGAAACTAATGCAGCAACAACAAATGACGTCAGTCCGTCCGTCCGTTCGTCTGTTCGTCTGGAAGATAACTCAAATACTAGTAGACGGATTTTCTTCATATTTAGCGGAAAGATGTGTATTGGTGAATAGTTTTAAGCAAAAAAAATTTTTTCAAGATGGCCGCCGCTTTAAAAATGACGGGACTTTTTCGCAAAAATCATAAATTTTTCATTCTAAACCAAAGTAATTAATATTATTGTTTGAAATTTTTGTAGTATATTCACAACATTTATCTATTTCACATATATTCCGTGTTTTTCATCCTGACCCCCAGGGGCCCTGTATGGGGGGTCAGGAAAACAGAAATTTTCGCTAATTTTTAGATCTTTCTGAAGTATAGCTTTATTACACTCAAATGAAAAGCAATTAAGAGTAGATTGCAAATATTGTATCTTTTTTCTGATTCGAGCCTCGTAAAATTCAAAATGGCCGTCTAATGTATGATTACGCAATAATTTTTCGATCCCTTCAAAGTATGGCTATATTATACTCATATTGAAGGGATTTTGGAGTAGATCACAATTATGGTATAATTTTTCAGATTTGTACCTCAGAAAATTCAAAATGGCTGCTTTGCAGGAATTCGCAATTCTAAAATCTAATTTTTTCAATTTTAACCAAAATAATGAGTATAATTGATTGGAATTCAGTAATTGATATTTTGTTCGTTGGGATTTGCTACTCCGCGGAGTTGCCGTTATCTAGTTAACACTATTGTAACATTTTGACCCAGACTGACATAACAGAAATTAGGCTATCAACATTGGAGGATAGGAGAAGCACAGAATTGCGTTTAAATCAGTTATGAATATGATCTTTCTTCATTTTAGGAGCTGTTGTACTGATATTTTAGTCAAACTTGAGAGCGAATGAATTGCATTTAAATCAATTATTATCCATAATTATGGATAGAAATGAATATGTGTCTCTACTGGTCAATCTTTTTCATTTTAGTAGCCTTTCTACTGATATCTTATTTTATTCAATATTAAGATCGAATGAGCATAATGGGTAAACTTTGCACATTTTAGACCAATCAAAATATATAACTATTTTTCATATGTTTACCGTCTTGGTAGATACAAAATAACACGTACCAAACTCATTGGATTATGAGCATAGTCAGTTAGAAGTGGTGATATCATCAACAATGAAAATTATGGTGATTCGAGTGAAAGCATGAATTCAATGTTTTAAAGAACTTCGCGGGACACAGACGTTGACATATAGTGCTGCGGGAATTATATCATATTAACAGGAATATTTATGATATACTTCATGTTATTATATGATCATTCGAAAGCTTACTCACTACCTCATCGCGTTTTACTCATGGTAAATTCGGAATACTCAGGCGGTAGCATCGGGTCCTATTGAATCGTACTCGTGGTATAATCGGGTCTTTCATTTTCAACTTTCACTGGTGTTTTCAATGATATGCAACGTATGGGAGTGTAACAAATGTAATATATTTGCACCTACTGTAAAACCTGATTCTAATATTTAGAAGTTGAATTTAGCGATTTGATAGTAAATATTGCATTAAGTACTCATTATTTTCTAAACGTGAGTGCCTGGAACAACAATTATATCGGTTACAAACAATTTTGTGTTTTATTTATTTCTCATATTGAGAAATTCAATATAAAACAGGAGTTTATTGACTTATCCCCTACATTTTCAGACATCTTCGAGTCTTTGCTCGGCGGTAGGTTGTATATACACGGGTACACTTTCCCCTCATGAAATAGTTCTTGAAAGAAAAATTTAATTGCTTTAAGATAAGTGTTTCCCATGTTATTTCTCCATTGAAAAATCTCTTGTTATCCATTGGTTTCAGTTCATTTTGGTCATCCAAATTCAGTATCTTTGAAGTCCCTGGAGCAATCAACTTTTCTTTTTAGGAAATCAAACATGTCCCAAAGCACATTCTAGTTATGCATTCAACAATATAAAAAAAAGGTTGCATTTTTGGTGAAACTTGGGTCAACTTTTTTGAAAAAGTATGTTGATTGGTCCATTGCCCCTTCAATATCACTTAAGTTTGATTAACTAAATTATCATTACATTTACTTTTCTTGAAGGTAATGAATGGATCTAAAAGATACACCCATGTTCATGATCAGAAAACATTCATAATTCAAAGTTAGAATCGTTTGAAATTGTTTGCGATAACCTACGTGCTCCTTTGAAGGAAGTTACATACATTTTTGTAAATTCAAAACAAATCTTACACATTTTCTAATGATCTAATTATGTTATATAGGGTGTCTCAAAAAATGTACCCAAAAGTAGATCAACACCATAGACAAACCAATCAATATTTTCAGACATATTTTGCATGGCCTTGTAGATTAAAGATGAAAGTTTTTCCCTTATATAGAGTTTTTAATTCAGTTTTGCCTTTTTGATACTTTGACCCGTTACCTATTACACCACATATTCAATGTAACCTCATATTTCGATGACAATCTGTATCCTTACTACTACATTGTTCATCACATTTGATATTTCTGGTGGAATGTTTTGATTTCTGTTCGGATGCTTGTTTTAAGTTGTTCTAGGTCTCTTAGCTTGGGTTTAGCATAAATTGGTCCTTTAAATAGCCTCAGAGAAAAAAGTATGGGCCGTCAAATATGGTGAATAGTCCACCCGTGTAGCTCAGCGGTAGCGCAGGTACCTCTTACGCAATAGGTCCTGGATTCAATCCCCGGTTCAGGCAAGACTAAATTTGCTTGTTTGCGTGAAGTACTTCATGGTGTTTGACTGAGTGGTCCGCAACTCGTACAAAAGGCTGTGGTGTGTACTTGTATGTCTATGTATAAGTGCACATAAAAGAACACAGGGCTCCTTCAAGGAGGGGTTTCTGGGTCTATCTTCCATGTTAATTACCTTCATTGGTAGTAAACAAAATACAATACAATAGGGAGGCCCTCACAATGTCTTATAGCGCCCTTATACAAAGAGGTCAGAGGTTCAAGAAACTGAATTGGTTGGGTTTCTAGTGTAGCTTCTGTTGTGTGTATCAATTTGAGACCACTGTGTTTTCATTTGGTGTTCAGGCTAGTATCACGAGGGGATTTTATTGTTTATTTGATGTTTACTTTTTGTTTCACTTTTGCTAAAATAATGTCAACTTAAGTTTTGTAATTAAAGATGTACTCATTAACTCAGCAATTAGATTTAGGTCATTAAAATATTCTCAGACTTCTTCCTAAATATCTGTTAAAATTCAAGTGGTCATTTGTATTGTAGTAAGTTTTATGTAATCAGAAATATGAATTTATAATTTGTCACATGGTGTCTGGGAAACCAGCTGACTTGTATTGTTGGGCAGAGTTTCGGCCTAACCTTCAAAATTATAACATGGAAAATAAAGACCTCTCACCAAATTCTAAATTAAGAGTTAGTAATTAATTAACAAGAGAGAACAATGAATAAAATACATAGACAGAAATTATATAAAACCACCCCGTCATACTAGCCTGCCTAACTCTGAAAGGTAACTCCTGAATCATTTGCCGATAATTGACCTGATTATCTGTGTTTGTTCTGTCATTGTCATCCTCAAACATCTTTCATTGTGGCTATTTGAAGGAGTGTTCTAATGCTCATTCCAAGCAAAAAAAGACCTAGAACAACTTAAGGGCAGCAGGCAGCATCCAAAGAGAAATCCAAAACATTCCATCGGAATTACTACAAATGTGATGAACAATGTAGCAGTAAGGATACAGGCTGTCATCGAAATATGAGGTTACATCGATTATGTGGTGTAAAGGGTTAAAGCATCAAAAAGACAAGACTTAAATATGGTGTATTGGGGAGAAAACTTTAATGTTTTGGCTACATGACCATGCAAAAAATGTCTGAAAATATTGATTGGTTTAACTGTCCTCTTGATATACTTTTGAGTACATTTTTTTGAGATTCGTATTTTTCGTTTTTTTGGGTACCCGTTTTTTTAGACCGGGTAACGGGTACCAATTTTGAACCCATCATGGAGGATTTACTATTCGGTACCCGGTTTTTTCTACAAACCCCATTACTAGATACTTAATTATGCCTAGATAATCAAAATTGATATCACTGTACAGGCTTTTCCGAATGGTTTCCTTCTTAGGCAACACCAACATATTAAGCAAAGTACTCGATTACTATCTTGGCCTCTTTGTTCCTCACTAGTCTGTTTTCACTGCTCGGATGTCCAGTGCACAGAATATCATTTCGTAGACAGGATAGTTTGGCAAAGATTGCCATGATCAGTTGTCAGATTCTTGAACTTTTCAGTTAATCACGCTGATGAGTTCAGAAGTTCCAAAAATGACCATTGCCTCTGTTCCGATAGAATTGAAATGTTCATCCAATTGAAATCACGTACATCCATAGATATGTCAATCAAGGAAATCCAGACTTCTGTTTTTACATTTGTCTCAGTGGAGGTAGCAAAAAGACTTCGCAAAATCACCGATCCTTTTTTCAGTAAATCCAATCGACACTCTGGTTAGGGTCTGGTCTTGTGGGCCATTCATGTTTTGAGCAATAGCTGTCAATTTTCAAAGAGTTTAGCTTACTTTACTTCCTAGTTGCAAATTTTCAACATGTCAATGTTCATGTACCTCTCCCTCGTAGCTCAGCAACTTCTTTAGTTGTTCATGTAAGGATCAAGCCCTTTCCTTAGACGAGATTGGCAAGTGCATTAATGTGAAGGTAGATCAATTGTCTTGACATAACTTTTTGCACTAGTTAACTGTCCTGTTGCAAATGGTTGAAAATCACAGCCAATGTTCTCTATCATCTCGCACCCTCTGAAGATTTTTTATGTCACCAGAGAGTTACCGTGATTCCCAGCTTGTTGGCCCCCAATGTTACACGTTTCGCTGCTCGTGTGGAATAATCCATGATGACAATTAACTAAATAGGTGATGTTCCAACTTCATATTTATTGATATACAAAACAAGCATCTAATGCAAAGCATTGAATCTATTAACTGCAACCCAAGCTTAGTAGATGTTTGCTATAGATGTTGCCTCTTGAGTTACAGCTAGTAGACTGAAGAATATATTTTTAGAAACACATAGTAATACGCATAACACTACTCACACTTTTCCCCTATTCCCATTTTATAGGTGTAAATGTGACCAGTGGTCTATCATGGGCAAGTGTTGCGGAGAGAGTGGGAACTAGATCAGAGAAACAGTGCCGCACAAAGTGGTTGAACTATCTTAACTGGAGACAGAATGGGGGAACAGAATGGACAAGGGATGATGATATACAGTTAATTACAAGGTAGCTTCCTTTAAATATAACATTATCAATTAGGTGAACAATATACTGTTATAATCCTACCGAACAAAGTTCGAGGAGGACATAGGAAAGAGTAAATCACAATTATGGCATTGTTTTTCTGATTTGTGCCTCAGAAAATTCAAAATGACTGCCTAGAGCAAGAATTCGCCATTACTTAGAGATATCTTTAAAGAATGGTTACATGATACTACAATAATCTCAAGTATTTATTGAAGGGAAGAGTAGTTGGTAAATATTACATTGTGACTCACTGTACAGATTCATGATTTATATATTGTTTGTTGGGATTTGCTACTCAGTGGAGTTGCCAATTTCTAGTTATAATGGTTACTCCAAAATTGAATTCTCTTAGTCTAGAAGAAAGCCAGAAGGGGGTTATTTTGGAGTATATACAATCTTTTATTACATAATATGTTGGTCTGATGTGTTCTGATGAAGATTTGACAAATATGCAGCAGTGTTCGCGCTAGGCACTTGAATTCTGAGTCCCAGGGACTTTTTTTTTCTTTTTTATATTTCATAATACATCATCACGCCCGGTGATCGTTCAAAAATGATGGAGGGGGGGATTAGGCGATTTCTGCAAGAAAACTCAACAAATTTGGAAGATTTATTTTTTCAAGAGAAAAATTACAACTGAATTGCCAAATGAATAGGCGCAGTGCATGGCAAAATATGTTAGGTCACCTCGTATTTTTTTTGAACTGATACCCTTCTAAGATATGAGATCTATTAAAAAAGGCGCATCATCACCACTGTGCAAAAGTCCATGTTTTTGCTATAAATCGGGCAACAATGGTCTACATGACCTGTGATAAATAGGTATAAGGGACGTTATTATCACAATACTTATGACATTGCTCACTTTTTAAAGTTAGTTTCCATACGTTATACAAAAAATAATCGAAATAAATTAATTTGGGATGGAGGGGGGATCGGATGGAGGGGGGATTTATATATCTTTACGATGGAAAAAATTCACAAGAACTCGTGTATTTGAAAAAACTAAACTCAGTTCCCCAGTAAGAAACTGGGGGTCATTAACAGAACTTTCGCAAAGTTACGAATTCGCAAGTCAATTGTTAATTTTACGAATTTGGTAAATGTGCATTAACAGAACTTTCGTAAAGTTACGAGCGATTCGCAAAGTTATGAAAAAATGACGTCACGTATGCTTTCGTTCGTAACTTTAATAGCACCTCAGACCCTTTCATAACTTTGCGAATGGCATATTTCTCATCCAGTTCTTATGTAAGGTACACAGGTTGGCAAAAAGAAATTGTTCTTTATATGCATGCTAAGTTTCAAGCTAAAATATCCACCTATTCTTACATGATAAGCAAATATGTTCCTGAGCTTGGAATCTTTGAAATCGCGGAGACAGGTTTAATCACAGCGCGCATTGATATCAAATGACATCACATTTTTATTTGTGCTAAATAATGATATAAGATGACGTCACAATTTGAAATTCGTTTACGAACGATAAAACTTATGAATGACATACGAAAGTGTTCTGTTAATGGCCGATTTGTTACTTTATGAATTCGTAAGTCATTCGCAACTTTTTAAATATTTACGAATTTCATAAAGTTATGAATTACAAATTCGTAACTTTAAGAAAGTTCTGTTAATGACCCCCTGGATATTATATCTCTGGAGAATGAAAAATGGGAAAATTTGGAATGGTAAGAATAAATTTAAGTAGCCTGTCTGATCATGTCTTATATACACGCGATCCCCCCCTCCATCCGATCCCCCTCCATCCCAAATTAATTTATTTTGATTATTTTTTGTATAACGCATGGAAACTAACTTTAAAAAGTGAGCAATGTCATTAGTATTATGATAATAACGTCTCTTATACCTATTTATTACAGGTCGTGTAGACCATTGTTGACCGATTTATAGCAAAAACATTAACTTTTGCACGTTGGTGATGATGCGCCTTTTCTGACTAGAATTTTTTGTCTACGGCATGTCTTAAATACACTACCCGATAAATGAAACCATAGGAATAATTTGTGATATGAGTGCTGGTCTTCTAATAAATTGAATCCAATTACCGTACCAAAGACAAACAATCTTTCAGACAAGACTGTGCATATTATAGGAATATTCATTTAACATAAATATTCAAATACATTATTATGTTTCTATAAAAAAATATAACATATGAAGAACAGTTTGTAAAGTAACAGAGGCTAATGATATTTTTCTCATGCTTGCACAAACCTAATAAACAATTTCCAAACTCATGATGGTGGGTCGTGGACTATTATTTCATTTTAGATGCAATTTGAAGTAACGAATAGTCATACATCATAGCTTGTATTTTTAAAATTGCAAATGCAATTACCAGATAGAACTTTTCCCTTGAAGGTATTACGTCCATAAATATCGTGAATATTCTCTCAGCAGTTCTATATTTAAAAATGACGCCCATGGGATTTTAAGAGGTAAATCTCATTCAAATAAACGATCGTAGGAAAAACAGCTAGAAACCTTGTCTCAATAAAACAACTTTAACATTGTTCAATGAAATTAATCATCACTTATGTAACCATTATCAAAGTAACGCACTGTTAGCCCAGATTTGATTGATAGATCCGAAAAGATTGATCGGGATTGCTCGATCAAAGATGTGGTTATTTTTCACTTTATTGATACTACGTTCTACATGTATTCTTTCTGCAGCAATCTGCTGTGTTTGATACACATCATTGGCATCCATTTGATCGTTCTGGCCAAGGAAAGGGGGAATATTTAAGTTCACGCCAAGTGGATCGAGCAAATCTTTTATCAAGAAACCCTTGTCCACCATAACATCATCGTTTTTATTGAACGACAGTCTTAAAAAGCCAGAACGCTCGGTCAATTCTCTGTCAGATATGCTACCATGGTATAGTGAACTGACGAACGTAGGGCTACCCTGAGGAGCGATTCCGATGAGACCTTTAAGCGTATTGGTACCTTTGTAGTTGGAGTACGTTTTGATTTGAAAGTTAGCGATTTTGGCATTTGACACTTAATTTCAAATGCATCTAGAATAACCAGTATATTAGGATATTTCTCCTTGAAAAACCCTGGCATCGTTAAGTTAACATCATTTCTATCAGGCCAGATATTCATTGATCCTAGTGTTACATAAAGGAAATTCGCCCACTTGAGAAAAATTCGAGAAACTGTGGACTTCGATTTACCGAACTTTACTGCTAAGTCGAGCTCAAACATTCCAACCCTGACTCTACAGAGGCAAAGTAAAAATTCATCCTCAACACAGAGCTTATGTGGTCTTCCAGATTTTTTCTTCTTGTCGTGCATTTTTTTCTCGGAATTACGATCCGCAATGTTTTCACCATCTTTACCTGGATTTAAGAATTTAAGTAGGGTTCTGTATATAGCCTTATTTGGAAAGCAGGTATATAATGCAACATGTTGTTCCTTTAAATTATTGAATGTAAATTCCTTAGCACGCAGTGCCTCATTTTCTTCACGTAACCTATCACACACGGTTTTACTTTCATCAATATCAACATTCTCAGATTTCATCAATTTTGCCTTTTCTAGTTTCTGATTGTCAATCTCATTTCTCAACTTGCTTATTTCGTCAGTCAATACCAATATTTCTAAGGATTTGCTTGCTTCACTCAAAGTCTTTGAAATACAATTTTCACATTGAACCTCATTTCCTAAAGTCGGGGTTGCAGTTGGGGTAAGAAGACCAAATGGCTCAGGTATCGAATCGTAAATAATACCAATGTTTTTACTGTTGATTGATCAATTAGTATCTATTTTACCTAACCATATGAGAAAATATAGCACAAGCTTATTATTACAGTGTAGTAGTCACTGGTATGTTGACAGTCAAGAAGTACATATCAGGGTCAATGTGCTGTAAACACTGGACTCTTCACATCAATTTTACTCTATTCATTTGATTTCTCAGAACAGTATAATGAAGGGAGAATATGAACGAGAGTGTAATCAATGAGATTCCAGCACATTTATGATACAGATTATTAAGTACTCACCATGATTCAACAATTAAATGAGCCCGTCTCTGTCGCGATTCACATTGACTTGTAATGTGTTCAGATTTTGCCGCGAAAATCTGCCCTACTCTGACGTCAGAGATTCTAGATTTGCTAATTATAATATTCATGAGCTGACTTTGTGGAAAGGTGAATACTCTTTTATGATCAATATTTAATCCTGCTGACTCTTGGCTCATACAGGCAAATTAGTGACAAAAACAAATGTCAACTTAATTGACATTAACAGACAGAATTAGCAAGACATGAGGTTATTGCAAACAATTTTAGATACAAGTGAAGATGTGATGATTGGATATTGTTCCAGATTATGTAAGAATTGCATCATTGACATTAATGTCTTGTTTTTATAACATTTTTGATATAATTACTAATTTCCCTCCTTGATCATGTAAATTACTAGATTAAATAATTATCCCACCGAACGAAGTTCGAGGGGATATAGAAAAGCCGTTTGTCCATCCGTTCGTCCATCCATCCCTCCATTCGTCCGGCCGTTTGTGTGTCCAGGCAATTACTCAAATACCGGTTGACGGATTTTGATCAAATTTTATAGGCTTTATACCTTATGTGTGTAGGACCACCGCTCGAGAAGGAATTTTCAATATGGTCACTAAATTCAAAATGGCGGCCATTTTTCAGAAAAATATAATCTTTGATAACTCTAATACTAGTGAATCGATTTGGTTCAAATTTTATATGCTGTTGCCTGGGTACAAAAGAACCTTGCCCAAGAAGATTTTCAAAATGGCCGCCATATTTCAAAATAGCGGCCATTTTTCGTAAAAAAACGTTATCTTTGATAACTAAAATACCATTCAACGGATTTGGTTCAAATTTTACATGCTGATTCCAGGGACATAGGAGCTCTGCTCAAGAAGGGATTTTCAAGATGGCAGCTAAATTCCAAAATGGCCACCATTTTTCATAAAAGAACGTAACCTTTGATAACTCAAATACCAGTTTATGGATTTGGTTCAGATTCTATATGCTGATGCCTAGAGACTAAGAAGTTCTGCTCAAGAAGACATTTTCAAGATGGCCACTGAATTTCAAAATGGCCAGTGGATGGATTTGGTTCCAACTTAATATGCTGATGTTTAGGGAAAAGGGAGATCTGCTATAGAAGAAATCTCAAAGGCGTCAGCTGAATTTCAAAATGGCTGCCATTTTTATAAAAAAAGGTAATCTTTGATAACTCAAATACCATTAGACGGATTTACTTCAAATTTTATATACTGATGCCTAGAGATAAAGGAGTTCTGCTTGAGAATAAATTTTCAAGGTGGCTGCTATTTATCAAAATCTCCGCCATTTTTCATTAAACATGTAATCTAAATAAATCAAGTACCAGTAGACTGATTTGGATTAAATTCTATATGCTGATGCCTTGGGACATAGGAGCTCTGCTAAAGAAGAAATCTAAAGATGACTGCAGAATTTCAAAATGGCAACCATGTTTCACAAAAACATAATCTTTGATAATTCAAATACCAGTGGATGAATTTGGCTCAAGTTTTATGTTGCTGCTATTTATCAAAACATGTTTTGTTCGGTGGGATTTGCTACTCCGTGGAGTTGCTGTTTTTCTAGTTTCAGTTAAATAAAGTAAAATAAAAGATTTTATAAGCAAAGTTGTTTTAATACTGAATGTGTAATTTCAAGTCTATCTGCTATTACATGTTAAAGGTAATTGTTTTGGAAATATTTTGAAGTTATGTAATACTTGTATATGTTTAGGTTCAATTATATCAGGTGACAATAGATTAATTAAATAATACCACCTTTTGAAGTAAGAGTAAAATATAAGCTTGCATTTGCGAATGAAACTAACAGCTAGCGACTACCGGATAAGCCTACTATTTTATGACCAATTCATTTAAATATGAATGGAATTGTGGCAGGTACTATTCATATTTAAATGAGTTGCCCATAAAAAATTAGGTTAATCCATTAGCCGACGGCGTTAGTTGCATTTGCGGATACAAGCTAAGACTGATAGCATAGTGTATTATATTGCATAAATAATCAAATTGAGTTAATGTAAAAAAGGAATTAAAATATATATGTTAATTAGTAAGCTAATTAATATGCATTAGTGCAATTAAATCCATTTATAACACATTTATATTTTATAATAGAATTGATTCCATATTCTGCACATTCTTAGCTTTACAATGATACCAAATTTCTGTTCCACCAAAGATGAACCTGTTATCAGACAATCTTTACTGCATATAGTTTACATTGTTCCAGTAGTGTTGATTTAATGACTTATTTTTCATAATTACTGTATTTTTCAGAGAGATAATGTTCAACCTACTACTACTGCATATTTGTGGCTTTTTGGCCAGGACATGTCTATCAAAAAATGCAATAAAATATTGTATATACTCCAAAACAAGGTTCAGTGATAAGTCCTTAATGTTTTCATTTAGACTAATAAGATGATATGATATTATGTGTATTCTGAAGTAGTTTTAGGGGGTGTCATTGTTTCACCCTGTACTTCACAAATGTTGCAAACCTTCTCGCCCTTGTATATCTCAATTCAGATTAGCACTCATAATTCTTACACATGTATATTCAGGTTACCACTTATAATTCTTACACTTGTATATTCTCATAATCCGTACATTTATATTTTATGTTTATTTCTTTTTAAAAACACACAAATAATATGTTATGTCAAGTATGTATATGTCCATATTCAGGTTAGCACTCATAATTCTTACACTTGTATATTCAGGTTAGCACTCATAATCCTTACACTCGTATATTCAGCTTAGCACTCCTAATCCGTACATTTATATATTCTGTTTATTTCTTTTTGAAAACACACAAATGATATGTTATGTCTAGTATGTATATGTCCATATTCAGGTTAGCACTCATAATCCTTACACTTGTAACACTTGTATATTCTGGTTAGCACTCATAATCCTTACACTTGTATATTCCGGTTGGGATTCATAATCCTTATACTTGTATATTCAGGTTAGCACTTATAATCCTCACACTTGTTTATTCTGGCTATCACTCATAATCTTTACACTTGAATATTCATGTTAGTAATCCTTGAACTTGTATATTCTGGTTAGCACTCATAATCTTTACACTTGAATATTCAGGTTAGCAATCCTTGAACTTGTATATTCAGGTTAGCACTCGCAATCCTTATACTTCTATATTCAGGTTAGCACTCATAATCCTTACACTTGTATATTCTGGTTAGCACTCATAATCTTTACACTTGAATATTCAGGTTAGTAATCCTTGAACTTGTATATTCAGGTTAGCACTCGCAATCCTTATACTTCTATATTCAGGTTAGCACTCATAATCCTTACACTTGTATATTCTGGTTAGCACTCATAATCTTTAAACTTGTATGTTCAGGTTGGCACTCATAATCCTTATACTTCTAGTTTCTTTACACTTGTATATTTTAGTTAGTACTCGTAATCCTTATACTTGTATATTCAGGTTGGCATTTATAATCTTTATACTTGTATATTCAGGTTATCACTCTTAATCCTTATTCCTCTATATTCAGGTTAGCACTCATAATCCTCACACTTGTATAATCTGGTTAGCATTTATAATCCTTACACTTGTATATTCAGGTTGGCACTCATAATCCTTAAACTTGTGTTTGAATTAAGGTTAGCTGACACTGGGGCTGCTGATGAGAATGAGGTGGACTGGACAGCATTAGCTAAGGACTGGCCTAGGTAATAAATGATACACTCAATTCTACAATGTAAATGGGTACTTCATCTATATAGATGCATTCCTGATGAATTGCCTGAGTTAATGAATAATGTGAAAAAAAGGAAGTGAAAAGGCCAATAGGATTGAGTCTATATGACAGATGTATTTAGTAGGGTTGTTGCAAAATCGACTGCGACAACCTAGTCCCGACACCAACTTACTGTAAATTGATACTATAATTTTATATTTCCTAAATTTATTTTTCGGAATAAATTGACTATCTAACCACAAACTATTCCAGATGAAAAACAAGTGTATTAATGCATTAAAAAGATTTCCACATATACGTGATTATTTGATATCAGATTTATTTCATTTATAACAATAAAGACATGTTTTTTTAATAAGTTTATATAATTTACGAACAGACAAAAAGCTCATCAATCCTGACTTTTTTATGCATTGGATTTCTGTACAATGAACCGATTACTTTTAAACAGTTTTTGCAAGCAATTGCAAATTTAACTCCTGGCTAATGATTTGACCCTATTATATGGTCAACTTATTATTATATATGAATATGATAAGTAGCAGTTACTATTCATATTTATGAGTTGGTCATAAAATAGTGGGTCAAGTTGTCACAAATCGTACACAAAATTTACAAATCGTAAGCTGACAGCACAGGCAATTAAATTCTGTACAGCGTTTGAGGTGTTTTTGCTCAGAGGCCAGGAATTTTGGTCAGCTGATTTTTTCTTAGTGTTTTACAATTGCCTCCTATTCATTTATCAATTAAAATATTAACTGAGACTTTGATTTCGTCATCTTTGGAATTTTCTTATGAATTTCTCTCACAATTTCATGATACGATTTTTTTGTCTTAGTGTTGTTTTTTGAAAATTGGACACATTCTAAGAATATCCATGATATCAGGAATAATTAATTTTATGTAACAACTTGAATATCATTTTTATATGATCCATATATTTTACTTAATGCACATAAAAAATTGGGTTGATAGGATAGGTTTTTAAGAAATCATGACATTTTTAAAGGGTTCTGTTTTTTGGGTCACCCTGAAGATATGCTTCCAATGCCATATTCCAATAGGGTTGCACGGAGTAAATAAATGGGAGGAAAAGACCACATGATATTAGGGTGCATGCCATTGCCAATGCCTGAATACTTTTTTATGTCCCCACCACATAGTGTGGGGCCATATTGTCGGCCTAGGCTTGTCTGTCAGTCCGTACATACGGCAGTTTTCTCCAAAACCGCTACAGATATTGCCTTCATATTTTCAGGGATAACTTAGGAGTGCATACAAATGTGGATGAAAATTTTTTTACTCGATACCTACTTCCTGTCGGCCATTTTGAAGTCAAATGCTAAAATCCTTGTCTGCAAACTTTAGGAAAACGGCTTTACAGTTGCTTTTAAAACTTTAAAATCTTGTTCAGCTCACTTCATTCTACATCTGATTAGGTTTTGGACCTGTCAGCTCAGTCATGGCAGCCATTTTGCATTTTCTGGTTAACTGTTTAATGGATCAATTTCAAATTTTCATGGATGATTCTTTGTATAAAATCTAGAACTGATGATTTTTGGCATTCTTGGTAGATGTCAAGGCAACCATTTTGGATTTTCCATCCTAAAATCCTGTCTGTAAAGTCTTGTCTACACGCTTTCAGGTGAACCGTTTGGTAGATCAAATTCAAATTTTCAGGGATGATACTTAGTATGAAAATCTAGAACTGACTAATTTTTTGGCATTCTGGGTAAATTTTAAGGTGGCCATGTTGGATTTTTCGTCCTAAAATTGTGTCAGTAAAGTCTCGTATACTCATTTTCAGGATGACCATTTCACGGATAATTTTCAAATTTTCAGGGGTGATTTTTCATATGAAAATCTAGATCTGATTAGTTTTTCGGCATTCTGGATAAATGTTAAGGCAGCCATTTTGGATTTTCTGTCCTAAAATCTTTTCTGTAAAGTCTTGTCTATGCATTTTCAGGTTAACTGTTTGAGGGATCAGTTTCAAATTTTGGGAATGATTTCTAGTATGAAAATCTAGAACCGATTTCTTTTTAATCATTCTGCGTAAATTTTAAGTTGGCCATTCTGGCTTTTCCGTCCTAAAATCGTGTCTGTAAAGGCTTGTTTACCCAGGATAACTGTTTGACAGATCGATTTCTAATTTTAAGTAATGATTTATAATATGAAAACCTAGAACTAATTAGTTTTTCGGCATTCTGGGTAAATGTTAAGGCAGCCATTTTGGATTTTCAGTCCTAAAAACTTGTCTTTTCTTTTTCAGGTTAACCATTTGAGGGATCGATTTTTCTGGGATGATTCTTAGTATGAAAATCTTGGAACTGATTTTTCTCTGATAATCTTGTCTTTTCAACTGATTTGTGTAAGGCATTAAGGATGAAAAATTTGCAGTATAGAGGATCACCCATTGGTGGGGACATGTACACATTTGTGTTCTTGTAAACCTTTCTAAAGTGAATGCTGCTGGTACTTGCTAAAAGTGTTCTCTGAGCATGTTCACTTATGAAACCTTATTAAACAAGACATTCAACAAATAGTAATACGTTATAACAAAAGTAGCAATACTTGTATATGTATTGCAGAATACTACTATATGTATTGCAGAAATAACACACAAGTGCAATATTCTTTCCATGAAACTCCATTCTAAATGTTTGATGTTATTCCTTTATTTTAGTGCCAGGTCTCCACAGTGGCTGAGGGGAAAGTGGTGGACACTTAAGAGACATGTCTTAGATAAAGATCTCATATCATTTCAAGGTAAGAGGCTTAATGATAAAGTTGGGCTTTTATGCAATGACAAACTTTATGCTTTATAATTACAACCCAGTGGTAACTTTGCTAGGTTTCTTAATTCCTCATCTGTACAGGTATGTTGTACAACATATTCTCAATTTTTCAGGTAGGATAATCCTTTTGGGTTGATGAATTTAGTTTATTGTTGATGTCCTCCTTATTTATATGGATCATTTGAGCTTCAAAATTATTAATCAGGTTGATCTCACTTCTGCCCTGTCAACCCTCACGCATTAGGCATGATTGTCACGCATTTGCTGGAAAAATAGAAATTATGCATCAATTTAGCGTGTATGATCAAATATCACGCAAATCACTCATTTTGTTGATATTTTTAAAAATCGTTTTTTGTGAAATGCCGATACGGTACAAAACCGAACGGCGAAAAAAAGCGAATGCATTCCGTTCGGTCTTTGCACGCGATTGCCATTTATGTCACGCATTTGGTATAAAATATGTGTATATATCACGCATTTGTTTCGAAAATATTTATACCTAAAAAGCCAATATCTTAAAATATGTCATTGCATAAATAACAAGAGACATTTCGAAAATTACAATGATGTGGATTTGCTCCCATCAAACGCAACAATCCACCTGCCCATTCCAAAAAAATGATTGTTCATACAGGTATGTTCTCCACTTTTGTTGGACAGATACAAACCAATATTAAAACCATGTCCCTCTCGGCTCATTTTTATATAATACAAGTGGTAATCTCAGGATATATTGCATTACCTGACCTTCTATATTGCTATATATACGTTAATAATTCCTATGATTTTCATACTTTTTCGCAGTGGTAATTCCAGCAAATGTGTCCAATATAGACAAATTATGTTTTGAAATATAGTGTGAAATGAGCTACATGTATTTACTGCTGTTACTGAAATGAACTTCACAAACGAAAAATGCTATGGCATCTAAGAGTTTATATCATTAATTCTTCATTTTAGCTTTACATTTTATTCTTGACTTCAGACCTTGTGGCATATTTGCGGGACACAAATGCGCAAACTATACGAATGCGACCACCTCCCAATATCCTACTTGCAAGAATGGAAACACCTCGAGTCAGTGTCATGCAGAATATGTCATTCACAGTGCCCTCTTCGTATGCAACCTCTGCTAGTAAGTACAAGTGAAAAAATGTCTGTTTAGGTAACTACATGCTGATTGTTCATTCAGCAGAATTTTGGGTGTCCCAAAAATCTTGTCTACAGGTTTCCAGCCAAACCGTTTGAGGGATTTGTTTAAAATTTTCAGGGATGATTTTAAGTATGAAAGTCTAGATTTGATTAGTTTTTGGGCATTCTTGGTAAATGTTAGTGCGACCAATTTGGATTTTCCTTCCTAAAATCTTGTCTGTTGAGGCTTGTCTACAGGTTTCCAGCCAAACAATTTCAGCGATTCATCTGAAATTTTCAGGGATGTTTCTACATATGAAAGTTTAGAACTGATTAGTTTTTGGGCACTCTGGGTAAATGTTAAGAGCGCCATTTTAGGTTTATGTCCTTAAATCTTGTCTGTCAAGGGTTGTCTACAGGTTTCCAGCCAAACCATTTCAGGGATTCATCTGAAATTTTCAGGAATAATTCTACCTGATTTGTTTTTGGGCAATCTGGGTAAATGTTAAATCGGCCATTTTTGATTTGCCATCCTACAATTTTGTCTGTCAAGGCTTGTTTACAGGTTTCCAGCCAAACAGTTTCATGGATTCATATGAAAATGTTAGGGATGTTTCAACATATGAACGTTTTGAACTGATTATCCCAACGAATGAAATTCCAACCCATCCCACCTAACTGGAACAAACAGGATGTGGATTTGCCAAAATAACAATGGTGCCCATAAAGAGGCATGTGACAGGACAAATAGTTGTCCAATACTCGATTTCCGAGCAGTAATCAGTATGACTCTTACAATTGGCCACTAGCTGAAGACCTGATTTAAACCATTTTCTATTGGTCAAGTGCGATCACGCGATCATTATTTAAGAACTGAACCAAAAATGGAACCTCGCGCAGATTGCCCCTAATAAAGATGTTTGATGTGTTTTCTAAAACAATATACAGGGTGTCAAATAAGTCCCGTCCCCCCTGCTACAGTTAAAACCTTAATAGATGGTACCTAGTGTGATATACCATTGGAAAGATCATCTAAAGTTATGTTACCTCACCAACTCTCAAGTATTTTGGATGAAGTTTCCCTATATTTTTATGATGTCCTTTATGACTGATGTACCCTCCTTTAAGCAGCTTTTTTGCGTCAAAATGACAAGGATATCACCTCAGAATTACGTCAAAAAGTTAATCTTTTTCGCATTCCACTTGTTACAAAAAGGTTTTCACCACTTTCCTTGCACCTCTATTTTCTACACATCTAACCCTATCCAGAAATTGGTAAAATTCATTGCCATATACATGTTTAATCAACTTTTGGTCCTTTGACCTTTCTTATATATAATATCTGATTCTTAAAATCCTGCCAAATACGCCAAATTGCAATGTTTCTAGGCCTATGGTCTCCTCAATTGATACAATGTAAAAATTTGTGAGATTGATTGACATGTGTCAGATATATGCCAATCAACGTAACTTTGGAAGACCTTTCCAATGGTATATTACACTTGGTACCAAATATCTTGGTTTTGGCTGTAGAGGGGGGACGGGACTTATTTGACACCCTGTAGATGAAAGTACATATGTATTTTTCAAATTATATTGTTACCATTCAAAAGATGACCATTAAATTGACGATGTGTTGACCTTAGGCTTGAGATTTGACCTTTTGCTGACCTTCAAATTGTCAAAAATGCCTACTGGGCCTCCTTAAGATTGCTTGCAATCTTTAAATTCTAGTTATTAGGAAGCCCTTCAAGGGACCGCCTATAGTTTTTGTAGTTATTATTTATTTCTTTATTTATTTATTATTCTTTTTAGCACTTTTTCTCCTACTTCTAGTTAGGTCTGAGTTAACTCTTATATGCTCCTACTAGGGACCTCGGCTGAAATTGGCAGGAAAGAAACTTTTATCTACGTCAAAGTCAAAGGTCAAAATCTAGGTCAAATCAAAGTTTTTTTTTAAGATTTCTAAGAATTCATCCTCATACTTCATTATTTCTTGCGATGAATTAAAATGTAACTAGATATTAGCATTCCCTACAAATTGCTCACTATATTTTTGCGTTAATTTTTTACCATCTTTGAGATAATTGACCTAAATAAACAGTAAAAATTGGTCATTTTTCAACTTGTTTCAAATTGTTCAAATTTGTTTAAAAAATCATCTACAAGTTCTCAGGAACTCAAATGTGATCTTAGTTTTGACCTTTGACCTGTGGTTGACCTTCAGTAACCTTCGAAAGGTCAAAAAAAGATTTTTCAAATTGATTTTCTGGATTCAAATTTAGGTATATTTGATCACAAAAGAACCAAGGTCTAAAAAAGTAAAATTTGCAAGGTCAAAGGTCAAGGTCGTCAAACTAAATCACAAACCATGTTTTCTAAGTTTCTCAAAATTGGTGACTACAAATCAATATTTTTTAAATGAAATTCAGTATATATATTCCTCTTAATTTTTACACATATTAGCAATTGACTATTTATTATTATTAAAATTAAGCACCAGTTTTGAGATATTGGAACTCAAAAACTGAAAAAAGGTCAAATTTCGAAATTTTCAAGATGAAATTTCACGACTTGCAGACTTAGCAATTTCCTTGTAATAATTTCCTCCTAATAATTAGGGTGACATTCCTTAGGTATCAACTCTCATAAATGAAATATGAATATCGAATATGGCATACAATATGTACTAACTGAACAAAGTGTACACCAACAACTGTACAAACCTACATGTGCATGGAATTCTAATTACTTAATGCCATAAAATAAATATTTAGAAACGTTATTGGAAGTATGTGATTTAAAATGAACATGAATAAAATGCTCCATGTAATACTGTTAAATATAATGCTTAAAACTAATTTTGTGGCACAAAAGTAAGTTTTATACTTATTAGAAAGCAGTTTAAATTGCATTTTAATTACATGTTAATAAGTTGTGTGATACACACATACAATAATAAGGTTAAGTCCACTAACTGCGGAGATGTTGAATTGAGATTTGTGTCCACTTAGATCAAAGCATCGTGGTGCCTTTTAAACTCTGCGTGGATGTGGGCCATGACAGTTGCACTATCCCTGAGAATGAGATAGTCCCGTCTGTATCTTTCATAATAGTTGTGAGACTCTGGGAAGGCATATTTCTTGGCACCTTCCATTGTGACATCATTAGGGTGTATGATACCATGTGAAGTCACAGTACAGCACATTTCCATGGAAAGCTTGTGAAGCCCTGTGTTTTGAAGGTATACCTTGATGTGACCTGCCATTTCAGCACTCATTGGGTCCACTAAAGTTTGGAGGTCATGTTCGATGCGCACTTGTTCGATGAAAGATGACACAAGCTGGATATCACTGTAAGCTCGTTTAAGAGAAATGCTGACCTAGAAAAGTAAAAAGTTTCTTTTTAAAAGTGTGCATTGAAATTCAAAACACATTTTTGTCAAAACTTAGAAATTGTAAAGTTTTTACAGCTGAAAACATTATATTGAATAACATATACTTACATCGTTTGTGGGAAGGGATGGGAGAGTGGGAAACTCGCCAAATGCAGGATAAGAGTACTTATCAAGTTCTTCCTTGTCACTGTTTGAGATCAGACCCTTTCCCAACTGAAACAAAAGAGGCTATGTTTACAGATTTTTTTTTATTTTTTTTATTTATTTATATATTTCTACAAAGAATACATTAAACAAGTGCACATGTGCTTGTGGCTATGCATCAGCATTATCAGCCACGTTATATGATAAAACTCAATTAACAGTATTCAATCAGACATTAAAAAAGGGGTTGTATTTGTGGAGGGTTACAGTGGTGGGGGTGACCGAGACATTTTTACATCGTTCAAAAAAGATGGCACTACATTTGAGGATATTTATGTTTACAGCTTTTTATCACCATTGAGGATAAGGGAGAGTTTGTCTCGTTGTGATCTATATTTAGTAGAATATTCTATGTTCATATTTTTTAATTCATTTTCAAATTCTGTTCAAAATGTTGATCTTAGATTACAGTGAAAAATTACATGATTGGTTGTTTCGCCATCCATACCACACTGGCAGATGGGGGAGTTTACATTAGTGAAATTATGAGCATAGGGGTGAGCCTTAAAAATGAGATCACATCGCACTCTATTGAAAATTATTTCTTGTTTTCTTGAAATGGAGAGTTCTAATGAATTTGTAACATCATCATTGAATAGATCTATTTTAAGCCTGGATTTGAATATACTAAGGGTAGGTGAATTTCTTATTTCAGGTGAAAGCTTATTCCATTCAGTTAATGTTTTTGATATGCAAGATCTATTAGAAAATGAGGATTTATTTGGAATTGTGTAGCTCAGTTGATTTCTTAGACCATAAACATGATTTCTTTTGAGAGGCTCAAAAAAAATATTTTTGATAACAAAAAATTGTATGCAATATTTCTATTTGATTAGTCATTGATTAACACATCTGGTCATTAAATAGTTTAATATTTGAAAATGCTGCGCTCAAAGTGTTACTACTTACTTTTAGTAGTTTGTAAATCTTACTATGGACTATGCTCTAGATTTAAAACACATCAGTTCTTTCAAATATTAAAAGAAATATTTTTCAACTTACATATTGGTCGTTGATGACATTTGTCAGGTTTGATTTTATATGGTTAGCTAAGATGCTAATCACATGATATTCATTGGCATGATCTGATGGAGAGGGAGTGACCCCTTCCCATCCATCTCCTCCAGACCCTCCTTGGCAGTTTATGCATGCCACTGGCTTCTGCCAAGGGTACCCTGGGGATACCGATGTTGTTGGTGCAGATCTGGTATATCCCACCATCACACAGACACACACTGGAAAACATTTATATGTTCATTTAGTGTGAGTGACAAATAATCTCTGAACTTTAATTATTTTTTTTTAAAAAATAATTAAAGTTCAATTTGAATTTTAATTTTCTGGATTCAAATTTAATAAAATTGAATCACAAAAGATCTACTGATGTCTAAAAAAATCAAATTTGCAAGATCAAAGGTCAAGGTCATCTTACTTAATCACAAACTGTGTTTCTATAAGTTTTTCAAAGTTGATGACTACAAAGACTACATTTGAACTTGCTTTAAATTGACCAATTTTTTAAAAAAAATCATCTAGAAGATCTCAGGAACTCAAATCTGACCTTACTTTTGACCTCTGACCTTTTGTTGACCTTCAGTGACCTTCGAAAGGTTATAAAAGATGATTTTTCAATTTTTTTTTAATTTAGGCACATTTAATCACAAAAACCTACTGAGGTCTAAAAAGTAAAATTTGCAGGGTCAAAGGTCAAGGTCATCGAAATAAATCACAAAGTGTATTTTCTAAGTTTCTCAAAATTGATGGCAACAAATCTATATTTTTGGATGAAAGACAGGATATATGTTCCTCTAAAGGTTCTACACATATTAGCATTTGATTATCCATAAAACTTTTGCACCAGTTTTGAGATAAGATTTCAACTTGGTTCAAATTTAACAAATCTTTCTTTAAACATCCATGATTCGTTATGTTCTAACATGACCTTAGGCTTGAGATTAGACCTTTTGCTGACCTTCAAATTGTCAAAAAGGCCTACGGGCCCTCTTTAAGATTGCTTGCAATCATAAAATTCTAATTATTCTTTATTATTTGTTTTTGAGATAATTCACATTAAAAATGGTAAAAATTGGTCATTTTTCAACTTGCTTCAAATTTACCAATTTCTTTTTTAAAAATCATCTTCAATTCCTCAGGTAATAAAATCTGACCTTACTTTTGACCCTCGACATTTGTTTGACCTTCAGTGGCCTTCGAAAAGTAAACATTTGATTTTTCAAATTGATTTTCTGAATTTAAATTTAGTTATTTTAAATCACAAAATACCTACTGATGTCTAAAAAAGTCAAAAGAGGGCGAGTTGTTTGTAGAATGAATCGGGAGATTTTTTCATGAATTTCGCTTATGTTTTTCATCCAAAAAACATCAATACACTTTAAAACATTTTGTTTACTTTAAGATTACACCATGTAATCCAAAAATATATTTCTCATTTTCAAAGATAATCCATGGATTAACACCCAGGTATTTTTATTTTTCAAACTTCAGAGGGCTGGGAATCAATGATGCTCAACGCTTTTGAATACGATAAGTGCTGTTTTAAATAGGTTTTACGTATGCCAATAATTTCTCAAATTATGTAAGCTGAATGCATTCCTTAATCCCTAGAATGCCTATCATATAACATTCTTTTGTCTTGGCCACTTAATATGTTTTGTTGCTGTCTCATCATCAAATCAAATTGTTGTTATTGTTATTTAAAGATGTCAGTCAAATCTGGTGAAACAGCACAACATTAACCTAAGTAGCACAAGTACATATTATGTAACTCATCCATAATATTTCATGCATCAGGTATTAAGGCTTAGGGGATTAACTTTTACACATAAACTGAACTGACAGATGTGTATGCTTACATGTACAACTTCCTGGATTGTAAGAATTCAAAACTTGTTGATAGCCATATTTTCCTGAATGTGACATCGAGATATTATGGCATTCATGAGTGGTAAAACATGAAAAAAAGCATTTTCATTTAAAATTAGCATATGATTTGAATTGATGCCAAGAAATGTATTAGTTAACTGTATCCGTTTTACATCCATTGCAGTTGGCTACATTATAAGACAAGGCAATCACATGCAAAATGTCAACACCTGCCATTTGTTACCAACTGCCAAACACCAACTGCCAAATGATAAACACCAACCACTGAACACCGTACACAAAAAAGTTTGAGACCGTAACAATATGTCACCACTTGTGGTGGTACCATAAAAATGATCATGGAAAATTGTATTTTTTTAAAAAGTAGGAACTTCTGAGGTTATTAGAAAATTGGAAGACAAGGAAGGATTCTGGCTTTAAGATATTAGGGTTATAAATTGCAATGAAACTAAAACAAACATTCTTTTTCTCAAATATCACAGTGTATATTCAAATCACAAATACGATATCATACAATTACAATAAGGACAAGGTGCAATTATTGGCAAATATCCCTATGGTCAAAATGAATCATTCATAGGTGTAACATGAAGAATAAAATGTCATATAATACTTTGGAAAATATTAAAGTGCTCGGACACACATAAGCTGAGATAGGGATCATTTCGTTCAGTAAGGTTGTATTGACCTAAATGGGGCTGTGCACCATTGACTTAACATGAGGATATCAGCAGATCCCAATAGAGGCCATTGGTTTCCATTGATTATCACAGAAATACCAAAAATACACTATGACCTGAATCGATTGCAAACTTAATAATTTCACAATACGACACAAATGGTTTATCTCATCAAATGTGCAAATATGAAGTTTGCAATCGATTCAGGTCATAATTAAAAGATTGTACATTTTTTCATCATTTTTTTCCCTACAAAATTGCTATAGAAAAATGCTCCAAAAACAACTTTTACACTTATCAAATATCATAAAAGTTTGTAAAACCAAAGATTATACTATTATATTTTTCATTATGTAGTAACATATTTGGATAAGATGCAGGGATGCGTAGGATGTAAATGGATTTTGACAGACACAAAAATACTTCCTAGTTTGGAATCTATGCCTCTACACTTCATGATTGAATTATGACCTTAATAAGTGGCCTATACATCAATACAGTGCTGAATATAGGTCAACAAGATACTAGTGTGCATATAAATGTAATAATTGAAGCAGAATACTCATTTTGAAAAATCAGATGAATTATTTTTTTCCCATTGGGAGATCCCAATGGATGGTGTGTAAGGTCCTTTATGTCTTATAAATAAGTACTCCCTTTCCATCCATAATTGATGTTGATGAGGATTGTGTTTCCAGTTTGATTTATGAACAACATTCATGGTTTTATTTATTATGTTCATTATAATGTACAATGTGATTGATAATCAATTCACACATAGCTAGGTCTGAATATTAAACTCCAGCCAAATAGAGCCAGCACAATATTTCAACCTTTGTAACCCTTGCAAAAAGATTTTCTTGCAATAAAAATGTTAAAATAATAATTGATAATTATCACATTATTGTTATTATTTCATCCACTCATGTTATTTGTCCTGGACTTTGCACACTCAAGACATCCTTAGTGCAATCATTCTACAACTCATTAAGCCATGGCATTAAATCCTTTTCATGCAATATGTGATATAAGACAGTTCCAAGGGTGGTGATATAATAATAAACTGTAGGCTATAGTATAGTGTAATGAAAATAGATTTTAAGGTAGATATGTCTCAATATTTTTCACTAATTTTCATGATTACAAATACCGATAATCAATGAAAGGGACAATATTTTCACATTTGTAATTGTATGTGTATGCATGGCCCATGGTGTATGTTATCATAATTCTTTATATCCACTTAAAATGTCAAAAATATTGCCCAATTTATAATTATCAGATAATTTATTCATCACCAAAATGAGTAAAAATTATCAACATGCAGAACTACCTTAAAGAGTTTAATCTCTCACTCAGTCACAATCATGTCAACCAAAACTGTACTTGTGTTACGTAATATAGGATTATACAGCTTACCATACGTGTGCAATCTATATAGCATCCACACTGACATCTTTACAGAATCATATATAATTTTTGAATATAAACTAACTCAACCCAATAAGGCGAGTACTAAAGAATTTACTTACCTGCCATCTAAAAATCTGCTTAGAACTACCATTGGATTACCATGCCAAGAGAACCAAGAGAATATTCTAGGGATTATGGAATACATTCAGCTTACATAATTTGAGAAATTATTGGCATACTTAAAACCTATTTAAAACAGCATTTATTGTATTCAAAAGCGTTGAGCATCAATGATTCCCAGCCCTCTGAAGTTTGAAAAATAAAAATACCTGGGTGTTAATCCATGGATTATCTTTGAAAATGAGAAATATATTTTTGGATTACATGGTGTAATCTTAAAGTAAACAAAATGTTTTTAAGTGTATTGATGTTTTTTGGATGAAAAACATAAGCGAAGTTCATGAAAAAAATCCCCCGATTCATTCTACAAACAACTCGCCCTCTTTTGCAATGTCAAAGGTCAAGGTCATCTTACTAAATCACAAACTGTGTTTTCTAAGTTTCTCAAAATTGGTGACTACAAATCAATATTTTTGGATGAAAGTCAGAATATATATTCTTCTAAAGTTTCTACACATATTAACAAGTAACTGACTCTAAAAATTGTGGACCAGTTTTGAGATATTAGAACTCAAATTTTGAAACTTTTCGATACTTATTTTTAACTTGCTTCAAATTGACTTCAAATTTTCAAGGTCAAAGGTCAAGGTCATCAAACTAAATCACAAACTGTATTTTCCAAGTTTCTTAAAATTGGTGACTACAAATTTATATTTTTGGATGAAAGGAGTAGTGGTAGTCGATATGGTGAACTTTTTGAACACACCTTTCTCTTAAACCAGTCATAAAAAAGTCAAAAAAATTAACACATTGTCAATTGAATGGTCATCTTTTGAATGGTAACAATATTATTTGAAAGATATATATATACTTTCATCTATATTGTTTTAGAAAACATATCAAAGACTTATTTTGATCTTGGTTTCATGTTTCCAGAGTGAAATGAAATGAACCTCATTGGAACAATACGACATAAACACAACATGTTTAGGTCTCTCAATATTGTAATTGTACAAAGGAAATTTTGGTTGATTTTGAAAAAGTATCTTGTTAATGAAATAAAAGGTTTATCTTGATTTTTTATTTATTGGGGGGGGGGGGGATTTTGTTTTAAGTTTTTGAATACTTTTTTAAATTCAACCCAAAATTCCTTTGTATAACTATAATATTGAGCAGTCTAAAAACATATTGTATATGCTATTTTGTTCCAACAAGGTTCGGGGAGACATTTTATTTCATTCTCAAGAATTGGTAGAAAGGAGCAAAACAATTGCACTAAAAAAAACAAAAAATGTTAACAAAAGCAGTTATGTAAAATATTTCTAAATAATTTTCGCATTAAGTTGTTGTCAATCAGTCAACCTTACTTAAAATACCGTGTTTTTACAGAATGTTTTTATTAATTGGTTTAAGAGAAAAATATTGTTGAATTCAGTTCATCCTATCGAGACCTATCTTTTAGGATATATATTCTCCTAAAGGCTCTATACATATTAGCAAGTGACTATTAAAATTTTGCACCAGTTAGATATTAGAGCTCAAAAACTGAAAAAATTTCGAAATTTTTTAAGACCAAATTTCAACTTGGTTCAGTTTTAACAAATCTTTTTTTTAAACATCATTTACAAATTTCGTTGAGTTCTAACATGACCTTAGGCTTGAGATTTGACCTTTTGCTGACCTTCAAATTGTCAAAAATGCCTATGGGGTCTCCTTAAGATCCCTTGCAATCTTTAAATTCTAGTTATTCTTTATTGTATATTTTGAACTTTAATGGTTTGTCATATTTAATATTTGTTTTTTAGCATCGAGCAATACCATATCATCACATTTTTGTATGTTTTTGAAATGTTGAAAATACATTGAAGAGTCTCATTCCAGATTTTATCATACACTATATCATCTCTTATTTGTTGTACTTTTTGGTATGATCTCATGGAAAATCCAATGCAGACTTCAATTGTTCAATCCTATGTAGATTCAATGTTAAAAAAACTGAAGAAATTCATGTTTTCTCTTTTCTTGTCATTATAATACACATGTATCGGATATCAAAAATATATTTGTAGATTAGTCTAGATGGATTAATACACTTCAATACTTTGGTAGATTTTTTTGTTGTGTGGGAGGAATTCCAATATATTTAATAGAAATCAGGATACATTTAATTCTCATTCATTGTTAAAAACCTTTAATGTTTTTATTATTTTCTAGTTGTTGTATATGCCATACATGTATACTCAATATTTTTCATAAAAGTATTATACTATATTTCTTTAAATTGGCTGAAATGAGTAAATGTCCATTCACAAATATATCTTTCTAATTAACGTTAAATGTAATATGAGAAGTATTGAATTGAAAATTGGCTTTTAGTAATAAGTAATATAACTTAATTTAAAGATTAAGAAATAAAAAGTAAAAAGTATTATGTAAATATAAAAACATATTTTTACCGAGTATGAATTTCATATCCATTTTCTTTCAAATTGTATTTGTAGCAAAGTTTCCCACTAAATGTTTCTAGCTGCCTTTTCCTTTGTGGATGAGTTTGATAATGGATGGATTGGGTTTAGATGCCATATTTATATTCATAAGACTGAAACCGAGTCTAAATTCTTTAATGAATTGTTCTAATTTAAGGTATTTGGGACTATTAGTGAATGCAATTGAATATCTGAAACCACATCATGAGTAAAATGTATTATCTGCGTATATAGGGAAGTAGTAGATATTGTATGATTAACCTATATAGCTGTTATATTGTTCAATTGCAATCACATAAGGTAAACTACAGTTATTTGAGAATTCATATTATCTTCTTAGAATTTTGAAATAATGAAAAATGGGGAAAATGTTGATGTTTATAATCAGATTACTACTGTCTGCTGTGGTTAGATATAACATATAGTAGATATTACATACAGTTATGTGTATATGTTAGTAGACATAACATATTATATGTTAGCAGATACAACATATTTTTCACTATACTGTCGTCACTGATGTATCCTCTTGTTAGAAAATATTTGACTTAATATTGAATCGGGGAGGGGAGGGGAATTCTATGATTTTAGGGACCTGACCTCTGGAGGCAATGCAGTCTCAGGAAATGCAATATTTAGACCAGTGAGGGAATTTGACTTGTCCAGCTAAATAATTCTTTGCCTGGATAATATTTGGTTTCGTTTGACAAATAATATAGAAAGATGAAACATTTTGGCTGAAGTTCTACGATATTTTTAGAAAACACAAATTGTGCCAGGAAAGTCCAACTCTGGGTATTAATCAATCTTATATTCTTTAAATTGGACACCCTTAACTTGATGTTTGAAAATGTTCTACATTAAAAATCAAACCTAGATAGAATTGGGTGTTGAATTAAGTGTTGAAAGGTCAATTTAGTGTGAAGTTAAAGATTAATTTTTTCTAGCTGCTTGTTGATACTGGCAGGTCATATTATCACATTTTGAAAAGTGCTATATTGCTCTCAGCTTGTTTTTAAATGCTAGAAACAGTTTTTTTTAATCATTTAAAGAGTACTTTATCTACTAGTATTTGAAATAAGCATTGTCAGCATGAGAAAATTTAAACCCTATCTATCTAGGTTTGATTCCATAATTTAATTTTTCCATGGCCCTGTTACAAGTAAATAGGCTATAAAAGTGACAATTCTGTGATGACCTGCTTCTAGTGTCCTGGGTAGATTTAGGATAATAATACTTTTCCAAGATAGTTTTTTCACCAAATCGATTTTTAAGTGTATACGATCCCAATACGATTTTTCCCCTGGACAATACAATTTTTTGAGTATATATGATTTTTTTCCCTGGTAAAATACGACTTCGAGTATATACAATTTTCAGAGGGACAATACGATTTTATTTCCCAGGGAAATGGTAGTATTATGGAATAAAGTAGTATAACTTCACTTGTCATATAGAGGTAGTATCCAAGTTATTTGTTATTTGATAGACAATACTAGATTGTTGGTACACCTGCATTGTTACTTAAGATCAAATGTTCATAAGAGACACCTTTTTCATATGAAAGGGAGAGAATGAAAGGTTGTATACTAATTTCCCTTATTGAGAAATATTTCCTTCAAGAGACAATATAGTTTTTATGTTACTTCAAATGTATCAGTATCATTGATATGATGGTAGCGAATAATTCTATAAATAATTTGATTTTTTTTGTGTTTTCAAATGTTTCAATATGTTCTTCTACAATGAGGTTAGTTTTTGTTCACATAATTACAAAATATGAGAATGAGATTAGCAGTAGCTTCCTTGTTGATTTTATTGGTCAATATTTAATCAATGTCATATGTAACTGTATCAGTTCCTTTTCTAATCTTATATTACAGGGTGTCCGGAAAGTAAAGATACAAATGCTCTTATTTCAAGAGATTTACCTGTTATGAGATGAAATTGCTCCAGAATGTAGAATGACATTATAACAATACATCCTGCAACTGTCATGACTTTCAGTTTCAAAATGAAAAGGTTATGGTTACTATGGTAACAGGAGTCGAGGGTAAGTGGAGCAACGTCACAACCGTGTTCTACAAATCTCTTTTCTGCTCATATGATCTTGGCACTCCACCATCTATTCCTATATTAAATCAAATTATGTACCACAATAGCATAGGGATTAGTAATGTAACATTATTTGATCATTTCATATTACTACTACCATTGAATATTCAGTATTTTCCCCATTATCTATACATTCTTGGTGCATCTTGACCGGTGATTTAAAGACCTGACAAAACCGCTGCTGTCCATCGCTCAGATTGCTAATAACATTGGCTTCCAGCTGAGTCTCATTTGTATGTTGAAATGTTTACAAATATTGCTTTCAAATGGTCATTAAAGTAGAAGTCTAAGAAGCTTTATCAGGTGAATATGGGGGGATTGTATAGAAAGGTTTAATGTCAAGACACTCCATTGTAAGATTTGTTTTTTGCTTTGTGAATTGGTGCATTGTGGAGATGCAATATTGACTTTCCTACCAATGGCCAGGGACCGTTCTTCTAGGCACCTGTATAATATTTCTTTTATTATACTGGTTAGTGGCATAACATAGTTCTGATATGTTGCAATGACATCATTATATAAAAGAAAACACTATGACAGCAATAATACAATGATGAACAAAACAAAACATAGATAGAAAATACAACAAAAAACACTCTTTCAAATGGTTGTCTTTTAGCAATTTTTCACTTTTTAGCGTTGTTCTGGAACTGCTCCGCATACCTCTCACATCCGTAACCATAACAACCGTAACTTGAACACATTTAGACTATATGTGATGAAAGTTGGTAGATATATTGTAATATTGTTCCTCTACAATCTGTAGCAATTTCATTTCAAAAAGCCCAAATTTCTTAGAATAAGAGTATTTGTATCTTTACTTTCCGGACACCCTGTATACACACATTTAGATTTCTCTATTTTACCTGTAACCTAAGATGGAACACTGTAAATCTTACTTGCATACCACAATCTGATTGGTCAATTCAGTTCTTATAGAAACTGCCAATACAAATTTTTATCTTATTATCTTATATACAATAGGCAGGACTCAGTAATAAGATATGTGGGGCACTTTCAAGACACATCATTGGTCAAATGTTTAAATATTACTAACAGTATAATAGAAACTCTGACAATACCGTATTTATGGTTATATTCAGAACAGCTTTTAATATTTTCTGTTTTTGTTTGTTTGTCACTTGTTTCAGATTGTTTTCTGGTTATCAATAATGCATGAAATATAGAGACAGAAAATTCAATCAACAAGGGATTGAATTGACAAAACTTGTGAGAGACACAATCTTAAGGTGACAAATGATATACTAGTAATGCTTGCTTCCTGGTATATGTTAATACCAAAGGTGACAAATGATTGTAATTTACTGATTGCTCATGATTGTCAAACACTTCAAGTACTATAAGTGACACCTACTACCCATTGAGTAAAGTTTCACAGTGGCCTTATGTTTTTTTCAATAAGCAAATATTAAAAACAAATAAAATCAAATATTTCATCTGAAATAGATCCAAAAATTAGGTCATTCTGACCTTTAAATTTCAAAATATAGGTCATATTAACATGTATAGAATGACCTTTTCAAGGAAAAATCACTTTTTTCACATCATTATTGTCACTTTTTCTATTTATTATAAAAAATTCATTATTTTTAGTCATTTAAGACTTTTTAATCGATCCTCTTGGTATTATCTTAAATAATAGTGACAAAGCATAATGGACAACATTCGAAAACATATAAAATATAACAAGTCAAAATGCAAACAAAATATTGAAAAGTGATCTTCTTTATACTTATTGAGATCGATTGTCTACAAAAAAAGTTTGCAAAACTATATCAGAAAAGAATATTGAGTTTTTATGTCCCCACCACATAGTGTGGGGCCATATTGTCGGCCTAGGCGCGTCTGTCCTTATGTCACCACCACATAGTGTGGGGCCATATTGTCGGCCTAGGCGCATCTGTCTGTCTGTCTGTCCATATGTCCGTCGGTCCGTCCGTCCGTCTGTCCGTACATCCGGCAGTTTTCTCCAAAACCGCCACAGATATCACCTTCAAATTTTCAGGGATAACTTATGAGTGCATCTAGATGTGGATGAAAAAAATTTAAGTGGATACCTTCTTCCTGTCGGCCATTTTGAAGTCAAATGCTAAAATCCTTGTCTGCAAACTTTAAGAAAAATGGCTTCACAGTTGCTTTTGAAACTTTAACATCTTGTTCAGCTCACTTCATTCTACATCTGATTAGGTTTTGGACCTGTTAGCTCAGTCATGTCAGCCATTTTGAATGTATTAAGAAAAGTTAGCGCGCGATAATACTTTGTATCATATTGAATGGTGTTTTTTTCAATTTTCATACTTTAACTATTTAGTAGCTTTATAAATAATTTCAGGTGTACTTTGTTGTAAAAGCCTATGTTATTGTTAACAGTAGTAATATGTGATAATTTTGTAAAAGGAAATCAGCAAAAACTCATAATCACTTTTTATTGTCGGCCATTTTGGATTTTTCCGTCCTAAAATCTTGTCTGTAAAGTCTTGTCTACCCGTTTTCAGGCGAACCGTTTGGTAGATCAATTTCAAATTTTTTAGGGATGATTCTTAGTATGAAAATCTAGACCTGATTAGTTTTTGGGCATTCTGGGTAAATGTCAAGGCAGCCATTTTGGATTTTCCATCTTAAAATCTTGCCCATAAAGTCTTGTCTACGCATTTTTAGATGAACCGTGTGGTAGATCAGATTCAAATTTTCAGGGATGATTCTTAGTATGAAAATCTAGATCTGATTAGTTTTTTGGCATTCTGGATAAATGTCAAGGCAGCCATTTTGGATTTTCTGTCTTAAAACCTTGCCTGTAAAGTCTTGTCTACGCTTTTTTAGGTGAACCGTTTGGTAGATCAATTTCGAATTTTCAGAGATGATTCTTAGTATGAAAATCTAGATCTGAATAGTTTTTGGGCATTCTGGGTAAATGGCAAGGCAGCCATTTTGGATTTTCTGTCCTAAAATCTTGTCTGTTAAGTTTTGTCTACGCATTTCCAGGTGAACCGTTTGGTAGATCAATTTCAAATTTTCAGGGATGATTCTTAGTATGAAAATCTAGAAGAGATTAGTTTTTTGGCATTCTGGACAAATGTCAAGGCAGCCATTTTGGATTTTCTGTCCTAAAATCTTGTTTGTAAAGTCTTGTTTACATGTTTTCTGGTTAACTGTGTGAGGGATCAATTTCAAATTTTCAGGGGTGGCTCTTAGTATGAAAATCTAGAACTGACTAATTTTTGGGCATTCTGGGTAAATTTTAAGGTGGCCATTTTGGATATTCCCTCCTCAAATTGTGTCGGTAAAGTCTTGTCTACTCATTTTTAGGATAACCATTTGATGGGATCACCCAAGGTGGGGACATTTTGTACACATTTGTGTTCTTGTTTTAATTAGACTCCAGATGAAATCTGGAGTCTATTATTTTCATCATTTTTTCTTATTCTTCTTATTCTTCTTATTATTCTTTTTCTAAACCAGTTTTCTCAATAACCATGAGGTCTTCAGTAAAGTCAATCATTTGGTCAATTTAGGTCCAGTATCTAGTTCCTCGGAAATTGGGTCAAATTTTTATCTGAGGTCAAATCCAGTACTTTGTCACTTTTTTCGATTTTCTCGGTCATCCTTCAATATTTTCGATCCGGGTTTTTTTTTCATTGTGTTCCTCATAAAAAAGTAGTAAAGCTAGGGTCGATTTAGTTTTTTTGGTATCTCAAACGGATTTTGAGATATCAGTGTCTGAAAACGAGGTCCAAAAAAAGTTCTCCGAATCCAATGTCCAGGATATCAGTCTTATAGGAAATTTTCTCAGGATTCCGAATCCGAAAACCAAATTTCGATTTGACTTCCGGTGCAGAAGTTATGGCGTTTTGAAAATTCAAAAATCGCTAAAGGATAGGTATCGATATGGAGAAATGAATTCAACAATGTTTTTCTCTTAAACCAATCATTGAAAACATTCTGTAAAAAAACATGGTATTCTATGTAATGTTGACTGATTGACAACAATTTAATGCGAAAATTATTTAGAAATATTTTACAAAACCGTTTTTGTTAACATTTTTTTTTTTTTTTAGTGCAATTGTTTTTGCTCCTCTCTACCAATTCTTGAGAATGAAATAAAATGTCTTTCCGAACCTTGTTGGAACAAAATAGCGTATACAACATGTTTTTAGACCTCTCAATATTAAAGTTATACAAAGGAATTTTTGGTTCATTTTAAAAAAATATTCAAAAAATTAAAACAAAATCCCCCAAAAATAGATAAAAATCAAGAAAAACCTTTTATTTCATTAACAAGATACTTTTTTAAAATGAACCAAAATCTCCTTTGTACAATTACAATATTGAGAGACCTAAACATGTTGTGTTTATGTCGTTTTGTTTCAATGAGGTTCGGAAAGATGTTTCATTTCACTCTGGAAACATGGTACCAAGAATACAACACGTGTTTGATGTGTTTTTTAAAACAATATAGATGAAAGTATGTATATCTATTTCAAATTATATTGTTACCATTCAAAAAATGGCAATTAAATTGACAATTTGTAAGATTTTAAGAAATTTTTGATGACTGGTTTAAGAGAAACGTGTGTTCAAAAAGTTCGCCATATCGATACCCATTCTTTGGTGCCCCATGTTAATACAATGGGAAAAAATATTTTTTTGAAGTGTAAAATACGAGACATAGACTAAGCACAGCTAAACATAATGGAAGCCCATAAAATTCATAGATACTAGTATTCCGTAATTCCGCGGCGTGGACGGAATTTGACAAAACTTCAATTTTTTGCAGAATCCCTGATTTTCATGAAAATTACCAGAATTTTCAGAAATTACATATTTTACGATCTCCTACCTTTACGGGGTATTTGAAGAGTGTCTATTTATGTCCAACAATCAATCATTATTGAGTACAAGTATGATTTCACCGTGAAATTCAACATTCTATCACGTTTAAATTCGCTAAAGCGAGTTCGCTAATGATGCGCAGTTCTTACCTAGAAAGTAGCTGACTTCCGTTTCCGTTTAAATCCCTTGCTACGTCAATTTTTATCGTTTTAAAAGATTGCAGAATTTGGACTTTTTTTGAAAATTTGTGCAGAATTTCGATTTTCTCCTTGCAGAATTTGCTTTTTTTCTTGCAGAATTTTTTGCAGAGTTTTGATTTTTTTCATGCAGAAAACTAGTATCTGTGATAAAAGAAAGGGACCTCAAAACCTTCTTTTCATAAAAAGGACAAGGTGCAATTATTGGCAAATATCCCTATGGACAAAATGAATCATTCGTAGGTGTAACATGAAGAATAAAATGTCATATAATACTTTAGAAAATATTAAAGTGCTCGGACACACATAAGCTGAGATAGGGATCATTTCGTTCAGTAAGGTTGTATTGACTTACATGGGACTGTGCACGATTGACTTAACATGAGGATATCAGCAGATCCCAATAGAGGCCATTGGTTTCCATTGATTATCACAGAAATACCAAAAATACACTATGACCTGAATCGATTGCAAACTTAATAATTTTACAATACGACACAAATGGTTTATCTCATCAAATGTGTAAATATGAAGTTTGCAATCGATTCAGGTCATACTTAAAATTAAAAGATTGTACATTTTTTCATCATTTTTTTCCCTACAAAATGGCTATCGAAAAATGCTCCAAAAACAACTTTTACACTTATCAAATATCATACAAGTTTGTAAAACCAAAGATTATATTATATTTCATTATGTAGTAACATATTTGGATAAGATGCAGGGATGCGTAGGATGTAAATGGATTTTGACAGACACAAAAATACTTCCTGGTTTGGAATCTATGCCTCTACACTTCATGATTGAATTATGACCCTAATAAGTGGCCTATACATCAATACAGTGCTGAATATAGGTCAACAAGATACTAGTGTGCATATAAATGTAATAATTGAAGCAGAATACTCATTTTGAAAAATCAGATGAATTATTTTTTTCCCATGGGGAGATCCCAATGGAGGGTGTATAAGGTCCTTTGGACACCAAAATGCCTAGGTCAAATTCAAAGTTTTTCCTTATTTTTGCGATTCTGACACTACAGTTTAATTATATTCTTCGAAATTTTGTATACATGTAGCCAAGACTGTGCTAATAGTGTTAGCCTTTTGCTGTCAAAAAGTATTGTCCGAAAAGTAGGTCAAAATAAAAAATTCTCCAAATTTAACGTATGAGTTATGAATTAAGACTAAAATTTTCTCAGGAATCCGAATCTGCAACCTAAATTTCAATCCAACTTCCGGTTCGTAAGTTATGACGTTTTGAAAGCTCAAAAATCGCTAAATTTGGTGCTCCATGTTATGTCAATGGGAAAAAAGATTTCTTATAGTGTACAATGAGAAAGAACAATGGGGCAACATTAAAAAACACATGAAGTAATTAACAAGTCAAAAATGCATATCAATCGATTATATATTGATCTGCTTCCTTGAGATCAATTGCTCATATACAGTTTGTTTTAAAGGTTGGACAAATAGTGCAGAGACGTATCCAACGATTATGGACCTGGTGTCAAAATATATCGAAGTTTGGATATTTCATCAAGGCTAACATCTATTTTCATTAGCTATCAAGAAAACCCCCAAACCTACCTAATTTCTGTGGATATTCACAATCACTATCATCCTAAATCCCCAGGAATCTTCTCTCGAAACCAATAATCATGGACAGAAAAAATGCTCACGTACCTTTTAAAGATTTCCTTTGATATTGTCATTAGATTCCAGCCCCGCTTTCCTTAAACGTTCTATCCATCATTCTGTTTTTGTTAGATACCATGGGCGTGTCAAGAATATGGGTAGATTTGAGGTATTTTTTAGTCTTTGATTATTTTTGATTTTTCTTCGTCAGTGGGCCGGGCAAACTGCAAGAGTTGCCGGTAACAAAATGCGGGACGTCAAGCCTTTCAATTGCTTATTTAGAAGTCTATTTGCAAGTCTGATTGGTGGTATTCATCGACAAGTGCATATATTTTAAGAAAATAGGTATGGTGAAGAAGACATTAGACCAAACGTTGCACTAATAGCTCGGGAAAGTTAAAATGACTCCCATATTTCTTCTATGGTCTTTATTGAACCTTTAAAGTGGCAGTAAAATACTGAATTTATTATTTCACATCACAGTGAGGAAGCACAAACAGCAACATTTGAAAAAAAATAAAATATGACAATTTCTTAATGGTAACTTTGGACTTTAAATAACTGTTGATGAGCACATTCATATGTTTGTTCATTTATTTATATAATAAGAGTCAATCTATGAGCTATCATCATCTTTAAATGACAACATTTCAGACATATCTTTTAATTTTAAAATGTCAAACTTTGTGCATTTCTTTACACAAATTAGGCCATATGTTTCTTTTTATCGTACCTAATAAAGGTACGATATTGTAATCAGCTTGATGGGCGGCAGGCGGGCGGGTGGCGTCTCACTTTTCAGCTTGTCTACAGGTTTCCAGCCAAACCATTTGACAGATTCATCTGAAATTTTCAGGAATGTTTCTACGTATCAAAGTTAAGAACTGATTAGTTTTGGGCATTCTGGGTAAATTTTAAGGTAGCCATTTTGGATTTTCCGTCCTAAAATCTTCACTTTCAAGACTTGTCTACAGGTTTCCAGCCAAACCATTTGACACATTCATCTGAAATTTTCAGGGATGTTTCTACATATCAAAGTTAAGAACTGATTAGTTTTTTGGCATTCTGGGTAAAATTTAAGGTGGCCATTTTGGATTTTCCGTCCTAAAATCTTCACTTTCAAGACTTGTCTACAGGATTCCAGCCAAAACATTTGACGGATTCATCTGAAATTTTCAGGGATGTTTCTACGTATCAAAGTAAAGAACTGATTAGTTTTTTGGCATTCTGGGTAAAATTTAAGGTGGCCATTTTGGATTTTCCGTCCAAAAATCTTCACTTTCAAGACTTGTCTACTGGTTTCCAGCCAAACCATTTGACGAATTCATTTGAAATTTACAGGGATATTTCTACATATCAAAGTTAACAACTGATTAGTTTTTGGGCATTGTGGGTTAATTTTAAGGTGGCCATTTTGGATTTTCCGTCCTAAAATCTTCACTTTCAAGACTTGTCTACAGGTTTCCAGCCAAACCATTTGACAGATTCATCTGAAATTTTCAGGGATGTTTCTACGTATCAAAGTTAAGAACTGATTAGTTTTTGGGCATTCTGGGTAAAATTTAAGGTGGCCATTTTGGATTTTCCGTCCTAAAATCTTCACTTTCAAGACTTGTCACAGGTTTCCAGCCAAACCATTTGACGGATTCATTTGAAATTTACAGGGATGTTTCTACATATCAAAGTTAAGAACTGATTAGTTTTTGGGCATTCTGGGTAAATTTTAAGGCGGCCATTTTGGATTTTCCGTCCTAAAATCTTGTCTGTCAAGGCTTGTCTACAGGTTTCCAGCCAAACCGTTTGAGGGATTCATTTGAAATTCTCAGGGATGTTTCTACCTATGAAAGTTTAGAACTGATTAGTTTTTCAGCATTCTGGGTAAATGTTAAGGCGGCCATTTTGGATTTTCCGTCCTAAAATCTTGTCTGTCAAGGCTAGTCTACAGGTTTCCAGCCAAACCGTTTGAGGGATTCATTTGAAATTCTCAGGGACGTTTCTACCTATGAAAGTTTAGAACTGATTAGTTTTTCGGCATTCTGGGTAAATGTTAAGGTGGCCATTTTGGATTTTCCGTCCTAAAATCTTGTCTGTCAAGGCTTGTCTACAGGTTTCCAGCCAAACTGTTTGAGGGATTCATTTGAAATTCTCAGGGATGTTTCTACCTATGAAAGTTTAGAACTGATTAGTTTTTAGGCATTCTGGGTAAATGTTAAGGTGGCCATTTTGGATTTTCCATCCTAAAATCTTGTCTGTCAAGGCTTGTCTACAGGTTTCCAGCCAAACCGTTTGAGGGATTCATTTGAAATTCTCAGGGATGTTTCTCTCAGGGATGTTTCTTCCTATGAAAGTTTAGAACTGATTAGTTTTTCGACATTCTGGATAAATGATAAGACAGCCATTTCTTTTCAAGGGTGCGATATTTTTCACCGTATGTATTTTTATTGCTATTTCTTGAAAATATACATATTTATCTTCAATTTGATCCTACATATCATAGATGCAGTTGTAGTAGTTACATTAACGATATTGCATTTTTCAAAAAATGTTAAGTGACCCCAGGGGTATCTATAGCTTTTCGTTCTTTTCAAAGTTGATAAACAATGTTCGAAACCATATTTCTAGATGTACTTTTATATTCAGATTTCAAATATGACATCACTTTGACTAAAGTTTGATTATTTAATGACATAAATCAAGATTTATGACGGACAACAATTTTGTTTAGATAATGATAATATATTTAACAAGTAAACAATAATAAGATATACATAGTATAGACAATGTAATAATATACACTTTTAGCTTAAATTCCATAACTACGGTGCAGATGTGATTAGGCCATATTTGCATGAACAATACAGGTGGTGCATACTAAATATGAAGTCAAATATCTCTCCATGTGCACCTCAAAATATTTGACTGAATACTGACCACATATGCCGTACACCTGATTAACATTGAGATCAGAAGCACGACGAAGGCATTGCCTGTTAATGATGTAAGGGTTAAGAGCGGATGATCAAGTTGTCAGTCATAAACTCAACTTATAAAAATAAGTTACAATTTATGATGGACAACAAATATTTGTTTAGATAATGATAATATATTTGATAAGTAAACAATAATAACATACACATATAGACAATATAATAATATACACTTTTGGCTAAAGCTCCATAATTAAGGCGCAAATATGATTAGGCCATATTTGCATGAACAATACATTGTTCATGAAGTTACAAAATGCAGTGTGATGCATTTGATATGAAGAAGCAAGGTAGCTGAATAAACCTGAACGTTGAACCCTGCAAGGGTAGAAACTTGAAATTACACTCGTGAATAAGAAAATTTAGTGATGAATCTTAGTTCATTATAACAAGTAATCATGGTAAGGTTGGGGAATATGCATTTTTCAAAAAATGTTAAGTGACCCCAGGGGTGTCTATAGCCATTCTTTCTTTTCAAAGTTGATAAACAATGTTCAAAACCATATTTCTAGATGTACTTTTACATGCAGATTTCAAATATGACATCACTGTAACTGAAATTTGATGATTTAATGACGTAAATCAAGATTATTTATACTCGCATCTAGTCTATTTTAGAGGATCATACCACTTCTTGGCCTTTTGTAAACTCATAGCAATTCATTTAGATTTAACATTTGTATGTTTATTTCTTGAATAAAGGTACAGTCTTATTGGGATCCCTTGAAGGACTTATGAAAACGCAATTATAGATTTTTGAAAAAAAAATCAAAATATTCTTGACTGATACTTTCATTTTCTTGAAAAATATAGTGAATATTTTTGTACTCAAAGGCTATTAAGATACCTATTCCCCATGGAAATCAATGTAAAGTCGGTTTAACTCATGATTTTATTTTATTTAGGTATGTTTAAGGAAATTACTTGATCATTAGATTGATTTTACCAACTTGACCTTTTTGCACCCAGTGACCTCATTGGCTCATCATTTGACCTAATTTTGAAATATTATTGTGAAGTTCATTTGTGAGGATACAAAATAAGTTTGCTTCCAATAGGTGCAGAAAAGGGGGTCTGTTGGGACGGTACCTTTGGCACACCAAATATTCTATTTTAGGAAAAATATTCCCAACTTAGAAATAATATAGGAATGTCCTAAAAAATATCATTTATATCCATGAGTGAATATTGATATCTTCATGAGTGAGCGCAGTGAATGAGTGAATATATTGATATCTATGAGTGGATATAATTTATATTTTTGAAAAACCATAGGATTTTCCATTTATCCCATTGAACAAAATGTTGAAAAAACTTTAAATATTATGAAGTCAGTTGAAACAATCCATCTTAAGTTTTTAAAATCAGTTTTATGTGTAAAGCCTCAGACATCAACACATGCAGTTTATGATGATTTAGGCCGTTATTCATTGTATATAAAATTTGAAGACTCCTGAGACTATGCCCAAGTAATATGTTATCTAAAACATATACTGGATGAGCATGGTGTAAAAGTGGTTTTGAAAAATAGCAAATTTCTCTTTATGTAGGTAATTTGTGGTTTATGATTCTACATTGATTCTGAAAATACTGGTGTCTAGTTTTTCAGCGTTTTGGAAATATTCAGATTTATACCCCCCTTGTTTGATTTTGAGGGGGGTACTAGGAAGGCCATGTACAATTCCTAGAATTTACAACAAATCATTTTGATATTTACAGGTAATCATGTACTTATCATGTCCTACAAAAGTAATAAGTTTCATCAAAGTTAGTCAACTAGTTGCTATGGAAACGGAGATCATATGTCAAAAAGTACACAATTTCGTCAAAATGTAAGACACCCCATGAGACAAAACACATATTATTTTAATGATATTGGGAAGAAACACCATAAAAACATTTTAGAAAACTTATTCAGAGTATGTTTGATAACATTAAATCAGCTGCTGTTTTATCTTATCCACACAGTGAAATCTATTGCTCATGATTATATGGCAATGCAAATTAATTTAGAAAGGGGACGTGGCACTTTTCCAAAGAATTCTTAACTTGTGTCCAAATTTTTGAAGAAAATAAATAACCAATTGTCCTGTTATTTACAGATATTATTCACATCATTATGTTTGACTATCATGGAAAGTTTCATCAGTGTTGGTTTACTGGTTACTATAGTATGCAGATTTATACCCCTTGGTATGATTTTTAATGGGGGTACAATGAAAGCCATCTATAATTCCTAGAATATACAGCCAATCATCTTGATATTTACAGGTAATCGTCTACATATCATGTCTTATAACCATGACAATTTTCATCAATGTGTATCAATTGGTTGCTATGGGAACATAAATCATTTTTTCAAAAGTACACATTAAGGGAGGTACTATGAACCCATAATTATATAATTCCTAGAATATCTAACCAATCATCTTGTTATTGACAGGTAGTTATCTACTCACCATGTTCTTCCACTATGACAAAGTTCATAAATGCGGGGCAAATGGTTGCTATGGTAACAGAAATCATTTGTTAAAAAGTACACATTAGGGCGTACTATGAAAGCCATTTATAATTCCTTAAATATTAAAACAATCATTATGATATTTACAGACAATCTACTACTTATCATGTCCTACCAAGATGACAAGTTTCATCAATGTGGGTCAAATGTGGGTAGAAATCTATTTGTTAAAAAAGTACACATTTTGTAAAAGGAGGAGGGAAGTTAGCGCAACAGATTTTGGACAGTCGTATGTTTGATTTTGGCCATTTTCTGGGGATTTAAACAGGTGCATGTGTTAGGCGAATGCATTACCTCCAGGAAAATCACTTCTAGAGAAGATAAAATAATTTCGACTCAAGACAGGTTAGATGCAAATAACCCACCCACATGTTTTTTCTGAAATGTTTTCCTGATTTTCAACCCCTTCCATCCCTGCTTTTTATTACCGTATTCTCTGTAATTAGCGCACACTCTCTAAAAAGCGCCCACCCCGCTTCACAAAGTTCAAGAAACTTCGAGGAATCAACAAGAATTGAAGAATATATCAGGAAAAAAATATTTCTCAAAATCCAGGAGCGGGCGATAATAGAGTACTTACCCTAAAACTGCTGTAAACACGACGCGTTTTGTAATTCTATGCATCCTCTCGATACATATCTATCGATGGGTGCTTCCCACACCATACCATGCTAATATTGTCTCCAAATAGTCCATAATGAATGAAGGAATTGTTCTTTATCGGCATTCAGAAATTTCAAAAGCTACTGCGCAGATGTTCTGCGCATGTCAAGGTCGTGAACTTTCTGGTTTCTTTTTAATGTTTCTCGACTTTTACACGACTTTTGCACAAATAATGATGATCTCTCATCAAATTAGAAATAATGTATAACTTTAGATCGATATCCAGCAGTCTCTAGTGGAAATATTGAAGGTAATCGGCGATAATGACAAAGTGGGCGTGCCGGAAATAAATTAGACATAGACGGGTCTTCAACCACTGTCAATATTGTCTAAGCGATCTTTACCGTATTCTCTCCAATAACAGCACTTGTCATATTATTATAAAAATATGTTGAAGAAAATGCATTCTTGTCAAGAAAAATTGCCATACATGAAATTCCTCGGGATTTCTGATTTCTTTCATACATGGGCGCTTATTAGAATGGTCTAAATAATGTATTTTCAATTTTCTAAATGCCCTGGGCGCTAATTACAGAGAATACGGTATTAATTTTTCTTGCATCAATATGTTGCGTTTTGACACACAGTTAATCCCTTAAAATGAATAAATGATTCCCTTTAGATAAAGTGGAAAACATTATTTCCCATGTTATTTTCCCATAGGAAAAATCATTGCTTTCAGCTAAGTTTGGTCACCCATAATAGGTATCTTTAAAACGTCTGAAGGAATCACTTATTCCTTTAAAGTGGTTAATTATGTGTCAAAATGCAACATATTGATGCAAGAAAGATTAAAAAAGTAGGGATGGAAGGGGTCGAAAATTAGGAAAACATTTCAGAAAAAAACATGTGGGTGGGTTTTTTTGCATCTACCCTGTCTCAAAGTCGAAATTATTTTATCATCTCTAGAAGTGATTTTCCTGGAGGTAATGCATTGGCTTAACATATGCAATTGTTCAAATCCTCAGAAAATGGCCAAAATCCAGCATATGACTGTCCAAAATCTGTTGCGCTAATTTCCCTCCTCCTTTTAAGACACACCCTAAGACATTGAAAATCTTCATCAATTTGGGAGGAATTAGCATGAAAACATTTTAAAAACCTATTCTGAGTATGTCTGATAATATTTAATCAATGGATATTTCATCTGGGCCATTTGATGTATTGTATTTGCTTATGATAATAAAACTATGCAGAATGCGGCTGACACATTATGCGTAGGGACATCGTAAATTATGAGCTGATCTCACTTAGTCATTTTTTATATCATTTGCATCAAAATCCTCATTCATAGATCTTTCAATGTCTACTTCTGTCAAAGCATCCGTTGCAATCTTTATGTGACTATATGTCTATGAGATCATCAGGTGGAATGGGTTGGTCTGGCCAATTTGGCTCTATTTTGCCACCAACAAGTTTACCACGTCACTTGTAATAAACAAACTAAGAGATATATACAACTATTACACCCATTTAAAAATACTGGAAATGCTTCTTAATGAATTCTAAAAGCAATGAACAGTTGAAAAAAACCAGCAGACATAAAAAAGTTGAGAACAACAGCATGTATTACTCTGAGTGTAAAACATGTCCGTTGATGACCAGTGATGGCAATAAAGCGTCCACTGTTGTGATTGATGAGATGTGATAAGTTTATGAAATGTTTCCATGCTTATTTCTCCCATGAGCCTTAGATTTTTACGAAATTGTGTACTCTTTTAACAAACGATTTCTGTTACCATAGCAACCAAATTACCAACATTGAAGGCACTTTTTATACTGGTAGGACATGTAAACGGATGATTACCCGTAGATATCAAGATGATTGATTGAATATTCTAGGAATTATACATGGCTTTCATAGTATCCCCTTAATGTGCACTTTTTAACAAATTATTTCTGTTACCAGAGCAACCAATTGACCAACATTGAGGGCACTTGTCATACTGGTAGGACATGATAAGCAGATGATTACCTGTAAATATCAAGATGATTGATTAAATATTCTGGGAATTATACATAGTACCCCCTTGATGTGCAATTTTTAAGAAATGGTTTCTGTTACCATAGCAACCAATTGACCAACATTGATGGCACTTATACTGGTAAAACATGATAAGCAGATGATTACCCATAAATATCAAGATGATTAATTGAATATTCTAGGAATTATACATAGTATCTCCTTAATGTGTATTTTTTAATAATTTATTTCTGTTACCATAGCTATCAAGTTTTAAACATTATGAAACTTGTCATAGTGGTAGTGCATTATAAGTAGATGATTACCTGTAAATATCAAGATGAATGGTTGTATATTCTAGGAATTATAGATGGCTTTCATTGTACCCCCCTTAAAATCATACCAATGGGGTATAAATCTGTTTACCATAGTAACCAGTAATCCAACACTGATGAAATTTTCCATGATAGTCAAACATAATAATGTGAATAATATCTGTTAATTTCAGGACAAATGGTTACTGATTTTCAAAAAGTTGAACACAAATAAAGAATTCTTTGGAAAAGTGCCACATCCCCTTTCTAAAGGACAAGGTGCAATTATTGGCAAATATCCCTATGGTCAAAATGAATCATTCGTAGGTGTAACATGAAGAATAAAATGTCATATAATACTTTGGAAAATATTAAAGTGCTCGGACACACATAAGCTGAGATAGGGATCATTTCGTTCAGTAAGGTTGTATTGACTTACATGGGGCTGTGCACCATTGACTTAACATGAGGATATCAGCAGATCCCAATAGAGGCCATTGGTTTCCATTGATTATCACAGAAATACCAAAAATACACTATGACCTGAATCGATTGCAAACTTAATAATTTCACAATACGACACAAATGGTTTATCTCATCAAATGTGCAAATATGAAGTTTGCAATCGATTCAGGTCATACTTAAAATTAAAAGATTGTACATTTTTTCATCATTTTTTTCCCTACAAAATGGCTATAGAAAAATGCTCCAAAAACAACTTTTACACTTATCAAATATCATACAAGTTTGTAAAACCAAAGATTATACTATTGTATTTTATTATGTAGTAACATATTTGGATAAGATGCAGGGATGCGTAGGATGTAAATGGATTTTGACACACAAAAATACTTCCTGGTTTGGAATCTATGCCTCTACACTTCATGATTGAATTATGACCCTAATAAGTGGCCTATACATCAAAACAGTGCTGAATATAGGTCAACAAGATACTAGTGTGCATATAAATGTAATAATTGAAGCAGAATACTCATTTTGAAAAATCAGATGAATTATTTTTTTCCCATGGGGAGATCCCAATGGAGGGTGTATAAGGTCCTTTACTTGCATTGTCATATAATCATCAGCAATAGATTCCACTATGTGGGTAAGATAAAACAGCAGTTGATTTAATATTATCAAATATACTTTGATTAAGTTTTCTAAAATGGTTTCATGGTGATTCCTTCCAATTTCATGAAAATAATATGTGTTTTGTCTCATGGGGTATTTTACATTTTGACGAAAATTTGTACTTTTTAACATATGATCTCCATTTCCATAGCAACCAGTTGATCAACTGTAATGAAACTTGTCATAATGGTAGGACACGATAAGTACATGATTACCTGGAAAAATCATGATGATTGGCTCTATATTCTAGGAATGATATATGGCTTTCCAAGTACCCCCCTTAAAATTACACCAGGCGGGTATAAATCTGAATATTTCCAAAACGCTGAAAAACTAGTCACCAATGATTTCAGAATCAATTTATAATAATAAACCACAAATAACCTACATGAAGAGAAATTTGCTACTTTTCAAAACCACTTTTGCTCATCCAGTAATATAAATATGAGCTTGAGTTACACAATCTTGGGTTTCCCTCATGGACATCCAGAGTTTTTAAAATACTTGAAAAATGTGACATGTTGAAAATCAGAAAATACCTGATGAGAAAATGTTTTTAAAGGATGTAAATAACACTTTGATGAGACAGTATCATGCCGATTGGCAAAATACTAGACAATAGAAAGTATAGGCATTTGTATTGCAAGATTAAGACTAAGTTCTCACCAGTTGCATATTGAGACTGGGAGACATTGTAAACCTGCCCCTAAACCTCCAAATGAGAGAAAATGTTCAACATGTAATTCTATTGAAGACGAAGAACACTTTCTCATAAAATGTAAAAGATATGTAACTCTTGGAGAATGTTTGTTTTTCGAAATTAAAATAAATTATTCCAAGTTTTGATTGTGATGACCCAGATATTTTTAAAAGGTTAATGGCTACTGAACACTTAACTGTTCAATTACACATTGGAAAATTTATATATCGTGGATTCAAAATTTAAGTGTATATGTTTAACAGTATGACCTACTTTCCTGATACAATATCTGAAAATCAGTTCAAATTCTCTCTGACGGCAAAAGGCTAACGCTATAAACATACCAAATTTCGAAGAATAATATTAAAGTGCAGTACCAGAATCCTAGAAATAAAGAAAAACTATGAATTTGACCTAGATTTTGACCTAGGCCTTTAAGTATCCAACTTTTGAAGGAAAGTAGATTTTGAGGTCTGATTCTATTGAAGGCTTTCATTAATTTGGCTGCGGAGAAGGTAGCTGAGCAAGAAGCTGGTATTTTTCAATTCAAACTGGCACCATTGACTTAACATGAGGATATCATCATATTGATTTTTTGCTAGTTCCAAAATGCCATAACTTCGAACCGAAAATCGGATTGCAATTTGGTTTGCAGATTCTGATTTCTGAGAAGATTCTACCCTTATTTCATAATTCATATGTTAAATATAGAGAACTTTTAGTCTTGACCTATTTTCCGGACACACTATCTCAAAAGTGGTTCAAAATATTCCCTGGCGCCAAAAGGCTAGCACTATAAGTATACTGTTTGCTAAATGAATACTAAATTTCGAAGGATACTATTAAAGTGTAGTGCCAGAATCGTAAAAATTAGGAAAAACTATGAATTTGACCTAGATTTTGACCTAGGCCATTTAGTGTCCAAATTTTGAAGGAAAGTAGATTTTGAGGACAGCTTCTATTGTAGGCTCTTATTAAGTTGGCTGCATCCAAGCTGTTTCTAGTGTTGTTACAATTGATAATTTTCTCAAGCCCCATTGACTTAACATGGGATACAAAAATAGCGATTTTTGAGATTTTAAAATGCCATGACTTCTGAACTGGAAGTCTGATCAAAATTTGGTTTGCAGATTCGGAGTCCTTGGAAAATTCTACACCTATTACATAAGTCATACATTGAATTCCTAGAGCTTTTTATTGTGACCTACATTTCGGATGCCAAATCTCAAAAATGGTAAGAGTGATCAAAAAGAATTTGCCTGTAGGATTAGCTTTTTTTCCAAGGAAAATGATTGAAAAAACTCAGAGCAAAAACAATGAAGGATGACTGAGAAAATTGAAAAAAATGACAGAGTACTGGATTTGACCTAGTTCTTGACCTTTGACCTCGATTAAACCTGATTAGACCTGGATCTTGACTTGGAGCTGACCTGGACCTTGACTTGGACCTGGAAATTGACTGGACTGGTATTTTTTTTTCAATCTCTTCTCCACTTCTCTTGACTTTCTATAAGGATATCATCAGATCAATTTCTCTCGGAATTTCAAAACGCCATAACTTACAAACTGGAAGTCAGATCAAGACTTGGTTTGCAGATTTGGATTCCTGGGAAAGTTCTACACCTATTCCATAACTCACATGTTGAATTGAATTTGGAGATGTTTTTGTTGTGAACTACTTTTGGACGCCATATCTCAAAACGGTTAGAGAAATAAAAAAAAATACGATTTGACTTTCGGAATTAACTTTTTTTCCAAGGAACATGATGGAAAAACCTGGAGCAAAAATATTAAAGGACGACCGAGAAAATTGAAAAAAATGACTAAGGACTGGATTTGACCTAGCTCTTGACCTTTGACCTAGATAAAAATTTGACCCCATTTCCCACCAACTAGATATTATACCTAAATTGACCGTATAATAGTCCAGAAAAGATACCTTATCATCTGGAGTCTCATAATTAAAAAGATAAGTATATATGTAATTGGTGAATTCTGCACTTAACTTGTATAAATGTACCTCTTTTGAAGGTGCCAAGGTTCAAATTTACCTCCATTTTCCACAATTTGGAAATCTGAAGTGAATAATTTTTTGGTCACTCATGACACCCTTGGTATCGATTTTAGGCTCTAACTCCACAAGAAAACAGCGGGTTTTCAATCACATGGTGTCATATTGTCAGTAAATGATTTATCTTTAAAATGATATAAAGTGTGTCTCAAAAAAAATGTTACACTTAAAAAAAGTTCAATATCCTTCATAATTTTGACTTTTCCCCTGAAATATATTTTGGATACCTAAAGACAAATCTTTCTCGAATAATTTGACACCATCAAATTTAAAATCTGTCATTGATTGGCTCCACATGGCAACTTTTAGTGTCCCATGGTAAAATCTGACTTGCGCCAACTTTTAAGTGATTGGATGGACCAAATGACAAAAGAGGAGCAGTTTCTTTAACATTTAACTTTCTTCTGAGTAGAAGCTTGACCTTAGACTGATAGACTAAAATCATATGATGATAAAAGCCTCTAGAAAGTGAAAGTACTTATATTTTAATGAGCAGGCAAGAGACCTATATCAAAATACTCCCTTATATCGTATATAACAAGAGATTTATGAGATTTAACATGGTAGACGAGGTGTCAAAAGGCACTAATTAGACAATTAATTAAAATAATATTCTCCATCCCTTAACTAGTTCAAACAATTTAATCAGTGTTGATCACCACATAAATAGTTGTGGTCAACTTGTCATTTACCCCCATAAATGTGGGGTTATTTTGAGGATTTTTGATATATAGGACATTTGTTACTCAAAATAACCCCACAAAGTTAAGGCTTTGATTCTTTGGGGATTTACTAAACAATAGCATACACATAGAATTTGTACTAATATTATTAGAATTTACTCACCTTTTTATGTTTTTCGTATCGACAAGACATTAATCTTCAACATGCTACCAAATATAGCCCTCTAAGTGTTGTATTCATTCTTGTAATGACGATTTAATACGGATAACAGATATTTCTAAAAAAGTTTTTCAAATTTCATGCGCAGTCGATATTTTTTATCTAAATAACAAACTTCGCGTAAATACGAAATCCAAAAGTAAAAATGGAAGTAAATTTTGAAAAATGATTTTCACCTTCCGGGGGACTTTCAACCTCAAGTTTGGCTGCTGTACCGTCTACGGCCTTTGTTTTCCTGAACTTAGGCATAAGCAATAATTTTGTTATTAATTTGACAGGTGATTTGGTTTGGCACTGTTAAGTTTCCCATCTACCACATAATTCCTCCCAAAATGCAACGCGCGAAAATGGCCAAAATTCGAATAGATTTCGAGAGTCAAATATTACAGCAAATTGTTCCAGTTATAAAGCATTGTTTCGACTGATCGATCGCTCATTACATTGGAAAAAGAATCTTCTTCACAGAAGAGAAGAAAAAAGGTAAGGAAACTGCCGATATTGTCAGAACTTGAATCTTCAAATCATGTGAAAAAAAACCGCAAAGAATCAAAGGCTTAAAGTTGTAGGGTTATTTTGAGAAACAAATGTCCTAAATATCAAAAAAACTCAAAATAACCCCACATTTATGGGGGTACTTGTCATTGTGCGAGGTTGGAGCTCTTCCAGCCAATCTAGTGTTATTATAATTGTACTTTTTCTGGTTCGATTGACTTTATTGAAATAATGCTGTCTAGAACCAATAATCACCACTCACAATCATCTCCCTATCAAAATATACTTATTAGTCGATGGTTCAGACAGTGGGGCTATCACAAAGAAAACAGTATGCAGTTTCTGTACTAAATCCAGAAGGTCAAATGTTATGAAAAGCTCAAAAGAAATAGTTGAACACAATACAGAGAACCTTGATGAACCTTGAAATACAATTGATGCATAACATCCAAACAGGACCTCGATCTACAGATAATTGATAAATCATATCATATATTTTCAACAATCGGGAAGTTACCACGCCACAAAAGTAAAAATGGCACAATACATTTCTGATATACCAGTATAGTACACAACAACCAGTATAATATAATTCTCGTTAGTACCAACAATATCCATCATTGGAATTGGTATCACCTAATGTCAATGAAATGCAAAGATCATCGAGACTATTTTTTCGAAATTCAAATGTGATATGTATCTATTTACATATCTATTTGGCATGCAGCATTCTCTTATGAATTATCTTCTGCTCATGCTAAAGGGGAACATGTTCTTAGTTGTCAGATGTGAGAGAAAGATACTATATATTAAGCTAATGATCATGCCTTCTGCAGTAACATCATAATGGATCATAAAAGGTGTGAGACTTTCTACCAGTAGCACGATTTACATTGTCATTATTTCTGCTGGTTCATTAAATCTGCTTTTCAGTTTAGTAATAAATTGTGTGGAAACAATGAAACTTGTAAAAACGACCTGGTATACCCCATTGTTTAAAATGACTGATGACAGCCTGTGGTGATGATACTGAAAAACTTGTTATCCCATCAAAAGAAGTTTGGAGGGATATAGGGAATGCCTCCGCCCGTCTGTCCGTCCGTATGTATGTACATACATCCACCCATCCGTCTGTCCAGGCAATAACTCAAATACCATTGGCCCGATTTTGTTCATATTTTGTACACATATACCCAATGGGGATAGAAGCTCTGCTTGAAAACCAATTTTCAAAATGGCGGCCATTTTAGTGCTGATTTTACAGTAATTTAGGTACTGCATATAAAACTGTAATAGCAATATGTTTTAAATGTAAAAAAAGTTATATAGGACATTGATTAAGCTAGAAATGTATATATAAAAGAAATACATGGCAGCCGTCTTGAAAAATGGCTGCCTTTGCACATCATTTTACGATTTTTGCTGTAACTTGAAAAGTAGTGGAGTGATTTTGTTCATATTTGGTATGTGAATACTTTATGCATGGCACAATGTCTAATGACATTTTGGGTAGTAGGCGGCCATTTTGACAAATGGCCACCATTTTTATGTGTGTTATTTAACATTTTTACTGTAAGTCCAAAATAGTGGAGCCATTTTATTCATATTTGGTATGTGAATACTTAAAGCATGGTACAATGTCTAATGACATTTTGGGTAGTAGGCGGCCATTTTGAAAAATGGCCACCATTTTTTACGCCATTTTTATGTTGTCATTTTACATTTTTTGCTATAACTCAAAAAGTAATAGAGCGATTTTGTTCATATTTTATATGTGAATACTATAAGCATGGCACACTGTCTAATGACACTTTGGGTAGTAGGCGGCCATTTTGAAAAATGGCCACCATTTTTTACGTTTTTACCATAACTCGAAATGTATTGGAGCGATTTTGTTCATATTTGATATGTGAATACTTTAAGCATGGCACATTGTCTAATTAAACTTTGGGGAGTAGTCAACCATTTTGAAATATGGCCACCATTTTTATGTGTGTTATTTTACATTTTTTATTTATTATAACTCAAAAAGTAATAGAGTGATTTTGTTCACATTTGATATGTGAATACTAGTAAGGATTGCATACTGTCTTATGACATTTTGAGTAGTAAGTGGCCATTTTGAAAAATGGCCATCATTGACCATTTTTTAAGAATTTTATATGTGGCTACTTAAAAGCATATTACTTCTTCTGATGACAACTTGGCTAGTGATCAACCATTTTGAAATGGTGGCCTTTCTTATGGGTGTTATTGAATGATGTTTGCTATATTTCGTGTGTAAAAATGCCAGCCATTTCTGTTTGATGGGATTCGCTATGCTTTGGCATCATGGCAAATGGAATGATTACTCGCCCAACCATGACCAAATATCAATGAATGATATATCATTGTAAAGAGGAGACACATGGCTTTATGGTGCATTGAATGAAATCAATGCTGTTATCACTGGTTTTGTGCTTTTCCGAGATAACAATCTGTTGCGTTTTTTTGATACACACTGTGCATATTATGCCAACCACTAGAGAAATTTCTAAAAGCTTCCCAAAATAGGTCAAAAATGGTTTATTCTCACTTTTTATGTCCCCACCACATAGTGTGGGGCCATATTGTCGGCCTAGGCGCGTCCGTCTGTCTGTCCGTCTGTCTGTCTGTCTGTCCGTCTGTCCGTACGTCCGCCAGTTTTCTCCAAAACCGCTACAGATATCACCTTCAAATTTTCAGGGATAACTTATGAGTGCATACAGATGTGGATGAAAAAAAATTAACTCGATACCTACTTCCTGTCAGCCATTTTGAAGTCAAATGCTAAAATCCTTGTCTGCAAACTTTAAGAAAAACGGCTTCACAGTTGCTTTTAAAACTTTAAAATCTTGTTCAGCTCACTTCATTCTAGATCTGATTAGGTTTTGGACCTGTTAGCTCAGTCATGTCAGCCATTTTGAATGTTTTAAGAAAAGTTAGCGCACGATAATACTTTGTATCATATTGAATGGTGTTTTTCAGTTTTCATACTTTAACTTTTTAGTAGTTTTATAAATAATTTCAGGTGTACTTTGTTGTAAAAGCCTATGTTATTGTTAACAGTAGTTATATGTGATAATTTTGTAAAAAGATTTCAGCAAAAACTCATAATCACTTTTTTATTGTCGGCCATTTTGGATTTTTCCGTCCTAAAATCTTGTCTGTAAAGTCTTGTCTACGCGTTTTCAGGTGAACCGTTCGGTAGATCAATTTCAAATTTTCAGGGACGATTTTTAGTATGAGAATCTAGATCTGATTAGTTTATGGGCATTCTCGGTAAATGTCAAGGCAGCCATTTTGGATTTTCCGTCCTAAAATCTTGTCTGTAAAGTCTTGTCTATGCATTTTCAGGTGAACCGTTTGGTAGATCAATTTCAAATTTTCAGGGATGATTCTCAGTATGAAAATCTAGATCTGATTAGTTTTTTGGCATTCTGGATAAATGTCAAGGCAGCCATTTTGGATTTTCTGTCTTAAAATCTTGCCTGTAAAGTCTTGTCTACGCGTTTTTAGGTGAACCGTTTGGTAGATCAATTTCAAATTTTCAGGGATAATTCTTAGTATGAAAATTTAGAACTGATTAATTTTTGGGCATTCTGGGTAAATGTCAAGGCAGCCATCTTGGATTTTCTGTCCTAAAATCTCGTCTGTAAAGTCTTATCTAGTACATTTCCAGGTGAACTGTTTGGCAGATCAATTTCAAATTTTCAGGGATGATTCTTAGTATGAAAATCTAGAACAGATTAGTTTTTGGCATTCTGGATAAATGTCAAGGCAGCCATTTTGGATTTTCTGTCCTCAAATCTTGTCTGTAAAGTCTTGTTTACATGTTTTCTGGTTAACTGTGTGACGGATCAATTTCAAATTTTCAGGGGTGGTTCTTAGTATGAAAATCTAGAACTGACTAATTTTTTGGCATTCTTGGTAAATTTTAAGGTGACCATTTTGGATTCACCGTCCTCAAATTGTGTCGGTAAAGTCTTGTCTACTCATTTTTAGGATAACCATTTGACGGTATCACCCATAGGTGGGGACATACAGTATTGTACACATTTGTGTTCTTGTTTATACTCTGTAGCCAGATTGTATTACTAAAATAAAATTTCTAAAAAATATTTGATGTTTAAATTTTTTCTGCAAAAAACACATTTTTACCCCAAAACACATTCTTACACCTATTTCTTCTTGTTAAATCTCAATATCAATTAAGAAACCATTTACCTTTCAATTAGTTAACATGACTTGCCTGCTCATAAAAAAGAGGTCATTATATTTTCAATGCACTGATTCTCGTCTACATTCATTTCACTATATGCCAACCACAAGAGAAATCTCTAATACCTCCCTAAGATCACCAAAATAGATCAAAACTGATTTTTTTCACTATTTCAAAGTCAGCCAGACTGTATTTACTGAAATAAAATTTCTAAATTTTTTTTTAATTTTAAAATAAATTCTGCAAAAAACACATTTTTTACCCAGAAACACATTTTGACACCTATTTTACTTGTTAAATCTCAGTATCGATTGAGAAACCATTTACCAATCAATTAGTTAACATGACTTGCCTGCTCGTCAAAAAGAGGTCATTATATTTTCAATGCACTGATTCTAGTCTACATTCATTTCACTATGCCAACCAAAGAAAATTTTGTTAAATCTCAGTATCAATTTAGGAACCCTTTTCCTTTTCCTGCTCGTCAAAATATAAGATGTCATTATATTTTCAACCCCTGATTCTAGTCTCTGAGTCATTATCCCATCGAACCAAGTTCGGAGGGATATAGGGAACGCCTCCGTCCGTCTGTCCATCCGTCCGTCCGGGTAATAACTCAAATACCATTGGCCCGATTTTGTTCATATTTTGTACACATATACCCTATGGGGGTAGAAGTTCTGCTTGAAAGCCGATTTTCAAAATGGCCACACATTAAAAATGGCGGCCATTTTAGTGCCGATTTTACAGTAATTTAGGTGCAATATGTAAAACTGTAATAGCAATATGCTTTAAATGTGAATAATTATATAGGACATTGATAAAGCTAGAAATGTAGATATTAAAGAATCACATGGCAGCCATCTTGAAAAATGGCGGCCTTTACTCGTTATTTTACGATTTTTGCTGTAACTTAAGTAGTAGTAGAGAGATTTTGTTCATATTTGGTATGTGAATACTATCAGTATGGCTCACTGTCTAATGACATTTTTGGTAGAAGTAAAATACGTTAAAATGGCAGCCTTTTATCAAAATGGCCGCCATTTTACTATAACTCGAAAAGTGCTGGAGCGATTTTGTTCATATTTGGTATGTGAATACTATAAGCATGGTACACTGTCTAATGACACTTTTGGTAGAAGGTGGCAATTTTGAAAAATGGCCACCATTTAAACGTATTTTACTCGGCCTTTACTCGTTATTTTACAATTTTTACTGTAACTTGAAAAGTAGTGGAGCGATTTTGTTCATTTTTGGTATGTGAATACTATAAGCATGGCACACTGTCTAATGACACTTTTGGTAAAAGGCGGCCATTATGAAAATTGGCCACCATTTTAAAGTTTGTTATATACTTATTGTAAAAGTGCCAGCCATTTCTGTTCGATGGGATTCGCTACGCTTTGGCGTTGCCGTTGTTCTGGTTATGTAATTTTCCTATTTGTCTTACATTTGATCATTGGGTCTATTCACATAAACATGTGGTCCCCTCAACATGTTCTCCAAAGCAAATCTGAGGTGCCCTTGCCCATGCTTACATGCATTGTATTATCACACTGATTCTATCAATTATTTTTGCAGAAGTTTATTTAGGTCAGTTTGTGATGCTGTAAAGCGCTTTCAGAGCCCCTTCAAAAAATCAATGGTGTAAAGTCACAGGGATGACACTGGGGGCCAATCCATTGGGCAATTCAATGCTATCTTCTGATTTCCAAAGAGTTCTACCAAATGATCTGTCACAGGCCTTTGCAACATCCTGTTACCATTATACGTAACAAAATTGAACACTCTGACAATGAAATCTTGTTCCATTTCAATCCAGGAAGAAACAACTGGTTCATTGATCATATCAAGATACCACTGTCCACAGCATTCACGCAAAAAAAGAATTGATCACCACATGTCAAACCACTGAGAAGTTGGTGCAGATCAGATTTCACATGCATCTATAAAATCTGGCCTGTGCAGCCAATCTTGGACGGATTTTGAATCTGATGGTGTGGATTCATTCGAGAGAGACTTGTCTTCTGGTATCAATTATATTTTAGGGGAAAAGTCAAAATCATGAAAGATATTGAACTTTTTGAAAGTGTAACATTTTTTGAGACACACTGTATAATGATTTTGGGTGTGCAAAAAAATGTTGCAACATTTTTAGAAGGCTAGAACAGTATCATAACATTATGGTATTGACATAAATTTTTTTTTACAGAAACTTTAGATAGGCATATTTTACCATTCAAATACTTTAGCTTATTCACCTTTCCTCAAAGTCAGCTCATGAATATTATAATTAGCAAACCTGAAATCTCTGACATCAGACATCAGAGTAGGGCAGATTTTCGCGGGAAAATCTTAACACATTAGAAGTCAGTGTGAATTGGGTTAATTTTATTGCCAAATTATGTTGAGTAGTGATATTAATGATAAATGTCATGGAATTTAACAATTATACTCACGTCTGTATTCTCCCTTCTTGTTATATTGTTCTGGGGAATCAGATGAATAGAGAAATATTGATGTGAAGAGTCCAATGTTTCCTGTAATTAAGTTACATTTTCAAATTACGCTGACTGTACAAAACCCCATGTTTAGTTCTTGACTGTCAAAATGTCAACATCCCATGGTAATCTTAAGTTGGTGTAATATTTTCTCATGGGGTGAAGAAGGGGGTACGGCTTAACCTTGAAGAAAAAGTATTTGACTCTCAAATCTGGGCCAATGGTGCATTACTTTCACTTACGTTCAGCCACCTATTATACCTTATGGCAATGTTACTTTTATGTCTGCCGAAGAATTTGACAATGGTTACGTGAGTGAGTGAGTATGCCGTTCATGTATGCTTTGAGACAATGTACCAGAATTGCTTGTTTTACACACGATCGTCTATTTGAAGAGACTTATCTCTTGAAAGGCCCATGGGTGTTCTTTTAAAAGTCGAACTTTTCAGAGAACTTTTAGGATATTTTTGGATGTAAACCTACAAAAGAGAAACTCCGGCAATATTCAAGCCTGTAGTCAGGATTTACCTGCGGGGGCGGTTTTACCAAGGGGAGTTTTTGACAAAAAATCATGCGAAAAGTGCTCAGTGCATGATTTTGAAAGAATTTCTGGCCAGGGGGGGGGGGGAGCAGTCGCTTTGGCTATGGGCCTGTAATTATTAAGCTTAGAATTGCAATTAAAATGCAAACTACTACAGTATGATGGATATTAGTTACTTCAATATATAAATTGCAAAAATACATAACCAATCGCAAATTATTTGAGCAATCCAATGAAAAAATGCAAGTGGACTCCGATGACTTGAAACTGTTCTTCATATATTTTTTTTATTAGAAATATAATGAACTATTTAATTGAATAATCATGATAAATGTATTAGTTAACGAAAACACAGAATGAGGTTCTGCACTAAGGGCTGATGTGAAAAAATCAGTCCACCCTAGTGGGGATCGAACCCACGACCCCTCGCTTGCCGGACAAGTGCTAAATGTTAGGTGATGGGCTAGCCCTTAAATTGCAGTATGGAGGTAGAATTTTGGAGACCATGCTAGTAACATCCTAATTTGTAATTCTCACCAGAATTTGGCAATATTTAAGCAAAATTTTACAGCGTTTAGGAAAAAATCAATATTTATACCCCCCGCACGACAAAAGTAGGGGGTACATAGAAAATAATTAATAACTTTACAAAAACATTATGAATAACCACAATTTTTTCAGAATATATGCACATATATGTCATTGATAACTGGTAAAAATTGGTGACTATAGGTATGATGGTTGCTATGGAAACATAATTTGATTGTCAAAATTTGCTAATTTGTGTCTATTTTGGGGGGCTCGTTAATGAAAAAATCCTATGTTAGCAAGTTATGCTGCAAAAATAGTATTGTTTTAAGGTCTGGAAAATTGCATATATATGTCCTGCATGCATTAAAATTGAAATGATGATTAAATCTCAATCAGAAATATTTTAAGAAAAAATTTCTATGACCCCCCTCTAAATAATCCAAAGTGGGCGTGGCATTTAACTGAATGATCAAACCCACTTAACAGTAGATAACTTCAATTGTATAGCCTGTATTATCACAATTTCAACAGAATGTAGGATTCTGGTATTAATTTTTCAGACAGAATAAATGTATATGTCATCAGTAATTTGAAAAATTCTTGGTAATTATAGGTATGATAGTTTCTAAACAGGATTTGATTGTCAATTTGTGAATTTGCAAAGATATTGGGAGCAGGGCTGGTTCACAAAGAATACTATGCTTGCGAATTCTGCTGCAAAATTAGCATTGTTTTAAGGTTTAGAAAACTGCATAGGTATGTCAAGGGCGAACGTAATACCCGGATCGTTCGCAAATTGACGTTCGGTTTTTTACCGCATCCGATTTGAATTAGCCAATAAATGATCGGGGTGTGATAACTTGAAATTTTTTCTGACGATGTGTCTTACCCCCCTTTGGACATAAAGTCCAAAGCTAAATATGTCAGCACATGTTGATGATTGGTAAGTAAAAACAATCTATCCTTATAACGTAACCTATTTTTGATAGTCTAGTGAATTACGGTCACCAACCGTTCGGATACAACACTTAAAACGAAGATTGTTCGCATCCGTTTTGATTGCGCTGACGAGAAACCAACGGGGTCTTCTCATTTGCATTATCAGGTCACCTTATACTGCGCTATAGGGCTGGGTAAGGGGGGTAAGACTGACTGACATAAAACACAATCGCCACTTCAAGTACATTTTCCTGTTTATTCTGTTAGTGTTAACCCTTATTTACATATCATATATTTAAGTTAATCAATTATGTAGCTAATGATGTGAACGGATTGCAATGCCATAGAGTAAAATAACCGCAAAACGGTTCAGAAAAAGGTACCTAGGTCTGGGAAGTCCTTCCCCTTTTTACACCATTGTCTAATGAAGACCAAACAAAGCCCCGGATGTCGTGTCGTTTCTCGTTTCGTTTGGTACACAACTATGCCCCGGGTATTAAATAAGCCCTTGGGTATGTCCTGCATGCATTAAAACTGAAATGATGATTGGGTTTAAATTAGATTTTTTAGATTTCACTTTGACCCACTCCCTCTTTAAAATCCAAAGTGAGCGTGACATTCACCGTATGATCAAACCTACTTAATAGTTCAATGTTTCTACAGAATGTAGGCATCAGTTAACTTTTTATCATTTTGTTCATCCCCAAATATTTATGCCACTCCCCTTGTATTAACAAACTAAAATTACACATGTATATGTCATTAGTAACTGGCAAAAGATTATGGTGATTATCGGTTTGATAGTTGCTATGGAAAAAGGATTCAATTGTCAAGCAAAGGACCGCATGTTGTTTGTAGAATGAATCGGGGGAGTTTTTCATGCATTTTGCTTTTGTTTTTTATCTTAACACTTTATACACTTTAAACCATTTCATTGACTATAAGACTGCACCATATAATCCCCCAAAAATATGTCTCTTTTCAAGGATTACCTATGGATTAACACCCAGTTTTTTTTTATTGTGAATCATTGATTACAATCATATAAATGCTGTTTAAAATATGGTATCCAAGCAGATTTTGAGATAATATGAGGTTATATAATGGTTGATTCTGTATATCGTGTTTATACTCAAGTGAGTATATGATATATTCACGAGTGACCGAAGGGAACGAGTGAATATATCATATACTCACGAGAGTATAGCGATATACAAAATCAACCATTTTATGATCTTATTATCCCACCCTAATCTTTAATCAATAAAAGGTTAATCTAAATTCAGCAGTTGTATATCGAGTCGAAGAGTTGTATACGCGGCCCAGGAGTTGTATACGCTATCCAGGAGTTGTATATCGTTCTCAAGAGTTGTATACGATGAGTGTTGGTTTTATATTGCAGTTATACAATGCTATTATACAATCATATAAAGCACTTAGGGTGGGATAATAAGTTAATACACACCTCATTGGGTTGTGATATAAACCAAAACAATAGTCGATAAATTGTTTTAAAGTGTATTAAGAGAAATGTATGAAAAAACTCCCCCTATTCCTTCTACAAACAACTCGCGGTCCTTTTGTAAATTCATATAGACTTGTAGATTTTCTTTAGGGCAACAAAAGAGAACAATCTACCTGTCTACTTTGCTACTCTTGTTTCCATGACTCGTACATCTCTTCATCACTTTTGATCATCAGAACCATACAATATAATATATCTTCTGACATTGCTTAGCGTAGATACAATATTTCCTGGTGTCAAATCTTAGCTAGATGATGGGGGGATGTACCATGAAAGGAGGTCACGGGGTAGGTACAATGCTGTCCAAATCAAAACCTCAACAGTACAACCAACAATCGACAGGCATGCAAAGTTCCTTATTGGTATAAAAAGATTCAGTCCCAAACATGTTGTTAATGATGATCATTGATGAAGATAACAGTTCACGTCCATCTCACAGTTTCACAGGCAACAGTTCTGTAAAATTACATACAGTTGTATATCTCCAACAGTATCATATGGTACCGTTTGGGCTATGGTACTGTATGGTACGGTAATATATGATTCCACAGACTAAAATAGTATTGTACGGTACCATGGACACTGTGCAGCACCATAATAGAATGGTACTGAACGGCACTATTAATGTACCATGAGTGCAGATTGGTGGTGTTTATCAAGCCATTTGATATCACAGAATCAAGACTCCTATATGCATATCATCAGGACTTCCAGCACTTACCAAAGTCAAAAAATCCACCCAGTGTTAGGAGCTATTGCCTATCAAGAATTTGTTAAATGCCTGTATTGGGATCAATGCTAAATCATTTGATGCGCTCAAATTAAGATGAAGAAACTCCATTCAGTTCATTATAAAAACTTATGGAGAGCCATAAAATCATGGAAAGCCCATTAGGACAGATTCTATGGTGCTTAGCAAAAAGTAAATTGTAGTTATCCAGGGAGAAGAGTGTGTCACAACTTACAAAACAGTGAAAGTGTTAGTGGCAACATGTCCTTTTACCAAGTAGCCAAATTTCCAAACTCATTTCGTCAACTGGCTGATGTTCCATTCTCTGGTGTTTCAAAGTACAGTGATGTATCAATCACATTCTGATATGTAACTAAGTATTGGACAGTCTTTCCAAACTTTCCATTCTTCATGTCATTCTTGAATGTTTGGTACTTTGTGATAACTCATTGTTTTCAATATTAACTAAGGCTTTAGTTGATAAAGCAGTAGTATAAGTTATTGAATGATTTGAAATGCAATACAGTATATATTCTGCTCGAAAATTCTGTGTTGGAACAAGACGAAGTCGAGTGCCAATACATAATATCGAGAGCAGAATATATCCTGTATTGCACCTCAAATCCTATAACGCTTTTATCTTGTGGTCTTAGACCAATTAATTTTACTCAGGAGGTAATTCCTATGAAATATTCTGCATTGCTACTGAGATTGTCCCCTCTGTACCAATATGTTCTGTGTTGCTACGGAGATGATCAATGAGAACAATCTCAGTAGCAATACAGATTGGTACAGCACACGAACTGATCATTCAGAGGGCTTCATTTTACAGGTCATACGATAAGTAAGCTGAATATCCTCAAGATTCATGGAATTTTGAAATCAACAAGGATTCCAATTCCTCATTCATGGCTTTGAAGGCCTTGTTGAAATGTTTTCCACTACCATCAATTGAACTGCATATATCAAAGATTCTAAAAGTATGTCCTCGAACCCTTTATCTCATATATTTTTTCCCATAGCACAAAAGTGTATAGAATGTCCCCAATCTAATGAAAGCATTGCAGTGAAACATTAAAGGATCAGGCAATATTATAAACCTTCTTTTCTGCCGCTAAATCAAAGTTTGTTAATGTCACCTTTTTATGTCCCCACCACATAGTGTGGGGCCATATTGTCGGCCTAGGCGCGTCCGTCTGTCCGTCCGTACGTCCGTCCGTCCGTCTGTCCGTCCGTCTGTCCGTACGTCCGGGAGTTTTCTTCAAAACCGCTACAGATATCACCTTCAAATTTTCAGGGATAACTTATGAGTGCATACAGATGTGGATGAAAAAATTTTAACTCGATACCTACTTCCTGTCGGCCATTTTGAAGTCAAAGGCTAAAATCCTTGTCTGCAAACTTTAAGAAAAAACGGCTTCACAGTTACTTTTAAAACTTTAACATCTTGTTCAGCTCACTTCATTTTAGATCTGATTAGGTTTTGGACCTGTTAGCTCAGTCATGTCAGCCATTTTGAATGTCTTAAGAAAAGTTAGCGCACGATAATACTTTGTATCATATTGAATGGTGTTTTTGAGTTTTCATACTTTAACTATTTAGTAGCTTTATAAATAATTTCAGATCTACTTTGTTGTAAAAGCCTATGTTATTGTTAACAGTAGTAATATGTGATAATTTTGTAAGAAGAAATCAGCAAAAACACATAATCACTTTTTTATTGTCGGCCATTTTGGATTTTTCCGTCCTAAAATCTTGTCTGTGAAGTCTTGTCTACGTGTTTTCAGGTGAACCGTTTGGTGGATCAATTTCAAATTTTCAGGGATGATTCTTAGTATAAAAATCTAGATCTGATTTGTTTTTTGGCATTCTGGGTAAATGTCAAGGCAGCCATTTTGGATTTTCCGTCCTAAAATCTTGTCTGTAAAGTCTTGTCTACGCGTTTTCAGGTGAACCGTTTGGTAGATCAATTTCAAATTTTCAGAGATGATTCTTAGTATGAAAATGTAGAACTGATTAGTTTTTTGGCATTCTGGGCAAATGTCAAGGCAGCCATTTTGGATTTTCTGTCCTAAAATCTTGTCTGTAAAGTCTTGTCTATGCATTTCCAGGTGAACCATTCTGTAGATCAATTTCAAATTTTTAGGGATGATTCTTAGTATGAAAATCTAGATCTGATTACTAGTAGTTTTTTGGCATTCTGTGTAAATGTCATGGCAGCCATTTTGGATTTTCTGTCCTAAAATCTTGTCTGTAAAGTCTTGTCTACGCGTTTTCAGGTGAACCATTTGGTAGATCAATGTCATATTTTCAGGGATGATTCTTAGTATGAAAATCTAGGAACAGATTAGTTTTTTGACATTCTGGCTAAATGTCAAGGCAGCCATTTTGGATTTTCCATCCTAAAATCTTGTCTGTAAAGTCTTGTTTACATGTTTTCTAGTTAACTGTGTGACGGACCAATTAAAATTGTGTTGGTAAAGTCTTGTCTACTCATTTTCAGGATAACCATTTGATGGGATCACCCATTGGTGGGGACATTTTGTACACATTTGTGTTCTTGTATTATAATCTCATCAAAAAATTTATTTGTGAATGGCAGACTATCATTATTTCAGTTTTAATGTATGTAGGAGACAGTTCCTAAACCTTAAAACAATGGTATTTTGCTGCATAATTTTCTAGGATATGATTCTTTATGAACTAGCCCCCCCCCACCCAATCTACACAAATTCACAACAATCAAATCCTGTTTCTAAAGAACCATCAAGAAATATTTCAAATTAGGGATGACATATACATTTATTCTGTCTGAAAAATTGGTGGTTATTTGCTGCATTGTTGTAAAGTTATTAATCATTTTCAATGTATCCCCTACTATTATCATGCGGGAGGGGTGGTGGAGGAGGGAGAGGGGTTATAAATATTGAGGGAGGATAAAAAAAATCATAGAAAGTGTTAACTGATCCAAGGATCATACCATCTGTTGAAATTGTGATAATACTGGCTATACAGTCGAAGTTATCTACTGTTAAGTAGGCTTGATCATTCAGTTAAATGCTACGCCCACTTTGGATTAATTAGAGGGGGTGGACCATAGAAAAAATTTTTTAAAATATTTTTGATTGAGATTCAATCGTCATTCTAATTTTAATGCATGCAGGACATATATATGCAATTTTCTAAACCTTAAAACAGTGCTATTTTTGCAGCATAACTTGCTAACATAGGATTTTTTCGTTAACTAGCCCCCAAAAATAGACATAAATTAGCAAATTTTGACAATCAAATCCTGTTTCCATAGCAACCATCATACCTATGGTCACCAATTTTTACCAGTTATCAATGACATATATGTGCATATATTCTGAAAAAATTGTTGTTATTCATAATGTTTTTGTAAAGTTATTAATTATTTTCTATGTAACCCCTACTTTTATCATGCAGGTGTATAAATATTGATTTTTCCCTAAACGCTGTAAAATTTTGCTTAAATATTGCCAAATTGTGGTGAGAATTACAAATTAGGATGTAACTAACATGGTCTCCAAAATTCTACCTCCATACTGCAATTTAAGGGCTAGCCCATAAGCTATGTATATTCCTAATCCATACAGTCTTATTGTTTGAATGATTGTCAATCTTTGGTTTGCGTAATTGGATTCACTTAAATTATTTCTATGGTTTGATTTACCGGATGGTGTATTTAAGACACAACTTAAGGCAAAATAGTCAGAAAAATATATTTCACTACGTTTTGTTATCATTTTATAATGAGATCTATTTCACTCATTCAGCAATCTAATAGTTATTGAAGTTTTGGAGCGAAATGTGCCCTGCTTTGACGTTATTGATTTTCATCGACCAATCAGCGCAGCGGTAAGATGAGTACACTTTGGACTTTGGGGAAAGGTGAATACTGACCCCAAAGGTGGGCGAGTTTTTTGTAGAATGAATCGGGGGATTTTTTTCATGAATTTCACTTATGTTTTTCATCCAAAAAACATAAATACACTTTAAAACATTTTGTTTTTCTGTCCTCAAATTGTGTCGGTAAAGTCTTGTCTACTCATTTTTAGGATAACCATTTGACGGGATCACCTATAGGTGGGGACATTTTGTACACATTTGTGTTCTTGTTTTCTGATGTTTTCAGAATTTAAAATTTTCTGTATTAAGGAACACTTGCTGACTCATAATAGTGAATTGGAATAAGCAACCAAAAAGCAATTCCATTCCAATTCCATTGTCAGCTCTTTTCCTAACCAATTGTTTATTTTTCCAGTTGGTCACAGTGTCGTCAATGTAGATGGCTCCACTAATCTGGTATCTACCTCCGTAGAAGACAACCCTGGGGGTTTCCATGCCTATGAGGTACTTTCCCAATTGCCAGGAACAACTAGCGGAGCTTATCTGATAGCTCAACAGACCAACTCTAGTCAGGCGATACAGCTCAGTAGTAGCACAGTGGGGTCAGACCATATCATTGTGCACACATTGCCCATAACATCTGAACAGGTACGAATTTAAATAAACTATGTACATATTAATTTTGTATTTTATTGTCTACTTATTTTTTTTATGTCCCCACCACATAGTGTGGGGCCATATTGTTGGCACGTACGTACATCCGTCCATCCGTCCGGGCAATAGCTCAAATACCGTTGGCCCGATTTTGTTTATATTTTGTACACATATACCCTATGGGGGTAGAATGTCTGCTCGAAAGCCGATTTTCAAAATGGCCGCTCGTTTCAAAATGGCGGCCATTTTAGTGCCGAATTTACAGTAATTTAAATGTAGGTGCAATATGTAACATTGTAATAGCAATATGTTTTAGATGTAAAAAATTATATAGGACATTAATAAAGCTAGAAGTGTAGATATTAAAGAAGCACATGGCAGCCATCTTGAAAAAAGGCGGCCTTTACTCGTTATTTAAAGATTTTTGCTGTAACTCGAAAAGTAGTGGAGCGATTTTGTTCATATTTGGTATGTGAATACTACAAACATTGCACACTGTCTAAAAACACTTTTGGTAGAATGTTGCTGTTTTAAAAAATGGCCGCCATTTTGAAAAATGGCCACCATTTAAACGTATTTTACTATAACTCAAAAAGAAGTGGAGCCATTTTGTTCATATTTGGTATGTGAATACTATAAGCATGACACACTGTCCTATGACACTTTTGGTAGAAGGTGGCCATTTTGAAAAAAATCTTTAAAAATGGCCGCCATTTTAACGTATTTTACTATTACTCGAAAAGTAGTAAAGCGATTTTGTTCATATTTGGTATGTGAATACAATAAGCATGGCACACTGTCAAATGACACTTTTGGTAGAAATTTTTCAAAATGGCCGCCATTAAACTCGAAAAGTAGTGGAGCGATTTTGTTCATATTTGGTATGTGAATACTATAAGCATGACACACTGTCCTATGACACTTTTGGTAGAAGGCGGCCATTTTGAAATTTTTTTTGAAAAATGGCCGTCATTTTAACGTATTTTACTATAACTCGAAAAGTAGTGAAGCGATTAAGTTCATATTTTGTATGTGAATACTGTAAGCATGGCACACTGTCTAATGACACTTTTGGTATTTTAACATATTTTACTATAACTCGAAAAGTAGTGGAGCGATTTTGTTTATATTTGGTATGTGAATACCATAAGCACGCCACACTGTCTAATGGCACTTTTGGTAGAAGGTGGCCATTTTGAAAAATGGCCACCATTTTAAAGTATTTTACTATAACTTGAAAAGTAGTGGAGCGATTTTGTTCATATTTGGTATGTTAATACTATAAGTATGGCACATGGTCTAATGACACTTTTGGTAGAAGCCGGCCATTTTGAAAAATGGCTGCCATTTTTGCTATATTCTTTGTTTGTAAAAATGCCATCCATGGCTGTTCGATGGGATTCGCTACACTTTGGCGTTGCCGTTGTTCTGGTTTTATGAAAAAATCAAGAAATATCATTACTTTCTGTGTAAATTCATCACTCTCGTAATATATTAATAACAACTTAAGTTCATTTACTTCAGAGTAAGATGTTTTATTTTTGACGTTTTTTATGACGTGTTATATAGGTGAAACCAGGCGTGATTTAGGAACAAGAATTAAAGAACATAAGAGGAATACCATGAATGGTGATGTAATGGCATATGCAATAAAAGAACATTCCCTTGATTATGATCATACAATTGACTGGCAAAATGCCTCAGTGATAGATACAGAAAATAATAATCTCAAGCGTAAAGTTAAAGAGGCAGTTTATATAAAGCAGTATAAACCAATGTTGAACAGGGATGCAGGATATCCTATAAGCCCTGTATTTTATGAACTTCTATGAATTTATATCAATATTTCAATTGTTTCCTAGTCATAGTTTTATATATAAAACATTGGTGTTTCTATGAGTAGTTTTTTATCATAGTTTGTTGTCATAGTTTATTGTCATTGTTTATTATTGTATTGTTTATTGTTACCTTGGTATTGTATTGTTCAATTATTACGTCATAAATAGTTTAACTGTGTACTTCCATTTTGAATCTTGATAAAGCTAGTTGGATGATTAGCGAAACATCGAAAATAAAACATTTTACTCTGAAGTAAATGAACTTAAGTTATTATTATCATTACTTCCTGTTTATGTTTCGTCCCATACAAACATAATCCACAAGGTTAGTCATAGCCTGACATCTATATATACAACGAAAAACTTATCAGCATAGTATGTGTATAAAAGTCGACTAAAGTCGATGTCCCACACTTAACGATAAGATGAATTAGTCGACTTCCCGGTCAAAAGAGTTAAGGTGGCCATTTTGGAATTTCCGTCTTAAATTCTTGTCTGTCTACACATTTTGAAGCAAATGGTTGTACGGATAATTTTCAAAGGACCTTATACACCCTCCATTGGGATCTCCCCATGGGAAAAAAATAATTCATCTGATTTTTCAAAATGAGTATTCTGCTTCAATTATTACATTTATATGCACACTAGTATCTTGTTGACCTATATTCAGCACTGTATTGATGTATAGGCCACTTATTAGGGTCATAATTCAATCATGAAGTGTAGAGGCATAGATTCCAAACCAGGAAGTATTTTTGTGTCTGTCAAAATCCATTTACATCCTATGCATCCCTGCATCTTATCCAAATATGTTACTACATAATGAAATATAATAGTATAATCTTTGGTTTTACAAACTTGTATGATATTTGATAAGTGTAAAAGTTGTTTTTGGAGCATTTTTCTATAGCCATTTTGTAGGGGAAAAAATGATGAAAAAATGTACAATCTTTTAATTTTAAGTATGACCTGAATCGATTGCAAACTTCATATTTGCACATTTGATGAGATAAACCATTTGTGTCGTATTGTGAAATTATTAAGTTTGCAATCGATTCAGGTCATAGTGTATTTTTGGTATTTCTGTGATAATCAATGGAAACCAATGGCCTCTATTGGGATCTGCTGATATCCTCATGTTAAGTCAATGGTGCACAGCCCCATGAGTGTCAATACAACCTTACTGAACGAAATGATCCCTATCTCAGCTTATGTGTGTCCGAGCACTTTAATATTTTTTAAAGTATTATATGACATTTTATTCTTCATGCTACACCTACGAATAATTCATTTTGACCATAGGGATATTTGCCAATAATTGCACCTTGTCCTTTTGAGGGATGATTCTTTAAATGAAAATCTAGAACTGATTAATTTTTAGACATTCTTGGTAAATGTTAAGGTGCATGGCCATTTTGGATTTTCTGTCCTAAAATCTTGTCTGTAAAGTCTTCACGGTGGGGATAGTCATCACGTGACCTTCGTATTTGATGGTGTCTGAACCAGGAGTACGATTTTCTCGATTAAGCCAGAAAAATGAATATTTTTCATATTTATACTTTGTTAACAGTGTCAAATTTCTCCCCACCTATGTATACTATCTCATTCTTTCAAATGAACCTAAATTGACAAGCAGAGGACGCATATTATTTGAGATATGACTGTTTTTCGTTTCGAAAAATGATGGTGTCTGAACAGCTCTAAAATTCTGTATGATGGTGTCTGTACAGATTTTTTAAATACACGACATGGATACCAGTCTCCATGTTTTCATGTGTAATTGTTTATTATATACTATGCATTCCTGTACTCTCGTATATTTAAGGCTTTGTATAGAAACCTACTGTAGTACCTCGTACCCACGTCCCGACACACGTACGTAGGGCATGATACAGTCTTTGAAGGGTTCAATTTTTAAAATATAAGATCATTCAATCTTCATCTATGCTGAATTGTAAATGCATTAGTGCACTCGCAAGCCTACACGTATGTCTTACAGATCTAATGTTTGTTATGTTATAAAATAAGGCCAGAATTGCAAAATTGTTTATCTTTGCTATTTTATCCTTCATCAAAATAATCTGTCACTATAAGTGTCACTATAAATAAGCTGCCCTGTCAACCCTCATGCATTAGGCGTGATTGTCATGCATTTGCTGGAAAAAATGAAATCACGCATCAATTTCGCGTGTATGATAAAATGTCACGCAAATCACGCATTATGTTGAAATTTAAAAAATTTGCTTTCTATTTTATAACTTGCTGATAAGGTTAAAACAAATGTCGAAAAAAGGCGAACGCATGCACATTCTTTTCACGCGAGTTCTGTATATCACACATTTGCTTTGAAATATGTGTATATGTCACGCATTTTCTTCAAAATATTTTGTACCATTTTGGATGTTGACTATACTCGTGCTACAAATGTACAAAGTGGATTAAGAATATAACTATACAATTGAATAATAACTTAATGGAAATTGGTAACCTGCCTAGAATGTCAAGATAAGGCTGTCCCAAGGTTAAGAAGGAGCATTATACCCAGCTCATTTGGAAGAATAATTGACTTAACATCAGGGTATCATCAAGTCGATACATGCTGATATCCACATGCTAATAAGTCAATGGAACCAAATAAAATAATAAAACAAAATATGAAATGAAAATCAAAGGTCACTATGACCTCAATAACACTTAGGATCCACCTGAACACTATGCCATAATTAACTCCTCACTAAATACCATATTACATGTATATGTCATAATGGTCATGAATGACCTGGGGGCAGTTTTTATATATACAAGGGGTGATCAATAAGTAGTGGACGCTTTTTTACACAGATACTTTTTATGGGCCAATCCTTTTGATATTCCTATCAGTGGTACATCATTCAATTATCTATCAACTCTGAAGATTTGAAGACAAAATATATAATACATGTTGATATATCCTTATTTTTGTGAAGGAGGTACAGGTACCCCAGGACCGACCTTTACATCACATATTCAGTTTTTAGCAAGTTTGGCAAATTTCAGTTAGATTTTAACTTTTTTCATATGTAACAATTGTTGTGTTGTTTGAAATATTTTGCTGACTGGTAACACACAAACAGTAAGTATTGTGATGTCAGAGTGTTGTATGGTCGGAGTTTGCAGGTCAATTAGAGGAAGCATTGTGGAAGAAGGGGTTGGCGAGAGAAGGAAACACCCTACTCCATATGGACAATGTACCAGTCACAGATCTCAAAATGTTCAGAAAAAAATATCCCTGGACCTCAAAATTGAGCCCTTGGCCAGTGCACCATATTGTCCAGATCTGCCCACATGTGACTTATTTATTCCTATAGTACTTATTTCTATAGACAAGGGACGCAGGTTTATTGACATTGATAAAATCAAACAACCCGTGCAACTGCATCTTGCTACCATGTCAGAGAATGGATTCACCCTTGTCTCACAATCTTGAGTTAAGAGAATGAACAATTGTGCATATGTAGCACTTGATGGAACCTATGTAGAGGGCCCTGTAGAATGAATGTGGCATGAATACACCATAGTGATGATAAAATATTTAAAATCAACTATGGCATAACAAAATGGGGTAATTCATGACCATAATGGTTCATTTTGTTCAGCCTGCATTCAACTGCGTTGCATGTTAAACAAGCTAAAATATCTATAGAATGTTTGACTTAAATGTCGGTCCCGGGGTACCTATACCTCCCTCACGGAAATAGAGATATATCAAAATTTATCACATGATAAGGAGTGTCTAAGCATTTTGATTGGTCAATTGTGATGATGTATATTCCGTATCACACGACACGTGGCTGATTTCCATGTGATACGGTGGGCTGTATCACTATGGAGTCAATAGCAACGATGTGACGTCACTGATTATGTCACTTCTAACTAAGGAAAACAATATGACGTCAGCATACTGATTCACAAACAAGTACGAATACAACGGTATGACGTCATATTGTTTCAAAGCGAAATCAAAAATTATAATAGTTATCAGGAGTACAGGGTACTGAACAGAATCATATAATAACAGAACTGACCAAATCAAAATACTTCAAAATTCCTAGACATGTGATAAAATCGTCATCACACGTTTCAGCTTATGTGATACAGGAAATATTCCACTCGGGTAACAATGTATCACCACTCAAGCTTCGCTTTCGTGGATGATACAGTGTTACCTTTCGTTGAATATTTCCTGTATCACATGTTGAAACGTGTGATAACTGATAATATTACATGTTTTGTTTTCAAATCTTCAGAGTTGACAGAAAATTGAATGATGTATCACTGGTAGAAAAATCGAAGGTATTGGCCTATAAAAAGCATCAGTGTAAAAAAGCGTCTATTACTTATTGATCACCCCTCGTACTTACATGTAGTATGACGTATCCTTTATCTATTAATGCTCGTTCACTAGAAGCAATCTTCACTAAAATTGTTTTTCATTTGCTGGGGACTCCCAGGAAATCGTCTTTAAGGTGTGACTACACTATACTGCCACGTTTAGGTTGCATTACAACCTTGTTTTTATGGGTGTTCTACTCTCCCCATCATCCAATTCAGAATCACCATCCACAATTGAGCAAACAATTACACTTTCGTGTGTTGGGCTGAATTTACAATCCCAGAGATTTAAATCATTGTTCCCCTTGCTGTGATTAAACAAAATGAAGCACAAAATTCCATTTAGCAAATCCCCGACATATTTAAACCTAATTTAGCATAGATTTTCCCTATTAAACAAGCCTTTGAATGGCACTATTTTTAAAAAATTGATTGGATAATCCTTTAAAGCTTTGAAAATTGAACCCTTCAAAGACTGTATCACGACTCACGTACATGGGTATAAGGTACAAGTTTTTTTTTTATACAAAGCCTTTATTTAATAAGTTATTATACAGTGCAGAAGCTAGACCCTATTAATGTTACATAATTTTGCAGAGCAATTGACTTTAATCAGGACAATGACATCACAAAGAAATCCTGTATTTTGATTGGTCAGATTTCTACCTACAACCAATGACATCACCAATATTTCATATTTCTCTGGCCTCTCAAAAGGTGACAGGCTTTACTGAATAATACAATCCCTGGGCAGTCTAAATCGATTGATGGAACTCATTTTATATTGTTTTATTCAAGCACATCAAGTAATCTTTTGTAATATTGGATAAATAACGTCTTGTCAAATAACTTAATCGCCCAGTTTCTGGTGACAATACACAATATATCTAAATTCCTCTGATGGATGATTGTCCCACACATGATTTGCAAATCGTTCAGTGAGTGTTGGAAATTCAACCAATGGATGGCAGTGTTAACAGGCAAACATCACAATTTAGTCTTGCAATATATTGCCATATTTTCAAGAATAATGGAAATTTTGGATGTTTGCTATATTTGTAACTTTTCTGTATATTTAGGGTGTCCTGAATTCAAATCTTATGGATGCAATTTGTGTACTTTGTGGCATTAATTTGAACAGCCATTTCAATATATGCATCCCAGGGTCCATTTTTCTTAAATTTTTTCAATTCATTGAATTTGTATTTGCTAATTTTAAAGGAAATTTATAGATCTAATAACTTTAATTGTGATTTTACATGATATCTTACATATTTTCCCATTTGTTCTGGGAATTTCAGGTTGAAACAGTGAAAATGATTAAAAATGTTTGATTTTTCCCCTTGTTTTAATCATATTTTGGCCAGTTTTTGGCTTCCAGTATACAACTGCGCATTGTTTAAATATAGCAATAGGTGCACTTGTAACGATCGGATTATTACTAAAACTTCCAAATATCATTAATGGAATATGAACAGCAGATAATTACCATAGGTAACATATTTGGTCTATACAGAATGACATTACTCCATATTAAAGATGTAGTATGGTACCCCTACCCCATTCTTCTAATTTAGTGATTTCAAGAAAAATACATGTATTAATGATACATATTGATAGCTTTTATCACATTGGCTTGTGTTGATAATGTCCCTATAATGCTCACGTGTAATATTTAATGTGTAATGATCAATAAGCATCCATAGTTATCAAGATTTGTCTAAATATAATACATTTGGTCAAATTTATGCAGTACCTCCCTATTTTTGAAGTAAAATAGCTATACAAATAAGATTCAATATTCTCTTTACCAAGGACTAAATGTATTCATAGTGACTGGATCGTTCCTAAAACTACCAAATATCAAAAAGTGCAAACAGTAAATAAATACCATAGGTTACATATGTAGTCTCTCCAAAATTATATAACTTCATAATATAGTTAAAGTATGATACCCCTACCCCATTTTTATAAAATACTGATTTTCAAGAAAAATACATATATCAATATACATAACTCTTTTTAGCAGGCTGGTTTATCTCTAAAATGCTCACATGTGATAAGTAGTGTGTAATGATCAATTAGTATCCATAGTTATCATACTTGGTGTTACGCGGTAAACTCGATAAAAATATATGTCATATTCCTCGCCAAATATGGCTTATTCACCTGCGGTATATGGCATACGCACTTACCAATGAGAATGCGATACAGAAGTATGCAATTGTCAATTACATTGATTGAGGACAAAGGAAAATGACAAAGATATGAGGAAAATGTAGGGCTTTCATGTTTTTACCACCCCTGTACATTCATAAATACATGTACATTAAAAAGTGTCATTTTTGCCTATAATGCACTAGATGTGATATCATACTTGAAATCTACATGTAAAATTACATCTAGAAATGTGGTTTAAACAGTTGTTTAACAATTTTGAAAATTTAATTTTCATAAAAAATGTGCCTTAGGCTGGGGAGATTCACCATGTTATAAAATCATAAATTTAAATTGAAATATCTTCTTTTTATTGGACAGACAATATATTGTTTTACTGGACATATTTTCAATTGTATAACAACTATCAGATACATAGGGTTAATATGAAAATTGATCGACTAGAACTGATGGATATTCAAGTTTAAGGGGACTTTCTTATACAGTACCATGTCATCTGACCCGAATTAGTCACCTAGTGGTGAAACTGGGAAGTACCTACTGGCATGTGTATATTCATGCTAAGGGAGCATGTCAAAAGTTCAATGTAACACAAAAAGCTATATACAAGTATTATCAGTTAAGTCCCAGACCCCCCCCCCCTCCTCCTGTTAACTATAAAGGAATATGTTGACACAGGCAATTCTTAACAAAAAATATATCATCATGTACCTTGTTGATGAGTCTTTCATATTCATTAGAAAAAAATTGGCTGATTCAATTCCCTTGGGATCAATGTTGGTCCCAGACACCCCCCCCCCCTCCCCCCAAACTGATAATATATAGCTTATTTGATGACATTGACCTTTTGACCTGCTCCCTAAACACTACCAATGTTGATGACCTGTAAAAAGGTAATGAGTATTTCCATTCTGCAGAAATATGCATGACATTGTATAGTTTCTGGAAAGATTCCATTCAATAACCAATATTTTGTTGATTCAGGATGCTGGCATGCAGAGCAGTGAGAATGTGACTGTTGAGATAAACCAGACTGGCCAAGTACCTGTCATTCTAACAGAGGAACAAGACAACACTGCCACAGCACAGCATCTAGCCAATCAGGGTATGCAAACATATATTATGTTTCTTTTTGTATTACAGATTATCTCAATAAATGGGATAAATACTTAGTAAATAAAAATACTGTTCATGGTGACTTTAGTTCAATGATTCGATTCATACATGTTTATCTGAGATGTAAAAACGTTAATATAAGGTAAAATGCCTTCAAAATTAAAACATATTGTTCATGTATGTGCATACATACAGACTTTGTTTCAAAAATCTGGCAATGTTTTGCAAAGTGCAAAAACAGTATATGGTAGATTTGATGAGCACAGTGTTATTAATTTTACAATTTTAATTATAAAATGAGTTTGGGACATCATCAAAAAATTAACTACTTCATTATCGCACAGGAAATAGTTCGAGTTGATGGATAGTTCAAAGGATCCGTTACCAAATGTACCTTAAGGTGCCCCCAAAGGTTTCACCGAAAATAATATGGAAATAGTTACTTTTTATCAATTATGAACAAATCAAAAATGAAATTAGGTCATTTGGATTAAAAGTAAGGTCATTCAGTGCATTTAAGATTGACTATGCAAATCATTATAAATATCATTTTAGGGGTATGTTAGTCTTCATTCATGACCATTTTAAGTATGTTGACCATTCATCAATCAATATATCAGAACATTAAGGGCAACATATTGAAAACACATACAGGGTGTTCAAAAAATGCAACCCAAAGAAATCTCTATATCTTGGAAAATACTAATCCAATTATGTTCATATTTTCAGGAAAGAAGGAAGAGACTGTGTATGTACAGGGTGGGCCAAAAAAACGCCACTTTTTTTTCAAGACACTATTACTTTTTTATTTTCAAACCTACATACCCCAAATTTTGCAGTTATATAGTGGCAAGGGTTTTAAGTAATAATATAATGTAACAAGTCCTTCAACTGAGATTATATTTGATCTAAAAGAGGAGTTTAATTGGTCCGCCACCATATTTGATGATAGATTTTAGTTTTAGTCGCCTTGCTGAAATAGCAGTATCAATGAAATGTTAGCATAATTTTTTTCACCATGTCTTAATTGCCAGCTTTAGTTGAGCAATTTTTTAGATTGGGTGCCTTCATACCATCTCCTGGAAACCTTCCCATACCCTATACTCACTGGGGTTTGCATCAGGGCTATTGGCTTGGCGGTTTCATTTGCTATGCAAATTATGATTTTGCATCAAAAATTAAAAAAGTTATAGCATTTTGAAAAAAAAGTGGCGTTTTTTTTTGGCCCACCCTGTATAGCCCCTGTTGTTAGTTAGTTGTAAAACATGATGTCTTGGTCACTTGCTCAAAAGACATTTGTACTAGCAAAATACGAAAAACGCTCATGGAAAATCACTATATCTTGGAAAAATACTAATTCAATTATGTTCATTTTTCTGGAAAAGAAAGAAGAGAATATGTATGTATAGCTCCTGTTGTCAGTATGTTGTAAAACATGATGCCTAGGACACCTGCTCAAATGACAGTTGTACTAGGAAAATATGAAAATGCAGTCAAAGGTGACTACCACAGCAACAAAACCAAATATTAACCAGTGTTTAGGCACTTCAGATTTCGCACAAATTATCCTCATTCAATGTGTGGTGAATTTGTGGAGTTTCATCAAAATCACTCCATGTTCTAAATTCCTTCTTAAGTCTCCCTGAACCAGGGCATTTGACTGCGATTTGAAAGCATTTCAACCATGACTGTAAAGTTCCTGAAGTGATTTTTTTGATTTCACTCTACAGATTTACCAAACAGTGAATGAAGATGATTTGTGCCAAAGGACGAGTGGCTTATAGACCCTATATTAGCCCCCAAGATATTTAGAAAAAATTGTACAGGATATCAAAGAAGTGACTTTGTTTGATAACCAGATCCCAAAATTAGGTCATTCTGACATTTATATTTCAAAATATAGGTCATTCTATTCAAAAATACAAACAAAATATTGACCAAAATATTGACTAGTGATGTCTACAAAAGAAGTTTGCGAAACTATATCAGAAAAGAATTAGTGCAGTCAGAATGTGGGTTTCGGCGTGCGTTCTGAGGGATTTTATGGGACATAATTTTTCAAGTTCCTACTATGATTATACATATTTTTATGGATTATTAGATCTTAGTTTTTCAGCTTTTAGATTTTGTGGCCATTTTACCCCCCATGGGCTAAAATTTGGACCCCTACTATAAAATTGGGCAAGAACTCAAAAAATACTCAGTGGAATGTTTCCAAATTACTAAGTTATATTTGTATAGGCTAACTGAATATATGATAAAAATTTCATGTCACATGGTTAAGTGGTTGCCATGGAAATGGATAAAACATGCCCTTCGGGTGTCAATTTTCAGGCCAATTTTTCAGGATTGACAGAGTCATTTCATGCATATTTTGTCACCAATGTGTTAGGAAGGGTTAAAATGTAAATAGAAAACTTCTATAATATATTAGCAACAATTGTATGTAAAGATCAGTCCACAAAACCTCAGATTTTGGCCTTGTATTGGTCCATGACTTATACAGGGGTCTATTTCATAGACTCGAGCTCCCACATTGGATGGATGCTATAACTTTTGAAATAATGGAGATACAGGTCTCATTTTTTCAGATCTTCATAAATGGTTAGTTTTAAGTATCTTATTATACTTTGGGAGCTGACATGTGATTGGTTGCCATGGTAACCAGGGTTTTAGGGGATTCTGACCCCAACATTGGATGGATGCTGTAACTTTTGAAATAAGGGAGATACATGTCTCATTATTTCAGATCTTAGACAATGATTGATCATAAATATTAAATTAGACTTTGGGAGCTGAAATTTGATTGGTTACCATGGTAACTAGAGCTTTATTGAAATTTGGACCTCAATTCATAAATGCATTAACGTTTGAATTTAAGCAGATACAGATATCATCATTTCAGATCTTAAAAATTAATTAGATTTGTGTATTGATTTCGACTTTGTAGCTTAGCATTTACTTGATTGTCATAGTAACCATGTTTCGTCGTCATGGTACCCCTAATTTTTTATTTCAGTCTTACCTTCATTTGAGAATGGTCAATTCACAACATGTTATACCAAAATGCTCAAAATTATAATTTTGCTCTTAATTTCAGCAATTTATCCTGTCTGACAGTATAGCCTTATTCCATTCTACTAGTTCTCACACATATTCTGACTCCCAACTTGTTTTTACTCATCATTATCGTTTTCATCTTCCACAATTGCCTCTTAATTTAAAATATCAACAATTTCTATTGGAAAGAAGGATTCTTTTGACCATTCTTGTGTTAAAGATTCGTCAGGGAATTCACAGTTCATTCATGCAGTGTTGGGCATAATGGTAGAGCTGGGTTTAGGCTGGTGGGAATGTGTCCATACATAGGTTGGATAATTTACCCTCTTCAAATGTGAAAGAAAATGCCAACACCTTCATAAGTGAGGGCAGCACTGTTCTGTTTTGTTCTGTATCTCATGGGAAACAGCTCATCTCGTAATCTATTAGTGGCAGTTATTTTTCTATTTCTGCTGTATTTTTGCAGGTGAACAATTCAACTTTCGATTTTATGGTAGCGGGAATTCCTATATTGTTTCCTATTGAAGAAAACAACTTTAAGAATTGTTTGTCTTCCAGTTGATTCACTCTTCCTTTGTTCAGAAAGGCACTGGAGGAATCTGATCCAGTAAAGAGCTTCTGACATCTAATGGGACAGAGTTCACATCAGTTGAGGTTCTTAAAATTATTTTCTTCATAATAGGAATCAATATAGAAATTCCTGACACAATAAAATCCAAAGTTGAATTGTTCACCAGTAAAAGTACAGCAGAATTACAAAAGTATATTTGTAACTTACATCAATAGATAACGATATGAGCTGTTTCACATAAGATATTCTCCAAAACAGAACAGTCCTGCCCTCACTTATGGAGATGTTGACATTTCAACTCTTCCCATCTTTCAAGATTGGTCCTTCACTGCTTTCATAGCAGCTAATATAATGCAACGAATTAAATGATGAACTCTTCCACCTTGTAATGATTGCTCATTATAACATTTGAAGAGGATGGATGATAAAACTTATATTTGGAAGTGGAAACATTACCCCACATCTCCCAGGAGTTCACTGTATATAAACCCTTGAGGGGATCCTCAGCTCAGGTGGGTTACTTTTGACATTTGATATGGCAATGGACCCAAATTTTAGGATCTGGTATGAGAATGCTCTCCAAATTATGACTTGAGAGGTATGGCAATGGTCAGATTTGGGATTGGTCGTGAAAAATATGTTGCCCCTCACTTGTTGTACATGTATGGCATTGATCTAGTATATCCTTAATGTGAGGTTGTTTTTGGTTGTTTTCCTCAATGATCTGCCTTCTTCTCGAGGCATTAGAAATTTTGAATGGCCATGTTTTCATATCTAGATATTTGGTATGGGACTGGTCCTATATTTGGGCATTTGGTATGGCTTTTGAGCATTATTTTGGTTGATATCGGAACACATTCAAATTTGACAGATTGGATTGGAACATATAGATATTTGAGGGTTCAGCCTAGGATCCCAGCCAAATTTTATATACAGTGAACCCACAGAGTTCACTGTATATAAATGTATATATACTGTATGTATATATACATTCTGCCAAGTCCAATACTGCATGAATGGACTATATCCCCTATATCCAGAATGGTCAAAACAATCCTTCATTCCAACAGAAATTGATGTTAAGAGGAAATTGTGCTAAATTAAAACAGTAATGATGAGTACAAATGAACAAATTAGGAGTCAGAACTTTTGTAAGAACTAGTCGTATGGAATAAGGCAATATTGTCAGACATACATGTATTGTTTACTAGTATTTGATATTTTATGAGCCAAACAATGATTGCATCTCTAGTATTACAATATTATTGAGTCATGAGCATGTAAATCATATAAAATAGAAAAAAATCCCCAAATTAAGAATAAAATGGTAACTTTGAGCAATTTGGTATTTTATGTCATGTATTGACCTATCTAGAATAAAGGTGAATCTGAAAACGAAAAAAGCAGTTACCATGACAATGAAACATGGTTACCATGGCAGACAAACAAATCCTAGCTTCCAAAGTCTAATACAATACACACATATTATTATTATCTTACTCCTGAAAAGATTATATCTCATCTGGCTGTATTTAAGAGTTATAGTGTTCATCAATTGTGGAGGTCTGAATTTCAACAAAACCCTGATCTCCATGGTAACCAATCAAATTTCAGCTCCCAAAGTCTAAATCAATACTTTAAATCAATCATTGTCAAAAATCTGAAAAAATGAGACATGAATCTCCCTTATTTCAAAAGTTATAACACCCATCCAATGTTGGGGTCAGGATTTCCTTAAAACCCTGGTTACCATGACAACCAATCATATACCAGCTCCAAACATACATTAAAATACTTAAAACCAACCATTTATGAATATCTGAAAAAATGAGACCTGTATCTCCCTTATTTCAAAAGTTATAGCATCCATCCAATGTGGGGGTCAGAATTTCCCTAAAACCCTGGTTACCATGGCAACCAATCACATGCCAGCTCCCAAAGTAAAATAAAATACTTAAAACTAACCATTTATGAAGATCTGAAAACATGAGACCTGTATCCCCATTATTTCAAAAGTTATAGCATCCATCCAATGTGGGAGCTCGAGTCTATGAAATAGACCCCTGTATAAGTCATGGACCAATACAAGGCCAAAATCTGAGGTTTTGTGGACTGATCTTTACATACAATTGTTGCTAATATATTATAGAAGTTTTCTATTTACATTTTAACCCTTCCTAACACATTGGTGACAAAATATGCATGAAATGACTCTGTCAGTCCTGAAAAATTGGCCTGAAAATTGACACCCGAAGGGCATGTTTTATCCATTTCCATGGCAACCACTTAACCATGTGACATGAAATTTTTATCATATATTCAGTTAGCCTATACCAATATAACTTAGTAATTTGGAAACATTCCACTGAGTATTTTTTGAGTTCTTGCCCAATTTTATAGTAGGGGTCCAAATTTTAGCCCATGGGGGTAAAATGGCCACAAAATCTAAAAGCTGAAAAACTAAGATCTAATAATCCATACAAATATGTATAATCATAGTAGTAACATGAAAAATTATGTCCCATAAAATCCCTCTGAACGCACGCAGAAACCCACATTCTGACTGCACTAAATATTGAGTTTTTTAAAATTTACATTACAATGAGAAAGAACAAGGGGCAACATTTAAAAACACATGAAGTAATTAACAAGTCAAAAATGCATATCAATCAATTATATATTTATCTGCTTCCTTGAGATTATTTGCACATATGCAGTTTGTGGCAGTAAAATACTGAATTTATTATTTCACATCACAGTGAGGAAGCACAACAGCAACATTTGAAAACACATGGACTTTACATAACTGTTGATGAGCACATTCATGTGTTTGTTCATTATAATAAGAGATTCTCTGAGCTATCATCATCTTCTTCAGATGACAACATTTAAAACATATCTTTTGATTTTAAAGGGAACACAAAGTTTCATGTTCTAATTTACACACTGGCTACTTATAACCATCATCTATCACTTCAACTCACTCATGGGACATATCGTGTTTGAACTAACATATAATTCAAGTTCAAAGTACCCATATCTGGATCGCTGCGGATGCCGCCATTGTTATGTATCAATGACGTCATTGATGCCTTAAACTTGATGCCTGGGAAATGTTGCTGTCATACTCGGATCGCAGAAATAGAACACATTTCACTGATATTTTATAACTATTTCTGTCCGCTTAACATTGTTGCCGCATGTTCATGTCCATATCATATATTTGGAAAAGTTGTTTCAATATATTCTTCATAGAAATTGAATTGTTGCAATGTATTTTTTCAAATGTTTGTATTTATTTTCTCCAATGTGATATAGTATAGGCTAGGCAGAAAAATCACTAAACTTATGAGATATCAGCTGACATTTACCATCAGCCGTACTGGAATCGTAGTTTTTCCTCATAATCAAGATACGCCGTATGGCTATCTTAGCAAATGTGACTGCTAAATTATCTGACTGCAGAAATACTTAGGCAACCGTAGAAATCCTACTTACCACAGAAATATGATAGACCGTACAGTCCCCGTAAAAATGTGACGTGAGGCTAAGAATCCATGATAGTAATTGAATACGGTTTTAAAATTTAATTTTAAAATTTTGATTTCTTTGAATACCTGTGTTAAAGATAAACATAAATGCAATGAATATTAAAGTACGAACACATATTTTTGTAATGAGTTTGCATTCGCCTGATAGAATTAGCATTCTCTGTTCGCATTTAGCGCTAGACCTAATAAAAGTTAAAAAGTCACGAATCCCAGATTATTTCAAGTGTAAACTTGATGATGGCAACTCCGCGGAGTAGCAAATCCCAACGAACAAAATATCAATTACCGAATTCCAATCAATTATACTCATTACTTTGGTTAAAATTGAAAAATTTAGATTTTAGAATTGCGAATTCCTGCAAAGCAGCCATTTTGAATTTTCTGAGGTACAAATCTGAAAAATAATACCATAATTGTGATCTACTCCAAAATTCCTTCAATTTGAGTATTATATAGCCATACGTTGAAGGGATCAAAAAATTATTGCGAAATCGTACATTAGTAGGCCATTTTGAATTTTACGTGGCTGGAATCAGAAAAAAGATACAATATTTGCAATCTACTCTTAATTGCCTTTGATTTGAGTATAATAAAGCTGTACTTCAGAAAGATCTAAAAATTAGCGAAAATTTCTGTTTTCCTGATCATACACGTCCCCTGGGAAATAGATAGATGTTCCAAATATACTACCAAAATTTCAAACAATAATATTAATTACTTTGGTTTAGAATGAAAAATTTATGATTTTTGTGAAAAAGTCCCGCCATTTTTAAAGCGGCGGCCATCTTGAAAAAATCCTTTTGAATTTTCTGAGGTACAAATCTGAAAAATATTACCATGATTGTGATCTACTCCAAAATTCCTTCAATTTGAGTATTATATAGCCATACTTTGAAGGGATCGAAAAATTATTGCGAAATCGTACATTTTTATTTAATTTATTTATTTGCCAACACGTTTATAACAGTGGCACATGGATTATTATCCAGTGCGGCTACATACAACTATATAATATGAATAGAATACAAAGTCATGTATAATTTCTTTAAAACAATGTTGCATATACTAAAATAATCAAAGACATAAATCTCTGGGCTTGTACACTTGGGTTAAAAAGCGTTTTACAATGCTATCAAATAATCTAAAATAGTCTTGCCCCCATTTTGAAAAAGTCTCATCACCAAGAATAAAGGTCAATTTTTCATTCAGATTGCCCTTAATGAAATCACATTAGACGGCCATTTTGAATTTTACGAGGCTCGAATCAGAATAAGATACGTTGAAGGGATCAAAAAATTATTGCGAAATCGTACATTAGACGGCCATTTTGAATTTTACGTGGCTGGAATCAGAAAAAAGATACAATATTTGCAATCTAATCTTAATTGCCTTTCATTTGAGTATAATAAAGCTACACTTCAGAAAGATCTAAAAATTAGCGAAAATTTCTGTTTTCCTGACCCCCCACGCGAGACTAATGCCATCGCTAATTGCACCCCTGCGACCAAAAATGTTAAAAGTGTGCATTAAATAAAAAATATCGATCAAAAATCAAAAATGTTTTTTTGTGTATAGTATCCTTACCCTAAACAATCGCCACGGTGAATTTCATTAAAAATAAAGACGTTTTGGTCAAGTCATGCTTAACTGAAGTTGTGCATGTGGTTAATTGTAACCCACATGGCGACTCATAAATGTGCACCAAATTCGACAATTTTAAGAAATAAGTAAGTCCCCCGGGGGCGATTTCTTGGTATAGTGGTCGATTTTACCGTTCTTTGTACATAATTATCCCGTTTTGAGAGAAAATGGGCCACTCGGAAAAATGATCTGACATGATTATACCATGGTCGTGATTTATCTATCCTTCGATCGCATTCATTGTTCTTTTTACATTTAAACGAAAAAATTTCGGTTAAAAAACCTTTTGACGATATATATGTGATGGGAAAGAGTGGGGATTTCAGGAAATGTAATCAGTTTCGTAATATTATTTCATTAAAATATTTTTTTTGAACAAAATCGGATTCGCTTGGTCAATTGTAACTCGTGGTTAATTGTAACCCAAATGCGCGACCAAACTTTAATTTTGACCCAATAATTAATTTTATCACGTCTGCAACGAAATAGAAACAAATATAACAGCTTTAAATCTAATTTAAGACATAGATATTTATTTTAATGTATGTTGTATGGGAGTTATTTATTAATAAAACGTGTAAAAACGATTAAATAAAACGATTTACGCACGATTGTTTCATCAATTTAAATGGGACGCATCATCTTGTTCCACCAAGCTTCTGATAATTGAACTGTTTGATTCTGCATCCAAGGCTATTTGGCGGCAGGAACTTTGATATAAACAGAGATAGATAATGAGATATGTCAAAAATCCACGACGCCGAAGATCCTAAAAATAAACTTATAAATACGGACGTCGGACAATACGACATTAAGTCTGATCGCACGTATTATTGCAGTCTTCAGAGGTTTTAATTTCCCGCTTGATTATTTAGTTTTTTCTTAAAATAATATTAAATTCAAACGATGTATTCCCGGGAATACCTGGCACCATCGATAAAACAAAATTAAATTCGCGTGGTTAATCGCAACTTAACAAAAGTTTGATTAATTGTAACTCAATTGGGAGCCGATCACGTTAACCCAGTGATTAATTCATTCACATCTGCAATGGTGAATGGCATGCACCAATTTTTAAGTTATTTATTAGACGTAATTGAAATTCACGATAAACTTTTTAAAAGCACGAATTTTTCAATTCATCATCATTGGATTTGTTGTAGATAGGAGTGATGAGTCCGTCATGGTTCTCTTAATAGAAAATAAAAAAAAACATTTTCATGATTTTAGTCTGTTTGTGTTAGTTTGAAGTTACTTTTTTGAATATCCGTGTGACAAGGTTATCAAAATAAATGACAGACGTCTACAATTTCAACTGGAAAAATGCATACACATTTATCTAATTAATTTTGTTACAGGTTTTATTTTTAAAACAGTAAAAATGTGTTTTCCATGAGAATGCAATGGCCCATAATGTAGATACTTGCTTGATTGGCACATGTCAAAATCCATATCACTGAAGATGCTAATAATAAAATAATAATAACTCTGAGATATAAGCATTTTTTATTTATAGTTTATTTTATTTCACTAAATCATCAATAGTATTACAATAACATTTTGGGAGACTGAAAGAGCATTAGCAAAAAAGTAAGCACAGATGCAACTATTATAATGATTATATGAGCACTGAAACAATTTTCTTAAAAACTATCACAGTGTTTTGCTCACAATATTTTACATCATCCCTATTTTCTAGTCTATCAATTCAGACTTTATTTCATGACAAACCTTTGATTTTAATGATTATTTCATATCAGGGGATAAACTCTATATGTATCTCAACCCTTGGATACTAGATTTATTTCATGATTACAACAGAGTTGCTCAATAAGAGAGGGTTTCACTATGAAACTAGAATATTGATATCAAACAAGGGAATATATTTTGCCATGGAATAAACTCTATGTTTTTCTCAACCCATAGAATAATATGTTTGGTTCAAGGTCAGAAGAACAATCATTCGTGTAATCCTGTGTCTTAAGAGTCCAGCAGTTCAGATTTTATTTTATGATAATCCTTTAATTTTAATGATTATCTCAGAATCTTTGAACAGTGGTTGGCTATTCTAATGAATTTTGACATTATGTATCTTAAATATTCAATAACTTCTATCAGTCTATAATTGATAAATATCTCAATTCTTTATTTCAGAATAATAAAATCAAAATTGTAGGCGACATACTAAAATTACAATACTGCATTTGTTTACACTTCAGTATTTTGGAAATGTTTACATTTTGTGGTCTCTAATCCACATATTTATGGGGGGGGGGGGGGGGGGTAGCATAGATTTAAATAAGGGTTAGACTAGCTGCCTACTCCCCAGATATGATATATTTTCCCAGTTGTTATCATGGCCTATGCATATTATTGAAAAATAGATTCATGTTTTAGTCCTTTTGTTTATTTCACATTGCTTCCTTTTCAGGTTTGATTGAGTTGCAAAAATATTTGTATTGTAGTATAATGATTTTGTCATTATTAACTGACATCATTTCATCATAACCCAGCCTATTCTAAGGGGTCACTGTGTTTAAAACAAAATTATGTAACACCTATAAAATGTTTAGTGTGTTACATGTATGAATTCCAGTCCATGGTATGGTCAAATCAATTATTACACTTGATTAATGTTCTTGGAAGTCAGTTATGATCAAAAACAACTAATATGGAAGACAATACCAATATACATTTTTTTTATATAGATTTATTTAATTTCAAATTGACGTGCCTCCATTTTATTTAATTCTTAAAAATAAAAACACATTTCTTGGTAAAGTGGTAACCCAGTGCAGATGCAGAATATACAGTAGCTACAGCTGGCTCATCTCAAGATTCTATTTTAAATAAATAAAATAAAATGGACATGCATCAATTGAAACTAGATGTATTTAAATCCATATTCAGATCTATAAATTGGTTATCTTGAAGACTATCAGAAAATGGCGTAATAAGTAGTCTGCCCCATTTTCAATGACTTCATATTGTTTAACCTTGCATCTAGGCCTAGCTTCTAACATAATTACGCAAGCAAAGGATTGCAATTTTAGCATTGCATTGACATTATTTTGTCTGGATGATTTCAAAAAATAATTAATTCTTTGAAATCCATCATACTTCTTTTGTATGCTTCTTCATTGTCCCATAATACAGGCTACTTCTGATATTAGTCAGCCCATCTCATTGTCCTGTAATAAATGCATAAATAATGACACGCCATCCACCAGTAAGCCTGTCTTATTGACCTATAATAAATGCATAATAAATGATACTTCATCCACCAGTCACCCCATCTCATTGACCTATAATAGATACATAATAAATTATACTCCATTCACCCAATCTCATCAACCTATAATAAATGCATAATAAATGATACTTCATCCACCAGTCAGCCCATCTCATTGACCTATAATAAATGCATAATAAATTACACTCCATTCACCCAATCTCATCAACCTATAATAAATGCATAATAAATTATACTCCATCCACCAGTCAGCCCATCTCATTGACCTTTAATAAATTACACTCCATTCACCCAATCTCATCAACCTATAATAAATGCATAATAAATGATACTTCATCCACCAGTCAGCCCATCTCATTGACCTATAATAAATGCATAATAAATTACACTTCATTCACCCAATCTCATCAACCTATAATAAATGCATAATAAATTATACTCCATCCACCAGTCAGCCCATCTCATTGACCTTTAATAAATTATACTCCATTCACCCAATCTCATCAACCTATGATAAATGCATAATAAATTATACTCCATCCACCAGTCAGCCCATCTCATTGACCTTTAATAAATTACACTCCATTCACCCAATCTCATCAACCTATAATAAATGCATAATAAATTATACTCCATCCACCAGTCAGCCCATCTCATTGACCTTTAATAAATTACACTCCATTCACCCAATCTCATCAACCTATAATAAATGCATAATAAATTATACTCCATCCACCAGTCAGCCCATCTTATTGACCTTTAATAAATTATACTCCATTCACCCAATCTCATCAACCTATGATAAATGCATAATAAATTATACTCCATACACCAGTCAGCCCATGTCAATGACCTACAATAAGTTATACTTCATCCACCAGTCAGCCAATCTAATTGACCTATAATAAATGCAAAATAAATTATACTTCTATCACAAGTCAGCCCATCTCATTAACCTATAATAAATGCATATTAAATGATACTTCATCCACCAGTCACCCCATCTCATTGACCTACAATAAATGATACTTCATCCACCAGTCACCCCATCTCATTGACCTATAATAAATACATAATAAATTATACTCCATTCACCCAATCTCATCAACCTATAATAAATGCATATTAAATGATACTTCATCCACCAGTCACCCCATCTCATTGACCTATAATAAATACAGAATAAATTATACTCCATTCACCCAATCTCATCAAACTATAATAAAAGCATAATAAATGATACTTCATCCACCAGTTAGCCCATCTCAATGACCTATAATAAATACATAATAAAAGATACTTCATCCACCAGTCAGCCCATCTCACTGACCATAAAAACGTAATAAATTATACTTCATCCACCAGTCAGCCCATGTCATTGACCTGTAATAAATGCATAATAAATGATACTTCATCCACCAGTCAGCCCATGTCAATGACCTACAATAAGTTATACTTCATCCACCAGTCAGCCAATCTCAATGACCTATAATAAATGCATAATAAATTATACTTCATCCATCAGTCAGCCCATCTCAATGACCTAAAATAAATGATATGTCATCTATTAGTCAGCCCATCTCAATGACCAGCAATAAATGCAAATGTTTAACTGGTAACCTGGAGATATTTCAATACCTGTATTGATGGACTGAGCACAATAAGAAGAAATATTTGTCAGTACTCTACCCCCAGACTGAATGAAACACATGCAATGACACCATGATAAATGTATTACTTCTTGCCACAGCATGTCATTCGGTTTTGACCCGTGATGTTTAAGTACACTCCCCTCCATAAGTTTGGCAACCTTAGCTCCCCCATTGAACTATGTGTTAAAGCCTCTTCATATTTGAATTTTTATTTAATTAACCTGCTTTTAAAATGCTTGAAATATATTGATGGAAACGTAACTTGACTTTATTTCCAATACCTTCAAATTTTTCCAATTTTTTCCATCAATTACAATAGGTCAAAATTGATAATGTAATTTTTGAAAGTTGTCATTCCCATGTAAACCAATGGGAAATGGTGAGTTCAGGGCAAATCGGAAATCTGGATATCTATTCAGTAAAAGATTCAACAAAAAATATTTTTATATAGAAAATTGAATTGTCTAACTTTTTTGTACACTGAGTGTTTAGTTTACTAAATGAATACATTTTTGAAAATCATTTTTCGCCTCCTGTGTTATTTCAATGGGAGTTTTTTTAAAAATAATTTTGACTTTAAAGACCTATAACTTTGTTGAACCTGAGGAAACGTATCAATTTTTTGTTAAATAAAGTCAGCAAATTCAATTGACTACCTAAATTGTACTACTTGCGAGAAATCGGAGAAATGGATATTCTGTCATATGACTTGAGACAAACCTACCATTTCCCATGGGATTTTGACATTATGTATCTTATGTATCTTAAATATTCAATAACTTCTATCAGTCTATAATTGATAAATATCTCAATTCTTTATTTCAGAATAATAAAATCAAAATTGTAGGCGACATACTAAAATTACAATACTGCATTTGTTTACACTTCAGTATTTTGGAAATGTTTACATTTTGTGGTCTCTAATCCACATATTTATGGGGGGGGGGGTAGCATAGATTTAAATAAGGGTTAGACTAGCTGCCTACTCCCCAGATATGATATATTTTCCCAGTTGTTATCATGGCCTATGCATATTATTGAAAAATAGATTCATGTTTTAGTCCTTTTGTTTATTTCACATTGCTTCCTTTTCAGGTTTGATTGAGTTGCAAAAATATTTGTATTGTAGTATAATGATTTTGTCATTATTAACTGACATCATTTCATCATAACCCAGCCTATTCTAAGGGGTCACTGTGTTTAAAACAAAATTATGTAACACCTATAAAATGTTTAGTGTGTTACATGTATGAATTCCAGTCCATGGTATGGTCAAATCAATTATTACACTTGATTAATGTTCTTGGAAGTCAGTTATGATCAAAAACAACTAATATGGAAGACAATACTAATATACATTTTTTTTATATAGATTTATTTAATTTCAAATTGACGTGCCTCCATTTTATTTAATTCTTAAAAATAAAAACACATTTCTTGGTAAAGTGGTAACCCAGTGCAGATGCAGAATATACAGTAGCTACAGCTGGCTCATCTCAAGATTCTATTTTAAATAAATAAAATAAAATGGACATGCATCAATTGAAACTAGATGTATTTAAATCCATATTCAGATCTATAAATTGGTTATCTTGAAGACTATCAGAAAATGGCGTAATAAGTAGTCTGCCCCATTTTCAATGACTTCATATTGTTTAACCTTGCATCTAGGCCTAGCTTCTAACATAATTACGCAAGCAAAGGATTGCAATTTTAGCATTGCATTGACATTATTTTGTCTGGATGATTTCAAAAAATAATTAATTCTTTGAAATCCATCATACTTCTTTTGTATGCTTCTTCATTGTCCCATAATACAGGCTACTTCTGATATTAGTCAGCCCATCTCATTGTCCTGTAATAAATGCATAAATAATGACACGCCATCCACCAGTAAGCCTGTCTTATTGACCTATAATAAATGCATAATAAATGATACTTCATCCACCAGTCACCCCATCTCATTGACCTATAATAGATACATAATTAATTATACTCCATTCACCCAATCTCATCAACCTATAATAAATGCATAATAAATGATACTTCATCCACCAGTCAGCCCATCTCATTAACCTATAATAAATGCATAATAAATTACACTCCATTCACCCAATCTCATCAACCTATAATAAATGCATAATAAATTATACTCCATCCACCAGTCAGCCCATCTCATTGACCTTTAATAAATTACACTCCATTCACCCAATCTCATCAACCTATAATAAATGCATAATAAATGATACTTCATCCACCAGTCAGCCCATCTCATTGACCTATAATAAATGCATAATAAATTACACTCCATTCACCCAATCTCATCAACCTATAATAAATGCATAATAAATTATACTCCATCCACCAGTCAGCCCATCTCATTGACCTTTAATAAATTATACTCCATTCACCCAATCTCATCAACCTATGATAAATGCATAATAAATTATACTCCATCCACCAGTCAGCCCATCTCATTGACCTTTAATAAATTACACTCCATTCACCCAATCTCATCAACCTATAATAAATGCATAATAAATTATACTCCATCCACCAGTCAGCCCATCTCATTGACCTTTAATAAATTACACTCCATTCACCCAATCTCATCAACCTATAATAAATGCATAATAAATTATACTCCATCCACCAGTCAGCCCATCTCATTGACCTTTAATAAATTATACTCCATTCACCCAATCTCATCAACCTATGATAAATGCATAATAAATTATACTCCATACACCAGTCAGCCCATGTCAATGACCTAGAATAAGTTATACTTCATCCACCAGTCAGCCAATCTAATTGACCTATAATAAATGCAAAATAAATTATACTTCTATCACAAGTCAGCCCATCTCATTAACCTATAATAAATGCATATTAAATGATACTTCATCCACCAGTCACCCCATCTCATTGACCTACAATAAATGATACTTCATCCACCAGTCACCCCATCTCATTGACCTATAATAAATACATAATAAATTATACTCCATTCACCCAATCTCATCAACCTATAATAAATGCATATTAAATGATACTTCATCCACCAGTCACCCCATCTCATTGACCTATAATAAATACAGAATAAATTATACTCCATTCACCCAATCTCATCAAACTATAATAAAAGCATAATAAATGATACTTCATCCACCAGTTAGCCCATCTCAATGACCTATAATAAATACATAATAAAAGATACTTCATCCACCAGTCAGCCCATCTCACTGACCATAAAAACGTAATAAATTATACTTCATCCACCAGTCAGCCCATGTCATTGACCTGTAATAAATGCATAATAAATGATACTTCATCCACCAGTCAGCCCATGTCAATGACCTACAATAAGTTATACTTCATCCACCAGTCAGCCAATCTCAATGACCTATAATAAATGCATAATAAATTATACTTCATCCATCAGTCAGCCCATCTCAATGACCTAAAATAAATGATATGTCATCTATTAGTCAGCCCATCTCAATGACCAGCAATAAATGCAAATGTTTAACTGGTAACCTGGAGATATTTCAATACCTGTATTGATGGACTGAGCACAATAAGAAGAAATATTTGTCAGTACTCTACCCCCAGACTGAATGAAACACATGCAATGACACCATGATAAATGTATTACTTCTTGCCACAGCATGTCATTCGGTTTTGACCCGTGATGTTTAAGTACACTCCCCTCCATAAGTTTGGCAACCTTAGCTCCCCCATTGAACTATGTGTTAAAGCCTCTTCATATTTGAATTTTTATTTAATTAACCTGCTTTTAAAATGCTTGAAATATATTGATGGAAACGTAACTTGACTTTATTTCCAATACCTTCAAATTTTTCCAATTTTTTCCATCAATTACAATAGGTCAAAATTGATAATGTAATTTTTGAAAGTTGTCATTCCCATGTAAACCAATGGGAAATGGTGAGTTCAGGGCAAATCGGAAATCTGGATATCTATTCAGTAAAAGATTCAACAAAAAATATTTTTATATAGAAAATTGAATTGTCTAACTTTTTTGTACACTGAGTGTTTAGTTTACTAAATGAATACATTTTTGAAAATCATTTTTCGCCTCCTGTGTTATTTCAATGGGAGTTTTTTTTAAAATAATTTTGACTTTAAAGACCTATAACTTTGTTGAACCTGAGGAAACGTATCAATTTTTTGTTAAATAAAGTTAGCAAATTCAATTGACTACCTAAATTGTACTACTTGCGAGAAATCGGAGAAATGGATATTCTGTCATATGACTTGAGACAAACCTACCATTTCCCATGGGTTAACATGGGAATGTTGATTTTCAAAAATTCATCAAATTTATCATCAATTTTCAACCTATTGTAATTGAGGAAAAAATGGGAAAATTTGGAGGTATTGGAAATAAAGTCAAGTTACGTTTCCCTCAATATACTAGTAATAAGTATTTTCATCGCAGGTTAAGTAAATAAAATTCAAATATAAAGAGGCTTTAACACGTAGTTCAATGGGGGAGCTAAGGTTGCCAAACTAGGGGAGTGAAGGTATAGGGTCCTCTGTGTCTCAACTGACATTGATAAAGGCAAAATCAGATCAAGCAAGCAACATTTTCAAAATTTCAATTTTAGAATGCAAGTAGATTAGACTCATATCATTTTTTAACCTTATTTATTTTCTAATAATTTCAAAATTTGTATTGTGTTCACTTTCTATAGATGCATTATATTTGTAATAAAAATCTTTTTTCCTCAAATACATACAGTACACTCTAGAATTTTTGTCAAGTCAGTACTCTGAGAGTGCCATCTAGAGCAGCATCTTGCTAGATCTGATTCTACTAGATCTGATTCTGCCTTTAGCAGTAGAAAATGAATCATACGTTCACTGAAAATATCCATGCTATGTAATCAGAATCAGTAAAACATCGATTCATTTTTAACATCAGTTCTTACCTGTTGACACAAAACCATACACCATGGTCATCAGTGGTGATACAGACAACTGAACTTTAACATTTAACATAGGTAAACAGAAACTTGGTAACTAAAGCCTTATGTAAACTTATGTAAGTACATTTGTAATTTTTAAGTTACAAATGATATAAAATTAATACAAAAAGTTACCTTGTTTTCACTGCCATGAAAGGAACTTCTACTAAATCATTCATTTTTATAAGTTATGAGGCTAGACCTTGTAGAATGTTAATCTCTGGACAGTCTAAACACAAGACTTATGTTCACAAAATATTGTGGTGTGAGAAAGATATCATGGATCACAAAATGCAATGTCCTCATAGCTTTTAGTCAAGAAAGTCTATTTAAAAAATCCTTGTTGCTTATCTATAAAAACATTAAAACATAAGCTGCATGCAAGTAACTTATTGATCAATTATAATGTGTTTGATGACTGGTATGGAAGGCATGTTTTTGAACAGGAATACAATCCTTTAACTTAGATTTAACTTCATCATTATTCTGAAAGTTTATATGAATTAACAATCTAAAATACTGTTTCAGTTCAACATTGCCACCCATTGAAAGTCATCTAGCACACTTTGCATAATTTACTGTCACCTTTTGTTAAAAGATGGGCATCCAGTTATATTCACTCCTGCAAACAAACAAAAATATTGTTAAAATATTACCAAACAACAATAGCATACAGTTCAAGGTGATCATAAAGTAAGATGAAAAGTGCTCTAACATATATTGTAAACATTAATGAATCTGGCTCATTGTCTCACAGGATGATGCTCTAATAATTATATATACACAAAATAAAATTCAATGTGTTATCAACTTTTAATATTAAGTGTTATATAACCATGACAACCCATGTCACAGGTCCTAGAGCATTCAAAAAAGAAAGAAAATATTGTGATCTTGATCAAACAAGCAAAACAAATTGGGATGATCCCCATATTTGTACTAAGAACTTATACAATTTTTCACAATAGCAATAATATAATTGATATAGTCTTCTTCCTTTTTACATTCATATTTGAATAAGATGTGTTTGTGTACTGGTCTAAGTCTGTGCCCAAATCTAGCATTTAATTTGCATTCTACTTCATTCCATAAAAGCTTTACTCTTTTGCATGAAATGAAAAAGTGTGCAAATGAATCTTCCTCGTTAAAATATGTACAATTCTTTGAGGTACCTCTTTAAATTTTCCATTTAAAAACAAGGTGATTATTAGTGAAGGTTCTTGAAGGCTGTTCCCAGAACTCATCATAGGATCTGAAGGCTATACCTATTGTAGACTCTGGAGGCTATACCATCCTAGACTTTTGGAGGCTATACCAATTGTAGACTCTGGAGGCTATACCATCTTAGACTCTTGGAGGCTATACCATCTCAGACTCTTGTAAGCTGTACCATCTTAGACTCTTGGAGGCTGTACGTATCTTTGGCTCTAGAGGCTGAATCCATATTATACTCTGAAGTCACACCATATTGGTCTCTGAAGGCTGAATTCATAATATACTATGGTGGCTGTGCTATCTTTGACTCTAGAGGCTAAGTTCATATGATACTCTGGAGGTTGTACCATATGGGACTCTGTAGGCTGTATCAATTAATTTAAGATTATAGAGGCTGGGCCATCTTAGCCTCTTGGAATTGGAGGTTGTAGCCATCATAGAAGTAGACCATTAAAATCTTGAGGCTGAAGCCATATTAGACTATGATAGTTAAAATTACTCATAGACTATACCATTTTCCAATCTGGAGGCTAAACCATCTTAGGCTCTGAAGGCTGTACCATCTTAGACCCTGGAAACTGATCCCATGTTATAACTGGAGGCTGTACCATCTAAGGGTCTGGAGGCTGTATCATCTTAGACTCGTGGAGGCTGTACTTATCTTAGACTGATCCAATGTTATATCTGGAAGCTGTACCATCTTAGACTAGTGAAGAGGCTGTACCTATCTTTGGCTCTGAATGCTATAGCAATCATAGCCTCTGAAGGCTGTACCATCTTAGACTCTGGAAACTGATCCCATGTTATAACTGGAGGCTGTACCATCTAAGGGTCTGGAGGCTGTATCATCTTAGACTTGTGGAGGCTGTACTTATCTTAGGCTCTGAATGCTAGAGCAATCATAGGATCTGAAGGTTGTATCACCTTAGACTCTGGAGACTGATCCAATGTTATATCTGGAAGCTGTACCATCATAGTGAAGAGGCTGTACCTATCTTTGGCTCTGAATGCTATAGCAATCATAGCCTCTGAAGGCTGTACCATCTTAGACTCTGGAAACTGATCCTATGTTATATCTGGAGGCTGTACCATCTAAGGGTCTGGAGGCTGTACCATCTTAGACTCATAGAGGCTGTACCCATCCTAGGCTCTGAATGCTATAGCAATCAGAGATTCTGAATGTTGTATCATCTTTGACTTTGGATGGTGAGTATGTATTTCACTCTAGAGGCTGTACCATATTAGATTCTTGAGACTGCACTTGTCATATGCTCTGGAGGCTGTATCATCTATATACCCTGGAGGCTGGACCAACTTAGGCTCTTATATCTGAACTATTTTATGGTCTCAGGCTCTACCATATAAATAAACCAAATAAATAAAACCTTATTATATTATAGCAGCCTTATTGTGATTGGAGTTACATAATAGAAATTACATGTATCAATGTTTATCCTAGTACCCCCTCATAAAATTACCCCAGGGGGTATAAATGGTGATTTTAAGGTTTTCCGCATGTTAGATTTTCTAGATTTTTGATATATTGTTTTACTTACAAATGGCTGTTGATAGCAATAGGTTTACTCATTTTTCATTTATTTGTGAATATTTACAACGGTTTTACTGGAGTATAATCACGGTGTTATAGCATGACGGATACGCCACCTCAGAAAACGAGGTTGGACGGCTACGTTCACTGATTTATCCAATAAAATGGCCGCAATGGAAGAGAAAACTAAGGTTGGGGCATTATTTTCTACTACTGTGTATCAATGAAAGGATGAACGATTTATGTAAGCGTTGCATTCGGTGATGCATTCAGTAATGTATATTTTGAACGTAGTCTTTGATGCCCGGGGATAACATGAAATAAGAGAAAAACTGTCGAGTTTGAAATTCAAAACTACACAAAATTAATTTGTTAATTTTTGTTGTTAGGGCATGGTATTCATTGCCTAAAAACCTTGGGGTATATAGATATAACCTACATACGATCATACAAAGCCAATTGAGTATTGGAAACCACCTAATATGTTCAACTTAAGCCATAATAATATATTTTGAATTTGCGGTAACATAAAAAAATTGATGGACGGTTACGCGAACCTGATTCAAATATGAAACCCCGATTCATTGTTATTAATTTTGTCATCTTAATCAGTACTTGATCCTAAATCTTATTTTGCCTCTTCATTGCTATCTTTTACACTTTCATTGGTTTCATAAATAAAGCAAGCAACAGTTTTTTCCCTTGTCCTATAGAGGCTGAAACAAGAAACAAATATAGGAAATTCAATATTCCATTTCTTACCCATTATAACAATAACATGGAAAGAGGCTATCAGATCTAGCAACCTTGACTTGACAGATGTACATGCACGTTACTGTCTGCTAAATATCTTATGTACAACTAATACAATACGTTACCGTCCATAGAATATCTCAAGTCTATGGCACTGTCCATTATAGCCCCACTGTGGATATTGCGGTCAATTGTAACACAATCACTGATTGAAATCTAAAGCGGTTAAATTGTAATCCAAATTTAAAAATTTAATTTTCTGTCTTAAATACATGTGGGGGGTGTATTATCAAAAAAAACTAATTAAAAATGGTTTTAAAGTATTTTTTAATGACTTTATTTGGTGATTGCTTTGGGCCTTTAAATTGTGTAAAACCCAATTAAGAAGTGGTATTTAATGAGGAAAATACATTTTAACCCACTTATCTAGCAAGAATTCATATAATCAATGGATGTGATATGTTACATTTTACATCTGCACCCTACTAATTTTCTAAATCAATTGAGTTTGAGACCTGGATGGTGGTACCACCATTTTTTTTAGATGTTCCTGTAAGGAGTGTTGAGGAATGTTTGAAAGCAGATCTGATTTCCTCTGGACTATATAGCCATAGGGAAGACTGTCAGAATCCATCAATCTTGAACTTTTTGATTATGTTTTATAGATTTGTATAATATTCTCAAATGATTGTACACACGATGCCCATGTCAAGCAGCGTGCCTACTAGGCACGCAGTTTGAATCTCTGACAAACTGCGCGCATATTTCAAAATGTGAGACGGGGAGGACACGACTCCCAAAAAGAGCCAAAATACGAAAAATACAAGGTTAGTCTCGTTCTAAAGATAGTACCATTCTGTGAAGATGAACTTCATTTACTCATAGTACTCAATGTTTTTCCCGGTGTAAACCTAGTTATCTCAATATAAGGGTCTTAAGTAACTTCTGTGTTCAAAATTTACAGTGTAAAGTTATATCTATGTCTTTTTATCGTCATTTGCCGTTTATTCAGCCATTGTGTCTGTGTATGCTAGAATATATAGGATCACTCCATCTGATTAAATCAGCAAAGTTTGTATTCAAAACGATAATACGCCATAAACATGATTTAAACATTTTTCTTGTCAAACTGCGCGCCTATATTCACTTGTATTTCCCAAACTGCGTGCTTAATATTTCCAAACTGCTTGCCTATCCAAGCTTGTTTTGAATTATTAGAAAACATAAGCGCCATACAAGGCACATATGTGTCTAATAGTAGAACCCCATAATTGAAACACTATGAGAGTCCATCCACCAAGATGGTGATCTGAAAATAAAAGTTTATTTCGTTCCCAACTTGTCACTTCTATTATACATTTTGACTTTCAATATGAAAATCTCATAAAATCTGACGATAAAGCAAAATTTCCAAAGCTACATGAAAAACACCTATACGTGCCTCTGTAGAAATTCCAATGATAATATATATGTAGTTTTAATAGTGTATGCGCACAGTTTGTAATTTCTGGCTAAAATAGGCGCGTAGTTTGTGATTTATTTCTTTTTAATCTCCTGATTATCTGTTTTATCTCGAAATATTTTGAATTATACATGATAAATGTGTAAGGAATTAAATATAAAACGAGTCTAAAGTATTTGTCATTTATGTTTAAAGTGCTAGATCGATTTACGTATAAATTCCCGTTAAATCAGTGACGAAAATGCCATTAATCTGCTTATGTTTTAAAACTTAGATTCATTTGCACATAGTTTTTGCTAGTATTTGCAAGATTCGTATATTCGCCACAGAATGGTCGCATTGAACAAGAAAACAATGCAGGATAAATGTCTTTAAATTACGTTTCAAAATACAGACTCCAACTTAAATGATGCAATGTTCTTAGGCACGCAGTTTGTGATCGAAACAAACTGCGCGCCTAAGTAGGCGCGCAGCTTGACATGGGCACCGTGGTACATGTACATGGAATCCAACAATGCTACTACTCAGTATAAACTTGACTATCAAACATTTTCATATCTTAGAAAGTATTCTTCCATTGTACTTAAAAGGAATAAATGGATATTGAATTTTTTTTGTAGGAACAATATGACAAAACAAGACTATTCTGAGCTCATTTTAATGAGACATACATATAGGCTTACAGGGTGTCCGGAAAGTAAAGATACAAATGCTCTAATTTCAATAGATTTACCTGTTGTGAGATGGAATTGCTACAGATTGTAGAATGACATTGTAACAATTTATCCTGCAAATATCATGACAAATAGTTTCAAAATAAAAAAGTTATGGTTGTTATGGTGACAGGAGTCGCGGGTATGTGGAGCAGCGTCACAATTATGTTTTATAAATCTTTTCTCAAGTTCATATCATCTTGACACTTTGTCATCTGTTGCTATTATATATCAAATTATGTACCGCAGCAGCAAAAGGATTAGTACTGTAACATTATTTAGTCATTTGGCATTACTTCTGGTATCTGGTATTATGTATTTCCCACCATTATCTTAACATTCTTGGTGCATTTTGACTGGTGATTCCAAGATCTGACAAAACCGCCGCTGCCCATCTCTAAGATTGCTGCTAACATTGGTTTCCAGCCGAATCTCATTTTCATGTTGAACTTCTAAGAAATATTGCTTTAAGATATTCATTAATGTCCCAGCCTATTGACAGGTATAGCAGGCGTATACTAAAAGTATACCTCATTTACGCCTCACTTACAGGTATATACCAAAAGTACGCCTCATTTTTCAGGTATTCTTGAGGCGTATACCAAATCAATACCTCATTTACTTTAACATTTTCATTATATACCTCATTTCCAGGCGTATGTACCAAAAGTGCGCCTCAAAAACTTATACATTTTCATTATATACCTTATTTACAGGCGTATATACCAAAAGTGCGCCTTAAAAATTCTAATGATTAAATCTACAGATAGATATACCAAAAGTACGCCTCAAAAACTTAGAGAATTTTCAAGCAATATATTTCCGAAAAATTTTCCATTTTTATCATAGTATTTGATTAGGATCATAAGAGAGACAGATTATATATTGGATAAACAGACCAATAAATTGTCCTTTCAACTCCTCAATGGCGTCTTATCAAAAATTGTTAAAAAATAATCAAAAAGCCTGGGAGACCTAAAGTAAGATGCCTGAAAATAATAAAAATTCAAAATATGATAAAATTTAAAATATAAAACAAAAATACAATATATAGGAAATTGACATATAATTTATATAAGAATATTACGTAATTTTTGCTGCATCATTTTAAAGTTTTCATAGACCTGTATCTTATTAATGAGACAAGCTATTGCTAGAAAACAACAAAGCAATCCAAACTAAATGTACAACTCATTTAATTATGGAGGTTACTACATTTACCAAACACTTTCCTCATAACAACTAAGAAATAAAACTATACCAACAAACTAGGTATGTACCTCTTATCAGGCGTATACCTGAAAAGTAGGTATTTACCAATAATAAGCCCCAGTTGCTGCCCCAATAAATCAAATGATAGGAATAGTATACCTCTTAACAGGCGATACCTGAAAAGCAGGTATATATCAAAATAATACCTATAAAACAGGTATAATGAGGCGTATACCTGACATGAGGCGTATACCTGATATGAGGCGTATACCAATACTGCGCCTCTAGGTATACTATTGGTATAATTAGCATAATTGAAACGCGCCTGCCTATGGGATTTTAACACAGGACTGCGCCTGTAAATTGCGCCTAAAGTACGCCTCATGAGTATACCAAAACTGCGCCTCAAAAGTATACCTAAACTGCGCCTCACTATAGGCTGGGGTAGAAGTCCAACGGGACATTATCAGACCAAATATTGACCATTGTACAAAAAGGTTCAATGTTAAGACATTCAATTGTGAGATTTTTTTCTTTGCTTTGTGAATTGGTGCATTTACTGTGGAGGTGGACTGTTGACTCTTCTATTAATCCTGGGACCCTTTTCCTAAGCACATATACTTTTTCTTTGATTATACTGGTGACATTACATAGTTCTGATATGTATCAATGATATCATTAAACTAAAGAGAATACTATGGCAGCAAGAATACAATATTGAACAAAACAAAACATTGATAGGAAATACCAAAATAAGCACTGTTTCAAATGGTTATATTTTAGCAATTTATCGCAATTTAGTGATATCCTGGAACTGCTCCACATACCCCTCACCACCGTAACCATGACAACCGTAACTTTAACACGTTTAGACTGTATGTTATAAAAGTTGGCAGATGTATTGTAATATGGTTCCTCTACAATCTGTAGCAATTTCATTACAAGAAACCTAAATCTCTTAAAATTAGAGTGTTTGTATCTTTACTTTCCGGACACCCTATATCTTGAAAGTCATTATGGTAAAATATACCTAAACCATCACAAGCTACTTTGAAAATGTCATGTTTTCCAATTTCCAATCATTTTTACATCTCTTTAGAAATAATAAGATAAAAAAGATGATACACTGTATACATGTACACCATTTTGAGCTCATTTAAGATGCAAAAGTTTAGATTTGTAAGAAATGTCCAATCACAAGATTATGTGTACCATTTTGAGCTCATATGAGATGCATATATTACATTATCTTAAAAATTACTAAGGTAAAATATTGTTACCCCTGGCCCTTCAGAAGCGAAAATGTAAATTTAATTCTTTTAAAATTTATTTTTTATCATTTTTTACATCCAATTAGGAATGATATGACAAAACAAGATGTTATATACCATTCTGAGTTCATATGAGATGCATACATAGCATATCTTAAAAATTATTAAGGTTAAATAAGGTTACCCCTGAGCCATAAGAGCTAAAAATTGAAATTTCAATACTTTTTTATCAAAAATACATGACGGTAACTTGGCTTTATATTTTGTCCGTGATAAACACCCAAATCTCTATAACAATGAATTTTTTAAAGACTTCAAGTCATCAAATTCTTGAAATATAGTACTGGATGTCACATATCTAGCCCTTTAAACCATGAATTATTGCTAGATAATTTTCCCTCTAAACACCACTTTCAAAATGGGTTTTACACAATTTCAAGACTCAAAGCAATCACCAAATGAAGTCATTTAAAGAAAATTACTTTAAAATCATTTTTAATTAGTGTTTATAATGTACATGCATGCATGATAGGTGAGGGGGTCAGGGGCTAAAAAATCCACAAAGACTATCCAAAATCACTTACACTGAAATCATTTTTCACTCAGATGAAGTGTTTCTACAAATATACCAAGTTTGTTGTTTTTCTGAAAAGATGAACTGATAAAGGGCTTATTTCTGGACATCTGACTCAATTGTAAGATTAACAGATTCTAAAACTAAATAAATACCAATTTAATTGTATTTAAGACATAAAATTAAATTTTCAAAATCTGGATTACAATTAACCGCTTTAGGTTACAATTAGTGATTGGGTTACAATTGGCCGCAATATCCACAGTCGGGTTACAATTAGCCGCATTGCGGCCAATTGTAACCGACAGGGTTACAATTAGCCGCAGTCTCGGGACCCCCCCATACACGGCCCCTGGGGCCCAGGATGAAAAACACAGAGTATATGTGAAATAGATAGATGTTGCGAATATACTACCAAAATTTCAAACAATAATATTAATTACTTTGGTTTAGAATGAAAAATTTATGATTTTTGCGGAAAAGTCCCGTCATTTTTAAAGCGGCGGCCATCTTGAAAAAAGTTTTTTGCGTAAAACTATTCATCAATATACATCTTTCCACCAAATATGAAGAAAATCCGTCAACTAATATTTGAGTTATCTTCCGGACGGACAGACAGACGGACGGACGGACTGACGGACGGACGGAGGGCTTCACTATATCCCTACCGAACTTCGTTCGTTGGGATAATAAAGAATAAATCTAACCTGCATTCCATGTCTAGATTGGTAAAAAGCAATTCCGAAAATGCCGGCGTTAATATTCTATTAAAATCGTTCTTTATTATGGGTGGTATATACGTATTCTTTTAGTTCCTTTGAAATCATTTCTTTGGTTTTAGAACTCGGCATTCATTTTTTGATTCAAAAATGGTCTACAAAACTTTTGGAATGCCAAGGCATCAATCTGGCATCAATGATGTCATAACAATGTCGTAAAGAACCACTTTACGGTTGAAATGGCAGCTCCGTGGTCCAGTTCATATGCAAAACCCGGGGCTCAATAACAATTAAAAGGATAATGATAGAACAATAAAAAGTAAGTTGGATTGAAAGATATATCTTTATTCTAACCTATTATCAAGTTTAATTGACAAAACTTCGCATTCCCTTTAAAATGTCAAACTTCGTGCATTTCTTTTTGCTTTTATACCCATTAGGCCATATTTCCCATCAACATCAAAAGTGCAGATCTTAACTGTTTTTCGAAAAACCGTTTATGTAACTTGTATGTAAAAGTGAGAAATTAAATCGACGATTCTGTCGTCTTCTGAACTATTTGTTCACAAACAAGTACATTTTCTTAAACATATGATACTGATACACGTTTGTGTTAAAAATGTCTTGGGAATTCTGCCTACAACGTGTGAAATAAGGAAAAAAGAAAAATCGTACCTCCGATGTTCCGACATTTTGTTACCAAAACGAACCGTTTCAGTAACCAGCATAATCGAGTGGATCACCAGTGTGATTGTGACTTACAGTTTATTTCTTCTGTACAATAAAGTTGAGCTGGATTTCTAAATATGAACATTGGTATGATCAGCCAGTGAACTGTGATGATATAAAAAAAATTATTCATACACAAAACATCAAGATAAAATGATTGTACAACAATCATCTCATATGAATGTATTGAAAGGAAGTGAAAGGAATTGCATGTATATGCTTCTCAATAAGTCATGCTCCAGTGCAAGCATACATACTAGTTCATGAAAAGATCATATGAATAAAGAAAATATACTCAAATATATAAAACACAACTGTCACAATCATTCTAAGGATTTTCAAAATGGCTGACATCATTTTATTTCATGCTGAAAATTGCAGAAAAGTTCCATTTTTGCACAACGCTTGGTCCTTATCTAGATTTTTACATATCTCAAGAAGTACACTATTCCCTCAATACATATGCACAATATGAAATACATATGAAAATAAATAAATGAAATAAATAAAAAATAAATAAACAATGCCTGGTCCTTACCCTGATTTTTTATATATCTCAAGAAGTACCTTTGAAGTACACTATTCCCTTACTTCATATAACTTTCTAGGTAAGAACCAAGAGTTATATGAACAAAGCAAGAGTTTATCATGGCCTTCCTCTAAAAAGAAGTAGGTCAACACAATTGCAAACATAACCAATCCCAAATCAACCAAAATATACTTATATCAGTAATCTTGAATGCTTTTTGGCTCACACAGTGAGCCTATGGGATTGACCAGGCATCTGTCCGTCCGTTGGTCCGTCCGTCCATCTGTCCGTCCGTAAGGAAGGAAACCATAAAAGACCAAATAATCTCAAGGCAATAAATGCGTATAATATCATAAAAGAAAAAGCGAAAAACAGCATTCAGGAAGGAATAAAGGAAACTCTGAAAACTATACCACAGATGAAAAAAGCTGAAGTGAAAAAACTAGGTATGATAAACATAGAAAATGAAGAATCTCTCACAGTAAGATTACAAAAAATACTTGATGACAGAATTCAAACAAAATTATTAGGAAAAAACAAAAATAAAGAAAACAGAAAAATGAATAGTAGACCAAAGAATATATGCAAAATTCTTTTTGACAATAAATCGGTTGAATTTGTTAACGTTCAGCAAATATTAAGAGACAAAGATATTATGGAAACCATACCAGATATTGTCAAAGAGAAAGAAGCACCAGGAGAAGTCTTCATATATACAAATCCAATAAGGAACAAAATATTCAACTACAATGACATATCAGAAGAATTAAACGGTGGAGATAACAATGATGAACCAGAATACAGATGTAATACTTCAAAATTCAATAATGAGGATCATCAACATGTTGTAACAGGAGACCTATGAATCATTGAAAACGCAAAACTAAGGAAGCTATTTAAGAAAGGACCTAATTACAGTGAGAAAAGAAATATAAATTTTGACAACACTAACCGAGAAATAAAGAAAGGAATAATAGAATGTGCAAAGAAATTGAGTAAAAAGGAAAAAATAGCAGAGTCAGCATTAAATGAATGGACAATTAAAGTAATGTCTAAAGTGAAAGAGAAAATTGATAGACTCAAAAGAGGAAAATTCAAGCATATAAGAAATCCAAAACAAGTGCTTCGAGATCCAGAAGCTATAAATGAATTAAACAGACTAAAAGAAGAGTATGTTATTGTTCCTATATACAAGGCGGCTAACAACATTGGATTCATATGCAAAAAATACTAAATCAAGAAAATTAAAGAAGAAATACGAACTGATACATATGAGCAAATTGACGTACGAGCAAAAAAATCTGTAGTAGATGAAATGAAGAGGACCATTCAAGATAAATTCAACATCGCACCAGAAGACGGTAAAAAATGTACTTCCCAACATACACCTTATGTTAAAGATGCACAAAAATCCGATCAAAGAATGGGTATCGATATGGCGAACTTTTTAAACACACGTTTCTCTTAAACCAGTCATTAAAAATTTCTGAAAATCTTACAAATTGTTAATTTAATGGCCATCTTTTGAATGGTAACAATATAATTTGAAATAGATAAACATACTTTCATCTATATTGTTTTAAAAAACACATCAAACACTTGTTTTGTTCTTGGTATCATGTTTCCAGAGTGAAATGAAACATCTTTCCGAACCTCATTGGAACAAAACGACATAAACACAACATGTTTAGGTCTCTCAATATTGTAATTGTACAAAGGAAATTTTGGTTCATTTTAAAAAAGTATCTTGTTAATGAAATAAAAGGTTTTTCTTGATTTTTATCTATTTTGGGGGGATTTTGTTTTAATTTTTTGAATACTTTTTTAAAATGAACCAAAAATTCCTTTGTATAACTATAATATAGAGAGGTCTAAAAACATGTTGTATATGCTATTTTGTTCCAACAAGGTTCGGAAAGACATTTTATTTCATTCTCAAGAATTGGTAGAAAGGAGCAAAAACAATTGCACTAAAAAAACAAAAAATGTTAACAAAAACAGTTATATAAAATATTTCTAAATAATTTTCGCATTAAATTGTTGTCAATCAGTCAACATTACATAAAATACCATGTTTTTTACAGAATGTTTTCAATGATTGGTTTAAGAGAAAAAGAAAAACATTCTTGAATTCAGTTCTCCATATCGATACCTATCCTTTAGGTACATTATAGGATCAAAGAAAAGTTCAACAAAAACAGCAGCAAGAAAACTACTGAAAATTCTTAAATTAGTGCAAAAATTCAATGAAAAATACTGTGAAAAGATTAAAAACCTAACTGGAACAAACAGGATGTGGATTTGCCAAAATAACAATGATGTCCTAGAATTTGTTAAAGAAGTAAATAAGAGAAATGGGGCAAGGAATATTGTGACATTTGACTTTTTGACCCTATATACAAATATAAACCTACAAGATCTGAAAGAAAAACTAAAATGTACCATAGCAAAAGCATTTAAAGGTGGAAGAAATCAGAAGATTAGTGTAAACGGTGAAGATGCAAAATGGGGAGGAACTGGAACCAAAAGGACTACCTTTAATAAAGAAGATTGTTTTGAACTAGTAGACTTCATAGTAGATAATGCATACTTTAAAGCTGGAAACAAAATAATGCGACAAAATATTGGAATACCGATGGGAATTGATCCAGCACCATATATGGCATATTTATATCTTTATGCATATGAGTATACAGCAATGGAAAAAATGTTTAAAGAAGACTACAGAGGAGCAATGAAATATAACAAAACAGCTCGATTCATAGATGACTTATGCAGTATAAATAACTAGACTTTGGAAATTGAACAAGTTCAATTTCAGACTCCAGATTTAGACTTTTTTAAGCTGAGTCATCCAGAATAAGCCGAGTCATCCAGAAAAAGATGGATGGATGGATGAAATAGGAAGGAGGGATAGGATAGAATAGGAAGGAATGATAGGATAGAATAGCAAGGAAGGATATGATAGGAAGGAAAGGATAGGAAGGATAGGACAGGATAAGATGGGAAGGATAGGATAGAATAGAAAGGAACGATGGGATAGAATAGGGTAGAATAGGGAAGTAGGATAGGATAGAATAAGAAGGAAGGATAGGATAGGAAGGAAAAGATATGAAGGAAGGAAAGATAGGAAGGAAGGATAGATAGGAAGGATAAGATAGGAAGGATGGATGGAAGAATGGATGGATTTTTCAACATTTTCTTCGCTACTCTTGACTTTCTATCTGGATACCATCAGATCGATTTTTCTCGAAATTTAAAAACGCCATAACTTTAATACCGGAAGTCGGATCGAAATTTGGTTTGCAGATTAGGATTCCTTCCTAATTCATAACTCATACGTTAAATTTGGAGATTTTTTTATTTTGACCTACTTTTCGGACACCATATCTAAAAAGTGGGTCAAAATACTCTTAGACGGCAAAAGGCTAACACTATTAGCACACTCTTTGCTACATGTATACACAATTTCGAAGAATATAATTAAAGTGTAGTGTCAGAATGGCAAAAATAAGGAAAAACTTTGAATTTGACCTAGATTTTGACCTAGGCATTTTGGTATCCAAATTTTGAAGCTAGATGGCTTTTGAGGTTCCATTCTTTTAAAAGCTTTCATTATATTTAGCTGAACTCAGTCTATATTTTGTATTTTTCACTTCAAAAAAATCTTTTTTCCCATTGACTTAACATGGGCACCAAATTTAGCGATTTTTGAGCTTTCAAAACGCCATAACTTCTGAACCGGAAGTCTGATCCAAATTTGGTTTGCAGCTTCGGATTCCTGAGATCATTCTACACTTATTTCATAACTCACATGTTCAATTTGGAGAACTTTTTGTTCTGACCTACTTTCCGGACGCCATATCTCAAAATCGGTAACAGTAATCAAGAATCTGATGGCACACTATGAAAGGGCTGTTTCTAAGCTACATGATGAAAAAAGACAAAGTTATTTCGATAAATAGTGACGAAGATAATAGACAGAAGGTTGAAAATGTAAGACTTGACCTAGTTCTTGACCTTTGACCTAGATTAAAAATTGACCCAATTTCCGAGAAACTAGATACTGGACCTAAATTGACCATGTACAGGTCTTGACTCAATGTCTTCTAGTTATTAAGAAAACGTGTAGAGAAAAATAACTAGATTGGTGAAATTGAACAAGTTCAATTCAAGACTCCAGATTCCATTTTTTTATAAAATGATTTTGACATCTGATATAGATGAGAAAGTGAAATTTAAAGAAAATATTCATGTTAATCACAACTTTAAAAGCAAAATTTGATCAAAATTAATAAAATTGACCTAGATTTTGACCTTGACCCTTAGCACTCAAAATTTTACTGAATTTTTGATGATTGGCATTGATTACCATTGACTTAACATCAAGTTGCTACATTGGTGGCCGACGGTAGGGATTTTCTAAAATTTCAAAAGGCCATAGCTCCTGAACCGGATGTTTGATTTCAAATTTGTTTTCAGATTCAGAATCCTTAGAAAATTTCCTATTCAGATTTTGACCTCTGATATTAATGAAAAATGAGAAAATTAACGGTCCCGTAGACATGCCATCAGGGTACCATCATATCATTTTTTGAAATTTCAAAATGTGTTAACTCCTGAACCGGAAGTCGGATCACAATTTCGTTTTCAGATTTAGAATCCTGAGCAAATTTCCTATTAATACCAGGCTTGATAGATTTGAAACACTTTTAAATTTACCATTAATTAATTAATTAAATTAAATTAATTCGTAAAATTTTCATCAAGACATACATTGAGCGAACTGTTTGAAATACTTAGAGGAACTTAGAAAATAATTCATTAAAGTAAATATCAAAGATAAAAAAGAAAATTGAAAATTTGTGAAAATAAAAAAATTGACCTAGAATTTGAACTTTGACCTAGATAAAAATTTGACCTAATTTCCCAGAAACTAGGTCACATACCCTAACTGACTATGTAATTAGATTTACCCTAAACCTTCTAGTTATTGAGAAATCGTGCTAATAAGAATAAGAATAAGAACTAGATTGGTGAAATTGAACAAAAGAACAAAGTTCAATTCAACTTTTTATCTAAAAACAATTTTTGAGATCTGATATTTATGAGAAAATGATTGTGACTTCTGATATTAATGAGAAAATGAAAAAAAATATTGGTCCCGTAGACATAACATGGGGTTACCATCATTAATTTTGGTGGCAGCAGTGGGATATTTTTCGAGATTTCAAAAGGTCATAACTCCTGAACCGGAAGTCGGATCTCAATTTCGTTTTCAGATTCGGAATCTTGAGAAAATTTCCCATTAAGATATTACAAATTTTGATAGATTATGAACATTAAGAAAATTCAACTTTTTTTTATAGTCGAATTTCTCAAAATTGGTTAAAGTTATCAAAACACGAATTGGTACACTAAAAAGCACTCTTTCTTAGCTACACAATGAACAATGAAAAAAAAATTGAGAAAAAATATTAAATCATAACAAAGATAATTGACAATTTGTAAATTTGACCAAGCTTTTGACCTTTGACCCAGATAAAAATTTGACCTAATTTTCCAGAAACTAGGTCACATACCTAAACTGACCATGTAAACAGATTTACCCCAAGTCTTCTAGTTACTGAGAAATCGTGCTAAGGAGAATAATAAGAATACAGGCAAAAGCAATAGACTCCAGATTTTCAATCTGGAGTCTAATAATAATAAAGAAGAAGAAGAATACTGGCAAAAGTAATAGACTCCAGATTTTCAATCTGGAGTCTAATGATGGAAAATTAGAAAATGACAAGGAAAATATATACCCTCCTGAACTCAAACTGAACAAGGAAAATGCAAATAACGATGAAGCAACATTTCTCGACATGAAACTCACAATAGAACATAAGAAAATTACTACACAAATATATGATAAGAGAGAGGATTTTGATTTCAATATAGTTTCCTATCCAGACCTTCCGGGAAACATTCCAAGAAAACAATCATATGGAGTCTATGTATCACAGATAATAAGAATATCAAGAGTCTACATTGATGAAAAAATTGCTTCCAAGAGAATCAAGTCCTTGGGGAAAAAATTAATATCTCAAGGATATAAGAAAGAAACATTGTCAGCATATATCAAAAAGACAATTGCTAAAAATGAATGGATACAGATAAAATACAAAAAGCCCAAAAAATCAAATATTAAAGATATGGTCAGAGTTCTAAGACTAATAAGGAAATGAGAAGAACAAGAACGAACAGAATCTAGATATCAGTCTCCGAAATGAGGGTAAACTATAGAAGAAAAACAGCAACAAAAACAAACATCGATAAAGACAAAGGGGAAGGGGAGTGTTACCGGTAGAAAAAGCTTTAACCCACGGACTTGTAGTCACAAGTCTGCAGACCCGACACCAAACAAGACCAAAGAAGAAAAGTAATAGAGAGACAGAAGACCAAGAAAGAAGAAACTAAAGAAGACAAGAAAGTAACAATAAAAGAAAAAAGAAGAAACCAAGAAGACAAAGATTGAAAGGAAAAGACAAATAAAATCAGAATAAGAAGGAATCAACAGCAACAACAAATAGATTTTCAAGCTGGACTGAATGATGATGACATGAACAGCATATAAACAAGACGTCCGTCCGTCAACATTGGCCGCACAAATTAAAACTGCTATTCGGATTGAATCATACCCACATTCATTTTATGCATATCCATAATGCCTATTTGACCTATCATCGCCATTTCCCAAGTTCGCCTGGTTTCCAAGAAATTGCTGATTTTGACGTCAAAAAGTCAAATTTTCTGTAAATACTAGACACTTTGTTGAGTTAGAACTTTCAAATAACATGTAGTAGTTGCTGTATATGCAACTTATGTCCTCTGAAGATTTCAAAGGTCTTTGAATTACAGTTTTTGGTGTTTACTCTATAAAACTTGACAAAAAGTAGGACTTTGTCATTTTCAGGAAACTTTCTCATATATAAAGTCAATGGCAGGTTTTCTGATTGACAAGGTTCTCAAAGTTTGCTTTATACTTGATCATTTCTTGTAATGAATTACATCAAATTTTTACCGTTTTTGAGATATTTGACGTCAAAAACAGCAAAAATAAGTTATTTTTCAACTTGCTTCAATTTGACCAAATTTTTTTTGAAAATCATCTAAAAGCTGCCAGGAGTTCAAATCTGACATTAGTTTTAGGATTTGACCTTTACTTGACCTTCAGTGACCTTCGAAATATCAAAAAAGTTGATTTTTCAAATTGATTTTTGGATATAAATTTTGGTCAGCTTAATCACAAAAGACCTTATTGAGCTCTGAATAAGTAAAATTTTCAAGGTCAAAGGTCATCAAACTAGGTCACACAACTGCACTATCTAAGTTTCTCAAGGTTCGAGACTATAAATATTTTTGTTTGAAAGTCAGGATATACATTCTTCTGAAGGTTCCAAACTGTGTGAGCACAGGACTGTGGGTCCTATTTTTATTGCTATTTCTTGAAAATATTATAGGAATATCCTATGGCTTTGAAAAAATATCACTTATATCCATTAGTGGATATTGATATCTTCGCGAGTGAGCGCAGCGAATGAGTGAAGATACTGATATCCATGAGTGGATATAAGTGATATTTTTGAAAAACCATAGGATTGTCTGTTTATCCCATGGGGAATTATTATCCAGCGAACATTGAATAGTCAGATCAATTTCAACAAGATTTATTTCAACATTAATATTCACAACAATGAAATACTCACAATAATTCAACTAACATCATAAAGGGTGTAACAGGGTGGTTTGTATTTAATGCGAATGCCGTAAAAACTAGATCCCAAAAAATAAAAAATATATAAAGAATTGTTTTGCTGAATTAATAAAAAAAATTGAAAAAATCAAAACCATGGAATATCACTTTTGAAACCATCGAATATCACCTTTCAAAAAGTGATATTCGATGGTTTCAAAAGTGATATTCGATGGTTTGGGTATTGTTTGCTAAAATATGATATCTTTATCTACGTATCAATTATATCTTCCCGTGATATTCAATCTATATCCTTGTAACCATGGGATAAACATATTTATCTACAATTTGATCCTACATTGCATTTTTCAAAAAATGTTAAGTAACCACAGGGGTGCCTATAGCCATTCATTCTTTGAAGAGCCAAAACACTATGGTTAGGAAGTTATTTAATGTTTTTGCGGTTGCAGACATCCCTGACTGCTTTTTTCGTATTTTCCTAGTACAACTGTCTTTTGAGCAGGTGTCCAAGGCATCATGTTTTACAACTTATCATTTCCAGGAGCTATACATACACAGTTTCTTCTTTATTTCCTGAAAATATGAACATAATTATCCCACCGGACGAAGTTTGAAGGGGATATAGAAAAGCTGTCCGTTTGTCCGTCCGTCCATTCGTCCGTCCATCCATTCGTGTGTCTGGGCAATAACTCAAATACCGGTCAACAGATTTCATTCAAATTTTATAGGCTTATGCCTTATGGGTGTAGGACCTCTGCTCCAGAAGGAATTTTCAATATTTTAATATAATTTAAAATATTTTAATATTTTCAATATATACTTAATTCAAAATGGCGGCCATTTTTCGGAAAAAAAATATAATCTTTAATAACTCAAATACTGGTGCATGGATTTGGTTCAAATTTTATATGCTGTTGCCTGGGTACAAATGAGCCTTGCTCAAGAAGACATTTTCAAGATGGCCACCAAATTCCAAAATGATGGCCATTTTTTGTAAAAAACATTATCTTTGAAAACTCAAATACCATTGAATGGATTTGGTTCAAATTTTACATGCTGATGCCTAGGGAAATAGGAGCTCTGCTTGAGATTTTCAAGATGGCAGCTAAATTTCAAAATGCCGGCCATTTTTTGTAAAAAAAACATTATCTTTGATAACTCAAATACCATTGAATGGATTTGGTTCAAATTTTACATTATGATGTGTAGGGACATAGGAGCTCTGCTCGAGAAGGGATTTTCAAGGTGGTAGCTAAATTTCAAAATGGCTGCCATTTTTCATAAAAGAACGTAACTGATTTGGGTAAAATTGTATATTCTGATGCCTTGGGACATAGGAGCTCTGCTAAAGAAGAAATCTAAAGATGACAGCTGAATTTCAAAATGGCAATCATGTTTCATAAAAACATAATCTTTGATAATTCAAGAAGAGACAAAGAAGTTCTGCTCAATAAGACATTTTCAAGATGATCACTGAGTTTCAAAATGGCCGCGTGCCATTTTTCGTAAAAAAACGTAATCAATGATAACTCAAATACCAGTGGATGGATTTGGTTCCAATTTTATATACTGATGTTTAGGGAAAAAGGAGATCTGCTTCAGAAGAAATTTCAAAGGCGTTAGCTGAATTTCAAAATGGCTGCCATTTTTCATAAAATTGGACGGATTTACTTCAAATTTTATATACTGATGCCTAGAGATAAAGGAGCTCTGCTTGAGAAGAAATTTTTAAGGCGGCTGCTATTTATCGAAATTTCCGCCATTTTTCATTAAACATCCTTGATAACTCAAGTACCAGTTGACGGATTTGGGTAAAATTGTATATTCTGATGCCTTGGGACATAGGAGCTCTGCTAAAGAAGAAATCTAAAGATGACAGCTGAATTTCAAAATGGCAATCATGTTTCATAAAAACATAATCTTTGATAATTCAAATACCAGTAGATGAATTTGGCTCAAATTTTTTATCAAAACATGATTTGTTCGGTGGGATATGCTACTCCGTGGAGTTGCTGTTTTTCTAGTTGAACCAGTATTTTTTAATATATAGCGATTTCTTTGGGTTGCGTTTTTTTAACACCGTATCATAAAATAACCCCCAAAAATGAATTAAAATATTTTTTGAAAAAATGAACCTTAATAAATGTGTTCTCAACAATAGTATGATGATCTCCTTAGTTGGTATACAGGAGGCATTCAATCTAGAGGGTATAGGAAAACATCATGACGGTTGGGAACAAAGGAAAAAGAACCTTATTAAAGGTGTTCTGTCAAAACCTCATGAAAGCTAAGGGAGAACACAAAAAGCAACAGTTGAAAACACAAACCTTAAAAAGCTAAATCTAGTTGTGACTTTCCATTGCATTATATTTTTATTTGGCATTCTCAAAGAAATTAAACAATGATAGATGACAATATATATGGTCTTAATTTATTTTATATGAACACTTACATGTAACAAGCAACATTTACTCAAACATATTTTTCTGATTATCTGCTCATGGGGTACCAGTAACCCCATGAGCAGATTTCTGACAAACATATTTTAAGTTATCTTAATCGCTTTATTGTAAATGACACATGTTTTCTTTGATCTAGTATTATCATTGAAAATTGAATACATGTCTGTTTAGAGGATTGACCATCCTGCTCAGAATTATCTATGGGTACCGGCGGGTTGGATGTCTCTGTGGCGTGATACTTTGATACAATAGTTATTGTAATGACAGAGTTTGTTGGAAGGTTCAGTCAAAAATGTCTTTGGCTTTTTATTTTTGTAGAAGGTTCTATGTTGCACCTACCTTAAAGCAATACATTCAAGGCAGCATTGATTCTTGACTATAGTGGCAATTTCAATATGGCCTCCTTTTTGAAACTAAATATTTTTTGATATATTTTCATATTGCATATTGTGTATCTTCCACACTTAGGACCCTCTCTTGATGATTGAATTATAGTACTATAATAGTGTCAATACTAAACAATCAGTCAATGTAGAAGGTCATTCACTGTTCACAATCAACAAAAACACAATAGGGTGTCATCAATACAATGGGATTATTTACCAACTATTTATGCATGACTGGGAAATGAAGTGAAGCTTAGTAGATTAGGACACATTGTAGTTTACATATATTCACAAGTCAAATTAAGCCTAAAAAGGCTCAAAAAGGCCAAGTAATGACCAATGAGGCCTACAAAATTTTGGGGTCCAACATTTTTTTTCATTGGCCCACCCAAGGGGGATCCGCCAGTGCTGATGCCTTGGAGCAAAGCATGCTAGCTCAAGAAGAGATTTTCAAGATAGCCTCTTAACTTCAAAATGCCGCCATTTTTGCAAAAAAATGTTATCTTTGATTTGGTTCAAATTTATATGCCGATGCCTGAAACATGGAAATTCTATTCGAGGAAGAATTTTCAAAATGGCCATTGAATTTTAAAATGGCCATCTCAAATACCAGCAGTGAACTGGTTTTGGTTCAAATTTTATATGCTGATGCCTAAGGACACAACTTCAAGAAAGTATTGTCAAGATGGCAGCTGCATTTCAAAATGGCCTCATTATCCCATCGAAAGAAGTTCGAGGGGGATATAGGAAAGCAGACAGTCTGTCCGTCCGTCCGTTTGGTAACTCAAATACCAGTTGACAGATTTGATTCAAATTTTATGGGCTTATATGCCTTATGAGGGTAGAACCTCTCCTTGAGAAGGAATTTTCAATATGGCCACTTAATTCAAAATGGCCACCATTTTTCGTAAAAAATTTAATCTTTGATTACTCAAAATACTAGTTGACGGATTTGGTTTAAATTTTATATGCTGATACTAGTGACAAAGGAGCTATGCTGAAGAAGAGATTTTCAAATGGCTGCTAAATATCAAAATGGTGGCCATTTTTCGTAAAAGAACGTAATCTTTGATAACTCAAATACCAGTGAACGGATTTGGTTCAAACTTTATATGTTGTTGCCTAGGGACAAAGTAAATTTGTTCAAGAAAGAATTCTTAAGATGGGAGCTAAATTTTAAAATTGCCACCATTTTTCATAAAAAAACTAAATCTTTGATAACTCAAATACTAGTTCACAGATTCGGTTCAAATTTTATATGCTGATGCCTAGGGACAAAGGAGCTATCCTGAAGAAGAAAATGGCTGCTAAATATCAAAATGGCAGCCATTTTCCATAAAAAACGTAATCTTTGATAACTCAAATACCAGTGAACGGATTTGGTTCAAACTTTATATGTTGATGCTTAGAGACAAAGTAGATTTGTTCAAAAAAGTATTCTCAAGATGGCAGCTAAATTTCAAAATGGCCACCATTCATAAAAAACTAAATCTTTGATTACTAAAATACTAGTTCACAGATTTGGTTAAAATTGTATATGCTGATGCCTAGAGACAAAGGAGCTATTCTGAAGAAGGGCGGGCGGCTCGCGGCGGGCGGCTCACTTTTCAGCTTGTCTACAGGTTTCCAGCCAAACCATTTGAGGGATTCAACTGAAATTTTCAGGGATGTTTCTACATATCAACGTCAAGAACTGATTAGTTTTTTGGCATTCTGGGTAAATCTTAAGGTGGCCATTTTGGATTTTCTGTCCTAAAATCTTCACTTTCAAGACTTGTCTACAGGTTTCCAGCCAAACCATTTGAGGGATTCATCTGAAATTTTCAGGGATGTTTCTACATATCAACGTCAAGAACTGATTGGTTTTTGGGCATTCTGGGTAAATTTTAGGGTGGCCATTTTGGATTTTCCGTCCTAAAATCTCACTTTCAAGACTTGTCTACAGGTTTTCAGCCAAACCATTTGAGGGATTCATCTGAAATTTTCAGGGATGTTTCTACATATCAATGTCAAGAACTGATTAGTTTTTTGGCATTCTGGGTAAATTTTAGGGTGGCCATTTTGGATTTTCCGTCCTAAAATCTTTACTTTCACGACTTGTCTACAGGTTTCCAGCCAAACCTTTTGAGGGATTCATCTGAAATTTTCAGGGATGTTTCTACATATCAACATCAAGAACTGATTAGTTTTTGGGCATTCTGGGTAAATTTTAAGGTGGCCATTTTGGATTTTCTGTCCTAAAATCTTCACATTCAAGACTTGTCTACAGATTTTCAGCCAAACCATTTGAGGGATTCATCTGAAATTTTCAGGGATGTTTCTACATATCAACGTCAAGAACTGATTGGTTTTTGGGCATTCTGGGTAAATTTTAAGGTGGCCATTTTGGATTTTCCGTCCTAAACTCTTCACTTTCAAGACTTGTCTACAGGTTTCCAGCCAAACCGTTCAAATTTTTACATATGTTACACAGTGATAAGTTCTAGAGCTGATTAACTTTTCTGCAGCCATCTTGCTTTCTTGGTCAACAAGACCACAATGCTGTGTTTTAGGTACGATATTGTTCACGTCTGTGCCTTGTTGTTAGGTATCGTTGTAAACACATTGTAGTATTGACCCAGGGGTTTCAATAAATATTTTTTCAACAGGCCTTTTGGCAATTTCAACAGGCTGAATTTTTTTTCGACCATTCGCCACTCGCTTCGCTCGCCTTCTCCTTCATATTTGGAGGTGCTCGACTCAATATATTGAAAATAGGATATATATAGGGTGTCCCGATGTAAAATCATAAAATCAGTATTTTCCTGCCACTTAAATGCAAACTGTATATGAGCAATTGATCTATTTGACTTGTTAATTTCTTTATGTGTTTTTCAATGTTGCCCCTTGTTCCTCCTCACTCTGATGTAAATAATAACTCAGTATTCCTTTCCCACCGAACGAAGTTCAAGAGGGATATAGGAAAGCCGTCCCCCAGTTCGTCCGTCTGTCCGTCCGTCCGTCTGTTTGTCAGGGCGATAACTCAAATACTGTTTCACGGATTTGATTCAAATTTGATAGGCTTATGCCTTATGGGTGTAGGACCTCTGCTCGAGAAGGAATTTTCAATATGGCCACTGAATTCAAAATTTCCGCCATTTTTCGTAAAAAATGTAATCTTTAATAACTCAAATACTAGTTTGCGGATTTGGTTCAAATTTTATATGCTAATGCCTAGGGACACAGTAGATATGTTCGAGTAAAAATTTTCAAGATGGCGACTAGATTTCAAAATGGCGGCCATTTTTCGTAAAAAAACGTAATCTCTGGTAATTCAAATACCAGTGAACGGATTTGGTTCAAATTTTATATGATGATGCCTAGGTACAAAGGAGCTTCGCTCAAGATGGGATTTTCAAGATGGCCACTGATTGTCAAAATGGCGGCCATTTTTCGTAAAACGTAATCTTTTATAACTCAAATACCAGTGAACAGATTTGGCTCATTTTTTATACGATGATTCAAATTTTATATGCTGATGCCTAGAAACACAGTAGCTCTGTTCGAGAAAAAATTTTTAAGATGGCGGCTGATCTTCAGAATGGCTGCCATTTTTCTTTTCATTTTCGTAATCTTTGGTAACTCAACTGCCGTTCGGTGGGATTTGCTACTCCGTGGAGTTGCTGTTTTTCTAGTTAATTTCAATGAAATATAAAGATCAACATTCAATAGTTTGATATGCATTTTTGACTTCTAATATTTTATTTGTTTTCAAATGTTGCCCTTTGTGCTTCCTCACTATGATGTGAGATAATGCCAAGTGGATCAATTGTATTATAGTGTTTGTTTTATCCATTGAAAGTTGGCAGGACAGTGATAAAGGTTTTTTGCTACTGACCCATTAGTCTCAAAGCAATGATGTTTTTTGGTTTTGAGAGTAGGTCAATAAAAATGGTGGCCGGATTATTGTAAGATAATTATCTCAGTGTTTCTGTAAAACACTGCTGATTATCTGCCTATTATACTTAGATTTTGCCTTCACAAGGTAGGCCAATTTATATTCTTTCATTTGATATTTCAAACTGTCTCATGTGTCAGCAAAATCTCTCATCATTTGGGCCGGCAATTTTTTTCTCAATTTTTGAACCAGCGTAACTGGGGTTTGAAGCGGCGAAAACGCCGGCCGCCAGCTGTTAATGAAACCCCAGTTGACCTAAAAAAAATTTTGCGTCCAAAAAACGGAAATATTTTCAATTTTTGCGTCCTCCAAATTATTTTTGAGTCCTTAACATGTACGGGACGCCGTTAATGCAAGCCCTGCTGATGCTTGGGGACAAAGAAGCTATCCTGAAGAAGAGATTTTCAAAATGGCTGCTTGATATCAAAATGGCAGCCATTTTTGTAAAAAAAACATAATCTTTGATTATTCAAATACCTGGGAATGGATTTGGTCCGAATTTTATATGATGATGCCTAGGGACAAAGGAACTATCATGAAGAAGGGATTTTCAAAATAGCTGCTAAATACCAAAATGGCAGCCATTTTTTTGTGAAAAGCGTAATCTTTGATAACTCAAATTCTAGTGAACGGATTTGGTTCTAATTTATATATGATGATGCCTAGCGAAAAAGTAGATTTGTTCAATAAAGAATTTTCAAATTATGGCTGAATTTCAAAATGGCCATCATTTTTCATAAAAAAACATAGGGGACGGATTTGGTTCTGAATTTCAAAATGGCCGCCATTTTTCATAAAAAAACATAATCTCTGATAACTCAAATACTAGTTGACGGATTTGGTTCAAGTTTTATATGCTGATGCCTAGGGATAAAGGAGCTACGCTGAAGAACAGATTTTTAGAATGGCTGCTAAATACCAAAATGGCAGTCATTTTTCGTAAAAAAATGTAATCTTTGATAACTCAAATACCAGTGAAAAGATTTGGATCAAATCTTGTATGATGATGTCTAGAGAAACAGTACCTCTGTTTGACAAAGGATTTTCAAGATGTCAGCTGAATTTTAAAATGGCCACCATTTTTTGTAAAGAATGTAATCTTTGATAACTCAAATAGCAGTGAATGAATTTTGTTCAAATTTGATATGCTGACGCCTAGGGACACAGTAGCTCTGTTCAAGAAAGATTTTCAAAATGGCGGCTGAATTTCAAAATGGCTGCTATTTTTCATAAAAAGGAATATGTTTTGTTCGGTGGCATTTGCTACTCCGTGGAGTTGCTGTTTTTCTAGTTTTTCACAAAAAAGTAAACTTTTGTAACTCAAATACCAGTGAATGGATTTGGTTCAAATTTTATATGCTGATATGCCTATGGATACAGTTGTTCTGGTTGAGAAAGAATTTTAAAGATGGCGGCTGAATTTCAATATGGTCACCATTTATCTGAAAAACATTATCAAGAAGAAATTTTTAAGAATGGCAGCTGAGTTTCAAAAAAATGTAATTTAAAAATGTAAATTTAAATCATAATTTTAGATTATCAGTTGATGGATTTGGTCCAAATTTTATATGCATGCACAGTTCAAGGAAAAATTTTCAAGATGGCCACTAATTATCAAAATATGTTTTGATCTGTAGGATTTGCTATTTCTTTGAGTTGCTGTTTTTCTAGTTACTGACATTTTTCCAGAGATTGCCAATTTAGAGGCAGGAGAGGAAGACGAAGCAACGCCTGAAGATGAGACAGATGGGAGAAACCAATCAAGGGTGTCATTTACAGAAGTAAGGACAGTTTCCATTATGAGGGAGGTTAAGTTACATGTTTTACAAAGAAATTTCATCCTATTATTTCCACATTGTTACAATTGCATTTTTTATAGCTGATATTGAGAAATCAGAGGTTGAAGATTTGGGACTTCATAACTTTTGGGTAGTAGTAGTAGTAGTATGAGTAATCATGTGTATGCCTTGCAGAGCAAAAATCACTGATGAACAATAAATAAAACACATTTTTTATGGTTTCTTATTTTTGAGGTATCAAAATAACCCTGAAATATGAATTTTTATTCACTTCTATTTTGTTATTATCTCATATTAGTCTGTAGGCAGGTCTGGGGAAAGGCTTCATAAAATTGCTGATTATGGCATTTGAGAGTAGAGTTTAGCCACCTATGTCACAATGTTGGCATACTCAAAGGCTGTAACTTGTAGCTGTTGAGAGTCTTGTAGGGGGTTTGGGGCCGAGATATCAGTGGTTTCAGTAACTTTCTGCACAAAAGGCAGATGAAAAAAACAAGAGGCGCCATTCAAAACAACCAATTTTACACTCCTGGAAATGCAAATTCTTGGCCATGAACAGAAAGTTGACAAATGAACAAGGGCATGGACAGGCTTTGCCAAAAATAATATAACATTCTGATGTGCATTATATTTAAAATACAATGTATCTGAAATACAATATTTTTGTACAGTCAATCAAAGTTTTGAACTTTAAATCCTATTAAGAAGTGATTTAAAAGATGTCCAGGATTTTACTTTTTGCAGGTTTGTCAAAGTCATTTCCCGTGTGATATTGGGTCAATTGGATTAACCACAAGACATGGGCTACACAAATGACACCTTGAACTGTGGAATGACTATGGCAACTTATATACAGGGTGGGCCAAAAAAAATCACCCTCCTAGCCGATATTCCTGATAAAAATCCGTCCGTCAACATTGGCCGCACAAATTAAAACTGCTATTCGGATTGAGTCGTAACCACATTCATTTTATGCATATCAATAATGCCTATTTGACCTATCATTGCCATTTCCCAAGTTTGCCCCGAGTTTTTGGCTCACACAGTGAGCCTATGGGATCGACCAGGCGTCCGTCCGTCCGTTGGTCCGTCCGTCCGTCAACATTGGCAGCACAAATTAAAACTGCTATTCGGATTGAGTCGTAACCACATTCATTTTATGCATATCCATAATGCCTATTTGACCTATCATCGCCATTTCCCAAGTTTGCCCGGTTTCCGAGAAATTGCTGATTTTGACATCAAAAAGTCAAATTTTCTTTAAATATCAGACTCTTTGTGACACTTTCAAATGAGTGGTAGTAGTTGCTGTATGTGCAACATATGTCCTCTGAAGATTTCAAAGCTCTGAGAATTACAGTTTTTGCTGTTTACTCTATAAAATTTGAAAAAAAAACAGGACTTCATCATTTTCAGGGAACTTACTCATGTATAAAGTCAATGGCAGGTTTTGTGATTGACAAGTTTCTCAAAGTTTGTCCCAATACTTGATCGTTTCTTGCAATGAATTACATCATTACTAGATTTAAGCATTCCCTACAAATTGCTCATGTCAACATAAAATTTTTACCTTTTTTGAGATATTTGACATCAATAGACCCCCCCACCCATCCTCTGATCGGATTATTCGCTTAAGACACAGAAGCCATTGGTTGATGGCATAATTGATGGATGTATGCGGAAGTACCATTCTAACTGCTAGTTGTTCTTTCTTTTAGTTCCTCTACATCTCTGATAGGCTGGGTATCTTTAAATACCAACTGTTCTAGATGCCCCCAGGTATGGTAATCAACATTATTGGCATCTCGACTGCCAGTAAGCCATTTGTCCGGGCTAGAGATGGTGTCATTTCGAATCTCCAAAAACAAAGGGTAGCATTGGACCTGTGTGATGAAGCACTTTCCTATTAGAAAATGAATGTTTATTATATCCTTGAGGAGTCCTTTTTTAACATCTCATGTCATTAACATTCAGAGTATATTTTTGCTCCTGGTTCAAGAAAAACAGGGTCTGTATGGTCTTTCCTTTTTGGGAAACAACAAGTGGACACCACTACCCTTTCAGAAAAATGTCATCTCGATTTGAGTAACCTTTTATTGCAAATGTCCCTATTCTTGCTTACTGATATATAGAGTCTATCCTGTTGATTACATGTATAGTACTTGGGGCATTTAGTCTGGCATTAGGTCTTTGAAGATCACTAGCCTATCAGGGATGTAGACAAACTGAAAGAATGAATAATTAGGAGTTTGATGGTTCTTCCGCAGAGATCCATCAATTATACCAATTAAACCAATGGTTTAGCAAATAATCCGATCAGAAGGTGAGTCCAGGGGTGGGGCCATTGAGCCATATTTGGACAGACTGAAGGAGAAATGAATTTGTTTTATAAGCATACGCATGTTTATTGGGCATGCATGGTTCAAAAACTGAATGAAAACAATATATAATATCCGATTATGAAAGACTCATGGCAATGTTGCAATTTTTAACTGAACAGTAAAATTTGGTAGAAATAGGCTATTGTTCGCAAAATCGATGAGAATTGAAAAGATGTTTTTTGACCCCCATGTCACATAAATGGTTATATCTCAAGCCACGGGGGTTGTTGAAAATTGTTCTATTATATATCATTTTTTGTAGCAATTTTTTTATCTTTAAAATGATATACCCTCTGTATCAAAAGTCTTTTCCTATTGAGTAAACCCTTAAATAACTTTTGTATAAGGCAAGTAAACTCAATGAAACTTTCCACGCATAATTTGAAGCATATAATACACCCTCTGTGAAAATTTGGAGACAATTGATTGATTTTTACTCAAAATATCACATATAGAACATAGCATATACCAAAAACACCAATATGACTTTTTCCAAGTTTGTGACGTCAAACTTACCTAAGATTGCCAAACTGACCAAAATCAGGTTGCTCTGTAAAAGTATGCAGACAAAAGTCTTTATATATAAAATGCTAATTATGAGCAGAATGTGTTATTAAATATACAAAAAATGTACTCTGAATTCCCTCATACATTTTACTAACAGCCCTGGACCATGTTGTACTCCACTTAACCCTTTCCTGACCAAAATTATTTGAGGAATTCAGAAATATGTTGTCACAATAAGCACTGCTATCCTTAATATATCAATGTTCGGTGCATTAGGATTCAGAATTATTGCAATAAAATGGAAATATGATAGATTCTTTTGAATTAAATACCAAAAGTACATCAAGAATATTTAGAAGATAAACCCCTGAGAAAATCATATTGACACATTAGTCACAAAATTACACTTATTGATGTCATTGGGCAGGAAAGGGGTAAATATTAAGGAAATATGGCATAACAATGAACAGTTAGGCAATACTGTTCTAAGACCCAATTGTAAGGACTTTTGCATTGTTATTATACAGCTTTCAGTGACACCTTTATTTTATGAAATATACAACTCTCATGAACAGGATCATTTGTAAAGTCTATAACATATTCTGATTGCTCTACCTTTGTCCACTTAGTTTTGCAGAGCAGTCTGACTTTGGTCAGTTTGGCAATCTTAGGTAAGTTTGACGTCACAAACTTGGAAAAAGTCACATCGGTGTTTTTGGTATATGCTATGTTCTGTATGTAATATTTTGGGTAAAGATTAATCAATCGTCTTCAAAATTCCGGATAATGTGTATCATATGCCTCAAACTTTGTGTGGAAAGTTTCATTAAGTTTACTGGTCATTTACTAATTTAAAAGTTCTTTGAAGTTTTCCTTAATAGGAAAAGACTTTTGATACAGAGGGTATCATTCTTGGTGTACATGTTAAAAAATAAATATTTATCAGAAATAATGGCTAGGGGGGGGGGGGGGTTGCCCACCCTGTAGAATGTCATTTACCTTCTATGAGATAACTTACCCTTACAATAGGTTGCAGTTTACAAATTTAAATGCACCTGCTGAATTGAACACTTTTAATATAGAATGCATCCTGTGTATATCTCGTATATAATTTACATTGAAAGTTCAAGGTATCTGCTGACTTAACAGTCTCCATGAAGATTTTGAAAACATGTTTTTTCATATATTTACTATTTGTTTGTCATGACTTAAAAATCAATTTAAGAGATTTTTGAAAAAAAATATTTTTGAAATGAAAGTTGTCAGCTTTTCAATTAAAGTTGAAATTTTCAATCATCAAACATTTCACTATACAGTGAAAGAAAATATTATCTTTTTAAAATATAAAGATTGAACAAAGGACACACTATTTCAACAATAAAATGTCATATCTGATGTGCCATTTCAATGTTTTAGCATATCGAAAATATTTTGCAACCTAAGTGACCTCATCATGACATCATTAGGTGGCAACATTTCTCCATGTCTATCCCTTTCTGTGCTTAACTAAAGAATAAACCAATGTTGACTGTCTAACCAGGTTAAGGGGATCAATACAGGGTTATCAAAAAAAACGCAACAAGTAGTTATCTCGTAAAATCACAAAACTAGTGATGACTACATCAATTTCATTTAAAGGGGAGCACCACCATGGTCACATGATCAGTCGTGTGGAGGTAAGCTCCCAGTTGAAATAAAAGCACTGTCCTCCTTTGGTTTATGTGAAAAGTAGCTAATAACCTCATGTATTGGTCAGTTTGTGTGTCACAAGACTAATCCACACCATATGCTTCATTCAACATATTTTATGCTATTAAGCTGCATATATAAACAGTACTTTGCAGTAAATGTACTACTGGATGAACTAAGGTCATACAATATACTTACCCCTTGCAAATTGTAATTTATTGAATTCACAGTAAACCCATCAATTTTTAAGAAAACAAAAAATATTGTTCTCATGGATCTATTATTTATGTTAAACTAACTATGAAAATATAAATATGAAATAATATGTTAGCTTGAAGTCATATATAAGATGAAAATATATGTTCATGCATTTGCATTTTTCCAAAGGGAATATTCCCATGTAAGTAAATACAGGTGCAATATTTAATTTATATGTATATCTATGTCATCTGTCTATACATGCGCGTATAGTGATACATGTGAACAAGATGGTTCTGGAAAGAAATGAGCGTGGCAGATTTGCTAAAAAGCCACATACACCACTTAACAAGACCAATTTGAAAGTAATTATTCTCAAGGGTCCACTTCAAGTGATAGCTACTTTGCTACAGGGTGGCCTATCATTCTGAGACAAATGTATTATCCAACGATTGTGATTTTCAAAGCTAAAATATGATATCTTCATAATGTATCTTGAGCAGATGGAAATACATTCCCATGAGATATTGTATATATAGTCAAAGGTCATAACTATTTATTGAGTGTAATGAAACATATCCTTCGCTAACTGCTTTTGTTTGAGATAATTTTATGTGTGTCATTGATCCTAATCCACCCTGTAGTCTGGTGTTTGTAGAGCATTGCACCTCGTACAACTTATTCTCACAAATATCAAACCTCATTTACTAATTAATTTTTTGTGTGAGTCCAAGCATTGCTTTTTTATGTTTATTGTATAGCTATATTTAGCCTTGATATCCATGATTTTTTAAAACAAAATCTCACCGTTAGATTTCAAGCTATTCATGTTTACTCATTTTTCTAATTGGAAAACAATGCAAATCTCATTGAAATTCTAAGATGGTGAAAAATCATTAAAAAATACACAGATTCAGAATCCGGCAAGCATTTTCCCTTATTCCTCTCCGTTAAGAAGTTTTGTAAGGTGGTGGGTCTCTTTAATGTACCATAAAGCCATGTCTCTCCTCTTTGCAATGATATGTCATTCATTCACATGTGGTTATGGTTGGGTGAGAAATCCTTCCATTTGCACAGTTGGTCAAAATCAGCTCTGCGCCAAGTTTTAGATATTGAAAAATTCAGTGCAAGGGCTAAGTGCCAATGGAAGTTCCCCTGACTTGAATTGTTGTGACTTTTTCTTTTGGAGCTATCTCAGGAGCATCTGTGCTCACAATTCCTCCACCAGATATTGCGAAACCTCGAGAAAGATTTGCCCATGAGCTGCTTTTCTTTGCTTTAACCCACACATGATTCAGGGCTGAACCATGCATGACGTGGACAGATGAGCGCATCTTCATGTGCAAGGAAGTGGTGGCAATTTGGAGGGGTATAGGATGTATTCTTGCAAGAGTATGAGTATGAACACTTTCCTTACTATGGCATACCTGTCACACCTTCTTCCAGTAGCCCCTGTGCCCCTTGTACTGACTTTTGCAATGTTTTAAACTTGGGTCTGAGCTGAATTTTGCCCCACTTTGCAAAATTAATGATTATTCGGCCAGAGATGACTCCCTGTGAATGAATGATATTCCATTGCAAAGAGGAGTAATTTGGCTTTTGGTACATTGAATTAAAAGGATGCAGTCAGCATTGGTTTTATGTTTTCGTCCAATATTGCATCTGGCTCCGTACACTGACTTTTGCGATGTTTATAACTTGGTCCCAAGCTAATTTTGGCCCACTTTGCAAATGGAATGATTACTCACCCAACCATGACCAAATACTGTATCAATAAATGATATATCATTGTAAAGAGGAGACACATGGCTTTATGGTGCATTGAATAAAATCAATGCTGTTATCACTGGTTTTGTGCTTTTCCAAGATAACAATCTGTTGCGTTTTTTTTTGATACGCACTGTATATTATGTTTTTAATATTATTTATTATTATTATTTTTTTATTTATTTATTATTTACTAATGAAAGGTACAAGTATACAAAAAACATAATACAATACAATACTAGGAACAGCAACAGCAACAGGTTGTGTAACACTTACATCTTTCTAATCAATATTTCAAAGTTAAATAAAAACTCAAAATTTGGACGGTCTCCCTTTTTATATTTGCTTATAACATTATGTGCCACTGAAATAACTACATTAATTTTGTGATCATTTGTCCCTATCAATTTTTCTGTTGGACTAAGATCAATATTTTTGTTAAATTTATCTTGACAATATTTTTTCACCAATTCCCAAATCTGTTTAATATGTGGACACTCAACAAAGAAATGCTTGTGTATGTCTCTTAATTTACATTTTTCACATTCATTATCATCTTTCTTTTTCATCTGATACAGTAGTTCATTTGTTGGGTATATTTTATAAATTATCTTATAATAAAGGGACCTAAGTCTTGGCTCTTTCAGACATTGAACTGTTCTAAATAACAATTTCATATCTATGTCACCCTCTTCCCTCCATTTTTCAGGAATATTAGGTAGTTTTGTTTGATTTTTGATTATTATACTTTTATAGCTTTTTAATTTTGCTGTTGCTATAACAATATTATTAGGAGGCTCCTGCAGGGGGGCCTCCTATAGATTTTATAGATATTATTTATTCTTTATTAGGAGGCCCCAACAGGGGGCCTCCTATTAATTTTATAGATATTATTATTTATTATTTATTATTATTATTTATTCTTCTCTGCACTTTTTCTCTTACTTCTAGCTAGATTTCAACTATTTGCTATATGAACCTACTAGGGACCTAGGTTGAACTTACCGGGAAAGGAATTTTTATCTAGGTCAAGGTCAAAGGTCAAAATCTAGGTCAAATCAAAGTTTTTTTTATTAAAGTTTCTCAGATTTCAAAAAACGGCAAAAATCGGTCATTTTTCAACTTGCTTCAAATGAACCAGAATTTTTTTTAAAAATCATCTACAAGATCTCAGGAACTCAAATATGTCCTTTGGTTGACCTTCGGTGACCTTCGAAAGGTAAAAAAAGTTGATTTTTCAAATTGATTTTCTGGATTCAAATTTAGGTATATTTGATCCCAAAGGACCCACTGAGGTCTAAAAAAGTAAAATTTACAAGGTCAAAGGTTAAGGTCATCAAACTAAATCACAAACTGTGTTTTCCAAGTTTCTAAGTTTTGGTGACTACAAATCAATATTTTCATGATATATATTCCTCTATAGGTTCTACACATATTAGCAATTGACTATTTATTAAAATTATGTACCAGTTTTGAGATATTAGAACTCAAAAACTGAAAAAAGGTCAAATTTCGAAACTTTGCAAGACTAAATTTCAACTTGCTCTAAATTGACCAAACTTTTTCTAAAAAGCATCTACAAGATCTCAGGAATCCAAATCTGACCTTACCTTTGACCCTTGACCTTTGGTTGACCTTCAGTGACCTTCGGAAGGTAAAAAAAGTTGATTTTTTAAATCGATTTTCTGGATTCAAATTTAGGTATATTTGATCACAAAAGACCTACTGAGGTCAATTAAAGTAATATTTGCAAGATCAAAGGTCAAGGTCATCAAATTAAATCACCAACTGTGTTTTCGAAGTTTCTAAGTTTTGGTGACTACAAATCAATATTTTTTTCATGAAAGTCAGGATATATATTCCTCTATAGTTTCTACACATATTAGCAATTGACTATTTATTAAAATTGTGTACCAGTTTTGAGATATTAGGACTCAAAAACTGAAAAAAGGTCAAATTTCCAAACTTTTCAAGACTAAATTTCAACTTGCTTCAATTGACCAAACTTTTTTTTAAAAATCATCTACAAGTTGCCTGGTGTTAGTATATGACCCTAGATTTGAGATTTGACCTTTGGCTGACCTTCAAAATGTCAAAAACACCTACAGGGCCTCCGTAAGATTGCTTGCAATCTTAAATCTCTAGTTATTGTTTATTCTTCTCTGCACTTTTTCTCCTACTTCTAACTAGATTTCAACTATCTACTACCTACTAGGGACCTAGGTTGAACTTACCGGGAAAGGAATTTTTATCTAGGTCAAGGTCAAAGGTCAAAATCTAGGTCAAATCAAAGTTTTTCTAAGTTTCTCAGATTTCGTCCTCATACTTCATTATTTCTTGCGATGAATTGAAATGTAACTAGATATAAGCATTCCCTACAAATTACTCCCTATATGTTCGGGGTAATTTTTTACCGTTTTTGGGATAATTGACGTCAAAAAACGGTAAAAATTGGTCCTTTTTCAACTTGCTTCAAATTGACCAATTTTTTAAAAAAAATCATCTACAAGTTCTCAGGAACTCGAATCTGACCTTAGTTTTGACCTTTGACCTTTGGTTGACCTTCAGTGACCTTCGAAAGATCAAGAAAGTTGATTTTTCAAATTGATTTTCTGGATTCAAATTTAGGTATATTTGATCACAAAAGACCCACTGAGGTCTAAAAAAGTAAAATTTGCAAGGTCAAAGGTCAAGGTCATCAAATTAAATCTCAAACTGTGTTTTCTAAGTTTCTAAGTTTTGGTGACTACAAATCAATATTTTTTCATGAAAGTCAGGATATATATTTCTCTATAGGTTCTACACATATTAACAATTGACTATTTATTAAAATTGTGTACCAGTTTTGAGATATTAGAGCTCAAAAACTGAAAAAAGGTCAAATTTCGAAACTTTTCAAGACTAAATTTCAAATTGCTTCAAATTGACCAAATTGTTTTTTAAAACTCATCTACAAGTACTCAGGAACTCAAATCTGACCTTACTTTTGACCTGTGACCTTTGGTTGACCTTCAGTGACCTTCGAAATGTCAAAAGTTGATTTTTTAAATTGATTTCCTGGATTCAAATTTAGGTATATTTTTTTTTATTTATTTTTTTATTTATTTAAATCATATACTATTTGATCCCAAAGGACCCACTGAGGTCTAAAAAAGTAAAATTTGCAAGGTCAAAGGTCAAGGTCATCAAACTAAATCATAAACTGTGTTTTCTAAGTTTCTAGGTTTTGGTAACTACAAATCAATATTGTTTTCATGAAAGTCAGGATATATATTCCTCTATAGGTTCTTCACATATTAGCAATTGACTATTAATGAAAACTGTGTACCAATTTTGAGATATTAGAACTCAAAAACTGAAAAAAGGTCAAATTTCGAAACTTTGCAAGACTAAATTTCAACTTCACGGGTAGTATTTGAAGCCCCGCTATGATTGAAAAGTCGCGAGCAAGTTCCCGCTGAAATCGCGAGCATTGCCCTGTTTATTTGTATCACTTTGGAAAATGAACCAAAAGGATGAAAATACTTATTACCGTTCTTTGATACTCCAGCGAAACTTTGAAAACAGATATATTTGACAAAAAAATGACATGAAAAATGATTATTTTTTACTTGCATGAAGGAAAGGGGCGTCAACATGCACGTTTGCATGATTTACTGTTCATATATTACCTTTATCGTTAAAATAAAGGCGATAAATACGATTTACATACTCCATAATAAATATCGGATCAAGATGGTCTGTATTGATAAGTTACTGGACAATGACACCTGCCATGGGGGTCGAAATACATTATTAGAGGTGTTCCAGTGGCCCTGCTGAAAAAATGAAGAGGCCCCGCTGAAAACATGAGGAGACCCCGCTGAAAACACGAGCAAATTTCACGACTACCCGCTTCGATCACGAGGAAAGCTTCATCATTATTCCATGAATATAGTGAGCTTCTTTATATGAACGTACACGAATGAGCAAGTAATTAACGTATTAATGACAACCACATAACAGATCATTCTATGGCAACATTACAAATATTTCTTCTTCAACTTCAGGCAGTCTAATCCATCTGTCAGCGGCATGATCAAATTTTTATATGTAATTAGACTTTGTACGTTTTGGAGTTAAATGTACATTCTACATAATTAACTATTCCAAGGATTATACTTCTGAAGACACATATATTTCATTGGTTTCTTTGTCCGACCGTTCATTCGTGCGTGCATTCGACCGACCGTTCGTTCGTTCGTGCGTGCGTTCGTCCGACGGTCCGTTCGTTCATGCATGCGTTCATCCGACCGATTGATCGTTCGTGCGTGCATCGCCCAATCATGCGTTCGTGGCAGCATTCGTCTGACCGTCCATTCGTTCGTTCGTTCATGCGTGCATCCGTTCATGCGATTGTCCGTCCGTTTGTGTGCACATGCGTTTGTCTGACCGTCCGTTTGTGCTTGCTTTCGTCTGACTGCCTTTCTTTCGTGGGTTCTTTCGTTTAGCCGTCCGTTCGTCCGTGCGTGCTTTCGTTCAAACGTCCATTCATGCGTGCTTTCGTCTGTTCGTCCTTTTTGCGTTCGTTTGTGTGTTCGTTCGTGTGTGCGTTCATTCGTACGATTGTTTGTAACTACGTTCTTGTGTGCGAGGGTTCGATCTTTTGTAAATTGTTTTCTTCTATCTTTCCTTCATGCGTTCTTTTGGCTGCCTATCCGTTCGTTTGTTCATTCATTTTTTTCGGCTGTTCTTCTGTCCATCCGTGCGTTCTTTCCTCGTTCGTTTGTTCGTTTGCAGGATTTCATCAAAATTTGTCTTTCCACTGCCATATGAAAGAATGTAAATAATCAAGAAAGCAAGCAAGGACGTGAGGAAGTAAACAAGCAACGAAGTAAGTAATTGAGTTAGCAAGCAAGTAAAGAAGGAATGGAGGAAGTAAATCGAAGAAGTGAAGGTGGGAGTTATATAAGTAAGCAGGGAAGGAAAAAAGGAAGGAAGGAGGGAAGGAAAGAAGCAATGAAGGAAGGAAGGAAGCAAGGAAATGAGAAAGCGATGAAGCAAGCAAGGAAGCAACTGAGGAAGAAAGGAAGGAAGGAACCGAGGGAGCAAGGAAGGAACAATGCGAGTAAAGAATTAAGCAGGGAAGCTAGCAAGTAAGGAAGCGAGGAAGAAAGGAAGCCAGAAAGCAAAGAAGGAAGGAAACGAGGAAGCAAGGAAGGAAGGAAGCAAGCAAAGATGCAAGGAAAGAAAGGAAAAAAGCAAGGAAGTAAGTAAGAAAGGAAGGGAGAAGGCGAGAATGCAGGGAAGCAAGGAGGGAAGAAAGCAAGGAAGAAATGAAGCGAGAAAAGAAGGACACAATGAAAGAATGAAGGAAACGAGGAAACAAGGAAGGAGGAAAGGAGGAAGTGAGGAAGGAAGGAAGCAAGGAAGGAAGGAGGGAAGTGAGGAAGGAAGGAAGCGATGAAGCAAGGAAAGAAGGAAGCGACGAAGCAAGGAAGGAGGAAAGATGGAAGCGAGGAAGCAAGAAAGGAATGGAGCGAGAAAGGAAAGACGCGGGGAAAAAACGAAAGAAGCGAGGAAGCAAGGAATGAGGAAAGAAGGAAGCGAGGAAGGATGGAAGCAAGGAAGGAGGGAAGTGAGGAAGGAAGGAAGCGAGAAAGCAACGAAAGAAGGAAGCGAGGAAGCAAGGAAGAAAGCGGGAAAGTAAGGAAGGAAGCGAGGAAGCATGGAAGGAGGGAATGAAGCAAGGAAGGAAGGAAGGAAGTGAGGAAGAAATTTGTGAAGGAAGCGAGGAAGCAAAGAAGGGGGAAAGAAGGGAGCGAGTAAGGAAAAAAGCAAGGAATGAAAGAGGGAAATGAGGAAAGAAGGAAGCGAGGAAGCAAGGAAGGAAGGAAGCGAGGAAAGAAAGAAGCGAGGAAGCAAGGTAGGAAGTGGGGAAGGAAAGATTGCGAGGAAGGAAGGACGCGAGGAAGCAAAGAAGGAAGCAAGGAAACGAGAAAGCGAGGAGGGAAGAAAGCGCGGAAGCAAGGAAGGAAGGAACTGAGGAAGAAAGAAAGGACGGAAGCGAGGGAACAAGGAAGGAATGATGTGAGGGAGCAAGCAAGGAAGGAACTGAGGAAGCAAGGAAGGAAGCAAGGAAGGGAACGAGGAAGGAAGGAAGCCAGAAAGCAAAGAAGGAAGGAAATGATGAATCAAGGAAGGAAGGAAGCAACCAAAGACACAAGAAAGGAAGGAAGGAAAAAAGCAAGGAAGGAAGTAAGTAACGAAAGAAGGAAGAAGGCGAGAAAGCAAGGAAGTAAGGAGGGAAGGAAGCAAGGAAGGAATGAAGGGACAAAAGAACAACGCGAGGAAAGAATGAAGGAAACGAGGAAGCAAGGAAGGAGGAAAGAAGGAAGTGAGGAAGGGAGGAAGCAAGGAAGGAAGGATGCAAGTGAGGAAGGAAGGAATCGAGGAAGCAAGGAAAGAAGAAAAGCGAGGAAGCAAGGAATGAGGAGAGAAGGAAGCGAGGGAGGAAGCAAGGAAGGAATGAAGCAAAAAAGGAAGGACGCAAGGAAAAAATGAAGGAATCGAGGATGCAAGGAAGGAGGAAAAAAGGAAGTGAGGAAGGAAGGAAGGAAGGAAGCGAGGAAGGAAGGAACCAAGGAAGAAAGCAAGCGAGGAAGCATGGAATGAAGCAAGGAAGGAAGGAGGAAAGGAAGTGAGGAAGAAATTTATGAAGAAGGCGAGGAAACAAAGAAGGAGGAAAAAAGGGAGCGAGGAAGGAAAAAAGCATGGAAGGAAAGAGGGTAGAGAGTGAGGAAGGAAGCGGGGAGGCAAGGAAGGAAGGAAGCGAGGAAGCAAGGTAGGAAGGAAGCAAGGAAGGAAAGATGCGAGGAAGGAAGGAAGCAAGAAAAGAAGAGGCGAGGAAGGAAGCAAGGAGGGAAGGAAGGAAGCGATGAAAGAGAGAGGCAAGGAAGCAAGGAAGGAAGGAAGCGAGGAAGGAAGGAAGCGAGGAAGCAAGGTGGGAAGTAAGAGAGGAAGGAAAGATGCGAGGAAGGAAGGAAGCAAAGAAGGGATGCAAGAAAGGAAGGAAGGAAGCAAGGATGGAAGGAAGAAAGCGAGGAAGGAAGGATGCAAGAATGCGAGGAAGCAAGGAAGGGAGGAAGGAAGCGAGGGGGAAAGCAAAGAAGGAAGCAAGAAAGAAAGGTGGGAAGTGAGGAAGGAAGGAAGCTAGGAAGGGAGGAAGCGAAGGAATGAAGTGAGGAAGCAAGGAAGGAATGAAGCAAGGAAGAAAAGAAGGAAGGAAGCGAGGAAGGAAGGAAGCAAGGATGGAAGGAAGCGAGGAAGGAAGGATGTGAGGAAGCGAGGAAGGAAGCCAGGAAGGAAGGAAGCGAAGAAGCAAGGAAGGGAGGAAGTGAGCAAGCAAGTAAGCAAAGGAGATTGATAAAGAAATAATATTTATAAACATTATTCTGACTAAATCATTTTATGTTGACCTAAACGCACGCTTATTCATGTATCTTACTGAATATCGACTTGTACTCAAAGATGGAACAGAGGGGACAGTTGCAATACAGAGAATACAGAATATTTCCTATGGACTATGTAGTAAGATCACATGATAAAAAACGTTATACAACGATTTGAAGCGCAACATAGGATATATTATGCTCTCGATATGCTGTATTTCTACTTGATTTCATCTCGTGCCAATACAGATTTTTTGAGCACAATATATCCTATATTGCATTTCAAATCATTCAATAACTTATATTACTTCAAATTATGAAAATGAGGTTAAATGTTTAACATTTCGTCCGATTTAATACTCATCACATTTCTCAGATGATCTTTCTTATTCTGTAAAATGGCATGGGAATACAGGCCTGTCAACTTGGGAACACCTAACATGAGTGACTTGGAAATGTTGAACACCTTCCCTCTGAATGTGGACACCTTGGTCCAAATCTGAACACCTTGATCCAAATTTTGGGTAGGTACGAAAAATTTCGAACGTAATGCGTGACATATACGTGATTCGCGTGAAAAGTCCGAACGAAATGCGTACGTTTTTTTTTGGCGTTCGTAATTTTGCTGTGTAGACGAACTTTTTTAGAAATTTTTCTACAGAAATATTTTTGCTTGACAATTACCAGGTAAAATGCGTATTTGCGTGACATTTTCTGTCACGCAAAACTAACTGGCGTGACTTCAAATTCTTCAGCAAATGCGTGACAAATACGCAAATTGCAGGACAGTTGACAGGCCTGGGAATATGATACTGCAGTTTTCCATAACAACGTATCATAATATGAACTATATTAACAGTTGTGTTTGCTGTTATTGAGAATTGTATTGACAAATAATGTAATTATCAAACTGGGTACAATAGTGGATCAAGGTGGGAACGAAAGTGGGAGATTTTCAGGGTATAATCGGGATTCACTCCATTTTTGAGAGACACTTGCTCCTGTTTTCAGCGGGACCTCCTCATGTTTTCAGCGGGGCCTCCTCCTGATTTCAGCGGGATCTTTGCTTAAATTGCTCCTGCTAGAAGCGGGGCCTTGAGGGATATGATAAAATTTAAATATAAAATGTTCTGTAAAGCTTTAGGAAGTGAAACTCGGTACATCTTTATTCCATATCACTATTGTTATTTCAACCACAGGACAACATCGTTCTTTACCAATAACGTATAGAAATATATAGATAAAGATTCAAAATGATACTTTCTCTCTTCAATTGGCAAATAACGAACCACAGAACGACCGTTCGTGATACATTTTTTCCAGCAGTTGCTTTTTTAGTCTCAATACCATGTAATCATTGGGAAAAATTAAAAGAAAACGTTTTGTAAATCATACAATTCAATTGCGACTTTTAATTCATAGCGGGGCTTTAGATACTACCCGTGAACTTGCTTCACATTGACCAAATTTCTTTTTAAAAATCATCTAAAAGTTCTCAGGAACTCAAATTTGACCTTCCTTTTGACCTGTGACTTTTGGTTGACCTTCAGTGACCTCTGAAAGGTCAAAAAAGTTGATTTTTCAAATTGATTTTCTGGTTTCAAATTTAGGTATATTTGATCAAAAAGACCCACTGAGGTCTAAAAATGTAAAATTTGCAAGGTCAAAGGTCAAGGTCATCAAACTAAATCACAAACTGCGTTTTCTAAGTTTCTCAACATTTTTGATTACAAATCAATATTTTTGGATGAAAGTCGGAAAATATATTCCTCTAAAGGTACTACACATATTAGCAATTAAATATTTATTATTAAAATTGTGCACCAGTTTTGAGATATTAGAACTCAAAAATTGAAAAAGGTCAAATTTCGAAACTTTTCAAGACTTTTCATCTTGCTTCAATTACTAACTTAGTAACTTACTTAGTTAGTCAATAACTACTTAGTAACTAGCTGACTTAGAAACTGACTTAATAACGATATGTTGACCATTGATTGACCATATAAGGCCAAAACGCCTACGGGCCTCCATAAGATTGCTTGCAATCTTGATCTCTAGTTATTTATTCTTCTCTGCACTTTTTCTCCTACTTCTAGCTAGGTCTGAGTTAACTCTTATATGCTCCTACTAGGGACCTTGAGTGAAATTGGCGGTAAAGAAATTTTTTATCTAGGTCAAGGTCAAAGGTCAAAATCTAGGTCAAATCAAAGTATTTTTCAAGTTTCTCGAATCCTGACACTACACTTCAATATTTTTGGCTAAGTTTTGCATACAGATAGATATTAGTGTTCTATTAGTGTGAGCCTTTTGCCGTCTGGACAAATTTTGTTTAGATTTTGAGATATTGAAGGTCAAAAAAGGTCTTTTTCAAGTTGCTTCAAATTGGCCAAATTTTTTTTTAAAAAGCATCTACAAGTTCTTAGGATTCTAAATCTGACATTAGTTTTGACCTTTGACCTTTAGTTGACCTTCAATGACCTTCAAAAGGTCAAAAAAGTTGATTTTTCAAATTGATATTCTGGATTCAAAGTTAGGTATATTATATCACAAAAGACCTACTGAGGTCTAAAAAGTAAAATTTGCAAGGTCAAAGGTCAAGGTCATCGAACAAAATCACAAACTGTGTTTTCTAAGTTTCTCAAAATTGGTGACTACAAATCAATATTTTTGAATGAATTTCAGAATATATATTCCTCTGAAGGTTCTACACGTATTAGCAATTGACTGTCTATTAAAATTATGCACCAGTTTTGAGAAATCAGAGCTCAAAAATTGAAAAAAGGTCAAATTTCGAATTTTTTCGAACATGCTTCAAATTGACCAAATTATTTTTTTGAAAATTATCTACTAATTCTCACAAGTTCAAATCTGACCTTAGTTTTGACCTTTGACCTTTGCTTGACCTTCAGTGACCTTCCAAAGGTCAAAAAATTTGATTTTTTAAATTGATTTTCTGGACTAAAATTTAGGTATATTTAATCACAAAAGACCGACTGAGTTCTAAAAAGGTAAAATTTGCAAGGTCAAAGGTCAAGGTCATCCAACTAAATCACAAACTGTGTTATCAAAGTTTCTCAAATTTGGAGACTACAAATCAATACTTTTGGCTAAAAGTCAGAATGTACATTTCTTTAAGGTTCTACACATATTAGCAGTTGATTAACTATTTTTTAAATTTTGCACCAGTTTTGAGATATAAGAGCTAAAAAACTGAAAAAAGGTCAAAATTCAAAAATTTTCAAGGTCAAATTTCAACTTGCTTCAAATTGACTAGCATTGCCAAAGGCGGTATTTTTTACTTATCTGATCTTGAATTATTACCGCCTTGTACAATCCATAACATCTCCACTGTTATTACGCTGAAATATTCAACGGTTTCCAGATTTCAATAATACCTACTCTATCAGGGGTATCGCGAAACCTTATTGATTGACAGATGTCGCGTGGACACGACGTGTGACTTCAGGCTGAATGACCAATCAAAACGTTATCGGGTTGAACTGCATAAACAAAACAGACTTCCCATCTACGATTTGAAATTCAATGATCTGATCGAGTGTTTCTTTAGAGTTAGAATATATTATGTAATTAAATGTACATTGGAAGGTAAGAGTCATTAATATAAATTAAATCATGCGATTCAATGTTGATTTAAAACTGATTTCGCGATAAAAATGCACGAAGACTGTAGCGGATAGCGGGTCATGTTGTCGATCGGTGATTGAATCTCAGCCTACATGTTCAGCGATCGTTTCAACGTTTATTGTTGAAATCTTCTCACCTTTCGTTATCCGATCGATGCTCCGGCATCCACTAAACTCTCATTGATATTTATCTGATAAAATATTTGTATTTTCATGATGAATTCGTGCAAAATTTGTTCGTGAAAAGTCCCTGTGAAAAGTGTACTTGTTTAGCTATTGCTGCAGGGCCGTCGTTGATTGGTCAAATTTTACCGACATAAACATTGAGTCGGTTTAGCACGTGGCTTTCTCATTTGTACAAGGCAGTCATAATAGAAATCAGGATAAGTAAAAGAGACCGACTTGGGCAAGGCTACAAATTGACAAAACTTTTTTTTAAAATCATCTATTAGTTGCCTGGTGTTAATATATGACCTTAGATTTGACCTTTGACTGACCTTCAAATTGTCAAAAACCCCTACAGGGCCTCCGTAAGATTGCTTGCAATCTTAAACCTCTAGTTATTCTTTATTTTTCTCTGCACTTTTTCTCCTATTTGTAACTAGATTCCAACTATCTTCTATATGAAACTACTAGGGACCTAGGTTGAACTTACCGGGAAAGGAATTTTTATCTAGGTCAAGGTCAAAGGTCAAAATCTAGGTCAAATCTAAGTAGTTTTTTTCAAGTTTCTCGATTCCTGACACTACACTTCAGTATTTTTAGCTGAATTTTTGCATACAGATAGATATTATTAGTATTCTATTAGTGTTAGCCGTTTGCCGTCTTGACAAATTTTGTCTAGATTTTGAGATATTGAAGGTCAAAAAAAGGTCAAAAAAGGTCTTTTTTCAAGTTGTTTCAAATTGACCAATTTTTTTTTAAAAAGCATCTACAAGTTCTCAGGATTATAAATCTGACCTTAGTTTTGACCCTTGACTTTTGGTTGATCTTCAATGACCTTCGAAAGGTCAAAAAAATTGATTTTTCAAATTGATTTTTCTGGATTCAAATTTAGGTAAATTTGATCATAAAAGATCCAGTGAGGTCTAAAAAAGTAAAATTTACAAGGTCAAAGGTCAAGGTTATCAAACTAAATCACAAACTGTGTTTTCTAAGTTTCTAAGTTTTGGTGACTACAAATTGATATTTTTGGATGATAGATTGGATATATATTCCTCTAAAGCTTCTACACATATTAGCAATTGACTACCTATTAAAATTGTGCTCCAGTTTTGAGATATTAGAACTCAAAAACTGAAAAAAGGTCAAATTTCAAAATTTTCAAGGTCAAGTTTCAACTTGATCTAAATTGACCAAACTCTTTTTTAAAACTCATCTACGAGTTCTCAGGATTCCAAATCCGACCTTACTTTTGACCTTTGACCTTTGGTTGACCTTCAGTGACCTCCGAAAGGTAAAAAAAATTCGATTTTTCAAATCGATTTTCTGGATTTAAATTTAGGTATATTTAGTCACAAAAGACATACCAGGGTCTAAAAAAGTAAAATTTGCAAGGTCAAAGGTCAAACTGTGTTTTTTAAGTTTCTCAGAATTGGTGACTACAAATCAATATTTTTTTTATGAAAGTCAGGATATATATTCCTCTAAAGGTTTTACATATATTAGCTATTGATTATCTATTATTAAAATTTTGCACCAGATTTGAGATATTAGAACTCAAAAACTGAAAAAAGTCAAATTTCGAAATTTTTTAAGGTCAGATTTTAACTTGCTCTTAATTGACCAAACTTTTTTTAAAAACCATCTACAAGTTATCAGGAGTTCAAATCTGACTTTAGTTTTGACCTTTGGTTGACCTTGGAAGAAACCAGGTAACCAACTTCATAACTTACTTAGTAATTTACTTAGTTACTAACTTAGTAACTTACTTAGTTAGTCAATATCTACTTAGTAACTAGCTGACTTAGAAACTGACTTAATAACCATGTGTTGACCATTGGTTGACCATATAAGGCCAAAATGCCTATGGGCCTCCGTAAGATTGCTTGCAATCTTGATCTCTAGTTATACATATTTTCATTGCTTTTGTGAACAATGGTTTTATTATACAATAAAGATTTTAACAAATTATATTGCATTCTTAACTCTGGTCTTGGGCCTATGACATTTAAATTTCCTCAAACTCCTTTATTTTATCATTTTCATCAATAATATGTCTAAGTTTCTTTATACCCCTTTTAACCCATTTTTCAAAATATATAACCTTTCTACCATACCTCAAACTGTTGTTATTCCATAATATATCATCATTGTTTAATTCATTATGTAAATCTTTATTGCCTAACCATTGTTTAACAAGTTCAACATAAAATGATGGCATTTCATCCTGTTTTAATTTTGGTTTCAACTCTGCATATTTTTTATATTGTAATCAAATATATCTACATGTCCCATTCTTTTTATAAAGTAAAGGAACATATGCTTCTAGCTTGACTCATAATTTTTTACATTTTTTATCCGTGATACCCACACCAATAGTGCAGCACTTTGCACAGAAAAAATGTCAACCATATTTAACCCACCATTTTCAATGCTTTGTCTTAGTATTTTTCTTTTGATCCGTTTACCTCCATGATAATGCTGCTTCAGATTGAAGATGAACTTGTATAAAGCATTATTAATCTCTTTCAAGACCGAGTCAGGTGCCTTAAAAACCATTTAATAAATTTGTTAATTGAGATGCTACTAAGCTTTTCACTAAATTAATTCTGCCAACAATGGATAAAGTTCTGTGTGACAATTGATTAATTATCTTGTTCATTTTAGTGATTTTTTTCCAGTTTTCTTGAATAGAAGCTGCCGATCCCCTGTTTCTAAAATGTACCCCTAAAATTTTCAATTTTGCATTTTTACCTAATTGCCATTTTTATCCTGCAGGTGATTCAAGAGAGTTTTTATTTCTTCCTATCCACATTGCCTCTGATTTTTGCATATTCAGCCTTAATCCAGAGACTTTATAGAAATCATCAATTACTTTTAAGAGTTCAATTAAAGAGTCTTTTTTGACAAATACTGTTGTATCGTCAGCATATATTGTTAACTTAATTTCTTTATCATTTGGCAATTTTAACCCTTCAACGTTTTGATTTTGGCTTACTTTACAAGCAAACATTTCAGTAGCAATGATGAATATTATAGCACTCAATGGACACCCTTGTCTCAGTCAAGCCTCTAACCTAAACCATTCTGTGAAATACCCATTATTTGAACAGCAGCTACCTTAAATTGATTGATGATATTATTCAGTATACAGACATAGAAGATCTCCCAGGTGCTATAATTAGTAATTGAAATGTGGTTCAATATGGAATAAAGCAAAAATAAAAAACAAGAACGAATTGAACTGACTGGATTTGAACCCTGATTTAAGGGATGCAAGTGCTAAGAGCTAACCATTACACCGTAGAGCCATGGATGATATGCACAGTCACCACATAAATATAGCTCCACATCCACTGACCCGGTTTCAGATGTGTAACTTAACAGAACATTTTCTTAAACATGTACTTCAGAGCATTCACAGGTTCATTGTTTGCATTTAAACGTGTAACTTAACTTCTCTATTATCACTATTTTCTCAACTCAAAAAGTCATTTCCAGTTTATCATAATAATAAAGATTTACCTGGCAAGTTTCAGCTCAACTTTCAATCCTCAGTCTAAATATGGACTTTCAAGGTTCAACAGCTAACTTTGAATGGACTGATCACGCATAGGTCGAAAATAGAAGTATCAGAAAATGTTTTAAACCATGCAATTGTCTTTAAAGCCTGAAAAAATTGTAACCATTTTATCTGCTCTATTTAGATTAATAGTGATTTAATCACAGGCCTACACCATGTAATTATGGTTTCATGGGGTTTTTCTTGAATATTTTACCTGTGTTTCTAGGCTAATGGAGACCAGGCAGCACTAGTTGAGGGTACTGTTAGTGAGGAGCTTGTACACACATCAGCCAGGTACAGAAGATCCACCAGCAGTGATGGAGATTTGCTGCATAAAATGGCAACTCTCAAAGGTGTGTGTTTGTTTATCCACTGGTATATAATTATGTCACCACCAACCAAAAAGTGGTGACATATAGTTGTGGTCTCCATTTTTTGTGACGGTGGTTGGTGGTTGATGATTGGAGGTTGGCATCTGTAACAAATTCTTACAACTTCCAATAACTTGACAACTTCTGTTTAGACTGACTTCAGTTTTTATCAAAATCATCTACATGTTGTCAGAAATAATTCAAATCTGACTTTAGATTTAAGATTTGACCTCCAATGACCTCAAGGTCAAAAAAGGTCAAAAAGGTATTTTTCCAATCATCTACAAGATCTTACAAGTTCAAAGCTGACTTTAAATTTGAGATTTAACCTCCAAAAGGTCTTTTTTTCAACTTGCTCCATTTTTTTCAAAATCATCTACAAGTTCTCAACAGTTCAAATCTGACCAAAGATTTGACATTCAATGTCCTGCTCAAGTTCAAAAAGGATTTAACATTCGATGACCGTCTCAAGGTAAAAAAATGTCTTTTTATGCCCCCACCACATAGTGGGGGGCCATATTGTCGACCTAGGTGCATCCGTCTGTCAGAAACACTGTCAGCATATATCAAAAAGACAATTGCTAAAAATGAATGGATACAGATAAAATACAAAAAGCCAAAAAATCAAATATTAAAGATATGGTCAGAGTTCTAAGACTAATAAGGAAATGAGAAAAACAACAAGAACGAACAGAATCTAGATATCAGTCTCTGAAATGAGGGTAAACTATAGAAGAAAAACAGCAACAAAAACAAACATTGATAAAGACAAAGGGGAAGGGGAGTGTTACCGGTGGAAAAAGCTTTAACCCACGGACTTGTAGTCACAAGTCTGCAGACCCGACACCAAACAAGACCAAAGAAGAAAAGTAATAGGGAGACAGAAGACCAAAGAAAGAAGAAACTAAAGAAAACGAGAAAGTAACAACAACAGAAAAAAGAAGAAGAAACTAAGAAGACAAAGAGTGAAAGGAAAAGACAAATAAAATTAGAATAAGAAGGAATCAACAGCAACAACAAATAGATTTTCAAGCTGGACTGAATGATGATGACATGAACAACATATAAACAAGACGTCCGTCTGTCTGTCCGTACATCCAGCAGTTTTCTCCAAAACCGCTACAGATATCACCTTCAAAGTTTCAGGGATAACTTATGAGTGCATATAGATGTACACTCGATACCTACTCCCTGTCTGTCATTTTGAAGTCAAATGCTAAAATCCTTGTTTGCAAACTTTAAGAAAAACGGCTTCACAGTTGCTTTTTATGTCCCCACCACATAGTGTGGGGCCATATTGCCGGCCTTGGCACGTCCGTCTGTCCGTCCGTCCGTCCGTCCGTCCGTCCGTCCGTCCGTCCGTCCGTCCGTCCGTCCGTCCGTCCGTCCATCTGTTCTCCAAAACCGCTACAGATATCACATTCAAATTTTCAGGGATAACTTATGAGTGCATACAGATGTGGATGAAAATTTTTAAATCGAAACGTACTTCCTGTCAGCCATTTTGAAGTCAAATGGTAAAATCCTTGTCTGCAAACTTTAAGAAAAACGGCTTCACAGTTGCTTTTAAAACTTTAACATCTTGTTCAGCTCACTTCATTCTAGATCTGATTAGGTTTTGAACCTGTTAGCTCAGTCATGGCAGCCATTTTGAATGTCTTAAGAAAAGTTAGCGTGCGATAATACTTTGTATCATATTGAATGGTGTTTTTGAGTTTTCATACTTTAACTATTTAGTAGCTTTATAAATAATTTCAGATGTACTTTCTTGTAAAAGCCTATGTTATTGTTAACAGTAGTTAAATGTGATAATTTTGTAAAAAAAAATCAGCAAAAAGTCATATTCACTTTTTTATTGTCGGCCATTTTGGATTTTTCCGTCCTAAAATCTTGCCTGTAAAGTCTTGTCTACGCGTTTTTCAGGTGAACCATTTGGTAGATCAATTTCAAATTTTCAGGGATGATTCTTAGTGTGAAAATCTACATCTGATCATTTTTTGGCATTCTGTGTAAATGTCAAGGCAGCCATTTTGGATTTTCTGTCCTAAAATCTTGTCTGTAAAGTCTTGTCTACGCCTTTTCAGGTGAACCATTTGGTACCATTTTTTCAGGGATGATTCTTAGTATGAAAATCTAGAAACAGATTAGTTTTTTGACATTCTGGGTAAATGTCAAGGCAGCCATTTTGGATTTTCCATCATAAAATCTTGTCTGTAAAGTCTTGTTTACATGTTTTCTGGTTAACTGTGTGACGGATCAATTTAAAATTTTCGGGGATGGTTCTTAGTTTGAAAATCTAGAACTGACTTAATTTTTGGCATTCTGGGTAATTTTTAAGGTGGCCATTTTGGATTTTCTGTCCTCAAATTGTGTTGGTAAAGTCTTGTCTACTCATTTTCTGGATAACCATTTGATGGGATCACCCATGGGTCATTTTGTACACATTTGTGTTCTTGTTTTATTTTCTGTCACCATGTGGGCCCAGTACCCACGGTACTAATTTTTAAACTTTAAAATCTTGTTCAGCTCACTTCATTCTACATCTGATTAGGTTTTGGACATGTTAGCTCAGTCATGTCAGCCATTTTGAATGTCTTAAGAAAAGTGATAATACTTTGTTATGTCCCCACCACATAGTGTGAGGCCATATTGTCGGCCTAGGCGCGTCCGTCCGTCTGTCTGTTTGTCTGTCTGTCCGTCCGTACGTCCGGCAGTTTTCTCAGAAACCGCTACAGATATTTCCTTCAAATTTTCAGGGATAACTTGTAAGTGCTTCACAGTTGCTTTTAAAACTTTAATATCTTGTTCAGCTTACTTCATTCTACGTCTGATTAGGTTTTGGACCTGTTAGCTCAGTCCTGTCAGCCATTTTGAATGTCTTAAGAAAAGTTAATGTGCGATAATACTTTGTATCATATTGAATGGTGTTTTTGAGTTTTCATACTTTAACTATTTAGTAGCTCTATAAATAATTTGAGGTGTACTTTATTGTAAAAGCCTATGTTATTGTTATTGGTTATATGTGACAATTTTGTAAAAGGAAATCAGCAAAAACTCATAATCACTTTTTTATTGTCGGCCATTTTAGATTTTTCCGTCCTAAAGTCTTGTCTGTAAAGTCTTGTCTATGCTTTTTCAGGTGAATCGTGTAATAGATCAATTTCAAATTTTCAGGGATGATTCTTAGTATGAAAATCTAGATGTGACTAGTTTTTGGGCGTTCTGGGTAAATGTCAAGGCAGCCATTTTGGATTTTTCGTCTTATAAATCTTGTCTGTAAAGTCTTGTGTACACATTTCAAGGTGAACCGTTTGGTAGATCAATTTCAAATTTTCAGGGATGATTCTTAGTATGAAAATCTAGATCTGATTAATTTTTTGGCATTCTTGATAAATGTCAAGGCAGCCATTTTGGATTTTCCATCTTAAAATCTTGCCTGTAAAGTCTTGTCCACGCGTTTTAACTGTTTGGTAGATCAATTTCAAAATTTTCAGGGATGATTCTTTGTATGAAAATCTAGATGTGATTAGTTTTTTGGCATTCTGGGTAAATGTCAAGGCAGCCATTTTGGATTTTTCATCCTAAAATCTTGTCTGTAAACTTTTGTCTATGCGTTTTCAGGTCAACCGTTTGGTAGATCAATTTCAAATTTTCAGGGATGATTCTTAGTTTGGAATTTTAGATCTGTTTAGTTTTTTGGCATTCTCGGTAAATGTCAAGGCAGCCATTTTGGATTTTCCGTCCTAAAATCTTGTCTGTAAAGTCTTGTCTACGCGTTTTCAGGTGAACCATTTGGTAGATCAATTTCAAATTGTCAGGGATGATTCATGGAAATCTAAAACAGATTAGTTTTTTGGCATTCTGGGTAAATGTCAAGGCAGCCATTTTGGATTTTCCATCCCAAAATCTTGTCTGTAAAGTCTTGTTTACATGTTTTCTGGTTAACTGTGTGACAGATCAATTAAAAATTTTCAGGAGTGGTTCTTAGTATTAAAATCTAGCCTAGATCTGACTAATTTTTTGGCATTCTAGGTAAATTTTAAGGTGGCCATTTTGGATTTTCTGTCCTCAAATTGTTTCTCAGCAAAGTCTTGTCTACTCATTTTCAGGATAACCATTTGACAAGTTCACCCATTGGTGGTGACATTTTGTAAACATTTGTGTTCTTGTTTCAACTTGCTTCAAATTCACAAATTTAGTTATTTAGTTTATTGTGGGTAAATTTTAAGGTGGCCATTTTGGATTTTCTGTCCTCAAATTGTTTCTCAGCAAAGTCTTGTCTACTCATTTTCAGGATAACCATTTGACAGGATCACCCATTGGTGGGGACATTTTGTACACATTTATGTTCTTGTTTCACAACTTGCTTCAAATTGACAAATTTTGTTTCAAAATCATCTTTTATGTTCTCAGAAGTTCAAACCTGACTTTTGAATTGAGATTTCACCTTCAATGACCTTCTCAAGGTCAAAAAATGGTATTTTTGAACTTGCTTCAAATTTACCTTTTTTAGTTCACATGTCGAGCTATTGGAATCTCTCACTTATCCGTCTGTCTGTCCATTTGTCTGTCTGTCAACAATTGGCCCGTTTAAAACCTCTGTCAATAGGATTCCCGTTTTAAGTTATTTTTGTTCAACATCAATATAGAAACCCCCCCCCCCTTGACTCCTGGTTCAAAAGCTTGCCTATTTTCAAAATGGCCGCCATTTTTGTCTTACGAAATTCACTTTTGGACCAATAGTGTCAATAGGATTCCTGTTTTAAGTTATTTTTGTTCAACATCAATACAAAAAACTCCCATATGACTCCTGGTTCAAAAGCTCGCCTATTTTCAAAATGGTCACCATTTTTGTCACGCGAAATTCACTTTTGGCCTTTCTCCTAGCTTTACAAATAATTTCAGAAAAAAAAGTTATATCAGTTTTTTTCAGCCATTTTACTTAACATTGATTTGTCCATCTGTCTCGCGAAATCCACTCTTGGATCATTTGCCTTAAACTCCGTGGCATTTTTCTTTATTCCTTTTTGTTTTGAATTTTTTACACCATAAACATTAACTAACTACTCAATATGCAACTTTTCACCACGTAGAATTTTAAAATATTAAGTTTGAAAATTCCATTTTTATAATGGAGCTCAATGGGAAAAATGACATAATTTGGTTATTTTTCAAATGTAGCGGTGCGATTTTCTTGAAATTGACAGATATAATAAATATTGGTAAGACGAAATGTTTGATGAAAAATGAAGAAAATTCACCATCCTGGTTACGCAAAATATAGAAAAACATGAAATAATCATAAAAACCTGTAAAATAGATTGAAGGGGGTGATATTCATTTTGATGTGCCTTTCACTACTACATGGTAACCATAGTTTTGGTAATTGTTTACTAATTTTAAAAGCATATCTTCCAGCATGTGTATCAAGCGGAAGTAATACAATAAGTGAGTTATCATTAATTGGAATGGTATTATTATATTCCTTAGCAATGATGACAAAACGGTAAAATCAATCATATCACATACTTGTTCTTACCATCAAATCGATCTGTTATAATGCATATTAAACAATATAGCAGTAGATCTTCAAATTCAAGAATTGAGCTAAATTGTAAGATAATAGATAAATTGCTAATCTCTCTGTATAATCCCTTTCTCTGAATCATACTAAATTATAATATTTCGGTATGCTTATTTTAGCTGCTGTAGTTTAGGTCACTTGATGAGATATTCAGTAACATGCTGTCACCAGAGACAAAACTTGACACTAAATAATCACTCGAAATAAACGATATGAATTCTTCATATTTTTTTCTTTTGAATACATCTATTTTTGAAAATTAGCATTCAAAGCTTTTCAATGCAATCATGCACTGTGCAAAATGTGCGGTATCTCTCATTTTATTTCAAGAGATTTGGACAAATAGTTTGTATATATCTATAGAATCCCCCAAAATATAGTTAGATATGATATCTCTGATACGGACAAATTTGCGTATCGAACCAGTTCTACTTAACTATTTGATGGTATGCCACAGAATAGGTCCCATATTATACCCGTGGTAATCAGGAGATTTGCTAACTATATTATACATCTTTTATCTATACACTCTTAAAACACTGACTATACTTAACTATTCTTACAATATCGGACATGAAGAACAAGAGATATGGTGCCTATTCTGTGCTAAAAACAGCAGATATCAGCTTATTTCAGGAGATACTCTCATATCAGACTTCCCAAAACAGGAGATACGGTAACGTCATCAAGTCTCATTATTTGCAACGCTAATTAGGTAACATCACTTATCTGGCTTATTAACAATTACTCCGGTAGATAAGTCATTAAATAGACAAATAGGGAAAATCTAAACCATATTCTTTATCTCTTGTTTATCAATAAAGTTTAATGTTAATAAAATAAAGCACTTAGGTTTTAACTAATGTACGGCATTCTTCGGTACATACTGTACTGTTAATAATAATTTATTATGCAATAATTAATCCGTATGTTAGGGTTAATAGATTAATCTCTACAGCTGATGGCTCTTAATTCCACAAAAATAATTTGCAAAATAAGTTTTTTCATATATATTTGATTGTATAATGCCCAGATGCCCCTCATGTTATGATTAACATTGTGTTAAATTTTTGATTCAATCAATTAAATCATTGTAAAGTTAATTTTTGGAATTTTTAATTGATTGGTTTTCCTCACATTTTTATTCCATTGTTTCTCTGTCACATTAAGTTTATAGCAAACAATATTTAAATCCCCCTCTAACAAAGGTACAGACAACCATTCACTTTGCCAACCAAAACAGCAGTCATGACAAAGAACTGCTCAATGTTCAGTAAACACATTATGCATTTTATACAGACCCGTACCTAAGGACCCCCCTCCCTGTGGCCAACAATTCTTTCAAAATCATGTAGTTTTCACCATTCACATACATGTATTGACATTCCAGAGCAATATAATAAGTCAAACTTTAATCCCTAATTATTCAATTTCTATGATTTGAGTTTTGTTCACACTGATAGATAATCTGTTTGTTACAGTTAATGGATTAATTTCCACAGCCAATGGTTCTAATTTCAACCGAAAAAATAATTTGCAAATTAAGTTTTTCATAATTATTTGATTGTATAATGTCCCTTATGTTATGATTAACATTGTGTTAAAATTTGGATTTAATTGATTGACTCAACGGAAAGTTAATTTTTAATCAATGGGTTTCCTCACATTTTTACTCCATTGGGTTTCCTTACAATTTTAGTCAATTGTTTCTCTCAAAATCCTACATAGTTTTACCAATCTGAGCACTGAAAATTATCAATTGTGACCAGTGGGTATGTTTTGAAACTTGATCCTCTGGGCTAAAACTTATTACGAGCCTGTAATATATTGGATGTATTGCTACGATTTCTTCTGACAAATCTCTGATAATAAATTAGGAAACATGCATTAAGTTTGCATGATACAAGTGATGTTAAGCCATGCTAAAACAAAATTAAAACTTGAATTCTCTCACATTTTGCAATTTATTTTTTTCTGTTATCAATATAATATCTGAGATATAAACCAGGGATATAAACAACAGATTAGTCCATGATGTATATTAATACATTTGTTTCTACTACAATTGGACCATTTCTTTTTATTACAGCTAGTTTTATTAACCTTCCTTTGTTTTCCATTTCCAAATATATATATTCAAAAGGTGCGAGATTCGGTATGTTTAGTCGTTTGATAATGAAAATAAAGAAGCGGGTACATTTTCCATTAATTCCTACATGTAATGTTTCATCTGACAAAGCGATGATTACACTTTGAACAAACAAATTGGAGCATGGTAGAACAAACTAATGCAAATAACATATTGACATACAGTATGTCAGAGCAATATGATAAGTAAAACTTTAATCCCCAATTATTCAATTTCTTTAATATGAGTAATATGAGTTTCGTTAACACTGATAACTAATCCATTTGTTAGTGGTAATGGATTAATTTCCTACAGCCAACAGTTCTAAGTTCCACAAAAATAATTTGAAAACTAAGTTTTTCATAATTATTTGATTGCATAATGTCCCTAATGTAATGATTAACATTGTGTTAAAATTTGGATTTAATTGATTGACTCAACGGAAAGCTATTTTTTAATCAATGGGTTTCCTGACATTTTTACTCCATTGTTTCTCTGCCACATTAAGTTTATAACAAACAACATTTAAGGCCCCCTCTTACACAGGCACAAACAACCACCTGTATTCACTTTGCAAACCACAAAAATAGTCTTGACACAGAACTGCTCAAATACCTCACCTCAAATACATTACGCATTTTAAACAGGCCCGTACCTATCTATGGAATTTTTTCTGCATCTTTATTCGATTTTCACACTTTTGTATTTGATTACAACCATTCGATATTCCACTCTATTAAAATGATTCGAAACACGTAATAAATTTGTTTGTTTTTACACATTTATATTTGATTTATGTACCTATATATGCGGTAAATGCACTTGTATATGCGGTTTATGTTATTCAGTGTTTGGTAAAATATCACATATTTAAGTCCATGTACACACACGAACAAAGACAGTTGACACATATATTTAGAACACGCATCAAATACAAATACACTTTAGAACCAAGCAATGTTCATTTACCGAACAAACATAGAGTACAAAATAGCACGGACATATAGTGACTTACCCCACATAATTAATGACATGTTTCACATAAAATTATGTGGGGTAGGTCACGTGACTTACCCCACATAAATGACACATGCTGCATGTAGTATAAAACCATTCGGTAAATCACGTGACCAGTGACGTAGAAATTTCAAAATGGATGAAACAAGCGAGGAAAAAGAATTTGAATACGATTCATATTCACAATTCAGAGAGGAAATTGAGAAGTTATTAGATCATTACAACAGGCATGAGGCTACATAAACGATCCTTTCTTAATAGAAGATACGTTTTCACGATTGGAGAATCACACCAGAGCTCTTTGAATATATAGATGGCGCAAGTCACATGGTCGAAGTCACGTGACTTACCCCACATCAAAACAGTGAACAATGGTTAATATAAAATCATTCGGTAAGTCACGTGACGTACCCCACAAATGAATATGTTTAGCACAAATGAATATGTTTACCCAATACGAATGGTACTTGGCATTGCACATATTTAAAATACACTTTTGAAGCATCTTACATATTTGTTGTGTAAGACAGTCAATTATATGTGGGATTGTAGTTACCATTTGTTGTAACTGGTTTTGTTTATGTTCGGTTTAACTTACTCCGTGGGGTAAAAACCGAAGATATTAATGTTACGAATATTGATGCAATAAATACACTATACCTATCAAGTAACGATTCCCTCACCTTGGCCAACAATGCTTTCAAAATCATGTAGATTTTCACCATTCACATACAATGTACATGTATTGATGTCAGAGCAATAGAAGTAATACTTTAATCCCTAAGTTATTTTCAATTTCTATGAAATGAGTTTTGTTCACTGATAACTAATCCGTTTGTTAGAGTTAATGGATTAATATCTAGAGACGATTGTTTTAATTTCCACAGAAAGTAATAATTTGCAAATTAAGTTTTTCATATTTATTTGATTGTATATGATTAACATTGTGTTAAAATTTGGATTGGATCGATTAACTCATTAGAAAGTTAATTTTTTGATTTTTAATTGATGACTTTTCTTAACTTTCTTTAACTTTAACTTTAAATATAACTAAATAATGTGTATAAAGTGAATCTATCAGTTTTATTTTGTTTGTTTAATTACTTAACGCTGACAGTGCATTGTCAATCATTAATAAGCCAGATAAGTTAAAGAAATAAGAAACGATGACGTCATTTCATATAGTTAGCCTCCTGTTTTTAGAGCTCTGATTTAATAGTATATCCTGAAATAGGCCAGAAGAAGCTGTTTTCCATAGAATTGGCGGGTATGTCTCGTTCTATTGGTCCAATAGAGTGGTAAGCAAACTATTTGTTAGCCTAGATATATAACGCAGCCTATATTAGCTCATATTTCGTAGAGTTGAAAATAGTACTAACTATACTAGTTGTCCGCCAAATCTCTTGGTATAGGTTGTGTCTCTACAACACAGGAGATACGGGAGATATTTCACACTATGACAGTTGATATTAGAGCATAGATAACAGGAGATTCTATTACTATATAGCCCTTTTGGCACAGTGATGAATTTAGTGATCTGACCCTTAAAAAACTTTTCAGGGGGAATATGTAGTTTGCCCACCTGTAGCCCTTAGGTGTATCATCTTTTTTTTAGCCATATTTTGCTAGGCCTGCTGGAATCCCTATTTCAGTGTACAAGTTTAGCATTGTTTTCCCATTGATCATTTGAGTTCTCATGTCAATAAATGGATCGAAAAATGATAGAGTAGTTTATTTTATTGTAAAAATTAAAAATAAAAGTTTTGGTCAGGAAAGGAACAGGTGAAATCCTTGGGATATATATTATTATTATTATGAGCTTTATTATACTTGTATCCCACATTTGGGCAAAGTGTACAGCTTAAACAGAAAAAATGAAAAAGCTCAACTAATTATCTATATATTATATTAACTAATCAAAGGGTGCTTGATCATTGCAAGATTTTATTGGATGCATTTGTTTTTTCTCTCTCAATAAAAATATTAGATATATATTTTGCTAGTATATTTAATATTATTCCCTCTGAATTAAATAGAAACATTAATTATCCCACCGAACGAAGTTCGAGGGGGATATAGAAAAGCCGTCCGTCCGTCCGTTCGTTCGTCCGTCCGTCCGTTCGTGTGTCCAGGCAATAACTCAAATACCGGTAGACAGATTTCATTCAAATTTTATAGGCTTATGCCTTATGGGTGTAGGACCTCTGCTCCAGAAGGAATTTTCAATATGGCCGCTTAATTCAAAATGGTGGCCATTTTTTGGAAAAAATATAATCTTTAATAACTCAAATACTAGTGGATGGATTTGGTTCAAATTTTATAAGCTGTTGCCTGGGTACAAAGGAGCCTTGCTCAGGAAGACATTTTCAAGATGGCCACCAAATTTTAAAATGGTGGCCATTTTTCGTAAAAAAAAGTTATCTTTGATAACTCAAATGCCATTGAATGGATTTGGTTCAAATTGTACATGCTAATGCCTAGGGACATAGGAGCTCTGCTTGAGAAAGGATTTTCAAGATGGCAACTAAATTTCAAAATGGCGGCCATTTTTGGTAAAAAAACATTTTCTTTGATAACTCAAATACCATTCAATGGATTTGGTTCAAATTTTACTTGATGATGCCTAGGGACATAGGAGCTCTGCTCGAGAAGGGATTTTCAAGGTGGTAGCTAAATTTCAAAATGGCCGCCATTTTTCATAAAAGAACGTATCCTTTGATAACTCAAATACCAGTTGATGGATTTGGTTCAAATTCTATATGCTGATGCCTAGGGACAATGAAGTTCTGCTCAAGAAGACGTTTTCAAGATGGCCACTAAATTTCAAAATGGCCACCATTTTTGGTAAAAAACTTAATCAATGATAACTCAAATACCAGTGGATGGATTCGGTTCCAATTTTATATGCTGATGTTTAGGGAAAAAGGAGATCTGCTTCAGAAGAAATTTCAAAGGCGTTATCTGAATTTCAAAATGGCTGCCATTTTTCATAAAAAGGTAATCTTTGATAACTCAAATACCATTGGACTGATTTCTTCAAATTTTAAATACTGATGCCTAGAGATTTTTTATATAGTATAAACTTTATTGAAGTAAAGTAAATACATTTTTGGCCACCAATCGCCATATTGGCATTATAGGTTGGCCATCACTTACATTGTAAAAAATTAAGTATAGTATCTAGCTGTTTGAGGACGACTGTGCATCGAAGGGTATCCCAGGGAACAGAGGGGTTTGTGCCTAGTAGATGTGTAGAAAACAAGATAAATACATTAAGAGTTCTCCAGGGCTTAGATGAGGCCTCTTTGCTATGTATTGTTGTCATGGAGAAAATTGCTGACGATGATAAAAAGTTTACTTAGTTCTGCTAAGGATAATGTCTCGTCACAATATAAGAGAAAATTAAGTTTATCATCCATGTTTGTTAGTTGACTGATCTTATTATAAAAATTATTGTTGACCTCTTCCATCAGGGCATGCCTATTAATTTGGCTTAGAGGACAATTGAAAAATAAATGTTTTAGTGTTTCGGGTTTGCCGCAAGAACAATGAGCCGAGTCTATAAAAGTAAATTGGTGTGCAAAAAGTCTTGCTTTCAAAAATAAGTCAACACGAGCTCTGTTGAGAGTGATTTCTTGAGACATTGTTAAATTAATCAGGGACGTTGAACTGATTATTCTCTTGGGCAGATAGTGTTTATTACTTTCTTTTTTGAACGATGGTAGGGAAAATTTTAAGGCATATTCTAAAAGAGGTTTAGGTAGTTTGTTCCACAGTGATATTGCATTAGGAATAGGAGATTTAATAAATTGGGCAGTTGACCTTATAGGAATTTGGTATACATGTACCTCTGTATTGCTTGTTCTTCTGGTAGCTGGATTTTTGAATTCTTCGAATATTGAAGATACATAGGAGGGTACCTGGTTTCTGATTACTTTGTACATGAAGTTAAGAATGTGTTGTTCCCTCCTTTGGGATAGTGTGCACCAGTTTAAGACCCCCATAACTTTACCTGTATCAGAGCCACGGAGACACCCAGAACACAATAATGCAGCCTGATAATGTAACTTGCTAGGGATATTGATCAGTACTTGAGTTGATGAATGATAAAGAATGTCTGCGTAGTCAAAATGAGGCCTTATGAATGAGTTGTACATTGTCTCCAAATGTTTCGAGTTAATTTTTGATGTAAGTGCCTTCAATGGATTAAGCAGTTTTTGTACTCTCTTGACAATGTCATATATATGATTTTTGTCAGAAAGAATATAATCAAAAGTATACCCTAGATGCTTATGAAGATTATTCCTTTTAATTTCCCCATTTCCAAGCTAAAGGTGGCGGAGAAGGAAATACACAGCCCTGGCTTTGAAAGATAACTTTTCAGGCTTGAAATCTAGTTTCCATTTTAAAATCTTGATCATGGTACCCAGCTTCACAGATTCCAGCAACTTTAATCTGATCTAGTTCTATTCTTTGGGTGAGTATGTCAAAACGAGCACCGTTATCAGAGCCGATGCTGTTTATATTGCTGAATAAAACGTTCAAATGATCAAAATGGACCACATTTCTACTCGGTGGACCTGGGTTAGTATGAATATCACCTGCCCTTATAAGTAATACTTTTAATAGATTGCAAGATAAGATAAGGTAGATGAGGTGAATCCACGAATAAGATAATGAAAAAATGGTTAAAAGGCATTTTCTAGTGCTTGACCATTTTCTGAGCCTCGTGTATTTAAAGGTGCTAAAGGGAATGAGTAACGCCATAATTGAAATGTACGTCAGAATAAAACAATTTTTCGTAGCAACAAGTAATTGATCGGCTATCGACAAATGCCATGTTACATCGATCATAACTACTAAAAGCGTGAGACAATAAATCATAAGTAGATTGAATTTTGCCAAAATATGGAAGCACATTTGTTTCTTTTGCTGGAAGTTTTAAATCTGTGAACAGCATTAAAGGAATTAAAGAAGCCCACCCTTGCCCTATATTGGAGTAAATCAATATTCATTTAACCTATACCTGACCTTCCCCACCCAGACCCAAGGATCCCCCCAGATGCACATCGTCCATGAAGAATCAGCTTTTGGTAATACATGCAATCAGAAATATAGTCATCAGCAGTGCAGCTGTAACAAGTTAATATTAAATTCAGTTATTCCAAATTCTTAAATATCAAGAAAATGCATATTTCCAGAGGACAATGAGCATAGTAATACAAAAATATATAACATATAAAGTCTACCAATCTACTTTTAGTAATACCATGGGCTTAGCTAGTTGAAAGCCCATGGTAATACTCATGGAGGTAAAAGTAAAATCCCAGACTAAATTGGGTTGGGCATCTTACATATGGAATAGTGCTAGAACTATTAAGTTGTATCGAAAGATCATGTTTACCTTGATAACTCTTAAATCAAAAGGTGCTAACTAGTCATGAAATCATTAACTTCATCAATATCATTGGCAATCATAGTCTAAATCAAGTTGGGTAGCTTACTTATACAGTAGAATAGTTAAGGTACCAAAGATTATTATTATATGTACATTGTTAAAACCGTATGAGATTTTATGAAAAATAGGGAGCATTTAGTATGGTGTAATATGCTAAGACTTGTTGGGGAGCTTTCTTTTAGTATAATAATGATTGATACCATAAATTACCAAACTTGAAAACCCATGAAGCCCATGATTCACTAATTTAAGCAATGTTAATTAATCATGTCATTCAAGCAGTAAGACCTTAAGTCACGCATTGACTTAGTTTGACTTAAAGCTAGGTTTGCTTGATTAAATGTGATCATCATTTTTGAATGACACATTTAGTTAACATTGCTTGACTAATGTGTGACTCTAGGTCTTAATGTTTGTAAGGTCAAGCAATGCTAATTAAATGTGTCATTCAAGTCACACATTAGTCAAGCAATGTTAATTGCCCTTTGAAATGGCATTATTGTACTAGTAATTTTCAATTCCAATCGTGAAACTTGCCTGCTTAAGATTTTACGGGAAATCAACACGGGATGAAGATTGTTCACCTTCCTGGCTTACCTCTGAAAGCCTGTACCTTGTTATCTCTTTATATAGGTTAGCGAGAGCGCTGCGCCTGCGCAGTTTTAAACTTTGGTGCACACTTTAAAAGCTCTGCCTATAGGATTCCTGTTTTAAGTTATTTTTGTTCAACATCAATATAGAAAAGTCTCCTTTGACTCCTGGTTCAAAAGCTTGCCTATTTTCAAAATGATTGCCATTTTTTGTCTCGCGAAATTCACTTTTGGCCTATTTTCTAGCTTTACAAATAATTTCAGGTGTCCTGCATTGTTAAAGCCATGTCAATGTAAAGAGTAGTTGTATGGAATAATTTTGTATCCAAAAATTGGCAGAAAGTTATATCCCCTTTTTATTTTCAGCCATTTTAGTTAACATTGATTTGTCCATCTGTCTCGCGAAATCCATTTTAGGACAATTTGCCTTAAAACCTCTGTTCATATGATTCCCATTTTCAGTTATTTAGTTCAACATCAATACAGAAAAGTCTCCTGTGACTTCTGGTTCAAAAGCTAGCCTATTTTTAAAATGGTCCCCATCTTACCCACGGTACTTTTTATTTCAAAATCATCAAGTTCTCAGAAATTCAAATCTGACTTAAGATTGAACTCATAATATTGTAAGCAATTAGGTGGTGACATTTTGTCATGTTAATGGCTTGTTTGACATGTTTTCATCAATTAAATCAATGTTTATTTTTGAAATATGAGTGTCCCATTTTTTGGACCACCCTGTTTATTGTTTAAATCATTAACTTAAGGAAAACATTATATTTTTAAAAAATGATACTGAATATCTTTTTGGGGTTTCAGATCCAATGTTACCCTCAGAGAGCGAGCTGATTGGCCAGTCATCAGATGTGGAGGTCGAAAAATCCCAGCAGCAAGAGACCCAAGAATAAAATATCATAAGTGACATGAAACCAACATAAGTGACATCTTTGAATCAAATGATGTTAATTATAGTTCAGTTATATACTTGCAGTGTGGAAATCCCAGAATCTAACACATGGTTTATTGACTAGTGCTGAGATCCTCTCTCCAGACACCTGTATCATGATAAATACCTTTAGACAGTTTAACAATAGGTGTATATTGTATTGTATTGTATTTTGTTAACCACTAATGCTGGTGAGCAATACCTCTAGGGTATATCCTGTATAAACATGTACGGTTGTAATTGTAAATGAATGCAATCATGAAAAGCAGACCCAGGAACTCCTCCTTGAAGAGCCCTGTGTTCTTTTATGTGCACTCATACATACATGTAGTCATACAAGTATACACCACAGTCTTTTGTACGTGTTGTGGATCACTCAAGTCAAACACTCTAGAGAACTTTACGAAAACAAGCAAATTAAGTCTTGTCTGAACCAGGGATTGAATCTAGGATATACATGTATTATTATATTATTTAGACCTTTTATACAAGGTGTCTCAAAAAAGGAAACCAAGATTAAATCGCTAATTTCTCAAAGATGAATAATGTTAGGGGAAATTTGCAGGTACCTTCACTGGTGTAGCATTGGTATTTTGTTAGTGTACACCATGAGTGAGCGAAGTGAACGAGCTTTGAGTTGGGTTTGGGGGGTTCTCTCCCCCAAGGCAATTTAACTGAAATGAAATTGCGTTTGAAGCATTCTGGGAAATTCGACTAATATGGACTAAAACTGTACAATGTATCATTTTGCTTTTCATATACATGTATTGTTACTTCATGTATTCAGAATATCCAGAATTTTAAAGTCACAGTGGTTCAATTTCCATAGTACCCTTATGTATCTGATAGTTATATAAATTCAAATATGTCCATATTATCTGACCAATATAAGATATTTCACTTTTTATCGCACCCTAAGGTGCTATATTGTAATCAGTTTGCCGGGCGGTTGGGCGGGCAGGCGGCTGGGCCGTTGGGCGGGCGGCCCGAATAATCTTGTCTACAGGTTTCCAGCCAAACCGTTTGAGGGATTCATTTGAAATTCTCAGGGATGTTTCTACCTATGAAAGTTTAGAACTTATTAGTTTTTGGGCATTCTGGGTAAATGTTAAGGCGGCCTTTTTGGATTTTCCGTCCTAAGATCTTGTCTGTCAAGGCTTGTCTACAGGTTTCCAGCCAAACCGTTTGAGGGATTCATTTGAAATTCTCAGGGATGTTTCAACCTGTGAAAGTTTAGAACTGATTAGTTTCGGCATTCTGGGTAAATGTTAAGGTGGCCATTTTGGATTTTCCGTTCTAAAACCTTGTCTGTCAAGGCTTGTCTACAGGTTTCCAGCCAAACCGTTTGAGGGATTCTTTTGAAATTCTCAGGGATGTTTCTACCTATGAAAGTTTAGAACTGATTACTTTTTCGGCATTCTGGGTAAATGTTAAGGCGGCCATTTTGGATTTCCGTCCTAAAATCTTGTCTGTCAAGGCTTGTCTACAGGTTTCCAGCCAAACGGTTTGAGGGATTCATTTGAAATTCTCAGGGATGTTTCTACCTATGAAAGTGTAGAACTGATTAGTATTGCGGCATTCTTGGTAAATGTAAAGGCGGCCATTTTGGATTTTCCGTCCTAAAATCTTGTCTGTCAAGGCTTGTCTACAGGTTTCTAGCCAAACCGTTTGAGGGATTCATTTGAAATTCTCAGGAATGTTTTTACCTATGAAAGTTTAGAACTGATTAGTTTTTCGACATTCTGGATAAATGTTAAGATGGCCATTTTGGATTTTCCATCCTAAAATCTTGTCTGTCAAGGCTTGTCTACAGGTTTCCAGCCAAACCGTTTGAGGGATTCATTTGAAATTCTCAGGGATGTTTCTACCTATGAAAGTTTAGAACTGATTAGTTTTTCGGCATTCTTGGTAAATGTTAAGGTGGCCATTTTTTGATTTTTCGTCCTAAAATCGTGTCTGTGAAGGCTTGTTTTAAAAAATAGAAAAGAATTTCCCATTTAGAGCAATGTTAAATTAAAACATTTTTTTAGAAATAACAAAACAGTCAATCTTTCCAATTTTCACATATTTTGTAATACATCAGTATATCTTTTACCAGGATATTTTTCAGGAAAATCTGATTGTAGAAAAAAAGCTGATACACTGTGAAGTAATACCTTAAAACGTGTCTCTTGAGGGTCATTTACAGGTTTCATGGATTCATCCTAAAATTTTAGAGATATTTCTATGGAAAGTTTAGAACTGATTAGTTTTTAGGCAGTCTGGGTAAATGTTAAGGTGGCCATTTTGAATATTCCATCCCGAAAAGTGTATTCTGTTCAAGGGTGCGATTCTGTTCACCGTGTGGCTTATTGTGATTTTATAACAGGGGGTCTATGGAAAATCTCCTTGACCTAGAAGTTACATTTTCAAAGAAAATTTAATTTCAAAGCTGATAAGCACTTTTTGAAACCACATATCTAGATGTAATTTAACATGGTGATTTTGAATATGATGTCTACTATCACTTTGACTGAAGTTTGAATATTTAATGATGTAAATCAAGATTATTTCTACTCGCATCTAGTCTACAGTGCTCACCACAGATACATTAGACTACATGGCATCTTGATTTTCGATCACTTTTCCCAGACCATGGTGATTTGAGACTTCATACTTTCCAATAATGTCTAGATACACTAAATATCCCTTAAAGGATTGGTATCAATATGGAGAACTGAATTCAACAAAGTTTTTCTCTTAAATCAATCATTGAAAACATTCTGTAAAAAACATGGTATTTTATGTAATATTGACTGATTGACAACAATTCAATGCAAAAATTATTTAGAAATATTTTATATAACTGTTTTTGTTAACATTTCTTGTTTTTTTAGTGCAATTGTTTTTGCTCCTTTCTACCAATTCTTGAGAATGAAATAAAATGTCTTTCCAAACCTTGATGGAAAAAATAGCATTTACAACATGTTTTTAGACCTCTCAATATTATATAGTTATACAAAGGAATTTTTGGTTGATTTTAAAAATGTATTCAAAAAATTAAAACAAAATCCCCCCAAAATAGATAAAAATCAAGATAAACCTTTTATTTTATTAACAAGATACTTTTTTAAAATCAACCAAAATGTCCTTTGTACAATTACAATATTGAGAGACCTAAACATGTTGTGTTTATGTCATTTTGTTCTAGTGAGGTTCGGAAAGATGTTTCATTTCACTCTGGAAACATGATACCAAGAACAAAACAAGTGTTTGATGTGTTTTCTAAAACAATATAGATGAAAGTATATATATTTTTAGCTCACATGGTGAGCTTTTGCAATCCCTCACTTGTCCGTCTGTCTGTCTGTCCGTCCGTCAACAATAGTGGCACGTTTTAGAACCTCTGTCGATGGGATTCCTGTTTTAAGTTATTTCTGTTCAACATCAATACAGAAAACTCCCATATGACTCCTGGTTCAAAAGCTCGCCTATTTTCTAAATGGCCGCCATTTTTGTCTCACGAAATTCACTTTTGACCCATTTCCTAGCTTTACAAATGATTTCAGGTGTCCTACATTGTAAAAATCCATGTCAATGTAAAGAGTAGATATTTGAAATAATTTTGTTACAAAAAATCAGCGAAAAATTATATCCATTTTTTTATTTTCAGCCATTTTAGTTAACATTGATTTGTTCATCTGACTCGCGAAATCCACTTTTCCGCCAACAACAGTGGCACGTTTTAAAACCTCTGTCGATAGGATTCCTGTTTTAAGTTATTTCTGTTCAACATCAATAAAGAAAACTCCCCTATGACTCCTGGTTCAAAAGCTCACCTATTTTCAAAATGGCCGCCATTTTTGTCTCGTGAAATTCACTTTTGATCTATTTTCTAGCTTTACAAATAATTTCAAGTGTCCTACATTGTAAAAATCCATGTCAATGTAAAGAGTAGATGTATGAAATAATTTTGTTACAAAAAATCAGCAAAAAATTATACCCATTTTTTCAGCCATTTTAGTTAACATTGATTTGTCCATGTCTCGCAAAATCCACTTTTGGACCATTTGCCTTAAACCCTCTGTTGATAGGATTCCTGTTTTAAGTTAATTTTGTTCAACATCAATACAAAAAACTCTCCTATGACTCTTGGCTCAAAAGCTCGCCTATTTTCAAAATGGTCGCCATTCTTGTCTCGCGAAATTCACTTTTGGCCCATTTCCTAGCTTTACAAATAATTTCAGCTGTCCTGCATTGTAAAAAGCCATGTCACTGTAAGGAGTAGTTGTATGAAATAATTTTGTTACAAAAAATCGGCAAAATATTATATCTGTTTTTTTTATTTTCAGCCATTTTAGTTAACATTGATTTGTCCATCTGTCTCGCAGTCAGTCCAAAATAGTGGCAAGTTTTAAAACCTCTGTCTGTCAACACTTGGCTTTTCTTAAAGTTATGGAGAATTCACAGGCGGATGACAAACTGTCTATTTTATGTATAGTGCTATTGAGACTGATTATGACTGTTTAGAAACATGTTTAAAGTATAGACAATGAAAATCTAGTGATATAATACTACAGTTACCTGTACATGTTGAAAGTTTAAAGCACTATATTTATTTTGAACTGTCTATGTTATAACATGCATTCATATTTTGTTAATAGAGACTCTTGAGTAAACTTGAGTTTAAAGTTTAAAGGGGAGATGTAATGTTATGTAACTATTTCAAAGAGTTTATGCATCTGAGTCTGTTAACTAGTTCAATATGTTCAAACTAGATTGCCATCTGGTGGCTGAATAAACACGTTTTAATGTGAACACTTGTCTTAGTTTAATAATGTTCACCTGAGGCCTCATCACCTGCTCATCGCAAGATTTGCGGTTACGTCTGCGTTGCGCTTGCGAATCGACAATTTTCGCAAGCGCAACTCCTGAGTTGCGTTTTATCACGTGCTCGTCGCAACGCAGATCGCAACTTAAGTGGTAGATTACCACATGCGATCGCAAGATGTACATGTAGACTCCAACTAAACTGGCGGGAAAATAAAATTTATAATGTGTCTCTCGACTTGATGGGTTTGACAGTTATTGTCACAGCTATTGAGGTATTCTAATTTTAGAATCCGTCTCATTGGTTGTAATTTTAACACCACGTACGCGCATCAGAAAACGCGGCAAAACATATTAGGTCATTTTAGAGTTTGCTTGCTATACAAGTACTGTAGACAACGGAGCTAAAGATGTCAGTCTGTTCTAAAAACTGGCTTAATAGGGAAATTGAAGTATTATTATCGCTTGTTGAACAATATGCTCATGTCATCCTATCTCCTCTAAGTGGGGCCCTGACTGCGGAAAGACCCCGGGGGAAAGACAGGATTCTACATGGGACGACATTGCCAATCAAATATCTACAGTCAGATCCTTAAATAATTACTATCGATTTCAAAAAGACATTTTGCCGCACATATAATAAATTGTTACCTCAGGGAATTAAGAACTATATTTTCTCCGTTCTGGAAAATACAAATATACATGTTCTGCAACAATCCATTTTAAAATAACATTTCACCTCTTATACAACTACAGTATACCATACTTTGTATTTCTTTATCAATCAATTGATACAATAAAATTACCAGATATACAAATTGAACAATTTTCATTTTGGTTTGAGACTACAAACAATGGCTGCCATTTGAAAAGTGGATTCACATGTTTACAAACTATCCACCATACGCTGATATAAAGATGTATCGCAAAAAGCTCGCGCACGCATTGTTACACATTTTGTGGCGTAATCCAGAGGATCCTCGCTTTTAACATGGTAGAATGTGACGTTTTTGAGAAAAATGTACACAAATGAAAATCCTTTCGTCCTCCACATTTACCTCTCTATCTCAAAACATTTTAGACGAATAACTCTGATATCATATATATATTGTTAATGGGCTAGGAGCATCATAAAACACGAATCAATTGATATTTTAGGTGAAATAAATATACGTGTTGCTGTGCTTGAAAATAGGCGAATGGCGTAAATTAGCCCTATTTTGATGAATTTTGAAAACCTTTCGTCCTCCACTTTTCCACATACAACAGAAAACACATACTTTTGCGAACAAAATCAACTATTTATTAATAAACTAGAGTTTAGGAGCAAAATAATCATGTATGATTTATTAAAAATTGATCTCGTATTTTTGGTTTAATGTACACCTGAAAAGTTGAAGGAACAAAAAAATGAGCAGAAAAGGTCGCTGTCAACAGATTCTATTTTTCAAACTCTATGACGTCACAATATGGGACGCTTACTAAAATTCATCCTTTGAAATAAAACTTCTATCTACCTTTATCAAGACGAACAATAAGTATAATAGTCATATATTTTTGAGTTATGAGCGTTTAAAGACGAAAAATAATTCAAAATGTAACGTGTCAACAGGGAATATTTGCCAGATGTTTTAAAGAACGCGCAAGAATTGTGAACGGAGTGTAGTTGATCTAAAAACTTCATCGAAACAGCTTTAAAATGATATACAACTTTAATTAGAATATTATTTTATAATCCGGGGAATCAAAGTTACATTCACGCGATACCCCTAAAAAACAAATGCGCCACCTTTTTGCGACACGTCAAAGCCTTGGAGACATTTATTCTGCTAATAATCATTTACAGGAGTATATATTCTAGCAATGGAGGAGTGTTTGGCACATTAAATGTTCAAATTCAGCAAACTGTGCCAAATATTTCAGGTGTCTTTTATTTTTGGATCAGACTACGGAGTAGAAAGAACGTAGAGTAATTAAGCTCTTTCCTCTATATACTTGCATGGACCAGCATTTCATTCATTTCAATGAAAACATAAATCAATCATGGAAATTATGTTTTCAAAAGCATTCCATCTAGAGCAGTATATATTTCTGAGGGTGTATTCCACGCAGCTCGTGTAGATATCGTAAATATATAGAGGATATCTTATGATTTATGAGTGATATGATTTTTATCCACGAATGGATATGATATCTGCACGAGAGAGTGCAGATATCAATATCCATGAGTGGATTAAAATCATATCACGACTGATGAAGATCTTTAATGATCTTTAATGATGCTGGAATGCACGATGTTTTTCTGCTCCGAGGTGTCAGATCATTATTAAACATGTTCATCAGCTCAAGCTAGAATTAAAGCCCTTGGCATTCTATATCTCATTAGGATCTCATTGTCGTCCAATGCATCCAGAGGATGTACTCTGTCGCGTATAGTAATATCCTCCTTCCACGTTCATTGTGGTGTCTTCGTAGGACCACATAAAACATTTTGCATTCCTTTTATTCAATTATCATAGCAGATGAGATTTGTGATAAGAATTTGTATTAGATTATAAAATTCGAACGTTTTCGATCGCACCTCATATCATAACCAAGTCGTCGGAATTAAGCACTTTCGAAAAACATAAACTTACTTTTTTTACACCATCGTCTTTAGAAATGAATATACTTACACAATCAATAAAGAAACACATAGATTGACATAACAAAAATAGATAACAATTGTCTTGAAGATGAGTGATATTTGCGATTATTTTGCGGCAGGTTGATAGCTAGAGCCTTCCAGAAGGGTAAGAGACTTGAAAATCATGTCTTCACTCTGAAAGGTCTATGTTCTCTTAGAAAATCGAAACGTCTTAAAACATATTTATCATTTATTGATATTTCAAAAGCTTTTGACGTGTTAGATAGAGACTTATTATTTATTAAACTATGGGAAACGGGTATCCAGGGTAAATTATGGCCTGTCTTGAAAGAATTATATAATAATGTTCAAAATAAGGTAATTTTTGGACAAAATTCCACAGACTGGTTTGACTCTGAAACCGGAGTCAAGCAGGGCTGTATCCTCTCCCCAACCTTGTTTATAGTTGTCATGAGTGACCTAGAGGACTCCCTAAAATCGGTTGACACAGGGCTCCCTTTTGAGAACTTCAAAATCCCATGTTTGCTCTTTGCTGACGGTATTGTCCTAACTGCTGAATCTGGTAAAGACCTTGAACTCCTTCTGAACGTTGTTAACAGATTTGGAATAAAGTGGGGCTTTAAGTTTAGCAAAAAGAAATCAAAGGTAATGGTCATTGGAAAAAAAAGTTGATTCAACTAAACTGTGGAAATTTGGCGACCTAAAACTCTCTGAAGTTAATGTATATAAATACTTGGGAACCTTTTTCCACAGGAACTTAAAATATTCTCATCACATTGATGTACATGTATCTAAGAAATCACGAATGTTAAATGGGAAAACAATATATCACTCTATGATTGAGTCTGCAATTTTATCTGGATGTTCTATATGGACACTTACCAAAAGTAACATAGCTCTGATGAAGTCAATTCAATACAGAGCAGCGCAAGCTGTTTTACAATTAAAGTGTAAACCCACAAGACCAGCCTTATTGGGAGATCTCGGTTGGACTCCCATTGACCTCACAATTGAAAAACGACAAATTGCCTACTTTAAATACCTAAAGTTTGACCTAGCCCATTCATCCCTACCCCATAAGGTTTTAACTCATTTGATAAAGCAACATAGTGAAGGTAATGAAGCCCCTTGGAAATATGTGTCTAACATAAAGTCTATTTTAATCAAGAGGGGCCTTGATGACGTTCTTTTTCGAGATGACTGTGAGTGGTACAATACCTATGAAGGCATTTGTAGACAGGAACGCACCACTAATTTTATTGATGACATTTCCCATTTTAAATCTCTAAATACTTATTCCACCTTTAAGAACCATCCATACCAAGAAAATTATCTAAAACAAGACTTTGATTTTTATGGTTCTAGACTCAAATTTCTTGCAAGAACCAACAATTTTTGCCTTGAATCCAATTACTCTGTATGGGGCAAAAGTGATGGCAAATGTAAACTTTGTAGTTTGAATGTACATGAAGACTTACAGCATAGGTTGCTGCTGTGTGAACATTTTAAAGAAGAACGTGAATCCTTTTTCCACACTGTTTGTAAGCAATGTCCCTCCGATTTATTTTCTGATTTCATTAAGGGCAATCTGACTGAAAAATTGACCTTTATTCTTGGTGATGAGACTTTTTCAAAATGGGGGCAAGACTATTTTAGATTATTTGATAGCATTGTAAAAAGCTTTTTAACCCAAGTGTACAAGCCCAGAGATTTATGTCTTTGATTATTTTAGTATATGCAACATTGTTTTAAAGAAATTATACATGACTTTGTATTCTATTCATATTGCACTGTTGCTCATAAATATGGAATATTAGATTTGGCAGCTCAGAATTCAAATTTTGGAGTAAGAGAATATTTATTTGGAGTCGGTTCAGACATTTATTTTCTAGGCAAATTATAACCACATATTTCATCTACAAATCAATATTTTTTAGAGAAAAAATATTCACATTTAAATTTAGAAAATTACTCTTATTTAAACGGGGGTAAGCTGAGAATTTTTGCATTTTCAAAACACCCCGATCCAAATCGTCATGTAAAACAGATCAAACAAAATAAACATCTGGTCATGAAGATTGAAGTGTCCTCTATCCAATGATAGCACTTATATGCGATATGTCCTCTTTGTGCTGCAATCAGAGCATCAACCCTACGGGACCAGCATTGAATGAAACATCTGACCTTTCTAAGTGAAATAAGGCCCCATTCCTCAATTTGAGCAGTACGTAACGTGTCTAAATTTTGAGGTTGGGGTCAAAGTCACGCATCTCATTACCAAGGTCGTCCCATATTTGCTCTGCATTAGCCTGATTGGCTGACTTTTGTGCCTATGGTAGCTGGTCCACATTGCCTGCCCTGATGTAATCCAACACAATGCCACTAGCATATGCAACAGCATGATCATTCTGCAGATGAATGTTGCCCCAAAACACTCTATTTACATATGGTACTTGATGGAGGTCCAAAAGGTCAATTTACTCTGAAATTATGTTTGGGAATCACCAAGGGGGTGCAAATTTTGTAGTATTGCTCCAAACAACCTCTGTAATACTGCTCCAAACGTAAATAGGGTCACCTTCGTGGACTGCCACATCATTAAGTGTCCTTATTGTCTCTTTCCTCTGGTCTACGACAGAAACGAACACACTTATCAACTTTGTGGAGGACACATCTTATTTCTTCACATGCTGTCATATGACACAAAAGATTAGGTGCAACGTTTTCGTGCTTTCCTGCCCATTGAAGGCACCTTTCTTTGTTATGATCAGTCAGCTGTGGTTTCTTTAAAGGTCTCATGGCCTTGCATCCGTTCTAAAGAAATTACTGGTTGTCTATAGCTCTGGAACACAGGTTTTGAGGTGAGACAGCCATTTATCTCGTAGACTACTGGTTGACTTAAAGCGATTTTGATGACATTAATGCAGCAGGTGGTGGTCTTTTCTTACATTATTCTCCCTAGGGTTACTATTGCTGTGACCTGGAGTCATATTCCAATGCCTTTGGTACCACTGCAGAATTTTAGAGACTGTTCCTGACACACCCCTAGGGCCCTGGGAATGGCAGTTTGTTTCATGCCAGAGAACGCCATCCCTATGACCTGCCATGCTCTTTTTCGCTTATTTTATGGGGCATGCCTTCTAAAAACTCTTCCAACTCTAAATTAAAATTTTATAAAATGTGCACAATGGTTACAACTAAGATTTGGACACCTCTTTCAAGTTACCAATATCACGAGGTCATGGGGTCACCTGAGTGAATACAAGTTTAATCAACCATAAATATTTTAACTTTTCATACCAATCAGTTTTATATGCAAAACTGATGAGGGAATGAAAACACATTACAAATTTTCACCAAAATGTTATCATTTTGTAGAAATTCCATCAAACAGTTCGTATCTATAAAATATTCCATATTTATGAGCAACAGTGTGTATAGTTGTATGTAGCCGCACTGGATAATAATCCATGTGCCACTGTTATAAAAGTGTTGGCAAATAAATAAATAAATAAAATAACATGCGATTGCGTCGCGTTGCGCTGAGCGGATGATACAAATCTTGACTGCGATTCGCAAAAACTTGCGTTGCGTTGTGGTGCGCTTGCGATTCTGCGTTACGACGAGCAGGTGATGAGGCCTCTGCACAGCGATAACATTTGATGATGTGTTGCTTACCCCCCCCCCCCCTATCACACCAAACTAGTTCTTACCCGTTCTTGCCAGTCCTACGAAAACGCCATAAAACGGGCTCCATCTGGGTGTGGTCGGGAAATATGTGTAAAATAATTAGCTACTTCGTTCTTAAACAGTCTTCAATACGTCCATCTCAATCGATCATTCGCAGTTCGTTCAGGTCGCACCACGTCGGTGTACAACGTCGTATAACGCGTCCCTTAGTCTAGAAGGTCATCGTGACCTGATTTCAGAACGGTATGGTCACCATCGAATTTTTAATCATTCCAAAATTCTAAAATCACCTTCCCGTCTGAGAACGTTCATGAAGTTCGTACAGAGTCCTTAGAAAGTAGCAGTTCATTCCGTTCGCACACAGTTTAAAACCAGTTTTGAAGAACGCAGTGGCAACTTGTTTGGTGGGATAGCTATACTTTTGCTAACTCGTTCACAAGGAGTCTTTAATACGTTCTTAATCAGTTTAATGCCGTTTGCAATTAGTTCTACTAATAATGGCCTCTTCTATAAATTGTATAACATTGGTATAAATGGAAAATTGTGGCGCCTTATTAAAGATTCCTATAATGGATATTCATGTTCAGTAAAGATATCAAAAAACTCCCCCCTGTCTGACCCCTTCCCTGTGAAAAGGGGAGTCCATCAGGGAGGATTTTTTTCGATGAAACTATATGCTCTATTCATGAATGAGCTACTAAATAAGATCCAGTGATGTAAGTCAGGTTGTAAAATAAATGGCTTGACCATAACATGCCCTTCATATGCTGATGACAAAATCAATGCAACATTTGTTAAATATCATTATGAATATAGCCTGAAATGGAGATACCAGTATCATCCAGAAAAATGTCAAGCTATAGTCTTCTCTAAAAGTATGAAGGGAAAAAATCCAACATTAGTCCTTGGAGATAAAAAAATTCCAATAGATAGTGACTCGATTCAACATTTGGGATTACCTATTTGTAATAAATCAAATTTAGAACATATAGAAAATGCTTTGTCAAAAGGAAGGAGAACAATTAATGCATACATTGGTGTGTCATCTACTGTAAATAACCCATCAAATCCATTAACTGCATCAAGGCTATATTGGGCAATATGTGTCCCCACAATAACATATGGAATGGAACTATTACCCTTAAAAGAGTCTGATTTAAAGTGTATTGAAAATGGTCATAGAGGTATTGCTAGGAAAATTCAAGGGATTCCAAAACAATTTCAATCGGATTTGTAGAAAAAACCGGGTACCGGGTAGTAAATCCTCCATGCTGGGTTCAATCTTGGTACCCAGTACATAACTCTTATTTATCCCATGGTTACAAGGATATAGATCGAATATCACGTGAAGATATAATTGATACGTGGATGAAGATATCATATTTTAGCAAACAATTCCCAAATCATCGAATATCACTTTTGAAACCATCGAATATCACTTTTTGAAAGGTGATATTCGATGGTTTCAAAAGTGATATTCGATGGTTTTGATTTTTTCAATTTTTTTATTAATTCAGCAAAACGATTGTTTGTATATTTTTTATTTTTTTGGATCTTGTTTTTACGGCGTTCGCATTAAATACAAACCACTCTGTTACGTCACGTATATGACGTTCGTTGAATTATCGCAATCAAAATGTCACTTATATCCACTCATGGATATCAGTATCTTCACTCACTCGCTGCGCTCACTCGCGAAGATATCAATATCCACTCATGGATATAAGTGATATTTTTTCAAAGCCATAGGATATTCCTATATTATTCCATAGTTAGCATGATATCCATAGGATAACATGTCAAAATAAAAATGGTATTTTTGAAATCAGTGGTAAAATATGATATTTTTGACAAATTTTCACTTAACCATAGCATACGGTGTTTTAGCCATGACATACGGCGCCGTATGCCATGGTTTATGGATTTTTGCTACTTCAGACTCAAAATGAGGCTAAGTGTCAATATCGCCGTATCGTTTGGAAAATTCGTTTTAAATCACTTAATTCCCGACGATGATGATGACTTTAACTATGGAATATAAAGAACATCCTATGATTTACTCATGATATGATTTTAATCCACACATGGATGTTAATATCTGCACTCTCTCGCTACGCTCATTCGTGCAGATATCATATCCATTCGTAGATAAAAATCATATCACTCATAAATCATAGAATATCCTCTATTTAAGATGTGATATTCGATAGTTTAAAAGTGATATTCGATGGTTTGTAAATTGTTTGCTAAAATATGATATCTTGATCCACATATCAAATATATCATCATGTGATATTCGATCTATATCCTTGCAACCATGGGATAAAGCTTTACGTCCCGCTCCGAGCGGACAGATATAGTATATCTGCCCGCTACGTCATAATCGCCGCTCGCATATTTGTTCATAATTTGTAACGTTCGCGGAATGACTGTAAACGGCAATGGAGAAAACACAGACAATCGGGGTCTGTTTGATGGTTAAAAAAGGGAAGGAGCATCCACTTAATTAATAAAAAATTCGAGAAAATAAATATGGGAATATTTGAGAGAACATGAAAATCCGCCCACGGCCAAGAAAACTGGACATGAATATTCTAAAATATTTCCACGATTTAACAATGTGAACCAGATGACCAAGATTAGTATGGGATAAACATATTATCCTATAGTCGGTTCAGGATATTGGGATTATCCCTTGGCCAATATATAGGGGTTATGCACTGGGAAGTTTTGGATACAGGGAATATCCCGAGGGATATACAATATATCTTCCTGAGGAACCGAAGGGACCAAGGGAAGATACATTATATATCCATCGGGATATTCCCTGTATCCAAAACCTCCCAGTGCATAACTGTTGTATATAGTTTAGCATGATATGTACTTCTTTCTGTAACTAGAATACGATTCTAATATACAAGCAACACATACGTATTCCCGGGGAACCATAAATATTTTGTGTAGGGTGTGGACATTTTTCTTTTCATTTCTCTAAAATCAGATTATTCTCATAAAATTCATACAAAGTTGGGCCTAAGCCGGGGCCTAAGCCTCTATTTTCGTATTCTGCATGTTAAGATATTTATAATGTAAAACCTAAGAGATAAATTCAATGTCTTCAGTTGAGAATAAGTATAAAGTAAATGTGTGAATTCTGCTTGTTGTTGCACTATTTTTATAGTAAACAAGGTTCGATACGCAACACTGAATAGACTGCAGTCATTGCTTAGTTGTAAACAAAACAAAAGAAGTTGGGACGTGGTCATGCTTGAATACGATTTTAAATATATCGCTGTTTACATTTGTTGAAATCGGCCTGTATTAATTTCAACAGGTGATCGGTGTACAAGGGCATATATTTGAGTTATTGGTTTAATGATAAGTATGACCTATGAGTGGGTAATGTTTTACAAATGCATGAAACAAATACTCCAATGGCCTAATCTCAATTTTCCTGCATAAACTATTACATTGAAATTATGGTCATTTGCTCTCTAACTTCCGCACCGTAACAATTCAATAAGCCAAGACAGGACCGCTATAATCGCTACATGCCAGTGAATATTGAACAAACGGAGCAAATGTGACCCAGGCATCAGTGTAGTATGAATTTATTATGTTAGGATGCCAGTCAGAGCTCTTGGTGCAAGTACTAAGTTTGCAAACATGCATGTCAACCATGGCCAATTAGAAAAGTGCACCCCTTCTAAATGATAATATAAACCCTTCCTACACCTTGGTTTAGCTTTGGATCACTATGCTATCACTATGTGGCAGAAATGCATTCTGATTGGATATAAATGATCACATGACTTAGTTCACCAAGGTATCAGGAGATGGCATGCCAAAATGTAAAATCTCTACTAGTAGGACCTTAGTGCACCCATGCCATCGCAAGAACCTTGTCACTGGGGAGTATCGTGATGCAACAACGCCGTGTAAATAAAGGATCTTCGCCCGCAGGACGTGTATTTTGAATGCCTTGAGAAGAATGCAAATATGGGTAATGGGTAACGGTGTTGCAATAGTAGCATTTAAAAATCTGTTCCTCTCGAGATTTATGGTCTTCTGAAATTATACTATTAATTGGTGTTGCTGTGTGCTTTACATTCACAGATTTATTGTTTACAAAGCCCATGTGTTTCTTTTCCTTGATTTTACACTCCCCCCTGCTGAAAAATCGACAGAAGTAGGTATTGTCGAGACTTCGATTCGCTACTTGATTTGTTTGAAGAAGCAGTAGTACTGACACTTGATGTAATTGGAGTAGTCAAGTTTCATCCCTTAGTGCCAATATCTGGACCTCATCGTCCCAACCAATATGGCCCTGCTCAATTGAATGCAGCACATCAGCATGAAAATCCCTGATTTCTGCCCACTTATATTTCATGTTATATGCGTACGCCACTTTGGTGAGTAAGTTCAACCTCCCCTGCCTTTCAGACGCACTGATATTTTTTGAGTTTATGATGTTTGTTTCACCAGCCACAAAGAGTGGAAAATCAAGATCAGACGTGGCTTTATATTTCCTAGCAAATTTGATTTTCAGACCACTATGTGGCCATTTCAATTGTTTTTTCACTATGTCAGTTGATTTTTTAGTTGCTCCTGATTTAAGATGTTTCTTACCTCTACGCTTATGTGAGTCTCTTTGTTCCGTATCAGAGGTGGAGGATTGAGACGATGATGTAGAATAATCGGAGCTAGAGTCAAATATTGTGGGAATCTTACTTTCGGCTCGTTTCTGTAACCCTTTGTTGGATCTGAGGTCTTTGGCGTTGAAATTCGACGTTGTTTCTGTCTTTGTGTCGATCTTGGGGATAGAGCCTTGACTTTTGTAATCACCTGTTTGTTTGAATTTGTAGGTAGTATTGTTATTGTTATCTCCTTTCGACGAAGTGGGTTCACTGGGTTTTTGTCGTAATTTTGTCCTTGTACGAGTTTGATTTCTGTCGCTCAAATTTTCTGTTTCAGTTTCCAAAGTGTCGATAGACTCTCGAACTCGTGATATCTCTGCTTTCATTGCCTTCACTTTGTTTTTACGACACTTGCGCTCTATCCGCCTCAGATTCCCTAATTCCTGTGCCACCTTCTCTTCGTCTTCTGCAGAATCATGCGAAGAGATATCGGAATCACTGTCTATTGGGGGATCATTAATCATTGTTTTTATGTCCTTTATATCCATAAGCTCATTCTGTTCATGTTCGTGATGTTGTTGGTGACTTACTGATTCAACTTGAACTTGACCTGTACATGTAGAGTGTAGTTGCAAATAGTCGATCTTTTTAATGTCTCTGAGATTTCTTTGATCTCCTCCTGCTTCTGCCATTATTTGTAAAGAGTCTATATATCACTATACTCAACTGACTACTATTGACTGTAAACTCATTAAATTCCAACTATATAAAAAATTCTCGTGTACTATGACTAATGTCAAAACTAAAATATCAAAACGAAGTTGGCGGGAAAATTATATGTTTTCCGTCAATCACGGATTGTGCAGAGCGTCTCCGATCAACACAATCTCCAAATTATACTATTAATTGGTGTTGCTGCATCATTGCTCAAATCTAGAGGAGTGTTGTTGCATCTTCGGTTTGGTGTTCTTGCATCAATAGTGAGGAACTAAAACCGTGAACTTATTGCTTCTTGGTGATGGTACACGTACATGTATACTAATGACAGTTTCTTTAAATATAGATCGTGCGCTAACTGCATGTGTATGATAATTGAGCAACTCGTCCTAGAAATGGGTGTAAATTGGGAAAACAAAACATCATACGAAAATCTATCACCGGAAGTCTGGCCATCTTGATGCAACAACACGGTGTTGTTGCATCACGATACCCCCCAGTGCTTGTGTTGGCATGCCAAAATGTAAAATCTCTTGTAGAGTACATCATAAATGTTTTCTCCATGGAATGTTGATCCCATCAGAATTGACTTTATTTCAAACGTGGGGGGCTACATTTTTGAATTACCCTGACTCAGCTTATTCTGGATGACTTGGCTTATTCTGGAATACTCGGCTATATCCATCCCACCTATCCTATCCAATCCTATCCTTCCTATCCTATCCTTCCTATTCTGTCCTATCTTATTCTTTCTTCGGATTCTATCGTATCCTATTCTATCCTTCATACCCTATACTATCCTATCCTTTCTTCCTATTCTTTCCTATCCTTCCTTCCTATTCTGTCCTATCCTTCTTCCTATCAATCCATCCATTCATCCATCAGTCCAGCCATCCACCTGCTTATTCTGGATGACTCGGCTTATGCTGGATGGCTCAGCTTATTCTGGATGACTTGGGTTATTCTGGATGACTCGGCTTATTGTGGATGACTCAGCTTAAAAAGTCTAAATCTGGAGTCTGAAATTGAACTTGTTCAATTTCCAAAGTCTAGTTATTATTATTAGACTCCAGATGAAAATCTGGAGTCTATTGTTTTTGCCTCTTTTCTTATTAGACTCCAGATTGAAAATCTGGAGTCTATTGCTTTTGCCAGTTTTCTTATTCTTTCTTTCTTTCTTTCTTTCTGAACACTTTTTCTCAGCAACTAGAAGAACTTACTTTAACCTACTTACATGGCTAACATAGCCCATCAACCTAGTTTCTGGGAAATTAGGTCAAATTTGTATCTAGGTCAGAAGTCAAGAACTAGGTCAAATTTAGGTCGAATCAACATTCTGTCAATTATCTTCGTTGTTGTTTGTTGTTACTCCTTTATCTTTTTTTCATCATGTAGCTTAGAAAAAAACAAAACGAGAGTGTGCCATCCGTTTTTTGATTCCTCTTACCGATTTTGAGATATGGCGTCCGGAAAGTAGGTCAAACTAAAAAGTTAACCAAATTTAACATATGAGCTATGAAATAAGTGTAGAATTTTCTCAGGAATCTGAATCTGCAAACCAAATTCCGATCCGACTTCCAGTTCGAAAGTTATGGCGTTTTGAAAATTTCGAGAAAAATCGATCTGATGATATCCTGATAGAAAGTCAAGAGTAGTAAAGAAAATATAGAAAAAAATCATCCATCCTTCCTTCCTATCCTGTCTGATCATATCCTTCCTATCTATCCTTCCTTTCTATCCATTCCTTCCTATCCTATCCTTCCTTCCTATTCTATATCCTATCCTATCCTAGAACTGGGTCAAATCTTACATTTTCAATATTCTATCAATTATCTTCGTCATTATTTATCGAAACATCTTCATCTTTTTTTCATCATTTAGCTTATAAACAGCCCTTTTATAAGTGTGCCATCCGTTTTTTGATTACTCTTACTGATTTTGAAATATGGCGTCTGGAAAGTAGGTCAAAACAAAAAGTTTTCCAAATTCAATGTATGAATAATGAATTAGGGGTAGAATTTCGTCAGGAATCCGAATCTGCAAACCAAATTTCAATCCGACTCTCGGTTTCGGAAGTTATGGCGTTTTGAAAGCTCAAAAATCGCTAAATTTGGTGCCCCATGTTATGTCAATGAGTAAAAAGATTTTTTGAAGTGTAAAATACCAGATATAGACTGAGTTCAGCTTAACATTCTGAAAGCCTATAAAAGAAGGGGACCTCGAAGTCTATCTAGCTTTAAAATTTGGACACCAAAATGCCTAGGTCAATATCTAGGTCAAATTCATAGTTTTACCTTATTTTTGCGATTCTGACATTACACTTTAATGATTTGCTTCGAAATTTTGTATACAGGTAGCAAAGAGTGTGCTAATATCGATAGCCTTTTGCCGTCAGAAAGTATTTTGACCCACTTTTGAGATATGGTGTCCGTAAAGTAGGTCAAAATAAAAATTTAACTTATGAGTTATGAATTAAGGGTAGAATTTTCTCAGGAATCCGAATCTGCAAACCAAATTTCAATCTGACTTCCGGTCAAAAATTCCTACTTACCTACCTACCTACTTGGCTACCTACTTAGCTACCTACTTCTCAGCTACTTACTCGGCTACCTACTCAGCTACTTACTCAGCTACCTACTCAGCTGCTTACTCAGCTACCTACTCAGCTACTTACTCAATCACTTAATCATCTACTTACTCAGCTTCCTACTCAGTTACTTACTCAGCTCTTTACTCAAGTAAATCAATCTGGAGTCTTAAATTGAACTTTGTTCAATTTACCAATCTAGTTCTTATTCTTCTTTTACTGGTCACGTTTTCTCAACAACTATAAGGTATCTATTCAAGACATTTATATGGTCAATTAAGGTACAGTATCTAGTTGGTGGGAAATGGGGTTAAATTTTTATCTAGGTCAAAGGTCAAGAACTAGGTCAAATCTTACATTTTCAACCTTCTGTCTATTATCTTCGTCGTTATTTATCGAAACAACTTTGTCTTTTTTTCATCATGTAGCTTAGAAACAGCCCTTTCATACATGTGCCATCAGATTTTTGATTACTGTTACCAATTTTGAGATATGGCGTCCGGAAAGTAGGTCAGAACAGAAAATTCTCCAAATTCAACATTTGAGTTATGAAATAAGTGTAGAATGATCTCAGGAATCCGAATCTTCAAACCAAATTTGGATCGGACTTCCGGTTCGGAAGTTATGGCGTTTAGAAAGCTCAAAAATCGCTAAATTTGGTGCCCATGTTAAGTCAATGGGAAAAACGATTTTTTTGAAATGAAAAATACGAAATATAGACTGAGTTCAGCTAAATATAATGAAAGTTTTTAAAAGAATGGGACCTCAAAAGCAATCTAGTTTCAAAATTTGGATACCAAAATGCCTAGGTCAAAATCTAGGTCAAATTCAAAGTTTTTCCTTATTTTTGCGATTCTGTCACTACACTTTAATTATATTCTTCGAAATTGTGTATACATACAGCTAAGAGTGTGCTAATAGTGTTATCCTTTTGCCGTCAGAGAGTATTTTGACCCACTTTTGAGATATGGTGTCCGAAAAGTAGGTCAAAATAAAAAGTTCTCCAAATTTAACATATGAGTTATGAATTAAGGGTAGAATTTTCTCAGGAATCCGGATCTGCAAACCAAATCTAAATTCGACTTCCGGTTCAAAAGTTATGACGTTTTGAAATTTCGAAAAAATCGATATGATGGTATTCTCATAGAAAGTCAAGAGTATTGATGAAAATATTGATAAATCTATCTATCAAACCTAACCCAACCTAATTATTTTTCTTTCCAAGTTTTCTCGTTGACAAGAAGATATTGAGTCAAGTCTTATATATAGTCCATTTAGGTCCTAGATCTAGTTTCTCGGAAATTGGGTCAAATTTTTATCTAGGTCAAAGGTCAAGAACTAGGTAAAATCTTACATTTTCAACATTCTGTCATTTATCTTCGTTGTTGTTTATCGTAACTCCTAAATCTTTTTTTCATCATGTAGCTTAGAAAAAGCCAAAGCAAAGATATGACATAAGATTTTTGATTACGCTTACCGATTTTGAAATATGGCGTCCAGAAAGTAGGTCACAATAAAAAGTTCTCCAAATTTAACATATGAGTTATGAATTAAGGGTAGAATTTTCTCAGGAATCCGAATCTACAAACCAAATTTCGATCCGACTTCCGGTTCAAAGGTTATGACGTTTTGAATTTTCAAAAAAATCAATATGATAGTAGCCTCATAGAAAGTCAAGAGTAGTGCAGACAATATTGAAAAATCCATCCATCTATCATATCCACCCATCCTATCCTATCCTATCCTTCTTTCCTATCCATCCTATCCTTCCTTCTTATCCGATCCTATCCTTCCTATTCTGTCCTATCTTATTCTTTCTTCCTATTCTATCGTATCCTATCCTATCCTTCCTATCCTATCCTTTCTTCCTATTCTATCCTATCCTTCCTTCCTATTCTATCCTATCCTTCCTTCCTATTCGGTCCTATCCTTCCTATCAATCCATCCATTCATCCATCCATCCGTCCGCTTATTATGGATGACTCGGCATATTCTGGATGACTCAGCTTATTCTGGATGACTTGGCTTATTCTGGATGACTCAGCTTATTCTGGATGACTCGGCTATATCCATCCCACCTATCCTATCCTATCCAATCCTATCCTTCTTTACTATCCTTCCTATCCTATCCGTCCTTCCTATCCTATACTATCCCATCCTTTCTTTCTATTCTATCCTATCCTTCCTTCCTATTCTGGAAGGAAGGATAGGATAGGATAGGAAGGATAGGATAGGATAAGAAGGATAGGAAAGAGGGATATGACTGGATGACTTGGCTTATTCTGGATGACTCAGCTATATCCATCCCACCTATCCTATCCAATCCTATCCTTCTTTCCTATCCTTCCTATCCTATCCTATCCTTTCTTCCTATTGTATCCTATCCTTCCTTCCTATTCTATCCTATCCTTCCTTCCTATTCGGTCCTATCCTTCCTATCAATCCATCCATTCATCCATCCATCCGTCCGCTTATTATGGATGACTCGGCTTATTCTGGATGACTCAGCTTATTCTGGATGACTTGGCTTATTCTGGATGACTCGGCTATATCCATCCCACCTATCCTATCCTATCCAATCCTATCCTTCTTTACTATACTTCCTATCCTATCCGTCCTTCCTATCCTATACTATCCCATCCTTTCTTTCTATTCTATGCTATCCTTCCTTCCTATTCTGGAAGGAAGTATAGGAAGGATAGGATAGGATAAGAAGGATAGGAAAGAGGGATATGACTGGATGACTTGGCTTATTCTGGATGACTCGGCTATATCCATCCCACCTATCCTATCCAATCCTATCCTTCTTTCCCATCCTTCCTATCCTTTCCTATCCTTTCTTCCTATTCTATCCTATCCTTCCTTCCTATTCTGTCCTATCCTTCCTATCCTATCAATCCATCCATTCATCCATCCATCCATCCATCCATCGGCTTATTATGGATGACTCGGCTTATTCTGGATGACTCAGCTTATTCTGGATGACTTGGCTTATTCTGGATGACTCGGCTTATTCTGGATGACTCGGCTTATTCTAGATGACTCAGCGTAAACGAATCTGTCATCTGGAGTCTTTTTTTTTTTTTTTTTTTTTTTATATATATATTTATTTATTTATATTATATAGAAAGTACAATATAGTGCTGCGGCTAGGCTTAAAGCATTATTAGCCACAAATAGAATACTTATATAAGGGGTAAATATAAAATTTGTAAGCCTAAATGGTAAAAGGCTTAAACTGCCTGGGGTCTTTCGAAACACTGTCTGATAAACAGAGCACTGGATGCAAGTATTTCATGGTTCTTACTAAGAGAAAGAGATTGGTGACCAAAGAGAAATAAGTCAAGTTTATCTTGTCTATTTTTGCATAATTGCCTGTAGTTCGGAAGTAAATCAAAAAGCTTCTGTTCAAAGCTTATGTAGAATGGTTGTCTAATGGGACAAGAAAATATTACATGTTTTGTTGTTTCACTTTTGTCACCACATATACATTCAGGTGAATTTACATTGACAAAGTTATGGGCATGAAGGTGAGCATTAAATATGAGGTCAACTCTTATTCTATTCAAATATATCTCGTCAGCCCTATTTATGCCCAACTCTGAGGCCAATATAATATCATTATTCAAGAACACTTGACTAATATTATTCTTAAAAGTCTTGATTGTATCACAGTTTCTAATCTTGGAGCTCAATCCGTTGAACTCAGTCATGCACAAGAAGGTGGGAGATCTAGAGCGTATTCTTGAGCGACGTAGTGGAACTTGAAAAGGTATTACATTACGAATATCTCTGATATTTGGCTTTTTGTATTTGTCAAAAATTGTTGAAACATAATGAGGTACATTTCCACATTGCACTTTGAACATAAATGTAAGTCTATGTATCTTTCTACGAATCTCCAATGTTGGCCAATTCAATACATGAAACAGTTTAGTAGACGAGGTTCCAGCAATTGTACCTGCACATATTGTTGCAGCTTTATAATAAAGCCTATCTAGACACTTCAGAGTTGTTAGGTTTGCACATCCGTACATGATATCATATAAATCAAAGTGAGGCAAAATATAAGAGTTGAACATAAGCTTTAGATGTTTACCACCCAATTTTCTTGATAGACTTTTCAAGTGGTTTAGCAACTTATCAATTTTATTGGCTGATTGGATAATATGTGGTTCAAAGGTAAGCTGGCTATCAAAAACTAAACCAAGATGCTTGTGGTTATTTACCTTTGGAATAATGTCATCACCCAAAGACAAAGAAGGAGTAAGCAATTCTGCTTTCCTAGGGTCAAAGAAATTTAACTCAGCACTTTTACTCGCTTTGAACTTTAATTTCCAGTTGTCAGACCAATTGTAAATTGCATCTAGATCATTTTGTAATTCAGTCATCTTTATATCTATATCATCTGCTTGAAATGGCTGGTAGATGGACGTATCGTCCGCATAGAGATAACATCTAGAGTCAATATGGTCAGTAATGTCATTGATATATATAAGAAAAAGAAGAGGGCCTAATATTGATCCTTGAGGGACTCCAGAGTTGATGTAACTTTCTTTTGACCATTCAGAACTTTGACCATCGATGACAACTTTGACCCTGCGATTAGTTAAGTATGATCTCAACAAAGAGCATACATCAGGACCGAAACCATAACTAGGAAGTTTATTCAAAAGAAGGTTGTGAGGAATTGTGTCAAACGCGGCCGAGATGTCCAAAAATGCCGCTTTTACATTAAATCCTGCATCTAGATGCTCAGTCAAGTAATCAATTATTGTCAGTAACTGAAATTGAGTACTGTGGCCAGGTAAAAACCCACTTTGTAGATTATATAATAAATTCTGATCCACAAGAAATTTAAAAACCTTATTAAATATGATTCTCTCAGTAACTTTTGAAAGACAGCTTAAAAGTGTAATTGGCCTATAATTTGATGGAGTATTTTTGTCACTTTTCTTATGAATAGGAACAATGTTACCAAGTTTCCAGCATTGAGGGAAACAGTTTGTCGCAAAAATCTTGTTGATAAGTTTAGATAATGGTTGAGAGAGAGCAGGAGCTGCCAGTTTTAGCATTTTATTACTAATTTGGTCTGGTCCAGAGGCCTTATTTACATTTAAATTCATCAACGTTTCAAAAACTTCATCATAATTTGTTGACAGCATGTTGATTGACTCATTTGTACGAAGCTGTAAAAAAGCATTATCAATAGGCCCTTCAAAATGAAAACTTTTAATAAAATGATTCAGGAAAATATTGGCTTTATCTTTGCCTGACCTGACAGTATTACCCAGATCGTCAACAAGAATAGGTATTGAACTAGATCGACTGTTTGAGAATAATTTAGATGTGATGTTCCAGTAAGATTTTGAACCAAAATGTTGTGTTTCCATTTTACTAATTATCCGCTTTTCGTGTTCGAGTTTCGCTTGAGTAATGGCATTATCTACAATTGTGCACTGGGCAAGATATCTATCAAATTGTTCAGGTTTATTTGAATGGCGAAAAGCATAGTGACATTTGTTCCTTTTGTTGATTAATGTTCTGATTTTGTCAGTAAACCATGGCTTGTCATTTGATTTTACTCTTATTTGTTTATTTGGAATGCAAGAACAAAAAATATCGAATAATGAACTGGTAAACTCTTTCCCAATGTTGTTCAAGTCATTTGAATCTTCAATTATATTACAAAGTCGCGAGTGACGAATTGAGTTATTCAGAATGGAAACATTAACATTGTCGTATTTCCATACCCTACGTAGAAAAGATGGATTTTTTGTAATTCCAATAAGGGTCTCAAAAGCCAGCGTACTGTGGTCAGTATTACCTACTGGTGGCGTCACCATGGAAGATGTGACCAAGTTTGGAATATTGGTAATAAGTAGATCAATGCATGACCTGCTTGTCAAAGTTACACGTGTTGGTTCATTTATCAACTGTATAAGACCTAGATTTTGACATAATTCTAGAAGAGACTCACCTTCATATTTATTTACATCTTCACTCCACCAATGCTTATTTCGAGCATTGAAATCACCATTAACTACTAAAAAACATGATGATTTTGATTTGGCCAAAGTACAGCTTGTATTAAAGCGGTCAAAAAAAGAATCGGTTTCAGGACGTGTTAATGATGGTGAACGGTAATAAAGCCCATATGTAATCACTCTATGATTAACTCTTAAGTCAAGCCAAATAGTTTAGTTTATTATTTATTAAAGTGTCACAGGCCTATTATGTTACATAATTATACGTTCAATTATTCAAAAGCCCCAAGCCAACAATGGCTTATGAGACACTGTCCATCTCAGAAATATTGCTAATAAAATTATTGATTTTGAATGAAAAAATATTAAAGACCGACAATCAGTCAATAACTAGAATGTCGAACAATCCACTCATGTTAAGAACGCTTATTTATGATACATGTAGGCAATGAGAGTCCAAGTATTACTTATAATGTCCGTGACATTTTACCACAAGTATATCAACTCAGCCGGCTATTGTTTGTTGAATCTCACTCACATAATGTTCTTTAAATTCCAATTAAGCGTGTGAGCATTGACCTAAATTAGGTTACGAGATTATATCATAAGTCCACTGCAATGTTTGCTTCATAATGTCCAAAGCTTGAATGTAGGATGGCCCATGAAACCAAATAAATTCATGTAATCCTGGAGCCCCTGGCCTCAATGTTATTGCTCTGGTGTGGCCAGAATTTACTGAATCTCTGCATATTCCTCAAAGTATATTCCAATTCTAGCTGTTTCCTGGTCTTTTGCTGTTCCACATATACGTTGTTGTATTCCTTAGAGTATTTTAATTTCGCTTTTGACTTCAATAAACGTGCTTTATCCTCGGGAGATTTCAACGTAACCAGTACAATACCAGCACTATCATGCCTTTGTGGTAGTCTTTTGACATCAGTGGGGCACACATCTATCGGGTTATCATCACATACAATTTCGGACAGTACATTGTTTACCATGGTAGAATCCAATATTTCTGAAGATTCCGGCAGATTCTTTATGACAATTACAAGTTCATTTACTGAACTTTCATTCGTAGTATAACAAGGTTTCTCAAATCCATCAATACGGTATTTCAATTTCTTGATTTCAGCAGATACTGCATTAACATGTTGTAATATTTCAGCTTTTTGTTGTTCCAATTTAGTCTCAAAATAACTCACCAACTCAGCTCGTTGAAGATCAATCTGTTTGAGGACTCCAATATTCTGATCCATGATTCTGTTCATTTGTTGTTGTAATGTTTGGATCGTAGCACCCAATGCCATTATTGATGCTGAAGTATTTGAATCCATTTTAGGTCCATCTGTATTAAATCCAAATCGTTTTCCAATGTCAGCCATGTTTGATTTTTCAGTGTTTTCCTTTGTACCAGCTGAACTTTCTGAAGTCTGTTTTTGACTGTCCTGTTTACACTTTTGCGATTTCTTGAGCTTACCCATTCTCTTTGTATATTCCAATTGAACGCTGATACAGTTATAAATCCATAAAGTTTACAAAAACATCAAAATTGCACAAAATAGTAGCACAGAATTATTCACGTGTCATGTTGGTACGGTGGCCTAGCATCATTATTATCATTCATTAGATCATGTCTAAGTTTAGGTTGAGGGATATCTTCACTTACATAGATAAGCAAACCTCTATTTTCATTTATGTAAATTGGTGGATGAAAACCATCAATATTAAATTTGTTCTTAATATCATGCTGTGAGTAATTCCCAACTTCACATAGACCAACAATTTTAAAGTTACCTATTTCTATTCGTTCTTTAAGTGCATTAAATCTGGACATGTACCGTGCTCCAATACTATTAATGTTTGAAAACATAAATTTTAATGGAACATCGTTGTCTATATCAGGCCCAGGATTAGGCTCAATATCTCCACACATGGCTAAAAGTGTTTGGATTGTACTGGGTACAAAACATATGATACAACCAAACCATAAGATAAACATGATAGAACAACAAACACATCGCATAACTCTAAATCTTAATAACTCATTGGTATAATCCAATGGGCTCATGCATGCTTTTATACCTAGTGGCAGTAAGCATGAGACAATAAGTGAATAGAATAAAGCTAATGTTGTGATTAGATAGATAATCACCAGACTGATACAAACATCTAACAAGCTCAAAGTGACTATTAAAATGATTAGGATAAAAATCAACTTAAAATAGTTGGTAAATTGAGCACACTTTCCATATAAGAGCTTCATGCACAACTTTAATAAGCCCATAACAAAGATATCATTAGGCACAGGTTTACTTTTCCTTGGAATTCCAGTACAATTAAAGTACCCAATGGATCTTCGCCATGCTGTAACATCGATACCCATTGCGTTTAATTTAGTGCATGTTTATCAGTGTGTTAACAAAGAACAAGTAGCAGTTAACAATTTATATACAAATCAAGAAATTTCAATTGAAGAAAAGTTATACCCTATTGGAAACTTGTGGTTGCCCGACCCCAGGCAGTGAACTTCTGAAACCTAGCTACACGTGTAACAAGGTTAACCCCTTGCAACAAACAAATGGTCTTTATACACATTAAACATAAAGTGGAACCCAATCATAGAGCACCAGCACAATATGATAAGTAACTGAAGAGTAAAATTCAAATATAGATGGCAGTTGTATAGGAAAGTAAACACAAAAATATTTACAGTCATATGCACAGATCCTCAATCTTGACCTCGCAAAGAACAATATACAGAGAAAACAATAATATTATACATAGATGCTCACATTCACTCAAAATTTAAATGCCATGGTCATTTCATGAAAAAGCATAAAGTCAATGAAGTGGATATTCCTAGTGTAATCATCTATATAAGTGGACTATTTCCATCCATTCAAGATTCAGTAGCTATCTACACTTGATATAATAGCTTAGACCAGTAATATGGCATTCATCCAAGATCCCAGATAATAAATTCACTGTAACTCTGGCAATCATCAAATGAGGCAATCAGCTTAAATATCAAACATCAGGATTATAAGTATGGTTTATAGGTCTTTCCTATGCAGTATATAGCACTGTAAAAGTACAGGAACCTATAGTACATGTAAAGGTTAATAGTTAGGACTTGTATATAGCCTTGTGTATTGGGGACCTGTCAATGTTACTTAAAGTAGAATCCCACAGGCTAAGAAGTGTGGCCACTTTGTATGAGAGCCTCAGTGGCAGTGGCTAGCAAAATCTCCTTTGTCTTGCGGCCAAGACCTCGGACACCATCCCATTTTGTAATAATGACAATCCCATTGCTGATTCCCTTGTCTTGTAGAAGCTTAAGGATATCCTTGCTTGATCAATACTCTCCATCATCGTTATGCCCTTCCACAATCGTATCATTAAGTTTCACTCTGTAGGCGTATATATTGTGAGACGCGGTAGCATAGTCACGGTTCTCATATACCTTGCATAAAGCAGTTTTAGCTTCTTGCTGGTTCACCACGACTGAAGCATGCGCCAAGATCTTTGTTCCCTGCTCAAAATGAGTTTTTGATTGACTCAGAGACTTGGTTATCATAGAGGGATCCAGGTGAATGTCAAGGGGTAGTTTGTTCTTGCAGAACTGGGGATCGACTATTTCACCATCTACCTTGAGAACATCTTGTCTCAGTGTTGCATGTTCCCCTTTAAGCTTGAGTTCCTTGAAATGGGGATACTGTGCGTTCCTCTTCTGGAGCATTTTGGGGGGAAGTTGATCAGAGATGGAGATATTTGACCCAGCCAGATTACGAGCATATGACATGACGTTGATTTTGCTTTTACGGTTAACAAATTTGGCAACCATCATTTGTGTGTTGTTAAACTTAGAGCCGAATCTGTGAGCAACGTCAAGCTTTATGGATCCATTTGGATTTTCAGGAGATTCAATAAGCTCGTTTGGTACCTTCAGGTTGGTTTTCAGAAAGTCTCTAACTACATTGCAGCAAACCTCATCCTTAGACTGGGGCAGATTTCTTATAATAACATTCTGCTTCATTGAACGGAAACGTATGTCAGTTAGACCTTCCTTAAGGGATCCAATTCTATCATCGTTATTAGCTATGCGCCCATCAAGCATTGCAACAATGTGATAAAGGTAGGCATTCTCCAGTTCAAGCTCATGAACACGACGATCAGACTCCTCTTGTTTGGTTGACAAAGTTTCTACCTTCTGAGATAGTTCCTCAAGTTTTTCAACAGTTGAGAGAGGTTTTTGATTTTTAGTCGGAGGACTCGTCATACTGGGGCTAATAGGTGATTTTGTCTTCTTTGGTGCCTTGCGCTTGACAGATGTTTGCACTGGGGTGAGATATCTTTGCATACCAAAGGATAGTCCACCTTCAGAAGTTGAATAAATATTATCTATTACACTATGTTGAGAATGATCGATCCCTCAGGTGCTGATTTTATCCTCAAAATATTTTACATCTAAAAGACACTCAAATATGGAAATATGATCCAGTATCTGCTACTATAATCCAGTAAATACATGCACTAGACATTCATAAGTAATCCTGTAGAGTTATACATCAGTCACTGTCAGTTTTGACAATGATATTTGAATTTTGCTCACTGGTTGAATTACACCTACTTGCTTACATGTTGACCTAGTTTTGAGTCTGAAGTCTGAAATTGAACTTGTTCAATTTCCAAAGTCTAGTTATTATTCTAAACACGTTTTCTCCTTAACTAGAAGACATTGAGTCAAGTCCTGTATATGGTCAATTTAGGTCCAGTATCTAGTTTCTCGGAAATTGGGTCGATTTTTTATCTAGGTCAAAGGTCAAGAACTAGGTCAAATCTTGTATTTTCATCATTTTACCAATTTTCTCAGTTGTTCTTCAATATTTTTTCTCGTTTTTTTTCATCATGTTCCTTGGAAACAAAGCTAATTCCGTAAGGCAAATCGTTTTTTGATTACTCTTACCGATTTTAAAATATGGCGTCCGGAAAGTAGGTCACACCAAAACATGCTCCAAATTCAATGTATGAGTTATGAATTAGGGGTAGAATTTTGTCAGGAATCTGAATCTGCAAATCAAATTTCGATCCGACTTCCGGTTCGGAAGTTATGTCATTTTAAAAGCTCAAAATCGCTAAATTTGGTGCCCATGTTAAGTCAATGGGAAAAAAGATTTTTTTGAAGTGAAAAATATGAAATATAGACTGAGTTCAGCTCAATTTAATGAAAGCTTTTAAAAGAAGGGGACCTCAAAAGCCATCTAGCGTCAAAATTTGGACACCAAAATGCCTAGGTCAAAATCTAGGTCAAATTTTTGCGATTCTGACACTACACTTCAATAATATTCTTCAAAATTGTGTATACATGTACATGTAGCCAAGAGTGTGCTAATAGTGTTAGACTTTTGCCGTCAGAAAGTATTTTGACCCACTTTTGAGATATGGTGTCCGAAATGTAGGTCAAAATAAAAAGTTTTCCAAATTTGACGTTTGAGTTATGAATTAAGTGTAGAATTTTCTCAGGAATCCGAATCTGCAAACCAAATTTCAATCCGACTTCAGATCCGAAAGTTATGGCGTTTTGTAATTTCGAGAAAAATCGATCTGATGGTATCCTCATAGAAAGTCAAGAGTAGCAAAGAAAATGTTGGAAAATCCATCTATCCTTCCATCCATCCTTCCTATCTATCCTCCCTTCATATCTTTTCCTTCCTATCCTATCCTTCCTTCTTATTCTATCCTTCTTTCCAATTCTATCCTATCGTTCCTTCCTATTCCATCCTATCCTTCCCATCTTATCCTATCATTCATATCTATCCTTCCTATCCTTTCCTTCCTATCCTATCCTTCCTTGCTATTCTATCCTATCTTTCTTTCCTATTCTATCCTATCGTTCCTTCCCATTCTATCCTATCCCTCCTTCCTATTTCCATCCATCCATCTTTTCCTGGATGACACGCCTAAAAAAGTCTGAATCTGGAGTCTGAAATTGAACTTGTTCAATTTCCAAAGTCTAGTTATTCTTCTTTTTTCTTCTTCTTCCTCCTAACAGATTTTCTCTCCAACTATAACATCTTACTCAATCCAACCTACATGGTTGACTAGGGAATGTATCTGGCTTTCTGGGAAATTAGGTCAAATTTTTATCTAGGTCATAGGTGAACTAGGTCAAATCTTGGATTTTCACTAATTCACCACTTTTCTCAGTCGTCTTTCAATATTTTCGCTTCGGTTTTTTTTTCATCATGTTCCTTGGAAAAAACGCTAATTCCATAAGGCAAATCGTTTTTTGATTACTCTTACCGATTTTGAGATATTGCGTCCGAAAAGTAGGTCAGAACAAAAAGTTCTCCAAATTCAACATGTGAGTTATGAAATAAGTGTAGAATGATCTCAGAAATCTGAATCTGCAAACCAAATTTGGATCGGACTTCCGTTTCGGAAGTTATGGCGTTTTGAAAGCTCAAAAATCGCTAAATTTGGTGCCTATGTTAAGTCAATTGGAAAAAAGACTTTTTCGAAGTGTAAAATACAAGATATAGACTGAGTACAGCTTAACATAATGAATGCTTATAAAAGAGACCTCAAAAGCTACATAGCTTCAAAATTTGGACACCAAAATGCCTATGTTAAAATCTAGGTCAAATTCATAGTTTTTCCTTATTTTTACGATTCTGACACTACACTTTAATAATTTACTTCAAAATTTTGTATACAGGTAGCAAAGAGTGTGCTAATAGTGTTAGCCTTTTGCCATCAGAAAGTATTTTGACCCACTTTTGAGATATGGTGTCCGAAAAGTAGGTCAAAATAAAAAATTCTCAAAATTTAACATATGAGCTATGAATTAAGGGTAGAGTTTTCCCAGGAATCCATATCTGCAAACCAAATTTCAATCTGACTTTCGGTTCGGAAGTTATGGCATTTTGAAAGCTCAAAAATCGCTAAATTTGGTGCCCCATGTTATGTCAATGAGAAAAAAGATTTTTTGAAGTGTAAAATACCAGATATAAACTGAGTACAGCTTAACATTCTGAAAGCCTATAAAAGAAGGGGACCTCGAAGGCTATCTAGCTTTAAAATTTGGACACCAAAATGCCTAGGTCAAAATCTAGGTCAAATTCATAGTTTTTCCTTATTTTTGCGATTTTGACATTACACTTTAATGATTTACTTCGAAATTTTGTATACAGGTAGCAAAGAGTGTGCTTATAGTATTAGCCTTCTGCCGTCAGAAAGTATTTTGACCCACTTTTGAGATATGGTGTCTGAAAAGTAGGTCAAAATAAAAAGTTCTCCAAATTTAACGTATGAGTTATGAATTAAGGGTAGAATTTTCTCAGGAATCAGAATCTTTAAACCAAATTTCGATCCAACTTCTGATTAGATAGTTATAGCGGTTTGAAGTCTCGAAAAGTCGATATGATGATATCCCCATGTTAAGCCAATGGAGTCGAAGATAACATTCTTAAGAGTTGTCTAAATGTCTATATTCTAGCTGACTCAGCTTATTCTGAATGACTCAGCTTACAAGTATTTGGATGACTCAGCTTAAAAAAAGTCTGAAATCTGGAGTCTTAAATTGAACTTGTTCAATTTATATGTCTAGTTATTATTTTTTTTAATTAATTTATTTTCTGATATTTTGTCCCAAGGCATCATCATATAAAATCTGAACCAAATCGGTTCACTGGTATTTGGGTTATCAAAGATTACATTTCTTACAAGAAATGGCCGCCATTTTTATATTCAACAGCCATTTTGAAAATTTCTTCTTCCTCCAAGGTATTTGAGTTAAAAAAGACTACGTTTTTTATGAAAAATGGCGGTCATTTTTAAATTCCGCAGGCATCTTGAAAATTCTTTCTTGAAAGAATCTACTTTGTCCCTAGGCATAATTAATCATATAGAATTTGAACCAAATCCATTGACTTGTATTTGAGTTATCAACGATTATGTTTTTCTTACAAAAAATGGTCTCCATCTTGTAATTTAATAGTCATTTTAAAATATATCTTTTTCAGCATCAGCATATGAAATTTGAACCAAATCCGTCAACTAGTATTTGAGTAATCAAAGATTACATTTTTTACAAAAAATGGCAGCCATTTTGCATTGAGTGGCCATATTGAAAATTCCTTCTCGGACGGACAGAAGAACAGACATCTTGTAATATTTAAATACACTGTCCCACATGTTATGTTAAAGAGCAACGGAAGCATACAATCTTTACACAAAGATAAATTCAGACTAGCATTTTAATATCTACCATGGGCTTTCAAGAGATATGATATGATTTTATTTCATTTGTTTGTCATATTCAGGATTTAATTAATCATATGTTTTAACTTATACCATGGGCTTTCAAGAGATATGATTTAAAAATCCACATCATATATAAAAGCAGGTTCCTCAGGCTTGTGACTAGGCTACATAAAAGCAGATTCCTCACAGACAGCTTTCCTGTATCCCCCTTGAACTTCGTTCGATGGGATAATATTAATCCATCTTTTAATATGGAGCAGTTACATGTAATCGTATATACTGATGTCATAAACAAACAGGTAACAAAGTTGGCACACCCTGCCTACCTTAAACACCTCAAGTTATTTTTTATCAGAATGATTAAATCAGAATGATTAAAAAGTCGTTTCGAACCATATTTGAAATGACCATCTGCTCATACTTATTCAAAGTCATTTATTTTTAGAGTATGTGGAGACTATTTCATTTTCATCAACTTTTTCTTGACAATTTAAACTGTAGACTAAATGTCTGTTTACTTTATCCCTTGTTATTTTAATTTCTTAACTCAATTTTGCATTTTAAAACATGACACCCTAGGATTTTAGGTAGAAACTATCTGGTGCTACTTCATAAGCTCCACAAGTTCCTCTGGTGACACATTGCTCCCAGTGATAACACACACCACCTTTTTACCCTTCACATCAGGCACTTTATCATGACAGAGGGCGGCAAAAGCAGCACTACCTGAGGGCTCGGCAACTATTCCTTTATCATATAGAGTTTTTACAGCAGTTTTAATCTCTGAGTCTGACACTAGTATGATATCATCTACATATTGTTTGCAGTTTCTATATGTATTAGGTCCTGGAAATGAAAGAAATCAGACAAGTGATAAGTGAATTAAAAGAAAGTCTAAAAGTTAACATAGGAAAAATATGAATCTTGGAATTTTCATAATAGAAAGAATCTGATCAAATATCCTCAACTGGCAACATTAAAGGAATTTCATTCCGCCATTTCACTTTATTTTGGATTTTACAACACAATCATCTCAACTTGATGACCTGCATATAATAACGTAAATCTGTTTCCACATATTTTCTAAATGAAGAATAGGAATTTCTGGTATTTCTGTAGCGTTTACTATGTTGCCTACATGTCTGACCTTATCCATGCTAATTCTACTCTGTTCCATTCAATATTTCATATTAAACATTTTCCATTTTCTCACCTGCATAAGGAGGTGCCAGACCAGCTGCAATGGTCTTCACTTTCCAACTGACAGGATGGCCTGCTTTGTAGCTTTCAAACATTGTGGGTGCTATAATAGAAAGTAAATGTAAACATCATTACAACATACCTGTACATACATGTATATTCAATATATCAAAAGGGTGATTACTATTTTCAGGTTTTATTATTTTGCTTCTACACAAAAGACAAGTGTCGGTTTGGAGAAAAGTCTAATGGGCTAATAATTTAGAAATAACACCCAAATTAAATTAAGAATATTCAAAAGAGAACATTTAAATCTACAATATGTAAAAATATCAAAACTGTCCTAAGCAGACGTAACATGCAGTAGACTGATGAACTTCGTTCACCAAACAGACTACTGTAGTCCTTTCATGTATATTTGCTGAATATAGTTTATCCAAGTTTGACAGGAAATGCTTACATAGAGAAAGAATTGCATCTGCACCCAATTAATGCATCTACACTCTCAATAAGGGATAATATTTTGAGCCTACATGTATATCCCCTCAAAATATGAAAATAAGATATAGTGTATTATTTTTTTTTTTTATTAGGAGGCCTCCTATTAATTTTATAGATATTATTTATTAGACTCCAGATTGAAAATCTGGAGTCTATTGTTTTCGTCAGTTTTCTTATTCTTATTCTTATTATTCTTTTTCTATCCCAGTTTTCTCAATAACCATAAGGTCTTCAGTAAAGTCAATCATTTGGTCAATTTAGGTTCAGTATCTAGTTCCTCGGAAATTGGGTCAAATTTTTTTCTAGGTCAAGGGTTAAGAACTAGGTCAAATCCAGTACTTTGTCACTTTTTTCGATTTTCTCGGTTGTCCTTCAATATTTTTGATCCTGTTTTTTTTCAATGTGTTCCTTATAAAAAAGTAGAAAACCTAGGGTCGATTTAGTTTTTTGGTATCTCAAACCGATTTCGAGATATCAGTGTCCGAAAACGAGGTCCAAAATAAAGTTCTCCGAATCCAATGTCCAGGATATCAGTCTTATAGGAAATTTTCTCAGGATTCCGAATCTGAAAACCAAATTTCAATCTGACTTCCAGTTCAGAAGTTATGGCGTTTTGAAAATTCAAAAATCGCTAAATTTGGTGCCCCATGTTAATTCAATGGGAAAAAATATTTTTTTGAAGTGTAAAATATGAGATATAGACTAAGCACAGCTAAACATAATGGAAGCCCATAAAAGAAAGGGACCTCAAAACCTTCTTTTCATAAAAATTTGGACACCAAAATGCCTAAGTCAAAATCTAGGTCAAATTCATAGTTTTTCCTTATTTTTGCGATTCTGATACTACAGATTAATTATATTCTTCGAAATTTTGTATACATGTAGCCAAGAGTGTGCTAATAGTGTAAGCCTTTTGCCGTCAGAAAGTATTTTGACCCACTTTTGAGATATGGTATCCGAAAAGTAGGTCAAAATAAAAAATTCTCCAAATTTAACGTTTGAGTTATGAATTAAGTATAGAATTTTCTCAGGAATCTGAATCTGCAAATCAAATTTCGATTCGACTTCCGTTTCGGAAGTTATGACATTTTGAAAGCTCAAAAATTGCTAAATTTGGTGCCCAATGTTATGTCAATGGGAAAAAAGAATTTTTTGAAGTGTAAAATACGAGATATAGACTAAGTACAGCTTAAAATAATGAAAGCCTATGAAAGAAGGGGACCTCGAAGGCTACCTAACTTCAAAATTTGGACACCAAAATCCCTAGGTCAAAATCTAGGTCAAATTCATAGTTTTTCCTTATTTTTGCGATTCTGACACTATATCTGAATGCATGATTTGCTTCAAAATTTTGTATACAGGTAGGAAAGAGTGTGCTAATAGTGTTAGCCTTTTGCCGTCAGAAAGTATTTCGACCCACTTTTGAGATATGGTGTCCGAAAAGTAGGTCAAAATAAAAGATTCTCCAAATTTAACGTATGAGTTATGAATAAGGGGTAGAATTTTGTCAGGAATCCGAATCTGCAAATCAATTTCGATCCGACTTCTGGTTCGGAAGTTATGGCGTTTTGAAATTTCAAGAAAAATCGATCTGATGGTATCCTGATAGAAAGTCAAGAGTAGAGAAGAAAATATTGAAAAATGCATCCATCCTTCCTTTCTGATTCTATCCTATCCTTCCTATCTACCCTTGCTTCGTATCCTCTCCTTCCTATCCTTCCTATTCTATCCCTTCTTCCTATTCTATTCTATCCTTCTTTCCTATTCTATCCTATCGTTCCTTCCTATTCTATCCTATCCTTTCTTTTTCATCCATCCATCCATCCATCTTTTGCTGGATGACTTAGCTCATTTTGGATGACTTGGCTTATTCTGGATGACTCGGCTAAAAAAAGTCTAGATCTGGAGTCTGAAATTGATCTCGTTCAATTTCCAAAATCTAGTTATTATTATTCTTTATTATTATTTATTCTTCTCTGCACTTTTTCTCCTACTTCTAACTAGATTTCAACTATCTACTATATGAACCTACTAGGGACCTAGGTTGAACTTACCGGGAAAGGAATTTTTATCTAGGTCAAGGTCAAAGGTCAAAATCTAGGTCAAATCAAAGTTTTTTCTAAGTTTCTCAGATTTCGTCCTCATACTTCACTAGATTTTGGAAATTGAACGAAGTTCAATTTCAGACTCCAGATCTAGACTTTTTTTAGCCGAGTCATCCAGAATAAGCCGAGTCATCCAGAATAAGCTGAGTCATCCAGAAAAAGATGGATAAATAAAATAGGAAGGTAGGATAGGATAGAATAGGAAAGAATGATAGGATAGAATAAGAAAGAAGGATAGGATAGGATAGAATAGAATAGAATACAAAGAAAGGATAGGATAGGATAGGATAGGATAGGATAAGAAGGATAAGATACGAAGGAAGGATAGATAGGAAGGATAGGATAGGATCAGATAGGAAGGATGGATGAATTTTTCAATATTTTCTTCTCTACTCTTGACTTTCTAGCAGGATACCATGAGATCAATTTTTCTCGAAATTTCAAAACGCCATAACTTCCGAAACGGAAGTTGGATCGAAATTTGGTTTGCAGATTCAGATTCCTGACAAAATTCTACCCCTAATTCATAACTCATACGTTAAATTTGGAGATTTTTTATTTTGACCTACTTTTCGGACACGCCATAACTTCCGAACCGGTAGTCGGATCGAAATTTGGTTTGCAGATTCGGATTCCTGACAAAATTCCTCCCTTAATTCATAACTCATATATTAAATTTGGAGAACTTTTTATTTTGACCTACTTTTCGGACACCATATCTCAAAAGTGGGTCAAAATACTTTCTGACGGCAAAAGGCTAACACTGTAAGCATATTCTTGGCTACATGTATACATAATTTCGAAGAATATAATTAAAGTGTAGTGTCAGAATCGAAAAAATAAGGAAAACACATGAATTTGACCTAGATTTTGACCTAGGCATTTTGGTGTCCAAATTTTCAAGCTAGGTGGCTTTTGAGGTCCCCTTCCTTTAAAGGCTTTGATTATATGAAGCTGAACTCAGTCTATATTCTGTATTTTTCACTTCAAAAAAATCTTTTTTCCCATTGACTTAACATGGGCACCAAATTTAGCGATTTTTGAGTTTTCAAAACGCCATAACTTCCGAACCGGAAGTCTGATTCGAATTTGGTTTTCAGATTCGGAATCCTGAGAACATTTCCTATAAGACTAATATCCTGGACAATATGATTCTGAGAATTTTTTTTGGACCTCGTTTTCGGACACTGATATCTCGAAATCGGTTTGAGATATCAAAAAACTAAATCGAGCCTGGCTTTCCTACTTTTTTATAAGGAACACAATGAAAAAAACCTGGATCAAAAATATTGAAGGACGACCGAGAAAATCGAAAAAAAGTGACAAAGTACTGGATTTGACCTAGTTCTTGACCTTTGACCTAGATAAAAATTTGACCCAATTTCCGAGGAACTAGATACTGAACCTAAATTGACCAAATGATTGACTTTACTGAAGACCTTATGGTTATTAAGAAAACTGGTTTAGAAAAAGAATAATAACTAGATTTTGGTAATTTCAGACTCCAGATCTAGACTTTTTTTTAGCCGAGTCATCCAGAATAAGCCAAGTCATCCAAAATAAGCTAAGTCATCCAGAAAAAGATGGATGGATGGGTGGATGAAAAAGGAAGGAAGGATACGATAGAATAGGAAGGATACGATAGAATAGGAAGTAACGATAGGATAGAATAGGAAAGAAGGATAAGGGTAGATAGGAAGGATAGGATCAGAAAGGAAGGATGGATGCATTTTTCAATATTTTCTTCTCTACTCTTGACTTTCTATCAGGATACAATCAGATCGATTTTTCTTGAAATTTCAAAACACCATAACTTCCGAACCGGAAGACGGATCGAAATTTGATTTGCAGATTCGGATTCCTGACAAAATTCTACCCCTAATTAATAACTCATACGTTAAATTTGGCGAATTTTTATTTTGACCTACTTTTCGGACACGCCATAACTTCGGAACCGGAAGTCGAATCGAAATTTGGTTAGCAGATTTAGTTTTCTGAGAAAATTCTGTTCTTAATTCATAACTCAAACGTTAAATTTGGAGAACTTTTTATTTTGACCTACTTTTCGGACACCATATCTCAAAAGTGGGTCAAAATACTTCCTGACGGCAAAAGGCTCACGCTATGAGCACACTCTTGGCTACATGTATACACAATTTCGAGGAATATAATTAAAGTGTAGTGTCAGAATCGCAAAAATAAGGATAAACTATGAATTTGACCTAGATTTTGACCTAGGGATTTTGGTATCCAAATTTTGAAATTAGGTAGCCTTCGAGGTTCCCTTCTTTCATAGGCTTTCATTATTTTAAGCTGTAATTAGTCTATATCTTGTATTTTACACTTCAAAAAAATCTTTTTTCCCATTGACATAACACGGGGCACCAAATTTAACGAGTTTTGAGCTTTCAAAATGTCATAACTTCCGAACCAGAAGTCGGATTGAGATTTGGTTTGCAGATTCGGATTCCTGAGAAAATTCTATACTTAATTCATAACTCAAACGTCAAATTGGGAGAATTTTTTATTTTGACCTACTTTTCGGACACCATATCTCAAAAGTTGGGCAAAATACTTCCTGACGGCAAAAGGCTAACACTATTAGCACACTCTTGGCTACATGTATACAAAATTTCGAAGAATATAATTAATCTGTAGTGTCAGAATCGCAAAAGTAAGAAAAAACTTTGAATTTGACCTAGATTCTGACCTAGGCATTTTGATGTCCAAATTTTAAAGCTAGATGGCTTTTGAGATTCCATTCTTTTAAAAGCTTTCATTATATTTAGCTGAACTCAGTCTATATTACGTATTTTTCACTTCAAAAAAATCTTTTTTCCCATTGACTTAACATGGGCACCAAATTTAGCGATTTTTGAGCTTTCAAAACACCATAACTTCCGAACCGGAAGTCTGATTCGAATTTAGTATTCAGATTCGGAATCCTGAGAAAATTTCCTATAAGAATAATATCCTGGACATATGATTCGGAGATCTTTTTTTTGGACCTCGTTTTCGGACACTGATATCTCGAAATCGGTTTGAGATATCAAAAAACTAAATCGACCCTAGGTTTCCTACTTTTTTATAAGGAACACAATGAAAAAAAACCGGATCGAAATTATTGAAGGACGACCGAGAAAATCGAAAAAAGTGACTAAGTACTGGATTTGACCTAGTTCTTGACCTTTGACCTAGATAAAAATTTGACCCAATTTCCGAGGAACTAGATACTGAACCTAAATTGACCAAATGATTGACTTTACTGAAGACCTTATGGTTATTGAGAAAACTGGTTTAGAAAAAGAATAATAATAAGAAGAAGAAGAATAAGAAAACTGACGAAAACAATAGACTCCAGATTTCATCTGGAGTCTAATAAGAAAACTGACGAAAACAATAGACTCCAGATTTCATCTGGAGTCTAATAATAATAATAAGAAGAAGAATAAGAAAACTGACGAGAACAATAGACTCCAGATTTTCAATCTGGAGTCTAATAATAATAAGAAGAATAAGAAAACTGACGAGAACAATAGACTCCAGATTTTCAATCTGGAGTCTAATAATAAGAAGAAGAATAAGAAAACTGACGAGAACAATAGACTCCAGATTTTCAATCTGGAGTCTAATAATAACTAGATTTTGGAAATTGAACGAGGTTCAATTTCAGACTCCAGATCTATACTTTTTTTAGCCGAGTCATCCAGAATAAGCCGAGTCATCCAGAATAAGCTGAGTCATCTAGAAAGAGATGGATAAATAAAATAGGAAGGTAGGATAGGATAGAATAGGAAAGAACGATAGAATAGAATAAGAAAGAAGGATAGGATAGAATAGAATAGGAAGAAAGGATAGGATAGGATAGGAAGGATAGGAAGGAAAAGATATGAAGGAAGGATAGATAGGAAGGATAGGGTAGGATGAGATAGGAAGGATGGATGAATTTTTCAATATTTTCTTCTCTACTCTTGACTTTCTATCAGGATACCATCAGATCGATTTTTCTCGAAATTTCAAAACGCTATAACTTCCGAACCGGAAGTCGGATCGAAATTTGGTTTGCAGATTCGGATTCCTGACAAAATTCTACCCCTAATTCATAACTCATACGTTAAATTTGGAGATTTTCTATTTTGACCTACTTTTCGGACACGCCATAACTTCCGAACCGGAGGTCGGATTGAAATTTGGTTTGCAGATTCGGATTCCTGAGAAAATTCTATACTTAATCCATAACTCAAACGTCAAATTTGGAGAATTTTTTATTTTGACCTACTTTTCGGACACCATATCTCAAAAGTGGGTCAAAATACTTTCTGACGGCAAAAGGCTAACACTATTAGCATATTCTTGGCTACATGTATACACAATTTCGAAGAATATAATTAAAGTGTAGTGTCAGAATCGAAAAAATAAGGAAAACCTATGAATTTGACCTAGATTTTGACCTAGGCATTTCGGTGTCCAAATTGTGAAGCTAGATGGCTTTTGAGGTCCCCTTCTTTTAAAGGCTTTGATTATATTTAGCTGAACTCAGTCTATATTTCGTATTTTTCACTTCAAAAAAATCTTTTTTCCCATTGACTTAACATGGGCACCAAATTTAGCGATTTTTGAGCTTTCAAAACACCATAACTTCCGAACCGGAAGTCTGATTCGAATTTAGTTTTCAGATTCGGAATCCTGAGAAAATTTCCTATAAGAATAATATCCTGGACATATGATTCGGAGATCTTTTTTTTGGACCTCGTTTTCGGACACTGATATCTCGAAATCGGTTTGAGATATCAAAAAACTAAATCGACTCTAGGTTTTCTACTTTTTTATAAGGAACACAATGAAAAAAACCCGGATCGAAAATATTGAAGGACGACCGAGAAAATCGAAAAAAGTGACAAAGTACTGGATTTGACCTAGTTCTTGACCTTTGACCTAGCTAAAAATTTGACCCAATTTCCGAGGAACTAGATTCTGGACCTAAATTGACCAAATGACTGACTTTACTGAAAACCTTATGGTTATTGAGAAAACTGGTTTAGAATAATAATAATAACTAGATTTTGGAAATTGAACGAGTTCAATTTCAGACTCCAGATCTAGACTTTTTTTAGCCGAGTCATCCAGAATAAGCCAAGTCATCCAAAATGAACTAAGTCATCAAGAAAAAGAAGGATGGATGGATGGATGGATGGATGAAAAAGGAAGGAAGGATAGGATAGAATAGGAAGGAACGATAGGATACAATAGGAAAGAAGGATAGAATAGAATAGGAAGAAGGGATAGAATAGGAAGGAGAGGAAACGAAGCAAGGGTAGATAGGAAGGATAGGATAGGATCAGAAAGGAAGGATGGATGCATTTTTCAATATTTTCTTCTCTACTCTTGACTTTCTATCAGGATACCATCAGATCGATTTTTCTTGAAATTTCAAAACGCCATAACTTCCGAACCGGAAGTCGGATCGAAATTTGATTTGTAGATTCAGATTCCTGACAAAAATTTCCCCCTAATTCATAACTCATACGTTAAATTTGGCGAATTTTTATTTTGACCTACTTTTCGGACACGCCATAACTTCGGAACCGGAAGTCTGATTGAAATTTGGTTTGCAGATTCGGATTTCTGAGAAAATTCTACTCTTAATTCATAACTCAAATGTTAAATTTGGAGAAATTTATATTTTGACCTACTTTTCGGACACCATATCTCAAAAGTGGGGCAAAAAACTTTCTGACGGCAAAAGGCTAACACTATAAGCACACTCTTGGCTACATGCATACAAAATTTCGAGGAATATAATTAAAGTGTAGTGTCAGAATCGCAAAAATAAGGATAAACTATGAATTTGACCTAGATTTTGACCTAGGGATTTTTGTGTCCAAATTTTGAAGTTAGGTAGCCTTCGAGGTTCCCTTCTTTCATAGGCTTTCATTATACTTAGCTGAACTCAGTCTATATTTCGTATTTTTCACTTCAAAAAAATCTTTTTCCCCATTGACTTAACATGGGCACCAAATTTAGCGATTTTTGAGCTTTCAAAACGCCATAACTTCCGAACCGGAAGTCTGATTCGAATTTGATTTTCAGATTCGGAATCCTGATAAAATTTCCTATAAGACCAATATCCTGGACATTTGATTCGAAGAACTTTTTTTTGGACCTCGTTTTCGGACACTGATATCTCGAAATCTGTTTGAGATATCAAAAAACTAAATCGACCCTAGGTTTTCTACTTTTTTATAAGGAACACAATGAAAAAAACCCGGATCGAAAATATTGAAGGATGACCGAGAAAATCGAAAAAAGTGACAAAGTACTGGATTTGACCTAGTTCTTGACCTTTGACCTAGATAAAAATTTGACCCAATTTCCGAGGAACTAGATTCTGGACCTTAATTGACCAAATGACTGACTTTACTGAAAACCTTATGGTTATTGAGAAAACTGGTTTAGAATAAGAATAAGAAGAAGAATAAGAAAACTGACGAAAACAATAGACTCCAGATTTCATCTGGAGTCTAATAAGAATAAGAAGAAGAATAAGAAAACTGACGAAAACAATAGACTCCAGATTTTCAATCTGGAGTCTAATAAGAATAAGAAAAGTAACGAAAACAATAGACTCCAGATTTCATCTGGAGTCTAATTATTTCTTGCGATGAATTATAATGTAACTAGATATAAGCATTCCCTACAAATTACTCACTATATGTTCGCGTTAATTTTTTCCCGTTTTTGAGATAATTGACGTCAAAAAACGGTAAAAATTGGTCATTTTTCAACTTGCTTCAAATTGACCAAACTTTTTTTTAAAAAACATCTACAAGTTCTCAGGATTCCAAATCTGACCTTACTTGTGACCTTTGACCTTTAGTTGACCTTCAGTGACCTCCGAAAGGTCAAAAAGTTGATTTTTCAAATCGATTTTCTGGATTCAAATTTAGGTAAATTTATTCACAAAAGACCTTTTGAGGTCTAAAAAAGTAAAATTTGCAAGGTCAAAGGTCAAGGTCATCAAACGAAATCACAAACGGTGTTTTCTAAGTTTCTCAAAATTGGAGACTACAAATCAATTTTTTTTACTAAAAGTCAGAATATATATTCCTCTAAAGGTTCTACACATATTAGCAATTGACTATTTATTAAAATTTTGCTCCAGTTTTGAGATATAAGAACTCAAAAACTGAAAAAAGGTCAAATTTCGAAATTTTTCAAGGTCAAATTTCAACTTGCTCTAAATTGACCAAACTTTTTTTTAAAAAGCATCAACAAGATCTCAGGAACTCAAATCTGACCTTAGTTTTGACCTATGACCTTTAGTTGACCTTCAGTGACCTTCGAAAGGTCAAAAAAGTTGATTTTTCAAATTGATTTTCTGGATTCAAATTTAGGTTTATTCAATCAGAAAAGATATACTGAGCTCTAAAAACGTAAAATTTTCAAGGTCAAAGGTCAAGGTCATCAAACAAGATCACAAACTGTGTTTTCTAAGTTTCTCAAAGTTTGTGACTACAAATCAATATTTTTGAATCAAAGTCAGGATATATATTCCTCTAAAGGCTTTACACATATTAACAATCGATTATCTATAAAAATTCTGCACCAGTTTTGAGATATTGGACCTCAAAAACTGAAAAAGGTCTAATGTTGAAATTTTTCAAGGTCAAATTTCACATTGCTTCAAATTGACCAAACTTTTTTTTAAAAATCATCTACAAGATGCCTGGAGTTCATATACGACCTTGTTTTTAAGATTTGATCTTTGGCTGACCTTTAAATGTTCAAAAAAGCCTACGGGGCCTCCGTAAGATTGCTTGCAATCTTATACATCTAGTTATTATTATATCTTGGTTACTGCCATATTTGGCGAGCAATACCTCATTGGTATATTCCGTATGTTAAGTATTTTACACTCGAAGATAGAGCCAGAAACCCCTCCTTGGAGGAGCCCTGTTTTCTTTTACGTGCACAGGTACACAGACATACAGGTATACACCACAGCCTTTTTATACGAGTCGGGAACCACTCAGTCAAACACCCAGAATTACATAACGCACAAACAAACTTGTCTGAACCAGGAATCGAACCCGGGGCCAAGCGATATTGGTAACCTTGACTCTCTCTGCCACTGAGCCATAGCGGGTGGACTAGCCATAGCAGGTGTAGCTAGCTTATGGATGGGGATTTGGGACAACTTATTACCTCCTTCTGGTTCAACCCCATACACTCTTGTGTTTCGACAGCCTGACAGTTTGATAGCAGCAGCTATTCCAGCCACTAAACCTCCACCCCCACAGCAAACTAAGACCACATCTGGGTTCGGACAATCTTCAATGATCTCAAAACCAGCACTGCAAAACATAATGTTCTGTATTATCTTTTCTTCATATTTGCAGGCTTGATAAACGCCCATTCTGTTGGATAAAACTATTCACAAATGTACATCTTCCAAATATTAAGAAAATCTACAAGTATTCAAGCTATCTTTTGGACAGACGGACTGACTGATGGACTGACTGATGGATGGACGGAGGGCTTCAGTATATCCCTAACAAACTTTTGTTTGTCGGGAAAACAAGGGTTCAACATGGCTGTAACAGTGTAGCAAGGTTATAGCTGGGAGGAATATCTTATCATGATAATTCCAGCAAACATATGGGGATGGGGTGCGTTGGACATTGAACTCTTTAGATGTTAGAGACCTTATTATATACCATATACTGACACCTTGTTGAAGTGTGTCCAACTTTTTTACACATACATGTAACAATTAACAACAGGTCAGATTAAAATTATCATTTCACCAATTTCACATGCAAATGAGCTAATTTACACCTAAGTTTACACTTAGTTTACACTTTAGTATACATCCAATTTACATCAAGAACACACTCTGATTGGTCAGTTAGTTCACATACATACAGTAGTTCACCCAATCCTTAATTGGCGAAATGCTAACTGCTTATTGCAGGGGGAGAGAATGCAAAGATATTCTTAATTTTGAAGCACTGTGATCAGAGAATATTATTTATGAAGATACAGGGGGTCCAAGGCGTGACAAAGTGCAAAAAATTGCAAAAACAAAAAATCCTATGTTGTCTGTGTCTATGTCAATAATCTGCAAAAGGCTAATAAGCCCATATAAAGCAGATATATAATTAAACAGTGATAGAATTTGAATATAATATAATTTTAAACCTTAACATTTAAAAATAGATCTATGGTTTGCAACTCATTTTAAAATTGAAAGGAACCTTCCCGGTTGGCCCCTGTACCCCCCTAGGAAGTCCCTTTATGTTGAAATACCCTGGGGCAACTGTCTACGTCATAGTTGCGCATGCGCACCATCCATTTTTCACTAGGTGAAATGCTTATTTTAAAGCTGATAAGCAGGGTGGCAAGGGAGGGCTTTTGATGTAATGACATAATAGAGAGATTTCGCACATACCTAAAATACAACTTATAACGTATACTTATACTTATAAGAAAACGTACAAGGTGTTTCATAATGTGGACTTTTCGTCAGGAAAGATCTTCTCGGACTGTAATAAATAAAGGTCAAAAGGATGCCATTTGTACTTTCTTGAATTGTAGCATGTTTAGTTGATCCAAATGTGTTTGTCTAGAATAAAATAGACTCATATATAGTACATACATATAGACCCATCTCTTCTCAAATTGACTTTTTGGAGATGCTCGTTATGAAACACCCTGTATGTCATTTGTTGAGCTACTGAATGGGTCGTTCCCAGAAATTGCTAGAACCTACTGGTTTGATTGGTGTTTCAAATTGATGGTTAAAGGGTGACGCATATCGTTTAGCAAATCGAACGCTCGTTTCTGGTGTTGCTCACCGTTTAGTATAAAAGGCCCGATCCCGGAATAATACTCAAGGGTTCAGAGGTTCGAGGTCGTTGTGTCAACACCTCTAACTGTTATATAGCATAAGTATATTATAGATCGTCACACATTTATAAAATGGTGATTTTTATTTTGACAAATCAATTCCACATTTATGGGTGAAGTTTCAGGATCTTCTATTTGTGTATAATAAGGAAAAATTGGCATCTAAATTTCCCCATAACGTAATAGCACACAGCTTGGAATATGAAATATCCTACAAATGAAACAAAGCAAGACAAACCGGTTTCTAATACAAGGATTTATATTGGCTGTTGTTCATGTAATGACTCACTTTAAAGGATCATGACTCACTTTAAAGGATCGTGTTTATAATACACTACAACTACTAAGACAGGGAAGCAAGCATTTAATTAAAATGTGCATAATCTACACGTGCAGATGACTGTGCATTCACAGTCTCTGGTTGATGGAGCTTTTCTATATCGGGAATAGTTATGTTCCATGAAGTACAATTTAAGATTGATTTTAGTAAATATAATAGTTCGACATGACCCTTTAAACTATACCTATACGTATAAGTTGAATTTTCACTTATGTGCGAAATCTCTCTAATAGGTAAGTATTATTAACTTATAAAAACCAAAATTACATAAAATTTGGGGATTTTACTACGTAAATTAATATCACTTACCAATTATGTCATTACAATATGCTGAATCCCACCAGAGCAGGTGGAGGGATATTAGCTTAGAAAATATAAAATACTCTATAAACAGCATTAACTGACTGGAATTCGTACTTGAATCACTATCCTTACCATTACCATAGGATATTAAGTTAAACAATTTTCCAAGGCAAAACTAAAAGTAACAAGTGAAAATAATTTATCCAAGCACACTCCTTTGTTATTCATATCTTAATTATTGATAACAAATAATTGGAGATGAATAACAAATAAAACACACTGTGAACAATATCACACCCTTGAACAGAAGATAAAGAAGTGTTATTACAGGAAAGTTATTATATTATAGTAATTCTCCCTTTCGCGATTCGCTCTTTGAATCAGAACGTTCGCAAATATGTACTGAAAAAGCACTCAAAAAGGACAAAATTTGATTGGTTTATATTTTCTCACTATGCATTTCGTGTAGCAATTTGCGTGACCCGAAAGTTCTAAATCAAACTAATTACGCAATTTTGTTTTACACCCGCACGCTAAATAAAAGAATGACAACATCGGAAGTATTCTTCTTTGTCATTGCTTTAATAGTCTGTATACCAAGTTTAATCAATTAAAGATTGTACAATGAACAACAAAATTCGGAAACGAGTACTATAGATTTGCTTTCGGACCACTAAACAGAGTGACCTAGATAATAGCGACGCTTCTTCTTTGGTCTACTGCTCAGTTATTTGTTGGTTTTCAACGTAACTCTATGATGTAATTTGATGATGAATACTTGTATTCCGTTGTTGCATCGATGATGCAGTTTGTAGTGAGGTAAGATTGGCATGAAAGTATTGAAAGTCGAATGGAATTGTTTTTTCCAATATGGCGACTAGTCAACTGATCATGTGACCTTCTCTTCCGGAATATTTTCTCACTTTTCAATCATCGTTTTTCACCACGCTATGAATCAATACAATGAAAAAATAGCTGTTATATGAAGATTAATAAAAGATCAATCGTTTCTAATAATTTTTTCTGTACCCTCGTACGGGAATATGAACGAATAGATCGTTTGAAAAATAGGTGTTAAAATCCCCATGTTAAACCTATGAGGGAAAACAAGGAAGTATAAATTTGTTCCTCCTCGAACTGCATCATGGGAAATATTTTGACCTTATAAGGAAAGATTTTCGCGTCTCCTCTTTTGAAGAGGGAACAGCGATTTCGAGAATTGTGTTGAAAAATGTGGGGTCAACCCAGTTGTCCGAAACCCAGTTGTCCGAAACCCAGTTCTCCGAAAATTAGGGGATCTTTTCTAAAAAATACAATTTCTTAAAACGAATCTTGTCGCAACCTCTGCGAATCACAACAGCATAACATTTGAATCACGTTGACATCATTGCAAAATTAGGCTAAATATGCTAAGTCAAGACGTTAATTATCTAATGTTTAGCCCACGAAAATTCATGGGTAACTTGAGAACTACAAAATACAACCAAATACTTTTCGAACGTACAATCATAGCACTATTTCTCACCTAACGTCTTCATGTTTTAGGAACATATTTTAAACGCATGATAGCCAAATATATCAAGATACTATATCTGCCTAAATGAAGTTATCTAGTGTTGACAAAGTTTTGAAACATATTTTATCCAGATCCATCAGAAATTAACTTATCCAATAAATAACTTTACTAGTTCTAGTATCTTGCATGACTCGTTCATAAGAATTTTTTAATTCTACCTCGTTCCCAATATGTCCTAAGACAGACAAGAAATTGAAGTCACACCCGTTTGTTTTATACGTATACGCAGTTTCTCTGATTATTGTCAAACAAATACATTTCAGTAGAAGAACATAAAAAACAAATGCCTGAAACGAATGCCGAAAAATAAATCCCAAGTGATTAAGTTTAGAATGTTTTGTTCTCATTTACGATTTGATAAGAGACCGAGACTAAAAAATTAAATGCGAGGAAATTTTGACAACGTAATATGTATACTGTTTTATTCTTAGAGTTCTATGCGATAACTTATTTTATCTGTTTCAAAATGTTTCATTTTATTTTGCCTATATAAAAGAGAAGAAGATAAGATAAACTGTTCCGTAATATTTATTGTGTTTTAATAACCTTTTTTAGAATCACAATGTAAAATAAATCTCCCATTCCTGCCATTCTGGTAACGCCATGCAATGGATGCAATTCAAAGTGAGAGAGAGATCTATGAACATCAGGATGCGTCCATGCCATTAACAGGCCTGTCAACTTGGGAACACCTAACATGAGTGACTTGGAAATGTTGAACACCTCCCCTCAAAATGTGGACACCTTGGTCCAAATTTGAACACCTTGATCCAAATTTTGAACACCTTGGTTTAAATTTTATTACATCTTGCCAAATTTTGAACACCTCAAATTTTTCGCGCTCCCATTTTCCCAAATGGCCACCTTAACATTTACCCAGAATGCCAAAAAACTAATCAGTTCTAAACTTTCATAGGTAGAAACATCCCTGAGAATTTCAAATGAATCACTCAAACAGTTTGCCTGGAAACCTGTAGGCGGGGGTAGGTACGAAACATTTTGAACGGAATGCGTGACATATACGTAATTCGCGTGAAAAGTCCGAACGAAATGCGTACATTTTTTTCCGCCGTTCGTATTTTTGCTGTGTAGACGATCTTTTTTAGAAATTTTTCTACAGAAATATTTTTGCTTGACAATTACCAGGTAAAATGCGTATTTGCGTGACATTTTCTGTCACGCAAAAATAACTGGCGTGACTTCAAATTCTTCAGCAAATGCGTGACAAATACGCAAATTGCGGGACAGTTGACAGGCCTGCATTAATTTGGCCAAATACATGGCATGAAACTGACGTAAGCTTAAGTACGTTCCCCCTTTCTCTGGTAAATTATGACTATATTTTTCGGACAACTGGGTTTCGGAGAATTGGGTTTCGGACAACTGGGTTTCAGAGAACTGGGTTTCGGACAACTGGGTTTCGGAGAACTGGGGTGTACCCGAAAAATGTACTACGTAATTTTGCACACATCAGGGATAACTGGTAGGGGGATTTCAACCTATGCTTGGATCAGGGATATGGGAATTTTAAGTATATTGATGTATAAATGGTGTCCAAATGCAAAATAGAGGTTGTAGATACTTTGTAGCTGCTGGAAGAGGCGCTAGAACGAACTCAGCTATTCGATGACGTCATAACCATGATAGTGAGTTCGAGACGTGTGAGCTCCTTGTGTTTATTCATTCATAGGTAGAAACATCCCTAAAAATTCGAAATGAATCCATCAAACGGTTTGGCTGGAAACCTGTAGACAAGCCTTCACAGACAAGATTTTAGGATGGAAAATCCAAAATGGCTGTCTAAACATTTATCCAGAATGTCAAAAACCTAATCAGTTCTAAAGTTTCAGAGGTAGAAACATCCCTGAGAATTTCAAACAAATGAATCCCTCAAACGGTTTGGCTGGAAACCTGTAGACAAGCCTTGACAGACAAGATTTTGGGACGGAAAATCCCAAATGGCCACCTTAACATTTACCCAGAATGCCAAAAAACTAATCAGTTCTAAACTTTCATAGGTAGAAACATCCCTGAGAATTTCAAATGAATCACTCAAACAGTTTGCCTGGAAACCTGTAGACAAGCCTTGACAGACAAGATTTTAGGACGGAAAATCCAAAATGGCTGCCTTAACATTTACCCAGAATGCCAAAAAACTAATCAGTTCTAAACTTTCATAGGTAGAAACATCCCTGAGAATTTCATATGAATCCTTCAAACGGTTTGGCTGGAAACCTGTAGACAAGCCTTGACAGACAAGATTTTAGGACGGAAATCCAAATTGGTCACTTTAACATTTACCCAGAATGCCAAAAAACGAATCAGTTCTAAACTTTCATAGGTAGAAATATCCCTGAGAATTTCAAATGAATCCCTCAAACGGTTTGGCTGGAAACCTATAGACAAGCCTTGACAAGATTTTAGGACGGAAAATCCAAAATGGCCGCCTTAACATTTACCCAGAATACTGAAAAACTAATCAGTTCTAAACTTTCATAGGTAGAAACATCTCTGAGAATTTCAAATGAATCCCTCAAACGGTTTGGCTAGAAACCTGTAGACAAGCCTAATTGACTGACAAGATTTTAGGACGGAAAATCCCAAATGGCCGCCTTAACATTTACCCAGAATGCCAAAAAACTAATCAGTTCTAAACTTTCATAGGTAGAAACATCCCTGAGAATTTCAAATGAATCCCTCAAACGGTTTGGCTGGAAACCTGTAGACAAGATTATTCGGGACGCCCTACCCACCCAGAAAACTGATTACAATATAGTACCTTAGGATGCGATAAAAACTTTCCACCTTTTATTGGTAGAATAGTGAACTATAAGACTTCTAAACTTACTTAAACAGTTTTGTTCGCAGCAATGAAGTGGTTGCCTTCGAAGTCTTTCAAAGACACTTCCTTTATGTAAAATGAATATACTTAAAATTCCCATATCCCTGATCCAAGCATAGGTTGAAATCCCCCTACCAGTTATCCCTGATGTGTGCAAAATTAGTACATTTTTCGGGTACACCCCAGTTCTCCGAAACCCAGTTGTCTGAAACCCAGTTCTCCGAAACCCAGTTGTCCGAAACCCAATTCTCCGAAACCCAGTTGTTCGAAAAATATAGTCATAATTTACCAGAGAAAGGGGGAACGTACTTAAGCTTACGTCAGTTTCATGCCATGTATTTGGCCAAATTAATGGCATGGACGCATCCTGATGTTCATAGATCTCTCTCTCACTTTGAATTGCATCCATTGCATGGCGTTACCAGAATGGCAGGAACGGGAGATTTATTTTACATTGTGATTCTAAAAAAGGTTATTAAAACACAATAAATATTACGGAACAGTTTATCTTATCTTCTTCAATCTCTTTTATATAGGCAAAATAAAATGAAACATTTTGAAACAGATAAAATAAGTTATCGCATAGAACTCTAAGAATAAAACAGTATACATATTACGTTGTCAAAATTTCCTCGCATTTAATTTCTTAGTCTCGGTCTCAGGCCTGTCAACTTGGGAACACCTAACATGAGTGACTTGGAAATGTTGAACACCTCCCCTCAAAATGTGGACACCTTGGTCCAAATCTGAACACCTTGATCCAAATTTTGAACACCTTGGTTTACATTTTATTACATCTTGCCAAATTTTGAACACCTCAAATTTTTCGCGTTCGCTACGCTCGCGTTTCAAACATCCATCAACGGGGGGGGGGGGGGGGGGGGGGGGGGGGGGGGTAGGTACGAAAAATTTCTAACGGAATGCGTGACATATACGTAATTCGCGGGAAAAGTCCGAACGAAATACGTACATTTTTTTCCGCCGTTCGTATTTTTGCTGTGTAGACGATCTTTTTTAGACATTTTTCTACAGAAATATTTTTGCTTGACAATTACCAGGTAAAATGCGTATTTGCGTGACATTTTCTGTCACGCAAAAATAACTGGCGTGACTTCAAATTCTTCAGCAAATGCGTGACAAATACGCAAATTGCGGGACAGTTGACAGGCCTGCGGTCTCTTATCAAATCGTAAATGAGAACTAAACATTCTAAACTTAATCACTTGGGATTTATTTTTCGTCATTCGTTTCAGGCATTTGTTTTTTATGTTCTTCTCCTGAAATGTATTTGTTTGACAATAATCAGAGAAACTGCGTATACGTATAAAACAAACGGGTGTGACTTCAATTTCTTGTCTGTCTGAGGACGTATTGGGAACGAGGTAGAATTAAAAAATTCTTATGAACGAGTCATGCAAGATACTAGAACTAGTAAAGTTATTTATTGGATAAGTTAATTTCTGATGGATCTGGATAAAATATGTTTCAAAACTTTGTCAACACTAGATAACTTCATTTAGGCAGATATAGTATCTTGATATATTTGGCTATCATGCGTTTAAAATATTCCTAAAACATGAAGACGTTAGGTGAGAAATAGTGCTATGATTATACGTTCGAAAAGTATTTGGTTGTATTTTGTAGTTCTCAAGTTACCCATGAATTTTCGTGGGCTAAACATTAGATAATTAACGTCTTGACTTAGCATATTTAGCCTAATTTTGCAATGATGTCAACGTGATTCAAATGTTATGCTGTCGTGATTCGCAGAGGTTGCGACAAGATTCGTTTTAAGAAATTGTATTTTTTAGATAAGATCCCCTAATTTTCGGAGAACTGGGTTTCGGACAACTGGGTTTTGGAAAACTGGGTTTTGGAGAATTGGGTTTCGGACAACTGGGTTTCGGACAACTGGGTTGACCCCACATTTTTCAACACAATTCTCGAAATCGCTGTTCCCTCTTCAAAAGAGGAGACGCGAAAATCTTTCCTTATAAGGTCAAAATATTTCCCATGATGCAGTTCGAGGAGGAACAAATTTATACTTCCTTGTTTTCCCTCATAGGTTTAACATGGGGATTTTAACACCTATTTTTCAAACAATATATTCGTTCATATTCCCGTACGAGGGTACAGAAAAAATTATTAGAAACGATTGATCTTTTATTAATCTTCATATAACAGCTATTTTTTTCATTGTATTGATTCATAGCGTGGTGAAAACGATGATTGAAAAGTGAGAAAATATTCGCATCACAGGTTTTTCCAATGAGGGACCTATTAAATGTATTACTGTGCTATTTGTAATAGATGTTCTTGTTTCTTGCTCTTTAGGGAAAAGTAGTATTTTTTCTAATGTGCAGCATTATGTGTGATAAATATGTAAAAATAACCCATAACATTGGTGAAGCCAGTTGGGTGATATCACCCACCTACAAAATAAAGAATTATTCTGCAAAGGATTGGTATCGATTTGGTTAACTTATTGAAAGCAGTCATCAAAAAATTCTGAAAATTTACACATCGTCAATTTAATGGTCATCTTTTAAATGGTAACAATATGATTTGAAAAAAATAAAGGCTTTGTATAAAAAACCTCATACCCACCTACCCACCTACATGGGACATATTATATATTATATAATAATACAGTCATTAAAGGGTTTAATTTTAAAGATTTTTAAATCTCAAAATAGCGCTAATTATTAACATTTTTACAATTCCGGCTTTATTTTATGACTAGACGGATGACAGATCCATAAATAAAGTCACATGGGTGCATTGTAATGTGTAATGACCCGAGGGCGCCCCAAGGGAATAACTAACTAACAACCGTGAACATAGGTCCAACAAGCAAGGTAAAGAAATTGAAAGAAAGTGTGCTAAATTCGATGACCCAAGTGGGAATCGAACCCAGCTGGGTTGTAGTAGCAACTTGCTATCAAGGGTCGTTACAAATGCATCTATAAATCATAATAAACTAAGATTTTATAAACTAAGATCTTTAAAATTGAACCCTTCAAAGACTGTATCATGTCCAACGTTCGTGGGTAGGTGGGTATGAGGTAGGAGTTTTTTATACAAAACCAAAAATATATACTTTTCTCTTTATTGATTTAGAAAACACATCAGACACTTCTTTTGTTCTTTGCATCATATGTTCGGAATGAAATGAACCAAACCTGATTGGAACAAAATGACATAAACACAACGTGTTTAATATTGTAATTGTACAAAGGAAAGTTTGGTTGATTTAAAAAAAATTATTGAAATAAAAGGTTTATCTAAATGTGATGAACAAAATTTCCTTTGTATAACTATAATATTGAGAGGTCTAAGAAAATGTTGTAAATGTTATTTTGTTCCAACAAGGTCCAGAAAGATATTTTATTTCATTCTCAAGAGTTGGTAGAAAGAAACAAAAAAAGGTTCCACTAAAAAACATAAAAACAGTTATATAAAATATATAAATAATTCTTGCATTAAATTGTTGTCAATCAGTCAACATTACATTAAGAACTGTTTTTACAGAATGTTTTCAATAATTGGTTTAAGAGAAAACTATTGTTGAATTCAATTCACCATATCGATACCAATCCTTTGTTGAAAAAACATTGACAAATTACACTTTTAAATGTGAATAGAACGAGCTTTGACGGGGGTTTGGGAGGGGGACTTTTCTCCTCCAAGAAAATTAATGAGATTGTATTTAAAGCGTTCTGCGGCGTTTTTTAGAGCGTCAGGCATTTAGAGACCCGGTTTTTATTGACTACCTAAACGTTACACTAATAGTCCATTTTCTCCACTTGGTCACTCTTAGATTGAGCCAAGTATTGGGTGATTGGAGGCAGTTTTGATCAATTTTGCAAAAAGTTAATTTTATTCTCATCTGTCTCAACAAAACAGGAATATCCCAGAATTAATTTGACATACTTCTCTTATGCAAACTATAGCATTGATTGGCCAAGGGTTCATCTATGATCCTGGGAAATGACCTCTTCTGGACGTAAAGTGTGGGAACATCTGATATGACCAGTTCCCATGCCACTGTGTCACATTTCTGGAATGATGTACACTTTCCTCCAAAAGAAACAATTGTAGTACAGTAAAACCTGTATATCTGAACACTTGGCTTATCCGAACACCCGGTCCCTTTTTTCCTCCAATTGACTCAAATGTTAAAAAACCTTGAAATCACCCTATGCAGACAGAGCCTGTGGGAAATATTGGGTGCGGCGCAAATGAGCGGAGGGTGCGGAGCTAACGGTCATTTTTGAATTTAAAATTGGGATATTTCTGAAACTAAGCCGTTTTAGGACTTCAAATATACCAAGATATGTGTCTTTGACACCAAATATCAATAAAATTGTGAAAATAGTAGTGCAATTCATTCTATAGCGACGCAGTATGCCTTTAACATTTCCCAGACCTATATATTTTGAGACTATCCTTTTAATATTGCGTCCCCAGCATTCATAAAAAATGGTGTTCAAGATACACTACACACTACACAAGATGCAAAAATAATTTGTATAGATAGTGTACCTTGAATACCATTTTTTATGAATGCTGCGGACTCAGTATTAAAAGGATAATTTCAAAATATATAGGTCTGGGAAAGGTTTAAGGCACACTGCGTCGCTATAGAATGAATTGCGCTACTATTTTCACAATTGTATTGATATTTGGTGTCAAATACACATATCTTGGTATATTTGAAGTCCCAAAACGGCTTAGTTTCAGAAATATCCCAAATTTAAATTCAAAAATGACCGTTAGCTCCGCACCCTCCGCTCATTTGCTCCGCACCCAATATTTCCCACAGGCTCTGTCTGCATAGGGTGGAAATGACACCTCCCAATTTGAAAAGTGAACAGACATTTTTGAAAAATTAACCTATCTAATCTGAACACTTTTCATAAAATATCACATGTTCCATACAAAATTGCTCAAATATTTGAAAAAACCTTGATGATCTCACTCATGGTGGGGCTTTCTAAGATGACTAAATTCATTTGAATCGGATTTTCATGTCACTGTAATTCTCCCTTTCGCGATTCGCTCTTTGAATCAGAACGTTCGCAAATATGTTCTGAAAAAGGACTCAAAAAGGACAAAATTTGATTGGTCAATATTTTCTCCCTATGCATTCCGCGTAGCTATTTGCGTGACCCGAAAGTTCTAAATAAAACTATTTACGCAATTTAGTTTTTACACCCGCACGCTAAATAAAACAATGACAACATCGGAAGTATTCTTCTTTGTCATTGCTTTAATAGTTAGTATACCGAGTTTAATCGATAAAAGATTGTACAATTAACAACAAAATTCGGAAACGAGTACTATAGCTTTGCTTTCGAACCACTGAACAGAGTGACCTAGATAATAGCGACGCTTCTTCTTTGGTCTACTGCTCAGTTATGTGTTGGTTTTCAACGTAACTCTATGATGTAATTTGAAGATGAATACTTTTATTCAGTTGTTGCATCGATGTTGCAGTTTGTTGTGCGGTAAGATTGGCATGAAAGTATTGAAAGTCGAATGAAATTGTTTTTCCAATATGGCGACTAGTCAACTGATCATGTGACCTTCTCTTCCGGAATATTTTCTCACTTTTCAATCATCGTTTTCACCACGCTATGACTCAATACAATAAAAAAATAGCTGTTATATTAAGATTAATAAGAGATCAATCGTTTCTAATAATTTTTTCTGTACCCCGTACGGGGATATGAACGAATATATCGTTTGAAAAATAGGTGTGAAAATCCCCATGTTAAACCTATGAGGGAAAACAAGGAAGTATAAATTTGTTCCTCCGCGAACTGCATCATGGGAAATATTTTGACCTTATAAGGAAAGATTTTCGCGTCTCCTCTTTTGAAGAGGGAACAGCGATTTCGAGAATTCCATAAAGCTATGTAGTCAAAAGAACTATAAATATTTATTGAAAATTTGTTCCTATTTCTTCAAAATCCAAAATCTTGTAAATGCAAAACCTCAAAATGAGAACACCTCCTCATCCTAATGCTTTTAGCTGGTCTCTCGGATTAGACAGGTCTTACTGTAGGTACAATCCCCTCTAAAAGTTAATGAAAAAACTAGAAAAACAGCAACTCCACGGAGTAGCAAATCCCACCGAACAAAACATATTATGCTTATTATAGCTAGTGTAAATGTTGAAATGTTTGTGCACTTTGTGATAGAAGCATGAAATTTGGCACAAAGTTAGTTTATACCATTGTGAACTAGGCATCATCATATAAAATTTGAACCAAATCTGTTCACTGGTATTTGAGTTATCAAAGATTATGTTTTTACGAAAAAATTGCCGCCATTTTGAAATTAAGCGGCCATCTTGAAAATTTTTTGTCGAACATAGCTACTTTGTCCCTAAGCATCATCATATAAAATTTGAACCAAATCCGTTCACTGGTATTTTAGTTATCAAAGATTACATATTTTTATGAAAAATGGCCGCCATTTTGAAATTAAGCGGCCATCTTGAAAATCTCTTTTTGAGCAAAACTCCTTTGTCCTTTGGCATCAGCATATAAAATTTGAACCAAATCCGTCAACTTGTGTTATCAACGATTACTTTTTTTACGAAAAATGGTGGCCATTTTGAATTGAGCGGCCATATTGAAAATTCCTTTTCGAGCAGAGGTCCTACACTCATAAGGCATTAGCCTATAAAATTTGAACCAAATCCGTATACCGGTATTGGAGTTATTGCCGGACACACAGATGAACGGACAAACTGACGGACGGATGGCTTCTCTATATCCCCTCGAACTTCGTTCGGTGGGATAATCACTGGCTGGGAATTGGTGTTTGCTTACACACAGGTGTTCAATAGAGTAGACTCATGTGTTCACTGGGCACAGATCTTCACTAAAGAGGTGTTCATTTAGACAGTTTTACCGTACTGAAATCACTGGCTGGGAATTGGTGTTCATTTTACACAGGTGTTCAAGAGAGTAGACGCATGTGTTCACAGGGCACAGATCTTCACTAAAGAGCCTAAAGAGGTGTTCATTATGATATTTTTACTGTACTGAAATCACTGGCTGGGAATCGGTGTTCACTATACACAGGTGTTCAATAGAGTAGACTCATGTGTTCACTGGGCACAGATCTTCACTTAGGAGGTGTTCATTTAGACAGTTTTACCGTACTGAAATCAATCGCTGGGAATTCACTATATATAAAATTGAAATGTATGTATCATGCCACCCCTGCAAAATAATTGACTAGCCCACTTGGTCTCTTGGATCCACTTGCAAAATATATATAACCTTTAAAATCAAATCCATGGCAAAATTGTAATGACTGAAATCTTTGTATGTGTTCTTCTTCGTCTTCTTCGCGGACCTCATAGACACTTCCGGTTGTATAATCGGTGAGTTTATCAATAAAAAAATCTGGTATCTGCTTAAATATGGTATGTAAATTTGTGTTGATTGTTAAATTACAAAATAGGTTGAATAAAAAATATGTCAAAGTCGTTTGATCTCGTCCCAGAAGCTATATTTTGTCATTTCTGTCCAAGAACTCCTTTAAGGCTCTCCAGCAAAATTGGCAATCAAAATGCTAAAGAGCCTTAAAATTTAGGGCTCTTTAGCTGAAATGCTAAAGAACCTTAAAATTTAAGGCTCTTTAGCCAAATGGGTTACCAAAGTGCTAAAGAGCCTTAAATTTTAGGCTTTCCAGCCACGGCCTTGAATGTTTGTTTATGGGAACACTAGGTGGGGAAATATTTTTCTTAATTGGAAACTCCCATGATGCACTACGAGTATTTAATGGCGATGGGTCAGAATTGATGTTCATTATAGCTTTCAACTCATCACTTTAAGGCACTGGTGATCCACTCGATTACCCTGGTTACCGATTCTGTTGTCTTCTGAGTTATTTTTGCAAACATGAACATTTCTAAAACATATGATACTCTGCCCTGTCAACCCTCACGCATTTGCTGGAAAAATAGAAATCATGCATCTATTTAGCGTGTATGATCAAATAGCACGCAAATCACGCATTTTGATATCTTTAAAATCGTTTTGGTCTTTGCATGCGATTGCCGTTTATGTCACGCATTTTGTATAAAATATGTGTATATATCACCCCTTCTTGGAAAAGTCAGATGTGTGTTAATTGGAGTGTGCGCATCTATTATAGAGAATACGGTAAATATTTGGTCACTTGACATCTTGATTTCTTTTCTAAAAATATATATGTACCTCAATCTGAGAAGGGAGGGAATGTTAAAATCTTTGAATGACCTTAATGAGATGATATGTCTGACTGTTGATTTTATAATAATATGCCCACCTGCCATGTCCCGCAATAAGCTTGACATCATCAAAGGAATGGAACAGATGCATGCCCTCCTCAGATACATGCTGGTCAACCTTGGGCTGAAGTTCTGCTGATGGAAGTCTTTCTACATCTGTGCCAAAACTCTGCAATATAGAGATAAACAATAAGCACTATATCCAATCATTGAGGAATAAAGATGTCTCCAGCTACATGCTAATCAACTTTGGGAGAGACCTCAGATCAGTTTACAATTGTTTCTTAGTACCTACTGTAAGCTTGAGATCATACATGTGAATTTTCCCCTTTGGTGTTTTTTCTTTGGACCTCCAAAATGCTTGTTTATTCCCCTTGCATAATACAATATTCAGATGGGGTCACCCCATTGGTCAAGATTCATAATGGTCCGAATCTGCTAAATATCAATGGGGGTCATTTTTTCGTAAAAACATAATCTTTGATAACTCAGATACCAGGTTTGGTTCAAATTTTATATGATAATGCCAAGAGACAAAGTAGATTTGTTCAAGAAAGGCAAGAAAGGATTTTCAAGATGGTAGCTAAATTTCAAAATGGCCATCATTTTTCATAAAAAATTAAATCTTTGATAACTCAAATACTAGTTGACGGATTTGGTTCAAATTGTATATGCTGATGCCTAGGGACAAGGGAGCTATCCTGGAAAAGAGATTTTCAAAATGGCTGCTAAATATCAAAATGCCTTCACTTCATTAAATGCATTGGTCTTTGCGCTTCACCCATTCTTCGTTTTGAGCCCTAAAGCCACAAAGGAATTTAGTGCGCCACCTTAAGCGAGCTCTACAAAAGAAATGGCCTGAAATTACACCCTTCTCTGAGCTATTTCACCAAGACAATGCCCCATGTCAATGAGCAAATATGGTTCAGGATACCATCCAAGATACCCTACAGATGGAGATTTTAGATCAGGCTGCATACTTGCCTGATGAGGCTGTATTGGACTTTGGGGTGTTCAGGAAAGATGAACTAAGATGTTCGTTATGCAAGCATGACCGAGCTCACTGCAGCTGTGCAGAGTGCAATGCTCACTAAATTCCCTTGTGGCTAAGGGCTCAATACGAAGAATGGGTGAAGCGCCAGGAACTATGCATCCAGTATAAAGAGAATATTTTGAGCATTTAATGAAGTGACATGCCTGTTAGGAACTTCAATTTAAAAATACAATGTTTTATGAAGTGTATCTCTATAATGAATTCATCACATTTTTCATTGTGTTCACATGATAACTGAATCTGAATAATTAATTTACTGATTTGATAAAGAATGTCTACAAGTATAAATCTGAAAGTTAATGCTAATTAACAGAAGTATTAGAGCTTAGGTGGACAAAATACATATAGACTCAATTAATTTATGTTTATCTGGTAATATATTCCAATCTCAACAAAACATATCAGTATTATAATCCAATTATACATTAACAACTTTGCTACTAATGTTCTAATATTTGGATCATATCTTTTATGCAGTTTTGTTGAACAATTTTATGTAGTTTTGTTGAATGATCTAGATGTGCTTGGCTGCTGCAATGAAACACATGCCAAAACTGAGAGGGGTTTGTAGAAAATACCGGGTACTGGATAGTAAATCTTACTCTATTTTCAATAGTTCGTGTGTTGGTATGTGAATTGTTTTGATTATGATTTAAATGGAGGATTTACTACCTGGTACCCAGTATTTTCTACAAACCCAAACTTAGAGAAATCATTCATTTATATGCATCGTGGATTATATCAGTATCATTAATTTTTTATATGATGGAACACTAATTACAGGCCTGTCAACTGTCCCGCAATTTGCGTATTTGTCACGCATTTGCTGAAGAATTTGAAGTCACGCCAGTTATTTTTGCGTGACAGAAAATGTCACGCAAATACGCATTTTACCTGGTAATTGTCAAGCAAAAATATTTCTGTAGAAAATTTTCTAAAAAAGATCGTATACACAGCAAAAATACGAACGTCGGGAAAAAAACGTACGCATTTCGTTCGTACTTTTCACGCGAATTACGTATATGTCACGCATTCCGTTCGAAATTTTTCGTACCTACCCCCCCCCCCCCCCCCCCCCCCGTTGATGGATGTTTGAAACGCGAGGGTAGCGAGCGCGAAAAATTTGAGGTGTTCAAATTTATCAAGGTGTTCAAAAATTTGGATCAAGGTGTTCAGATTTGGACCAAGGTGTCCACATTTTGATGGGAGGTGTTCAACATTTCCAAGTCACTCATGTTAGGTGTTCCCAAGTTGACAGGCCTGCTAATTATTACAGAATTAGAAACCATCATCACCCAAGAAAAAAAAAATTCTAATTTAGACCTACTTTAGACCTAGTACCGCTCTAATGCCGCTCATATCCTTCCGACTAGCCGGTACTAGAGTTATATTGCATCGGTGTTAAATCTGTTAATACTGACTAGTCGGTACTAGAGTTATATTACAGCGGTGTTAACTTATATTTAATCTTGTTGATACAGACTGAGCGGTATAAGAGCGGTATTACGTTATAAAAAATTAGGACATCTATACTAGATGGGCAAATCTTCTTTTCTTTGTGAATTTATCAAGGCCAAATTTTAATTCTATTCATTATACATACAGTCAAAGTCGTCAAGCATAAATGTGTTGTGTATGACCAATTATACCATGCAGTAAAAATATAAGGTATTTTATAAAAATGTAAATACTGCTGGAGGCCTAGAGGGTCCTTCAATAACTGTGAGCCTTCTTGCCTTCAGGACAATTCTGAATGGGTAAAATTACCAGTGATGGAACATAATAATTGCTTATATATCATCTTACATACCCAGGGCCAACCTAAAATGAACAATTTGCGTGATATTTCCAGAAATTGTGGTACTTTTACGGGAGATTTTCCAAAATCTGGTAGTTTTTTATGGGAGGGTTTTTAAAAAAATTGGTAGTTTTTGTGGTAGATTTTTAAAAATCGGGAGTTTTTTAGGTAAATTTTGAAACAACTGGAGTTTTTATGGTGAAATAAAATGGTACTTTTTTTAAAAAAAGTGGATTATCTCCAGTTTTTTTCTAATAAAAGCAATAGTTTTTGCGGTAAATTCTGCAAAAAGTGGTAGTTTTGCGGGAGATTTTTGACAAAATCTGTAGTTTTTGCGAGAGAATTTTGAAAAAACTTTGGACTTTGCATGTGAATTAATTAATACATGTAATAGGCCAGAACCAGATTTGGTCTTGAGCACTTCAGTACTACATCACTAAATAACAAACAGTCATTTGGAGCTTTTAGGTGTTCTATAGTTAGAGCTACTGCATGTCTGTTGACATACATCATATCATTATATTAATTTTGATCAGAAGGCAAAAGGCTAATAAAAACAGAAGCATCGTCATAAGATCTGTGTTTAGCTGTATTTAAATATGATATTGATTATTCCCATTATTCCCATTTCGCCCCTTCCCACTTCGCCCCTTCCCATTTTGCCTCTCATTTATTCCCATTTTGCCCCTTTCCCAATACGCCCTTTTCCCATCTCGCCCCTTCCCATTTTATTTCACCCCTTTCCCATGTCCCATATCGCCCCTTTCCCTTATCGCCCCTTCCCATTTTGGCCCTTCCCATGTCGCCCCTTCCCATTTCGCCCATTCCCATTTTAGATCAATAACAGGTTTTATTCAAATATTATTCAATTATTCAGGGGCAAAATGGGAAGGGGCAAAATGGGAATAAATGAGGGGCGAAATGGGAAAGAGGACAATTGGGAAGGGGTGAAGGGGGAATGATAGGAGGTTGTGATATCTCACGAAATGGGAAGGGGGCTGAATGGGACAGGGGCAAAATGGATTGATGGAAGACTGGCAAAATGGGTAAGGGGCAATTTGGGAAAGGGGCGAAATGGGAAGGGAAAAAAGTGGGAAGGGGCGAAATGGGAAGATATCGGATTTCATCTGTATTTAATCAGTATTGGAGCTGTACTAGAGCGGTATTAAATATCCCTGTCCAATACCGATGCATCGGTATTTGATCGGTACTTGATCGGTACTTGATCGGTATTGGAGTTTCACTAAAGCCATATTAAATAGCATAGTCCTATACCGGTGCATCGTTATTAGAGCTATATAAGATCGGTACTAGGTCGGTATTTGGTCGGTATTTGGTTAAAGCTGATTGGCTGACAGGACTTCTAAATTAGCTCATTTGCATGATAAAGGGGACATGCCATTAAGAGGCCAGTCTCTGACTTAGTCATTTTTTCAAAAGTGTGAAAATAAAAAAACTCATGAAAAGTTCTTAAAATATTCTGAATAAGAAGTTGAATATATATATTTAATGATGGCACAAGCAAAAGTCTGAAAATTAACATGAAATGAGGGGTTTTGACAGATGCAAAAGATGGTAGATTTGTGATGAAGAAATAGAGGTTTTTGCAGTAACAACACAATTACCTCGAAGTTATCGGTTACGAGAGGCTGAGGACTAAAACTTGACATAATTTTCAATCTCAGATTAACAGTAGTATCTAACTTAAGCTGGACAGCCACTCAATATGCATATGGAGCCCATAAGATACATTTTTCTCAATTGAAGTCACTGTTTCTGTTTTTAGCTTCAGAGGATAGGAGGTACATGAACATGCTAAGTTTACCTAGATCACAAGCCTTACCACAAATATAAAGTACATAGGAATAGAGTTGATATGTGTGAGAACCTTAAACTTTCCATTTTATTGGGGATGGGACTTGTGATTCATGTGTATTTCTAACTTCTTCACATGTGCATGGATCTAAAATTGTGGCAGCCATCTTGGATTTGTCATATATGTGGACATGGTTTTGGTTGGGCTGAATTTGTTTCAAAATAACATTTCTTGTATACCTTCGATAAGTGAAATAGGCATTTGAAATTAAATACAGATAGTATACTTGACATTTAATGCAGAAAACAGTAATACAATTCATTCTTACATAATAAGTGAGTCCAGACAAAAAGTTGTTATTGTGTTAGTTTAACTGGGCATAAATTTCACTCATTGGCCTTGGTTTTCTTAAATGGCTTGGATAAAATGTTGTTCTATTTATTGAGAAATGGAGTATAGTTCAATATACAAGTTCACATTCATTCCATCCTCTTGTAGAAATGAATCTCATTTTATTTTATCTCAAATATAGAACACAAAAATATAATAAAAAACAAGTTTCTATGAATTGCAAAAGTTAGCTTCCATGTCATGACTGAGTTTGAGTTCCGCTTCTAGAGAAAAAAGATATTCCCTCTGAAAATATCGTATTGACCATTACTATACGCTCCATATTTAATCCTCTCTGCAAATAACATTGATATACAGTATACGTAATATGACATCGAGGATCTGGGGTGAGGGTAATGTGAGACATGAGTTGCTACTTTTTGAATCTCATATTCAATATTCTTTCTTTAAACGCTCATATTTAATATTTTTGGAGTGGTTATTCAATTATTTACCTATTTGTTATTCTGTTTATCCCATAGTTGAGCTCTGTTCCGCTCTGTTAGGTAACATGAAAACATATTTATGATATTTTGCAAATGCATGGAAAAAGTGATATCTGTGGAATACGGAAAATATTTCACAGATATCACCTTTTGCCAGGGATTTGAAAACTACCACCAATATGATATGTTTTGTTACATAGTGATTTCAAGACATCACAGGGATGAATGAATGAATGAATGAATGTTGTTATGATATGTTTTGTTTAGTTTTACAGATGAACTATGGGATAAATAGAACATCCTATGAATTTTCGTGATATCGTGTTAATCCGCTCATTGATATCAATATCTGCTCTAATTCGCTATGCTAACTTGGCAAGATATTGATATCATCTCGGGGATAGAGATGAAATCATTTAAAATCATATGATATCCTATACATATCCTTCACTGTGCCACGACTTTCTCATATGTTTATATTTTGGCACAGACCATCATTTCTTTTCCTTGAATTCATACTTTTGTTCCTCGTTTTAGAAATGAGAGGAAATCTTTGATTTTCCTTGTATTTAAGTTGTATTTAAGTTAAATGTTGCCCTGTGATATTGATAAAAGTCAATAGTAATCCATTACAGTCACAGTCGAAATGTACCCATTGCTAGCCCAGAACCTACCAAAATAGCATTTGCATTTTGCCAATATTGCCCTATGTGCTTTTCCAATGAAATAGTTTTAATCGTATCTTTTCTTCAGTATTTCATATATTACATTTTAATGTGTGAATATCAAAGGTCAAAATTAGCTGAAATTGTATTTTTATGAGGCAGGAATGATTTTTCTTCAATATGGTATGCATTATTATCAGATATCTTTGGGGGCTAAAAAGGGCCCTTAATGACACCCGTCCTTTTAGAAGGATTTCATCAGTTTTAGTTCGGTATTAGACAACTACATTAGGTCGGTATAAGGTCGGCATTTAATATGCAACGTCCATTGGATTTTTTCACTTGGGCATGCTTGTCAACACGAGAAACCATTCATGAGAAGGAAATCCCATGTCTGATTTATGTCTGCTGGCGACTGCTGACTAGGTTTAAATATTTTCGAAAGAAATGTGTGATATATACACATATTTTGTACCAAATGCGTGACATAAACGGCAATCGCGTGCAAAGACCGAACACAATGCGTTCGCTTTTTTTCGCCGTTTGGTTTTTTACAGAGTCGGTATTTCACAAAAAACGATTTTTAAAAATATCAACAAAATGCGTGATTTGCGTGATATTTGATCATACATGCTAAATTAATGCGTGATTTCTATTTTTCCAGCAAATGCGTGACAATCACGCCTAATGCGTGAGGGTTGACAGGGCAGCTATAATAATATATCAGTCAATGCTAATAAGGAAACAAAAAGCTATACTCTCTAAAAATCCTAAAAATCGGGAACAGTAGTACCAGTTTCAGTATACAGGTTTCACTGGACAATTTACCAAAAAAAACAGGTTTCACTGTATATTTTACAAGAAAAGCATGGAGTTTGATTACATTTTGTAGAAAGCATCCTGGGGAAAGCATGAACTCCAATCAACTAATTGCAATCAACTCCATGCATGTCTGGTAAAATATACAGTGAAACCTGCTTTTCTGGTAATTTGTCCAGCGAAACCTGAATACTCAAACATGAACTACAGTGTACTATCAAACAGAAATGGCTGGCAATTTTTACAAACGAAATATAGCAAACATCATTCTATAACACCCATAAGAAAGGCCACCATTTCAAAATGGTTGATCACTAGCCAAGTTGTCATCAGAAGAAGTAATATGCTTTTAAGTATAGCCACATATAAAATTCTTAAAAAATGGCCAATGGTGGCCATTTTTCAAAATGGCCACTTACTACCCAAAATGTCATAAGACAGTATGCAATCTTTACTAGTATTCACATATCAAATATGAACAAAATCGCTCTATTACTTTTTGAGTTATAATAAAAAATGCAAAATAACACACATAAAAATGGTGGCCATTTTTCAAAATGGCTGACTACTCCCCGAAGTTTTATTAGACAATGTGCCAAGGGTAGAGGGTAGAGTATTCACATATCAAATATGAACAAAAGCACTCCAACTACTTTTCGAGTTATAGTAAAACACTTGGTAAAAAAGTAAAAATAATATAGAATAAAATGTTTAATATACTGCTAAATAAGTTGCATTAAGAGAGAATCGTAGAGAATATTTTTTCCTGTATAATAGGCAGTTATTTCTTTTATTATAACGGAAAAAAATATAATACGTATTTTTAAGAATTATTTTTGATTTAATAATATTATTCGTGTATTATTTAAAGGGAACAACATATAATGCCAAATAATATAGAATAATATTCCTGTCAGGAGCAAATAATATGTTGGCATTTGCAATCAAAAACCTATTATACGCAGTTATTTTTGAGCCGTTAATCCCTAATTATTCAATTCCTATGAAATGAGTTTCATTCATACTGATAATTAATCTGTTTGTTAGGGTTGATGGATTAATCTCTACAGCTGATGGCTCCTAATTCCACAAAAATAATTTGCAAAATAAGTTTTTACATACATATTTGATTGTATAATGTCCCTCATGTTATGATTAACATTGTGTTAAATTTTTGATTCAATCAATTAATTCATTGTAAAGTTAATTTTTTAATTTTTAATTAATTTGTTTTCCTCACATTTTAATCCATTGTTTCTCTGTCATTTAAATTGATCCCCTCTTACCCATGTACAAACAACCACCTGTATTCACTTTGCCAACCGGAAAAACAGTCATGACAGGGAACTGCTCAATATTCAATAAACACATTACGCATTTTATACAGACCCGTAGCTGAGGACCCCCTCCCCGTGGCCAACAATTCTGTCAAAATCATGTAGTTTTTCACCATTCACATACATGTATTCATGACATTCCAGAGCAATATAATAAGTCAAACTTTAATCCCTAATTATTCAATTTCCATGATTTGAGTTTTGTTCACAATGATAAATAATCTGTTTGTTTGAGTTAATGGATTAATTTCCACAGCCAATGGTTCTAATTTCAACTGAAAAATAAATTGCAAATTAAGTTTTTCATATTAATTTGATTGTATAATGTTCCTTATGTTATGATTAACATTGTGTTAAAATTTGGATTTAATTGATTGACTCAACGGAAAATTAATTTTTAATCAATGGGTTTCCTCACATTTTTACTCACATTTTGCTCCGATTTCTTCTGGCAAATCGATGATAATAAATAAGAAAGGTACATTAGGTTAACTGATACAAGTGGTGTTAAGCCATGCTAAAACAAAATTAAAACGTGTATTCTCTCACATTTCACAATTCATGCGTTTTCTGTTATCCATATATCTGAGATATAAACTGGGGATATAAACAACAGATTAGTCCATGATGTAATACATTTGGTTCTTCTACAATTGGACCATTTAAAGCTGGTTTTAATTAATTTATTGTTTTCCATTTTCAAATGTATATTCAGTATGTTTAGTTGTTTGATAATGAAAATAAAGAAGCGGGAAATAAAGAAACATTTTATATTTATTCCTAATGTTTCATCTGACATAGCGATGATTACGCTTTGAGCAAATTGGTGCATGGTAGAACAAACTGATGTAAATAACATGTTCACATACAGTACATGTATGTCAGAGCAATATGATAAGTAAAATTTTAATCCCCAATTATTCAATTGTGTTTTGTTAACACTGAAAGCTAATCCGTTTGTTGGAGGCGATGGATTAATTTCCTACAGCCAACAATTCTAAGTTCCACAAAAAATAATTTAAAAACCAAGTTTTTCATATTTATTTGATTCTATGATGTCCCTTATGTTATGATTAACATTGTGTTAAAATTTGGATTAAATTGATTGACTCAACGGAAAGTTAATTTTTAATCAATGGGTTTCCTCACATTTTTACTCCATTGTTTCTCTGCCATATAAAGTTAACAACAAACAACATTTAAGCGCCACTCTTACACAGGCACAAACAACCACCCGTATTCACTCTGCCAGCCACAAAAATCCCCTCCCCTTGGCCAACAATTCTTTCAAAATCATGAAGATTTTCACCATTCACATACATGTACATGTATTGATGACAGAGCAATATAAGTAATACTTTAATCTCTAAGTTTTTTCAATTTCTATGAAATGAGTTTTGTTCACTGATAACTAATCCGATTGTTAGAGTTAATCCGTTAGTTAGAGTGAATGGATTAATATCTAGAGCCGATTGTAACATGTTCACATACAGTACATGTATGTCAGAGCAATATGATAAGTAATATTTTAATCCCCAATTATTCAATTGTGTTTTGTTAACACTGAAAGCTAATCCGTTTGTTGGAGGCGATGGATTAATTTCCTACAGCCAACAATTCTAAGTTCCACAAAAAATAATTTAAAAACCAAGTTTTTCATATTTATTTGATTCTATGATGTCCCTTATGTTATGATTAACATTGTGTTAAAATTTGGATTAAATTGATTGACTCAACGGAAAGTTAATTTTTAATCAATGGGTTTCCTCACATTTTTACTCCATTGTTTCTCTGCCATATAAAGTTAACAACAAACAACATTTAAGCGCCACTCTTACACAGGCACAAACAACCACCCGTATTCACTCTGCCAGCCACAAAAATCCCCTCCCCTTGGCCAACAATTCTTTCAAAATCATGAAGATTTTCACCATTCACATACATGTACATGTATTGATGACAGAGCAATATAAGTAATACTTTAATCTCTAAGTTTTTTCAATTTCTATGAAATGAGTTTTGTTCACTGATAACTAATCCGATTGTTAGAGTTAATCCGTTAGTTAGAGTGAATGGATTAATATCTAGAGCCGATTGTTTTATTTTCCACAAAAATAATAATTTGCAAATTAAGTTTTTCATATTTGTTTTATTGTATAAAATCCTTCTTTCTATGATTAACATTGTGTTAAAATTTGGATTGAATCGATTAACTCATTGGAAAGTTAATTATTTGATTTTTAATTGATGACTTTTGCACATTTTTACTCCATTGTTAACATCAATTTAAAACAAGTTAAATTTCTTTCTTCTAAACATTTATTTGTAAATATTTTTCAAATAGAAATAGAACAGTCAAAATAAAATATGTGTGACATGTGTAAGTAATAGAGATGAGAAGGCCAGTAGAACGGTTAATCCTATTAACTGCCATGCTGTGCATTCTTTGTTTTGTTTGGTTAAGTAATTAACCAGATGGATTGTACAACAAGTTGGACGAGAATAATCGAGTATAATATTTTTTAGAACCCAAATAATACAATATAATTTGATATATTCTGCTTAGATTGGAAAATACTAGAAAATAATATTTTTTAGAATAGAAAAAAATCTAAATAGACTGCAATCATCAGTTTGGATTGATAAATATGACCAAATAATATTTTAGAAAGACAGAATAAATATAAATTGGCGCAAATAATTCTAAAAAAAGAATATTTTTTTATTTTTATTTATTTATTTAGACACTACACTATTTGTAACAGTGGCACTCTCAATGGGTGCGTCTATACTCAAAAATTAAAACTTTATATACATGGCTTAAAGAAACTTAACTAAAATCACTTTAAAAACATTCATTATGCATTAAAAATATAAAATCAGAAGATGTTCTTCAGTAATATTTTATTTAATCTATCTACCGTGACGCTTATATCATGTCCACCTAAAATCCTGGCCTCATCGCCTATTATCCATTTTAATTTATCGCTTGTTTCTGACTCAAGGTATACTTCTAAAACTGGACTAGGGACTTGATTTTTCATTTCCAAATAAAACTTGTTTCTCGCAGTTTCATAAGAGGGGCATTCAAAAAGTCTGTGCTCCAGGGTTTCGATTTTATCTGGGCACTCTTCGCAGTAGGGTGAAATGGGTGGGTTTAGATTTTTCCATTTGGATTTCTCTGAGTTTAGATTAAACTTACCAGCACGTGCTAAAAATTTTATGCGTGACAACTGGAAGTCATAATCATTATAAAGGTATGTTGCTCTTCCCTTTTTTGGGATCAGATTAAGTTGATGGTATTTGTTGAGACTACTTTTTTCCAAAATACCCTCATTTATGTACTTTTTTGAGAGATCTAATATCTGTTTATGGTAACTGTACGAAATATTTTCGGCAGTTTCAGAGATACCGCTTAATTGCATCAGTTTGAGGGTAGCATCAATATGTTTAACATAGTTCCAGTGGTTCCCTTTGCCCATTTCAAACCTTTTCTCCATGCAAGCTAATAGTCTTGCATTAAGTGAAGTTGGTTTTTTAGATTTGATATAAATATAGTACTCAACTTGTCTTTTTAAAACCGTATATTTCATGGGGGTCCAACCCAAATCAGACACAATGGCTTCGTATGCTGGTGTTCCTTTAATATCAAATATAGCACGGCCTGCATTATATTGCATTGACTTAAGGCGCGTTTCATAAGATTTATTGTCCGAAGCCCATATAGCACATGAGTGAAGGACACTGGATAAGAGTTTACTTTTATAAAGTTGGTTTCCAAAGTCAATTCGTTTAACATTCATATGTCTATTTAATGTGTATTTGATATATCCATTAAGCTTTTTTGCTTTTAGGGCTGTTTCATTCATGTGGTCATTGTCTCTAAGGTTTTTGTGGAAAATATAACCTAAATATTTGTAGGAATGCACTTCACTCAGTTTCAAGTCTCCAAATGACCATTCTTTTGTCTTGTCTGTTTTCTTCCCAATAACCATAACTTTCGATTTTTTCTGACTAAAGTTAAAGCCCCATTTGACTGCGAATTCATTAACAATTTTGAGCATGGCATTCAGTTCATTTTCAGTGTTAGCAAAGAGGACAATGTCATCTGCAAACATGAGTGTTGGGATAAGTTGTTCTTCAAATTTTATACCCACTTTTGCATTTATCAGCTGGTCATATAGATCAGTCATTATGATGGAGAACAGAGTTGTTGATAAGACACAACCCTGTTTAACTCCATATGGTTGAGTGAACCAATCTGTTTCATTTCCGTTTCCGAAGGCAACTTTAGTCTTATTATCATGATACATTTGCCGTAATAGTCTCCACAACTTACCTCTAACTCCTTTTTTCCAAAGTGCCAAAAACATCCGGTCGCGGTCGATTACATCATACACTTTTGAAATGTCTAAAAATGCCAGGTATGTGCTTTTTCGTTCACTTTTTCTAAGACTGCATAAAGCTTTCATCGTAAATATGTTATTTTCTAATCTTAGACCTTTTCGAAACGCCCCTTGAATTTCTCCAAAAATATTTTCTTCTTCGCAGAAAGAGGTAAGTTGGACATTTACAATTGAACAAAATAGCTTGTATACATTTGAGGTCACTGTAATACCTCTGTAATTATCTTGGATATTTTGATCTCCACTTTTATGAACTGGTTTAGAACACCCTCCTTCCACTGTACTGGGAATTTTTCAAAGTCCTTGCACTGGGTAAAAATATCGAAAAGTGTTTCAGAAATTGCCTGGCCGCCATATTTTAAAAATTCGTTTGGAATTAAATCTGTACCCATGGCTTTGCCATTGGTCAACTTCTTAATGTGTGTTGCAAGGCATTCCCTGTCAAAATATACTTGATCAATTATGCTTTTCGTAGGGTCCACTGTGTCTGTAAGATTCATTTCCATATGTTTAAGGTCTTTGGAAAAATCATTGACAGAGGAATGTTTATTGCGATTTTTATTACCGGCCTTTGCCCAATATTCCCTAATAATAGCAGAGACTTGTTTGGGGTCATCGATAATGATATCTGGGTACTTTGGGTGAGCAATTCTAATAGGGGCATTACTTTTTTGATTAAACATATTTAAGGTGTTCCAGTATGATTTGGAGCTTGAAGATTTATTGCTTGCATTCTTAGTAATAACCTTAATGTGATTTTCAATCATTTTCCTTTTAATGTATAATGTAACTTTTTCTTTTCTTTCTAAATAAATGTTCCAAATGTCTTGAAAAGCCTCGAGATCTGTGATTCCCGATGCTCTCCAAAACCTGCAAAATTTGTTAGCTTCTTTGCGATTTTTGATTAGTTGCTTCAGTTCATTGTCCCAAAATGATCGCAGTTTATGGGAAATAGTCTTGTGACCTATTACCTCATTTGCTACATCTAATATTATTTCACGCCAATTAAGCCACATTTCATCCAGGGATTTAAAACTTGATGATTTCCAATTGCTTAATCTAAAAGATAGTTTTTCCTCAAATAACTTCCAGTCAGAATCATTATCTATTTTCCAGATTTTGGGACTTTCTCGGTTGTCTGGGAAAGGTCCAGATATATTAAGTGCTTTTGCAGCCTGAATATTAAAGTATGATATAAGCATACAGTGGTCGCTACCGATTGAAAAGTTCCCGGCTTCGTCAATTATCATATTATCAAAACAATGATTGAATTTATCATTAATGAGTATATAGTCAATGGTAGAAACAAGGTTATTCCTAAACCAAGTATACTTCCCCTTACATCTAGGGGATAAATTCAAAACATTAAGGTTAGAAACTTCAATTAGTAACTCTAACAGATTCCCATTTGGACTAGGCCTCTTTTCATTTCTAAATTCTCTAAGTCTACCATTAAAATCACCCATTACACAAATTAGGTCACCCATGGACTCCAAAGTTGCTACATTTGATATTAATTCTTCTGTTAACTGATCTGCCTTATCATTACTGGTTCCATCGTTGGGGTAGTATGCTATGCAAAGTGCAAGGTTTTTATCACCTACCTTAGTGCGAATCCAATACCGTTCAAAATCATCGGTTTTTGAATTAAGGAGGTTGTCATTGGTCACCTTAATGTCAGTATTAGAGGTTAAAATACCGATACCTCCCCCTTGGCGTCCTAACCTTGGTTTACTATGTAACGTGTGGTTAGAAAACGTTGCTGATAGAGAGGAGTTAGACGTTAGGAAGGTTTCGCTCATACCCATAATGTGAACTTTATTGTTATCAAGGAACCTTTTAAGTTCTTGCTGTTTGGCAAGACCGAGGTGTTGTACATTATTAAATACTAGGGTAAGGTTGTTGATATGCACATTATTTTTGTGTTTCCGTGATCTTCTGTGTCTACCACGATTTGGGCGCATGTTTGGGCTTGGTCTCTTCGACTTACATGTATCATTACTGTTATAAGACTTGGAGACTGGTTCAGGTGGTGAGGCCATGGATTTTACATTGGATATGGCACACTCATTGCCGTGATTTTAGCTTAGCACTGAAAACCTGTTAAAAGATTCATAGTTTGGTCCATTAAAAGGGTAAGAGTTTTTATGTTGTAGTAAACTTTGTGGTTTAACCCTGGGATAATTGTCTGTTTTGCTACCATTCATGTTAGAGTCTGATTGTTGTAGGGGTCTTGGACACAGGGATTGCTTGTGCCCCAGTTCTTTACATAGATGGCACCGGACAGTTGCAGGGTGCCAACATGTTGTAACTAGATGTCCTGGTTCACCACATTTTTTGCACTTAATTGTATTGTTTATTGCATTGTTATTGTGGGTAGTAGGTTTGTAGGCGTTATGTTGCTTTGCTTTGCTAGTGTTTATGTAACCATTTGATGTAGGTCTACGATTGTTCCAGGGGCGGGTTGTATGCTGTGGTGGATGCTGGGGGGTGTTGTTGGCGTCAGAGTCATATGGGCTGGGTGGTGTCTTTTGTGTGGATTGCTGTGGTCTTTGGGTTGTGCGCTTGGGTGGGGCTCGCTTGTTTTTAGGTAATGTTATGTCAGATGCCTTTGTTGAAATGTTCAGGTTCTTCAGAAGTCGGTTAGTTCCAGAATCAGATAGGTGTAGGTGGTCAGCAGCCAGAAAGCCATCATTGATGGACCCATCCTGAAGTTTGAAGATTTTGTCATTGTCGATGAATGTGATTTTCTCATCGGAGCAATGGCAGAGTAAGAATCCATTTAGTTGTTCAATTTTGCTTTGGGCATCTGAGTCGTCCATTCTAGGTGTAACACTTGAAACGATGATGTCTTTTGAGCGCTGCTTTGCACCTGCCAAGAGTAATTTGTAGTCCTCACATATAAGGTTGACATCATTACCTCAGGCGCAATCATTGCTTCCGACTTGCAGGTAAATTGTGTTGTAGTTAGTGTCACCAGATGAAAGTGTTTTATGAACATCTGAAATAGTTCCACCACGCAAGCATTTTACTTCAGTGTTAACAAGCTTGGTTGAGTCTACATCACGCACTATGGAAGAGCCAATAAGGAGAGAGGGGAGGGTATTGTTTGGCATTGTACTAGCATTGCTCAGTTGTTTTCTAAGTGCAGCATTTTCTCGATGTAATTCCTCCTTATCTGCTGTTATCCTAGCGAGTTGTTTAACTAAATCTTCATTAGTTTTTTGCATGTTATTAAGGTTCTTGACACTTTCATTCAGGTCCCTCACCATATTCATAACTGTCAGTAAGTCAATAGGATGTGAGGATGTGGGATCTTGGGGTTTGTTAGCCCCTTGCGACGCTTGAGCAGTCTTACGTGGGCGGCCTCTGCGTGGTTTAGATATCACAGTGCTAGGGCGTGCAGGTTGAGATCTAGCCAGTCTGCGTTTGCTGCGCCGCCGTGTGGGTACACCACTAGCTTGGGGTGGTTCGTTTGTTGAATTGGTAGGTGTATGTGTAGGTGGTGATACACCTGATTGTCCAGTGTTTGATTGTGCTGGTACTTGAAGGTTTACAGTCTGTGAATTGGCAGGGCTTGCATCACCTGTTTGTGATTGCGTTTCTGGTATACTAGTAGTAGGGGTACTTTGGCTGCTCATAATTGTGGAAAAGCTTCCATCTAATGAGTCATTAGTAATTAAGTCTTGTGTGAATCCAGGTGGTATTATACCGGGAATAAAACATTCTGCTACATTTTCTTATTGAGATAATCGGATTTGGTAAATGTTTATATGTACAAATAATATATTTGGATCTCACTTATTTCTAATTATATTATATTAATCTCTATATAATGTAGTATATTATGCTGATTATATTTTTTTCCTTCATAATATAATATAATAATTACAATACTGAATGGAAATACTGTATTATTACGCATCTTTTTACACAAATATCCGAAAATAAAACATCTTTTTATATATTATTTTATCGATTTCACCAAGTGAAACATGTAAAAATGACAGCCATTTTTTAAAATAGCCACCTATAAAGCGAAGTGTCATGAGACAGTGTGCAAGGCTCACGAGTATTCACATATCAAATATGAACAAAATCGCTTCACTACTTTTCAAGTTATAGTAAAAAAAAGTAAAAAAATGGTGACCATTTTGAAAAATGGCGGCCTACTACCCAAAGTGTCATTAGACAGTGTGCCATGCTTATAGTATTCACATATAAAATATGAACAAAATCGCTCTACTACTTTTTGAGTTATAGTAAAAAATGTAAAATAACACACGCAAAAATGGCGGCCATTTTTCAAAATGGCCACCTACTACCCAAAATGTCATTAGACATTGTGCAATGCTTAAAGTATTCACAAATATGAACAAAATTGCTCCACTACTTCTCAGGTTACAGCAAAAATCGTAAAATGACTTGCAAAGGCAGCCATTTTTCAAGATGGCTGCCATGTATTTCTTTTATATTTACATTTCTAGCTTAATCAATGTCCTATATAACTTTTTTACATTTAAAACATATTGCTATTACAGTTTTATATGCAATACCTAAATTACTGTTAGTAAAATCGGCACTAAAATGGCCGCCATTTTAAAATGGCCATTTTAAAGTGGCCATTTTGAAAATTGGTTTTCGAGCAGAACTTCTACTCCCATTGGGTATATGTGTACAAAATATGAACAAAATCGGGCAAATGGTATTTGAGTTATTGCCCAGATGAATGGACGGACAAACAGACGTATGTACGTACATATGTACGTACATATGTACGTACATATGTACATACGTATGTACGTACGTACGGACTGACGTCTTGTAATACATATATACACTGTCCCACATGATTTGTTAAAGAGCAACTGAAGCATACAATCTTTCCACAAAGATAAATTCAGACCAACATTTGGATATCTACATGATGTAGGTAGATTATAATTGATTTTATTTATTTGTCATATCCAGTATTTAATTAGGAGCCCCCAACGGGGGGCCTCCTATTAATTTTATAGATATTATTAGGAGGCCCTCCTGAAAGGGCCTCCTATAGCTTTTGTAGCTTTTCTTTATTTATTCTTTATTTTTATTATTCTTCCAAAGCATTTTTCTCCTACTTCCAACTAGCTTTCAACTACCTACTATATGATCCTACTAGTAACCTTGGCTGGAATAGGGGGGAAAATATTTTTTATCTAGGTCAAGGTCAAAGGTCAAAATCTAGGTCAAATCTAAGTTTTTTTTCAAGTTTCTCAAGTTTGTCCTTATACTTCATTATTTCTTGCGATGAATTAAACTGAAACTACATTTAAGTTTTCTCTACAAATTGTTCACTATATGTCAGCATTAAATTTTTACAGTTTTTGAGATATTTGACGCCAAAAAACGGTCAAAAAAGGTCATTTTTCAACTTGCTTCAATCTGACCAATTTTTTTTTTGAAAATCATCTACAAATTCTCAGGAGTCCGAATCTGACCTCAGATTTGACCTTTGACCTTTAGTTGACCTTCAGTGACCTTCGAAAGGTCAGAAAAGTTGATTTTTCAAATTGAGTCTTTGGATTCAAATTTAGGTCAGTCTAATTACAAAAAGCCTACTGAGGTCTAAAAAAGTAAAAATTTCAAGGTCAAAGGTCAAGGTCATCAAATTAGGTCACAAACTGTGCTATCTAAGTTTCTCATAGTTCAAGACTACAAATTAATATTTTTAATTGAAAGTCAAGATGTACATTCCTCTGAGGGTTCTACACATATTAGTCATTGACTATTTATTAAAATTTTGTCCCAGTTTTGAGATATAAGAGCTCAAAAACTGAAAAAGGTCAATTTTTTAAAGTTTATAAGGTCAAATTTTAACTTGCTTCAAATTTAGCCAACTTTTTTTGAAAAATCATCTACAACTTCTCAGGAGTTCATATTTAACCTTAGATTTGACATTTGACCTTTAGTTGACCTTCAGTGACCTTCGAAAGGTCAGAAAAGTTGATTTTTCAAATTGAGTTTTTGGATTCAAATTGAGGGTAAGCCTAATCATAAAAGACCCACTGAGCTCTAAAACAGTAAAATTTTCAAGGTCAAGAGTCACGGTTATCAAATTAGGTCAAAGGTCAAAATCTAGGTCAAATCTGTATTTTTTTCAAGTTTCTCAACTTTGTCCTTATACTTCATTATTTCTTGCGATGAATTAAACTGAAACTACATTTTAGTATTTTCTACAAATTGTTCACTAGATGTCAGCATTAAATTTTTACCGTTTTTGTGATATTTGACGTCGAAAAACGGTCAAAAAAGGTCATTTTTCAACTTGCTTCAATCTGACCAATTTTTTTTTTAAAAATCATCTACAAGTTCTCAGGAGTTCACATCTGACTTCAGATTTGATATTTGTCCTTTAGTTGACCTTCAAATTGTCAAAAATGCCTAAGAGGGCCTCCATGAGATTGCTTGCAATCTTAAAAGTCTAGTTCTTTATTTATTTATTTATTTATTAGGAGGCCCCATCGGGGGGCCTCCTATCAATTTTGTAGATATTATTCTTTATTCTTTATTATTATTAGACTCCAGATGAAAATCTGGAGTCTATTGCTTTTGCCAGTTTTCCTATTATTCTTTCTTTCTTTCTTCTTCTTTCCGAACACTTTTTCTCAGCAACTACAAGAACTTACTTAAATCTGCTAACATAGTCAACTAGGTAATGAAACCTAGTTTCTGGGAAATTAGGTCAAATGTTTATCTAGGTCAAAGGTCAAGAACTAGGTCAAATCGTGGGTTTTCACTATTTTACAAGTTTTCTCAGTCGTCCTTCGGTATTTTTGCTCCGGGTTTTTTTCATCATGTTCCTTAGAAAAAAAGCTAATTCCGTAAGGCAAATCGTTTTTTGATTACTCTTACCGATTTTGAGAAATGACGTCCGAAAAGTAGGTCAGAGCATAAAAAGTTCTCCAAATTCAACGTGTGAATTATCAAATAAGTGTAGAATTATCTCAGGAATCCGAATCTGCAAACAAAATTTCGATCCGACTACCGGTCCAGAAGTTATAGCATTTTGAAATCTCAAAATCGCTAAATTTGGTGCCCCATGTTAAGTCAATGGGGAAAAAGACTTCTTCGAAGTGTAAAATACGAGATATAGACTGAGTACAGCTTAACATAATGAAAGCCTATAAAAGAAGGGGACCTCGAAGGCTATCTAGCTTTAAAATTTGGACAGCAAAATGCCTAGGTCAAAATCTAGGTCAAATTTATAGCATTTTCTTATTTTTACGATTCTGACACTACACTTAAATAATTTGCTTCAAAATTTTGTATACAGGTAGCAAAGAGTGTGATTATAGTGATAGCCTTTTGCCGTCAGAAAGTATTTTGACCCACTTTTGAGATATGGTGTCCGAAATGTAGGTCAAACTAAAAAGTTAACCAAATTTAACACATGAGCTATGAAATAAGTGTAGAATTTTCTCAGGAATCTGAATCTGCAAATCAAATTCCGATCCGACATCCGGTTCGAAAGTTATGGCGTTTTGAAAATTTTGAGAAAAATCGATCTGTTGAAATCCTGATAGAAAGTCAAGGAAAAAAGATTTTTTTGAAGTGTAAAATACGAGATATAGATTGAGTACAGCTTAAGATAATGAATTCCTATAAAAGAAGGGGACCTCAAAAGCTACCTAGTTTCAATATTTGGACACCAAAATGCCTAGGTCAAAATCTAGGTCAAATTCATAGTTTTTCCTTATTTTTGCGATTCTGGCACTACACTTTTAGGATTTGCTTCAAAATTTTGTATACAGGTAGCAAAGAGTGGGCTAATAGTGTAAGCCTTTTGCCGTCAAAGAGTATTTTGACCCACTTTTGAGATATGGTGTCCGAAAAGTAGGTCAAAATAAAATATTCTCCAAATTTTACATATGAGTTATGAATTAAGAGTAGAATTTTCTCAGGAATCCGAATCTGCAAACCAAATTTCGATCCGACTTCCGGTTCCAAAGTTATGGCGCGTCCAAAAAGTAGGTCAAAATAAAAATTCGCCAAATTTAACGTATGAGTTATGAATAAGGGGTAGAATTTTGTCAGGAATCCGAATCTTTAAATCAAATTTCGATCCGACTTCCGGTTTGAAAGTTATGGCGTTTTGAAATTTCGAGAAAAATCGATCTGATGTTATCCTGATAGAAAGTCAAGGAAAAAAGATTTTTTTGAAGTGTAAAATACGAGATATAGATTGAGTACAGCTTAAGATAATGAATTCCTATAAAAGAAGGGGACCTCAAAAGCTACCTAGTTTCAATATTTGGACACCAAAATGCCTAGGTCAAAATCTAGGTCAAATTCATAGTTTTTCCTTATTTTTGCGATTCTGGCACTACACTTTTAGGATTTGCTTCAAAATTTTGTATACAGGTAGCAAACAGTGTGCTTATAGTGTTAGCCTTTTGCCGTCAGAGAGTATTTTGACCCACTTTTGAGATATGGTGTCCGTAAAGTAGGTCAAAATAAAATGAGTTATGAATTAAGGGTAGAATTTTCTCAGGAATCCAAATCTGCAAACCAAATTTCAATCTGACTTCCGGTCAAAAATTCCTACTTACCTACCTACTTACCTACTCGGCTACCTACTCAGCTACCTACTCAGCTACCTACTCAGCTACTTACTCCGCTACCTACTCAGCTACTTACTCAGCTACCTGCTCAGCTGCTTACTCAGCTACCTACTCAGCTACTTACTCAATTACTTAATCATCTACTTACTCAGCTTCCTACTCAGTTACTTACTCAGTTCTTTACTCAAGTAAATCAATCTGGAGTCTTAAATTGAACTTTGTTCAATTTACAAATCTAGTTATTATTTATTCTTCCTCCCTCTTTTTCTCCTACTTCTAGCTAGGTCTGAGTTAACTCTTATATGCTCCTACTAGGAACCTTGGCTGAACTTGGCGGGAAAGGAATTTTTATCTAGGTCAATGTCAAAGGTCAAAATCTAGGTCAACTCTAAGTTTTTTTCAAGTTTCTCAAATCCTGACACTACACTTCAATATTTTTGGCTGAATTTTTGCACACAGATAGATATTAGTATTCTATTAGTCTTAGCCTTTTGCCGTCTAGAGAAATTTTGCCTAGATTTTGAGATATTAAAGGTCAAAAAAAGGTCAAAAAAGGTCTTTTTTCAACTTGCTTCAAATTGACCAAATTCTTTTTAAAAACTCATCTACAAGTTCTCAGAATTCCAAATCTGACCTTACTTTTGACCTTTGACCTTTGGTTGACCTTCAGTGACCTCCGAAAGGTCAAAAAGTTGATTTTTCAAATCGATTTTCTGGATTCAAATTTAGGTATATTTATTCACAAAAGACCTTCTGAGGTCTAAAAAAGTAAAATTTGCAAGGTCAAAGGTCAAGGTCATCAAACGAAATCACAAACTGTGTTTTCTAAGTTTCTCAAAATTGGAGACTACAAATCAATTTTTTTTACTGAAAGTCAGAATATGTATTCCTCTAAAAGTTCTACACATATTAGCAATTGACAATTTATTAAAATTTTGCTCCAGTTTTGAGATATTAGAACTCAAAAACTGAAAAAAGGTCAAATTTCGAAATTTTTCAAGGTCAAATTTCAACTTGCTCTAAATTGACCAAACTTTTTTTTAAAATGCATCTACAAGATCTCAGGAACTCAAATCTGACCTTAGTTTTGACCTATGACCTTTACTTGACCTTCAGTGACCTTCGAAAGGTCAAAAAAGTTGATTTTTCAAATCGATTTTCTGGATTCAAATTAAAGTTTATTCAACCAGAAAAGATATATTGAGGTCTAAAAAAGTAAAATTTTTAAGGTCAAAGGTCAAGGTCATCAAACAAGATCACAAACTGTGTTTTCTAAGTTTCTCAGATTTCGTCCTCATACTTAACTATTTCTTGCGATGAATTAAAATGTACCTAGATATAAGCATTCTCTACAAATTGCTCACTATATGTACGCGTTAATTTTTTACCGTTTTTGAGATATTTGACGTCAAAAATCGGCAAAAATCAGTCATTTTTCAACTTGCTTCAAATGAACCAGATTTTTTTTTTAAAAATCATCTACAAGATCTCAGGAACTCAAATATGTCCTTACTTTTGACCTCCGACCTTTGGTTGACCGTCGGTGACCTTCGAAAGGTAAAAAAAGTTGTTTTTTCGAATTGATTTTCTGGATTCAAATTTAGGTATATTTGATCACAAAGGACCCACTGAGGTCTAAAAAAGTAAAATTTGCAAGGTCAAAGGTCAAGGTCATCAAACTAAATCACAAACTGTGTTTTCTAAGTTTCTCAAAATTGGAGACTACAAATCAATTTTTTTTACTGAAAGTCAGAATATATATTCCTCTAAAGGTTCTACACATATTAGCAATTGATTATCTATTAAAATTTGGCTCCAGTTTTGAGATATTATAGCTCAAAAACTGAAAAAAGGTCAAATTTCAGAATTTTTCAAGGTCAAATTTCAACTTGCATTAATTCGACCAAATCTTTTTAAAAATCATCTACAAGTTGTCTGGAGTTCATATATGATCTTAAATTTGATATTTAACCTTTGACCTTCTAATTGGCAATGCCTACAGGGCCTCCGTAAGATTGCTTGCAATCTTCTAGTTCTTCCTAAACCTTTTTCTCCTACTTCCAACTACCTTTCAACTATCTATTATATGCACCTACTAGGGACCTTGGCTGAACTTGGCGGGAAAGGAATTTTTATCTAGGTCAAGGTCAAAGGTCAAAATCTAGGTCAAATCTAAGTTTTTTTCAAGTTTCTCAAATCCTGACACTACACTTCAATATTTTTGGCTGAATTTTTGCATACAGATAGATATTAGTATTCTATTAGTCTTAGCCTTTTGCCGTCTACAGAAATTTTGCCTAGATTTTGAGATATTGAAGGTCAAAAAAAGGTCAAAAAAGGTCTTTTTTCAACTTGCTTCAAATTGACCAAATTCTTTTTTTAAACTCATCTACAAGTTCTCAGGATTCCAAATCTGACCTTACTTTTGACCTTTGACCTTTAGTTGACCTTCAGTGACCTCCGAAATGTCAAAAAATTGATTTTTCAAATCGATTTTCTGGATTCAAATTTAGGTATATTTATTCACAAAAGACCTTCTGAGGTCTAAAAAAGTAAAATTTGCAAGGTCAAAGGTCAAGGTCATCAAATGAAATCACAAACTGTGTTTTCTAAGTTTCTCAAAATTGGAGACTACAAATCAATTTTTTTACTGAAAGTCAGAATATATATTCCTCTACAGGTTCTACACATATTAGCAATTGACTATTTATTAAAATTTTGCTCCAGTTTTGAGATATTAGAACTCAAAAACTGAGGAAAGGTCAAATTTCGAAATTTTTCAAGGTAAAATTTCAACTTGCTCTAAATTGACCAAACTTTTTTTTAAAAAGCATCTACAAGATCTCAGGAACTCAAATCTGACCTTAGTTTTGACCTATGACCTTTAGTTGACCTTCAGTGACCTCCGAAAGGTCAAAAAAGTTGATTTTTCAAATTGATTTTCTGGATTTGAATTTAGGTATATTTGATCACAAAAGACCCATTGAGGTCTAAAAAAGTAAAATTTGCAAGGTCAAAGGTCAAGGTCATCAAACGAAATCACAAAATGTGTTTTCTAAGTTTCTCAAAATTGGAGACTACAAATCAATTTTTTTTACTGAAAGACAGAATATATATTCCTCTAAAGGTTCTTCACATATTAGCAATTGACTATTTACTAAAATTTTGCTCCAGTTTTGAGATATTAGAACTCAAAAACTGAAAAAAGGTCAAATTTCGAAATTTTTCAAGGTCAAATTTCAACCTGCTCTAAATTGACCAATTTCTTTTTTTAAAAGCATCTACAAGATCTCAGAAACTCAAATCTGACCTTAGTTTTGATCTATGACCTTTATTTTGACCTTGAGTGACCTTCGAAATGTCAAAAAGTTGATTTTTCAAATTGATTTTCTGGATTCAAATTTAGGTTTATTCAATCAGAAAAGAGATACTGAGGTCTAAAAAAGTAAAATTTTCAAGGTCAAGGTCATCAAACAAGATCACAAACTGTGTTTTCTAAGTTTCTCAAAGTTTGTGACTACAAATCAATATTTTTGAACTAAAGTCAGGATATATATTCCTCTCAAGGTTTTACACATATTAACAATTGATTAGCTATTAAAATTCTGCCCCAGTTTTGAGATATTGGACCTCAAAAACTGAAAAAGGTCTAATGTTGAAATTTTTCAAGGTAAAATTTAACATTGCTTCAAATTGACCAAACTTTTTTTTTAAAATCATCTACAAGATGCCTGGAGTTGATATATGACCTTGTTTTAAGATTTGACCTTTGGCTGACCTTTAAATGTTCAAAAAAGCCTACGGGGCCTCCGTAAGATTGCTTGCAATCTTCTTATACATCTAGTTTATTATAGGTTTAAACCCATATTAATATTGAAGTCATATTTGGTAAGTTAAAATCCAGTATATATTAATTATAGGAAATACCCATATTAATATTTAAGTCATGATTGGTAAGATAAAAATCCACATAAGATATAAAAGCAGGTTCCTCGGGCTTGCGACTGGGCATAGGTGGGTTTAACGTTTTAGTCCATGGAAACACTCCAATAAGACATAACTGGACTGAACTATATTAACAAGTCCATGAACGCTTCAGTATACGGTGTATTTTTATAGTTAGCATTTTTCATTTGTTTTCCATTTTTATAGTTAACATTTTTATTTATTTCATTTTTTATTTTTCTATTCATATATCTATACCATTTACTCAGTATATTAAACTATTCAAAAAAATCATATGTCTATTTATTTTATTTAAAAAAATTATGTTTAACCTCTTTAGGGTATGGGATTAATGGACTATTTAGACTATACACCATGTGTATAAACCGGAAAAATTTTGTATAGTTTAAAGTCATTTTCGGACCACTTACCAAAATACTCTAACTCAGCCACATCAATATTGGTACACAAAGTCAATAAAAGGTGAAAGTGCAAACCACAAAGGGAATTAAGCATGCAAAGAGGAAAAGAGGAAAACGAGGAAAAGCATGAAAAGCAAGTAGAGCATTAAAAGTCCAAACTATCTATTCACTCCAAACAACCAACACCAGGGAAATAAAGTATGAGAAGGGTCTCTGTGATTGTGTCGTTAAACATTCAGAGGAAATGAAAAAATCTTTTGGAAGGAATGTACACTTAAAATATTACATAAAAATGTAATATTCATATTAGTATTTAAACTGTTTATGATACTGATATATCCCCGTTTCGATATTATGATGGGGCGTTTAGCCTTGCCCAAGTCGGTATTTTTTTACTTATCTGATCTTGAATTATTACCGCCTTGTACAATCCAATCATTACATCTCCACTGTTATTACGCTGAAATATTCAACGGTTTCGAGATTTTCATAATACCTGCCCTATCAGGGGTATCGCGAAACCTTAATGATTGACAGATATCTCGTGGACACGATGTGTGACTTCAGGCTGAATGACCAATCAAAACGTTATCAGGTTGAACTGCATAAACAAAACAGACTTCCCATCTACGATTTGAAATTCAATGATCTGATCGAGTGTTTCTTTAGAGTTAGAATATATTATGTAATTAAATGTACATTGGAAGGTAAGAGTTAATATAAATTAAATCATGCGATTCAATGTTGATTTAAAACTGATTTCGCGATGAAAATGCACGAAGACCTATAGATATACAGGTATATGTAGTGGCTAGCGGGTCATCTTGTCGATCGGTGATTGAATCTCAGCCTACATGTTCAGCGATCGTTTCAACGTTTATTGTTGAAATCTTCTCACCTTTCGTTATCCGATCGATGCTCCGATATATTTTAGCAACTTTGTATCCTAGGTTTTCTAATATAATTAAAAAAATAAAATCGTTGATGGGATGATATTATAATGCAGATACCTGAACAAGATATGTCATGACCAAAAATCATGGAGAACCAGTATTCCATGGTTAATACCATGGACAATTCCATTGGTTTTTTCCATGGAATAACGGTAAATACCATGGAAAATTTCATGGTTTTTCATGGTTACTTCCATAAAGTACTCATAATTTTCATGGAAATCCATGGGAAGCATGTTTTTTTCTTGAGAGAGTCATATACACTGACAATTAATTTCCTGTCATAACAATAACAAAGCACAAAGTACCAATATCATGCCTGAAAATAAAAATTGGCCCTCGCCTTCTGTTTTACCAGTCCCTAAAGAGTAAAGGCTGTGAAACCCACAATGCTCCTTTCCTCGAACACCTTACTAATCAGTTTTAGATTTTCATAATAAAAAGAAAATCCCTGACATTTTTATATCAATTCATCCAGCTATTTTTCTTGAAAATGTTTAGACAAGAAAAGTGAGATGCTGATGCCATTTACTGCACCATTATTTTATTAAGATTAAAATTGATAAAAGTTATACAATTCATTTACAACTCATCATTATAAATATTTCTCAAAGGATGTTAAAAAGTGACAAAGAAAGGGCCTCATCTACCCGGGCATCTACCTCATTCTGGCGGTGCTACAGATCATCAAAACAATACTGTACTCCTGGTAAATTTTGACGCTATAAAATTTCTAAATTTTTTAAAATTGCAATTTCGTGGCTATTTAATTTCGCGGATTTGAGTTGATGATATTTTGCGGATTGCACACTAGTTGAATCAATGCGTATCTGGCTATTTTTGCCCGTTCAGAATCCGAATATTTGTATTTCCCACGTTTAGGGCATTTATTTGAATATTCTTGAATGGCCTTTTCAACTTCAATTTGTAGGATATCATTGTCATCAACAGTTCTTGCCTTTGTCGGCCTAATAAGCCAATTAAAAATGACAAAGGATGGGTATCGATATGGCGAACTTTTTGAACACACGTTTCTCCTAAACAAGTCATCCAAAATTTTACACATTGTCAATTTAATGGTCATCTTTTGAATGCTAACAATATAATTTGAAATAGATTTTTATACTTTTCTCTATATTGTTTTAGAAAACACATCAAACACTTCTTTAGTTCTTGGTATCATTTGTTCAGAAAGAAATGAAACATCTATCCGAACCTCATTGGAACAAAATGACATAAACACAACATGTTTATGTCTCTCAATATTGTAATTATATAAAGGAAAGTTTGGTTGATTTTAAAAAAGGATCTTGTTAATGAAATTAAAGGGTTATCTTAGTTTTTATCTATTTTGGGGGTTTTTGTTTTAATTTTTTGAATACTTTTTGTTCAATCAACCAAAATTTCCTTTGTACAACTATAATATTGGGAAGTCTAAGAAAATGTTGTATATGCTATTTTGTTCAAACAAGCTTCGGAAAGATGTTTTATTTCATTCTAATAAAAATGCTAAAAAGGAACAAAAAACAATAGCACTAAAAGGCAAAAAACGTTAACAAAAACAGTTATATAAAATATATATAAATTATTTCGCATTAAATTCACGGTTGTCAATCAGTCGACCATGTTTTTTACAGAATGTTTTCAATAATTGGTTTAAGAGAAAAACATTGTTGAATTCAGTTCTCCATATTGATACCAATCCTTTCGCGACGATAAATGTTCGCGATTTTACTACATTCGTGAACAAAGCGAAATTAAATTGCATGCGGACAATACCCGGAGTACAGTATGCAACAATTACTATAGAGCTGGCACGTAATGTTGAAACTGACATGTACTGGAGAAACAATTCTATCAAATGCAACTGTTGTCAAATCTTTCCAAATCATCAACAAAAACTATTAAGCCTTGTTTCAGCTCAGTATACCTTAATCAGTTCTGACCTATTTAATGGAGCTGTCTCAGGCATCACACAAAGACCTTTCTGGCCAATCAACTGCATCACATATGCAAATGCTTTCCCATAATTTCCTGCAGACATCGTCACAATTGTTTTTCTATTTTCTTCAACAGATGATGGCAGGTGTTTTATCTGGTTAGCAATCCCTCTTACTTTGAATGAACCTGAAAGTATACAGAGATGTATCCTGTAACCAAGATGCCTGTGGGGAAAATACTGTAGACAGATCCCTCTTTTAAAATGCAGTGAAACTATCACAAAGGTTATAAGCAATTTTCACATTAAATTGTTGTCATTCCGTGACCATACATGCAGGATATTGATTGTTTTCGATAATTTGTTTAAGAGAAAAAGCAATGTTGAATTAAGTTCACCATATTACTTCCAATCCTTTCTAATATAAGTGTGACCCTAAAATATCACCAAATATTACAAAATCACAAACTCAAAATGCAGGGTTACAGATCACCAAGTGCCAGCATGAATGAGAACCAAGGTGCTACATTTGTAAGGAGAACGGGCAAGTGGGCAAGGGATGCAGCCCCACATCAAATGTGGATTCCTTCAGGGGCAAACATTTGAAGGGAATATGCATCAATGGGGCTACACATGGAGGAGCCTTTTCTGTATAGGCAAAGTTTAAGCTGATCGAATGTCAACTTTAGCCACAGACCCATGTCCCAAGTTCATTGGGCAGATTAGTCAATAAACATGAGCATGGCATACCTTAATGGCACACTGGACCACATTTGTCATTATACATCAAAATCTTTTTTATCCATTAATCCGCAAACTGATATTTTAACTGCTAGCTTCAAAACTTTTACACAACTATGATATATCAATGATTCAAGAGTTTATACTGTAGAAATACTGTTTTAAAATTCATATTAAGCAATAAAGATTGAACTGCAATGGGAGACAGTACTTGTAAAAATGGCATTACAACTGTTGTTGTTCAGATCTGGCCCATTTGGTTTGAGTGTAAATTTAGCTGTTTTAAAATTCACTACATATATCGAATAAATATCACATATTTTCCTTCATTAATATTTTCAAACATGTTTTTTAAGATTCAAAATCAATAGGTTTTGGATGTTTTCAATAAAATTTATCTTTAAAGATTTTTGGAGCAAATTTTAAAAGTATGCTATTAAACCTACTGAATTTTTCGCCATCTGACAGTCCTGAAGGCAATTAAGGGGAGAGGATGGGTATCAATATTGTGAACTTTTTGAACACACGTTTCTCTTAAACCAGTCAAAGACCAGTAAAATTTATGAAAATTTTACACATTGTCAATTTAATGGTCATCATTTGAATGGTTACAATATAATTTGAAATAAATATATATACTTTTCTCTATATTGTTTTAGAAAACACATCAGACACTTCTTTTGTTCTTGGTTTCATATGTTCGGAATGAAATGAAACATCTATCCGAACGTCATTGGAACTGACATAAACACAACGTGTTTAGGTCTCTCAATTTAGTTATTTTACAAAGGAAAGTTTGGTTGATTCTAAAAAAGTATCTTGTTCATGAAATAAAAGGTTTATCTTAATTTTTATCTATTTTGGTGGTTTTTGTTTTAATTTTTTGAATACTTTTTGTTAATCAACCAAAATTTCATTTGTACAACTATTATATTGGGAAGTCTAAAAAATGTTGTATATGCCATTTTGTTCCAACAAGCTTTGGAAAGATACTTTATTTCATTCCCAAGAATTGGTAAAAAGTAACAAAAAACAATTGCACTAAAAACAAAAAATGTTAAAAAATGTTAACAAAAACAGAAAAAAGATGGATGGATGGATGGATGAAATAGGAAGGAGGGACAGGATGGAATAAGATAGAATGATAGGATAGAATAGCAAAGAAGGATAGGATAGAATAGGAAAGGATAGGAAGGATAGATAGGAAGGAAGGAAATTACGAAAATTAAATCATAATTACATCGATTACCTGCGCAATTCTAATTTATTCTCGATAAAGCCTCCAGATTTTAATAACTTACATACTTACTTCTAATAATCAACGACATTTAAATTATAGCAGGACCCCCTTTTGGGGATAAATCAGTTTTAATTTTCGTATTTTTCAAAATTCGGTTTTCGCGGTATTTTTCATATTTTTGCGCGAATTTTCTTATTTTCAGCTAACGGGTTCTACCTACCTCTTCGTCATGGGTTTCCAAGGATATGGATTGCTCCTTCTCTGCTTTGTTTTCGCAGTCCAGTCATTTTTCTGTGATCATGGAAACCACTTACCTTCAACAGAGTCGTACACACAGTTGATGCAACTGCGACGTTTCCATAAGATTGTTGGCTCTCGTGGAATCCTTCACAAGAAATCTTCCACACCACTGCTCTTCCTATGTCTTATTCTTAGTGGTGACATCCACCCAAACCCAGGTCCTGTTAAATTTCCCTGCGGTATGTGCCACAAAGCAGTTGCCAAGAATCATCGCGCCCTTGAATGCGATGAATGCGGCACATGGGTACACATCAAATGTGGCAATGTTTCCCCTGCTGAGTACAATGTTTTTCTTGACGCGGGCAGTTTCACCTGGATCTGTCCTGGATGTGCCCTACCTAATTTTTCCAACAGCTTCTTCAATGACTCCACTCTTTCTCATTCCTCGGTAACAAACTCCTTCAGCGCTCTCTCTGATCTTGACAATTCGTCATCATCATCTGATTCTACCGAATCAGAACCACCGAGGCTGACTGCACGAAAGAGGCGAAACCAGGTTCGCCTCATGTCTATCAACTTCCGCAGTCTAATTAGTCATGAGAAGCAACTACACCTTCAACAACTAATTGAAACTCACAAGCCAGATGTCATCATAGGCTGTGAGACTCACCTGGACAACACCATCGACAGTAAATGGATATTCGGTCAAGACTACCTTAGCCCACCTCCATACAGGAAAGACCGAAAGAAAGGTGCTGGCGGTGTCCTTATCGCAGTCAAAAGTGGCTTCATATCAGTCGAATATGAAGCGACAGCTGATTGCGAAATCATATGGTCCAAAGCATCTCTATCAAATGGGGACATACTGTTTGGATCCTTCTATCGTCAACCAAACAACGATACTGGTGCTTTGGACTCGCTCCAAACATCCCTCGATAAACTTTATGCTAATGGTAATACACATATGAAAAACATCTTCCTATGTGGAGACTTCAACTTACCAGACATCGATTGGGAGAAAGGAACTATAAGGCCTAATTCTCAATATTCTAATGATCTTAATGAGAAGATGATTACAATAACTGATGATCATGGCCTAACCCAACTAGTCAAGGAACCAACTAGACAAAATAACATCCTTGACTTAGTATTCACTACATGCCCAAACCTCGCAGAAAGAATCTCGGTGGTTCCGGGCATGAGTGATCACGAGGCAGTCCTATGTGATATAAACCTAAAAATGAAAATTCAGAAAAAGAAGCCTCGTAAGGTCCACATATACAAGCGGGCAGAATGGACTGGACTTAAAGAGACTCTACGATCTAAATTCAGCGAGTTCAAAGAGAACTGTGAAAGTAGATCAGTTGAAGACAACTGGTCCTCCTTCAAATCTACATTAATATCGTCAATCAATGAGCATATTCCAAGTAAAACTCTAAGCGGGAAATTCAAAGTACCCTGGATTACCACCAGGATACTGAGAATGATCCGACAGAAACAAAGACGATATAATGTTGCCAAACGTTCAAATGAACCTCATCATTGGCATAAATACAAATCACTACGGAAATTAATCCATAGTGAAATTCGTAAAGAACATCAGCGCTACATCAACGATCTGCTTGACATTGATGAAAGCGAAATCATAAATGAGAATGTTCAGCACAAAGGCATTACCAAACGCTTCTGGAGCTACATAAAGTCTAAACGCAAAGATGCATCAGGTATCAGCGTGCTGCGTAACAAAGATGGCGAAGAAATAACAGACGCCGCCCAGAAAGCAAACATCCTCAATGACCAATACAATTCTGTATTCACAGATGAGGATGCCACTCTACCGACAATGGTACCTAGTCAAATTCCTGAAATGCCAAATATCAAAATTTCGACAAAAGGAATTCACAAATTGCTAACTGGCCTAAATCCATCAAAAGCCACTGGACCCGATCTTATTCCGACTAGGGTCCTGAAGGAATGCAGTGACAGCATATCACCATTCCTTCAAATAATTTTTCAACAGTCTATCGATGAAGGCTTAGTGCCTATGGACTGGAAACATGCCAATGTTACTGCTATCTACAAAAAGGGACGAAGAGATGAGGCTGTGAATTACAGGCCTGTATCTCTGACGTCAGTTCCATGTAAAATAATGGAATATATTATATTCCATCATGTTATGGCCCACTTTGACCTCTATGAAATTCTAGTAAAATTCCAACATGGATTCAGGTCAAAGCACTCATGTGAAACACAACTTGTCAATACAATAGAGAATATAGCTCGGGCCCTCGACAACAATAAACAAACAGACATGTTGGTATTAGACTTTTCCAAAGCGTTTGACACGGTGGCTCACGAACGCCTCTTGCTCAAACTCGACTATTATGGAATTCGCAATAATAACTTGAACTGGTTCAGATCCTGGCTTGTGGGAAGATCACAACAGGTAGTGCTCGATGGTGAATCAAGTTCAAAAACTCCAGTAAAATCAGGAGTTCCTCAAGGAACAGTTCTTGGACCACTCTGTTTCCTTGTTTATATCAATGATATGGGCAATAACCTATCATCCTCAGCCAGTCTTAAGCTTTTTGCCGACGACAGCCTTTTATTCATGACAGTCGAAAGCAAGCAAGATGCATTAACACTACAGGAGAATCTTGATAAACTGGTCTCCTGGGCATCAACATGGCAAATGAAATTCCATCCATCAAAATGCTATGTGCTAAATATTCACAAAGGTAAATCCCCTATCATGCACAATTACACCATGCTAGGGGAAAACCTTAAGTCGGTAACACACATCCCATACCTAGGAATTGACATCACAAATAACTTACGCTGGACTACACATATTCAAACTATTGTATCCAAAGCCAATAAGGTGCTTGGATTTCTCAGGCGCAACCTCCATCAATGCCCTGAAAAAGTGAAGGCTCAGGCGTATAAGTCACTAGTCCGGCCTAATTTAGAGTATGCCAGCTCGGCATGGGATCCGTACCGACAAAAAGATATTGATATGTTGGAACAGGTACAGAGAAGAGCAGCCAGGTTTGTAACCAAATGTCACTCAAGGGAACCAGGCTGCGTCACCAAAGCTCTTCAAGACCTACAGTGGGAGCCACTGAAGGAGCGTCGAGAGGCTGCTAGAGTTTTCCTTTTCTACAAAGGAAAGCAGAACCTAGCAGCCATCGACGTGCCTCCATACTTCCGCCAACAGATCAATACCAACACTAGGTTGTATCATCCTTCTAAGTTCATACAACCATCAGCTAGAACGGATGCATACAAATTTAGCTATTTCCCTAGGACAATAGCTAAATGGAACACTCTACCTGGTGACATCTTAGACTGTGACAGTCTAAGTAGTTTTAAATCATCATACTATGCCTATGTCAATAACTGCAATTAAATAGGTGTGTTTTTAATATAGATCTATGTTTTAATGTAAAGGGTCCCCAGTGCACAGCAACAAGCCTGCACTACTGGTAAAGAGGGGTGATGTCAACGCGGTTAGCCTGACAGTCTCCCCAGGTAAAATGAGTTGTAAACCATAGATCTATTTTTAAATGTTAAGGTTTTAAATTATATTCTATTCAAATTCTATCACTGTTAAATTATATATCTGCTTTATATGGGCTTATTAGCCTTTTGCGGATTATTGACATAGACAAAGGGATGGGATAGGACAGGAAGGATAGGATAGAATAGGCAGGAACGATAGGATAGAATAGGAAAGAAGGATGGAATAGAATAGGAAGAAAGGATAGGAAGGATAGGAAGGAAGATTCAAAGGAAAGACAGATAGGAAGGAAATGATAGGATCAGATAGGAAGGATGGATGAATTTTTCAATATTTTCTTCTCACTTGACTTTCTATCAGGATACTATCCGATTGATTTTTCTCGACATTTCAAAATGCCATATAATTTGAAGTTGGATCGAAATTTGGTTTGCAGATTCAGATTACTGAGAAAATTCTATCCTTCATTCATAACTCATACGTTAAATTTGGAGAACTTTTTATTTTGACCTACTTTTTGGACACCATATCTCAAAAGTGGGTCAAAATACTTTCTGACGACAAAGGGCTAACACTATTAGCACACTCTTGGCTACATGTATACATAATTTCGAAGAATATAATTAAGTGCAGTGTCAGAATTGCAAAAATAAGGAAAAACTTTAAAGGACGATTCTCGGTTTGGAGAATGAAGTTCATCAATCTAAATGAGCATTATCCCTGCTGCAGACAAATTTGATTTTTTTACATAATATAGATTTGAATGTCTTCTTTTGAATAGTCATAATTTAATTTGGGTAATATTTCTAGATTTTTCGCAACAAAATATTAGCGCAGTACACTGATGAACTTCTTTCCCCAAATCGGGACTTGTATTTTATTGAATCGGTCTAATTGAGCGTTTTCCCTGCTTCAGACCAATTTGTTATTTTTACATCTTGTAGATTTAACTGTCCTCTTTTGAATATTCATAATTTAATTTGGGTAATATTTCTATATTTTTCATGAAAAAAATTATTAGCCCAGAAGACTGTTCTCCAAACCGAGAATCGTCCTTTGACCTAGTCATTTTTGTGTCCAAATTTTGAAGCTAGATGGCTATGGCTTTTGAGGTCCCATTCTTTTAAAAGCTTTCATTTGAATAAGCTGAACTCTATATTTTATATAGTCAATATAGATATAGTCTATATCTCGTATTTTACACTTCAAAAAAATTAGTACCGTGGGTACTGGGCTCACATGGTGTTGTTCAAAAGTGAAAATAAAAAAGACGGGTATAATTTTTTGCAGATTTTTTGTGACAAAATTATTTCATACAACTACTCTTTACAAAGACATGGCTTTTTACAACACAGGACACCTCAACTTCTTTGTAAAGCTAGGAAATGGGCCAAAAGTGAATTTCCCGAGACAAAAATGGTTGCCATTTTGAAAATAGGCGAGATTTTGAAGCAGGAGTCACAGTTTTTTTTTCTTTATTGATGTTGAACAAAAATATTTTAAATCGGGAATCCTATCTACAGAGGATTTAAAAAGTGTTGACAGAGGTTTAAAACTTGCCACTATTTTGGACTGACTGAGAGACAGATGGACGAATCAATATTAACTAAAATGGCTGAAAATAAAAAAACGGATATAATATTTTGCCGATTTTTTGTAACAAAATTATTTAATACAACTACTCTTTACAGTGACATGGCTTTTTACAATGCAGGACAGCTGAAATTATTTGTAAAGCTTGGAAATGGGCCAAAAGTGAATTTCGCGGGACAAGAATGGCGACCATTTTGAAAATAGGCGAGCTTTTGAACCAAAAGTCATAGGAGAGTTTTTTGGATTGATGTTGAACAAAATTAACTTAAAACAGGAATCCTATCGACAGAGGGTTTAAGGCAAATGGTCCAAAAGTGGATTTTGCAAGACAGATGGACAAATCAATGTTAACTAAAATGGCTGAAAATAAAAAAATGGATATAATTTTTTGCTGATTTTTCGTAACAAAATTATTTCATACATCTACTCTTTACATTGACATGGATTTTTACAATGTAGGACACTTGAAATTATTTGTAAAGCTAGGAAATAGGTCAAAAGTGAATTTCGGGAGACAAAAATGGCGGCCATTTTGAAAATAGGCGAACTTTTGAGCCAGGAGTCATAGGGGAGTTTTCTGTATTGATGTTGAACAGAAATAACTTAAAACAGGAATCCTATCGACAGAGGTTTTAAAACGTGCTACTGTTGTTGACGGAAAAGTGGATTTCGCAAGACAGATGGACAAATCAATGTTAACTAAAATGGCTGAAAATAAAAAAATGGATATAATTTTTCGCTGATTTTTTGTAACAAAATTATGTCATATATCTACTCTTTACATTGACATGGATTTTTACAATGTAGGACACCTGAAATTATTTGTAAAGCTAGGAAATGGGTCAAAAGTGAATTTCGCGAGACAAAAATGGGGGCCATTTTGAAAATAGGCGAGCTTTTGAACCAGGAGTCATAGGGGACTTTTCTGTATTGATGTTGAACAGAAATAACTTAAAACAGGAATCCTATCGACAGAGGTTTTAAAACGTGCCACTATTGTTGACGGACAGACAGACGGACGGACGGATGGACAGACAGACAGACAGACAGACCGACAAGCGAGCGATTGCAAAAGCTCACCATGTGAGCTAAAATACTTTTTTCCCATTGACTTTACATGGGGCACAAAATTTAGCGATTTTTGAACTTTCAAAACGCAACCAGAACAACGGCAACGCCAAAGCGTAGCGAATCCCATCGAACAGAAATGGCTGGCATTTTTACAAACAAAATATATAGCCTAGCAAATATCATAAAATAAAACCCATAAGAAAGGCCACCATTCGAAATCGCTCCACTACTTTTCAAGTTATAGTAAAAAACGTAAAAATGGTGGCCATTTTTCAAAATGGCTGCCTACTACCCAAAGTGTCATTAGACAGGGTGAAATGCTTATAGTATTCACATATAAAATATGAACAAAATCGCTCTACTGCATTTTGAGTTATAGTAAAAAATGTAAAAAAATTACACACGTAAAAATGCCAGCCTAATACCCAAAATGTCATTAGACATTGGGCCATGCTTAAAGTATTCACATACTAAATATGAACAAAATCGCTTCACTCCTTTTCAAGTTACAGCAAAAATCGTAAAATGACATGCAACTACTACCTACATACCAAATATGAACAAAATCGCTCCACTACTTTTTGACTTACAGTAAAAAATGTTAAACCAGAACAACGGCAACGCCAAAGCGTAGCGAATCCCATCGAACAGCCATGGATGGAATTTTTACAAACAAAGTATATAGCAAAAATGGCAGGCATTTTTCAAAATGGCCGCCTTCTACCAAAAGTGTCATTAGACCATTTGCCATACTTATAGTATTCACATACCAAATATGAACAAAATCACTCCACTACTTTTCGAGTTGTAGTAAAATACGTTAAAATGGCGGCCATTTTCAATGGCCGCCATTTTAACAAATACATTAGACAAATACATTAGACAAATACATTAGACAGTGTACCATGCTTACAGTATTCACATACCAAATATGAACAAAATCGCTTCACTACTTTTCGAATTATTATAAAATACATTAAAATGGCGGCCATTTTTCAAAAATTTTTTCAAAATGGCCACCTTCTACTTAAAGTGTCATAGGATAGTGTGTCATGCTTTTAGTATTCATATACCAAATATGAACAAAATCGCTCCACTACTTTTTGAGTTATAGTAAAATACGTTAAAATGGCGGTCATTTTGAAAAATGGCCACCTTCTACCAAAAGTGTCATTAGACAGTGTGCCATCCTTATAGTATTCACATACCAAATATGAACAAAATTGCTTCACTACTTTTCGAGTAATAGTAAAATAGGTTAAAATGGCAGCCATTTTTCAAAATGGTGGCCATTTTTTAAAATGGCCACCTTCTACCAAAAGTGTCTTCAGACAGTGTGCAATGTATATAGTATTCACATACCAAATATGAACAAAATCGCTCCACTACTTTTCGAGGCCGCCATTTTTCAAGATGGCTGCCATGTGATTCTTTAATATCTACATTTCTAGCTTTATTAATGTCCTATATAATTTTTTTACATCTAAAACATATTGCTTTTACAGTTTTATATATTGCACCTAAATTACTGTAAATTCAGCACTAAAATGGCCGCCATTTTGAAATGAGCGGCCATTTTGAAAATCGGCTTTCGAGCAGAACTTCTATTCCCATAAGGTATATGTGTACAAAATATGAACAAAATCGGGCCAACGGTATTTGAGTTATTGCCCGGACGGATGGACGTACGTACGGACGGACGGACGGACGTACATACGGACGGACGGACCGACGGAGGCGTTCCCTATATCCCTCCGAACTTCGTTCGATGGGATAATAACACACATAAAAATGGCGGCTATTTTTCAAAATGGCCGCCTACTACCAAAAATGTCATTAGACATTGTGCCATGCTTTAAGTATTCACATACCAAATATGAACAAAATCGCTCCTCTACTTTTCAAGTTACAGCAAAAATCGTAAAATGATGTGCAAAGGCGGCCATTTTTCAAGATGGCTGCCGTGTATTTCTTCTTTATTTACATTTCTAGCTTACTCAATGTCCTATATATCTTTCTTACATTTAAAACATATTGATATTACAGTTTTATATGAAGTCCCTTAATTACTGTAAAATCGGCACTAAAATGGCCGCCATTTTAAATGAGTGGCCATTTTGGAAATCAGTTTTCGAGCAGAACTTCTACTCCCATTGGGTATATGTGTACAAAATATGAACAAAATCGGGCCAACGGTATTTGAGTTATTGCCTGGACGGATGGACGGACAGACGTACGTACGTACGTACGGACGGACGGAGGCGTTCCCTATATCCCTCCGAACTTCGTTCGATGGGATAATAACTTCCAAACCGGAAGTCAGATCGAAATTTGGTTTGCAGATTTTGATTCCTGAGAAAATTCTTACTTGATTCATAATTCATACATTAAATTTTGAGAATTTTTTATTTTGACCTACTTTCCGGACACCATATCTCAAAAGTGGGTCAAAATACTTTCTGACAGCAAAAGGCTAACACCATTAGCACACTCTTGGCTACATATATACACAATTTCGAAGAATATAATTAAAGTGTAAGAATCGCAAAAATAAGGAAAAACTATGAATTTGACCTAGATTTTGACCTAGGCATTTTGGTGTCCAAATTTTTAACAAGAATAGAGATGTGTACAAAATGTCCCCACCAATGGCAGATCCCGTCAAATGGTTATCCTGAAAATGAGTAGACAAGATTTTGCCAACACAATTTGAGGACGGAAAATCCAAAATGGCCACCTTAAAATTTACCCAGAATGCCAAAAATTTACTCAGTTCTAGATTTTCATACTAAGAACCACCCTTAAAAATTTGAAATTGATCCGTCACATAGTTAACCAGAAAACATGTAAACAAGACTTTACAGACAAGATTTTAGGATGGAAAATCCAAAATGGCTGCCTTGACATTTACCCAGAATGTCAAAAAACAAATCTGTTTCTAGATTTTCATAGTAAGAATCATCCCTGAAAATATGAAATTGATCTACCAAAAAATTCACCTGAAAATGCGTAGACAAGACTTTACAGACAAGATTTTAGGACAGAAAATCCAAAATGGCTGCCTTGACATTTACGCAGAATGCTAAAAAACTAGTCAGATGTAGATTTTCATACTAAGAATCATCCCTGAAAATTTGAAATTGATCTACCAAACGGTTCACCTAAAAACGCGTTGACAAGACTTTACAGGCAAGATTTTAAGACAGAAAATCCAAAATGGCTGCCTTGACATTTATCCAGAATGCCAAAAACTAATCACATCTAGATTTTCATACTAAATATCATCCCTGAAAATTTGAAATTGATCTACAGAACGGTTCACCTGGAAATGCGTAGACAAGACTTAACAGACAAGATTTTAGGATGGAAAATCCAAAATGGCTACCTTGACATTTACCCAGAATGCTAAAAAACTAATCAGTTCTAGATTTTCATACTAAGAATCATCCCTGAAAATTTGAAATTGATCTACTAAACAGTTTACCTGAAAACGCGTAGACAAGACTTTACAGACAAGATTTTAGGATGGAAAATCCAAAATGGCTGCCTTGACATTACCCAGAATGCCAAAAAAACTAATCAGATCTAGATTTCTATACTAAAAATCATCCCTGAAAATTTGAAATTAATCCACCAAACGGTTCACCTGAAATCGCGCAGACAAGACTTCACAGACAAGATTTTAGGACAGAAAAATCCAAAATGGCCGATAATTGTTTTAGTTGTCTTTATTTAACAAATTCATATACAATAATACAAAAGTATTTGCCAAGCGCCAATGGCATTACTGGTTAGCATTTATTATTTCATCTTTAGTAAAATATCATTCATAAAATAAAAACATAGATGTATGTGCTTTAATTGCATTATTTATCCTGGAGGTTGCCATCATCAGTGAGGGCAATAAAATGTTAAGTGTTGAGACTGATGATATTTGCTCATCACATGTACACAGTCAACGAATCTGACAAACTTATCATACTACATTCTGTAGATACAAAAGTGTTCCTTTTTCTCTTGAAATATTCTACTCAGGTCAAACAACAGAAATTGATGGATGTGGGTCATGGGAACAATCAACAAGATTTCTTCTATACATGCCATTGCAGCTTGTCAAGGATCTTAACAGCGTGAGGCACTTTCATAATCTCATGCTTCTACAGGCTGTGACTCAACAAGTGCTTGGAAATCATTGGAATTAACATTGACCCGAGTGAACAAATGTAGCATTTTGTCTGCTTGATGTATGGTCGCAAAGACCAAACTGACAGAAATAAACAAAAATATAAACTATTTCAACAATACCCAAAATAAGTGACATGGAAACTCGTTGAAGGGAAAATAGAGCCAGATCAACCAATTCTACCTCATGATCTCATAGACATATAGTCAGAAAAGATTGCAACTGATGCTTAGAGAGAAGTAGACATTGAAAGATCTATTAATGAAGGTTTTATAGCAAATGATCTACATGTATAAGATGTATAACACCAAGTGACATCAGCTCATAATTTGCTATGTCCCCCCCCATGCAAAATGTGATAGCTGATTCTGCATATTCTTATTATGATAAGCAAGTAAAATCCATTAAATGTCGCAGATGAAATATCTATTGATTTAACATTATCAGCCATACTCAAAATAAGTTTTCTTAAATGTTTTTATACTAAATCTTCCCAATTTGATGAAAAGTTTATGTGCCCATAATGTCTCAGGGTGTGTCTTAGAATTTTAATAAATGTGTACTTTTTTAACAAATGATTTCTACCCACATTGACCCACATTGATGAACTTTTAATAATGGTATGACATAATACATCATTTGAATTAAAATATTATCAAACATTACTCTGATAGTATAGGAGCAAAGGTCATTCCGTGTCCTTTTTAGAGGTGAGCTAAACGACATACATTTTCATGAACTATAGGTGATACTTACCAAGCAAATATGCCACGCCCACTTTTCGGAGCTATTTTCAATGTTTGGCCCCTAACTTTGTCATTATTGCTCATACTTAGATGAAATTTGCACCAAATGAAAGGTAATAGATAGAGCAATCAAAAAATGTATAAAATATACAAATATAATGATTTGCATATCAACTATGATGTCATAACTGTTTGTTCTTATGTATTTTATTTCAATCATAATGTATAAATCTTGGGAATTATTGTCTTTAAAATGGTCAGTATAATGCTTTTAACAAGTTTAGTTTATTTCTTTTAGTTGAGTTTATTAGTTTATTTCATCCATACACATAAAAATTGAATAAATATAATGAAAGTGTTCAATTCACACTGTTGCTTTGGTGACAGCATGTAACAAAACTATCTGCTGTAAACCAGAATTCTTTAGGAAATGTTACATTTTGACCAGTTAACTGACATGTATTCTTTTTCAAATTTGGTGACAGAAAATAATCCAATAACCATAGTTATTAAATTTGGATTGTGTTATAGTATGATGTCATAATGTCAATTTTAATCAGGGGCGCAGCCAGCTTTCAGTCAGAAGGGGGCCTGTGATTGTGGCAGAGGCAACTCAAAAGTATTTAGAAGATAGGTTTTAAATTTTACAAAAATGATGCAACTTCCTTCAAAATTTAGCAAAAAGCTTCAAGTCGAAAGTCTTCTATTATCTAAGGGTTTTATTTTTATTGGTTATGAGAGGGTAGGTGAACCCACCACCCCCCCCCCCCTAAGCACTTCCAATCTTATATGATGTTGCTATGGTAACCATTAGGTGAATATGCTAGGTGAATCAGACAATACATGAATAATGTAGACTGACATACTAAGTACCTGTTATGGTATCATAGCTTGACAAACATTTTACATAACATGAAATGTAATAATAAATTTCACAAATCCCCTGGATTTAATTGACAATTTCTCAAAGATAAATTTTACAGTTTTACAAAGCACAAATCTATCGCAGGTGAAAAATACCAGGAGAAGAGTACCTGTTATGGTATCATAGCTGCTTTTTGTGATTATCTCTTGAAATAAGGTAAAATTGTCCAAAATGATTCCAAATTGGAACCTTGTCCTTTGACATTCACAATAAAATGAGGTCAAAGCTGAAAACTACGATTGATTCCATTTCTTTGCAAGTATGAAGTGTGGAAGCCCCTGATTTCAGATATGCTTTTGGTTTAGAAATCCGACATCCGACCATTCTGTTCAAAATTGGTACAGCTGTGTCTATATGACCTAAAAAGATGAAATAGCCTAATTTTTATATGCAAATTGACGTTGAACATGTTATTCAGATTTCAAAACCATTAGCAGCTATTAATGCCACAATGGGTATGCCAGTCAGTCAATCTACATAATTTATTCATTGTCTGATTGTTTAGCTTCAATTTGGTGAATTGTAAAATTCAAAACAAATCTTAAAAACACTTTTGGGTTACTTATGCCACAATCGCAATTCCCCTCTCCTGACTGAAAGCTGGCTACACCCCTGATTAATAATTGCCATTATGACATCATAATATAACACAATCCAAATTAGATAATTTTCTATCATCATTAGGTTATTTTCTACCATCAAATTTTAGAAGGAATACATGTCAGTCAACTGGTCAAAATGTAACATTTCCCAAAGAATTATTTTTATAGCAGATAGTTTTGCAACATACTGTTACCATAGCAACAGCTTGAATTGGATATTTTCATTACATTTTTTCAGTTTTTTAAGACCATACATGTATGCATGAAATAAACTAATAAACTGAACGAAAAGAAATAAACTAATTAACTACTTAAAAGCATTACTGACCATTTTAAAGACAATAATTTCCCAGATTTATATATCATGGTTGAAATAAAATATGCAAGAACAAACGGTTATGACATCATAATTAATATGCAAATTACCTTATTTGCATATTTTATAAACTGTTTGATTGTTCTTTTTATTCCCTTTTATTTGGTACAAATTTTACCTAAATCTGAACAATATTGACGAAGATAGGGACCAAACACTGTAAAGAGCCCCTAAAAGTGGGTGTGGAATATTTACTTTGTTACCATAGCAACGCTGTTACGGATTCAGAATTGCCAACTTAATATTTCCTGATTGCATTATCTTTTACCTTCCATTTGGTGTAAATTCCATCAAAATCTGAGCAATAATGGCGGAAATAGAGGCTAAACACTGAAAAGAGCATCTAAAAGAGGGCGTGGCATATTTACTTGGTTACCATAGCAACGCCGTCGCGGAATCAGAATTGCCAACATCATTTTTCTTGATCAGTATCACTTCTAGTTCATGAAAACATATGTCGCTTAGCTCACCTCTAAAAAGGACACGGAACCTCTTACTTGGACTTTTTCTCCCACACTATGAATAAGTTTCCTAAAATGTTTCATGGCGATTCCTCCCAATTTTATGAAAATATTAAGTGTTTTGTCTCAGGGGATGTCTTCGATTTTTACAAAAATGTGTACTTTTTTAACATATGATCTCCGTTACCATAAAAACCAGTAAACCAACTTTGATGAAACTTGTCATTATGGTAGAACATGATGAGTAGATGATGTAACCTGTAAATATCAAGATGACTGGTTGTGTATTCTAGGAATTATACATGGCTTTCCCGGTACCCCCTTAAAGGGGTATAAGGGGTATAAATCTGCATATTTCAAAAATGCTGATAACTAGATGCCAATATTTCCAGAATCAATGTAGAATCATAAACCACAATAACCTACATAAAAGGAAATTTGCAATTTTTCGAAACCACCTTTACACCACACTCATCAAGTAATTTGAGTTATCAAATATTATGTTTTTTTTCACGAAAAATTTGAAAGTTCTTTCTCAAACAGAGAGCCTTATCAATAGTTTCCCTAGGCATCAGCATAAAAAATTTGAACTTAATCCGCTCACTGATATTTGAGTTATCAAAGATTACACTTTTTACAAAAAATGGTGGCCATTTTGAATTAAGCAGCCATATTGAAAATTCCTTCTCCGGCAGAGGTAATACACCCTTAAGGCATAAGCCTATAAAATTTGAATCAAAACTGTCCACCATTATTTGATTTATCATCTGGACAAACCAACAGACAGACGAACGTAGGGATAGATGGACGACTTCTTCATATCCCTACGAACTTTGTTCGTTGAGATAATAAGCTGAATGTAGTTCCTATAAAAGGTAATGCTAAAATGACTTCAACTAGAAGCTGGCAAATTCTGATTACAATTAACAATAAAGTAAGATACATTGCTGGTTCCTTGTAAGGAGTATATGAAGCACATTTATTTCAATAGAAGCTAGATATTAAAAACAATAAGAGAGTTCCTTAATTGATTAAAATGTGAAATAGTAAGACTTATCATGCTAGACAGTGAAGGATTTCCCCACGGCAAGGAACAGCTTAGTAGAATTCATTCACTTTAAACCTGACAGAATTGATTTTCACCATGTAGGATAGCCAGAAATTTAAGATGCTACAAAATATGATGTTGGACATTTGGAAAAGTTTTCTTGTTATATGGATACTCTATATACACATTATAACTATTTTTGGTAATAATCTGGATGAAGCTGAATTTCACTGTGTGGAAAAAAACAAAATTCTTACAGCCTCTGAAACAAACTTATTCTATGTCAGAAGTAAAATCCACTGTGCAAAAAAATGTTTGAGTGACATAAACTGTATTGGATTTAACTTGGACACAACAAATAATATAAAGGACAAGACATGTACTTTAGTTCTTAGTCTACCATTGAAGAACATATGGGAAACACAAATGGGACATTCTTTCTATGGGAAGGTAATTGTCAAATGAAGTTTATTTTATAAATATTTGTATATTGGTGTTATAACCATTTGTTCTTGAAGGGTTTAAGGTTTTAAATAATAATTTGATATACTTGTTGTCTTATGTTAAATTAAACTATTGATTAATACATTAAAATATGTCTCTCTTCTCAAAATAAAAACCATCACTGCTTTCTACTACGTCTAGACTGAAAAATATTGAATCAAGATGTTGTAACATGATGATGAAATTGTTGATTTGCATGTGTCATGACAATGTAAATTCTATACCCCAATAAAACTTTTTGCTCAACCCTTAAAACAATTTTGGTAGCGGGGCTATCTATAGCAGTTGGCAATTAGGATAAATGTCCATGTTATTACCCAGTTTGAAGTATTATATTAACATTATTAGGGTCTATTCCTAAATGCGTAATGACGATGCAAAACTTCTGCAATTACCTTTAAAATTCAAAGTTTGTTAAACATCAATGTCTCCATGGCGCCATGTAGAGTTGGCTGGGAGGTAACATTTCACAGAAAATCTACCTTTGTTGAATATCATTTCATATAATCAATGGAGGTTTCCGGCTATTCTTGTTACAAAGTTTAACAAAATCAAAATGTCTATCTGAAATTTTTTGAATAATCAATGATTATTTGAGACTACAGCTTATTAGTTTCGTGTGAAAATCAAAAGATCCACAATTATTCAACTCCATATTATCTAAGAGCATCAGGCTTGCCAATACAAAGTAGGCTATTATATTTAATGAATCGAACATAAATGCGCCTTATCTTGACCCAAGCCCATAGAATGTAAATTTATGCGTAGGGACACCAAATTGGCCATGCTTCACGCAAGAACTGCAGCCATGAACAAGCTTGAGGATGGCACACGCTTGCCTTTCAATATGTCGAGAATTTGAGCCCAGGAAACCGCGATATACAGGGCGTCCACAAAAAAAGTATACCCAACTTTAAAGCCAGGATACCAGAATTCTGAGCAATTTTTTAACAATTTAAAGGCTTGAGTATAAGGCATAGTTTATTCTCCATCAAATAGTACCTAGATCATTATGTAGCTGCCATGGATGACTGAGCAATCAAGACTTTTATGAAAGGTGGTAAATTCAGCACTGTACCAAGTTGGCATTCAAGTAGGATTGACACAATGAATTTTTTTTTGTGTTCAAAACATTATTAATGTTCAAATTCAAACTTGTTCCATGTTCTTCAACCTTTTTGCATTATTTTTCATAACTTTTTATTGCTACCTCCCTCGCAGGAATCGGATCCCAAGAGAATCTTGAACAGCAATGAAACTTCTACTTGATGATATGCAGCCTTGAAGTCAATGATATCCCCCATTGAAGTCAATACACCCTTGCTGAAATCCTCATTTTCTAAGAAGAACTCAAGTTGATTGAGTCTCAACAAGTAGATTTATGTTGGACAGTATTGCTAGAATCCATTTTCAATAGTAAGAATAGGGGTTCTTAAACAGTATACTGGACTTGCTTTTTGTTGGCTCTACTGCTCAGGTGTCAGTTGAACCATGTTTGCAGGCCTATTTTAGAGTAAGTAAGATTTTTGCCAAATCTTTTTTTCATAAGACAACTACTCAGCCCCCAGTCCAGTTCATTATGAAAGTCCTGTCATCTAACATAATATAACAGAAAAAGAATAGTAAGCCAATTACTCATCGATTGCCACACAGGAAGATAACTTGGCACAGTGCTAAATTTACCACCTATCAGAATGGTCATGATTGCTCAGTCATACATGACAGTTACATAATGATCTAGGTACCATTTGATGGAGGACAAGTAAGGCTTTTTGCTGTCAAGTTCAGCCAAGGTCCCTAGTATTAGTATGTAGGAGTTCGTTAAAAGCTGGTTGGAAGTAGGAGAAAAGGTGTGGGGAAGAATAAAGAATAACTAGACTTTGGAAATTGAACAATTTCAGACTCCAGATCTAGACTTTTTAAGCCCAGTCATCCAGAATAAGCCGAGTCTTCCAGAATAAGCTGAGTCATCCAGAATAAGCCCAGTCATCCAGAAAAAGATGGATGGGTGGATTGAATAGGAAGGAAAAATAGGATAGAATAGGAAATAAGGATAGGATAGGATAGAATAAGAAGGAAGGATAGGATAGGTTATGAAGGATAGGAAGCTAGAAGGGATAGGAAAGAATAGGAAAGAAGGATAGGATAGGATAGAATAGGAAGGAAGGATAGGATAGGAAGGAAGGGTAGATAGACAGGAAGGATAGGATAGGAAGGATGGATGGAAGGATAGATGGATTTTTCAACATTTTCTTCGCTACTCTTGACTTTCTATCAGGATACCATCAGATCGATTTTTCTCGAAATTTCAAAACGCCATAACTTTCGAACCGGAACTCGGATCGAAATTTGGTTTCTTAATTCATAACTCATATGCTAAAGGAGAACTTTTTATTTTGACCTACTTTCTGGACTTTTCTTTCAGACAGGATAGGAAGGAAGGATGGATGTTTTTTTCTATATTTTCTTCGCTACTCTTGACTTTCTATCATGATATCATCAGACAGATTTTTCTCGAAATTTCAAAACGCCATAACTTTCGAACCTGAAGTCAGATTCAAATTTGGTTTGCATATTCGGATTCCCGACAAAATTCTACTCCTAATTCATAACTCATATGTTAAATTTGGAGAACTTTTCATTTTGACCTACTTTCTGGACGCCAAATTTCAAAATCGCTAAGAGTAATCAAAAAACGGATGGCACACTTATGAAAGGGCTGTTTCTAAGCTACATGATGAAAAAAAGATGAAGACGTTTCGATAAATAACGTATCGAGTATAAGCCTATTATTTATTGGGAACTTGGTCTAAAATATCCCATGTTTACCTGGCGATTTGGCCAGTTACTTGCACTCCTTTTACTTTTTACAGAAAAAGAAACGAAATGCCTTGCATGTAAAAAGCTAACAATTGATATGGTCAGTCACCTTGTTCTTCACTGCCAACATGTCCGAGTTATTTATTTGAGAGAGAAACTCTTAGATGGTATTGTTAATATACTACCTATTGATTTATCAGTTCAATTATTGAACACTACTGAAGATATCATAGTAGAAACGTTACTAGGAAGCACGACTGATGTACTTCAAAATTACCAAGATGGTACAATTGAACAGTTCCTATTGAATAGTGCATATTACATTGATCTAATGGTTAAAACAGTTATCAAACAAACGGAAATGTAAAAACTCTAAATGTAAATCTATATGTAATAATATGTACAAATGTAAATAATCTGTTAATGTGAATTGTCTGTAATTATATGTAATGTTTAAATCTTCACCTATGTGGAGGAAATAAAGACACTGAACCTAGATAAAAAATTGACCCAATTTCCGAGAAACTAGATACTAGACCTGAATTGACCATATACAGGTCTTGACTCAATGTCTTCTAGTTATTGAGAAAACGTGTTAAGAAAAATAACTAGATTTTGGAAATTGAACGAAGTTCAATTTCAGACTCCAGATCTAGACTTTTTTTAGCCGAGTCATCCAGAATAAGCCCTGTCATCCAGAATAAGCTGAGTCATCTAGAAAGAGATGGATAAATAAAATAGGAAGGTAGGATAGGATAGAATAGGAAAGAACGATAGGATAGAATAAGAAAGAAGGATAGGATAGAATAGAATAGGAAGAAAAGATAGGATAGGAAGGATAGGAAGGAAAAGATATGAAGGAAGGATAGATAGGAAGGATAGGGTAGGATGAGATAGGAAGGATGGATGAATTTTTCAATATTTTCTTCTCTACTCTTGACTTTCTATCAGGATACCATCAGATCGATTTTTCTCGAAATTTCAAAACGCTATCACTTCCGAACCGGAAGTCGGATCGAAATTTGGTTTGCAGATTCGGATTCCTGACAAAATTCTACCCCTAATTCATAACTCATACGTTAAATTTGGAGATTTTTTATTTTGACCTACTTTTCGGACACGCCATAACTTCCGAACTGAAAGTCGGATCGAAATTTGGTTTGCAGATTCGGATTCCTGAGAAAATTCTATACTTAATTCATAACTCAAACGTCAAATTTGGAGAACTTTTTATTTTGACCTACTTTTCGGACACCATATCTCAAAAGTGGGTCAAAATACTTTCTGACGGCAAAAGGCTAACACTATTAGCATATTCTTGGCTACATGTATACACAATTTCGAAGAATATAATTAAAGTGTAGTGTCAGAATCGAAAAAATAAGGAAAACCTATGAATTTGACCTAGATTTTGACTTAGGCATTTCGGTGTCCAAATTGTGAAGCTAGATGGCTTTTGAGGTCCCCTTCTTTTAAAGGCTTTGATTATATGAAGCTGAACTCAGTCTATATTCCGTATTTTTCACTTCAAAAAAATATTTTTTCCCATTGACTTAACATGGGCACCAAATTTAGCGATTTTTGAGTTTTCAAAACGCCATAACTTCCGAACCGGAAGTCAGATTCAAATTTTGTTTTCAGATTCGGAATTCTGAGAAAATTTCCTATAAGACTAATATCCTGGACATTTGATTCGGAGAACATTTTTTTGGACCTCGTTTTCGGACACTGATATCTCGAAATCGGTTTGAGATATCAAAAAACTAAATCGACCCACAGTTTTCTACTTTTTTATAAGGAACACAATGAAAAAAACCCGGATCGAAAATATTGAAGGACGACCGAGAAAATCGAAAAAAGTGACAAAGTACTGGATTTGACCTAGTTCTTGACCTTCGACCTAAATAAAAATTTGACCCAATTTCCGAGGAACTAGATACTGAACCTGAATTGACCAAATAATTGACTTTACTGAAGACCTTATGGTTATTGAGAAAACTGGTTTAGAATAATAATAATAAGAATAATAATAATAAGAATAAGAAAACTGACGAAAACAATAGACTCCAGATTTCATCTGGAGTCTAATAATAACTAGATTGGTAAATTGAACAAAGTTCAAGTTAAGACTCCAGATTGATTTACTTGAGTAAAGAGCTGAGTAAGTAACTGAGTAGGAAGCTGAGTAAGTAGATGATTAAGTAATTGAGTAAGTAGCTGAGTAGGTAGCTGAGTAAGGAGTTGAGTAGGTAGCTGAGTAAGGTTAAGTTTAAGTTTAAGCTGAGTAAGTAGCTGAGTAGGTAGCTGAGTAAGTAGCTGAGAAGTAGGTAGCTAAGTAGGTAGTCGAGTAGGTATATGGGTAAGTAGGAATTTTTGAAAGTATATTTGATGGATCTGCATTGTGGATACTGGCAAATGTGAATTTTAAAATGGCGTAGAATCTAAACCGGGAGTCAGATTGAAAGTTGATTTGCAGATTTGGATTCCTGAGAAAATTCTACCCTTAATTCATAACTCATAAGTTAAATTTGGAGAACTTTTTATTTTGACCTACTTTTCGGACACCATATCTCAAAAGTGAGTCAAAATACTTTCTGACGGCAAAGGCTTACACTATTAGCACACTCTTTGCTACCTGTATGCAAAATTTTGAAGCATATTATTAAAGTGTAATGTCAGAATCTCAAAAATAAGGAAAAACTATAAATTTGACCTAGATTTTGACCTCGGCATTTTGGTGTCCACATTTTGAAGCTAGGTAGCCTTTGAGGTCCCCTCCTTTTATAGGCTTTCATTATGTTGAGCTGTACTCAGTCTATATCTGGTAATTTACACTTCCAAAAAATCTTTTTCCCTATTGACATAACATGGGGCGCCAAATTTAGCAATTTTTGAGCTTTCAAAACACCATAACTTCCGAACGGGAAGTCGGATCGAAATTTGGTTTGCAGATTCGGATTTCTGAGAAAATTCTACCCTTATTTCATAGCTCATATGTTTAATTTGGAGAACTTTTTGTTTTGACCTACTTTTCAGACACCATATCTCAAAATTAGGTCGAAATAATTTCTGATGGCAAAAGGCTAACACTATAAGCACACTCTTTGCTACCTGTATACAAAATTTTGAAGCAAATCATTTAAGTGTAGTGTCAGAATCGTTAAAATTAGGAAAAACTATGAATTTGACCTAGATTTTGACCTTGGGAATTTGGTGTCCAAATTTTGAAGCTAGGTAGCTTTTGAGGTACCTTTCTTTTAGAGGAATTCATTATGTTAAGCTGCACTCAGTCTATATCTCATATTTTACAATTCAAAAAAGTCTTTTTTCCCATTGACTTAACATGGGGCACCAAATTTAGCAATTTTTGAGCTTTCAAAACGCCATAATTTCCGAACGGGAAGTCGGATCGAAATTTGATTTGCAGATTCGGATTCCTGAGAAGATTCTACTCTTATTTCATAGCTCATATGTTAAATTTGGAGAACTTTTTTAGTTTGACCTACTTTCCGTACGCCATATCTCAAAATCCCTAAGAGTAATCAAAAAACAGATGGCACACTCTCGATTTGTTTTTTTCTAAGCTACATGTTGAAAAAAAGATGAAGGAGTTATGACAAACAACAACCAAGATAATTGACAGAATGTTGATTTGACCTAAATTTGACCTAGTTCTTGACCTTTGACCTAGATAAAAATTTGACCTAATTTCCCAGAAACTAGGTTGATGGGCTATGTTGGCCATGTAAGTAGGTTAAAGCAAGTTCTTCTAGTTGCTGAGAAAAAGTGTTTGGAAAGAAAGAAAGAAAGAATAATAAGAAAACTGGCAAAAGCAATAGACTCCCTAAGCATCAACATATAAAATGTAAACCATATCCATAAATTAGAATTTGAGTTATCAAAGATTACATTCTTTTTTACTAAAAATGGCGGCCAATTCTGCAGTCATTTTGAAAATCTTTCTCGAGCAGAGCTATAGTGTCCCTAGGTATCAGCATATAAAATTTGAATTAAGAAAAATGGCAACCATTTTGAAATTCAGCTGCCATTTTGAAAATTCTTCCTCGAACAAAGCTACTGTGTTCGCTGGTATTAGAGTTATCAAAATTTTATGTTTTTTTACGAAAAATGGCCACCATTTTGAAATTCAGTGGCCATCTTAAAAATTCATTTTTGAACAAAGCAACTGTGTCCCTAGCCATCATCATATAAAATTTGAACCAAATCCGTTCACTGGTATTTGAGTTATCAAAGATTATGTTTTTTTAACGAAAAATTGCCGTCATTTTGAAATAAAGCGGCCATCTTGAAAATTCTCTGTCGAACATAGCAACTGTGTCCCTAGGCATCATCATATAAAATTTGAACCAAATCTGTTCACTGGTATATGAGTTATCAAAGATTACGTTTTTACGAAAATTGGCCGCCATCTTGAAATTCAGCCGCCATCTTGAAATTTTTTTGTCGAACATAGCTACTGTGTCCCTAAGCATCATCATATAAAATTTGAACCAAATTTGTTCACTGGTATTTGAGTTATCAAAGATTACATATTTTTACGAAAAATGGACGCCATTTTGAAATTAAGCGGCCATCTTGAAAATTTCTTTTTGTGCAAAACTCCTTTGTTCTTAGGCATCAGCATATAAATTTGAACCAAATCTGTCAACTTGTATTTGAGTTATCAACGATTACATTTTTTACAAAAAATGGCGGCCATTTTGAATTGAGCGGCCATATTGAAAATTCCTTCTCGAGCAGAAGTCCTACTCTCATAAGGCATAAGCCTATAAAATTTGAACCAAATCCGTCAACCGGTATTGGAGTTATCGCCCGGACACACGGACGGACGGACGGACAGACGGACAAACGGACAGACGGACGGCTTCTCTATATCCCCCTCGAACTTCGTTCGGTGGGATAATCATAATGGATAGTGAACTTCTTCCTTTGGACATTGAAACAAATGAAAAACTGATTGAAATCACTGCTATCAAGCTATACAAAGTCTGGGACAGGCTAATTTTGAACTTTTGATTTTGATACCATCACTTGTGGGAATGGGGAACAAACAAACCAAACAACAAAAATATAAAAATTCTTCTCTTAACATTTTATGTATTTCTAAATATAAATTTTTCCATTTTTCAATATTGTTTCGATTGCCCATAATGTTGTCTTGGAGGAGCAAAAGGAGCAATATTTTGTCATTTTTGTAGCCTAGAATTCCTTTTAAAACTGACCATGAATACTGCACTGGACATCAATCAAATAATCTTCATTTTTTAGTAAAATATTTTTTTACAAAAATAAAACAAACATATTTACAAAACATATCAAGTATTTAGTTTTGGAATAATATTATCGATTTCATGGTTAAAGATGCCTGTTGACATATGATTCAATAATTTTTATAAAATATGATGCTTGATTTAACTTTTAACTGTAAATTACAATTTAATAGTGATTGTTCATCTTCAGAGTTTTTTACCATTCAGAATGAATAGTTTTTGCAGTTATTGCTATGATTAAATTTCTTAATACATATACAATTCTTGAGAATGAAATAAAATGTCTTTCCGAACCTTGCTGGAACAAAATAGCGTATAAACATTTTCTTAGACCTCTCCATATCATAGTTATACAAAGGAAATTTTGATTGATTTTACAATAAGTATGCAAAACTTAAAACCAAACCCCCCAAAATAGATAAAAATTAAGTTCAACCTTTTATTTCATTAACAAGATGCTTTTTTAAAATCAACCAAACTTTCCTTTGTACAATTACAATATTGAGAGACCTAAAAACGTTGTGTTTATGTTGTTTTGTTCCAATAATGTTTGGATAGATGTTTCATTTCATTCAGAACATATGACACCAAGAACAAAAGAAGTGTCTCATGTGTTTTCTAAAACAATATAGAGAAAAGTATACAAAGATATTTCAAATTATAATGTTACCATCCAAAAGATGACCATTAAATTGACGATGTGTAAAATTTTCAGAATGTTTTGATGACTGGTTTAAGAGAAATGTGTGTTCAAAAAGTTCACCATATCGATACCACTTCTTCAAACTGGTTCCTATAGTATTCCATATATCAACAGATTTCCTGCACTCATGAAGCATATGTTCCATGGTATGATTATTATTACCATGATTACAGTGTATAAATTTGAAATAAATTGTCTGTTCCATTTATTAACAATACTTACAATTTTAAAATTCAGTTCTGCTAAATATTTACGAGGCATTTTCAAAATCTTCTGATTATATACATTTTTATAAAATTCACAATCACTGGGTGTTTTAAATTGCCTGCTCCAAAAAGCTTCAGTATAATTTCGTTCACTTATTTGTTAATTAAAATTGACTTTTTGTTAATTATATAATGGTACTTATTGTTTGCAAGAATGTTATATTTACATTGTATATTTGTAAAGTTTGCATATTACGTATCATACAACGTATTTGTTATACTTCTCATTATATTTCCAATGACTGAATTTTCATCAAAAAATCTATTTTTTTAGCCTAATTTTACCCAATTTTTAAAAGAATGATCTTATCTTTCCATTTAAAGTTAAAGTTGAGCCAAAGTTCTTCATTAAAATGCTATTATTAATAATTTTCTTTTTATCTTCGACATGTTAAAATCTATAAAAATATTGCCAGTAGTGTTTGTTTTCAAAAAATCTTTAACCTGAAACCCCATTTGATTCATATAATATGTGAAATGCTTTTCCATTCACTTGTGCTATTTATCCAAGACGTCTTGGTTAAAACGTTTTAGAAAAATTATGTTTTGTTTACGCGTATATTAGGATTATGGAAACCAGGAGAATTAGTTCTCAACATTTAAGGGATTATATTGGAAACAAGGGGAGACAAGAGAAAGGACCATGTGACACATGTACTGTAAACGCATAACACATAAGAGCTCTTAGCTAAAACCAATGGATTTTCATTCGCTTGTAAAACATTTTAACGCTAAGACGTCTTGGCTTTGACTAGGATCCTAAAACAATTTAGCTAAGCGCTCTTAGCAGAGAAAATGTGGATTTATATCAGTAAATGCTAAACTGTTTTACCCAAGACGTCTTTGGGCTTTAGTGTAAATCCAACTAATCAGTAAGAAGAGAGTACCATGCTTATCCCCAATAGCCCCAAATTGTTTTAATTCATGATATCTGTCATATTAACCTTTTTTTGAAAGCCAGTAGGCCTTTTGTGGGAAGGACTGTCATTATAAGGCCAAAAGGCCATTAAAAGAGGTAAATTAATTTAACACTTGCTTTAATTTAATAAACATGATAATCAATAGTAGTCAATATGATAAAAGTTATAAAGACGTCAATCTCCTAGAGAGGCATTTGAGGCTGTTTATATTTTTTCTGCATTTGCAAAAATAAATATCTTACAAATGAAAAATAAGTTGAAAGTAAGTGGAAAACCAAAGGACTGGGTATAAATCATTGCATAATTATGGTTTATTTGCTGCCAGTAGTCTACATACAACTATCATTATCAAAATTCTACGAGACTTATTCATGAAAAATCTATTGCTTAATATGCAATTCTGTTGTAGTAAAGTCAGCAAGTCCCTTTTTATGTTCACTTTATCATTTAATTGTCATTAAGAATCAATTTACTTTGACAGTTAGAATAGGTTGAAAGAAATCGAGATTTCATTATATGTGAATAATTTCAACATTGAAGGGTTTATCAAAGTTTCTGTCAAAGCCCTTCCTGATTTTCAAAGATTTTCTTTATATCCGTGATGAGGTTTCAGTTGATATACGGTATATCTATAATAAAAGGGAAGGTTAAGCTACACTTTATTAGCAAATTGTACTTGAACATATGTAGAATTATGGTTCTCTCGGAATAAGCTCTCGTTAGTTCTCCTCTTTGTAGTATTTTCTTGCCTGATAGAGTATAGAGGTATGAGGAAAATAATTGTATTAGGTTCATGAAAAAAATTGAGAGGGAGACAGAAATCCCTGAGGGTCATTACATTACATGTTCCTGAATACGTTCTCTTGAAACATAAAGCTTTTCATGTACCTTAGTATTAACTATCCACTTTGTTTCATATATATATTAGAGAGGAATTTGCAAAAGTCGAAAAACTGACAACTCAATCACATTTTGAAGAAAAATTATTTCTTAGCATTGACTGCTTAATTATTGACCTTAAAGGGTAAAAAAGGAATTGACAATTGACATCTTTGTTGATTGGTGTATTTGTTGTGACATGAAAAATCAGCTCAGTCAAGTATAAATGGGTTGATCATCTCATTATGCATGTTATCAATTTCTTTTAGTGGAAGCCTGGGAAAAAAGCAGTTCTATAGTGATATCAAATAAGTACAAAAAATAGTTTTATAGGATGATAGGATTTACATACAGCTTGTTTCAAAAATGATGGTGACTTATTAACAACATGTGAAAAAACACCTTTTTGACCTTTTTGTATCTTGAAGTGGTCATTGAAGGTTAAATCTGAAATCAAAAATAAGATTTGAATTTCTGAGAACTGGGAGATGTGAAACAAGTTGAAAAATACCTTTTTGACCTTAAGAAGGTCATTGAAGGTCAATTCTAAAGTCAGATCTGAACTTCTGAAAACAAATATTGGATAGTGTGGAGATTCAATTCATGGCTTCTAGTTTTAATACACTCTAATGATGCAATGACGTGAAAAAAAAAAGTAAAGCAGGATACTTCCTATGAAAATTGATCTCAAGGAAATGCTCCTTCATTCAAATAAAGAAAAAATAAAATTGACAAAATTGATTGGTTATTCTGTAACTAATGACACTAATTTTAATCTTAATCATAGGCAATCCACTTCTTTGATATTGGAGATAAGCCATCATTTAAAATATATTTCCTCATCATAATTTAGTGCAATAATATATGACGGATCACAACTATCATGAGGATATAGACTTATCAAGCTTGCGTGCATATAATGGAAAAAACAACTTGTTAAGTCAGTCACCTCTAAATGACTTATTTGAAATAGTACATTTGTTATTAAGAATTCCACTGACATACATTTAATGCATTTGTGGTTCTCTTAGCATATAGTTAAGCCTTTAAAGGTGAACACTTGTCATACACTTCTTACTAAAAATTATAATAACATATAGTTAGGCCATGAAGCTGAACACTTTGTTGCCATGAATTCGACAGACTTACAGTTAAGCTTTTTTTAAGGTGAACACTTTCTTCATAATACATCTGTTGCCATTAATTCTACAGACATACAGTTAAGATTTTTTAAGATGAACGCTTTATTTGTAGAAATACATTTGTTTGTTGATATGAATTCTACAGGCATACAGTTTTTCAAAGGAAATACATTTATTGTTATAAATAGTAATATGTGATACAGTGAAGTCTTGTAAGTTGAACACTTCATATGTATTAATGCTGTCCCCAGCTCCAATTTCCGTGATCGGCTAGTAAAAAAGGTTTGAGGGTGTCATTTTGTTCCAGACACTCTCTAGAGTAAAATATCTTAACTTGAATAAAAATGTGTGGTAAGTGAATCTGCTATGGGCAGCTAAAGTGACGCCATCTATTCATTTTCTAACATGGGGGTAGGGGTATAAAATATTTTTTTAATGTATGTAAATGAAAAATGTAAGCAAAATACCAAGAATATCTTATGGCAAACATAAAAGAGAATGAGCAAAAAATATTTGAGGTGGATCGGGCCGGGAATAAAGTCAAAATTTGAAGTTCGCTATAATGGCGCCACCTATTTTTGCACCCTTACCACAAAGAATAACTTATTTTAGCTTTATTAAGGGTCTTATATTTTTTACTTATTATGAATATTATAAGGGGAGGTTGGGGACATATTATGCATGGGGAGTTATATTTCTAAAATATTTCTATGAAGTAAAAAAAATACATGTACAATGTAGATAAGTAATATATGACGTTTTCTCAGATTTTGCTAAAATTTTCCAAAAATCACCTTATAATTTGAAGTACATGCATAGTCATGTGATATTATACTTGTATACATGCTGATCACATGCTAAAGATTTAGGACGACATTTAGGACATCATTTTTAATTAATAATTTACTCGTTTTAACTTGTTTTTTATTCTATAAATGTTGCCAAAGGTTAAAATAAAAAAAAAATGGTAAGAGCTTATCACAATTTTTTTATTGGAAGTCATAAATAGGGTCTATCCAATACTATTATTGGGGTTTTGAAAGAATATGATCTCTTTAACCTAAGTTAAGATTAATCATTAGTGCCCTACCCCACAAAAACCATAGTTAGTAGGTGTGACCATGTTCTCTAATTCTTGCACTTAATGGCAAATCTAATTGCAATTTCTATGGTCATTTTGTAGTGATTGTAATGCCATATCGTACAAAAATTTCCTTTCAGACTAATCAGGTTAGATAGAGATTTATTGATGTATTTCTACATATACTTAAAACACTTCACTTTCTTATACAATACACAGGGAACATTTGATAGTATCAGATCCAGATCGGTCTCTCAATATTAAACCATCTTGCTAATAGTATCAGATCCAGATCAGTCTCTCAATATTAAACCATCTTGCTAATTGAATATCCCTGCAGTTTAATTGATGTAGATTGAAATTGTATTTCAGGTACAAATACTCTCCCATTTTTGGGCAACAACAATCGATTTTTGGGCGAAGTTTATATGTTAGTCTTATTATGGTGTTTTTTTAATTGCACCTATTTAAGAGCTGGACTGCATAGGATGTTTGGTCACGATGTTGATGAGTTGTTTTTGTCATTTTTGAGTTAACGCCTCAAGAAAATAAATTATTTTGGTATGAATATACTTATCTTAAAAACAATTTTGTCTACAATCTCTATTTTTGATTTTGCGTAATGGCAAAATACATGGTAGTTTCTTGAAATTAAGACAAATCAATTTGATCAAGTCATCCATAGGGTATATTAGTATCCAATAACAATGTTGTTTAATAGGGGTTCCTTTTAGTAGCTGTGGACTGTGTACATATGATTGAATTTTAATTATATATTTTAGCTTATGACTAAGTTATAAAAGTGACTATAACAAAGCTGCATCACAAAAATCAATCCATAAACTTTAATATACAGTGAACATGCCAACAATTACCGTATTATCTCTAATAAAGGCACACACTCCAATAAACGCACACCCGACTTTTCCAAGAAAGACTAGCAGCTTGAAAAACAAAAATCAAGAAAAAATAATTTATTCGAGCGGGCGATAATAGGATAATATTGAATTATTCACTTACCGCTATCGATAGAGCCGTTTGTGAGTATAATACTGTTACAGACGTGTCTAAGGAACTTTATGAGCTATAACTACGTTCATGATAACCTTATAGTGATGAGTTCAAAGCTACAATGAACGTTAATTCGGTCCCGTCGCCATTACTCAAACTCGCAGTGCATCATTGGAGTTCCGATCTATAAATATTCTTCCGCCCTTTCCCACAAACGAATATTCAATCATTTATAAACATTTAGGAGTATTATGTGGATATAAAACATATTTTCATTGGCTATGAAGACCATTCAGATACAAGAAGCCTTTAGATTTTAACTCGGGTATCGGCATCAATTTTAAAAATGGCGTCTGCTCGGATCGATTGGAGTGGATGTTTATCATCAACATTGATGCATATTATGTCAACTAACCCATGGAAACACATTCAGCAGATTGATAAATGCATGAAGAAAACATTGAGGTATGATAATATGTTATCTAGTTGGAGTGAGTCTAGTTTTAAAGAGGAAAATCATGAAACACCCTATTATCGCCCAAACTTTTTTTCATAAATCCCCAGGGATTTTGTCATTTTAGACATCTCCTTCAGGAGAATTTGGTAGACGCACTGTGCGTTTATTGGAGAGAATACGGTACGGACCATTAATGACTTCTTATGAATATATTAGGGCTTCATCTTTATACTCTTTAAAGATAATCATTTCATCTAGCCCTCATAATACGAAAAATAAGGTAGATATGTCTAGCAATTCAATCAGAATAGAATTCAGTCAGGGCTGCCCGAGTACCATCTTAAAGCTATTTAGTGGCTATAATAAGGGGCCTCAGAACCAAAACTAGTGATTTACTAGTACATTTGCTCAAACATAATCACATGCCCCTAAGAAGGCAATATACATGCAGATGTAGGGAAGGGAACCTCACCTGGTCATTGGTCAAGAGAAGAAATGATATAACCCACAGAGTTCCAAGATGAGCCTTTGACCCCAAGTAGCCTTCGCAAGGAACAACGTGGCCGATAGGGACTATGCGGAAGTGTAGAATAGAATTTTTGGGGACACTTGGTTGCATTTTTGGTGGGGGACTTGGAGGTCACCTGAACAAGAAACAGTTTAACCCAAATGGTTCAAAGTTCTGATATTAGCCCCAAATGCCATCTGTTAGGGTTTGTGTAAAAAACCGGGTGACCGGGTAACCGGGTACCCGGTCGACTGGGTACCTAACGTTCCTAGCAGGGTTACCAACTTTCAAAGTTCCACATTTCCCCCGATATATAGTAGCGTATTTGACTTGACAGACTTAGCCTACCGAGTGCACTGCTGTTCGATATTTTTACCCTATACGAGATAGAGCACTTTTTAAAATAATCGATCCAGCAAACAGTGACGTCCATGTCACATTGCTCATAAGTAGCATATTAAGTCCTAGAAGACGTTGCACATTTTCGTTGTTTACACATCGAGGCAACATAAACATGAGGCATCTATTGATGGTATAAAAAGAATGTTGTTGTAACGTGTCCGTAAAGTTCGTTAGTGTGGAAAACATAACAAACAGGAACGTTTGATTTTTTACTACATTGGTCCATATGTGACGTAACTCAAATGTTAAAATTCAATGTTGTCAAAACAGGCTTTTAATATCAAAATATTTGTTGGTGGAAAAAAACATGACAAAAACTGTGTTCTCACTAAGTCGGTTCATTTCCAACATATTGTTAATGTTAAGATTTAACGTTGTCGAAACGTTTTTTCGATTTGAAATTACCTCAAAACGTGACGTCAATAATGACGTTCTTGGACCGTATTGATCTGACGTTATTTAAATATTCAGCAAAACGTCGATGGATGGTTGAATTTCAACATTGTGGAAATGGCTTCAAAATATTTGTGAGTTAAGGAAACGTTACAAAGACGTCAATATGTTCTCACTAAATCAGTTCATTACTGACATTATTTTAACGTTAAAAGTTAACGTTGTCAAAACGTTCTTACGATGTGAAATAACCTCAAAACGTGACGTCCAAAATAACGTACAAGTATCGTCCAGATCCAACGTTATAAATAAAAAAATTCCTAACCCTGCTAGGAACGTTAAGTACCCGGTCACCCAGTTATCCGGTCACCCAGTTTTTTACACAAACCCCATCTGTTAGGAACTACATGGCCCAATGGGCATATGGAAGTGATAGCAGTAGTCCCAAATTAATCCAATGTAATGTAATGTAATAGGAATTAGGTTAAAGTGGAATTCTGCTGCCACATTGGTTGCTCTTTGTAAGGAGGTCCTCAGTCACCTGTACAAGAAACACTATAAACCACAAAGCTCCCAATTTAGCCTTTGGCCAGACTGATCTCTCAAAGGAACCCCATGGGCTATGAAAGTAATAAAATTAATATACCGTAGAATTCCAGGGCTAATCTACTGGTGATCCGCTCGATTACGCTACTGTTTCGGTAACAAAATGTCGGAACGTCGAAATTACGATCCCCACAACATTTTTTCTCACAAATATGTATCAGTATCATGTGTTTTAGAAAATAAACATGTTTGCTAAACAATAGCTCAGCAGACAACAGAATCGTTGATTTAATTCCTCACTAAGTTACATAAACCGTTTGGGTTAAAAGTGCAGATCTTAACTGTTTTTTGGAATACTGTTTCTGTAACTTAAGTGAAGAATTAAATCGACGATTCTGTTGTCTTCTGAACTATTTGTTCGCAAATATGTATATTTTCTTAAACATATGATACTGATACAGGTATGTGATGAAAATGTATATATGTTCCGGTATGTTCCAGATAATGTATGTTTTTTGGAAAGTTTTAAAGGCCCCATATAAAGTTTAAACCACTTTGGCTTATATTGTAGTCTTACCCAATGTTATCAAAGTGTGATATGTGAAACTTTTTTTTTAAATTTCAAAAAGTGGTTTTTGATAGACTTTTTGTTTCAAAATTTGTGAATTTATTTAAAACCAACTTTTAGAGGTCACTCATATCTTTTAATTAGCCATAATTTATACCAACACATAGCATTCATCCTCCCATGTTTTTTGCCGAAAACATTAAGAAAATCAGTTCATAAGTAAGCAAGAAATAAACTTATCAGTGCATGAAAATGGTTCTGAGAAAAATGCATTTCAAAATTTTAGTTCTCATAGAAACCAATGGTACAATGATATCTAAAACATAATTTATTCTTACTTAAAAGTTTTTGCTACCTTAGTGACATCACTAATGTTTCAAAATATTTTTGATATGCTAAAACATTGAAGTGCCTATTAAATATGGCATTTTATTATTGAAATAGTGTGTCCTTTGTTCAATCTTTGCATTGGTGTTAAAAAAGATAATCTTTTTTGAAATGCATTAAGAAATATTTGTTGATTAAGAAATTTCAACTTTTTTTGAAAAATGGCGGGAAATTTGAATATTTGAGAAATGAAATGCTCACAACTTTTTTTTCAAAAAAATTTTTTTTTTCAAAAATCTCTAAAATCACTTTTTAAGTCCTGACAAATAGTAAATGAATGATAAAAAATTATTTTCAAACTTTAGACAGGGACTTTAACAAAATCTGATAAAGCGTCATAAATTACTTATCTATTTTTTTTACTTCATAGAAATATTTGAGAAGTATAACTCCCCATGCATAATATGTCCCCAACCTCCCCTTATAATATTCATAATAAGTAAAAAATATAAGACCCTTAATAAAGCTAAAATAAGTTATTCTTTGTGGTAAAAGTGCGAAAATAGGTGGCGCCACTAGAGCAAACTTCAAATTTTGACTTTATTCCCGGCCCGATCCACCTCAAATAATTTTTGCTCATTCCCTTTTATGTTTGCCATAAGATATTCTTAGTATTTTGCTTACATTTTTCATTTACCTACATTAAAAAAATATTTTATACCCCTACCCCCATGTTTGAAAATAAATAGATGACATCACTTTAACTGCCTATAGCGAATTCACTTACCACACATTTTTATTCAAGTTAAGATATTTTACTCTAGAGGGTGTCTGGAACAAAATGACACCCTCAAACCTTTTTTACTAGCCGATCACCGAAATCGGAGCTGGGGACAGTGTCATATAGTATTAATTTTGTATCTATTTCATTTGAGCGGCAATTATCTCACACAGACACCCTGAATTCTAATGGCATTCAGTCATGTATTTTGGGATGTATACTATATTAGTTATGATACATTTGTTGCTATAAATTCTACTCTTTTAAAGTGAACAACTGTATAAATACATTTGTTGTCATGAATTCTTCATACAATTAGTCTTTTGAGATATATACTTTACTTGTTTATTTATTTAGCCTCCAATACTGAAGAATAGTTTGACAATTAAAATAAAAATAGTTCTGTGGAAACTGGGCTCACATGGTGTTGCTCAAAAGTGAATGCTGGCTAAAATGACAGAAAATTTTTAAAAAAATGGTTATAATTTTTTGCCTATTTTTTGTAACAAAATTATTTCATACAACTACTCTTTACAAAGACATGGCTTTTTACAATGCAGGACACCTGAAATTATTTGTAAAGTTAGGAAATGGGCAAAAGTGAATTTCACGAGACAAAAATGGCGGCCATTTTGAAAATAGGCGAGCTTTTGAACCAGGAGTCATAGGGGAGTTTTTTGTATTGACGTTGAACAAAAATAACTTAAAACGGGAATCCTATCAACAGAGGTTTTAAGGCAAATGGTCCAAAAGTGCATTTCACGAGACAAATGGACAAATCAATGTTAACTAAAATGGCTGAAAATAAAAAAGAGGATATAATTTTTGGCTGATTTTTTTATATACTTTACTTATTTATTTATTTAGCCTCCAATACTGAAGAATAGTTTGACAATTAAAATAAAAATAGTACTGTGGAAACTGGGCTCACATGGTGTTGCTCAAAAGTGAATGATGGCTAAAATGACAGAAAATTAAAAAAAAAACGGTTATAATTTTTTGCCGATTTTTTGTAACAAAATTATTTCATACATCTACTCTTTAAATTGACATGGTTTTTACAATGCAGGATACCTGAAATTATTTGTAAAGCTAGGAGATGGGTCAAAAGTGAATTTCGCGAGATAAAAATGGCGGCCATTTTGAAAATAGGTAAGCTTTTCAACCAGGAGTCATAGGGGAGTTTTCTGTATTGATGTTGAACAGAAATAACTTAAAACAGGAATCCTATAGACAGAGGTTTTAAAATATGCCACTATTGTTGGTAGAAAAGTGGATTCCGCAAGACAGATGGACAAATCAATGTTAACTAAAATGGCTGAAAATAAAATAATTTCTTGCTAATTTTTTTTATTTTGAAGCAGATCTCCTTCTCTTGACATCAGCATATAAAATTCGAACCAAATCCATCCACTTGTATTTGAGTTATGGAATATTTACGTTTTTTTTACGAAAAATGGTGGCCATTTTAGAATTCAATGGCCATTTTGAAAATGTCTTCTTAAGCAGACTTCCTTTATGTCTAGGCATCAGCATCTAGATTTTGAAGAAAATCTGTTAGATGAGTTAGATGAGTTTTTTTTATGAAAAATGCCTGCCATTTAAAATTCAGCAGCCATTTTGAAAATCTCTTCTTGAGCAAAAGGCTCCTTTGTCCCTAGGCAATAACATATAAAATTTGAACCCAATCAGTCTTCTAGTATTTGAGCCATCTTTTACGAAAAATTGAAATTTAACTGCCATCTTGAAAATCCCTTCTCAAGCAAAGCTCCTATGTCCCTAGACATCAGCATGTAAGCGGCCATCTTGAAAATCTCTTCTTGAGCAAGGCTCCTTTATCCCTAGGCAACAGAATGTAAAATTTAAACCAAATCAGTTGCCTAGTGTTTGATTATATTTTTTTCAAAAATGGCCGCCATTTTTAATTGAGAAGCCATATTGAGAATTCCTTCTCGAACGGAGGTCCTACACCCATAAGGCATAGGCCTATAAAATTTGAATCAAATCTGTCCACCAGTATTTGAGTTATTGCCCAGACAGACAGACGAACAGATGGACGGACGAACATCTGGACGAACATCTGGACGAACAGACAGACAGCTTTCCTATATCCCCGTTGAACTTTGTACGGTGGGATAACAAAATCGTTCAATGGGAGCCAGGACTCGTAAAGATGACAGTTAACTACTAGGTCATTCTTCACATCTGGCCCATTGGTTTTTGTGTGAGTATTGCTGTTTTAAAACTTCAAATTCACTACACATGTGAAATAAATATCATATTTTCCTTCATCACTATTTACAAACATGTTTTAAGATTCAAAGTAAAAAGGTTTTGGATATTTTCAAAAAATTTATCTTGGGAGATTTTTGGAGCAATTTTTACATGTTAAAGTATGCTATTAAACCCATTGAATTTTTCGCCATCTATTGACAGTCCTGTAATCTTCATTCATGGAGGAAATAAAGGTAATACATACATACATAAATGCTCTAATGTAATCCAAAGGGAAAATATTAAAATCTTTGGATTGATTATGAAAAAACGAGGATTTTCGGTACATGACCCCATATACCATGGGATAGGGGACATGCTCCATTGATTGAACAGGGTATTAGCCACAACCGTCCATTCATGAGAATATAGGCAAATTGAAATAAACGTTATCTACACTAATGACATCTTATCTGGGTGTGCTGCACTAGAAGCATAGTCCCATTGGACCCCATTATATTAAATTATCATAATTATAATCCGGAAGGAATGATTTAAATATTTTAAGTGATGAAACATAATATGGCACAATATAACTTTGCATGAAAAATTGTAAAAAATTGATGGATAATGGTGAAAATAATGAATGTATTTTGAAAAAATGCTTGTTAATGGGTGGATTAAACACAGATTATGAGATAATCCAATTGATCTTGGAACCATTCTTTGAACTTTTCTTAAAGATGATACATTGGTCTTTCATATGCATTTATTTTTTATGGCCAGAAACTAGGGGGGGGGGGCTGCAAAGCTTTGAATGATGTATAATGTAATTGTTAATATCGAGCCCTTATCAAGTTAAGGTTCAAGGTACAGAAAAACAGTCATTTCGAAGACATTGTTAGAGGGAATTATACTGTATATCCAGGAACAACCTTATAGTGTTATTTGTTGTCTAGTTCTAGTTTATATCAATGTTTGAATCCTGTCGTTTGTTAGCAACATGATCAGTCCCGATTTTTATATGGCAGGTTGGTTTGATTTCAAATTGTACTATTGTTTATATCTGATAATCAGTGATATCAAGAATAACTAGATTTGTAAATTGAACAAAGTTCAATTTAAGACTCCAGATTGATTTACTTGAGTAGGTAGCTGAGTAAGTAACTGAGTAGCAAGCTGAGTAAGTAGATGATTAAGTAATTGAGTGAGTAGCTGAGTAGGTAGCTGAGAAGGAAGCTGAGTAAGCAGCTGAGTAGGTAGCTGAGTAAGTAGCTGAGTAGGTAGCCGAGAAGTAGGTAGCTAAGTAGGTAGCCGAGTAGGTATGTAGGTAGGTAGGTAAGTAGGAATTTTTGACCGAAAGTCGGATTAAAATTTGGTTTGCAGATTCAGATTCCTGGGAAAATTCTACCCTTATTTCATAACTCATACATTAAATTTGGAGATTTTTTTATTTTGACCCACTTTTAGGACGCCATATCTCAAAAATGGGTCAAAATACTTTCTGACGGCAAAAGGCTATCACTATTAGCACACTCTTTTCTACCTGTATACAAAATTTTGAAGCAAATCCTAAAAGTGTAGTGCCAGAATCGTAAAAATAAAGAAAAACTATGAATTTGACCTAGATTTTGACCTAGGCATTTTGGTGTCCAAATATTGAAACTAGGTAGCTTTTGAGGTCCCCTTCTTTTATAGGAATTCATTATCTTAAGCTGTACTCAGTCTATATCTCGTATTTTACACTTCAAAAAAAATCTTTTTTCCTTGACTTTCTATCAGGATACCATCAGATCGATTTTTCTCGAAATTTCAAAACCCCATAACTTCCGAACGGGAAGTCGGATCGAAATTTGGTTTGTAGATTCGGATTCCTGAGAAAATTCTATTCTTAATTCATAACTCATACGTTGAGTTTGGAGAAATTTTTATTTTGACCTACTTTTCGGACACCATATCTCAAAAGTGGGTCATAATACTTTCTGACGGCAAAAGGCTACCACTATAAGCACACTCTTGGCTATATGTATACAAAATTTCGAAGAATATAATTAATCTGTAGTGTCAGAATCGCAAAAATAAGGAAAAACTTTAAATTTGACCTAGATTTTGACCTAGGCATTTGGTGTCCAAAATTTTATGAAAAGAAGGTCTTGAGGTCCCTTTCTTTTATGGGATTCCATTATGTTTAGCTGTACTTAGTCTATATCTCGTATTTTACACTTCAAAAAAATATTTTTTTCCCATTGAATTAACATGGGGCACCAAATTTAGCGATTTTTGAATTTTCAAAACGCCATAACTTCTGAACCGGAAGTCAGATCGAAATTTGGTTTTCAGATTTGGAATCCTGAGAAAATTTTCTATAAGACTGATATCCTGGACATTGGATTCGGAGAACTTTTTTTTGGACCTCGTTTTCGGACACTGATATCTCGAAATCGGTTTGAGATACCAAAAAACTAAATCGACCCTAGCTTTTCTACTTTTTTATGAGGAACACAATGAAAAAAACCCGGATCAAAAATATTGAAGGACGACCAAGATAATGGGAAAAAGTGACAAAGTACTGGATTTGACCTAGTTCTTGACTTTTGACCTAGATAAAAATTTGACCTAATTTCCCATAATCCCAGATACATTCCCTAGTTGATCATGTAAGCAGCTTAAGGTAAGTTCTTCTAGTTGGTGAGAAATCTTGTAAGGAGGAAGAATAAGAAAAAAAATAATAATAACTAGATTTGTGAAATTGAACAAGTTCAATTTAAGACTCCAGATTTATTTGACCTAGATAGATCAGTAAAGAGCTGAGTAAGTAACTGAGTAATTAGCTGAGTAAGTACCTTAGAAGTAGTTGAGTAAGTCGCTGAGTAAGTAACTGGGTAAAAAGCTGAGTAGGTAGCTGAGTAAGTACCTGAGTAAGTAGCTAAGTAATGCCTGGGTCACATAGCCGCCGGGCGCCGGCCGATGAGTAGTCATCGGCCGATTTATAAATCGACCGGGCGCCGGTGACTTTTCACCGATGTCTTGATCTAATCGTAAGTATGGTCACATTAGTACAGGCATCGTACGGCGCCCGCAATCAATTGAATCTGAAAGACATCGCACGGGTATCGCAAGGCTATCGGCCGATGGCCGTACGGGACCCGCCAGGACATCGGTCGATTTACAGGCCTCTAGATTTATACTTAATCCCTGTATGACCCAGTATGACTGTTCCACATGGCGTGAATGCAACATTTGAAAACGAAATACTTTGATAAACAAAACTTCCAGGATAATAATGTTTTCATGCAATAAAAATCAGAAAAAGAAGATCCTCTTTTGAGTAAATAGGTTCAATATTTAGAAAAAATGTTGACATGGGGTCCCTGTTCATCATTTTTCGAATTGTTTGATTGATATTTTTATCATTATGGGTACTTCAATTGAAAGAAAACATATTGTTTTAATAAAAACACTCTATTTGTGCCCAGAAGGTACTCATGGTGAAAGATATGACCGTCTAAAATCACTTGCCATACTGGACGTGGTCTTTTCATCAAAGTGCACCCTGATCTTAATTCATTTTTAGATCTTTCATATAAAAAAATATTATGTCTACCTGTCCATCCGATGCTATTAGCAAAATTCCCTATTTCTCCATCTTTCTTTCGTCTGTTCTTGTAAAGAGAATTAGTTTGGTCATAAAATATGGCTTCAAAGAAATTGGCATATTTCTTCTGTTTCAAGTGGAGTACCCGCTTCCCTATAGACACATCTAAATCTTCATCATCCACCAGCTCAGTAGCATTGTTATTGTCTTTTTCCACCTGTCTTCCCAAGGCCTTCCTCATATATGGCCCATTGGCCTTATCCCCTCTATCCTTAGCCTTTGGCATATTACGTTGTAATTGAGACGTAATTAATCGTAGTAAAATTGTGACCCTTGAAATTACTGTACTCACAAAAACATTCCGAAGGTTTTTAAAATAAATGATTTGTAATGGTATATGCATGAGTGAATATACGCATAAAAATGTAACACTCTATCCAATGTGTATGACAGACATACACGATTAATGTCACTATAAGAACGACTAGATCAACCCACCCACCCAGCCATTCAAATGTGTGTCATTGTTTTATATACAGTAAGCTTAATCGTTCCATTTATGTTTTATAAAAATCTCTGACAGTGTGTAGTAATTATAATTCCTTACCTCATTATTTTTAAAACCTTTATATCACTTTATAAGTAATCATTATTAAGATTTATCCAACAAATCAGCACGCAAAATCCAAAGATGACCGTGCGATGCCACCGGGCGCCGTAAGATAATCGTACGATGATCGGGCGGGACACGGCCGGGTAGGTACCGATGAGTTTGGTTGAGAAAAAATCGCCAAAACATCGGCAACTTTTATCTCCGCGATAAAACTCTGCCGGCGCCCGTACGATGTCTAAAAATCGGCCGATGAGTGGCGATCATCGCCCGGCGCCCGTACGATGCCCGGGCTCGCCGGCCGATTTTGAACAAAATACTCATCGGCCGGGCGCCGCAGTGAAAATCGGAGCCTATGTGACCAAGGCATTAGTAATAACTAATTAAGTAATTGAGTAAGTGGTCAAATAAGTAGCTGAGTAGGTAGGGAGGTAAAGTAGGGTATGTAGGAATTTTTGAAAGTATATTTGATCAATCTGCATCGTGAATACTGGCAAGTGCGAATTTCAAACTTCAAAATAGCGTAGAATCTTAACCGGGAGTCGGATTGCAATTTCGATTTCAGATCCGGATTCCTGAGAAAATTCTACTCCTAATTCATAACTCATACGTTAAATTTGGAGAACTTTTTATTTTGACCTACATTTCAATTACCATATCTTAAAAGTGGGTCAAAAACCTCATTGACGGCAAGAAGTTAACATTATTAGCACACTCTTTGCTACATGTATACAAAATTTCGAAGAATATCATTGAAGTGTAGTGTCCGAATTGCAAAAATAAGAAAAAACTATGAATTTGACCTAGATTTTGAGCTAGGTATTTTGGTGTCCAAATTTTGAAGGAAAGTAGCTTTTGAGGTCCCCTTCTTCTATGGGCTTTCATTATGTTTAGCTGTACTCATTCTATATCTTGTATTTTTACACTTCAAAAAATTATTCGGTCCCATTGATTTAACATGGGGCACCAAATTTAGCGATTTTTGAGCTTTCAAAACGTCATAACTTCTGAACAAGATGTTGAATCGAAATTTGGTTTGCAGATTCGGATTCCTGATAAAATTTTACCCCTAATTCATAACTCAAACGTTAAATTTAGAATTTTTTTTATTTTGACCTACTTTTTGGACACGGCATAACTTCCGAACCGGAAGTCGGATCAAAATATGGTTTGCAGATTCAGATTCCTGACAAAATTTTACCCCTGATTCATAACTCATAAGTTAAATTTGAAGAATTTTTTATTTTGACCTACTTTTGGGACACCATATCTCAAAAGTGGGTCAAAATACTTCCTGACGGCAAAAGGCTAACACTATTAGCACACTCTTGGCTACATGTATACAAATTTTCGAAGAATATAATTAATCTGTAGTGTCAGAATCGCAAAAATAAGGAAAAACTTTGAATTTGACCTAGATTTTGACCTAGGCATTTTGGTGTCCAAAATTTTATGAAAAGAAGGTCTTGAGGTCCCTTTCTTTTATGGGATTCCATTATGTTTAGCTGTACTTAGTCTATATCTCGTATTTTACACTTCAAAAAAATATTTTTTTCCCATTGAATTAACATGGGGCACCAAATTTAGCGATTTTTGAATTTTCAAAACGCCATAACTTCTGAACCGGAAGTCAGATCGAAATTTGGTTTTCAGATTCGGAATCCTGAGAAAATTTCCTATAAGACTGATATCCTGGACATTGGATTCGGAGAACTTTTTTTTGGACCTCGTTTTCGGACACTGATATCTCGAAATCGGTTTGAGATACCAAAAAACTAAATCGACCCTAGCTTTTCTACTTTTTTATGAGGAACACAATGAAAAAAACCCGGATCAAAAATATTGAAGGACGACCAAGATAATGGGAAAAAGTGACAAAGTACTTGATTTGACCTAGTTCTTGACCTTTGACCTAGATAAAAATTTGACCTAATTTCCCATAATCCCAGATACATTCCCTAGTTGATCATGTAAGCAGCTTAAAGTAAGTTCTTCTAGTTGGTGAGAAATCTTGTAAGGAGGAAGAATAAGAAAAAAAATAATAATAATAATAATAACTAGATTTGTAAATTGAACAAAGTTCAATTTAAGACTCCAGATTGATTTACTTGAGTAGGTAGCTGAGTAAGTAACTGAGTAGCAAGCTGAGTAAGTAGATGATTAAGTAATTGAGTGAGTAGCTGAGTAGGTAGCTGAGAAGGAAGCTGAGTAAGCAGCTGAGTAGGTAGCTGAGTAAGTAGCTGAGTAGGTAGCCGAGAAGTAGGTAGCTAAGTAGGTAGCCGAGTAGGTATGTAGGTAGGTAGGTAAGTAGGAATTTTTGACTGAAAGTCGGATTAAAATTTGGTTTGCAGATTCAGATTCCTGGGAAAATTCTACCCTTATTTCATAACTCATACATTAAATTTGGAGATTTTTTTATTTTGACCCACTTTTAGGACACCATATCTCAAAAATTGGTCAAAATACTTTCTGACGGCAAAAGGCTATCACTATTAGCACACTCTTTTCTACCTGTATACAAAATTTTGAAGCAAATCCTAAAAGTGTAGTGCCAGAATCGTAAAAATAAAGAAAAACTATGAATTTGACCTAGATTTTGACCTAGGCATTTTGGTGTCCAAATATTGAAACTAGGTAGCTTTTGAGGTCCCCTTCTTTTATAGGAATTCATTATCTTAAGCTGTACTAAGTCTTTATCTCGTATTTTACACTTCAAAAAAAATCTTTTTTCCTTGACTTTCTATCAGGATACCATCAGATCGATTTTTCTCGAAATTTCAAAACCCCATAACTTCCGAACGGGAAGTCGGATCGAAATTTGGTTTGCAGATTCGGATTCCTGAGAAAATTCTATTCTTAATTCATAACTCATACGTTGAGTTTGGAGAAATTTTTATTTTGACCTACTTTTCGGACACCATATCTCAAAAGTGGGTCAAAATACTTTCTGACGGCAAAAGGCTACCACTATAAGCACACTCTTGGCTATATGTATACAAAATTTCGAAGAATATAATTAATCTATAGTGTCAGAATCGCAAAAATAAGGAAAAACTTTGAATTTGACCTAGATTTTGACCTAGGCATTTTGGTGTCCAAAATTTTATGAAAAGAAGGTCTTGAGGTCCCTTTCTTTTATGGGATTCCATTATGTTTAGCTGTACTTAGTCTATATCTCGTATTCTACACTTCAAAAAAATATTTTTTCCCATTGAATTAACATGGGGCACCAAATTTAGCGATTTTTGAATTTTCAAAACGCCATAACTTCTGAACCGGAATCTTTTTTCCTTGACTTTCTATCAGGATACCATCAGATCGATTTTTCTCGAAATTTCAAAACGCCATAACTTCTGAACCGGAAGTCAGATCGAAATTTGGTTTTCAGATTCGGAATCCTGAGAAAATTTTCTATAAGACTGATATCCTGGACATTGGATTCGGAGAACTTTTTTTTGGACCTCGTTTTCGGACACTGATATCTCGAAATCGGTTTGAGATACCAAAAAACTAAATCGACCCTAGGTTTTCTACTTTTGTATGAGGAACACAATGAAAAAAACCCGGATCAAAAATATTGAAGGACGACCGAGATAATTGGAAAAAGTGACAAAGTACTGGATTTGACCTAGTTCTTGACCTTTGACCTAGATAAAAATTTGACCTAATTTCCCATAATCCCAGATACATTCCCTAGTTGATCATGTAAGCAGATTAAAGTATGTTCTTCTAGTTGGTGAGAAATCTTGTAAGGAGGAAGAATAAGAAGAAAAATAATAATAATAATAATAACTAGATTGGTAAATTGAACAAAGTTCAATTTAAGACTCCAGATTGATTTACTTGAGTAGGTAGCTGAGTAAGTAACTGAGTAGCAAGCTGAGTAAGTAGATGATTAAGTAATTGAGTAAGTAGCTGAGTAGGTAGCTGAGTAAGTAGATGAGTAGGTAGCTGAGTAAGTAGCTGAGTAGGTAGCTGAGAAGTAAGTAGCTAAGTAGGTAGCCGAGTAGGTAGGTAGGTAGTTAGGTAAGTAGGAATTTTTGACCGGAAGTCGGAGTGAAATTTGGTTTGCAGATTCAGATTCCTGAGAAAATTCTACCCTTAATTCATAACTCATAAGTTAAATTATGAGAATTTTTTATTTTGACCTACTTTACGGACACCATATCTCAAAAGTGGGTCAAAATACTTTCTGACGGCAAAAGGCTATCACTATTAGCACACTCTTATCTACCTGTATACAAACTTTTGTAGCAAATCATTAAAGTGTAGTGCTAGAATCGCAAAAATAAGGAAAAACTATGAATTTGACCTAGATTTTGACCTAGGCATTTTGGTGTCCAAATATTGAAACTAGGTAGATTTTGAGGTCCCCTTCTTTTATAGGAATTCATTATCTTAAGCTGTACTCAGTCTATATCTCATATTTTACACTTCAAAAAAATCTTTTTTCCTTGACTTTCTATCAGGATACCATCAGATCGATTTTTCTCGAAATTTCAAAACGCCATAACTTCTGAACCGGAAGTCAGATCAAAATTTGGTTTTCAGATTCGGAATCCTGAGAAAATTTCCTATAAGACTGATATCCTGGACATTGGATTCGGAGAACTTTTTTTTGGACCTCGTTTTCGGACACTGATATCTCGAAATCGGTTTGAGATACCAAAAAACTAAATCGACCCTAGGTTTTCTTCTTTTGTATGAGGAACACAATGAAAAAAACCCGGATCAAAAATATTGAAGGACGACCGAGATAATTGGAAAAAGTGACAAAGTACTGGATTTGACCTAGTTCTTGACCTTTGACCTAGATAAAAATTTGACCTAATTTCCCATAATCCCAGATACATTCCCTAGTTGATCATGTAAGCAGATTAAAGTATGTTCTTCTAGTTGGTGAGAAATCTTGTAAGGAGGAAGAATAAGAAGAAAAATAATAATAATAATAATAACTAGATTTTGGAAATTGAACGAAGTTCAATTTCAGACTCCAGATCTAGACTTTTTTTTAGCCGAGTCATCCAGAATAAGCTGAGTCATCCAGAATAAGCTGAGTCATCTAGAAAGAGATGGATAAATAAAATAGGAAGGTAGGATAGGATAGAATAGGAAAGAACGATAGGATAGAATAAGAAAGAAGGATAGGATAGAATAGAATAGGAAGAAAGGATAGGATAGGATAGGATAGGAAGGAAAAGATATGAAGGAAGGATAGATAGGAAGGATAGGGTAGGATGAGATAGGAAGGATGGATGAATTTTTCAATATTTTCTTCTCTACTCTTGACTTTCTATCAGGATACCATCAGATCGATTTTTCTCGAAATTTCAAAACGCTATCACTTCCGAACCGGAAGTCGGATCGAAATTTGATTTAAAGATTCGGATTCCTGACAAAATTCTACCCTTATTTCATAACTCATACGTTAAATTTGGAGATTTTTTATTTTGACCTACTTTTCGGACACGCCATAACTTCCGAACCGGAAGTCGGATCGAAATTTGGTTTGCAGATTCGGATTCCTGACAGAATTCTTCCCTTAATTCATAACTCATATATTAAATTTGGAGAACTTTTTATTTTGACCTACTTTTCGGACACCATATCTCAAAAGTGGGTCAAAATACTTTGTGACGGCAAAAAGCTAACACTATTAACACACTCTTGGCTACATGCATACAAAATTTCGAAGAATATAATTAATCTGTAGTGTCAGAATAGCAAAAATAAGGAAAACTTTGAATTTGACCTAGATTTTGACCTAGGCATTTTGGTGTCCAAAATTTGAAGCTAGATGGCTTTTGAGGTCCTATTCTTTTATGGGCTTCCATTATATTTAGCTGAACTCAATCTATATTTCGTATTTTTCACTTGAAAAAAATCTTTTTTCCCATTGACTTAACATGGGCACCAAATTTAGCGATTTTTGAGCTTTCAAAACGCCATAACTTCCGAACCGGAAGTCTGATTCGAATTTGGTTTCCAGATTCGGAATCCTGAGAAAATTTCCTATAAGACCAATATCCTGGACATTTGATTCGGAGAACTTTTTTTTGAACCTCGTTTTCGGACACTGATATCTCGAAATCGGTTTGAGATATCAAAAAACTAAATCGACCCTAGGTTTTCTACTTTTTTATAAGGAACACAATGATAAACAAACCGGATCAAAAATATTGAAGGACGATCGAGAAAATCGAAAAAAGTGACAAAGTACTGGATTTGACCTAGTTCTTGACCTTTGACCTAGATAAAAATTTGACCCAATTTCCCAGGAACTAGATTCTGGACCTAAATTGACCAAATTACTGACTTTACTGAAAACCTTATGGTTATTGAGAAAACTGGGTTAGAATAAGAATAAAAAGAATAATAAGAAGAAGAATAAGAAAACTGACGAAAACAATAGACTCCAGATTTCATCTGGAGTCTAATAAGAAAACTGGCAAAAGCAATAGACTCCAGATTTTCAATCTGGAGTCTAATAAGAAAACTGGCAAAAGCAATAGACTCCAGATTTTCATCTGGAGTCTAATGAGGAATTAAAAATAGAGCTTCACAAAATCTAGTACAGCTTAAAGACTACAATCAAGTTAAGTCCCTTGGATATTCTGCCTGTGAAGAACCAAAAACGCAATCAAACAAGTATTGGGTGGTCTAGATTAATGATCAAGGAAATCAATTCATGGGAATCATTATTATTTAGTTGATTGTACAGGGTGACCCAAAAAATGCATAACAATTACATTATACATCATTCAAAGCTTTGCAGCCCCCCCCCTAGTTTCTGGCCATAAAAAATAAATGCATATGAAAGACCAATGTATCATCTTTAAGAAAAGTTCAAAGAATGGTTCCAAGATCAATTGGATTATCTCATAATCTGTGTTTAATCCACCCATTAACAAGCATTTTTAATATCGAGCCCTTATCAAGTTAAGGTTCAAGGTACAGAAAAAACAGTCATTTCGAAGACATTGTTAGAGGGAATTATACTGTATATCCAGGAACAACCTTATAGTGTTATTTGTTGTCTAGTTCTAGTTTATATCAATGTTTGAATGCTGTCGTTTGTTAGCAACATGATCAGTCCCGATTTTTATATGGCAGGTTGGTTTGATTTCAAATTGTACTATTGTTTATATCTGATAATCAGTGATATCAAGAATAATGAGGAATTAAAAATAGAGCTTCACAAAATCTAGTACAGCTTAAAGACTACAATCAAGTTAAGTCCCTTGGATATTCTGCCTGTGAAGAACCAAAAACGCAATCAAACAAGTATTGGGTGGTCTAGATTAATGATCAAGGAAATCAATTCATGGGAATCATTATTATTTAGTTGATTGTACAGGGTGACCCAAAAAATGCAACCCTCCATCTCTTCAATATTTTTCTTAAATGGAGGTAAATGCTCTGAGGTTTGGCACACAAGGACTTCATTCAATGTGGGATCCTCTGGAAAAGTTTTAACAATCATAGTCTTATATTGATAGAGTTGTGGTTGTTTCAAAATATGCTAAAGATGTCGTCAATTTTGCTGAAAACAAACTTGCAATGTTCAAGGAAAACTGTTCATAACACGGGAAACCCCATGTATAGAAGTCAGGGACATTGATATCAAGACTGTGGGATGACCATGAGCTCTCCATCCTAGGAGAGATAATCTTCTCATAGGAATAACTAGTGAGCCAGGCTATGCTATCATTAGAAGTGTGAGGCGTAGCTCCATCCTTCTAGAACCACTGTTCTTGTCTATTGAAGCCTCTATGTCACTCTAGAACTGCCTAGAACTTCCTGGTAACGCCAATATTGCACTGTGTGTTAACAGTAACAGTGATGCCATTATCAACCTCAAACCAAAAGGGACTAATGATTTCATGTTTGGAAATTGGCAGCCCAAGCTGTGCATTTAACAGAATGAAGGGGCCTTTGAAGCACTTCATCTGGAATTTGTGATCCTAGAAAACATTATTTCTAGAGTTTACATGTTCAGCAAGAAGGGAATGTGATTCATCCGAAAACCTAACATTGGAAATAGACGACATTTGGAGCATATTTTGGAATGACCATAACTTTATCAATATAAGACTATGATTATTGAAACTTTGCCAGAGGATCCCACATTGAATAAACCTCCATTTAAGAAAAATATTGAAGAAATGGAGGGTTGCATTTTTTGGGTCACCCTGTACATGTACTTTTTGTATACAAGAAAATGTTTCCTACGCAGATTCTACATTTAAGACCAGCCGGGATTTAAGGGTTGCACCAGCCTGATATATGAGAGTGCGTACTAACAAATATGTTTATTTATGAAAATCTTCTCTCTCGACATAGAAAATCCAATGTACCCCCTCCTTGTCTGTATTTCTCCCATTTTTGCAACCCTCAGCATATAATTGAAACCGGTGATTGATATATGCGTAAAATCTCTCAGGATGAATTTCTTTCTCATTGATAATATTTCGGACTAGGGAAGTACATATTGTTGGGCTCCAATCTGTTTCTGCTTTAAAAGGCACTAATTTCCCTCCTCCTTTGGTTTAATTTCAGGCATTTTGTTTAATAGACTGGAAAACGAAAAAATCAATACAACTTGGATTCCTACAATAAGTTCATGAGCCTCAACTTATTTTTGACTAATCTGCATCGTCTGGTGTCATGTAAAACTCACAGGAAGTTATTTGTAATCATACTGGTTTGTTTATTCTTCCAAGGGTTTTATTTTGAATATCACTTTCTCTAATCATAGCACATAGACAGAATCTGTTTGAAGTATCCTTTCACAGGAAAGTACATGTCCTAATCAGACTGACTTGTTTAATCTTGGGTTTTGTTTTAATGACTTTGGTTTGTTTAATGTTTGAATTAAAGTTTTTAAAGATATCTACAAAGTAAGCTTATTAGTGCTACGGCTAAGGCAATTTGTGTCCAAAAGACCTGGATTCAATTTGACTTTAGATTCTTGTACATGTAGGGGACCCCAAGGCATGTAAAACAAAGTTTGTGAACCTTTGCAAAGTAGGCTCAAAAGTGCTGAGTCAGCAAATTTTATCATTTCGAGTTAGAGTTTGACCATATGCTTGAAACTATTTAATATCTCATATAATGTTGTTGCAATTTTAATGAAACATTGTTAATATATCAATAAGGCATGTATGAAGAATTCTTGAAAGTTTGGGTCTTATCCAACAGAATTTGGTAGAGATATGGGATAATTTGTCCCTAAAAGTACATAATTTCTCTTCAAAATTTCTTAATCAGTCGATAGTTAATTAGTCATTTAAATAACAGTACGGGCCTATGGTGTATAAAACCTGATTAAAAACTTCACTGATGATGTTAGCAAATATTTTTTGCATAAGTTTCAATAAAAAGTACAAGCATCTATTTTTCTGATTTTTCTCTTTACCTTCCCCTAGAAATTCAAGAAAGGGGGCGTGGCACATTACACTTCAGTTGTTGAACTTGTTGCTAGGGTCATATAGAAAATGTGTTTCATTTTAGCAAAATGTGTTATTCTAAATAAATCTTAACACTATATGTGACATCATAATATGCTAAATAGATTCATTTTTTACCATTTTATATTTTTTACAGCATATCATTGCTATACCCCATGAAACTGTTTAGGGTATGTGTGGTGAGCAATAGGAAATACATGTATGTGTACAAATAACATTGAAGTTCAAAATTGTATTTCAGATGCCATTCTATCCTAATGTTGTCCATGTAGTTATGGTATGATAAGAATGAATTACTGTATGATGATAATATATTTTATTACACTCCTAATCATAAGTTTTGACATTACTTATATGAAATGTGACATTATGCGAGTTTGGTCCCAAGGCCAACATATTCCAATGGCGCAGAATCCCACTCGCCCCATCAAGTCCCACCATGTCATATTGAGTCATGATCACACAATGTCCCATGAGAACTTGTTAACTTTGCCCCATGAAGTCTCATAGAGTCCCTCCATATCCCATAGAGTCCCACGGAAATGATGTAATTTAGTTTAGAAGGTTTTGATGCCGTCATTTTGATCCCAAGTTAGCTGACACATCCCATGATCAAAAGTCCCACGATACCCAGGTTCATTCTCAATGGGGCTTCATGGGTCTTTGCCAAATGATACCCCATCGAATCTCATGGGACTCAATGGGGTTTCATGGGGCAAAGTCCCAAGGAATCCCAAGGATTTCCATGAGGTCCCATCCAATGTTAAATCAATGGAGGTTCCACCATGTCGCATTGGTATATGTTGGGCTTTAGTGAAGTAACTTCCTTTGTTTACATTCATCAAAACGTTAAAAAGAAAAAGTTGTCAAAACTTTGTAAGAGTGTGATTATCTGGACTGATTTCACTTGTCTGCTATGGATATTTTAGTTTTACACGAACTGAGCTGGCCAGTGCCATTCATAAAATCTTCAAATAAACTTTTTCTCCTGCATTCAATTCATGACAGAGGCACAGATTCCCAAATTTATTTACTAGCCAAGATGCATTGTAATGGAAAATATTTGGAAGCCAGTAGAAAAGTTAGGGGCCAACACTTTGGCTTGTAACCTCATAAGTTACAAGCCAAGAAAAAAGCAATTAAATTCCTGTAAAAACTTTATTAAAGTAAACATTCAGAACCACTGTTCACATATCTCTGGTTCAGAGGAATTGGGCACTAGACAACACCTTGCTGGTCTCCCTCCTTTCAATTTCTAAAATTGAGTAGTATATACAGATTTGATGAGCCATTCCATGATAGCACTTGGCCTTGGATTGAAAGTCCTAGACTGGTGAATACTGTAGGTTTATTATGAAAGAGGTTCCACGATAACACATGGTCTTGGAAAAACAGATTCCAAAAGTCAAAAGTCAATCTTAGTGACACAACATAGTAATGCTTAATAACTGAGTGTGGATTGGTTGATCACAAGATATTATCTGTCAGTAGCTTATTATGTACTATAACAGTTAGCAGGGAACAAAAACTGGAACTTACTGTCAATGATGCTGCTCCAGGAATAATGAGTCATCTGTATATAGCATAATCAATGTGGTAGAAGCAAATGAAAACCCAATTTATGTTCATGTAGAGTATAGATATGGCCGTGAGAGTCGTACATGTAAAATTATTAATATAAAATTAATATAAATAAATATTGAGCCAATTAACACTAAACACAATACCTTGGAAAATAATGGCTAATTTAAGTTAATTAGCTACAAGAGTTTACAATTTGACATAACTGTTAATTAGCTCAATTGGATATATTATAATACCATCTCCAACTCATCTTCTTGGGCGAAAATAAGGCTCCAACTGGTGGTGTAAGCTGGGGAAGGAGGTGAGGGAAAAGAATCGAAATGTATAACTTACATTGATGTTAATGGATTTTGTACGCACCTAGGGAGAAAACCCTCCAACTACAATCCTATCGATATCTCGTCTAAAGTCTCATCTCGTACTCTCGAGATCTGAAGCTTGATGTTTCGTTCAGTGTAACTTACCAGAAACATTTACCTGGGATAACCGGGGAATGGTCTTCTTAGGGCTTGTTCATACCTAAACCTTAACCGACTCTCACATTGCCATAAATGAAATTATTGTCAATAATTTGAATTAAGATTGGAAATTCTGATAATTAGCCATCTTGATTCTCAAGGTTTCAATTGCTCCAACTGTATAACAACATGGAAGTCAAAGATGATAATAAGCTCCATTAAATACTTACTATGGAGGTGATGACTAATGCCATCAGAAAGAGCTTGTCATAAATAAATAAAACTGGACAGAAACTTCATTAATAGTTCAATAATAGTTGACTGGTTGAAAGAGATGCTAAAAGATTATTCCACTCTACAACACTTTAAAATATAAAGACCTATACACTCTCCCATGTATACCGTTCCGTATTAGTGAAATTGTTGACATTAATACAGAATAAATCATACCATTTCATGAAAAATGGTGACTTTGTCCTACGGAAATTGAGATTATGTTTCACAGCAAGTTCGCACGGCGATACTGTATAGCACACACTCTGGGGAATGGATTCTACTTTCTATAGACACCATCACATCTCTGTCAATAGAATAATAAAAAAGCCTTAGGGCTCCAACCTCCTTTGTTTACATTTACAAAAACGTGAAAAAATGACAAAAGTTGTCATAACTTTTTAAATCTAAATCTGTTGAAACCGATTTCACTTGCTAGCGACATATACTTTAGTCTTTCACGAACCGAACATGTCAGTTTGGTTCGTAATATCTCCAAGCTATTTCAACATTTTGAACAAAGCACAGACGTGAACAATATAGTACCTAAAACACAGCATTGTGGTCTTGTTGACCAAAAAAGCAAGATGGCCGCAGAAAAGTTAATCAGCTCTAGAACTTATCATTGTGTAACATTTGAACGGTTTGGCTGGAAACCTGTAGACAAGTCTTGAAAGTGAAGATTTTAGGACGGAAAATCCAAAATGGCCACCTTAAAATTTACCCAGAATGCCCAAAAACCAATCAGTACTTGACGTTGATATGTAGAAACATCCCTGAAAATTTCAGATGAATCCCTCAAAATGGTTTGGCTGAAAATCTGTAGACAAGTCTTGAAAGTGAAGATTTTAGGACAGAAAATCCAAAATGGCCACCTTAAAATTTAACCAGAATGCCCAAAAACTAATAATCAGTTCTTGACGTTGATATGTAGAAACATCCCTGAAAATTTCAGATGAATTCCTCAAAAGGTTTGGCTAGAAACCTGTAGACAAGTCTTGAAAGTAAAGATTTTAGGACGGAAAATCCAAAATGGCCACCTTAAAATTTCCCCAGAATGCCCAAAAACTAATCAGTTCTTGACGTTGATATGTAGAAACAACCCTGAAAATTTCAGATGAATCCCTCAAATGGTTTGGCTGAAAACCTGTAGACAAGTCTTGAAAGTGAAGATTTTAGGACGGAAAATCCAAAATGGCCACCTTAAAATTTACTCAGAATGCCCAAAAACTAATCAGTTCTTGACGTTGATATGTAGAAACATCCCTGAAAATTTCAGATGAATCCCTTAAATGGTTTGGCTGGAAACCTGTAGACAAGTCTTGAAAGTGAAGATTTTAGGACGGAAAATCCAAAATGGCCACCTTAAGATTTACCCAGAATGCCCAAAAACTAATCAGTTCTTGACGTTGATATGTAGAAACATCCCTGAAAATTTCAGATGAATCCCTCAAATGGTTTGGCTGGAAACCTGTAGACAAGTCTCGAAAGTGAAGATTTTAGGACGGAAAATGCAAAATGGCCACCTTAAGATTTACCCAGAATGCCCAAAAACTAATCAGTTCTTAGCGTTGATATGTAGAAACATCCCTGAAAATTTCAGATGAATCCCTCAAATGGTTTGGCTGGAAACCTGTAGACAAGTCTTGAAAGTGAAGATTTTAGGACGGAAAATCCAAAATGGCCACCTTAAGTTTTACCCAGAATGCCCAAAAACTAATCAGTTCTTGACGTTGATATGTAGAAACATCCCTGAAAATTTCAGATGAATCCCTCAAATGGTTTGGCTGGAAACCTGTAGACAAGCTGAAAAGTGAGACGCCATACCAATGCCATGACTGGTCCAAAGTAGAATATTTCCCGGGAAAAAAAGCTATTTATTTAAACTGAAGAAGGTCCCAAGAAGAAGGTGATCTTTGAGGAAAACGAACAAAAAAAATTAGTACCGTGGGTACTGGGCTCACATGGTGACAGAAAAAAACGGATATAATTTTTTGATGATTTTTTGTTACAAAATTATTTCAAGCCATCTGTCTCTCAGTCAATTAAAATGGCTGAAAAAAAACGGATATAATTTTTTGCCAATAATTTGTAACAAAATTATTTCATACAACTACTCTTTACAATGACATGGCTTTTTGCAATGCAAGACACCTGAAATTATTTGTAAAGCTAGGAAATGGGCCAAAATTGAATTTCGCGAGACAAAATGGCGACCATTTTGAAATCAGGCAAGCTTTTGAACCAGGAGTCATAGGGGAGTTTTTTGTATTGATGTTGAACAAAAATAACTTGAAACTGGAATCCTATCGACAGAGGTTTTAAGCAAATGGTCCAAAAGAGGATTTCGCGAGACAGATGGACAAATCAATGTTAACTAAAATGACTGAAAATAAAAAAACGGATATAATATTTTGCCAATTTTTTGTAACAAAATTATTTCATACAACCACCTTTTACATTGTCATGGCTTTTTACAATGCAGGACAGCTGAAATTATTTGTAAAGCTAGGAAATGGGCAAAAAGTGAATTTCGCGAAACAAGAATGGCAACCATTTTGAAAATAGGTGAGCTTTTGAACCAAGAGTCATAGGAGAGTTTTTTGTATTGATGTTGAACAAAATGAACTTAAAATGGGAATCCTATCGACAGAGGGTTTAAGGTAAATGGTCCAAAAGTGGATTTTGCGAGACAGATGGACAAATCAATGTTAACTATAAAATGGCTGAAAATAAATAAATGGATATAATTTTTCGCTGATTTTTCGTAACAAAATTATTTCATACATCTACTCTTTACATTGACATGGATTTTTACAATGTAGGACACTTGAAATTATTTGTAAAGCTAGGAAATGGGTCAAAAGTGAATTTCGCGAGACAAAAATGGCGGCCATTTTGAAAATAGGCGAGCTTTTGAACCAGGAGTCATAGGGGAGTTTTCTGAATTGATGTTGAACAGAAATAACTTAAAACAGGAATCCTATCGACAGAGGTTTTAAAACGTGCCACAGAAAGTGGATTTAGCGAGTCAGATAGACAAATCAATGTTAACTAAAATGGCTGAAAATAAAAAAAATGGATATAATTTTTCGCTGATTTTTTGTAACAAAATTATTTCATATATCTACCCTTTACATTGACATGGATTTTTACAATGTAGGACACCTGAAATTATTTGTAAAGCTAGGAAATGGGTCAAAAGTGAATTTCACGAGACAAAAGTGACGGGCATTTTGAAAATAGCGGAGCTTTTGAACCAAGAGTCATAGGAGAGTTTTTTGTATTGATGTTGAACAAAAATAACTTAAAATGGGAATCCTATCGACAGAGGGTTTAAGGTAAATGGTCCAAAAGTGAATTTTGCGAGACAGATGGACAAATCAATGTTAACTAAAATGGCTGAAAATAAATAAATGGATATAATTTTTCGCTGATTTTTCGTAACAAAATTATTTCATACATCTACTCTTTACTTTGCAATGGATTTCTACAATGTAGGACACTTGAAATTATTTGTAAAGCTAGGAAATGGGTCAAAAGTGAATTTCGCGAGACAAAAATGGCGGCCATTTTGAAAATAGGCGAGCTTTTGAACCAGGAGTCATAGTGGAGTTTTCTGAATTCATGTTGAACAGAAATAACTTAAAACAGGAATCCTATCGACAGAGGTTTTAAAACGTGCCACTGTTATTGACAGAAAGTGGATTTCGCGAGTCAGATAGAAAAAGCAATGTTAACTAAAATGGCTGAAAATAAAAAAATGGATACAATTTTTCGCTGATCTTTTTGTAACAAAATTATTTCATATATCTAATCTTTACATTGACATGGATTTTTACAATGTAGGACACCTGAAATTATTTGTAAAGCTAGGAAATAGGCCAAAAGTGAATTTCGCGAGACAAAAGTGACAGCCATTTTGAAAATAGGCGAGCTTTTGAACCAGGAGTCATAGGGGGGTTTTCTGTATTGATGTTGAACAGAAATAACTTAAAACAGGAATCCTATCGACAGAGGTTAGCTAGGAAATGGGCTAAAAGTGAATTTCGCGAGACAAAAGTGACGGCCATTTTGAAAATAGGCGAGCTTTTGAACCAGGAGTCATAGGGGGGTTTTCTGTATTGATGTTGAACAGAAATAACTTAAACCAGGAATCCTATCGACAGAGGTTTTAAAACGTGCCACTATTGTTGACGGACGGACGGACGGACAGACGGACGGACGGACGGACGGACAGACAGACGGACAAGTGAGTGATTGCAAAAGCTCACCATGTGAGCTAACAACCTCATATTAGGATATGTGTAACTACTAGACCAATTGCATACCATAATTGTAATATAACATATTTTCCGTGACCATTCTCATACCAGAAAGTTGAAAAATCTGACCATTTCCATCCCTAAAAAGTCATAATGAGGGGGCAGTCTCAAACCACATCCTAAAATTTGGGTCCATTGCCATACCAAATGTCAAAAAAGGTACCCAATGTGCGCCGAGGATCCCTGTCAAGGTTTATATATTTAAATATAATATATAATAAATTTCGGTTTTCAGTCAGGGGGCCTTTACTATAAAGCATTATTATATGATAGCATATGAAAGTCTGTCAATTTTTAAACCTTGATTTTGTTCCTTATTACCATATTCCAGATACTTCGATTTCATATGCCAAAAATAAACAGGCTTTAATATGTGATTCAAAGGGGTTTGAGTTTCCAAACTTATAATGGGAAGTGTTATCATTCATAAACATAAACCATAACTACATGAACAACATAAGGAAAGAATGTCACCTGAAATATAATTTTGAAAAATCTTATTAGTACACATACATGTATTTCCAATTGCTGACCACACATACTCTAAACGGTTTGATTGGGTATGGCAATGATAAACTGTAAAAAATATAAAATGGCAGATAATGAATATGCTTAGCATATTATGATGTCACATATAGTGTTTAGATTTATTTAGAAAAAACAAATTTTGCTATAATGATACACATTTTCTATTTGACCCCAGCAACAAGTTCAACAACTGAAGCATAAGGTGCCACGCCCCCTTTCTTGAATTTTTAGAGGATGGTAAAGAGAAAAATCTGAAAAAATAGATGAATGCACTTTTTATTGAAACTTATGCAAGAAATATTTGCTAACATCATCAGTGAAGTTTCTAATTAGGTTTTATATACTATAGCCCCTTACTGTTTTTAAATGAATAATTAACTATCGACTAATTAAGAAATTTTGAAGAGAAATTATGTACTTCAAGGGACAAATTATCCCATATCTCTACCAAATCTTGTTGGATAAGACCCAAACTTTCAGGAAATCTTCACACATGCCTTATTGATATATTAAAAATGTTTCATTATAATTGCAACATCCTCAAATGAGATATTAAATAGTTTCAAGCATATGGTCAAACTCGGACTCGAAAATGATAAAATTTGCTGACACAGCACTTTTGAGCCTGCTTTGCAAGGGTTCACAAACTTTTTTTCATGCCTTGGGATCTAAAGTCAAATTGAATCTAGGTGTTTTGGACACAAATTGCCTTGGCCATAGTACAGGGATTTTAAATGATCAATTGTTAGAATTAAAAAACAATTGAAAATTATCTCAATAACATGTTTTCAATATTTCTCATGTTTAGTTACACTTGTAAAACAATGGTTTTACCAAAAATAAATACCGTTATCGCCATATTTAGGGCCCACCCCTAATAAGTGCCCACCCCGCTTCCTAGAGTTAAAAAAATAACGAGGAATGATCAAGTATTAATGAATAAATCAGAAAAATCAAATTTCTAAAGAAATATAGTGGGCGGTAATAGAGTACTTACGTATACACTATATAATACAGAAAACATGATGTATTTTATAAATCGATGCATCCTCCCGGTCGTGAACTTTCTTGGTTTTTTTTAAGATTTCTCGACTTTTACATGACTTTTACACGAAATATGAAGATCTGTCATCAAATTAAAACAACAAGGTATAACTTTAGATCACTATCTATAACAGTCTATAGTGGAAATATTGAAGATAATCGTGGAAAACAATGCCTTCACCTCAAGGGGCTCTGCTGGGGAGTTCTTCAATCACTGTCAATATAGTTAGATTCTTGCTTTATTTTAGCGAATTTTACCGTATTCTCTCCAATAACGATACATATCATTATTGTAAAAATATGCTGTTACTTTCGTTGCAAATAAGGCTTTGGCAAGAATTCCCATACATGAAATTCACAGGGATTTTTTCTGATGGGCGCTCTTTGTAATGGGTTACATTGGGAATTTCAATTTCAAAAGCGCCCAGGGCCCTTATTAGGGCGAATACGGTATGGCTCACAGATATGCTCAGAATGTACCTGAGAGTCTTAATTTCAATTTTTCTTCAGGGGGCATACCCTATTCCCCCAACAAGGAGCCCCGCCCCCTTGACGTTTTGCATGACGTGTTGATGGCACAACCAGTCTGTATGCAAGTCACTCCCCTCTTGGGAAATCCTTCAGACAGGCCTTACAACTTATTTTAATACTTCCTACATACATGTAGATTCATGATAGAATAAATTCTATCTTTTTAAAACAGATATTAAAACTTCCTTATTGTATATGACTAATCTATGATCAAAGATGATATTACTTTACTCTGATTTACCCCAGACCTAGTAATAAAAAAAACCAGATAACTTTAAAGATAAACCTCCATATTCAAGGCTAAAAAACATGAATAAGTGTAACAATACAAAGGTGTAAGCACTAATAATCTTAAGGATAATTGTACCATTAATCAAGGATAACGCATACTAAGGACCTAATAAGAATGATAATAAGCCAGGTATTGCAAGTTATTCTGAATGATTTTGTCTTGTGAGATTGGTAAAACATTGTTGTTAATTTCTAAACTATGAATACCACTTACCATATTCTCTGTAATAAGCGCCCACTCTCTAATAAGCGCAAAGTTCAAGAAACATCGAGGAATCAACAAGAATTGAAGAATACATGTATATCAGGAAAAAAATATTTCTCAAAATCCAGGAGCGGGCGATAATAGAGTACTTACCCTAAAACTGCTGTAAACACGACGCGTTTTGTAATTCTATGCATCCTCTCGATACATATCTATCGATGGGTGCATCCCACACCATACCATGCTAATATTGTCTCCAAATAGTCATATAGTTATAAAAATATGTTGAAGAAAATGCATTCTTGTCAAGAAAAATTGCCATACATGAAATTCCTTGGGATTTCTGATTTCTTTCATACATGGGCACTTATTAGAATGGTCTAAATAATGTATTTTCAATTTTCTAAACGCCCTGGGCGCTAATTACAGAGAATACGGTACTAACTTAACCATCATATTACATTTTTGCTTCAGTTTGTGATTCTTAAGTTCCAAATAATCCGAGATCTATAAAGAAAACGATCCAAAACAACCTCAAATATGTGAAACTACTAGACTAATACCACACCACAAGTGTGAGGTACATTATTATCCACGACCATTCTAATACCAAAAAGTAGAAAAATCTGGCCATTGCCAAACCTCGAAAGTCATAATTTTGGGGGATTTTCATACCAAATCCTAAAATTTGGGTCCAATGCCATACCAAATGTCAAAAAAAAGTACCCCATGTGCGCCGAGGATCCCTGTCAAGGTTTATATACAGTGAACCCAGGTCATACAATTAAGTCTTTTAAGATGAACACATTACTTGTAGAAATACATTTGATGCTATGAATTCTTATAGGATACAAGTCTTTTCACACTTTATTTGTAGAAATACATTTGTTTTACTTGCATTATAATAAAAACATTCAAATGTGAAGACTTTATTGCCTCAATTTTGTAAAATGAAGCCTGTCTTTATTTGGACCTTTCACTCATAGATGTACACAGTGATATCACATTTAGAAAGGTGTGTGAGTCTAAACATTGCACATGCACATTATTTATCAACTTAGCCCTTAATATTTGTAGGTGAATGTCTGGAGAGATAGACCTGAAGGTTCTAGTGACTATCCAATAGCATCAACATCTGCATCTACTGAACCAAGTACTGCATCCACTGAAGCAAATACTGCATCCACTGAACCAAGTAATACATCAACTGTGCAAAGTACTGCATCTACTGAACCAAGTACTGCATCCACTGAAGCAAATACTGCATCCACTGAACCAAGTAATACATCAACTGTACAAAGTACTGCATCTACTGAACCAAGTACTGCATCCACTGAACCAAGTAATACATCAACTGTGCAAAGTACTGCATCTACTGAACCAAGTACTGCATCCACTGAAACAAATACTGCATCCACTGAACCAAGAAATACATCAACTGTGCAAAGTACTGCATCTACTGAAACGAGTACTGCATCCACTGAAGCAAGTACAATGTCTACAGAATCTCCCACAACTGGATCTTCATCACTTTGCCACCAACTCAACTACTATGTTCAAGCTGCATTTGCATTTGAAAAGTTTTTAGTTGTGATTCATGAAGATCAACGATTTCTGTACCCTGATGGAGACTTGACATCAACCCCTACTATTGGTACCCCTATGGGGCAGATATACACAGAGATGGGGGGTGAGGTTCAGGCGGCATTCTCTAACTCAACAGCTGGATATTATCTCATGAATGGTAATATTATATTCTACCCTGATGTCAGAGTGATCAACTTTACCCAACAGATTTTAAATAATCATACCCTCTGTAAAGAAAAAAGGTGCATGGTCCTTTATCAGTCGTAACTTTTTCAAAATTTTGCATAATTTAACTAAACTCTTGGAGGCACATGGCATACATATTTTGAATAACTGGTGGACATTTTAAAAAATTAGATGAAAATTTAAAAAAGTTAGCAATGGTCAAAAAAATTAAAAACATTGTCTCACAAATTCACTAATGTGACTTTTTCATTTAAATTAAGTCATAAATTACAATTTGCTATTATACAGTCTAATACATTTTCCTATAAGCCTAGGACATCATTCTCTATATGTTATATTCTTCATACCATTGTAAAGCCCATTCCAAACTGGTCATGGGTTTGAAATAAGCATTGACACACTGACAGAAAATTTTGGAAGTGCCAAAACCCATCCAAACATGATTTTTAGACAATTTAACGCCTTAAATAGCAAAGAAATTAGGGATAGAATGTAACCTTTTTGCTCAATAAACACATTTATGTATCAAATCTGACATAAATTTTGGTATGCATAAGCTAAGTATAGGATGTGTAACATATTTATGGGTTATGAGAAAGATTAAAGATTATAATTATCTTATAATTTCAAATTTATTGTAATATATGTTACCCCTACCCCTCATTTTGATCTGAGAAGAGACCTCTGAATCTGAAGGATATTACCTCAAATTCTATCACAAAATAGTTGTAATTAATCAGACTTTCATTCTATAACTGATATTTTTCACAAAGTTTTATTGAATTCAAGACTTTTAAAATGGTGTATTCCTCTAAATGTAACTAACAATTTAATTTCATCTCTCAGAAGATCCCCTTCTTGCACACATTGCTTGGTAAAGGATTTCTCAAGGGATTGGTATCGATATGGAGAACTGTATTCAACAATGTTTTTCTCTTAAACCAATCATTGAAAACATTCTGTAAAAAAAACACGGTATTTTATGTAATGTTGACTGACTGACAAAAATTTAATGCAAAAATTATTTAGAAATATTTTATATAGCCCAGTCAATAATGGGTCGATAGTTCACGATCATATATATTCTTAGATTTCCGGCACATAGACTAATGTGGACATTCTAAAAATTTTGATTTGCATTGCCAAGCACGAATCGCACTCCTTCATGGTGAAAATTCAAGATGGCCGCCAAAATTGTCGACAATTATATAGTATTCATTTGATAATTTTTTTCATTCCCTTATCTCAATAAAATGTGGTTAGTTCGTGTTTTCCAATATCAATTGATAATTTTTTTACCCTGAAAAATATCTAAATTATCTAAAAAGATTTTGGTAGTTCAGTACCACCCATTGTTAAGATCTCGTCAAAATTTTCGATAAATCAATAAAATATGTACATTTCATATATATATATATAGTGCCTATCATATCTCTATCCTTTTTTCATGAGAATACATTAGGTTTGTATGTTTAAATAGAAACTGATTCCTTTCCATCAATATTTAGATAAACACACAATGAAGAATGTCTCCCATAGCGCCACCTATTGGTGAAATTGTTCAAAATCAAAACTGTGTTTTATGATATATTGAACTGTTAAAGTAAGCGTGTAAGGGTTTGGAGAGCCAAGATTTGATCTGTATCATGTACCATGCATAATAAAAACTATAGTATTATTTTACAGTAGAATGCCAACTCTAAGATGTCAACCATATAAATTTGGGGGGGGGGTAAATAGGGGGTATCTTGCAGTTTATATAGTATTGTCATATTTGAACCCTTACCGTATTATCTCTATTAAACGCACAGTGCGCTTAGCAAATTCCCGTGGGGAGAGGTTTCAAGCAGCTAAATCCCCTGAAATTCTAAAAAATTATGATGGTGGACGATAATGGGTGAAAATTTACTTCTATACCTTAAATCGATCAAATATAGTAGATATGTGCGTTTATTAGAGAGAATATGCTATGTTATGTTTTTACCTTGAATTGTGAGCTCCTAGATGACAAATTTAGTATATAAATACACTATTGTGTGTTATTTACATGAACACCTGAAGAAATTTCTTACGTTGCATGATGGGAAATCGTGACGTCATGAATCATGATGCATTATTTTAACGAACGGTCTTGCGGCGGTAACTCTATCACAACACAACATGTTATTACTATGCTATCCAGGTGAGTTTGGGTCCTCAAGCATGTCAAAGTCCTCAGTATATATTGTGTATGTATTGGAGGGACGTGCTGCTGATATAAAAAAATTGGAATCGCTTCTGAAATCGACACAATAAACCGGAAGGTAAAAATACTCTATTATCGCCCACAATGTTTTTTTATTAGAACTTCGTCAGATCTCAATATTATCTGGACAGGACTTTCTAACCTGGGACAAAAAGTCGGGTGTGCGTTTATTAGAGAGTGTGCGTTTAATAGAGATAATACGGTACTTTAGTTATTCTCATGAATACTCTCCATTACAGGCACACAAGGATGTGCATACTAGAGCAGCCTTCAAGCTGGGACATCTTGATGGGAAACACTGCTTCTGACAACTACACTTTACCAATGGTTGACTAGCATCAGTCATCTGCTTTAAGGTAGTCCTGTGTGGCTTCTGAGTGTTGTCTGTTGGCTCTGTTCTCCAGCCCCAGTTCTTTGGAGATGGAATGATACCTTGGGAATGATAGGACTTGGTTTGTTAAACTGACCCCAGATATGTACACCTTGCGCAGTGTCACATTAAGGCGTCAGCTGTTGGAAGAATGTGTTCAATAATGAAGTAGTCTTCTTTAAAAATGTATTTTTCCTTGCAGTGTTGATTGAGGTGTCATTGCTGAATCTATCATACAGCAACATAACATTAACAGTTTAAAGGATCATCTATTAGACTGAGGAGTGCATTCATCAGTTGTGAAAATGAGTTCCATCCCTCCCATGCCATAATTCTGCCCCTGCTGCCATGGAACCCAGATGTGGTATCACAACTTATCAATGAGTGGGATAATGGCAGACAGACTTTTTGAAGCCCAATGGAATTCGCCATTTCATGTGCTGCCAAGTACCTGAACTGTCTCCCCTTGTCAAATCCAACTCATATTTGTTCACTCAGAACAAATGTGTTGATTGTGTGCACATCCTCCGATCACAGGGCTTCAAAATCCAGAATATCTTCTTTCTTTTTACCCCCTGCTATAACCAAGTTGGACGCGCCCGATTAAACTGAATCAAGTGATCTAATTATGCGCCGATGACATATACATGATTGCTGTCGCAGTGTTGCGACAGCCAATCAAATTGCGAGTTCTTAATCGGGGAAATGCTAACTGCTTATAGCAGGGGGAAGAAGGAGGTACGGATTCTGGACACCTGCTTAGGAGGATGTTGTGTGCAAGGTTACTTGTCTTTGGTGGATTATTTTTGTGGATTAACACATGACATTCCGACCAAAAGTTTCGATAAGTCTTTTTCGTTCAAGAATAATTATATTGCTCACATTTGCAGCAAGGATTTGGAACAGTTCTCTCCTGTTTGACTCCAAGCACAAACAATCTTGCCAGTTTCTAGGTAGGGAATTTTCAGGATCAATAAACCTCCTTTTACTGTTTCCTTTCTTATTTCTTAAACCAGACTCTAAACTGTAGTTTCATAACTGTCCAAAACATGTCATGTGCCTTGTTGTTTTAGTAACTGTAAAGTGTCTCTTAATGAATTCACCAAGCACTGATTGGTGTGTTGCATTAAATTGGTTCATGTCATGTATATACGAACTGGTAGCCATCTTGACTAGTTGGTGTGATTGAGTATAAAAAGGCATGGCAACAACTCAGAGAGGGTATCTTTGTATAGGCTGAAGTTGACCTCTTAAAAGTTTAAGATCCATTACCATTCACCAGAACCATGGGCTTTCAACTAGAGTTGAAAGCCCATGCCAGAACTTAAAATTTGGAAGAGCCATTCAGCTGGAACTGTTTTTTCACCCAGTCACCCAACTCAAACTGAGGTTATTCATCAAGATCAAACCGCAAACAATGTGTCTCACAGGCTTTTTTGTCAAGAATATAAAGACTCCAGGCAGTAATATGATATGCTCTTCAAGTTAGAGCGAGATGGTTAACTTTGATAAAGAAATCAGCTATGCCAGCTTGAGAGAGGAAGATTGTCCATCCAGGGTTCTCTCATAGATTGCCCAAGATGTGAAGCTCCCATCTCAGTGTGCATTCCACCAAGTACCCTTATCAGCTTCGTTTTTCTCCTATCTCCTCTGGGCATTGCCCACTATTACTGCTTGAACAGTGCAAATAGGGGCTGTTCGGCAGCAAGTACAGGTGTTTGGTCTGGGTTGATATAATTTGTTGACTTTCTATACATCAACAATGAATATTAGACTATAAACTGACTTCAATATAACTAAAATGAAGAAAATTGTAATACAGTTCTGTTATACTTCAGAGTGCAGAAACACTCAGAAAATCAAGATGGGTGACATGCCTCAATATATATACCCACAAACCTTATCCCCTCTTACATACCCCCTCCCTCTTACATGTTGTTGAATCTAAGAAACACTAACATTTTTATTCCAGATAACAGTTACTAAAGAATAAGCAAATTGGGCCAGCATGAATAAAATAATAATTATTAATTTATGTTTCAGCGCAGTTTAATGCTCAAGTCTAATTTACCTATAGGTGGGGCTGCACAATTCTTCTTTATTGGTTATAATGAAATATTTTGACAGATATATGTTGAATGTCATTACTAAGCATTGATAAAATATAAACTTGTCAAATTTTATTGAAAAGAAGTAGTGAATAAAGGAATTGTTTATTATTTTGACATTAATTTTGGTATAATTTTATCAAAAGGTGGTGCTATAAAAGCATTTTCTTATGTTTATACTTAATAAAAAACTATTTGGTGGGAATATTATCTAATAATATCTGAAGACACTAATTTATCACATTTTATTGAAATAAAGGCAGAAAAAAATTATCAAAAAATATTCTTTTTTGACGATTATTTTGGTGGCCATCTTGAATTTTCACCAGGAAGGAGTGTGAATCGCGCTTGGCAATACAAATCAAAATCTTTAAAATATCCATATTAGTCTGTGTGCCAAAAATCTAACATTTTTATTACAGACAACAGTTATTTAAGAAGAAACTTAGGTCAGCATGAATAAAATAATAATCATTAATTTAAGTTTCAGAGCAGTTCAATGCATATACCTATAGGTGGGGCTGCTTAACACTCTTCTTTATTGGTTATAATGAAATATTTTGACAGATATATGTTTAATATTATCAGTAAGCATTGATAAAATATAAACTTGTCAAATTTTATTGAAAAGAAGTAGTGAATAAGGGAAATGTTTGTTATTTGACATTAATTTTGGTATAATTTTATCAAAAGATGGCACTATTAAAGCAATTTCTTATGTTTATAATTAATAAAAAAAATTATTTGGTAGGAATATAATTAAATAATATCTGGAGACACTAATTTATCACATTTTATTGAAATAAAGGCAGTAAAAAAAAATTAACAAAAAATATACATATTTGACGATAATTTTGGCGGCCATCTTGAATATGAAGGAGTGGGATTCGCACTTGGCAATGCGGATCAAAATTTTTAGAATGTCCATATTAGTCTGTATGCCGAAAATCTAAGAATATATATGATCGTGAACTATCACCATGTTAGAAACCCATTAGTGATTTGACTAATATAACTGTTTCTGTTAACATCTTTTGTTTTTTAGTGCAATTGTTTTTGCTCCTTTCTACCAATTCTTGAGAATGAAACAAAATGTCTTTTCGAACAAGTACACCATGTCTTTAGACCTCTCAATATTATAGTTATACCAAGGAATTTTGGGCTGATTTTAAAAAAGTATTTAAAAAATTAAAAAAAAAAAAAAATCCCCCAAAATAGATAATAAAAATCAAGATAAAATAAGATACTTTTTTAAAAACAACCAAAATTTCCTTTGCACAATTACAATATTGAGAGACCTAAACATGTTGTGTTTATGTCGTTTTATTCCAATTAGGTTCGGAAAGTTGTTTCATTTCACTCTGGAAACATGGTACCAGGAACAAAACAAGTGTTTAATGTGTTTTCTAAAACAATATAGGTGAAAGTATATCACAGGCTGGTATCGAAAAATTTGTCCGCTGTGACGGAGCGTGCTATTTTGCATAGAATCACTATAGGAAATCCACACAATTTATTTTTTTACTCATATGTTTTGCTATATCAAAGAAAATTACTGACTCCATGCAATGAATATATCATTTAGGGGTAACTTTAAATTATGTTTGAAGTCCAACAACGCTAAGAGTAAAAGCTATTGAAAACGGCGTCGGAGTATCATACTCCAAAATGTACCATTTCTTTTATTTCTTTTTAATGGTACAATATAGCGACACGATAATATTTACATATGTTTTCAGCATAACTCTGAAGGTATTAATGAGATCTTTATGTATTGGGTATTTTTAATTTTTTTGATAAAAAATAATAATTAATTTTTTTGTCCGCTGTGACGGAGCAGTTTCAAATCTGAAATACGTTAAGAATTTAGATCCATAATATATTTCTTTACAACTAAACTTTAGAGGAGCGAGCGTGTCAAATTTCTTTCATAAAGTATTCTGAAAAATGAAACGTAATAAAAGTACACACTTCAAATTCTGAGGTGTATATACGACCACTCTTTAAGCTTCTTTTCTCAGTTTGTACTGCAATCCAACTTATGCATGGTAACTCATGAAAATGATAGTCAACTTCCATTTCAGTAAAGGGTATTTGCCTTTCGTAGTGCCCTCTGTGGATCCATCGGCCTGACATGGTCATTTTTACGGTAACTTGATTATTTGAAGTAAAATGATTTGCTGAAGATGAAGCTAAATACATATAATGGCATGGACTGTGGATTGTTCTACCCTCTTTAGTCGTTCCAAAAGGAAAGTTGAGTGTATCTTGAAATACGAAAATGCAAAATTTGATTTTAAGATCGTTCTTTATTTGACTAAGAGTTATGGCTATCTGATGCAACAACAGTAAAATATGTGTACAGTGAACACATATGGAGCCCAAAAATGTGTTCCCGGTTGGTATAGATGTTCACTCCATAGAGGCAATTTCATACAGAAGTCAGAGGAATGTTTGATAAGAAGAGGTGTTTACTAGAGAAAGATATTCATTGATACAGGTTTTACAGTGCAGCACGTTTACAAAGACTTTCTTATAATTTTAGTCTATGCAAAACGATGAATTTCATGAATTTCAAATAATTACAAATTAAATCTGTATTGGGGTCATCTTATATACAGTAATATTATGTGGTAAAAGGTTATGCATCTGCCGGAATGCATGATGTCTGTGCGCTATTTCGAATAAATTCATATTAGCCCTATTTACACTCCACGTGACATTTCAAGACGTCTTGGCGAAAACGTATTAGAAATAATATTATGTTGAGTTTACATAATGTTGATTCATGTTGATTTATTTAGGAAAGTGATTTGTGACGTTCTCTCTTCTAAGGGTACTTTTAAAAGATATAATTTGAATCTTAAATTCTTAACGTAGTTCACAGTTAAAACTACTCCGTCACAGCTGACAAAAAATGTAAACATTATTTTTTATAAAAAATATTAAAAATATCCAATACATCAAGATATCATTAATACCTTAAGAGTTATGCTGAAAAGATATGTAAATAGTATCGTGTCACTATATTGTACCATTAAAAAGAAATAAAACAAATGGTACATTTTGGGGTATGATACCCGGCGCCGTTTTCAATAGCTTTTACTCTTAGCGTTGTTGGACTTCAAACAAAAGTTAAAATTACCTGAAAATCATATACGCATTGCATGGAGTAAGAAATTTTCTTTGGTATAGCGAAACATATGAGTAAAAAAAAAATTGTGTGGGTTTCTTAGTGTTTCTATGCAAAAAAGCACGCTCCGTCACAGCGGACAAATTTTTCGATACCAGCCTGTGTATATATATATATATTTTTCAAATTATATTGTTACCATTCAAAAGATGACCATCAAATTGACGATGTGTAAAATTTTTAGATTTTTTTATGACTGGTTTAAGAGAAACGCGTGTTCAAAAAGTTCTCCATATCGATACCACTCATTTATGACATCAATTTATTGTAAAAAGTCACACTCACAATTTTGGGAGTTGTTATATTCAATCCTTTCTAACTTTTTACCATATACATGTATTTGAAATTCCTTGAAATTTTCTCTATTTGGTCAAAGTATACATACATTATACCTTTGAAAGTTTGGTATGATAACAACGAAAAATAAAAAAGATATGATTGTTAATGAACAATGCACCTTTTTTTACAGAGGGTAATTCTTTTAAATATACCAAGCCATTCTACACCTGATTGCTGTTCACCAGTCACACTAGTATGTGATTATTTTCATAGATAAAAATATGAAAACATGTTAATGTGACTTCTTGCTAAAAAAAACCTCAAAATGGCTGCCAGAAAAATATGGCTGCCCAAAAGATAATCAGCTCTAGAACTTGATATCCTTTATCATGTGTGCAAATTTGGAGACAATCCGACAAGCGGTTTTCGTAAAATGGTGATGACAAGATTTTCCGAAAAACCTACAAAATGGCCACCAGAAAACAAGATGGCCACCCAAAAGTTAATCAACTCTAGAATTTGATATCCTCTTTCAACGATCACAACGACTTTATATTTTGAATCTCTACTGATACCCATTCAAATAACATCATATTGAGAAATAACATCATTTATTCCATAATAACATGTTTTCCCCAGGAAAATAATGGAATAAAATTGATATTCAAAAATCCTATATCCCAAAAAATCCCAAAAACAGATCCCATATCAGCCAAAAGCCGATATTGGATCCCATATCAGCAAAAATACCGTATCAGATCCTGTACCAGAACTATTCCCGGTAATTTCTCTTGGGTTTTATTTTAGAAAATAATTATAGAATAAATAGGTTATTGATGGTCCTGATGCATTCTGATACTCATAGCATCTTTCTGTTTCACCTGAAACATGCTCTGATATTATGAGGCATATTCTCTGATCGGAGCACATCAGTTGGAAAAAGTCATAACTGTCAATAAGTGTGATAGTTATCATTTAATCATTTACCTTAATGTCAATACATTACATAATAGTGCAATAACGTCATTTCTAAGGGGTAATATAGTGAAATATTGGACCGAGGGCCGAAGGCCCAAGGTACAATATTTCACTATATTGCTCGCAGAAATGACATTATTAGTATTATTACCACCGTTAACGACCAGGGTTGAAATAGCAAGAAAATCTTACGCACTGAACGATATCTAATTTCCCGGGGAAAATTTGCCGGTCCAGAATATATTCTAGACTGGTCCATATGGACCACCACTATGACGTCACACATTTATCAGGTCACTATATATTAAAATGAATGCCTTCTAAACTAGCACTAAAACCCTTAGAACTGGCCCGGCAAGGTGGTAATAATAGGCATTGTATGTAACAGCAGATATTACCACAGGCACATGTACGCATTAGTTAAATGACCAAAATTAGATGAAATATGAGTTTGGATGAAAGATCTCAAAAATCCTTAATTTTGGGCTCTCTTGGATCGCCAAATCAAGCTCATTATATCATGGCATCTCAGGGCTGAGAAGGAATGAGATGTCATAGTTTATTATGATGGTCCTGATGGAATATGAATTTTTTCCTGTGAAAATAAATATATGCTATCGCCCTCGGTCAATATGATATTTTCCTTGGCAAATATCATTTCCATGGCCAATATCATATTTTCCCAGGGAAAAAATTTCATATTCCATTCCTCTCATTAAAAAATCTCTCTAAATTCCCTGTTTGAAACATATCCTACACTAAGGGCTGATGTGAAAAAGTCACTCCAACCTCCCGATTAGATCTTTAATGCTCTACCAGTTGAGCTACGGAGCCGACTGGCTTTTCCACATCAACATAAGAATATAATAGACAAGATGCGAGTAGGAATAATCTTGATTTACATCATTAAATATTCAAAATTCAATCAAAGTGATGTCATATTTGAAATCTACATGTCAAAGTACATCCAGAAATATGGTTTCAAAAATTTGCATAACTATTACTATTAGATACATGTACATAAGGATTATATTAATAATAACTTAAGTTCATTTACTTCAGAGTAACATGTTTTATTTTCGACGTTTCACCAGTAATCCAACTAGCTTTTTCAAGATTCAAAATGGAAGAACACAGTTATATTATTTATGACGTAATAATTGAACAATACAATACCTAGGTAACAATAAACAATACAATTATAAACAATGACAATTAACTATGACAAAAAACTATGACAACAAACTATGACAATAAACTACACATAGAAACACCAATGTTTTATATATAAAACTATGGCTAGGAAACAATTGAAATATCAATATAATTCATAGAAGTTTATAAAATACAGGGCTTATAGGATATCCTGCATCCCTGTTCAACATTGGTTTATACTGCTTTATATAAACTGCCTCTTTAACTTTACGCTTGAGATTATTATTTTCTGTATCTATCACTGAGACATTTTGCCAGTCAATTGTATGATCATAATCAAGGGAATGTTCTTTTATTGCAGATGCCATTACATCACCATTCATTGTAATCCTTTTATGTTCTTTAATTCTTGTTCCTAAATCACGCCTGGTTTCACCTATATAACACCCCTGACACTGCTTGCATTTAATCTTGTATATAACATTGGATCGTTTTTCTGTTTCCACATTGTCCTTTAAATGTACTAGTTGATCACGTAAGGTCGTAGACGATTTAAAACATGCCCGGATTTTATGTCTTTTAAAAATGCGTCTCAGTTGGTTGGATATATTCGGAACAAAAGGAAGCACACCGTTCCTTTTACCTCTGTAGATTGTGTAGGTTGTGTCCTTCTAGGTTTGTTTATTACCAATGATTCACCTGTCATAGTTAATTGTCATTGTTTATAATTGTGTTGTTTATTGTTACCTGGGTATTGTATTGTTCAATTATTACGTCATAAATAATATAACGTGTACTTCCATTTTGAATCTTGAAAAAGCTAGTTGGATTACTGGTGAAACGTCGAAAATAAAACATATTACTCTGAAGTAAATGAACTTAAGTTATTATTAATATATCATCAGAGTGATGAATCTACACAGAAAAGGATTATATTGAATATATATAATAACTGAATATTATATACGGTAATTGAACCACTAAAACAGATGTAATTTAAGTTAAAGGTAACTTTCTACTATACCCACCATGCTAGCTGACCCAAATGAGCCACCTGGTGGTGAAACTGGTAACTACCTATACTCGCATCTGCATTATTGATATTCAAAACATCCCGTATCAGATCCATTATCAGCCAAAATCCCATATGAGAGGCCTAATTCATGTAAGCTCCGCAAGCTAGCGTGATCGTGGTGTATTTGCGGACCCATTATATATCCACATTTTATTGCGTTGCGTGGTATTCACAAAGCTATCTGCAAATCCGTCGACTTTCCGAATGTAATCTCCGTGTCCGCAATCCATGTCCTTGATGACTGTGTCACCTATTAGGACACCAGTCACAAATGTTAGTTTGACTTTTAGTGTCCTTTATAAACCAAAATCTCGGGTTGACATTTTTCATCAAACAATGCCATTTTAGAATATTTTTTACTTCTAAATTATGGTTTTACATGAAAATACTGTAAGCGCCTTTGCATTCATATAACCGAGCCAGGAAAATTCTAGCAATATGCATAATAATTTACAATAGACAAAAGAATGCATATCTTTGTAGTATTTCAGTTTGTCAAAAATCCCTTGGTGGATTTTGCCTCTTAGAATTCGTTTACGTCTCACGTTTCTCAAAATTGCTTCCAAGAGGGACATAATACTGATATCCAAATTGACCATAATTAAAGTTGAGGTTTTACCTCAACCTTAAAAACCCTATAAAGTTTTTCTGAAATTGATGCTATTGCATCCATAAGTGAACGTCTATTTCACATTCCAATTTTTCTTTTTTCATTGGGAAACTTAACTAGATGAAAGGACATTATACAAGAAAAACACATGTACATATTTCTATCGCTGAAATGTAATGTTGAATGGGTTCTCAAGATGATTTATTTACTCTGAATTTTCAGCAAATGACTTGCGGTAAGTATAGAGGTACCACACAATATTGGCATAATTCTCGCTGTACCCAAAGATATCTGCAGTAATTCTAACTGTGTTCCTTTCGTGAATTAGTTGGGAAATCGTGCAGGCTTGCAGAGCTTTCATACATCAGGCCTCTGATCCTGTATTATTGGATCCTGTATCAGTCCAAATCCCATATCAGATCCCGTATCAGAACTATTCCGGGGAATTTCAAATTATTTCCATTTTTTAAACTTGAAACTAAAAGTTGAAAATGTAGTTTGATAAATTCAATTGCATCATTTAATGTTAACAGATCACTTTTCACCATTGACTTAACAGGTGGTTTATTAGTTGAAAAAATTGCTATGCAAATATATTATATTTGCCTCGGGATAATCCCAATATCCTGAACCGAATATAGGATAATCTCTATATATATAAATTCAATTATATTCTTATAAGCGGTCAATTTGAAATGTAATTGATTGATTTTTTAACAACATTAAAATATTGACTTTGACCCTTCATCTGCAAAAGTAGCTTCAATTGGTGAATCAAGTTCAAAAACTCCAGTAAAATCAGGAGTTCCTCAAGGAACAGTTCTTGGACCACTCTGTTTCCTTGTTTATATCAATGATATGGGCAATAACCTATCATCCTCAGCCAGTCTTAAGCATTTTGCTGACGACAGCCTTTTATTCATGACAGTCGAAAGCAAGCAAGATGCATTAACACTACAGGAGAGTCTTGATTAACTGGTCTCCTGGGCATCAACATGGCAAATAAAATTCCATCCATCAAAATGCTATGTGCTAAATATTCACAAAGGTAAATCCCCTATCATTCACAATTACACCATGCTAGGGGAAAACTTTAAGTCGGTAACACACATCCCATACCTAGGTATTGACATCACAAACAACTTACTCTAGACTACACATATTCAAACTATTGTATCCAAAGCCAATAAGGTGCTTGGATTTCTCAGGGGCAACCTCCATCAATGCCCTGAAAAAGTAAAGGCTCAGGCGTATAAGTCACTAGTCAGGCCTAATTTAGAGTATGCCAGTTCGGCATGGGATCCATACCGACAAAAAGATATTGATATGTTGGAACAGGTACAGAGAAGAGCAGCCAGGTTTGTAACCAAATGTCACTCAAGGGAACCAGGCTGCGTCACCAAAGCTCTTCAAGACCTACAGTGGGAGCCACTGAAGGAGCGTCGAGAGGTTGCTAGAGTTTTCCTTTTCTACAAAGGAAAGCAGAACCTAGCAGCCATCCACGTGCCTCCATACTTCCGCCAACAGATCAATACCAACACTAGGTTGTATCATCCTTCTAAGTTCATACAACCATCAATTAGAAGGGATGCGTCCATACAAATTTAGCTATTTCCCTAGGACAATAGCTCAATGAAACACTCTACCCGGTGACATCTTAGTAGTTTTAAATCATCATACTATGCCTATGTCAATAACTGCAATTAAATAGGTATGTTTTTAATATAGATCTATGTTTTAATGTAAAGGGTCCCCAGTGCAAAGCAACAAGCCTACACTACTGGTAAAGAGGGGTGATGTCAACGTGGTAGCCTGACAGTCGCCCCAGGGTATTTCAACATAAAGGAACTTCCTAGGGGGGTACAGGGGCCAACCAGGAAGGTTCCTTTCAATTTTAAAATGAGTTGTAAACCATAGATCTATTTTTAAATGTTAAGGTTTTAAATTATATTCTATTCAAATTCTATCACTGTTAAATTATATATCTGCTTTATATGGGCTTATTAGCCTTTTGCAGTTATTGACATAGATATAGACAATTGCAATTGATGTTCAATTCATTATTGCTTTCAGGAAATACAGTTTGGCATCTACCAAGCCTCGATTCAACCTCTTCAACTATGACATCAGAGATCGCCATCACAGACCTTGGCAACCTTGATGCTGCGATTTCAGTTCAGGCTGCAAAACCATTTATCTTTTATAGAGATATCAATAATTCTAACATGGTACATGAAATCATCACTTCTGCTGAAGATAGTGTGTACCACAGAAGTCTAAACATCCCACAAAATATTTTTATCAAAGCACCATCTATTATAACTGGTGCAGTTTATTTTGCTCCGACTAATACTTATGTATTTTTCTATTGTGACCAGTACTTCTATTATGACATAAGTGAAAAGACTATTATCTCCAAGGGGACAATTACTAAACCAACAGGATATTGATAACTGTTTGATGTTTGGATTGTTTTTTTGTCTCACACATTATTTTATTTTGAAAACTAAGCTTATATTCGGGAATGCAACTCTCGGCTGTCGGCTATCGGATTGGCTTTGCATAAAAAACCTCCTACCTCGCAACCACCTACCCACATACATGTGACATGATACAGTCTTTGAAGGGTTCAATTTTAAAAATTATTAAGAAGATTATTAGAATTATTATTAGATTATTTAAGAAATAAAGACCGAAGGGGTTATATCATCGAATACACCCGCAGGGCTAGGCACAAACGTTTTCTGTACCCCGAACGACCGAAGGAAGTGAGGGGTTCGAAAGCTTTTGTGCCTAGCGCCAAGGGGTATATTCAACAATATTACCCCTGCTCTGAGGTCTATATTACGATTCGAACATGAAAACTCACCAAATTATTTCGAATATTCATCATGGTCCACCATTACTACGACCCACCGTTATGACGTCACACATTGCACGTATTAAAGGAATATTCCTTGCCAGACCCTTTCTCTCTTGATATGGTAGCTATAATCATATATATAGTTTCCATATTTAGCAAAACATGGGAAAATGTTTTAATATGGTCAATATTGATCATTTAAAAATCTAGTGCTTATTTCCAGTGAGCTGCCATCTTTTTAGATTTCTTGCAGGAAGTGATGTCATCAACTCTCAACTTCTATAACCTTGCCCATAACAGTATAGGAAAGTAGCACAAAATCACTTCTAGACAAGTGATCATTACTTTCTGTGCAAAAATATTTTCAGGGCTTGTCAACTTAGAATAAAAGAAGAGATTTTCAGAAGGATTAAATAAGATACAAAGTTGAAAAAGAATATTTAGCTGGTTTTGTAAGTCTTAATAGCTCCTCACCTAATGCTATATGCAAAGTTGAGAGTCGATGACATCACTTCCTGTGTGAAATTTTAAAAGATGGCAGCTTACTGGAATTGAGCATCACATTTCTAAGTGATCAAATTTGACCATATCAAAACATTTTTGCGTGTTTTGCTAAATGTGGCAAGCATATATATGGTTATAACTACCATATGAGGAGAGAGATGGTTTGGCAAGGAATATTCCTTTAACTGGGTTATTGATCTCGAATATAACCCAGCTGACGCATTGACTTTATTTACAGTTTATAGAAGGCGTAAATACGTCATGTTTGAATAGAAGTTATTCAATCTTAGTTGTTGAATTATACAATTAATGCACCTATATGCCTTTATTTATGGATCAGTCAACTATCCATAGCCATAAAATAAAGCCAGAATTGCAAAAATGTTATAGGAATTCCGTGAAAGACAAGTGACAAAATGCTTCTTGGACGAGATCAAATGACTTTGACATATTCTTTAACCTTCCCTTTTTGCAATTTAACAGTCAAAGCAAGTATACATACCATATTTAAGCAGATCTCGAACAAATTCAAAAAAATATTTTGTGATTGATAAAATCATTGATTATAAAACCATGTGTGAATATTTCAATTAGTCAGATTTTGCCGTGGACTCAATCTAAAATGCTTCTACTCGTAAATGATCTTCTAACGCTTACTATGATTTCTATTAGTAATGTTTTGACTTCCCGGCTTCATAAAAAGAACACTATCACCATTTACTCCATAATTGAGCATAAACTAAGAATGTCGATTAATAATTCTTCAAAAAATTTAAAAATTGCACCTTTCAAAGACTGTGTCAAGACTCACATACGTTGGTACAAGGTTTTTATACAAAACCAGACTGCCCGATCAACAAAAATCATTTTGAGAAATCAAAAGCAGACATGAAATCAAAAAAGCTTAAATTATAAACATTTCTGCAATTCCGGCTTTGACTAGACAGAATGACAGATCCATGAATAGAGGCATATGGGTGCATTAATTCATCTATAATTCATCATAAACTAAGATTTAATAACTTCTTTAAAACTGAACCCTTCAAAGACTGTATCATGTCCCACGTACATGGGTAGGTAGATACGAGGTAGGAGGTTTTTTATACAAAGCCTACCGAATTAATCTATTATTTTATGACCAATATGAATAAAATAGTGGCAGGTACTATTCATATTTAAATGAGTTGCCCATAAAATAGTACACTGTAGGTCCGGTAGCAGACAGCTAAAATTTGCATTCGCTAACACAAGGTAAGATTGGAGGACTGTAGCCTTGGCAGATGTTTGTAGCAATGAAAAACTATAACGGATATTGAATAAGAAACCAACTGATATTAAATAACAGACTGATATATTAAACAAACATATTGAAATTTATTGCTTATATGTTAATATCATAGATTAACAAGGGATTTAAGCCCAGGGCTCAATGAATTGTCATGGTGGACAATTTGAATGAGACTTAGAATGAGGGATGCAACAAGGGAATGCATCTACTGAACCAAGTACTGCATCTTCTGAACCAAGTACTTCATCTTCTGAACCAAGTAATTCATCTATTGAACCAAGTACTGCATCTACTGAATCAAGTACTTCATCTATAGAACCAAGTGCTTCATCTACTGAATCAAGTATATCATCTATTTAACCAAGTACTGCATCTATTGAACCAAGTACTGATCTACTATTGAACCATACTACATCTTCTGAACCAAGTGCTTCATCTCTTGAGCCAAGTGCTGCATCTATTGAAACAAGTACTGCATCTTCTGAACCAAAATACTTTATTTAACCAAGTTCTTTATCTGTTGAACCAAGTGCTGTATCTACTAAACCAAGTACTGCATCTATGATACCAAGTACTGCATCTTCTAAACCATTAATACTTCATATTTAGCCAAGTACTTCATCTATTGAATCAAAGAACCTCAACTATTGAACTAAGTGCTGTATCTACTGAACCAAGTACTTCATCTACTGAATCAAGTACTTCATCTACAGAACCAAGTACTTCATCTATAAAACCAAGTACTTCATCTACTGAACCAAGTGCTTCATCTACTGAACCAAGTACTTCATCTATAGAACCAAGTGCTTCATCTATTGAACCAAGTACTTCATCTACTGAATCAAGTATATCATCTACTGAATCAAGTATATCATCTATTGAATCAAGTACTTCATCTACAGAACCAAGTACTTCATCTATAAAACCAAGTACTTCATCTACTGAACCAAGTACTTCATCTATAGAATCAAGTTCTTCATCTATTGAACCAAGTACTTCATCTACTGAATCAAGTACTTCATCTACTGAATCAAGTACTTCATCTACAGAACCAAGTACTTCATCTATAAAACCAAGTACTTCATCTACTGAACCAAGTACTTCATCTATAGAATCAAGTTCTTCATCTATTGAACCAAGTACTTCATCTACTGAACCAAGTACTTCATCTATAGAACCAAGTGCTTCATCTATTGAACCAAGTACTTCATCTACTGAACCTAAGCAAAAGCCCAATCAAGGCTAGCACACCAGACACGAAGAGTCCATTAAATCATCCTGTTTCTACAATTCATTGCTTTACTTTTTTCATATGTAGCACAAAATTTTGAAATACATGTATCACTAGAAATAGAATATAAAGAGAAACGTAAAAAACAACTATTTTGATCATGATGTGTATAATATGTTAAAAGAGGGAGAAAACAACAGAACGGCCAACTTAAAATTATGAAATGAAGAGCAGGGTAATCAATTTCAATGAATCTTGAAATAACCAATCATCTGTTGAAAAATATAGAATGCATATCCTTCCTTTATACTGTGACTCAAACTTTTCATTAATATATTTGCTCCGTGTTTTTTTCATCATAATCCTTGGAAAAACTAGACATCTAAGATTGCAAGCAATCTCATGGAGGACACCTATAGATGTGCGTTGTGAGCCTGCCATTGAAGTTAAAAAAATAGTACTACGGAAAAACGGGGTTCCGGACGTCAATAAAGAGATTTTGGCACAGATCTGAGTAGCATATAGCTCGTTCTACCTTCTGCAACTGATTTTTCAATAACCAGAGACACCCGGTACTAACTCACCGGGGCGTATCGAAACCAAAACGCCCCGCAAAACCATTAATATGAATTTCAAACCTACCCTTTCTTTGGAAAATCAATGATTGTGAGTTGCACAGTACAACGCTTTTCTTCAAACTTGTTCCATTAAAACCTTCAAAGAAATACCTTTCACTCGAGACATTGCTTTTGTGTACAGAGTCACTCGTTTTAGCGGTGTCTAGGTCTCCAGATGTTAAAAGATACAAATCTTCAGAGATTTCAACCAAAAGCTTCGATATATCGCCAGTTCTTTTATATTCTCCCCCATGTTTTGCACAAGGACTCCCATAACAACCCTCCATCTCTGCATCAACATATTTATTACATTAATACACAGAGCTGTCAAGTGTCCCGCCGCGAATGGCGGGATTATCCCGCGAATTTGATCAAAATTAGGCTAATTCGCGTGTCCCGCAATGTCCCGCGAAGTCCCGCAAATGTGGCTTTGACCTCCGCGAATTTCCGAAATTGTTGCAATCCCCTATATTGTGATTATCTTATCTTATATAAGAAGCTAAGTTTTTGCACTTTTGAGGTGTTAAGTTTAGGCTACCTAATTTTAAGTACCTAGCATGCTGTTGTTTGGTATCAAAATAAAGGGGAAGGGTTCAACTTTCATTTTAATTACGAAAATAGGGATGTACAGTACGGCCCACGACTAACTTTCATGTAAGGCCATGCTTCAGCGCACCTATAAAATTGGCTCGCTGCAATGAGAAACTCTCTGTGTTCAAACTCTCTCAGCGACTCAGCGCGACGCTGTTTGCGACTCAGAGCATAGATACTTGCGCTGTGTTATAAATAGCATCGCGCTACGGCCAATTTATGCTTGTCCCGTGTTACTATTAATTACCACTGGTCAATCAGAGAGCGTCGTGGCGTGCTGAACTAATACTCGGTCTTCAGCGCAATTAATAACTTTAATTCAAACTTCTAATGTATCACAAATCGTGTTTGCTTGTACCAATTTTTAAAGTAAGTCTAGATTTAAAAAATATCCTATTTACAGTACTGTAGATAATCAAAACACAGTACCTCTTCAGAAATCGCATTCAGTGCAAACTGCACCTGAAGTGTAAGGCTTATTTCAACATGAAAAGTCTAGATCACAACATTTTCCTTCATGGCTTATTCCTGATTTCTTACTAGGATTTTTATTATTCCGAAGCTTTAAAAAACGCCGAAAGCAAGTCAAGAAAACGGTGGGTATAACAATATGGCACAACTTTATCGTTGTGACAGTTAACATAATAAAATGTCCAAATAATAAATTAGAAAGTGAGGTTAACTTGATCAAGTTCAGCACTTCTGAAAATCTCACTATCTCTTTTTTGAAAATGAATACCAATTGTATATATGTAGTTGTAATGAAACATTGATCTTGAAATGTAAAAATCTTTAAACAACATTCAGCTAGCTTTCGCGAATTCAGTCGCCAGTTGTTGGCGGACGGATTAATCGTTATTTAGGGCAAACTCATTTAAATATGAATATGAATAGTAGCAGGATATTAAATGAGTTATCCATAACAATAGCGATGAATTCGTCAGACAATGACAAAGTCAATCGAGCTTCTTACTTAAAACAAGTACGTCTTCCTTTACTTAATTTTCTAAAAAAAGAATATAAAATAAATCTTGTCAATGGTATGGAGCAGTTAATGTTAGGGAGCATAAAATCATTTTGCTCCCTAACATTGACAAGAGTTATTTTATATTTTTTTAGAAAATTAAACAAAGGAAGCCGCACCTGTTTGAAGAAAGAATTTTTTCAATCAGTATTTAGACTATCTTGGATAATAATTAGAAGCCTTCGTTAAAATACGTTAAAGAGTTATAATGGAAAGACGATAATTCCCAGTGGAGGACGTTAGCGCCTCTTTTAGTAACTTCGTATTAGATTATAAAATAATTCCGACGAATTTCGTGCAGAAGCACGATTGAAATTGTCATTGCATGTGCTGGTTCATTTTCTCTGCGAATAAACAGATTTTCAATTAAAAATATATTGTGTGAAAATCTTGAAATATCTAGTAAAAACGACCTGCTCCCTAACATTGACTAAATTAGACGATGACACCCCGTGATTACGCCATTCGTCCACTTCCTTGTTTTTATAGCTGCGGATGTGTATCACAATAAAAAAATATTATATCCCTTCATTTGTCCATGTCTAACAATTCCAGCTTCGGAACCACATTGGGGATGTCCTCTTACTACTCCCGCCCCCCCCCCCCCTCTCTAGATTCGCCAGTGACATCATAGCTTGTTGCCAATTCATTTATATTATTTCGAAGGAGGTAGCCCATGTACCTGGACCTATGTATCACTCGCTGACCCCAGAATTATCCAAATTCCGAATAACTTTTCTTTAAAAGTTGCGCTGGGGAGATAGCATCAAACCCACATGTTGCCCCTCTGGGTCTGAGAGACTTCAACCAAATGTTGTCCAAACGCAAAAACTGATAGATAAGACAATCAGGTATGGGATGCTTTCCCCGATCTAAAAATCCAAATTAATAAATCTCAATATTTCTTTTATCTTTTGTTAAATTGCGTGTATTTACATAACGGGAAACACTACACGACTACACGTATTCCCCCCCCCCCGCCCCCGTCGCCCCGGGTTACAGTATATTAGTGTTACTGTAACGGGTACTTGTTGGAGACAGATTGATCATGACTGATTGCTTTAACGAAAGTGACTTACAATTATCTTAAAGTTCTTCCCTTTGATATTTGTTTATTTGTAGGCTAGTGAAAGTAATGATTTAATGTCAGACACTTGATTAATATGATTACTCTCTTAGTTAAATACTGTACTCTTTCATCTGTATTCCTATTTTATGATGACACTCAAACTAAAATTATTAACGTTATTGTAAGGGTCTGATTATCTACACCGATTTTACTTGATATTGATTTGTTATTTTTATCTTGGAAAAGATTATAAAAATATTTCAACGATCATTAATCTATAATCATGATTATATTTCCCTAAACAGGGGATGTTTACTTTACAACCTCTGATTACATTGGATCATGGCGTCTGTGGGGAATGTACTAAAAACCCTTCGACCTACGACCCTTCGACCCTACGACTTACTGGGTGTCAAGAATTTTTTTTGGAATATATTTTATTGAAAAACCCTTCGACCTCTGATTTCCCAGTCCAGTTTACTAAATGATTACGTATAGTTCCAACTTGAGCTCCCTGTGCACGCAAATACGCATTTTACCTGGTAATTGTCAAGCAAAAATGTTTCAGTAGAAAAGTTTCTAAAAAAGTTCGTCTACACAGCAAAAATACGAACGCCGAAAAAAAAACGTACGCATTTCGTTCGGACTTTTCACGCGAATTATGTATATGTCACGCATTGCGTTCGAAATTTTTCGTCTTATTTTACTTTTTTACTAAAACTTGAAAAGTAGTTGAACGATTTTGAGATCAAAAGTTCGATGGGATTTGCTCCACCTCGCGTTGCTGTTATCTAGTTCTGAAATGTTTCATATCTAGGTCTAAAAAATATCGTAAAGGCTAGAGTACCGACAATTGTCAAATAAATTGTCGGTACGGGAGATATGCTGTGTTTACACGCTAGAGGACCGACAAATATTGATTTTCGAATTTTCTGGCGCATGCGCAATGCGCGGGGGGGATATTTCAGATATCATACGGATATTTGGGAACAAGTGCAAAACCCGGGGAGGGCATTAGCCCCGGTTACCCGGGGATTACCAAACCCAGTCAAATAATGGTAGCCCGGGAACGGGGAATGGTAGTAAACGTTGAAAACCCAATAAAAACATGAACAAGTAAGACGTTCAAGAGCTATAAATGCAGAGTAAACGGCTATATATATTCTAAACAGACAGGATATTTCTCCTGAGCCGATCAGGCGTAGAAAGGGGCGTTTGCTAGCAAATTGCTACCCATTAGATAGAAGAAAATAGCTAGAATGTTCTTTATTTGAAGCTTATGGTATGAGGTTCCATATCCATCCGCCAAAAGGTATGAGCCCTATATAGTCCATTTAAAAACCTGTGGTATCATTCTAAATAACCCATAGTTGGCTTCTAGGGTACCTAGTATGCCACTATTTGGTATCAAAATAAAGAGGAGTTCAACTTTCATTTGAATTACGAAAATAGCGATGTAGGTGAAAATAGTTCCGAACGTGAGCATGTTTACTACGCGTTTGCCCGTCATATCAGAATTGAGGAAGTGGTAGCAAACGCAAGTTACAATAAACGGACGCTGATATCTCAAAAAGTAACCTGACTCCCTATAATTTGATGTAGGTCAATCGAACCCCTATATGGACAGGTGCATTTTGATATATAACACTATTGGGGGTAAGCTTCAATTTTTGTCGAAATAAATTATGGCTCACTACAAGTTAATGCCTGTACGATTCCATACTGCAAAAGAAGCACTATGCCCCCCCCTCAAATGAAAAAAGTAGGTCCTGCCGGGATTCGAACTCGGGACCGAGTGTGTTCGAGTCGTGCTCCCTAACCAGTGCCACTAGGCTATAAGTGATGAGGTTATTTCGAAAAGTAAAAGTAGTGGATTTATTTATGAAATTGTCGGCTCTCTAGCAAAAACACGTAGCAGCCACTTGCGTACCGTCAATTGTCGGTTCTCTATCTGGCACTACTAGGTGACGATAGAGTGCCGACAATTGTCGGTACCCCAGCAAATACCCCTGGACAGTCTTCAGTACCGATATACTGAGGAGGTAAGAAACGTTCACATTCGAATGTGCTTGAATACATTAAACCTGCACATCGCTCCAAAACGCAATATGTTGACATATATTGTTTTTACATTTTTAAGCTCTAATATAAAGTTTATGTAAATAAAAAAAAAATTATCTGCGTAATGTCAAAGAACAATCATTTAGTTAAAAAAAATAAAAAGGCGAATGCGGGATTAGAACCCGGGCCTCCCGCGAGCATTCTTCCGCTAGACCACCGTGATTTTATGATTGGTGGGAGTAATTAAACGCTACTAATTTTGAATGCTATGATTCGGAAGTGACGTCACGTTCTTCATTTAGAAACCTTTCCAAAATCACATCGTCGGCTCCCGGGGCCGGCTCCGATCGAAGTCCAGCTTTAAATATCTTTAACTCTCTTGGGACAGATTCTTAAGTTCTATACACAAAGTAATATTTCCAGCAACTTCATATGGACTGAGAAATATCTAGAACGAGGTCGAAGGGTTTTTATAAAAATATATTTCAAAAATTCTTGACACGCTGTAAGTCGTAGGTCGCAGGGTCGAAGGGTCGAAGGGTTTTTAGTACATTCCCGTCTGTGGATATTGTTTAAGTTTAGAATATTTAGTCTACTATTTATTTTCTTAATTGCCTTGAGTACTGCCTTGAAATATACATTCACGACAAGTCAAATCCATGTCTCGTATCCTAAAAAGGCGAATTTTAGTTTGTGCATTAATCTCATTGTGAAAATTAAGTTTGAATGTATTTCGGTTTGTCACTCATTCTGAAAGTCCGCGGCCTGAGGTGACTGCATTCCAGGCCCGGATTCCAGGAAAGAAGGGACTTTCATGAAACCACCCCGCAATTAAAGATCAAGGCCAGTTATATTTCTTATATGTCCTTTGTAATCAAAGATAATAGGCCAATTAAAAGTTCACACGTCATAAAAGTCTTTCAAACTGTAGTGACTAAGATCTGAGATTAAGATTAAGGCAGAATCAGATCTATATAGGGGTGACAAAATTGCAAGCAATACGTACTATTATTCCTTACAATCTCAAAGACAATATTTCCCAAAAGATTCATGATATGTTATAAATTGGTGAAGTTATTGTGGATTCAAAGTGCAAAAATAGGTGAAGAATGTTTTAATTCTCCCAAATAATAAGAATGGTAACCATTCGTATAGAAAAATAATACATTATTGTAAAAATCTTTAGTTTTCCTGAAATAAAATGCGCACTTTGGGTATTTTTAGAGAATAGACATGACAAGGAATGACATGAGCCAGAAATATTCTAACATTGAAACAATTTTTGTCTTCATTCACGTAGAGAGAGGCCGGACATCCCGATCCTGTAGCGGATCTTCTCCCTTATATGTTGGTCATTATAAGGGCCCAAGATGTTTCGAACTCATGGGGGTATCCCATGATTGTTCTTCCTCAGCGGCCGAAAGAGAGTTCTATATGTGATTGGATTGTGAATGATAATGCTGTTTTATTTCTATCATTCGTTGTTTTTTAATAGGATTCCCGTATACGTTTTTGTCGGGAGGGGGGTGGTTGTTTATGCGTATTGGTTTATTGCATAAAGGCGTGGTCAGTTTATTGATAAATTTTGGTTTGGTTTAGTTTGTGGTTAGGCCATATGGTTATGTATTTTATATGTTGATATTGTGTGTATTTAAAGGGTTGTTTGCTTGTTCGTGTTTGGTTGTATCTTGTGGTATATTGTGGTGTTTTCAATTTGTTGAGTTGGTGTGCGTTTGGCGGTGATTGTGGTAGGTTAAGGGTGGATGAATAGCTTTTTGGTGGTTCAGGTGGTTTGTTCGGTGTTTCAGCTTTCCGTTGGTATATGTGATATGTTGTTAGTATATCTTGTTGTTGAGATATTAACTTAAATGTAGGGTTTGATGGCCCGTATTTCAAATATTTTGATTTTCCCATATTTGTGATTTATCGGGAGGGTGTATGCGTATTGGTTAATATTGTATCAGGGTATGGTCAGTTCAATGTTGTAACTTTATTTGGTTGTTTTGTTCATTGTTTCAGCTTCATGGTCAGGTATATGTTATGTTCATATTGTGTGTGTTAGAAGAGTTGTTAACTTTTCCGTGTTTGGTCGCGTTTTGGTGTTTTCGGCATTTTGCAGTATTTTCGATTCGTTGAGTTGGTTTGAGTTTGGTGGTGACTGGGGTGGGTCTATGGTAGATAAGTTGTCTTTTGATGGTTCAGGTGGCTTGCTTGATGTTGTTGCTTTCTGTTGGTGTGTGTATTATGTTGGTGGCATCTCTTGTTGTTGAGATATTAACTTGAATGTAGGGTTTGATGGCCCGTATTTCAAATATTTTGATTTCCCATATATTTGTTTTATCGGGAGGGTGTATGCGTGTTGGTTAATTGCATCAGGGTATGGTCAGTTCAATGTTGTAACTTTATTTGGTTGTTTTGTTCATTGTTTCAGCTTCATGGTAAGGTATGTTATGTTCATATTGTGTGTATTAGAAGAATTGTTAACTTTTTCCGTGTTTGGTCGCATTTTGGCGTTTTCGGCATTTTGCGGTATTTTCGATTTGTTAAGTTGGTTTGAGTTTGGTGGTGACTAGGATGGGTCGACTATGGTAGGTAAATTGTCTTTTGATTGTTAAGGTGGCTTGTTTAATGTTTCAGCTTTCTGTAGGTGTGTGCATTATGTTCGTGGCATATCTTGTTGTTGAGATATTAACTTAAATGTAGGGTTTGATGGCCCGTATTTAAAATATTTTGATTTTCCCATATTTGTGATTTATCGGGAGGGTGTATGCGTATTGGTTAATATTGTATCAGGGTATGGTCAGTTCAATGCTGTAACTTTATTTGGTTGTTTTGTTCATTGTTTCAGCTTCCTGGTCAGGAATATGTTTTGTTCATATGTTATGTTCAAGTTAACAACGAGTTTAGTTTTCGCTGCTTTGGTTTTGTGTGTTTTATGAGTGTTTGAAAGGATGTATTGTTTTTTGGTTTTGTAAAGTTTGTTGTTGCGTTTCCTAGCCATATGCCCCATGAGTTCGAAACATCTTGGGCCCTTATAATGACCAACATATAAGGGAGAAGATCCGCTACAGGATCGGGATGTCCGGCCTCTCTCTACGTGAATGAAGATAGGGAATAACACACCAATGTCATTACCCTAGGATCTACCAAATATACACGACCCGTCACATGAGTACTGACGGTGGTTAGGGGAAGCTTAGCTACTAGACCTTGTCTCCCAGGCCCCCCGAACGAGACCTCTCACCATTAATACAGATTGCATGACATATGCGTATTTACTACAGGTGATGTCTCAGGACATTGTCTAAGTCACCACTCCCAAAAACTACGGGCTATCAAACCCTACATTCAAGTTAATATCTCAACAACAAGATATGCCACGAACATAATGCAAACACCAACGGAAAGCTAAAACATTAAACAAGCCACCTGAACCATCAAAAGACAATTTACCTACCATAGACCCATGCTAGTCACCACCAAACTCAAACCAACTCAACAAATCGAAAATACCGCAAAATGACGAAAACACCAAAACGCGACTAAACACGAAAAAATCAACAACTCTTCTAATACAAACAATATGAACATAACATATACCTGACTATGAAGCTGAAACAATGAACAAAACAACCAGATTCAATTTCAACATTGAACCGACCATACCCCGATGCAATTAACCAATACACATACACCCTCCCGATAAAACACAAATAAGTGAAAATCAAAATATTTAAAACACGGGCCATTAAACCTTACATTCAAGTTAATATCTCAACAACAAGATATGCCACGAACATAATGCACACACCAACTGAAAGCTAAAACATTAAACAAGCCACCTGAACCAACAGAAAAAAGATTCACCGACCATAGACATAACCTAGACACCACCAAACTCAAACCAACTCAACATATCGAAAATACCGCAAAATGCCGGAAAACAAAAAATACAACCAAACACGAACAAATTAATACCTCCTCGAACACACAAAATATCAACACAAAATACACATGACAATGAAGCACAAATAATGAACATAACAACCAAACCAAATTCCAACACTGAACCGACCATACCCTAATACAATCAACCAATACACACACATGTTCGATTACAAGAAAATCGAAATATTCAAAATACGGACCACTAAACGGTACATTTAAGTTAATATCTCAACAACAAGATATGCTAGCAACTTATCACATATACCAACGGAAAGCTGAAACACTAAACAAACCACCTGAACCACCAAAATGCAATTTACTCACCCTCAACCTACCAAAGACACCGCCAAACGCACACCAACTCAACAAATTGAAAACACCACAATATGCCAAAAAACAACTGAACACGAACAAGCCAACAAACCTTTAAATACACACAATATCAACATATAACATACATGACCATATGACTTAACCACATACCAAACCAAACCAAATTTATCAATAAACTGACCACGCCTTTATGCAATAAACTAATACGCATAAATAACCACCCCCCTCCCGCCAAAAATGAATACGGGAAACCTGTTAAAATACAACTGAATGATAGAAAAGAAAACAGCATTATCATTCACAATCCAATCACATGTAGAACTCTCTTTCGGCCGCTGAGGAAGAACAATCATGGGATACCCCCATGAGTTCGAAACATCTTGGGCCCTTATAATGACCAACATATAAGGGAGAAGATCCGCTACAGGATCGGGATGTCCGGCCTCTCTCTACGTGAATGAAGATAGGGAATAACAACCAATGTCATTACCCTAGGATCTACCAAATATACACGACCCGTCACATGAGTACTGACGGTGGTTAGGGGAAGCTTAGCTACTAAAGACCTTGTCTCCCAGGCCCCCCGAACGAGACCTCTCACCATTAATACAGATTGCATGACATATGCGTATTTACTACAGGTGATGTCTCAGGACATTGTCTAAGTCACCACTCCCAAAACTAAGCTTTTTATATATTGTAGAATCCCCTTTGGAATAAGTGAATACTGTCTATCTCCTTTTGTTATTGGATGAGGTATGGGGGAGGTTAAGGTATAGAATTCTTCTTGGGAGCGCAAAGAGTATACAAGTTCACACATTAACCCTCGGAGATACAGGTGAAATGTATCAACTGAAGAATCTTGCCATGGGTATAACAAGGTTTGCTTTATGAACTACTTTTAGAGTAAGTGAGTGCTCATTTGATAATGAACAGAGTGGGGTAGTCATTTTAGAATATCCCTTGGAAGCATAAACAAATTAACTATAATCCTTTCATGAATAAATGATGTGTTTTAAAAATACAATATGTGAGTGAGAGTGATGTCCTAATTTCATTCCACGGAAGCACAAACAGCATACAGCTCTACACCTCATCCTCAGAGATGCAACTGAACTTTATGAGCTAGCATTTTTCATGGGTAAAGGGTGTATTTTAGAGTCACTTGTCCCTATTGAAGGATTATAGGGGGGAGCTAAATTAATACTTTTCTCTTGACCATGGATAGAAAATGCTGATATGACCCCCCCCCCCAACAGACTATATTTTGTTTGCAGATTGACAGCATAGATTCAATCCTCAATAGCATTATTTGTCCCCCTCGAAGGAATCCTTGAACTGATAAAATGCACCTGTGTTTCGGAGGGTAATCTCTGCTGCACTAGACAGAACTCATGCTTCAAGGCATCATTGGCACGTAAATTATTGTACTATTAAAGGATTTATTAAATGAAATAATGAGCATACAAATGCAGACTGTTGCACCTGAATAAGAAGCATAAGACATTGACTTATTATGGGAAATTCTTAATAAAATATTAGAAAAAGAAAAACACAAAAACAATAATTCAGCAGAAATAAACAAAGTCAATGTATAAAAAATTCAAAAAAAAACTCTTGATCATTACAAAATTACAACATTTTTCCATAATAACATGGTTTCCCTGGGAAATAAACAGGGAATAGAATTGATGTTCAAAAAATCCAGTTTTAGCTAAAATCCTGTATAAGATGGTATATTCCATCCTGTATCAACCAAAACACTGTATCAGATCCCCATCAGAACTGTTTCCGGGGATTTCTCTCGATTTTTACGTTTCAGAAAAATAGTTACTTGATGGTCAATACTTATCATGAATTCATAAAAATATTTTTAAAATAAACATGTTGTATTGTATATCTTTATTGCCCATAATAAAATGGAGATAGAAATTATATTTCCGGAAAAATAGAATAAATGTACAAATTATAACAAAATTATACATGTAAGACATATAAAATAGCAATTCATCGAGCAAGATGCTCGTGAAGTTGAGTCAGGCACTGTACGTAAGTGTCTCAGAAACAGTCACTGCTAGACCGTGCTTTATATTGGTTGAAAATAATTTGTGCTATCTCTTTTAAGAGTACCATACCTCATAGCACATTGCAACATTGATACTAAACCCTTCGTGCAAAAATTTTGTCAAACTACAAGTAATTTTTTGTAAACATTTTTATATGATGACTGATTAAGACTTCATCATTCTAAAGAAATCTATTAACAAGTCGATATCTAACCACCCTAGGGTCACTGTAGAGATGGAATTGCTAGCAGACTTAGGCAAGGACTGGATCCTTCGCCCAATGTCCCGTTGCGATTTATTGATAGTTTCAATGTCCTTCTGCTGATAATTCACAACTCGGACAGCATAAGTCATACATGAAATGGAATAGATTTTAAACAGTTTAGATGCAGAAATCGGGGTTAGTGATAATATGTATCGAACTATTTTAAGGACAATATTATATTTGTAAAAATTATTAAATGCTTGCCGCTTGCAAACATACAAATATTTCATTGAAATACTTTTACTTTTACACAGTAGTCAGTCTTCATAAGTCTACTCATATCGACTGAGCTATTGCCTACACCTACGCGCCTACACATCCTTATATATTAATTTAATTCTGAGAATGATCAAAACATAAGCACAAAGTTTTATTAAACATGCAGTTAAAATAATTGTAATATTACAATACTAGTATAATTAGCGCAACTTTAGCGCATAATAACACGTGACAGGTTGCCAGTTGCGCTTTCGATTTGATTTTTTTATTATTTTATTGTATTCAGTTTTAAACAGCGGCACTTAGTTAATACTAGTCCAGCAATTAAAAACATACAAGAACATGTTGTGCATAATAATTCATAAAACAATAATTAATAAAAAACATTTAAAGTGCATCCCGGTGATTATGCCCCCCCCCTTTTAAAGGCCCTTATTGGCCCTGATTGTTTATATGATAATAAGGGAAAGAGAACAAAGAGGTCACCATATAAATCAATGGAGAGTAGGACCATAAATTAATAGGACCTCCTACCCTTTTACACCGGTCAGTACATTCATTCCATAATACACTAATAACAAACAAATACCAAAAACATAATTTTTTATTATTTATTTGTATGCATTTTTCTCACCTCAATTGAAGAGATGAGCAAACTTGATTTCCACAATTAACTCTTCATTCGCATAGCCTAGTTCACCAGTTGCAAAAGGCTAATTCCAATAAGGACAATGCTCGTTGATTGCATTTTGCTTGATTGCATAATCATCAATGATCATCAGTTAGCAAACTTGTAATCAGTGGACGCTATGAATTGTGTTTTCCTAAAAGTTTATTTGTCTTTTTGTCCGGGAGGGTTGAGTCCTCAACATTGAGGATCCACATGGACGAGAAAACCAACCACCATACATTACCATAAGTCATACTAAATATTTCTTGATACAGGCCCGTAGCCAGGATTTGCCACTGAGGGGGGGGGGTTCAGTTTTCAAAAAATTCCAGGGAGGGGGTTCACATTTGACAATTTTGGCCCAAATATGGCTAAAATCACTTGAGAAGCGCTCAAAATGGTGAAAACTGCATGATTTTGAAAGAATTTTTGGCCAGGGGGGGGGGGGGTTCGCCCGAACCCTGCAACCCCCCCCCCTGGCTACGGGCCTGCAGATATTAATTATTTTGGATTCTATGGAAAATATGAATACTTTCAACCATGACACTGTTTACTCAAGATTTGAAACAGAGGACTTGGTCTTGTATTGCCAAGTGGATTTTGTAACTTGTAAGAAATGTCTACATGAAAATTAAATCAGCGTCCGAAGTTTTCGTAAGGGTAGCCCAACGAATACGCTTAGTCTATTCCATTTACATTTACATGTGGAAAAAGTATAAATTTCAGTAAAATGCAAAATGTAATAGCCTACATGTACTTCTCTACATTGATAAAGAGCGGCATTATCTAGAGTTCATAGTTGAACTTATATGGAAAGATGAACAACTTTTAAGTAATAGTAAATCAGTTTAGATACTTGTCCATCTTTGAGTCCCGGGGTATTTCCTCCTTTCTAGTTAAATAAACATGTACAACTGACGGATCTGGGTAAAATTTATTAAAAATCTGCTGCAATTTACATATTGCAGATTGTCTCAAATGATATAGAGGTCCATGCCTGAACTTAACCCAAAAGACACCTTTTCGAACGTGTTAGGGTATATTTTAGATAACAACTATTAAAAGTTTAGGATCCTGCCACCATTCACTATATTAATCAGGGGCAGATCTGGGAACCAACAAGGGGGGGGGCCCAAATTTCAGGTCAGATAAAAAAAACGTCCGCTAGCGCGGAAAAAATTTTTGGGCCCCTAAAACGCAAAAGTGGGCCCAAATTTTGAAATTTTGAGGCCCATTTTCTTCAAAATTTGGCCTGAATTTAAAAAATAAGGCCTTAAAAGGCCCAGTAATAACCAAAAAGGCCGACTTTTTGGGGGCTTAAGGCCTTTTTTGGCCCAAAATTTTTTATGGGCCCAATTTTTTTTCTGGGCCCACCCAAGGCCCCCCAGGCCCCCCCCCCCCTAATCCGCCAGTGTTAATTCTAAGCCCATTGCCGACTGTACTATACTGTTTACACATTGCAAATCGTACTGTACAAGTATAAGTCTGCACATTATCGCATGTAAGTATTAACGGAACAAGTTTCAGGATAATTGAATCATAATAGTCTACTTTAAATGTGAATAACTCCACTGACAGGACAACTACACGTATACACTATTTTGACTGCTTACTTCGGCAAACGATCTATTCAAATTTGCACGACTGTAAACACATGGTCATGCGATGTTACTTTAGCATCGGAGAACTAACGCTTGTACATCTACAGAACTGTAGTTGCGACTCAGCACGACTCGTCGTGCTGAGTCGCGAGTAAGAATTAAGCGAGCTACACGGGTCCCAGCTATGAGGCGCAAGTAGTAACTGTCCGTGACACGCGCACAGGTGGTTGACAGTGAACAATTAAGCGTGCCGAGTTACCGTTATCTATGCTCTGAGTAGTCAATTTACATTAAAGCCGTACTGTAGGTCACAAATAGTTCCAACGTTGGCCTTTTTACTACTCGTGTGGCCTTCCCCTTCATTACCAATGGAAATATGACCATGATGATAGAGGAAGAAAAGAGCCTTAAAATGCTTTTATTTGAAGCTTCTAGCTCAATTTTGAAGGAAGTTACATACATTTTTGTAAATTCAAAGCAGATCTTACACGTTTTCTAATGATCTAATTATGTTGTATATTCGTATATTTCGTTTTTTGGGTACCCGGTTTTTTCGACCGGGTACCAAGTTTGAACCCAGCATGGAGGATTTACTACCCGGTACCCGGTTTTTTCTACAAACCCTATCTAGAGTCTAGAAAAGTAACCTCATTCCCTATAATTTGATGTAAATTAATCGAACCCCTATATCATGGGCTTTCAATTGAAAGCCCATGCCTACAGTATATGAATATGTACATTTTAATACATAACATTATGGGGGTAAGCGTTTCATCGTTGGTCACGACGCCAGAAGTGCAAAGTATTGTTCCGAATTTTTGAATTTCGTGTCAGATTACGATACTCACACCTGAAGCATGGTTTTTGCTTTTGATAAATTACAATAAAGTTTAATAATATTCCTATGCGTATTTTGTGAAATTGTGTTGACGTTTATTTAAGTTACAATGTAACGGTGCATTATATTTGATTAATCAGTATCTGAAAGTTTGATTTAAGTACTTTTACACGCTTTTACATTAGTCCCAATCACGCAAATCCCTTGAATGTCCCAGGACATCCTGCAAATTTCACCTGATTTAGGTGGATGTCCCGCAAAATCATGCGAATTTAGGGCACTTTGCCTAAAAAATCTGTCCCTCTATGAAGTTTTTGGTGGTACACCTGTTAACTGTCCCGCAATTAGGGTGTTTGTCCCTCGAATGGTCCCGCGAAATCCCGCGAATTTGATAAAAAAAAATTGGCCTATTAGCGCAATCACGCAAATCCCTTAAATATCACGCGAAATCCCGTGAATTTAGTAGATGTCACGCAAAATCCCGCGAATTTTGGGCACTGGGTCTAAAAAATCTGTCCCGCGAGAAAATCTTTAGGGGTTGACAGTACTGCACCAATTTCCAAAAGTCCTACGCATCTGTTCGAAATTGATCAAAACGCCTCGTTCTCTTCCAAAACCCCATTGGATCCTTAGATACGTTTGTAGTCATAGACTCTGCGGGGCGTTTTGGAAGACAACGGGGCATTTTGGTCAATTTCAAACAGTTGCGTAGGACTTTTCAAAATTGCTGCGTTCATGTTATAAATATGTTGATGCAGCGATGGAGGGTTGTAATGGGAGCCCTTGCACAGGATATGGGGAAGAGTGAACAAGAACTGACTAGATATCAGGGATTGTGGTTGAAATCTCTGAGGATTTGCAACTTCTCACATCTGGGGACCGAAACGCCACTAAAACAAGGGACTTTGTATACAAAGGCAATTTCTCGACTGAAAGGTATTTCTGTAAAGGTTTTAATGGAACAAGTTTGAAGAAAAACGGTGTAGTATGAGACTCACAATCATTGATTTTCCGAAGACAGGGTAGATTTAAATTCAAATTAACGGTTTTGCGGGGCGTTTTGGTTTCGATATGCCCTGGTGAGTTTGTACTGCGTGAGAGAGGTTCATGCATCTCTGAAATCTATGATACAGTTCGGAGTAAGAATCGCCGTTGAGCAGTGATACTAGCGGTTACTGTTGGTTTATGGCTTTTGCACAAAAGCCATTTTTTCGCAAATAGAGCACCTTTTCACCTTCAGGGCCAATCGGGAGGGCTTTCGAGATATTCTGTTTCGCTCTGAATTTGGTGTTTTACGGAGGCCCTACAGGACAAAACAGTGAACATATGAAATTCATTTGTCCAGCTTTCAATATTAACTGACACCAGCCCAAACACACAGATGAAGGATCGATTTATAATTGGGTTTGGGTAAAAAGGCGTTGGCTGTTGGACGTTGGGCATGGGTCTACAGGGTGTTCAAAAATGGTTTGGGTAAAAAGGTGTGGGGTGTTGTATTTAGCAGTATAGCGTGCCTTTGGCCATTTGGGTGTATTGGCTACCACTATTTGGCCAATTCACACATACTAACACATACATTCAATATTGTTCAGAAATATGCAGAATTGTTTTTAACCAAGAGGGGCCAAGTACCATCCGTGCCATGTTAAATATGAAGGTGACAATAATTTAAGAATATATCTGCAATGTTTTTTTTATGAAAATGGCGACCATTTTAAAATTCCGTAGCCATCTTGAAAATGTCTAGCATAGCTTCTTTGTTGGTTCTTTAACCTTTACCATGCTGCCTTATTTCAGCAAATATATCCCACGCAACTGGCTTATTTTTCAAAGAGTGCAAAAAATGATATGCCTGGACTAAATAATTAATATCTCAATAACTACTGAATGAATCTGGATAAAATTTTCACAAAGGGAAGATACAGTGGCCTGGCTCATGAAAAAAATGTTCTCATGAATTTATTTGTACATTAACACGACTGGGCATAAATATACCATGAATACTCCTCCGGAATCCGCCGCTCCGCCTCTTCGTCTGGTCAGAATCCAAATCTGAATTTGCAGCGATCGAATGTTCAATTTTTCAATTCAGAAAATATTCTAGTTTCTATTTTCGATGACCGTTATCGGCTTCCAAGAGCCTAAAGAGCTCGAAATCGCAATTCATTTCCTCCACATATTCGTTGTGATCGTATTTGTCCACCATTTTGTACGATTCGTTCACTAAAAACGACTCAAACACTGTTTAAATTGTTGAATTGAGAATTATTTTTCGAAATATCGCCATTCTAGGTCAACAGGAAGTCATGTTAGGCACTGAATAAATCGGGCAATCTAATTGGACAATACGAATGGCGCGAAAAAGTAAAGTTTTTAAAAGTTTGAAATCGGGCGTACGGGTCCGCCGGCAGTTGTGAGAGACATTTTAGTCTCGGCGGACTCGTCCGCCGGCAGCACGCTAAAGGTTAAACCAAATCCCCCCACTGGTATTTAATGTATTTGAGTTATTAAAGATTACAAATTTTTACGAAAAATGGCTACCATTTTGAAATTCAGTGGCCATCTTGAAAATCTCTTCGACTTCAGCAAATTTGTTTGTCCCTCGGCATCAACATATAAAATTTGAACCAAATCTGTCATCTAGTATTTGATTTATCAAAGATTACATTTTTTATGAAAAAATGGTGGCCGTTTTGAATTCAGTGGCCACATTGAAAATTCCTTCTCGAGCAGAAATCCTACCCTCATAAGGCATAAGCCTATAAAATTTTAATCAAATCCATCAATGGGTATTTGAGAATTATCCCCTAGACAAATGAAAGACGGAAGAACGGTTGGATGACTTTCCTATATCCCTCTCGAACTTCATTAGGTGGGATAATGAAGCACTTTGTAAAACAGACTTTTAATTATTAATTAAGGTTTTTTATGTTTTACTACTTACCCATGGTTTGCATGCCTTCCATCTTAAGATACAGGTCAATTGACTCATCAAATCCCAATAGATTCTGCATGCCATGTAACATGGGTGTACGCTTACAATATGATGTGTTCTCTACAACATGCCTCGCATCATGGAGCATTTCCAATGTAATGATAGGTGAATCTGGATTGTACATGTTGAACTGGATCCTGAAAGACAAAGCAATAACATATGTAAGATAACAAAATGCCATTCATTCAAACGGTGTAAATATTTTCGAAACAAATGCGTGATATATACTCGTACACATATTTTGTACCAAATGCGTGACATAAACGGCAATCGCGTGCAAAGACCGAACAGAATGCGTTCGCTTTTTTTCGTTGCTCGGCATGTTCGGTATTTTACGGTGTCGGCATATTTCACAAAAATGATTTTTAAAAATTTCAACAAAATGCGTGATTTGCGTGATATTTAATCATACACGCTAAATTGATGTCATCATTCCTGCCCGCCATTTTTCCTACTCCGGAGCATTTCTTTGTAATGAAACGCTCCATTGTGCATGTACATGTAAGAGCGTTTGGGTTGGACATCGTGAGTTAGGATGCATTATAACATTACGCACTTTGCAACCATTAACCATTTTACGCTTGGGCAAGGAGTGGTTAGGAGCCCCGTGTTTTGACTTTCAAATCGTATTGAGCTGCGCCTTTTGCTGTTATTATTGGATGCATAAGGTAGTCAATTACAGCGCAGCATTTTGTACGCTGAAATTTCATCTTCTTTCTATTCATTGCTATCTAACATATGTCATGTATTTTTAGTAATAAATTCTATGCATAGTCAGCACCATCTATCTAATTTCTAACATGATAGCACAGTCAGCACTATCAATGGTATATTCTAAAAATATAGGGAATATATAGAATATAGAGAAAAGTCCAAAAGGCGTTTGTGACAAAATTTCCCGGAAGTGTTACATTTCCATTTATCGTTCAAACTGTGACATTTATGCTAATAATTCGACATGTATATATGATTCTTACATATAACCAATACGACCAAAAATGTTACTAACATACCAAATGAAAGGTTATTTCCTGGTCAAACTTGCAAAAGTTGGTCCAAATTCGCACTTGAACCGAATATTAATTACTGGAAGTGTTTATATTTCTATTTAGGTGTCACTATACGGTAAATCATTGAAAAATATTGAAAAATCACAAAATTCAGGTTCTGGGATACATATCGCCATTTTCGAACGAATTAGCCCATACAAGAACTATACTTATGCGTTCCCCTATACATGACCTTCATCTTGACCATATATTTATAAGGGTTTGCGTCTTGATTTTTAAATATCACTACGCCAACACAGCCCAAGTGAAAAAAATAGCTTGCCATACCACTCTAATAAACCACTAATAGACTGCTAATACTCAACTAGGAGAACATGATCTATTAGTGATTTGTTAGTGGTCATTTTCGTTAACAGATCACTTTTTGCCATTGGCTTAATAGGTGGTTTATTAGTTGAAAAAATTACCATGCAAATGAGGTAAAGTTATTGACCAATCAGAGAACAGTGTAATACACTACTAGTAAATCACTAGTCATGCTAATACCCTTCTTATAAATTACTCTTGAAGTCTGTAATAAACCACTAATAGACCACTTCCTGAAGTCTTATATACCACTAATACACCACTACTAGTCTAATAGACTACTAACAAATCACTCCTAAAATCTCAGAATTTTATACATTCATGAGGTACAAAATCTCTATAGTGCTAAATTCAGTGAAAAATTATGAATAAGATTCATCATGTACATCTTCTGCATACCTTTATGAATATGCTGAGCAAGATTCAATAAAGTCCAGTCACCCCTCTGGTTGTAATGCTACATTTCATTGGAGAATTAATTCCCTCACATTTTAACTATTTCCGCCATTTAAAAGGGGTTTCTCATTCTTAATCAAGGATCAGTTTAATACACTACTAATAGACCATTCCAGAAAAAATTGAGTTAATACACAACTAACAAACCACTCCACCTAAAAACCCTTACAGTGGTTTATTAGTTGAGTATTGCCAGTTTTAATACATAAGTTAGAAACCACTTGAATAAATCACTTTTCATGGTGTATTGGTGATCTATTGGTGATGTATTAGTGGTATATTAGATTTCTTTTTTACTTGGGAGGGACTCATTTTTAGGTAAAATCCCTGCTTCACCGATGAAAATGAACGAATAAAGTAGTTCCAGTTTACGGGACTATATTCTTGCGATTTTTTCTAAAAATGGCACATTTAGAAAATAATTGGCCTCAGCTTTACAAACCTACCTCAAATGGCCACAATGCATATATACTTAAACCTACTATACACACCATTGAAGTTTCATGGCTTCGTTTTTAAAGAATTAAAAAACACTACCCGGAAGTGGTATTTACCGTAGTAACACCTTAATATCCAAAAATGGGAAAATTTTACTATGATAATTTTTGCTCATTCAGCATTTTTTTCGAACAATTGAGTTATTTCATGCTCAAAACAGCTGCATTTTCAAACTTTTAACACATTTTCTACAAAATCTAGTCATATTTGGGGAAATAGGTGAGGGCTGAGTCTCTAAAAACTGGCCAAAATGACCTAAAATTGGGTCATCAACTTCAGAGATCTCATGCAAAAAATTTAGATGCAAAATCCCCGAGATTATTTCATTTTGTAAATCATTAGCAATGCCTTTCAAGTATTACACAGAATGCACTGAAATGTATGTTGTTGAATGCGAAAATTTACAATGAACATGCGTGACATATACGGGATTCGCGAACAAATTGCGTTCTTTTTTTTTCCGACGTTCGTATTTTTACCGTATCGTAAACATATTTCGAAAAATTTTCTACAGAAATATTTTTGCGTGACAATTACCAGCTAAAATGCGTATTTGCGTGACATTTTCTGTCACGCAAAAAAAACTGGCGTGACTTCAAATTCTTCAGCAAATGCGTGACAAATACGCAAATTGCGGGACAGTTGACAGGCCTGGATTACACGCCAGCTAATACTTAGTTACTTACTAAGTACGAAAATAACCACCATCAAAGACCTGCCGGCACCTATTTAATTATTTTCGGGTTGGTAATGGAATTTTACAAGGGCAATACAAGAAGAATTCAATTTCTCAGAATTTAATGATATAATTGCGGTAAATTTTATGGTAGTTTGAACAAGAATACTGTTAATTCCAGCAGAAATATGGTAGATTTTCAAATATTTACGGTATATTTTACGGCCGTTCTTATAGAAAAAATCGAATTATAATAAAATATTTTACGGTAGATTTTGGTAAAATTACAGTAGATTTTTTGGTTGTTTTACAGGAAAAAACAGTAATTTTTTACGGTATTTATATTATTATTTTACTGAAAAACGAATATTTTATGGTAGATGCCGGTAAAAATACGGTAGGTTGGCAGGTATGAGTTGCCATTGCAACCGTGGAAATGGGTAAAAAATGAGAGCAAAAAACACCCAGACCCGCCATAATGGCACTAATTTTCAAAATATTTCGAGACATACATATTTTCTTAAACTTTAATATCATCTAGAACACTTCTAGACAAAAAAAATATCAAAAATTGGGGGAAGGCAGGGGCGGATCTGAGAACCAACAAGGCGGGGTGCCCAAATTTCAGGTCAGAGAAAAAAACGTCTGCCCTTGCGCGGAAAAAAATTTTGAGTCCCTAAAACCAAAAAGTGGGCCCAAATTTTAAAATTTTGAGGCCCATTTTCTTCAAAATTTGGCCTGAAATTAACAAATAAGGTCTTACAGGGCCCAGTTATGACCAAAAAGGCCCACTTTTTGGGACCTTTAGGCCTTTTTTGGCCCAAAAATTTTCCAGCCCCCCCCTAATCCGCCAGTGGAAGGTTTATCACTTCAATTATTTGCAAGCCTTGGTCAAAGTAAAACTACGAAAAAAAGCACTCATTTTCACTTTAGAATCACCTATTATCGCCCAAATGGCTATAAGTTGTCAAGGTCGTCATGTTAAAAGTAGAATTAGAATGCTCTTCAGACAATGTTTGATAGCTTTCCTTTATCACGGAACAAAGATCTTTGCACTGGTATGCCCATTTCCATGAGATAATGCACGTGAAAGAGGAACAGTGTCTTTAAATGTCATGAAAACTTTTTCGCACTACTTTTGGTGTAATAATACCATCTGATTGATTGTTGGTGTAAACAGCGAGTCGGGTTAATCTGCACGAGGTTCGGTTTTTCATTAAGGGAATTCAAGTACTTTATTCCCATGATTCAACGTGCTTTTCTGCCATTGGTTCGGTTTAAGTTTGTACAACAAACGTCCACGAATCCAGGGCAGGTTGACATTATATCATTACATTTGTTTTGGGTGTATAGTTTTTGTTTTGACACTAAACAAAAAAATTACCGCAATATATGGTGCATCATGGGTAGGACCCACTGTGAAATATGAACGTAAGTGACATCTATGTCAAATTAATGTTCCTACAAAGTTATTGATCGCGCATGCGTCATGATAACTTAAACAAATCAGATTACTGGGTTTAATGCGCATGCGCCATCATAAACCGAATACTTTCCCGGGATTTGGGCTTTAGGATACGATTTTACACTGACCGATTGCAAACGAGATTTAGCGAGATGACACAGTTGTGAAACAAAATGGCAAAATGTTTGTGAACTTCTAGTATTATATCTTAACGGTAGAGTATACCATTGATAGTGCTGACTTTGCATCATAGTACTGAATAATGATTCTATGTCATCTCTTTTCATCAAATATTTGTTAGCTCATTCCCATTTGATGGCTTTGGGAGACGAAACGTCAACTGGGACTGATCCTTTGTGGACTCCCCGGGGTTAGGTGGTGCAATGGTCACGCATTCTATGAGAGCGCCCTACCCCCGGGATTTACTACATAGTTTTTTTAGAAAGCTAGTCATTTTTTCAATTTTCTCGGTCATCCTTCAATATTTGCTCCGAATTTTAGGAACAACTAAAGGCATTTATGTTAGTCTCAGATGACTCTTACCGTTTTCGAGATATGGCATCTGAAAAGTAGGTCACAACAAAAAGTTCTCGAAATTCAACGAGTAGATTATCCCCAATTGTTGCAGGAAGTAGACACGCCCCCTTTTCTTCCAACGAGAGATAATATCCGTTCTTTTCAAGGTTTCAAGAGGCAAAGTCACGTCTATTTATTTACTCGATAAAGTACAAGCTTTGTTCAAAGAGATAACGTAAAACAAAAGTTGTGATAATGGCTGGAGAAACTACCAAAAAGGTCAGTATACATTGTGTAAGTGTCGTGAATGTACAAGTTATTTATCATGTCTAGAATTAGGAAATATTGGGATTGAAAAATATATAGGGCCCTAGGGTATGCTGTATGTTTACTAGGCCTAGTTCAACAAGTTAAACCCAATACCACGGCTTTCATTTATTAATCTGAATGTGATTGGGTTTATCTTCCGTGCCATAGTTTTATTTGTTGCAAATTCTCACTATCAGTTATAAATTAAACGCGCATAGAATTCTATGCGCTACCATAGGCCACTATTAAATATTTTGCATCAAGGGCCGAATAGGCACGGAAGTTAAACCTAGGGCGGGTCACAAGATATGTCAGATAAGAAATAAGGCCCAGACTAGGTTTAACTTGTTGAACTATATGTTTACATGTACACACAGCACAGATCTGTTGGTAGTAAGCTCAAAGAATACATGTAGATGTCACGGTCATATAATTTAACATTTAACATTACCACGGTCATGACAGGCTTTGCAACCATTGTCAAGGTCATATCAGGCTTTGAAATTACCACGGTCATATCAGGCCTTGCAATATAGCATAGCATTGTTACGGTCATATCAGCCTTTAACATTACCACAGTCATGACAGGCCATGCAATATAATATAGCATTGTCACGGTTATATCAGGTTATCACGATAACACTACCACGGTCATGGCAGGATCCTTGCCAAACTTGAAAACACTTAATAACATGGTTTACTTCGGTCCAAAGCTTTCTCTATATTCCGGCTTTGAGTAGAAAGATTGAGCTGCTTGGTATTATAAATATTGTAAATCATTGTGTCACACGCACAGTACGGCATAATAATATGAAATATACCTTTATGTATAGATTTAAGAAACATCAGCACACATCTCCGTCTGAATCTATTTAAGCGAGAATAATTTCAAAGTTTCCTCCATTTATTCACGTCTGGAACCGGAAGCCATTTTTAGCTACAGGGAGTAAATTTCACCATGTGTCGAACTCCGAAAAGAAATTTTGAAATATCTAAATCCAGACAAGCAACGCTTCATCCTAAATATAATTAATATTCTTAAAAATATTTATAAAATTTATTAAAAATGATTTCTAGCACATGGTCCTAACTCACCAGGGCGTATCGAAACCAAAACGCCCCGCAAAACCATTAATTTGAATTTCAAATCTACCCTTTCTTTGGAAAATCAATGATTGTGCGTCTCACAGTACAACGTTTTCCTTCAAACTTGTTACATTAAAACCTTCACAGAAATACCTTTCACTCGAGACATTGCTTTTGTGTACAGAGTCACTCGTTTTAGCAGCATTTTGGTCCCCAGATGTGAGAAGATGCAAACCCTCAGAGATTTCAACCAAAAGCCTCGAGATATCGCCAGTTCTTTAATTATTCTCCCCCATATTTTGCACAAGGACTCCCATTACAACCCTCCATCTCTGCATCAACATATTTATTACATTGAACGCAGCAATTTCCAAAGGTCCTACGCATCTGTTCGAAATTGATCAAAACGCCTCGTTCTCTTCCAAAACGCCCCGTTGGATCTATACACCTTATCTAGATACTAAAATATGACTGGTTCTAAGCTGCTGATAATTTGTAAACAAATCTGACCAATATTTTTCTTCTAACTATAGTATTATGCGAAAAGGTTTTTTTGCATTTTGCATTTGGTTAAGTTGGCTCTCAAGCACGGACTTGAAGCACCCAGTGGCATTTGGACCATTCCTTTTCCACGTCACAATGTAAATGAAAGGCATCAAATGGTCCAACTAATGATTGCTTTAATACCCCAAATCCCTACCTGGCATTTCAAGTCAGAGTGCCCCTATTTTCATGGGTTAGCTCCGTTATAATGACTTGCATAAAGTAGATGATCAATTACTATATTTTGGTTGCATAGTGATTCAAAATGTATCAAGACGACTATTTTCAGTGAAGGAGCGGATGTATAACACTGGTGATCCACTCGATTACGGTGGTTACCAAAACGAAAAAATGTCGGAATATCTTGAAGGTACGATTTTTCTCGTTTCCTTATTTTACACGTTGTAGGCAGAATTCCCACGACATTTTTTAACACAAACGTGTATCAGTACCATATGTTTAAGAAATTGTACATGTTTGCGAACAAATAGTTCAGAAGACAACAGAATCGTCGATTTACTTCCTCACTTAAGTTACATAAACGGTTTGGGTTAAAAGTGCAGATCTTAACTGTGAGATCTTAAGTGAGGAAGTAAATCGACGATTCTGTTGTCCTCTGAGCTATTTTTTAGCAAACATGTACATTTTCTAAAACATATTTGATACTGATGCACGTTGTGAGAAAAAACGTCGTGGGTATTCCGCCTACAACGCGTGAAATAAGGAAAAAAGAAAAATCGTGCCTTCGACGTTCTGACATTTTGTTACCAAAACGGTTCGTTTTGGTAACCAGCGTAATCGAGTGGATCACCAGTGTATAAGAGTGTATCGGTATAAATATTTTTTCCTTGGATGTCATATAGTAAAATTAAATTATTGCATTGAACATAGTCGTGGCAAAATGTTCTATGTGCTATAATATTGTATATCATCCCGAGTGTAAAGTTGAAGATGATGATATGATACGCATTACACGACGCACGTATGCACAATAAACAGATAATTCGGAGAGAATACGCTAGACTGTACAGAAGGATGTAAAATATAAAAACATTCTTGATAGGACAAGCTTTTTAAAACACAAAAAGCGTTTTATCATTTCAAGTAGTAACTGCATATATCTTCATTTAATTGTGTGATGAAAAATGTAAAATATGTTTAAAACCACTCTGTTTAAATGCAGGTATATAAGTAAATAAATATGCTGCAATGGTTGAGTCTCTCTGTGAGAGTACTAGTGATCACAAAAGTATATCATTTTTCAGTTACATCAGAAATATAAAGAACATGTTTTGTTTTGTATGTCTCTGGTTACATGTACATCATTACATTAACTGATCTGCTCTTGGCCGATAATTTATAATTCATACTGTTGAAAATGCATGAATTTAACATGGCATGCTATAATTGTAATTTTTATTAAGTTGAGATTACGAATTTAGACTATAAATAATTTCTATGGTTTTTTCTGGGGTGTAGTTCATCTATGTGTCGTTGATATCAAGCGCGATTTTCACTGATACTAGCTGTATGGTGAATAGTTGTTTGGTAAATGAGGCTTTTAGGTTTATACTTATCATTCTAGCTGTTGGTGCTGCACGATAAACTCCATCAAAAAGAAATTATTTTTGAAGGAACATCATCACTGTCAGAAAGTCGATAGGTTGAAAAGTTGTTGCATACCTTTTAGGCCTCACATTAGGAGGTTCTTAAAATTTTGAGATTTTAATGGTGTTAATAACTCTGAGAATCAATCGACTCAACCAGAAAAAACTTCATCAAGGTCTAATAAGTTTTCACTTATATTCTCCATTTATCAAGTTAACATTGTATTTCATCTAGGTATTGTGTGTATGTTACAGCAAATTCAGCACGTTGCAATAAACTGCGGCCACAAGCATATTGCTTTTCTTGAACGTTATCTGAACGTAACCTGACAATTGGTATAGAATCGTATGTATTCTAAACGTGAAGACGTGGTATTAATGGACTAGACAGGCTAAACCTTAAACACACATTGATTGGTGTTTAGAATCGACTATGGCAAACATACAAACGCACATACTGATGGGCAAAATGTTTCAGAATGAAACAATACTTTTGTCATAGAATCTGCGGGGCATTTTGGAAGACAACGGGGCGTTTTGGTCAATTTCGAACAGTTGCATAGAACTTTTCAAAATTGCTGCGTTTCATGTAATAAATATGTTGATGCAGCGATGGAGGGTTGTAATGGGAGTCCTTGCGTAGAATATGGGGGAGAGTGATAGAAGAACTGGCGAGATATCAAGGATTGTGGTTGAAATCTCTGAGGATTTGTAACTTCTCACATCTGGGGACCAAAACGTCGCTAGAACGAGGGACTATGTAAACAATAGCAATGTCTTAACTGAAAGGTATTTCTTGGAAGGTTTTAATGGAACAAGTTTGAAGAAAAACAGTGTAGTGTGAGACTCACAATCATTGATTTTCCAAAGACAGGGTAGATTTGAAATTCAAATTAACGGTTTTGCGGGGCGTTTTGGTTCCAATACGCCCCGGTGAGTTTGTACCGCGTGTTCGAGGTGCGTGTAGCAATTTTTACATACGAAATACGAGTACATACGAAATCAATGAAGTTACATCTAGCTGTAAGCTAGAGACTCGAGTAAAACATGGTGACGGTTGTGCCAGGCATAAGTCTTGCAACAGATAAGGTCTCAAATTGGTACATCAAAAAAATGACCACCCAAAAATATGACGCTCGTACTGACCTTTATCTTTCCATCTCTCAAACATTGACATAATCTCTTCTTCATGCATTAGTTTGAATGGTTGCATGATATCAATTATTGATGCTTTTCCTGGGACATTTATTTCTAATTTTCAGAGCATAAAGATAATGGAATGCTTCGGTAATTTCCTACAGTGTCCGATGTTGTTCCTCTCTCAAATTACATCATATCGCAACAAACAGCCAATGAAAGTAAAGGAACTCGTAGCCTAACAGACCGTTGTCATTGTTTCTACAGGATCTTAAAGAAACGTCATGGCGTTTCTCGGTAATCTCTGATTTGACGTCATCCGGAGTGGCGTCACATTCTCATTTGACTTCGGGAATAAACATTTGAACAACAAAAATAGCTGAATTCACTCCATTAAATATACGCTCGCTTATTTTATGCTTTTATCAACAGGTGCTTTCTTGAATGTGTGGTTTTGGTGATAGGAGATGAAGCTTACAACATTACGCATTGTTTGAGGTATGATATGTGATATTTATTGATAAACTGCACTCCAAAATCAAGGAAGTATAAATTTTCCGAAGATTTTACGTCTTCTCCTTGAGCACATTTATATGTATATTTATTGAGCCTATAGACACCAAGAAGAGGTAATCTGGCAGAGGTCCGTGGTTTACAGTATAAATGTTTTGTACAGTATATACTAGTTTGAATTTAAAAAATAAGCAATCAAATGACTTATATAAAAAAACAGAAACATGTACTTCTCCTAACTTTTGTATATTTTAGATAGTTAAGGTATAATTGGTTCCAGTATAATGCGCGGACCCCTTATTTTCAATCAAAAAAACAACAGGTGTCAATAAGAGGAGGGAAAGACCCAGAGTTTAAAGATGACAGACATAATTACCTCTCTTGCTTACCACCTTCGTTTGTTCGAATTTTCATCAGCTAGTTATCAAATACTGCACTTCGATGGGATGTTTTAATTGATATAGGCATATTCCGTACACCTTTTTTTATCTTGATGTGAAATGAGAAGCTATGATATTGGTTAACACGCCAGAAATGAACATAATATTATTCGAAGCGTATTTTGAAAATTTTGAAACCGCCATTGATGACGTCATTTGTTTGTCGACTTTTGACCAATCAGTGACGATGTCATCTCAATACAGATTTACATTATAAGTGTATGTCATCTTTGAACCCTGGTGTTTCTCCCCCTCTGGGTGTCAATTGTGACTGGTTAATTAACAGGATAATGACCCTAACACACAACCAACCAAAACAATAATAAACACAGTGAATAAACAATGTTGCACTAAATATTATCCGAAACAGGTTCTATTTCTATCACTGGCAATTCAGTGCATTTTAATGAGACAATTGGGTTTGTAGACCATGTAGACTTCATTTAACAACACAGAATGGATTTAATATTAGCATGGGCTTTCAACTCTAATTGAAAGCCCATGATCACGGTGTTATAGCATGACAGATACGCCACCTCTGAAAACGAGGTTAGTCGTATACGATCACTGATTTATCCAATAAAATGGCCACGATGAAACAGAAAGCTAAGGTAGGTGCATTATGTTCTACTACTGCGTATCAATAAAAGCATGAAAGATTTATGTAAGCGTCGCATTCGGTGATGCATTCAGTAATGTTTATTTTGAACGTAGTCTTTGCAAATCGACGCCCATGGATAACATGAAATAAGCGAAAAACTGTTGAGTTTGAAATTCAAAACTTCATAAAATTTAGTAATTTGTTTCTTTTCTTCGTTAGGACATGCTCTACATTGCGCAACAACCTTGGTGTATATAAATGTAACCTACATACGATCATACAAAGCCAATTAAGCATTGTAAACCACTTAATATGTTCTACTCAAGCCATAATAATGTATCTTGAATTTGCGGATACGCCAAAAATTGATAGACAGTTACGCGAACCTCGTTCATATATGTAAAACCGAATCATTTCATATCGCTTGTGATCCAAAATTGAAATGTTTTTCAACCGGATTTGAGTTTTGTAAGCTATAATAGATGAAATCGTATTATTACCACCTTGCAGGGCCTGTTCTAGGGGTTTTAGTACTAGTTGAGAAGGCATTTAAATTGCTATATTGACGTGAGCAATATTGTGTCGGGCGTTAATGACTTTAGTCGGGCAATAATGATATTATTCGCCCGGCTATGTTTCCCGGGAAAAGTGATATCGTTCAGTGCGTAAGATTTTCTATTTCAAATTTGCTATTTCAGCCCTGGGCATTAACGGTGGTAATAATGGTAATAACGTCATTTCTGCGGGCAAAATAGTGAAATATTGGACCTTGGGCCTGCGGCCCTTGGTCCAATATTTCATATTGCCCGCAGAAATGACGTTATTGTACTATTATGAAGATGGTGACATAAACAGCTGAATATGATTTGTAATAATGGTAATATATGTCTAATGTCACTTATGACATCATCAATTAATTTGGAGTTGTTTTCTTCCGTCGCCTGTTCGTTGTTACTAATTTCTTCCTTTGCCTCTTCATTACAATCTTTTTCACTTTCATTGGCTTTCGCTATTTTTTCCTTGCCCTATAGAGGCTCAAGCAAGAGCGTCTCTTGCGAGTCCTGAAAACAAATATAGGCGGTTCACACATAGAGAGCTATCCATCTAGGGACCTTGACTTGACAGGAACTTGCATGTAACATCTAATGTAAAACTAATACAATGCGTTGCTGTCCATAAAAAAGCATGCAATACATACGTATCTGTCTAACGACCTTGCGATTGAAACCTTATTATCTACAATATTTACCACATTTCTGTTCCCCATTTGTCATTTTATGGCTTGTTTATGCACAGTTTACGTACAGTTAGTATTTTGAGTGGCTCTGAGGCACATATACTGAGAAAACACGAAAAAGGACTAAAAATTATGAACTTCGAAATCTCAGCTGGGTAGGTTTACAGCTTATATTCTGCTTCTTGTAGACCACACGACAGATTTAACTCAATCTTTAAAACCATTCACATATGCATCACCGAATGGAACTAGTTGAAAAGGAAAGCTTATCTGTGAATCTTGCCTACAGGCGAAAAAGAGGACATGCTGTCTTTCCCGTCCGCCATTTTTTGTTATCGTTACCGCAAAATTTGGCCAATTGCCTTGTCGTATCTGTCATGCTATAACACCGTGATGATATTAGTATTCATGTATGGTAAATCCTGAAAACATGAATGAGTAAGCCAGCAGCCAGCCTTTGAATGGGATAAGCCAGATCGTTGTAGTGGTGTCAATGGCTCAAAATAAAAAGAAATAAAAACTGTAAAAAGTGTAATGTTCAGGGACCAGGGTGGTCGAAAAAATGGAAACCCTTACACCATTTTCCTAATATAATTTTCATTTTAAGAAATAACTCTCTGATATTTTGCACAATTATACATCATTCAAATTCCTACCAGCCTAATATATTTCATGACCATCAGATTGATAGTCACAATGTTACAGTACTTTACAGAACATGCCCTAGTGGCCACTATTGTGCTGTCGGGCCACCTGCACTCGCCATCCAAAATGTCCCTACCAGTAGGGATATGGCAAGGAAAAAGTGTATGAGAATGACCTTAGGACAATTGCAGACCTCAAAAGTGAGATCATCTGTGTCATTCAGGCAATACCTGTTGAGGAATGCATTTGGATGATTGACAACTGTGCAGGTTTGCCTACAGCGCAATGATGGCCAAACTTGAAGCATGTTATTCAAAGTGCTGTAAATTTGTGACTATCAGTCTGATGGTCATGAAATTTGGTAAGGTGGTACGAAATAGAATGATGCACAAATGTGTGAAATATCAGGGAGTAATTCTTTAAAATGACAAAGATATTAGGAAAATGCAGGGTTTGCATTTTTTGACCACCCTGTATTATAGAATGTATTCCACTATGTCCCCAATCAAAATTGAGAACTGATTCGCACCACCTACAGGATTCAAACTCAAGGGCCGTTTAATTTCCTGCTGGAGATGGTAACCACTAAACCAACAGTTATAGTTGTTATGGAGAAGCAAAAGTATGGATATATATTGAAAAAGTTTGTCTATCTAGAAAATCTACTTTGGGCCACTTATAGATGTTGGTACGGGAGACAGTCCTTATTTCCTAAACTTTTCAAAACTCACAAGAAATGATTGAGATATTGGTTCGGATCTTAAACTGTTTATTTTGAATTCAAAGTCCATTATAATTTCAGAAAATATCGACATTACATACAATCCAACCTATTCCATGACATATGCTTACTCCCCTTATTTGGAGTAATTGGCAAGTCTAAAAACACCCCTTTATAAAAAGTGGACTGGCCCAAGTGGCCAATATCGATCCCCAACTCATTATGTATTCATATTTAAGGCTTTGTATAAAAACCTCCTGCTTCATACCCATCTACATGGAACATGATACAATCATTGAAGGGTTCAATTTTAAAGATTATTAAATCTCAAATAGCTCAAATTATTAACATTTCTACTATTTCGGCTTTATTTTATGACTAGACAGACGACAGCTCCATAAATAAAGGCATATGGATGCATTTTAATGTGTAATGACCCGAGGGCGCCCCAGGGGAATGAATAACTTATAACCGCGAGCATAGGTCTAACGAGCCAGATAAAGAAATTGAAAGAAAGTGTGCAAAATTCGATGCTCCGAGTGGGAATCGGACCCAGCTTGGATGTAGTAGCAACTTGCCATCAAGGGTCCTTACGAATACATCTATAATTCATCATAAACTAAGACTTAATAAACTAAGATCTTTAAAATTGAACCCTTCAAAGACTGTATCATGTTCTACGTACATGGGTAGGTGGCTATGAGGTAGGAGGTTTTTTATACAAAGCCCATATTTAATTCTTGCTACGTAGGAGTAATTGGAAATTTTTCCTTAAGTTGAAATATATTGAACGATCCATTCATTCAATAAATTTCTGATACTTAAAAGTCAGAATTTGTTTTTTGAATAGAGAGTATCATAGTCACTTACGTGAGTCTAGAATGACTGAAGAGGGCTTTTATCAGGGAGAAATTGATATTATTCCTGAAATGAAGTTGAACGGTCCCTCGCAACCTCCTCAAATTTGTCCGGGAATGAAGTGATTAACACATCAATTTGGCTACCACCTCAGTCATAGATTATGTTAATGTTTTAGTGGAAGAGGGGGTAACTAGGAAAATGGCTACTCTTGAAAACAGGCTACCATCGAGACCTTTTTCTGACCGTAGAGGCCCATCCTCTAGATATTTACACAACTCAGAATACTTGTTTCCGAGAGAGCAGTCCTCCCGGAGCAGTAAGAAGGCGGTAGAAACAGAAAAACGAGGTAACGAGTCCCACCGAAATTACCCCACATTTCATGACTACATTTACCCGCCACGCACCATGAGGACCTAAGTAGGTCAACTTTTCAAAATCACTCAAGATCTCCTGTTTCTCAGTGTATAAATCCTTCTAGGTTGTCTCTCACTCCATCTCTCACACTAACAGACCCTCTGATAGTTTCTTAGTAGGATTTCCGGGATTTCACGTCAGGGAACTCAGAAATCACGATCCATTATCAACAATTTTAGTTCCAAAATTTCACAATCACAAAATTCAGATTCTAAGCATCGTTATCTGGATTCTGATGACAACGAGCCATCAAAATCTAAATCCTCTGAAGATGGGATTCAACCATATCAGCCTTAGAAATTGGCCAAGTCAACAGTTTCACTAATTCTGAAGAAACTTTGACTAGGGTAGCTCTCCAAAAAGTTGATGATTTTTCAGTCGCTAAAGCTTCCTTACCATGTCCCCCAGTGTTCCATCAGTTGGTGCAGGATATTAATAATCACCTCTCATCTGCCATTTCCGGTTTCAGCACTAAGGGAAAACTCTTCAAGATCAGAACTTCAAACTTAAGATTAGCCAAGGGAGATGAATCAGTGATGTGACCCCTCAAACTCTAGGGATGTCCTATCCCCCCAAGGACAGAATAGACAAGATTCTACACTTAACTGACTGGTTCATCACAGAAAGTCGAGCAACTGCCAAGCAGTGGATGTCTCTTTTGGGATAACTGGCATCATCAGAGAAACAAGTGCCACTGGGGAGATTACACATGAGGTACCTTCAACATTGTCTCAGAATAGGTCTCAACTCAGGGATCCATTGGACAAGATAATATCAGTAGATGAGACTGCAATATTGGACCTGTTATGGTGAAATAAAGGCTGGCATCTGGAGAAAGGGATGACTTTAGCTCCATTCTCACCAGAAGTGACAATATTCACAGATGCTTCAACAGCGATGTAGGGAGCTCACATGGATCTGAACATCGAAAGAGTGCTGTGGAAACTGGTCCCAATCAGAATCCAACAACCAAATAAACTGGCTGGAACTTAAAGCCATACAGAAAGCCCTACAACACTTTGAGAGTCATCTCCAAGGAAAGATGGTGTTAATTTGTGCAGACAGCATAACTGTGACAACCTACCTCAACAAACAAGGGGAACACAGTCAGCAGAACTGACAGAGTTAACTCTACAGATATGGTTATGGGGCCGATATATCGGGTGTCCAAAAAAAATGAGCCACTTTTTGACAAGTATTATCTCGGCAACTGATGAACCAAATTCAATGAAAATTTGTACAAAGTAGCCCAAGAGTATCAGTAGCAAGGTATAAAAATATGAAAAAGATAAATTTAAGGTTATGTGAGAACTAAGAAATTCAAGATAGCATGTCATTATAGCCCATACAGGAGAAACGACTTGAGAATTTTACAGCATTTCTACCAAAAAATGGGAAGCAATTTGGCAAGTAATTTCTCAGCAAAGAGGCAATTTAGGGTATCCTGTGCTAGTGCCATGAATATGTAAGAGATTGATCTCATATTATGTGTGTATTTTAGAATTAAAGACAGTATGTCAAAATAAGCAATATCAATGTAAAAGTCACTTATTAATCCATTTCCAAGCAAAAATACTTTTCCGTATTTATTCTAACAATATCACCTCCAATGAATTTGAAAATGAATTGGATTTTGGATATTTGGGATGAATGAAAAGAATTAATCAGACATCACTCAGCTCCCATCGAACGCAGTGAAGACCGAGATGATAGCTCCACTATAGATGTCTCATATCAGAACTCCGATATGAGAATTTTTGACATGCTATTTTGAATTTGTTAGTTCTCTCAGAATATTCATTTGATCTTTTTTATATTTTGGCAACTTGTTAATAATAGTCTTAGGCTACTTCATGCAAATTTTCATTGAATTTGGTTCATCAGTTGCCGAGAAAATACTTGTCAAAAAGTGGCTCATTTTTTGGGACACCTGATACATCAAGTCGTCTTCGCGCAAGACATATGCCAGGTCAACTGAATCGAAGAGCAGATCTGTTGAGTCAGGGAAATCAGATAGTAGGGACAGAATGGTCCTTACATCCAGCAGTTGTCAAACAGATGTTCAAGATATGGGGAACTCCATATCTAGACATAAGACATGATGTCAACATGCTACTACAACCAACTACCAGTGTATGTATCACCAATATAAGATCAAGCAGCTTGGGCAACAGAAGCTCTATCCCTAAGCTGCCAAAATCTTCATCTGTACATCCCCCAACACCAGTGATAGGATAAGTTCTACAAAAGATAAAGGATCACGACTGTTTAGCTCTAGCTGTCCTTCCAAAATGGCAGAATCAGCCATGGTTCCTAGAACTACTGGATCTTTTAGTGGATCATCCAAGGGAAATCCCCCATAGGAGGAACTTCTCAAAATGCCAATAAGTCAGATCTTCCATCAAAATCCAGAACTATTCCATCTTCATGCTTGCAAACTCTCACGAAATCTCTCACTCAGAAGGGCTTTTGAACACAAGTGTCAAAAAGAATCGCATCAGATGCTAGAAGACCTTCCACCAACAGAGACTATGATGCCAAATGGAGGAAGTTCTCTGTTTGGTGTTCTGAGAGGAATCTGGATCCCTGCACGGTCTCTGTTCCAGAAGACTTCTTACTTCATCTCCATTCCATTGAAGGTTATAGAACTGTCATCAATGAAGTCGTTCAACAATCAAGTGGGATATCACTCTCGTCGTCTCAAGAAATCTCTGATTTGATCCAAATTAGAAGATGCTCAGCCTAAAGATTTATTGCCTAAGTGGGATTTAGTGTTTGGACGACACGAGTTAACCAAACCACCATTTGAACCAATGTCGACAGCTGATCTCAAGCATGTATCGTGGAAGACACTTTTCCTTCTACTGTTAGCTTCAGGGAAAAGACGTTTTGACATCCATGCCATAGACATTAGGCGTATACAATAGACACAATTTGGAAGTGTATTTTTCCCTTTTGTTGGTTTCCTGCCGAAATCATTGGATTGCGCAGAAGGACAGTCCAGATTCCAACCAATCACGATCAAGGCTCTAGCTTATTTTGTTGGAAATGAAACGCCAGATAAATTCTTATGTCCTGTTAGGGCTCTAAGATATTATCTTCAGGCCACAGTTTCTATCAGATTACCCAGGACTAGACTATTTATTCCCTTCAAGAAATGATGCAGTTCTTTGCACACCCCAACACGCTCTCTAGTTGGGTGAAACAACTGTTGAACTACGTCTACAAGAATGCCTCAGAAGAAAGCAAGTTACAAGGGAAGATACAACCACACAGGACAAGAGCCTTATCTTCCTCACTAGCTCTAAAAGCCAATGCCTCATTAACAGCACTCTTCAAGACCTGTTCATGGGCATCCCACAACACCTTCACAAGCTACTACCTCAGAGATGTGACAGTAATGGAGAAAGGCATGCACAAGCTGGTGGTACTAGCTGGCACTCTGCAACTTTTAGATGTAAGTGTTTTCTCACTCACTCTATATCTGCAGATGGATTCACGTGGGAAGCTTGTTGTCGACTGTTTTGCAGAAGGGTTCAACTCAACTAGCTTGTGACCTGGACCCTTGAAGAACTGCAAGGTTACCTCGTTTGGTTAAACAGTCCATCCTTGGTTGACCAGTCTCTATTCGTAGGAGTTGGTCATTACCCTTAGATGGGTAAGATTCAGAGCTGTCAAGTGTCCCGCGAATGGCGGGATTATCCTGCAAATTTCATCAAAATTTGGCTAATTCGCGTGTCCCGCAATGTCCCGCGAATGTCGGCTTTGACCTCCGCGAATTTTCAAAATTGTAACAATCCCCGAGGCTAAATAATTGTGATTATCTTGTGATTAAGAAGCTAAGTTTTTGCGCTTTTGAAAGTTTACCTAAGTTTACCTAATTTGAAAAGTGCTGCCAAACTCCCAGTGCATCAGATCATCGAAGACTGCTTTTGAAAAGAGCATATAGTCCATTTACAAAACTGTGATTTTGATCCAAATAACACCATAGTTGGCTTCCCTAGTATGCCGTTATTTGGTATCAAAATAAAGAGGAAGAGTGCAATTTTAATTACGAAAATAGGGATGTATGTCATGTATAGTTCCAACTTTGGCCTTTTTACTACGCGTCTCACGGCCTTCATCTAAGAACTGAGCAAATGTTAGCAAACGCGAGTTCCAATAAATGGACACTGATATCTCGAAAAGAAACCTGACTCCCTATAATTTGATGTAGATTAATTGAACCCAATATGAATAAGTGACATTTTAATATGTAACACTATGGGGGGTAAATGTTTCATAGTTGGTCACAAACACCATAAGTGCAAAGTATTGTTCAGAATTTTTGAATTTCGTGTTGGATTACGGTACTCACAACTAAAAATGGAAACCCTGCATTTTCCTTATATCTTTGTCACTTTAAGGATTTACTCCCTGATATTTCACACATTTGTACATCATTCAATTTTCTACCACCCTACCATATTTCATGACCATCTAAGATAGACACAATTTTACAGCACTTAGAATAACATACTTCAGATTTAGCCATTGCAGTTGTCAATGAGCCGAACGCATTCCTCAGCAGGTATGGCCTGAATGACACAAATGATCTCACTTTTGAGGTTTGCAATTGTCCCGAGGTTATTCTCATATACTCTATCTCTGCCATATCCCCACAGGTAGGGACATTTTAGACGATGAGTCAAGTTTCCTCACAACCCAATAGTGGCCACTGTGCATGTTCTTTAGAGTACTGTAACATTGTGACTATCAATCTGATGGTCGTGAAATAAGTTAGGCTGGAAGCAAATTAAATAATGTACAAAAGTGTTAAATATCAGGGATATGAGGAAAATGGTATTAGGGTTTCCATATTTTTGACCACCCCGTAGTTTAATAATATTTCTATGCGTATTGTGTGGAATTGTGTTGACGTTTACTTAAGTTAAGTGCATTATATTTGATAAATCAGTATCTGAAAGATTGATTTGAGAACTTTAACATTAAGCCCCAATCACGTAAATCCTTTTCAAGAATGTCCTGCGACATCCTGCAAATTTAGGTGGATGTCCCGAAAAATCCCGCGAATTTAGGGCACATTGTCTAAAAAAATCTGTCCCTCTATGAAGTCTTTGGTGGTAACCCTGTTAACTGTCCCACAATTAGCGTGTTTGTCCCTTGAATGGTCCCGCGAAATCCTGCGAATTTGATCAAAATTTGACCTATTAGCGCAATCACGCAAATCCCTTAAATGTCCCGCAAAATCCCACGAATTTAGGTTGATGTCCTGCGAAATCCTGCGAATATTTGGCACTGGGTCTAAAAAATCTGTCCGGCGAGAAAATCTTTGGGGGTTGACAGTACTGGTAAGATTGCTCACTCTAATAGGACATAACAGTCACCAGTTGGACATGTAGCAGCCTCAGTCTTGGATCCAACTAGCAGATGGGGGTAATAGTACAATGTATTATTCTTTTGGTGACATCTCATTAGGATGGTAGTACAGTATAGTTCTTTTTTTACTTTTAGTAACAAGGTCCCCAGTCCCCACCTCCTTAACTTTTTATTATTCAGCATATGTTATGATATAGGTTGGATTGTATGTAGTTAAGAAATTTTACAAGTAAAGGAGTGGTATCGATGTGGAGAACTTTTTGAACACATGTTTCTCTTAAATCAGTCATAAAAAAATCAAAAAATTAAACACATTGTCAATTTAATGGTCATCTTTTGAATGGTAACAATATAATTTGAACAATATATTTATACTTTCATCTATATTGTTTTAGAAAACACATCAAACACTTGTTATGTTTTGGTATCATGTTTCCAGAGTGAAATGAAACATCTTTCTGAACCTCATTGGAACAAAACGACATAAACACAACATGTTTAGGTCTTTCAATATTGCAATTGTACAAAGGAAATTTTGGTTGATTTTTAAAGTATCTTGTTAATGAAATAAAAGGTTTATCTTGATGTTTGGCTCACACAGTGAGCCCATGGGATCGACCAGGTGTCTGTCCGCCCGTTGGTCCGTCTGTCCGTTGGTCCATCCGTCTGTTGGTCCATCCGTCCGTTGGTCCGTCCTTCCGTTGGTCCATCCGTTTGTCATCATTGGCCGCACAAATTAAGACTGCTCTTCGGATTGAGTCATATCCACATTCATTTTATGTATATCCATAATGCCTATTTGAGCTATCATCGCCATTTCCCAAGTTTGCCCGGTTTCCGAGAAATTGCTGATTTTGACGTCAAATTTTCTGTAAATACTAGACACTTTGTTGAAGCAGAACTTTCAAATAACTTGTAGTAGTTGCTGTATATGCAACTTATGTCCTCTGAAGATTTTTAAGCTCTTGGAATTACAGTTTGATCTAATGTGTATCGACAGTCCCTTGAGAAACATTTATTTCTGACCACTGCGATATATTATATTCACCCCCCTCACTGCAGTAATTAAAGTGATCACTGTACACATTCCTTTGTTTGCCAATGCAGACACGTGGTTACAGGAGAGGCAAGGGCAAAAGTTTAGTAGCTTTAAACTTTTGAAAATGTTATACAAACTTTGGAAGATGTTATCAAACATGGATATATAGTTAAACATGAAGATTAGCTTTTAGCTTTATTAAGAATGACGCAGAGTTTTCACAGGAATATGTTTAAACTAATATATTTGATGAGTGGTCAGACAACTGCGGTTTAAAAAGGAGGAACTATTTTACCTTAATTGTTAAAAGAACAGTTTTGAGATACAGATAATTTTCAACTGTGCTTGAGATGAAATAAAGATTTTGCAAAATGTAGCTAGGAAGATGAAATAAACTTAGGAGATTTGTCATCTACACATGTTTTATGTTTACTATTAGGGACTGAAGCCATGAACATTATTTTTATTAACGTTTAATTCCCGTTAAATGTTACATATTTTTGGAAAAGTAAACAAACATGACGGCACTTTGCTGGCCGATTTAAAGCGTGGCATTCGCCGTTGGTGTGAACCAGGTTTAAATAAAGGCCCCACTAGTCAGTACGAGACATATTAGCTCTCAGGTATTAACGTTACCGCATCACCGCATACAGGCCTGTCAACTTGGGAACACCTAACATGAGTGACTTGCAAATGTTGAACACCTTTGTTCAAATTTTGGACACCTTGGTCCAAATCTGAACACCTTGGCCACATTTTGAGCACCTTGGTTTCAATTTTATTGCATATAATCAAAGTTTGGACACCCCAAATTTTAATGGGATGCCCTCACAAAAAATAAGAGTATACGACAGGTTTTGTGATAAAACAAAATAGCAGTAGCAAACTACACATACAAATACGCTTGTAAAGCTCTTTCATCTTCTTTTAACTACAGTATTCTAGAGCAGAAATAAATGGAACGTTCTGGGACTGAAAAATTCCGACCAATTGAAACTCATATAGGAGACATTACAATGAAAGTTGGAACATGGTGAAAACAAATATGGAAAAGCATTTTTGTGATAAAACGAAATAGCTTACTACACATACTGTTTGCTTATTTAATCTTCTTTAAACTACATGTATTTGAAACCAGAATTTAATTTACTCGTTCATTCTCAGCCTGAGATATTCAATACAACATACTGAACGCATAGTTATGTTTTAATTGACAGTATTCTTTGACTTCATGTAAGATATTGAACTATTGCAAGTAATGTGCTATGAGGTCCGATTTTTATTGTAAACTCCTGGTTTCTACTGATTATCCTAATCAAGAGATTTTCTCCCCATTATTTTTGTAAACGCCGATTTCCTCCCGATTTTCATTGCAAACTCCCGATTTCTCCTGAGTATCGTTATCCCGATTTTCTCCAGATTATTTTTGTGAACCCCAATATCCTCCCAATTTTCATTGTAAACTCCCATTCCTCCCGATTATCCTAAACAATCACGATTTTTTATAGAAATACTGTTTTTCTCCCGATATTTCTTTAAAAAATCTCGATTTTCACCCCAAATTTTCTTTAAAAATCTTGACTTCTGATGTTTAGAACTAGAATATCCCTATTTTTTTACTTGACAGGTATGGTTTATTTTGAGTTCTTTCATATAAAAGCGCTGTGCAAGTCTGATTTTGAACGATCAAAGTTTTCAGAAAATTTTGCATTTTGTCTGTATTCACCTTTCCACAAAGTCAGCTCATGAATATTATAATGAGCTGCTTAAAAATCTGTGACGTCAATGAGGGAAACTTTTTCCTGCAAAAAACAAATGCAATTGAGTTTACATGTAAATGGTTGATTGCTGTAAGTTTTACCTCTTCAAATGTGCAAGTATTCAGTAAATTATGGACAGATTTTTATTGAACGTCAAATTGACATTTATTTACGCCTTCTGAGCGAATTAAATATTAAATTTCTGTTCATAATGAGTAAATAATTAGAAGAGAATTACTCCCAGTCAGTTTTCAATCATGATAGGAACTGGATGTAAACAGGTGAAATTATCATAATCATTAGGTCACCAACCAAACTCCCGTGCAGTGATAGTGGAGAGGTTAAGCAAATACGGTTTTTCAAAACGTATACGTAAACGCAAAGTATTGAATCAACATAGGATTGTATCGCTTTAGTCTACTTCAGATACCCGTTCAACTTCAAAGTTGCGTGTTTAGAACGGGAGATTTAGAAATTTCACGTTGCTATCAACGGGAATCATTATACTCATGTCTGTTGAATACTATCCTTGCAATTTTGATTTCGATGCAGAGTATAATTCTTTCTGAAGAAGATGATGTATGTTACGCATGATTTAACTCCAATAATCTTACGAAACGAGCTCGTTTAAAATATGTATTAGAAAACCAGCTATTGAACTTCATCAATGGGATACTATGTAATCATTACAAGCTATGGTGTAGTCTGAACAAACACTAGAGCTGAACGGCTATTTATGTGTGAACTCTACATGTATTTGTATAGGGCCGAATGATACGTTTAAGTTGCGTTTTGGATTTTATACGGTAGCTTAACCTCTCCAGTATCACTGCGGCGGGCAGGTATCTCACCGTAAGCATGGTAACTTCGTAATAAACAACTGACGTGATTGGTTCTAGTCCCATGCTCAGGTCGCGTGATTGTTAAATTTAGACCATTTCATTGGTTGAATTGCGCGTATTAACTGATAAACAACACGTGCTGTAAACTATTATCAACACAACTTTTACTCAGAATTCCTTCCGCGGTGATTTCTTCTCATATTTCAATAATTTTGAAATATTTTGACAAAATAATGTTTGGGGAACATTTATGAATACATATTTTATAAGTTGTGTGAAAATTGACCACATATTTGATGAAAAAGGGAACTATTTTCCCCAAATTTTGGGGATTTTCTTCGTCTGCCCACCGCAGTGTCTATACCGAGACACTGCATGGGAGTTCGGTCACCAACATTATAACATGTCTCTCGTGCATAAAAATATATAGATAGACAATCTATTTAACTTAATCTTCAGTGTCATTTGATGAATGACCTGTTCAAATTAACATTTGCTCTTTTTCATTAAATCATTGACTTCACTACTCCCATAATTCAATGAACTAAACGATTACTTCCTATTTATTTCTGCAAGTCATATCAGATCGTATCTTGAATATGTTATACTTGAAAACATCGGAATATGGAATTGATATCTTGGAGGAGCGTGACATATACATGTATATATTCCAATGTATATGTCACATATATTTCCCGCTGCATATCTCCCGATCCAAATATTCCTGGTAAAATGTTTTTTATTCAGTGTATGAACATGTCAGTCAATTTGTTAAAATATCTTGCTAAAGCAAAACTGTCAAAATAGATCCAGCAGACCGTAAAATTTTTCTTAACCAAAATGATGATGGATTTCTCGAAAATAATGAGAATGAGAACGCTTAACAGAAAACAAACCTGGATATGCAGGGTGTCCTATAACTTCTCTTGTGCAACCTCATTTTTCATAGGATGACTTAGTTGTGATGATCGGTTTTGAATAATGATCACTGGGAAGATCTGGGGAAAGAGGCTATACCATATAATGTTTATTGATGATATGTTGACATTGCTGATCATTATTGACATCGCTGATGGCGAATAAATACCAAAAGGTAACGCTTTGCGTGAATGTCACTCGTGATGAATTTCTGATGGACCTTCTCACTACGACATATTGACCATTTAACAAGATATTGTATGACCACTATCAGATAATAAAACCGAGTTGTTTACATTTTTTTGTTTACAATCACATGAGACATGTGAGCCCGGGTATGTGAGGCTGATCTGAGGAGTCTTAATAAACAACAGTTCTGTCACTTAAAGGTTGAATAAATAGTGCAGAGACGTATCCAACGATCATGGTCCTGGTGTCAATATATATCGAATTTTGAATATTTCATCAAGGCTAACATCTATTTTCATTAGCTACAAAGAAAACCCCCGAACGTACCTAATTTCTGCCGATATGCACAATCACTGGCATCCTAAATCCCCGGAAATCTTCTCCCGACATCGACAGAAAAAATGCTCACGTACCTTTTAATGATTTCCCGGTTATATTGTCATTGGATTCCAGCCCCGTTTTCACCTAACGTTCTATCCAACATTCTGTTTCCTTTTGCGTGTCAAGAAGACCTTGAATATGGTCAGATTTAAGGTGTTTTAGTCTTAAGATTTTTTTGATTTTTCTTCGTCAGTGGATCAGATTAACTGCAAGAGTCGCCGGTAATAGACCGTCGACAACGGTCATATCGTGTACCATGCATACAGTTATATCAGACAACCGCGGTTATACTGTAACATGCGGTCTTACCTAGCTCAGCTGCAGCAAGAATTTTAAATGGCGGAGATTTAGAAATGTTTCAAAAAACAAAATGCGGGACGTCCAACCTTTCAATTGCTTATTTAGAAGTCTATTTACAAGTCTGATTGGTGGTATTCGTTGACAAGTGCATATACTTTAAGACATTAGGCCAAACGTTGCACTAATAGCTCGGGAAAGGTAAAATGACTCCCAAATTTCTTCTATAGTCTTTATTCAACCTTTAAATGATTAAATCAAATTACTTAAGATTCGGAATGAAAGTGCCCCGTCCATATTTTATATTTGATTAAAAATAATTAGTGCATTGGGCAAATAGAATCCTTTTTATTGCAGTTAATTCAAAATATTCCTATGCTGGCTGTACTAATTCTTCAAAACTTTCTACCATTCACTTCATTGATTTGACTCATTTGCATACAACCAATCAGCGTGCCTGAAATTATCGATTTTCTTTACTTTGTGGAAAGGTGAATAGTACTAAATAAACTACAGGTCAAAATATATGCACATTTGATTTTGATCATAAGGAGAAATAATTCACTGGAGTAATCTTCATGTCATTCATGTGATGTAAACTTGTCTCTTTATATTAGTAACATAAAAGTTCATGTTTATCTGTTCATTTGTTTCTAGGGGGGCGCAATATGGCTGAAGAACATCTCTGGTATGACAGTTACTGATGCAGATATGGAGGACATTTCTAACCCCAGACTCGAGCTCGCAGTTCATATAGGCACTAAGACCATTCAGATGGGAGCTATGATGGGCATGCTAGCAATTGGGCCAATCACACAGCTTGTCAGAGGACCTAGAACAATGCAGGCGATAGCAACTACTGCTCTTAAATTTGGCACAAATGGTGCAATTATCGGTGCAGTAGCTGGCCCTATAATAACATATGCGGCATCGAGGAAATTTGAATATGAAAATTTTTACGACCGCTCTTACAGGATTCGATACAACAGGGGGCAAGTGATTACAGACCGTATGTGTTATTTTGGTATGGCTGTTGGTGCGGGGGCAGGATATGTAACAGGATTTGGAATACTTCCTTGTATGGCACTAGGTATTGTGGTTGGCACAGGAGGAAGTGTATTTGCACCTGGTAGGATGGGCAGTGACGAGGCTAAGCCTAAGAAGAAATCTGCCTCAGAAGAAACCCAAGAAAGAAAGGATGCATAAAATAAACCACATACATAGTGTCCAAATGTCAATTCATGAAAGAATTAATTTTAAGGTTAATGAACATTTTGTGAGTGAAAAATATTGATTTTTGAACATGAGACATGAAGCTATCAAAATCGTTTATTATTGTTATACAGGGCGTATCAGAAAAACGCAACAAGTAGTTATCTCGTAAAATCACAAAACTAGTGATGACTACATCAATTTCATTCAATGTACCATAAAGTCACGTCTCTCCTCTTTGCAATGATGTGTCATTCATTCACATGTGGTAATGGTTGGGTGAGAAATCCTTCCATTGGCACATTGGGTCAAAATCAGTTCTGGACCAAGTTTTAGATATTGCAAAAATCAGTGCAAGGGCTAAGTGACAATGGAAGTTCCCCTGACTTGAATTGTTGTGACTTTCTCTTTTGGAGCTATCTCAGGAGCATCTGTGCTCACAATTTCTCCGCCAGATATTGCAAAACCTCGAGAAAGAATTGCCCATGGGCTGCTTTTCTCTGCTTTTATCCACAGATGACTCAGGGCTGAACCATGCATGACCTGGACAGATGAGCGGATCTTTATGTGCAAGGAAGTGGTGGCAATTTGGAGGGGTAAAAGATGTATTCTTGCAAGAGTATGAGTATGAACACTTTACTGTCTATGCCACACCTGTCATACCTTCTTCCAATTTTTGAACATGAGACATGTATAGCTATCAAAATCGTTTATTATTGTTATACAGGGCGTATAAAAAAACGCAACAAGTAGTTATCTCGTAAAATCACAAAACTAGTGATGACTACATCAATTTCATTCAATGTACCATAAAGTCACGTCTCTCCTCTTTGCAATATATATTCATTCACATGTGGTAATGGTTGGGTGATAAATCCTTCCATTTGTGCAGTGGGTCAAAATCGGCTCTGGACCAAGTTTTAGATATTGCAAAAATCAGTGCAAGGGCTAAGTGACAATGGAAGTTCCCCTGACTTGAATTGTTGTGACTTTCTCTTTTGGAGCTATCTCAGGAGCATCTGTGCTCACAATTTCTCCGCCAGATATTGCAAAACCTCGAGAAAGAATTGCCCATGGGCTGCTTTTCTCTGCTTTTACCCACAGATGACTCAGGGCTAAACCATGCATGACCTGGACAGATGAGCGGATCTTTATGTGCAAGGAAGTGGTGGCAATTTGGAGGGGTAAAGGATGTATTCTTGCAAGAGTATGAGTATGAACACTTTACTGTCTATGCCACACCTGTCATAACTTCTTCCAATAGCCCATATGCCCCTTGTACAGACTTTCGCAGTGTTTAAAACTTGGGTCCGAGCTGAATTTTGCCCCACTTTTCAAAATTAATGATTACCTGGCCAGCCATGACTCTCTGTGAATGAATGATATTCCATTGCAAAGAGGAGTAATTTGGCTTTTTGGTACATTGAATGAAAAGGATGCAGTCATCATTGGTTTTATGTTTTCTTCCAATATTGCATCAGGCTCCGCACACTGACTTTTGCAATGTTTATAACTTGGTCCCAAATGGAATGATTAACACGCCCAACCATGACCAAATATCAATGAATGATATATCATTGTAAATGGGTGACACATGGCTTTATGGTGCATTGAATGAAATCAATGCTGTTTTCACTGGTTTTGTGCTTTTCTGAGGTAAAAATCTGTTGCACTGTATACTGTACATGTAAGGGGGCTGGAGGGGTTAAATATATAATAATGAAATAAACTTTGTTTTTGGACATCATACCAAACAAACAGCATTTTAGGGACTGACCATTTGATCTTGAGGTTTTGAATATTCTGGGCCTAAGTCTTGATCCAAGTAAGCCCAATGTTCTCTTTCCAACTATGTTTCAGAATACATACACTTTCAAACAAGAAATTCTGGTGGGAGGAAAAAAGGCCCCTAGATCTGATGGCCCAAACATTATGACTGAAAAACATTATTGATTTTTAAAGAATTAATATTTAGTTATACTTGTATATATGCAAACATATTTTTTCATAGAAAATGTGTTACCTAAATAGCAAAGCATTTCAATGTATAAATTGATTGATCATATTTAAATATACAGTTTATGAGGGTGTAACACTCTATTCTGTATTATGGATATATTACCCAAAACAATAGTACAAGAATGTACATGTGTTCAAGGAGATTTTTTGTATATTATTTTTGAATACAAATTTAAATGTCTCAAATATAACCTGTTGTTGAAGCTTAAGGTTCACTGGAGCTAATTAATGTATTGTTTTGTATATAGTTTATTGTTGACCTATATGTTTCCTCATGATAAAAAATCCATTTACAGGGTGGCAAAAAATGGAATTTTCCTCACATGTGCCTTGATATTTGTCACATGTGTACATCATTCAATTTTGTACCAGTGTATAGATATCTTTTATTGACTCTCTGATGTCTGAATTAGCACCATGATGTTCAAGTTCATATGGGCAAAAGGGAAATTCAAAGAGGAGGACCTTAAAAAGGTGCCCAATAAAGTAAAAAGAGATATTTTAGTACAAGGTTATGATTATGGTGGTTTAAAAATGATTAACTGTAAAGACTTACAAATTGCATACATGATTCAATGGATTAAAAGATTAACAGAGAATGACGATGGCCACTGGAGAGCTATACCAGAGTATATGTATGGAAAATTAGGTAAAAAGTTTAGTGTTCTCAACAGCAATATAAGTGCTGATCAGTTGAAATGAGCATTTTCTATAAAAAATTATTATTTGCGTGGCTTGAGAATAGCAATTATACAGATGAATCTATAATATGGAATATTGTATTAAGTAGATATCCCTTGTACTTTCACAAGTGGATAGAAAAGGGTTTAATCTACATATCAGATGTTGTTGTGAATGGACACTTAAAACCATATGAGGTAATTTCTGAATTAATAGGAAAAAATGCTGAAACATTAATGCAAGTATAACATTTTAAGAGCTTGTTTAAATCAAGAGAGAATTCATATGTATCGTAATATAGAACCCAGTAAAACACTAGTATTTCGAGGGATAAAGATTGAAAAATTAACATCACAGAAAACCAGGAATAAGCTTGTAAAAGAAAGGCAGTGTGATGTACAATTTAATGATTTGACTATTGGTTCAGACATTTGGAATCAGCTATTTAAATGAACGTCTGGTACCTACACTGGTCTTTTAAGTATCCAATGGAAAATTTTCCATGGTGGTTTATTAAAAAATATAACATAGAACAATCTGATTTATGTAAACTATGTAATGAAGTTGATAATATTGAACACTTTTTTATACATTGTAATGCAATCAAAAATATTTGGAAAGATGTAGCTTTGAATGATAATGAGAAAACAGGAATAGGATAGGAATATTAGATCAAAAGTTATTATACAAGTCACTTGTAATAAAGAAAACTATACATGACTTTAAATTTCAAAGAATGAGAGAAAAATATATCTGTAATGTTTGAATATGAAAAATATGTTAGAAGCATTGTCAGACTTGCCAAACTAAAATGAAAAATTTTAGGGAGATTTAAAAAAAATTGTGGTACTTTTACGGAAATTTTTTTCAAAATCCGGTAGTTTTTGCATTTTTTGGGGGTTTTTTGAAAAAAAAACGGGAGTTTTACGGGAGATTTTTGAAAAAAAACGGTAGTTTTTACGGATGATTTAAAAAAACAGGAGTTTTTGCGGTAAATTTAAAAAAAACTGGAGTTTTTACGGGAGATTCTGAAAAAAACAGGTGTTTTTACGGTAGATTTTGAAAAAATGTGAGTTTTTACGGTAGATTTCTGAAAAAACGGGAGTTTTTACGGTAGATTTTGAAAAAACGAGAGTTTTTACGGCAGATTTTTGTTTAGCACCATGTAAAAACAAAATGTATTCTCCCGACAGAAGTATGACAGAATATGAACTGGCCCCGTTTGTGGACATTTGGTGTGCAAACCTATACCGAACTGATCGCAGAAAAGCAATTTGAATCATGGGATTGAAGTACTTTTAAGTTATTTATGAAAGTATCGATAGTGAACCATGGGAGCCAATCCTTCTTGGAGTAAAAGAAAGAAGCGTGCCTGCAATAATCAAGGTCACAAATTTGTCAAATTCCTTTTAAATATGGTAGATTTCGACAGCAAAAAACGGAGATTTTACAGGAGTTATACCAAGAATACGGGAGATTTTACGGGAGTTATACCAGAAAACGGGAGATTTTACGGGAGTTATACCAAGAATATGGGAGATTTTACGGGAGATTTCAGCAAAAATACGGGAGAAAACGGTACAGGAGTTTGGTATTTTTTACGGAAAAAACAAAAAATTTACGGGAGATTCCTGTAAAAAAACGAGAGGTTGGCAAGTCTGATTGTTGAGATTGAGAAAATGTATTTAAAGTTTTTGAAAAATTGCATTTTGAAATATTGATTTGTATGCTAATGAATGATAGAAATAAATTTTTAAAAAAGACTCTGATGTTGTTGCAATGACAAATTAGTCACTACAATATACAAAATTAAACTAAGACTAAACTAACTACTGAATAGAAAATATTCAAAGTTGCGTCAGTCCGTCCGTCCGTCAACATTGACCTCACAAATTAAAACTGCTATTCGGATTGAGTCATATCCACATTCATTTTATGCATATTCATAATGCCTTTTTGACCTATCATTGCCATTTCCCAAGTTAGCCTGGTTTCTGAGAAACTGCTGATTTTCTGTAAATACTAGACATTTTGTTGAAGTAGAACTTTCGAATAACTTGTAGTAGTTGCTGTATATGCAACTTATGTCCTCTGAAAGATTTCAAAGCTCTTGGAATTACAGTTTTTGGTGTTTACTCTATAAAACTTGACAAAAAGTAGGACTTAGTCATTTTCAGGAAACTTTGTCATGTATAAAGTCAATGGCAGGTTTTGAGATTGACAAGTTTCTCAAAGTTTGCCTTGTACGTACTTGATCATTTCTTGCAATGAATTACATCATTACTAGATTTAAGCATTCCCTACATATTGCTCAATATCACGCCCGGTGATTGTACAAAATGGATGGAGGGGGGGGAGCATCTTCTGCAAGAAAACTCAACAAAACAACAAAACACTTTTTAAAGTTACTTTCCATGCGTTATACAAAAAAAATCGAAATAAATTAATATTGGATGGAGTGGGAGTGGATGGAGGGGGGGGGGGGAGTTATATGTCTTTAAGATGGAACAAATTCACAAGAACTCGTGTATTTGAAAAAACTAAACTCAGTACCCCAGTAAGAAACTGGATCTCTGGAGAATGAAAAATGGGAAAATTTGGAGTCATAAAAATAAATTCAAGTAGCATGTCTTATCATGTCTTATATATACGTTATTCCCCCCCCCCCCTCCATCCACTCGCCCTTCCATCCAATATTAATTTATTTCGATTATTTTTTGTATAACGCATGGAAACTTAGTTTAAAAAGTGAGCAATGTCATTAGTATTGTGATAATAACGTCCCTTATACCTATTTACTACAGGTCGTGTAGACCATTGTTGCCCGATTTATAGCAAAAACATTGACTTTTGCACGTTGGTGATGATGCGCCTTTTTTAATAGATCTCATATCTTAGAAGGGTATCAGTTCAAAAAAAATACTAGATGACCTAACATATTTTGCCATGCACTGCGCCTATTCATTTGGCAGTTCAGTTTTCTCTTGAAAAAATAAATCTTCCAAATTTGTTGAGTTTTCTTGCAGAAATTGCCCACTTCCCCCTCCATCCATTTTGTACGATCACCGGGCGTGAGTTCAAATCTGATATTAGTTTTAGGAATCGACCTTTACTTGACCTTCAGCGACCTTCGAAAGGTCAAAAAAGTTTAATTTTTCAAATTGATTTTTGGATGTAAATTTTGGTCAGCTTAATCAAATAAGACACACAGTGATAAATATCGCACTTTGAAGAGCAATCTGGCCACCATGCAATTTACCCAGAATGGCCAAAACCTAATCAGACCTTGGCACTAGTCTGCTCTTGCATCTGTAAACATTTCAAGTTGACAAGGTTAGCGGTTTTCCTGCAATTTTGATGACAAGAATTTATTTGTAGTCTTGAACTTTGGGAAAATTTAGATAACATTGTTTGTGACCTAATTTGATGACCTTTGACCTTGAAAATTTTCAGACCTCAGTAGGTCTTTTGTAATTAAGCTGACCTAAATTTAAATCCAAAATATCAATTTAGAAAATCAAATTTTTGACCTTTTCAAGGTCACTGAAGGTCAAATCTGAAATCTAAGGTCAGATTTGAACTTCTGAGAACTTGTAGATGTTTTTAAAAAAAATTTGGTCAATTTGGAGCAAGTTGAAAAATTCAAAATAGCCGCCAAATTGAAAAATTCAAAATGGCCACCATGTAATTCAGCCAGCATACCCAAAACCTAATCAGATCTTGGCAATAGTCTGCTCTTGCATCTGTAAAAATTTCAAGTTGAACGGATATAAGTGGTTTTCGAACTCCAATGCAGTGTCTCGGTATAGACACTGCGGCGGGCAGATGAAGCAAATCCCCAAAATTTGGGGAAAATAGTTCCCCTTTTCATCGCATATGTGGTCAATTTTCACACAACTTATAAAATATGTATTCATGAATGTTCCCCAAACATTATTTTGTCAAAATATTTAAAAATTATTGAAATATGAGAAGAAATCACCGCGGAAGGAATTCTGAGTAAAAGTTTTGTTGATAATAGTTTACCGCCCGTGTTGTTTATTAGTTAATACACGCAATTCAACCAATGAAATTGTCTAAATTTTACAATCACGCGATCTGAGCATTGGACTAGAACCAATCACGTCAGTTGTTTATTACGAAGTTACCATGCTTATGGTGAGATACCTGCCCGCCGCAGTGATATTATCACTGCACGGGAGTTCGAGTGGTTTTCCTGGAATTTTGATGACAAGATTTGTTGAAAAATTCAAAATGGCCACCACGTAGTTTACCAAGCATGCCCTAAACCTAATCAGATCTTGGCACTAGTCTGCTATTGCATGTATAAAAATTTCAAGTTGAACAGGTTAGCGGTTTTCTTGGAATTTTGATGACAAGAATTGATTTGTAGTCTCAAACTTTGAGAAACTTGGATAACATCATTTGTGACCTAGTTTAATGACCTTGACCTTCGACCTTGAAAATTTCACTTTTTCAGACCTCAGTAGGTGTTTTGTAATTAAGCTGACCTATAAATTTAAATCCAAAATATCAATTTAGAAAATCAACTTTTTTGACCTTTTCAAGGTCACTGAAGGTAAATGAAAGGTCAAATTTGAAATCTAAGGTCAGATTTGAACTTCTGAGAACTTGTAGATGTTTTTAAAAAAAAAATTTGGTCAATTTGGAGCAAGTTGAAAAATTCAAAATGGCCGCCAAATTGAAAATTTAAAATGGCCACCATGTAATTCAGCCAGCATACCCAAAACCTAATCAGATATTGGCAATAGTCTGCTCTTGCAACTGTAAAGATTTCAAGTTGAACGGATAAGTGGTTTTCCTGGAATTTTGATGACAAGATTTGTTGAAAAATTCAAAATGGCCACCACGTAGTTTACCCATCATGCCCTTAACCTAATCAGATCTTGGTACTAGTCTGCTCTTGCATCTGTAAAAATTTCAAGTTGAACAGGTCAGCAGTTATCCTGGAAATTTGATGACAAGATTTGGTTTATGTGCCGCCCGCCCGCACGCCCGCCCAACAGCACAAGACGACGACAATATAGCACTTTTTCAAAGTGCGATAAAAAGTTCCTACAGCTTGGTTTAGCTTTGGATCACTATGCTATTACTATGTGGCAACAATGCATTCTGATTGGATATTAACGATCACATGACCTTAGTTCACCATGGTATCAGGATATGGCATGCCAAAATGTAAAATCTCTGGTTGATGGAAACGTAATTTTGACTTTATTTCCAATACCTCCAAAATCTTCTCAATTTTTTTCCTCAATTACAATAGGTCGAAAATTGATGATTAATTTGATGAATTTTTGAAAATCGACATTCCCATGTTAACCAATGGGAAATGGTCAGTTTGCCGCAAGTCATGTGACAGAAGATCCATCCATCCGAGTGCTTGCAAAAATAGGAGTTAGGTAGGCAATTGAATTTGCTAGCTTTATTTTTAAAAAATTGATACGTTTCTTCATGTTCAACAAAGTTACAGGTCTTTAAAGTCAAAATTGTTTTTCAAAAAACCTCTCTCATAAATTTGGAGGTATTGGAAATAAAGTCAAACTACGTTTCCATCAATAGTATAAGTATTTTCACACCAGGCTAAAGGTAAAGAGGCTTTAACACGTAGTTCAATGGGGGACCAAAGGTTGCCACACTTATGGAGGGGAGTGTACATGTATACATGTATACAACTGTATATAACTGTAAAATGATGACTGTAGATGTAGTGAAAAGCAACATGTAGTTTTCTTTCTGAAAGACTAAGAATCATAGACTAAAGCCATCATTCTTGATTTACCAGTTTGTAATAATTATTATATATTTATTTGGGATATAATTCTTTGTCTGTTAGATGACCTTTACCAATTTTTTCGCATGAATCTGGGTTGCCGGGTATGCAATTAATATTATGAATGTTTATTTCATGGTGCTCTACTTGACAAAACAACAATTTATATAGAAAAATAAAAACATTTATTGCGAAGAATGTAAGCAGAACATAGCATGTGTACATTATATAATGTGTCCGGGAATGCGTCCCAAAAAACGCAACAAACAAAGACATTGTAAATCACAAAACCAGTGATAATTACATCAATTTCATTTAGTTTACCAGGAAGCCACATATCTCTTTCCAACGGTATGTCAATTTTTCATATACCCCAGATGATTCAAAGAGTTGTGCGAGATGGAGACACAAGCCAGTCTCTGTGTGTAGAGAAATAGTGGTCATGTGAAAGGGCATGGAATGTAATCTTTCATGAGTAATCTTTCATAAGACTGGTTTTGTGATTTTACAATGTTTTTGTTTGTTGCGTTTTTTGGGATGCACTGTATACAGGGTGTTAAAAAAAACGCAACCCCGAAAAATCGCTATAATCTTGGAAAATACTTATCCAATTGTGTTCATATTTTCAGGAAAGAAAGAAGAGACTGTGTTTGTATAGCTCCTGTTGTTATCCCACCAAACGAAGTTCGAGTGGGATATAGAAAAGCTGTCTGTCCGACATGAACAGCATATAAACAAGACGTCTGCCCGTCCATTCGTGTGTCCGGGCAATAACTCAAATACCGGCTGACAGATTTCATTCAAATTTTATAGGCTTATGCCTTATGGGTGTAGGGCATCCGCTATAGAGGGAATTTTCAATATGGCCGCTTAATTCCAAATGGCGGCCATTTTTCGGAAAAATATCTTTGATAACTCAAATACTAGTGGATGGATTTGGTTCAAATTTTATATGCTGTTGCCTGGGTACAAAAGAGCCTTGCTCAAGAAGACATTTTAAAGATGGCCACCATATTTCAAAATAGCGGCTATAAAACATTATCTTTGATAACTCATATACCATTGAATGAATTTGGTTCAAATTTTACATGCTGATGCCTAGGGACATACAAGCTCTGTTTGAGAAGGGATTTTCAAGATGGCAGCTAAATTTCAAAATGGCCACCATTTTTCATAAAAGAACGTAACCATTGATAACTCAAATACCAGTTGATAGATTTGCTTCAAATTCTATATGCTGATGCCTAGAGACAAAGAAGTTCTGCTCAAGAAGACATTTTCAAGATGGCCACTGAATTTCAAAATGGCCGCCATTTTTCATCAAAAAAGTACTCATTGATATTCAAATACCAGTGGATGGATTTGGTTCCAATTTTATATGCTGATGTTTAGGGAAAAAGGAGATCTGCTTCTCAAGAAATTTCAAAGGCGTCAGCTGAATTTCAAAATGGCTGCCATTTTTCACAAAAAAAGTAATCTATGATAACTCAAACTGTACAGGGAAAATACGAAAAACACAAATGGAAAATCTTTATATCTTGGAAAATACTAATTCAGTTGTTCTAGGAAAATATGAAAAATGCAGTCAGAGGTGACTGCCACGGCAATAAAAAACCAATCAACTTTCTAACCATAGTGTTTTGGCACTTCAGATTTGGCATAGATTATCCTCATTCAATGTGTGGTGAATTTGAAGAGTTTCATCAAAATCACTGCAGGGACTTTACAGTCATGGTCAAAATGCCTTCTGAAGTCTGCCTGAACCAGGGTGTTTGCCTGCGATTTGAAACCATTTCGACCATAACTGTAAAGTCCCTGAAGTGAATTTGATTTCACGTTACAGATTAACCATACAGTGAATGAAGATGATTTGTGCCAAATTTGAAGAGCCAAAACACTATGGTTAGGATGTTATTTAGTTTTTTTGCGGTTGCAGTGACCCCTGACTGTGTTTTTTGTATTTTCCTAGTACAACTATTTCTTTTGAGCAGGTGTCAAGGCATCATGTTTTACAACTAACCATCTACAGGAGCTATACACAGTCTCTTCTTTCTTTCCTGAAAAAATAAACATAATTGAACGAGTATTTTTCAAGATATATATATATATATTTCTTTGGGTGCATTTTTTTGAACACCCTGTATTAAGTAGAAATTCAAGTTACATATTTTACTTATAGTATACACAAGTTCACCCTACACTCTGAATAAAATATAAAATCCCATAAAACTTGTGTTTCTAAACACCTCCTCTAGTGAACATCTCACAGTTTGAAAACATTTCTTCAGACCTATTTTGGATATTTCACAAGTATATTTAGCCTTGCAAGTGCCTTCGGTACTAATTTATCCCTTTGATACACCAAACATGAATATAACTACGGTACAATATATGCAGAAGAGAAACATGTCACACCTTGCGCTTTTAAAAATTTATATTGTATAAAATACCAGTCAGTTTTTTGGTATTTAGTAATTGAAACATATTGGGGTTTGTAGAAAAAACCGGGTACCAGGTAGTAAATCCTCCATGCTGGGTTTAAACTTGGTACCCGGTCAAAAAAAACGGGTACCCAAAAAGTGAAAAATACGAATATATAACATAATTAGATCATTGGAAAACGTGTAAGATTTGTTTTGAATATACAAAAATGTATGTAATTTCCTTCAAAATTGAGCTAGAAACTTCAAATAAAAAGCATTTTAAGGCTCTTTTCTTCCTCTATAATCATGGTCATATTTTCGTTGGTTATATGGGGGGGGGTTGCGATCGCCTATGGCATTGTAAGACATAACAATTTACACTTCAGTGGACGTTTCGTCGAAAATTGGGATAACTTAAATTATGATTAATAATCAAAATTTTACACGTTGCATCATGTAAATTAACACACGTCACCTCTCTGCTAAAGTAACGATAGCTATTTACACATTTAAATCATAATCCAAACAATTCACGTACCAACATACGAACTATTGAAAATAGAGTAAGATTGATTTGTCATGTTTTTCAAATCGTCTTACAATGTCATAGGCGTAGCAAGGAGGGGGTTCGATGGTGCGATCGCAACCCTCCCCCATAACCAATGAAAATATGACCATGATGATAGAGGAAGAAAAGAGCCTTAAAGTGCTTTTTATTTGAAGCTTCCAGCTCAATTTTTTAAAGGAAATTACATACATTTTTGTATATTCAAAACATATGTTGTATATTCGTATTTTTCGTTTTTTGGGTACCCGTTTTTTTCGACCGGGTACCAAGTTTGAACCCAGCATGGAGGATTTACTACCCGGTACCCGTTTTTTTCTACAAACCCAACATATTGTAATTAAATTTTGCACTGTACAGGGTGTCCCGAAAGTATGGGGCCCCCCCTAGGCAGGCATATTCCAGTGTCCTCATAGTATGTGTCATATATCATTTTAAAGCTTATCCAAAGTTACATTGATTTGCCAAGTATCATGGTTTAACTCCCGAATGGGAAAAAGTTACAGTCATTTTAAAAGTTAGTGTTTTGTCAAAATAAAGTTCAATTTTACACCACATTACTAGTCAATGTGTCCCCCCTCGGCCATGTTAACATCAGCAATTATTTTCAGATGTGACCTTAAAAGCCCTTCAAATAGGGATGTGAAATTTTATAACCATCTTAAAACCTGTTAAGGGACTTTAGAAGAGTTTCCTTAGAGTTTCTACCCTTACCGTTCTCTTTTTCCAATTCAATATCCCTCCGACCCGAAAAGAATTGCTGCTGTTAAGATGGCCCAGGAGGACACATTGACTAGTGATTTGGTGTAAAATTGAACTTAATTTTGACCAAACACTAACTTTTCAAATGCCTGTAATTTTTTCACATTTGAGAGTTGAACCATGATACTTGAAGAATCAATGTAACTTTGGATAAGCTTTCAAATGATATATAACACATACTATGACGACACTGGTATATGTCTGCCTAGGGGGGGCCCCATACTTTCGGGACACCCTGTATGTTGATTTTTCTTTAAAACATTATGCATATGTAGTTTATGATAAATTAAAAATATAAGTTTATAATTGTTGGTTCAACTAAATGAGTTTATATGTTCCCAATTATTTTCTTTGACTGATAGATTATATTTTATGCATTGTCTGTACATGCAAAGTAAAGCGAGCATAAAGTTATAAGCATTAAATATGCACTAGCACTAAATTAGCACTGATAGTTACAATACTGCAAGACTGCTAATTTAGTGTGAAAAATCAGTGCTGTTTTAGTGCTAAAATCTAAAATGTAACATATCTAACAAAGTAGTACAGGGTGACACAAAAAGTGCCACCCACCTCAAGTTGAATAACTTTTTTGTCTATATGATTCCTGACTTCTTTTGCACATTCAAACTAGACTCCATGGAGCAACTCTACAAGAAGTTTCAGATGACAAAACCAATTATGTGGTCTTTTATGATGGTTACAAAATGTGATCTAATTCTACTGGCAAAGCTATTGACCACATTTGCCTGACATAAACCCGCAAGATTTTTATGTCTGGGGGTGCTTGAAGGATCATTTGTATGCAACAAACCCCCAAACCATAGAACACTTGAAGATAGAGATCAAGAAAGATCAGGGCCATTTCTGTGGGGGAATGTGCCGTTAGGGTTGTCAATATCTTTACCCATAGAATCCAGGTGTGCCTGACATTTAGAGAAAATCTTAAAACGCTCATGAAAGTGTATTCAGTTGAGCTAGTCATCTGAAACTTCTTGTGGAGTTGCTCCATGAAGTTTAGTTTTTCTTTGCAAAAAAAAGAAAGCCAGGAATCATACAGACGAAAAATTAATTTAACATGATGTGGGTGGCACATTTTGTGCTACCCTGTATAAATGGTGAATAAAGTAATTTAATATATAGGATTTAACACCTCTTCGTCAAAGCTTATGGACAATGAAATTCTCTGTTTGATGATTTTCAATGATTTTTTGAACAAAGGTGGCTCTCTTTTATAAAATAGATATGATTTAACTTTAAAATTGTTTGCCGAGACTGTATTATGTCACAATGAAGATGTTGTATCCAAGTTCAACCAGGCAAACCCTTAACTCATCTAATGAACTGTACGAGTACTTGAAGTTTACATTATGAGCCACTCTAAAGATCCTTGGTGTCTGAAGACTACATGAAGCTACTGGTACTTATTAATACAATATTGATCAGTATCCAATCTAGTGTGATTATCTTTATGTATTGTAACTCCGTTCCTTCTTCAGTCCAGCCAGCAGACCTGTGCTCTCTGATGAATCATCTCCAAAGGCTGCAGGGTAAAAATTTGGAAAAATATTAATGTATCATATGTCACACTACTGATAATACAGTCCAGTGCATAACATCTAACACTCCAAGCAGAATGTTGTACAAAATTGCTAACTGTTAGATAAACCATCAATACTGGAATTGTCAAAAGTTGCATTTACAAAATCAATTCCTGCCTCATCTCTGTTAGACCCGTTACTACAAGACATTGTCTAATCTAGATCACTGTCTGCAAGCTAAAAAGTGTCAAATTCACTGCCTGCTTTATCGCAATAAACTTTTGTTACAAATAATTGGAGTAAAACATGCAAATAGAATTAATATGAAAAGATAGTCCACTTTGGTGTGGTTATTTTACTGCAACAACAATGATGCCTTTTTATTCAAAAGTCAATCATTTTATTCCTATTTTACCTATTAAATGATTTTTATATATCCAAATAAGCGTTATATTAGTTTTTGGCTGAGTAAATCATTGTAGGGCTCACACAAGGATCGACTTTATTGAAGACTTTTTCATACTGGTATATGCCCTGCCGCTCTAAGAGCAAGCGCAATGAATTGTGATTTTTCAGTTGGAACAAGGAAACAAATACAATATCATCATTCTATTTAACATTTAACAAATAAAATTGTTTTTAACTTAGCATTTTTTCAAAACATCACTAAATATGAAAAAGTTGTAAATAAAGTAGATCCTTGTGTGAGCCCTGTAATTATTTACTTTGCCAAAAACTAAAGAAATGGTAATTGAAACATTTAAAAAACATTGAAAATAGGAATATTATCATTACCAACAGTGACTTTTGAATTAAAATGGCATTTCAAGGTCAGCAATATATAATTCTTCACCATTATTGTTTTCAATAAAAATGACCACACCCAAATGGACTATCATACATATCAAAACCTTGTACTTCTTATACTCGCTGCTATTATCTTTTTGATGGTTGCACCTTGGGGCAAGCAATTTAGCCCTTTCCACACCCCATTCTCTAATACGTCGTAACACCGGAAGTTTACGACGTTATACCCAAAATTTTCGGCGGGAGATTTGTATATCTCATTTATTTTGACGTTTTGACAGAATATGGTCCTTTCCCTTTCGTGGAAACATTGACCATACCTTGCAGATACACCTCTTGTATCACTACGTCTCAACATTTCGTCTGAACACGGTCTAAAACTTCAAAAACCTTCTAGAAAGCATGACAATTTCTTGAAAAAATGACCAAGGCTGTGTTCACCATATGACATTGTTACTTCTCCCCAAAGTCAATCGGGTTACCAACCCCCAAAGCCTAACCACATCGGAAAAGAAAGTATTCTCAGTCACCATATGCATCAAAAAAGTCTGTAGATGAAGTCACCACTTTCAAAGTCTTTCAAAAGACAACTGTTTCAGGAAACACGTAAGTAAATCCGGGGGTACCTTAAACTTCCTAACTAGCATTTGGTTGTCCATATTGATTGTTCAATGTATACATGTCATACAATGTGAACATATTGTTTCCACGTCCACGCCAACCTAATTAATAAAAAAAGTATTTTGGACTGGTAAACATGTCTATCTCGCCTTGCCTGATTGCCTGATTCAAGTAGGTTGTGAAAATCTCTATAAGGGTAGAATAGAGCAGCAGGATTATACACACATCTATAATCATTAATTCATGCAACTTTTGTAAAAAATAAAACAACAATACGATACCTAATGTACATGTATTTCGTCAAATTTTTGTGGAGACATTTACTTTTTGCTTTATTTATGCCAAATTTGCTTAAAATTTGCAAAATTTACTTAAATTTGCTTAAATCTGGTCAAATTTGCTTAAAAGGTCCATTTACGAGAAAATCCCTAATAAATAAATTTTATGTTTCAACCACCCTGAATAATTAAGTCAGCAAAATAAATAGCTCAAGACCATAACAGAGCACAAACTTTAATACAGAAATTATCAGATATAGAACCATCCAAAGGAGCACATAGGTTAACTTGAATTATGAATATTTTCTGATCATGAACATGGGTGTATCTTTTAGATCCATTCATTATCTTCAAGAAAAGTATATAAAATGATAATTTAGTAAATCAGACCTAAGTGATATTGAAGGGGCAATGGACCAATCAACATACTTTTTCAAAAATGTTGACCTAATTTTCACCAAAAATGCAATCTTTTATTATATTGTTGAATGCATAATTAGAATGTGCTTCAAGACATGTTCGATTTCCTAAAAGGAAAAGCTGATTGCTCCAGGGACTTTAAAGATACTGAATTTGGATGACCAAATGAACTGAAACCAATGGATAGCATGAGATTTTTCAATGGAGAAATAACATGGGGAACACTTATCTTAAAGCAATTAAGTTTTTCTTTCAAGAACTATTTGATACATCAAAATAAGGAATAGTAATGCATTAAACTTTGTAAAAATGATTGCATTTTTGGTGAAAATGGGGTCAACATCTTTGAAAAAGTGTGTTGATGGGTTGATTGCTAGTTAAATATCTCTGAATTGTTTGACTTTATTATTACTGTATATAATTTTCTTTGAGATAATGAATTGATCTAAAAGATAAACCTGTCTTTATTGTCATAGTCCAAGATATAATTGTTTGCGATAACCTACATGCTCCTTTAATTCAAGGTTTACACAGTTATTTTGAATTTTCAATCACTTGCAGAATGTGCTCTTCAAATATATAGGGCGCAAAAATTGGCAAGAATTTGAGTAGCAATGAGGGAAAACAATATTTATATTATGAAGAGAGTTCTGACCGAAAATAATAATGTTTGTTTCCTTGAATCAAACACTGCTCAAATTTTGATTTGATTATATGTGTTTCCAAAATGAAGCCATTTGTGTTCCATTGTTGAAACATCTTCTTCATAATCAATGCACTCGTGTGATCTCCAAACAGTTTATAGTAATCATTATTGTGTGCGATCTTTATACATGCTATTTGTTCGAATAATTACAGCATGAAAAAGTATGAACATTTTCAGTAGGAGTTTTTTCTGGCATTCAGAATTTTAGTGCATCATGGGCATTGCATCACTGAGCTTTCACCAAAATTCTCTTTGGGGAGAAGTGAAGCCTCTCAATTTTATTCTTTGTTTCTTTATGCCCCGAGGGATAATTTTAGCCCCCATGGCCTGGAAACTCTAATACTGAACCAACTAAAAGAAATCCAGCACAACAGCAACACCAAAGCGTAGCGAATCCCATCGAACAGAAATGGCTGGCATTTTTACAAACAAAGAGCAAATATCATAAAACAACACACCAGAAAGGCCACCATTTTCAAAATGGTTGCTCACTAGCCAAGTTGTCATCAGAAGAAATAATATGCTTTTAAGTAGCCACCTATAAAATTTTTGAAAAATTACACACGTACTTGTAAAATAACACACATAAAAATGGTGGCCATTTTTCAAAATGGCCGACTACTCCCCAAAGTTTTATTAGACAATGTGCCATGCTTAAAGTATTCACATATCAAATATGAACAAAATCGCTCCACTAATTTTTGAGTTATAGTAAAAAATGTAAAAATGACAGCCATTTTTAAAATGGCCACCTACTATCCGAAGTGTCATAAGACAGTGTGCAAGGCTCATGAGTATTCACATATCAAATATGAACAAAATCACTTTACTACTTTTCAAGTTATACTAAAAAAATGTAAAAATGGTGCCCATTTTTCAAACTGGCTGCCTACTACCCAAAGTGTCAATAGACAGTGTGCCATGCTTATAGTATTCACATATAAAATATGAAACATACCAAATATGAACAAAATCGCTCAACTACTTTTCAAGTTATAGTAAAATACGTAAAAATCGGGCCATTTTTCAAAGTGGCCACCTTCTACCAAAAGTGTGCCATGCTTTTAGTATTCACATACCAAATATAAACGAAATCGCTCCACTACTTTTCGAGTTATAGTAAAATATGTTAAAATGGCGGCCATTTTTCAAAATGGACACCTTCTACCGAAAGTGTCTTAAAATGGAGGCCATTTTCAATTTTTTTTTCAAAATGGTTGCCTTCTACCAAAAGTGTCATAGGACAGTGTGCCATGCTTATAGTATTTACATACCAAATATGAACAAAATCGCTCCACTACTTTTCGAGTTATAGTAAAATACGTAAAAATGGCAGCCATTTTTCAAAATGGCCGCCTTCTACCAAAAGTGTCTTTAGAGAGTGTGCAATGCTTATAGTATTCACATACCAAATATGAACAAAATCACTCCACTATTTTTTGAGTTACAGCAAAAATCGTAAAATGACGAGTAAAGGCCGCCATTTTTCAAGATGGCTGCCATGTGCTTCTTTAATATCTACATTTGTAGCATTATTAATGTCCTTTATAATTTTTTTACATTTAAAACATATTGCTATTACAGTTTTAAATATTGCACCTAAATTACTGTAAAATCTGCACTAAAATGGCAGCCATTTTGAAATGAGCGGCCATTTTGAAAATCGGCTTTGGAGCAGAACTTTACCCCCATAGGGTATATGTGTAAAAAATATGAACAAAATCGGGCCAAAGGTATTTGAGTTATTGCCCGGACGGACGTACGTACGTACGTACGTACGTACGGACGTACGGACGGACAGACGGACGGAGGCGTTCCCTATATCCCTCCGAACTTTGTTCGATGGGATAATAAATATATATTACCATGGACTCATAAATATGTTTAATGTTAAATAAACCTAAATCTTTTTTAATACGTGTTTAGTGAGGTAAGATCAAGATAATATAAAGAAACAATGTCATGGCAAACGTTGTAAGCCTCCTTAACCTCGTATACCGTATTCTCTGTAATTACCGCCCACTCTCTAATAAGCGCCCACCCCGCTTCACAAAGTTCAAGAAACATCGAGGAATCAACAAGAATTGAAGAATATATCAGGAAAAAAATATTTCTCAAAATCCAGGAGCGGGCGATAATAGAGTACTTACCCTAAAACTGCTGTAAACACGACGCGTTTTGTAATTCTATGCATCCTCTCGATACATATCTATCGATGGGTGCTTCCCACACCATACCATGCTAATATTGTCTCCAAATAGTCCATAATGAATGAAGGAATTGTTCTTTATCGGCATTCAGAAATTTCAAAAGCTACTGCGCAGATGTTCTGCGCATGTCAAGGTCGTGAACTTTCTGGTTTCTTTTTAATGTTTCTCGACTTTTACACGACTTTTGCACGAATAATGATGATCTCTCATCAAATTAGAAATAATGTATAACTTTAGATCAATATCCAGCAGTCTCTAGTGGAAATATTGAAGGTAATCGGCGATAATGACAAAGTGGGCGTGCCGGAAATAAATTAGACATAGACGGGTCTTCAACCACTGTCAATATTGTCTAAGCGATCTTTACCGTATTCTCTCCAATAACAGCACTTGTCATATTATTATAAAAATATGTTGAAGAAAATGCATTCTTGTCAAGAAAAATTGCCATACATGAAATTCCTCGGGATTTCTGATTTCTTTCATACATGGGCGCTTATTAGAATGGTCTAAATAATGTATTTTCAATTTTCTAAACGCCCTGGGCGCTAATTACAGAGAATACGGTATCTTCAAAGAAAAATTAATTTGTCGGAATTCTTTCATTGATTTGGGAAAATGAATTGTCTGGATGATGTATAAAAATTGCATTGTTAACCTAATCAATATTTCAAGATGTTAGGGTTAGAATTATTATTATTAGAAACTATGATCATTTTTGTGAAAAAATCATCATTTCTTTCCAAAATTTCTAGAAGGTTTGAGAAGTTCTAGACCGTGTCCAGACGACATGTTCAGATGCAGTGATACAAGAAGTACATGTATATCTGCATGGTATGGTCAATGTTTCTACAAAAGGGAAAGAACCATATTCTGTCAAAACGACGAAATAAATGAGTACTTACAAATCTCCCGCCAAAAATACTTGTATAACATCATAAGCTTCTGGTGTTACGACGTATAAGGGAATGGGGTGTGCTTTTGCGTCACCTTTTTGACTGCAGACAAGTGAAAATGAATAGTCAATGAACCAATCTATATTGACTATGGGCCACTTCTTAGTAATCTACCCCAACATCAGTTTAGACTAACTAAGCCACTTTGGAAGCAATTTGGTGATACTATTAGTGCGCCAAATCCAAAGTATTACGTCTTGTATGGTCACAACACAATACATCTGATAAGCAGTACATTAAGTGTTTTCTATGAAATGATTATAGACAGGCACTTATTCATTGTTACTGCGAATTTCTAAAGCCTCTAAATTGTGTGGAATAGAGCATACAATGTTTCTCAGTTTCAAGCAGATTTTAGTACATTCTGACCAATTGTGTTTTCAGACTTATTCATTTCATGATTATGTAATACTGACCTTCTTAATGTATGAGAAACCAAAGTTGCCATAACATTTGTGACATCTGATAGACAAAACCAAAATAAATTATGCTCACCTCTCTGTTTTAGACCCTTTCCAAAGTTTCTATAGACTACGACTAGTTCACACAACAGTACAAAGCGAACTATCAAACTCAGGGCCCCTATAATTACAAGAAACACATGGTGATGATGTTTTAAAATGCAAAATAAAGAGAAATATAGCGTTAATTGCAAGGAATAAAGTAAACAGTGGCAGGGGTGTAGCCAGCTTTCAGCCAGGGGGGTGCGATTGCCAAATAGGTAGATAGGTATTTAGGTATGGTCAATTCTTATGTACATGTAAATAACTTCTGTAACTTACCAACAGCCAATGATGCAAATTCAATGACTTTCAAATTTGATTGGATTGCAGTGAAATCTTGATTGTAGATCTGAAAATATAATTAAGGAAGCTGATAATAGTGTATGTAACGGTTGATGGGGGGGGGGGGTTATGTTAAGAAGATGTAGGTTGACACAAATCCCTTTTTTGTATGTAAATCTGAAGACTGGTAGCAGATATATTGCAAATTAAAAGAGTGACAATTTTTTCACATTTTTTGACATGTGTGCCAAAATATTCAATAAAATCCTTATACATAATCAAAATAAAGAAACAATTATACTTACAAATACTATCTTATAAATGACATAGGCAGGAGTTAGAATTGACAGTACAGCGAATACCCATATCAACCACTGCAACTCTTTACGCATCTGAAAATCAAAAAATACAATAAAAATTTGCATACTTCTTGATGTTATTATTGTATTTGGAATCATAGTGGTAATCTGATATAAACACATAAAGTACTACATATTTACTATTCAAGCATCAATGTATTTTTCCATTAATCTGTGCTTGGAAGTATATTTCAATGGATCAATATCTAAGGAATAACTAGAAAATGGCAACTCCAAGGAGTAGCAAATCCCAACTAACACTAACACAACTAACACCACAAAAAAGTATACCCAACTTCAAATCCAGGATACCAGAATTCTGAGCAATTTTTAAAAAATTTAAAGGCTACAGTATAAAGCCTAGTTTATGCTCCATCAAATGGTACCTAGATCATTATGTAACTGTCATGTATGACTGAGCAATCAAGACTTTTATGAAAGGTGGTAAAATCAGCACTGAGCCAAGTTAGCATTCAAGTAGGATTGACACAATGAATGTTTTTTTGTGTTCAAAACATTATTAATGTTCAAATTCAAACTTGTCCCATGTTCTTCAATCTTTTTGCATAATTTTCCATAACTTTTTATTGCTATCTCCCTCTCGGGAATTGGATCCCAAGAGCTTCTTGAACAGCAATGAAACTTCTACTTGATGATATGCAGCCTTGAAGTCATTGTATCCCCCATTTAAGTCAATACACCCTTGCTGAAATCCTCATTTTCTCAGAACTCAAGTTGATTGAGTCTCAACAAGTAGATTTATGTTGGACAGTATTGCTAGAATCCATTTTCAATAGTAAGAATACGGTTTCTTAAACAGTACACTGGACTTGCTTTTTGTTGGCTCTACTGCTCAGGTGTCAGTTGAACCAAGTTTGCAGGCCTATTTTAGAGTAAGTAAGCTTTTTGCCAAATCTTTTTTTCATAAGAGAGCTACTCAGCCCCCAGTCCAGTTCATTATGAAAGTCCTGTCATCTAACATAATGTAACAGAAAAAGAATACTAAGCCAATTACAAATCAATTGATTTCAATTGCCACACAGGAAGATAACTTGGCACAGTGCTGATTTTACCACCTACCAGAATGGTCATGATATCTCAGTCATACATGACAGTTACATATAATCTAGGTACCATTTGATGGAGGACAAATAAGGCTTTTTGCTGTTACCTTTGGATTTCAAAATGATTGCTCAGGATTCTAGTAGTTTGGTTTTGAAGTTGGGTATACTTTTTTGTGGACACCCTGTATAAATCATCAATCTGTACAGTCACAATGTAATATTTACCATCTACTCTTACCTTAATAAATATTTTAAATCATTGTAGTATCATGTGACCATACTTTCAAGATAACTCTAATTAATGGCAAATTTCTGCTCTAGTAAGCCATTTTGAATTTTCAGAGGCTCAAATCAGCAAAAAACAATGCCATAATTGTGATCTACTCTGAAATTCCTTCAATTTGAGTATAATATAGCCATACTTTTAAGAGATCAGAAAATAATTGCGAAATCCCGCATTAGGTGGCCATTTTGAATTTTTTAGACCAGAATCAAACAAGCGCTACACTATTTGCAATCTACTCTAAATTGCCTTTCATTTGAGTATAATAAAGCTATACTTCAAAAACATCTCAAAATTAATGCAAATTCCTGTTTTCCCAATCCCCCATTTCTGAAGTCAGATTTGAGCTTCTGTGAACTTGTCGACACGCTCAGTGATCGTACAAAATAGATGGAGGGGGGAGTAGGCGATTTCTGCAAGAAAACTCAACATATTTGGAAGATTTATTTTTTCAAGAGAAAATTTATGACTGAATTGCCAAATGAGTAGGTGCAGTGCATGGCAAAATATGTTAGGGTCTTCTAGTATTTTTTTGAACTGATACACTTCTAACATATGAGATCCTTTAAAAAAGGCGCATCATCACCAACGTACAAAAGTCAATGTTTTTGCTATAAATCAGGCAACAATGGTCTACACAACCTGTAATAAATTGGTATAAGGGACGTTATTATCACAACACAAATGACATTGCTCACTTTTAAAGTTAGTTTCCATTCATAATAAAGTTAGTTTCCATTCATTATACAAAAAATAATTGAAATAAATAACTTGGAGGAGTTATATGTCTTTACGATGGAACAAATTCAAAAGTTCTTTTGTATTTGAAAAAACTAAACTCAGTACACCAGTAAAAAACTGGATATTATATCTCTGGAGAATGAAAAATGGGAAAATTTGGAGTTATATGAATGAATTCAAGTAGCATTTCTTATCATGCTTATATACACGTTATTCCCCCCTCCATCCACTCCCCCTCCATCCAATATTAATTTATTTCGATTATTTTTTGTATAACGCATGGAAACTAACTTTAAAAATCGGTCCTGTGCTCACACAGTTTGGAACCTTCAGAGGAATGTATATCCTGACTTTTAAAAATATTGATTTGGATTTGTATAGTCTCGAACTTTGAGAAACTTAGACAGCACAGTTGTGTGACCTAGTTTGATGACCTTTGACCTTGAAAATTTTACTTATTTAGAGCTAAGGTCTTTTGTGATTAAGCTGACCAAAATTTACATCCAAAAAATCGATTTGAAAAATCAACTTTTTTTACCTTTCAAAGGTCACTGAAGGTCAAGTAAAGGTCAAATCCTAAAACTAATGTCAGATTTGAACTCCTGGTAACTTGTAGATAATTTTCAAAAAAGAATTTGGTCAAATTGAATCAAGTTGAAAAATAACTTATTTTTACTGTTTTTTGACGTCAAATATCTCAAAAACGGTAAAAATTTGATGCTGACATATATTGAGCAATATGTAGAGAATGCTTAAATCTAATTATGATGTAATTCATTGCAAGAAATGATCAAGTATAAGGCAAACTTTGAGAAACTTGTCAATCACAAACCTGCCATTGACTAATACATAAGAAAGTTTCCTGAAAATGACCAAGTCCTACTTTTTGTCAAATTTCATAGAGTAAACAACAAAAACTGTAATTCCAAGAGCTTTGAAATCTTCAGAGGACATAAGTTGCATAAACAGCAACTACTACAAGTTATTTGAAAGTTCTACTTCAACAAAGTGTCTAGTATTTACAGAGAATTTGTCAAAATTAGCAATTTCTCAGAAACCGGGCGAACTTGGGAAATGGCGATGATAGGTCAAATAGGCATTATGGATATGCATAAAATGACTGTGGATATGACTCTATCTGAATAGCAGTTTTAATTTGTGCGGTCAATGTTGACGGACGGATGGACGGACCAACGGACGGACAGACGGACCAACGGACGGACCAACAGAAATCACTGTGTGAGCCAAAAGGTGAGCAATGTCATTAGTGTTGTGATAATAACGTCCCTTATACCTATTTATTACAGGTCGTATAGACAATTGTTGTCTGACTTATAGCAAAAACATTGACTTTTGTACGTTGGTGATGAAGCGCCTTTTTTAATAGATCTCATATCTTAGAAGCGTATCAGTTCAAATAAAGGACCCACGGTCCTGTGCTCACACAGTGTATAACCTTCAGAGAAATGTATATCCTAATTTTCAAACAAAATTATTGATTATGATTTGAAGTCTTGAACTTTGAGAAACTATAGTACAGTTTGTGACCTAGTTTCAGGACCTTTGGCCTCAAACATTTTCCTTATTCAGAGCTAAAATTTACATCTAAATAATCAATTTGAAAATTCATTGAAGGTCAACTCTCAAAACTAAGGTCAGATTTGACCTCCTGGCAACTTGTAGACGATTTTCCCAAAACAATTTGGTCAAATTGAAGCAAGGTGAAAAATAACATTTTTTACAGGTTTTTGACGTCAAATATCTCAAAAACAGTAAAAATTTGATGCTGACATATATTATGCAATATGTAGGGAATGCTTAAATCTAGTAATGATGTAATTCCTTGCAAGTAATGAACAAGTATAGGGACAAACTTTGAGAAACTTGTCAATCACAAAGCCTGCCATTGACGATATACATGAGAAAGCTCACTGAAAAGGAGTCCTACTTTTTGTCAAATTTTATAGAGTAAACACCAAAAACTGTAATTTAAAGAGCTTTGAAATCTTCAGAGGGCATAAGTTGCATGTACAGCAACTACTACAAGTTATTCGAAAGTTCTACTTCAACAAAGTGTCTAGTATTTACAGAAAATTTGACTTTTTGATGTCAAAATCAGCAATTTCTCGGAAACCGGGCGAACTTGGGAAATGGCGATGAAAGGTCAAATAGGCATTATGGATATGCTTAAAATGAATGTGGATATGAACCAATCCGAGTAGCAGTTTTAATTTGTGCGGACCAAAAAAATACTAGATGACCTAACATATTTTGCCATGCACTGCCCTATTCATTTGGCAACTCAGTTGTAAATTTTCTCTCGAAAAAATAAATCTTCCAAATTTAATGAGTTTTCTTGCAGAAAACGCCTACTCCCCCTCCATCCATTTTGTACGATCACCTGGTGTGGTAGATGCTTTTGAAAAAAAAGTTGGTCAATTTGAAGCATGTTGAAAAAAGACCTTTTGAAAAATTTTGACCTTGAGAAGGTCATTGAAGGTAAAATATTTAAGTATTTTCTGTTCTATTTAAGCGACGATAAACGGTGGTATTGATTAGGGTATGTGGATTGTGGAACGCCTTGTATATAAAAAATTAAATATACAACGGAACGGCCAACGGAACGGAACAGCCAACGGAATTAAAGTTATTGCCCGGATGGATGGACGGACGGAGGCGTTCCCTATATCCCTCCGAACTTCGTTTGATGGGATAACTATTGTTTGCTTTTTCCTCCAGGGCATCGGTAGAGATGGAATATGTAATATTAACGGTTTACCTCTGGGGGTTCTACTTTAGAGTTGCTAATGGAACTTTGATATATGGCTTTATATGCAAGGATTATGATCAGATCATTCGTGGGGGGTGCCTAGGAGGTGCTGCCCAAAAGGTCTTTATGTATTTGGAGTTTGTATGTATGCGGTTATACTGTAATAAATAGCGGCACAAAAAAGCCAATGTAAATTTATATGGTGGTTGTTTTGTTTTAATAGTTTCACTAGGGCAAAGCATTTGTACTGAAAGGAGCGTTTTCAGTACAAATAAAAATGTACTAGTTTTGTTTCAGTACAAATTTAAGTATATTTTTGTACTGAAAAATGCACTGATTTTTTTCAGTACATTTTTCAGTACAAATTCATGTACTGAAAAATATACTGAATTTTAAGTACAAATTTAAGTATAAAGGACGATTCTCGGTTTGGAGAACAGTCTCCTGGGCTAATAATTTTTTCATGAAAAATATAGAAATATTACCCAAATTAAACTATGAATATTCAAAAGAGGACATTTAAATCTACAAGATGTAAAAATAACAAATTGGTCTGAAGCAGGGATAATGCTCAATTAGACTGATTCAATAAAATACAAGTCTTGATTTTGGGGAAAGAAGTTCATCAGTGTACTGCGCTAATATTTTTTTGCGAAAAATCTAAAAATATTACCCAAATTAAATTATGACTATTCAAAAGAAGACATTCAAATCTATATTATGTAAAAAAAATCAAATTTGTCCGAAACAGGGATAATGCTCATTTAGATTGAAGAACTTCGTTCTCCAAACCGAGAATCGTCCTTTGTACTGAAAAATGTACTGAATTTTAAGGACAAATTTAAGTGCAAAAATATACTGAAAAATGCACTGAAAATTTAAGGATAAATTTAAGTACAAATATATACTGAAAAATGTACTGAAATTTAAGTGCAAAAGTCAGTATAAAAATGTACTGAAAAATATACTGAAATTTAAGGATAATTTTAAGTATAAATATATGCAATAAGAAATATTTGTGCCCAATAATGGAAATAAGAGAAAATGTAAATGTAAGGCATACTTTATAGTATTATATTTATTTACATTGTTCTAATAATTACATTGTACATAGACTGTCATATCATATAACAACAGTGTAGCAATCTTGTTGGTTTATGATAGCATTTTGATAGTAAGTCATTAGAAATAAATGCAGAGATGTTTTCTTATTAAATTCCAGTCAAAAGGAAAATGTATGTTGCATTTTTAAAACATTTGAAATAATTTTGCAATTCTCCAATTCTGCAAATTCAGACACTAGGCAATACTCCATCTTGTAATCATAATTATAAAGTAAGGAAGATGTGTCTGTAAGGAAGAAATTCTGTGATCAGAATAATTTGTTTATTGATGGAGAAAATGCAATCAGATATTATTACAGGATGCGTCTTAAATAATTAAATCCAAAAACATAACTTATTAAAAGGAAAACACTTGATTACAGTAAACCTAGCCTCTCCAGTTTGATTAGAGTCTGCTTTAAAGGATGTGTCTAAAGAAACTTTATTAATCCATTAACAAAACAAAATATTTTGACAAGGCAAAACAAACCTGATTAAAGAGAGACTCTTTTAAGTTTGGTTAAAGTCTGCTGTAAAGGAAGCATCCAAAATAATTTCATTCAAGTTAACTCAGTGCACCCTTGCTAAAATCCTCATTTTCTCAGAAGAACTCAGTTTGATCGAATAACAACAGGTAGATTCATATTCCGATATTATTGCTAAAATCCATTTTCAGTTTAATAGGCAATATATGTATCTTCTTTGATATGAATGTTTGTGAAGTTTGAAGTAGCTTGCATGTCAACAAAATCTTTTTTACCTAAAACATGTCAACTTTAAGACTGAAATTTAACCGATTACTAGAATTTCTCTTTACTTTCCCAATAACTAATTTTTTAAATGACTTGTTTATAATATTACAAACCTGCAGTAACAATTCAAGAAAATCGAATATCAATAAAATAATACAATTTCTTTTTAGCCCGATCAAACCTATCAAATATAATGCATATATACAGTAAGGGTTATGTACTGGGAGGTTTTGGATACCCATATTTCCTGAGGGATAAACCCTTTATTTAAAACTGATCGTACATAACATGTGTATTCCATACCTTTTCAGGTTTCTACAGGTAGATACATTCTACCTTATTAAGTTCTAAAATTCAAAAATATTAAAGGTACACATTTTCTCAGTCTTAAAAATAAGTTTTTCATGAGATTTTCACTCATATTGCTTGAGCAAATTAATTAATTGATATCAAAATTAAAATATATAACATGAACATTTGTTCGAGTATAGCAAAATCCATGGTATAGATGTCAAAGTCAGGAAGATGTCGTAATTCAAAATCTAAGTATATTTTTCAGTATAAATTTACACTTAAATATGCCCTTAAATTTCAGTATATTTTTCAGTACATATTTGCACTTAAAATCACACTTAAATTTCAGTGTATTTTTAAGTACATATTTGCACTTAAAATCACACTTAAAATTCAGTATATTTTTCAGTATAAATATATACTGAAAAATGTACTTAAAATTTCAGTACATTTTTCAGTACATATTTATACTGAAATTTGCACTGAAACTTTAAGTATATTTTTCAGTACATATTTATACTGAAAAATATACTTAAAAATTCAGTACATTTTTCAGTACATATTTGTACTGATAACGCTCCTTTCAGTACAAATGCTATGCCCTAGTGTTTAGTATGGAGGACCAGCTTTCAAAAAGGCCGTCATTTTTCAAGATGGCTGCCATGTGCTTCTTTAAGATCTATATTTCTAGCTTTATTAATGTCCTATATAATTTTTTACATTTAAAACATATTGCTATTACAGTTTTACATTCATTGGAGTTGTACCTAAATTAAATGAATGAGCGGCCATTTTGAAAATAAATCAGCTTTCAAGCAGAACTTCTACTCCCATAAGGTATATGTTTACAAAATATGAAAAAATTGGGCCAACCCTATTTGAGTTATTGCCCAGAAGGATGGAGGTGTTCCCTCTATCCCTGCCAACTTCGTCCGATGGGTAAAAAATAACTTAAAATGGGAATCCAATAAACAGAGGTTTTAAGGCAAATAGACCAAAAGTGGATTTCGCGAGACAGATGGACAAATCAATGTTAACTAAAATGGCTGAAAATAAAAAAAAACAGACATAATTTTTTGCCTATTTTTGTTACAACAACTACTCTTTACAGTGACATGCCTTTTTACAATGCAGGACACCTGAAATTTTTTGTAAAGCTAGGAAGTGGGCCAAAAGTGAATTTCGCGAGACAAAAATGGCGACCATTTTGAAAATAGGTGAGCTTTTGAACCAGGAGTCATAGGGGAGTTTTTTGTATTGATGTTGAACAAAAATAACTTAAAAAGGGAATCCTATCGACAGAAGTTTTAAAGCAAATGGTCCAAAAGTAAACTTCGCGAGACAAAAATGGCGGCCATTTTGAAAATAGGTCAGCTTTTGAACCAGGAGTCAAAGGCAGACAAGTCAGTGATTACAATAGCGCACCATGTGAGCTAAAAAGGAGACCATAACAATATATCTAAAGTCAGATTTGAGCTTCTGATAATTTGTTGATGAGATTTTAACAAAAAGTTTGGTCAGTTTGAAGCAAGTTGAAAAAAAGACCTTTTTGACCTTCGAGGCATGACCATGTTGACATATTATTACCGAGTTATAGATGACAGCATACTTACAGCAACCCATCCCATAATAACCCACAGTAGAGAATATGGTAACCCTGTAGCGAGGGTGACTACTTCTAACACAGACAGATTTGTCCCATCTTGTAATGCCAGTACAATAAAACTAAACTGGAAAACAAACCATATTAAACATTACAGCATTAACATGACAAATTATGATCTTAGTCAGATTTGAGCTTCTGAGAACTTGTAGATTATTTTGAAAAAATTGGTCAATTTGAAGCAAGTTGAAAAAATACCTTTTTGACCTTTTTACTTCAAAAAAGGTGAAGGTCAAGTCATAAATCTAAAAATCAGATTTGAATTTCTGAGATCTTGTAGATGATTTTGAAAAAAATATTTGGTTAAAGGTGCAACAATTAGTGCAGGGGGCCATTCAACGCTCATCGACCAGGGTCAAAACATATTTAAGTTGGGATATTTCATCAAGAGTAACATATATTTTTATTCCTGTGTAGATTCATCACTCTGGTAATATATTAATAATAACTTTAGTTCATTTACTTCAGAGTAAAATGTTTTATTTTCGACGTTTCGCAATCATCCAACTAGCTTTTTCAACATTCAAAATGGAAGTACACAGTTATATTATTTATGAGGTAATAATTGAACAATAATACAATATCCAGATAACAATAAACAACACAATAATAAACAATGACAATAAACTATGACAACAAACTATGACAATAAACTACACATAGAAACACCAATGTTTTATATATAAAACTATGGCTAGGAAACAATTGAAATATCAATATAAATTCATAGAAGTTTATAAAATACAGGGCTTATAGGATATCCTGCATCCCTGTTCAACATTGGTTTATATTGCTTTATATAAACTGCCTCTTTAACTTTATGCTTGAGATTATTATTTTCTGTATCTATCACTGAAACGTTTTGCCAGTCAATTGTATGATCATAATAATCAAGGGAATGTTCTTTTATTGCAGATGCCATTACATCACCATTCTCCTCTTGTGTTCTTTAATTCTTGATCCTAAATCACGCCTGGTTTCACCTATATAACACCCCTGACACTGCTTGCAGTTGATCTTGTATATAACATTGGATCGTTTTTCTGTTTCCACATTGTCCTTTACTAGTTGATCACGTAAGGTCATAGACGATTTAAAACATGCCCGGATTTTGTCTTTTAAAAATGCGTATCAGTTGGTTGGATATATTCGGAACAAAAGGAAGCACAACCGTTCCTTTTACCTCTGTAGATTGTGTAGGTTGTGTCCTTCTAGGTCTGTTTATTACCAATTGATTCACCTTCTTTGATTAACCAATCTGGATACCCAAACTCCTTAAGCAATTGTTTGATTAATGCCTTTTTTGTATAAGATCTTCAGGTTTGCTAACAATTAACAATGCCCGTCTATACAATGTTTTAACTACCCCTCTCTTTGTGTCGATGGAATGACTAGAATTATAATGTAAATATTGGTTTGTGTGTGTAGGTTTCCTATATACTTTAAATGTGATTGATCCATCCTGCTCAATGTGTGTTAAACAGTCTAAAAATGGAAGGTCCCCATTCTTGCATACCTCTTTCGTAAATTTTATACCTTCATTTTGTCTGTTTAAATGTTCAGTAAAAGACTCCACAGCATCTTTAGCAATAACTGCATATGTGTCATCGACAAAACGGCACCAGAGTTTCAGAGGAATGTCTGCTGAGGCCAAGGCCTTTTCTTCAAAGTCTTCCATGAATATATTGGAAATGATAGGTGACAACGGAGACCCCATAGCACAACCTGACTTTTGTCCGTAATAATCATCATTCCATAGAAAGTATGTTGTGTTCAAACAGAATTTTAATAACTCTGCTATATTCTTAGGAGATAGCCGTGTTCTATCTTTTAAAAAGCTAGTTGGATGATTAGCGAAACGTCGAAAATAAAACATTTTACTCTGAAGTAAATGAACTTAAGTTATTATTAATATATTTTTATTATCTTCAAAGAAACCCCCTGGATGATGATCATTTCAGCTGATATTCCTCTTGAACCCGTGGTGTAAAAGTCATGAATGAAAAAGTCGAGAAATCTTAAAAAGAAACAAGAAAGTTCACGACCTTGACATGACCTTGACGATCGCTGAGTTAAAAAATTGTCGAAACAAATCTCTGAAATGTGATCATTTCCTTAATTCATTATGGACTATTTGAGATAATATTAGCTTAGTATTATGTGGGAAGCACCCACTGATAGATATTCATCGGGAGGATGCATCGATTTACCAAATGCATCATGTTTTCTGCATTTTAGTGTAAGTACTCTATTATCGCCCACTATATTTCTTTGGAAATATATATTCGTTAATACTTGGCCATTCCTCGATATTTCTGGAGCTCTCTGTGAAGCAGGATGAACGCTTATTAGGGGTGGGCCCTTAATATGGCGATAATGGTATGTCAAAGAAGATGTTCAGCCAAATATTGAACAGATAGCTCAGAAAAAATAAAAATTTTCAAATTTTCTCTCTAAAGTCCTTGTTGCCCCTTTAATTTGAAGCAAGTTGAAAATCATCTTTTTGACGATTTTTGACCTTGAGACATTTGTTGAAGGTCAAATCTCAAATCTAAATTCAAAGGACGGGTGGCTTTAAGACCCTATATTAGCCCCCAAGATATTTAGAAAAAATTGTACAGGATATAAAAGAAGAGACTTTGTTTGATAACCAGATCCAAAAATTAGGTCATTCTGACATTTATATTTCAGAATATAGGTCATTCTACAGGGTGGTCCAAAAAAATGGGACACTCGTATTTCAAAAATAAATAATGGTTTTCTTGATGAAAACATGTCATATTATATACCAGTGGATAGGGAATTTACTTATCTTTAATTTGGTTTATCATAAGTTCAAATTTATTATAATGTCTGTCAACCAGCGTCCATTATATAAATGACGTAATTTTATTTTCAAAACGGGTTCTCCAAAACTTGCAAACTTTTTTTACACAAACAGACGTTCAATATGTCCATCATTTTGATCAATTATAGCTCTCAATTTTGGCCTTAACTGGTCAAAAACATCATTGATATTCTGTTGAGACAATGAATTCCACTTCTCAACAAGTCTATCCTTAATAAGGGACTGAGTAGATGTAAGGGTTTCATGATAAACCAATTCTTTTTGTTCTCCCAATACGTGGTAGTCGCAGACGTTGACATCGCATTATCCAATTATGTTGTTTTAAGACCATCCTGGTTACCTCGAATCATTACATTTTCCACCAAGATGGGGCTCCAAGCAATAGATCTCACAAGAGTGTCAAATGTTTCAAAGAAAATGTGCCTAGATTCATCTCCCTAATCACTGCCTCCCCCAGATCATACGATCAACCAATGTCTGCGACTACCATGTATCGGGAGAACAAACAGAATTGGTTTATCATGAACCCCTTACATCTACTCAGTCCCTTATTAAGGATAGACTTGTTGAGAAGTGAAATTCATTGTCTTTAACAGCATATCAATGATGCTATTGGCCAGTGTAGGCCAAAATTGAGGGGTACAATTGATCAAAATGGTGGACATATTGAACATCTGTTTATGTAAATAAAATTGACAATAAAACTTGCTTTTGCAATTTTTGGAAAACCTGTCATTTATATTATGGACACTGGTTGACAGACATTATAAAAAATTTGAACTTATGATATACCAAATTAAAGATAAGTAAATTCCCTATCCATTGGTATATAATATGACATGTTTTCATCAGAAAAATCAATATTTATTTTTGAAATACGAGTGTCCCATTTTTTTTTGAAATTTTCTCTTGAAAAAATAAATCTTCCAAATTTGTTGAGTTTTCTTGCAAAAATCGCCTAATCCCCCCTCCATCCATTTTGTATGATCACCGGGCGTGAGTTCACTCATGCAGTTCCATTTGCTTTGGGTATTTTATTAGCAAATGTCGTTTTTTCCGCCTACTGATTGTGACTTACGGTATATTTCTTCTGTACAATAAAGTTGAGCTGGATTTCTAAATATGAACATTGGTTTGATCAGCCAGTGAACTGTGATAATATAAAAAAATTATTCATACACAAAACATCAAGATAAAATGATTGTACAGTTGGGGACATAAATAAATGACAGGTGGATTTGCTGAAGTGAGGATTTCCCATGTTAAAAATAAGAGAATTTACAAGAGGCCATACATCAGTGGATGAGATTATACAAAATGTAAAATATACAAATTTTAAGGGATATATATCTACACAATATTGGAAATTATGGGCTTTCAGACCACCATAATTAGGAAATGGTGATCGAAAATCGACCTGTCATTTATTTTTGTCCCCAACTGTACTTGCAATCATCTCATATGAATGTATTGAAAGGAATTGCATGTTATTATGTTGCTTAGAGCCATGGTAAAGATATATCTTCTCAAGAGGTCATGCTCCAGTGCAAGCATACATATTAGTTCATGAAAAGATCATATGAATCAAGAAAATATACATGTACTTAAATATATAAAACACAACTGTCACAATCATTCTAAGTATTTTCAAAATGGCTGACATCATTTTATTTCATGCTGAAAATTGCAGAAAAGTTCCATTTTTGCACAATGCTTGGTCATTACCTAGATTTTTACATATCTCAAGAAGTACCTAAGAAGTACACTATTCCCTCAATCTATATAACTTTCTAGGTAAGAACCAAGCGTTATATGGACAAAGCAAGAGTTTATCATATGACCTTCCTCTATCTAAAAAGAAGTAGGTCCACAATTGCAAACATAACTAGTCCCTACTCAATGACTATTGAAATATGACTATTTATATGTACAAAATATTAATCCAATGAGTGTATAGAGTGACACAATCAAAGAATGGGACATCTGCCAAGTTGGGTTTATATATTCTGGAGACATTTTCTGAGACTGATAAAAAAATTCATATTTTCACAGGAAGTGATACATATACCTCCCAAATCAACCAAAATATACTTTCTATCAGTAATGTTGAATGCTTTTTATTGCTATTTCTTGAAAATATACATCGCTAACACTGAAGCATCACCATAAACAATGTTAATTGTTGATTCAAAAAATATTTAATGTTAACCTTATTTGATAATATTCTAGTCTATTTGAAAAAAAGGTCAATAGAAGCAATCTGAAAAAATTTTTTGACCTTGAGACAGTCATTGAAGGTCAAGTAAGATTCGAACTTCTGAGAAATTGTAGATGATTTTGAAAAAAATTTGGTCAATTTGAAGCAAGATAAAAAAGACCTTTCTGACCTTGTTTTGACCCTGAGAAAGTCATTGAAGGTCAAATCTAAAATCTATTTGAACTTCTGAAAACTTGTAGATGATTTTGGAAAATTTGAAGTAAGTCTAAACAAAATTTGTTAAGTTATTGGAAGTTTTAAGAATTTGTTACAGACACCAACCACAGATCGCCAACAACAAATCGCCGTCACAAAAAACAGAGGTCATAACAATATGTCACCACTTTTGGTGGTGACATAAAAACCACATTTAAAAAAAATATATTATTTCAAATCAAATCTGGCAATTTATCATTTACATTTTTCTTTCATGATGTGTATCTATATAGCCTAATAGTGATGTTCTAAAACAGCAATCATGACTTTTATTTGTGCTTTTAAAACATGTGTTTACTAGAAATGTATTTCTCAACATCAATTTTAACAACAGTGATGTTAACCATAAATACTGAATGGGTGTTTATCTACAAGAAGTGTTCACTAAAGAAGGGTTCACAAGAGGGATGGCCACAGAAATGAAAAGTTCATAAAATAAATGTGTTCTGATAGGTATTCTCTATAGCAATGTGTCAACTGGAGAGAGGTGATCACTACAAAGTACAGTCATTATTAAAGGGGCAACAAGGACTATAGAGAAAATTTGAAATTTTTTATTATTTATGGTCGATATCTGGCTTAACATCTAATCTGACATACCTATTTTCTTAAAATGTAAGGATAAACTCTCAATTTCAGCATTAAAAAGTGTAAATTAGTTCAAAGCTTCTATAAAGGGAATCCCACTCATAGATTTTTAAGATTCACCACGTTTCAATAGGAATATCAGCTGAAATAATGTTCATCCCGGGGGTTTCTTTGGAGATAATAAAAATATATGAAATATCCAAACTTAAATATATTTTGACACTGGTCAATGATCGTTAAATAGCCACCCTGCACTAATTGTTGCACCTTTAACTAGTAGAGTATTCCAAAGAGAGATCTTAGAAAGATTTAAACTAGATGTAGGTGTTCACTAAAGAGATATTTAAGATATGTTGAACTGTACATTGTACTTACATTAACATTTAGATCAAACTTTAAGAGGCAAGAAAACAATGCTGCCTGTCTGTACATATCTAAAAAAAAATAGTAATTTAATTGTTCCATTGAAGACTTTTAAAAGATATTTGTATCCCCCTATCACACCAAACTAGTTCTTACCAGTCCTACAAAAACGTTGTGAAATGGGCTTAATTTGGCTGTGGTCGGGAAATATGTCTAAAATAATTAGCTACTTCGTTCATAAACAGTCTTCAACACGTCCATCTCATTCGCAGTTTGTTCAGGTCGCATCACGTTGGTGTGCAACGTCGTATAAGGTGTCCCTTAGTCTAGAAGGTCATCATGACCTGATTACAGAATGGTATGGTCATCATCAAATTTCGAATCGATTCAAAATTCTAAATCACATTCCCTATTCGGGAAAGTTCATGAAGTTTGTAAACAGACCGTAGAATGTTGTAGCTACGTTCATTTCATTCGCACACAATTAAAACCACTTTTGAAGAACGCAGTGGCAACTTGCTTGGTGTGTTAGCTATATACGTTCTTAATCAGTTTTAACTCGTTTGCAATTAGTGCTACCTTGTTCTCAATATGTCCTCAGACAGTTCAATTTGTTGTAAAAACCTCCCTAGGAGGATTGAAGTACGACGGTTCCATTCATAGTACGTCCAGCTCGTCGTTAGTAGGTTGTCACTCGTTCTAATTGTAGAATGTGACGACCAAGAGAACATTTTGAGCATGTTCTTTCTAAGTACTAGAGGATCTACCCGTTTGAGTACGTTTGATTAAAGTTTGTAAAAAGACCCCAATTAAACGGTTCTAAGTACATCCTGTCCATTTGTACACAGTTGAAGCCCGTTTTTGAGAACGTAGTGAGAACTTGTTTGGTGTGATAGTAGGGTAAGTGACATAATGTAATTTTGGTTAGTTTAATGTAAACAAACAGTATATGGAACAGAATATAAATATCAAAAGAAATGGGTTTTTAATCCATTTAAAAAAATCTATTTTATGTATATTTTAAAAGTAAAGTATACATCTTAACATTGTATGATGAAGTGGGGGTTTTGCCACTTATAGCTAATAGTTGGTTGCAACTGGACTGCGACTTACACTGAAAGGCAGCTGATGCTCCCACAATTCTAAACTCTAGAAAACCAAATTCCCTCGCAACTGCCACGGCTAACCCTATGTTTAGTGGTACCAACACACATGCTGCTATCAAACGAATCTGTAAACACAAAGATATAAACAAACATAAGACTCCAAAGATGATACGGGTGAAAAAGATTGCACTTTTGAGTCATACTGTACTATTTTATTTTAATATTCTTTTTGACAGGTCAAAAATATAATATCAAACATATATAACCAAAGTAGAAGTATTCTACTCATAGACACCCCAGAATAGCCTGACAATGGTAAAGTCAGATACCGTTGTCACAAATGGCTGATATATAACTACCGGTAATCATGAACTGTATGTTTAATAGAGCACCTAGACTAAATTCCTTTGGAACAACAATCAATCAAAGTGTCTTAACACTCTTTGTACAGTTAATAATGGTCTACCATCGAAATAAAGTCTTTAATTTAACCAATCAAAATGAGATACTGGACAACAGACACTGTAATTACTATATGTTGTCTTTCTAAACTAGACAACAGCAACGCCAAAGCATAGCAAATCCCATCGAACATGGTTGGCATTTTTACAAGCAAAATATATAGCAAAAATGGCTGCTATTTTGCAAAATGGCCAGCTTCTACCAAAAGTGTCATTAGACAGTGTGCCATGCTTATAGTATTCACATACCAAATATGAACAAAATCGCTCCACTACTTTTCTAATTTTAGTTAAATACGTTAAAATGGTGGCCATTTTTTAAAATGGCCACCTTCTACCAAAAGTGTCATTAGACAGTGTGCCATGCTTATAGTATTCACATACCAAATATGAACAAAATCGCTCCACTACTTTTCTAATTTTAGTTAAATACGTTAAAATGGTGGCCATTTTTTAAAATGGCCACCTTCTACCAAAAGTGTCATTAGACAGTGTGCCATGCTTATAGTATTCACATTCCAAATATGAACAAAATCGCTCCACTACTTTTGGAGCAATAGTAAAATACGTTAAAATGGAAGCCATTTTTTAAAAATGGCCGCCTTCTACCAAAAGTGTCATTTGATAGTGCCATGCTTATAGTATTCACATACCAAATATGAAAAAATCGCTCCACAACTTTTCGAGTTACATCAAAAATCGTAAAATAACGAGTAAAGGCCACCATTTTTCAAGATGGCTGCCATGTGCTTTAATATCTACAGTTCTACTTTTATTAATGTCCTATATAATTTTTTTACATTCAAAACATTGCAATTACAGTTTTACATATTGCACCTAAATTACTGTAAGATCGGAACTAAAATGGCTGCCATTTTTAAATGAGCAGCCATTTTGAAAATCAGTTTTCGAGCAAAACTTCTACACCCATAAGGTATATGTGCATGTACAAAATATGAGCAAAATTGGGCCAATGGTATTTGAGTTATTGCCCGGATGGACGAGTGGATTGATGGACGTACGTACGTACAGACGGACGGACGTCTTGTTTATATGCTTTTCATGTCATCTTCATTCAGTCCGGCTTGAAAATTTATTTGTAGTTGCTGTTGTTTTCTTCTTACTTCTTCTGATTTAATTTTTCTTTTTCTTTCACTTTTTGTTGTCTTAGTTTCTTCTTCTATGTTTCTGTTGTTGTTATTTTCTTGTCCTCTTTAGTTTCTTCTTTCTTGGTCTTCTTTCTCCCTATTACTTTTCTCTTTGGTCTTGTTTGGTATTGGGTCTGCAGACTTGTGACTACACGTCAGTGGGTTAAAGCTTTTTCTACCGGTAACATTCCCCTTTGTCTTTATCGATGTTTGTTTTTGTTGCTGTTTTCCTTCTATAGTTTACCTTCATTTCGGAGAGTGGTATCTAAATTCTGTTCATTCTTGTTGTTTTTCTCATTTCCTTATTAGTCTTAGAACTCTGACCATATCTTTAATATTTGATTTTTTGGCTTTTTGTATTTTATCTGCATCCATTTATTTTTAGCAATTGTCTTTTTGATATATGCTGACAGTGTTTCTTTCTTATATCCTTGAGATATCAGTTTTTCCCCTAGAACTTGATTCTTTTGGAAGCAATTTTTTCATCACTGCAGACTCTTGATATTCTTGTTATCTGTGACACATAAACTCCATATGATTGTTTTCTTGGAATGTTTCCTGAAAGGTCTGTATATTGAAATTAAAATCCTCTCTCTTTTCATATATTTGTGTAGTAATTTTCTTGTGTTCTATTGTAAGTTCCATGTCAAGAAATGTTGCTTTCCCTATATCCCTCTGAACTTCGTTCGATGGGATAATTACTCAAATTCAGAATCTGTTGTCATTGACGATAGAGAAGACGCTTTTTATTGTGGCGATTCACGACCCAATTTGATCGAAAATGGGATTTCATATGATACATTATCACAGTGACAGATGGTTATGTCTGCCATTTGTGACAGCGGTATCTGACTTTACCGTTGTCAGGCTATTCCGGTGTGATAGAGGGACAAGTTTAATTTACAACATAATAGTTCATATTGCATGTACCAGGCACAATTTATCCTTTATCAATGATAAAAACATCAATTGACTTTAATCATTAGTACACTATCTTTGATTTGAGTATAGAAAGTTAATAAGCAACAAGTTAACTATGCTTAATATATATATAAAAGTTACTATGCTACTATACAGTTACTATACAGTATGTACATATACATGAAATTAATGTTTATCAACCTGTATATCTCAAATGTGCATTTATACAAGGGGCGATCCATATATTCTGATAAAAATGCTCTCAGTTTGTGATTTTTTCACATATCCCTCTCATTTTTTCAGAAAATGTAGATTATGTAATTACATATACAATGCTAAAATATTATAGCTATATCTTAAATTATCATTGAGATAAGGTTGCCATGGTAACCTGTATTAAGGGTAGGCAGGTCAATTAAATTATAACATATAAATATCATAATAACTTGTTATTTTAATTATTTTAAAGCATACGGAAATCATGCATTTTTTCAAAAAAAAGTTTGGTATTGTTGCTCGTTGTGTGTTGCTAAAAAATATGTGCTCACTATAACATCACACCAAATCACAATAGCATTGTAGGACAGAATGGACCAATTGACATTACACGTTATGAGACACACCAAAATCAAATTGTCAGATGAGGTTAATGTGGCTGATGCATAGTGTGACATTAACAGATACTACATTAGGGAATACCATTAGATTTTATTTTCTTTCAAGAATAAGTAAGATGACACTGTCAGAGACTTACATGGACTCATTTAGTGCATGGGTAAGGTGTTATATCTACATAAAGAATCTATAGGTAGTATTGTAAAGAGGAAGGCATGGTCACTGTTGAAGATCATCCACAATCTGGTTGCAAGAAGAGCTTGTTGACAGAGAATAACACTAGGATAAATTGAGATATTACTTATTAAAAGATAGCTATCCCACTGTGTAAATTATCAAACAAGGGTATCAGGGGTATAGAACAGATCAATGAATAGTTGGCAATGACTGGAAGATGTGTTTTATCTGCTTAAAATAGGTACAAAGGAATGATTAAATTAACATATTTATCTATTTTAGACATTATAATTTAACTGACCTCCCTACCCTAAATACAGGTTACCATGGCAACCTTATTTCAAAATTAATTTAAGATATAGCTTAAATATTTTAGCATTGTATGTGTAATTACATAACCTACATGTTCTGAAAAATTGAAAGGGATATGTGAAAAAATCACAAAATGAGAGAATTTTTATCAGAATATATGGATCGCCCCTTGTATACTCTTAAACATGTTCTTCTGGTTGGATCATCAAATGACAAAAATATTTTTTTCTTCTTTTCACAACCTTTATTTTACTAAACAGGACGTTTCGGTTCCTGTCTGGATCCTTTTTCAACTGTATAAAAACTGAACTGAAGCGCTACAAAACAATTAAATAAAAACAATATTATGTCATATTAGTTCACCATTTGAATTTTAAATGAATTTTTGGATAGTTGCTTTCTGACACCGAAATGAAATTTCACTGGCATGAAATTTTTCAAGGATTTTTTTTTTTTTAATTTATTTCTATCATTCATTAGCATACAAATCAATATTTCAAAATGAAATATTTCAAAAACTTTAAATACATTTTCTCAATCAACAATGTTTCTAACATATTTTTCATATTCAAACATTACAGATATATTTTTTCTCTCATTCTTTGAAAATGTAAAGTCATGTATGGTTTTCTTTATTACAAGTGACTTGTACAATAACTTTTTATCTAATATTCCCATCCCTATTTTTTCATTATCATTCAAAGCTACATCTTTCCAAATATTTCTAATTGCATTACAATGTATAAAAAGTGTTCAATATCATCAACTTCGTTACATAGTTTGCATAAATCAGATTGTTCTATGTTATATTTTTTTAATAAACCTCCATGTAGATATATACCATGGAAAATTTTCCATTGGATACTTAAAAGACCAGTGTCTGACGTACATTTAAATAGCTAATTCCAAATGTCTGAACCAATAGTCAAACCATTAAATTGTACATCACACTGCCTTTCTTTTACAAGCTTATTCCTGGTTTTCTGTGATGTTAATTTTTCAATTTCTATCCCTCGAAATACTAGTGTTTCACTGGGTTTTATATTACCATACATATGACTTTTCTCTTGATTTAAACAAGCTCTTAAAATGTTATATTGCATTAAAGTTTCAGCATTTTTTCCTATTAGTTCAGAAATTACCTCATATGGTTTTAAGTGTCCATTCACAACAACATCTGATATGTAGATTAAACCCTTTTCTATCCACTTGTGAAAGTACAAGGGATATCTCCTTAATACAATATTTCTGTTATTCCATATTATAGATTCATCTGTATAATTGCTATTCTCAAGCCATGTAAATAATAATTTTTTATAGAAAATGCTCAAATGAGCGATACCTTTCAACTGATCAGTACTTATATTGCTGTTGAGAACACTAAACTTTTTACCTAATTTTCCATACATATACTCTGGTATAGCTCTCCAGTGGCCATCGCCATTCTCTGTTAATCTTTTAATCCATTGAATCATGTATGCAATTTGTAAGTCTTTACAGTTAATCATTTTTAAACCACCAAAATCATAGCCTTGTACTAAAATATCTCTTTTTACTTTATCAGGCACCTTGTTAAGGTCTTCCTCTTTGAATTTTCCTTTTGCCCATATGAACTTGAACATCATGGTGTTAATTCTATTTAACAATTTATCTGGTAAAATAAATGATTGCATTAAATACGAAAATTGAGATAGCAAAAGTGATTTAACAATGACAATTTTACCCATAACAGATAAACTTCTGCCATTCCATGATTTCATGATATTTTTACACTTGATAAATTTTGGTTCAAAATTAACATTATTTTCAACAACACTTGTTGAAGGACTTAAAGGTGCAATAATTAGTGCAGAGGGTTCATTCAACGATCATGGACCAGTGTCAAAATATATTTAAGTTTGGATATTTCATCAAGACTAACATCTATTTTTATTATCTACAAAGAAACCCCCTAGATAAACATTATTTTAGCTGATATTCTTCTTGAAACATGGTGGATCTTAAAAATATAAAAGTGGAAGTCCCCTTTTTGAAGCTTTGAACTGAATTTACACTTCTTAATGCTGAAATTGATAATTTATCCATACATTTTAAGAAAATAGGTATGTCAAAGAAGATGTTAAACCAAATGTTGCCTTGATAGCTCAGAAAAAATGAAAAAACGTTCATATTTTCTCTACAGTCTTTATTGCCCCTTTAAGGTAATTCCTAAAATCTGTATATAATTTTCTGGATATATTTTCCATTTAATTTCACCAGGATTGTCCTTTCGATTTTTCCACTTACCTAGCCTAGCCACAAAGCTTCGGTCTTTTTAACATTTAATTTTAAACTCGACACATCATAAAAAGCTTTAAAAACATGTATTGTATTATGAAAAGATTGATCATCATGTAAAAATAAAGAGGTATCATCTGCAAATTGCAGTATCTTTGTTTGATCGGCACACCCTTGAATTTTAATACCTTTTATGTTTTTTTCTTGTCGAACCTTACAAGACAGTAGTTCACAAGCTATTATAAATGTCAGTGGAGATAATGGGCAGCCCTGCCGAATGCCACGGTGCAGATTAATGTCTCCAATTACCCATCCATTATTTAAAATGTGGTTATGGCCATTTTTATTAATAACATCAACCCATTTGATAAATGATGGTCCAAAACCAAAGTACTCTAATGAATGCAACATGAATTCCTTAGATATCGAATCATACGCTTTTTCATAATCTATTGTTAGCATTATCCCTTGCAAATTATTACTGTCAATATATACAATCAAATCATCCACCGCCCTTAAAATTGTAGCAGCACTTCTACCTTTAATGTAACCACTCTGGTCTTCATGAATAATTGTTTTAATTACAGTTTTCAATCTATTAGCTAATATTTTCGTTGCAATCTTATAATCTACATTGGTCAGTGTCAAAGGACGCCAATTCTTTAACTCATCTCGAGGTAAGTTTTTTTGGGGAATTAATACAATTAAGCCAGTTTTTTTTCAAGGAAAATGTGTGAAATATACGGTATCCACGTGAAAAGTCCGAATGAAATGCGTTCGTTTTTCGGTGTTCGGTTTTGTGCTGTATCGGCGATCATATTTTGGAAACTTTTCTACAGGAATATTTTTGCTGGACAATAATCAGGTAAAATGTGTATTTGCGTGACATTTTCTGTCACGCAAAAAAAACTGGCGTGACTTCAAATTTTCCAGCAAATGCGTGACAAATACGCAAATTGCGGGACAGTTGGAAGGCCTGATTCCGTTGTTGCATCAATGTTGCAGTTTGTAGTGCGGTAAGATTGGAATGAAAGTGTTGGAAGTCAAATGAAATTATTTTTTCCAATATGGCGACTAGTCAACTGATCATGTGACCTTTTCTTACGGAATATTTTCTCACTTTTCAATCATTGTTTTCACCACGCTATTAACCAAAACAATGAACAAAATATCTGTTATATTAAGATTGATAAGGGATCAATCATTTCTGATAATTTTTTCTGTACTCCCATGTGGGAATATGAATGAACATATCGATTGAAAAATAGGTGTGAAAATCCGCATGTTAAACCTATGGGGGAAAACAAGGAAGTATGAATTTGTTCCTTCGCGTATTGCATCATGGGAAATATTTTGACCTTATAAGGAAAGATTTTCACATCTCCTCTTTTGAAGAGGGAACAACGAAAACGACAATTGTTTTTTATATAGCGTCAGAGTACACTTTTCCCAAAGGGTATATGTGCAGTTTTACCTGACGTAGGACTTCAGATATGCACTGATTTCAGTCTATTATGAATGCTCTTTAATTTACAGCGCAATGACTTCAATTTTAGTAGCAAATGGACAAAATTGTGTTCACTCTGACCTAGAATGATGAAAAATAGCCCCATATAATCATCATGAGTATGCTTCAAAATTTCTAAGCCCTATGGGGGTGACCACATCCAAAGCACCCCCATCTGATATGCCTGTACATATGGAAACTATACCAGCTAGGTTAAAATACAAGAAACCGGCACTGTGAATGTCTAACTACCCTCTTCAGTTGACATTTCAATTCCAATTGAGTTGATTTACAGCTCATATTATTTTTTGTACTTTGGAATAGTGTTAATGTGATAGGACATTTTAAAGGCACATTGTACATAACATACAGCCAGTAAAATGATTCCAATTTTTTTTATAAGTGGCCCCAAGTAGATTTTCTAGATAGTCAAACTTTTCAAATATATATCCATACTTTTGCTTCTCCATAACATCTATCTCTGTTGGTCTTGTGGTTACCGTCTCCAGCAGGAAATTAAATGGCCCTTAAGTTTGAATCCTGTAGGTGGTGCGCATCAGTTCTCAATTTTGTTTGGGGACAAAGTAGTTTACATATACATTAAATAATACATTACAATTTTTACAGTTTTGAAATTTTTAGAGAGTTCTTTTCATTCCTCTTTCTTTTGAGCCATTGACACTACTACAACCACGCGGTTCTAACTTCGACCGGTAATTTGAATTTCTGACCTACCAGATGTTTGAAAACCAAGGATTACGAGTCTCATACTGCACCGTTTTTCTTCAAACTTGTTCTATTCAAAGCATAGCAAAAATCTCTTTCTGATGCAGGCCTGTCAACTGTCCCGCAATTTGCGTATTTGTCACGCATTTGCTGAAGAATTTGAAGTCACGCCAGTTTTTTTTGCGTGACAGAAAATGTCACGCAAATACGCATTTTACCTGGTAATTGTCACGCAAATATGTTTCTGTAAAATTTTTTTCAAAATATGTTTATGATACGGTAAAAATACGAACGTCGGAAAAAAACGAACGCAATTTGTTTGGATTTGTCACGCGAATCCCGTATATGTCACGCATGTTCATTGGAAATTTTCGTACCTACCCCCCCCCCCCCCCCCCCCCCCCGTTGACGACAGCGCGAGCGTAGCGAGCGCGAAAAATTTGAGGTTATAAAAGTTTAGCAAAGGTGCTCAAACTTTGGCCAAAGGTGTTTAAAAGTTGGCCAAAGGTGTTCAAAATTTGGACAAAAGTGTTCAGATTTGGACTTCGGTGTCCAACATTTGTAAGTCACTCATATTAGGTGGTCCCAAGTTGACAGCCCTGCTGATGGTACATTATTCTCTTAAACAGAGTCCCTACTTCCAGCTGCATTTTGGTCCCCAGCTGTAAGAAGGCCTTCTAACAGCTGGGGACCAAAACGCTGCTAGAACGAGGGACTCTACAATAAAGTAATGCACCGACAGAAAGGCAATTTTGTTTTGCTTTTAATGGTATAAGTTTGAAGAAAATCAGTGCAGTATGGTAGGTCGGTTCAAGCATCTGGTAGGTCAAAAATTCAAATTAATGGTTGAAGTTAGTACCGCGTGACAACGATCTGGCTTATCCCATTCAAAGGCTGGCTGCTGGCTTACTCATTCATGTTTTCGGGATTTACCATACACAAATACTAATAAATCCATTCTGTGTTGTTAAATAAATGTATACATGGTAATTGTCTCATGTAAACGCACTTAATTGTCAGTGATAGAAATAAAACCTGTTTCGGATAATACTGAGTGCAACATTGTCTATTCCCAGTGTTTATTATTGTTCTAGTTGGTTGTGTGTTAAGGTTATTATCCTGTTAATTAACCAGTCACGATTGACAACTGTTGTTTTTTTGATTGAAAATAAGGGGTCCGCCCATTATACAGAAACCGCAATTATGCCGACGCACATTGTACCAAAAGGCGTTACACCAAATGCCACAATTCCGACACGCGTTGTACTTACAAGTTTTCCTGGCTGCTTGTTAACTTTAAGAGACAATGCAAGCGCAAAGTAACTGATAGACAAATTAGCGAGCACATAATATATCTAAGTTTATTTTGAGCAAAATAATATACATTTTTCAAGTTTTGATACATGATATTCATTAATTAGAATTGACGAAAATCCTTACAAATGGGAGAACATCTATTTTGAGATTAGAACTATATCTGTCATAGATGCATCGTTTCCAGTTAATCCCCAGAGATAGAAAAGCCACCTGTTTGTTTGTCTAGACGCCTAATGGCTGATTTGGAACAATCTTCGAAAATGGAAGCCAATTAGATGCAAAATAGTACCATGGGAACTGCGCTCACATGGGAAGGTTTCAATATTTTGTTTCAATATTTCAAAAAATAGTACTTTGGGTACTGGGCTCACATGTTGTTGCTCAAAAGTGAATGATGGCTAAAATGCCACTATTTTGGACTGTCTGAGAGACGGATGGACAAATCGATGTTAAGTAAAATGGCTGAAAAAACGGATATAATTTGTTGCCAATTATTTGTAACAAAATTATTTTATATAACTGCTCTTTACAGTGACATGGCTTTTTGCACTGCAGGACACCTGAAATTATTTATAAAGCTAGGAAATGGGCCAAAATTGAATTTCGCGAGACAAAAATGGCGACCATTTTGAAAATAGGCAAGCTTTGAACCAGGAGACATAGGGGAGTTTTTGTATTGATATTGAACAAAAATAGCTTGAAACTGGAATCTTATTGACAGAGGTTTTAAAGCAAATGGTCCAAAAGAGGATTTTGCGAGACAGATTGACAAATCAATGTTAATTAAAATGGCTGAAAATAAAAAAACGGATATAATATTTTGCCGATTTTTGTAACAAAACCAGAACAACGCCAATGCCAAAGTGTAGCAAATCCCATGGAACAGAAATGGCTGGCATTTTTAGAAACAAAATATATAGCAAATATCATAAAATAACACACATACATGTAAGAAAGGCCACCATTTTCAAAATGGTTGCTCACTAGCCAAGTTGTCATTAGAATTAAGAAGTAATATGCATTTTTTTATAGTATTCACATACCAAATATGAAAAAAACGCTCCACTACTTTTCCAGTTCTAGTAAAATACTTTAAAATGGTGGCCATTTTTCAAAATGGCCACCTTCTACCAAAAGTGTCATTAGACAGTGTGCCATGCTTATAGTATTCACATATCAAATATGAGCAAAATCGCTCCACTACTTTTCAAGTTACAGCAAAAATCGTACAATAACGAGTAAAGGCCTAGTAAAATACTTTTAAATGGCGACCATTTTGAAAAATGGCCACCTTCTACCAAAAGTGTCATTGGACAGTATATCATGCTTATAGTATTCACATACCAAATATGAACTAGAAAAACAGCAACTCCACAGAGTAGCAAATCCCACCGAACAAAACATGTTTTGGTGAATAGTGGCCCTATAAAATTTGAGCGAAATCCATCCACTGGTATTTGAATTATCAAAGATTGTGTTTTTATGAAACATGGTTGCCATTTTGAAATTCAGCTGTCATCTTTCTCCTTTAGCAGAGCTCCTATGTCCAAAGGCATCAGCATATACATTTAATCCAAATCCGTCAACTGGTACTTTAGTTATCAAAGTTTACATTCTTTTATGAAAAATGGCGGCCATTTTGAAATTTAGCTGCCATCTTAAAAAATCCCTTCTCGAAAAGAGCTCCAATGTCCCAGGCATCAGCATGTAAAATTTGAACCAAATCCATTCAATGGTATTTGAGCTATCAAAGATAACGTTTTTTTACAAAAAATGGCCACCATTTTGAAATATGGTGGCCATCTTGAAAATGTCTTTTTGAGCAAGGCTCTTTTGTACCCAGGCAACAGCATATGAAATTTGATCCAAATCCATTCAATGGTACCTGAGTTATCAAAGATAATGTTTTTTTACAAAAAATGGCCGCCATTTTGAAATAGGGTGGACATCTTGAAAATGTCTTCTTCAGCAAGGCTCCTTTGTACCTGGACAACAGCATATGAAAATTGAAAAATGGCCGCCATTTTGACTTTAGTGGCCATATTGTAAATTCCTTCACGAGCAGAGGTCCTACACCCATAAGGCATGAGCCTATAAAATTTGAATGAAATCCCTCAACCGGTATTTGAGTTATTGCCCGGACACACGAACAGACGGACACACGAACGGACGGACGGACGAACGCACGGATGAATGGATGGACGGACGGCTTTTCTATATCCCCCTCGAACTTCATTCGGTGGGATAAAAAATCGTTCCACCACTTTTCGTGTTATAGTAAAATACGTGAAAATGGCGGCCATTTTTCAAAATGGCCACCTTCTACCAAAAGTGTTGTTAGACAGTGTGCCAAGTGCCATGCTTATATTATTCCCATACCAAATATGAACAAAATCGCTCCACTAGTCTACTTTTTGAGTTATAGTAAAATACGTTAAAATGGCGGCCATTTTTCAAAATGGCCGCCTTCTACCAAAAGTGTCATTACACAGTGTGCCATGCTTATAGTATTCACAAACAAAATATGAACAAAATCGCTCTACTACTTTTTGAGTTATAGTAAAATAGGTTAAAATGGCGGCCATTTTTCAAAATGGCAGCCATTTTTCAAAATGGCGCCCATTTTTTAAAATGGGCGCTTCCTACCTAAAGTGTCATTAGACAGAGAGCCATGCTTATAGTATTCACATACCAAATATGAACAAAACCTCTCTACTACTTCTTGAGTTACAGCAAAAATCGTAAAATAACGAATAAAGGCTGCCATTTTTCAAGATGGTCGGCATGTGCTTCTTTAATATCTACATTTCTAGCTTTATCAATGTCCTATATAATTTTTTTACATTTAAAACATATTGCTATTACAGTTTTACATATTGCACCTAAATTACTGTAAAATCGGCACTAAAATGGCCGCCATTTTTAAATGAGTGGCCATTTTGAAAATCAGCTTTCGAGCAGAACTTCTACCTCCATAGGGTATATGTGTACAAAATATGAACAAAATCGGGTCAACGTTATTTGACTTATTGCCCGGACGGACAGACGGACGAAGGCGTTCCCTATTTCCCTCCGAACTTCTTTCTATGGGATAATTATTTCATACAACTACTCTTTACAGTGACATGGCTTTTAACAATGCAGAACAGCTGAAATTATTTGTAAAGCTAGGAAATGGGCCAAAAGTGAATTTCGCGAGACAAGAATGGTAACCATTTTGAAAATAGGCGAGCTTTTGAACCAAGAGTCATAGGAGAGTTTTTTTTGTATTGATGTTGAACAAAATCAACTTAAAACGGGAATCCTATCGACAGAGGTTTTAAGGCAAATGGTCCAAAGTGGATTTTGTGAGACAGATGGACAAATCAATGTTAACTAAAATGGCTTAAAATAAGAAAATGTATATAATTTTTTTGCTGATTTTTCGTAACAAAATTATTTCATACATCTACTCTTTACATTGACATGGATTTTTACAATGTAGGACACCTGAAATTATTTGTAAAGCTAGGAAATGGGTCAAAAGTGAATTTTGCGAGACAAAAATGGCAGCCATTTTGAAAATAGGCGAGCTTTTGGACCAGAAGTCATAGGCCAGTTGATGTTGAACAGACATAACTTAAAACAGGAAACCTATCAACAGAGGTTTTAGAATGTGCCACTATTGTTGACGGATGGACGGATGGATGCACCCACGCACAGACAGACAGACGGACAAGTGAGTGATTGCAAAAGCTCACCATGTGAGCTAATAAACACAAAAAATTTCAGTCAAATTTGTTGACGTTTAGACAGTCCCAAATCTTCAACCTCTGATTTATCAATATCAGCTAAATGCAATAGTTACAATGTGGAAATAATGGGACGGTATGTAGATATTTCCTGATATCCCACAAGTTCCTATGTAACCATAGTTATTTCTTCATATTGTATCTTGCGAGAATGTAAAATATTAAAAATACACAAATTCAAAATAATTCAATTATAACCTAGTCAGTCTGTTAATTGAATCCAATAATAACGTCCACCAATCCAATTGTTACATCATAATTAAAGGAGCACGTGGGTTATCGCAAACAATTTCAGAAGGTTATATCTTGGATTATGACTATTTTCTGACAATGAAGACAAGTTTATCTTTTAGATCAATTCATTATCTCAAAAAAATTATGCACAGTAATAATAAAGTCAAACAAACTCGGAGATATTTAACTAGCAATCAACCCATCAACACACTTTTTCAAAGATGTTGACCCCATTTTCACCAAAAATGCAATCATTTTTTACAATGTTTAATGCATTACCATTCTTTATTTTGATGTGTCAAATAGTTCTTGAAAGAAAACTTAATTGCTTTAAGATAAGTGTTCCCCATGTTATTTCTCCATTGAAAAATCTTGTGCTATCCATTGGTTTCAGTTCATTTTGGTCATCCAAATTCAGTATCTTTAAAGTCCCTGGAGCAATCAACTTTTCCTTTTACGAAATCGAACATGTCTCAAGGCACATTCTAATTATGCATTCAACAATATAATAAAAGGTTGCATTTTTGGTGAAAATTAGGTCAACATTTTTGAAAAAGTATGTTGATTGGTCCATTGCCCCTTCAACATCACTTAGGTCTGATCATTATTATATATACTTTTCTTGAAGATAATGAATGGCTCTAAAAGATACACCCATGTTCATGATCAGAAAATATTCATAATTCAAGTTAGAATCGTTTGAAATTGTTTGCGATAACCTACGTGCTCCTTTCTTTTTCAAAACGGAAACTTCATACCGTAACCTCAAAAATATTATAACCAGAACAACGGCAACGCCAAAGCGTAGCGAATCCCATCAAACAGAAATAGCTGACATTTTTACAAACGAATAGCAAATATCATAAAACAACACACCAGAAAGGCCACCATTTTCAAAATGGTTGCTCACTAGCCAAGTTGTCATCAGAAGAAATACTATGCTTTTAAGTAGCCACCCCTAAAATTTTTGAAAAATCGCACACATACTTGTAAAATAACACACATAAAAATGGTGGCCATTTTTCAAAATGGCAGACTACTCCCCAAAGTTTTATTAGACAATGTGCCATGCTTAAAGTATTCACATTTCAAATATGAACAAAATCGCTCCACTACTTTTTGAGTTATAGTAAAATGCGTTAAAATGGCGGCCATTTTTCAAAATGGCCACGTTCTACCAAAAGTGTCATTAGAAATGGACACTGGGCCATGCTTATAGTATTCACATACCAAATATGAACAAAATTGCTCCACTACTTTTCGAGTTATAGTAAAATACGTTAAAATGGCGGCCATTTTTCAAAATTTTTTTCAAAATGGCCGCCTTCTACCAAAAGTATCATTAGACAGTGTGCCATGCTTAAAGTATTCACATACCAAATATGAACAAAATCGCTCCACTATTTTTTGAGTTACAACAAAAAGCGTAAAATGATGAGTAAAGGCCGCCATTTTTCAAGATGGCTGCCATGTGCCTCTTTAAGGTATGAGTACCGTAATCCAACACCAAATTCGAAAATTCATAACAATACTTTGCACATATGGCGTTCGTGACCAACTATAAAACGCTTACCCCCCATAGTGTTATATATCAAAATGTACCTGTTCATATAGGGGTTCGATTGATCTACATCAAATTATAGGGAGTCAGGTTACTTTTTGAGATATCAGCGCCATTTATTGTGACTCGCGTTTGCTACCACTTCCTCAATTCTGATGTGATGGGCAAACGCGTAGTAAACATGCTCACGTCGGAACTATTTTTGACCTACATCGCTATTTTCGTAATTCAAATGAAAGTTGAACTCCTCCTCTTTATTTTGATACCAAATAGTGGCATACTAGGTACCCTAGAAGCCAACTATGGCGTTATTTAGAACAATACCACGAGTTTTTAAATGGACTATATAGGGGTCATACCTTTTGGCGGATGGATATGGAACCTCATACCTTAATGTGTTATGACATCACACTGATTTTTGTCTCTGCAACTTTTTTTGGCAGAAAATATCATTTCTAGTTCAAAAATGCATAAAAACGTCGGAACTGGCTGAATATGTGAAAAATTTATCCATTTAGGCTAGAAAGGGTTAATTTGCCCTACCCCAAATACGTCTAAATACAAATATGCTAGTCTAACTTTGCCACTGTGACGTCACAAATCTAACCTGACTTTCTCTGAGTTTATTGAAGAAAATGATACGTCTGATAAACAGCTTTCATTCCCTATATGGCACACCTTCTACTAAGAGTTGCATCATTGACTAAATCTAAGACAAAGGCCCTGTGTCCCGAGGATTTTGACTGAAATTTGGCCATTTTCGTCCAAATCTAACTAAATTGCAGTTTCCCTCACCCCTGTATTTTGAAATAAATATTGCTACAATGTAGCAATTTGAAAATCACACATGCTTACTGTTTCTGTCGACCTGACACGTGTATCTAGCCTGTAAAAATGAAAAATCGCTACATTGTAGCAATTTCACTGAGATATGGGCCCCGAAAATCATGTAATTTTAGCAAAGAATGAAGAAATAACCTGCAATTTTGACGGAATTTCAGAGCGCTTTCTTTCATTCCAGACCCTCCACGGGCCTCTTATGACCATTCTTATACTCACAGAATGGTTGAAAGTGATTTCAAATCATTGTTTGCCCTACGCAGAATGAAAAAATCGATTCTGTTCTCAAATTCTGCTAGAATATTGGTCTCTGGCCAACTAGCAGACAATTTTAGGCCTCATATTAATGTGTTATGACATCACACTGATTTTTGTCTCTGCAACTTTTTTTGGCAGAAAATATCATTTCTAGTTCAAAAATGCATAAAAACGTCGGAACTGGCTGAATATGTGAAAAATTTATCCATTTAGGCTAGAAAGGGTTAATTTGCCCTACCCCAAATACGTCTAAATATGCTAGTCTAACTTTGCCACTGTGACGTCACAAATCTAACCTGACTTTCTCTGAGTTTATTGAAGAAAATGATACGTCTGATAAACAGCTTTCATTCCCTATATGGCACACCTTCTACTAAGAGTTGCATCATTGACTAAATCTAAGACAAAGGCCCTGTGTCCCGAGGATTTTGACTGAAATTTGGCCATTTTCGTCCAAATCTAACTAAATTGCAGTTTCCCTCACACCTGTATTTTGAAATAAATATTGCTACAATGTAGCAATTTGAAAATCACACATGCTTACTGTTTCTGTCGACCTGACACGTGTATCTAGCCTGTAAAAATGAAAAATCGCTACATTGTAGCAATTTCACTGAGATATGGGCCCCGAAAATCATGTAATTTTAGCAAAGAATGAAGAAATAACCTGCAATTTTGACGGAATTTCAGAGCGCTTTCTTTCATTCCAGACCCTCCACGGGCCTCTTATGACCATTCTTATACTCACAGAATGGTTGAAAGTGATTTCAAATCATTGTTTGCCCTACGCAGAATGAAAAAATCGATTCTGTTCTCAAATTCTGCTAGAATATTGGTCTCTGGCCAACTAGCAGACAATTTTAGGCCTCATATTAAGGTATGAGTACCGTAATCCAACACCAAATTCGAAAATTCATAACAATACTTTGCACATATGGCGTTCGTGACCAACTATAAAACGCTTACCCCCCATAGTGTTATATATCAAAATGTACCTGTTCATATAGGGGTTCGATTGATCTACATCAAATTATAGGGAGTCAGGTTACTTTTTGAGATATCAGCGCCATTTATTGTGACTCGCGTTTGCTACCACTTCCTCAATTCTGATGTGATGGGCAAACGCGTAGTAAACATGCTCATGTCGGAACTATTTTTGACCTACATCGCTATTTTCGTAATTCAAATGAAAGTTGAACTCCTCCTCTTTATTTTGATACCAAATAGTGGCATACTAGGTACCCTAGAAGCCAACTATGGCGTTATTTAGAACAATACCACGAGTTTTTAAATGGACTATATAGGGGTCATACCTTTTGGCGGATGGATATGGAACCTCATACCTTAATATCTACATTTGTAGCATTATTAATATCCTTTATAATTTTTTTACATTTACAACATATTGCTATTACAGTTTTACATATTGCACCTAAATTACTGTAAAATCGGCACTAAAATGGCTGCCATTTTAAAATGAGCGGCCATTTTCAAAATCGGCTTTCGAGCAGAACTTCTACCCCCATAGGGTATATGTGTACAAAATATGAACAAAATCGGGCCAACGGTATTTGAGTTATTGCCCGGACGGACAGACGGATGGATGGACGTATGTACGTACGGACGGACGGACGGATGGACGGACGGACGGACGTACGTATGGACGGACGGATGGAGGCGTTCCCTATATCCCTCCGAACTTCGTTCGATGGGATAATTATAAAAATAGGACCCAAGGTCCTGTGCTCACACATTTTGGAACCTCCAGAGGAATGTATATCCTGACTTTCAAACAAAAATATTGATTTGGATTTGTAGTCTCGAACTTTGAGAAACTTAGACAGCACAGTTGTGTGACCTAGCTTGATGACCCTTGACCTTGAAAATTTTACTTATTTAGAGCTCAGTAAGGTCTTTTGTGATTAAGCTGACTAAAATTTACATCCAAAAATCCTACTTTTTGTCAAATTTTATAGAGTAAACACCAAAAACTGCAATTCCAAGAGCTTTGAAATCTTCAGAGGACATAAGTCATTTGAAAGTTCTACTTAAACAAAGTGTCTAGTATTTACAGAAAATTTGACTTTTTGACGTCAAAATCAGCAATTTCTCGGAAACTGGGCGAGCTTGGGAAATGGCGATGATAGGTCAAATAGGCATTATGGATATGCATAAAATGACTGTGGATATGACTCAATCCGAATGGCAGTTTTAATTTGTGCGGCCAATGTTGACGGAAGGACGGACGGACGGACCAACGGACGGACCAACGGACGGACCAACGGACGGACCAACGGACGGACGGACCAACGGAGGGATGGACGGACGGACGGACGGACCAACGGACGGACGGACATCTGGTCGATCCCATAGGCTCACTGTGTGAGCCAAAAAGCATTGGATTTGTATCTTCACAAAAAACATATTTGGATACATGAAATAATTATATTACTTGAATTTTTGTATTCTCCATTTAAGTAAACCTATGGCAAATTACACAAACCTTCTCACAGCTTTGACCATTGATAAAACTGGTCAAGTGAACTCCTTTGAGTTAGATATTCGCCGTCACAATATCACAGAATGTGTGTTAATACAAGTTTGTATTTTAACAATGAAGTATAATATATACAGATGAGTTAATATAGATTTTTTAAATCAAAGGGTACAATTCTTTCATTGAAAAGTACAGAGGTGTGAACTTCTGTTACATAACATGTGCATTACTGAATCCAACTATTTCAACTAGCCACAGTGTACTAACAGCGAAAACATTCCAAATTTTCAAAACCAAAAATGGTTTTGCAACTTTAACACACAAGATCTCAACAATTAATGTGTTTATGCACTAATTTTTTGTTCTTACTCATAATTAGGTCTAGTTTGGTTGTGTTTAGAGCAAATTCACTTGCTAAGCAGGTAAGGAATATACAATTAATATTGTTTTAATTAGCGAGGTATCAATACAATAAATCTTTCTGGGTCTTGTCCACACATTTCATCATAGCTTCAAGAAGTTGTCCACGCTCATTACAAGGGGTGAGACTATAAACTGGCACACTTTTGAGCTTTGACATTTGAAGAAAGACATTTCCTAGACGTGAAGTTCTGAGCTTCAGAAATTGTAGTTTTCTGTCAATGTTTTATGAAATAAATGCTGAAATAATTTGACAGTTAAAATGGGCATTTCAAAAAGAATATGTCTTTCTATTCTTTTTTGCATGAATAGTTATGCATTTAACAACAGTTTACAATAAATTATTTGACAAGAATGAACTTTTAGGCCAAAGACAACCAGCAAAAAGCTGTAAACAACTAGAGGAAATTGCCATTTGCCTGCTGATGAAACCACTGTCAAGGCTGACTAAACTGAATATTTGAAAACTTACAAGTTTCACTGTAGTTCTCCCCTCTGCATTGACGCTGTATTCTACCACACAATATATAACAACTGCAACCAATGCTGCTATGAGGGCATATAGCTCATAGATTCGCTCTCGCACCAAACCATGAATAACATAAAATACACAGAATGCTGAAAATAGACAGTCCTAAGTTATAAAATGAGAATACAGTTCATACACTAAATATATTAATCAATGACATTAAAGATTTATAGTAAACGATTAAATATGCAAGGAAAAAATATTGTGAATCTGTGATAAAAGAAGACATGTACTTGCAATTCAGAACTAAAATGTCTTTGAAAATGCACTGTTAAGAATGTGAAAGCAAAAAATAACTGTGACGCTGAGTCCATTTCAATGTTTTATTTTCATCAATAAAACCTAAATCTAAGGAATCAAAAGACCACAGTGCTGTAATATATAGAAAAATGAATTGACATTGTACATGAATGACATTTTTGTATATCAGATTATTAGATTTATGTGATAAATTGAGAAAGAGTTGAAGGCATGCGAGGCGAATCCTGGAAACAAGGGTTCGGAAAAGCAGGGTTCACTGTTTATTTCCGTTGACAACTGTGCGAAACTACATTCATAATTCATACAACAGTGAACAGGAGGTTTATAGTCAGACCCGGGTGCGCCAATCCCTTATGTAAACAACTGTTTCGCGGACCAGGGTTTAAGGCCATTCCAAACGAAATAAGTGTTTAATGAGGACATGAAATATAAAAGTTCGTTTTATTAGAATTTAATACATATTCTTTTGTATCTACCAAGATGTTAAACATATTAGAAATGGTTATGTTATGATTGGACTAAAATGTGCAAAGCTAGAAGACTCCTTATACTCGTTCGTTCTCTATTTTGACTTAGATAATATATCAGTACAACGGCCACTAAAACGAGGAAAAATTGACCAGTAGAGAGCGATTTGAATCACATTTATTTTTATTTTATAAATATGGATAAAATTTGATTTAAATACAATTCCGCACTATTACCATCATCCAGTGTTGACAATTTCTGTTGTGTCAGTCTGGGTCAAAATCTTATAATGTGATTTGATAACGAGGAACCCATCTGATAAAAGCAATTTTGAAAACTCCCGAAAATAACACGAACGATTCTAATTATGAACCGTTCACATTTTTGCAAAGGCGGATTTGGAAGACGGCAAACCCAGGTTTTGAGGGCACGACTTATGGCAACAAGTACTTCTGAATAAATCTGTGGCCTCTTGCAATCTAAGGAGTCAGCCATGTTAATTTTTTCAAAAATAACAAAAAATAACATGGCAGAGAAACATTAAAATATGAGAGCCCAAACAGTATATTATGTATATTGTTAGTACCTCAGTGTAAATACTCGCATCTGATTGGTCAATTAGCGGTCAACAATTTTGCCTGTAACCCACCTATGAATCATGGGAAATAATATTATTGACCGCTTGTTGCATCTCATGCGTTATTGGTATGGACTGTGTGACTGTAATACGGATGTGAATTATGGGATATATATGACGTCATCAAACAAACATGGCCATGGCAGACGAACGATTTGTGAACGTTGACGAAGATATTATATTATCATTACTTGAAAACAAAGACAGCAAAAACACAAAGAGAAATATACGATTGACTATGACTATACTCGACGAATATGCGGTATTCAGTAAGGTGGCAAAAATAGAAAGTTTAAAGAGAGAAATAGATGTTGACAATTTTCTGCAAAAATTTTATGTCGGCGTTAGGAGAAAGGATGGGGAAATGTATAAAACAAAGACTTTCCAAATGTTGAAATGGGGAATAGGAAGATATTTAATGGATAAGAAGAAAATGGACATAAATGGGGAACATTTTAGAGGATCGAATGGTGTGTTCAAAGCGATGATTGTTGAATTACAGCGACATGGAAAGGGCAAGGTAACCCATAAGCCTGTCCTAGAGCCAGAAGATTTACGCAAAATCTACGAATGCTTGGATTTAAATACTCCAAAGGGGTTGCTGTATAAGGTCTTTATAGACATCATGATACATTTGTGCAGGAGGGGTCGTGAGAACCTTAGGTCAATGTCCAAAAAAACATTCCATGTCTGTTCTGATGGGACTGGGGCAAAGTTTGTGGAGCAAGTCACTGGAGAGTTGCAGAAAAACCACAGGGATGGTTCTTCAAGTTTGGCTGAAGGGAGAATGTATGAAATTAAAGGTGAGTCTAGTTGTACATTATACAACTACATAGAGTTATTGTATACAATACATCATATATGACTGTAGTCCATGAAGTGATGTATTGAAGTAAATTCCAAATATGGCCCTACATGTAACTGAGATGTGTCAGCCTAGGCCCCCCTAATACTGAGTGTACATGTACATATATACCTATCATAGGTGCATTCATTTATTCACTATACAATGTATGTAATATATCTTTCAGGAAATCCAATGTGCCCTGTGAAGTCTTTTGAGCAATACATGGCGAAGCTCAACCCAAGATGTGAAGCCTTTTGGCAATGTCCAAGTAGTGTCACATCAGCTACAATTGATCGTGCTGACTGGTATCAAGCAAAGCCTATGGGTCATAATACGTTAGGAGGTTTAATGAAGACAATCTCAGAACTCGCTCAACTCTCCACCATATACACGAATCACAGTCTTCGTTCAACTGCGATCCAAACTCTGATTGACAATGGTAAGAGCTTTTCGAAATATGGATCAATGATAGATCTTTGATATAATGATTGGCTTTCTAGGATTACCCCAATATAATTTACTTTTTATTATGAAATTTAGTGACTATTTATGTTTTTGTTTTCTTAAATTTTGTGAAAAGGGGGAGAAACAGTAACCAAAAATTACCAGGGTTACAGTTCGTCAATTGTCAGTAGGCTACATTAACCAGAACAGTATTAGAAAATGCATATACTTACAGTAATGTAAACACCATTTTTTCAGGGTATGACCGAGGAGAAGTGAGGAAAATATCTGGTCACAAATCAGAGACAAGTATCAGTTCTTACGCACATAGAATGACTTCTAACAAGAAGAGGAGAATGTCATCAACTTTGTCAGAGTCTCTTACTTCATCATCATGTTCAACTAAACCTGCTAATCTTGATTCTTCTGTGCAGGAGAATTCAAGCACTAAGATAAATGACAAAAGTGAACAGGGTCAAGAGAACTCAAATACTGCATCGGTGACACATTCTGGGGATATTGTGCAGGAGCTTTTTTTGTCAGATGACATGGATGATGAACTAGTGATGGCGACAAATGAAATACTAAATACTTTAAGTACTAATAAAAGCAGTGTATTGAGTACAAATGCCAGTGTTCCCATTGTATCGGATACAAATCCATGTACTAGTGCAAGTGCTCATAGTCACCTGAAGGCATTCAGCAATGACAAACTAGTCACTCCCTTATCTCCTATAAATGTACACAATGAAATGAATTTAGTTCCAAATAGTTTTAATTTTAGTAATTGCCAGGTGCACATCCATAATTATGGTCCAAGATAATAAACCAAGAACTGCCTATGAACAGCTTTGTACACATCAAGAGCTGTAGAAGACGTTTATATTTGACAGTATGATTGGGACTGTGGCCACTTGAAAAGAGTACAGGAGTACTGTATATGTTTATGTTATTGTATTAAGTCATTATTTATAACAAAGTTATTGTGAAAAATCTTCATATTTATGAAATAAATAGAAATATGTTTATGAACTTAAAACATTGTCATGATATTCTTAATGCAGCTAATAGTGTTGCATTATTTATTACACAGCATGGTAATTAGTTAATTACAGGCCTAGATTGGAATATTTCTTAATCGTCACTTTACCCTAGTCAAGTGCATGTCAGTGCTGCCATCTTAACTAAAGATAAAAGTTAAAAATATCTTATGGTAACTAACTTCCCTCGTAGGGTTGCAATCATGTAGTTTCTTCTGACTAACAAAACAATTGTAGACCTCCCCATTTGGTCAACCAACAAAATTATATACCTCGACTGTAAACCTTGAAACTACTGTTGACCTCGACCTTCGGTCTCGGTCAACAGTAGTTTCGCGGTTTACAGTCTCGGTATACAATTTTGCCTGTTGACCTCTGGAGAGGTCAACAATTGTATATTGTATAGTATTGTATTGTATTTTGTTTACCACAAATGAGGGTGAGCAATACCTCTTGGGTTATCCGTGCCGGGACTATAGTCCTGTACCGAGCTCAGTCTTTTGCCTGTACTTTAATGTGCACTCATACATAGCCATACAACCACTAGGGCAGAGCATTTGTACTGAAAGGAGCGTTTTCAGTACAAATATGTACTGAAAAATGTACTAGTTTTGTTTCAGTACAAATTTAAGTATATTTTTGTATTGAAAAATGCACTGAATTTTTTCAGTATATTTTTCAGTACAAATTCATGTACTGAAAAATATACTGAATTTTAAGTACAAATTTAAGTATAAATATGTACTGAAAAATGTATTGAATTTTAAGGACAAATTTAAGTGCAAAAATATACTGAAAAATGCAATGAAAATTTAAGGATAAATTTAAGTACAAATATATACTGAAAAATGTACTGAAATTTAAGTGCAAAAGTCAGTATAAAAATGTACTGAAAAATATACTGAAATTTACGGATAATTTTAAGTATGAATATATGCAATGAGAAATATTTGTGCCCAATAATGGAAATAAGAGAAAACGTAAATGTAAGGCATACTTTATAAACTCTAAATCACTCAAAAAGTTCTTAGAATGGTGAAAAAGTGCATGATTTTAAAAGAATTTTTAGCTGGGGGGGGGGGGTTCGCTTGGACCCCTGAAACCCCCCCCCACAGGAATGCTATTACATTATGAAATTATTTTGGATGCTTCCTTTACAGCAGCCTTTAACCAAACTTAAAAGAGTCTCTCTGTAATCAGGTTTGTTTTGCCTTGTCAAAATATTTTGTTTTGTAAGTTGACTAATAAAGTTTCTTTAGACACATCCTTTAAAGCAGACTCTAATCAAACTGGAGAGGCTAGGTTTACTGTAATTAAGTGATTTATTAAAATGGCCTAAATCACTCAAAAAGTTCTTAGAATGGTGAACAAATGCATGATTTTAAAAGAATTTTTTGCCGGGGGGGGGGGGTTCGCTTGGACCCCTGAACCCCCCCCCCCCCAGGAATGCTATTACATTATGAAATTATTTTGGATGCTTCCTTTACAGCAGACTTTAACCAAACTTAAAAGAGTCTCTCTGTAATCAGGTTTGTTTTGCCTTGTCAAAATATTTTGTTTTGTTAATGGATTAATAAAGTTTCTTTAGACACATCCTTTAAAGCAGACTCTAATCAAACTGGAGAGGCTAGGTTTACTGTAATCAAGTGTTTTCCTTTTAATAAGTTATGTTTTTGGATTTAATTATTTAAGACACATCCTGTAATAATATCTGATTGCATTTTCTCCATCAATAAATTTCTTTTTAGCCTGATCAAACCTATCAAATATAATGCATATATAAGAGTTATGTACTGGGAGGTTTTAGATGCCCATATTTCCTGAGGGATAAACCCTTTATTTAAAACTGATCGTACATAACATGTGTATTACATACCTTTTGAGGTTTCAAGATACATTCTACCTTATTAAGTTCTAGAATTCAAAAACATTAAAGGTACACATTTTCTCAGTCTTAAAAATAAGTTTTTCATGAGATTTTCACTCATATTGCTTGAGCAAATTAATAAATTGATATCAAAATTAAAATATATAACATGGACATTCAACCTCATTTGTTCGAGTATAGCAAAATCCATGGTATAGATGTCAAAGTCAGGAAGATGTTGTAATTCAAAATCTAAGTATATTTTCAGTATAAATTTACACTTAAATATGCCCTTAAATTTCAGTATATTTTTCAGTACATATTTGCACTTAAAATCACACTTAAATTTCAGTATATTTTTAAGTACATATTTGCACTTAAAATTCAGTATATTTTTCAGTATAAATATATACTGAAAATGTACTTAAAATTTCAGTACATTTTTCAGAACATATTTATACTGAAATTTGCACTGAAATTTTAAGTATATTTTTCAGTACATATTTATATTGAAAAATATACTTAAAAATTCAGTACATTTTTCAGTATATATTTGTACTGAAAACGCTCCTTTCAGTACAAATGCTCTGCCCTAGTGAACTACACACCACAGACTTTTTACGACTCGTAGACCAGACTCAGTCAAACACTCTAAACAGGGCCATAGGGAGAGGGGATTCGGAGGGTTCATGCAAATGAACCCCACCCCCAAAAAAAAAATCTTGACTTGACTTGAATCAAACCCACCTTTTCCGGCAATTCTGCGAACCACCCAAAAATTGGAATTAAAGTTAAACTATATAGCTCATTTGCATATTGATGGTAGTTTACCGTTAATTAAGGTGCAAATTAATAGTTAATTAAGGTTATAGTTAGCTCATTTGCATGTGAATTCTTACACCTAACTTTCAACTAATTACCAATAGTAAGTTAGGTGATAATTTGAGATGATTTTCCATAGGCTTTTTCAATTGGGTACACTTCGCATTTTAGGCCAAGAGTTTTTAGGCCAGTGAAATACTGTTCCTGGTTCTAATACCATCAAAAGGAATTCAATTGTACAAATAAAGCATACTTACCAAGTATAAACTGTCTGATTGGGATATAAGCCAAAATTGTCCCTAATTATGATATAAATCAGAATTTTGAACATGTGAAAGTTCAGTGATGCAATGCACGTGATGCACCAAGAGTTTTTAGGCCAGTGAAATACTGTGATGCAATGCACGTGATGCACCAAAGTTCTGAACGCTAGAAAACTCTATTTTTGGTCAGGAGTCACTTTCAAAATTGCTTTCTTTCATTGGAACTCACATTTTTGCTAATTTTTTGCCTCCTATTTATTTGAATAGCACATTGTGCAAGTAATGGAAAATACAAGACAATTGAATTACACAACCTATGCTCAAGAATTAAATTGGAGGGGTCTATGTCTGATAATGTCCTTGAGCTATTAATTTTAGATTTATTTTTTGACCTATCCAGAATGTGGTAAAAACATAAAATTAAAGGGATTTTAACAGGGCTTTGTTGAAAGAAAAAAGTTCTAGATTTTTGCCCTTAAATGTTCCAAATGAACGAAATTGGCATATTTCACTTTTCTTATGATTTTGCTCTTGCAATTGTTTGGTAAAGGTTAAAATTAATAAAATTGACCAAAATTAAGCAAATTTGGCAAAATTTAAGCAAATTAAATTCGTTGGACAGAATGTTAGTACAAATGCACTCACCTTCGGTTCGTGCTTTGTACAACATTCTGTCCAACTCGTGCTGAATTTCACCATATTGAACGGCCTATCATTATTTATTCCTTAAATAAAAGCTGTTGGGGAAGGGTACATTAACTAGTATTTAAGATATCAGGAAAATATCAAATAATTGGAGAGTTGGTGAGTTAATGTAATTTTGGATGATCTTTCCAACAGTCCATCAATATTGCTAGCTACCATAAATTCATGATTTCAGCTGTATTTGACAGCTTGTATATATTTGCAGAATGGATTGAGACACGATGTTAGGTCTATTAAAATAGCCCTTTATATTCAATTTTGTCCAAAGTTGCTCCATTTCGGCCACACCTGTACACACATTGTGCTATCTACCTTTGGCTGTGATTGCGTTCAGCTTCAGATATAAAGCAACACTGAGTCACGGACTGCGTTGGGCAGATGGATGGACTGAGACTATTATAATTTCCAATTTTCTATGTAATTGTACGTTTTTCGCTTACCAAATATCACACGAAGATGTAATTGTAACAACAGAACATGAATAATTATATTAATTCGATGTCATTTCTGATTCCTTTGTTTAAATCGGTATATTAGGGACAAATATTGACAAAATTACATTTTTTGTGGCAGATTTCGAATTCATTTGTGTTCATGCTAAACTATTGGACAGCCGAGCACCAAGAATGCCATTGCAGGTGGAGTATGAATATGTTGATCACCGACTGGAACATACTAGCTATTCTGTAGAATATCCAAACCAATAATCTACCCCAAATCCTAACATGCCTTCCAAATTAAGTTTGGACTTACCGCCATTGTTCAGCTATATTGCGTTGTAACCTCATTTTGAATTACGCGAGTCGCAGTCCTTGGCTTCGCCCTCGTTTTGCTTATCCCCCGTGATAGTGTAAAGGAGACTTTCAATATGTTTAAATTGAGAAAAACAATATCCTCTTTTTAGAAAATAAGCCTAACATTTTTCAATAAAACACACGGTGAACAATATTGCACCCTTGAACAGAAATGGCCGTCTTAACATTTATCCAGAATGTCGAAAAACTAATCAGTTCTAAACTTTAATAATAGGTAGAAACATCCCTGAGAGAAACATCCCTAAGAATTTCAAATGAATCCCTCAAACGGTTTGGCTAGAAACCTGTAGACAAGCCTTGACAGACAAGATTTTAGAGTGGAAAATCCAAAATGGCCGCCTTTACATTTACCCAGAATGCCGAAAAACTAATCAGTTCTAAACTTTCATAGGTAGAAACATCCCTGAGAATTTCAAATGAATCCCTCAAACGGTTTGGCTGGAAACCTGTAGACAAGCCTTGACAGACAAGATTTTAGGAAGGAAAATCCAAAATGGCCGCCTTAACATTTACCCAGAATGCTGAAAAACTAATTAGTTCTAAATTTTCATAGGTAGAAACGTCCCTGAGAATTTCAAATGAATCCCTCAAACGGTTTGGCTGGAAACCTACAGACAAGCTTTGACGGACAAGATTTTAGGACGGAAAATCCAAAATGGCCGCCTTAAGATTTACCCAGAATGCCAAAAAACTAATCAGTTCTAAACTTTAATAGGTAGAAACATCTCTGAGAATTTCAAATGAATCCCTCACGGTTTGGCTCGAAACCTGTAGACAAATTAAGCCTTGACAGACAAGATTTTAGGACGGAAAATCCAAAATGGCCGCCTTAGCATTTAGCGTTTGGCTGGAAACCTGTAGACAAGCCTTGATAGACAAGATTTTAGGATGGAAAATCCAAAAATGCCGCCTTAAGATTTACCCAGAATGCCGAAAAAACTAATCACTTCTAAACTTTGATAGGTAGAAACATCCCTGAGAATTTCAAATGAATCCCTCAAATGGTTTGGCTGGAAACCTGTAGAAAAGCCTTGACAGACAAGATTTTAGGACGGAAAATCCAAAATGGCCGCCTTAACATTAACCGAGAATGCCGAAAAACTAATCAGTTCTAAACTTTAATAGGTAGAAACATCCCTGAGAATTTCAAATGAATCCCTCAAATGGTTTGGCTGGAAACCTGTAGACAAGCCTTGACAGACAAGATTTTAGGACGGAAAATCCAAAATGGCTGCCTTAACATTTACCCAGAATGCCGAGAAACTAATCAGTTCTAAACTGTCATACGTAGAAACATCCCTGAAAATTTCAAATGAATCCCTCAAACGGTTTGGCTGGAAACCTGTAGACAAGATTATTCGGGACGCCCACCCGCCCAACCGCCCGGCGAACTGATTACAATATAGCACCTTAGGGTGCGATAAAAAGTGCCAAAGTGGGGCCCTAATCCATAATTTTTCAGAGAGTTGAAGTGATATTTTACTATCATGGGGACTTAACTTGAAAGAAAACATATTGTTTTAATAAAAATCACTGTATTTATGCCCAGAAAGTACTCATGGTGAAAGATATAACTGTCTCAAATCACTTGCCATACTGCACGTGGTCTTTTGACAAAGTTTGAGCAAATTTGGCAAAAATTAAACAAACTAGGCAGAGCTTAAGCAAAGGATAGGTATCCTATGGTGGACTGAATTGAACAATGTTTTTCTCTTAAACCAATTATTGAATACATTCTGTAAACAAGAGCACAAATGTGTACAAAATGTCCCCACCTATGGGTGATCCGTCAAATGGTTATCCTAAAAATGAGTTGACAAGACTTTACCGACACAATTTGAGGACGGAAAATCAAAAAAACTAATCAGATCTAGATTTTTATATGAAGAATCATCCCTGAAAATTTGAAATTGATCTACTAAACGGTTCACCTGGAAACAAAGTATTATTGCGCGCTAACTTTTTTTTAAAACATTCAAAATGGCTGACATGACTGAGCTAACAGGTCCAAAACCTAATCAGACGTAGAATGAAGTAAGCTGAACAAGATGTTAAAGTTTTAAAAGCAACTGTGAAGCCGTTTTTCTTAAAGTTTGCAGACAAGGATTTTAGCATATGACTTCAAAATGGCTGACAGGAAGTAGGTATCGAGTCAAATTTTTTTCATCCACATCCACATGCACTCATAAGTCATCCCTGAAAATTTGAAGGTGATATCAGTAGCGGTTTAGGAGAAAACTGCCGCATGTACAGACAGACGGACAGACAGATGGACGGACAGACAGACGGACGCGCCTAGGCCGACAATATGGCCCCACACTATGTGGTGGGGACATAAAAACACAGTCCTTTATGTAATGTTGACTGATTGACAACAATTTAATGCGAAAATTATTTTATTTATATATATTTCATATAACTGCTTTTGTTAACATTTTTTGTTTTTTAGTGCAATTCTTTTTTTGTTCCTTTCTACCAATTCTTGAGAATGAAATAAAATGTCTTTCCGAACCTTGTTGGAAGAAAATAGCATATACAGGGTGGTAAAAAAATGGAAACCCTAATACCATTTTCCTCATATCTTTGTCATTTTAAAAAATGACTCCCTGATATGTTACACTCTTGTACATCATTCAATTTCCTACCAGCCTACCTTATTTCATGACCATCAGATTGATAGTCACAATGTTACAGTACTTTAAAGAACATGCCCAGTGACCACTATTGCGTTGTGGGGAAACCTGTACTCATCGTCTAAAATGTCCCTACCTGTGGGGATATGGCAGAGATAGAGTATATGAGAATGACCTCAGGACAATTGCAAACCTCAAAAGTGAGATAATTTATGTCATTCAGGCCATACCTGCTGAGGAATGCCTTCGGGTCATTGACAACTGTGCTGTTTTGCCTACAGCGCGATAATGGCCAAATCTGAAGCATCTTATTCAAAGTGCTGTAAAATTGTGACTATCAGTCTGATGGTCATGAAATATGGTAGGGTGGTAGGAAATTGAATGATGTACTAATGTGTGAAATATCAGGGAGTAATATCTTAAAGTGACAAAGATATAAGGAAAATGCAGGGTTTCCATTTTTTTGACCACCCTGTACAACATTTTCTTAAACTCTCAATATTATAGTTATACAAAGGAAATGTTGATTGATTTAACAAAAAGTATTCAAAAAATTAAAACAAACCCCCCCCCCCCCAAAAAATAGATAAAAATTAAGATAAACCTTTTATTTCATTAACAAGATACTTTTTTAAAATCAACCAAACTTTCCTTTATTATTATTACAATATTGAGAGACCTAAATTACACATTGTGTTTATGTCATTTTGTTCCAATGAGGTTCGCATAGATGTTTCATTTCATTCCGAACATATGATACCAAGAACAAAATAAGTGTCTGATGTGTTTTCTAAAACAATATACATGTAGAGAAAAGTATGAATATTTTTTTTAAACATTATCGTTACCATTCAAAAGATGACCATTAAATTGACGATGTGTAAAATTTTCAGAATTTTTTGATGACTGGTTTAAGGGAAATGTGTGTTAAAAAGTTCACTATATTGATACCACTCCTTTGAAAAAGTTTTCACCTTATTCACCGTTAGGTGGCTCCAAAAGATTTTTTGCCTGAACCGAGGATCCTATCCAGGACCTATGTGTTATTTCTACACATGCTCTACCGCTGATCTATACGGATAGACTATGATGTAAAATATAAATATATTTTTCCATATATAACAGCACTTTGGACTTTGGTTCCATATTTTTTTTGGAATGGATGTTACAGTATAATGTACGAAATACAATACCTGCATTAACAAGCAGAAGTATACAAAATGTAAAGTCTGCACTTTTAGGATCGCTGCTAATGACAACATATAGTCTGTATACAGTGAGACCTACAGTTGCCAACAGGTTGAGAATGGACACTGTCAGAAACAGTATTTCCATTGTATGTAGTGATGAAAATCTTCTTGTCTGAAACGAAACAAAGGCTTACATTACCTTAAAGGCCCGGTCACACCGCCCGGACGTTGCTGGAGCGTTCCTTGAACGTTGAAAAAATTCATCAACGCTCGTCAACGCGCACAAAATGGGAAAAAAAAACAAAAACACGGGCGTTGGCTTAGCGGTGCACCGCTGAAGCCGGCGTTGCTTTAGCGTTGGTTAAGCGGTTGCGAGTGGTAGCTAGCGTTTGTTTAGCGGTAATGCGAGCGTTGGTATAGCGGCGTTCTGCGCATGAGAGCGTTGCCTCGGCGGGGGTATAAATAGCAGCAGCGTTGGTTTAGCAGCATATCGCGTTTGACTACTGGGAAATTATTTCAAGTGGGAAGTGTTTAAGAGTAAAGACCTTTATTGGAATTTGTAACTTTAACAAAAGACCTTCAAGGATTAAAGAAGAAATGTTTTAAATCTAAAGTGCTTCTATTAATGTAATATGACATTAAGAATGAATAACATTACAATTTTCTTTAATAATCTCTCATATCATTTCAAACAAACATATCACAATTTAATCGTTGCATTTCCATTACTTGGAACCGATTTACGTTCAAATTGCTTTAACAATGTCAAATAACATTTACAGCAAAGTAATAATCATGACGCATGACAAATTTTTGCATTGCTGTGCGCGCATCAACTTTTTGTATAATACCATGACGAGTGCAACATTTTACAAGCTGCGCAGAAAATTCACAGATAATTTATTGAATTGCTTGACGTGAAAACACTAGGTATATACTATATTTGAATAAAGGTCTCAGTAAAAGTCTATTTGTATTAACATTTAATGAGAAACAAAAGTCGCATAATTCACCTTTTTAAAATCCAAAATCACAAACTTTGAGCGCTTAATTTAGGAATTTACAATGCAAAAAATTGAAATGCCAGACATGAATAAATATCAAATGTAAAATGCACAATTGTCTCCACAGTGTTCTACACAGTGGTGCATTTCTCCACGTATTTATAGCCAAATTTTGGTCCCGCTCCGACACCTCTATACAAACGCCAAAGCAAAGTTCATCGCCGCCATGGAACGCTGCGACTTAACATCCGACACCGTTCCAACAACCCCATGTACGCTGATAAAACGCTAACAACCGCTCCACCGACGTTAGTGCAACGTTTAATCGCCGCCCGGGCAACGCTGGCGAAGCAGCGGTGGTCCAGCGTTTAAGATTTCTGCGTTGGTCTAGCAGATTCAAGCGTCCACGAACTTGTGTCTAGCGGTGCCAAACTTTGACTGGGCGTTGGTTGAGCGGTGATAAACTTTGCCAGGGCGTAAAATTGTCCCTTTTTCAACGCTCGCAATATTTTGAGCAGCTCAAAACTTTTGGAGCGTTACAATGGCCACTCGAGAAACATCCGCGTTGGCCGAGCGTTTACAGCGTTGCTTTAACGGATGCCAACTTTTGTTAAACGGTGGTGAACGTTTACGAGCGTTGATGATTTTTTTCAACGTTCAAAGAACGCTCCAGCAACGTTTAGGCGGTGTGACCAGGCCTTAAGATCTACAAACCTCAAAAATTGTTAAATGCGAATTGATCTGAAGCATCATTATAATATGAACTGGGTGATGGGAATCTAATTCTAAATTCCATTCCATTTTCAAATAGTTCATGTAAATTTCCTCTTGCTCCTTTACTTACTGTTTTCTTAAAACAATAAAAATTGATGAAAACAATACTTTCCACATACAGGTACTGTAGGCTAGATCTAGCCTATACCGTTGAGAGTCTGTACCTTGTCAGTCAAAAATATGAATTTCTTGAAAAAATCAAATGCACGTATTAGATCCTTCAGTGTACTTACTTACAGGGTGGGCCAATAAAAATTGGATCATTTTTCTATTTAATCAATTTTCTTTATTATTGCAGTTCAATCCACAATTGAATTTTTCAGAAAATGTACCCAACATATTGCTTAAAATTTGAAGCTCCTATCATTTGAAGAAATACGTTTTCTGAAAAATTCAAAATATTCTGTTCAGTGACCTTTCAGATATGCTAACTTCTAACTTTTTTCAGTCACAATTTCAGAGGGCTGGAACAGCTATTTCAGCATGGTAAGGGTCAAGTGACCTCCCTGAGGGGCTACTTTTAGCTCTATTATTCAGTCACATTTTCAGAGGGCTGAAAAAGTTATTTTATCATGTTTAGGGTCATTCCGACCCTGTACACTGTGATCCTGGTCCTGAAAATGATATGTGGAACTATTTGAATTGACTAGAGGTCAAAACAGAACTCTATTATCTTTGTTCAAAAAATGTCTAAAAATGCTGCATGGGTTCCGGAAACTGAGGTATTTCTTTGTTTGGCCTAAGTACCACAGCACCTTAAATTTATTGAACCCCGGCTAGAAATTTTACAATAGTATAACTGTGTTCCAGATGGAATTACTTCTAGACAAGGATTGGCTAGAGACTTGAGTAAACCAGAGACATGTGTGTCTTAAATGTCTCTGAGTTAACTAAAGAATCCTGCACTTACTCGAGTCTCTAGCCAATACTTGGCTAGAAGTAATTTCATCTGGAACACCCTGAACCATTTGAAAAAAGATCTGGTAAGAGGTCAATGGGAACTCAAGAGGGGGGAAAGCCCCAGAGTTTAAAGATGACAGACATAATTACGTCTCTTGCTTACCACTTTCATTCATTCGAATTTTCATCGGCTATTTATCAAATACTACACTTCGATGGGATGTTTTAATTGATATAGGCATATTCCGTACACCTTTCTTTATCTTGATGTGAAATGAGAAGCTATGATAACACACCAGAAATGAACATAATATTATTCGAAGCGTATCTCGATAATTTTAATGACATCATTTGTTTGTCGTATGTCATCTTTGAACTCTGGTGTTATTCCCCCTCTGTGGGAACTCCAGGAATTTCTAATATTTCACACTTTCTATTTTTCCAAATTTTCTTTCAAAGTTTCCAAACAATACAGGAGCAACCATTGACCTGTTTCCAAGTTTACTAAAAGTAGACATTGTAATGATACTTTCCTGAAAAAAGCAAGGAAATATACACATGCCTTCATACTTCATTTTTTAACAGAAAATAACATGTGCAGGTATGGCAATTTTTTACCAAAATGTTACTTTCCAGCTGAGCCTTAACGACGTTGAACTAGGGTACAATTTTAAATGTTTGGAACTTACTTTTGTATAAAGGATAGGTATCGATATGGAGAACTGAATTCAACAATGTTTTTCTCTTAAACCAATCATTGAAAACAATCTGTAAAAAAACATGGTATTTCATGTAATGTTGACTGATTGGCAACAATTTAATGCGAAAATTATTTAGAAATATTTTATATAACTGTTTTTGTTAACATTTTTTGTTTTTGCTCCTTTCTACCAATTCTTGAGAATGAAATAAAATGTCTTTCCGAACCTTTTTGGAACAAAATAGCATATACAACATGTTTTTAGCCCTCTCAATATTAAAGTTATACAAAGGAATTTTTGGTTGATTTTAAAAAAGTATTCAAAAAAGTAAAACAAAATCCCCCCAAAATAGATAAAAATCAAGAAAAACCTTTTATTTCATTAACAAGATATTTTTTAAAATCAACCAAAATTTCCTTTGTACAATTACAATATTGAGAGACCGAAACATGTTGTGTTTATGTCGTTTTGTTCCAATGAGGTTCGGAGAGATGTTTCATTTCACTCTGGAAACATGATACCAAGAGCAAAACAAGTGTTTGATGTGTTTTTTAAAACAATATAGATGATAGTATGTATATCTATTTCAAATTATATTGTTACCATTCAAAAGATGGCCATTAAATTGACAATTTGTAGGATTTTCAGAAATTTTTGATGACTGGTTTAAGAGAAACGTGTGTTCAAAAAGTTCGCCATATCGATACCCATTCTTTTAGTTTGTTTTGTAGTTTAGCTATCATATCTGTGGCCTCTTATATTTTGATGCTTCTCTGCCATGTAATTTTCGGAAAAATTAGCATGGCTGAAACTCCCTAAATTACAAAAGGCCACAGCTTTACTGTACATTATACATGTAGTTTCAAATTGGCGCCACATTTAATTTTTGCCATCCGCCTAATGTATACCACTTAACTTTCATTGATTCTTTCATAAGTTTCGTCATAAACTCAGTTTGACCAGAAGTATCTTTGTTGCCGCTCAATTTTTTAAAAAAAATGTCACTTTTCTAATCACCCGGATGTGCTGTTTACTTGGACTCGCCCAAAACGAGGGGTGTCAAACGCAAGATGGTAGAGATGCAGACATGTCCCCACTCTCAGAGAATCTATTCCATAATTTCAACATTACTATGCGGTTTTACAAGCGAAAAGGATAAGGGCAGGTTGTATATAGGATTGGACAAGATGAAAATAAATATTCTAAATAGATGAAACCCCTTTCGAAATAAGATGGACTGAACCTACACTAATTTTTTTATTCTGTGAACCAGTTCATATGGTTAAAACCAGAACAACGGCAACACCAAAGCGTAGCGAATCCCATCAAACAGCCATGGCTGGCATATTTACAAACAAAGTATATAGCAAAAATGGCAGCCATTTTTCATGGCCACCTTCTACCATTAGACAGTGACATTAGACAGTGTGCCACGCTTATAGTATTCACATACCAAATATGAACAATATCACTCCAGTACTTTTCGAGTTATAGTAAAATACGTTAAAATGGCAGCCATTTTTCAAAATGGCCACATTCTACCAATAGTGTCATTAGACAGTGTGCTATGCTTATAGTATTCACATACCAAATATGAACAAAATCGCTCCACTACTTTTTGAGTTATAGTAAAATACGTTAAAATGGCGGCCATTTTGAAAAATGGATGCCTTCTACCAAAAGTGTTATTAGACAGTGTGCCATGCTTATAGTATTCAGATACCAAATATGAACAAAATCGCTCAGCTACTTTTCGAGTTATAGTAAAATACGTTAGATAACGAGTAAAGGCCGCCATTTTGAAAAATGGCGGCCATGTGCTTCTTTAATAATTTCTAGCTTTATTAATGTCCTATATAATTTTTTTACATTTAAAACATATTGCTATTACAGTTTTACATATTGCACCTAAATTACTGTAAAATCGGCACTTAAATGGCCGCCATTTTTAAATGAGCGGCCATTTTGAAAATCAGCTTTCGAGCAGAACTTCCACCCCCATAGGGTATATGTGTACAAAATATGAACAAAATCGGGCTAACGGTACTTGAGTTATTGCCCGGATGGACGGACAGACGGACGGACGTACGTATGGACGGACGGATGGAGGCGTTCCCTATATCCCTCCGAACTTTGTTCGATGGAATAATAATGAAAGAATGTGATGTAACCACGTGTCTACTTACCAGCTTGTTCTGTATGTCATCCATCGGACTAGGTTACATCATGGAACTCAGACAAACACGACACTGAAGGCAGTATTCTGAGGTTATAAAATCTATATCTAAATAATTTCCCATTTGCAGCCCCTTGGAGATTTCCAGAATTGAACAAAGTAGCGAACGTTGCGATCTTTCAACTTTAGTTCGTTGTTTTTCACCACCTTATGTGTAGTGTTTTCATTTAGGAGGCGGTCTTATTTGAATGCATCATTTCAGGTCTTTATGAATCAATAGATCAATAAGCAGACTAAAAATACAATTTAGCAGTTTCGTTCGATGCGTAATTGGGCCTTCTATAATCAGTAGCAAATGCTCGGAAAACATTTTCCAAAATATTTACTTCCGTTTTCCTTGAAGACATGGTTGGTTGACACGTCATTAAGTCACATGATCGATACAGTAACTAGTCACGTGATCAGACACGTGTCACGTGTCAGTCACATGAGCTTGCAAAATGGACGATCTAAATTTCCAAAAACTTGGCTAAGATCAAGATCGATATGCTGTTGGCTTCAGTGTCCTGTTTGGCTGTGTTCCACAATGTAACCTAGTCCAATGGATGACATAGGACAAGCCTGTAAGTAGACACGTGAAATGTTGAAAAGCAAGCCCAGTTTTCTATGGGAATATACGGTAATTTATAGTTACGTGTACAACATTACCGAGTTCGATGGTGCATAAGTTAGGCGGTGGATCATTTTGTAACTGTGACAATGTGAATTCATGCGACTGTTACTTGTCGAAAAGTTCCAAACATTTAAAATTTTACTGTAGATATCTATATACCCCCATAAATGTGGGGTTATTTTGAGGTTCTTTGATATTTTGGACATTTGTTTCTCAAAATAAACAAATGTCCAAAATATCAAAGAACCTCAAAATAACCCCACATTTATGGGGGTAATATCTATACATGTATACAGTTGGGGACATAAATAAATGACAGGTGGATTTGCTGAAGTGAGGATTTCCCATGTTAAAAATAAGAGAATTTACGAGAGGCCATACATCAGTGGATGAGATTATACAAAATGTAAAATATACAAATTTTAAGGGATATATATCTAGACAATATTGGAAATTATGGACTTTCAGACCACCATAATTAGGAAATGGTGATCGAAAATCGACCTGTCATTTATTTTTGTCCCCAACTGTAGAACTGAAGAAGTCAGTCTTGTTTTATACTTACTTTACCGACTACTGTTTCAGTTGTGACCGGGTTAACTGGGATCACAACCTCATCTATACTTTCATCCATCATTAGTTTTGATGTTTACGGGTCATGTGGGCCCTGTTGACAATTAAATTGTCATAATTAGATTGAAATTCGCCACATTCTTATTTCCAGTGTGTCTACCATTTTGTTTATCTGGATCATGTGACTAAAAGTCACGTGACCTCGAAGGGTATTCTCAAAATAATTCATTTCGTTCGTTTACCACGGTGTCTAACCCAAACGCTCTTACATGTATGACGGAGTGTTTCATTCACGCGGAAACGCTGTGGAGCGAAATGAAATGGCGGCTTGTATTGTTTCACTCGTTTCTCATATCATAGGCCTACGTTATGGTTTATCTCGTTCCAAGACTATCTCGGTCCGTCTTCTCGTTGCAAGCAGATTGCCCCGAACCAGTCTGTCTTCTCGCTGCAAGCAGGATGAAATTCTTTGTCACAAAGTTTGGCATTTTTTATAAAATCAAACGCGCGTCATTGAAACTCACAAGATGTAAATAGCATGTCATTTACATCATACCTTGATGGGGAAAAATAGATCTTATATGTTAGAAGTACTAAATAAAAGTAATCGTGAAAATGAGACAGTCGTTCTCGAGAGGAAAGAGCAGCGCATTTAGAGAGTTTTGGTCCGTTTAAAAATCTGTAAAAAATTGGGGTACTAAAAGCATCGGGAGGCATCATATATTTCAAATTAGACACGAGGAAGTCAATATCATGAGCAAGTTATGGCTGTTTTAAATTCAAATAAAACTGTTAACCCGTACCGGTCCAGCTTTTGACCCGTACCAGTCAATTTTCGTTAGCTGCGTATACCAAGGGTGTAATATCGCCTGACCCTTTAATGTTTCACTGCAATGCTTTCAATAGATTGGGGACATTCTGTGCTGTGGGAAAATATATGAGATTAAGGGTTCGAGGACATAATTATAGAATCTTAGATATGTGCAGTTCAATTGATGGGAAAACATTCAACAAGGCCTTCAGAGTCGTGACTGAGGAATTGAAATCCTTGTTAATTTCAAAATTCCATGAATCCGGAGGGTATTCAGCTTACTTATCGTATGATCTGTAAAATCAAGCCCTTTGATTGTTCAGTTTTTGTGCTCTACCAATCTGTATTGCTACTGATTAAAATGTATTGGCCTAAGACCACCCTTCGGTCGTTCGGGGTACAGAAAACGTTTGTGCCTAGGGGTGTATTCGACGATATTACCCCTGCTTTTCGGTCTAAATATACTAAACAGGATCCTAAGAGGTTCTGGACAAATCATTTGATTCTGGACTTGACATATTTTTTTTCCAACGAAATCACATCCAAGGGTTGAATTTTTATTGGATATTTAGAGAGCGAGTCCTGTATTGATTTCAATAAAAAGGTTAAAATAGAACGCTATTTGAGAGTTAATCTTATACTTTCATTACATTGATAAATTAAGGCAAATTCTGAAAAATTTTAAAGTGCATTTTTTATGAAATATTATCCACACTGGGGGGTATCGTGATGCAACAACACCGTGTTGTTGCATCAAGATGGCCAGACTTCCGGTGATAGATTTTCGTACGATGTTTTGTTTTCCCAATTTACACCCATTTCTAGGACGAGTTGCTCAATAATCATACACATGCAGTTAGCACATGATCTATATTTTAAAAAACTGTCATTGGTATACATGTAGCATCATCAAGAAGCGATAAATTCGTGGTTTTAATTCCTCACTATTGATGCAACAACACCACTCTGTTTCTTATCGATGATGCAACAACACCAATGTGCTGATGCAAAAACGCCAATATAATGTATCATTGAACAACAAGAGAAACTGTTTTATGTTCTGTTTACAGGTGTAGGTCGGGACATGAATAAAACGCGTGAGTCAGTGGTCCATGGACGAAACGTATTTTGTTTGGTTTCTTTGTCTATATCAAAGTTAAAAGGATATACAAGGCAAACTAAATAAAGTACAGAATCCTCGGGAGGCAATCTCATTGATATTGTATCTGAAAAATAAAGATTATACATTTTCTAAATAAATGCCCTTGATTTACCGTATGGAAATTGCTTACAAATAACTAATATAATTTTGGAAAGACAACAGATATCAGTCATTTTGTGTTGTTAGTACCTCAATTGAAATACTCAATTCTGATTGGTTGATGAGCGGGCAACAAAATGTATTGTTAGTACCTCAACTGAAATACTCGATTCTGATTGGGTGATTAGCGGTCAAAATTATGTATTATTATATACCTCAAATGTATTCTAGATGCTCATTGGCTTATTCATGGTCACATGACATGGAATAGATGAACAAATTCCCTGGAAAGTCCTAAATCCCTGCTTTCAGGGAAGATGAATTGTACTAATCACCAGTTAGGTCATGTGACCAGTCAATAGTACATTTTATCTTCCCCCAAATCTGAGATTATAGGAGTTGAAAGGTAAAATGCCTTTAAATGCCAATAAGAACCTGTGAACATTTGATATTGAAATGAAAAGACTTCTCAATTTTGTTTTTGTTTACAGAGTACTTATCACTTTATCAGGTATATAATAAAACAAATAGTGACTGCCACATTTTCGGGAAATAGTGTAAAAATTTTCCTCTCGGGAATATCCTGTCCACTGACTTGTTCCCTCGGCCTGCAGCCTCGGGAACATGTCAGTGGACAGGATATTCCCTTGAGGAAAATATTTTGCACTATTTCCCTCAATGGCAGTCACTATTTGTACACTGTTGACCGCTACTAGGTACTGTTGACCGCTACTTCTGAAAAAAGTTTCATGACGTCACAAAAAATCATGGAAGACGGACATTTTGTAAGTGTTGATGAAAATGACTTTACTAGGCGACAAGTATAGCAAAAATACAAATAGAAACTTAAAATTAACATTAATTCACTAACGAGTACGCCGTGATGTGCCAAATACAGAGTTAAGCTTCTTGCACTGTCTCCATATTTTCTAAAAAAATATTGCTAACGTGGTTCGGAGAAAAGGTTGTGAAATGAAGCCATGCCGATTGATGATCGTCGTTTATATGTGTATTATTAGTTTACTCGGACTAACAAAACAATAGTAGACCTCTCCATTCGATCAACCGTCAAAATCATATACCTCGACTGTAAACCTTGAAACTACTGTTGACCTCGACCTTCGGTCTCTGTCAACAGTTTTTTCGGTTTACAGTCTCGGTATACAATTTTGCCGGTTGGCCTCTGGGGAGGTCAACAATTGTAAACTGTTGACCACTACTAGGTACTGTTGACCCCTATTTTTGAAAAATTGTTTTTTTTAATGTTGAAATTTTTTTAATTTTGAAAAAATAAGTTGTGTAAAAAATTGCAAGTATTCGACGGTTTGGGGATTTTTTGCTAAAATATGATACCTTTACTTATCAAATATGTTCACGTGATATTCGATTATATATTCGTCCAATTATTATATTATTTGGACTAACAGAACAATTGTTAACCTCTCTTTTCGGTCAACTGGCAAAAGTGTCCTCGACATCTGGTCTCAGTGATCAACAGTACTTTCAACGTTTACAGTATCGGTATACAATTTTGCCAGTTGACCTCAAGAGGGGTCTACAATTGTATATTGTATATCCTTTGTTATCCCACCCAAAGTATGATGTCATATATCAGGTTGAAGAGTTGTATACGCTGCTCAGGAGTTTACGCTATCCAGGAGTTGTACATCGTTCTCAAGAGTTGTATAGGATGAGTGTTGGTTTAATGATATTGCAGTTATACAATGCTATTATATAAAAGTTATTTACTGAGAGGGACTCAATATTGGTGGGCCCAGAAAAGAAATTGGGCCCTAAAAAGATTTTGGGCCAAAAAAGGCCTTCAGGCCCCAAAAAGTGGGCCTTTTTGATCATGAATGGGCCTTTTAAGGCCTTATTTTTTAATTTCAGGCCAAATTTTGAAGAAAATGGGCCTCTAAATTTCAAAATTTGGGCCCACTTTTGGGTTTTAGGGGCCCAAAAATTTTTTCCCAGCAAGCGCGGACGTGTTTTTCTCTGACCTGAAATTTGCCCCCCCCCCCCTTGTTGGTTCCCAGATCCGCCCCTGTACATCTACTAGTTTATCACTGTTCCACAGATGGATGACAGATAATATCATGATAATATCCAATAGCTCATCATGTTTACCGAGAACGAAAGATGTTTGTCCACCATTTTGAATGATACTAACTGGAGTCAGGGCCATCAAGCTATGGAACAGTGGTTTATGAAAATAGATTGGGTTACTAAAGCTTGCCATGTTAAAGGCGATTGAACTATGTTATAGAATAACGTCCAGTACATTATAATATGTAAAAGTATAAATTTTTGAAAATACATATAAAGGATCTTCGCCCACAGGACGTGTATTTTGAATGCCTTGAGAAGAACGCAAATATGGGTAGGCTAATTGGTAACGGTATTGCAATAGTAGCATTAAAAAATCTGTTCCTCTCGAGATTTATGGTCTTCTGAAATTATACTATTAATTGGTGTTGCTGCATCATTGCTCAAATCTAGAGGAGTGTTGTTGCATCTTCGGTTTGGTGTTGTTGCATCAATAGTGAGGAACTAAAACCGTGAACTTATTGCTTCTTGGTGATGGTACATGTATACTAATGACAGTTTCTTTAAATATAGATCGTTCGCTAACTGCACGTGTATGGTTATTGAGCAACTCGTCCTAGAAATGGGTTTAATTGGGGAAACAAAATATCGTACGAAAATCTATCACCGGAAGTCTGGCCATCTTGATGCAACAACACGGTGTTGTTGCATCACGATACTCCCCAGTGATCCAAGTATTTAGATGAAACGGTCTTATTTAAATACAAATCATAACATGATGATATTTTTTCATAAAATATTTCTTCAAGAAATTCAATTGAAGGCTCAAGATAAAACGAGCTAATTTAGGTGAAAACCCTTACATGATGATGTGTTTTCATGACTTCTTTCATAAAATTCCATCAAGGGGTGAAAATAAAATGATCGAATTTAAGTGATTTAAGGATCACGAGGATAGGTTTTCTTGGATATTTTCTATGAAATCCCATCCAGTGGTCAAGGTAAAATTTTTATTTGGTATATTTGGTCACGTGTTCGAACCCATAGAACGGTTATAATGAAAACACGCGCTACGCGCTAACGCGCTAGCGCACTAACGCACTGTTCAGAATGATCGTTCCCACAGGCCCGGGAACATGTATAAAAATCGAGTGAGTGAAGAGATTAGGTGGCTCATCAGAAAGCAGAAGTATGAAGAAGCCCAATGTTTGATCGTTAACTGTGCAAAGATTATCGATTGTCAGTGTGTTTTATCTGATTTAAAAGGAAGATAGAAAGTAGCACCTTACAAGATGAATGGTCGCAGATATGCGAATATGCTCCCTATTTCATTGCATTATTTGGGTCCATCCATCGGCGAGAAAAATCCCGTTTCGAAATCTGACCCGGGGGCCCGACTACTTGACTAATGACTTAATATAATGTTTATTTGTCGCATGTTACCTCTTAATATCAAGTCATGGATGTTTTATATATCTTTACTCTTTGTATTTGAAGTTATATCTCACATGACTTACCAAACGGTGGAATAATTCAGGCGTCGCAATTATATTTTTCCATTTTTCTTTTCGTGCCCGGTTACTCTCTTACGCTTTCATGGGGGGGGGGTGTATAGGGTTATCGTATAAGAGGAGGGTGAAAACCATATTGTGTATGGCCGCATAAGAGGGGGCAACATTTATCGTATATGGCATCGTATAAGTTAAATAAACATATGTTTTAAAAGAATTAAAGAAGCCGCTATTATGAAATTTAAAGGCAGTTTGAACGAATACTGCAGATCCAGCTTATCCCCATAAATTTGGGATTTAAATACACAAGTAGTTGTGGGGGCTTGCCCGTAGCCAGCTTTTTTCCAGGGGAAGCTTTTTCACAATTTTGGCTAATAATCATGAAAAAAATCTCAGAATGGTGAAAAACTGCATGATTTTGAAAGAATCTCTGGCCAGCTCCCCCTCTGGCTACGGGCCTGGTTGTGGGGGTGATTTGAAAAATAAGTCCCACGTTTATGGGGGTAATTCAGATCTCTATATAGTAGTCTCTATATGCCATATGCCAGGACAGTAACCAGGATTTCCCAGGGGGGGGGGGGGGGTCACTTTTTCAAAAATTCCAAAGTCACCCTCCGAACCCCCCTGGCTTCGGGGCTGTGTACTGCCTATTTGCCGTATGATTATACATTTGGTACTACGTGGATTCTTGCATTATGTTAATTCCTTCTGAATATTATTCAAACTTTTCTCAACGGTGATTTCAAAATTATCGTACAGATATATTATTTACCCGACCTTTTTGTAAAATATAGTACTATAGGGAGTAGGTGCATTCATGCACCCTCTGGGTCTCTGAGGATCGTGTTGGTTCACCGTCTATATAGGGAGATGTGAAAAATATTGCATACACTGTATGTTATACATGTAAAAGGGGTGAAAAATGCTGTAAATGGTATAAGACTGAAGGGCTTGTGAAAAATAGTGTATATGGATTTCCAAGACCCCTATGAACCCCCCTTTCATGTTTGCTTTCGTTTTTCTCAATTTGATTTTAGATTTAAAAAGTTTTGAATTACGTCAGTCCCAGTGAATTGTATTACCTATTTTACCAGGAATATTGTTGAAAACAGGATTGTATTTCATTTGGAATTAAAGTTTTAAATAAGAGACGATTTAAAAAGTAATGTAAACCCGACCAGCGTGTTTTATCATTGTCCGGTAATTGGCCGTAAATATTTATTAATTCTAAGTTCAGAAGTTACTCATGTTCTTTCAGGTCAAATACAGAGAAAAGTACACGTTCATTTAGTTTTGGAATTATTTCCTAAATTGAAGTTGAATTCTGTTTTTAAACGGTGTGAAGAACATCTTAATTGGTCTTATATTTTTAGAGAAATCGTAACTTGAAAAGTGTAATTTTCGAGAGGCTTTGTTTATTTCCTGCGGCCGCAAAGTTCACATCAAAGTCTGATTGACAGGTTAGCGGTGATTTATACAGTCTTTGAAGTGTCAATGTTTTGACAAGTTCCCAGGGAGTCATAACCCTAATTATACATGTCCCTGGGCCAAGGGTATAGACCAATCATAAACATGTGCTTAAAACATGCGCACACATCGTGGGGGAAGGATCATTTTCTATTAGCGCATTGGCGCGTGGCGCGTTAGCGCGTAGCGCGTGTTTTCATTATAACCCCATAGAACCATATAGGAACGTCATTTTGAATGTTACGTGATAAATCCATATAAGGCTTTTAGAACAATGTGGGGAAAGATGAGGGGAAACCCCTGACACCTGTTCACGATTTTATCCGAACGTTCATCGGATCATTTCGGTTTTTATGCACTTCATTATTTTACCGAAGTTTGCCGATTCGATTCGTCGTATTTCGGAATATTGGGGACAATTTGGGATAAAAGTATCATATATTTATACCGAGCGTCAATTTAGAATGATCTTCGCTTTTGACTCCACTTAGATACAACTCGTCAGTTGTATCCAGAATAGGTGAACGCCTATGGTGTTAGTGAATAACCAAATCCCAGGCGAGTGGTTCGTATCCCACCGTGATATGTTATTTTTGCTTTATTAATACGACAGAAAGGAGCAAGGTGTAGGTTTGAAAACAAGACGTACGTTTATTTCAATACAGTTTTAGAAACATTAACCTCTGATAATTGAAGGATTTCCACTTCTGAAGCGCGACTAGATCTAAGAAGTTCATTAATCAAGACAGTGTAAACCTTTTAGATATATGTTAGACAATGTACACGCCCCGTGTGGAATCAACTAAATGTTACATTTTGGATTTCATTGAGATCCTGTCATAGTCCTAAAATTTATTTTTCTGGAACATCATTTTTTCAACACTGATACAAATTTCCCTGACATTTCCATGACATGTCTACAGTTTCAAAATTCCCGGACTCTTTGGCCCTTTTTGACCTTATTTTAAAATTCTCTGACATTTCAGGCACTTGGAAAATTAAATCAAAACCCTGACATTTCCAGGTGTGTACGAACGCTGGAATTATTCTTAAAATATCCTTCAAACAAAAGGGGAAAATGCTATGCACAAATACTCTAATTTAGTTTGTATTGTAATGCATTACATTGCATTGCATTGTATTGTGTATTTATTTGAGTGTCCGTTGACGGTAAAGAAGGCATTTAAAAGTTATTTGTGAAACTTAATAAACTTAATAAACAATACTTTAACAGTATTCTGTTATGGCAAAGTATATTTCATTTTTCTCTTGTTCTCTACACGCCCCGTGTGGAATCAACTAAATGTTACATTTTGGATTTCATTGAGATCCTGTCATAGTCCTAAAATTTATTTTTCTGGAACATCATTTTTTCAACACTGATACAAATTTCCCTGACATTTCCATGACATGTCTACAGTTTCAAAATTCCCGGACTCTTTGGCCCTTTTTGACCTTATTTTAAAATTCTCTGACATTTCAGGCACTTGGAAAATTAAATCAAAACCCTGACATTTCCAGGTGTGTACGAACGCTGGAATTATTCTTAAAATATCCTTCAAACAAAAGGGGAAAATGCTATGCACAAATACTCTAATTTAGTTTGTATTGTAATGCATTACATTGCATTGCATTGTATTGTGTATTTATTTGAGTGTCCGTTGACGGTAAAGAAGGCATTTAAAAGTTATTTGTGAAACTTAATAAACTTAATAAACAATACTTTAACAGTATTCTGTTATGGCAAAGTATATTTCATTTTTCTCTTGTTCTCTACAATCTGCGTTGAGGACACTGAAGCATATGTCTGTATTTTGTTGGTGGGGAACAGCGTATCCTATCGTTCACGGAGCAAATTCAACTCTCGTTCACGAGTACCTTGTTTTTGGGCTCTTGTCCCAAAGATAACGATTGTATAAGGTTGCATAATCAGGATTATGAGCTTTCATGTTCTCATAGTTACATCTGTTGTAAAACGAATCTTGTCGCAACCTCTGCGAATCACGACAGCATAACATTTGAATCACGTTGACATCATTGCAAAATTAGGCTAAATATGCTAAGTCAAGACGTTAATTAGCCCACGAAAGTTCATGGGTAACTTGAGAACTACAAAATACAACCAAATACTTTTCGAACGTACAATAGCAATATTTCTCACCTAACGTCTTCATAGTTTTAGGAACGTATTTTAAACGCATGATAGCCAAATATATCAAGATACTATATCTGCCTAAATGAAGTTATCTAGTGTTGACAAAGTTTTGAAATATATTATATCCAGATCCATCAGAAATTAACTTATCCATTTACATTACTTTACTAGTTCTAGTATCTTGCATGACTCGTTCATAAGAATTCTTTAATTCTACCTCGTTCCCAATACGTCCTCAGACAGACAAGAAATTGAAGTCACACCCGTTTGTTTGCGTGGCATATTTATACGTATACGCACTTTCTCTGATTATTGTCAAACAAATACATTTCAGGAGAAGAACATAAAAAACAAATGCCTGAAACGAATGCCGAAACATAAATCCCAAGTGATTAAGTATAGAATGTTTTATTCTTTTACGATTTGATAAGAGACCGAGACTAAGAAATTAAATGCGACGAAATATTTTGACAACGTAATTTGTATACTGTTTTATTCTTAAAGTTCTATGCGATAAATTATTTCATCTGTTTCAAAATGTTTCATTTCATTTTGCCTATATAAAAGAGATTGAAGAAGATAAGATAAACTGTTCCGTAATATATATTGTGTTTTAATAACCTTTTTTTTTAGAATCACAATGTAAAATAAATCTCCCGTTCCTGCCATTCTGGTAACGCCATGCAATGGATGCAATTCAAAGTGAGAGAGAGATCTATGAATAACAGAATGCGTCCATGCCATTAATTTGGCCAAATACATGGCATGAAACTGACGTAAGTTTAAGTAAGCTACGCCCCCCGCTTTCTCTGGTAAATTATGACTTTATTTTTCGGAGTAATGGGTTTCGGACAACTGGGTTTCGGAGAACTGGGGTGTACCCGATTACGCTTTGCACGCCGCTTTAAAATCCCGATGACTCCAGAGGTAGTTTAATCCGGTAGCCGACAGGCGTTTCTTGCATTATTGAATACAAGCTACCTTATATTCGCGAATGCAACTAACGCCTTCCGGCTACCTGATTAACCCAGTATAATATGACCAAGTCATTTAAATATGAATGGAATAGTGGCAGGTACTATTCGTATTGACATGAGTTTCCAGTAAAATAATAGGTTAATCCGGTAGCCGACAGGCGTTAGTTGCATTTGCGAATACAAGCTAAGACTATGATTTGGGAATGGAAGATTTCAGCTTCCGGATTAACCTACCATTCTATGGGCGACTCATTTAAATATGAAAAGAACCTGACAATATTCCATTAATATTTTAATGAATTGCCCATAAAATAGTAAAGTAGGTTTATCCGGTAGCCGACAGGCGTTAGCGGCATTCGCGAATACAAGCTCCTTTATTTCATAATTTGGGAAATATATATTTTCACAATATTGAAATAGATGGTGGTTCAAAGTGGAATACATATCATTCAAGTGTCACAGATATTTTTAGTGCATATATGGTCTGTCTTTGCATGACTTTGTAGAACATATCAAAACCCTGGGATCCACAGGGTAACAGTAAGTACATTTCGTTAGATCTTCCGAAGTTCATGCTTCAAAGTTGTCAAAGTTGTAAAAGGGTAATCCTTTTTTTGAGTACGAAAGCGTACTTTTTGTTCAATAGCCTTTCCCAGCTGCTAATCTTTTGAGTGCATCGTGCATTCAACGAATTGTATTCACTTATTAACCAATCAGTGCCAGGAACAAAATGCACGCTTACTTTTTGGGCTAAGTTTAATGTTTTATGAAGCATGCTACATACAAATGTTACGCTTTTGCTCATTTACTTTGAGAACTATCTATAGGTACACATTACCAATTGACTCCTAGATTTGAGTGAACAAGTACCTCGTATTTTTCATTTTTCGATATTTTGAGATTTGTTGGCTGATGAGTAACTTGATATTTTATGTCTAAATATATTAAAGTGGTTAATAGTAATAGTTTTATTGTACACCACAAACTGTTAACGTTTTAGAATTGGGACACAATATATGATTTGATAATAGAACAATACATGTATATGTCTTACTCTAAACTCGGTGGTTTGTTTGTTAGTATGTTTTCTTAACAGCTCAATAACTGTTGTATTAATAAGGCGTTATACTATGAAAAAAAGATTGAACGATGTAGGCATAGGCAGAGGGAGTATCACACTACCCTACCACGTGAACACATTTAAAAAGAATACAGGGTACAGTTAAGCTGCAAATAGAGCGGGTATTCTTTGTCCTTTTCCATAGGACTTTTCTGGTGATAGTGCGTTGCAAACTGCTCGATGAATCTATACAATGTAAAATCTAGTATTCCTCCAGAACTATGGAAATAAACAAAGGTCCTCCATTTGCAACTTCACTGTAGCCTGTATTCCTTTTAAAGAAATACGGGCTACAGTATTGGGGTATAGTAGTTTGATTTTTCAATATATCACTAATCTAGCTTCTTTCCTTGAAAAAACATGAGTTTTGATGTACGTATATCAAACATGGGCCACTGCACTATATTGAACCAGGGTGCCGGTGTTACATAATGTGATTTTATGGGCCATCATACAACCACCTCTTGCCCACTTTATTCATGTTTTGGATTACAGTTTATACACAATGCATAAACAGCATGAAACAATCATTTCTACTTGTGGATTAGATTTGTATACATCTCTTTGTGAACTGAGTGTTATGTTCAATATGTGAAAGTATCATGGACTTAAATTGTACTTATATTTATAACCTGACCACATTTGCATATGTTCAACAACTGACTGAGTGATCGAGTTCATCAAACAATGTTCGTAATAGAGGTCATGAACTTTGCTTTATTCATAATCCTATTTCTGCAACTGACTCATATTATGCATCTTATTATATAATATTATATGATTTATTTTGATTAGCAGTGTCTCATAAGCCATTGGTGGCTCGAGGCTTTTTGGATGATTGTACAGATGTATATGTATGAAATTAAGCATGCGACACTTAAATAAAAAACAATACAATATTAAGCTTATAAACTTGCTGATCATATGATTTTAATATTTTAATACTACATGATACTCATATCAAAATACCAATGTATTTGTGAACAACTCTTACGTTTGATATTGTACGAATTTTCTGATTTGCTGTAGTAGTCGTAAATGCAACATATAACAATGTTATGTTACTTTGTGTCATATGAAAAATAAATTCGTACAAAGATGAGTTTTATTTCGTTTGTTATTCAATGTAGAATACACGTTGTACATTATTTCATGTATAGGATATTGACAATAATCAGACTATCGTATTACAATACAGAAGAATAAAAGAGATAATGATATATGCATTCTAATTTGAGATTGACATGCGTAAAGGTATCAATATTTTATCAAGTATTTCATTTTATCCCTCCCATCCCATCCCACCCGCTCATCAGCAATCCCCAGAAAATTCGTTCGGTGCTTTTAAATGTTAATAGTTCGGTTGAGTTTTAAAAATAAATCTTAAGCACTTTAAATCTAGATAAAATATTCATGATTTGATTGTGATTATCATTTCTAATTATTACATGACGGTTCCATTACATTCAATGCGTATCTAATCCTCATAGTTTATACTCGATTTTCGACAGGTAAAGGTAATATATCAACCCTCGGTCCCTACTATTTCTCGTGTAGATATATTGCATAACTTTCTCAGATATATCCTGTATATTAAATACATTAAATAACATTATATATGTTAGTCTCAGCCTAGACAGTATATATATCAATTTTATTGGATAATGCCATGGACTTTCCCACGATAATGCGTAAATTCGAATGAACTTGAAATGAAATTCAACATCCAAAATGTGTTAATTTGATCATCCACCGTGTAACTAAAAGCATATTCATGGCCTATTTGCCTTAAAATACGATTGTGATTATGATTTCGAATTCTGTTCTCCATATGTAAAATCTAGAAACATAACAGAGTTAAGTTACACGAAATTCAGCCAACTTGAACATGAAGTCTTGTCAATTTACTTAATCGTTGATTGATTTCTAGGTTTATTAGAATTAAAAGAACGAACGTTTCATCAAACGAGTCCTATATTCAATATCTATTCGTTGGGCCCATTCTTTAAATGTAACTATATTCTTTTAACTTTAAAAGTATCTGTTTAGTGCTACTTTAACATATATTCATTAGACTCCAGATGAAAATCTGGAGTCTATTGCTTTCGTCAGTTTTCTTTATTATTATTATTATTCTTTCAGAATCTTCCTCCTTCCCAGATTTCTCACCAACTAAAAGAATTTACTTTAAGCTGCTTACATGATCAACTAGGGGCAGTACCTGGGATGATGGGAAATTAGGTCAAATTTTTATCTAGGTCAAGGGTCAAGAACTAGGTCAAATCAAGGTCAAATTAACATTCTGTCAATTATCTTCGTTGTTGTTTGTCGTAACTACTTCATCTTAGTTTCTACATGTAGCTTAGAAAAAAACAAATCGAGAATGTGCCATCCGTTTTTTGATTACTCTTAGCGATTTTGAGATATGGCGTCCTGAAAGTAGGTCAAAACCAAAAAAGTCTCCAAATTTAACATATGAGCTATGAAATAAGGGTAGAATTTTCTCAGGAATCCGAATCTGCAAACCAAATTTTGATCCGACTTCCCGTTCGGAAGTTATGGCGTTTTGAAAGCTCAAAAATCGCTAAATTTGGTGCCCATGTTAAGTCAATGGGAAAAAAGATTTTTTTGAAGTGAAAAATACGAAATATAGACTGAGTTCAGCTAAATATAATGAAAGCTTTTAAAAGAAGGGGACCTCATAAGCCATCTAGCTTCAAAATTTGGACACCAAAATGCCTAGGTCAAAATCTAGGTCAAATTCAAAGTTTTTTCTTATTTTTGCGATTCTGACACAACAGATTAATTATATTCTTCGAACTTTTGTATACATGTAGGTGAGAGTCTGCTAATAGTGTTAGCCTTTTGCCGTCAGAAAGTATTTTGCCCCATTTTTGAGATATGGTGTCCGAAAAGTAGGTCAAAATAAAGAATTCTCAAAATTTGACGTTTGAGTTATGAATTAAGTATAGAATTTTCTCAGGAATCCGAATCTGCAAACCAAATTTCGATCCGACTTCCGGTTTGGAAGTTATGGCGTGTCCGAAAAGTAGGTCAAAATAAAAAGTTTCCAAAGTTAACGTATGAGCTATGAATTAAGGATAGAATTTTCTCTGGAATCCAAATCTGCAAACCAAATTTCGATCCGACTTCCGGTTCGGAAGTTATGGCGTTTCGAAAGCTCAAAAATCGCTAAATTTGGTGCCCCATGTTATGTCAATGGGAAAAAATATTTTTTGAAGTGTAAAATATGAGATATAGACTAAGTACAGCTAAACATAATGGAAGCCCATAAAAGAAGGGGACCTCAAAACCTTCTAATTTTGAAAATTTGGACAACAAAATGCCTAGGTCAAAATCTAGGTCAAATTCAAAGCTTTTCCTTATTTTTGCGATTCTGACACTACACTTTAATTATATTCTTCGAAATTGTGTATACATGTAGCCAAGAGTGTGCTAATAGTGTTAGCCTTTTGCCGTCAAAAAGTATTTTGACCCACTTTTGAGATATGGTGTCCCAAAAGTAGGTCAAAATAAAAAAATCTTCAAATGTAACGTATGAGTTATGAATAAGGTGTAGAATTTTATCAGGAATCCGAATCTGCAAACCAAATTTTGATTCGACCTCCTGTTCGGAAGTTATGGTGTTTTGAGAGCTCGAAAATCGCTAAATTTGCTGCCCCATGTTATGTCAATGGGAAAAAAAATTTTTTTGAAGTGTAAAATACGAGATATAGACTGAGTACAGCTTAATATAATGAAAGCCTATTAAAGAAGGGGACCTCGAAGGCTACTTAGCTCCAAAATTTGGACACCAAAATGCCTAGGTCAAAATCTAGGTCAAATTTATAGTTTTCCCTTATTTTTGCGATTCTGACACTATATTTAAATGATTTGCTTTAAAATTTTGTATACAGGTAGCAAAGAGTATGCTAATAGTGTTAGCGTTTTGCCGTCAGAAAGTATTTTGACCCACTTTTGAGATATGGTGTCCGAAAAGTAGGCCAAAGTTAAAAGTTTTCCAAATTTAACGTATGAGTTATGAATTAAGGGTAGAATTTTCTCAGAAATCTAGATCTGCAAACCAAATTTCGATCCGACTACTTGTTCTGAAGTTATGGCGTTTTGAAATCTCAAAAATCGCTAAATTTGGTGCCCCATGTTAAATCAATGGGACCGAATAATTTTTTGAAGTATAAAAATACGAGATATAGAATGAGTACAGCTAAACATAATGAAAGCCCATAGAAGAAGGGGACCTCAAAAGCTACTTTCCTTCAAAGTTTGGACACCAAAATACCTAGTTCAAAATCTAGGTCAAATTCATAGTTTTTTTTATTTTGCGATTCTGACACTACACTTCAATGATATTCTCCGAAATTTTGTAAACTTGTAGCAAAGAGTGTGCTAATAATGTTAACATTTTGCCGTCAATAAGTTTTTTGACCCACTTTTGAGATATGGTGTCCGAAATGTAGGTCAAAATAAAAAGTTCTCCAATTTTAAAGTATGAGTTATGAATTAGGGGTAGAATTTCCTCAGGAATCTGGATCTGAAATTAAAATTGCAATCCGACCTCCGGTTTAGATTCTACGCCATTTTGAAGTTTGAAATTCGCACTTGCCAGTATTCACGATGCAGATTGATCAAATATACTTTCAAAAATTCCTGCATACCCTACTTTACCTCTCTACCTACTCAGTTACTTATTTGACTACTTACTCAATTACTTAATTAGTTATTACTTCCTTAGCAACCTACTCAGCTACTAACTCAGGTACTTACTCAGCTACTTACTCAGCTACCTACTCAGCTTTTTACTCAGTTACTTACTCAGCTACTTACTCAACTACTACTAAGGTACTTACTCAGCTAATTACTCAGTTACTTACTCAGCTCTTTACTGATCTATCTAGGTCAAATAAATCTGGAGTCTTAAATTGAACTTGTTCAATTTCACAAATCTAGTTATTTTTATCCGCACAACAGTATCAAACGTTAATGCACAACTAGCCATGCCAAGACATGGCCACTACCCTCGTCCAAAGTAAAATACAAGGTCCTCATTCTTTAATGATTATGTTTCAATTGATTTAGTTTAGTGATTTAAATGTAGGAAAATGAGTCGCTGTGATGTCATATCTGGCGCAGCAATTTCAGAGTCACTGCAAAAAATTGAAACATCAGTCGGATCATAAGACTAAATAAAAAAGCTATTTAGGGATGAATAACATTCGGTGAAATCCGTGATATCGTTATATCATTCGTTAATTGTCAAAGCTGCGCCCATTTCTCGGTGCAGGCAGATATAAGGCGGCCAGACTGGGCATACACAAAATGTATTGTATGTGCTCCTTAGGTTGCACTCGGGTGCTATCAACATCGAACACACACACGTTTAAGATACACAGAGATAATTAAGGGATGAGTGACAAAGGGATGTTAAAAACAGGTGGCTATTGCAATTGATATTTTAATGTAACTTTAGTATGTAAGAATCTTTTCATCAATAAAAATAACATCTTAGATATTACAGCTACATGTACAATGTGAGTGTATTTAAAAATGTAGTACATAGCTAGTTCCATCTATAAAGATGTCTGATGACAAAAAGCTCAATTTTCCTTGATGTCGTGGTCAATGGGACTTTAACACGTGAACTAATGTTTTTTATTTTTTTGTTTTAAAGTCACTTATAGCAAACCTAATCTAACAATTATCTCACTATATGCTTATGACATATTCATGTATACGTTATTTGTCTTTTTTTCAAATCAACCCACGGAAATATGCAATACACCAAGTTAAAAAAGTGGTACGAATCATAAAAGCGACGTTGGGTGTTTCACTAGTAATTTTTATATGAAAAATCTAGAAATATTACCCAAATTAAACTATGACTATTCAAAAGAAGACATTCAAATCTATATTATGTAAAAAAAATCAAATTTGTCCGAAGCAGGGATAACGCTCAATTAGAGTGACGAACTTTGTTCTCCAAACCGAGAATGGTCTTTTATGAAAAAAGTTATGAAAACACATCACCAGATCATGTAAAGCTGTTTTACCTAAAAGATCGTTTTATCTTCACCCTTCGATTGGATTTCATGAAAAAATATTTTTATGAAAAAATAGGATTTGTAGGATATCGACGCTCTAACATGTAGTTTTAATCACACGCAGGTATCTGGTTTTATTGCGTGTAGAATGTCTCGATATCAGGACCGCTACATGCCAGTAACCTTGCTCCTTTCTGTCGTATTAAAAAAGCAAAAATAACATATCACGGTGGGGTGCGAACCACTCGCCTGGGACTTGGTTATTCACTAGTACCATAGGCGTTCATCTATTCTGGATACAACTGACGAGTTGTATTTACGTGCAGTCAAAAGTGAAGATCATTTTGAATTGACGCTCGGTATAAATATATAATACTTTTATCCTTTCGTATCGGTTGCACGTTAGCCTCATGGCTAACGTGCCTAGCTTCCATGCTCTAGGTTAGTCGATCGAGACCCGTTCATGGCGAATTTTTTGATTTGCTTGTTGTAAAGATATAATAAGTAGGGCAAAATCCAGAAAAAGTAGATCAAAAATACTCCAATGGAGTATAAAATTGTCACCAGGATTCCGAAATGAGACGAATGTAAACTCGTTAAATCTCGGTAGATGAAGTAGGTCAGAAAATCCGGATTAATCCGAACAAGGTTCGGAAATCTTCGTCATAAGAAGTAGATCAAAAATACTCCAATGGAGTATAAAATTGTCACCAGGATTCCGAAATGAGCCGAATGTAAACTCGTTAAATCTCGGTAGATGAAGTAGGTCAGAAAATCCGGATTAATCCGAACAAGGTTCGGGAATCTTCGTAATAAGAAGTAGATTAAAAATACTCCCAATGGAGTATAAAATTGTCCCCAATATTCCGAAATACGACGAATCGAATCGGCAAACTTCGGTAAAATAATGAAGTGCATAAAAACCGAAATGATCCGATGAACGTTCGGATAAAATCGTGAACAGGTGTCAGGGGTTTCCCCTCATCTTTCCCCACATTGTTCTAAAAGCCTTATATGGATTTATCACGTAACATTCAAAATGACGTTCCTATATGGTTCTATGGGTTCGAACACGTGACCAAATATACCAAATAAAAATTTTACCTTGACCACTGGATGGGATTTCATAGAAAATATCCAAGAAAACCTATCCTCGTGATCCTTAAATCACTTAAATTCGATCATTTTATTTTCACCCCTTGATGGAATTTTATGAAAGAAGTCATGAAAACACATCATCATGTAAGGGTTTTCACCTAAATTAGCTCGTTTTATCTTGAGCCTTCAATTGAATTTCTTGAAGAAATATTTTATGAAAAAATATCATCATGTTATGATTTGTATTTAAATAAGACCGTTTCATCTAAATACTTGGATAATATTTCATAAAAAATGCACTTTAAAATTTTTCAGAATTTGCCTTAATTTATCAATGTAATGAAAGTATAAGATTAACTCTCAAATAGCGTTCTATTTTAACCTTTTTATTGAAATCAATACAGGACTCGCTCTCTAAATATCCAATAAATATTCAACCCTTGGATGTGATTTCGTTGGAAAAAAAATATGTCAAGTCCAGAATCAAATGATTTGTCCAGAACCTCTTAGGATCCTGTTACTAGTATATTATACTTGTACATCATTACATGAATCTCACGTTCCGGGAACACATAAATAGTTGAATATCAGTACACATTCTCACCCGAGTGCACCCTTGTCATCACACACTGTAATCCGAGTGCACCCTCGTCAGTACACACTCTCATCCGAGTACATCGTAGTTGAGTGTGTTATTAGGGTGCCCTGGTTTTAAGAGTGTATTTACAAGGGTGCACTCGTCTGGTAAAAGTATTTAGTGTCGAGGGTGCACCCGGGTCGCGGGTCAGAGTATGTATGACGAGGTTTCACACGGGTGAGAGAGTGTATTGAGAAGGATGCACTCAGATGAAAGTATGTACAAACGAAACTTTACTCGGTTGAGAGCATGTAATGACACGGGTGCACTCGGATAAGAGCATGTACTGACTGACGAGTGTACTGTACACTCGGGAGAGAGGATGTATTGATATTCAATTATTCCTTTGATGTGTGACTTTACAGTTTCATATTTCAAGCTTCAAATAAGTTCGCCTTCTTCTTGGAGCAGACAACGTCTAGGAGCCAAACATTATATCAGAACGTTTGCTTCTAGATGACAGCTGCTCCTAGACGTGGTCCAAAGTTTCTTTTAAAAGTATCGTGAGGGTGAAGGACCGTTTGCACCTTTCCAGTTAAATTCCAATATTCCACCGTATGTTAAAATTATTTCATTACCATCGAAACACCCAATTAACACCCAATCAATTAACAAATATCGATTTGCGTTTGATAGCAGGGGTCAATGTAATTTCTCATTTCATTTCAAAATACCCCCATGGACGTTTAATTCGAGGGAAAGTATACATTCAAGTAAACCTTGGCCAAGGGTGTCATTAAGTGAAACTCCTGGATGCTGAGCAAAAGGAACAAAGGACAGAGGGTATTTACAAGGATAACAATCGGATAAAATCAACACGGTTTACAACATCAAATATATGCCTGTTGCAAAGAACGTCAAAGTTATTCCCATTTTTAGCGATGCCAGAATGAATGCTGCGTTTCGTTTTCTTGGATTTGCGATCAGAATTTGGATTTATTAAAAAAATTCGAAGGTTTTAAACATCCCTCATCCCATTAACGATTCCTTTGATTTAAACACTTTCGAAAAACATAATCTAACTTTTTATTACACAGTCGCCTTGAGAAAAGAACATACTTACGCAAACAACACAGCTTACCATCGCGTAAGCAGGCGTCACCATACAGTGTCAAAAAATAGCGGAGTACAGTTTTCTGTACGGTAACGCAAATTAACTGCTTTGAAGCAAAAACTATGACAATTCCCTTATACAAATTTACTGGCTGTCACAGCCCGCTGTCACAGCGCTCTCACAGCGCTGTCACAGCGCTCTCACAGCCCGCTCTCACAGCGCTCTCACAGCCCACTGTCACAGCGCTCTCACAGCCCGCTGTCACAGCGCTGCCACAGCGCTCTCACAGCGCTGCGACAGCGCTCTCACAGCGCTGTGACAGCCCATCGGAATGTACCATGCAAATGAGACTGCGACAGCGCTCTCACAGCATTGCCATATATGGCATTGATTATGCATCCTTCCTACACATAAATTTTAGTTACCTATAGCAACAAGACAAGAAGATAAGGGATATCAGAAAACATTTAGCTAACAAGACCCTGCATTTCCATCTAACTGATGACAATATATTTGCACCCTAGATCAAGTTTGCATTTAATTAGAAACTTACTTTATGGATTCAAGCCAGCTTATATATCTATGCACTCCTTATTTGGTTTTTGCCTTGAATTCCATTGTTCAGTTTGAAAGATGTGTAATAGCTGTTATTGTACATGTACATGCAAATTGCCCCAATTGTATCAATTTTATCCTTTATGATGCGCTATAATGTCTATATGTGCTAATACATTGATATTTCAGACCTTTAGTTTAACCATGCAGTATGTACTAACTTGCACAAAATTCATTTCATTTGATCCTTTTTCTTAGATCACTAGTACATTCCAAAGGTATCTATAAATAATCAGTAGTACAATACCTTACATATGCTTTGTAAATTAGTAATGATATGATGGCCATTTCAGCATAACTCCTTTGTTCTTTCCTCCCACAAAATTCCTGCTCTAACTGATTTTTAGTTTGAATTATTTAACCCACAATGCATTGGTACTTCCTGCTGTGAGAGGGCTGTGAGAGCGCTGTCAGAGCGCTGCCACAAACTCTGGCTAAGAGAGCATGTTGCTGTAATTGATCCAGCCACTTAATTACTGTCACATCCCTCTCACAGCGATGGATGGAAATAGAATGCTGTGACAGCGCTCTCACAGCGTTCTCGCAGCGTATGGATGTGAGAGGATTGTTGCTGAAATTGATCCAGCCATCATTTTAAGCCTATATGCTGTCACAGCGCTGCGACAGCGCTGTCACAGCGCTGTCGCAGCAATTATTTTCCGTAAGGGAAGGGTTTAGAAAAATTAATTTGATGAAAACTAATACGATTTCATGTGAAATAAATAACAGCATTCTCTTAGAAATGGTTTTAACTTTCTGATTATGATAAACGTTTTACGAGCACTGTTCGGATTTTTTCTGAGTGAATCGGCCCACATAATCAACCCAAGTGAAAAGAGGTTGTTTTTTCACATTTCGTTTGGTTATTATTTTCCCTGCCGTCTGAGAGTATGGATTATTTTTATGAGAATATGTATTTGTTGACTAAACATTTTAGAACGGGCGAAGATTCAGCAAACAACCATTCATTATGTATATTTAAAAAAGATCAAAATTGTACGGTGACGCACCAGCTGTACGGTGACGCCATGCTTTGATGAACTAAATGAGACTAGGATCGTATGAAATGGAAACTCTGGAGTATGATCATTTGTTCATATATAGTGCATGGGCGCTACAGTTCAATGATATCTTCCACCGCTTAATGGAAGGTTACTGGAAATGTATGATACGGTAAAGATCATGAAACCAAAAACTCTCTTGTTGCTATGTTATTGATGTTTTAAAACAAGGGATGTCACTTGTAAATCTCATCTTGCACGTGTGACTTTTTAGGATGAAAGATGCAATATCATGCATGGGGTAAAGATGGCTGTGTTGGTTATCTTTGTTAGTCATATGAGAAAAGTCTGGTTTAGTTCAAATGATACCAAAGCATTACGTCAACTTTCAAATAGTTAATTCAATGAAAACTAAAAATATCGAAATTAATACTTCCTGTCTGCCATCTTAAATGCGAAGGTGACAGCTGTAACCTTCGCTTGATACTTACTAGTGATAATGTACATGTAGATCTGACACTTCTCTGCCTCTTGTTCGAACAGTAAGCTTAGAGCACTTCATAAAATCTAAGGAATCGTCATCGTACAGCTGATGCGTCACCGTATAGTTCTGATCTTTTTTAAATAAATACGCTGAATGATTATTTGCCGAATATTTATCTGTTTTAAAATGTGTAGATAACAAATACATATTCTCATAAAAATAATCCATACTCTCAGACGACAGGGAAAATAAAAACCAAACGAAAAGTGAAAAAACAACATTTTTCTCTCGAGTCGATTATGTGGGCCGATCCAGTCAGAAAAAATCCGAGCAGTGCTCGAAAAACTTTTATCATAATTAGAAAGTTAAAACCATTCCTAAGAGAATGCTGTTTTTATTACACCCGAAATCGTATTTATTTCCATCTAATTAATCTTTTTAAACCCTCATTATAGTTTTTGCTTCAACTCAGTTAATTTTCGTCACCGTACACAAAACTGTACTACGGTATTTTTTGACGTTGTACGGTGACGCCTGCTTACGCGATGGTAGGCGTGATCAATAAGGAAATCCCAGATTGACAAATTGAAAATAGATAATAATTGTCTTAAAGATGGGTAAGATTTGCGATTGATTTGCGGCAGGGTAAGAGCTATCGCAACATTTTGGTCAGTTGCGATTGAAACATCTTTCAATTTGCGATTGCGTTGCGTTGCGCTAACCCCCCTATCACACCAAACTAGTTCTTACCTGTTCTTGCCAGTCCTACGAAAACCTCGTAAAACGGGCTCAATCTGGCTGTGGTCGGGAAATATGTCTAAAATAATTAGCTACTTCATTCATAAACAGTCTTCAATACGTCTATCTCATTCGCAGTTCGTTCTGGTCGCACCACATCGGCGTGCAACGTCGTATAACGCGTCCCTTAGTCTAGAAGGTCATCATGACCTGATTACAGAACGGTATGGTCGCCATCGAATTTTGAATCGATTCAAAATTCTTAAATCACCTTCTCGTCTGAGAACGTTCATGAACTTCGTAAATAGACCTTAGAGAGTTGCAGTTACGTTCATTCCGTTCACACACAGTTTAAAACCAGTTTTGAAGAACGCAGTGGCAACTAATTGTTTGGTGTGATAGCTATATTTTTGCTAACTCGTTCATAAGCAGTCTTAAATACGTTCTTAATCAGTTTAAACCCGTTTGCAATTCGTTCAGCCTCGTTCTCAATACGTCCTCAGACAGTTCAACTCGTTGTTAAAACTTCCCTAGTAGGAATGAAGTACGACGGTTCCGTTCGTAGTACGTCCAGCTCGTCGTTAGTACATTGTCACTCGTTCTAATTGTAGAACGTATCGACCACGAGAACATTTTGAGCATGTTCTAAGTTCTAGAGGACCTACCTATACCCGTTCGAGTACGTTCGAAGAAGTTTGTAAATAGACCCTAAATGGTTTTGTACGTTCAGTGTTCGTACACAGTTGAAGCCTGTTTTCGAGAACGTATTGAAAACTAGTTTGGTGTGATTGTAGGGTTACACCCCAGTCACATTTGTCGCACGGCGGCCGCAAGTCGACCGCAGATCAATTAAATCGGTGAATTTCTGTAGAAAAACTACGCTCGCCTTGTGGCCTCCGTACGGCGAATGCAGATTTTTACAGGCCGCAGGGAAGGCGTAGAAATTATAACTCGGAGTTATAATATTTGTTCATTTCTGAGGTCCCCGTAGAAATCAACTGGCTCAACAAGATTGGATCATTGTTTGTCAATGTTTCACGATCACTTTTAATTTGATATTACATCCTAGCCACGGTGTATAAGCCAAACGCTCCTACATGCACGACGGAGCGTTTCATTTACTTATTGTTTCTCTCGTTTCTCTTACATATCATATGTTATGGTGAAATATTATGTACCATTCGATGAACAATACCGTGAGCAAAGATCTTATTTATTCAACTTCTGGTGGTAAACTGTTATTTGCTTGATCAAAGCTCCGTAGTGTAGATCGAACGAATCTGAAGATGACGATTTGACAACAAATTACGAATTAAACTAGTATTTCTATGAAAACGTTAATCTTTCTGTTAAAGTAGTAGATCACAAACTCGTATATTCTCATTTCCTAAAACCCCAGTCCAAATCCATTACTTGTTCTCGACAAATCGCTTGTCTTCCTCAAAACGCTCCGTCGATTTAGAACACAATTTTAGAAACGCTCTTACCATTTTGTTTTGATATCATTTTCAGATTATTAGAGAAGAGTTCCGAATCGAATCTATCTCTTAAAAACGTGTTGTACTTGTTTGGCAAATTAAAACATCTGAACCTGGTGGTGCTAAACGTGCAACTAGCTGATTTAAGCCTACATTAGATGATGTCATGCCTACATGTGTGCTAAATCATAAAACTATAGAAAAAACTAAAATTAATATGTGAATTAATCTTTCTTCTTTTGCTGCCGAGGGGTATAAAAGATCTTTTCTTTCTCTTCCTGAAAAGGAAAGGCAAGCTATATATTTCCTAAACTGATCTAGACTACCGGAGCGTTTCCAGTTCACTGTGTTAACCAGATCGGAGCGTTTCTTGAATATGAGAATGTCATCATTTTTAAGACTGGATTTTCGGTCATCAAATCACTATTACGATAATGTATGGTGCATTGAAGCATTGGAATTTGACTAAAATATACGTTGGTGCTCTAATCTTGGCTCAACTAATCACATGTATCGACAAAAGGGGTTTTGACCGGTAGAATGACAAATACGTTTTTGAATTTTGATAACTATACTGCTTCGTACAGCTCTTCCCAATTTATTGCTTCAAACGTCAACAGCCAGCCAAGTACAACATGAATATCACACCCATCGAATGGTATACTCGAAATATTTAACTCATACCTCTTATTCCCATTATTGGGGAAATCGTCAGACGGCTCATCATTCCCGCCAGCCAGTTTTCCTACTCCGGAGCGTTTCTTTGTTTAATTTCAGTAATGAAACGCTCCGTCGTGCATGTAGGAGCGTTTGGGTTATACACCGTGCTAGCACTATGAATAACATTTATAAATTTTTCTGATGTAAATAAAATGAAAAAAAAGTATTATTTATCAACAGAAAGGATCTTGTACACCTGCCATTATGATCTCCCCATGAACAAAAATAAATTCATCTGATTTTTCAAAATAAATATACTGCTTTTATTATTACATTTATATGTACACTAGTATCTTGTTGACCTATATTCAGCACTGTATTGATGAATGGGCCACTTTTTAGGGCAATATTCAATCATAAAGTGTACAGGGGTAGAGATGCCAAACCAGGAAGTCTTTTTGTGTCTGTCAAAATCCATTTGCATCCTACACATCCCTACATCTTATCAAAATATGTTATTAATTAATGAATCATAACAGTATAATCTTTGGATTTACAAAGTTGTATGGGATTTCATAAGTGTAAAAGTTGCTTTTGAAGCATTTTTCTATAGCCATTTTGTAGGAAAAAATGATGAAAAAAATGAATAATCTTTTAATTTGAAGTATGACCTGAATCGATTGCAAACTTTATATTTGCACATCTGATCTGAAATACCATTTGTGTCATATTGTGAAATTATTTAATTTGCAATCGATTCAGGTCATAGTGTATTTTAGGTATTTTTGTGAAAATCAATAGAAACCAATGGCCTCCATTGGAATCTGATGGTATCCACATGTTAAGTCAATAGAACACATCCAATGTCAAGTCAATACACCCTTGCTGAACTTAATGACCCCAACCTCAGCCCATGTGGGGCCAAACGCTTAAATATTTTCCAAAGTATTATGTAACATTGTATTCTTTATATTACACCTAAAAATGATTCATTTTGTTCATGGGGAGATCATAATGGCAGGTGTACAAGATCCTTTAAAATTCACCGTGCGGCTGCCGTGGGAAATGTGACTGCAAAAGTATGAGGGCGCAGAAATTCCACGGCGAGCGTAGAAATGTTACTGGCCGCAGAAATAATAGACCGCAAGGTCGCTGTAGGAAATGTGACTGGGGTGTTAGCGGATAACATAAATCCTGTTTGCGATTTGCAAAAACTTGCGTTGCGTTGCAGTGCGCTTGCGAATCTGCGTTGCGACGAGCGGGTGATGGCTTTGTATAAAAAACCTCCTACCCACGTACCCTCGTACCCACGTACGTGGGTCCTGACCCAGTCTTTAAAGAGTTAAATCTTTAACATTTTTTAAACATTATTCTATCTCAATGTATGCTTAATTATGGATGAATTTATGTACCCATATGCCTTTATTTCAAGATCGGACATCTGTCTCGTCATAAAAAAAATAATGCCGGTGTGAAAGTTTATACGGTCTCCTATTTTGAAAGTCCGATAGACTCTAACTCCTGGGTTTACAAGTCCTTGACTTTAAAATCTAGAATCTATATTCCCTCGGACTTCTAAACCTTAGTAATGAACGTCTTGGTTATGGGATTTATTGTCTCTTGTGTTTAATTATCCATAAGATTTCAACCGGACTATCACACCTAAGATTTATAGTCTGGATATGCTACAGTTATCTTTAGGCCTGCGTCGCAAAAACAAATAAACAAACAAACAAGCAAATTACTAGTATGTCACATTACACTTTTATTTGCGAATTGTTACGTCAGTTTCGTTTTTCGACGTCAGACGTACAGTATGCACTCTTACAATTATATACTAATAATTATTACATCATTATTCGAGAGTTATTGGTGAAACTGTTTTAAGTTACAGCCATTTACGGATTTACGGATCCCTGCCCTCTCCACCCTTGCAATTTCGAAGGGGCCAGTCCACGGCTCCTCCGTCTTGCCCCCCTTTCTGTCTTGTCTTCTTAAGTTGCGCATCAATACTAATGAACCTACTGCCAAATCCTGTAAAGTTATTACATTTATTTACTTCTTCTCCACGATTATATAAAGGATATTTTTTCAAGATCTCAAGCAATAATCAATAACGCTTTCCATACATTTATTAATTATTCTTTCAACAAACCTTGTATCATACCAATAATACACTTGATATAAGACAGATTAGAATATGTTTGCATACCTTAGAAACATTGAGCAAAGAACTTTCGCTACCGACACCGCTGTTTTGTCATGGGTGCTGCCTCGGCCCATTTAGAATAATAGCAGGTAGTAGTGCAAATATACGCATTGTTTCTCTGTTTTTTTTGTAATGGGCCAATAAGGTCAATGCCAATCTAAATGAAGTAACATATTGTAAAGAATTTGATTTCATGTTTTTTTAATCTATTTCAAACCAAACATTTTAATTTAGGGAAGAAGTTTACATTGTCTGAGTAGACTATTCTTAAGTATGTAGACAAGTACCATTAATCAAAAGGAAAATGCAAGGAGAAAAACACAAAAGCATCTTAATCTATGGTGTTTGTCAAAAACAAAGCATTACTTGTACGGCTTAATCTTAAAACCCAACAATAGAGCTGGCTTAAGTAGATACTTACACAGCTCCGTGGTACTGCCTTTTTCACGGCTATCGGATGCAGCTCAGGGCTAACCATTTTACCCTTTTTGTTGACCCTCTGGCAACGTTCACATTTCTTAAGATACTCAAGGACATATTTGGTCATATTGGGCCACCAATACCTTTTGCGTAGTTTATCCATGGTCTTGTCCCGACCGAAGTGTCCCCCTGAAAATAGTATCATTTATGTTAATTCTGTTTAAAATTGCATTTAATAAAATTGAAGTCCTCAAAGCTTAATGCATGCGATTCAAGGTGATAGTTTCGATGTCATTAACAGGAATATATTTACCAATAAGGAGTAATAAAATCGCTTAATTTTTTTGTAAATTTATATGCATCCTGACATAGCATGTAAATATTATCATAGATTGTGAAAATGATAATCTTTCATTAAATATGTGTAATTAGAGGTGAATATTCAGAAATATATTCATGTTATTCTACCTTAATTACAATATGTATACATTAAATTACAATGTTTTCGAATCAATGTACATTTCAAATATCCCATTTTATATTGCATTATTAGTTAATTGCAATATTAGTTTATGGCATTATTTATTGCTAACCTATGCTTGAAGAATGGCACTCAACCATTGCTGCCTCTCTATGTTCTTCACTCTCAAGAACTTTGGTCCAATGTAACTCATCAGATTTAGTACAAACTTTGTGCATGAGCACCCCCCTTTCAATCTGAAAATAGCATAATGGAATACAAAAATATTAGCTTCTGAATGTGAACGGTGTTTGGGTGCTGAAACTACCATAATGTGAATGGCCCTGGAGTTTGAGACAACCGAAATGCGGATGGTGCAGCTATAGACCCAAACTCCATTAATGTGTGGATGTGCCATAATGTGGATGGTGCTATCGCAGTTATAATTACCCTTTGATAACTTTTCAATCTCTAATATACGTTATGTAAAGTACGATGTAATAATTCTTTTCTCTCCAATAAAACGGAGGAACAACATAACATAACATAACATAACATAACATAACATAACATACGTGAACAAAATACGAAAAGTATGTGATTTAAGGTTGTTCTGTATGATAGAAATTTTTATGCAGACCTCCATAGAGTCACATGTTATTTTTTAAACATCGACCACGCCTTCCCAACATTGTCTACATCTTTGAGTTTTGTACAAAGAGTGCACTAATGTATTTAGAAAAGACTGTAGAGAAGATTTTTTGATAAAATGTATAAAAAATGAGAAAATTCAGTTAGAAAATTCAGAAAATTCTCAGAAAATGTTCTCATTGAATTTTCTAGTTTTTATACATTTTATCAAAAAAATCTTCTCGACAGTCTTTTCTAGGTACATTAGTGCACTCTGTGCAAAACTGAAAGATGTGGACAATGTTGGAAAGGCGTGATCGATATTTGAAAAATAACATGTGGATCTATGGAGGAGTGCATCAACATTTCTATTATACAGAGTTACCTTAATAAAATGTATCCACATTTACAATGATGAATTGGTTATATGTGTAATTTCGGACGATTTAACCTGGGAGAAAAAGTCCAGGACATAAAAAATGATATTGACAAGGTCCACGTGGTTGTTTTTGGACGTTGTAATCTGAGGGGAAAGTCCAGGACTACTAAAATGGATATAAACGGACCGTGCTTCCTTGGGGCTACTATTACTTTTACACCGGCATTGCATAATAGTAGAGTTTTATTTTGACAATGATTTGATGTAAAACTGGTTTGAATGATAAAAGTTCAGCTTTGTAGTTTCTAGCTTTTTGCGCGTAAAACGTGAATACAATGGACAACAACGACACCAAATCTTTGACTAACATACGTTAATAACGTATAATATTCGTAAGAATGAATTCTAAGAACATTTGAAATAAACATCTAATAAAATGTGGTGAATTTAATTGGAAACTCTAAGAAATATATTTTGAAAAAGATGTCAACTTTTGGACAAGGGTAAACTTCCCGGGACATTTACAATCTGCATGAGGTAACAGGAGGCACGGATTGCACTGAACGAAGGCTAGGAGATTGCTAATCAGCTCTGATGTGTTATACAGGTAAGACTGCCCGATCAACAAAAAACATTTCGACATATCAAAAACATAAATCAAATAGCTCAAAAATAATGAACATTTATGCAATTCCGGCTTTATTTTATTTTACTAGAGAGATGTCAGACCTATAAATAAAGGCATATGGATGCATAAATTCATCTATAATTCAGGATAAACTGAGATTGCCCAAATGTTTTAAACATTTAAAAATTTAACTCTTTAAAGACTGGGTCAGGACCCACGTACGTGGGTACGAGGGTACGTGGGTAGGAGGTTTTTTATACAAAGCCGCGGGTGATGAGGCCTCTGGTATAAAACCAATATTGAATCACTCTCAATAAGGTGTCACTCCTGTAAATAGCACTTCCGGGTAGTGTTTTTTAATACTTTAAAAACGAAGCCATGCCAACTTCAATGGTGTGTATAGTAGGTTTAAGTGTATGCAATGTGGCCATTTGAGGTATGTCTGTAAAGCTGAGGCCAAGTACTTTCTAAATGTGCCATTTTAAGAAAAAAATCGCAAGAATATAGTCCCGTAAACTGGAACTACTTTACTCGTTAATTTTCATCGGTGAAGTAGAGATTTTACCTAAAAATGAGTCCCTATTTTGGCGTAGTGATATTTAAAAATCGAGACGCAAACCCTATGTTAAATATAGTGTCAAGATGAAGGTTATGTATAGGGGAACGCAGAAATATAGTCATTGTATGGGCTAGTTCGTTCGAAAATGGCGATATCAGGCCCGTAAGACACTTTTCTCCAAGGGGGGTGCGGTTTTTAGCTTACTAAAGAGAATAAAAAAATTGTCATTTTTTTGCCGCGTAAATCAAATCGCGTAAGACAGAGGGGGGGGGGGGGGGGGGTCAGTTACTCCCTATATTGGTTTGGAATTAACAAATGCATGGCAACTTCCAAACGTTCCAATTGTTTTGTGGGGGGTGTGAGGAGTGGTCCGCTCCCCCTAGAAAATTTTACAGTTTTGAGATGCTATTTGGTGCTTTCTGGGCACTTACAAAGACCAAAGTGTAAGTTTCTAAGTAGTACGCCACCACCACAAGAATAAGAGTTGAGTGAATAAAAAACCGAGCATTCAGGGAGGTCTGGGGGTTCTCCCCCAGGAAAATTTTGAAATTTGGTTGTATTTGGAGCGAATTTGCAACCATCTGGTACGCCTGTGCGTAAATCAATAAGGAAAATGTGAATTTTTTCAAATTCTTTTGGGGGTGTCAGAGAGGGTGAAGTGGGATGGGGTGCCAGTAGGGGAGCAATGGGTTGTCCCCCAGAAACATTGACCATATCAAGGTGCTATTTGATGATGTCTGGGCACTTAAAAAATGTCTGTGCCTAAAAGTGCCTATTTCCCAAGAAAATTTTACAATTTTAAGATGCTATTTGGTGAAATTCAGAATATTTTCTTTTGTTTTGTGGGGGATGTGAGGGGTAGCTAACTCTCATAGAAAATTTTACAATTTAAAGATGATATTTGGTGCTTCTGGGCACTTTTAAAGTGTATTAGTCAATAAAAACATTGAAAAACAATCACAATTTTTTTCAAATTTGGGGGGTGTCAAAGGGGGGGGGGGGGGCGAGGTGCCAGAGGGGGAGGTGGGGCTCGGGTGCCAGAGGGGGAGCGAGTGTTTGTCCCCCATATCAAAATTTACAATATCAAGGTGGTATTCGATGAAGTTTGGGCACTTTAAAAGTGTCTGTGCCTAAAAGTGCCTATTTCCCAAGAACATTTTACAATTTTAAGATGCTATTTGGTGCTTTCTGGGCACTTTCAGAGGGTATGAGTCAATAAAAAAAATCTCAATTTTTTTTGGGGGGGGGGTGTTAAGGGAGGGGGCTGCTAGAGGGGGAGGTGGAGTGGGGATGCCAGAGGGCGAGTAAGTGTTAGTCTTCCAGAATCATTAACTTTATCAAGGAGCTATTTGATGATGTCTGGGCAATTTAAAAGTGTCTGAGACAATACATAAGACAAATTCAGAACTTTTCCATTGTTTTGTTTGGGGTTTGAGGGGTGGCCCACTCACCCTAGAAAATTTTACAATTTTACGACGCTATTTGGTGCTTTCTGGGTGTGACGGGTAGTTAATACCCCTAGAAAATTTTATAATTTTAAGAAGCTATTTGGTGCTTTCTGGGTACTTTCAAAGTGTATGAGTCAATGAAAAAAAAATTACAAAAAAAAATATTTTTCAAAAAAAAAATGTTTTCAAATTTTTTTTCACATTTTTTTGGGGGGTGACAAAGGGGGGTGCGGTCGCACCCATCGCAACCCCCCCCCCCCATCTGACGGCCCTGGATATTTCCCACGGTCGCCGTGCGGTCTATCATTTCTGCGGCCAGTAGCTTTTCTACGCTCGCCGTAGAATTTCTGCGCCCTCATACTTTTGCAGTCACATTTCCCACGGCAGCCGCACGGTGAATTTTAAATTTATTAATCACATGCAATCGCAAAGATGGAGAATTCCACCTTAATATTAGGGTCGTTCGGAAAGTTTTGCACAAAAGCTTCTCACGAGAAAATATTTTATCATTCTTACTTGGAATTTGATGTCATGATTTAGGGACAGAAAATATTGACATTTCAAAAGTAACACTTTTTTCGTCTCTTTTACAAGTAACAATTCGAAGACAATTATAAAACTTTTCTCCACGAGGGATGAATGAATTTTTATGTAGGCATTTTCAAAACACGTCACTTTGCCTTAAAACGTAACTTTATTGGACTTTGACTTTCTCCACGACAAAAACACATAACTTTGCTTTAAAAACTTTATTGGACTTTCACGTTCTCCACGAGGAATGAATGAATTTTTATTTAGGCATTTTCGAAATACGTCACGCGATACAAACTCTCCGGGGCGTATCGAAACCAAAACGCCCGCAAAACCGTTAATTTGAATTTCAAACCTACCCTGTCTTTGGAAAATTAATGATTGTGAGTCTCACACTTCACCGTTTTTCTTCAAACTTGTCCCATTAAAACCTTTACAGAAATATCTTTCAGTCGAGACATTGCTTTTGTGTTCAGAGGCCGTCGTTTTAGCGGCGTTTTGGTCCCCAGATGTGAGAAGATGCAAATTTTCAGAAATTTCAACCAAAAGCCTCGATATCTCGCCAGTTCTTCTACCAGTCTCCTCCATATTCTGCACAAGGACGCCCATTACAACCGTCCATCACTGCATCAACATATTTATTACGTTAAACGCAGCAATTTTGAAATTTCCAAAACGCCCCGCCGAGTCTATGACTTCAAATGTAGTTTCATTCTAAAACATTTTGTCCATCGGTGTGTCCGTTTGTAGGTTTGCCATAGTCGATTCTAAACACCAATCGACTTTTGTTTTTAGATCTATCCTGTCTTGCCCATTAATATCACGTCTTCAAGTTTAGAATACATACGATTTACAGCATATATAGCATGTCAACCAGAGACATATAAAATGGCTCTGGTGTAATTGAAAAGTGATATTCTGGTGTGATCACTAGTACTCTCGACAGAAAGCTTCAACACATTTCATCGCAACATATTTATATTTACTTATTCACATGTATTTAAACAGAGTGGTTTTAAACATATTTTAATATTCTACTGTCCAGCGTATTCTCTCCGAATTATCTAGCTATTTATACACTGTACATATACGTGCGTTGTGCAATACGTATCATGTTTCATTACGTATCATCATCTTCAACTTCAACTCGGGATGATACACAAAACATATTACATGTCATTTCATTACGATAGTTAATGAATGAATATTATAGCACGCAGAACATTTTGTCACGACGAGATAGTTGAGATAGTTCTTGCCATAATTAAATGTACTATATGACATCAAAGGCAAAAATACTTAATAACACTGATACACTTTTAAACATCCGCTCCTTCACTGAAAATAGTTGTCGAGGTACATTTTACATCACCAACCAAAAGCTGCTAATTGCATTGATAAAACTATTATCCCAGTAAATTTCAAATGATTACATTGATTGCACTGGACGAAATTAGTTGAACTCTTCAATGAGAAGGTAGTGCACTACATTTTACCGCCATTACTAGTCGTAGACGTTTCAGTCGTCACTAATCATTGCAGGTGATCTTCCCCGTGGTCAAAGTAACTTTTTTATGCCTCGATCACATAAGCTTCGAGAACAGCAGCCGGCGCCCAATCGATTGAGTAGTTTTGTTCATGCATTTATCATGTGTCAAATCTCAACCTGCACACCTGTACCCTCTGAAATAAGAAGATGTAAGATTCCGCCAAAAGTCCGGGCCAAAAGTATTTCATAATTTTTCATCTTATTCATCCTAGCCCATACCCATAGCATGTGATTCTAGTCTGATTATGAATGAATATGAGACTACGAGCTACGTCTTCAATCATCATGGTATTTTTTATAAAAATACTATTTGCAAATTTGATGCGTATAATTATAAAATAGGGAAGTTACCAGAATTGTGAAATTGGAATTCGTCGCCCTTGCTTGTGTTGGTGAAGTGCATCAGAGACATAAAAAAAACATTTATTAGTTATGTTTTATATGTCTGTGAGTGCATAGAGTGAGGGGTACATAATCTTGAAGCAAGACTAGCTTATTGATATGTTTCCAGGGATGAAATCAAAGAACGATGTCCAGAACACAACGCAAATTCAAATTATCATATGCTAAACATAAAAAGGGAAGGAATAAAAGGGTTAGGAGTCCCAAGGCAAAGCCATCAACCATATTTTTTATCCCAAAACCATGGACTCGAACAGAATTGGAAAAAAGAGTCAAACGTTCTGGTGCTCCAAGTTACAGTTCCGAATTCAAGAGGTTCGCTAACACCCCAGTCACATTTCCCACGGCCGCCGTGCGGTCTATCATTTCTGCGGCCAGTAGCTTTTCTACGCTCACCGTAGAATTTCTGCGCTCTCATACTTTTGCAGTCACATTTCCCACGGCAGCCGCACGGTGAATTTTAAATTTCTGTTGATAAATAATACTTTTTTTCATTTTATTTACATCAGGACAATTTATAGATGTTATTCATAGTGCTAGGATGTAATATCAAATGAAAAGTGATCGTGAAACATTGACAAATAATGATCAAGCCAGTTGATTCCTATGGGCACCGCAGAAATGAAAAATATTATAACTCCGAGTTATAATTTCTACGCCTTTCCTGCGGCTTGTAATTATCTGCATACGCCGTATGGAGACCGCAAGGTGCCCGTAGTTTTCCTACGCTCGCCGCAGAAATTCACCGATTTAATTGATCTGCGGTCGACGTACGGCCGCTGTTCGACAAATGTTACTGGGGTGTAAGCGGAGACGACTTTGTCAACCTTGTCTTCTGCTAGGAATTTATTTGGAAAGGATTGAAAAGGGTAGCAATTAAAATGAGCAACAGTGTCACGATTTAGAGAAGCCAAAATTTGGATTTTTATTGTAATGAAATTATCCGCTAACGCTACTGATCAATCACTTCCGCTTCCCCTCCCCCAGTGTGGAATGTGGAAAGAGCATTCCTACCTTGAATTCGAAGGTGTTGCTTTCCAAATTTTGTACGAGATGTGTGAGTGTTAATTTTAAGAAACAACGCCTGAAAGTGAATGGTCATTCCCCAATGGATTGAGAATTGGGCTTAAATCTTTTTCACGCATTGCAAATCACGCATTGCAAAATATTTTCTACTTTTTCACCTTTAAAAAAGATTCAGATCACTAAAAGAACATATTTTCAGTGAAACTTCGCAAGGGTCAAGTGGACAAAGCATCAATTTCAATCCGTAAATCCAATTGTGAGCTTGATAACCATACAACGAATGCGAACTATTGATTAGATGTGTTCGGATTGATTGAATCGGACATACCTTGCCTTAAAGTTACTGTGTGAATATACACACAACACTGTATATCACTTTAGATTTCATTGTATGAGGGGATAACATCTTTCCTCGAAATACTTCATCCATGCTGGAGCAATTCTGGAGGAAGTGAAATATTCTTGGACCAAGGAGGGGGGGGGGTAAGACCTCTTGCTTTCTCAGCTTAAGAACGGGTCGGTTGAATAATATTTTTGAGGAGGGATTTCTTCAATGTACATTCTTTGGTATAATTCATCAGAAATAATTTATCATTGTATAAAATGTAAAGTTTAAATAAGTCCACGTGCAAAGTCACGGGTACACAGTGTATTACGCATTTTGTACATTACTAATCATGAGTGAGTTGGGGATCACCAAAGAGATTTAAACAATTTTTATCTTGTAGGGTTTTATAAAGTGATATAGCATTTACATTTAACTAAATGGTTTCATTAAATTGGGCAATATCAAAACAATAAAAAAAATAAAAAAATGAATTCCATCAAGACCATGAAACTGTGTCAAAACATCCCAAAGAGACCATGAATATGTTTGTCAAAAAATCAAAAAAAAGAATTTAACCCTAACTCTAACCCTAAGACCATGAATATGTGTGTCAAAAAATCCCCAAAATGAATTCATTAATACACTCCCCTTCATAAGTTTGGCAACCTTAGCTCCCCCGTTGAACTACGTGTTAAAGCCTCTTTACCTTTGAATTTTTTATTTACTTAACCTGCAATGATATTACTTATACTATTGATGGAAACGTAATTTGACTTTATTTCCAATACCTCCAAATTTTCTCAATTTTTTCCTCAATTACAATAAGTTGAAAATTGATGAAAAATTTGATGAATTTTTGAAAAGAATGTTTTTGTTTTTTTGAAAAACGGTCAGGAAACGTTAAGCCCGGTATACACCAATTGGGCAAAATCCCACTTGCCCCATCGAGTGCGATCTTGCCCCATCGAATCCCAACTTGCCCCATCTAATGCCACGAAGTCCCATGGGACCTTGATGACTTTGCCCCATCGAGTGCGATCTTGCCCCATAGAATCCCAACTTGCCCCATCTAATGCCACGAAGTCCCATGGGACCTTGATGACTTTGCCCCATCGAGTCCCATCGTGCCCCATCGAATCCCAACTTGCCCCATTGAGCCGTATGGAGTCCCACCAGATCCCACGGAGTCTCTTGGCAGTAGCATTGTGTACAAATATCGTAAAATATGCTTTTTCTGACAAACTTTAATATAAAATCTATTTTTCATTGCCCCTTCGATTCGATATGCCTTTTTGGAGCTTTGCTTCATGGGACTCCGTGGGACTCTATGAGCTTCTGTGGGACTCCGTGGAACCCTATGGGTTCTGGGGGTAACTGTATATGTTTCTTTCAATCCATTGAATATGAAGGGGACTCCCCAGCCGTTGGATATTGAAGCATTTTTAATGTTTCTGCAGACATATTCACTTTATTAAAAACACAAGATCTGGAACCGTCGGAATACTTTGGGGAAGGCGGGGAACGGCATGTATACTCCATGTGTAGATGTGCAACATATTCAAATCACACCAAATAAAAAAATTAATAAAAAAATTGATGCCAAAAATTGGCCATACAATGGCGACCGGTCAGCCCACAAGGCTAATGTACGTGACAGCTACTTTACCAAGTTACGACGAAATCGTAAGAACTTAGACACCCCTAACCCTGGTCGTAAGACTGACTTTTCAGAAAAGTCGTAACTTACGGAAATAGTTACGACGTTCGGAAGTTACGACGATGTACGAAAAACGCATTTTTTGCCAGTCGTAGTAAGAGAACAATGACTTACGACCGATCGTAAGTTACGACCGTTTCCAAGAACGGTCCCCTGGGTAGTAAACTACAACGTCAAGGTTACAGGAGTAACATACTAAATTCCTATACTAAGAAAGCTATAACAAGAAATAAATGGATATGTATTAAATACAATATGCAGGAGAATATCATCATGAAGCACTGGAAAATTAATGAGAAAAGAGAACATTAACAAACGTATATGAAACAGTATATTCTCCGCAAAGAGGGTAAACTAAGAAGACAGATCAACACAAGAACATCAGTAAGGGGAAGGGGAGAGTTTTCCGGCCGGATCAAAACGTTTAACCCACCTACGCGCAGTCTCAAGTCTGTGGACCCTGAAGAAAGATAAGCAACATCGCAATCAAAGAAAGAAGACAAAGAAAGAAGACAATGAATGAAGAAACTAATGCAGCAACAACAAATGACGTCCGTACGTCTTTCTGCCAACAACTGCCCCAAAACACGTAACTTTGCTTTAAAAACGTAACTTTTCTCCACGAAAAATGAATGAATTTTCATGTAGGCATTTTCGAAATACGTTACTTTGCCTTTAAAACGTAACTTTATTGGACTTGAACTGATTTTTTACTGAAATCAACATAGGCCAATATATAATGAAAATTGCATATTATGGAATAAAAATGATTTGTTATTGTCATACTGATTACTCACTGAACAAGATGGGAGCTATGGTGAGCAATCACTCACTTGTCCGTCCGTCCGTACGTCTTTCTGTCAACAACTGGCCCGTTTTAAAACCTCTGTCGATATGATGCCTGTTTTGAGTTATTCTTGTTCAAAATCAATATAGAAAACCCTTCTATGACTCCTGGTTCGAAAGCTTGCCTAATTTTAAAATGGCCGCCATTTCTGTCTCGCGAAATTCACTTTTGGACCATTTGCCTCAAAACTTGTGTTGATAGAATTCCCGTTTTAAGTTATTTTTGTTCAACAATACAGACCCCCCCCCCCCCTATGACTCCTGGCTCAAAAGATCGCCTATTTTCAAAATGGTCGCCATTTTTGTCTTGCAAAATTCACTTTTGGCCCATTTCCTAGCGTTACAACTAATTTCAGGATATGAAATAATTTTGTCACACAAAATCGGCAAAAAGTTATATCCGTTTTTTTTTATTTTCAGCCATTTTAGTTAACATTGATTTTTTTATGTTTTTGTGTCGCAAAATCCACTTTTGGACCATTTGCCTTAAACCTCTGTCGATAGGATTCCCGTTTTAAGTTATTTTTGTTGAACATCAGAGAGATTTCGTATCTGGTGAAAGTACAACTTATAACGTATACTTATACTTATAGGTAAACGTACAAGGTGTTTCATAATGTGGGCTTTTCGTCAGGAAAGATCTTCTCGGACTGTAATAAATACAGGTCAAAGGGATGCCATGTGTACTTTCTCGAATTGTAGCATGTTTAGTTGATCCAAATGTGTTTGTCTAGAATAAAATAGGCTCATATACAATACATATGTTATAGACCCATCTCTTCTCAAATTGACTTTTTGGAGATGCTCGTTATGAAACACCCTGTATGTCATATGTTGAGCTACTGAATGGGTCGTTTCCAGGAGCTACTGAATGGGTCGTTTCCAGGAATTGCTAGAACCTACTGGCTTGATTGGTGTTTCAAATTGATGGTTAAAGTATTTGATTGGATACTGTTCTCACCCAGCCAATTAATTTCAAAAAATGCTTGCGGTCAATTGTTCCACACTCACGTAGGCAAATCTTTATACGGAGATCCATCTGTATACGTTATCATCTACGTAAATATACCGTTTTGTAAGTTTATACTGATCATGAAAACATTGAAATAATCAACTTGTTTATGTAATGACTCACTTTAAAGAATCATGACTCACTTTAAAGGATAGTGTTTATAATACACTACAACTACAAGGACACGGAAGGCAAGCAAGCATTTAATTATAATGTGCATAATCTACACGTGTAGATGACAGTGCATTCACAGTCTCTAGTTGATGGAGCTTTTCTATAACGGGAATAGTTATGTTCCATTAAGTACAATTTAAAATTGATTTTAGTAAATATAATAGTTCGACATGACCCTTTAAACTATCAGTAGGACGGCACATTGCCTTAACCCATCAGCTTTATGACGTGCACTTCCGCGTGGGACTATATCTTTACAACGGGAATTTCAAGTTTTTGTCAGTGTAGACATAAAAAGTTGCGGTCCTCTTACTCGCGCAGTTTTTAATATTTTCATTTGAAACTTGCAGGAACGGTGCTTTGAATCTAGCTCTCTACTCTTTGAAAACGTCATGTATAATCAATACAGTTGACCTATTTATTTTTTGTCGTGAAAATATTATTTTTTTAGTTTATTTTTATTTTACAACTTTTTGGGAAAAAATGTAACAAATTTTTATTTCTTGTCATATTTATCCGATATTTTGTAATCATGATATTCGAGATTCTTTTTAATGATGGTGCAAATTTCATAACAATTGATGAATTTTTATTATCAGTGTTTTGTTTTCCAAAAACGTTGTACCACTGTGTATGTTTCTTTAATTGACGGCACATTTGCTTTTAATTGGGCGAATGTACAGGTCCCGACGCAATAAGCTTTATTTGATTTAATACACTCAAAAATAAAGTTTGCTATCGAATCGGAATGTTCATAAAACATAAACCTTGCCTTCGTTTTCCCAATTCTAAAAGCAGGCCAAATAAACTATGATAATCGTTTAACTCTCGAGACTACAGAACTTGAACTTACTAAAATCGAAGTTGCCTATAGTTACGCTTGTAAAGTTAATTACATGTTTAACGCCCTGCTGAGTGAATGTATCTAATCAAATTTGTGACATACCCATAAGATCGTAGATCACAATTCTAAGTTTAAATGTAATTTGGATTCGTAAGAAGTATTTCTATTTTAAACTTACCTTTGCTGTCTGAAAAAGATCAATATTCATAGACGGAGATGTTGAAACCTACATTTCCTTTGAATGACCTGCATTTGTACTACGAAATGATCCTGTGGAGAAAAGTTGATGAATTCCAAACAGCTAGTTCTAGCAAATCTACTAGTATAAGCTTACTTTCTTTCTTATTTCAATGTTAAAAATATCTATTCAAATGTTTCATTTTTAAAATGATCTTGGCTTCCCTTAACTTAAATGTGTGACTAATGAAGAATGCTTTTTACCACATCAAACTTAAGACGTGAACTTGACAATTACTCGTGTTATAACGCGATTTTCTTTCATTTTCTACAAAAATGGTATGATTTCGAACGGTCACTTATGTAAATCTATCACCGTGGTATGATTGAAAATGAAAGAACTGAACCAAGTATTGTCGACTTGTTTGAATTATAAGATTTATTTTGATTGATTTAACCTCTTCTTGAATTTTAAAACTTTTGTCCGAATTACATCTGCTATGGAATTAAAGTTCAAATATACCTCAGAATTGCTTATTGAATTAACCTAGCAATTAATTTGAAAATAATTCTTATCATAGGTTATATATCATAGATCATAGATATGTAAAAAATAAAAATGTGTTTTGAAAGATGAATTGATAACAAACGTTTTCGCACACTTGCCATTTCCACTTTCAGCCCACTTAAAGCACGAAATCCCGTATGACGTAATATAACGAAAATGCTCAGATAATTGGTATTTTTTATTTTAATTCAACTAACATTGACCGTTCAGTTATGAACGTGTTTAAAGTTCTCATGTTAAAATAAATAAATATGTGGAAAGGCAATGGTTTAAAGCTTATGAAAATGTCAAAATCATAATTCAGTTTTTAAAATAAGATATTGACATATGCATTCACGCACATTTGACATTATCTCTTTTTGTGCGATTCAAACATAAAAATCTCATTACAGTTGTACATAAGAACCAATCTTAGTCATGCCTTTCTAATAAAGGAACTAAATTTGAATCAAAAAATAATTCTGTGTAAAGATGATTCCCCATAGATATAATAAATGTCAAAAAATGTCAAAGAAATTATCAAAAATCAAATACTCACACGCTTTTAAGCACACATGACCTTTTCCAGTTTTGCTCATTTAATTTACCTTGAAAACCAAGGAGACCGAACTCAATTTCTAAATACAACCTTGATACGTGTACCAGGTTTATAATTGCATTTTCTCATGGAAGGAATCAAGCAAAAATTATAAAAATAATTCTGCGTAGAGGTGATGCTTCACAAACAATATTAATGTAAAAAAATTAATTCATTTCTTCAAAATTAAATACTGACACGCATTTACGCACACATGACCTTTTCCAGTTTTGCATATTTCATTGACCTTGAAAACCAATGAGACTGGACGCAATTGCCAAATATTTCGTTGATACGCGTGCCAGGTCTATAATTGCATTTTCTCATGGAAGGAATCAAGCAAAATTTATAAAAATAATTCTATGTTAAGGTGATGCTTCACAAATAATATTAATGTCAAAAAATTAATTCATTTCTTCAAAATTAAATACTGACACGCATTTACGCACACATGGCCTTTTCCAGTTTTTCTTATTTCAACTACCTTGAAAATCAATGAGACTGGACGCAATTGCCAAATACTTCTTTGATACGCGTGCCAGGTCTATAATTGCATTTTCTCATGGAAGGAATCAAGCAAAAATTATAAAAATAATTCTATGTCAAGGTGATGCTTCACAAATAATATTTATGTCAAAAAATTAATTCATTTCTTCAAAATTAAATACTGACACGCATTTACGCACACATGACCTTTTCCAGTTTTGCTTATTTCATTTACCTTGAAAACCAATATGAGACTGGACGAAATTGCCAAATACTTCTTTGATATGCGTGCCAGGTCTATAATTGCATTTTCTCATGGAAGGAATCAAGCAAAAATTATAAAAATAATTCTATGTTAAGGTGATGCTTCACAAATAATATTAATGTCAAAACTTTAATTCATTTCTTCAAATCCAAATACTGACACGCATTTACGCACACATGACTTTTTCCAGTTTTGCTTATTTCATTTACCTTGAAAACCAATATGAGACTGGACGAAATTGCCAAATACTTCTTTGATACGCGTGCCAGGTCTATAATTGCATTTTCTCATGGAAGGAATCAAGCAAAAATTATAAAAATAATTCTATGTTAAGGTGATGCTTCACAAATAATATTAATGTCAAAAGTTTAATTCATTTCTTCAAATCCAAATACTGACACGCATTTACGCACACATGACCTTTTCCAGTTTTGCTTATTTCATTTACCTTGAAAACCAATATGAGACTGGACGAAATTGCCAAATCTTCTTTGATACGCGTGCCAGGTCTATAATTGCATTTTCTCATGGAAGGAATCAAGCAAAAATTATAAAAATAATTCTATGTTAAGGTGATGCTTCACAAATAATATTAATGTCAAAACTTTAATTCATTTCTTCAAATCCAAATACTGACACGCTTTTGCGCACACGTGGCCTTTTCTTCTTTTGCTCATTTTATTTATCCTCAAAATCAGTGGGCCTAAATACATTGTCCGATACTTCTTTAATACGTGTCAGGTCTAAAATCGCAGTTTATCATGAAAGAAATCGAACAATTATCATAAAATAATTATGTGTAAAGGTGATGTTCTTCAGATTATATAAACATCAAAATTGTAATTCATTTGTTGAAGGTTAAATATCCACATGCTTAGGCACACATAACCTTTTCCCTTTTGTTCATTTTATCTATCTTTAAAATCAGTGAGCCTGAACTCAATGCTAAATACTTTTTGATACGAGTCAGCTCCAGGTCTAAAATTGCATTTCATCATGGAGCAAATCGAGCAATCATTATAAAAATAATTCTGTGTAAAGGTGATGTTCCAAAGACAATATATATGTCAATTTGATAATTCAGTTACTCAAAATGAAATATCCACATGATTTTACGCACACATGATAATTTCCTGAATGACGCTACTTTTTGGATTCAACCATGCATATAACGTCGTAAAATACACATTTCTACCGAAATTATGCCCAGCCGTTTTCGTAGAAAATGTAACAAATGAAGGCATTTTATCGGAACTGATTGATATTTGGTACTTATAGAATATCGTATTTACTTTAACTTTTAAGCGATTCAGACATTTAAAAAAATTATGTTTAATCAATGTTAATTTCGCACGAATATAGGGTACAAAATGAGTGAAAGTCCCACGTGTTTGATTGCATTTTACTCCCATTTATGTGCATTTTTCTAGTTTAGTTGGAAAGAAGAGATCAGTAGAATTCTATCCGTCAATTTCATTTTCAAATGTTTAAATGTTTACCGTTTCATTGGACCTCATAAAGATGGTAGCCAACGGACCAGAAACAAGTAGTGCGATGACGTCATATATCGCTACACCACTTTGATATAAAGTTTGGTAAACAACAATGGGTTTTTTCAATGTGCCGTCCTACTGTATACGTATACGTATAAGTTGTACTTTCACTTATGTGCGAAATCTCTCTATTAATACAGAAAACTCCCCTATGACTCTTGGTTCAAAAGCTCGCATATTTTCAAAATGGTCGCCATCTTTGTCTTTCGAAATTCAATTTTCGCCCATTTCCTAGCTTGAATAATTTCGGGTGTTCTGCGTTGTAAAAAGCCATGTCACTGTAGTTGTTTGAAATAATTTTGTTTCAAAAAATCGGCAAAAAATTATATCTGTTTTTCATTTTCTGCCACTTAGCCATCATTCACTTTTGAGCAACACCATGTGAGCCCAGTACCCACGGTATTATTCTTGTCATATTGAATGTATATAGTTTTTACAAGCTTGACGTTGAAGTGAGAAATCAAACATTACGTATATTCTTAAAAAGAGGACGACATGATTTTAAAAGGCAGCTCAGAATGGTGAAAAACTGCATGATTTTGAAATAATTTCTGGACATGGGGGAGCGACTGCCCCCCCCCCCCTGGCTGCGAGCCTGCATATTTCTTTTTAATTGAATAAAAATACAATAAGATCTATGATGTTTTCTTTATCTAGATTCCCCATGAACGGCATTCCCCCCCCCCATCCTCTAAACGAAAAACAAATTCATTTTTCAGTCAGCATCACTTCTAACAATTCCAACAAAATATTCCTTTTTCAAAAAGTTTAAAAACATTTTATTTACATTCTGGGAGAGTCCGTTAGACCTATGATTTTAAATTCAATATAAAATCAATATCTTTGCCTCTACATTTAACGCTTAAATTTATAAGCTGTATTGTTCAATCAATTCTCCTACATACTGTATACTGCCTACTCAAATGGTTAAATCAATACTTTGTATTATACCTAACAGGATTATCCTTCACAGCATGAAAAATTGAAGAAAATGGACTAAGAATTTAGGTAATAGCCTTGAGCTGCGATTTTGGATTAAGACTAATAGGTCTTCCAAGGTTTTTGGTCCATTGTAAGACACTCCAGCTGTCGAGCTAAACAATGGATGATTATTGCTACTTTAAAGGGGTCAATTAAGAGCCATTCAAATTAAAGAGAGAAACATATGTAATCTCATGATCATAAAAATGGAGGCATCTGCTCAAAGATGTGAGATTGATGTTTAGGGCTGCATAAAAAGCATGCTGATAATGAAATCCCAGAGAGTAGAAGTAAACGTTGCCATTGAAAATTGTGATAAAAACAGATGAGGATTAATACATATAATTTAAAGTGAATCTATATCAGATACACACAGGTAAAGAAAACTGAAATATTCAATATCAACTCAAATGTCAGCTTTCTAATTGATTTGCATTTCAAAAATGTTTTTCATTTGAATGATCCTTTTGTGGCTATTTCATTTATTAATTAACATGTTCATAAACAAGATGGCGAACTACATGCTTTAATATCAAACTGATGGAAACTCAAACTATTTCAAATTTCCATGACTTAGAAATGACAAGATTTCAACCAGGTATCTGTTTAGGTACAGTAGTTGTTTTCATTTTGGAATATAATGTTCAAATTTTTGCTTGGTTCATCATCTTCAAATTAATGTTTCTGTTTAATTCTGTTTTTGAATAGTATAATTCTATCCTGGGATTTTTAGAGGGATTTTTGTTATGCTTTGATGGAACACGTTTGAAGAAAAACGGTGCAGTACGAGACTCGGAATCCTTGATTTTCAAACATCCGGTAGGTCAAACATTCAAATTAACGGTCGAAGTTAGTACCGCGTGTATTTGGCATAACTGCATGGTTGGCTATCAAATAATATAACGCCCATTCCAGATATAAGCGTGCAATTGGCATTTGAAAATTTCGAAAATTAAAGTTTCCCCGATTTGTTTGAAAATGATACATGTGAATGTACAATATCTTGGGAGGCAGAATTCAAAAAATTGGCAATTAATCATTAACATTATTGATTTTAACAATGGTTGAACTATGGTACCCCTTTATTTGAAAAAGTCAACATGTTATGTACGTATCTATGTTTTATTCGAGATTAGGGTACTATATCGCAATTGGGGATATAGCAAATCGGATAATGCATCCATTTTTTATTTTTACTATGGTTTTCTAGTAACTGTACACATGAATATTTTTCCTCAATGCCTTTTATATTTTTAAACCAAACGTTAGTTTTCATTAACTATAAAATGAAATTTTTCATTTATGGAACTTCTAAAAAATACAATATCTTTGATTATGCCTTAGTCAATAACAAGGAAATCATGTTATCCAATTTTCTTTTTAAATGTAGTCTGAAGATCTTTTTGTTAGACACAAATTCCTTCGTACTGTATACATAGTCACGGTTAAGTCACAACTGTCCCCGAAATCAAATACTGAATAATAACGTACAAAACTATGATTTCTTATCAGACGACATTGGTGGTTTATGATACAAAAAATGAATTAACACTATCGGACAGGTACAATCTCATTCAATAACGCACTGACCTATAATATAGACAGCAATTTTCATAAACTTTTGATTGTTCTAAGATTATAACGTAAAAGTATAACGTACATAACTTTAATATCACATCAGTTTAAGTGATCTCATTTTATGAACTAGTTGATATGATCATCACTCAATAGCTTTTCTCACTTGTGTTGATATTAACTCGTTGACTAAATGATATCACTCAGAATGTTGTGATATTGCATAATATATAAATTTAAGCTGCACTTCCAGCATTGACAATGTCAAACAAGAACTAGTCACGTTAATTAGTCTCTTTATTCGTACTCATCATCTGTACGATATAGGTTACATATCACCAGCCGTTATTTTCAACATCCGACCAAATTTGCCTCCAGCTCATTGCTCGACATTTATTTCACAAAGCACTCGGGTTTTGACCACCCATTTAATATCTTCTTAATCTGGCCAATGGAAAAACTGTTAATCATCTCTGTCATCAATTTAACTTTCTCATCTTCAACATCATGATCAGTTTCATCATAGTTCATTGTATTGAATGATATACCGGTTTTCATCATATATTTCGGTAACGAAATCATCAAATTAGCAATCTGAATCTGTTTGAGCAGATGAATGACATCAACGACGTCGGTTATATTATTGGCAGCCCTTAGGAGTTTTGTTATCGTCAATTTGTCATTGTAATCATCCTGTTTGCCAACGTCACAACATGTTATATTACTTACTACCCTTACTGCAGAATTGTTTGGATCTTTGAATTTGGGTATTAGAGTGTCAATAAAACGAGACAGAGTACAAGTAGTTGTGGACTTTCTTCGGAAACTAGTATCTCAAAATGTTTGTGCTTCAGTTCCGTCTTCTTTCCAATATAACAGTTGGAAAAGAGTCAATCCGGGCAGATGGTTCCAGTTCGGATCCTTTTACTTCTGTAGATTTGGGAGAGTTTTCATCATTACAAACATTCTGTCGTCTTTCAAAATGTTCTTCATGTGCTTTAACTCACTTTAATACTGATGCCTTATTCTTTCCACGTGTCAAATTCAACTCAAGTGTTGGAAAATTCAAGAGAACAAATTTCTCTTGTTCAACTTCCACAATTTGCAATATTCTCTGTACCTTGTTTCTCCTGTACCTTTATTTGTTTCCATTGTCCAAATTTGAACGAAAGCTGTATCTTGTCTTGAATTTCTTGAATTGTTGGTCCAAGTTCATTTTTGACAAATGTTTCCAGATTTACTGGTACATCAATGTTGATCTTCCATAATGCTTTGAGGATTAGGGTCGTGTTCTGATGTCAAATACATACGATTTAGGAATGACACAAGTTAAACTATATTTTGGCCTCATACTATAGAAAATATAGTTATTTTGACATCATTGGGGTTTTCTGCGCAGACAGAATTTCAAGTATAGATTTTATTTAAAAATATTCCATTCAAATATGGCAGCAGGAAGAGGTAACATAAAATTGTTATGTACGTTATCAATTCGAACGTACATAACCAGACAATTTTTCGTAGTATAGAATCAAACAGTGCCAATTTACTCTGTGTACCAATTAAACAACTTAGTCTGTAAGTAATTGGTACCTATATAATCTCAAACTATTCATCAATAAATTTTCGACAAGACTGTCATCTTGGAGAGGCTGTTTATCCATCTATTTCTACGTATTTATGCTTAATACCCATTTTAAATTTACATAATTTACTGGCTGGCATTGTGGCGAATTCAAATAACCCGCGTGTACAATTTTGAATTGAGCTAGCCCTGAATTCTGGGCTTAGATTCGTAAAATCTAGTACATAACAATGCCGTACATAACGATACCGTACATAACAATATTGCTTATAAATCCATGTATGCTAAAAACAAAGAATTTCAGATTCGGTTCAAAATGCGCTATAAGATGCTTAGAGACTATGTTAACATACCAGCGTAGCAAAAATGCCAACAGTTCCAGTTCTTTTCTGTAATACCAATAACGTACGTAACATTCTTAACCATACGCTTGAGAAATGGATCATTAATTGATTATATTTTGAAAATCTGATTATATTCTCGTAAACAACTTATTTATGTTGTTTGGCATACCAAGTGTAAGTATTATGTTATGTAAATTAACAAGATAATTGGTCATTTTAGGATAGCAATTAATTTATTGAACCATAGGGGTACTCATTCTAAAAAGTTGGCGACACTACTTTAAAGGTCTCTAGAAATTGTACGAAACATTCAAATTCAATGAAATTTTCACAAAACCTTTATTTTATGCAATTTTCGATCAAAACATATGAACGATGCTCTTATCATTGATAATTTGGCAGAATAATAAATGGAAACATGGGATTCACGATCTGGCGACAATAACGTACACAACGTTTTAGCATATATTTGGGATTTTAAAAAATATGTCCGAATACATATTCCTGAATATCAAGTGTGGTTAAGGTAGACAACAACCCAAACTTCAAAAATAACAAATTAATTTTATTTTTGTACCCGCTGTTAAGGAGATTATAGCCGGCGACTCAATTGCACGCTTATATCTGGAATGAGCGATAAATGCTAATTTGCTGTTTATTGATGACTGTGTATTTGACGGTATTCCAGGGAAGAAGTGCCCCGAGTCGTGTGATACTATAAATATAAAGCTAAAATACTATTTATAGATTATTTGATGCAAGCACAGCACATAGTCTGTAGTAATATTGGGAAACATAGTTTATGTAGTTGAGGGTATAATATTGATTCTCTTTACCTTTGGCTAATTTCAGGTGATTTGAATTCTGGAAATCTGCTTAACCACCTGACAGGTAATTAGCAGACGACAACAAGGACACATAATGATGTTGGAAAGTTGCCAGCGAATGTCTTAATTTGGTCTACTGTTATGTTAGGATTATACACTAAACAAAGAAAGATGATTTTTGTTATTAAGGTCTTCCAGCAAATATCGCAAGATAGACTTGTTTGATTCAAGCACATGAAAACACGCAATTGAAAATAAAGCAGTGTCAAGCTTTTCTAGCAAAAAACCTATGCTTATTGTTCATTATTGGGTCAATTTGTGAACAGTGATTTTATAGAACAGACTGTTGGAAGGAAATGAAGCACATTGGAGGTGAATATTAGCTAATGTGTAATATATAAAAAGTGACAATGTCAATGGAACAGAAAAATGGACGAATCATTCGTCACTTGGCTCACCAGTTATTAAAACCGGAAGAATGTAAGATTTTAAAGACAGCTCTAAAACATTTCCGTTATACTGGATCTGTGCCATTTTTATGTACATCTTTAAAACCACTGATCCGAACACCAGAGCATCTATTATTACTGGTAGAGTTAAGTTTCATGCTCCCAACATCACTCCAAGATGATTTCAACAAGCTCTGCAGCATACAATACGATAACTATGAAAGAGTCTTCAGTTCTTTTACACTGAACAATAAAAACCACAACCCTGAAATAATTGCTCAGGATTCCAGTGGACTTATGACAATTGTCGCTACGGGTCATGACAAGAAATTACTAATACATGAACCCATTGAATGCACTCCTTTAGAAGATATTAGAGTTGGGGAAAAACCTGTTGAGACTGAAAATAAATTTTCAGATGTGAATATTGAGAATCTACCTCCTCTACTAACTCTGCGTGAAGATACCGAATCATCCTTAGATGAAGCAGAAAATGGGAATAAGGACACACGGAAGCCTTCAGTATTTGATGTTTTAAAATCTGCCGTCAAACGATCAGACTCAAAAGCCGCACCAGAAATCTCCAAGCCAAAAACATGGAATTTTCAGGATACAATAAGGTCTCAGTCCAGGGACGTTTCTCTCTTAGATCTTGAAGCCTTGAGGAAATCTTTGGAATGTCTCCCTAGTAACAACAAGAATCAGGCATCCATGGACAAAAATGTGAATCACATTAAGAATGCAAAACTAAAAAATGTGAAAGAACATAATGTGAAACCAACATCAAGTTCAAGAACATCCACATCAGATGCCGTGGCACCTTCCGAGCTTTCAATCCCAACTCCAAGGGATGAGGATGTTAATACAAAATCTGACATTAAAAAGGTTGTGTTGTCATGGCACCCTGGTGAAAGCTTGGGATTTTCTATTCGAGGTGGTCGTGATCTTGGTACAGGAATCTACATCTCAAGCATCGATAGCGGAGGATATGCACAAAGAAAGGTATTACCAGCTTTTGTTGGAGTAATCATCTTCTCATGTGGGAGAATCCCTTTCTCCCGAAGAAGAAAGTTGTTGCCTTCTCACTTAAAAATACTTCATGCAAACTGATATTTAAGAACTGATTTATTCAGTTATAATTGTGTAAGTCTGTGGTCTTTCAGTAACATTCAGTAAATTGAAGTTCTTCATCTTTCTGTGAGTGGCAAGTTTCTTATGAAATGAATTGTCGTAAAACAAATCAAGAACATATGGTGAACTATATTTCATAAAGTCATTTATTTACTCATTATTGTCAAGAAATTAATAATTCATCGCTTGCTTTTACCTTCATGTGCATTATTAGAAGGACTTTTGCGAGAATGAATAATCAATTACAAAATCATTAAGTTGGGGTTTCAATAAAATCTTAATTAAATTGATTATTATCTGAGGGAGGTTAATGCTTAGAATGTATTCTTTCCTAGCAGACATTGCCCTTCTGTGAAATTGTGTGCAATATTAAGATTTTCACCAGAGTTTGCGTGCAAAAAAATTAGCCAACACATCAAAATGTGTGAGAATTAAAAAATCAAAGATGCACGACACCTGCGTCTATTTTCAGGGCCTTAGAGTTGGAGACAGAATCCTTCGTGTGAATAATGAAAGTTTCCGGTTTACAACGCATGAAGAAGCTGTTGCTAAAATTAGAGATAGTTATTCACTTACTCTCTATGTGTCTTCAGCCTATGCTCACAAGATGCCAGGTAAATTTCATCAAGAGCTCTTGCAAGATTTAGATAAAGAAGGACATTGGTACAGAATATCAGATGCCTGGTTTGACCAAGTCCATAATACTATGCATTTACCGTGACACCAGATGTTGAATCATTTATGAATGCATGATAAACTATTTTTCCAGAATGGATTCTCTTAAAAAGATGCAACAAATAGATTGGTTTAATCCTGAGATAAAATGTATCATCATGCTGTTATGGATGATATATTCACGATTATTGTCTCATTAATCTAATTTTGTCTAACATACAGCACGTTGACCAAGTGTTAACAGTGGAAATTGGCCCGATAGTGTCTTTTCAAACTCTTTAGACGTGTTTATTGAAAATTTGAGAGATGGGTTGATAAATTTGGTTATGAGATTGCTTTCAATTGACTTTATGTAAAAGTATTATATTGCTTTCCATACTATATATCCTAACTTCAGGTATCCGTAAACGTGTTATTTGCACGAATCGTATGCTATATAGTCTTGTTATATCGGGAAGTAAGGGATTCTGTCAGTGTCAGTGGCGGATCCAGGACATATTTTCTTCAAAATTTGGCCTGAAATTAAAAAATAAGGCCTTAGAAGGCCCAGTAATGACCAAAAGGCCCACTTTTTGGGGCCTTAAGGCCTTTCTTGGCCCAAAAATTTTTTGGGCCCAATTTTTTTTCTTGGCCCAACTAAGGGGGGGGGGGCCCAATGGCCCCCTCCCCAGATCCACCACTGAGTGTTACTGAGTGTCATACATATTATGCCTGAAAATCACTAGCCTGTCTTGTATTCAATGAATACATCGATTCATAAGAAAGGTACTCACAATATGTGCGAAAACCACACGTTAGAAGAGCTTAAATAAGTAGCAATTGATCGAATTATTTTTTTAGATTAAACTATTTAGACGTGTTCAAAAGATTTCGGTTAATGACGTCGACTTGTTACTTGAACGATTTAGACGTGTAGAGACATTGAGGTTTAACGATTTGGAAGTGGAAAACAGCACAATTAACATTATTTATTTCCAAAAAATGATCAGAATGTGGAAGAAGTTGTTGTCTGAGGAATACAATCTTAATTATAAATAATTAACAATAATCAAATGTACGACATAATATGTCAAAATTGATCTATGGAATCATTCCAGAATTTGATACTAAAATCAAAATGGTTAGAATCAGACATGCGAGGTTAATGCAAATGGGCTTTGCCTCGTCGCTCGTCGATTTAAAATTTGACTAGTCACATTTTTAATTGCCCCGTCGCTCATTTAAAACATGACTTGTTGCTATTTTTTAATTTGCCTCAAATAAGTTTTAAAACGTCCCCATTGGCCTTAAATCTCTTTCCCCAGTCATGAACGTTTATCAATTTATTAAAAATGAAAGGAAATGTTTACTTTGCGATGCACTAAATGCATATATATGATCACCTAATGTAAGGAATATCTCAACAATTATCCAGTGCTCAAAATCTATATTGGGTTTGCCTCTGGATTTTTAACAATTTGATTCGTTGTTATTCCCTAATTTGCCTCAGACAATGCAAATATCTGCCTCAAATTATGTTTGACACTTTCCATTTGATTTTCATTCCATCAAATAGGTATAAAACGCTACATATGCTGCTATCGTTGTATGAGTAACCTAAGATAATGCTTTAGCATTAAATTACAACATCTGATGATCTTGTCAAATCATACATCTGTCTTTTAACATCTAGCAGAAATACGAGATCGTAAGAATTTAAAAGAATTTGAAATTACAAAATATGTGAAAAGTGATGCATTACAAACACTCATCTACAAAATACTAATTGCGATTATTTTCAGAAGCACAGACAAATTATTAAGCAACAAAACGTGTGAACTGTGAACACTATAACGAGACAATTCAAAGTCATTAATTTTATCACGTCGAAAACGTTAACTGTACGATTCCAAATCGTAGACATGGTTATTATAAGACACGTCAATGACGTTATATTGTCCCTTCTCCATCGTTAACTCCACTTTCTACATTTTATGTCATTTATGGCGATTTTAAGAAATATTTACACGATCTTTAGAGTAGTGAATATTATTCCACGTTGTTGAATGAATTGTCTGTTTAAACTTAATTAAATAACACTAAATGCAAATTAGTACATATTTCTGGCAATTTTGGTATATAATTGCGATTAATATGAAGTATGATGGAATTATCCCCAAAATAGATTCGTGGGTATGAAGAAGAACATCTTGGGTAGAAGTCAAATTATGTAAGTTTGTAAAATATAGAATATTCTTAGCTTTTTGCTCCATTCTAACGAATGTCGCATCCCATGTTCTTACAAAACACGCCTACAGAGTTTGAAAAAACACGTCCGGGCCAATTTCCAGTGTTAACACTTGGTCATCGTGATACAGTATAAGGCATAGGTACGATTAGCTCTGCCTCTTATTCAACATTTTTTCATGTTGATATGGATATACAGTTTTGGGCTATGTGCTAAACTGTTTTATATCGTACTTCAAGTTCAATGTAGCCTTTCTTTGCCAGTAGTTTGATTTCTCTTTGAAAGAGAGACTTATCTATTTAGTAAAAACTAAACACTAGGCTTGGTCTTGTGATAAGTTCATTATGAAGCTGTTACAAAGGTGTTTTGTTTATGTTTACACTGGTAAATGAGTCTTTATCGAGGGATTTCATGTATTTATCGTTACAGGTAGAGTTGTTGTTGCCAAGGTGATGAAAAACCATCACAATAACAACAACAATAATGAGATACAAGATTCAACAACAGCAACACTCCAAGATATTACATCACAAACCCTCCCCACAGTATCTACAACAATTATTGATGACAACATATATGACATTGCTACCTCTAATAATGACCATATGCATCAGATCTCTAATATAAAAATCAAGTCTGAGGTCAAAGGCCATACTGAACAGGGGCTCACTGAAGGTCGAAGTCAAAGATCGGATAACAAGGAGGAATTTCAGGAGCGGTCAGAGGTGGAAGAGATTCAGAATGAAGAGTCAAGATTGATTGTAATTGATGCAGATGCTGATGGATACTTAGGATGCAGTATCAGAGGGTAAGACAAATATGCCATCATTTTGGTGACTTTGCTAATCTTTAATTATCCCAACGAACGAAGTTCGATAGGGATATGGTGAACCAAGCACTCCATCCGCCCGACTGTCTGTCCGGAATGTAACTTGAATACTAGTGGACAGTTTGCTTCAAAATTCGCGGAAATATGTACATTGGTAAATAGTTAATATTCAAAAAATTCTTTTCAAGATGGCCACCGTTTTAGAAATGGCGGGAATATTTGGCGAAAATCTTAAGTTTTTCATTTTACACCAAAGAAATGAATATTATTGTTTGAAATGTTGGTAGATTCACAACATCTATCTATGTCACATATATTCCGAGTTCAGCCTGACCCCCAGCGGCTGTGTATGGGGGGTCGGGAAAATAGGAATTTTTGTTATTTTGAGATCTTTCTGAAGTATAACTTTATTACACTCAAATAAAAGGAAATTTAGAGTAGATTATAAATATTGTACTGTTTTTCTGGTTCAGGACTCGTAAAAATTCAAAATGGCCACTTTATGTGGGATTTTGCAATAATTTCCCGATCTCTTCAAAGTATGACTACACGTATTATACTCAAATTAAAATTTTTTAGAAAATATCACAATTATGGTGTTTCTGATTCATGCTTCAGAAAATTTAAAATGGCTGCCGTGCAAGAATCCGCTACCGCTATTACTTACACTGGGGGGTATCGTGATGCAACAACACCGTGTTGTTGCATCAAGATGGCCAGACTTCCGGTGATAGATTTTCGTACGATATTTTGTTTCCCCAATTTAAATCCATTTCTAGGACGAGTTGCTCAATAACCATACACGTGCAGTTAGCGCACGATCTATATTTAAAGAAACTGTCATTAGTATACATGTACCATCACCAAGAAGCAATACGTTCACGGTTTTAGTTTCTCACTATTGATGCAACAACACCAAACCGAAGATGCAACAACACTCCTCTAGATTTGAGCAATGATGCAGCAACACCAATTAATCTCGAGAGGAACAGATTTTTAAATGCTACTATAGCTATTGCAACACCGTTACCCATTACCCATATTTGCGTTCTTCTCAAGGCATTCAAAATACACGTCCTGCGGGCGAAGATCCTTTATATGTATTTTCAAAAATTTATACTTTTAAATATTATAATGTACTGGACGTTGTTCTATAACATAGTTCAATCGCCTTTAACATGCCAAGCTTTAGTAACCCAATCTATTTTCATAAACCACTGTTCCATAGCTTGATGACCCTGACTCTAGTTAGTATCTACCCTTTGCATTCGTTTGACTTCACTTCTTAAAAGAGAGCTTCGTCTTCACTCTTTCAAACTAAAATAAACCTGTGAACTCACCGCGCCAATCAGTGTTCCTCGGCCAAATTTGACCGACGTTCTATATATGGTCATTCCTTCTGACGTCATCGTTGAGCTCGGAATTGACCAATGACATGCGCATATTTAATTAGCACGCATTTGGCGTATGTTTCTTCAAGCTCGCAGACTGATGGAAGAAAGGTCAGCGCGTAGGTCAGGAGTGATTTATTACACAAACTGTCACCGGTACCTGTCGTGGGGGCGGGGCTACTAAACTGTAATATGGTCTCTACTAGGCAGAGTGTAGTTTAACTAGACTCTGCGCGCAGGGTAGTTAGTATCATTCAAAATGGTGGATAAACATCTTTCATTCTCGGCTAAACATGACGAGCTATTGGAAATTATCTGTCATCCATCTGTGGAACAGTGATAAACTAGTAGATGTACGTTACCACTGTTTATCAAATTATAACTAAAACAATTTAACTGTGACATTCGTGAGCTTATGTTGATGGGATGATTGCTTCATCTATGATATAATATGATATGATTCTTTATTTCCTCCACTTTGGAGAGCCAACGTGTAAAAACGTCTAATTGACTTTATTGGAGAGGCCGTTTAGTTACACGTTTAATGGAAATCTTGCACGACGCACATGTAGAATTATTGCTCTCTTTGGATTCCTTCTCTCCGACTGAGTAAAAAGGTAAACAATAGTGATAAGATTAAGGGCCCAAAAAGGTAAATAGATAGGGGTACAGTTATCCCAGATATCCCGGGCCCTCGGGAAATATCATATTGTCTCTCGGAATAAAACCAATATTGAATCCCTCTCAGTAAATAACCTTTATATAATAGCATTGTATAACTGCAATATCATTAAACCAACACTCATCCTATACATCTCTTGAGAACGATGTACAACTCCTGGATAGCGTAAACTCCTGAGCAGCGTATACAACTCTTCAACTTGATATATGACATCATACTTTGGGTGGGATAACAAAGGATATACAATATACAATTGTAGACCTCTCTTGAGGTCAACTGGCAAAATTGTATGCCAATACTGTAATCTTTGAAAGTTCGGAGGTCGAGGTCAACAGTACTCTCAGGGTTTACTGTTGAGGTATACACTTTGGCCAGTTGACCGAATAGAGACGTTAACAATTGTTTGTTAGTCCGAAGAATATAATAATTTGAAGGATATAATATACAATTGTAGACCTCTCTAAAGGTCAACTGGCAAAATTGTATACCGATACTGTAAACCTTGAAAGTACTATTGATGAAGACCAGAGGTCGAGGACACTTTTGCCAGTTGACCGAAAAGAGAGGTTAACAATTGTTCTGTTAGTCCAAATAATATAATAATTGGACGAATATATAATCGAATATCACGTTGATAAGTAAAGGTATCATATTTTAGCAAAAAATCCCCAAACCGTCGAATACTTGAATTTTTTACACAACTTATTTTTTCAAAATTAAAAAAATTTCAACATTAAAAAAACAATTTTTCAAAAATAGCGTTCAACAGTACCTAGTAGTGGTCAACAGTTTACAATTGTTGACCTCCCAAGAGGTCAACCGGCAAAATTGTATACCGAGACTGTAAACCGAAAAACTACTGTTGACAGAGACCGAAGGTCGAGGTTTACAGTCGAGGTATATGATTTTGACGGTTGATCTAATGGAGAGGTCTACAATTGTTTTGTTAGTCCGAGTAAACTAATACACATATAGACGACAATCACCAATCGGCATGGCTTCATTTCACAACCTTTTCTCCGAACCACGTTAGCAATATTTTTTAGAAAATCTGGAGACAGTGCAAGTAGCTTAACTCTGTATTTGGTACATCACGGCGTACTCGTTAGTGAATTAATGTTAATTTTAAGTTTCTATTTGTATTTTTACTATACTTGTCGCCTAGTAAAGTCATTTTCATCAACGTATACAAAATGTCCGTCTTCCATGTTTTTTGTGACGTCATGAAACTTTTTTTCAGAAGTAGCGGTCAACAGTACCTAGTAGCGGTCAACAGTACATAATTTTGACCGCTAATCAACCAATCATAATCGAGTATTTCAGTTGAGGTACTAACAATACATTTTGTTGACCGCTCATCAACCAATCAGAATTGAGTATTTCAATTAAGGTACTAACATGACTAACAACACAAAATGACTGATATCTGTTGTCTTTCCAAAATTATATTAGTTATTTGTAAACAATTTCCATACGGTAAATCAAGGGCATTTAGTTTTGAAAATGTATAATCTTTATTTTTCAGATACAATATCAATGAGATTGCCTCCCGGGGATTCAGTACTTTATTTAGTTTGCCTTGTATATCCTTTTAACTTTGATATAGACAAAGAAACCAAACAAAATACGTTTCGTTCATGGACCACTGACTCACGCGTTTTATTCATGTCCCGACCTACATTTTGTACACCTGTAAACAGAACATAAAACAGTTTCTCTTGTTGTTCAATGATACATTATACATGTATTGGCGTTTTTGCATCAGCACATTGGTGTTGTTGCATCATCGATAAGAAACAGAGTGGTGTTGTTGCATCAATAGTGAGGAATTAAAACCACGAATTTATCGCTTCTTGATGATGCTACATGTATACCAATGACAGTTTTTTAAAATATAGATCATGCGCTAACTGCATGTGTATGATTATTGAGCAACTCGTCCTAGAAATGGGTGTAAATTGGGAAAACAAAACATCGTATGAAAATCTATCACCGGAAGTCTGGCCATCTTGATGCAACAACACGGTGTTGTTGCATCACGATACCCCCCAGTGACTTAGAGATCTCTTCAAAGTATGGTTACACTATACTACATTGATCTCAAATATTGTATTGAATTGTGCCTTTGAAACTCCTCAGTGGTTACCCAAATGCTTAATTGGAAATTCTAATATATCTCTGATGTATCACTTTTAATATCTGCCAATAGAGTCTTTTCCATATAGCTTGGAAATCTTGTAGAATCTCGTTTTTAATGAGATTTTAGGAGATATGCATATTTAACCATTAAAGACCAACATTTCCTTCCTTTTGATGGCATATTTGAATTCTGTGTGTAATTTTGTATCAAAACAACTTTGATTTGTACAGTTTTTACCTTAATTCAAATTCTAAAGATTTTCAATTTTTCTGAAAACGGTCGGGCCAAATCCCCATTGAAACAATGTTGAAAAACCTTTAAAAGTTCATTTACTCTTAAAGGGATCTCAATTTTAATGTGAAATCACAATCCACATGTCAATAAGATCATATAGTTAGATTCCGATGGTGTTTTTAGTGCATTATACCGACGTGCATTGTGCCGAAAGGCGTTGTACCGAATGCCATAATATACCCTGCGTGTAGAGTCTAGTTAAACTACAGACTAAAGACGAAGCTCTCATTTAAGAAGTGAGGTCAAACGAATGCAACGGGTAGCCATAATACTGACGCACATTGTAAAGTTTTCCTGCGTGTATCTATCTGCGGTGTAACTTTTAAAAGACAATGCAAGCGCAACTTAATTGATAGACAAATTAGCGACCGAACACGTACTTAAAGTTTATTTGGAGTAAAATATCAGACAGTTTTTCAGTTTTTTGATACATGATATTCATTAATTAGAAATGACGAAAATCTTTACAAACGAGAGAACATCTATTTTGAGACTTGCTGCCCATTATCCCCATACCATTGGAGCAGAACTACTAAGCGCAGCCATAAGAAGAGCAACAAACATACAAGGAATTAAACTGAATGATGGCCTGGATACAGAAGTAAAGACAACACAGTTTGCTGATGACACTACACTACTTCTCCAAGATGAAACATCGATAAAGCCAGCTATAAAATTACTCGAGAAGTTTGGAGAGACATCAGGTCTATGCATCAACAAAGAAAAGACAGAAATAGCCATAATTGGTGAAAAAACAAATCAACGTGAAATAGAAACCCTGTGTGAATCGTTGAACTTAAAATTAGAAAAAAGAAAAATTAAACTCTTAGGTATAAACATTCCTATGAATGGGGATAAAATAGAAGACATTAATTATCAAGGAGCTTTGGAAAAAATTGAAGCCCAAATCAAAATGTGGAAGCAAAGAATGATTACACCGATAGGGAAAATTCATGTAATCAAATCACTAATGATCTCTCAATTAACCTTTCTGCTAGCAGTTTTACCCCTTCCATCAGATGCATATCTTAAAGATGTTGAAACAAAACTATACAAGTTTATATGGAATGGCAAAAGAGATAAAATTTCAAGAAAAATATTACAGTTAGAACTGATCAAAGGAGGACTAGAAATGGTAAACCTAAAAGCCTTTGCCAAAAATGCAAAGGTTAAATGGTTAGGAAAATATTTCAATACAGATGACCAAGGTAAATGGAAAACTTTATGGAAAATGAAGCTAAAAAACTATGATAATAAGGGAAAATGGAATTGTAATGCTAAGGACCCAAAAACACTAGAAGACAAGGTAAACATTACAAGCATAGATGAAATACTAAAAATATGGTGTGAGCTACACTACAAAGCAGCAAATGAACTTGTCACGAAGGAAGAAATAAAACATCAAATTATATGGAATAACAGCTGCATTCTGAACAGAAAAGAAACTATAAACAACAATGAATGGGAATCTAAGGGAATAAGGCATATACACCAGTTATATAAAGAGAACAAATTATTAAGATTCCAAGAACTGGAAACCAAGTATAATTTAGCTCACCAAACATTCCTAGACTATAACAAAATTGTACTATGTGTACCATTATCATGGAGACAAAAAATGGTGGAAGGAGGAGAAATTCGTACAAACTGGAAGCCACTCAGAGAACAATTGCCAAACATCTCAAATAAAAGCACTTATAGGATGTTTAAAAGACAGATAAAAATACAACCAATAAAAGCAAAAGACAAGTGGCTTAGGGTGCTAAATTTAAATGAGGATAACTATAAAGAATGGGATGAAATATACACCACTTATAAAAGGATAACAGAAAACGCGAAACTTAGTTACTTCCAGTTCAGATTATTACACAAAACAATTTACTTCAATAAAATGCTGAACAAAATGAATATAGAGGGAAAAAAGACGCCAATGTGTACAATACGCAATGAGAACCATATAGATAGCAACGAACATGGATTCCTAGAATGTACAGCCACAGAGGACTTCTTGAGAACGTGCTATGAGGAAGCTGGTGAAAACATACCAGAAAATAAAGACATTATTTTTGGATACAGTAGAGAAAAAAGACAACAAAATAAGCTACTGATCCATATGAAACATTTCATATACTTAAGAAAATTAGGAGACAAAAGACCAGAACTAGGTCCTTTTAAAACATACCTCCAGAGTCAAAAAGAAGAAGAAAAATACATAGCGAAGAAAAACAACAGAATGGAACAACATGAGACACTATGGAATATCTGTAGCAGACTCTTGCGTTAATATCATCAATTTATACAAAGTGACAAAAATCATCAATCTTCCTTTCTCTCTCTCCCTCTCCTTCTACAGTAAACAACATTAATAACCTGTAAAAAATAATATGTGAAAATAAAGATTTATTTAAAAAAAAGTATTTTGAGACTAGAACAACCTGTCATTATAGAGATAGAAAAGCCGCCCATTCGTCTGTCTGTTTGTCCGTCTTTTTATTCGGAAAACAACTCAATAGTTTATAGGAATACCCCTTATGGCCAGAGGACGTCTGATTTAGAACAATCTTCGAAAATGGAAGCGCAGTTAAAAAAAAGTTGCCGCCACAATTCTAACATTTATACCGTGTTGTCTAGCCTTTAATTCAAGGAACCTTTCTCGAGGGGAGAAAAATGGGATAAAATTGTATAAGAAAATACAGTTAATTGAATTGAAATTAAATGTAGGCCTAACGCATTGTGTAAAAGATGATGAAATATTTTCACGAATTGACAACATTACGTACGATTTGAAATACCTAGCCACATATACAACGCACCATTGGAAAGTTTCTCTTGTCTTCTTTAATCTCCTTTAGTAACAGAAGTGAATCAACTGTTACGCATTGAACTTTATAAGATGACAAAACACTTTTTGCTGACTGAGAATGTTACATATGATTTGAAATAGCGAGCCACATGTACATCAAACCATTGGAAAGCTTGTTTAGTGTTCTTTAATCTCATTCATAACAAAATCGAATCAAATGTTCAGTTAGTGTTAAGTGTTACGCACAGAATTTTAATAATAAATCACGAAAAAATCTTCGCAAGCTCACTGGGGGTATCGTGATGCAACGACACCGTTGCATCACGTGATTTTTCGAATAACGCGCCATCACACTGGTGATCCGCTCGATTACGCTGGTTACCGAAACGGTTCGTTTTGGTAACAAAATGTCGGAACGTCGAAGGTACGATTTTTCTTTTTTCCTTATTTCACGCGTTGTAGGCAGAATCCCAACGACGTTTTTTCTCACAAACGTATATCAGCATCATATGCTTTAGAAAATGTACATGTTTGCGAAAAATAGCTCCGAAGACAACAGAATCGTCGATTTAATTCCTCACTTAAGTTACATAAACGGTTTGGGTTAAAAGTGTAGATCTTAACTGTTTTTCGAAAAACCGTTTATGTAACTTAAGTGAGGAATTAAATCGACGATTCTGTTGTCTTCTGAACTATTTGTTCGCAAATATGTACATTTTCTTAAAAATATGATACTGGTGCATGTTTGTGTTAAAAATGTCGTGGGAATGGCTGCCTACACCGTGTGAAATAAGGAAAAAAGAAAAATCGTACCTTCGATGTTCCGACATTTTGTTACCAAAACGAACCGTTTCGGTAACCAGCGTAATCGAGTGGATCACCAGTGCATCAGAGACCAAGGCGTGATTTCATCGTGTGCTCATTGCGATTACATGTTTCTTACGTAAACAGGATACAGCACCGGGAAGACGACCTTGATTCACAGACGAGTTGTTTTATTCATATTTCACAACATTAGTTTTGTACTTTAATGTTACAGAAATATTTATAAATAAATAATAAATAAACTAGAAAACAAATGAAGCGGTACATGACTGGCATTACAAAAGCGAATGTTAAATTATAAATCGATATGCAGCGTTACATTAACATGTGTAAAGCAGTTTTATCTTATATCAAAAACTGTTATAAATAATTGTTAAACTAGGAAAGTTTATCTTGAACAGTTGAGTATTTTAAAAAACTATTTGAACAGTCATTTCCAGATTATTCATGATTCCCACGATTCAATATCCACCCCTGGTATACGCAGCTGACGAAATGGACCGGTACGTGTCAAAAGCTGGACCGGTTCGGGTTAACGGTTTTATTTGAATTTAAAACTGCCATAACTTGCTCAATATTGACTTTTTTAGTTTCTAAGTTGAAATATATGATGTCTCTGAATGATTTTAGGTTCCCTAAATTTTTACAGATTTTTAAACGGAACAAATTCTCGAAAGAAGACCAAAAATAGCATTTAGAGATTTTTGTTCCGTTTAAAAATCTGTAAAAATTTGGGGTACTTAAAATCATTCGGATGGATCATATATTCCAAATTAGACACGAAGAAGTCAATAAGGTAATGGAAAATTAACTGAGTTGAAGCAAAAACTATAATGAGGGTTTTAAAAATATTAATTAGATGAAAATAAATACGATTTCGGGTGTAAAAACAGCATTCTCTTAGGAATGGTTTTAACTTTCTAATTATGATAAATGTTTTTCGAGCACTGCTCGGATTTTTTCTGACTGGATCGGCCCACATAATCGACTCGAGAGAAAAATGTTTTTTTTCACTTTTCGTTTGGTTATTATTTTCCCTGTCGTCTGAGAGTATGGATTATTTTTATGAGAATATGTATTTGTTATCTACACATTTTAGAACAGATGAATATTCGGCAAAAAACCATTCAGCGTATTTATTCAAAAAAGATCAGAACTATACGGTGACGCATCAGCTGTACGGTTACGCTTCCTTAGATTTTATGAAGTGCTCTAAGCTTACTGTTCGAACAAGAGATAAAGAAGCGTCAGATCTACATTTAAGATGGCGGACAGGAAGTATTAATTTCGATATTTTTAGTTTTCATGGAATTAACTATTTGAAAGTTGACGTAATGCTTTGGTATCATTTGAACTAAACCAGACTTTTCTCATATGACTAACAAAGATAGCCTACACAGCCATCTTTACCCCATGCAAGATATTGCATCTTTCATCCTAAAAAGTCACACGTGCAAGATGAGATTTACTTGTGACATCCCTTGTTTTAAAACATCAATAACATAGCAACAAGAGAGTTTTTGGTTTCATGATCTTTACCGTATCATACATTTCCAGTAACCTTCCATTAAGCGGTGGAAGATATCGTTGAACTGTAGCGCCCATGCGCTATATATGAACAAATGATCATACTCCAGAATTTCCATTTCATACAATCTTAGTCTCATTTAGTTCATCAAAGCATAGCGTCACCGTACAGCTGGTGCGTCACCGTACAAATTTGATCTTTTTTAAATATACATAATGCATGGTTGTTCGCTGAATCTTCGCCCATTCTAAAATGTGTAGTCAACAAACACATATTCTCATAAAAATAATCCATACTCTCAGACGGCAGGGAAAATAATAACCAAACGAAATGTGAAAAAACAACCTTTTTTCACTTGGGTCGATTATGTGGGCCGATTCACTCAGAAAAAATCCGAACAGTGCTCGTAAAACGTTTATCATAATCAGTAAGTTAAAACCATTTCTAAGAGAATGCTGTTTTTATTTCACATGAAATCGTATTAGTTTTCATCAAATTAATTTTTTTAAACCCTTGTCATAGTTTTTGCTTCAAAGCAGTTAATTTGCGTTACCGTACAGAAAACTGTACTCCGCTATTTTTTGACGCTGTACGGTGACGCCTGCTTACGCGATGGTAAGGCGTGGTATACCAAGGGTGATATCACTGATAATTAATCTAAACAAATACTAATTAACTGTCTGAACCAAGAAGGTGAGCTGTTGATCATGAAGTCTAGGTTTTAGATTTTTTAGATACTATATTTTTTGCTTTGAAGTGCTCTTTTCTTTATTGTCTTGAAATGTGCATTTAAAGTGAGCGATTTTTAAAAAGCGGGCCCGATTTTGGGATAAAAATCAAATTCTGAATCTGATTCAAACTGAATAAATGCATTTCCACACATTCATTAAGTCTGATTTTACATTAGATGATACATTACCGGAAATCAATGGTTGAACCATCCCTCCCTGCACGATGACTCTTGATTGAAAACTGCTGCCACCTTATCTAAAACCCTCTTTAAATCCTTACCATTGAAAAAGTTTTTATTAAAACATAATTTATTTCATGAAAATCTACCCATATCATGGATGCTACAGTACATGTGTTACTTTGATGTTTTCTCAGAATAATTTCCATCGATAACTTGATAGAGGAAAATATCATTCCTAATTTCAAATTAGAAACCAAAAGGCAAATATAATAAGATTGTTACACCCCACCCCGCCCCTACACACAGTGACTTCATAAACACAACTTTGTTGGTCATCATGCCACTTCGGATGTCCTTCAAGCAGATGTTATTTTGAATCTCAATTGTACCTGAGACTTATAGAATATCTATTTATTTTGCATGTTGCATGCTTAGGATCGAAATAATCAGTACCAACTGGACAAAAGATTAAATGCTGAAAAGAAGCTCCATGGAGAAATTGACCAATAGCAAGTGGATACGCTGGCAAATTCCAATTGTCGTTATTGAGCTTGGAAAGAAGAAATGTAGACTGATGATTTGGGCTCGAGGTTCTCACCAGGAATTCTTTAGACCCCTGATTTTTAGCGGTATTGTGACGACTTTTTGCGGTATCTTGATATCGATTATTTCAACCTTCGTTTTTTCGGCGTGAACTTTGACAATGATTTGAAAAATGCGTATTTCCTTGACATACATATTCCGTCACACAAAAAGACAGGCGTGACTTCAATTCCTTCGGCAAATGTGTGACAAATACGCAAATTGCGGGACAGTTGGACGGCCTGTGATTACTACAAACATTGAACAAGAAACAAAGTCAATTGTAATTTATACATGTAGAACAGTACGCCCTATCAATTATATGATGATTTCGTTAGTGATCAAGGGGAGATTTCTTTCAGATACTTCTCTATAGATTGTCTCTTCTTGCAGATCTTGTCGTTGATGTCTCAATAGAGTCCATCTCATGTTCACATACAAAAATATATGATTCATAATTGATGTTCCAGTAATTATTTAACTTTTATATGAATGTAAAATAAAATCAGTCAAAGTGAACACAGTTAGGATTAGCTGGAAGTATTCATATTGAGAGGTGTTCATACTTCATATTGAGAGGTGTTCATACTTCATATTGAGAGGTGTTCATACTTCATATTGAGAGGTGTTCATACTTCATATTGAGAGGTGATCATACTTCATATTGAGAGGTGATCATTTGAGAGGTGTTGGCATTGATAGGTGTTCACTCGGACAGGTGTTCGAATAAATATTATAGTTTGATTAAGATGTGTTCACTTTGAGATGTGTACACATCAAAATGTTCCATAATAAGAGAAACAATATATCAAAGTGTTCATTTAAAATAGTTGTTCACATACTAATGTTTTACTGTAAATTATGTTTATTAACTTCAGAGGAATAGACTTTGGACTGGATGTAATCATCTCCCACATAGATTACGATTCCCCTGCATGGAGGGCTGGTATAAAGAAAAGAGACATTATTCTTGAGGTAAATCTTTTTTATCTATTATATTTATTTTGTTTTAATTAATTATTGGCTGAAATGTAGTGTTTTTTTATTGATCCAAGTGAAACAGTTTGTAATTGGAACACCTTATAAGGGAATGGGTTTTTAAACTCTTGCAGCATGTTAATGAACTTCTATTAGTGGAACACCTCACAAGGGAACAGGTTTTTAAACTCTTGCAGCCTACTGCACCATGTTAATGAACTTCTATCAGTGGAACACCTCACAAGTGGAACACTTTTTGTTTTTGTGGTCCAAGGGTGTTTTACTCATACAGGTTCTACTGTGCTTTTATCTCTATTGCATAAACCACAGAAATGAAAGTAAATAATACCAACATTTTTCTCAAATATATTATCTAAATGATTTTGATTTCCACGTTTAGATGAATGATAAAGATGTCTGCACTATGAAACACCTAGATGTTGTAACCCTTGCAACTTCAGAGCCACAGTTGAAATTACTTGTCAGATCAGGTGTAAAGAAAGGCAAACCTGGTAAGAACCTTTCATTTGTTTTACTAACCTTTGGAAATTATGTTTAATAGAAGCGAAATATCCTCTGGCATAAGCCACACCTAATTCTAGTTATCCCCCTGATGTACATTGAAGTCTATGTATGAAGTATATCATTAACTTCGCGGTGAATAAATATTGTAGAAAGAGGGAAAATACAGAGATTTAACCTCAAAATGTGTGATTTTTGGCATCCTAGCCTTGAATAATAGAATAATCTTTCATGTGGTTTAAATGTTGACCTTGCATGTTTGATAATCCCAGGTTAAGATTAAGCAGAACAAAGTGGACAATAGGATCAATGAGGAAGATAATAATACATTGGTATGAAATCCTCCTTCTTATTGAAAAGAACTGCTAAGTTTAATTTTCTAATTGATATATATTTCAGCTGTTATAAAACGTCCACTCTCAAAGGACATTGAGCCCAAGCCAGATGTAACAGAGGGAACACTGGAAGCTTTAGTTCCTGAGAGAAGCTCCCCACCATTGTCACCACCCAAGATGAGGAGACTACAATCTATAGGGTAAGATAAAGTTGAAATATGCTTATGTAAATGTTTGATCCATTTAATTTACTGTGTACATGTAATTTCATTTTATGCTTCAATCAATGTTAAATCTCTTATGATTTAGTACATCATGATATCTGCCTAACATACAGATTCATCAAGTCTTGTTTTATGTATACAGTAAGCAATGAATAAGTTCTTAAAAAAGAAATTAAAAATTCATCTCAGCTTACTCTATTATCACATTTTTAGGTCAGCTTCTGAATCCACTGAACATCCAAATGAGACCTCTACTCCTCAGCTTTCTAAACGAAGGAAGGCGCCAGCTCCACCAAATACATCTCCTTGGCAACCACCAATTGCCTCATCCCCACCTACAGAACCATCAGGATGCTCCCCACCCACCCAAAAGACAAAAGTGATGAAAGTTGGTGTAACCAAACAAGACCTGCTGAGGCACCCTCTCTTGAGTAAAAAAGAAAATAACTCAGAAAAGGACACTTCTGGAACATCAAGCATTGATAATGATACAGTATTAGAGTCAGTTGACCAGGACACTCCAAGGAAATTGTTATCAGGCACAATTCGCTTAAATCTAAACAATGACGTTAAAAGTAATCTAAGCTCGAGTAAAATCAGTTCTAGCAAACAACATGTCCGTAATTTGTTTGATCAAAAATTATTGATAGAAACGCCAAATATTAAAAATACCAGGTCAAAATCATTGCCAAATAATTTTGATACACCTGTATCTCCTTGTACAGATATGGGTGAGATATACATCGATAAGAAATGTGTGCCATTGAATATTGAAATCTCACCTTCTCATCATGCCAACAAACCTCCAGAGCCACTTATTGATGAACCTGAAAAACTTGATAGACCCAATAATGCCATTAAGTCAATTCCAAATGCTAAGATGGTACTAGATAGCAAAATAGCACCACTGCTATCCCCTTCTATCAAACCCACTGTAAATAAGACCAGGGCAATGAAACCATTTATCCAAAGTAATAAAAATTATGTCCGTAAAGCTCCATTAAAATCTAACACTAAGGCAGCTCTTCCATTAGACACAAAAATGGCAGGATTTGTCTCAAAAATGCCAAAATCTGCAGATAACACACCATCTTGCACAGAAAATGGTATTGAATTGATCTCAGCTAAAGGAATAGATAGTGTGGCATTGTCAATTTATAATGGCTCTAATGAGGATGAGGATTGGAAAATATAACATGTACAAGCTTTTTTGTACAGTATCTGTATTAAAATTGAGTGTGCCTTTTTTTGAGTGTACTGTAATAATATTGTGTATGGAATGATTTTTATTACTTCAGTATGATTTAAAATATATGTTACTGCATGGTATACTGAGTAATCAAATGTACAATTTTTTGTGTATGTTGTTGTTTTAGATTATTTATTTTGTAGTTAAAACACTGGTGATCCACTCGATTACTCTGGAAGAGTTTCGGTAACAAAATGTCGGAATGTCAAAGGTATGATTTCTCTTTTTTCCTTATTTCACACGTTGTAGCCAGAATTCCCCCGACATTTCTATCACAAACGTGTATCGGCATCATATGATTAAGAAAATGTACACATTTGCGAACAAATAGTTCAGAAGACAGCGGAATCGTCGATTCAGTTCCTCACTTAAATTACATAAACGGTATTTCGAAAAACAGTCAAGATCTGCACTTTTAACCCCTACCGTTTATGTAACTTAAGTGAGGAATTAAATCGACGATTTTGTTGTCTTCTGAGCTATTTTGTCGCAATAATGTACATTTTCTAAAACATATGATACTGATACACGTTTGTGTGAAAAAATGTCATGGGGATTCTGCCTACCGCTCGTGAAAAAATAAGGAAAAAAGAAAAATCATACCGTCGACGTTCCGACATTTTGTTACCAAAACGAACCGTTTCGGTAACCAGCGTAATCGAGCGGATCACCAGTGTAAAAGATATCTATTTATTTAATAGGAGGTTTACAAGGTTTGTGCATCTAGTATTGTAAATTTCATGTAAGATAGGTCATATGAGTTACATCTATATTTATACAGTTTATTATGATCTGAAGAAAGGTGCTACAGCTTGGAGAAATATATAAAAATAAATATACAAAAATCTTAATTGAATTTTCAGAATCTATTTATTTCACTTGGTAATTGGATGTGTATTATATATAATCAACATTAAATCACATTAATCATTTGTATAATACATTATTTATTTGACAGAGTAAGTCTGATAGGTGAATATTTAAGCTTAAATTCCAAAGTTTAAACTTTGGTAAATGTAGACAAGTGTAAAATTTAAATATTTTTAAAGAGATACCTGTATAGTGTACTAGAAAACATGTGAAGTTAAAACACATATTTAAGATGGATTCCTATATACACGGGGTACCATCGAATAATTTTGGCAACGTACCGGAGAACGACATTTTACTAAGAAATGGCAATAATTTAGCACAATATATTTTTTAACTAGAGTTCTATTTTGATTTTGACAAAAGTAAGTATTCCATGCAATAACTATTTCATTCATGAGTTTGTAGGAATTCTGTTGGAACCCAGTTCTGATCAAGTACGAAGTTATTGAAATCGGCGCAGACGGACTTTACTCCGAAAGATAGCTTTTCGATCATAACTTTTCACAACATTTAAGTATAGACTTTTGAAAAAAGTACAGAATAGTCCTTATACTTTTGAATAATTCTGTTATTTCTGATTCACACGACTCTGATTTGTTTAATTAAAAAAAAAGTTTTAAAAATATTACTTAGGAACGTAACCGGAGCTGGGAACGTAACCGGAGCAGATCAGTTGAATTATTTAATCAAAAAAATTTAAATATATGATTTAAAGCACATATACTAATTTAAAAACATACGGGATTGTTCGAATGCGTATTTATTACATTTTATTTAAAGAAAAAAATGTATCCATTGTGAAAAGTTAAATTTGGTAGTTACCATGCATAAGTGCACTTACCTTAGAAAGGCTATCAAACATACAGTCGGGGGCATAAAGAATTACAAAACCTATGGAAATTACATGTTGTCGCATATGTAATAAATTCTTACCTCAGTGTATTCAGTGCTCTATTTTCTCCGTCATAGTAAGTCCAGATATTGTGGAATTTGTGTCCATAATGACAAATAAGAACTTAAAAATTTGATGTGGAATTCACATGTTAATGCCGACTCTTCAAATGTTGAGGTGATTTTGGAGCCAGATTACGCCGCAATGTGGGTTGGCTCCCAGAATGCAACATGACACGTGTCAGCTTTCAAAATGCCATTCCGCCGTTTTGAAATACGTCACGAATAAATAAGGTTACTTGATGTTGCATTCTGGGAGTCAATCCTCCTTGGATCACAAACATGGCGATTCATGAAAACATTAGTCCGATTTGGTAGGGATTTATCCATCATTTGCAGGTATGAGGCTTTGGATTCATTTATTGTGCTACTTAAAGTGGATGGGAATTATTTTTCTACCACTTGGGAGAGTTTGAGACATGAAACTTAGAATTTAGCTCATTGTGACAACTTTTGAGGGTTGAGATTTATTTTTGTCCCCCACTTTAGAACAATCATTGTATGGAGAATGAAGTGATTAAATGTAGTAAGCAAATAATTCCATTTGATTTCACCCATTGTATTTGTTCAGCGAACTATTAGAACCCACTCTGTTATACTATGTCAAGAAAATGGACTTAGTGATATGGAAGTACGATCCTTTAAAACAAAGGAATATCTGGACAGACACAAAAGGATTACCCACGGAAAAGTTGTATTTGAATGTCCCCATTGTGGAAAAACATGGAAGAAAAGGGCAAACATGATCAATCACATTAAAAAAAATCACTTAATTTATTAACTCATGAAAAAATAACTATTTTATGGCATCACTTTTGTATAAGGCCTATTTGCAATTAGCGATGCGACTGATGACTGCCTCTTCTTTGTTTGACAGAACTTTGTACTATACATGTATCTCCTTGTGTTACTTCCCAGCTTCCCACTGAAGCAATAACTATCAGTGAATTTTTTGATACTCTAAAATATAAGTGCAAAAAATATATCTTTAGAAAATTTATATGTTTTGCCATGCATTGATTTTCCTGTAAGTGAAGGGTAGTAATGCTCATTTTAACATTCATATGTGTTTGTAAATAATATATATGCTTTAAATCATATATTTTATTTTTTTAAATTATATAATTCAACTGATCTGCTCCGGTTACGTTCCCAGCTCCGGTTACGTTCCTAAGTAATATTTTTAAAACTTTTTTTTAATTAAACAAATCAGAGTCGTGTGAATCAGAAATAACAGAATTATTCAATAGTATAGGGACTATTCTGTACTTTTTTCAAAAGTCTATACTTAAATGTTGTAAAAAGTTATAATCGAAAAACCATCTTTCGGAGTAAAGTCCGACTGCGCCGATTTCAATAACTTCGTACTTGATCAGAACTGGGTTCCAACAGAATTCCTACAAACTCATGAATGAAATAGCCATTGCATGGAATACTTACTTTTGTCAAAATCAAAGTAGAACTCTAGTTAAAAAATATATTGTGCCAAATTATTGCCATTTCTTAGTAAAATGTCGTTCTCCGGTACGTTGCCAAAATTATTCGATGGTACCCCGTGATATAAGATGAACACCTTAGAAAGATAGAGAAAAAACATAAATACACATGAAAAAGCCATGTTTACCATTAGCTATAATTCTTATCTTAAATAATCCTAAAATATATGACAGCCCTCCATCCATTTGAAATTCTTTCAAATTCATTCGAAATAAAATCCATTTTTGGAAGGGGCTATGTACAGAGGTTATTTGCATCAAGGGTTTTTATTATGTCACCACCAAAAAGTGATGACATATTGTTATGGTCTCTGTTTTTTGTGACGATGCTTGGTGGTTGGCGTCTGTAACAAATTTGGTTGGCATCTGTAACAAATTCTTTACTTCCAATAACTTAACAAATACTGTTGAGACTGACTTCAGTTTTTTTCAAAATCATCTACAAGTTTCCAGAAGTTCAAATCTGACTTTAGATTTAAGATTTGACCTTCAATGACCTTTTCAAGGTCAAAAAAGGTTTATGATTGGTGGGTGGCGTCTGTAACAAATTCTTACAACTTTCAATAACTTAACAAATACTGTTTAGACCGACTTAAATTTTTTTCAAAATTATCTAGAAGTTTTCAGAAGTTCAAAGCTGATATAAGATTCCTTCAATGACCTTTAGAAGGTCAAAAGGGTTAAAAAGGTCAAAAAGGTATTTTTTCAACTAGCTTCAAATTGATTAAATGTTTTCTTCAAAATCATCTACGAGTTCTCAGAAGTTCAAATCTGACTAAGGATTGAGATTTGACCATCAATGACCTTCTCAAGGTCAAAAAATGTCAAAAAGGTATATTTTCAACTTGCTTGAAATTGGCTTTATTTTTTTTCAAAATCATCTACAAGTTCTCGAAAATTCAAATCTGACTTTAGATTTGAGATCTGACCTGGTAAAAAAGGTCTTAAAGTGCGCGCCAATGTTAAAACTGCACAGGCGCAGCGCTCTCGCTAACCTATATAAAGAGATTACAAGGTACAGGCTTCAGGTACAGGTAAGCCAGGAAGGTGAACAATCTTCGACCCGTGTTGATTTCCCGTATAATCGTAACCAGGCAAGTTTCCCTACAAGTTTCACCATTGAAATTGAAAATTACTATTAGATATACTTTGTAGATGTTATTTATGAAGCTATTAAATGTATGCATCAATCACATGGCTCATTTTGAACATTAAATAAAAAGTATATGTGTTTTGTTTCCCAGGGAATTGTATTCCCATGTAGTACACACATAACACTGGCCCCTTGGGTGGGCCCAGAAAAAAAAATTGGGCCCAAAAAAAAATTTGGGCCAATAAAGGCCTTAATGCCCCCAAAAGTCGGCCTTTTTGGTCATTACTGGGCCTTTTAAGGCCTTATTTTTTAAATTCAGGCCAAATTTTGAAGAAAATGGGCCTCAAAATTTTTAAATTTGGGCCCACTTTTGTGTTTTAGGGGCCCAAAATTTTTTTTCGCGCAAGCGCGGACGTTTTTTTCTCTGACCTGAAATTTGGGCCCCCCCTTGTTGGTTCCCAGATCCGCCCCTGCATAAATAGTGTACATTATGTAGTACTTGAATAGCCTGGTTTATATAATATTGAAGAGCATGCTGATTGTACACACGAGTACATGCATGAAGGCCTAATATTGATATTGCAAACTTAATAATTTCACAATATGACACAAATGGTTCATCTCATCAAATGTGCAAATATGAAGTTTGCAATCCATTCAGGTCATGATTTTTTCATCATTTTTTCCCTACAAAATGGCCATAGAAAAATGCTCCAAAAACATCTTTTACACTTATCAAATATCATAAAACTTTGCAAAACCAAAGATTGTTGTATTATATTTCATTATTTAGTATCATATTTGGATAAGATGTAGGGATGCGTAGGATTCAAATGGATTTTTATAGACACAAAAATACTTCCTGGTTTGGAATCTACACCTCTACACTTCATGATTGAATTATGAGCCTAATAAGTGGCCAATACATCAATACAATGCCGAATATAGGTCAACAAGATACTAGTGTGCATATAAATGAAATAATAAAAGCAGTATACTCATTTTGAAAAATCAGATGAATTAATTTTTTTTCATGGGGAGATCATAATGGCAAGCGAATTACTTCCTTTAGGTTCTTTGTTACTAAGTTGATTTCAAAGTAAGTTAGTTACTAAGTTAACAACTAAGTTAGTTACTAAGTTACTAAGTTCCTTTCGAAGGTCACTGAAGGTCAAAACTAAGGTCATATATGAGTTCCTGAGAACTTGTAGATGATTCTAAAAATAAGTTAAATGGTCAATTTAGAGCAAGTTGAAATTTGGTCTTATAAAATTTCAAAATTCGACCTTTTTCAGTTTTTGAGTTCTAATATCTCTGTTCTAATTTTGTTGCAAAATTTTAATAGATAGTCAATTGCTAATACAGGTAGAACCTTTAGAGGAATATATATCCTGACTTTAATCCAAAAGCACAGGGTGTTCAAAAAACGCAACCCAAAGAAATCGCTATATCTTGAAAAATACTGGTTCAATTATGTTCATATTTTCAGGAAATAAAGAAGAGACTGTGTATGTATAGCCCCTTTTGTTAGTTAGTTGTAAAACATGATGTCTTGGACACTTGCTCAAAAGACAGCTGTACTAGCAAAATACAGAACACCCTGTATTGACTTGTAGTCATCAACTTTGAGAACTTAGAAAACACAGTTTGAGAGTCAGTTTGATGACCTTGACCTTTGACCTTGCAAATTTTACTTTTTAGACCTCAGTAGGTCTTTTATGATTAAATACACCTAAATTTGAATCCAGAAAATCAATTTGAACAATCAACTTTTTTGACCTTTTGGAGGTCAAACAAAGGTCAAATTTGCACTCCTGAGAACTTGTAGATGTTTTAAAAAAAATGTTTGGTCAATTTAGAGCAAGCTGAAATTTGGTCTTGAAAATTTTCAAATTTGACCTTTTTCAGTTTTTGGGTTCTAATATCTCAAAACTGATGCAAAATCTTAATAGATAGTCAATTGCTAATATTTGTTGAACATTTAGATGAATATATATCTTGACTTTCATCCAAAAATATTGATTTATAGTTTCCAACTTAGAAAACAGTTTGTGTTTTTAGTTTGATGATGGATGACCTTGACCTTTGACCTTACACATTTTACTTTTTTGGACCTCAGTAGGTCTTTTGTGATTAAATATACCTAAATTTGAATCAAGAGAATCAATTTGAAAAATCAACTTTTTGACCTTTCAGAGGTCACTGAAGGTCAACCAAAGGTCAAAATTAAGGTCAGATTTGAACTTCTGTGAACTTGTAGATGGTTTTTAAACTGCTAAAAGGTCATTAGCGGTTCAGAGCATTTTAATAGCCTGAAAACCCGTAGACAAGATTTTAAAGAAGCAATATTAGGACAGAAAATCCAAAATGGCCGCCTTAACATTTACCCAGAATGCCCAAAACCTAATCAGTTTGAAATTTGTATACTAAGAATCATTCCTTCAAATATTAAATTGATCTGTGAAATCATTAGCCTGAAAACGTGAAGACAAGACTTTACAGAATAGATCTTAGGATGGAAAATCCAAAATGGCCACCTAGACATTTACCAAGAATGCCCAAAACCTAATCAGTTTAATATTTGCATACTATGAATCATTCCTAAACATTTTTAATTGATCTGTGAAACGATTAGCCTGAAAACATGTAGACAAGACTTTACAGACACGGTTTTAGGACAGAAAATCCAAAATGGCCGCCTCAACATTTACCCAGAACACCTTAATCTTAATCAGTTGAAGTTTACCACACTAAGAATCATCCCTAAAACAGATGGACAGACAGACGGACACGCCTAGGCCGACAATATGGCCCCACACTATGTGGTGGGGACATAAAAAGGTGTTAAAAAAGGAAGAATAAATAAATAAAGAATAATAATATCTATAAAATTAATAGGAGGCCCCCTTTGGGGCCTCTTAATAATTTGCTTCATACATTTGCTCTATGTAGTTCAAAATTATATTACACAATCCACTGGCTTTGATATAAAGCTTTTTTCAGAAAATATCCAAGCTTGAAAAAAGTGCTCACCTTAGCAAGCAGTATGACAAGTTCTAAATTGAAAAGGTGCTTTCTATTTGCAAGCTTCAATTATTACAGAAAGAGGGTTTTATTTATATGCAACGAGAACTTGTTATACCATAAGCCTAAATTGTAATAAAGCAATCAGCCTATCAAAGGGTTAAAGTGACTAATATACACAGGTTTCACTGTACTGTGTGACAAATGATCAAAAATCAGACAAACCATAACATATTATTAGGTCATAAATGATACATAAAATTGTATTTTTCAGTTACACAGATTGAGTAAAAACACACAGGGGTGTAATAAACATCCAATAAATGCTTTATAAACACCCCCTGGACTTCATCATAATCTCATCTCTTTCTCATTATACTCAAGATTACAAAACAACAACAGATTATCAACATTCAAAATCAAATTAATGAATAAATTTGTCAGTGTAAAAAGATTCAGCAGATAAGTGCCAGGATTGTTATTGGTACAAGTACTTACAGAGAAATACAAAAATAATTATAAGTATAAGTACAAAAATATTAAAATTAAATTGAGCAAACCAGCACACAACTATGTGACTGAATTAAAAAATATGGAAGCAAAAATATTCAATCAGGGAAAATTGTTTCTTGATAGTATTGACTAGTATAACATGGATATGAGACTTCATTATCACACTCTAGCTAGTCACATTTCAAAATTGCACCATGGTTAGGGTTGAATTGTGATGCAATTTGTAACATTTACAAAATGCTTTAAGAAGCGCTGGAACGGATCCTAATACATGCACATGAATCCAGGTGGAAATGTTCAAAATTTGTGATCATATATAGTTGTATACACAATGTCAATAATACATTCAAAATCCAAAGTTTGACATCCAGACATAGAACAGATATTTTCCATGGTCATTCATGTAACTTTAACAATTTGAATCAAGAGTAAATTACATGTAGAGTATTACAGATTTGAAGTGCTAGAAGAATCAGATAAAGCAAGCAACTTCTAAAATTGTTTCAATATTTTGGGCTCACATCATCTGTTATCATAAGTCCTCCCTAAAATTGGCAAAATTCATACTTTATTTATGTGGATATTCACATTTATCATTCAGGAGAATTTACACTTTTGCACTATTCTACTATAATCACACTTCAAAAATTCATCACTTATAGACACAATAGCACTAGTTTACATTTCAAAAGTACTGTTTATATTTAGTAATTTAGTTCATAGAAAACACATTTTGTGTAAGAAATATCACCAAAATTATTCACTAATTTATTTGTGTTATCATCAATGGAGTAGTGTCATAAAACAGTGTACAATAATAAAACAGCATACTCTCAAAATTTAGAAAAAAGTTGATTTTTTTTATATTGAGTTGCCCCACACTTTAAAAATCAATACAAATGGCCAATAATTTACATTTTATTAGTCCATATTAGTCAGAATTTTGTCATTTAAAACGCCCCAGAACGCTTAAAATGCAATATCATTTTCAAATTTTCTTTCCCCCCTCAAAGCTTGATCGCCTCGCTCACTCATGGCGTACACTCACAAAATACCCACACTATGCCACTGATCATGGTGCATTCATAACTTTATGTCATAACCTCAATAAGCAAAGTTGCAATTATGGGGCACCAGTTTCACAGAAATTTGAGTATTTCATTTGATGGATATTTCTGTCATGGAACAGTATGACGTATAACAAGAAGGGATTCACTTGGATTTGGCATAATATTCAGGGATTTTAGCCCTTAACAAGATTTTACTTTGATATATGATAATAACAATGATAAGAAATATCCAAAAAACATTGGTGTACTTATAGAATGGCTGTCTCAAATTCAACCCAACAAGTCCCTTCCGGTTACAAACGATTCAATAGTAAAAGCTGTTGGTGTCGGTGATATGCAGCGATGTACAATACATACACCAAACTGGTTTCACCTTGTAATTCAAATAGACTCCTTTGGTGAATGTAGCTTTTATTCCTAAACTACACTTAGTATCATACCTTTCAAGTTACAATCAAATCATGATTTTTCACTTGGCACACAGAAACTTTTTTGGGGAGTTCTATCCATTGATATCAGACTTACATGACCCTCAACTTGAAAGTATGAGCTTACATTTATTTAAATCCAAGTGCCTCCATGTGACCACTAGGGCCTTGTAAACATAGTCCTCCCATGATGTGTAGCCGATTCTTAAACATAATGTATGCACATGAACAATGTGCAGATGGAATATCTGTCAACTCACTCCAGCTATCTGTGTCAAGGTCATATGCCTCTACAGTTGTCAACGGTTTTCCCTGATTGCCTGGAAAAAATCCACGGCAGAGTTAAACTTGAGTATTAAATATAAGCCGTTGTCTAATTCTCCATAGATGCACGACTGTGCTCTATTCAATCTGCTTCCGGGAATCTATGTACATGTATTGTGTTGTATTATGACGTTACACCTGGGAATGGCGAAAATAACAGTAAGTTTGGTTATTTCATTGACTTCAATCCCCAATTCTCTTATGACAATGTTTTCATTTCTATGTTTGAATCAGAATAAATAATGATAGGCCATTCAATATGGTGAAATTCTACACTCATTGGACAACTCGTGCTATCCAACTTGTACTGACTTTCACCATATTGAATGGCCTTTCATTATTTATTCCTTAAGTAGAGAAGGAATAGGTAAGGAATGTTGTTATACATAAAATTCAATAATCATCTTAGTAAAAATAGGATGATATTAATTTCTTGAAATATTACTATTCTGGGTGACATTCTGATACTGGTTGATTTTTATAATACAAATCCTTGAATAACTGGTGGTAGTTATACTATTTCTCAACTAAAATAAAGTATACCATTTTTTGCATTTCCAGAAAATATGATACATGTGCTTAATCACTTAATGAATTGGGTTACATGCGTTTTATTGCAAAATATATGATATGCCATCTATAATCAATCACAGTGAGTAGCTTACCTAGGCCCCCAGCACATATCACTTTGTTACCCATATATGCTATAGCAAAGTCCCCTCTAGCTGTGGGTATAGATTTACCAACTTTCCATTCCTCTGAAATTACAATACACAAATGTACAAGGTGTTCAACAAGCTATCATGACCAGCACAATGCTATGGCAAAGTCCTAACTGTTCAATCTTCTGATGATCATAGTGATTAAGAGCAGTATAACAATGTAGATGTATTTTACTTTTCTCAATATAGAGCTATCACATTAATATGCAACATCCTTCATTGGCATAGACTTATTGAGAACATATCACTGAAATGTATAAAGTTTACACAAAGAACATAACAAAATTGGCTAAATACCATTTTTCAAATCAAATGCCTCACAAACATCAGAAAACCCTTCCTGAGCCTTCTTCTTGAGGCCTCCCATGCTGAACATATGGGTATCTGAAGTTGTGTACAAAGCAAACACTCTTTTGCTAGGGATGGCAGGAAGTTCTCGCCATTTGTTTGTCTCAAAGTTGAACACTTCAAATGCTGTAGTTGGCAGTTTACCCTGTCTTCCCCCTGCAAAATATGAACTTCATTTAGTAATACCCTGTCTTCCCCCTGCAAAATACAAACTTCATTTAGTTTTAACCTACAACGTATAGTTTACTTTCCTCAAAAATATTGATGATAAAAAGCAATCACATACAATATGTAGCAATCAGACCTACATTTGTTTTGATTTTCAGTTTACTTATAAAACAGTCAGATATCCAAGACAACTATGTATCCAAGCTTCTTGACCACCCTTTTAGGATGCAGAAGTTTGTATGTCATCATGTAGCCCCCTCTAGGCCTCATAGTAGAGAGGGTTGTTCTGATGACAGTTGATGTAGGAGGGTAGTATCAGTGAATGGGCTATTGAGTAAGTTCCACTACTTTCTTGCCCCTCCATTTAAATAAAACATACAGTTATAACACACAGTTCCATGAATGGCTGGTCTTCCAAACATGTATCATATGAGTTTATGTTTTCCTTTGGCAGTATGCAATACTGTTTTGAATGCAGAATCTGCAGTATTGTTCTCAAATAAATTTGACTGTTTGGCTATTTGTAACTACAGAGATGGCAGTAAATCATGAAAACTGAATTCAAAATATTTCATAATTCTTACCAATAACATACAGATCTTTCTCATCATTTAGAAGAAATGAAAATGTTGCATATCTAGCAGTAGGCATGGATGGCATACTCTTCCACTTGTTGGTTTCTATGTTATAACTCAACAAGAAATCTCTAGGGTTTGTATCTAGTGCCATTCCACCCAAAACAAGAACCTGGCCATCTAAAAAAACAGTAATGACATTAGATACATATAAAAGTTCAAATCAATACAGAATGTAAGTTTAATTTTCAAAGAAATTTAACATGGGTATGACAGACGTTACCGACAGACATAAAAAAACCTTGACCAACATTAAATTGCAAAACTAAAATGTGTGATAATGTGTTTAGAAGATTTTCTTTAATATTATAATCTTAAATGCTATCCTGTTTTTCACTAATGATCATATCTCACTAAGGTGGGTCTATCACGGATTATTAAATCACTCATAAGTTCATTCTTTACAAGGTTGTGGTTCACTGACCTTTGACTACTGCAGATATGCCTAACAAATGTTCAATCATTGGTTCTTTTACTGTCCATTTTTTTTCTTTAATATTATATGCTTCAACACAATCTAAAGGTTGCTGAGTTTCTGCTACGCCCCCAAACACTATAATGTTATCTCCAACCACCGCTGCAGCTGCTCCAGCTCGTTTAGTAGGCATATCAGCCAACCTTGACCAGTGCCTCTTACCAGGATCATACATTTCAAAGCATGGTAAAGGGACTCCTTTTGCATCACAGCCTCCCACAACATATAAGCAGCCATTGCATTCTACAGGTGAAGAGAAGACACGTTTCGTTGGCATGCCTTTAAGACTTTCCCATCTGAAGCTGGGTCCTTTAGCTTTGGCCTCAGCCATATTGATAAAAGAAGGGCTGAAAAGATAATGCGGAGCAGTTAATTTATCTTTCAGATTTTAGCTCTGAAACCATGCATGCTGAAACAGTGAATCAGTAAAATAATGCATGCTCAAAAAATCATAATACACATACATACAGAGAACTAAGGAATACCATAGGCGTCAGAATGGGGGGGGGGGGGGGGGGGGGTGGGTGCGTTGGGTGCGAACGATTCTATATCAGACAATAACTATTTATGGTCCTTAGAAACGCTCAGACTGCACCAAATAACATCTTCAATGACAAAAATTTTCACGGGGAGTATGCCCCCAGACCCCCAGATGCGTGGCCTACACCATCACTTGCCTAGCCATCTATATTTTCTGGAAAACCCACCCCCTTTTTCAAATACGGTGCGCACTTCTGTTTGTTTTGGGTTTCAGATATCATGGTTTTAGGTATCATGCAAAAACATTGACTTTTGCACATCGGTGGCATTGTGCCGTTTTAATAAATCTCACACCTTAGTTGTGTATCCGTTAAAAAATACCAGATTTCACCATACAGTGCACCTATACATTTAGCGATTTATTTGTATACTTTCTCATAAAGGATAAATATTGCAGTTTTGTTGAATTTTCTCTCTCCCCTCTCCCTCCATTTTTTTCGATCACAGAGCGTGGGTATATGTGCTAAATTGCCACATTAAAGATGCATTATACCATAGGTTTCCATCCCAGACAATCAATGATGTCCTATTGTTATTGCTCATATAATATCTCAGATACCATGGATATATCTTGAGAATAACCTTTAGGTACATTGCCGAAATATTGAAACAATCAACAGAACAACCAACCTCCAGAATTAAACACAATCAATGATGCAGATGCGAGTAGGTAGTTACCAATTTCACCACCAGGTGGCTCGTTCGGGTCAGATAGCACGGCGAGTATAGTAGAGAGTTCCCTTTAACTTTAATTACATCTGTTTTAGTGGTTCAATTTTCATATAAAAATTATGTATCTAATACTTCTATGAATGTTCATCTCTCTGGTAGTAACGTACAAAGTTGGACATCCTACGAAACGTCAAAAAGAAAAATAAATATCTCTGAGAAAGAAAATCAACAACTTATGTATCTAATAGTTATGCAAATTAAAAAATGTCCAGTAAAGGAAAATGTCATTTGTCGATTACAAGAAAAGATATTTCACTTTTTGTGACTTTGTAACATGGGGTCTATGAGGATTCAACCCGAACTAGAAATCACATTTTCAAAACAAATTAAATTTTCAAAGTTGATAAACAATTTTCGAAACCATATTTCTTGATGTACTTTTACATGTAGATTTCAAATATGACATCACTTTGACTGAATTTTGAATATTTAATGACGTAAATCAAGATAATTTTTACTCGCATTTAGTCCTCGGCTAGTGAGGGGACCCCACTGAGTCACACAAGCACCCACAAGCGCCTTGAACCAGGCAGCCAATCAGGTTCATGATAAACAAATTCAACGACCAATCAGATGACAGGAGGACTTTCTTGGTATATTCAAACCTCAGATTGAATTAATTTCCGCGAAAATAATTAGATCGGCCAGCACAATCGCAAAATTTATACTGAAAGAGGGGGATTTGGGACTTTTTCTATAGTAAGTAGATGGATGCATATGTGGTGAAACTCAATATGCAAAAAAAGTCCAGAGGGGTCTCGATTATGCTATCCTATGGCATAGAGCCTCTTTAAGATTATTTTTTCTTTATTTTTTGAAAGGATTGAAGTTTTTATAGCACTTGAAATGTTTAATTTTTTCAATGTCCGTCATTCACCATGTTCGTTTTTACATCCATAGAGCAATAACGTCCTTAATTATTTCGTGAATATATCTTACGAATGTGAGATAATTCGGAAGTTCAAGATGTAAATATTCCACTCCATTGAAGTTTAAAACTGGCTGCCGGTATGTACATCATTTTACAATGAACGATAAAATAATCAGTTCACGTAAACTTTTTTGTAATTCTTGTAAACGATTTTTGTTATTTTTGTTCGAAAATAGGGAGGTGTAATTTAATTTGGTAGTCTGTTAACGTTTTTTCGTATTTCCTTAACTGGCAATACGCTCTTCACGTGGAGCCTTTCATCCAATTTTTCCAGAAATCGTTTGAAAGAAATATGTTCCGAGAAATCAACATATAATTAAGCCTACTTTTTAAATTGTAATGTATATCCACAAAGACAAATGTTGCACCGTACAACAGAGAAATTGAATGTTTTATTAGGTAAGTATCCATTAACAAGCACAGGTTAATAATAAGTGATGGTAATGATTTTAGGATATTATACTCTGAAATTGCTCAGAATGCACCGAATGATGTTCAATTTTCGAAATTTTCTGTGTAGTTTCAATATAATAATCTGATAAAACGTATAAACACCGATTTAGTTTTAATCGAAAAGAACTATTTAAAGTCCTTGAAAACGCTCAGATTGCACCAAATAACATTTTCAAAAAAAATTTCCAGAGGGAGCATGTCCCCCGGATCCCCCAAGATGTGCGTCCTTCGGCCATGCACGTATTTCCCACGCCACCTACATTTTCTGGAAAACACACCCCAGTATCAAATATGATACTCCAAGGAAATTCTTCTAAAATGCCTTAAAAATGTTTTATGAGGATTACAAAATGCCACATCCCTATTTGAAGCATGTTTAAGGTCATATATGGAAAGCATTGCTGCTGTTTAACATGGCCTAGGGAGACACACCAACTATTACTCTGGTGTAAAACTGACTTTAATTTTGGCCAAACACTAAATTTTGAAATGCCTGTAATTTTTTCACATTTGTGAATTGAACCATGATACTTGGCAAATCAATGTAACTTTGGATGTGACCGTGACAATGTAATATACTGTAGTGCTGCAAGGCCTGGCATGACCGTGACAATGTTATATAGTTCTGCAAGGCCTGGCATGACAAGTTCAGGTATGAGAGTGGTAATGTAGAAATTTACGATTTGGACTGCTATAACCGTGACAATGTGTATTGCAAAGCCTGGCACGACCGTGGCAATGTAATATAGTACTGCAAGGCCTGGCATGGCCGTGACAATGTAATATAGTATTGCAAGGCTTGGTATGACCGCCGTGGCAATAGTATTCCAAGTTTGGGTATGAGAGTGGTAATTTATGATTGCTATAAGTGACCGTGACAATGTGTATTTGGAAACATGGCAAGACCGTGACAATGTATTATGGGATCGCAAAGCCTGGTATGACCGTGACAATGTAATATAGTATTGCAAGGCCAGGTATGAGGGTGGCAATGTAGAAATTTAGGCTCAGTCCTACTATAACCGTTATAATGTATTGCAATGACTAGTAAATATGTATGACATTAATGCCAGGAATATCCTTAACAATTTTAAGTGATCGTCATTACAATTAAACAGTTTAATACTTTGATCATGGTGTTTAGGCTTAACTACCTTAATCATGTCAAAATCAAAATTACTACCATACATTAATTACATTTGCTTATAAACCACAATAAAGGCTACGGTCGCGCCAGGCTTCCACGATAACACTTCCAGGGTCATGACAGGCCTTGCAATACAGTGCGTATCAAAAAAAAAGCAACAGATTGTTATCTTGAAAAAGCACAAAACCAGTGATAACAGCATTGATATCATTCAATGCACCATAAAGCTATGTGTCTCCTCTTTACAATGATATATCATTCATTGATATTTGGTCATGGTTTGGTGAGTAATCATTCCATTTGCAAAGTGGGCCAACATTAGCTTCGGGCCAAGTTATAAACATTGCAAAAGTTAGTGTATGGAGCCCGATGCAATATTGGACGAAAACATAAAACCAATGCTGACTGCATCCTTTTAATTCAATGTACCAAAAAGCCAAATTACTCCTCTTTGCAATGGAATATCATTCATTTACAGGGAGTCATCTCTGGCCGAATAATCATTAATTTTGCAAAGTTGGGCAAAATTCAGCTCGGACCCAAGTTTTAAACATTGCAAGAGTCAGGAATTGTGAGCACAGATGCTCCTGAGATAGCTCCAAAAGAAAAAGTCACAACAATTTAAGTCAGGGGAACTTCCATTGGCACTTAGCCCTTGCACTGATTTCTTCAATATCTAAAACTTGGCGCAGAGCAGATTTTGACCCACTGTGCAAATGGAAGGATTTCTCACCCAACCATTACCACATGTGAATGAATGACATATCATTGCAAAAGGGAGAGACATGGCTTTATGGTACATTAAATGAAATTGATGTAGTCATCACTAGTTTTGTGATTTTACGAGATAACTACTTGTTGCGTTTTTTTTGATACACCCTGTATAATACATCATTGTCACGGTTATACCAGCCTGTCACGGTTATACCAGGCTTACACGATAACACTACCACGGTCATGGCAGGATCCTTGCGCTACTTGAAAACACTGATTAACATGGCGACGGTTGTGGCAGGCGTAAGTCTTGCAATAAATAACATGTGGGCATGTGTATATTTCTTTGCTTTTTTCAGGAAAGTATCATTACATTGTCTTCTTTTAGAATATCTGGTAGGAGTTCAATGGGAACTCCAGGAAATTCTGATATTTCACACTTTCTATTTTTCCAAATTTTCTTTCAAAATTTCCAGACAACCCAGGAGGTACCATTGAAACATCCCTGAAAATTTCAGATGAATCCCTCAAATGGTTTGGCTGAAAACCTGTAGACAAGTCTTGAAAGTGAAGATTTTAGGACGAAAAATCCAAAATGGCCACCTTAAGATTTACCTGTAGACCCGGGGGGCTCACTGTATATAAACCTTGACGGGGATCCTCGGCGCACATGGGGTACCTTTTTGGACATTTGGTATGGCAATGGACCCAAATTTTAGGATGTGGTATGAGAATGCCCCCTCATTAAACTTTTGATGGATGGAAATGGTCAGATTTTTCAACTTTCTGGTATGAGAATGGTCATGGAAAATGTGTTATCTCACAATTATGGTATGGAATTGGTCTAGTAGTTACACATATTCTAATATGAGGTTGTTTTGGTTCGTTTTCCTCAAAGATCGCCTTCTTCTTGGGACCTTCTTCAGTTTAAATAAATAGCTTTTTTCCCAGGAAATATTCTACTTTGGACCAGTCATGGCATTGGTATGGCATTGGTCCTATATTTTGACATTTGGTATGGCATTGGTTTCATATTTAGGCCTTTGGGATGGCTTTTGGGCAAAATATTGGTTGGTGTGGGAACACATTCAAATTTGACATTTTGGTATGGGAATATATTGATATCTGAGGGTTCAGCCTAGGACCCCTGACAAATTTTGTACACAGTGAACAGTGGGCCTGTAGGCAAGTCTTGAAAGTGAAGATTTTAGGATGGAAAATCCAAAATGGCCACCTTAAGATTTACCCAGAATGCCCAAAAACTAATCAGTTCTTGACGTTGATATATAGAAACATCCCTGAAAATTTCAGATGAATCCCTCAAATGGTTTGGCTGGAAACCTGTAGACAAGTCTTGAAAGTGAAGATTTTAGGACGGAAAATCCAAAATGGCCACCTTAAGATTTACCCAGAATGCCCAAAAGTAATCAGTTCTTGACGTTGATATGTAGAAACATCCCTGAAAATTTCAGATGAATCTCTCAAATGGTTTGGCTGGAAACCTGTAGACAAGTCTTGAAAGTGAAGATATTAGGGCGGAAAATCCAAAATGGCCACCTTAAGATTTACCCAGAATGCCCAAAAACTAATCAGTTCTTGACGTTGATATGTAGAAACATCCCTGAAAATTTCAGACGAATCCCTCAAATGGTTTGGCTGGAAACCTGTAGACAAGTCTTGAAAGTGAAGATTTTAGGACGGAAAATCCAAAATGGCCACCTTAAGATTTACCCAGATTGCCCAAAAACTAATCAGTTCTTGACGTTGATATGTAGAAACATCCCTGAAAATTTCAGATGAATCCCTCAAATGGTTTGGCTGGAAACCTGTAGACAAGTCTTGAAAGTGAAGATTTTAGGACGGAAAATCCAAAATGGCCACCTTAAGATTTACCCAGAATGCCCAAAAACTAATCAGTTCTTGACGTTGATATGTAGAAACATCCCTGAAAATTTCAGATGAATCCCTCAAATGGTTTGGCTGGAAACCTGTAGACAAGCTGAAAAGTGAGACGCCGCCCACCGCCCGCCCGTCAAGCTGACTACAATATCGTACCTTTTGTTAGGTACGATAAAAAATAAGCAATCAAATGACTACATGTTTATTGCAACAGTATATAAAAAAATAGAAACATATGTACTTGTCCTAACTTTTGTATATTTCAGATAGTTATGTATAATGTGCAGTAAAGCAGTGACCTTTTGTAATTTAGGGAGTTTCAGCCATGTTCATTTTTCCAAAAATAACATGGCGGAGAAGCATCAAAATATAAGAGGGCACAGCTATGATAGCTAAACTACAAAACAAACCAAAATATACAAAAGTTAGGACATGTATAAATGTTTCTATTTTTACATATACTGCTTCAATATGGTCCTTTGATTGCTTATTTTTTAAATTCAAAGTAATAACGAAAGAATGTGATGTAACCACGTGTCTACTTACCAGCTTGTTCTATGTCATCCATCGGACTAGGTTACATTGTGGAACGCAGCCAAACAGGACACTGAAGGCAACAGCATATCGATCTTGATCTTAGCCAAATTTTTGGAAATTTAGATTGTCCATTTTGCAAGCTCACGTGACTGACACGTGTCTGATCACGTGACTAGTTACTGTATCGATCATGTGACTTAATGACGTATCACCCAACCATGTCTTCAAGGAAAACAGAAGTAAATATTTTGGAAAATGTTTTCCGAGCATTTGCTACTGATTATAGAAGGCCCAATTACGCAACGAACGAAACTGCTAAATTGTATTCCGTGCCTAACAGGCTCAGTACGCAATGAAAGAAAGACTGCCTCCTAAATGAAAACACTACACATAAGGTGGTGAAAAACAACGAACTAAAGTTGAAAGATCGCAACGTTCGCTACTTTGTTCAATTCCGGAATTCTCCAAGGGGCTGCAAATGGGAAATTATTTAGATTTTATAACCTCAGAATTATAGGCCCCGGGAACATGTATAAAATAGTGAGTCGACATACTGCCTTCAGTGTCGTGTTTGGCTGAGTTCCACAATGTAACCTAGTCCGATGGATGACATAGAACAAGCTGGTAAGTAGACACATGGTTACATCAAATTCTTTTGTTATTTTAACCATATGAACTGGTTCACAGAATAAAAAAAATGAGTGTACAGTACTGTGTAGGCCGGGGGTAAAATGCTCCTCCCCTTTATTGTAGAATGAAAACGTTAAAGAGAATCAAAGGGATAAAGAGACTGCTATGAATTTAACAACATTGACTGCTACTTACCAGAGGACAAATATGATATTTACGTTTATAGCCTAAATCGTTTGAACTAGAGATTGAACAGAAAAACATAAATATTTGTAAAATTTAAGTTGCTCTCGTTGAAGTCTCGCACATGACGAGATCTCATGAAAGAATTACACATATTTATAGATGTCACTTTAGGCTCTTGCTTTAGGTAAATATCAATCAAGAGTTCTGCACACTAATAGTTTTTCCAGGTAATGATTACTCATATTTCATTCATTTATGCTTTATTTTTTTCAATGAAGATTATGTCATGAAAATTCCATTAGACTTCAGAAATCATCTAGATCTATATATAGATCTACAAAAAAAGGTTATATATATTTTGCAAGTGGATCCAAGAGACCAAGTAATATTATTTTGCAGGGGTGGCATGATGCACACATTTCAATTTTGTATATAGTGAATTCCCAGCGATTGATTTCAGTACAGTAAAACTGTCATAATGAACACTGAAGATCTGTGCCCAGTGAACATTATATGAGTCTACTCTATTGAACACCTGTGTATAGAGAACACCAATTCCCATGCAGCCATGCAGTGATTTCACTGCAGTACAGTAAAACTGTCATAATGAACATCTCTTTAGTGAAGATCTGTGCCCAGCGAACATATGAGTCTACTCTATTGAACACCTGTGTGTAAGCGAACACCAATTCCCAGCCAGTGATTTCAGTAACTTTTAGAGGGAATTGTACTTACAGTAAAACATGTCTAATCCGAGGGACCAGCTAAAAGCGTTCGGATTAGGAGGTGTTCACATTTTGAGGTTTTGCATTTGCAAGATTTTGGATTTTGAAGAAATTGGAACAAATTCTCAATAAATATTTAGAGTTCTTTTGACTACATAGCTTTATGGCATTAAAATGACATGAAAATCATAATGTTCAGATTAGATAGGTTAATTTTTCAAATATGACTGTTCACTGTTCAAATTGGGAGGTGTTCATATTTCAAGGTTTTTTAACATTTGAGTCAATGGGAGGGAAAACAGGACCAAAAATGTTCAAATTGGGAGGTGTTCAGATAAGCCAAGTGTTCAGATATACAGGTTTTACTGTACTACAATTGTTTCCAATCTTTTGGAGGAAAGTGTACATCATTCCAGAGAAATAACAGGTGACACACTACCATGGGAACTGGTCATTTCAGATGTTCCCACGCCTTACGTCCAGAAGAGGTCATTTCCCAGGATTATAGATGAACCCTTGGCCAAACACAAAAAAATGGATCTCATGCACTGCCCTGTCAACCCTCACGCATTAGGCATGATTGTCACGCATTTGCTAGAGAAAGAGAAATCACGCATCAATTTAGCGTGTATGATCAAATATCACGCAAATCACGCATTCTGTCGATATTTTTAAAAATCGTTTTTTGTGAAATGCCGAAACGGTAAAATATCGAACGGTGAAAAAAAGCGAATGCACTCTGTTCGGTCTTTGCACGCGATTGACGTTTATGTCACACTTTTTGTTCAAAATATGTGTATATATTACGCATTTGTTTCGAAAAAAAGTCTATATTTTACAAACTAACATAACTTCTTCGTAGATGTTCTTATTCATACCCACGAATCTATTTTGGGGATCATTCAATCATACTCCATAGTAGACGCAATTACAGGCCTGTCAACTGTCCCGCAATTTGCGTATTTGTCACGCATTTGCTGAAGAATTTGAAGTCATGTCAGTTTTTTTTGCGTGACAGAAAATGTCACGCAAATACACATTTTACCTGGTAATTGTCAAGCAAAAATATTTCTGTAGAAAAATTACTGAAAAAGTTTGGCGAAACAGCAATAATACCACGGGGTACCATCGAATAATTTTGGCAACGTACCGGAGAACGACATTTTACTAAGAAATGGCAATAATTTAGCACAATATATTTTTTAACTAGAGTTCTACTTTGATTTTGACAAAAGAAAGTATTCCATGCAATGGCTATTTACAACATTTAAGTATAGACTTTTGAAAAAAGTACAGAATAGTCCTTATACTATTGAATAATTCTGTTATTTCTGATTCACACGACTCTGATTTGTTTAATTAAAAACAAGTTTTAAAAATATTACTTGGGAACGTAACCGGAGCAGATCAGTTGCATTATATAATTTAAAAAAATAAAATATATGATTTAAAGCATATATATTATTTACAAACACATATGAATGTTAAAATGAGCATTTATTACCCTTCACTTACAGGAAAATCAATGCATGGCAAAACATATAAATTTTCTAAAGATATATTTTTTGCACTTATATTTTAGAGTATCAAAAAATTCACTGATAGTTATTGCACTCACTCAAACATCTTACGTTTATATGGAGGGGGGGGGGGTTAGGTGAAGAATTTCAGAAAGCATATGTTGATTCGATTTGGTCGAGCACATGACAAGTACTTAACACACCTACGCTATATACAGTTCGTTGTATCCTAACTTTTTTAATAATCTAGCATTTAAATGCTTTTATTTCCTCTGAAAAAGAGAAGTTGTCTTAGAAGTATAATACATGTATGTATAAACAGTATATATATACGAAATTAGTATAACAGAGTGGGTTCTAATAGTTCGCTGAACAAATACAATGGGTGAAATCAAATGGAATTATTTGCTTACTACATTTAATCACTTCATTCTCCATACAATGATTGTTCTAGGTTTGATAGCCTTTCTAAGGTAAGTGCACTTATGCATGGTAAATATCAAATTTAATTTTTCACAATGGATACATTTTTTTCTTTAAATAAAATGTATTAAATACGCATTCGAACAATCCCGTTGTTTTTAAATTAGCATATGTGCTTTAAATCATATATTTTAATTTTTTGATTAAATAATTCAACTGATCTGCTCCGGTTACGTTCCCAGCTCCGGTTACGTTCCTAAGTAATATTTTTAAAACTTTTTTTTTAATTAAACAAATCAGAGTCGTGTGAATCAGAAATAACAGAATTATTCAAAAGTATAAGGACTATTCTGTACTTTTTTCAAAAGTCTATACTTAAATGTTGTGAATAGTTATAATCGAAAAACCATCTTTCGGAGTAAAGTCCGTCTGCGCCGATTTCAATAACTTCGTACTTGATCAGAACTGGATTCCAACAGAATTCCTACAAACTCATGAATGAAATAGTTATTGCATGGAATACTTACTTTTGTCAAAATCAAAATAGAACTCTAGTTAAAAAATATATTGTGCTAAATTATTGCCATTTTTTAGTAAAATGTCGTTCTCCGGTACGTTGCCAAAATTATTCGATGGTACCCCGTGAATACGAATGCCGAAAAAAACGTACGCATTTCGTTCAGACTTTTCACGCGAATCACGTATATGTCACGCATTCCGTTCAAAAATAGAAATCATGCATAAATTTAGCGTGTATGATCAAATGTCACGCAAATCACGCATTATGTTGATATTTTTGGAAATCGTTTTTTACAAAATGGCGATAGAGTAAAAATCCGTACTGCAAAAAGCGAACACATTCCGTTTGGTCTTTGCACGCGATTGCCGTTAATGTCACGCATTTGGTCCGAAATATGTGTATATATCGCACATTCGTTTCGAACATATTCACACAAGTCACTCATGTTAGATGGTTGACAGCCCTGCATAAATGATCGTAAATGTAGAAAGCAGAGTTAACGATGCTATGGAGAAGGGACAATATAACAACATGGACGTGTCTTATAATCACCAGGTTAACTATTGGGAATTGTACAATTAACGTTTTAGACATGTTAAAATTAATGACTTTTTTTTCTTTTCTTTTTTTTTGATAAAATTTATTTCAGTTTAACATAATTATTTACAGGTATGGTACAAAGATGAGGTTTCAAATTCATAAAGAGTATTTAAGTTACTCACACATTTTTCAATATACCATTTGTGAATAGATAACTTTGCTATCAGTATATTTTTGTAATTCTTTACTTTACCTATTCCATATATTTGATTGGCAGTTATATTTGGGAAATGTTTAGTCCAAAATTCAGCAACTGCTTTGCATTTAACAAAATGATGCTCTAAATTATCTATTTCATCACAGCTTGTACATTTGCTTGAATTTAAAATACCATATCTATGCAGTAAAAGATTACATGGATATAGCACTATGCCATAGCACTCATTCTCAGCTAATGGCAATTGAACATTTTTTACTTACCAATTTTGACCAAGGCAAAGCCTCTAGAACCATTTTTCTTGACATTGCAGCTGCTTTTGACCGTGTTCCGCATAACTTACTTCTACACAAACTAAGGGCCTACGGTATTCATGGACAACTTCTAAATTTATTAAAATCATATCTGACAAATAGGCGGTTTTTTGTAAACATTGCTGGTGAGTCATCAGTAACAACTGAAGCAGGCTTCCTAAACTGTGGCGTGCCACAGGGATCAATTTTAGGCCCACTTCTATTTATTTTATACATTAATGACCTTCCTGATAATGTAAACTCCAAATGCTATATCTATGCAGATGACACATCTCTTCATTTTATTTTTGACCCCAAAAAGCCCCAAGAAATTGATGAACTAGTTAAATCTGATCTAACTGAGATAAAAAATTGGTCCAAATTGTGGAAATTACAATTTAAACCAGAAAAGAGCTGTGAAGTTATTTTCCATGGAGTTAGAGCAAATCCTGAAAATGTAAGCAAATCCTTTCTAAGTGACTCTGAAATTGAAAGAACAAATGTACATAAACACCTTGGATATACTTTTGATCATAATCTGACCAATCAAAACCATATTGAAGAAATATATAATAAAGTTAGGAAAATGATTAATCCCCTGAAGAACCTTAAAACAAAGTTAAACTCAAGAGATCTGGAAACGCTTTTCAACTCATTTATAAGACCTCATTTTGATTATGGTACTGCTATTTTTAACACTGCATCAAAATATCTTCTAAATAGACTTGATCAAATTTATTATCAGGCTGCTCTTTTGTGCTCTGGTTGTCTTCATGGCAGTAATACTGATAAAGTTTTGAATCTCCTTCAATGGCCTTCTCTAGACACAAGAAGAAAAATGCAAATTAACAACTTTATGTTTAAAGTTGTAAATGGTTCAAATCCACTCTTTTTAGATGAAATTTTTGATAAATTCAAAAATCAGGGAACACGCAATCTGCGTGATAGATCTGACTTTAATTTACCAACCAGGTGCTCAAAGAGGTTCTTGAATTCATCAGTTCCATCAGCAATATCAAACTGGTCACGACTACCAAAACGATTACATAATTTGAAAACTCTCCAATCCTTTAAAAAAAAAAAAAGATTTTGTTTAAAAACCAAGAAAGTTTTATTAGCACCTCCAAACTCAATCTAAAAAGATCTCATGAAATTTTGATTAACCAATTTAGAGCTGATCTTCTTTTCAAAGCCCAACTTTATGCTCACAACTTTACTTATGTTGAGAATCCAAACTGTAAATGTGGAGCCCCCCAGACAGAAAAACACTTCTTCTTTCAGTGTCCCCTTATTAAAGAAAAGATAACAAAATTAAAAACTGATATTATTAATATAACTGGACTATCAGATAAACATTTAACTCAGAATGATCTCCTTTACTTAATGAAACATGGCTCTGACAATATTTCCCTTGATCTAAATTCACATCTCCAAACCTCAATCGCTGAATTCATTGAAATGAACCTATAACATTTTCCCCTCCCTACATACTATATATACTATACTTTATTTTATATTATCCACACTTAATATTTCCAACCCATGGCCAACCACAAGTGCAGAGTGAACCCCTTGACCTAATCATAATTTTGTATTTTGTGCTATTAATGTACCCTTCTATAATGCCTTCGGGCGACTGAAGGGATTTATATTATGATATTTTTATGAAGCAATAAATATTTCTTAATAAAAAAACCCAAAAAACATGGATATATTGAATGTAAAATCTTCCAGTGTAGTATAATAAGGTCTGTTGCTGTTGTACAATTTTTTGCATTAAGCCAGGTTTTTCTTGTTAAAACTTCATTTTTGAATACAATTTCACAAACCTGTTTTTCTATTAAAATTTTCCTAAAATCTTGAACATTTAAGTAATGCACATCTGTATCATTGAAGTATAAAGTATCTTCTGGAGCTACAATTTGATATTCTAATATCATCTCCCTTTTGAGTGCTTGTTTCAAAGTTTGATATTGCATCCATGTTTCAGCATTTCTGCCTACTGAGGAAACAATTTCATCATAAGAAATAATCTGGCCATTTTTGCAAAGATCACATATAAAATTTATTCCACACTTAATCCAGCTTTGAAAATACAATTCTTTACCTGTAGCTTTGATATTTTCATTATGCCATAAAATAGAGCTGTCTTTGAACTTATTGTTTGATTTTCATAGATATAATAGTTCACTATAAAATCCTAACAATTTATCAGTATTCACAATATTTTTAAAATCATTATTATATTGAAATATGGTTAAAATGAAGTTAAAATTAATGACTTAGAATTGTCTTATAATATTGTTCACACGATTTGTTGCTTAATAAATTGTCTGTGCTTCTGAAAATAATCTTATTGGTATTTTTACGTATAGAGGAGTGTTTGTAATACATCACTATTCACATATTTTGTAATTTAGTTCCCCGGAATAAGTGTCAAGAGTGCTTTTTCAAAAGCGCCGAGAAAAACACATTCCTTGGACATTATGAGAAGGTACCCAACTGATGAATTGATATCCCTAAATCCCTGATCAAGGAATATGGAGGTATAAGACTATCGATTATGGAATTGACATATTTTTCTGATATTGTCATATTTTTATCGACCCTAAACCTTTGGCTTAACAACATTCTTTATCATATTTTCACATTTTGAATTTTGTAAATAATGATTTTGCACACAAGAATCTTAAATGTTATTTAAAGGCAGAATCTGATCTATGGGGGTGACAAAATGACAAGCAACGTGTACAATTGACCTACTAATCTCTTCCTTACAAGCTCACATACAATATCTCCCAAAAGGTTCACGATATAGTCTAAAGTGGTGAAGTTATGATGGATTCAAAGTCAAAATTGAGTGAAAAATGTTTAAATTCTTCCAAATAATAAGAATGGTAACCATTCTAATAGAAAAATAATACATTATTGTAAAAATCTTTAGTTTTCCTGAAATAAAGTGTGCACTTTGGGGATTTTTGGAAAATAGACATGAAAAGATATGACATTAGCCAGAAATATTTTGAAATTGAAACAATTTTTTGTTAGGCTGCTCGCTAGATCTGATTCTCTCTTTATATTACATTAAATTACGTTTAAATTACATTTACATATATATCTTGGCATTTTAAAAATGACTACTAATTATTTTCTAATGATACGAGGGGTGATCCAAAAGTCTTGGACGCCCCGCTCTAACTTTGCTATTTTCTAATATAATTACATGAAACTTTCAGATAATAAGGATCAACATCTTAACAACTTTGTGTATAAGTTTCAACAGAAAATAATATAATTTAACTACTTTTCTAAATAGTTTTTGATACCGGGTCCCTGCCACCCGGAACGGTATTTAAATATAGCAAATCACGTCACAACTGTTTTAATATGGCAAATACTTGAAGTGCAGATGCACAACCTAACACCAGTCATGATATGAGAGAATTTCCGATTTTCAGTCTGAGTGTCATCTGCTATCATCATCTTCACATATTAAAACCTACTTTTCAACATTACCGTTACTGGAAGTTCCCAGATGTACCACCATACTCGTATTAATTTGTTCTGTTCGGTATTTTAGTGCATTAGCGTTCGGTATTTCAGTGCACTTTTCTCGGACTTTTTCTCGATGTACATCGCGATGTGCATCGATGTTTACTACTGAAAATTGCCGATGCATCGATGTACGACTATGGCACATCGCGACAACACTAGTAGAGCATTCCAAAGATTAGGACCTTAGATAGCGAAGGGAAAGTTTAGAGCATGTTTGTGTAATGATGATGAACATTAATGTTGATATCAAACAAGTCTTGAAATAGATTTTTGGAAGACTGGGGTGTTTATTAAAGATTTTGTACATGAACTGACCAGTACAATATCTGTTGACATCATGTTTAATATTTTAAGATCTTTAAATAGGGGAGTGGAGTGAGAAAGTCTATCCTCATTTAAAGCTAGCCTTAAGAATTATTTCTGCAGTTTATGTAGACGATCATAAAATGATTTAAATGTGTTACCCCAGATTATGTTGCAATAATTTAATTGAGAGTGTATCAATGAATAGTAAATTGTTTTGAAACTGTCTATTTGAAGTAGATGTTTAATGTGATAAAGAGAACCAATGACACGAGAAATCATTGTTTCAACAGATTTTATGTGCTCCAGGACTTAGCTATTCCTCTGATGCCATAATATTCAAGTTTATGTATCAAAATATAGCTTTCAAGTTGATTAAATCAAAAAAAGAAAAAAGTTTATCAAAGGATCAAGTTAGCATACCTACTAAAGAGTCTAAAAATGATCATAGAAGTACTCGTACATCTCAAACAAAATCTTTTCAAATTTTTTTTCTGAATTAATAAGACAAATTCTCATCACATGAAAGGAAAATGATATTATAGATATAACTAAAATCCATTAAAACATTTTGATGTAGATTGTTCAAATTGGAACCTTCTAGATTCCTAAATAATCATTGATGAAATTGATTGAGCAAACCTGATATGTATTTAGTCTGTGACAGGTATTTAATCAATCTGTTTTCTCTGTAAAATGTAACCACAAATAAATCTTTTGTTTTAGAATGGATATTTAAAAGATTAGTTTTCAAGCTGTTCAATGCTTTACCAAAATGATTTACATATACACTTTGTTGAAATTGGTTTGTCCCTATGGTTGATTCCCTAGTGTTGAAAATTGAACAAGATCAAGATTGAATCATCTTTTTATTGGTTATATATCAATTCAATTCAATTTATTTTTCAATTCTAGTTTTCATACAATATTAATTTACAAGTGATATGAAAAGGACACCCCGAGGAGTGTATGGATTTCATGTTTTGAAAAAATAAAATGTGTTATACATAAAGCATGTAATGTTAGAACAGTTATTGTAATGTACAAATACAAAGCATACATTTTTAATTATCTTGATGTAACATAGTGGAAGTATGGTTCAAACTAACTAATAATGACTTAACAAATTGGACTTAAACTTTCGTTGAAACATTTTTATATGAATTGAGTTTCTCAAATCAGTAGATAAAGAGTTATAAATTGATGGGCCACTTGTCCCAATTGATTTCCTTCCATATTCTGTTCTAAAAGGTTGAACAATCAAATCATTTTTTGATTTTGTGTCATGTGAGTGAATTGTTGATCTTAATGAGAAAAGATGGTTGAATCTTTTAAAAGGGAAATCAGGCGATTCAGAAAGTGTTTTTTGTACAAAGCTAGCTGTTTGATGGGAATGTATAACAAATACATTTAAAATTTTTAGCTTCTGAAATAGTGGACCTGAAGCGGCAAAGCTATCAGAATACGTAATGACTCTTAAAAATTTATTTTGCAAAATATATAATTTCTGAATGAGTGTTTTTATGGCATTTCCCCATAAGATATTTTCATAGCTTAAGTAAGAATAAATTTTGCAAGTGGATCCAAGAGACCAAGTGGGCGAGTCAATTATTTTGCAGGGGTGGCATGATACACACATTTCAATTTTGTATATGGTGAATTTCCAGCGATTGATTTCAGTACAGTAAAACTGTCATAATGAACACCTCTTTAGTAAAGATCTGTGTCCAGTGATACTGTTTACTTGGTTGTTGTCCAGTTTACTTGGCCTTTTCATTGTATCATTGTTGAACTTTAAAATTGGTTGAATCATTTCACTGCATGAGCTGAATATTTTTTACTGTACCATGAACAGTTTAGTTGGTTGAACCAGTGTGCTAGTCTAACCATGGGCTTTCAACAGATGGTCTAACTAACAGAGTCCTATTTTCTAACTTCCTTACATCAATTTTACCTGTAAAGTTTATAACTAATCCTAAAGCTTAAATAAAATAACTAACAAGAGGACAGGATAAATATTTTGCTCAGATAATGATGAAGACATGGATTAATCAGAGCTATTTTGGGACCCAAGACTACATACATTCTACCCTTTGCATTCGTTTGACTTCACTTCTTAAAAGAGAGCTTCGTCTTCACTCTTTCAAACTAAAATAAACATGTGAACTCACCTCACCAATCAGTGTTCGTCGGCCAAATTTGACCGATGTTCTTTATATGGTCATTCCTTCTGACGTCATCGTTGAGTCCGGAATTGACCAATGACATGCGCATATTTAATTAGAACGCATTTGGCGTATGTTTCTTCAAGCTCGCTGATTGGTGGAAGGTCAGCGCGTAGGTCAGAAGTGATTTACTCAAACTGTCACCAGTACCCGTCGTGGGGGCGGGGCTACTAAACTGTAATATGGTCTCTACTAGGCAGAGTGTAGTTTAACTAGACTCTGCACGCAGGGTACATACATTCCAGAGGTGATTTTCCCAGTGCTTTGCAGCACTAAAAGGAATCTGAAGAAATTAGCAAAATTGATGAATGCCCAAGGGTATTATAATGGCCATTAGACTGGATAATAAATGTGCAATAGTTTTTAAGGATGATCCCTGCAATATTTTTATTTGCTAAAACACTTGTAATTTCACCCATAAGAATTATAAATCTAACTTCTACGAAATATCTCTAATGTTTCAATAAAAATACGTCAAAAAGTGTTTTTTAAAATTTTTGTCCTGTCGTTTTATGTTTTATTTGTCATTCATTCATTTATATAGAAATTATGAGACATTCTTAACTAAATATAAAATTTTATACATGTTTCAATCTACCAAAGTGAAACGAGGTTTAATCTTTAGCAGATTTCACATATTTCATGGATCAGTATATACGTAGATACCTTTTTACCAAAAAAACAATGATTGGCACCCTTTATTTCCCATAATCTCCCAAGGATTTTGTTATTGGGTACAATCATGAAAATTGCAATGCCATGGTGACCATTGCTCTGAAGACATTTGATGGATGTACTTCTGATGATTTAATAAGGACCTAGATGATACATGGCCTCCAAGTTAAGTGTAAACATTTTCTGAAATTTGGAGAAATAAAGCAAACAGAGATAACTTGACACCCTGAATTATATAGAAATACAGAAAATTGGACAAATCAAATCAAAATCAAATTTTATAAGAGAAATAGATTGGAATGAACATGACCTGGGAAACATTTTGATTTATCAACATACATCTTTAAATAGTCACAAGGAAATTAAAATGTCAACAATGATTTTGAAAATACTTTTACAATTCTAAGGTCAATTTTTATTCAGTTATCATTATATACATGTAGTCTCATATATAAACTCCTATGTACAGAGCTGTCAAGTGTCCCGCGAATGGCGGGATTATCCCGCGAATTTGACCAAAATTTGGCCTATTCGCGTGTCCCGCAATGTCCCGCGAATTCCCGCAAATGACGGCTTTGACCTCCGCGAATTTTCAAAATTGTAACAATCCCCGAGGCTAAATAATTGTGATTATATTGTGATATAAGAAGCTAAGCTTTTTGCACTTTTGAGGAGTCAAGTTTACCTAATTTTAAAAGTGCTGCCGAACTCCCAGTGCATCAGATCATCGAAGACTGCTTTTGGAAGGAGCATATCACTTATAAAACTATGATTTTGATCCAAATAACACCATAGTTGGCTCCTAGCATGCCGTTTGGTATCAAAATAAAGAGGAAGAGTGCAAATTTCATTTTAATTACGGAAATAGGGATGTATGTCACGGATAGTTCCAACGTTGGCCTTTTTACTACGCGTGTCACGGCCTTCATCTTAGAACTAAACAAATGTTAGCAAACGCGAGTTCCAATAAATGGACACTAATATCTCGAAAAGAAACCTGACTCCCCATAATTTGATGTAGAATAATCGAACCCTTATACGAATAGGTACATTTTGATATATAACACTATGGGGGTAAATGTTTCATAGTTGGTCACGAACGCCATAAGTGCAAAGTATTCACAATAATTTTTGAATTTCGTGTCGGATTACGGTACTCACACCTAAAGCGTGGTTTTTGATAGTTTAATAATAGTTCTATGCGTATTGTGTGGAATTGTGTTGACGTTTACTTAAGTTAAGTGCATTATATTTGATAAATCAGTATCTGAAAGTTTGATTCAAGAGTACTTTTACATTAAAAATCCCTTGAATGTCCTGCGACATCCCGCAAAAGGTGGATGTCCCGCAAAATCCCGCGAATTTAGGGCACTTTGTCTAGAAAAATTATCCCTCTCTGAAGTCTTTGGTGGTTACCCTGTTAATTGTCTCGCAAGTAGCGTGTTTGTCCCTCGAATGGTCCCGCGAAATCCCGCGAATTTGATCAAAATTTGACCTTTTAGCGCAATCACGCAAATTCCTTAAATGTCCCGCGAAATCCCGCGAATTTAGGTGGATGTCCCGCAAAATCCCGCGAATTTTTGGAACTGGGTCTAAAAAATCGGTCCCGCGAGAAAATCTTTGGGGGTTGACAGTACTGTATGTATAAAAGTTTATCATAGCCATGTATGTTCCAAATCTCTTGACTGAATTTAGCATTTGCATAATTTCTATAATCTTTATATAATTCAAAACACAGCTGGTAAGCCTGTTTAAATATTCCTTGCTTTTCCCTCTTTTTCCAGTTTTATATTACAAAGAATTCCTGTCAAGATATTTTACAAAAGGGTTTATCTGTCATATTGACCATCCATAGTTAGATCCCCTATGTAAAGGAATCTATAATTCTATTTGATTCCGGAGAGCTAATTTAGCAAAGTATAATCAAACATTTTAGAGTAAACAATTAAACTGATGGTGGTCTGACTCATTGTGAACAATCAAATTAAAAAGTGAAAATGAGACAAAGATTGCAAAAATGTTCTTAGAGTGGTCTTTTGGGATGGATTAAAAACCTTTATTATCCAGGCCCGTAGCCAGGATTTGCCAAGGGGGGGTTCAATTTTCAAAAATTTCCAGGGGGGTTCACATTTGACAATTTTGGCCCAAATTAGGCTGAAATCACTAGAGAAGTGCTCAAAATGGTCAAAAACTGCATGATTTTGAAAGAATTTTTGGCCAGGGGGGGGGTTCGCCCGAACCCTGCGAACCCCTCCTGGCTACGGGCCTGATTATCTGAGATTGAGATTTGAAGAATGACCATCATAATAGTGAATGTTCTAATATTATAAGTGGGAAATATGAACCTAGATTGCAAAGGAAAATTAAATGAAGAAATGAGATAATAAAAAACATGATTTTGGTTTACAAATCCTATAGGAGTATCCTATGGTTTTGAAAAAATATAATTTATTCATGAGTGGATATTTATATCCATGAGTGGATATAATTGATATTTTTGAACTATTTACTATCCCTGATCGAACTATTTCATGATAATACCTTGTCACTGAATTATTGAGATGCTAATACCTTGGAATTCTGGATATCTGTTCTTTGACCACTGGCTACATGTAGGGGGTGTCCAAAAAACAGGACTGGAGAAATTTGGATAACTCGGTCAATTTTGCATATTTTGCATTGAAATTTCAGAATTATTTAGTTCATAGCATACAATATGAATTTTGTTTTGAAAGTTTGATGATAATCTACTCAGTGAGTATACTCAGTTCTTTACAAAACATGTCCATGGCCAGAGATACCTCTCCAATATACGAGCTTTGGCTTTTTTCACAATTTTGGCTAAAAATCATACGAAAGTGCTCAGAATGGTGAAAACTGCATGGTTTTGTAAAAATTGGGAACATCATGATATTGTATTGTATGCGTAATAACATCTTTGGCGCTTCCCCCTCCCCTATTACAATAGTAGCATTTGTATTTGGGAGATCCATGACTCTCTGAAATAGTTTAACCATACATACGAAATTGTTACCTAGTATACACAAATGTTAAAATGGTTCGTCAGTGTTGCAACAGCTCCAAATCAAAGATTCGTCAGTGTAATATTGGTCGTTCGTAACAAAAGCGAGGGACTAAATACGTGAATTGTGTCTTCGTTAACATTTAAAACCTCAAACCATGGACACATTCTCAAGCTAGACTATCTTCCTAACTTCGAGCCAAATTATTATCCACAACGTGACTTATAGGTGTAAATCGGGAAATAAAAAATCTTACCGAAACCTAGTCCCGGAAGTAGTTCCGCCATGATACACTGACGATACGTCTGTGTAACTAGGTGGGTAGCAGTGTTACAAGAACAAAGGTTTTATGATGACTCAGGGCTTTATATTAGGATTAACCTTTGGAGTTATCTGTATAGGATTAACAACTTAGATAGATTTTCAGTTCATTTATCATTACAGACCTGTCAAAATCATACTTTTAAAGCCATTAATCAAAAGTAGTGCCAACTATTAAATGAGACATTCTACTTATTTATAAAATTGTTTGTCAGTTGTTTGGTAGATAAATGCTTCATTTATATCTCTAGCGTAGCCAGGATGAGGCAGACGAGGCGCTTGCCTCATCGCTCTCTTAAAATTATTTGAGAAATATTCCTCTATCAATGTTAAGTTGTAAATGAATTGTATAACTTTTATCAATTTTTAATCTTAGTCATCAATTTTTGATTCAATTGTGCATAATCTCATCACGAGTTAACATCGTGTTCTTCTATTGCCATCATAATTTACATTCATATTTCTGTCTGAGTTACATATCCACCATTTTTTAGTAGGGTTTGGATAAGGATTAGTAGATTTTGGTATGGCTGATTTTGTTTGGTAGGGACTATGGGGTTTGGTAGGGTTTAGATAAAGATAATTAGATTTTAGTAGGGCTGATTTTGTTTGGTTGGTATAATGGGATTTGGATAAAGATTAGAAGAATTTGGTAGGGCTGAATTAGTTTAGGCAGGATTATTATGGGGTTTGTTAGGGGTTTGATAAGGATTAGAAGATTTTGATAGGGTTAATTTTGTTTGGTAGGGATTGTGGGGTTTGTTAGAGTTTTGATATGGATTGGTAGATATTGGTATGTCTGATTTGATATTGGGCTTGGTAGGATTTGGATAAGGATTAGTAGATTTTAGTATATTTTGTTGGTCAGGATCATGGGGTTTTGTAGGGTTGAGATAAGGATTGGTAGATTTTTGTAGCTGATTTTGTTGGTTTGGATTATGGGGTTTGGTAGGGTTGAGATAAGGATTGGTAGATTTTTGTAGCTGATTTTGTTGGTTGGGATTATGGGGTTTTGTAGGGTTGAGATAAGGATTGGTAGATTTTTGTAGCTGATTTTGTTGGTTGGGATTATGGGGTTTTGTAGGGTTGAGATAAGGATCGGTAGATTTTTGTAGCTGATTTTGTTGGTTGGGATTATGGGGTTTGGTAGGGTTTGGATAAAGATAAGTTGAATTTGGTATGACTGATTTTGTTTAGTTTGGATTATGGGGTTTGGTAGGGTTTGACAGTGTTTTATGGTTCGATTAGCTTTGAGAAGGATTAATTGGGTTTGATACGGTTTTAAGAAACCAGAACAGTAAAGCCAATGCATGAACTCTTAATGAATAGTGATATCACACTACTTAAGCATTGATGCAATTGCTCACTAATAAAAATGATATCATAATGTTTTTTTGAGGTCATCATAACCTCATCATTCAGACTCTGTTAATAAAACTGGGTAGTTTTCCTCTCTATTTTTGTAATAAGTGTTTCCCTTATATTATGTATACAGCATGCAATGCTCACTATCGTATTAGCTAGCTTCGGAGCTACAATACTTCGACTAAATGTAAAAAATTAACAGAAGTAATCAGAAAATTAAGATCAAGTCAAAATCATAAAACATTTTTTGAAATTCTTCAAGATAAACATTAGAGTATAATAATTATGTTATCTAAATGTAGGGTATCACACTCTTATGACAATTTTAACAATTTAGGAGTAACAAATCACTTAAGCCAAAAGACTCATCTATGCATAATTTGAATCGACTTAAAGCAGCTACAAGGACTGTGGAGAGAAAAATTGATAAATTTTACCTTTTCTGAGCTATGGGGGCGAAGTTTGGTCAAACATCTTCTTCCTTATTCTTATTTTATTAAAATGTATGCATATGGCAATATTCATCAACCAGTAGAACTGATGAATCCTTTAGAATCTATAATTCTTTACAAAGAGTCCCACTGATAGATTTTTCAAATTCTTTCTAATAGACTACGGCCCACTCTGATAATTATAACTCCTTCCTTACATGAAAGGTTACACATTCCAACCTATTTCAAACCATCTGTATGATGATACTAGACACTTTCTGGGTAGTTGGACTTTCTATAGGGGTGGCAGACGGCCCTCAGATCAATTTATACCCCTACCCCCAAAAAACCATGGGGGTACTTTAATACCACCCAATAAAAAGAATATATACTAATGCATGTCAGATATTCATTGTTTTATATTGGGTAGGGCATGTTATGGTTAGTAAGTGCCAGAAATTTCCAATCTCTAACTGATATGGTTACCATAGAAACAGTATTTATATCTTGAAATATTCTCAATTTGACCCCTCCCAAATGTGTCCTTTTGATCTCAAAGTGAAATATTTGCAAATCTGTTGGGATTTTATGGCTGCTACTTTGTCAAAAATTGAATTAATATGTATATTTTAACATCAAAACACTGAAAAGTGTTCATAATGATCCTATAAATCAATAATATTTATCAAATATAGTCACACATAGCTGCTTTTAGGGAAAAGTGGGCGTGGCACTTTTTGGTACGTGTGTACTTGTTGCAGCATTAAATGAAAAATACATATTATACTAACAACAATTGACATTTAATTAGCATCTACTTATGTTGTGTAACATTGTAATATGTTCATTATCATTATTAGATACTTTAAATATTTTATATAAGTGTTATCCTGACCCTTCCCTTTATCCCTACACCCTTCAAGGTGGGCATTACCAATCGTGTCAAGTTAACATTTCTGTTTGATTTATTTTTACCATAGACAAGGTACAAAAGTTTTACCATGAGTACTGACCTTATTAGGTGCTAAACTGATTAATGGATAGGTAGATGGCAGCACTTGTGCTGGTTGGACTACACGCTAGCATCTACCATAGACACATATTGATTTACCATATTTGTTATTTTGGATTAAAGTAAAACTGCTTTCGCATCAAACTTAATTAGATTCAGATTGTGTTTGAAACGAGATGATCTTCAGATTTTGTGTGAACCTTAAATTCATGACAATCAAACGAATTCAACATTTAGGAAGTCAACATTAAGATTTTTAACATCGTCTCAATGAGAATTTAGCCCGACCTTTTTCAGAAAGTTAAAGATCATAGAAAATTGAACATAATCAAAGTTCCTCAGTAGAACATTTAATCTCCTAAAATCACATTAAAACTATATCAGCAATATTTCCAAGCTAAATAGTATAAAAACTTCTATCACATCATTTGCAACGTTTTCATTATTCGATAGTTCAACCCTATATGAATTATTGATGATTTTAAAAGTGCAAGGAAACTAAATGAATCAGGGAAGCCAGTGATATGTATTTGCCTTATTAATTGTTGACTTATACAATGAAATAGACTTAGATGCAAGTAGAAATAATCTTGCTTTACATCATTAAAAATTCAAAATTCAGTCAAATAAGTGATATCATATTTGAAATCTTCATGTAGAATTACATTTCTTCATGCAATAAGTTAACCTTTTAGTGAGTAGTTGTGACTAATGTAATCATGTACTGTACTTATACAATTTGTCAGTAAAAGTTATTTATCCTATACTTAGTGTTATAGGTAAATAAAATGCATGAATATAATTGATACCTTAGGTGAGTGGGGATATACATGTACCAGGGGCGGATCTGGGAACCAACAAGGGGGGGGCCCAAATTTCAGGTCAGAGAAAAAAACGTCCGCGCTTGCGCGAAAAAAAATTTTGGGCCCCTAAAACGCAAAAGTGGGCCCAAATTTTGAAGCCCATTTTCTTCAAAATTTGGCCTGAATTTAAAAAATAAGGCCTTAAAAGGCCCAGTAATGACCAAAAAGGCCGACTTTTTGGGGGCCTTAAGGCCTTTTTTGGCCCAAAATTTTTTTTGGGCCCAATTTTTTTTTCTGGGCCCACCCAAGGGGGGGGGCCCGGGCCCCCAGGCCCCCCCCCTAATCCGCCAGTGTGTACTGCATATCCCGCTTTATCCCATACTTGGTCGTGTTTCAGGTACATAAAGCAGGTTTGTAAAAACTTATATTTTCATCAGCGGGCAGATATAGCTTTACGTCCCGTTGCGAGCGGGCAGATATAGTATATCTGCCCACTCCGTCACAATCGACCTCAGGCAGATATATTATATTTGCCCCGGGATAGTCCCAATATCCTGAACCTCATATAGGATAATCTCTATGTATCGCCAGGTTTATCACTCGCTCAGTAATCCCCTGCAGGAATTTCATTCTGTGTAATTTCTCATATTTTCGTATTTTAGTATATGATAAATAATTTTGGGTACAAGGTATAACCCTTGGGAAATACAATATTCTACCCTCAAACCCTCGGGGAGGTATATTGTATTTCCCTCAGATATATTGTATTTCCCTGTATTAAAAACTCCCCATTAATTAAACCTCATAGATAATGCACACCATTTAAAATATGAATCAAAACTATAAATTAGTGATATCCATGTTTCTAACGAAAGCATGAATTTGAAATAAACAAATATTCTACTCATATGGTATAAAGATATTACTAGTTGTGTCCATTTTAGATTTGATTGAAGAACTTGAATTAGAGGCAATTTTGAAATTACAATATATTAAAAAAGGCTCTGTTGCTTAGATGGGAGAATCAATTAGCTGCATTGTTCAGTTTATGACAAAATTGATGTTTAGTGTTACTTTCATGAACACCCATCCTGTAAAATAGCAATTGGAATCTAGTAGTTTGTATTTAGATGAATTAGATAAGGCATTGTCAAGGGAAAATATCCAACAAAATTACTAGTTTGCTCATGAAATTAGGCATACTTTAACTTGAAACAATTTGTAACACTCAATTTTTGGAGATCGAAGTAATAATGATGAAAAACAAGCAATTTTAAATTATTTATGTTTTACCCAAATTTTTAAATATTTTTGTTAGCCTTTGTTTTGTCTGTTTTACTCTCAAATAAATCATGGTCATCAATTCTATTGTGACAAAATCATCATTTACCAATTTTAAAATTAAATATTACTGGTTAGAGAATGTGATTTCTTACTTTAGGTTATATTTATATCCCAATTTATATGTATAATAATAATTGATGAAGACGAATAGAGATTATCCTCTATGAGGTTCAGGGTATTGGAATTATCCCGAGGCCAATATAATATATCTGGCTGAGGGTCGTAGGTCCCGGGGGAAGATATTTTCTATTGGCCAAAGACCATAGGTACTGAGGGAAGATATATTATATTCGCCAAGGGATAATCCTAATAGTATGAACTGACTATAGGATGATCTGTTTATCCCATATCAATCTTTCTTATCTGGTTCACATTGTTCAATTGGCCAGAGTTAGAATTCAACCATATGAATGTATTCATGTCTAATTTTGTTTTCTTGGCCTTAGGAGGATTCTCCTGTTTTTTAAGTATTCATCTACATATTCTCGAATCATTGATTATTAACATATGTATTAAGTATGCTACTTCACTCATTGCTAATCATACACAAATGATGATTATGACTTAGTGGGCAGGTGTAATATATCTGCCCTCTCAGGCCGGGACATTAGCTATATCTGCCCGCTGATAAAAAAAATATAAGTATTTATAAACCTGCTATATGTATCTGAAACATGTCCAAGTATGGGACAAATGTATCTACTTTTTTTTGATTTCATACACTAAACAGATTTGTTTAGGAATTATTTGAAGTATTTCAAAAACATATACCGAACCACTATTGAAGGAATCATTGAAAATACAGCATATCAGAAACATGTGTAAATTGTTTATCTTGCAATTATTTTGCTAAATACTAATAGAAATTATACTGTACCTTCCAGAGAATAGCTTTTTTTTGTTAACTATGAGCCAATGAATGAATGGATGCATTTTATTATAACTGCAAAATGATGCTCTATGCAATTCATACGAAAAATTAATTTTGCCATATTAGAATCAAGTATAATCTTTAATCCATTGGATAGATCATGCATTGCCTGATGTTGAGGTATTGATAAAAGAATCAGCAAGTGTCTGACAAAATAGATTTTAGTGTTATGTATTAGGCAAAATATTAGGAAGGGTATAAATGGTCTCCAATCTTTCTAGTTTTGAGTATTACGTCTTCTTGCTTTGATTCAAATTATCCTCGGTCACTATTTGTAACCCATCCCTCCTTCCCCATTTAGGCCATGGATATGAAGATGATTTAGAGGTTATGTGAAGGATACTAGGGAAGGGTTAATAGCCAGAGTTATATTAGTTCATTTAAGTTTAATCATAAATGTTATGCAATTCACACTAGCATCAAATATCATACCAAAAGGATTGAACTGTTCATTACTTTTCAATTGCAGTAAACATGGTAAAATGGTTCTAAATATTGAAGCCTGTTGAACAAGCATATTAATTAATTGTAACTCATAGCTCTAGATGACTTGAACTTATCCATTCATATTCTAGGAACAAGTCAATGAATAAGTAAGACTTGACTCTTGACAGACTTAAAAGACCGAGGACCCTATAGTGCCACGCCCACTTTTCCCTGAAAGCAGCTATGTGTGACTATATTTGATAAATATTATTGATTTATAGGATCATTATATCAACTTTTAAGTGTTTTAGTGTTAATATAGACATAACATTACAAATTTTGACAAAGTAGCAGCCATAAAATCCAAACAGATTTTGAAATATTTCACTTTGAGAACAAAGGGACACATTTGGGAGGGGGTCAAATTGAGAATATTTCGAGATATAAATACTGTTTCTATGGTAACCATATAAGTTAGAGATTGGAAATTTCTGGCACTTATTAACCATAACATGCCCTACCCAATATAAAACAATGAATATCTGACATGCATTAGTATTCTTTTTATTGGGTGGTATTAAAGTACCCCCATGGCTTTTTGGGGGTAGGGGTATAAATTGGTCTGAGGGCCCTCTGCCACCCCTATAGAAAGTCCAACTACCCAGAAAGTGTCCAGTATAATCATACAGATGGTTTGAAATAGGTTGGAATGTGTAACCTTTCATGTAAGGAAGGTTGCATTTCTAGAGCACTTCTACAGAATGGGTTACAGTCTATAAGTAGACGTTGAAATACCTTGCGGGTGAAATTGAAACTAATTTTTATGGCTGCTCGAGTCGATAAAATCTCTGATAGTGTGAGTCTTCTTAATGAACATATTTCTTATAGAAATCACTTGACGATTATTAGAAAGCATAAAAGTGGAATCCAACTGAAATAAAAGTGAAAAACATTGCGTGTTTTTTCATCAAGTTCCTCAGATCCCCCCCTCCCCAATCTTCTACCCTTGATTGGAGTGGAGCTGCATGAGGAAATCACAAGACTTAAAGCAAGACTAAGTTGTGGGCTCCATATTCTGGGAAAATAAAATGTGCCAGTGACACTTACAAGGAAGTCCTCATCGCTATTGTTTGAATTGAATAATTTGATCCAGAGCAAATTATTTAGATATTAGTTAAATTATTTAGGATAAATTAAGAGTAATTTGTACAATCTGAGACCATCATATGTTAGTCTCGGGTACAATGTACTCTCTTATATATAAGGACACTTGTGTTATGCCAAAAGTTTCATGCATAGCCACAAGAATGTTTCAATATAAGGTTTCATTCATTTATATCAGATAAAAAGAGAGCATTGCTTGGTAGAGAGTCTCCTTTAGGAGCTTTTGATTGAAATTAGGAGATATCTTGGTCTAGCTCATACAAGATTGCTTTGAGTGGGAGATTCATTAAGATTTTACTTTTGAAGCAATTTGACTTGTAATTTACTTAACACTGGTCTTTGGGTGGCATTTTAATTGAATCTTATTCTCACGATGTTCTCACTGACATTTTACTGCTATAAATTTGAATGAAAGTTCATAAATATTTGATCGTCCATTCTCAGCAGTGTCAAAACTTCAACTAATACTTTGTATAAGATGTGATGGATGGGATGCACTTAATATAGACTTTCTTGGAATGATTATTTAGCGCAAAGAGTTTAATTAGAACAATTTTCGAATTTCCACATATTTAGGCAGAATGATAGCATGGATGAATTCATTATACAATACCATTTATCTTGATTTAACTATTATTTGTAGACCAAAGACAGGTCAAAGGATTTGGAATTAACAAAATGATGATTTTAGGGTATTTAAGATTTAAGGGAGTGTCTTATGTCTAATTAGCAATATTTGATTAAAGATTAAAGGAGAAGTTTAATTAGGAGCATGTGCTTGAATATTCTTCACAGATAATTTTAACGAAAATGTGAAATTATCCAAACTGTCATTCAAGCATTAACCCAGTAAATAGCAAAATAGAGTAAAGTGATTTTTGGTCTTGGTTTGAATTAAATGCATCAAGGTTCAATTACAAATGGATATAAAGTTAATGCATATTTTTATAAAACAGACAATTTATTGCTGTTTCATAGTTTTATCATATTTTTATCCATGGATTTTATTGGTCTATGCTGAATAGAAGTCAATATGGAGATGATATACTAGCAGAAATTGTGTCAGTTTTAAAGTTGTTATTTTAGAGGCATTAAGGCGCTCCTAATGTGATAAAATTGATAATATCAAAATTGTCACATCCATCAAGCCATTATGCTGTTTTTAACATTTATCTGTTCACCCATCAAATGAATGTAATTCCGAACAAACTGCTGGCATCTAGATTTTTGTTTTGACATGTCTCAACACAATACTAAAATACCCATATAGCTTTAATCCTATTTTGTCAAACTTTTCAAAAAATGCTTTCAACTTTGATTGGTTATTGGTTTGGTTGATTATCAGATTGATTGTTTATCAGGTTGATCTATTAGGTTGATTGATTGCTATTTAAGCTGATGTGATATGTGGGAATAAAAGCTCGTGTTATTTCTTGACAATACATGAGGTCATGTTAAAGATCTAGCGTTAGGGTTGGGGTTCAAATAGTGATGTTATACATATAGAGCAGATTGACTTCTTAGTAAATTGAAAACTTTAAATTAAAGGTGGAGTAAATAGTGCAGAGACGTATCCAACGATAATGGACCTGGTGTCAAAATATATCGAAGTTTGGATATTTCATCAAGGCCGTAACATCTATTTTCATTAGCTACACAGAAAACCCCCGAACGTACCTAATTTCTGCCGATATTCACATTAACTGGCAGTCTACTACTGGCATCCTAAATCCCCAGTAATCTTCTCCCGACATCGACAGAAAAAATGCTCACGTACCTTTTGATGATTTCCCGGTGATATTGTCATTGGATTCCAGCCCCAATACGGTTATATCAGACAACCGCGGTTATACATGCTGACATGCGGTCTTACCTAATCTCAGCTGCAGTAAGAATCTTAAATGGCGGAGATTCAGAAATGTTTCCAAAAACAAAATGCGGGACATCCATCCTTTCAATTGCTTATTTAGAAGTCTATTTGCAAGTCTGATTGGTGCATGGTATTCGTTGACAAGTGCATACATTTTAAGAAAATAGGTATGGTAAAGAAGATATTAGCAGAGCTGTCAAGTGTCCCGCGAATGACGGGATTATCCCACGAATTTGATCAAAATTTGGCTAATTTGCGTGTCCCGCATGTACCCACGAAGGTTCGCAAATGTCGGCATTGACCTCCGCGAATTTTCAACAATCCCTGAGGCTAAATAATTATCTTATGATATAAGAAGCTAAGTTTTTTGCGCTTTTGAGGAGTAAAGTTTACCTAATTTGAAAAGTGCTGCCAAACTTCCAGTGCATATCAGATCATCGAAGACTGCTTTTGGAAGGAGCATATAGTCCATTTATAAAACAGTGATTTTGATCCAAATAACACCATAGTTGGCTTCTCAAGGACCTATTATGCCTTTATTTGGTATCACAATAAAGAGGAAGAGTGCAATTTTCATTTTAATTACGAAAATAGGGATGTTTGTCACGAATAGTTCCAGGCCTGTCAACTGTCCTGCAATTTGCGTATTTGTCACACATTTGCTGAAGAATTTGAAGTCACGCCAGTTATTTTTGCATGACAGAAAATGTCACGCAAATAGGCATTTTACCTGGTAATTGTCAAGCAAAAATATTTCTGTAGAAAAATTTCTAAAAAAGTTCGTCTACACAACAAAAATACGAACGCCGAAAAAAAAACGTATGCATTGCGTTCAGACTTTTCACGCGAATTAGGTATACGTCACGCATTCCGTTCGAAATTTTTCGTACCTACCCCCCCTCCCCCCACCCCCCCGTTGATGGATGTTTGAAACGCGAGTGTAGTGAGCGCGAAAAATTTGAGGTGTTCAAAATTTGGCAAGATGTAATAAAATTTAAACCAAGGTATTCAAAATTTGGATCAAGGTGTTCAGATTTGGACCAAGGTGTCCACATTTTGAGGGGAGGTGTTCAACATTTCCAAGTCACTCATGTTAGATGTTCCCAAGTTGACAGGCCTGTAGTTCCAACGTTGGCCTTTTTACTACACATGTCACGGCCTTCATCTCAGAACTGAGCAAATGTTAGCAAACGCGAGTTCCAATAAATGGACACTGATATCTCGAAAAAGAAACCTGACTCCCTATAATTTGATGTAGATTAATTGAACCCCTATATGAATAGGTACATTTTAATATATAACACTATGGGGGGTAAATGTTTCAGAGTTTCGCCATAAGTACAAAGTATTGTTCAGAATTTTTGAATTTCGTGTTGGATTAGTACTCACACCTAAAGCGTGGTTTTTTGATAGTTTAATAATATTTCTATGCGTATTGTGTGGAATTGTGTTGACGTTTACTTAAGTTAAGTGCATTTTATTTGACACAAAATCCCGCGAATTTAGGGCACTTTGTCTAAAAAAATCTGTCCCTCTATGAAGTCTTTGGTGGTTACCCTGTTAACTGTGTTAGCGTGTTTGTCCCTTGAATTGTCCCGCGAAATCCCGCGAATTTGATCAAAATTTGACCTATTAGCGCAATCACGCAAATCCCTTAAATGTCCCGCGAATTTAGGTGGATGTCCCGCAAAATCCCGCAAATTTTTGGCCTGGGTCTAAAAAATCTGTCCCGCAAGAAAATCTTTGGGGGTTGACAGTACTGCATTAGGCACGTTGCACTAACAGCTCGGGAAAGGTAAAATGATTCGCAAATTTCTTCTATGGTCTTTATTGAACCTTCAATCGGAAATGTATTCTAATTGTATTTTTACTGTTGTATTATAAGAAAGCACTATTCTTATTGAAACACTTGCATTTCAAGAAGCTTTTCAATTACAAAAGTTGATTGCCAACATTATAGTAGTACTAATGTATTTTGTAAATAAGAAAAAAGAAAGCAATACTTTTTCAAAATCAAATATGATTTTAGATTGTAAGTACACACAAATAGTAAAATTATGTTTAATTTTTGGGTTGTATTCTCTTCAGTTGGTTCTATTTTATAAAAAGATCTGATCCTGGTAGTATTCTCTTCAGTTGGTTCTATTTTATAAACTCTTGAATTGACCTTGTAATATAAACAGATCTGGTCCTGGTTGTATTCTCTTCAGTTGGTTCTTTTTTATAAACAGATCTGATCCTGGTTGTATTCTCTTCAGTTGGTTCTATTTTATAAACAGATCTGATCCTGGTTGTATTCTCTTCAGTTGGTTCTATTTTATAAACAGATCTGATCCTGGTAGTATTCTCTTCAGTTGGTTCTATTTTATAAACTCTTGAATTGACCTTGTAATATAAACAGATCTGGTCCTGGTTGTATTCTCTTCAGTTGGTTCTTTTTTATAAACAGATCTGATCCTGGTTGTATTCTCTTCAGTTGGTTCTATTTTATAAACAGATCTGATCCTGGTTGTATTCTCTTCAGTTGGTTCTATTTTATAAACAGATCTGATCCTGGTTGTATTCTCTTCAGTTGGTTCTATTTTATAAACAGATCTGATCCTGGTTGTATTCTCTTCAGTTGGTTCTATTTTATAAACAGATCTGGTCCTGGTTGTATTCTCTTCAGTTGGTTCTATTTTATAAACAGATCTGATCCTGGTTTTATTCTCTTCAGTTGGTTCTATTTTATAAACAGATCTGATCCTGGTTGTATTCTCTTCAGTTGGTTCTATTTTATAAACAGATCTGATCCTGGTTGTATTCTCTTCAGTTGGTTCTATTTTATAAACAGATCTGGTCCTGGTTGTATTCTCTTCAGTTGGTTCTATTTTATAAACAGATCTGATCCTGGTTGTATTCTCTTCAGTTGGTTCTATTTTATAAACAGATCTGATCCTGGTTGTATTCTCTTCAGTTGGTTCTATTTTATAAACAGATCTGGTCCTGGTTGTATTCTCTTCAGTTGGTTCTATTTTATAAACAGATCTGGTCCTGGTTGTATTCTCTTCAGTTGGTTCTATTTTATAAACTCTTGAATTGGTGGGAATACCGTTTAGTGAAATATTAGTGTAAGAGGTATCTCTGTACTAACTAACTAAGAAAATGAAAAATGAGTCAACATTTGCAGATTGTGTAAAATTACTCCAAAATTGACAGTGTAGCAACTGTATACAGTTATTTTCCCACTTGTCAGGATAACCATTTTACAAGTTGGCATAAATTTTACAAAAGGGTCATGACTCTCCCAGCTTAATATTTTACTTTGGTCACTTATATAGCATATAATATCTCATTAATATTTGAAGGAGATGTCTGGTTTTAAATCTATGCTTTTTAATTAGGGAATATGCATTCCATGGTTGTTAATTTCATTCTGTACTATAATCTGTACTCTTCAGTTTATTTTGCATTTTAAACCGATGTGGTGATATATTTCTTGTAAGATATAAAATAGGTTATTGTGATCACTGAACGTAAATAAAAACCTAACTGTATACTGGTGATTGGCTGGAAGGTGTAATACTAATTTTCCCATAAATTCTATCAGAGAAACATTCACAGTGTAAACTATATCTATACCAAGAGAGATGAATTTCCTTCAAAAGAATATCTGTCTACTTATACTATTTCATCTCAATTTGATTAAAGTATTTAGTTTCATTTGTTTTTCTATATGTTTTAGAGCATACATAGCAACCCCATGTATACATTTGTACTTTATTGCAGTACTTTATTTTACATTTTAAAAACATGACCCATGATTATTTATTTTAAAGTATCTGCCATCAGGGAGGGATGAATAATCCCAGTTATATCCCTGGAGTGGTAATTAAACCAATAATACCAGGTTAATTGAGAAAATGAAAAATTCTTTTGAAAGATGATATGAAAACATGACAAGGTGAAGAAACTAAATCTTATAATCATGACATTACTGATTGATAAATTCTTGTAATACGGGTTTTAAATACAATTTACTCATTACAGACCAGGGCACAACCCTTAGAAATGGTAACTAGAAAAACAGCAAGTCCCAAGAGAAGGTTGGCGATAGGCATCTGTAACAAATTCTTATAACTTCCAATAACTTAACAAATACTCTTTAGACTGACTTTAATTTTTTTCAAAATCATCTAAAAGTTTTCAGAAGTTCAAATTTGACTTTTAGATTTAAGATTTGGCCTTTGATGACCTTCCCAAGGTAAAAAAGGTTTAAAAGGTCAAAAAGGTATTTCTCAACTTGCTCAACTCAATTGACCATTTTTTTCAAATTTATCTTCAAGTTCTCAAAAATTCAAATCTGACTATTGATAAAGGTTTGACCTTAAATGACCTTCTCAAGGTCAGAAAAGATTCATAATATTGTGATTAGGTGGTGACTTTTTGTCATGTCAGTGCCTTGTTTATCAATGTCATCTTATTTCTTGACCATAGTCCTTTGACAACAAGGCATTGGCACATGACATTTTAGTAATTTTATGAAATAAGAGCCATTTTGAATTCAGCAGTCATTTTTGGGAATTCCTTCTTTAGCAGATTTCTTTGTCCATAAGGGATCAGCAAATAAAATTTGAACCAAGTCCATCAACTGTTATTTTTGAACAAAATGAAAAATGAACAAACAGAGAGAGGGACAGCTTCTCTTTGTTCATTGGTACAGTAATTGGTCTTACACTGCATGTCTAACCTCTGTTTATAGTACCCCTCCATTCTCTTACACAAGGTAATATCTTATGATTAAGAAAATTCATGTTCCAATTAAGCAGTAAAAACTCATTGTTGTGTAAAATTACTATTTGAGAAATTTCACATTTTCGATGACATGCTATAAATGAGCTTCATCATGATGGTGCAGACCTGAATGTACTGCTAAGAAATCAGAAAAATTGGTGATAACAAGCTTTTCTCTGAAAGTCAATAGAGTTATGTATCTGGTGAAACTTCCAGATGTTGGTGATCATTAAATTGTTTGTCATATGACCAAATTTCAAAAATATTCCTTCATCACTTACAGAGTTATTCCATGTTTGTCTGGCTATAATTTTGGTGATATCCTGTGTGTGAAAGAAGGAACTTCTACTTTGAGTAGTTTTTAACATGAAATGCTTTTATATTTAACCTATAATTATCTTATTCTCCAGGAACCAATATGGATGCCCTACCTTCGTACATTATGATACTTGACCCGCTGGAAATGTTGCTGTACCATATACAAATGTCTGTAGCTACCCGGAACAACAATGTAAGTAAAGGCTCTATAATTTTTGTCTTGGTCTTACTGATTCAAGGTGTCAGAGACTCTAGGAGTCATTAATACTTTACGGATTAGAGACTTTGGGGTAAAATATACTAGGGGTCATACTAGGGGATACTTTGGGATCAGAGACTTTTTGGGGGTAGATACTTTGGGGGTCAAAGATTTAGGAAGAAGGAGACACTGAAGAGTCTGAAACAAAATACAAAAACAATAATCTAAAAAAGTAATCTACAAAATAGCACTACAATATAAAAATACATCATTATAAATATTCTAGCTAAAAAAGAAAATCACTTCGAGAATAATAGCAAAAATTTTGTCATATCATTTGAATTGTGTATCTCAAATTGCTGAAAACTTTCAAAGTAAACTCACTGAACTTGTCATATCACCGATGGGATTTGCAATTATCTGATTTTTCACATTGTCAAATTAGAATTACATACTGCACTTGTAATTAACAATCATTCCAGCAAATGCTTCTAGTCACAATCAGGAAAATATGACTAACCAAAAATTTCTAAAAATGATGTCATATTGATTGATCAGTAACAAAAGATCAAAGGCCAGCAATAAAAAATATGCATACTATAGTATATAGAGGAGGAAACCATTATTTTTAGTGCTTGATTGACCAACTGATCTTAATGTTAAATGTGAGGGATTGTTAATTCTTAATCGAATGTAATTAATCAGAGATGGGATTTGAAGTTCTATTTTGATAGATAATAGAAAGAGAAAATGTGTGCAACTTTTCATGATAAAATCAAATTCAGTGTTTGTTCATTTGGTAAAGCTAAATTATGCGAAGTAGTGTGAAATACATTCATTTTTTTACAATTCTATTTCCAAAATATTAATATCAAGATAAAAAGGTGTTTTCAAGGAATGAGTGAAAGGGACCATATGTAGTATTTTTCAAAATGTTAAACCTATTTACTCAAAAGAGAATCTTCTTTTTATGATTTTATTGCTTTTATTTCTTCAAAAGTAGAATGGGATTGAAAGTCTAGTTTTGAAGGCTAGAACCGATGACCAAAATTATGCTGAAAACAATGGATAGCATGATTTTTCCCTATGGGAAAATAACATGGGATATGTGGTTTTTAACTTTATCGCATACCTGTCTCCTTTTAAGAAGTTGTTAATATAGTGTAGAAGAAACTTATATTTATAACTAAATTAAGAAAATTAAATTAAATTGAGAAAAACAAAAACCTTTTTTTTTAGAAAACAAGCCTAACATTTTGAAAAAGTGACAAGGTGGTCCTTACCTATAATTTTTCAGAGAGTTTGATTAATATTTTTATTATCATGCTGGTGACTTCACTTCAAAGAAAACATATTGTTTTGATAAAAATCACTGTATTTATGGCCAGAAAGTACTCATGGTAAAAGATATGACTGTCCAAAACCACTTACAATACTACACATGGAGCTTTCTTAATAACTGATGTTTGTTTGTTTGACATTGACAATATTAAGTTGCTGAACATTTTAAATTTTAGAATATTAGAAATGAAAAAAGATATAATACTGGAAACACAGATCAGAAATAAAAAAAATCCAACACGATGCCAAAATAATTGTAGGATTACTACAAGATGGTGGTACCCTAGGATACTACGCCTCAATTATCTGCTGTCAAATCTAAAGAAGTAACTACGAGAAAGAAATCCAATTAAAAACTGCCAAAATGGTTAACAGTTTATCTGATTCTCATATGATTTGGACAAATTGGTTTCCAACTTTTGACTTTTCTATCTTGTATTTTATCTTATTGTTTTCCATTTACTTGACCAGATGGGCCCAAATTGACCATTTTATAATTAATGTTGTCTTTAATCAACGATTCCCAAGTTTTTATAGACTCAGACATTTTTTATAGACTCAGAAAGTGTATGAAATTTACATGGATGTACCAAGGAAGTGTTTTAACTTGGAGAATTGCTAAGCCATCTTCTGATAAGATTTAGCTATCAATTGTTTGTCAAAATAACCAGAACAAGATAAACACTCATTTATTTCAATGTTCAAATCATAACAAGGTTTTGTTTCAAGAATAAAATAGTAATTAGCCCCTTTTGTATATTCTATTAGGTGGCCATCTGTGCATCTTGAATAAAATTTAGCACTTTTAGGTGGAATTAGTGTCATAGGATTTGCACAATAAGCAACAATTCAGAAACAAAGATTCATAAAATTTAGAAAAATGCAAATATGAATTGCTATGTTATATGGAGCATTTTACAGCCTTTTTCGATAAATAAATGAATAAACAAACAAACAAACAAACAAACAAACAAAGAAACAATTTTATTTATCACCTTACCTGTACCTTCTTCCTTTTAATTGGTACTGGTCAGAATGGAGGGATATTTATATCCAAGTATAGTTTGTCTTTAACTGATAATAAGGTTGAAGGAACAGTCTGTCTTTGAAATGATGATAAGGTTCAAGACTTTATGTTGATAAATTCTCCATCAGGGATGTCTCTACATGTTTTACATTTCCTTTCTTGCTTCAACAAATGCTTAATTACAGTTTCATTAATAAGTTTCTCATCAGTCTACATAGCAGGATAAACTGTTGCATAGGTGTTCAGTAAATTGTGTTTTACTGTGTGGTTATGACATGAGAATCTTTGAGAAAATAGTCGGTTATGTTTTAAAATACAAAATAGAGGACAAAGTAAGGAAAAAATCAAGGAATACCATAAATACACATGAAAAACATATCCTCAATTACAGTATTCTCTCGAAATAACACACAGTGAGTTTACCACATTCTCCTGAAGGAGATGTCTCAAATGACAAAAATCCCTGGGGATTTGTGAAAAATAAATATATAGGCTATTATAATGGGGTGTTTCATGATTTTCCCCTTTAAACCTTGACTCACTCCAACTAGATAACATAATATCATATCTTGATGTTTTCCTCATGTATTTATGGATCTGCTGAATGTGTTTCCGTGGGTTAATTGACATATACGCATGAATATCAATGATAAAACATCCACTCCAATTCTTCCGAGCGGGCGCCATTTTGGAAATTGACGGCAATATCCGAGTCACAACCAAGTCAAAATCTAATGCACCATTCAAAGGTGTGCGTGGGATCCCCCCACGCAGGCATAGATGGGGAATTTGACAAAAAAAATTGGCCTGTCTAATTCCTTACCCTGGGGCCAAATAAATGTGTCAATTTCCCCACCCTGGGGACAATAAATCTGGTCAAATATTCCCAACTCCCTACCCTGCGCGCAGAGTCTAGTTAAACTACACTCTGCCTCGTAGAGACCATCAGTTTAGTAGCCCTGCCCCCAGGACGGGTACCAGTGACAGTTTGGGTAATAAATCACTTCTGACCTACTGTACACGCTGACTTTTCTTCCATCAATCAGCGAGCTTGAAGAAACATACGCCAAATGCGTGCTAATTAAATATGCACATGTCATTGGTCAATTCCTGGCTCAACGATGACGTCAGAAGGAATGACCATATATAGTACGTCGGTCAAATTTGGCCGACGAACACTGGATTGGCGCAGCGCGGTGAGTTCACAGGTTATATGAAAAGTGTGTTTTTCAGTGATTTTTATAATTCTTACACAATTCAACTGCACATTAATCAGCAGGTTGAATATTTATATCGTCATAGTTACATATCATTTTATGGTCAGAGGTTCTAACATTCTCACAATTTCATTGAGATCAGTCACAACATTTGAACTTTTCCCATTATATTATGTAATATGTGTGGAGTTGGTGCAAGATAACTGGGTACAACTATGTTTCTCACCTCTTTCATTGAAAGAGTCGGTATATAACATTTGAACTTTTCCCATATTTGCTTGTAGGGTGTAAAAAATGGGTAAAAAGTTGATCGCAGGTACTTACTTCATTTACATTCCATTGCAGAATCAGTATAAAGCATTTGAACTTTTCCCATAATATTTGTTTAATTTTTGTATACCCATTGAGTTGAACGCAGGTGATCACAGGGGCACAGGACTTTTATAACATTCCGTTACTAAAGACATTTTCCTAAAAATTGCTGAAACCTATAAAATTAATCTAAAATAGATTAAAATATTATTTGACAATTTTTAGTTTGATTCCCCATGTAGCATACACTGATGCACTGAGAGCCTGAAGTGAACAGTTAGGAAGATACTGTTTCAATTTATGAGTTTCAATTTGCTAGAATAAATCTTACAGCTGCGTTTTGTGGTAGTTCCCACTGGGGTCATGTTATCATATGGTATCAGGGGTCCACGACCTCTGACATACCCTGGTTGAGAACTCGGAAACCCATGTTGAACTGTTGATATAGGTTACCTTTTAAAATTCTGAATAAATAAATAATAATAATAATTTTGCCTATTTTAAGTATAAATCCCGCATTGGCTTTCGTGAAAATACAGATTGTCAGAATGACAATAAATATGACAACAAAAGAAAAAAGAAAGAACCAAGATTGTTTTCCTTTCAATTCCACATTACTAGCAGAGTGTTAGACCCTCACCAAGAACTATTTATGCAGCATGACAACTGGTGTGTTGGTGTGCTCTGCACTGTTGTTTTCCTATGTCTCCAACGGATGCAAGGCCACTGCAGAATACATCACCCCCTAGTGAGTAACTGACAGATGTATGAGGTTTTGCTCCCCCCTCCTGTTATACCACATCAGTCATCCTTTCTGACTGCATAATGTTCTTGGAGATGTCCATTCTCTTGTTCTTATTTCAACTATTTCTCTCTAAATACTGAATGAAGTACATTATTTAATTGTAATGTTACACAACTTAATACTTTATGGCTTTTTACTCTATTCCTTGCTAATTCCTCTATTTTATATTTTAAAACATGACCACCATGATGTTTAAGTCCTGGCAGGAGACTTTATGGTTATATGCTCCTACTGGGATGTGATAGATGCGATCTACCTGAGATTAGGATACTCTCTTGCGGAAATGTATCTATGAAAAAAGTGTTTATTTATCTATGAGGATATAAAGATAACAAAAAGTGATGTGATCATGATAATGATGATAGATAATGACTTCCCTGCATAAGCAGCAGGCAATGGACGATTTCACCGGTTGTTTTCACAAAATCGCCTGTTGTTCTTAAGGATTTTTCAACTTTTCCATGTTAAATTTATGATTTCTATATGATTTGAAACTCGCATCATAATATGCGAAATATGCATCATCATATGCAAAACCTGCATCATCGTATGCGATTTTCAATCATTCACACACGCACTGGTTCTATCAAGTGTCACACAAAGAGTTACACTTGACTCGAATCACTTTGCAAAAATCTAAAGAAATGTTCTGTCACACGGTTTGTGTTATAAGTAGCATAGAGTACTGAAAGAATTACATACAGATCAAAGTAAATTTCGAACGAACGTGTCAATTTTACACACGCATTGAGTCCAAACTCGCATAGGATGGTTCCCACTCGCATAGGCTGTCACTAACAACTTGCACCTCACATAGGTGCGAGATTTGAGTCACAAGACATTTACATCCTGGTCAGTTCTACAATACCATGCCCGTAGCCAGCTTTTTGTAAGGGGGGGGCTCCAAACCCCCCCCCCCCCCCGCAACCCCCCCTCCAAAAAAAGATTCCTCATGCTAAACCAAGCCCCTTTGTATTGTAAAGGACAGTGGCAGATCCGGAAGCTAACAAGGGGGACCCGCACTTCAAGACAGGAAAAAATATTCGCGCTTGCGCGGAAAAACTTTTTAGGGTCCTAAAACCCAAATTTGGACCACAAATTAGAAGTATATGGCACGTTTTTTGAAAATTTGGCCTAACATAGAAAAAATAAGGCCCAAAAAGGTCAAGTCATGCCAAAAAAGGACCACTAAAGAGGCCCTACAATAAATTTGAGCCAACATTTTTTTCTGGGCCCATCCTAGGGCAGCGCAGAAAATATTTTAGGGCCCTAAAACCAAAATTTGGGCCAAAATTCTGAAAATGTATGGCCCATTCTTTGAAAATTTGGCCTAAAATTGAAAAAAATAAGGCCCAAAAAGGTCAAGTAAAGGCCAACTAAAGAGGCCCTACAATATTTTTGGTCCAACATTTTTTTTCTGAGCCCATCCTATGGCCGTGCGGAAAACCTTTTAGGGCCCTAGAACCAAAATTTGGGCCTAAATTCCGAAGAATTATGGCCCATTTTTTTGAAAATTTAGCCTAAAATTGGAAAAATAAGGCCCAAAAAGGTCAAGTAAAAAGGTCAAGTAAAGGCCAACTAAAGAGGCCCTACAATATTTTTGGCCCAACATTTTTAAAATCAAAATTTGGGCCAAAATTTTGAAGATTTATAGGCCATTTTTGAAAATTTGGCCTGAAATAAAAAAAATAAGGCCCAAAAAGGTCAAGTAATGCCCCAAAAGGCCCCATCCTAGGGGGGGGGGCGGCCAGAAGGCTATGTTTAACAAAACACAAAGGACGATCTAAAAAACAGGGAAAGGGACACAAATATGTCCGCGAAAAAAATTTGGCCAAATATTGAAAAATAATGCCCAAATTCGAAAAACAATGCACAGTAATGCCAGTTTTTTAATCTTAATTGCCCAGTGAATGTGGGGAAGAGGAAGTTTTTCTTCAAGGAAGCAAAAGGGAAGGTCCATATTTTTTTAGGAGATATCAGGGGGGGGGGCTCGTATGAGCCCCCAGAGCCCCCCCTGGCTACGGGCCTGAATACCGCGCCCTATTGAAAGTCAAAAGTCACAAGAGATTTCAAAAAATCGCGAACAAAATCTGGAACATCTCTTGAAACCAATTTATGTTACATCAAGGTTTGTGAACGGAAAAAGTCTGTGCATTTGTTCGACTTGTGTTCTCTGTTTGATGTCATTTTTAAACAATGCATTCACAAACACGCATGTACAAGTGTGATTTTACCATGGGCTTTCAACAGAAGCCCATGATTTTACAAACTGTGTATGAAATCACACAGATTGTGTATGTATTCTGTTAGACGCTATTTGATGTGTTAGAGATATCACATAAATATAAGATGTCCAATTTTGATTCAATAACGCCATATTCAAGAGGTTAAACATAATATATGTATTCTGCACCTCAGCAAAAGAAGTAATGTATCTTTATATACTATGGTACCCTGTAATTTCATGGACAGTTTGTTCCAAGGGCTGCATGGTGGCTGGTGACTGAGTGATGGCTTGCACAGAGATTACTGTCAAATGCAAACTTGGGTGTTAGAGCTTAGTAGATTACATAAAGAAATGGTAGTCAAATGCACAGTTCCAAATTGTCTGTCTCATTTTAAAACTGAGTACTGCATGGACATTATATAGTCTAGCATCAAGTATGGGCTATCCTTTCTATTCCCTGACAATGTGTTGGAGAGAACGTAGGAAGAATGGGTAGAATAGGGACTGGCCTGGTGCACACAAGACAAGACACTATTCATTCTATTTTTAGCTAGGCAGACATGGTCTGAGTATCAGAATGACATATTGTCTATAGATATAATATATTAAATCTGATAATGGGATTTGCCCAAAAACATTCATTTGAAAATATCTTCCCGTTCACTTTCTAGGAAAAATCATGACCCATTTATGAATGTTTGTACCATTTTGTCAAAAAAGTAAGGCATTTTTCCAAAAAATGCCTATTCTCTTAATTTAAAAAGGGACATCTATATTTAGGCCTAAAAAGACAGAGGTTGTCAAATAATTTGAGGCGATTACTTTTGGGTCCACCTTGGGTATAACATAGATGCTCTCATTTTCCTCTGTTATATTTTTCCTCACTTAATAAAAAGGGAGGACAGTTGGGGGCTAACACAGGGGAGGGGTTAATGCAAGATGCAAGACAACATGTCTTCCTATACATGTAGATTGACAATAGTGGTCAAAGGTTTAGGACTTTAAAATGTCCATGAATAGCAATGTTGACTTATATAGATAATCTTAATCTTAGATTAATGGATTAAGGATGTTTTTAATTGCATGTGGGTGGAATAATGTCACATATTCTAGCTACTTCACTCTGCCCACTCATATCCTTCTAAATATCTTTAAGTTGACAATGCCTCCTTTGAGGAAAAGTATTTATAAGAGACCACACTACAATGCATCAATATTTTTTATAAAATGTCTTAAACTTTTGAAAATACATCTTTTAAGGTAGTTCCTCATGTTTATTCATTTAAATGGCTATTAGTAATAGAGTCCCATGCTATTTTCAGGTACACATAACTCATTTCATAACTGGTCTACATCTATCAGTTTTGCACATAGAATTCATAAATGTTCCAAGATGAGAGTAAATACGTTTGTACAATGTAAAAAGGTTTTAAAAATTCTGTGTCCTGCATATAAAAATATGCACGAAATATAGGTCAAAGCATATTCTCATTTTTATACATAGAATATTTACTAACCTTCAATTAATAGTCTAGGTATTTATGCAATCTTTTTGCAAATGTAGACCATCTTTGGAATAAATTATATGTTCCTGAAAACAAATGGACTCTAATAAGGAAGCCATAAAATTTCTAAACATGGAATTACCTCAAAAAATTTATTTATATAGAACCCACTATGTTGCATCAAAACTATATTCTTTTTTACAAGAATTGATTAAAAGCTTCCATACTAGATTATAGTATTATAGTAGGATAACTATGATCTTAGAGTATAAACAATAGATAATGAATGAACAAAGTTGTGTAAGCAAATATGGATCAACAGCTTATAGTAGGATTTATGTGAAAATTATTGTAATTTGTGAATGATATATTTTCTGCAGATTTATTTTGTATATATTTCCGTAACTGTAATTATTAGTTTGTATCAATTATTGTTGTTTATGTCTGCTCAATTGTACTTTATAATACATTAATTATAGCCTATTAAGGAATAATTTTCTCCTCTGATAGAAAATTTATGGATGATATATCTGTGGTTATACTGTCCAGAGATCAAGATGACCTTTTAAACTTTTGAAATTAGTCTTGTCATTTTGAGGATTTGTTTTCATTCTAATTTCCTCTAAATGGCATTTTAGATAGAAGAGCTAGTCTCATGTTCATTTCAGAAAATAAATTAATCAAAAATCTTAACAAGATTCCCATAAAAAAGATAGAAGGGAGAGAGAGTCCTATTGCACTGAAAAGATATGATTCATTTTGTAATTTTAAATAAGTCCTTGTTTCAAAGTTTATTCATTTTTATTCTATTCCATTTTGCCTAGTATTCTATAAAGTGACTGACATTTCTGTACAATTTAGTTTGTTGACTACACGTGTGTTTACTTTATTCCTTGGAAATTTCACTCTTTACCAACTCATATTATATTTCAAAACATGACCATTATGGTGTTTTACTCATGGGAAAACATGTATACAGGGAGTTTTGTTATGCTTTGTGAACACTGGGTAATGTAGTGAAATATACAGAGTAACAGAAAGTATTGTTGCAAAATATTTTTCCAAAGCATAAAATATTAATATAAATGTTAACATTTATGCTTCATTATTAATTGCCAAATTAATATTTTAGTGAGTTTTTATGGCTAAATTAATAAAGAGATATTTTATATAATTTTAGTTGATTGACAAAATTCTAACTAAAATCAGTATATTTCCAAGTGGATCTAACACCCTGTTTGTCACTTTCTCAATAGAGGCCTAGACTTGTGTACAAACAGCTCATTCAGCAGTAAGCAGTTCAGTTGATCAAACATATGATTCAAAGGGTTGGATTTTTATAGAGTTCAAACATTGCTTAGTGTTTTAGTCACTGATACAACGATCAAGGAGTATTCTAGCAAATATATTGAGTAGGTGTGGAGTCTACTGAATCTAGCAAATTGGGACATCATTATCATAGTAAGTCTATGTTATTTAGTTTGAGGTTTTGTCAAGATGACCATGGAATATTCTATTGTAATTTTGTTTTGATGTTACACTGAAGAATTAATAACATGTATATGCGTTTTAGGTACTTCTATTTATAAAAAGTACAGAACATGTGTTTGTACATTTATTTGGTGGGGAAGTTTCTCCTGTGTAGGTTGTATAGTAAAATTTTGAATGTTTGGAGCTACTTTGAATTTAAAAAATAAGCAATCAAATGACTATATTGCAACAGTATTTGAAAAATAGAAACATGTACAAGGCCTAACTTTTGTATATTTCAGATAGTTATGTATACAGTAAAATTGTAAATGTTTGTGAGTACTTTGAATTTAAAAAATAAGCAATCAATTGACCAAATTGAAACAGTTTGTAAAAATAGAAACATTTATATTTATCCTAACTAAACTTTTGTATATTTCAGATAGTAATGTATAATGTGCAGCAAAGCTGTGGCCTTTTGTAATTTAGGGAGTTTCAGCCATGTTAATTTTTCTGAAAATAACGTGCCAGAGAAGTATCAAAATATAAGAGGACACAGATATGATAGCTAAACTACAAAACAAAATAAAATATACAAAAGTTAGGATCAATATAAATTATAAATGTTCTTATTTTTACATATACTGTTTCAATATGGTCCTTTGATTGCTTAGTTTTTAGATTCAAAGTAGTTCCAAACATTTAAAATTTTACTGTAGAATGGGATATTATTTAGTTACTTCAACAGTAATGTGTCTTCTTAAAATTTCAAGAATATGATTTTGCTTAATAGTTTTAACATTTAGTCTTAAGTGTTTGTTGTTTGATAGCCACCATTATCTCCTGAACCTAGCAGGCCATTTGAAATCCCTCTCTCCTATTGATATATAAATCAGTCATAATCAGTGCTTGCATACCAAATACAAATACAAGCCTCAATTATTCATTGATACTAGTAATATATGGACATGCATCAAAGATGAACTGGACAAACTTTTACTACACTTCAGCTACCCCAAAAAATTATTTCTGAATCTATGCTGTAAAAACTTTGATAGATAAATAAAAAGAATGTTGGATATTCATAAAAAAATATTTTCAAATCTTGTGAGTGTTATGAAATGTGAACCAAACATATGTAAAAAGTTTCTGTAGCCTGACTCTAATCATTTTAAGGTGGATTAATTTGTTAATGTATTCAAGGCATAAAAAGAAAACAGCCTCTAAATTCCTTTGCAAATTTCAGCAAATATTTATCATTAAGATTGTATCAAGGTTTGTTTGAGTTAAGTTTTGTATGAAGGTTCAAAGTAAAAACTATGTAAACTTTTGTCTTGACAATATTGTTTGCTAAAACTTATAAATATCAGTTAAATGTTCTGTTGAGCCATTATATTTTTTGAAAACCATGTCAAATTGCCGTTTCTGTATAAGGTACAGCACTCAAAAATACATGAGGCTGGGTTGATCCCAAATGTTATTTATAAGGACTGTTTGTGCCTTGATTAACAATTAGCTGATGCTTTGGACATACATACGTAATTGAACTATACTGTGATTCGACATTGTTTTGGATCAAGTCACTGAGCATCCCCCACCCACCCATCTGCTTCACCTTGATGTGAGATACATAGGGGGATAACAATGCCTTTTTCAAAGTTGCACTATGTGCCAAAGACCATCTTTGTGAAAGCTGATCAAGTAGGCATTTCAAGAAAGTTGAGAAATCAATTTTGAATACTTCAGGCTTTTTATACTGTTTACTTACATGTGGTACTTTACTCTACATGATTCTTATTGTCTGACAATAGCATTCAGTTCTTCGTAATTCCAGTTTCATTAATTGATACCTGGTGAAGTCCTGGAAATCAAGAGAGGTGGTGGGGCAAAAATAGATATAAATTTTGGGCCCTTAAAATAAAAAATAGCCCTTTATTATGAAATTTGAGGCTCTCTTTCTTTGGAATTAGGCCAAAAATACTGAATGATACCTAGCAATGTCATTTTGTTAAGTGTATGTTTATAAATACTAATGTTAGGTAAATACGTATATGCAACATCAAATAAAATTTTCTGTACTTGAATTTTTTTCAGGCCTGCAAAATTATTTGCACCTGGAAAGATCACGTATCTCCTTTTCTGCTTTATACTTTTTATTCCATTCAAACTCAGTGAAATATTTAGAAAAATTATAATTTATATCAGTTTACACCATTCTCAATGCATTACCGGCACTTCAAATATCTGTCTGCTCATGCTTATTCCATGCCATCTCTCTGAAAAATTTGATTGAATCATCTTATTTTTGATAAGTTCTGTACAATTTAGAATGTGTTTTTCATCCCTTTTTGCTTGGTTTCTTGCTATTCCTTTTTGTTCCCCTTTATTTCACATTTTGAAATATAATCAAAATGATGTTTTTATCACCTGCTTCAGATGTTTGGGAGCTAACGTATAGAATTAATGATCTTTATTTATTGGTCGATTATTCTTCAAAAGCTAACATTCTTTTCATTCTGAAGTGAGGACTATTTTTCAATGATATTCATGCGATTCCGAAACCAAAATGAAAGTAAAACATGCATTTGTGTGTGTATTGAGTATTGCTATAGGATGCCCATTATGTATTCAGATTAAAAAATAACTTACAGAGAACTTAAGAACTTTGTTCATATTTGAGAAAAGATTCTAGGAACAGTATTATAAGTGATGTTGATTACCTTTTAGGTATTACAATCTGACACTATATTCATCCTCTGAACGCAGGGTTCCCGAATCATACACAAAGTTCCTTCCTTCTTTTCATCATCTTGGATTTCCAAGGTAAATGTTTTTATTTCTCATCTTCTACTATGACAGTTATGTTTTAAGTTACAAAAAGTGAAAAAGAGTAGTATTGGCAAGGAATAAAGCTTCAGCTGTGGAGTCTGCTGTCAATTATATAGGAATCCATAACATTACCACTGGAAAGATATAATATACATGTGCATCAAAACACAATTTAGAGTAAGAGCACATGTATTTCCATCCCATTGTATTTCATGTAAGTCTAAATGTTTTTTTATTGGCATTTTTGTTCACTCCAATGATTGTCTCACTTAATTTGCCACTGTTGCACAAGCAGGCTCAATTTAGTTGTTAACGTGATTTTACCTTTCCCTACAAGCCTATTAAAGTTTGCTAAACTCTGAGTATTACTTATATCAGTACACAATGATATTTGTCCAGGTTCCCAAGGGACAAATATCAGTTGATATTATAGAAAATGTGAAATCTCTTTTTCATTATATAAACTTCAAGGGAAAATGATCCAACCATTAACGATGGCAAGGCAGGGGGTGCCACTATTACAACTTTGGAACAAGAAATGTATATTAAGTATTATCAAATCATACAAGACTTGGTATAAATCACTTGAAATGTGAAATCTTATCTGAATTACATTTAAATACAGTAGAAATATTTATTTATTTGTTTGATATAAGATAGGTGTCTAATATATAATTGGAATTTAACACCTGATACTAGAACAATTGGTGTATTAAGTAATTGTCTATTAAACTTTTACTAAAATGCTCCAAACCTACATGTGAAGTAAAATAGTGGCCCATGTTTTATATGAAAAGGGAACATGGATTAGAGAGGAATTAGCAATGATTAAAATTAACAGGCAAGGAGTTTGTGTTGTAAATGATGAGAAACGACACTAAAATCAGACACTTCTTTTAAATTAGAGTATAGTGGTGCGGAACTAACATGAGCAGAAGGACATACTGTAATAGTGATTTTAAATATGGGAAGGTTAAATAGCATTGTTGACATCATGGGTGTCAGCTGTTTACACCATATTTAATATCTGTTATCATGTTATAGCTATACCATTGTGGGTTTTACCGTCTCTATTATCTTTGGAAGAGAGCAAGCTTTAGAAAACTGATAATGCAGAATGTAGCTGTACTGTCCATTTTTATCATTATTTTACTTTTTATTTTACTTTTTACAATTATTGAGTTCTGAGACATAGGATTCCAAAATTCCACTCCCCATACCCATCCCCCCACTTTTTTGCATCTTCTGTCACACTGAGTCTATCATCATTCAGCTAACATTGCATCAAGTTTCTGCATCCCTATTAGAGGGGTAGGGAATTCCATTCCACCATTTTTACTAGCTTCTGTAGGAACATGGGAAAAGTATGGTGAGATGAATCTCAATATTTCAACGGCATACAATTTTTCTTGATTCAGTCTTGGATTTACATCCCTATTTTACACTAATGTCAAGAAGGACAATAGGCAATAATGAATGCTAGATTGCTGTGAAGTATATTTATTTGATAGCTGGATTTCATGAGAGTTTCTAATAATGTTAACCAACATCACCTATTACGAAAGAACTCATTTTGTGCTGTTTGATGTCGCTGTATGATTGATCTCCAGCCACATTTTATTGCTGTAAAATGAAGAATTGCTATAAATGACATGAACAATTTTCACTTGATGTTTGATGATTGAATATTTTTTATTCCAAATGCATTATATATCAAATTGTCTGTGACGCCTTTTAGAATATTAGTCTGGCCTTTAAAAGATTTTGGAAATATCATATGGAGCAATTTCATTAATGTTTGCAATTTGGAAAAGTCAACACTAGTCCTTTTACAAAATCCATGATTGAAAATTATAAATACCCCAAAAAGTTAATTCAACATAATGTCAACTGCAAAATAGAGTTGTAATGTGCTTAAAATAGAAAACACTCTTAGCTATGGAGAATGATGTTTTGTGTAACAAAGTGTTTAATTTGACATAATAATCACTGTTCACTTTGACTAGCTTTGTTCATTGAATCAGTATCACCCTATGCAGACAGAGCCTGTGGGAAATATTGGGTGCGGAGCAAATGAGCGGAGGGTGCGGAGCTAACGGTTATTTTTGAATTTAAATTTGGGATATTTCTGAAACTAAGCCGTTTTGGGACTTCAAATATACCAAGATATGTGTATTTGACACCAAATATCAATACAATTGTGAAAATAGTAGCGCAATTCATTCTATAGCGACGCAGTGTGCCTTAAACCTTTCCCAGACCTATATATTTTGAAATTATCCTTTTAATACTGAGTCCCCAGCATTCATAAAAAATGGTGTTCAAGGTGCACTATCTATACAAATTATTTTTGCATCTTGGAAGCCAGGCAGTATCTGTGTGATTTTATAAAAATTCGGAAATTTTTTCAGATATGAGCCCCCTCTAAATATTGGGTGCGGAGCAGCTCCATAAACGTAGCTCCGCACCCAATATTTAGAGGGGCTCATATCTGAAGAACATTTCCGAATTTTTATAAAATCACATAGATACTGCCTGGCTTCCAAGGGTAGTGTATCTTGAACACCATTTTTTATGAATGCTGGGGACGCAGTATTAAAAGGATAGTCTCAAAATATATAGGTCTGGGAAATGTTTAAGGCATACTGCGTCGCTATAAAATGAATTGCACTACTATTTTCACAATTTTATTGATATTTGGTGTCAAATACACATATCTTGGTATATTTGAAGTCCCAAAACGGCTTAGTTTCAGAAATATCCCAATTTTAAATTAAAAAATAACCGTTAGCTCCGCACCCTCCGCTCATTTGCGCCGCACCCAATATTTCCCACAGGCTCTGTCTGCATAGGGTGAGTATGTTCACTATAAAGCTCTATTAGTTGTTTACTGCCCGGGGGGGGGGGGGGGGGTTACTGTAACCATTAACTGTATAGACAGGGTTTGTGACAGAATATGTATTGTGATAAGATGTTTATTCTGATGACATGTGCACTGTGTTCATTGTGACAACATGTTAAATGTAACAAGATACTCTCTGTAAACCATTCACTATGGCGTTAACTGTGATAAACTGAACAGTGTAGCTTAATTTTCACTGTGACAAGATGTTCTTTGATGAGATTTCCACTGCAACAATGTGAAGGTGAAGTGTTTACTCAAACTGTCTCTACCCTGTATTTTGTAGAGGTGTCACGGAACAAAAAAAAATCGGAACGGTTCATGACATTTGGCTTCGGTACGGAACAATTTCGGAACGGTTCTGGAACAAAGTGACTATGTGTATTATACTCTTACTTGCCCCATTTATTAGTAGGACAATAATGACAGGATATCTAGCTTGTACAGGAAATAAAAAATTAGATCTATGTGTCCTAGAAGTAGATCTTTCCTATTCAAACTGGGAAGAAAAACAATCAATCGACCAATTGATCAGGTCAATTCACCTTGACCTTCTGTTATTAGGACCTCACATCTTTGAAGGCACTCTGGTCCTGCTGAACCTAACCCTCGAACACAGGATTACCCCAATATTTCCCATCCTTTGAAGCGTCTTCAATACATTGTTTCTCAGGTTTCAGCTCATTTGACATTTCAAGTTTAGCCGCCGCCATAATAATTGTGCAAAGTTGCAGATCATACTACTCGAGAAAGATAAACCCTCAGCATATTTATTTCGTATAAAATAAGTTGATCGACTAGGTCTATCTGGTAGCAAAAACCTCTTGAAAACTCTTCAATGAGAAGAAGTGAAAAATGGGCTTCTTTCGATGAAAAGAAAAATGCATTTTTGCGGCGATTTGAGGGCTAAAAGCTGTGTAAAGGTATGATTTTCTTGTTCCGGAACTGAACCGAAATGTAGAATAATTGTTCTGTGTTCCGACCTGAGAGCCTAGTTCCGCTGAACGGAACAAAATAGGGTATCCATGACACCTCTAGTATTTTGACAACAGTCATACAATGTCAAGGTGTCTTATTCTTGTCTTACAAATATCATGGTTCTGTTAATTCCATGCCTTTTCTTTCTGAAATCTGAGTTCAGTACATGATATTTTTGTATTATTATACAATTTAGAGCTTTGACTTCACACATGTTTATATTATTTCTTGCTCATTCCCCTCTGTTCCTATGTATTTTGTACTTCAAAGCATGATCAGAACTTTTATGTATGTGAAGTTATTGAGTGATTCATGAAGAGACATTTTAAGCTCCTTTGATCCCAATGGATCGATGGATCCTAATCTAATGCCTCAATCTGTCAATCACACATCTTTTAACAATCCCTGTCTTGTCTTCATTAATCCTTGTCTGTCTTTAATCTCATTTCATATGATTTAAGCAAACTTAGGGGTGGTCTCAGTATATTGATTATTGTCCAGCAAAAATATTCCTGTAGAAAAATTTTCAAAAATGATTGGCAATACACCACAAAACCGAACGACGAAAAAAAACGAACGCATTTTGTTCGGACTTTTCACGTGGATACCGTATATGTCACACATTTCGCCTGAAATATTTCATACCTACCCCCCCCCTCTACCCCTTTAGAACATAATTACTATTTTTCTCATAAACTGATATGTTGATACATCCCCTGAGAGAAATCTTTGAGCATTAGCTTTATAAATAGGAATCTAAGTGAAACTGCAAATTGGGAATTCTGCTGTTATGTTGTATTATTCATGTAGAATATTTGAATGTCAACTCAACTCTTTAAAGTACAGTATGAGTATATCATTACTTTTAGACAAAGTTGATTTCAATAGTGGTCTATTGTTAAAAAAACATTTTGTAATGTTAGATGACATTGGAATTTGTAGCAGACAGTACCACTATTAACAGGTATATAGCAAATATATCATGTGTACATCGCTCTATATCTTAAAAAGAGGATATATATCCAATATAGTGTATATATTGTGTATGTCCTGCCTGACAGTTTTAAGAGCTAAATTGTCAAAACTTATATATGCGATATACATGCTATATTTGATATATATCTTATTTGCAGGATATAAAGAAGGTATTGACCAGGCCGAGGGATTTGATATGGGGAATATCACAAGGATGATATCAATATTTCCTGAGGGAACACAGAGAGACAGTATAACGATATATATTGCTATACAACGATATAGTCATTCCTGCACCATTTTCCCCTTTCTCCTACAAAGCAAAATCACAAAATCAGTGGCAAATCAGATCACAACATTGATATAGCATTTTTCTGTGGTTTGCCCTGTTGATTAAAATGTACATAATGAGCTCCTTTTAAGAAATACATGTGTTTCACAGGGCTGTCAACTTGGGACCGTCTAACATGAGTGACTTCCAAATGTTGAACACCTTCCTTCAAATTTTGGACAGCTTCAGTGAACACTGGTAGAATTTGGACACCTAAATGCGTGAGGGTTGACAGGGCAGGTTTCATATTGGCTTGCAGAAGGATTATTCATTGTCTGTCATTTGTTTGCTATATGGTGTCATGATAAAGTAGTCACATCTGTATCTTTCTTTCTCCTCTAGAAGTCCTCAACCAAATACCATGTGTGGTCTCCTGTTATCTAATAGCACTGAACCAAATCCTTTTGTAGTAAATGTCAGATTCTTGGTATCTTGACTAATTTCTTCTGAGATAGACTTATCTAAGAACACTAAGGTTAATTTAGGAACAAGTTAGCCCCATCCTAGTGGCAGAAGATTATTATACTCATACATGTCTAATGTCTCCATCTTCTCGTTTCTAATTGTCATTTCTCTCTAAAATTTGAATAAAGTTACTTTTTCCTTGCTGCTTAGGTTACTTGTTTTCATTTAAAGTTTAAAAGATCAAGAAAATGGAATTCTCAGAAATATAGGATTAGGAGATTAGCTGCTCTCTTCACAAAATATAATATGGTCACTTTGGTTTGCCCTGATTTTAGATGACATATATAGATAAACAACTATATAAATTGCAGTGTCCCTCAAGGAAGTATCCTTGGGCCGTTATTCTTTCTAATCTATATAAATAACTTGCCTGATACTTTATCTTCAAAATTCTTCATATACGCTGATGATACATCAATATTTTTGCCAACAAAGTCAAATGACCACCTATCTCACACTCAACTCCAAAACGATTTCCAAAAGTTAGAAAATTGGTCTGATATCTGGAAACTTGAATTCAAGTCAGAGAAAAGCAGAGTTGATTTTTTCAAAGAATAGTAATGTAAACAATTATCCCCCAATTGTGTTAAATGGTCATGTGATTACTAGAATTGACACTCATAAACACCTTGGCTACTACTTTGACAATAAGCTATGTGAATCAGCTCACATCAACTATTTAGTCTCCAAGATTCAGACAGCTCTTAATCCAATGAAAGCTCTGAAAGGAAGACTGAAGTCCAAACATCTCAATATCATGTATATAGAGATTATCCTATATGAGGTTCAGGATATTGGGATTATCCCGAGGCCAATATAATATATCTGCCCGAGGGCCGAAGGTCCCGAGGGGAGATATCTTATATTGGCCAAAGGATAATCCCAATATCCACGACCGACTATAGGATGATCTGTTTATACCATACCAATCTTGGTTTTTCTCCATTATCATTTACAGTTATTATGCAAACGTTACCAAAAATTAACCAAATGCGAATGACGATTATGACGTAGCGGGCAGATCTACTATATCTGCCCGCTGAAAGCGGGATGTAAAGCTATATCTGCCAGCTGATGAAAATATAAGTTTTTACAAACCGGCTTTATGTACCTGTAACATGTCCAAGTATGGGATAAAATGCTTATATCCAGTCATTTTTTGACTACTGCGATATCTTTTACGACGGCGCAAACCAAATTGACTTAAAAAAGCTTAGTAGTTTACAGTACCAAGCTGGTCTAATTGTGTCTGGAGCATTATCAGGCTCTAATACCTGTAAAGTATTCAAAATCTTAAATTGGTCTTGCCTACATGATCGTAGAAATTTTCACTTCAAGAACTTATAATGTACAATCACCAATTTACAAGATGGTCGAGATCTGGAACAATCTACAACGTGATCAGCCTGATCTGAAGTCCCTTCTTTCATTAGCCTCCTTTAAAAGGAGCTTAAAAATCCAAATGTTCCCTGGGATAATATCTACTGTGTCCCTTAGCATTTTAGATTGCAGGCAAGGGATGTACCTCAAGAGAGCCAGAGTCGCCCATATCCTGAAGACCAAATTGATATCTCATAATTGGAATAATGTTGACTCGCCAAATTGCGAGTGTGGGTCACCTGAGACCTTTAGACACTTATTTTTTAGCTGCCCCATAAGAATGAATAAACTCCATCAATTCAATGAAGCCATTCAGCTAATTGTGGAAGATATAACACTTTATGAAACCCAACAAGATAAAATTGACCTATATCTCTTTGATGATCCCGAACTCACCCATGATAAATTAGACAACCTATTCCTTTTTACATCAACATTTCTTCTTGAAAACTGTTAAGGCTGCATTCATACATAATCGTAATCCGACTACCTTAGACCCCACCTACTCAAGCCCTCAGTGTAATTGGTCACCCCATCTTTGTTGCAGCAGGTCCCCACCAGTACTCTTCATTTATAACATGCCAGATCTAAACAGTGGGTGTGTTTTATTTTTTTAATTTTTATCATACCTAACAAGAGGTACGATATTGTAGTCAGCTTGACGGGCGGCGGGTGGCGGGCGGGCGGGCGGGCGGCGGGCGGCGTCTCACTTTTCAGCTTGTCTACAGGTTTCCAGCCAAATCATTTCAGGGATTCATCTGAAATTTTCAGGGATGTTTCTACATATCAACGTCAAGAACTGATTAGTTTTTGGGCATTCTGGGTAAATCTTAAGGTGGCCATTTTGGATTTTCCATCCTAAAATCTTCACTTTCAAGACTTGTCTACAGGTTTCCAGCCAAACCATTTGAGGGATTCATCTGAAATTTTCAGGGATGTTTCTACATATCAACCTCAAGAACTGATTAGTTTTTGGGCATTCTGGGTAAATTTTAAGGTGGCCATTTTGGATTTTCCGTCCTAAAATCTTCACTTTCAAGACTTGTCTACAGGTTTTCAGCCAAACCATTTGAGGGATTCATCTGAAATTTTCAGGGATGTTTCTACATATCAACGTCAAGAACTGATTAGTTTTTGGGCATTCTGGGTAAATTTTAAGGTGGCCATTTTGGATTTTCCGTCCTAAAATCTTTACTTTCAAGACTTGTCTACAGGTTTCCAGCCAAACCTTTTGAGGGATTCATCTGAAATTTTCAGGGATGTTTCTACATATCAACGTCAAGAACTGATTAGTTTTTGGGCATTCTGGTTAAATTTTAAGGCGGCCATTTTGGATTTTCTGTCCTAAAATCTTCACTTTCAAGACTTGTCTACAGATTTTCAGCCAAACCATTTGAGGGATTCATCTGAAATTTTCAGGGATGTTTCTACATATCAACGTCAAGAACTGATTGGTTTTTGGGCATTCTGGGTAAATTTTAAGGTGGCCATTTTGGATTTTCCGTCCTAAAATCTTGTCTATCGAGGCTTGTCTACAGGTTTCCAGCCAAACCGTTCAAATTTTTACATATGTTACACAGTGATAAGTTCTAGAGCTGATTAACTTTTCTGCGGCCATCTTCCTTTCTTGGTCAACAAGACCACAATGCTGTGTTTTAGGTACGATATTGTTCACGTCTGTGCCTTGTTCTTATTTTATGTGTGACATTGTTATTGAAGGCGGACATACAATGCCTTACTTGAAAGAAACAAACATAATAGGCCATGGGGTAGATATGGGGAATTGAAGGCACTGAACGATGCTATCTTCAACTTCCAAGGTGTTATAACACATGAAGTAAGAGCAACTTAAATCTTGTGAATCAAGATGGAACAACATAGGAATTGTTAGAGGCAGGTTGTGGAATTTAAGATTTAAATGAATGGTTGTGCATTTAAAACCATTTAAATTATTTAAACAGGTGAACAAATTTTCAAAGACTTCAAAGAAGTAATACATTAGATATAATTTGAAACCAAATTGATGTAAGATGTCAATGCCATTGTTTCAGCTTGGGGGAGGGTAGATCAGTATTTTCACAGACCAATGACTATGTAAATAGCCTGAGCTTGTTATTTCTCATAGTCTACTATATAAAACTCAGTTAAAAGAAACTTCAACTGAAAAAGGTTTAAAAAGGCATATAAACATAAGTCAGCTGGAAATCAGAATTATGCCTTTTGAAAAAAAACAATAGAAAATAATGGAAATATATTCTAGAATTTAATCTGAACATATACAGGTTGAATATATCTCACATAATGGGCAATTAGTACCCTGGAGCATTAGCAAGATAATCATTTGCTTCAGTGGTCAGAACAAGAGAGAGGGACATTTGTCACCATCTGTGTAGACATCTGAAATTGAATTATTTCATCAAGTTTTAATAAACTTCATCAATTTTGAAGCCTCTGGGTAAGAGTGAAGTATGGGTGGTGTACTTGTAACCTCTTACAGTTGTATAGTTCTTTTGATAGGAGGTTTATTATATTAATTTTGAATAGACTAGATGCGAGTAGAAATAATCTTGATTTACATCATTAAATATTCAAAAGTCAGTCAAAGTGATTTCATATTTGAAATCTACATGTAAAAGTACACCTAGAAACATGGTTTCGAAAATTGTTTATCAAGTTTGAAAATTAAATTTTTTTGAAAATGTGTTCGGGGAGATTTCCCAAAGACCCCATGTTATAAAATCAATAAGATTTGTTATCCTTCAATGGAGTTTCAATGAAGATCGACTTTTTGAATATTCCTTGATATTTCAGTTAAGGTAGGCAAAGGTAGGCAGTTCTAGTTAAGGTACATGTAGACATGTTTGCATGGAATCTATGTTCAGAAATGAGATAAAGTATTCTCATAGACCTCCCTTAATATTCCACTAATATATTTAGAACAATTAAAAACAATCTAGATAACCTGAATATGTCAAGAGATTGCAAGAGATATCGCTCTGTCTTAAGAGCAAACAGCCCACATATAAATATCACCATGGTAATTTAAAATTCAAAATAAAGTGCAAAAGAGTGGAACAAGAAAGGAATAAAGTATACAGGCATGTTGTCAATATTATATAGAAATGCAAGTTTGAGTTAAGGATTTAAGCCCTGTGCAATGTGGAATGCAACTCCTTGAAGTTGTTGCTTTCCATTTGCACGAAATGAGCCAGCATCAAGTGTTAATAACTTTTTTTGTTTTTAACTATTTGGTTGTGCTCTGATATTATGCAGAAAAAACAGTTGTAACAAGGTCAACTTATTATATCAAAGCATAATAATCTTGTCAGTTGTATTAAATTGTAAAAATTATATATGTCCATATTTTATGTATGCGTTTTATGTGAAGGTCAGCCTTTAATATACACATATTCAACTAATTATCATAATGTTTTTTTTTATTTGTTATGATATTCTGAGACCTTCATGCCACACTTACAGATGATATTCTTCACTGTGAAGGTAGTCCAGACGTGGGCAGTCAGTGATTTGATCCCATGAGAGGGTCCACACTCCATCATTTTATAATATCTAACCACTCTACTGCACAGATAGCTCTTCAACTGTTCTATTTCCTTTCATTTCAAGAGTCTCAGGTGTCTGTTCAATTTCAATATGTTGAACCTCTAAGTAGGTTATCTGTGTAACATCATTTAGGTGTTGTAATATCCCAAGGACTTGAAGTATCTGATAAGGAATTTGGGATCTAGTCATTTTGACAATGACAGTGAATTGGTGTTTAAGGTAGGAAAAGTAGAACAATTTTTGTTGGCAATAATGTCTACCTTGTTGTTGGCAATAATGTCTACATTGTTGTTGGCAATAATGTCTACCTTGTTGTTGGCAATAATGTCTACATTGTTGTTGGCAATAATGTCTACATTGTTGTTGGCAATAATGTCTACCTTGTTGTTGGCAATAATGTCTACATTGTTGTTGGCAATAATGTCTACATTGTTGTTGGCAATAATGTCTACCTTGTTGTTGGCAATAATGTCTACATTGTTGTTGGCAATAATGTCTACATTGTTGTTGGCAATAATGTCTACCTTGTTGTTGGCAATAATGTCTACATTGTTGTTGGCAATAATGTCTACATTGTTGTTGGCAATAATGTCTACCTTGTTGTTGGCAATAATGTCTACATTGTTGTTGGCAATAATGTCTACCTTGTTGTTGGCAATTATGTCTACATTGTTGTTGGCAATAATGTCTACCTTGTTGTTGGCAATAATGTCTACATTGTTGTTGGCAATAATGTCTACCTTGTTGTTGGCAATAATGTCTACATTGTTGTTGGCAATAATGTCTACATTGTTGTTGGCAATAATGTCTACATTGTTGTTGGCAATAATGTCTACCTTGTTGTTGGCAATAATGTCTACATTGTTGTTGGCAATAATGTCAACCTTGTTGTTGGCAATAATGTCTACATTGTTGTTGGCAATAATGTCTACATTGTTGTTGGCAATAATGTCTACCTTGTTGTTGGCAATAATGTCTACATTGTTGTTGGCAATAATGTCTACCTTGTTATTGGCAATAATGTCTACATTGTTGTTGGCAATAATGTCTACATTGTTGTTGGCAATAATGTCTACATTGTTGTTGGCAATAATGTCTACATTGTTGTTGGCAATAATGTCTACATTGTTGTTGGCAATAATGTCTACATTGTTGTTGGCAATAATGTCTACATTGTTGTTGGCAATAATGTCTACATTGTTGTTGGCAATAATGTCTACCTTGTTGTTGGCAATAATGTCTACATTGTTGTTGCCAGTAATGTCTACATTGTTGTTGCCAGTAATGTCTACCTTGAGTGCAGAGTTTATCCAAGGAGAAATACCCTTTCTAATTGTTTGATTTTAGTTCATTGAATGTACTAGACTCTGACAATCGAGGTAATGATAAAATTATCCCAAATGTTTAAATAAACATGAGTCTGATTACTCATCCCTCTCAAATCCATCTTAAATTATACTCTTATTTTGGTGTGATTAGTTTCAGATTTATTCAACACTGTTTTCTAATTTATTTTCTAACAATTTGATAATGTTTGTTAATTGCCTACATTAGATTTTTTCATCAGATCAAAACACCACAGCAGCATAATTAATCACTATTTTTGCTCATTAAAACACATCACTGTGACATCATTTATGTAATTTGGATTAAATTTCTTCAGATAAAAAGGAAATTTAAAATATTTTTGCTAATCAAAATACCTCACACATGTTAACATTTTTGCTCTTATTGTCTTGCTTTATATAACGATTATTACTTTTATCTATAATTAATGTTTTGGTTTGAAAAAAACACAGAAAAAATCAATTGATGAACTTCAGATAACATTAGTTGTAAGTTCTGTTTAGTTTTTTATTTAAATTTTAATTTGAAGTCTGCCAAGGCCAATTATTGTCTGAATTGATGTAAAAATGCCAGCTAATCATGTCTATTCTCTGCTTTTCCTCTCAAACATTGGAATGATCTGCATATTTTCTTGCTTTTCTATAATAACTTAATGTTAGTCCATGATGTCAGAATACCTTTTTTCTTTTTTCTTTTCATATTCCTCATTTACATTTTATTTTGCATTTCACCTAACATGACATTTTAATGTGCAGGTGTATTTCATGAGGTGTGTGTTCCTATTTTATTGCTTTTTCATTCTGTTATTTTTTTCAAATAATGTTCTTTATGTGTATTATTTTTGTCAGATTTGTGAAGTTTACTATTGTTTATGTCAGAATCGACTTTGTGCTAACTTTCTTTGGCAAAGTTTTTAGTTTCTGAATGTTTGGCAATTTTTCGAAAACCGCAATGTTTGAGTGAATAATTAAAGTTGCATTAACTCCAAGCAGTTGTTTGTGATCTTTCTCATCTTCTGTTCCACATGCAACATTTGAGTGATTTAGGATTCAAAAGGTTGATTAGTAGTTTCCTAGCAACTGTTTATTTCATCCTCAAAAATTGGTAAAAAGGAACAAAAAATGTTAACAAAAACAGTTATATAAAATATATATAAATAATATTCGCATTAACTTGTTGTCAATCAGTCAAAATTACATAAAGGACCGCGGTTTTTACAGAATGTTTTCAATAATTGGTTTAAGAGAAAAGCATTGTTGAATTCAATTCACCATATCGATACCAATCCTTTGAATAGTTTTCTTACATTCTACATAGTTCAGAGTATAGACTTTGTGCCTGTTTATTTGATTTCTTGCTTATTCCTGTCTGTTTTGAAATTTAAAGCATGAACATCCTAATATTTCTTCCAATGGGAGTAAATATACAGACATGTTAGCTTGAAGTAAACTAACTGAGTGTTTTGATTAATAGCTACAAGTTTGTTTTCAAAATAGAAAAACAGTAGCTGTTTAGACTTTGGAATTGCTGCATTAGTATCCCCATAAATCATCTACACATCCCTGTATATTGAAGTTTGATTTCAGGAATGATAAATTGAGTTTTTGTTTCTGAATTTACACTATCAAAAATAAACAGCTGAAACAATAAATTTTATTATGTCACATGGTGATTTCTGGGCACTTTTAAAGTGTTTAAAGTCAACAAATGCAACTGAAATTCTGAATTTTTCGATTATGTTGAGGGGTGTGAGGGGTGGCCAACTCTCCTAGAAAATTTTACAATTTTAAGATGATATTTGGTGCTTTCTGGGCACTTTTAAAGTGTTTAAAATCAACAAATGCAACTGAAATTCTGAATTTTTCGATTATGTTGAGGGGTGTGAGAGGTGGCCAACTCTCTAAGAAAATTTTACAATTTTAAGATGATATTTGGTGCTTTCTGGGCACTTTTAAAGTGTATGAGTCAATAAAAAAAAATTGAAAAACTTTTTTTAAATTTTGGGGGGTGTCAAAGGGGGGGGGGGTGCCAGAGGGGGAGGGGGTTGTGATGCCAGAGGGGGAGCAACTGTTTGTCCCCCATATCTGTCCCACAGAAAAATTGACCATATCAAGGTGGTCTTTTATGAAATCTGGGCACTTTAAAAGTGTCTGAGACAATACATGAAATAAATTCAGGATCTTTGTCAATTGTTTTGTGGGGATGTGAAGGGAGGCCTATTTCCCAAGAAAATTTTTGCAATTTAAAGGTACTTTCTGAGCATTTTCAAAGTGTATGAGTCAATAAAAATGTGAAAAATCACACTTTTTTCAAGAGGGGGAGGTGGGGTGAGGATGCCTGAAGGCGAGCAAGTGTTAGTCTGAATTTTACAAAAATTTACATTTTTTTTGGGGGGGTGTCAAAAGGGGGTGCACCCCCATACCCCCCCCCCCCCCCCAATCTGACGGCCTTGCCAAACTAATGCATTCTTGCATATATATTTCTTCATAAGGGAGCATTTCAAAAGATCTATTATTTGAACAGTTAATCTGTGACCCCCCTCCTCCCCCCTCATAACTTGTTTTGAGAAATCTTGATGTGCCTCATTGCGTTAAGTCACACTAAAATAATTTGTAATACAGTCAATTTTTTATTATTATTATTCCAATCTGTGTTTTTTACAGTATCAGATTATCATAAGATTATTATCCCACCGAACAAAGTTCGAGGGGGATATAGAGAAGCCGTCCGTCCGTTTGTCCGTGTATCTGGGCGATAACCCCAATACCAGTTGACTGATTTGGTTCAAATTTTATAGGCTCATGCCTTATGAGTGTAGGACCTCTGCTTGAGAAGGAATTTTCAATATGGCTGCTCAATTCAAAATGGCCGCCATTTTTCGTAAAAAATGTAATCGTTGATAACTCAAATACAAGTTGACGTATTTGGTTCAAATTGTATATGCTGATGCCTAGGGACAAAGGAGTTTCGCACAAAGAGATTTTCAAGATGGCCGCTTAATTTCAAAATGGAGGCCATTTTTCGTAAAACTATGTAATCTTTGATAACTCAAATACCAGTGAATGGATTTGGTTCAAATTTTATATGATGATGCTTAGGGACAGAGTAGCTATGTTCGACAAAAACTTTTCATAATGGCCGCTTAATTTCAAAATGGCGGCAATTTTTCGTAAAAAACATAATCTTTGATAACTCAAATACCAGTGAACAGATTTGGTTGAAATTTTATATGATTATGCCTAGGGACACAGTAGCTCTGTTCAAGAAATAATTTTGAAGATGGCGGCTGAATTTTAAGATGGCAGCCAATTTTCGTAAAAAACGTAATCTTTGATAACTCATATACCAGTGAACGGATTTGGTTCAAATTTTATATGATGATGCCTAGTTCACAATGGTATAAACTAACTTTGTGCCAAATTTCATGCTTCTATCACAAAGTGCACAAACATTTCAACAATAACACTAGCTATAATAAGCATAATATATTTTGTTCGGTGGGATTTGCTACTCCGTGGAGTTGCTGTTTTTCTAGTCTCTTATATTGTATCTCACTGTAGAATCCTGAGTTTATGTCCAACAAAATGTGCACAAATAGAATTCCTGTGAATGATGTTGGAAAGCTAACTTTTAAGACCAATGACCCCCTCCACCCATAACTGTTTTAATTTTTTAACATTGATCTTTTGAAATGCTCCCTAAATATGTAATATTTCAAATGTACAATTATTTGAATATTATATTATTTTGTTTATGCATTTACATTTCTCCATATCTCAGTCTCTCTCGTTGTTCATCTATTTACATTTCTCCGTATCTCAGTCTCTCTCGTTGTTCATCTATTTACATTTCTCCGTATCTCAGTCTCTCTCGTTGTTCATCTATTTACATTTCTCCGTATCTCAGTCTCTCTCGTTGTTCATCTATTTACATTTCTCCGTATCTCAGTCTCTCTCGTTGTTCATCTATTTACATTTCTCCGTATCTCAGTCTCTCTCGTTGTTCATCTATTTACTTGCCAGAATTAATTCATATTTTTGGAATGATTTTGAAATGGTGAGCAGAAAAAGACACAAATATTACTGATATTTTTTTTCTTGAAATATTCAAAATCGGGAATGATTTGACATACCTATTTTATTCAGTGGGATCGCCACTACTTGTGGTTGCTGTTTTTCTAATTCTATTTCCTTGTAAAAACAGACAATATGACCTCATTTACTATGCTGCTGTCTCAGAAGACAACAATATAAATGTGAAGAGTATGACATTTTATGAAACAAGTCAAGATGCCCCTGAAGAAAGTGTGCTGGTAATCAGGTTTTCGTAACTACTACTTTAGTCAATGCTCCTAATTACGGGACACAAACCTCTGTAATTGATAGGAAAAACCTAGCTCATTACATTCCAAATCAGTTATATAAAATCTATATAGCTTATGACTTTTCCAATCCACAATGACTCTCTGCTATTAATGACTTTTACTCTTAATGGCTAATTTAGGCTCTACCACAACTTACCACCAAGTTCCTCAACTTGTATAGACAGGGTATATGCGAAGGGGGTACAAAATAGTCTAATATCGATTATTCGAACATGATTGTATTCACGCCTTCTATAAACTGTGAACAAAGTCAACATTTCACCCGGGGTATATTCGCGAATAATACCCCTAGTTTATATACAAGTAATGTGTGACATCATAACGTCGGGCCGTTGTAATGGCGGACCATAATGAATATTTGAAATATCATTTTGGGGAGTTTTCATGTTCGAATCGTAATATAGACCTCAGATCAGGTGTAATATTGTCGAATACACCCCTTAGGACATGGCACAAAAGCTTTCGAACAGAAACGTTTGCGCATAGCCCTGCAGGGTGTATTCGACAATATTACCCCTGCTCTTCGGTCTATATTTCTTAATTATATATCCATGCTCAAAATTTTGGAAATATCCAATAGTTTGATGATTATAATGTTTGAACTTGTGACAAATAGCCACAATACCAGCAGAGTGATGTTGAGAATCAGTGCCTGTAAATTTTTACAGGTGGTGACATTTTGTCACTTTAATGTGTTATGCTATTTTGTATCTACATTGTGGTCTATTGGTTGCTTATTTTAGCAAAACATAAACAGAAATAATGTATTTTATAGTATCATCATCATGTCATTCAGAGCAACATCATGGCATTTACTCTACCATGTATAACAACACAGTACTTATGTTAACATTTCCTTAGCAGATGGACATGATAAATCTCTTGGACAACTGTAAATCAACTGATGCTCCCCTTGAAATCATATGCTTCATTTAGTAACTGGGATTTGAGTTTCCCATCAGTGAAATGTCAAGAATTGTCATGTTTTGAATAAATAAGGAAATACTCAGATTTGTAAGGAATAATATATTTATGGATAATGTTCACATGTTGAATTGTCCAAAATTTGCCGGAAATCAAGCAGTTCATTGAGACTTGATTGAGGAAAGTGCATGAAAGAGATATAATATATGATATATGATAGGATATATCCTAGGCATGTGTTAACCCATTTCAAGGTAAAATACTGCAAAAATATGGAAATCTTACTGCTTCATGGTAGGTTTATGTGAGTATTGACCTGTTTACTCAATCAGTATTACTTTGGCCTTGGAACCCAGAGCCTTGTTCCAGCTTAAGATGTTAGTATACTGGTTATCTTTGTAATTTCCATTGTTTCTGTTGTCATATTTGTCAACATTGTTGGTAGTTGGTTCATGATGATCATTTCCATCTTTTTCAAGTGATTATTAGTAATATTAATTCCATCCACATTATTATCATTGTTGTCATTTCTGTCATCGAGAAATACTTAATCATGGAGTCAATTTCATGACATGCATATGACATCCTCAATATAATCACACTGTATTATTATAAGATGCAATTAAGAACATAATTTTCTTTATTGAAAAAACATTATATGATAATCACTCCAGAATTCAGTCGGAGTACAATTATTAATTGCAAGAATAGAAGGATTATAAACAAGATTGATTGGTAGAGTTTTTTGCATGTTTCCCGAAGATTACTTTTAGAGCAGCAGTATCTAAGCCAAAATGTCCATCTGCTAATACTTATTTTTACTTTTTCTCTCAAATTTTATAAAGTGACATATTTTCTGGCTTTTCTTAACAATTTATAGTATATAGTCTTTGTCTCTATTATTTAATCCTTGCTGATTTTCCCATTTCTGATGCTGTTTTTGCATTTTAAGACAAGTCTCAAACAAACTTTTATGTAGAGGCATATGTCTATATTATAGAACATTAAATGAGATTTAGTAAGTCTGAATTTACAATGAATGCAGACAATTTGTCCCCAATCCTTTTTACTATTTTTTGCATTCTGGTGTCTTTTATTTAGAATTATGTCTGGTAGTCTACTCCAGGAGACAGGGTTCAGGTGAAAAATAAGGGAAATTAATTTCTTCATTGAAGTGTGAAATGCCCTTACAGACAGGAAAATTGCCATAACCTTTAAGATTTTCTCCTTGTTTTTAGAGAAAAAATACAAACTTAGCCTAAAACTGAGTATTGCATAAATTCTTTCAAACCTGAACCCCTCCCTTTCACTCCAAAGTAAAATGTGTACAATAGGTGTCTTTCAGTACTAATATAATATATAAGGAAAGAGTTATGGTATCATGGTGATGATAACCTCCTAATTGTAGGTCTAGAGTTACTCTCTAATGGACCAAAACACATCTAGTTGGTAAAACAGACTGTGAAAAAAGAACATGTTTTCGAGCCATATATTATATTTATGACTCAAACTTGTAGAGCTATTTTTATGCTATTTTAACTCAGCTTGTTACCTCTCATTTGTTAGACAAAGGTTCATTAACGTTACCATGGAAATTGTATCATTTGTGAAGCCATCTGAGCCCAAATATAAATCTGATCTATACATGATACTTTTTGCATATGGTTTGAATTATATGATTGTTTTTGGTTATCTTTTAAGTTTTGTAGTTGGCAGTTTTTTGATAAAACTGAGTTTTTCTGTTCTAATCTTGATAAATGTGATAAATGAATAGGGAATAGTTTCATTAATGCCATCACATGAAGGAATAGTTGAACAAAATGCTGATAAAAACTAATTTGGAAGTTGATTGAATGTTTCATATTCTTTGGTGCATGTGTTTTATGTTCTATGCTTGTCAGGTCCAATATCTTATGGGTTTCCTTTGAAATATTTGTTTTTTGGTTGGGATTGTAAAGTCATCCCCAGAGTAAAATATAGCATATCATGATGGTCATGATTTGAAATATGGAATATACTGACAACAGTAGAAATATCATGCATTCAGTAAACGCCATGTATTTCATACCCTAAATGCAAGAAAATCTTGTAGTTCATTCAAATTTAAAAGAGAATTTCATTGAAGAATTGTGAGCAGACAGACATTTTACAGAAAATGAGGAAGGGAATTTGTCGAAAGAAGGAGACATAAAGTCATTGTTTTGGAACACCACAAGTCTGTAAGTGCCACCAAAGTGGTGGGATTATAATGCACCTTGTCATGGAGAATACCACAAAGTCAAATGTTACACAGTGGCATGATAAGATAAGGGGAGGGGGTCCATAGGGATAAATTTTAGCTTTTTCAGACTCAAGATTTCCCTAATCCATTTTGGCCTTGATTTGAAATTAGAAATGTTACAATACCATATTCTACCAAGGCAGTAGGCAGGCATGATTTTTTATTCTAAATTTTCATTGAATAAATATTTATTATACCTATTTCATCTTTGTTTTTCAACAAATTGCCAGACACATATTTGATGAAATAAGTCCCATGTGTGCTGTTAGTTTACTGTTAGTTGTAACACAAGAATCTGTATCTGCTCATGCAACCATGCGGCCAAAGATCAGTCATTTCAAAATGTTAATTTAGAAAGACAGCATATTCATCTATCAATGACTAAGTGAAAAACAGCTGTTCTAAAGTAACACTCACAAATTAATTTTCGTTAACACCTTTCTAGGTTTTGAAAGTCAGATGAGATCAAGTTTTGCTTTGAACATTAAAACAAATTATTGACCCTGTGATATGCATGGAATATAATATTATAATATTATAGTGAGAGTTTATGAGGATTCACAAATATTGATATGAAATTATCACACCTGGATATTACAACAACCTGGCATAGAAAAAGTGCAAGTACCAGTTTCATACTACATAATAAATCATCATCTTTGTTTTTCTATTCTGAAGAATGATAGACATATATTTCACCTTCAAAGTAACATCCTAACATTAGGTTAGGATGTTTTTTATGTAAGGCCAACACCTAATCTAGTAATTGTGATGTACAATCAGTTGAAAGCTCATACATATTACTATAGCTCTCACATGGAGAAAAATAGATTATAGCAAACCAAGAGATTGTTAAAGGTAAGAGTTTTTGCAATTACCTCTTATATATGATGAAACTAATAGTGTTCACTCTTAGGTTTAATGATTTGATGTTTTTATATGAAAGGATGACTGATAATTATCCCACCGGACAAAGTTCGAGAGGGATATAGGAAAGCCATCTGTTCGTCCGTCCGTCCGTTTGTCCGGGCGATAATTCAAATACCGGTTGACCGATTTGATTCAAATTTTATAGGCTTATGCCATGGCGATAGAACCTCTGCTCGAGAGGGAATTTTCAATCAGGCCGCTCAATTCAAGATGGCCACCATGTTTTGTAAAAAATGTAAGAGCACGTAATCTTTGATAACTCAAATACCAGTGAACGTATTTGGTTCAAATTTTATACGATGATGCCTAGGGACATCTTGTACATTTGTTTGTTTAGGAGCCTCAAAAGGATTCGGAATGTAAAATTAATTGCTGCTGAATATTTTGTAATTTACTTGATAATAAGAAGTTACATTTTTACAAATTTTGGATACCAAGGATATTAACACTCAGGGATTATAGACATATCATTTTTGGAATCTAAAAAGGAATATAAACTGATTAATCTGGTAGGAAAAGTTTCAACTTTTTCAACATCATATAAAGGTATTTACTTTTATGTGAGCCACTAATTAGTTCATACATATAAACACTGATCAATACATGTATATGGACTTATAAGCCACACAGTTACAGTGACATTATACAGTGAGGCCTCCAAAGGTTATATTATTATTATTATTATTAAAATATTTTATTATAGTGTCACTAGTGTTAAAAGTATACATACAATGTCAAATACAAAGTAAACTAAAACACTACCAGCCGGTGTCGGCTTATGAGACACTTAGGTCCTTCTACAATCTGGAACAATGTCCATTAAATAAATATACTATTCTATAATATACAATTATTGCACTGTTCAAATATAATATCAGCATGTTTTTAGAGTAAGCATTTTAAGTTGACTAGAATAAATATCTGTTGAGCATTTGTTTTGATCATTTCAGACCCTCTCAATATTGAAGTTCCTTTTTTGCCACATTTTAAATAGAGTTGAAGCCAATAAATTTTGGATGTTTTTGTCATGCATAAGACTGATCAGTGTACCCAGGCCATCATTTGAGTTAATGTTTATATGAGGGGCTGTTACTTTAACATTGTCATAAAACTCTTTCCTGATGTCCTTATAATGTTCACATTGAGTCAAAAAGTGTATCTCATCCTCAATACAATCATTATCACAGAGAATACATTTTCGTTCTTGCACCGGTGTGTTGTTCCATCTACCTGTCTCTATATTTAAGTGGAGACTTCCTGTTCGGAACTGAGCAAGTATTCTCCTGTGTTGTCTGGGCATTCTGTTTTTTAAGTACTGTTCAGTCACCACACCATATTTAAATTGACGGAATGTCCTAAGTTTGTTTCCATTTGCTTCATTATTTTTGTCATCCCATATGTTGGTTAGGAATGTGTCATTTTGATTCAGGTAATGTTTCAGTGCATTAAGAGCAAGTTTGGTTGAGACGTTTGTGCCATTTGTTATTGGGACTCCTCCTTTAACTAATAACTGCTGTGTTTTATAGTCCCAGCTAGACTTTCTCTTTGCAGACCATAAATGTATTTTGTGATTTGTCCTGGTTCTATCCATATTGTGAAGCCTCAAGTAAAGTCTAGCACACTCAATATGTTGCTTATCGAGGAGAGATGACCAACCTAGGTCTCCCCTTACTGCCTCATTGCTAGTTTTTGGGCTCACCCCCAGGAACATCTTGCCAGCTCGGTTTTGGATGTTGTTCAGAGGTCTGCGTTCATGCAGACCCACAATAGAACAGCCGTAATTAATTATGGGCTGGACTAAGTTATCATACAGTTTGTTAAATACATCGTAGTCCATACCTCCAATCGCCGTGGCTTTACTGGCTATTACCCCGAGAGCTCTGCTGGCTGATTTAGCTAGTTCCTTGACAGTTATGTTGGTGTCTACATTTTCATGCAGCCATATTCCCAAATATTTGTACCTTTCAGCATACTCAATGTTCATAGTCCCACAATGAAATACTGCATTTGATCTTGGACAAGCCTGTGGGCGATAATGTACCACTTTAGTTTTACTCTGGTTCATACTAATGCGCCATTTGTAGCACCATTCATTAACCACATTGAGCATACGTTGTAGATTAGTTGGGGAATCTGCCATCAAGACAATGTCATCTGCATACAAGAGGACAGATACATCCATGCCATCAATTTTGATACCACAGTTTAGATTTTTCACATCAGTTGCCAAGTCATTGATATAGATGGCGAACAGGGTCGGAGACAAAACGCAACCCTCCTTACATCCTTTCTCTATGCTGAACATTGGTGTTAAATGGCTGTTAACTCTAACTGAAGAAGATACATCTTGATAAAGGGAACTAATAGCAGAAAATATCTTGCCTTTTATGCCAATTTTGTTAAGTTTGTACCACAGACAGTCCCTGTTTACGCTACAGAACGCTTTGGTCATGTCGATATAGCATGTAAATGTACTTTGTTTTCCTAGCTTTCTATTGTTAATTATTGAATACAGAGAGTGCACTTGGTCAAGACATCCACGCTCAGGTCGGAACCCATTCTGTTCATCCACTAGGAGCTTATTCAATTCAAGATATTTGGACAGTCTCTTATTAAGCGTGTCACAGTAGATTTTACATGGAATTGAAATCAATGTTATGGCTCTATAGTGTAGGGGATTTCTGTTATCACCCTCTTTAAAAATGGGGTTTATTATCCCAACCATCCACTGATCTGGCACTATTCCATGACTAAAGCATTCAGCTATTATTTTGTGTAAAAGTAGGATACAATTGCGAGACTTTAGTACCTCTGCTGGTATACCATCAATTCCCACTGCCTTGCGTATTTTAGCACGTGCTACTGCATCTGCCACTTACTCTAGTGATATAGGGCTATTTAACATTTCATTTGTGTAAGGGTCAGGGTTATTGTCCATGCTATTAACTTCTAGCTTAATCTGCTGCAAGTGTTCATTATCATACTTTGGGTCATCAATGTTTTCAGCATATAGGGATCCATATATATCAGCCCAGCTATCCAGTGTTTCCTGTTGACCACTTTTGATATTACCTTCAGAGTCAATAGTCGAATATGGTATATCTTTTGTGCGTTCATTGGCGATTCCTATTTTTCCTATTTTCTGCCAGAAATTTCTGGAATTACTTTGATTATACAGATCTAATAGGTTTTGTTGTTCCTTCAGTTGATATGACCTTTTGCATTTCCTTAGAAGCTTATCAAAGTGTCTCCTTTCAATACAATATGCAGCTTTCAAATGGCGACGTTGACCAGTGTCCCTGCATTTTAGCCATATAGATTCAGCTTCTTTGGATTTATTCCACTGAGTTTGAAGATCATTATTCCAATAGGGTTTTTTAAAACTTTTGGCATTTCCATATTTAGATTTCACTTTAATAGGTTCAAATACACGCTCCATTTCTCCATTTAATACAGCAACAAATTCTCCATAGATTGTATTAATTTTTCCCCTCATTGAAGCATCTGATTCTATTTGATTAATTGCATTTTTAACTTTATTCACAAGATTGATGTCCTGTAGAAAATCTTGTGGGGGACATTTTACTTTATATTGCTTAGTGCCATTGGTACTGGGTACACTGCCAGCTTCGAACAGATTTGTAATTTTGGTAATTGGCTTGAATTTAAAAACACATTGAACTATTGAATGATCTGGAATATGTTGAGGAACACCGAGATTAAATTGCTGAATAATGTCTGACATTTTAAGGACTTTCCAGTCACTGAAATCTGTAATTTGTTCATGAGTAGTACAGATGTAATCAACAACAGACTTTCCTTTTGTGGAAATGCATGTCCAATCGTCATGGCCTAATGTGCAACCATTGAGGGTACATATGTTTGTATCAACAAGAAAGTTCATAAAAAAGTCACCAAATGCATTATCGGTGTAGTCAATGACAGCTCTTGGGGGGATGTTATCCACACCTTCAATATAATCACTGGCGGATCCCAATCTAGAGTTGAAGTCACCAAGGATACATATGGAACCCTCATTCTGGTAGGAATACACTCCTTGTATGAGGTTATTGAAAAAAGTCTGTGGGTCATTATTTCTAGTACATCTCGATAGAGGGGGTAAATAGCAGCTACATAAGTTGATTGAAATATCAGAATTCTTTGCGGATAGATTAAGCCATAGAATGTCTTGGTCAGATCTGTCAAGCACCTGGCATGTTATATAACGACATGCCCGTAATAACAAGAACTCTAACATTGAAGTGCTCTCATAGAGAGACTGGATATGCTAAAGAAGCCGAGGTATTGGAAGCTATCTACAACCTAGGCATCACCGATAATGAGATCGATGCGATACAGATTAACAAAAGAGACATACATGTAACATTCCTAAACAAAGAGGCAAAAACATCAGCTAGTATCCTGGGCCTGAATGTTAATGGCCAATCAGTTGAGTTGACTGAAGTTGAAAGCAATGCTACAAATATAACTCTTAAAGATGTACCCGTACAAGTATCTGACCAAGTTGTCAATGCATTTCTTTCTGGCTACGCAACAGTGGTTAATGAGATCAGCCACGGCTATGTGAGGAAGGCTGATGGCACCAAAACTAAGATCAGGAATGGTATCAGATATATTGGTGTAGTGGACATCAAAGAACCAATACCCAGTGAACCAATTATTGCCGGTTTTAGATGTAGACTATCTTACAAAGGCCAACCCTGCAACATCTGTCAGTTGGCAGACCACCCATGGTGGAGATGCCCCCTTAAGAGGGCTAGGAAGTGCTACAAATGCGGCGGAACAGATCATATTATATCAGCCTGTACAGCAGATGCAGATTCGGGTCCGAAGACTACAACTGCAATCACTCCCCCAGAAAACGAAAAAGAAACAGAATCTGTAAAGCGGAACCCAGATACAATCATTGCAGGCGGCTCCATTGCTAAAGGGCTTAGCCTTATTATGAAGACAGCTATCCCTGCATGCACAAGTGGGGCAAAAATAGAAAATGTACCTGGATTACTCCAGAAAATATCAAACCCAAGTGAAGATATAAAACAAGTGATTATTCAAGCTGGAGCCAACAATCTTGTCTACAGTAATGATGCGCCAGAAGTGTGCCTTGAAAATTAAAAAAAAAGAAAAAAAAAAAAAAAAAAAAATCTTGTACATTTGTTCAAGAAAGAATTTTCAAGATGGCGGCTGAATTTCAAAATGGCCTTCATTTTTCATTAAAAAACATAATCTTTGATAACTTAAATACTAGTTGACGGATTTGGTTCGAATTTTATATCTTGATGCCTAGGGACAAAGGAGCTATGCTGAAGAAGAGATTTTCAAAGTGGCTACGTAATCTTTGATAACCCAAATACTAGTTGACAGATTTGGTTCAAATTTTATATGCTGATATCTCGCTACAAAGGAGCTACGCTGAAGAAGAGATTTTTAGAATGGCTGCTAAATATCAAAATGGTGGCCATTTTTCATAAAAAGACGTAATCTTTGATAACTCAAATACCAGTGAATGGATTTGGATCAAATTTTCAGGATGGCATCTGAATTTTAAAATGACTGGCATTTTTTGTAATAAAATGTAATCTTTGATAACTCGAATAGCAGTGGATTTTGTTCAAATTTTATATGCTGATGCACAGGGACACAGTAGCTCTGTTCGAGAACGATTTTCAAAATGGTGGCTGAAATTCAAAATGGCTGCCATTTTTCATAAAAAAATGTAATCTTTGATAACTCAAATGCGAATTGATGGATATGGTTTACATTTTATATGTTCATGCCTATAGGGACAAAGAAGCTCTCCTCAAGGAGGAATTTTCAAGATGGCCACTAATAATCAAAATATGTTTTGTTCAGAGGGATTTGCTACTCCGTAGAGTTGGCGTTTTCCTAGTTCATACTGTTTTAGGCATGTTTTCCTTAACTTCCTTTAATCATTGTGTTTTTGTTGTTTTGTGAAGTATTGCCCTTTGTGCTTTCTTTTAGTATTGTGTTTTCATACAAAAATAACCATTTAGAGTAGAGGGTGATCATTTGGCTGCGCAACTTAGATCAGAGACTTCTTCTTCAGGAGACAATAATAACACGTTCATGCAACTGCATAACAAATGCTTGACTATTTCAAACAAAATGAATGACAAAGTTAAATCTTTCCTTATATTCCTATTATTTGGTGAAGCCATGTAAAATCAAAAAATATAAACAAATATCATAGTACATATTTACTTTTATTAAGTCTTCTCACTTTCAACAAAAATCATGTTCTCAAAGTAGTTAGGTTCACTGATATTAAGCAGGTATAGCAACGATTCTGAACTAGTTTTATGGGTGACTTTAACCTAAAATTTAAAAAATGAATCTCATGTACTTATGCCAATTCTACAGAAATGTGCCATTAATGCAGCTGCCTATTGAATATGTCCGTCTAATGCTGATTTGAAATTCATTTGCTCTCAATTGAATGAAGTGCTTGTTTTTGCATTTCTGTTAAATTGAAAATATGGCCAACAATTATCTGTTAATTGTCTGTTACTTGCTGATTCTACTCTTTTCTATTTTGTATTAAAATTTTAAAGCCTAACTGTTAGATATATTTTCTGTATGTTATCTTCCCTCCCTTAGCTGTTCAATGTTACTGTCTCTCAGTTTATCACAAATGCTCCAGTTCCAATGCCATAAAAGAATTATTTAGAATATTCTCGTCATAAAATTCAGTCTGGATTTTATTTCGTGACTAATTATTTGCTTGTTAATGCAGTAAAAGGTTGTTCTCCCTGATTTACTGAATTTTCCTTATACATAATTCTTCAAGAACCTTTGCAACATTTGACAGTTTTTTGATTTTACCTCTACTAATGAGAATTGACATTTTATTTGTTCTAATGTTTGTTTATAATGTGGTCAGCATGAAGGCAAATCAGGATAGAACCAATAAAGTTAAAAATAAATGTCAGATCACATATGCCGAATTGAAAGCCATTGTTTTATCAATTTATATCAACCATAATGTCTAATCTATCATTAAACTGGATAAATGTTTTTGTTTGTTAGCATTCCAGTGGTCTGTAATTATATTGTCACATGTTGACAAGTGAGTGGCCACATGTGTTCTTACCATTGCTTCACATATCTGTTGCTTTAGTTTATTTTATGAAATTTCTCTTTTAAATTTGAAAGCAGTATCTGATTTTCTTAAATTTCTGTATAAGTTAGACTTTTTACTTCCTGGCTTCATGGTTACCTTATTTCTTGTTTATCCTCTTCTTTTCTCTGTATGTCACTTTTCAAACATGGACATCCGAAAGTTTATCTATGAATATATTTTTGTTGTCCTCATAATGTTCCTGTTTAACAAGGTGAGATGGTTTATTCCATCAAATATTTTTTTTCCTTATTTTAAGGCTTTGATTATATGCTATGTTCCAATGTTATTGTTATATATTTCATACAGGATGGCTTGAAGGTGAACTAAAATGCAATTACCATATTATCTCTAATAAGCGCACATACTTCAATAAACGCACACCCAACTTTTTTAACTTAAGTAACAAAAATCACGAAAAAAAAATTCGAAAAATATCATCGGACGATAATAGTGTGAATTCAATTAATTCACTTACCGCTATCGACTGAGTCATTTCTGTGCATAATGCGGTTACAGATGTGTCTCCGGAATCTTTAAAGCTGTAAGTACATTCATGATAACCTTCTAGTGATGAGTTTAAAGCCATAATGAACATGAAATCTGACCGAAGCCAGTTGACACTCACAGTGCATCATCATATTGTGATATTATATGAATATAAAACATATTTTCTCTGACTATGAAGGCCAGTCAGTAACAGAAAACCTTTAGATTTTGATTTGGGTATCGCCGTCAGTTCCCAAAATGGCACCCTGGAAAGATAGGAGAGAGAATGTTTTATCACCGATATATATGTCACACACATAATGTCCATTAGCCCACAAAAGCACATTCTGTAGATCAATAAATAAATGCATAAAAAACATCTAGGTATGATACTATGTTATATAGTTGGAGTTAGTCCAGTTTTAAAGAGGAAAATCATGAAATACCTGATTATCGCCCATATATTAATTAAAAAAATCCCCAGGGATTTTGTCATTTGAGACATCTCCTCCAGGAGAATTTGGGAGATGAACTGTGCAATTATTAGAGAGAATACGATAGGTGACTTCCTAACATATTCTCCATTTCTCAATAATTCCAGTACTTATATCTGCCTTATATCTGTATATTGCCACTTCATTATTTTCAAAGATTGTCTTTTTGAAGATATTTGAATAACATCAAACTTTACATTTTGGGATTTTAAATCCTTTGCAATAAAAATCAATGTTCTTTAAAATTTTAATTGATTTAGATTAGCGGTCAAAATAATTAGTAATGGCTAAATAAATATGTTCTTGGGAATATACATTCTGTTTATGATTTCAATATAAGTCCAGCACAAAATTTAGAAGCAGGAAACATTAAAAATTAAGTTGATCTATTTCAAAGGGAAACATATAGCAATATACACTATGTTTAGGTTTGTTGTGTTTAAGGGGTTCCCTGGAATATGAATTTAAAAAATAATTTGTTCTGCCACATGGTGTTCAACTTCAAAGTGTGTTGACAAGTCTTGAGTGTGCCTCTCTTGGGCACATATGGTAGCAATAAAAAACTACATACTGAGCTATTTGTCAAAGTCAAATGTGTATGAAGCTTGATGCTGGTGCTATTTCTGGGATTGGATCAGATACCCTGGTAATAACAACCCAAAGAACATAAAGATTTTGATTTATGAGGGAGGTTTTGGGCAAAATAATAAGGAGGCAAATGTAGTCTTGCCTCATGCCTCTAGGCCCACTCTTCCTGTCTACTTCTATAGACAGGGGTCCTGCCATTTGGGGTCACCAAAAGTGTGGTATGTTGGTAGGGAAGGGGCAAGGGAGCTTGATAAATAAGGTAAATGATGCATTAACCAAACAGAATTTCACTCTTTTTGTCCACTGTATAAGAATGGAGAAGTTGCATTTTGTAAATTTTAGATTCACAGTCAATTATTTTTTGTAAACATGAATAAGAAATAAGAATTGAAATCTAGGCTTTTATATTTAGCACAGGAAATCTGATTGAGCTCAGTGAACATCTCTGAGAATATCTCCCAAGTTTGTGGTCAGATTCCTTCACCTCTAATAAATCAACTCTGAATTTATCAAAACTTAATAAATGTAGAAATATATTACCCTTGGCAGGTTAGAAGGCTTCTCAGACAGCTACAATTTATGAGATCTAAACTACAAAATGCTTACTATTTGGTATTTTATACTGCTATAAATGACCAGATTGCAGTATATGCATCTATTGGGCTTTTAGGAATTACATCAATTTTTACATGACATATGGATCGCACATACTTCGATCAGAATGACTAAACTAATATTAAAGACTTAGCTGGTTTCACCTTCATGAAAACATGTATGTTCCTCAGGGGTAAGGTCAAAACATTGATTTGTATCAATTTGATATAAGTATATACCTTTAGGGAGGGTATAAACCTCTTCATTTTGTGTCAGTATAATGAATTGCTTTCTGATTCATCAGAGATCCTCTTTATCTAAAACAAATGTGAGAGATAGTAATGGTTGTAGATCCCAGAATGAGTTTGTCATATTTTGGGGTTTTATAGTTGGTATGAGACAACAGAAAAAAGTTTCTAAAAGTTAAAATAAACATATATTTTGGCAGATATGGATTTATTGACCCAACCCCTGACATAATTGCATTATCAAGTAAGGGCGTTCCAGGTAAAGTTGGATTGTTTTTACTTTCAGGTCTGACAGATCATGGGATCGTGGCTCCAGTAGAGGTGGAATCTAAGCACAAACAAACAAGCAAATAAATAAAGAATTTGAAATTCCGCAACAATCTCTTCTACATTTCTACATTCTATGACTTGTGTTCACATCAGATAGACGACTCATAGGATGGAAGGTAAGTAGATTTTGATTTTGGATTTTTCATAGTTCTTGATGTCACCTATAGGCAATGCTATAAGAAATATAGCCACATTCTAGAAGTTACCAAACTGATATACCAAGTTTAAAGAAATAAGGGCTAAATTGACTAAGCTGTGATAGTTTAATAGTTTAATGTTGGTAAACTATTTTTAATATGTGGAGAATAAAAATGATGAACAAAAATGAGTGAAGTTTGCGTTTATTTAGTCAAGGTAGCAAGTCAAACAGCTATAAATCAAATCAGTCTAAATGTACGACATTTGACAGCTTCAGTGTTTGACTTTGTTCTACAAATCCCTGGGCACCTGGAGGTTCATGAAAAAATGTTAATAGTTCAATCATCAACTCCTGAGAGAACATCAGAGCAACACTTTTCACCTGAAATGTCAAGCTTGTTTTTGAATCTGTCCTACCTTTCACTTGATTTCTCTCTAAAATTTGAATGAGCTGTCTGATTTTCTTGCATCCTTACACAACTTAGAGTGTTTTCTTCGTGCTAGTTCATTTTATTGCTTCCCAACTCATCTCTTTTATACTCTATTTTGTTATTGTAAATTGTGACCCCTGAGATCTCATTCTGCACCTGAATGTCAACTTCACTTAGAAAACAAATTTTGCAGATTAATCTTTCCTATGCTGGGATCAAATTATTTCTGAGGATTTATATCATGTTATTTGCCAAGGGATCTATGACAAATGATTTTATGGTTTAAATGCTGATCTTATTGTACTCAAATAAAAACAGTGTCACCTAAATACCTTATAAGCAGAAAATCTAGTTTTGTTTTTTGAGATCTGACCATGTACTGTGATTGGTATTACAGCCTAGATCAAAGCATGCTTTCATATTAAAAGAGGGTAGATGAGGTAAAGCTCTCATAAAGGGTAATGAACATAGTACTAGATCTATCCCTAGGGGTGCATGCTTGGTGTATGGCAAATGCTGATTCTATCATGGAATTAAAAATGAAGATTGAAAACAAGAGATATCGGTTAATTGTTGTGACTCTCTATCATTCTCACTTACAAGTGCTGATTAATCTTAATGCATTCTTCACCTTAAATGTCAACATCACCTTGTCTTATATTTCCTGCATCATTCCTTTTACTACTGAAGTCAATGATAACAATGTAGTCTTTGGATTGAGTTTTTGTAATACAGAAAGTATATAAATGGGGAAGTGGTCCTGATAGAAGAAATACACTTTTCTAGCAAAATGTTCACTTGCAGTGTTGAATGTATGCAGTTGACTGATTAGGAGGAGGATGCGTATATCATAGGCGTAGCCAGGGGGGTGCGATGGGTGTGATCGCAGTTGACTGATTAGGAGGAGGATATATATATTGTGGTCTACTTGCAGTATTGGATGCATACACGGTGTACACAGACTAATATAAAGGTTCTCAGGCCCATAGCCAGGGGGGGGTGGAGGGAGTGGCAACCCCCCCCTCCCCTCTGGCCAGAAATTCTTTCAAAATCATGCAGTTCATCATTCTGAGCACTTTTCATATGCTGTTTTTTAGCCAAAACTGTCAAACAGCTCCCCACCGCCGTGGTAAAAGCTGGGCATGTCCTGGTTCTATACCTTACTTATCAATTCACAGGGTCTTATGATATTTCATGTTTAGTACTTTTTGCTTTTGTGAATCTTTCATTTTTTATTATATGTGTTTTGATGTATTACAAGTCATAAAAGATGAGTCTGATGGAAGAACAATATGGAAGAACCATTATGACTCAGCCCAATGTCATGATGGTCAAATTTTGAAATGTAAAATAAAGTGAAAATTAACAAGGACTAAGGTTAGCAGACAAAGTTGATACTCTAAAATATATGAATGTGCAAAATTATTAGCTAGTTCATTCAAATTTTGGAGAAAAAAGGAGTGGAGTAAACATGAGCAGGCATTTTCAGCAAGGTATCTCCTCATTTACTAATTAACTTGGGATAATAAAGCATGAATTGGTGATGTACAGTCATATTTGCTCTAGCATCTGGCTTAAGGCTAGCACAATTATTTAACCAAGAACATGTAAAAAATCCACTCTCATGCTGTAATCTTTTGCATAGGTTCAAATTAGGAAGAAACTACTCTGAGATTAGATAGAAGATGGGGATGAAACTTTTTTTTAGATGCATGCGCCAATTTGCAACAAAATATTGACTCATGCTAGAATCTACCTTATCATGTGAACTGGTCCCAATAGAGTTCACATCAGACAGAGTCCATGTTAGTCTCATAAGATTCAATATCCATAAAAATTGCATTTTATATTTTGATCATCACTATCACATAACATGCATTTCATAAACCTATGTCACTGTAAAGAGTAGTTGTATGCAATAATTTTGTTAAAAAAAATCGGCAAAAGTTATATCCCTTTTTTATTTTCAGCCATTTTAGTTAACATTGATTTGTCCATCTGTCTCACGAGATCTACTTTTGGACCATTTGCCTTAAAACCTCTATTGATAGGATTCCCGTTTTAAGTTATTTCAACATCCATACAGAAAACTCTCCTATGACTCCTGGTTCAAAAGCTCGCCTATTTTCAAAATGGTAACCATTTTTGTCTTGCGAAATTCACATTTTTCCTAGCTTTACAAATAATTTGAGGTGCCCTACACTGTAAAAAACCATGTCACTGTAAAGAGTAGTTATATAAAATAATTTTGTTACAAAAGATCAGCAAAAATTACATCTATTTTTTTATTTTCTGCCATTTTAACCCTCATTCACTTTTATTTTGAGCAACACCATATGAGCCCAGTACCCATGGTACTATTTGTTCGATTTCCAAACAGGACTGATCAAAGGAGAATATTTCAACACTAGGTTTGTGATACCTTACTTAGACCTTTATTTAATGCATTGATAATGTAGTGATAATCCCTGGATAATCTATTGTATATATAGCAATAGATATTGAATATACTTGGGATTATGTAGCTTTGATATGTAATTTAATCTATAATCAATTTGAAAGGTATCAGTTTCAATTCTTAACCACTGTGGAATAATTTATTGCAACAAAATCTGGCTTCAAATGACTGTTTGTGTCTGCATTTAATACTTCCATTAGACTGCAATAAATATCACATATATTATGAAAGATTGGATGGATATTTTCAGAATGAATACAGAATAACTTAATATGTTGTGGCAATTTAGCATAAAATTTGAAATGCATACAGGAAGTGAATAGAAAAAACTCCAGAAGAATGCATGTATAAATAGATCACAATTCACAAACATGGGTGTACTTATCAACATTGTTTGTGAACTTAACTGATGGCAGAAGATAATATTTGGACAGTTGCAACATACAAAAAGATGAAACTCCTTGACAGTCAAGATAAATGTTGAATTTTAAGTTGTATTGAAGCAAAGTTTCCTGCCACATGGTTTCTCTTACCTTCAGTGATTATATTACATTGGCTCATGTGTGGGATAGTGGCTTGACAAGTTCAAACTTAAGGTATGGACAGAATGACAACTCTTGAACTTTTTGTTTGTGCCATTACCTACCTTAAGAGTCAATGTAAAATATTAAAAAGCTTAAAAGGTAATATTGAGGAAAACAAAGAAAATCAAACCTCTTTAAATAATATAAATAGAACTTATCTATAAAAACACTATACATCCTTTGGTACTATTAAAATGGTAATTTAAAAGGCAAAAAATGATCCCATGATTTTTCCAGAAACTTTTATTTTTTTGATATTGATAAGTAGATATAATGATCTATGTAGGATTTTCATCAAACACAACTATATGCTATCATCCAAATAGCATCACAAACGAATAATATTTAATTCTCTTAAAACAGTGAATTTGAAAGGTTCATCATACTAAGGAGAACACATGAAGAAAAGTTGGTTAAAAATGAGTGAAATTCTATTTATGGGTGACCTTACTTTTACTTACTCTATGGTGTTCAATATCAATGAAGAGTGTTTATCTGCAGAGTGGGACTTATAAAACATTCCTCAATCACAGCTGACCATGTTTGATAAACAGTATCTGTGGTAAGTAGAACTACAGGCCTGGTTTATGGAATATTGTTCATTATTATACATAATGAAGGCAATGCTAGTTGAAAAATTCAATTTATTAAGATATCAATTCCAGTTGACAAGATGAGGGTTCCTGTGAAGTAGACCTAATTAGATTCATGGATCAGTATGAGTATGTGTATACATTTTGTATCTTCAACAATGTGGAACTGTTAAGAGGGGCATGCTCAGATAGACATCAATAAATCATGTTATTGAATCAATCTTGCCCCATGCCATCTCCTGGAAAAAACTGAATCTTGGAGATGGAATCTTGGGGATTTCAAAATTTTCATTTTTCAGAAATCCTAAGGAAAATTTAGCATGGGGTTTTGATATCCACATCAAACAGAGCACTTCAAGCTTGATTGAAGTTTACATTCTTAGCCATGTTAAACATATGACTTTTACAGTAGCCTTCAGAAGACCATGATCCACGTTTCTCCTCCATATTTACATCATTCTCGTTCAGATCTTATCAGAGGAGAATTTCTGATGGCAGGTTCAGGTCCATTGGTTGGTGAATTCATTGCTGAAAATTATGTCTGCTTTTTCTCATTTCAGTCACTTTCTCTCTAAAATTTGAAAGAGGTGTTTTAATTTTCTACATTTCTATAAATTTGCAGCATTTATTTTACCTCCATGAACGTCACTTTATTTCCCTCTTTCTAATTATCCCACCGTCCGGGCGATAACTCCAATACCGGTTGACGGATTTGGTTCGAATTTTATAGGCTTATGCCTTATGAGTGTAGGACCTCTGCTCGAGAAGGAATTTTCAATATAGGCGCTCAATTCAAAATGGCCACCATTTTTCGTAAAAAAATGTAATCGTTGATAACTCAAATACAAGTTGACGGATTTGGATTTTCAAGATGGCCACTTAATTTCAAAATGGCGGCCATTTTTCGTAAAAATATGTAATCTTTGATAACTCAAATACCAGTGAACGGATTTGGTTCAAATTTTATATGATGATGCTTAGGGACACAGTAGCTATGTTCGACAAAATTTTTTCAAGATGGCCACTTAATTTGAAAATGGCGGCAATTTTTCGTAAAAAACGTAATCTTTGATAACTCAAATACCAGTGAACAGATTTGGTTGAAATTTTATATGATTATGCCTAGGGACACCGTAGCTCTGTTCAAGAATTAATTTTCAAGATGGCGGCTGAATTTCAAGATGGCGGCCAATTTTCGTAAAAAACGTAATCTTTGATAACTCATATACCAGTGAACGGATTTGGTTCAAATTTTATATGATGATGCCAAGTTCACAATGGTATAAACTAACTTTGTGCCAAATTTCATGCTTCTATCACAAAGTGCACAAACATTTCAACATTTACACTAGCTATAATAAGCATAATATGTTTTGTTCGGGATTTGCTACTCCGTGTAGTTGCTGTTTTTCTAGTTGTAGTTTTTATTTCAAAACACACCCCCTCCCTCTCTGTGGTAACATTTTGATAGCGAAAGGAAAGGAAGATGTTTGATCTGTCATGTTCAGGTTCATTGGTCGGTGAGCTGTAAGTCTGTAAGGTGTTGAAGGTAGAAGGAAATAAGATAAGCCAGGGAAGATAGTTGTCTGCATTGTAATAATTTGCAGCTCTGAAAGGAGGAGGCCCAGGAGAAAATGTGTTGATGGTGATATACAAATGAGAGAGAGCTATAATAAAGTGCCAGTGTGGGTATATGTGTGAGAGTATAAATAGTGCAAGTACTTACAGAAATCAAAACCAATATAATCGTATATGCAAACTAATAATTCAGTTGTTCTATGAATGTTCACACTCTGATCAATTCAAAGAGTTTGATACCCTGTAGTGTTATGATAAAATTAAACTGTGAGATGGAATGTATTTGAATAAACAACTTAGACAGTTTGAAAAAGAAATAAGGATAATTTATCATCCATAAATAATGAAGCCTCCTGAAATGAATGATGTATCTTTTATGCAGAATAAAACAGATTCTAATTGCCTTGAAGATATTTCTTGATGGCTGAACAAATATACACGATCCTGTATTACTTTTTATTTCATATGATGAGCCAGAGTTATCTTAATAATCTATAACTATCACCTGTCTGATGTTCAATAGTTTAAAGAAGGGAGGTATAAACAAAAAGTACATTTTCTTTCTAGCATTTTCTGTCCTTTTAACATGAGCATGAATTAATGAATGTTATACATTTGGAAATATTCCTTTTCTTATTTTTCAACATGATTGACATGAAAAAACACATCTTAGGAATTAAAAAGCATATTTTAAGGTCTCTGATTTTTTATCTACGGCATCACTGTTTACATTTTGAAATGATTTCATATAAAAATGTTAAAATTAGGGAGCCATCAAAGTAGACTCATCAAATTAAGGAATCTCTCATTCCATTAATATTGGCAGGTTTACATTGATGTTTATGCTACATATTATGGGTACTCTCTAGACACCTATCATATGCACCCTATACGTTTTGTTTGCATTCTAATCCCATATTGTGTTATGATGAGACTTGCCAATCTTTACAGACCACCAACATTATGTTCATTTCTTTACTCAGTGTCAGCTAAGGCTGTTTGATCAAATCTGGAGGGGGGGGCAATATATCATTCAATATAGGGGGGCAGTTCCTGGGACTTGATGCAAGACTATCATGGTTCATGTGCTTTGATAGATTGATAGTCTAGCACCTTGACCTCAGCTGAAAGAGAAGCAATATCAGAGACACCTTGCTGCTTATGTCATTAGTAAATTATGATAGTTACAGCAGTTCATTTTTATACCCATGCAAAATATTTGAAATAATACTGACTTTTTCCATGAGACATTTAGACTCAGAGTTGGATAAATAAGCTTCAACCTGACATCAGAGGTTTTGGGGATTTGATAATAATAATAATATGATAAAGACAGATTATATTTTTTATATATATATGTATGCAGATATCTTAGTAATACAAGTCAAGGGATATCTATGACAGGTCAAAGGATCTTTTGCAAGAGCAGTATGCTGACAGATCATGAACATATGTTTGGATATATGAGAATGTCTTGATAGTATAGAAAAGATTATTCAGAAATCTTTAACAGTTGTTTGTGTTCAAATGAAATCTAGTGGAACATACATGGTTCAGAGGAAAATTGTAATCAGTTATCCTGGCATTTTATACATTAGCCACTTTCTAATTCTGATACACCTCACATCTCATATTTCTCTATTGAAAACTTTACCATGGCATACTATGATAACTACTTCCTGGATGGGTTCAGTGTCAAAAAAGGTCTGTTTTGATATTCAAAATAATCATTTTTGTCTTATATAAAAATTGATGAGTTTTTATTGATGATGAATGTTTAATAGGAAACTTCTTATTTCATTATCAGATTTAAGTGTTACAGGACTCCACAAGTCATAATCATATTTTGTATATCAGTATAATTTTGTTAGCAGAATCCTAATTATCACATAAGAATAATCGTCTCATTGGTTGACAGTTTTGTTGAATTGCACAACCATCTTCTTCATTCACAAGTTGCTCCAACTTCACACCTTGGAAGTGATGATGTCAAAACATCTTGATTTATTTGAATACATTTGATGAAATATGATGTATAGAGTCTGGCATGACATTTGCAAGCCTTTGAACAAAGGAATATTTGATGTGAGGATCCTTGAGGATTATGGAATGAAAATGTCTCATCAAAAGTTCACTTTGAAATCCTGTTGTGGTTGCACTACTGTATTTCATAAATCTGTCACCCAATCAATTGCTGGAATTACACCATGCGTTTTAAGAAGGATCTGTAATAAAGATCAGTTTTTGTAACGCCTTACCCGGGTTTTTACCATTTGCCCTAAACGAAATAAGACATATTTCAAATGCTACACATTTGGGCCACCGCAAAAATACAGGAAATAATAGATGAGACCCAAAAAATGCAATAGGCCATCAAATTATATCTCAAAAATTGAAAGTAAGTTCACTTCACTGGCAAAAGTCTTGGTTACATTTTCTCTTAGATGCTAAAAGATTACATTTATTGTAGATGTACACATCTGCTGGATATTCTCCATATCTACATCTTTAAAAGTTACAACAAAAAGCATTTTAGAAATGACAGGTGTAATTCCAAAATAAAATTCCTAAGGCGCTTTAGAAATGTTGGTGGAATCAGGATGGCAATTTTGTAAAGCGCTTTCCAATAAAACGCTTTTTGCGTTTTTTCTGGTGTAATTCCAGCAATTGTCATCAAATGATTGTTATTTATGGTTTATTTCAGCTCTAATTTATTTTACTTTTAATCTAAACACCTTATAATATAAACCACTTTTTTCTGGTTATGTCATTCTTTTCTACAATATTGACTTTCATGTTAAAAAAAACTTGAAATTTGTACCATATATTGGCGAATAACACATCATTAACACAACTATAATACATATATTATAGTTGTGTTAATGATGTGTTATAAAGATAGGTCACTCTGACCTTGAATTATCAAACAATCCTATTATTAGAGAATATTAAATAGCTTTGCAGACGTATCATTCATCATGATATTTATGATTCTGCAGTTGCATTCAACTGAAAATCAGGATAAGCTTATAATGACAATGTTTTCATCTTACTTTGCTCATAAGTTTCTTTTTTTACGAAATATTTTTTTTTTATTCCGTTCAATTCCAATTTAATACATTGTAAAAGTAAAGAATATATTTTACTAAATCTGTTTTATGAATGAGAGAGGACTTTCTCAAATGTATGATTAAATGAGAAAGGAAACCAATTTGTTCTCTGTCATTATCTTCACATTACAAGCACTATAATAACATAGCATCATCTCTTTTTATATGCTAATTGATATTATATTTTAATCAATGTCAACTAACCCATGTCTGAAGCAACACAAGGTCATGTTTTAAAACTTTGTGTTGAAAACCAAAGATGATAATAAGAAATGAATGTCATTATTATACATGTAGACAATGGTATGAATTGTATACTAATGCCAAAAACAATATACATCTAGAGAAAAATCTTGTAGAATCTACGTGACCAAAGGGTATTTTTAGTTGGGGTGTACAGATGAGTAACATGTTAAGCTTAGGGATAATTATCCCCAAGAGCATTAATTTAGGAGATTTCTTGTGAATTGATGAAATTGAACTTCAGTTGTTTCTTCTTTAATGTCATTAGCTGATAGGTTTAGATTTTCATCACATTTCCCCCCCCCCCGCTTTAAATGCTGACATGTCTTGTCACAAAAGTTGTTAAAATTGACTATATATGGAAAGTCAAGGCAGGGGAGCTTTTAGTGCCTGTTTTCATATAAATCAGCTCGTCAATTAGACAAATTGTAATAATAGAAATTGATGACAGAAATGTTTTTCTTTGGGTGAGGCTAGATATGCATTCTATTTTTATAATATTATTTATTCATAGGGCAACCCTATTAGAAAATTGGTTCCTTTTGTTTCAAATGCCTTTTTTCAAATAATTGCCTGCTTTAAAACATCTATAATTGATGAGATTCACTTGTAAGTAACTTTTATAATGAAATTATTAATAATGAAATATTAGGATTGAATTATTTTTGTTATATCTCTAACTAAATGACACTTTTACTGTCGCACACATTCATGCCAGAATGAATTCATGTAAGTGCTCAAAACATGATACTACTGACTTGACAATAGAACTTCTTTGAAGGATGTATGTAACTATCAAGGGCTTAGAAAACAATAGAAATGAAGAATATCATCAATTAGATTCTTTTACATCAATTCAATGCCATAAATACACTTCCACTTTCAAATCAAATGTGAAAGTGCTCTAATAACAATAGTGAAAGTACAGGGTGACACAAAAAAGTGCCACCAACATCATGTTCAACAATGTTTTCGTCTATATGATTCCTGGCTTTCTTTTTTTGCAAAGTAAAACTAAACTTCATGGAGCAACTCCACAAGAAGTTTCAGATGACTAGCTCAACTAGATACACTTTCATTAGCGTTATAAGATTTTCTATAAATGTCAGGCACACCTGGATTCTATGGGTAAAGATACTGACAACCCTAACAAATTCCCCAACAGATATGGCCCTGATCTTTCTTGATCTCTACCTTCAGGTGTTCTATGGTTTGGGGGTTTGTTGCATACAAATGATCCTTCAAGTATCCCCAGAGATAAAAATCTTGCGGGTTTATGTCAGGCGAATGTGGTCAATTACTTTGCCAGTAAAATCCAGAAGTGTGCCTGCAATGGAATGGACGACATTTAGATCACATTTTGTAACCATCATAAAAGTCCACATAATTGATCTTGTCATCTGGAACTTTTGTAGAATTGCTCCTTGAAGTTTAGTTTAAATGAGCAAAAGAAGTCAGGAATCATATAGACAAAAAAGTTATTCAACTTGAGATAGGTGGCACTTTTTTGTGTCACCCTGTATTTGGCTGTTGTTAGGAATTTCCCAAAACAAATGTCACAATGAATGTCTCCATATCATACAACGCATATTGATGATGTAGCACTCATAGTACCCTGTGTGCAGAGTCTAGTTAAACTACAGACGAAGGTCTCTTTTAAGAAGTGAAGTGAAACGAATGCAAAGGGTACACTCGTAGCTCGCTCTTGTTGAAATCCAACGTAATATGACATCACTTCCCCTAAATTGTTAGTGGATTCTCCAAATTATTTCACATTTATATACAAAATTAACTCTAAACTGGATGAAATGTTTCTGAAAATTGCTAAAAGTAGTGGTCATTCTAACAGCTCCCACTCCGTCAAGTAGGTTATCAATTTCTGTTTTCTTTACATGGAATGAAAGATGAGTCTCCAGTAAAAATCAGTATTATATATACACAGCAACATTCTATATTATTAAGACTTTGAAAATGAGTGAAAATCTCTTTAATAATTATATATAACAGAAAGAAGACTGACATTTTTATTTTTGACAGTTTCTGAAACATGTTTTCAGTTGCTCAAAACATGCCAATGTTTCATGATATTTCTCATGTTCAAATTGGTGCAAATAGATTTTCAAGGCGGTGACTTAAGGTGCAGAATTTCAAGTAGGTTGAACAACGGCTTGCTTAAACACCAAGAGAGGTCACTTCTATTTTGCAAGGTAAATGTGATCACCTGACTTGAGAAGGAAGGAGACGTCATGGTTTATCACATTGGATTTATGTTATGATTCCCATGAAAGACAGATTGCTACAGGATATCCTTGGGTAATATATTCTCAAGATCCATCCATAGATTTTCCAAAGTGAGATCTAATTCCCTCTTTTGTCTCAAGACAATTAAGGAAGAAAGAGTTAGTCACATTTATTTGTTAAAGGCTCTGTTTTTCACTAGAATTTTATCTGAATAAGTGGATATATGTTCTGGAAGTCACATTTGGGAAATTAACTCAAGAAGGATACAAAATGATTTAAATGTTCACTGCTTTATGTTTTTCGCAAATTATTCTTTTTATCAGACTTTGAAAGAGTGCTGTATTGTTGTTGCCTTGTTCAACTCAATTCTGACCAATATCTAAATGCACTATCTGACTTTCTTGCATTTTATACCAATTTAGAGTATATACTATATTTCTATTCATTTTTATATCACAACCACATAGTGTGGGGCCATATTGTCAGCCTAGGCGCGTATGTATGTCCGTCTGTCTGTCTGTACGTCCAATAGTTTTCTCCAAAAACTGCTAGAGACCGCTATAAACTTTAACATCTTAATTAACTCAATTCATTCTACATCTGATTAGGTTTTGAACATGTTGGCTCAGTCATGGCAGCCATTTTGAATGGCTTAAGAAAAGTCAGCGAGTGATGATAACTTGCATCATATTAATAAGTAGCTTTATAGATAATTTCAGGTGTCCTGTATTGTAAAAGCCCATGTCATTGTTAAGAGTAGTTTTATGTGAAAATTTTTTTGTAAAAGTAATCATCAAAAACTTATATTTGCTTTTTTATTGTCAGCCATTTTTGTCTTTTCTGTCATAAAATCTTGTCTGTTAAGTCGTGTCTACGTGTTTTCAGACAAACCATTTGACAGATCGATTTCAAAGGACGATTCTCTGTTTGGAGAACGAAGTTCATCAATCTAAATGAGCATTATCCCTGCTTCGGACTTTGATTTTTTTTACATAATATAGATTTGAATGTCTTCTTTTGAATAGTCATAATTTAATTTGGTTTCTAGATTTGTCGCAAAAAAATATTAGCGCAGTACACTGATGAACTTCTTTCCCCAAATCAAGACTTGTATTTTATTGAATCGGTCTAATTGAGCGTTACCCCTGCTTCAGACCAATTTGTTATTTTTACATCTTGTAGATTTAAATGTCCTCTTTTGAACATTCATAGTTTAATTTGGGTAATATTTCTATATTTTTCATGAAAATATTTATTAGCCCAGGAGATGGTTCTCCGAACCGAGAATCGTCCTTTCCAGGGATGATTGTTTGATTCTCGATCTGATTAGTCTTTGGGCATTCTGGGTAAATATTAAGGTGGCCATTTTGGATTTTCCATCCAAGTATCTTGTCTTCAAAGTTTTGTCTATGCATTTTCTGGTGAACCATTTGACAGAATGATTTTAAATTTTTATGGATAATTTGAAAATGTCAAACTGATTAGTTTTTGGGCATTCTAGGTATAATGTTATGGTGCCATTTTGGATGATATTCTGTCCTAAAATCTTGAATGTAAAGTCTTAATTGTCTACGGTTTTCATGCGAACACTTTGACAGATTGATTTCAAATTTTTGAAAATCTCAAATTGATTAGTTTTGGGCTTTCTGAGTAAATTTTCAGATGGCCATTTTTATTTTTTATTCTGAAATCATGTCTGTAAAGTCCTGTCTGTGTGGTTCAGGCAAACCGTTTGATGGATTGCTTTAAAAATTTTCAGGGAAGATTCTTTATATGCAACTCTCAAACTGATTAGTTTTTGGGCATTCCAAGTAAATGTTAAGGTGGCAAATTATTGTTGGGCACCCATTGGTGGGGACATGTTGTACATGTTTGTGTCTTTGTATTTTCTTGTTAACTACATTCCTGGTCATTCCATTTTGTGTTTGAAAACATGACTACCTTTAAATTTCCCTACTTGTTCAAATTTGTGTGGGCTTGGACTTTTTATATTTCCCTTAGATGAGAATATGTCAATTTATTTTATAATAGTTCTGTTTTGTAAAATATCTGGAATTGAATTAAGGTTCATCAAGAGGTGAAAAATTGATGGATATTACAAATATGTTCATGAACAAAAATATGACAAATTTTAAATAATTTAATTCATAACGTCAAACAAAAATCTCAACAATCCAGATTATAATTATTGGTACATGGTATGAAAGAGATACATTGTGAATAAAAAAAGGAAAAACTTGACAGCTAGAAAGGTTTACAAACTTTGTGCAAGGTAATTTTAGGTCATATAATACATATATTAACATACTTTGTTTTCTTATATTTATTTTAATATTTTAAGCTGGAGCTATTAAGATGTAGCACCATGCTTGTACAAGTACATTCCCTATTATATTTGAATGCATGTAATTTCACCTGCTTCCATTTAGCATATCCCATTTGCTTCATTGCCATCTGCTCATGCTTAGTCCATACAATTTCTCTCAAAATTTTCTAAGGATTACATTTTTTACCTGCATTTCTCTCCAATATAGTGTGCTGTGGTCATGTTTATGTACTTTAATTCTTGCTAATTACACTCTTTGTTCCTCTATTTTGCATTTTAAAATATGACCACCAGTTATATTTTACCTCTAGGAATAAGAGAGATCTGCTGCCTAGATGTGCAGAATTAATAACATTTCTTGATTAGATGTCACATGTCATGAGTAAAGTGTTTGTCACTTAAAAGAATGGGTATATGAAATGTAGAATATTGATTAATGGTAGATTTAGTGGTAATCAGTGGAACACTTAAGTCAAATGATTTAAATTGCAATGCAGTTGAACTCTCTTGACTTGCTTTACAAATCATACATTTGGGTGATAAGTCAGGGTGAGCCATAAAGGTAACCCAAACAAATGTGAACAACTCTATCATCCAGCGTTGGTTTAAAATCATATTTGGCACAATTGAAAACAATGTTTCTTCATTCTACCAAGTTTCATTGGTCTATCTCAAATGACCACAATTTTTAACAAAACATCCTCAAAATGCTGGCCTCATCTCTGGAGGCTAATTTGAACACACCGGGTTCTCCCCATATTTAATAGTCGCAGACATGGTCATTTGGTGATCTGGGGGGGGGGGGGGGGTCACATTCTCCTTTAAATAAGGTCAAAATAATCTCATGATATAGATCTCTAATTTGAATTTGATTTCCTCGAATATGATCACACTAAATAGTACTTGTATACTATGAACACATGGAATGACCACAAAGAGCTTAAAACAATGAACCTAGTGAATTTTTTAAATTTGGTGTTAGATATGTATACAAATGATATTTAATTACAAAGCAAGGGTTGATGAGGTGTCCCCAATCATCTGATCATCCGAGGATCTTCTGGGGAAATACCCATATTTTCTGGAATGATATTTTTATCCCATCGAACGAAGTTCGGAGGGGTATAGGGAACACCTCCGTCCGTACGTACGTCCGTCCGTCCGTCCGTCCGTCCGTCTGTCCGTCCGTCCGTCCGGGCAATAACTCAAATACCGTTGGCCCGATTTTGTTCATATTTCGTACACATATACCCTATGGGGGTAGAAGTTCTGCTCGAAAGCCGATTTTCAAAATGGCCGCTCATTTCAAAATGGTGGCCATTTTAGTGACGATTTTACAGTAATTTAGGTGCAATATGTAAAACTGTAATAGCAATATGTTTTAAATGTAAAAAAAATTATAAAGGACATTAATAATGCTACAAATGTAGATATTAAAAAGCACATGGCAGCCATCTTGAAAAATGGCGGCCTTTACTCGTCATTTTAAGATTTTTGCTGTAACTCTAAAAATAGTGGAGCGATTTTGTTCATATTTGGTGTGTGAATACTATAAGCATTGCACACTGTCTAAAGACACTTTTGGTAGAAGGCGGCCATTTTGAAAAATGGCCGCCATTTTAACATATTTTGCTATAACTCGAAAAGTAGTAGAGCGATTTTGTTCATATTTGGTATGTGAATACTATAAGCATGGCACACTGTCCTATGACACTTTTGGTAGAAGGCGGCCATTTTGAAAACAATTTTGAAAAATGGCCGCCATTTTAATGTATTTTACTATAACTCGAAAAGTAGTGGAGCGATTTTGTTCATATTTGGTATGTGAATACTATAAGCATGGCACACTGTCCTATGACACTTTTGGTAGAAGGCGGCCATTTTGAAAACAATTTTGAAAAATGGCCGCCATTTTAACGTATTTTACTAACACTCGAAAAGTAGTGGAGCGATTTTGTTCATATTTGGTATGTGAATACTATAAGCATGGAACAACGTCTATTTCTAATGAAGCTTTTGGTAGAAGGTGGCCATTTTCTGGTGTTTTGTATCATGATATTTGCGCTTCGTTTGTAAAAATGCCAGCCATTTCTGTTCGATGGGATTCGCTACGCTTTGGCGTTGCCGTTGTTCTGGTTTTTGTTTGTTTAAAAAATTGGAAAACTGATGTGCGTACACTGGCAAAATGGGCTAGCTATACCTCTGAGATGCGTGTAACATCTGAAAAAGTAAACAGTCTAACAGACTAGATGCGAGTAGAAATAATCTTGATTTACGTCATTGAAAATATGACTTCTAGTTTGGGTTGATTCCTCATAGGCTCCATGTTACAAAACCACAAACAGTGAAATATCTTTTCTTGTTTTGGACAGATGACATTTAGGGGTTATATGAAAATTGAATGCCATGCTATCTGACCCGAATTAGCCACCTGGTTGTGACTCGACTGTAAAATTTGAAACTTCTCGGTTTACAGTCTTGGTATACAATTTTGCCAGTTGAGCTCTGGAGAGGTCAACAATGGTCCTTTTTCCATATAGCTTTGAAATTTTGTTAAAGTATCGGTTTTAATGAGATCTGCATTTTTAACCATTAAAGACTAATATTTTCTTCTGTATGATTGACCTCCCTCTCCCCCTTCTTATGAAAGTCAAAATGTTGAATCACGCTTGGTGTACACTAGTCAAAATGATTACCATTCTATCAAAACAACTTTGATTTGCACCTTTATTTACCTTTATATAAATTCTAATGATTTTCTAGTTGTCTAAAAAAGGTTGGGATAAATCCCCATTGACAAAATGCTGAAAAACCTTTAAAAGTTCATTTACTCTTACAAGGATCACAATTTTAATGTGAAATCACAATCCAAATGTCAATAAGATCATACAGTTACATTCCAATGGTGTTTTAAGTTGATCCAAATGGAATTACTTCTTAAATCAAGAAATTAAGTGACTCTGGCAATACATTTACATGTATTCTAGCCCTACCCTAGCACTACCAATACCCATGATGCCATCTATTTTCTATTTATATGGAAAAGGGTCAATTGTATATAGTTAGGTCTTGACTTGACCTCCCCCTCCCCCTTCTTATGAAAGTCAAAATGTTTATTCACGCTTGGTGTACACAAGTCAAAATGATTACCATTTGACCTAGTCAAATAGGCGTTTTGGAGTTGGAATGTTTATGATCTGCTTAATGAATGCAAATGTTGTTAGGTAGAACGTTTCCAAATAGATTCAGTTGGAATTGTCTTATCTTAATAAGATAAACAAAAAGTGAATGCAGAAATTGCAAAAGACAAAACGCTGAGAAACAGAAAATAAATGTCTGTCACCTAATTAAATAACAGTTTACCCCTCCCCCTAACTTAGTTGATTTTGGACATCAATGTTTTGAGCCGACCCCTTAGTTTATTTAACCATTTCAGTTAATTTAGAGCATTATTACAAGCTATCAATGTAAAAGGTATGCTGTCTTTTCTGAATTAATCATATATTTATGACTTCTAATTTCCATAACTAGTCTTGTTTCACTTTCATTATCTTGCTTATAAAACCAAAGGCCCAGAGATTTGGACCCGGGTGAAGCTATTAATCAAGCTGTCACTGTTCAGCCAATCAGTGCTAATGTGGTCAGTTTAAATGTCCAGCATATACAGAAACACATGGTCTGCTACAAGAGAGCTACAGCCTAATGCTATGTTTGTTTACTTCTGAACAGATAAGAGATGACCATTGGTTGAAATTTAAATTTTCAGTTATACTAATGAGCATATTTACAAAAAGGAAATTGTCTTATTTCACAAAAACTAAAAAAACATTTTAGAATTTGATTTGAAATTTATAGTCATGATAGTTTCACAAACCTCTGACACAAAAAAGAACTTGGAACTCATGGTAACAATCTTGTTATAGTAGAAAGTTTGAATATTTTCTCATTTTGTTTGAACTGGACATTTAAACTGCCATATTTGGCTGTTGTGGGCTGTTCCATCTGCCTTTTATACCCGCTCTCAGCCTTCTGATATATTGTGATAATATCAAGGCATCTATTTTACTCTGCTTCAAATCCAACATAGTAATTGTCAAAGCTTTATCTGGGTGCAGAGCCTAGTTTATTCATATTTTGCATGGAGATCACAATATCCTCTACATCTGTATTGTGACATGGCAAGCAAGCAAGCAATCAATCAACCAACCAAACAAACAAAACTTCTGTTACCATAATATACATATTTGAGATACTCTCATGTTTGCAATAATAAAACCATCAATATGTGCATGCTTCTATTCATAACAGCCTATCAAAAAATCAAATATCCAATTTTCTAACTTTTATAGGCGTGTAATCCTATTATCACACTCTGACACGATTGGGGGAAATTAGGAGCCCTTTCACTATGAACCTATGAAGGGAAATCAAAGATAAATCTTTTTAATCATTTTCAATAAACGTTATAGACAGTTATGGGATTGAATTGGGCTTGATGGGTGTTTACCATTGATAAAATATGATGATGGTCACTTTTTATGATTTAAGATAATGCAGCACAGAATATAGAAATATAGTATTATAGGCATGTGATTGAATATCTAAATTGTAAAGGAATGCCAGAAGATCAAGGAGTTTTTCTTTTTTGAAATTACTGAGGAAAGTGTGGAATAGGCCAGGGTCAAATGTTTTGGCATTTTGTCTTTTAACTAAAATTCAGTTGAAACTCCTTGGCATGTTTTAGCATAACAATACTCTTCAAAAATATAAATAACATTATTATATTGATCTCCTAGAAATAGAGACATCATTTCATGGATGTATTTTTCTGACTCAATCCCTTACTGGTCACAGGCCCGTAGCCAGGGGGGGGGTCGATGGGTCCCCCTGGCCAAAAATTCTTTCAAAATCATTCAGTTTTTCACCATACTGAGCACTTTTTGAGTGATTTTAACCATTTTTAGACCAAAATTATCAAAAGTGAACCCCCCTGATAGGTTATAGGTTCAAACAATTGAATATATCATGTCATATTGTTTGTTTTGGTGTTATTATTTGTTCTCATAACATTTTTGTGCCACAATGGCTGCTCTTATGATTTATACTTCATTGTATTTTTAGTTATTGGTTAGTTCATTTATAGTGAGGTTGATGTAGGGTCTGAAAGCTGTGTTGTCCTTCATCAGATTTCTTGTGTTTGAGGAAGGGAGCAGAGGAGCAGGGCATTGGCAAAAGATGGTAACAAAAGATATGTTACCATGGCATGTCTTTTATCTAAAATTGACCGTTCCTATAAAATAACAATTCCAATACATCACATCTCAGAAATTATGAGGATGAATGAATTATCTGCAGATCTGGCTCTATCTTGTAAGATCAGACATCTGCCAACCTCATTGGACCTGACTCTATAGAGAAATGACAGGTCTCTAATTAAATTGATTTGATCAAGAAGCTCTCAATACTTTGACTTATTATTTGATTAGACCTGATTTGTTCTTTATGTTTTAGAGCTTCTTGAAAGTGAATTACAAGTGCATTTCTTGAATATAATCTTGAATATCATAAATAAATTTATCCTATGCCAAGTAGAGTTTTAGGGAGATAAGTTGGTAAGATATATCCCGTATTCTGATTTTGAGGTTTCCATATCCTGAACCTCCATATCTCCCGCTAAATCTCCCGCTCCAGGGCATATCTTCCCGCTTCGAAAAAAATTTAGAAAAAATAAGAAAAAATTTGAAAAAATTGAAAAAAAGAAAAAATTGAAAAAAGAAAAAAATAGAAAAAATTAAAAAAAAATTTAAAGAAAATGAGAAAACTCTACTTGGTATAGGATAAAGCAGTTATGTATGGTTGGTTTGGATATTGGGTTCATCCCTCGTGAGATATGCACATCTACCTTTGGTCCCTACGGTCCCTCAGGTAGATATGCATATCTCCCTCTGGATAAACCCCATATCCAAAACCCCCCAGTGCATAACCCTTGTGTATTTATTTCTGATATTTTGTTAACTAAATTCTAAGTTGAATAGACCTCTGATGAGGCAATAAAGATCTTAGATCACAATAAGAAATTAAACTCTGGACTGAAAGATTACATTTTAGGGTCCAATTAGACTCCAAGTCATTAATCATCTTTATGACTAAACTTTTCATATTTAATTAATAGCTGTTAGTGTTTATTGTCTCTTTTAATTAGCATCATTGTCTTAAGTTGAGCACCATGAAAACCAAATGACCCATAATGCAACAGTGACCATCAGGCGGCCTTTTCAGCTCCAATTTGAGATGATTTATGTGATGAATATTAAAATTAAATTGATAATCTTGGAATTTTAGGAGCCTCATTATAGATTTTATTTTAGGATTAGATGTATCTGCAGTTTAATTATCCAAATTATCATAGAATGTCATGTTGCCATGGTTATCAAGACAATAGTATGCTAGGTAGAATAAGCATTGTCATGGAAACTACATCTGTGTTAGAAATTTATACATGTACTGTAGTTAATTCTTTCAAAATTAGGATTAAGAAAGATCGAAGGCAGTGAAATGTTCCATGATATACCATATTTTCCTCTATTACCAAAATCAAGTTCAACATGTACAATTACGATGAAAAAGTATTTGAACAGTAAAGACATCTAAATTAACTTGTGTGTTTACAACAAAGAGTATTCACCCAAAAAGACATGAATCTGAATATGGTGAAAAAGTATTTGAGCATACGTATACCTGTGTGATTATACTAAAAAGTGTCCGTGCAGACTAAATGAACTTCAATAATAATGCTTAGGAAAGGAATTTGAATAGTGCAAATATATAATGAACTTGATTTATCATAACCGTATTCTCTCTAAATGCACGCCTTACTTTTCAAAGAGATATTCTGGCAACTTCAGTGACAAAAAAAACAGGAAAAATTGAATTTTCAAAAAAATAATTGGGTGATAATGGGTTTCATTGACTTTTAAATTTACTTTCTGTCATCGATTGAGCCATTTCTGTTTATAATGCTGTAACGTGTCTCCGTAAGCATTCACACTAAAAGTAACAGTGGATATGTGGTAACTTGAATATCACTGTCAATTTTCAAATTGGCAGCCTGCATGAACAAATGGGAAGTGGATATTTTCATTGATATTGATGCTGCATATATGCATATTAACCATCTAAAACATATTCAGCAGATTGATAAAATGAATACATAAGGAAAACATCAAGGTATGGCATTCGTTATTCGTGGGATGAGTCCAATTTGAAGGAGAAAATTCATGAAATACCCTATTATCGTCCATTTATTAAATTTCGAAAATCCCCAGGGTTATTGTAACTCAAGATATCTTCTACGGGAGAATTTGAGCTAAGCCGCACTGTGCATTTATGTAGAGAGAATACGGTGTGCTTGAAATGTAAAAATATAAATAAACTTGTATAAGCAGGCCTCCCCTCCCCTGGCCAAAAATTCTCTCTAAATCATGCAGTTTTTCACGATTCTGAGCATTTTTCATGTGTTTATGGGACAAATTGTCAAAGTGAACTCCCCTGGAATTTTTTTTGAAAAGTGAACCAAGGGCATTACAATACCCGGGAATTTATCGGTTCGTGCAGTACTTGTTTGTGATAGCGCCCTCTGTAGGTCACTGTGCTTAATAGCATACAGTAATACGGGGTAGGATATCGGGAATTCGGTCAGTTTCTATCAGTCGATTACGCTATGAATTGAAGCAAGTGTGACCACTTTATCCACTTAAATAATTTGATAATTGATTAAATCTTTAAACAAAATCGAAAAACATGTTATACACTTCCTATCTCCTTAGAAATTAGCATGTATTTATGGATTGTGTTTTCGAACAAGGCTCAACCCAGACCAATAGGGAAATCCTTATGCTAATTAGTATGACGTCATATTTTCCTGGGGAATCCTAGATTTCAAAGCCTCAGGTAAAAAGCAACTTACTTTTTCACCCATTGGAATACATGTAAAATTGGCAAAGTTCAAATCATAATTTCTCAAATCCCAGCCCATCGAATCCTCGCATCCATTCAGATCATGTAGTCCTATTCAAAAACTACGTAAACTACATGTAGGACCTGATTACCTCATTGATTTACTGAGACCGCCAAAAATATAATTCAAATTTTTGGTTCAAAATTATTATCTGTCAGCGGTCCCTGACACTCCTACTAGATATTACCAAACATTAATTGTCAATATATGTACACATATACGTGCCATACATCTACAAAGCAGCAAACTAGTGTTTTAAGTACTACTTTTCCTATACCATGACCAAAATAAATCCCACGTGGGTTGTATTGACAGGCCTGTCAACTTGGGAACACCTAACATGAGTGACTTGGAAATGTTGAACACCTCCCCTCAAAATGTGGACACCTTGGTCCAAATCTGAACACCTTGATCCAAATTTTGAACACCTTGGTTTAAATTAAATTGCATCTTGCCTAATTTTGAACACCTCAAATTTTTCGCGCTCGCTACGCTGGCGTTTCAAACATCCTTCAACGGGGGGTGGGGGGGGGGTAGGTACGAAAAATTTCTAACAGAATGCGTGACATATACGTTATTCGCGTGAAAAATCCGAACAAAATGCGTACATTTTTTTCCGACGTTCGTATTTTTGCTGTGTAGACGACCTTTTTTAGAAATTTTTCTACAGAAATATTTTTGCTTGACAATTACCAGGTAAAATGCGTATTTGCGTGACATTTTCTGTCACGCAAAAATAACTGGCGTGACTTCAAATTCTTCAGCAAATGCGTGACAAATACGCAAATTGCGGGACAGTTGACAGGCCTGGTATTGACCCTCAGTCTGTTATTGTGTCAAATGTAAACACTCTTTTGCAGACAGAAAATTGACAGATTAGCTTTTAACTTTCAGCTTTGATGTTTAAATATTCTGTATTTCTACCGGACTTCTTGCTGAATATCATATAATGTTATAACTTGATTTGGACCATTGCCTGATTGATCATTCTGAAATTTTGATTGTGATTCATGATTGATTGGCGAGAAAAATAATTCCTATTGTTTTCCAGCGAAGTCAAAATGTTACAGCATGAGTTATATAATGTCGAGTTTGCATCATGTTAAATTCTGCTAGTGATTAGAAGTCCATGCACAAGCATACACATAAGAGACAAACACACCCAGGCTCCAGGCCGTGATGGAAATATAAAACTATTTAAGGCACAAACTGGTATTTAATAGACCGATATGTAGTGTCTGCCATGTATTGAAGGTAAACAATTTGCATTATTAATGTTACTTCTATCAATACATGGATTGTGCAATGGAAAAGCAATGGCACAATCAAAAATGTGCATATCAATCGTGAATATCTCTCGGTTCAAAGCTTATTTCCAACAGAATCGTGTCAAAATATGTGTCTGAGTAACAGTTATACATTATAAGATCGCAAACTCTTACCAATTATCAGCCGAATGGCTCATTTTCAACGAAATGTCCTTAAGACAACAGCCCTGGGTCGCGCCTGAGACCAAAAACTATTTCAAATAGCCCTCCCCTAAATATATTGGATAATCACATTTATGCGTGCGCGCGCAGCTCATCCACTGAACGAAATGCCGCTTCCCGCTGAAATCACCGGGTATTGATCTTTCGCTTGAGTGAACCCACCTTGGCAAAACCGGCTACAGGCCTGATAGTTATCATAAAAAGTTCTTGACATAAATAATCTTGGACATAATGCTGACTAAATGTTTTAGCAATGTGGACATTAGGGGTCCCGCGATTCATCCATATATCGATGCATTGGCTCGTTTGGTGACGATATGAGCGTATCGATACAAAGACTCAAATATTGATACACCAAATATATTGTTAACTTACCTGAAATCCATCATATTTTGCCATCATATTAAATCTAGTCAAATCTATTGAATCTATTTGTTTTTATATTTTTTGTTTGGTTGCTCACTGGACATGACGCGCCCAAATGTTGTATAAATGCGAACAGAATGCTTAGCGGATTGTCAGTCAAAATGCGAACAAATAACTTATGTCTTCTATGTCTTTGTACATGTACTTTGTTTTATAATTCTATATACTTTTTGACAATTTAATTGTATGAATAAATATAATCTTTGAACTTTTTATTCGACAGGACGCATTAAGAAATTGCTTACTAATATTGATAACTTTAATAAAAAAACTGGACAATATTTACGTTCGGAGTATTAATGTTGACCGGAGGTTAAGAGATTAAAACTTTTTGAAAAGGTTTGAACACAGTTGATACAATAATGGCCGTGTAAGCATCAGACATGGATAGTTGTGATATCCTAATATTCCCCAATAGAAAATCTACTGTGGTACATTTACTTTGGAACATTCCTCAGTAAAAGGGAAAACACAGCCGGACTTCAAAATAAATTGCAAAATATGCATAGCTGACTAGGACAGGTAGGCTTGATACTTGACTATTAGTATGCGCCAAATCGCTTCCAAAGTGGCTTAGTTAGTCTAAACCGATGTTGAGGTAGATTACTAAGAAGCGGCCCAAAGGCATTATAGTTTGGTTCATTGACTATTCGTTTTCACTTGTCTGCAGTCAAAAAGGTGACACGAAAGGGCTACACGGCTTGCCCCAAGGTGCAACCGTCAAAAAGATGAGTTTGAAAAAAATCATATTTTTCAAATAATAGCAGCCAGGATATAAAATAGGAGGCAAATTTGATATTGATATGTATGATAGTCCATTTAGGTGTGGTCTTTTTTATTAAAAACAATAACGGTGAAGAATTATATATTTCTGACCTTAAAACGCCATTTTAATGCAAAAGTCACCTTTGTTAATAATAATATTCCTATTTTACCTATTCAATGTTTTATAAGTATTACAATTACCATTATATTAGTTTTTGGCAAAGTAAATAATTATAGGGCTCACACAAGGATCAACTTTATTTACAACTTTACATATCTAGTGATGTTTTGTAAAAATACTACGTTTAACACAATTCTATGTGTTAAATATTAAACAAAATAATGATAATGTATTTGTTCTGTTGTTTCAACTGAAAAATCACAATTCATTGCTCTTGCTCTTAGAGCGGCAGGGCATATACCAGTATGAAAAATCGTCAATACAGTTGATCCTTGTGTGACCCCTACAATAATTTACTTTGCCTAAAACTAATATAACGATTATTCGGATATATAAAAATCATTTCATAGGTAAAATAGTAATAAAATGATTGACCTTTGAATAAAAAGGCATTATAGTTGTTGCAGTAAAATTACCACACCAAAGTGGACTATCTTTACATATTAATATCAAATGGGCCTTCTATTTGGATGTTTTACTGTACTTATTTGTAACAAAAGTTTATTGTGATAAAGCAAGCAGTGAATTTGATATTTTTTAGCGAGCAGACAGTGATCTAGACGAGGCAACGTCTTGTTGTAATAGGTGTAACAGTAATGAGGCAGGAATTACTTTATAAATGCAATGACAATTCCAGTGTTGATGGTTTATCTAACAATTAGCCATTTTGTCCAACAATCTGCTTGGACGTCAAATTAAAAGATGCCGATTTGCATCACATCAAGTTTGATTTGTTCACGGATGTATGTCAAAGTGATACCTGTAGCAGCTCCTGCACTCATACCTACATTTTGAAACATATGCAGCAATTTTATTTCCAAAAGGTCAGTTTTCAACTTTGTATGTTTCATTTTTGTTCATAAAATGTGAATTCTAGAAATGTCAAGGTCATTTCTAAGAAAAATATCAATATTTAGTTAGTTGGCTTTTTAAACCACTTGCCCGATGATTTGACCCTTCATAACCAATGATAAGGTGACCTGAGGTCAAGATCTGAATGGGTCAAGGTAATTTAAAGGTCAAAGGTCAATATCTAGCAATTTGACGTTTTGAGGCAATTGAGAACAATTGTGACATTTGGCGACCAATGATGAGGAGACCTGATTTCAAGGTAATTTCTCGGTAGTTGGCTACTGTGGGTCTACAGTAGCATTTGATCACCAATGATAAAGTGACCTACGGTCAATGTCATTGTTTAGGGTCATGGTCATCTCAAGGTCATAGATCTAAATCTATCTAAATATTTGGTGTTTTGGGGATGCTGCTTCACGTGAGGACCCATGAATATGTGTCCTGAGGTCAAGGTCATTCCTACAAGGTCAATATCTCAGTATTTGGAGTTTTGAGCCCCTGGGGGCTGCTGTGGCCCTTTGCAACTCATGTTAAGGTGACATGGAGTTAAAGTCAATACCTATGGTTCAAAAACATTATAAGGTATGTCTAGGTATTTGGCCTTTAAAGGCACTCAGGGGACGAAGTAGCCCTTGGTGACCCATTATTAGGCGACTTGAGGTCAAAGTTATTACTGATGGGTTAATGTCAATTCAAGGTCAATATCTAGGTATTTGGATTTATTTTTACGGCCATGTTGGACTGCTGTGACCCACTCGAACAATAGATTGCTAGTATTATTAAAGATAAACAAGAATATAGCGGGAGGATGGGAAAATTGTCTAACCAAACCTGGGACCTTCTAGTCTAGATTCTGATGCTCTACCACCTGAACTAAACAACCAAGCTTAAAAGATACAATTCCTTAAAAAGAAATCATGGACCGATATTGTTTTGTTTAGATTAATATGTCAAATCAATTTTCCATTGCAATTCACGTAGTGTAATACACTTTATCAATTGAGATTTTAAAAATAACAGTCGATCATTTCTGTTTTATGATGGTTTGAATAAAATTTGCTTATTTGAAATACAATTTTAACAGAGGAGATCGAGAGGTTATCCAAATATGAGGTCATATTGATGACTGCACTCAGTAATCTTCAGTCAAGTTGACGAAGTTTTTCATGAAAGAGTTACCTTCTATTGTGGTTCTGAATTGAATCTGTATAAGCAGATGTGTTTCCAAAAATGCAAATTTAAAGCAAATTTCGCAGAATTTAGTTATCGATATGTAGAGATAGTCCATTAGGGTATGGTTAAAAACAATGATGGTCAAAATTTGGTACACCTGACTGTAAAATGCTTTTTTATTCAAAAGTCAATGATATTATTCTTATTTTACCTATCAAATGATTTTCATATATCCGAATAACCATTATATTAGTTTTTGGCAAAGTAAATTATTGTAGGGGTCACACAAGGATCAACTGTATTGACGATTTTTCATACTGATATATGCCCTGCCGCTCTAAGAGCAAGAGCAATGAATTGTGATTTTTCAGTTGAAACAACAAAACAAACACATTATCATTATTTTGTTTAATATTTAACACATAGAATTGTGTTAAACGTAGTATTTTTACAAAACATCACTAGATATGAAAAAGTTGTAAATAAAGTTGATCCTTGTCTGAGCCCTATTATTATTTACTTTGCCAAAAACTAATATAATGGTATTTGTAATACTTAAAAAACATTGAACAGGTAAAATATGAATATTATTGTTAACAATGGTGACTTTTGCATTAAAATGGCGTTTTAAGGTCAGAAATATATAATTCTTCACCATTATTGTTTTTAATAAAAATGACCACACACAAATAGAGTATCAAACATATCAATATTAAAGTTTCCTCCTATTTCGTATACTCGCTGCTATTATTTGAAAAAAAAGTGATTTTTTCAAACTCATCTTTTTGATGGTCGATCCTTGGGGCAAGCCGTGTAGCCCTTTCGTGTCACCTTTTTTACTGCAGACAAGTAAAAATGAATAGTCAATGAACCAATCTATAATGACTATGGGTCACTTGATAGTAACCTACCTCAACATCAGTTTATGGGATTTTCTGGAGTTTTGGCGCACACTATATAGCTTTTATGCTGCATCTGAATCAAATGTCACAGCAAGTGATAGACTTTCAACTTTGATCCCCCTCCATTCAACTACACTATTATGTATAGTATCGTTGCTCGTATCATGATCTGAGTATCGAGATACGTATCATATCGTTTCATAATGTATCGTGGGACCCCTAGTGTACATGTAAGTGAACTTGTGACCTATAACCATTCATGGGTGTATAGCCAGCGTTCAGTCAGGGGGGGTTGTATGATCACCAAAAGATTTTGGGGTTTTCAGTCAGGGGGGTGCGAGCCAAAAAAACTTTTTTAAAGGTTTGTTTTGCTCTATTTCAGGACTTAGCTCAAGTTTTATCATTGATCTGGGAATAAGCATTTCAGATTCATGTGTTCCACTTACTGTAAGTCTTGGAATAGCACTGACATCCAAATAGGAATACTTGCACAAGTGAAATACTTATCCCACCGAACGAAGTTTGAGGGGGATATAGAGAAGCCGTCCGTGCGCTACTTGCTTTTCCTGCTTTTCCTCTTTTCCTCTTTGCATGCTTAATTCCCTTTGTGGTTTGCACTTTCACCTTTTATTGACTTTGTGTACCAATATTGATGTGGCTGAGTTGGAGTATTTTGGTAAGTGGTCCGAAAATGACTTTAAACTATACAAATTTTTCCGGTTTCTACACATGGTGTATAGTCTAAATAGTCCATTAATCCCATACCCTAACAGGTTAAACATATTTTTTAAATAAAATATATATATACATATGATTTTTTTAAATAGTTTAAAATACTGAGTAAATGGTTTAGATATATGAATAGAAAAATAAAAAATGAAATAAATAAAAAATGTTAACTATAAAAATGGAAAACAAATGAAAAATGTTAACTATAAAAATACACCGTACACTGAAGCGTTCATGGACTTGTTAATATAGTTCAGGGACCCAGTTATGTCTTACTTATTGAATCCATGCAGGGAAGGGGAGTGTTTCCATGGACTAAAACGTTAAACCCACCTATGCCCAGTCACAAGCCTGAGGAACCTGCTTTTATATCTAATGTGGATTTTTATCTTACCAATCATGACTTAAATATTAATATGGGTATTTCCTATAATTGATATATACTGGATTTTAACTTACCAAATATGACTTCAATATTAATATGGGTTTAAACCTATAATAAATTAAATACTGGATATGACAAATAAATAAAATCAATTATAATCTACCTACATGATGTAGATATCTAAATGTTGGTCTGAATTTATCTTTGTGGAAAGATTGTATGCTTCAGTTGCTCTTTAACAAAACATGTGGGACAGTGTATCTACATATTACAAGACATCCGTCCGTTCGTCCGTCTATCCGTCCATCCGTCCGTTCGTTTGTCCGTGTGTCCGGGCGATAACTCCAATACCAGTTGACGGATTTGGTTCAAATTCTATAGGCTTATGCTTTATGAGTGTAGGAGAAGGAATTTTCAATATGGCCACTCAATTCAAAATGGCCACCATTTTTCGTAAAAAATGTAATCGTTGATAACTCAAATACAAGTTGACGGATTTGGTTCAAATTTTATATGATGATGCCTAGGGACAAAGGAGTTTCGCACAAAAAGAGATTTTCAAGATGGCCGCTTAATTTCAAAATGGCAGCCATTTTTCGTAAAAATATGTAATCTTTGATAACTCAAATACCAGTGAATGGATTTGGTTCAAATTTTATATGATGATGCTTAGGGACACTGTTGCTATATTCGACAAAAATTTTTCAAGATGGCCGCTTAATTTCAAAATGGCGGCAATTTTTTGTAAAAAACGTAATCTTTGATAACTCAAATACCAGTGAACAGATTTGGTTGAAATTTTATATGATTATGCCTAGAGACACAGTAGCTCTGTTCAAGAAATAATTTTCAAGATGGCAGATGAATTTCAAGATGGCGGCCAATTTTTGTAAAAAACGTAATGATAACTCATATACCAGTGAACGGATTTGGTTCAAATTTTATATGATGATGCTTAGTTCACAATGGTATAAACTAACTTTGTGCCAAATTTCATGCTTCTATCACAAAGTGCACAAACATTTCAACATTTACACTAGCTATAATAAGCATAATATGTTTTGTTCGGTGGGATTTGCTACTCCGTGGCGTTGCTGTTTTTCTAGTTTAAATTACAAATTCCCTTAGGATTTTCAAAAATATAGATCTGAAAATTGGCAGATTTTTAAATTGGCAGATTTCTTCAATCTGCCAATCCATCAAATTAAAATGGTAGCCAAATTAAGTGTATCTACAGTATCTGTTGATTTTATTTTGCAACCTGATGTATACCATGATTGTGGTATCATAAGCCAAGGTCATGAATTAATGTTTAACATTTAATGTATGCGGTGAATTACTGTTTATAGGATATTTTGACAAGAACATTATCATTGCACTGAACAGACTAATGTGTATATGTTGCAATCAAAATAATTTCATTTATTACAGTCATGAGAATATAAGCAGAAATACAGGAGGATTAAAGTGAACACACAATTCAATGGATTCACAGATTTAAGGCAGACATTTTCTCAAATGAACAACTCTGTATACATAATATGAAAGGGAGGTAAAGTGGACATGAACTTATAGAGACTAAGATGGTCAAGGTCAATGAGGCAGAAGTTACAATTGTGCCATTTGACCCAGATAAACATGATTGGAAAGTGGTCCAAAAGGTGGCATACTTGGGAAATACTGAACCTGTCCAAGATGCATTATTATTACAACTGTTTAATCTTCGTCTTATGGTCCCTCTATTGATGTCCTCTCTTGCTGTTGGTATCTCTACATCATTGTGGTATCTAGGGATACTTGCATTTCTCTCCCAATGTCTTGGATTTTATCTTTACAATATGGAGTATGTTGTAAAGTATCAACTATTCTCAACATATGCTGACTATAATGAGAAATTCACAAAGTTTTGGACAACATCTCCAAATTCATTGTGGGTAATGGAGTATCAAGGGAACATTATTGGAACCATTGGATTAAAGTTAGATGATAAATATGAGTGGGAAATTACCAGAGTTGGAGTTAAGAAGAACTATAGAGGAAACAAACTGGCTAAATTACTCTTAGGGACTGCTTTCAATCATTCCAAACAAAATGGATATAAAACAATAACTCTCAGTGTATCTGAAGTATATGGACATGTTGCATGTAAATTATACACGAAAATGGGCTTTAAAGTCTCTGAAATATTCTGTATGCCAATTCCACATTTTCCAGTGTTACCATTAGTACCACCATCAAAAATGGTCTCAATGAAAAAGGATATCTGATTTGGATTTTTAAATGAATTGCCTTTGATCTAAGAACATACCAAGTTATACATATTCTGATTTTATATATATGTGGATAGCCTAAGCATTACGCAATTAGAAAAAGACTACAGTCACACTAATTTGACTTGATTTTTGTTTTGGCCTAATTATATAACTCCACTTGCGAATGGCCCAGTTGTTTATAAATGTAGGAAGTTCTTGTTTTCTTTGGTCTCCTTTTTTCTTTGAATGTATACTTAAATAATGTATACTTAAATACAAAACTGTGAACTTTCTGATTCAATGAAAACTAGAATTAAGAAACATTTGTAAATTGTTTTTAATTTGTATAATTTAAAATGTTGAAATAAAAAAATTAAAAGAAAGTATTTTTAGAAACCGTTTTTATGAATTCTTATTACACAATACAAAAGTAACAGCAAAGGCAGAATATGAGCAGGTACTGAGTATAGAGTTCAGTTGAAGAAACTTAAAAATTACAATATCACCTTGATAAATATATGAAAGCTTGATTGCTTCCTCAATGTTGTGTCATATAAGCGACGTTCACTCCAACGGCGCTTTGATGGCGCTTTAAAGCTGCTTGTAAAGCGGCACCAAAGCATAACAAAGCTTGATTAAAGCATCGGGGTCATAATAGGTCGTAGTAAAGCTCGGAGTAAAGCGGGATATTCGGCAAGAGCGCCAAAAAATTTTAAACTGTTTAAAAATTTTGGGGGCTCTGTTACGAATTGATTAAGCGCTGAAAGCGTATCAAAGCTTAATAAACCGTAACAAAGCTCAGCAAAGCTTGACCAAAAGTGTAGGAAAGCTTAACAGAGCTTGGTTCAAAGCGGGGACCCCAGTCTCTTCACGGTCTCAAGATGTCTCAAGATTTGCTACGATCTGGCATCAAGATCTGACACGAGGACAGACGTTTTCATCAATATTTGACACTCTTCGTTACGCTTTCATGAAGGACTCTCAAGCTTTCCAACGAATTGAGACGCTTCAATCAAGGATTGAAATGCTTTGTTAGGCTTTGTTACGCTTGACAAGCTTCCTCATGCTCTCTCACGCTTTTCACGCCGTGCGACAAATATCATGTCTTCTTCAGATAGGTCATGCTCTGGTCCATCTGAAATTTCTAGATCTTGTTGTTCTGCCATCGTGTTCTCGAGTCAAAGATGCAATGGTTTTATGGATCTACTGCATCTTTATATAGTCATTGGATCAAAAGCAGCATGAAATCAGCCATCTCGACATTTTCCAATGTGTGACAAAGCTTAACAGAGTGTAACAATGCACAACAGAGCTTGGCAATCGTATCAGAGCCTGATTTAAAGCGTCATAATCGCATCAAAGTGTTATAATGCTTATCAAAGCTTATCAAAGTGTGATTTCAAGCGTAACAAAGCCTGGTCGAAGCGGGGTCAAAGCGAGAGGAACCGTAATAAGTCTGGAAATCAGAGCGTATCAGAGCTTAGGGGATCGTGATATTTTTGAAAAAGTAAACAAAAATGATGGCGCTTTGCTCACCGATTTAAAGCGTGGTATTCGCCGTTGGTGTGAACATAGCTTAAAGGAACATCATGTTTTTCTAGGTTACTGCAAATGAAAAAATGATGCTGAACTTTCTAAACACTAAGATGACAAAGATCAACAATGAGGCAGAGGTTACCATTACAAAGTTTGACAAAAACAAGCACAAATGGAAAGAGGTCCAACTGTTTATGAACCTACACAAGATGCAGTGCTATTGTTGTTCAGCCTTCGTGTTTTGGCACTTTTATTGGTATTCTCTTTGGCTGTTGATTTTGCTATACATCATAATGGTATCTTGGGATATTTTCTTCACTTTTTCAGTGTCTTAGTGCATATTGAAAAAGGATTTTCCTTTAAAATGTAGATTGCAGTCTGAATATTCCCCATACTGATTGTTGAAATCTTCTAATTTCCTTTAAATATAGATGAATACAACTAAAAAAGAAAAAAAACAGTCATATAATTGAACTTGTAGATTTGTTTGTCTAGAAATATAAATTGGAGAAAAAGATATATTTTATAGTTTATCATGTGTTAGTATTTGGAAGATCCTGCCACCATGTGGTAATATCTTGATTTCTTGTTTTTGGAAGGCTGTCTATCCTTATGATAGCCCCAAATATATCTCACTTCTTAGGATAAAGGCCCCCACTTTTTAAAAATCATTTTTTATATTTTGTATATGTTCATGGCATATTTCTTGCCAATTTTTAGATCCTTTCTTGAATTTAAACAAGCCACTTCCATTGTTGATCTAGAGTGATGCAAATACATGTATACTAGCTTCTGTCTCATTGGCTCTTCAAGAAATAACCCTCTATTCAGAATCAATATGAACAATGATGTTTTTTGTTTATATCCACCTAAGGTCTAATATTACTTCATTGCTCTATAGATTTGGCATGAAAAAGCAATCTTGTTTTATCATGAAATCGTGATTGATGACAGACTTCGTTTCAGATACCTGTGATGTTTGGATGTATTAACCAGAATTCAGATTCTGATCTTTTCTGTATTGTACATTCAATTGTTAATTTACGATTTTGTCATAAAGGAGTGGTATCAATATGGAGAACTTTTTGAACACACGTTTCTCTAAAACCAGTCATAAAAAAATCTACAAATTTAAAACATCGTCAATTTAATGGTCATCTTTTGAATGGTAACAATATAATTTGAAAAATATATATATACTTTCATCTATATTGTTTTAGAAAACACATCAAACACTTGTTTTGTTTTTAGAAAATAAGCCTAACATTTTTTAAAAAGTGCCCAGATGGGGTCCTAAACCATAATTTTTCATAGAGTTGGATAGATATTTTACTATCACGGGAACTTCACTTGAAAGAAAACATATTGTTTTTATAAAAACCACTGTTACGTATTTATGGCTGGAAAGTACTCATGGTGAAAGATATGACCATCTAAAATCTTGCCATACTGCACATGGACCTTTACGATTTTATGGAATAAAAATAATACAGCGGAACGCAAGCTCTATATTATATTACGAATGTTGATGATTTAAAAACCCAATTTCAATAGCTCCATGCTCATGTTTCACATTCTAAATATCTCCCACTATTAATGAAATAAGAAGTTATTTTCTCAAGGGTACACACGATACACGCGAGGTATTACTACTTCTTGGTGTTTGAAATGTTTGAAATCATTGTCCAAACCGTCCTAGTTTGCGACGTTAAAAACAAAAGACGACTAGGACAAGTTTAGGGAGTAATTCAGAATCAGTTTTAACATTTTTTCCATATAGTTGTCCTATCGTAAATTATTTACTGCAGAAATTTACGGAAATGTTCAGAATCGGACTCCTGTATCTCAACAGGATGATTGTCAAGTCTTTCTCATTCAGTGTTGTTATAGTATATACCAGCCAGTATAGCCACATACTGATTTATTCTTATTGGAAGAAAATTAATATCCAATAGCTTGGACACTTCTTTCTTTGGCTAAGCTTCAATTCACTTCATTGTTTGTGCATTAATTAGTTTTTCCAATTTATTTATAATATTACCACCAACCTACATGCTTTATAAATTATACCAGATTATGGTCTCAGGATTATCTATCACTAAACACTCTCCTAATGCAACTAATGTCAGTGTAGTTGGTGAAATGTCCATACTACTCCACTATGTGAAGTATCAGAATCCTAATTAAACTAAATAATCATACTATATCATAGAGAGTATCACTTCTGGGATCTAAAATTTCTTCATATATGGATTTTGAGAAGGGGGGGGGGGTAGACCAGGCGCAAAAGGCAAAGTATTAAATGGAATAAAATATAATAGAACCACCAAGAAATATTAAACACATGCACAGAGTGAATCATAGAAAGCAAGAAAATTGTATTCTTCTTAAAGATAGATTTGGGATGAAATATAAACAAGAGATATAAAGATATAAATATAGTGAGAATAACAGATTATCTTTCAACAAAAGGCAGTCTTACATGATATGAATCAAGATTTCATGATTCTTGAATGTCTACCTCATGCCTATTGCTGATAAGTTGTACAATTACATGCTGATTTCTCATATTAGTACAGAGATAATATACTGGAAATGAGGTAAAAATACCAGCCAGTTCTTCATTGATGGAATATTTGAGATTGTATGGTACATCTGGATAGGATATTATACACCAATGACATAATGTTATCATAGATCATGGATTTGTGTGCTTTATATCATTTGCTTTAGAAAGATTAGCATCCACTATCATACACTATCAAAATTCATGATACACCAGGTACTTTTTTCTTGCTTTTTCATTTGTTTTTAGCTTTGTGTCTAAAAACTGATTTTTTAAAGTAGCATTATTACTAGCATATTAGTTGGAGAGTAACCTTCTGTATTACATACATGAAGTGTGTCTGTGAATCACTTTTGCATTTTTATATACTAATATTTGAATGGTTTATGGGTTGTATATGTTATATGCTGTTTATTCTTTGTCTTTTCATTATGTTGCCTCTAACATTTTCTCAGTCTGTATTTTTTCTCATTGCCCATATTATAAGGGTTAAAAAAGTGAATGAAGTACAAAAAATACAGTTTGTATTAATTGAACTATTCATTGTCTAATCTTTCCATATTTATTCTAAGATTATATTTTGTGCTAAAAGACTTTTTTTATGTGGTGACCATATATAACACAGGCTTGTAACAAGTGAAATTTTGTTAATCCTGAAATAAAAATGCTAAATGGACGCATTAAAGACAGAAATGCCAATGATATGTAATGAATCTATTAAAAATGAACAATTCAAAATAGACAGAAAAAATCATCCTTGCTGCAAGGGTATTTTACAAGTATATACCCTTGCTTCTCTCAATTCAATTGTTGGACTTGTGCAAACAAACTGGACATTAAACAATATTAGCCTACACCACATACCCTAAGAGAACTACCATGTTTAAACGTAAACCATGATACCATGGTATACCATGTTTACCATGGTCTATCATGATCGGCAATGAAATTACCATCAACTCTGACCATGGTGGCAATGATGTTTTTTTGGTCAATTTTTGACTATGGTATACCATGGTATATCATGTTACACCATGTTTCATGGTATTTCATGTCCAAAGTTTGCCATCAAATACCATGGTATTTCATTGCTGTCAATCGGCCACTAGGTGAAAAAGACCAATATTTGTTTTCTGCGCAGGTTTTCTGCGCACCTACTTTCGGTTGAAACATTAAGTCTATTTTCATCTCGAAATACTCTCCAACTTTCAAACTACTCATAACCTACGTCTGGCGAATTAATTGAAGAACATTTTAACACCGAATTTGTGGAAATTGATCAATTATATCGAGTATAACTTGCCGATTGAATATTGTTTCGAAAAATTGATCTTCCGTTTTCGTTGATTCTGACTATACGCCGACTCTGCCCCGATTTTATTTTTGGACAAAACGATTGCCATTTATGTCATATATCCAAATAACGTAGAACCACAAGTATACCTTGAGTGGCCCGATGAAGATACACTTTTTCTTTTTCAGTTTTGTAGATTTATCGAAAAAAACAAGATGGCGGCCGAAATAATTTTTAGAAAAGTCCAATTAAGAATTTATTTTCTTTGATACGAACATGCCATGTTCCTGACCACCATTTACCATGGTATTACCATGGTATATCATGGTTGATTGCATTTCATGGCATTTCATTGTAAGATGTGACAATCAAATACCATGGTATTTCAATGCCATGTTCCTGACCATAATTTACCATGGTATATCATGGTTGATGGCATTTCATTATAAGATGTGACAATCAAATACCATGGTCATACCATGGTATTTCATTGCCATGTTCCTGACCATCATTTACCATGGTATTACCATTGTATATCATGGTTGATGTTATTTCATTGTACAATTTGACAATCAAATGTCATGGTCATACCATGATATTTTATTGTTATGTACCTGACCATCATTTACCATGGTATTACCATTGTATATCATGGTTGATGACATTTCATGGCATTTCATTGTACCGTGTGACAATCAATTACCATGGTCATACCATGTCATTTCATTGCCAAAATCATAACTCTCATTTATCATGGTTTTATCATTGCATTTCATGGTTGGTGGTATTTCATGGCATTTTATTGTCAAACCTGACCATCAAATACTATGGTCACACCATGGTATTTCATTGCCATAATCATAACTATCATTTATCATGGCATATCATTACATTTCGTGGTTGATTGTATTTCATAGCATTTCATTGTCAAACCTGACCATCAAATACCATGGTTATACCATGGTATTTCATTGCTAAAAAGAACTCTACAAGAGTCTCAAGTCTAAAATTGGTCAGAGTTGAAATGGATCATGAAATGCAATGAAATACCACGTTTAACCATGAAATGCAATGAAATACAATGATTGATCATGATATGCAATGAAATGCAATGGTCTTTCTTGCAATGCAGTGAAATACAATGAAAGGCCATGTTCAAAAAGTATTTTTTAAATGAAATATCTTTATTAATAAATGTTGATTAGATAACCAAATTATTATAATTAGTGATTCTGATATTCATCAAAATCACAACTTTATATACTTTTGTTCCTTTATTTAATAAATTAATTTCTATTATGAATAATTAAGTTCATAACCCTAGAAACAATTTTTTTTTTGTTAAACAAATATGCTTTACTTTTATTTGATCATTGTCAGTTAAATAGGAGATCAACTCAATATTTTGTAAGTCAAACCTCCAGTCTTCGATTAAACATCTTGACTGTACTTCATTGCATTTGATGGTTTGCAACCATGAAATACTGCAAAATAGCAGTATTATTAAATGCAAAATTTTAAGTATAGTTTCCACAGTACACTATGGTAGATCGTGATTATTAAATGGCTCCATAGCATATCATGGTTAAATGTCTAGACCATGATATCACTGCATTTGATGGTATTTGACCATGAAATACTGTAAAACGGTGGTATTTTTTAGATACAAAATTACATGTTAATTGACCATGGTATACCATGGTATATCATGATCGTTAAATGGCACCATTGCATTTCATGGTCAGGAGCGTTTTTTTAACATGGAGTTTCCCATTGAAAAAATACTGCCGTTTCACAGTATTTCATAGTCAGAAACCATCAAATGCAATGATATCATGGTCAAGAAACCATCAAATGCAATGATATCATGCCCGAGAACTTGACCATGATATCATTGCATTTGATGGTTTCTGACCATGAAATACTGCGAAACGGCAGTATTTTTTCAATGGAAAACTCCATGTTAAAAACGCACTGCTAACAATGAAATGCAATAGTGCCATTTAACGTTCATGATCGGCCATGGTATTACCATGGTATTTCATTGCATTTCATGGCCATATACCATGGTATGCCATGGTCATACCATGGTATACCATGGTATGGCCATGGTCCATTTCAACATGGTACTACACACAGTGTACAAGGGTAATTAAAATCCTGTTGAAGGGTCCACAAAGCTGTCTTTATACTATAGCAGTATGCCCTTACCAGGCCTGTCAACTGTCCCGCAATTCGCGCATTTGTCACGCATTTGCTGAAGAATTTGAAGTCACGCCAGTTATTTTTGTGTGACAGAAAATGTCACGCAAATACACATTTTTCCTGGTAATTGTCAAGCAAAAATATTTCTGTAGAAAAATTTCTAAAAAAGATCGTCTACACAGCATTAATACGAACGCGAGAAAAAAAATGTACGCATTTCGTTCGGACTTTTCACGCGAATTACGTATATGTCATGCATTCCGTTCGAAATTTTTCGTAACTCCCCCCCCCCCCCCGTTGATGGATGTTTGAAACGCGAGCGTAGCGAGCGCGAAAACTTTGAGGTGTTCAAAATTTGGCAAGATGTAATAAAATTTAAACCAAGGTGTTCAAAATTTGGATCAAGGTGTTCAGATTTGGACCAAGATGTCCACATTTTGAGGGGAGGTGTTCAACATTTCCAAGTCACTCATGTTAGGTGTTCCCAAGTTGACAGGCCTGCCTTACATATCTTATGACTTAGAAGTTTGTAATCTGTAAAATAATCATAGGATTTATACAAATATTAGCTTAAGAATAAAACATCATCCGAAGAACTTTCTATAGTATGTCCAAAATTAAAATATTTAACCATTTCATGGAAAACAAAAAGAATACTGCAGAAATAAGGTGGTTTGAAGAGACACAAATGGTTAGATTATTCATAAGTTCCAGGAAATGAGACATGTAATTGGACAATTTGCACAATGCATTCAGTCTGCGTTGACCACTAGGAAACTCAGCTTATATAAGGCCTCTAAAATGAAACTACTTGGGCTTGAGTGAAGGGCTGAATTTAAGCATAAATGAAGTCCTTTGAAGAAGGATCAGAAAAAATTCACTAAGCCACATCATACCATAATCAATCAATAAATGTTACCTGTAACCTGTTTGAGATTGATTGAAATATTTGGGATTTATAAGTCCGTGATCTTACTGAATTAAAGTTATGCATTGTCAAAGCTTTTGTCAATTACATCATGCTTTTATTCAATATTTGCATCCTTAGGCATATATGTTAAATCATGGTTCACTGAGCATGATCCTTCAATAAAACAAATGCTCATTTTCAATTAAGGTTTCAATTATGATATTCCATGGTGGTAATAATGCTTAAATCCAGTGTCGTAATAGCTTAATCACAGACGTATTGAATTTGAGCTGGAGGGTGAATCATTCTTTGTTTTAGAGTATTTCCCTAGTCTAACTGTTTCTTCGCTTCATTGTCAAATATGGACAAATCATTACATCCGTTGAGGCATGTTTAATTTAATCTTAGGATGTTGTTATCATTTTGAAGGAATGTCAAAGGACGATTCTCGGTTTGGAGAACAGTCTCCTGGGCTAATAATTTTTTCATGAAAAATATAGAAATATTACCCAAATTAAACTATAAATATTCAAAAGAGGACATTTAAATCCACAAGATGTAAAAATAACAAATTGGTCTGAAGCAGGGATAACGCTCAATTAGACCGATTCAATAAAATACAAGTCTCGATTTGGGGAAAGAAGTTCATCAGTGTACTGCGCTAATATTTTTTTGCGAAAAATCTGGAAATATCACCCAAATTAAATTATGACTATTCAAAAGATGACATTCAAATCTACATTATGTGAAAAAATCAAACTTGTCCGAAGCAGGGATAATGCTCATTTAGATTGATGAACTTCGTTCTCCAAACCGAGAATCGTCCTTTGTCAAGAGCTTGGCATTGGGGGCTTAGCGTATTATTGAATATGTATGACATCAGGAGGGAATTATGTATTAGTACGAAAGAGAATACATTGTGTTGTAATATCATTTATAGCAGCATATATGTAGCTTTGTGTAATACTAAGATTAGCAAGCTGTTCTTCTCAAAGGGGTACTGTTTTAACATGCAATGGTGTTGAAATCTTTGACACTCCCAACATTGCCCCTCTCATAAATCCCACGTTTACAACTTACCCTTTTAATTGCTTTAGCTAGATTTCTCTTTTTTAAAAGGAGAGCCACTAGCACCTATGCGAAACCTATTATTTTCGTCTTCAAACACATCTTTGTGACAATTCTTCTGCTATTAATACAAGTTGGAAAAACCGAGAATACAGAGGGAGTAAGAGGGCAACCTGTTATAAAATGTAACTTATTATAATTTCATCTGATTTGAAAAGCAGGAGATAATCTTTTAATATGATTGTTTCCAGGAGCTTGATATTCAGTCTAATTCAAGATGTGACACTTACATGCAACATATATTATGGTAATATCTCATTGTATTTCCCAGCTTCCAAAGTGTCTCGAGTGCGAATGATTCCAAAAATATCTCATTGCTAAGCCTTGGGAGACATCTTAACAATCATTATGATAAGTGCACTTGCATGCAGACAGTATTTTATTTTTTGTTTTCTTGTTGAAAAAATTAGTATTTTTTGTTGGCTTGAAGAGCCACTATACCATAAGATGCACAATCAATACTCCCTGGGTCTCTGCTGGACCACATATTCATTTACCTGGACCACATATTCATTTACCTGGACCACATATTCATTTAGCTGGACCACATATTCATTTACCTGGACCACATATTCATTTACCTGGACCACATATTCATTTACCTGGACAACATATTCATTGAGACCAAACTTAATGCTAGTAAAATCAGTGATGAGATTAAAGAACAAAGCTGAGAGGAGGTATATTATATAAGGATAAAGTGATGATTAGTTTCAAGTACATCCAGCCCTCATCATAAACAATGGTGGAAGATATATACTTCTGGATCTGAATCTGGCAAACCCTTGAATGAAATATCAGAGAGTTACATACTTTTTATTTTTTAAAATGATCATGAATTATTACGGAATGAAGTAAAATGCATGTGAACTCAGTCATGTCATCTAAATTGTCTGAAGAATTGCTGAAATAAGACAGGAAGATATTTGAGGTAGGATAGTAAGGATACTTGTATGGTAAGCAAGTTTACAGGTTTGTAGGGTCCCCCTGGCCAAAAATTCTTTCAAAATCATGCAGTTTTTCACCATTTTGAGCACTTCTCAAGTGATTTTAGCCATATTTGGGCCAAAATTGTCAACTGAACCCCCCCCCCCCTTTGGCTAATCCTGGCTAGGCCCTGGTATATTAGCAATAGTTGGTTTGATTACACATTCTAATTGAATTTTCTGATAATGGGATTTATGCTTAGGCATGGAAACCCCAAAGATTATCTAAATCCTGGAGGTCAATGACATTTGGTTGACCAGTCAGTCTATCTCCATATATCTGTTGCAGGCTATTATTACCCTTTCTGCAAGGAATATTATAAGACATTAAGTGCACACTTTACATAGGTGTAGCCATGGGGGGTGCAATGTAATAATCATTAGATAGAAGAAAACAGGAAGAAAAGAGGTTTAAAATGCTTTTTATTTGAACCTTCCAGCTTAATTTTGAAGGAAGTTGCATCAATTTTTGTAAAATTCAAAATAAATCTTAATTTTTGGCTTGTATATGCCACAATCGCCCCCCCCCCCCCCCCGACTGAAAGCTGTAGGGCAGCTGGGTACTCAAGGTTTTAGAGGTGTTATCATTCACACCCACATCATTGTTTTTATGATATCAACCAAAGTTATTTCAATACCACATCCCAAAATCTGCATCTGTCATTCTTGTGGCTAATTAGATTATGTCTGGAAATAGAATATACATGTATATGAGGAAAAACTGTATAAACAAAATATAATTACCTATAACAAATAAATATTATTATTTTGATGTTAGTTAGTTACAGTATGTAATACATTAAGCTCATAAATAAACAATGTTAACTAGGTTCTATTTTAAGTTGTATGTACTTTTCAGTGTTATTTTCAAGATTTATAGGAATTTGCACATTTTGTGTGATTCTTTCATGTTTGATTTTTTCATGATAAAGATATCAACAATTCCAAAGGATATCTGTAATAACAAATGCAACAGTGCAATATCCAAAACAACAGCAGGAAAATAAGAACTGATTGAAGCATTTGCTTTGCTACAGCTATCAACAGTAATATTGCCAGTTAGTAAGGTATACATGCTCTAAAGGGTGTTTGCCAGTGAACCAATAGGTTTTGGAGCTATGCTTTTGGTGGTGCAATCAGTGTCTTGCTGGCTGTGGAAACAGCAGTATGGTTGTTGAGGAACTGTGAATCGTACACCATAGCGCACTTACACGGTCATTACATGATATCGTGGGCTGTAAATGAATAATTGGAGATATTTAGAACATTTATGAGCGCTAGGGAAGTGTATTGTCAAAGTTAGATTTGGGAGTTGACTTGTATTATAGGAACATACAGGATTTGATTGTGCAGCTTTACTTTGGATTTCAGGATTTTGTTTACTATGTTATTGAAATTAGGTAAGTGAAACGAACAGCATGATAAAATATGTATCCTGTTTGAACTTTTTTAGTTGGCATTTGTTTTAGTAATTTCATAAGAGCCTAATTTGCCTCAAGTGACATTTAAAAGTACATGTTTGATTGTTTAATGTTTTTTAGGCTAAAACAAATCACTCAAGATTGAAACAAACCATATTGTATTTTTTGTCTATTTTGTACATATTTTTTATCCATATTGTTCAATTTTTCAAAAACTGTCCACAGTTTATTCATGCTGAGTTAGATAAGTTTGGGCCTTGTCATCATAATTGTAATATAGCATGTTATCCAGTATACAAAATGTCATGATGGTCATGCATTAAAATGCAAAATAGGGTGGAAAGGAGAGGACAGAGCAAGAATTAAAATACATAAGGATGAAGTTGATACTCTAAATCATACAGAAATGCAAGAAAATCAATTAGGTTATTCAAATTTTAGAGAGAAATGGAGCATTCGGTAGATGCCAGTTTGTTATTTAAAGGGTGTTGTTTAACTGCAATATTATTTGAGGATACCCTTTGGTGGTACATGGTCATGCTAATTGTGCTTTGTTGGAAATTAACTAACATTACAAATAGACTTTTTATATTTGGGAAGATGATGCCTTTTCAAAAGTTATGTGACAATCTAGAGAGTGGAGCAGGTGTAAAAAGTGAACATCTGTATTATATTCATAAAAACTACATTTTGCAAAATTCAACAGTAGGCTTCTTTGTTTACATATGGCTTAAATAATGATTGATTTTACAATAATGAAATCTTGATATAAGTTATTTATTTTTCAAAAATTAAATTGAGCTACATATACAAGTTCTCATGTTTTTTCCTTGGGTTGTTAATTGTATGTTAAGTTGCCAGGTATATCTTTTTGCGTGTAATTAACGTCTTGGAAGGTGAGGGTCCAAATGCTTAAAGCAAAAGTCTTAACCCCTTGTTGTGATTATAAAGATACATACCATCCCATAAATAAAATGTAGTAGGCAGTCATGTTTCAAAACAAAGAATATGAATGAAAATATAGGAATTCGCAGGAAATAAAATGAATAGACATGAAGCTGATACTTTTAATTATATGAAAATGTTAAAAATACTTTAGAGTATAATATCTGAAAATGTACCTGAGCAGCCAGATAATATCAAATGGGTATATCTCATCTTAGGTTGTACACATCTTGGCAATTATTGTTGTCATGTGATTTTGTTGATTGCAGAAAGAGGAAATAACTAAAAAAATAAAGTACACTTACAGTAGATGAAAATATAAACGTACTGTAGATCAAGAACTCTGTTTTAAACTGTAAATCAAATTTTTTTCTTCAAATTGATTGCTATACATGTAGTTTTGTTATACTGCACAGTTGTACTAATTCTAAATGAAAGTACAATTAGATTATATCATCTCAGCTGGAAGTCAATATTTGGTTTTATTGGTTAATATGGTATATTGGGGTTTGCATGTATTACTCCAAGCACTTCCTAATTATATTTGTTGTTAACTGGAAAAGCAAGGTCAACTTTTAGTTTGACTTTGACAATACATGTTGTCCATATTAGGGCACGAAGTATCTGACTTTTGGTCAAAATATTTTGAATTTTTCTGTTTTACACAAGTTAAGTACATGTAGGTTTGTTATAAATTTATTACATTATTTATGCATTTTGACAAGTTTATAAGAGATTGTCACATCTTTCTGTTTTTAAAGTTTCAAATGGATTGTTTCCTTCTAACAGCAATGGGTTGGATATGAACTAACCTTTTCATGGTTTACGGTGCCTGGCAATAGATATTTTTGGATGATATTGTTTCTATAGCAACCTTGCATCTTTTGAGACACAAATACCTTGATGGACCAAGATATGAAGCACAACCAGTTGCCTCATTGCTGGACATTCCAGGAAAATTAGCTTAATAGTATTTAGTAGACTTATTAATAGAAGGGCCTACTGGGACTAAATATAAGCTAGGAAAATAAACATTTGTGTTAATACCCAAGGTCTTAAGAATTCTCATTGATTATAGATTCATTGATATCTCTGAGAGATGTTTTTTTCTTCATGTACAATACAGGTTGGGGAATAATTTCCATCTTTATGTTTGGTACTATGTTTGGCTATGTGGATCCCCTAATGATTCAGACTTTATTTCATGCATTTATTTCATAGTTTGGTTCTGCTTTAACCCATCAGGGTCAGCATTGACATTAGCCATGTTAGATGATGTGGTGCTTCAAGGTTGTCTGGGATTGTTAGATTCTTGTTGAAATAATAGCATTGTGTTCATATTTTAGAATGCAATGTAAGAATGAGAATGATAATTGTTAATTGTTAATAAATGCATGAAAATGTCCCTTTCTATAGTTTTTTGATTTTGCTTTTTTAAAAGAGAGCTTTATCTACACTCTTGGCCTCTAGGCCTTACAATAGAAATGAGGTAATTTGGCCCAAGTTTAGTAGGAAATGTGTTGCAAACATGTCTATTTTAGATGTGGGAATGTTCATGATAATTGTTAACATCTTCTTCAGATGGTAGTCCTGGCTTGAATATCCCTCATCTTATCACATGTCTAAATTACACAAATGGTTAATTTTCATAAGTTATCTGTGCTAATGATTATAATACATTGATATGGCATAATCTGATAATCTTTGCTAATCCAAGGGGGATAGCACCCCTATGTCTTAATGGTGATATCTACCACCCATGTCTGGGAACTTAAGATGTGGTCTATGTGACCACTGGCCAGAATATTTCTCATGTCTCCCAGTGATGAGACTTGATGGAATCTTTCCATGAAGTCCACAAAGATAGCCATCCTCATCAGTTTGATTTTCAATCAAAAACACTTCATTCCTTGGTTACCCAAGATACAAGATAGCAACTCAAACAAAAACCCTAGGTCAACAGTAACTGATTATAAGAATGAGGGAGGGGTGGGTTGTTAACGGTTCAAATGCTAAACTCAATCTTATTAGTATATCATAACTATTAGTGTTAAGTTGCAGATGATCTGTGTTTTTATACTAAAAACATGTTCTGGATATGACACATTTTCCTGATGAAAACATATTGTACAAATTGATTCTTCATGACTTGCGAATATATTCATGACTCTCTATATATGACTTGTGCCAATTTTAAAATTATTTGATACTAGCAAATTATGTGGTCAAGTTTTAAAACATGAAATATGGTAGAAAATAGTGAAATAGGCATGAACTATCGTTAACAGGCATATGGTTAATACTCTAATTTTTATAGAAGTCTAAAAACAGGTACTTTATTCAAATTTAAAGAGGCACTCATGCAAAATAAATTGGAGCAAAATCTATTCAAATGCTAATTTGGTAATTATTTTTCAGCTGATGGGTCTGATATTTGGAATATAACAAATGCACAACTTGAGGTTTCTCTACATGAGGAAACCAATCATGATCTTGGGTAGTTTTAGGATCCGTTATCAGAGGAAGCAGAAGTCTATTTCAAGTATCAGTCTTGACATGACACAGAACAGTTTGTGTCCTTCTGACATACAGATACGATGGTCAAGGTTTGCATTTGTATTGTTATCAGTTCCAGTAAAAAGTACAGATATACATATACAAAATATATACATTGTATATTACACACAAAATATTCTTGTTTCTGGATCACACTGCCTTGTTACAAAAAATGTCTAGAAAAAGATGAATTTTAAATAAAGGGACCATGAAACAAAATTTTTTTCCTGACCTTATGGTGAAAAGAATGTTATTCCAGCTTAACAGAGTCACATTTGTCTTATAACCTTTCTTTCCTTTGAGAATTGAAATGAAATAATTGGAACTGAATCTTTATCAAAGTAGTAAAACTCTTCTAATTTCCAATTCATTTATTTCTAACAGATTTCCCTTTCTATCACTTTTCTATTCTTTTGTTTATGTTATTCTTTAGGTGATAGGCAACATGTCTCCTTTTTGCAATTACAGAGCACTTGAGATAAATTTTCAATTGTTTTAACTCATTGGCTTCTACAGGTTATAAAGCACATGTTTATATAACATTAACAGCTGTATAAACACAACAAGATTTATTTAGTTTTTCATTAGAAGAATCTCAGGTTTTGATAATTCTAAATATTGTTTTAAGGAGTTTATTAAGGGGTCTATTGTGATTGTTTCTATTATTCAAGGAGTCTCCTTTGTTTCTGTTAATCCTCTTATATGTACCTTATCAGCAATTTGTGTTAATCCTGTGTTATTATGCTCTTATAATGTTTGTTAATCCCTTGTTATGGCATTCTTGGAGCATTTAGCTTCTGAGACAGGGCTATAAATGAATTGTCATGGTGACCCCATTTTAAATGTGAAATATAGTTACAAATAGTGATGCAGTTCAAATGGAGGGAATAGACATAAAGCAAAAAATTATACAGAAATGCAAGAAAATCATATATACTTCTTTCTAATTTAACATTTTAGAGTTGAGTAGAATAAGCTTGTTATTTTAAAGGCACATTTCTGAAGCTATTGGTCAATATATATATATCTTTTATTGACTCTTTTAGATGTCATATCAATGACATATTAGTCACTAAGGTAGAGCATTTCTTCCCATTGTCGAGTTGAAGAACTGGTATCTTTATCCTGGCTAGAACCATAGACAATTCTAGCCAGCGCCAGCCTTTTATCGAGTTAGCAGCACTCTAGTAATCGCCGGTACAGGTCAGCAGTCATAGGTCAAAGACAAATCACAAGAAGTGCTGTGACCTGGGTTTGAACCCAAGACCTCTACTTTTAAATCCAAGACACATAAAGACATGACTCAAAGCAACCTCCTTATTAATGGATCATTTTACTATGAGAAACATTTTCACTTATTTTAAAATGATCTGCTTGTAAATGGAAAATCTATAGCAAAAAGTCAAAGTTTTGAGCTACTTAGTTGATCTATAGCCCTGAGTTCTTCATTTGCAGCCACACAGTATTAAATAATCAAAGGTTTGTTGTTTTAGCTTCTACCAATGAAATCCTATGATTGAACTTCCAATGTTCAAAGTTTCCTCAATCGCTGATATAACCGGAAATGATTCACGAAACCTGATTAAAACTCAAGGATTTACTTTCCAATTATTTGCATGGAAAATTGATGACCATTGTCAGCCTCGCTAAATTACAACTCATATCAAAATGAGTTAATTCCAAAAAATGAAAGAAGTCGGGGAAATAATGAAGTTGACTCCAATATATTTGTGAATCTCTGAAAGGTTTCAATAAGAGGCTGAACTAAGAAAATACTTATACATGCATATGTTATTAGGAACACTTATTGAAGAAAAAATTAAGGAGTAATTGAAGTAAAGGAGTAATTAACATAAAAGTAAGCTCGAGATTTATTTATTTTTATTGATGCAAACATAAGAAATTGAATCATTGCATAATTTGGGGAATTTTCAGTTTGTGGTCATTAGACCATGTTCTCCTTCTCAAGAGAAGTGGTATATTTCCTCTCTGAGAATAGTAGTTTCTGAAAGTTAAACGTGGGACATGTAATATATCTGTTAGACAGTGTTGAGAAGATTCTTTCTTATAATTTTATTTTGGATCTTTAAAAGAGAACTTCATCTAATGTATACCCAGTGAAGTATTTTAAAGAAAGTAGCTTATAAAGCCAATGATATTCTACCTTAATAGTATTTGGTGTTGGCATGCAAAGTGACTTTGTTTCTCTTTGCTACTCCCACCCCATGTTTGGTTCCACAAACACTGGTTTAGGATATGTTACATATGGGGGTGAAAATGTTTTGTAACAATGAATTTATACATTGGTTTCCCCTAAACAAATATAAATCATATTATTGATGATATAAGCCTATTACTATAAGTAAACTGGAGACTCTCAAGACTGATTAGAGACGGGACCTGAATACAAATGATAGCATCATTTACAAGTACAACAAATAAAACATTGACATTCTTACGTCAAGTCTCTGATCCTGAGTCTTTATCTGGATCCTGAACCAGAATATGTTTGGAGTAGATAATGTCAAGTATAGGGGTGATATATGCACTTAATCCATAACTATGTATTGGCAAATAATCATTTCAAATATGTATGTATTCTGAAATGTTTTCTTGTTATACCTCTTGTACTGACATCTTTTAAAATTTGAAACCTGTTTCTGTATTTTTCAAAGGTTGCCTCCTATGCTTTCTGATCTATATTGTGTGTCATTCCTATGACATTTTTGCTTTGAGTATTTTATGAGAACATACAACATAATCCTCACATACAAAAGTTACAGTTTATTTATGTTTATTTCAAGCACATAGTCCTGTCTATGACCTATCACTCACTGACATTCTTTATGTACATTTACCAGGTCTGTTTATTTTTGCTGATTAGCAAGATTTCATTTTGACAGAAGTACATGATGCAGAAAACAGCAATACAACTACTGGATATACTGTCTGCATGTTCATGTCTGTCCGTATGCTTTTACTCATAGTGGGTGATGTAGATCTAGTGATAAACATTCTGGAGGATCTATTTTGGCTGTTTTACCCTGTAAATATCCATTCTGGTGCATCTCTAACATATAACCTCTTGGCCTCATTGAGGGCATGGAAAACTATGCAGTTAAATCTAGAAAGATTAGGAAGGAAGAAACCACAAGATGTCATTATGACCAGTCTATTATGTTGCATGAGAATATATTGTACATGTTCATTGTGTATTATTTTTTCTCTGAGAGAAACTCCAGATACCAGATTGTAAGACTATAGGAATCTTTTCAACTTTCAAGTGGTCTTATTGTCATATGGAACAACTTTTCAAAAGATTTCAGCCAATATAACATCAATTAGCTCCTTTTCTCAAATATATTTCCAGAAATCAGGAACTGTTCAAACTTTGGTAAGCAGCACTAGATCAACAGAGAAGTTGCAATCCGCAATCCATCATTCCTCATGGACTAAACAAATATTATTCACTTAGCAGAGCCTAATTTCCTAATGTCCTGAAGTTGATTTCATCTTCTACAAACATTCATGAAGAAGGTAAGAATGAGATTCACTTTTGAGATTTTTTGTAATAACACAAATAAGTTTGTAAAACCATCTTAAATGAATTGGAGTAATTTACTGTATGATAATAGAAGGGCAGGAGAGGTATGACATATAAACCACTGAAATGTGTATAAATAGAGGGGCAGGAGAGGTATGACAGATAAACCATTGAAATGTGTATAAATAGAGGGACAGGAGAGGTATGACATATAAACCACTGAAATGTGTATAAATGGAGGGGTGGGAGAGGTATAACAGATAAACCATTGAAATGTGTATAAATAGAGGGGTGGGAGAGGTATGACAGATAAACCATTGAAATGTGTATAAATGGAGGGGTGGGAGAGGTATGACAGATAAACCATTGAAATGTGTATAAATAGAGGGACAGGAGAGGTATGACATATAAACCACTGAAATGTGTATAAATAGAGGGGTGGGAGAGGTATGACAGATAAACCATTGAAATGTGTATAAATAGAGGGGCAGGAGAGGTATGACAGATAAACCATTGAAATGTGTATAAATAGAGGGACAGGAGAGGTATGACATATAAACCACTGAAATGTGTATAAATAGAGGGGTGGGAGAGGTATGACAGATAAACCATTGAAATGTGTATAAATAGAGGGGTGGGAGAGGTATGACAGATAAACCATTGAAATGTGTATAAATAGAGGGGCAGGAGAGGTATGACAGATAGAACACTGATGATTATTATTTGATGTAGCCTGTCTGCATTTGGAATATATAGCCAGAAGGTTATGAATACACCCCCCCCCCCCCAACCTGCAATTTTAAATTTACATTCAAACTCCCTTTAAGCCACATTTGAGATAACATCTTCTTCATAGTTTTAACTAAAGTAGTCAGAGGAGAATATGACTAGCTGATCTCTTGGGTAAAGGGATTGATACCTGTGTTCCTTATGTCAGTAACAAATAATGCAACATTTTGGTGGCAAGTAGCATTGATCTCATGGAGAAGGCGCATAAACTTTTGGGTTCTGACCAGTGATTATGTCTTAGATATCCCATCATGCATTGAATACCTTGCAAGATTTTTCAATTATGATTGGTTTAGAAAGGTCACATGTCTAGTGATTTAACTTAACATTCTGTTCCCATCAGCTTTCACTTGAGATATCAATTAAAGAAATGATTCCATTCATTTTAAACAAATTGAAAATAAATGGTCATATTTATTTACCTGCGAATTTGTTCACATTCACAGCATGTGAACAAATGATGGGATTTTCAAGTGGATTTCAAAAAATTGTTTTGTTTTGCATTGATACGATCTAATGGAACAAAAATAAAACCTGGGAGTTTTGTATTTAGTAAAGATTCAATAGTATAAAAGCAAACAAAGTCTGTTTCAGTTATAAACCTGTAAGTAATATTTCATGGAAGCCATGTTTTGAATCATCAAATTTTAAGGTAGTGTAGAAATAGCAAGAAATTCGGTGAACAGGCATGAAGTTGACATTTAAAATTGTATAAAAATGAGAACAAATGAGTTCATTCATGAGAGAAATGGCATGGAATAAGCATGAGCAGACATAAGCTGGGCTCAAATATGAGAATGTGTCTAGTAAACTTAGAACTGAACATGCCTTTGGCCATTCATCCATTGAATAGTGTGTTCATTTCAGAAAATATAAAAAATAAAAGAGCTTTGATCTCAGTGGCGGTAAAAGACCTGGAGAGTAGTGCTACATTGATGAGACACCCTTCAATGAGCTGAATGTAAAAGATTTTTAAAGGAAGCTAGGCATCCAAAGGAACTATTTCTTCTGAAGGATTATTTGACTTATCTAGAGATTACATTAACTTAATTATGCTCAAGATTTCTCTCTAACCATGTTATATTCCATGCTGTATCTCTCTGAAAGTGACTTATGTTTTACAATTTAGAGTGTAGAATATATATATACTTCATGCCTATTTAATACCTTGCTAAGTCTTTCTAATTTCCCCTATTTTGCATTCCAAAATGTGTTGACTTACAAAAGAAGAAAATAACCCTTGAGACAGCTGACATAATTTCTATAAAATGAACTTTACAGTGAAGATCTCTAATAGCAAGTTAATTACTATAAAACATCATTCAATACTGCTTTATTTAACATTGGAGACCCTTAATTATACTTTCAGGATCTACTTTTTCCCAAAGTAACATATTGTATATAGAAAGATTACTTTCTTAATAACACAATTTATCAAGAGAAAATGACTGAGTGAATAGTTATAAAAATGATATTTCTGGGACAAGTGTAGAAGTATTGACTAATATGCAGTGTATGCCCTAAGGATTCCAGAGCTGCTGGTCAAAAAGGCATTACTGACCAGTTAGAATGTTATTTTCCTATACCTAGTGAAAAAATCAACTGGTCAGTATCAAAAGTAACCAGATAATGACCAGCTGTCCGACGCTTAAGGCGTGCCCTGCTAATATGGGCTGTAAATGATTCCTGAGAAAGTTCAAAGTTACTGAAAAATATAAGTAGGTAAGACTGTGTAATTCTTATGTGGCATCCCTTTGTTTGAAATATGCATCTGGTCATGTTTATTCCACTGTACTTATGTAAAGTTTGAATGAAATCTATATTTTCATTTATGTTGTTTACTTCATGGATGTTCTTGTTGTTCTCTTAAATCATTTTAGATTCCACTCTTTTCCATTTTTAATTACAAAATATGAGCAGAATATTATAATTAATTGGTTGAATGGTATATTGATTGACATTGAGTAGGTTGTCATTTTTACCAAGTTGTCCCCTAAAAATATGTTTTGGTAGTTCTTGGATGTTTTTGAAGGTAATGTAAAATAAGAAACACTAAAATGACGAAGGAATAAAGTAAACAGGCATGAAGTACAATCTCAAAAGTGTATAATTATTCCCAAAAATCGTTCCTTTTATTAAAATTTTAGAGAGAATTTGCAGATGTTTGCAAAGAAGAGAAGCACCAGAAGATACTCTGAACTATGTTAGTTGCAATATTTTAATATATTTCATATTGATATCCACTGGATATTGTCAACATTAGACGTCAGCTAGAAGAACTTGGATGGACTTACATTTTCTGTTAAAATTCTACTCATGTATTAAAGATGTTATTTTGGAATATTCCTTCATGTTTGGTATACTATCACTTCGTGCATTCTTATTTATCAGTGAGTCCCATTCTGATACTCATAGCATCTTTCTGTTTCACCTGAAACATGTCAGGGCTGAGAAGAAATGAAATGTCATGGTTTATCATGATGAGTGAGTCCCTCTTTATCTAAAGCTTGTGAAGGATAGTGTGGAACCTACAATGCCTTCCCTGTATTGTGGTATATCCATGTATCCATTGATCATACCATAAGTTATTGAATGATTTGAAGTGCAATACAGGATATATTCTGCTCGAGAAATTCTGTATTGGAACGAGACGAAGTCGAGTGCCAATACAGAATATTGAGACAGAATATATCCTGTATTGCACTTCAAATCATTCAATAACGTTTTTATCGTGTGATCCTCTGTATTGCGACGGAGATGATCAACAGGGACTATCTCAGTAGCAATACAGACTGGTACAGCACAAGAACTGACCAATCAGAGGGCTTCATTTTACAGATCATACGATAATATAAGTTATTGAATGATTTGAAGTGCAATACAGGGTATATTCTGCTTGAGAAATTCTGTATTGCGACGAGACGAAGTCAAGTGCCAATATAGAATATCAAGAGCAGAATATGTCCTGTATTGCACTTCAAATCATTCTTAAACATTTTTATCATGTGATCTTAGACCAATACATTTTACTTATCCAGTAACAATACAGATTGGTACAGCACAAGAACTGACCAATCAGAGGGCTTCATTTTACAGATCATACAATAATATAAGTTATTGAAATGCAGTACAGGATGTATTCTGCCCGAGAAATTCTGTATTGGCACAAGACGAGTGCCAATACAGAATATCGAGAGCAGAATATATCCTGTATTGCACTTCAAATTGTTTTATAACATTTTTATCATGTGATCTTAGGCCAATAATCCCTAGGAAATATTTTGTATTCTGTATTGCTACTGAGATTGTCCCCTCTGTACCAATATTTTCTGTATTGCTACGGAGATGATCAATGGGGACAATCTCAGTAGCAATACAGACTGGCGCAGCACAAGAACTGACCAATCAGAGGGCTCCATTTTATAGATCATAAAATAATATAAGTTGCTTGAGATATTCTGTATTGGAATGAGACAAAGTCTAGTGCCAATACAGAATGTCGAGAGTACAATATATCCTCTATTGCACTTTCTATACCGTTTTTATCGTGTGATCTTGCCCGTGCATTGTACTGAAATAATCCCATGGAAATATTCTGTATTCTCTGTATTGCTACTGAGATTGTCCCTTCCACCAATATTTTCTGTATTGCTACGCAGGCGATCAATGGGGACAATCTCGGAAGTAATAAGTGAGATTGGTAGAGCAAAAGAGCTGACCAATCAGAGGGCTTCACTTTACAGATCATACGATAAAGACACAAACTTGGATTTAATAACAACAAGATGGTAGTTGTCATCAAAGGAACTTCAAATGTTGGAAACATTTCTGATTGACCCTTTGATAGTGTGCTGTCCTTAATTTTTCTAAACTTAAGTTTCCTGCTCAGGTTCAATAGAATTGCCTTCTCCTGAGTTGATACATCTCTGATCATTAATATAGCAGGAATATATAGGAGATATTTTGTATTATACCTTACATACATATTTAAAAGACCCAATTTCTAATTTCCTTTGTCCATATTTCCCCCAAAAGGAAAAGAATCAACTTGCAAGACTAAATCACACTGGAAATGAGAAGTCTAATACTCATTTTCTGTGATTTGCTTTGAAACCCTCATATTGAAATTCAAGATTCTGGTTCTCAGATAAACAAATATTTTTAATCTTTCTTCATTTAATTCCAAAAACAGGTATTTCATTCGGGCAAGTTGTTGGATGTCTTATGGACTGCCCTATTCCCAGTTTAGCAATGGTGTTTAGCTTCAGAAGTGGGGATAGCAGGTGATTGACACAGATATAGCTTACAGACTGCCGATTTATTATCAGTGTTAATAGTTTGTTTTATCTTGTTATGTGCTATCTGTACATGGCTTTCTGCTACTGGAAGAATATCTTTATTACTAATTGTTATCATTAGTATCATCTGAAGGGCCAAGAGTACATTTGATTCACCAGGGTTTCCTTTTATATGTATCTATAATGCAAGACTACTTTAAGGAATGTAGAGGCTATGGATACCACAATGAAGCTATAGGTAAAGGTGAGAGTGAGAAAATTGCTCAAACAAGGCAGATGGTACTTTGAAGAACTTAGACCATAATATGAGATAACCCAATGTGTAGAACAGGAGCAGCCTAAATAGAAATAGACAGTAATAGGGAATTCTACCAGTTAATTAGCGTAATCACCTCAAGGGGTTAGGAAGTGTGGAACATACTAGTATTCTGGGAATCTTTCAACAAGATGTTAGGAAATGAAGTACAGGTATTTCTTCAAGAAGCTTACAATATCATATCAATATGAGTAATGAACAGTCTGGTTTTGTATTGTTCAGCTAGGCAATAACTTTGCAGCTAAATGTCCCTGAATCTCCTGATGAAAACTCTTACCATTCACTAGTATTCTTCAATGTATATACATCTACCATATTTATTTATATAGCGTTTTGTCCAAAAGTATTTATAAGTTCTTTGATGCTACATTATGTCTCTATTCAGCAGGTAGAACTCCCAAAGTCTCCTGTTGGAGAAAGCAGCACTAACATTTTAGAAACCTTCCTTAAAGCTACCCTGTACATGCATTACAAAAGGAAAAAATTAATCTACGGACAGTTACTGGATTCCTTCAGAGTTTCATCTGATAATTAATATGATTATCAGATGAAAATCTAATGGTGCGAAAGAATAGGTTCACCTCCTACTATTTATGTTTCGTGGATAAATTGACTTTTCAGAAGAGTACAAATGTACTTGAATGTGTGATTAAAGACAGGTGTATAATTGTAGCCTAAAATACAAAGCTAATTCAGTGTCTTTGAAACTTCACATCATAAGTTACTTCAAAAGTTAAGTAAGGTTATAGAAATGTCTAAGATAAGTGAGGTGAAAGATAAGAAGAGGCATGGTTATAATCTGCTTCTGCATACTAGATCAAATAGACTTCTGTTTGGCAGTCAACTTGCCTCCCAACCTATTCTCATCAGCTCTAAAACAATCCCTTACACATATGTTGACATATCCAACTTTTTGATACCCTGCGTGCAGAGTCTAGTTAAACTACACTCTGCCTAGTAGAGACCATATTACAGTTTAGTAGCTCCGCCCCCACGACGGGTATCCGTGACAGTTTGGGTAAATCACGCGCTGACCTTCCACGAATCAGCGAGCTTGAAGAAACATACGCCAAAAGCGTTCTAATTAAATATGCGCATGTCATTGGTCAATCCCTGGCTCAACGATGACGTAAGAAGGAATGACCATATATAGAACGTCGGTCAAATTTGGCCGACGAACACTGATTGGCGCGGTGAGTTCACAGGTTTATTTTAGTTTGAAAGAGTGAAGACGGAGCTCTCTTTTAAGAAGTGAAGTCAAACGAATGCAAAGGGTAACTTTTTGAGGACAAATTTCACTTTTTCCATCACATGGACTTGGCCCACTTTTTATGTTTTCACAAGGTTTACAATATTGTTTTCCAACTTTTTCCATGGTTATTTCAAACTTTTCATTTGAACTTTTCAAACCATTCTTGGTGTTTCTTATTAATAAACAAATAGATTTAGAAAAAGTCAGGAAACCTGAGAAATCACAAAACAGATGCAACTAGAAGAAAGAAAACCTCAGCATGGTTATTATATCTAATCATTGCAGAGATCTTAGGATCAGTGAATCAGATAATGTGGCACCAACTGGTCCAACTGCTCCATGTTGTGTATTATACCTACCTCATCTTATGAGATAATCTTACATCTCTTATTGAGTGCAACCTGAAGGGACAATTCAGAATAGTCTTTCTTGTGTTTGTGTGTTTACATCCCATCTCTATTTCCAGTCTCAAATCAAAAGGATGTCAACCTTCCCATGTTCAAGTGATTGAGACTATGCACTCATGATAATCTTTTTAACAACACATATTGTAACTTATTCTTTAAAGCCTTGGAGAAGATACAGTTTAAAAGGTTCATTTTGAGAGCTCCCCTGCATTATGTATATAGGATAGAAAGTTTGAATGTGATCTCATATTTCTTGATGATGTCATATAAATAAACAATCATCATTGAAATGTCTTAGTCAGAGCAAGGAAGTAAGGGGAATGGGGCAGGACATTCTGAGTAAATGTTTCTAACTTTGACATTTTGAGAATTAGGCCAACATTTAATACCCCTCTCTCTCTCTCTCTATACGTATATATATATATATCAGGCCTGTCAACTTGGGAACACCTAACATGAGTGACTTGGAAATGTTGAACACCTCCCCTCAAAATGTGGACACCTAATATTTCGAACGGAATGCGTGACATATCCGTAATTCGCGTGAAAAGTCCGAACGAAATGCGTACATTTTTTCCCGTCGTACGTATTTTTGCTGTGTAGACGATCTTTTTTTGAAAATTTTGCTTGACAATTACCAGATAAAATGCGTATTTGCGTGACATTTTCTGTCACGCAAAAATAACTGGCGTGACTTCAAATTCTTCAGCAAATGCGTGACAAATACGCAAATTGCGGGACAGTTGACAGGCCTGTATATATACATGTATAAGCAAATACATTTGTAGTTTGTTGGTTCACTTTTGAACTTCTTTTACGAGCATTGATATGATATACTCATACAAAGTGTTAAAATGTGGAAAGTAAGATAAGAAATAAATTATGGATCCAATAACATTATTATTAGCAAATTGTGTTGAGAAAATGTGAGATATGTCAAGTGAAACTCTTGTTCTCTTCATGGAGCATTGCTGTATAAGTTGAACACCTGCAAGTGAACACTTTTATTGGCCTGTAAGATATAAACTAACATATATATGTTTTCATACAGTATAATATTGAGAGTTACACAGAAATGTTGTAGATGAATTGTGGATTCCAAAGGATTCTTGCACTTGGTTCTTGCGGCTGTTGAAGGCTTCAGCAGCTGGCCTAAAATACCTTTACATATTGATATACTTCATTGCAATTTTCATCTGGTCATTATTTGCTCATATAGTGTCATAGATTCTACTTCTGACTAATTTGGGGAAGTTTTTTCAGATTTTTTATGATTTATTTCACAAGATATTCCAATTAAAAAAAATTGATGCAAAATAGGTCCAAATTTTGATAATAGTAGCCCAAAATTGATGTTGCAATGTTGGTCTGTGTTTAATGTTCATCACTTCTTCTTGCATGTACTTTATGAAAAAATATACACATATCTGGTTAATGTAATCTGCTCCTAATATTGCCTGGGTGAATGTTTGTTCAGTATATTGGCATAGACTTTTGGGAAAACCCTCCTCTGTTTTGGTGACTATTGGTATGGTATACCTCCTCTGTTTTAATTTGATGGTTATGTTTATGGGTTCATGTGCCCCAAGAGATTTGTCCCCATAAGTTCAACGCACCATCATATTACATTAGTCATTAATCTGATACATTTTTGTACAAATCGTAGATATTGCACCATAAATTCAAGCCATTCATAGATTTCTGGCATTATATTTCAATATTAATGAATCAGCTTGGTTGCTATAATTATTGGGTACTACCCATTAATATAATCTTGTGAAGGCATTATTTTTGGTTATCAAGTCAATAAAGGATTACTTTTTATAAGATACCTATGATGATGTATTATGTAAACTGTTCACAAGAACGAATTTGATACATCATCATAGGTATAGGTTGTATAATAGGTTGTACCTATATCATAGGTTGTAAGATAAATCGTTTTATGTCACTATCGGCCATATATCACTGAGACCTCGGGCACTTATGCCACGACAGTGACATAACCTCCTAATATATACAGGATACATGTATTTAAACTCAAAATTTTGAGAAAGAAATGATTTACAAACAGTTGACAGGCATTTTTTAAATTATACAAAACTAAGAAAAACAGACAATACATTCAAAATCTAGAGAGAAATTGCACAAAATAGGCTAAGCAGACGGATAGTGTCCACATGGGATATGTTAAACTCATCACTTATCTGCCTCATGTGATAAGTAAAGCTTGAATTATTACATGTTCCAACTGATAGGATCAATTTGTAAGTCTCCAGGCCAATTAACTGATTTGTCCAGCCATATTTTCCATCATCTTTAATTCTCTGCTTCAATTCCTGATTTAAAATGATCTCCATTAGGGCGTCATAATAATATTACTTTATTGATATATCTTTAACAACAAGTTCAACATTTATAGCATGTTTAAGACACATCCACTTCATTTGGTGATTTGATCTTTGATCTTCGGATTACTTAATCTGGAAGAAAGGTTCAACCTTTATAGCTGTCGGGGACATAGTGCTGTTGATTTGATATTTTGAAAAATGAGATCAAATCAGTGAGATTTACTTCTGATATCAATCAAAGTTTGTGAATAAGATGTTTTTACGCTCATGTTTTGTATTCAAATAAAGAAATAAAGTAACTTATAGTAAAGAATGTGTCTATTCTTTATATGGATTCTAAGAAGCAATGCTACATTAGCGTTTCGTTAAATGATAACTCAGTTACACTTTATGTAAGGTACAAAGATGGATAAAGTAGATTTGGAATTTGTTTTTTGTAATTGTTAATCTGAAGGTTGTTTTACACATATCCGCAAAAATATCTCAAACCGCACAAAAATATCTATTACTTAAGGAAGCGCTAAATCTAAAACAGATAAACACAGCATGGTAACTTGTAGAATCTAACTAGCATTCAATATCCACCTTTGTTCGAAACCTTCAGATTTCATTACAATCTGGATTGAATTCTTCTCAGGTCAAAAAAAGAATGCCTCCATGTATTGACATTGACAGTTTCATCGGGCAAGCATTGACTTTGCTGTAAGACAAGAGGCGATACTTTCAGTGTTAATTATTTCCAATTGATCATTGGCTGAAAAAATATACCACAATTTTTTCAGTGAAATTTTATCAAGATGTGTGGAGATTGAATAAATAGTAGGGCGCATCTTTATAAACATGGAACACATGGTGAAAAGTGGGCTAGGGGGAATAAATATAAAACCATGATAAACAGTCAGTTAGAATTTTCACCTGTTGGGAATACTGAATGATATCTTGCCAGTAATATTTTTATTAGTACGTTAAGTAAACTTTACTGTAGAAAGCTCACCATGTGGAGAAAGTTTCAGAGGTGATGTGATCTTTGAGGTTTTCAGGATCACTAGTTCAAGTGTTAAAGTATATTTTACAATGAGATATTATAGAACTGATATAAGAGTCATATGATATAAGAGTCTCCTAGAAAAATATATTACATAATAATTTTTTCATTTGTGGCATTGTGGGAGTTGATTTCAGTTTTTTAGTTTTTGTTAAAAATGAAAATTAGGCATTAATAGGAAAATATGTGATCAATACAAAGCTCAAGGTGTGACACATTAGCTTGATAAAAATCAAATTCAGTGATTTATTCATCTTCTTAGTATGTCCATTCTGGTGAAAAATGATTTTACCTTAACATTCAAGTAAAAAGGAAATTAGAACATTTATCCTGGTTTCCTTTGGTATATCTGGTTTCTGTGCCTTATGGAGATCTAGTACTGAATAAATGATACTTACTTTTTGGAGCAGGCAGATATGTTAGAATTATCAAGAAATTCCAAGCCAACAAAGTCTATCAATATGTTTTTTCTTATGTAATTACATTTATTAAAGTTAAATAGTTGTAGTAGTAGTTTGTAGTGTTTTAGTGACTAATGTATCATGTAACTGATATAAATTGTCAATAAAAGATATAATAATAATGTAGATGTTGGAGGTTTATCTTTAGAGTATTTTGGTTTTTCTGTGATTATTTCTTTATTTCTGTTGAAAATAATTGAATTTTATAATGATGTCCTGCACATGTGGAGATTCTCCTTATTACTTTGATGATTATGGGTGATTAGTCTAAGAAGCCATATAGATACAGGAGCAGGTGAAGGACACATCAGTCCACATCATGTGTATACATCAAAGAATTCAAACTTAAATCTTAAAAATATGTGTATAATGAAAGGTAGGTTATAATTGATAAGATGCAAGATTCCTGCACTGTCACCCCGGAATAGCCTGACAACTGTAAAGTCAGATACTGTTGTCACAAATGGCGGACATAACCGTCACTTCAATTAGATTTTCATGAACTGTATGTTTAATAGAGCACCTAGACTAAATTCCTTTGGAACAACAATCAATCAAAGTGTCTTAATACTCATTGAACAGTTAATAATGTTCTACAACATGAGATACGGGACAACGGACACTGTAATTACGATATGCCTTTGTCTTTCTAAATTACTCAAATTCAGATTCCGTTGTCAACGACGATATCGAAGACGCTATATTGTTGTGATTCACGACCCAATTTGATCGAAATTGGGATTTCATATGAAACATCATCACAAGAGCTTAACCTTTAGCGTGCTCTTGGCGGACTCGTCCGCCGAGACTAAAATGTCTCTCACAACTGTCGGCGGACCCGTACGCCCGATTTCAAACTTTTAAAAACTTTACTTTTTCGCGCCATTTGTATTGTCCAATTAGATTGCCCGATTTATTCAGTGCCTAACATGACTTCCTGTTGACCTAGAAATGGCGATATTTCGAAAAATAATTCTCAATTCAACAATTTGAACAGTGTTTTAGTCGTTTTTAGTAAACGAATCGTACAAAATGGTGGACAAATACGATCACAACGAAAATGTGGAGGAAATAGATTACGATTTCGAGCTCTTTAGGCTCTTGGAAGCCGATAACGGTCATCGAAAATAGAAACTAGAATATTTTCTGAATTGAAAAATTGAACATTCGATCGCTGCAAATTCAGATTTGGATTCTGACCAGACGAAGAGGCGGAGCGGCGGATTCCGGAGGAGTATTCATGGTATATTTATGCCCAGTCGTGTTAATGTACGAAAAAATTCATGAGAACATTTTTTTTCATGAGCCAGGCCACTGTATCTTCCCTTTGTGAAAATTTTATCCAGATTCATTCAGTAGTTATTGAGATATTAATTATTTAGTCCAGGCATATCATTTTTTGCACTCTTTGAAAAATAAGCCAGTTGCGTGGGATATATTTGCTGAAATAAGGCAGCATGGTAAAGGTTAATACATGCACAGAATTTTAGCGACGATAAAATCCCATGAACTGAGGACCAAGTGATTAAACAGTTGAAGTGACGGTTATGTCCGCCATTTGTGACAACGGTATCTGACTTTACCGTTGTCAGGCTATTCCGGTGTAACTGTAGAAGTAATGTTTTTAACCTTTATTATGGAGGAACATGAAATTATGTTCATCTGGGGACACATATGTATGCTAATTATCAACATGGGATATGAAATATATCCAGATTATTGTCATGAACCTATATCTATAAATAATATCTTATATTGGAAGGGGTAATATTTTTAAACTTAAAAAAAGAATAAATATTCAAGTTGGAAACAAGGAATTAAGTGAACACATGAAGTACATACTCTAAATTATTTAGAAATGCCAAACAATCAGACACTTCAGTTAAGAGAGAAATTAGACAGATATTTTAAAAGTCTTTAATTGGTTGAGTAACAAGTGGTAACCTGCTACACTGGCAGACACATTAATACACTCATGATATGATTATTTCCGAAAGTTCCTTGCTAAGTGGAAAGTGATAACAATTATTGGGATAGATGTTTTGCGATGGATTATAGCTTTTTTGCTTCTGGTTATGGGCTTATAGCTGATGGTTATTAAATTATACAACATTGCTGGAGCCTTTTAGCTGTATTATTTCCATGTATTGATTGGAAATTTCACAGCATTAGATGATTGAGGGAGAATTTTACTTGCTCCCATTTGTCTTGAATGATTCTTTTATAATGTTTCGATTTCTCAATTCTAAGCACTTTTGGATGTCTTTATAAAAAGATTCATTTTCAGAGATCACATTAATCTGATGAAAAATGATAATCTTGCAACTCGATTCAACACATTCATGAATTGCACATCTTTTCCATTATGGCTTAATTAATTAGATTAGTGATGGAAGTGAAAAAAGTTATTTTGTAATTTAGGTATAGCAGTCATGTGCAAAGTGTAGCATTCATTTTTATGTTATGTTTCTTTTTATCTCATTTTTAATTTGACCTACATAAAACAGCTAAAAAGGATATGAAGATATCATTATGAAATCCCAAGTCTTCTATCAGATTCAATTCATAGCAAAGTTTAATAAAATGCTACATTGGTCTTGTTAAGTAATAGTTGATTGGCAAGGAATACAGTCATAGTTGAGATTTATTCTCTAAATTATATTTATTTATTTATTTTATTTTATTCATTTATTTATTTAGATATACACTTTTTAACAGTGGCACTCTTACATTAAGGTGCATCTAATCGAAAAATATCCACAATGCCATGTTGGTTAAAAACAGCACATTTTGTCAAACTAAAATGAGTCTTAAAAAGAATTAAAACATAGGTATGTTAATATTTACTTAAAATCTTATTTAGAAAGCTTTTTACTAAAGAGTCGAATAAAACACCATTTTCGTGTCCCACAGAAAATCACAGAATGGGGTATTAACTTGTACATTTGCCCATTTATATGTTTCACCTTTAAGCCCTAGTTTCCCGGCCTGAGCAAGAAATTTTAATGCACTTGCAAAATCAAAGCCATTTCTTAAATAGTACTGTTAACCTTAATGTTTAAGATCAATAAGCTGTCTATACAGTGTCAAGGAAGATTTTCCATTCATTTCAGTTTGTATAAATAAAATGCAGTAAAATCACGTTCTTCATCAAAAGATTAGTAGAATAATCACATGATAAGAGGCAGAGATACACAAATAAGGTACCGTATTCTCTCTAATAAACGCACAGTGCACATCCCAAATTCTCCTGGAGGAGATGTCTCAAATGAATATATTAAATTAATACATGGGCGATAATCAGGTATTTCATGATTTACCTCTTTAAAACTGGATTAATTTCAACTGGACAACATACTTGTAGTATCATACCTCGATGTTTTCCTCATGCATTATTGATCTGCTGAATGTGTATTCGTGGGTTAATCGACATATATGTGTCACATTTCGATAATAAAACATTCCCTCTCCTATCGTTTCGGGCTGCCATTTTGGGATCTGATGCCGATAGCCGAGTCTAAAGGTCTTTTGTTACTGACCCGCCTTCCTAGTCAGAGAAAATATGTTTTATATTCATATAATACTACAACACGTTTAAAAATGAATGAATGTTTGAGTGTTTGGAGGGGAAAATCTGGAATCGGAAACTCCCATGATGCACTGCGAGTGTCAAATGGCTTGCGTCAGATTTAGCGTTCATTATGGCTTTACCTCATCACTAGAAGGTTATCATGATCGTACTTATAGCTCTAAAGGTTTCGGAGACACGTCTGTAACAGCATTGTGCACATAAATTACTTAATCGAGAGCGATAAGTGAATTAATTATCGATAAGTGAATTGATTATTTATTAATTTTCGATTTTTTTCATGAATTTTGTTACTCAAGTTGCAGAGTCTTTCATGAAAAAGTTGGGTATGCGTTTATTGAAGTATGTGCGCCTATTAGAGATAATAATGTGGGTGGTGAAGGTTAATCTCTGCTGGAGAATACCCTCAAATTAAACATCAGTCATATATGTATTGTAATTATTTTTCTATGAAAGGGGAATTCAAATGAGAAATATACTGTACAAGGGGCGATCCATATATTCTGATAAAAATGCTCTCACTTTGTGATTTTTTCACATATCCCTCTCATTTCTTCAGAACATATTGATTATGTAATTACACATACAATGCTAAAATATTATAGCTATATCTAAAATAATTTTAAGATAAGGATGTAAATGTAAATTAAATGTTTCATAAGAAACAATGATATCATTGCAGGGAACAATCATTGTAGGCTTCATCATGACTGGGGACTGCTCATAAAAAATCTGATGGCACTCATGTTTTTAAAAGTAAAATAAAATGTAGATTAGCTGAATAAACAATTAATAAAGCTAACAAGCATGACATTCAAATTCTAAGTTGTTTTAAAATGAAGCATTCACACATGGCTAGGCAAGGTGTGTCCGATTCCAGCCAATCGGAACACAGTCTTTTTACATGACAGCAGTGCATGAAATAATCAATAACGCATTTGTTGTGTATGGTTGCTAAGGTGATGAGATTGCGATTGATGCTTTGCCAATACTTGACCCTTGCAAAAAGTTTCATGGAAAATATGTTCTTTTAGTGATTTTCTATGTTTAAGGTGATTTTGTAGAAAATATTTTGCAATGTGTGAAAAGAATTTTAGCACAAGACTCAATGCATTGTAGCTGCTTCATTACACTCAGGCGTTGTTTCCTAAACTTTGCATTCTTGCTGCGTGATGATGCAAAGATTTGGAAACAACACCTTCATGTTATGATTCAGCAAACAATGCACAATGCTCCAGCTCTTAAATTCTTAAACAAAACCAAACACTTCATTCAGAGAGGAATTGATATTTATTGAAGGTTGAGTTCCTGGTGGATTTAATTACCCTCCTCTTAATATTGTCTCTATAATAATTGCCTGTAAATTGCAAAAAAAAATAAACCAATTTATATTTTTATGGTTGCATATTTTTGATATTTTCAACATATTTCTGCTCGTTTAAATGCATGAATCGTTACAGATTTGCATTATTATTAGATTTCCACAAAGTCTTCAGTTGCTTCCTATGGGCACAGAATTCTGATATGATTGATGAACCTGTTTGCAAAAGAATTATGATTAGCCCATAGAGCTCCATCACATGCAGAATTTTAAGAAGGAAATGGTATTTCCCTCAGTTTTATGGTTTTGAATCGGTGCCTTTTTCTATATACTGTTTTCCACACCATTTGCTTCAACTTATCTAACCAAACTTATTTTTATATTTTCAGCTGGTGATTCTTCCAGAAAACTTTCATACTTGAGTGGCATAAACCATAGGATTTGAACGATAAATTAAAAGGTGAGTGACAAATACTTAAGAAATAGAGACTGGGCATTTATGATTTTTGGCATAATATACAACCGAAAATTTTATTCTGTTAATTGTTAAAAGAGCGAAATCGCATAGCAATGGCCAGAATAAAATTTAAGGTAATATATTTGCCTTAAATCATGAAATTGAGGTCTTTGTTATGATTTGAATGTGATAAACAGGCAAGAAAAACAACTTTTTGCATTTTATAGATTTTAGCGGTTATACATACTTTAAAATAGACCAGTAGCTGAATTGTTCTAGCTATTCTGACGTTACTATCATATTACAAGAGCACTCTATTTGAAAGAAAGATTTGGACATTTCCAGTGCAACATTTTAAAGAGACACTATTAGATGGGAGAATTGTGGTACTCCTGTATCTATGGTATATGCTGTCAGATGTTAAAGGTGGTGATTTTTGAAGATGACCCCATCTTTTTTTTATTAGATCAAATTGTAAGCGTATTTGTAAAATATAGTAAAAGCAACTTCACCCAATCATTATGGGCTTTTTGTTAGATGCATCAAATCTTAAAATACATTGGATCTTTCCAAGATCATCAGAGATTACAAACTTCAATCAAACATTTTAAATTATTATTGAGCAAGTTATTTTGAAAAGAATCCTGATGTCAAAGTAGAAACGAGAAAAATAGCTCACTAAGAGGGCATCAGACAGAATGTCTACTTTATTTTATTGGGATATTTGCGTTAGGTCTCGTCTCTTGACATTTATTGAAATAAATACCAAATGTTGTTATCACATTGGTGCAGTAATATTCTGGGGATAACTGGATTTGATACATTATGGATCTAATATATGTATCCCTTGTTTGATTTTCAGAAAGTCATGTTTTTAAATGCAAAACATAGTGGAAATGAGGGAAATTAGCAAGAAACAAAACATACAGACATGAAGAACATATTCAGAATTACTTAGGAATACCCAAATATGAATGAATTCATACAAATAATATCAAAAAATAATTCGAAATAAGCATGAACAAATGACATTTTACGGATCTATATTTTTCGCTAGTGGGTTGGAGCGTTAAGTTGATGAATTCAGGGGAGCATAAATTGATCAATTTTACATTAGTTCCTTTCAGAAACTATATCAACTAAATTGATAGAATGCACTTATGTAATGAATATTTCTTTGTTTGCAGCTATATTTTAGACCTTAATGTTGATCTTGGTATTTCACTCTTTCTGCTCTGATTCAGAATGAAGATCAGTCTTGATAGAAGATAAATATATTACCATAATTCAGTACAGTATTGTGATTACAAAAGATCTTAGATCTGATTAACTAATGAAATGAAATATTGTTTATTGAACATTATCTAAAAAAAAGGATGGTTATAACTTTTCTTGGAATTTAATACTCTATTTGACAGGGGATGAAACTTTTTATTCAATTTTTCGTGCACTGGGACATCAAATTGCAAAACAAATCAAATCAAATTTCTATCAGATAATTTAATCAAATCGATATGTATACGATAGGTCTGAATATGAAACTATTACTATGTCTTTACTCATTATTTTTTGGCATATAAAAGTAACTATATTGTTTATATATTTTTTCCAGACTGAGTGACAACTTATACATGCAAGATATATGACCATGGGCTGTGGCTTTCTTAGGATAAATACCAGATTATGAAAACCTGACTTAGATGTGATATTCATCATGACACCAGCGATGTCTTTTTACAAATTGGCTGCCATTTTCTCACTTGGGGCATCATGGGTTTCATCTGTAGAGATCGTAAATACATTTCAAACATATGACCCATCAGTGACGTTTAATCACATGGCAATTGATGAGAACACTGGGAAGGTATACATAGGTGGCATTAATAGGCTATACCAGCTCCAGAATGATTTATCGCTGGAAGTTGACATTGTGACAGGTCCTGAGCTTGACAATCCACAGTGCCAACCCCATGTGACATCATGTGCCTCTTCAAAGTTTTTAACAAACAACCACAATAAAGTTTTAGTTATTGATGAAACTAACAATCAACTTATAACTTGTGGGAGTATATTCCAAGGAACCTGCCAGGTGCGCAGTCTTGGAAATATCACAGATTCAACAGCGTATCTCTCTAAAGATGAGTATTACATTGCGGCCAATAATGCGACTTTGTCAACTGTAGCTTATGTGGTTCCTGGACCAGATTCCAGAACGTATCTAAATGTTGCGTCAAGTTTTGTGAAATTAACCAAGGATGTAGTGTTCAGAGATGAAGTTCCTGCTGTTAGTACTAGAATACTAGATATATCAGGAAGATATATGTTTAACTACGCACACTTAGTGGAAGTCAGAAATCTTGGGTCTCGGATATTTATGGACAAAAGTGTACGAGATACGTTCATAGTACATTATGTAACAGGATTCGCTACTGATAAACATAACTATTTCTTATCTGTACAGAAAGAATCCACAGACATTAACGCAAAGTATGTTTCTAAATTGATACGACTCTGTCAAAATGATGATTATTATAGATCATATACTGAGATACCCATTGAGTGTGGCGATTACAATCAAGTCCAGGATGCCCATTTTGTTAAGCCAGGGTCAACCCTTGCCAGAAATATGAACATTTCTAGTGATGATAATATCTTAGTGGGTGTGTTTGCAAAAGGGAATGGCCCATTTAGTGTGACATCATCAGTGGCTGTTTGTTTTTACTCCCTAAGTGAAATTACAAGCAAGTACACCTTCAATATACAACGTTGCTACCAGGGATCTGGGGAACGTGGAAAAAAGATCCTACCAGCTGTAGATGGATGTTTGATTGTAAGTTTAATTATACCACCGAATGAAGTTCGTGGGGGATATAGGAAGCTGTCCATTCGTCTGTCCTTTTGTCTGTCTGTTCGTTTGTCTATGCTATAACTCAAATACTGATTTACGGATATGATTCAAATATTTTAGACCTCTGCTCGAGAAGCAATTTTCAACGGACACTCAATTCAAAATGGCTGTCATTTTTCATTAAAGAATGTAATATTTGATAACTCAAATACCAGTAGATGGATTTCGTTCAAATTTTATGTGCTGATTCCTGGTGAGATTTTCAAGATGGTCACTGAATTTCAAAAGTTCAAATTTTGTGTTCTGATGCCTAGGGACAAAGGAGTTTTGCTTGGGAAGAGATTTTCAAGATGGCCTAAAAATTCCAAATTGGCTGCCTGTGCCATTTTTCTTAAAAATGTAATCTTTGATTACCAGTTGACGGATTTTTTCCAATTTTTTATACTGATGCCTAGGGACACGGGATCTCGTTCAAGAAGAAATTTTCAAGATGGCCACTTCTGAAAATGATTTGTTCGTTGGGACTTGCTACTCCGTGGAGTTACTGTTTCCTAGTTGATAGTTAATGAAAGTGAATGAAAACACAGAACGAAATCCTATGCTAATACAAATATGTATATAATATGCAATATTCTACTTTAAAAGTTCTTAACTATATTGCAGGAAGCTAGCACATCTGTGACTGATGATTTCTGTGGAGATGGTACAAACTCACCAATAGGTGGAACCACTGCCATTCGATCTGAACCTACACACATAGATGCCAATCTTACTTCAGTAACTGTTACTACATCAGCTACGCACACCATTGCCCATCTTGGTACAAAAGATGGGCATCTAAAAAGAGTACGTTTTTTTAAAGATTTGGAATGAGTGTTAATATTTGAAATTTTTGATCCTAATTAGTCATATGAAATATCTAAATGGATCAAGAAGAAAGTGCATGTTTACTTTTGATGACTTTTCTTCTTTTTTTCTTGCTTCACATCTCAAGACCCCCCCCCCCTCAAGGACTTGAAGCAAGGGTATAACTTTAACATCTTTTGACTTGTACTTCTTCAACTTAATCCCCATCAGACACATTTATTTATTCATTGTTTCAGGTGTTACTGACAAATGCAGGTGAGGCTGTGGAATATGCTGACATCTCGGTTGACTCTGGTTACCCTGTCAGCCAAGACATGAAGACAGATCCTGATGTAGAAAACATTTATGTGATGACACAGCACAGGGTAGGTTTGTATAAAGTAACACAGGCACAGTTTTTAGAACATATTGCCAATTGAGTTGTACAAGGGCAGTCTCCCAGGATATTGTTCAACTGTATTGTTTGATCATGAGATGTATTGATTCTCTAGATGTATTCTTCTTTTCAACTTAGTTAGACAATCAACATTCTTGGTTTATTTTGTAAGTTGAACACATTTACAAAAAAATTGACAGAGAAAAACATTTGGAATTTTTCAAGATTTTTTGCACCCTAAATGACATCACAATTTTTTTTAATATGCTTAAACATTTAAGTAAATTTGGTTAGAAATACAAAGTTACTAACACTCTCAATGTACAATTTCAAATATTTTTGACAATATTAAATCATGTACCAGTTTCTTTTATATAAATACATGTATTTAATATTTAGGTGAGCAAAGTTGCCTTGGAAACATGTAGGGAGCATACAACATGTGATAGTTGCTTGGCAACTAAGGACCCTCATTGTGGATGGTGCTCTCTTGAAAACAAGTAAGTTAACAACCAACTGTATTGAAAGCATACTAATTTATTCATTTATTCTGATTCAAAATGTCACTATTGAATTTATATACTTTCTCATTCATGCGGTATCACAGTGTTTGTTCTGAACACAAGAGTCATACCAATTGGTGATCTCTAAGTTGGTGTCATATCTTGTAATTATTTCACATTTACAAGTGGTGACATATTGTTATGGTCTCCGTTTTTTTGAGGGCGGTTGTTGGTTGGTGGTCTGCGGTTGGCGATCGACGTCCTTAACAAATTCTTACAACTTCCAATAACTTAACAAATACTGTTTAGACTGACTTCAATTTTTTCAAAATCATCTACAAGTTTTCAGAAGTTTAAATCTGACTTAATATTTTTTAAGAGGTCAAAAAGGTCTTTTTTCAACTTTCTTCAAATTGACCTTTTTTTCAAAATCATCTACAAGCTATCAGAAGTTCAAATCTGACTTAAGATCTGAGATTTGACCTTCAATGACCTTCTGAAGGTCAAAAAAGGTCAAAAGGTCTTTTTTCAACTTGCTTCAAATTGACCACTTTTTTTCGAAATCATGTACAAGTTCTCAGAAGTTCACATCAGGCTTTACATTTGACCTTCAATGGCATTCACAAGGTCAAAAAAGATATGACCTTCAATGACCTTTCCAAGTTCAAAAAGGTATTTTTTCAACTTGCTTCAGATTAATTTTGACCAAAGTTTTTTTAAGATCATCTACAAGTCATCAGAAGTTCAAATCTGGCTTAAGATTTGAGATTTGACATTATCAGAAGTTCAAATCTGACTGAAGATCTGAGAATTGACCTTCTATGACCTTCTCAAGGTCAAAAAAGGCCAAAAGGTATTTTTTCAACTTGCTTCTTATTGACCAATTTTTTTCTTCAATGACCTTCTTAAGGTCAAAAAGGTCTTTTTTCAGCTTGCTTTAAATTGACAAATTTTTTTAAATGATCTACAAGTTATCAAAAGTTCAAATCTGACTTAAGCTTTGAGATTTGACCTTCAATGACCTTTTCAAAGTCAAAATATGTATTTTTTCAACTTGCTTCAAAAAAGGTCAAAAGGTCTTTTTTCAACTTGGTTCAAATTGACCAATTTCTTTCAAAATCATCTGCAAGTTCTCAGAAGTTCACAACTGGCTATAAATTTGACCTTCAATGACATTCTCAAGGTCAAAAGGGTATTTTTTCATTTTGCTTCAAATTGACCAGTTTTTTTCAAAATCATTTACAAATAGTTTTTTTTTCAGAAATTCACACTGACTTTAGATTTGAGATTTCACCTTCAATGACCTTCTCAGGGTAAAAAAAGTATTTTTCAACTTGCTTCAAATTGAATAATTCATTTTTTCAAAACCATCTACAAGTTCTCAGAAATTCAAACGTGACTTAAGATTGAACTCATAATATTGTGAGCAACTAGGTGGTGACATTTTGTCATGTTAATGCCTTGTTTTGATTTGGTATGATAGTGCTTAGTACATCCCCAATATAAAATTATCATACATTCAAGGATCTTACTAGAATGAATTGTTTTTGGGCATATATGAACCAGAAGAGGTGTTTTTTAAATACTTCAAAAGGAAAAAATATTATTCACTGTACTGTAGAGTAAATAGCTAATCTGTCTCAGGTGAGAAGACACTTATATTCAGGTAGGTAGTCAGGTGATACACATGGCCAGGTAGATTCACTAACAGATTCATCTAGCAGGTGTATAAATAACACTCTGATATCTTATCCATTGACCCTCAAGACCACCTGGTTGATCCAAGATGTTCACAAATATTCACTTTTAACAAATCTGCTGGAAATTCGGAAAATTCATGAGAGGTGATTTTGGGTAAGAACTATAAATAAATGATTAACATCCATTACATCAATAATTTTTCCATTAATAATTGCTTAGATTTCGAAGTAGCTTGATTGTTATATAATTTGCTTGATTGTTATATCATTTGCTTGATTCAGGAATATCCTTGAAATGATGCAATGTTATTTGGACATGTTTTGAATGCAAAATAAAGTAGAAAAGGATGGAAACAGCAAGGATTAAAGCACACATGCATGTCATATTTAGTGTTATTTACTCTAAATTGTATAGAAATGCAAGAAAATGAGACACTTCATTCAAATTCTAGAGAGGTATTACAGGAAAAAGCATGGGTAGACAGACATTTTGAGGAAGAACAGACTCCCAGGGCAAGGTGTAAAAATTGCTGGTTAATATGTTATTCTTGACATCTAATATGTTGATTTTGACAGTTTAACTTGTTATTTTTGACATACAAACCTCTCCTTTATTCACTGAACCCCTCTTAAGAAAGCCTATTATCTTAAACTCCCGGGTATCTTTTACAGAATATTTGTTTGACTTAATTGGATATATTTTTGCTTTTAGCTCTTTCTTGATAGTAGACAAATATCCCTTTCACTTGAAACAAGTCTTGCATGTTGAATTTAAGATTAATTCACAATCTGTCTCAAAATTTTGCACTTCATTTTAAACTATGAAAATCAAAAACTGTCTGAGTATGAGGTAAAATTCTTGTTATTGACAAGCTGATAAATTGCATTGGTCACTCAGGGCTGTTGAGTTCTCATGTTCTGAAGTTCTTTAAAACATATGTTTTCTAGAAACAATTAGTTCCACAGACTGCATTCTAAAGTCTAAGATAACCTGAATATTTTTGCCAATGACGTTAGGAAATGTATATCTTCGTTTAATTAGCTTTGAGAGAGAAAGACAGGTTGGGTGTTTTGTGTATTAGCCTACCTCAAAATAAAATATTACTAAAAAGAAAGCATTCTAAGATATCTGACTGAACGGTGGTTTTATTTATACAATATGGCATTTTAAAGTTGAAGAGATACTCATGTTGGCCAAGATTTTTTATTCAAGTTTGATATGGTTGGTAGGTGTTGTGTTGCGGTATTTCCAGTTTGCTGTAAGTTTAATGTAAGGGTACCCTTGGCTAAAATGTGATGGTGGTCACATTTTCAAACTAGAAATATTGTAGAAAAGAATAGAAGTAACAATAAATGAACTATACATGCATGAAATGCTAACTCTAAATTGTAGAAGAAGACAGGAAAATCAGACACTTCTTTCAAATTTTTAAGAGATCTTTGAGAAGAAGTATTGAGCAGATGGACAGTTCAAATTTGGAGAGTTCTGACATTTAGAATGTCTTGTGAATACCTTTCAAGTCTCATCCCTGCAGAGCATAACATTCATTCTTCTTTTAGTATGTTCATTTACATCTATCTTACTAATGTACCTGTATATATTACTAGTTGGCAAAGTGAGATTCAGGAATGTCAGAATACATAAAGTGAAGAGATGGAACTTTTGAGTCAATTTCTGTTTTGGAAATTGAGTCATTATGGCTGGCTTCCATTTTACTTTCCATAGCTGGTATAGTTGAGATTCCTTCAGGTGAAATAGTTACCGTATTCTCTGTAATTAGCGCCCAGGGCGTTTAGAAAATTGAAAATACATTATTTAGACCATTCTAATAAGCGCCCATGTATGAAAGGAATCAGAAATCCCGAGGAATTTCATGTATGGCAATTTTTCTTGACAAGAATGCATTTTCTTCAACATATTTTTATAATAATATGACAAGTGCTGTTATTGGAGAGAATACGGTAAAGATCGCTTAGACAATATTGACAGTGGTTGAAGACCCGTCTATGTCTAATTTATTTCCGGCACGCCCACTTTGTCATTATCGCCGATTACCTTCAATATTTCCACTAGAGACTGCTGGATATCGATCTAAAGTTATACATTATTTCTAATTTGATGAGAGATCATCATTATTCGTGCAAAAGTCGTGTAAAAGTCGAGAAACATGAAAAAGAAACCAGAAAGTTCACGACCTTGACATGCGCAGAACATCTGCGCAGTAGCTTTTGAAATTTCTGAATGCCGATAAAGAACAATTCCTTCATTCATTATGGATTATTATGATTCCTCAATGTTTCTTGAACTTTGTGAAGCGGGGTGGGCGCTTATTAGAGAGTGGGCGGTAATTACAGAGAATACGGTACATGTAATTATAAAATAGTTTTTTGTTCAGTTCAAGGAGTTATCAACAAGGAGTTACTCTTAAATTACATATTGAGGGTGGTTCATAAATTAAGGTGCACTTTGATCTCATTTGAAAAGTATACATTCAATCAGTGTTAAATTTTCAGAGTTGATGATTTATGGAAGTGGCAACATTTCTGTGAGCTTTGATTACTATACCTGCTTTATGTTGTGTGTTCAATGTTTCTAAAATAACTGTGCTGTTATGCTGTCATAAGGTGCTTTGTGTATGGAATATCATTTTGACAAACAGACACCAAATTACACACCTGGCCCAGAAAATCAGCCATTTTGGGTCAAAATGGAAGGCCAACCAAAAAGAAAACAAAGATGACTGATAGAACACTGTGTATATCAAGGTAAGACACAGTTGGATACCCAGAGAGAGTCTAGATAATGCTTTAGGGACGAAAGGTTTGCAAGAAAGAAGGTGTACAGGTGGTACAAACACTTTAAATCGATGAGGCACAAGAATTGAAGATTTGCCCATATCTGGCAGGAACACTATCACAATAACGGAAACATGCCTCATTTGGATGGTTTTTGCCTTTCACTGTTGAAAATTGTAGAAAACATTCCTTAATATTATGTTAACAAGTGTATGAAGTATCTAAAATAAATATTAGAAACTCTTGAAATTAGATCAAAGTGCACCTTACTTTATGAACCACCCTCGTATTTAATTAACTCATCGGTCTTTAAAACACAAAAATGGGAGTTGTGAATTCAGTTTGATATTTTTCATTTCTAGACCTTTTATTTTGAAATGTGTGAGAGATAAGTTGAATGGTAAAGATATGCTAAGATAGGGATGAGACTTTTATTTACACACATTGTGTTAACAATATCCACCTGCGGCTTAGAATAGAACTAGCTCATTTATCATTTATGGCCAGATGAAAGTCATGCTTATTCCATGCCATATCTCTCTAACATTTCAATGAAGTGTCTCATTTTCTTTCATTTCTGTAGAATTTAATGTGTTGATTTATGTCTAGTTTGTTGATTCCTTGCTGATTTCTCTCTTTTGTTTTTTAAAACATGCCAGCAAGTTGGGTTAACACTATGCACCTAAGAATAGAATTAGCTGATCTATCAACTTCCACATTCAAGAACTTGACAACTGATTCATTGAAACACCAAATTAGACTGCTTCTGTAAGAACACAGTTTTCGAATGAGCCCTATTGCACAAAGGTACCCCATCATGATATCTACTCCATTTTTAAGCAGAAAGGAAGGGTTCTGATGAACTAAAAATAAAAATGGGTAAACTTAGCTAGAAAGCATATCAGATTTGCCTTGCCAGTTTCAAGAGAGAAGGCTCTGTACTCTGTATGGATATAAATTGGATCCAACAGACTATATGTATAAACCCTGTTTACTTGTGTGTCACTCTTATTTTTTCATTGTTAAATTGGTATGTCTAATTGTATAACAGGTATATCTCTTGGATACTATGCCAATGGGGATAACCAAGAGTCCCGGGTGTTCACTGTGTACAAAATTTGGCGGGGGTCCTAGGTTTAACCCTCAGATATTAATATATTCCCATACCAAAATGTCAAATTTTTATGTGTTCCCATACCAACCAATATTATTTGTGCCCAAAAGCCATACCAAATGCCCAAATATGAGACCAATGTCATACCAAATGTCAAAATACAGGACCAATGCCATACCAATGCTATGACCGGTCCAAAGTAGATGGGTCATTTAGTTTATCTTAATTTCTTCCCTTCCCTTCTTTCCTTTTCGAGAACTGGCCTCTGCGCTCACAAAAATCATCAGCATACCATTTTATATGTGTATAATTCGTATGTTGTCTTCAGCAATATTGTGAATTCCATCACGGTTATACCTCTTGTAATTTCAAACTGTGGTATAACATATTTACAATATGTGGTGTTACACAGAACAAATAACATACAAACATTCAATAAAAATCAACCTCTCTTGTACAAACAAATAACTATTAGGTACATTTTTTGACCAAGCATATATGTCCTTTCCTCTCTAGCTGAAATGTACTTTTTGACCCTCAAATATAATTCAAGGCTCTTATTGCCTCTTCTTTCCCTCAAACTTGGTTGGGATACAGAACCATAGACAACCACGGGACAACATTGGTTGTGATGCAGAACCATGAAATGGGACAACATTGGTTGGGATACAGAACCATAGACAACCACGGGACAACATTGGTTGTGATGCAGAACCATAAAATGGGACAACATTGGTTGGGATACAGAACCATAGACAACCACGGGACAACATTGGTTGTGATGCAGAACCATAAAATGGGACAACATTGGTTGGGATACAGAACCATAGACAACCACGGGACAACATTGGTTGTGATGCAGAACCATAAAATGGGACAACATTGGTTGGGATACAGAACCACAGACAACCACGGGACATTGGTTGGAAAATGGTAGAAACATAGTCCTTAATACCTGGTTCATCTATGCCTGGGGTAGAGTTCACATGTAATGTACATGACTTCTTTATTTAAATGTTTGTAATTCTAGGTGTTCTACAAAGGCTGATTGTGCTGCAAGTGCAACAGATCTGAGGTGGTTGGGATATGGTACAGACATGTGTCTAAAGATACAGTCCAAATCTAAAGATCAGACACCAGTAGAAATACAAACAACGGTAAATAAACTTCAACATATCATAAAAGTCTTTGGTATGAAAACATTGCTGTTATATCTTAGAGAAAATTAGAAAAACTCTAAATTGATCAAATTAATACGATGTTAGTTCATGCATTCCTTGCTGAACCTCACAAAACAGTCAGAATTCTAATATCTGTGATTTTGAATTTTCATTGATAGTCACCGGGCCTCTCCTCTCCACTACTATATCTATATCTATAAGACAAGGGGAGAGACCTATGGGCTTGTAAATTGTAATATTATTCCTTGTATAATAATTACTTCTTAGTCTTAAGTGCCAATTTGATTCAGTGAAGAGTTTAAGCAGTTAGTATGATTTTGTGTCGAATCTTTAGATTATAAACCAATGTTTTTATAGACATTTAATCAGCCAAGCTTTCCAGAAACACTTTGAGACAACTTTGAAACATCTTCCAGTGTAATAAACAAACTTTGCAGCAAAAATAAACAATTGTATAGAATCAACTGTATTCTTGAACTTTATACTCAACCAGTGAGTGAAATGCCATTGTGGTTATGCTTTCAAATGGGAACTAGGGAGGAAAATGTTGGAATAAGCAAGGAATGAAGTTAACAGGCAAGAAATTAATACTCTTCACTGTAAAAATGCAAAAAATGAATGAAATGTATTCAAATTTCAGAGAGAAATGCAATGGAATAAGCATAAGCAGATGGACATTTTAACTCTTGAGAACTCCCCAGAAAGTAGTTCTTAACCCTTGTAGAAGAGTCCCAATTTTATCTATATGTCTCATAATAATAAAAAAAGATTCGTGAACAATGTTGAACAAACTGTTTTTGAAATATTTTAAGACTTGTATATTATTTACAAAATTTTCCAATGGTCTTATAATGTTTGAATATTACAAAGATTTTGAAAAGGTTGACAGTTCTCATCAAATCCAAATTTAAGTCAATATGAAACACCTTTCAAGTTGAGAACTATGGTATCTTTTACTTGACACACTCTTTAGGAATCTTAATCCATATATTATCACCAGGGGGCCAGATATTGATTGAATTGTTGACCACCTACTGGTAATTAGACAACCAGTTGTATGAACCAGGAGAAGCTCTAAATAATGAAACTGAGGTACAACTCACTATTTATCAATCTCTATATCTTGCAAAATGGAGTGGGGTAGAGCATTCTGATATTCATCACATCTCTTCTTATAACTGACATCAATCTGTATTTCCAAATGAAGAGATTGCCATGGTAATTCATGATGGGAGTAGGGTTCACCATGGTAATTTATGATGGGGGTAGGGTTCGCCATGGTAATTCATGATGGGGGTAGGGTTTGCCATGGTAATTCAGGATGGGGGTAGGGTTTGCCATGGTAATTTATGATGTGGGTAGGGGTCACAGACAAAAACTGGTTTCTTATCTGACATTAATCTTTTGACAGCTTCCCCTAGTTTCATGAATAAGAATCTTGTAACTGCCATACCAAAATAGACCCTTAGGCATTGGGATCATCTTAACCTATTCAATAAGCACCCCATCTTGTCAGTTATCATTTCACCTTCCAAACATAGGCAAGTTGAGGTTTGTATGAAGTTAATTTTTCACAGGAATTAAAGACATGAGATTACACTGTGGTTGTAATAGCATCCAGTAGAACATAATAGTGTGGTTGAATCACATTGTGCATGTCACAAAAGTATCTCTTGAGGTTGTCTATGAAGCATTTAGTCATTTCAACCAGTCTCCCATGCAGAAAAATACATCTGCTCTGTTCAATAATTAGTTAATGCATACCCTAGAAATATGTCATCTTGGGTCTCTACCCCCACTCTTCTACTTCATCTCTGTAGAGTGGAGGTGCCTAGGGGGGGGGGGGGTCACGCGGAATTGAGGCTATAAGGTTGAGGAATATGATGATATTTTCAATATTTAATATCCTGAGTATGAGATTCTCACTTTTCATTATTGTTGGCTTAACTTTTACTTTCTTTTTGGTGTTGAACTAACATGTAACAAATATGTTTGCAATGCTTTATTTTGATATCTTCTAAATGTTAATGGATGAATTGTATCTAAACAACTTATAAAAACAAAGCAAATTTTAGGAAGATGTTTTGCCTCTGCAACATTATTTTGAAACATTTCCTAAAGTTGTGAACTATTTAAGTGCTATTTTCCTAACTAAAATAAGTGGTGGTTTTTGGCCATGCAAAATTATTTTGAATTATTTTCCCAAAGTTGTGATTTCTAGAAGTGTTGTTTTCATAACTAAAATTGAGGGAAGTTTGTGGCTGTGAATCATTTAGACTTTACTGGCTACTGTTGATGATAAGTTAGTTTTACAATTTGCAAAAATAGCAATAAAGATTGAAATGTTTGTATTTAACTTATGTGTTTAGATAAAGTAATGAGCTAATTATTTCTTTATCTGCTGTAATTAGTAATCCCATAGCATAACTATAACAAAGAAATCAATCCCTGAATAAAATTCCATTCCATAGTTTTACAATATAACAGAGTGACAAATTATGGATTCGACAAGAAATAAAATAGTTTATAATATCTGGATTATAAATCATTGAAAAATGCAAAACAAACTGTCATTTCATTCAGATTATAGGGAAAAGTTGGTGAAATAATTAGAAGTAGCATGGACTTTTTACTACAAAAGCAAAGGTAATTACATATCCCCTTAAGAAGTGCTTATTCAGCAGAAATGACTAATTTCCTATGTTTTGAAATATGATCAATTGATTTCTCAAAGGCCACACAAAGTATCAATAAGATTTATACAGCAATAAATAGACTACCTTTGCTTAAATGTCCATTTGCTTGTGCTATTTCTCTCAAAAATTTGAATAAAGTGTCTGATTTTCTTTGATTTCTATATAATCTTGAATATTAGCTGTGTGCCTATTTACTTTATTCCTTGCTGATATCCCTCATTTTCACTTTATTTCATTCTTAAAAACATGACCATCTTTGCATTTTCTCATACAGGTGAAAAAACATCCAGCAATTTAACCACTTGAGCTCCTTAGTAATATAATACTATGGAATCAATTCTGAAATGAACAATATTTAGTTGAACTGAGGAAACATATTAAAATTCCTCAGATTAATTTCCTAAATTTATACCTGGTTAATGATATTGAAGAGAGCAATTTAAGATCAATTGTATGTTTTTAATAACACTCATTCAATCAACTCAGTATAATGACAAGTATACTCAAGGAACATTATTCCTCCATATAATCCTATAAGAATTATTGATATCACACCTTGAGTTCCCATTTTGTAACTCTCCACCAAATGGATGGGTAATGTTTGAAATTGTTTGTAATTTGTAATTTTTGTGTGCCATTTGATATCTGTAACAAGTTATTACATTTTTGTAACCATTTGCAGGTGGTGACATTTTGTCATTAATTGTTTTAATATTAATGATATGTTTATTCTTGGTATATTTCCAGATTGATTTTTCAATAAGTCAGTTGCCAGCCAATCAGGAGTATTCCTGTGTATTTGGAGATGAGAATGAGGGCCCTGTTGCTATGGCAGCCACTGTGACATCATCAGGCTTGCAATGTCAAACGCCACCAACTGCAGAACTGCCATCTGTCTCAAACACAACGGGTACACCCAGAAATTATATTTTGTTTGATTAACTAAACTTTGACAAATAATGGCTTAAAAAGGTGAGATGTCATATTTACATACTTCCATCATTCCCAATTGGTCGCTTCATGATGTAACACTGCAATATGGCCAATTCAGGAAAATAACAAGGCAAGATAAATCAATGTATATTAGATAGTCTTACATTGCCATAGCAGTTTTTGGGGCATCTGTGACATATTGTCACATTTATTCCTCGTTTAACTACTGTTTTTTTTTATTCCAGATCACATACTTCTATCCCTGTACATCAGATCAGAGACAACCGAAATTGCCTTTCTTAAGACACACTTTACATTTTTCAACTGTGGAGTTCATACAAGGTATATATAATACATGGTGTCATATCTTTTCATACAAGGTATATACAATACATGATGTCATATCTGTTCATACAAGGTATATACAATGCATGATGTCATATCTGTTCATACAAGGTATATACAATATATGATGTCATATCTGTTCATACAAGGTATATACAATACATGATGTCATGCATTTTCCACTCTATTTCTCTTTTATATGACAGTCTATGGAATTTAACATTTCTCCTCTGACATGACTAATAACTATGAAAACTGGTCAACATATCCTATTTTTCTCCCGAGGTACCTGTCATTATTTTGAATCCTTTTTTACTTTTTTTAGTTGTTCTTCCTGCGTAACTAGAAGATGGGCATGTGACTGGTGTATCAATGACAACAAGTGTAGGAGTAATCAGAAATCGTATTTGTGCCAAGTTGATGTTGTTAAAAGTAAAGAGGTATGTCATAATTATATATCATGTATATAAAGTTGAAAGTTCTATATTGTAGGATAAAGTGTTTCACTGCAGTATTTGCCAAATTAGTCAGAATATCTAGGACTAGGACTTCATAGTTCCAATGTTAGGTTCAAAAGTAGTAGCTTGCATGTGTAGAACTATTAATGGGAGTTGATGTAAATGGCTATTAATTAATGCTTAACTACTCTAGGTTAAACGAGTCTGAAGTAAATCTGAACATTATTGTTGGCTTATTATCTTGAAATATGAAATGCCCAGACTGGTAGTTATTATAAGATATATTTGATTTGTCTGAATTGTAAAGGTCTTAATAAATAATATCACTGTCTTTAATTAAACATGTGACGTGTTTCTTTGAAATGAACTGTGAATTTGATGCTCTTTGCTGTCTAGTTGTCTCTTTGATTTGATTAATGTTTATTTATTATGTTTACTACAATAGCAGGAACGCATTACATGCTATAACAGTGAAAATCGAAAAGGTTTATTTGTTTAATGAATGACCGCTTACGCTTATTCCCTACACTTTCCCTCTAAAATTTGACTGAACTGTCTGATTTTCTGACATCTTTATACAATTTATAGTATCAACTACATACCTGTTTATTTCATTCCTTGCTAATTTCACTCTTTTCTATTCTATTTTCCAATTTAAATCATGATCTTTTTATATATGGGGAAGAATGATTAATGCATTGTGTCTAGGGGTTTTACACTCTATTGTTGTCAGATTTGATAGAGTAGGTTCAAAAGTGAGACATTCTTGGTAATTAGATATCATTTAATGTAATGGACTAAGAGAAATGTTCATTTACTACTATCCATCAGTTTACCTTGCTTTATTATGTTTATCATATTCCTTGGTAGTTATTAACATTGACTTTTATATTTCCAGGATGATATGTGTCCACGTCTAGAGCCATTCAAGGACCCGTTACTCCTCCATAATGGCCATAGACAGTCCATCACCCTAGAAGGAAACTACCTACCTGAACCTTTGGTATGTCATTCTCTTATTATTTTCTTTGAATAAATAGTTTTTCTCAAATGAAACATTTTTCAAATCATTTTCCACTTACATGTTTACTTTATTATTTTTCTGTTGCAGGATAACCAGGGAGGTTATGAGTGTCTTGTACATATTGACCCTGATGTCCCCGTGAGAGTCCCAGCCACAAGACGCAATGAAAAAGAGCTGCAATGCCACGCAAATGCTGTACGTTTGCTGTACCATATGGGAGGGTTCAATTTTGGCAGATTGCATTGATATTTCTTTTGTTATACAAATAGTTTTTGATTTATTTTAATTCATTTACACATATTTTCTCTGACTATTTACAATAGTGCTACTTTAAAGTTATCAGTGTGATAAATTTACATATGTATTAGAATAAAATAATTTCATTTTCAGTACACCTACCCAGAGAATGTTGGGGAAAGGGCAGTTGAGATAAGTGTGGTTTGGAATGGCAACCATGTTATAGATAGGCCACCTAACTATCAAGGTAGGGCACATGATGAATGATGATATTATATAATTCTCTTTTGTTTAGCTGGCCTTATATCAGGGACGTGAAATATCATAATCTACAAATCATGTTACATTTACTTTTATATATGTATTATTGTCTGATTCATACTCTAAATGTGAAAATATATTACTAGTTGCAGATTTTTAAGGCCAATTTACCATCAGTTTTGACTAAAAGCACTTTTGGTTTGTATTTCTAGGAGAAATCTACAAGTGTGATTTGCTAGGACCAGATTGTAGTATATGTCTCAGCCTGCAACACAATCCTACTCCCAAGTATAAGTGCTCCTGGTGTGACGGTTCATGTCATTATAATGCTACATGTGTAAATCCACCCCTAGATCAATGCCCCCTCCCAATTTTGAATAGTGTATATCCTCTATCAAGCCCAAAAGAGGGTGGCACTGAGATTACAATTCTCGGAACAAATCTTGGATCTAGATTTTCTGACGTTGAAAACTCTGTAGTGATTGCTGGGAAACCTTGCATCGTCCTTGAGGAAAAATATGAAATATCAAAAAAGTAAGTAAATAGTATCTAAAAGATTTGTCCCTAAATGTTGGTCCTGTCTTGCATGCAAATATGCCACTTGAAGACTTTTTAGTTCTAGTATCATTCTAAAAGATTTGCTTGTGAACATGACAAAGGCACACTTTTATTCATAATTCTGTTCAATAAATATGATTTTTTTTATTTTGCTCAGGATTGTATGCAGAACTGGCAGTGCTCAGGTGAAGTCTGGTACTGTGAAAGTTTCAATAGGTGGCAACACTGTCACATGGCCCAAATTCCACTATAAGGTAATAAAAATATAATCTGCATTATCCTATTTATTGCATCATTTCTATTTCTAAAGCAATACAAAGTACTGTAAAACATTTGCTTTGAATTCCCATTCTCTATGCACATACAGCTTATAACAAGACTAGCTTTCAATTTTATCTTATTATCGTTTTATCTCAATTAGGTCACCGTTTTTATAGCTAGTATATTACTAAAGGGCTAATTGGAAACACCTTAACATCTTAATTTTATTATTCAATACAATTTCTGAATTCTGAAATGAAAACTAAAAAGAAAGGAAAGATGACAGCAGTGTGTAATTCATCAGCCTGTGTAGCCAGAAAAAAAATTAGATTTTGTGAAGCTTGTAACTGAGGTGCCTTATATAGAAGCTCACATCTGAGCTTTATTCCCAGTTTATATGCGGCACTACATGCAAAAACTTGTTCCAGGATCCCAAGATTTTGAATGTGCTGCCATCTAAAGGTCCAAAGTCTGGAGGCTCTAAGATCACAATCACTGGGAATGACTTTGACACTGGCAACTCTGTACATGTCAATATTAAAGGAGTAGCCTGCCCTATTGTAAGGTAATGGAATATTCTCAATTACCCTTTGTTTTGTAAGCTACATTTAACATTATATCCCAAGTTAGCATTTATTGTCTGATTATAGCTTTCTCCTTATTAAATGTCTTCACACCAAAATAATCCTGATCTATCAATTCATTATATTCAATTTGGTTGTGCTAGAAACCATTTACTGGGTGAAGGTTTCATAAATAAAAAGATCGGTCTTAATATCAATACATTTTAGGGGGACCCTTGAAGCCAACAGATTGGTGTGTCTCACTGGCAGAGTCCCAGTGGCCGCAACAAAGAAAGAATATGTTTGGATGACGTTTGATGAGCAGACCCCTCGTACTAGTGAACGACCAGCCTTTATGTATACAGAAGACCCTGTGGTCACACTTATTTCTCCATTGGTCTCTTTTGCAAGGTATCTCATTAATATTGTTATTACAACTTGCTCAAGTACTTATTCTTGACTTAAAAATTGTTTTAAGTTTCATTTTAATGTGCACATGACTGACATTAAAATGCCCTCAAATTTCATTTACCTTGAGTTTTCTAAATGGATATATCCAAATAGTAATTACATAAATAAATAATACGATTTTAGAGAGTTATGTGGAGCATCGGTAGAAGACAGATGCACAAAAATATTTACTATATTTACTATATTTTATAATTTATTGTGTTAAACAGTGGAGGAAGGATGATAACAGTAACTGGAAGTAGTCTAAGCTCTGTTCAGTACCCAGAGATGTTCATTGTATCGAATGGAAGGCGCTCAAACACAACAGTAAGAACCTATTTGAATTAGAAATGTTCCTTAGTTACCATATTTATTTTTCAAGTTTTGGGTTTTGTTCAACATTATTGAATTCTTTTAAGGTCTGCTCCATATTGGCTGACACTAAGATGAAATGCCCAACGCCAGAGGCCCCACAAGACATACAATCATCCCTCCTGAAGGCACCTATCGCTAGAGATAGGAGACAAACAACACCAAATATGGTAGAGGTCGGGTTTATCATGGATGGAGTATTAAATGTTCAGAATTTGACACAAAACTTTCCCGATGTTGATGCAACCATTGAGTATGTGATCGATCCAAAATATGACCAGTTCGTTGACAATAAGAAGGTGCACAAAGGTTCCTCCCTAATATTAGAGGTATGTTATATGTTAATTCCTGAGTGTTTTTCATTTGTCAGGCCTGTAACACAGTTGTAACTGAAAATCTTTGACTCTTAGTATCAGCATTGGCCCTCTAAGTTGGGTATAACTAGTAAATCATTTTCTGACTGGTGATGAAATGTTCACCTTTTTGTACTGGTCCCTTCCCTTACCCAAATTAACATCAATATAGATTGAAGAAATGAGCTGCTTAGTTTATGAGAAATAAGATGCTGCATTCAGTGGGATGAGATGCACATATAATGCTTTGTTACATTTAAAGCATTTTGTTACTTTCAGGGCAATAATCTTAACATTGGGTGTACAAAGGATGACGTACATGTTAAAATAGGCAAAAGTGACTGTGATGTGACGTCATTAGCACTGTCCCAGCTCGTATGTACACCCCCTGAGACACAACCTCTGGCCATTGATGAAGATGGCAAAGAAATACCCGATAAACTACCTGAAGTCACTGTATGTTTTTTTATGTATAAAGTATTTCACTGATAGAATTGTGATGTTACTGTTCATGCATTTCTTTACATATATCAATAAATCTTCTCAATTAAGTCCATCCCAGGCAGGGTCAATCTAAATTGAATTTAAAATCCTATATTATACACTGATATTGTATTGACTAAATAAAATATATAATAAAGAATTAAACATGATCATATTTTAATACTATAAATATGTGCTATAAAGTAGGCTTTTGCATATTGTATATGAACTTGTAGTTTTAAACAAATCTTAACTTTCAAAAATAAACATTCTTCATTTTTTACTTCCAGGTGTATGTTGGCAACCTTATATTCAAGTTAGGTGAACTGGAGTATGAAATCCTACTGCCATATACTTTCCCCCTTGAGGCCATCATTGGTATATGCACTGGCGGGGGCTTCTTGATCCTTGTTATCATTATCATTTGTGTTGTGTATATGCGTCACAAAAATCGGGCAAAGCGGCAATACAAGAAGATTCAGATCCAGCTTGATACGCTAGAGAGTAACGTCCGTAATGAGTGTAAACTTGGTGGGTATTTTTCCGAAATTCAGTTATCTTTCTATTATTATACACGTGTATCGTACTGTCATAATAATTACACAAAGTTGTATGTATTTCAAGACTGTATTGTCTTAACTATGCAATCTTGTACCTGTTTCTAACTAATTCTTCTTTTTAACATTCCACCATTTTCAATTTCCTGAAAAGTCCTCTTGCGAATGAAAACCTAACTGATTAAAATTGTCCTCCAGAAGTTGGCCATTACTGGTTGACAATTGTATCATAAATGGTCTTCCTGTGCAATGGATTATGGGAACTTACACAAATGGTGGATTTTCTTGTCATTGACATGTTTTGTGTTGTATTGCCTTTAGCGCTCACTCATTGACACAATAATCACACCATTCCTACCCATGCAGAAATATTTTCAAAATTATTTCTGATCTGATGAAATAGCATTCTGAGATCTTAAGTTTGGCACATTTTTAGGGGCTGTATTTACATCCCCAAAATTTGGATTATTTCAATGTGATTCTAGATTCAAAATTGCTATATCACCGCAGAACAGGTTGTTATGAATTTGAATTTGTTATGGATCAGATGTTGTAATTACAATTTTTATGAAAATAAGTTTATCTGCATGAGAAGGAGTAAGCAATCATCTAGTGCCTTAAGAGCTAACATCTTGCTATATTACACAACTAAGATTTAAAAACACTTTGATACACCCAATTTCAATGTAAATAAAGAATATAATATTGTAAATTAATATTTCTATTCTGTTTGATCATTTGCAATTGCATAGTTATTTGCATAATTTTCCTACCCATTGCATGTCTGTTGAATGTTTGCCATTTTGAATGACGGCCATTTTGAATGTCGGCCCTTTTCTTTTTTAAAGCCTTTGCCGAGCTGCAAGCAGATCTATGCGCGTGTGAAAATGAACCTTTATTAGGGCGGCAAGGTACCCTGCCATTTTAGATAGGTGGCGCTAGGCTTGCTCTTATAGGTGGCAATGTAGCTTGCGTGTGGGTTCGGTGGCTTGCAGTGCATTATGGGTGCTTCCCACCCACCCACCCATTTAAGTAAACTCTGGGTGCTGTACAGATTAAGTCCCTTATTGATATTTCAATTCTTTTCCCGTATTATAGTTACTCATCTCTTTTTCTATAGTTTTCATATACCATAATTAACTCCATTTATTTAGGTTATTTTCAGGGGCTGCAGTAATGAATCTCTTTTATAATTATAAAGATGATAACATAATTCAAAAACTGATTTTAATTCGCTTTTTATTGAACAAATAAATAGACATACATGTAGTGAATATCAGTATACATATATCACTTGTGGTATATGTGCAATTATATATTAATTAATAGTAATTCTGGGAGATAAGCTATTTTAATGAGAGTAGAATGCACTTCTAGAATCACACTTCATTTAATGTACACAAAAATCACATATACAGAACAAATCAATGCACATCCATAAATAGTTCTAAACATTAGTTGCACAACTCTTGTAACATAACTTTTCTCACTTCTGTATCACATCTAAAGAAATCTAGATATAACTCCCCTGAGTCTTAAAATAATATAATGTAGAAATAATCCTCATTGTTATCTCTAAAATTAAAGTTACCAAATAATAAGTTAATAGCATGGGGCAGCATTAAAGGGATCTTAGGTTGCAAGCATGCATGCTCAGAGCAATTTAAATTGCATGCGCGGAGGGTGGTTTGCCTCAAAGGTAATATAGCGCTGCATGGAGGGTGGTTGGCTGTTTATAATTGAAATGTCTCACTGGTCATGTTTTTCTGTGAGATAATATCAAAAATTTAGTGAGATGAGCAAGGAATTAAGTGAACAGGGACATAGAGCATACTTATAATTACAGTGTACATTGGAATGCCTGAATCAGATCAGATGTTTCATCTAAATTTTTGAGAAAAAACTCATGGAATAAATTTGACTAGCGAAGAAAATTGTGATATTTCAAATATTGGGAACTTTGTGTGTAAAAAGGGTGTTGGTCAATAACTTGCATGTGTTTGTTTGTTGTGTGTGTTCCATAACAACATTATTCCATCAAATACATTTTATTTTAATTATTAACACGCCTGGTGATCGGACAGAATGAACGGAAGGGGAATGCTACACAGGCCGTCCAACTGTCCCGCAATTTGCGTATTTGTCACGCATTTGCTGGAAAATTTGAAGTCACGCCAGTTTTTTTTTCGTGACAGAGTATGTCACGCAAATACGCATTTTACCTGATTATTGTCCAGCAAAAATATTCCTGTAGAAAAAATTTCAAAAAAGATTGGCGATACACCACAAACTAAACTTAACTAAAAAAAACTAAACGCATTTCGTTCTGACTTTTCAAGCGGATACCGTATATGTCACGCATTTTGCCTGAAATTTTTCATGCCTACCCCCCAAGGGAAAAATTATGATTGAATTACAAAATGAATAGGTTCATGGTATGGTGAATTATGTTAGGTTTTCCAGGATTTTTTGAGGCGATGGGCTTCTAAGATATGAGATCTATTAAAAAAGGCACATCGTCATCAATTTGCAAAAGTCAATCTTTTTGCTATAAATCAAGCAACAATGGTCTACACGATCTGTAATAAATATCTCAAATCTTAAATGCCCATTGGTAAGAAAAAAAATCAAAATCACCTAACATATTTAGCTTACCGAGCACCTGTTATTAAGCAATTCAATCAGAATTTTTCTATTCAAAAAATGAATGTTCCAGATTTGTTGAATTTTCTTGCAGAAATCGCTGCATTACCCCTCCGTTCTTTCTGTCCAATCACCATGCATGATTAAGTATAATTGTGAGGCCTGTACAAAAAGTTTTGAGAATTATTGAAATTTCTAAATGGTAATTTATGGTTGTAGCATTTGCTGAGCTCCAAACTGAGATGTCTGATGTGACCAGTGATTTGAGTTCCCAGGGCATACCATACTGGGACTATAAGACATACACTATGAAGATACTATTCCCAGGTCAAGTTGAGGCACCTCTGCAGTTTAAACCTGATGTAAGTCTTAAATAATTATCATATTAATACTCTATTTGCAATGTTCTCCTCAGTTTTATATTTCACCCAGTTTAAAATTATACAATAAATGATATATTTTTATCATACCTGAATAAAAGTATGAAATTGTTGTCATTTTGTCTATTTTTGTAAATGTTTTTTTTACCCAGTTGAGGATATTTCTTGTAGGTGAAACTTGTGAATGCAACTGAAGAAATTCTAAGCAAGATACTGATTTTTGTACATTATGCCTCTGAGTGTACAGTGTAGTTCATAAGTTCAACTCACACATTTATTTACAGGGACGTCAGAGCAAGGTCATCAACTTTGAGCATGGCATGCATCAATTTTCCCAACTACTGTGCAACAAACATTTCCTTAAACTTTTTATACGCACCCTGGAGGCCCAGAAAACATTCAGTATTAGAGACAAGGCAAATGTTGCATCTTATCTGATGATCTTTATGCAGGATAAGATGGAATATGCCACTGAGGTTCTTAAAGGTTAGTGTTCCGTTGTAGCACTTGATTACACATATTATTAGATTTAAGTTATGATTTTTATGTGTGATTTTTCCATGAATATAGATGGATGGGCGTTGGCTCAAAAACCTATTATTTACACTTAAATACCACATCAAATATTGATTCGTACATAGTATTTTAGTAATACTTGAAAAATCAATGGTGGAATCTTCTCAATCTATTCAGGTATTTCTTGTGTTATTGAGTTAGACTGCATTCTTATGTTCCATATCATAAAATTATAACTAACATTTGCTTGTGGTGTCATAGTGCATATAAATACTGCATTTATGTTTTATTGAAATTAAGTTTTGAATTTAAAATTGACTGCATTTTCAGAACTGATGGAAGAGTTGATTAAGAAAAATTTAGAGAAAAAACAGAATCCTAAGTTGATGTTGAGACGTACCGAGTCTGTAGTTGAAAAGTTGCTAACAAACTGGTTGTCACTCTGTATGTACAATTATCTAAAGGTGGGTGTTATACTATATTCTTATTGTCTTTTATGTTGACATCATACAGTTCATGTAGACAAAAATCTGCTCAAGTCTGCCCTTTTTCCATAATTTCATTTAGGAATTTTCAAAAAACATATTTTATTGATTGTTGCATTTTAAGCTAATATCAATACACAGTGTTCAGTAACTTCTTTAAAAATACAATATTTAGGAATAAAGACTAAGATTCTATGATTTATGAATATTTGACTGAAAATATTATTCTGTACATTTTTAAAAGAACAAAATTGTGTAGAAATTGTCTATTCTAATATGATAAACAGACCAGAAAGACAACTATATGCATTTATGAAATTTAGTCATACATACTCATACATTAATAAGTCAATTGTTCTAGTAATTGTAACGTCCACATATCATATTAGAATCATGTATAAAACCTGATGAAATGATGCAAACACAAATGTGTTATTATTTCAAATACACTGTACATAATATGTGAAATATTATAGAAATATTTTGCTTTATTGTAGAATAAGTATCATAGTGAAACATTGCAATTTATTTTATGTCATGCGATGTGTTTTCAACCAATCAAAGAATAAAGAACATTACATTGAGATTACATTATAACATTATAAGACTGTTGTTGAAGATGATCAGGTTTATTCTCTAATATATTTCTGTTTGCTAGGACTATGCAGGTACCAGTTTCTTCATGCTGTACAAATCAATAAAACAACAAACAGAAAAAGGTCCCATAGATGCACTAACAAGTGATGCAAGATACTCCCTCTCAGAGGACAAACTCCTGAAGGAGAAAATGGAGTATAAAACCACAGTAAGTACAAAACAGGAATCATATCTGCATTATTCTGTTCAGCTAGATAAGTGTCTTGTCTTAAAAATACATGTACTTGTATATGGAAAATTGTGAAATAAAAAAATTCCAGAGAAATGTCCTTATTGTAAATATTCTTATATATGACAAGATAATAAACTAACAATTGAATTTACAATCCTTAATCAATCAGAAACAGACTTCAGTGTTTTACTAATAATTTGAACAAACTAAGTGCTGAATGACTTGGGGTAATATGCAGTGAAACTTTTAAAAATAAAAGACCGGGTTAATGTTTCATGTACATTTTTCGATATAAGTAAAACTCTAAATTATGTATTTAGACAAAATTGACAGTACTGACGTTGTCCCTTAAGAGCATTAAATTATGAATGATATTACAGACTGTGAACCTAGTCTTAGAGCCAACAACTGATGTGCTACCAGTGAAGCTACTTGACTGCGACACTGTCTCACAAGCCAAGGAGAAACTCCTAGATGCGGCCTATAGAAACACGCCACTCTCACATCGGCCAAATATATTTGATGTAGAACTAGGTAGGTGGTCCAGGAGGTAACTGCCAAAATTAAAAAAAAAACACTTGAAGATTATGTCTACATTGCATGTACATTATAAGAATATGTCCATCATTTTCATAGTTGTATTGATAGAGATCAAAAGTGGTAAGTTTTCACTTCTGGCCCTTGAATGTGATGTCCAATATTAATATTTGTTCTGCAGTGTAATTCTTATGATTGAAAATAGTCAACTACTGTATACGTTGAGGCATTCTCAAAATTGTTTTCAACTCTATAAGATTTTGTATGAGATTCGATTCTGTTTGTATCCTGAAACCAGTCGTGCCTTGAGCCTATTGTAGCAATTTTTGTAGAAACCTTTGTAGCAGTATTTGGTCATGATCAAGAAAGAACCAACTGAACCTGTTGTATTCTGGTGTCAGGATCCTATGACATATGGAACACTTTCCATGTACATCTCTTGTGCTTCATCAATTAAACAATAATAATCATATTGCCTCTCTGCAGTCAAATTTACGTTTTTGCTGATGGCACTTTCTTTTATTCAATCTTTTTTGCAATGCCTCTTCCTACTGTCAAAATGAGATCAGAATCATTTGGATTGGATCTCAAGATTCTCTTTACCTTCAGAATGAGAATCTGTGTTTTACCTGCACCTGGTGGACCTTCTATGAATTTGAATTTAGTTTCATCATATAGAAGGTCCAATTGTTCAGGAATTAAGAGCAACCATTCAGTTGATGTTCAGCTTGTCAACAATATTTGTATGTGCATCATTTGCTAGTGCTGGATGCTGCCTACTATTTTCTACTATATGTTCCTCAAAATCCAGTCCAAATATGGGTCGTTTAAAACTTTTAAATATAGGGGCCTCAGAATCATCACATTTAGTTGTTCCCTTTGATTTTGCCCGCTTAACAAGATATTTTGAAAAATGTCACAGTTTTGCAATATTTGTTTCCTCAATTCTATGCAATGTCCAGCAGTTTTCACTCTGTTTCAAAAAAATCCATTGACTTTAAGGTTATTTGACAGTGCAAAAGTTGAAAAGCTTGCTTCCAACATTTGACATTACAGTATTTATCCTTGGTCAAGGATTAGCTCAAAAAAATCCTGAGTGTGCTATGTTGATTAAGTACTTATTAAAAGCAGATCATCTTTAGTGCACTGTTTATCGAGTTAATATCACCAGTAAGTTTCAACACTATAATTTACCACTTTATCTATATTTCAGAATACCGCCATGGGCATGGTGGCCACCTTGTTTTACAGGATGAAGATCTCACAACTAAGAATATGGCCAACTGGAAAAAGATCAACACTCTGGGTCATTATGAAATTCCAGAAAATGCAGTTGTTGCCCTTGTCATGAAACAGGAAACAGGGTCCCCGCTCAAGGCAGTAAATGGTAAATATTTTTTATACAGTATCATGGGGCCAGTTCCTCGAGGTATTGAAGATCGTTAATACTTTCTGTAATGTTACAATGGAAATATTATTAAAGAATCTTAATTTTATTTTTTAAGAAAGTGTTTCGTGTTTTGTTGATACTGAATGAAGAGAATGGAAAAAGGAAAAACAAAACAACAAATGTCTTTTAACCGCATGAGTCCACTGCACATGTTGAAAATTGATTAGGTGCTTTTTCAAATTTCTGTAGTATTACATACATAATACATATACATGAAGTTCAAATAAAGCCATCAATATTGATTCTTAAGCTGTCTCTTAAGGCCCCTAGTGTAAAATTATGTATGTTTTTGAATGGAAATCTTTTTTATGTTCTGAATGTGTTCATTTCCAGGAAATGTGGACATTAGTCAGTTCTCATACAGTTCCATGTCTCCCACTTTACAAGGCATGACAGATGTCTCAGGTGCTAAGTTCTGGCATATGGTATGTATACAAAATTTACTAGATATTGGATGTCATGAGTGTGTACAATTTATTCATAAATGTTAACTATAAATTGAGTGAAAAAATACTTTTTCATAAATGATATTGAATGTCTGTAAATGATAATGATATCCTTCATATGAGTGGATATGACTTTATAATCAGCAAATTGTATTGATAATATTGTATATCACTTTTGTTGACTTCATGGATAAGATTATTATGATGTTGAAATCACAAAATTGTTTTGAGGAATAATGTTCTTGAAGGATATAATCTTAAGCCCTTAGCAAGACACCGTTGTGTCCAATTCTAAAGTAATTTTATTTACGTATTAGATGTAACTTATGTTTGTTTTTGTGCCCTTAGATCAAGCAGTATGATGACAACCAGAACCATAAAGATAGAGACACTGGGACCAAGGTCATCTCTGAGATTTTCCTCACCAGACTCCTGTCGACAAAAGTAAGCACATTTAACACTCCATGACTGCCCACCTTCCCCAATGACTAATCAACCTCTACGCTTATCCATCAACCCAATGAACAACCCACCTTCCTCAATGACTACCACTCTCCTCAATGACTAACCAAATTCACCCATGATTACCCACCTACCCAATCAAAATGGCAACATATCTCCTCAGACTACGCACCTTTGTAAAACTTGAAAAATAGTTATGTGTTCTATATAAGCCTTAAATATTAAAAAATAACAACTTTCTCTGAATAGACTATATTAATTGGACAGTTTTCTCTTCAGGGTACCCTCCAGAAGTTCATAGATGATATGTTCGATACAATACTCAATGCCAACAAGATTCTTCCACTCGCTGTCAAGTATTTATTTGATTACCTTGATGATGCTGCAGAGAGGCATGGCCTTAACGACCCTGATGTTGTTCACACTTGGAAAAGTAACAGGTATTCATTCTTGATTGATATTGTTTATATTTAGAATTACTCCTTGTATTATAAAGCTTCAAGTTCCCTTTCTTTAAGTTTCTTTTTGAGAAGAAAAATGTGAACTTTTGATTCTACATATTCCTCATTCTTGAGAAATTAAATTGACTCTTATAATTGGACTTTTATGTTCCTAGATCAATGTTTGAAGATACTCTAGTAAATAGTTTATACAAGTAAATTAAATTTGAATGTCATGATGTTCAATTTTTCCTTTATAAAGTCTTCCATTGCGATTCTGGGTGAATATTATCAAGAATCCAGACTTTGTGTTTGATGTTAACAAGACAACCATAACGGACTCCTGTCTCTCAGTCATTGCTCAGACATTTATGGACAGCTGTTCAACTACAGAACACAGGCTTGGAAAGGTGAGGGTTAACCAGGCATTAAAAGAGTTAAATTAAATGAATAAGACCAGGGAGAGTTGATTTAAAAGTACTTTGCATACTCCATATTATCATAAAGTATGCAAAACAAATGAAAAAATTACAAAAAGTGCAAATCAAAGTTACTTCTCAGTCTTCTCAGTGAATGATAAACTGTATAAATAGAGGATATCCTATGATCTGATGATTTATGAGTGATATGATTTTTATCCACGAATGGATATGATATCTGCACGAGCGAGCGTAGCGAGAGAGTGCAGATATCAATATCCATGAGTGGATTAAAATCATATCACGAGTAAATCATAGGATGTTCTTTTTATTCAATAGTTAAAGTCATCATCAGAATCGTCGGAAATTAAGTTATTTAATTCGAATTTCCAAACGATCCGGCGATGTTGACACTTAGCCTCGTTTTGAGTCTGAAGTAGCAAAAATCCATAAACCATCGCATACGACATCGTATGTCATGGCTAAAAAACCGTATGTTATGGTTAAGTGAAAATTTGTCAAAAATATCATATTTTACCACTGATTACAAAAATACCGTTTTTATTTTCACATGTTATCCTATGAATATCATGCTAACTATGGAATAAATGGTATTATCCCACCCTAAGTGCTTTATATGATTGTATAATAGCATTGTTTAACTGCAATATAAAACCAACACTCATCATATACAACTCTTGAGAACGATATACAACTCCAGGATGGCGTATACAACTCCTGGGCAGTGTATACAACTCTTCGACTTGATATACAACTGCTGAATTTAGATTAACCTTTTATTGATTAAAGATTAGGGTGGGATAATAAGATCATATAATGGTTGATTCTGTATATCGTTATACTCTCGTGAGTATATGATATATTCACTTGTTCCCTTCAGTCACTCGTGAATATATCATATACTCACTTGAGTATAAACACGATATACGGAATCAACCATCTTATATGTTAGATTTTAAATTATATTTGGTTGCAGGACTCACCAAGCAACAAGCTACTTTTTGCCAAAGACATTCCAAGATACAGAAAGCTGGTTGAGAAATTCTTTGAAGATGTGAAGTCAATGCCCCAGGTCAGTGACCAGGAGATGCATGCAGCCATGCAGGAGCTCTCTCGTTCTCATCCCAAGGGAATTGAAGTAAATGCTGCCTTGAAAGAATTACATGCTTATGTTTTACGATTTAATTATGAGGTAAGTTTCATGAATAGTAGTGCATGATTAGTATCTGAAGTGAATATGAAAATCTTTACCTCATAATATGTTCTGAAGAGCCCATAGAGCATTTTGATACCATATAAGAGAAACGGTGCTATTTATATTCACATTTTTTATTGTTTTGGTTATATTGTACATAGTTATCTCCTCATAAGTACTCATTTCAACTAAACATTTGTATAACTGGGCATCTTAAGTTATTTTAAATTAGGAAGATGATAAAATTTAGACCTTTGTCAATCATTTTCAACTCACAAAATGCCAATAACATTGAATTAAGAAATGGAACTGTCAGAAAATTGAATATCAATAGGTTTAGAATGCAAAACTTGAATTTATTCCAGATTCTGGAAGCCTTAGATGATGATACTAAGGCAAACAAGTTGAATTTGCGACAACGTCTCGAACAAGTCACCTCTGATCTTGATGAAACTCGAGTGTAGTTTTGAAACAGAGAGTATAATTGAGTATAGTTGTGAAAATGTGTGCATAATTATGAGAATCATGTTGTGACAAATGAGTGCAGAATTCAGGCAACGTATCATGTTTATATCCATAATATTAAGACAGTTCCATTTACGAATAACATGATTGGGCACTGAAAAGGAAAATGTAAAATAATATAGCCATATAAGGACATTGCAGTATTAACAAGTTGTCGTGTCGACTTGGAATCACTAGCACATGGTGATATACACTTACATATACTTAGTACACTCTATAATTGTACATTACAAAATACAGTTACAGTGTAAACTAGAGTGTATTAGACATACAAGTCTTAAAGGTTGATCTGTAGATTTTGTAGGGCCATTTTTGTTATATGGACTTACACATAAAGTATAAATGTTGAATGAATTCAGTGATAATGATGCGTAGGTGATGTAGTTGTATGTACGAGTATTATTTCATTATGTGTATACACGTGCATCCTTGAATAACTTTCATCTGGACAGACTATACACATACCTGTATACATGACCTATGGTTACAACTTAAAACTGGAATATATCTTGCAGAAAATAAGTTCTATTTGTATATTGAGGAGAAATCTACAAAAATGCTCAAGACTTTGATTAAGCAATACTTTTTCAACACTTCAAGAACAGTTATAAAATGATGTAAAGATATTTGTGAAAAAGCTTATAGATTCCACTCCCTACAGTCCAGTGCATAGCCTGATAACTTCATCCTTTTCAAGATGACACATATTTTTCTCAGGGTATGCACTAGACTGTGATAGATATTAATGAATTGTATGTTTTATAATTTAAGTTTTGTGATTACTGTATGTGGTGTAATATGCTTACAAGCATGTTTTATATAGAAAGAGAGAATCAGATCTAGCGAGCAAGCTAAACAGAAATTGTTTCAATTTATTTTATGGTTACCATTTTTATTATTTGGGGGAATTTACACATTTTTCTCTCATTTTTGTACTTTGAATCCTCGATAACTCTGTAACTTAAAAACCAATTTATAACATATCTGAGATATCTTTGGAGATTGTGTCTGAGATCATAATATAACATTATAAGGGAATAGATTGGTAGGTCAATTGTACATGTTGCTTGCAACTTTGTCATCCCCTAGATCTGGTTCTGCCTTTAAATAATTATACATACAGTTGGGGTACATGTACTGTTTGTCACATGTACAGTATACCCAGTTTAAGGCATAGCCACAAGAAATGGCTGAAGTTGAACAAGTATTCCACTCTTCTTGTGGCTGCACTGTAAACTGTAACAATATATCAGATCAAACACAGCAATTTTCAGGTGAAAAACAGCATTCTCATTTCTATATTATATTCTTATGTTCACTTAAAACACACAAGGGATTTGTTAAAAGTGGCCTTTTCAATAAACAATTACAATTCTAATATTTTTTTTTAATTTTCTTTGGATACAACTGTGGTAATGCCATAATAGATTGATCTATTTTTAAGAAACAGACTATGCTACATACATAAAATCAAGCTAACTAATCTGAAGGCCAGTTGAGGCATTCACATTTCAATGTTTCTGTCTACGGCAGATTAAAATAAATGGCACTGAAACTGAATTTACATTGAGATTGGAGAGGTGTTTGGACTATATACAGTACATAAATGGCAAATAACATGACCAATGCTCTATAATTTGATTTCAACCAAAGCTTTTGAAATCTCTACCTTGTTACATGACATTGTGCAATCATACGTTTATAATTCAAGAGGTACTGCATTATATTTTGTAAAGAACTTTTTTAACAACCTTTGTATATAGTAAGTTATCGCACAAATGTATATGAATTGTGTGTGGTGCAGTCCCTCGATAGGGGAAAGAGATTGCATTTTCTAAATTCAGTTGTAATATTTCCAATATATCATTTTTTACATATAGAATGATTAAACTTTTGTTAAAGTCTCGGGGTAGTTATCAGAAATTTACACCAAACAAGAAATGAGGGTAGTTATCAGAAATTTACACCAAACAAGAAATGAGGGTAGTTATCAGAAATTTACACCAAATTAGAAATGAGGGTAGTTATCAGAAATTTACACCAAACAAGAAATGAAAAAACATCTGGTTTTTAAAATTGACCTTAAACATGATGAAATAGCTTTTTCAGCCCTTTGAAATTGTGACTGAAAATAGTTGAGTCAACCTTTCGGAAAGGTTACTGGACAGAATATTTTGAATTCTTCAGAAAATGTGCCCAACATATTGCTTTAAATGATAGGAGCTTTGAAAATTGTCTGAAACAAACATTGTGGTCATAAAAAGGAAAACAGATTGCTTTTCAAACATGTCAAATCAGTTTTCATTTTTTCTCTATTTCTAGGAATGAATTAAAATTACACAACAACCTCAAACCGGTGTACCCTTGATTATTATTACGGTATCACACCGTTTATACTAAATGGTGAGCAACACCAAAAACTAGCATTATATTTGCTAAATGATATGTGTTAGTAGAGATTCTCGAAAATTCAAAACAAGAATGAAAATGTTTCAAGTTGGTACACTCAACATTTTCAATTTTATATTATATGTCCTCCTGTGACCCAAGATTGGATCTGGGCTGTTCTGATGCAGGAAATCTTCCACAATTTTTTATGGTATGTTTTGTAGTTTTCTTGCAGTGGTACAACCACTTTTGTACTTTAATTCTATGTTATGTAAATATTCTAATTGTGCTTTTTATTATTTTGTTTATTTAAATATATATATATGAGGACATTGTGTTAGGGCAGTAGTAATTTGTAATTTATAATTCTGTACAAAGTGTATAATATTTTTATAGCTAAATATAATTAAGATGAACAAATAAATGACTCAAAGCATACAATATAAGTTTTGTTTCAAACTATTTTATTTATAAAAGAGACTTTACATAATTGTATCATATGTAATATAATCAAAGATTTTGCATAATCCAAAAGTAAATATATAAACCCCGTTACATAAGAATGTTACAATCAAAAGGTCCAGTGTTTTTCATAAAAATTACACTATTACATGTAGATTGATTTATATCGAGGTGAATAAAGACCCTTTTTTATCTCCTTAAGGATTTACCCATATCCAATAACATAATCAATCCACATTTAGCCACTTAGCCTATCCATTGCAGTAAGAATGTGACAAGTTTAAGGTTTAAAATTAAATGATGAACAGACACCTATGTGACTTAAAATGGCATGAATAACTGGAAGCTTGGCAAAAGTTCTTAGTTTCTTGGCAACATCATCATTTCATTTTAATCAATGCTTTTGAAGTATAACAGTTGAACATGATACACTACAGTAATTAGAACCTTTTCTTTATAGCCGTGTTTTTATTTTAAATCTAAAAGTGCTCGTTCTCTATATGATATAGTATCTTCACGCTAGCAATCTACAGGGTGAGCCAAAGAAATGCAACCCTCCATTTCAATGAAGGTTTATTGCTTTGAAATTGGGCACACAAAGACTTCATTCAATGTGGGATCCTCTGGTAAAGTTTTAATAATCATAGTCTTATATTGATAGAGTTATGGTCATTCCAAAATTTGCTCCAAATGTCCATTTCCAATGTTAGGTTTTCGGATGAATCACATTTCCTTCTTTCTGAACATGTAAACTCAAGAAATAATGTGTTCTGGGATCACAAATTCCAGATGAAGGGCTTCAAAGGCCCCTTTATTCTGTTAAATGCACAACTTGGGCTGCAATTTATTTCCAAACATGAAATCAATAGCCCCTTTTGGTTTGAGCATAATGGCAACACTGTTACTGTTAACACACAGTGCAATATTGGCGTTCCCAGGAAGTTCTGGGCAGTTCTAGAGACATAGAGACTTCAATAGACGAGAACAATGGTTCTAGAAGGATGGAGCTACTTCTCACACTTCTAATGATAGCATAGCATATTGTCGGTCAATAGCGCTTGCGCTAATGTTTATTGTACAAAAAATATCTGACTTAATAAATATTGATATGATATAGCCTGGCTCACTAGTCATTTCTATGAGAAGATTATCTCTCCTAGGATGGAGAACCCATGGTCATCCCTCAGTCCTGATCTAAATGCCCCTGGCTTCTATTTATGGGGTTATTTAAAGGATTAATGTGTATGTAACCCAACCACAATTGCAGAACTCCAACGAGCAATGGCTGCAAAAAGGTACAGTCTTATTGGGATCCCTTTATGGACTTAGAAAATTTCATGAAAACGCAATTATAGATTTTTGAAAAAAAAAGTTCAAAATATTCTTGACTGATATGTGTATTTTCATTTTCTTGAAAAATATAGTGAATATTTTTGTAAAAAATATGATTTCTGGCCCATTTCTGTAACCACTCCCATCATGGCAGATAATTTGTGAAATTTAGTGTTCTTTAGAAAATGTAATAAATAAAGCCTTAAAAACAATTTTCAAGTATTATTTAAGTGAATTATGCATAATGTAATCCCTACTGAAATGTATCCAGCAGACTTATATGTGATGATGCATGATGTGTGGCATAAAAAGGGATTATAATCCAGACCCCCATTATTTACCCTTCCCAAATGAATAGAACCATGGTTCATTGAATGGACAAATTCACTGTGAGCTATGTTCTCCACCACTTTTATTTTTAGCTGTGCAGATCTAAAATTGAATTAGGTAACACTTTCAGTTGCAAAAAAAGTGGTGGAGAACATAGCTCATATAGTTTTTTGGACTTCTTTGGTATTTTTTCTAAAACATTTCTGCCACCATTTTGGATACAATGCCACCTATTAAAACGTTGCCAGACATGAAGGCTATCAATTTTCAAAAGATTTCTAGGTGACTCTCTCCATGATGCCAAAGACTTGCCTTTATCCGAGGATAGTGATACTGACAAGGAATAGTTTTAAAATAACTCAAATATCTGTTAGGGGTTTGGTCAAAATATCAAATGTCAAACAATGATTTCAATAGCTGACGGACATCGATTTTCGTTTTCCTGGGAATTTCAATTTTCAAGATTTTTGGTTTCGTTACAAGGGGGAGGGTGGTTTTAGACCTAAATAAATTAATTATGTTTTTTGACGGACATCGATATTTTGACCCGACCCCTTAGAAACCGTTCATTCAACTTTCAGCATCTGTACCTATTGGTACTCATAGAAATTCAATAAATACTAATATGTTGTATCAAAGCTTTAGAATATTTATATCAAATATATTACAATACAATATGTTGACAGTATACCAGTACATGGATTTTGACCAAAAAATATTTCAAACATTTTCCTTGCGTTAAGTATGGTGCAAATACTACTCAAAGGCTATTAAGATACCTATTCCCCATGGAAATAAACTTTAAGTCAGGTTTCACTCATGATTTTATTTTATTAAAGTATGTTTAAGGAAATTACTTGATCATTCGATTGATTTTACCAACTTGACCTTTTTGCACTCAGTGACCTCATTGGCTCATCATTTGACCTAATTTTGAAATATTATTGTGAAGTACATTTGTGAGGATACTCCAGATGCAAAATAAGTTTGATTCTGATGGGGGCAGAAAAGGGGATCCGTGTTATGAACAGTTTTGCTTGAACATTGCACGTTTGTTTTCAGCGAAATTGACGACATCTGGAGCATATTTTGAAACAACTATAACTCTATCAATATAAGACTATGATTATTATTAGTTCTTTGCCAGAGGATCCCACATTGAATGAAGTCTTTGTGTGCCAAATTTCAGAGCAATTAACCTCCATTTAAGAAAAATATTGAAGAAATGGAGGGTTGCATTTTTTTGGGTCACCCTGCAGCCCTGTATATTGTCATAATGACAACACAATATGACAGTTTCCCTATTATAAAAAAATATCCTACATATCTTATTCTATCTACAGTTCTATTGCAGAGAGTACATTGGAATGTGAACACACATACTTGGAGTTGGAATGTGTATACAAAATATATTTGGCTCCAATGATTTTGTAATTATATGATAATGAATGACCAAAAATGTATGTACCATTTGTTGAATGAAGCATTGAAATGGACACAATATCCAGAGCAACATCTGACCAGACAAATGGGAAAATCCTCCCAGAGTTCAATTGCGCAATTCTTTCCCATGATCCATCAGACCACAGACTCCAACGTGCGCCACTTTAACCTAACCATATATTTATTAATAATCTACAAATGCCAAAAAACAGATGCTGAGAAAATAAAATGAGAAAGTCCAATTCCTTTAAAATGTATGTTGTACATTGTTTTTAGCACCAGCAGTACTGCTCATGACAAGTATTGTTACACTATGATTTGTTGAGGCCCACCCAAGGCTCCAGTTTGTGCTCCTTCAATGCCTGCGCCTGAGCAACTGCATATGTATAGACCCTAGCATCTATTACTGATCCCTGGTTGGCGTGAACTGCAACACAAATGCATACATGTTGAATACCAGAGTGTATCTCATACTTGAGTGGGTTTGGGGTAGATATAACCCGGAAATATATATCATTATCTGAGGAGCGGGCAGGATATATTGTATGTCCCGCTCGAGGCCAAATGTGGGCAGATATAAATCAATCCTGCTCCCGGGAATTTTCCCAAAATTTTAAAATCAAAACATTTTTAAAGTTTAAAATTTTCAAAAAAATTTAAATGTTACAATTTTATTGTATTGAACTAAAGGAATATTACGAAAATGTTAAATACAAATTGTACTTTTACTATAAGGCCTATCTTGTCATTTGAAAAAGGTGGAAAAGGTTATATCTACCCCAAACCCACTCAAGTATGAGATACACCAGTTATGTACGGTCGGTTTTGGATATAGGGTATATCCCTTGGTCCCTCAGGGAGATATAATTATTTATCCCATACTTGGACGTGTTACGGGTACATAAAGCCGGTTTGTAAAAACTTATATTTTCATCAGCGGGCAGATATAGCTTTACGTCCCGCTCTGAGCGGGCAGATATAGTATATCTGCCCGCTACGTCATAATAGCTGTTCCCGTATTGGTTCTTTTTTGTAACGTTCGCATACTGTAAACGACAATGGAGAAAAACGCAGACAATCGCGATCTGTTTGATGCTTTAAAAAAGGGAGGAGCAGTATGCCCCGTTAATAATCAAATATTTGAACAGGAAATTCCGGCTACGGACAAGAATACAAAAATGGACATGAATATTTTAAAATAAATCCACGGTTGGTTGCAACAATTGAACAATGTGATTGGTATGGGATAAACAGATCATCCTATAGTCGATTCAGGATATTGGGATTATCCCTTGGCCAATATAATATATCTTCCCTCGGGACCTACGGCCCTCGGGCAGATATATTATATTGGCCTCGGGATAATCCCAATATCCTGAACCTCATATAGGATAATCTCTATATCCCTCATGATATACCCTATATCCAAAACCTCCCAGTACGTAACCCTTATTTATCCCATACTTGGACGTGTTACAGGTACATAAAGCCGGTTTGTAAAAACCTTTATTTTCATCAGCGGGCAGATATAGCTTTACGTCCCGCTCCGAGCGGGCAGATATAGTATATCTACCCGCTACGTCATAATCGCTGTTCCCATATTGGTTCGTTTTTGTAACGTTCGCATACTGTAAACGACAATGGAGAAAAACGTAGAAAAATATCGCGATCTGTTTGATGCTTTAAAGAAGGGAAGGAGCTGTATGCCCCGTTAATATCAAAAATCCGGACAAGAATACAAAACTGGACATGAATATTTAGAGGTTATGTCACTATGACGTGAAATATGCCTGAGTTCTCCCAATATAGGCCGACCTTGGGAGGCTCTATATTTGGGCAAGAACGAAGGCATATTTCACGTCATAGTGACATAACTGATGTATTACATGCCTTTGTTCCCATGGTTACTTTGTATCAATGACGTGACGTCATGATATTATCATGGTTATTAAAGAAATCTAATATCAAAACGAGATAAGCGGGCTATATCGGGGTAATCGGGCAATATCGGTGGATATAGCTAGCTAACTTTCCCATTGACTTCCATACAAATGCTTCGCTAGGTATGTAATACTTTAAAATAACTCCACGGTTGGTTGCAAAGTTTCTGAACTGTGGCCAATTGGAAAATGTGATTGGTATGGGATAAACAGATCATCCTATAGTCGGTTCAGGATATTTTGATTATCCCTTGGCCAATATAATATATCTACCCTCGGGACCTACGGCCCTCGGGCAGATATATTATATTGGTCTCGGGATAATCCCAATATCCCGAACCTCATATAGGATAATCTCTATATATACCACATTCTTAAACATACATTATAAGAACCTAATCTCTAATACAAATTTGCCCAGTATGCCTTTTCTCCTCTAAATACGATATGTACGACACGATATGTATTTATAGTCACAGCTACCAAACTCTGCTACAATATCTAAATCCATTTAAAAAACATTTTAAAGAGACCCCTTTCATGAACTTACCATTTAATGTGTCCAATAGCTCATTTAATGGCACTGTTAAGACTTCTATGAATTCTGAAAATAACAAAATTCATCTTGTGAATATCAATTAATAAAAAATGAAGGTCACTGAAAATGACACACAGGTTTGTCTCTACTATCTTTTCTGTGTTCGTGATATGCTGCTGTACAAAGACATTTTACAGAAGTGAAAATATTTGACAACTCTTTCCTGCTTGTTAGTCAATTTCATACCATGTGACATTCCATTAGTACAAAAAATAAGGTATTCATCTTTATATACCAGGTTTTATTTATCTAACATTAGTGCTGACATCCTCAAATTTCATGTCAAGATCACTGGATATAACTGCTGGAATTGTTTAAAACATGCTAAAGATAAAGATGATATCCTATGATATACCCCATGATAGTATTTTTGTGTCAACTAGCAACCAATGCACCATCTGAACCATAGAATGTCATGCTATATCTGATGGTATGGAATCACATTCAATGGTTAAAGGTAGAATCATATCTGATGGTATGGAATCACATTCAATGGTTAAAGGCAGAATCATATCTGATGGTATGGAATCACATTCAATGGTTAAAGGCAGAATCATATCTGATGGTATGGAATCACATTCAATGGTTAAAGGCAGAATCATATCTGATGGTATGGAATCACATTCAATGGTTAAAGGCAGAATCATATCTGATGGTATGGAATCACATTCAATGGTTAAAGGCAGAATCATATCTGATGGTATGGAATCACATTCAATGGATAAAGGCAGAATCATATCTGATGGTATGGAATCACATTCAATGGTTAAAGGTAGAATCATATCTGATGGTATGGAATCACATTCAATGGTTAAAGGCAGAATCATATCTGATGGTATGGAATCACATTCAATGGTTAAAGGCAGAATCATATCTGATGGTATGGAATCACATTCAATGGTTAAAGGTAGAATCATATCTGATGGTATGGAATCACATTCAATGGTTAAAGGTAGAATCATATCTGATGGTATGGAATCACATTCAATGGTTAAAGGCAGAATCATATCTGATGGTATGGAATCACATTCAATGGTTAAAGGTAGAATCATATCTGATGGTATGGAATCACATTCAATGGTTAAAGGCAGAATCATATCTGATGGTATGGAATCACATTCAATGTTTAAAGGAAGAATCATATCTGATGGTATGGAATCACATTCAATGGTTAAAGGTAGAATCATATCTCATGGTATGGAATCACATTCAATGGTTAAAGGCAGAATCATATCTGATGGTATGGAATCACATTCAATGGTTAAAGGTAGAATCATATCTGATGGTATGGAATCACATTCAATGGTTAAAGGCAGAATCATATCTGATGGTATGGAATCACATTCAATGGTTAAAGGCAGAATCATATCTGATGGTATGGAATCACATTCAATGGTTAAAAGCAGAATCATATCTGATGGTATGGAATCACATTCAATGGTTAAAGGCAGAATCATATCTCATGGTATGGAATCACATTCAATGGTTAAAGGCAGAATCATATCTGATGGTATGGAATCACATTCAATGGTTAAAGGCAGAATCATATCTGATGGTATGGAATCACATTCAATGGTTAAAGGCAGAATCATATCTGATGGTATGGAATCACATTCAATGGTTAAAGGCAGAATCATATCTGATGGTATGTATTTGATTTTGATTTTTTGATCCATAGGAGATGACAAAAATGTAAGCAACATGAACAATTTCAAACATCAACATTTTTTAAAAACCTCAAAACTGGTGCAAAATTCTAATAATAGATAGTTGATTGCTAACATGTGTAGAACCTTTAGAGGAATGTGTGTTCTAACTATCAACCAAGCATATTGATTTGTAGTCTCAAACTTTGAGAAACTTAGATAATAAACTCTACATCATCCATCATTCAAACTCCACTTAAAGCCATGAAGTCCAAGAGACAACAAGCCACAGGGTGAACAGAATCGCACCCTTGAACAGAATACACTTTTCGGGATGGAGAATTCAAAATGGCCACCTTAACATTTACCCAGACTGCGCCTAAAAACTAATCAGTTCTAAACTTTCCATAGAAACATTTCTAAAATTTTAGGATGGATCCATGAAACCTGTAAAAACCCTCAAGAGACACATTTTAAGGTATTACTTCACAGTGTATCAGCTTTTTTCTACAATTCAGGTTTTCCTGAAAAAAATCCTGTTAAATATATACTGATATATTACAAAATATGTGAAAATTGGAAAGATTGACCATTTAGTTATTCCTAAAAATGTCCAATGTCCAAAATGACCATCTTAACATTTATCCAGAATGTCGAAAGGTAGAAACATCCCTGAGAATTTCATATGAATCCCTCAAACGGTTTGGCTGGAAACCTGAGACAAACCTTGACAGACAAGATTTTAGGACAGAAAATCCAAAATGGCTGCCTTAACATTTACCCATAATGCCGAAAATCCAAAATGGCCACCTTAACATTTACCCAGAATGCCGAAAAACTAATCACTTCTAAACTTTCATAGGTAGAAATATCCCTGAGAATTTCAAATGAATCCCTCAAACGGTTTGACTGGGAACCTGTAGTCAAGCCTTGACAGACAAGATTTTAGGACGGAAAATCCAAAATGGCCACCTTAACATTTACCCAGAATGCCGAAAAACTAATCAGTTCTAAACTTTCATAGGTAGAAACATCCCTGAGAATTTCAAATGAATTCCTCAAACGGTTTGGCTGGAAACCTGTAGACAAGATTATTCGGGAGGGCCCCCCGCCCGCCCAACTGCCCAAAACTGATTACAATATAGCACCCGAGGGTGCGATAAAAACCGTAAACCGACCGAACCAAGATAATTATGAAACCGTTAGAGCCCTAATAATTAAGCAGTGATATCTCCTATAGCAAAGGAGATAAACTATCAAATTATATATCACTACACTCCCAATAGAATGAATTGTCATCAGGCAATAACCAGAACAACGGCAACGCCAAAGCGTAGCGAATCCCATCGAACAGAAATGGCTGGCATTTTTACAAATGATTAGCAAATATCATAAAACAACACACCAGAAAGGCCACCATTTTCAAAATGGTTGCTCACTAGCCAAGTTGTCATCAGAAGAAATAATATGCTTTTAAGTAGCCACCTCTAAAATTTTTGAAAAATCATACAAGTACTTGTAAAATAACACACATAAAAATGGTGGCCATTTTTCGAAATGGCCGACTACTCCCCAAAGTTTAATTAGACAATGTGCCATGCTTAAAGCATTCACATATCAAATATGAACAAAATCGCTCCACTACTTTTCGAGTTATAGTAAAATACGTTAAAATGGCGGCCATTTTTCAAAATGGCCACCTTCTACCAAAAGTGTCATTAGAAATAGACAGTGTGCCATGCTTATTGTATTCACATACCAAATATGAACAAAATCGCTCTACTACTTTTCGAGTTATAGTAAAATACGTTAGAATGGCGGCCATTTTTCAAATTTTTTTTCAAAATGGCCGATTCTACCAAAAGTGTCATAGGACAGTGTGCCATGCTTATAGTATTCACATACCAAATATGAACAAAATCGCTCCACTACTTTTCTAGTTAAAATGGCGGCCATTTTTCAATTTTTTTTAAAATGGCCACCTTCTACCCAAAGTGTCAAAGGACAGTGTGCCATGCTTATAGTATTCACATACCAAATATGAACAAAATCGCTCCACTACTTTTCGAGTTATAGCAAAATACGTTAAAATGGCAGCCATTTTTCAAATTTTTTTTCAAAATGGCCGCCTTCTACCAAAAGTGTCATAGGACAGTGTGCCATGCTTATAGTATTCACATACCAAATATGAACAAAATCGCTCCACTACTTTTCGAGTATAGTAAAATACGTTAAAATGGCGGCCATTTTTCAATTTTTATTCAAAATGGCCGCCTTCTACCAAAAGTGTCTTTAGACAGTGTGCAATGCTTATAATATTCACATACCAAATATGAACAAAATCGCTCCACTATTTTTTGAGTTACAGCAAAAATCGTAAAATGACGAGTAAAGGCCGCCATTTTTCAAGATGGCTGCCATGTGCTTCTTTAATATCTACATTTGTAGCATTATTAATGTCCTTTATAATTTTTTTACATTTAAAACATATTGCTATTACAGTTTTACATATTGCACCTAAATTACTGTAAAATCGGCACTAAAATGGCCACCATTTTGAAATGAGCGGCCATTTTGAAAATCGGCTTTCGAGCAGAATTTCTACCCCCATAGGGTATATGTGTACAAAATATGAACAAAATTGGGCCAACGGTATTTGAGTTATTGCCCGGACGGACGGACGGACAGACGTACGTACGTACGTACGGACGGACGGACGGACGGACGGAGGCGTTCCCTATATCCCTCCGAACTTCGTTCGATGGGATAATAATTATTTGGTAAAATAAGGACATTGAGACGTATGGCCACTTTTCACCAGGGGGGTACCCCCCCTTTACTCTTGGGTTAAAATGTGAGAAATGAAACTACCAGACCAGACCGGACCAGACACAGATGGAATTATGGACTGGCTACTTGATAAAACTCTTCAGTTTGAACTCTACATCACCGGATTTGTCCCATGGTCTGACGCTTAAGAAAAGCACTGAGTGTGGAATATGAATAGGGGTATCCATATTTTCGAATCATAATACAATCTACCAGCATAGCTGTATTCAACTAATATGATGCATTGATTTAATAATTATATACAACAGGGTTATACTATATGCTGGTAGATTTCATATCACCTATTGATCTCTTGAAATACAATCTTGATGAGCTATATACATGATATACCCCAGGGGAGGATTAATTGCTATAATATACAAGGGGTCCTAAAGCATAACATATAGGAGGCCAAGCAAAAGAAGATGAAATGTATAAATCCATTTATGGCCACAGCTTGTTTTGAGGGATGGCGAGGCAATCTCATCAAACTTTTATCGAAAAATATTCTATGATATTTTATCAATTAAAACTGTTTTCTGAAGTCCAAAGCTGAAGTTTTTTGCCAACTTTAGAAGCTGACTTTTTGTCTTTGTATATGGATTTTGTAACATTGTGCTTTTTAAGAGCAGTAGTTTACCTGTAGAGTCAGGATTAGATTGTGGGTGGAGGTTTACATGAGAATCCCCATCAATTTCTGCACTCACTAATGCTACAGTACAGCTACTCAGCCCAGGGTCTAAACACACAGCTGGAAAGTGGAAATTTAATCAGAATAAATTCAATTTCACCCTTGTTTAAAGGGACAAAATTATAGGAACCAGAATTTCACATTAACTGTATTACTACATTATTATTAGGATTCTAGCAATTGCTTGAGCACTGAAGCAATTAGGCACGATACAAGCGTATCGATACTCACCTTGAATATCAGTTAAAATCCTGTATCGATTTTAAACTCCAAAACAGCAAAATCATGTTCAAGAGCAAATATTGTTGCTCATATCGAAATTGAAGATAATGTATCGTGGGACCCATAAAAGAGTTCAAGAACAAGCACTTACATTCACCAATGAATAGTTATACTTAAATTTTAACCAGTGTACAAGCACCAGCACAACTGTCGCCAGTATGAAATAAATTATATAGATAAATCTTCTCAAGTTCACATGGTGTATATAATATCTATGTTAGATAAAAAATAATCAGTGTGGCTTAATGAATAAGAGTTGATGAATAAAATTTATGAAACTGCATAACAAATATAAAACTCATCTGGATATAATAGGGTGAACTTTTACATACAATATCTTAAATACTCTTGTAGGAATCTAGCTACTGTAGATACACTTACTTTGGCTCCCGTTTTAATATGACGGATTGGCAGATTCAGAAAATCCGCCAAATTAAGAATCCATCAAATTTCAGTTTGGAATTTTTGTCCAATGCACTTCAGAAATTAAACTCCAGGGGCCCCTTTTCCTGACAATATGTCATCAATTCTACATTATTCCAAAAGAAATACAGAAAATATTTACCTGTCCTAATGACATAAACATCTACAAAAATTAAAGAGCCACCAATATTTAGAATTGAGCAAATCCGTCAAATTGAGTAGCATCAAAATAAGTGTATCTATGTAGTATAATTGCACTTAAATAGCTATTTACATGTTTGTTTAACAGCTCCTACGAGATCAAAGATGAGTGAAATTGATATTGAACATAGTTCAAATCAAGAGTCTAGTTCGCAGACTTTTTATGATTGACAAAATCTAAGACCTCGTCCTCTGATATTGTTTCAAGTCAATGATGACAAAAGAATATGCACATATTCTTTACAATTGTTAATCATAAGAATTACAAACCACTATAATTTTTAGAAAAGCAAGGGTTTATGAATACTGTACTCCTGGTAATTTTTGCATGGTATTATATTTTGCAGATTAACAAGTTGTGGAAAATTAATAAAAGAAATTTGAAAAATAAGCTGCAAAAATTGATAATTGCAAAATTAAAAAAAAAATGAAATTTAGTAAAAATTAAGTAGGAAAAGATCAAGGAAATCAAAAGCCTTGACTGATGTAGCTTTAAAAACTTGGTCCATTATCATCATCCTCATTCGAGTCATGATGCATGCCAACTTTATGTTTATGTTAATTTAACATAGTTTTGTCTATATTTCAAATGTCACTTTATGATACCGGATTTTCTCGCATATACGCCCCCCTAAATTTAGGCCCATGGGCCAAAAATCGAATGTAGTACGCTTATACGCCCATGGGCCTATAACAATGGCTATTTATTTATTATTTCAATAAATTCAAGAGTATTTTGTCACTGGCAGATCGTTCTGTCTTTACTTTGTTTCAACATTAAGTTCAACGATGTGCTGTAAGTGGCAGTGGTGGATCGTTCTGTTGTTACTTTGTTTCAACATTAAGTCCAAGGTTGTAGGACTACAACAGTAGGTACGGTAGTCTTTGAGCTCTTCTCACCTTTACGCCCACTGGGCCAAAAATTGAAAGTAGTACACTTATACGCCCATGCCGAAAAATAAGAGGTAAAATAACAGACAGAATTACCCCTTCTTTCAGTTATACGCCCAGGGCTAATATGCGAGAAAATCCGGTAACAAGAAGGTTATTTTAAATTTGAGTGTGATTCAGGTCATGACGGTGATCATCAGCACAGAAGTTATTGATGATAGCCCAGGCACACTCAATAGATTAGAATCCAAAGTGATATTTGGTTGTGAACAATTTCACATTCAGGAATGGCATAACCTGGACTTATAATTTCATTGGACAGCTTACTATATGGATGTATCCTTCTCGATAACAGGATGCTAGATGTAGCAGTGTATCAGAATCTCTTTCAATCTCTTTTCATTCAAATTAATCCACTAGAACCATATACATATTATCGGTAACTTTACATATGCTCTTACTGTCACCATTTCATCCAGATATCCATATTCTGAACGATAGTACTATGTATCTTTGGCATACAGCTTTAGATTTTATTGCTCGAGTCTATGGTTTTTGTTGTGTCATTGGCGAGCTAGTCTTTTGGAATATGTACCGTAATAATCATTGTTTATTGGATCCAGCACCATCACCACCAGTGGTCCATATATTTAAAACTGCATATCCAGGATTGCCAAGATTGCCATGTACATGTACGTAATGGGAATAAAACTTGTTTTCAGAGGTTGAGATGATTCATCAGTTGAGAAATCCTGGAATGGTAAAATGTATATTATGTATATAATTTTGAAGGAAATGTTTTTGTTTTTTTTACAGAATTCAAATTTATTTCTAATAATCAATACAATAGAATACATATGAACAATTTGCCATTGTTGATAAGTCAACATTATCGGCCATTGGAACAATGTTAATAAAATAAAAATTTATATTCAGAAATACACAAAGTAAAACGATCTATAAAAACTCCACAGTATTTATGTTTCTATATGATATTCATGTTCTTATAAAAAATGAGTGAAAAGTTTATATCTAGTCTTTTGGATACAAACCTTGTGATACAAACAACTGCACTTACATGTAGGCCTATTTGTACTGAATACTGTACACTGATGAATTGGCAAGGTTGGTGCGGAGTCACTTTCATTTGCTGATTTTCCAGTAGATGATTTTCAAACTGCATAGCCAGGATTGCCAAGTTTTCAGAGGGCGAGATGATGCATTGTTGGAGAAATCCTGGAATTGGAAAATGAATTTATTATACACCATTCTACATGTACATGATGCATATTTCAAACGAGACGTATAAGGGATGTATAAGTCCAATGATCTGAAAGCTCAATGACTTAAACGTGTATTCTCAAATTAGAATATCTAGCTTCCCATCACATCCAATGAACAAGACATGAACATTTCTCAATTTGTGATAAGATCAAAAAATCTGAAAAAACATTAATACATGACAGTAGATATATTGATCAATTGTTTACTAGCCAGCTGTTATTTCATTTATGTAAAAACTATTGCTTTTATCAATACAATTTATTGGTCTGAGACCACTTTTACTAAGAACAAGGCCAAGTGAAATTAGCTGATCTGGTAATATCAGATCATATTAATTAATTTGATAATTATCAAAATAATAGTGTATAGGAATAATTTCATTTTTATTAAAACTATCGCTTTTATTGCTATATGTTAGAAAACTTCAGGACTGATCTGAATTAGTTTTTCTGATTATATCAGATAATATTGATGATAGCGCTAAATTTGATAAATATCAAATTCATCAATAATATCTGATAATGTTAATTTCATATGTGCTCTGTAGGTTATTCCATACACCAAATTTATTGATAATTGATGATTATCAAATTTATCGACTAATTTATCACTACTAGAATTTATCGCTATTATTGATAAAAGTGAGTTTCTGCACCTAAATGGAACTGCCTGTATATTGGTATGAGTAATGTATATTTTGAAAAAAGTAAATGTCACACTCCGATGACTGACATGAAAAACAAGTCTTGCATAAACCCCTGGTCTTTTCCCAATCAGTCATTTTTAAATTGATATGTAGACCAATATTTCCATACAGTGTCAAGGGTTCAAAGGAAGACTGAAATATTGTTATGCAATTAATTCAATATGGGATAATCATATCATTATATATCTCGTATTAATATTTTATTGTATTTTATTTACCAATTTACCTCAGTGTAAAGCTGCTTGTGTCTGCTTGAGACCCGGGCTTGAGATTGGATTTTCAGCAAAAATCAAACAAATTGTTCCATCAAACTAGTCTTCGTTATCGTCCATAAATAAATCAGGCATCTGTCAGATGTACTTGGAACGGCTTATTGATAGTAAGTATCGATCTATCAACTCAAATACGGCAAGATTCATCGTTAAATAGACAGAACAACGACGAAATGTACAGAAAACTGAAATTTCATGTTGACCGGAAATTGTTGAAAATCTCTACCGGATTACGTTACAAGCGACGTCCTATTGGTCAATTCACATTGGCGCTAACGTAGCCATCTTTAAAACTCCAAATTTTGTAAATAGTCAAATGCGGTAAGTAATTATTAAAAATTAGGGCTATAAATCGAAAATGTGCTCGCATAAAATCATTTTCTGGTATCTCTAGTATTGCCTCGAACGCTTTTTGCGTCAATTCGTGCTAAATTGAAGATTTGTTTGTATGAATGCGGGAAACAAAAAATTCATCGAAATTAACAGTTTTCCAGCGTTCATTTCTTTATTAATGATCCGATTTTAACGATCATACTCATTTTTGTGGGGAAGGATATGCTTAATCTCTATGGAAAAAATCAGGTCAATCCATGCGCTAGATCAAAAGATCCTGCGAGCGAAGTGCATTTTACACTTACTCTGTTAACGTACAGACGCCGGGGGTCATTTCCAAAAATTTCTAGTTTGTTATATAAAACTTCCTAAACTTGTTTATATGATCGAATATGAATATTTATTGATCAGTGGCAATAAAATAAGACCCAAAAGTACAAAAACCTGAATAACTAATCACAGACCTCTAGTAATTACCATGTACAAAATCAATGCAGTCATTCCAGGTTTTGGGTTTTAGGTACTTAAGTAAACAATATCATGATGAACTAGCAACTAACAACATGAAGGATTTTACAATATTACCTGGTGATATATGTTTAATATCAGCATGGTAACCAGTTTCTTCCTTTAGCTCTCTGACAGCAGTCTCTTTAGGGTCCTCTCCTGAATCTATCAGACCTGAAACCCAAATTAGTACAGTAAACAATCGCTGGCCCTTCCAGAGGTCAGTACTGTCAACCCCCAAAGATTTTCTCGCGGGACAGATTTTTTAGACCCAGTGCCCAAAATTCGCGGGATTTTGCGGGACATCTACTTAATTCGCAGGATTTCGCGGGACATTTAAGGGATTTGCGTGATTGCGCTTATAGGCCAATTTTTTTTTATCAAATTCGCCGGATTTCGCGGGACCATTCGAGGGACAAACACCCTAATTGCGGGACAGTTAACAGGTTTACCAGCAAAAACTTCATAGAGGGACAGATTTTCTAGAAAAAGTGCCCTAAATTTGCGGGATTTCGCGGGACATCCACCTAAATTTGCAGGATGTCCCGGGACATTCAAGGGATTTACGTGATTTGGACTAATGTAAAAGCGTGTAAAAGTACTTAAATCAAACTTTCAGATACTGATTAATCAAATATAATGCACCGTTACATTGTAACTTAAATAAACGTCAACATAACTTCACAAAATACGCATAGAAATATTATTAAACTTTATTGTAATTTATCAAAAACAAAAACCATGCTTCAGGTGTGAGTATCGTAATCTAACAAGAAATTCAAAAATTTGGAACAATACTTTGCACTTCTGGCGTCGTGACCAACTATATATGAAACGCTTATCCCCATAATGTTATATATCAAAATGTACCTTTTCATATACTAGGCATGGGCTTTCAATTGAAAGCCCATAATGTTATATATCAAAATGTACATATTCATATACTGTAGGCATGGGCTTTCAATTGAAAGCCCATGGTATAGGGGTTCGATTAATCTACATCAAATTATAGGGAATGAGGTTACTTTTCTAGATAGGGTTTGTAGAAAAACCGGGTACCGGGTAGTAAATCCTCAATGCTGGGTTCAAACTTGGTACCCGGTCGAAAAAACCGGGTACCAAAAAACGAGATATACGAATATACAACATAATTAGATCATTAGAAAACGTGTAAGATTTGTTTTGAATTTACAAAAATGTATGTAACTTCCTTCAAAATTGAGCTAGAAGCTTCAAATAAAAAGCATTTTAAGCCTCTTTTCTTCCTCTATCATCATGGTCATATTTCCATTGGTAATGAAGGGGGAGGGGGGGGGTGCGATCGCACCATCACACCCGCTCCTGGCTACGCCAATGACATTGTAAGACGATTTGAATAACAAGGCAAATCAATTTTACTCTATCTTCAATAGTTCTTATGTTGGTACGTGAATTGTTTTGATTATGATTTAAATCTGTAAATTGCTATCGTTGCTTTAGCAGAGAGGTGACGTGTGTTAATTTACATGATGCAATGTGTAAGATTTTGATTATTAATCATAATTTAAGTTATCCCAACTGTCGACAAAATGTCCACTGAATTGTCCACTAAATTGTTATGTCTTACAATGTCATAGGCGTAGCCAGGAGAGGGTGCGATGGTGCGATCGCACCCCCCCCCCCCCCCCATAACCAATGAAAATATGGTCATGACGATAGAGGAAGAAAAGAGCCTTAAAATATGCTTTTTATTTGAAGCTTCTAGCTCAATTTTGAAGGATGTTACATACATTTTTGTAAATTCAAAACAAATCTTACACGTTTTCTGATAATCTAATTATGTTATACTCGTATATTCGTATTTTTTGTTTTTACCAAGTTTGAACCCAGCATGGAGGATTTACTACCCGGTACCCGGTTTTTTCTACAAACCCTTTCTAGATATCAGCGTCCATTTATTGTAACTCGCGTTTGCTAACATTTGTTCAGTTCTGAGATGAAGGCCACACGGATAGTAAAAAGGCCAACGTTGGAACTATTTGTGACCTACATCCCTATTGTCGTAATTAAAATGAAAGTTGGATCCTTCCTCTTTATTTTGATACCAAACAACAGCATGCTAGGTACTTAAAATTAGGTAAACTTTACTCCTCAAAAGTGCAAAAACTTAGCTTCTTATAAGATAAGATAATCACAATATAGGGGATTGCAACAATTTCGGAAATTCGCGGAGGTCGAAAGCCACATTTGCTGGACTTTGCGGGACATTGCGGGACACGCGAATTAGCCTAATTTTGATCGAATTCGCGGGATAATCCCGCCATTCGCGGGACACTTGACAGCTCTGAGAGGTGGACTAGGGTAACTCGAGTCTCTAGCTTACAGCTAGATGTAACTTGTATGTAATCTAGAAAAAAAAGCGTCACACACACCCAAAACTCCTTTTTAATAATTCTTATAAATATTTATAAGAACATTAATTGTATTTACGTTGAAACGTTGCCTGTCTGGATTAAGATATTTCAAAATTTCTTTTCGGAAAGAACCTCAAACTCAACAGATCCGCCATTTATGCAGCTCACTCAGCCGAAAAATGGAGGCCATTTTGAAATGAAATTCCACCTAGCCTAGCTAAACCAGAACAACTGCAACACCAAAGCGTAGCGAATCCCATCAAACAGAAATGGCTGACATTTTTACAAACGAAATATATAGCAAATATCATACAATAACACACATAAGAAAGGCCACCATTTTCAAAATGGTTGCTCACAAGCCAAGTTGTCATCAGAAGAAGTAATATGCTTTTAAGTAGCCACATATAAAATTTCTAAAAGTCGCACACACGTACATGTAAATGGTGGCCATTTTTTGCAATCCTTACTGTATTAGTATTCACATTCACGTACTTGTCGATTTTTCAAAATGGCCAAGTACTCCCCAAAGTTTTATTAGACAATGTGCCATGCTTAAAGTATTCACATATCAAATATGAACAAAATCGCTCCAATACTTTTTGAGTTACAGTATACAATTGTTGACCTCTCCAGAGGTCAACCGGCAAAATTGTATACCGAGACTGTAAACCGAGAAACTACTGTTGACAGAGACCGAAGGTCGAGGTCAACAGTAGTTTCAAGGTTTACAGTCGAGGTATATGATTTTGACGGTTGACCGAATGGAGAGGTCTACAATTGTTTTGTCAGTCCGAAGAAACTAATAATACACATATAGACGACAATCATCAATCGACATGGCTTCATGTCACAATCTTTTCTCTCTATATTCGGCACATCACGGCGTACTCACTAGTAAATAGTTAATTTTACGTTTCTATTTGTAATTTTGCTATACTTATCGTCTAGTAAAGTCAAAAATATCACTTTCATCAACGTTTACAAAAAGTTTTTTTCTGTAAACATTATGACGTCATATTCCCCATAATTCACAAGTGTAGTACAGTAACATACGCGGTCAATAATATGATATTCCATGATGCACAGGTGGGGTACAGGCAAAAATGTTGACCGCTAATTGACCAATCAGATACGAGTATTTACACTGAGGTACTAACAATAAAAAATGTTAAACACGTAAAAATGGTGGCCATTTTTCAAAATGGCCGCATACTACCCAAAATGTTATTAGACATTGTGCCATGCTAAAAGAATTCACACACCAAATATGAACAAAATCACTCCACCACTTTTCAAGTTACAGCAAAAATCGTAAAATGACGTGCAAAGACAGCCATTTTTCAAGATGGCTGCCATGCATTTCTTCTATATTTACATTTCTAGCTTAATCAATGTCATATGTTTTACTCATATCAGAAAATCCCACATCGAAAAACTTGAAAACCTGTGTAGTAATTTTAAAAACATGAATGACCACCAAAAGACAATTTTTCTATTGACGACTGAGGGGATCATATTAAAAGAATCTGCTAACATGATAAATTATCTAATGATTGGTAGAGACGGGATTCTTATATCAAAGTAACATTTTATATGTCATTTGAAGAATGTAATCCTATTTTCTTTACTTTGTTGCTATATTTACTGTTATTGAAAATTGTATATCGGATGTACGTTTGGCCCTAAAGGGGCATCAGTACTAATAAATCCTATTATTGTATAACTTTTTTACATTTAAAACATATTGCTATTACAGTTTTATATTCAGAACCTAAATTACTGTGAAATCGGCACTAAAATGGCCGCCATTTTTAAATGAGCGGCAATTTTGAAAATCATTTTTCGAGCAGAACTTCTACCCCCATTGGCCAATGGGTATATGTGCAAAATATGAACAAAATCGGGCCAACGGTATTTGAGTTATTGCCCGGACGGACGGACAGTCGCGTTCCCTATATCCCTCCGAACTTTGTTCGATGGGATAATTAAAATATATACTAGAAAAACAGCAACTCCACGGAGTAGCAAATCCCACCGAACAAAACATATTATGCTTATTATAGCTAGTGTAAATGTTGAAATGTTTGTGCACTTTGAGAGAGAAGCATGAAATTTGGCACAAAGTTAGTTTATACCATTGTGAACTCGGCATCATCATATAAAATTTGAACCAAATCTGTTCACTGGTATATGAGTTATCAAAGATAACGTTTTTTACGAATATGGGCCGCCATCTTGAAATTCAGCCGCCATCTTGAAAATTATTTCTTGAACAGAGCTTCTGTGTCCCTAGGCATAATCATATAAAATTTCAATCAAATCTGTTCACTGGTATTTGAGTTATCAAAGATTACGTTTTTTTACGAAAAATTGCCGCCACTTTGAAATTAAGCGGCCATCTTGAAAATGTTTTGTCGAACATAGCTACTGTGTCCCTAATAATCATCATATAAAATTTGAACCAAATCCGTTCACTGGTATTTGAGTTATCAAAGATTACATATTTTTATGAAAAATGGCCGCCACTTTGAAATTAAGCGGCCATCTTGAAAATCTCTTTTTGTGCGAAACTCCTTTGTCCCTAGGCAACTGCATATAAAATTTGAACCAAATCCGTTCACTGGTATATGAGTTATCAAAGATTACGTTTTTTAAGGATTTGGACCGCCATCTTGAAATTCAGCCGCCATCTTGACAATTATTTCTTGAACAGAGCTACTGTGTCCCTAGGCATAATAATATAAAATTTCAACCAAATCTGTTCACTGGTATTTGAGTTATCAAAGATTACGTTTTTTACGAAAAATTGCCGCCATTTTGAAATTAAGCGGCCATCTTGAAAATGTTTTGTCGAACATAGCTACTGTGTCCCTAAGCATCATCATATAAAATTTGAACCAAATCCGTTCACTGGTATTTGAGTTATCAAAGATTACATATTTTTACGAAAAATGGCCGCCACTTTGAAATTAAGCGGCCATCTTGAAAATCTCTTTTTGTGCGAAACTCCTTTGTCCCTAGGCATCAGCATATAAAATTTGAACCAAATCCATTCACTGGTATATGAGTTATCAAAGATTACGTTTTTTAAGGAATTTGGGCCGCCATCTTGAAATTCAGCCGCCATCTTGAAAATTATTTCTTTAACAGAGCTACTGTGTCCCTAGGCATAATCATATAAAATTTCAACCAAATCTGTTCACTGGTATTTGAGTTATCAAAGATTACGTTTTTTACGAAAAATTGCCGCCATTTTGAAATTAAGCGGCCATCTTGAAAATGTTTTGTCGAACATAGCTACTGTGTCCCTAAGCATCATCATATAAAATTTGAACCAAATCCGTTCACTGGTATATGAGTTATCAAAGATTACATATTTTTACGAAAAATGGCCGCCATTTTAAAATTAAGCGGCCATCTTGAAAATCTCTTTTTGTGCAAAACTCCTTTGTCCCTAGGCATCAGCATATAAAATTTGAACCAAATCCGCAAACTAGTATTTGAGTTATTAAAGATTACATTTTTTACGAAAAATGGCGGCCATTTTGAATTCAGTGGCCATATTGAAAATTCCTTCTCGAGCAGAGGTCCTACACCCATAAGGCATAAGCCTATAAAATTTGAATCAAATCCGTGATTCGGTATTTGAGTTATCGCCCGGACAAACAGACGGACGGACGGACGAACGGACGGACAGACGGACGGACAGCTTTCCTATATCCCTCTCGAACTTCGTTCGGTGGGATAATAACAATCGATTAGGACGGGGATATGAGCGGATATTCTGCAAATGTATGCATAAAGGTATATTTCACATAATCATGCCATTACAACTGTGCGTGTGTCACCATGATTTACAAATATTGAATATCAGGGCGGCTGTAAACAGTCACTCAAAGCCGGAATATAAGGCTTTGGATCTAAGTAAGACTAGGGATAAATATGTACCTCAGATCATAATCCAATCAGAATGGAGAGATAACATTTACATACATAGAGTAGTCATCTTGAATGAAATACATGCCCTCCCCCCATATGTCTTTAAACCACTACATCTATATACTTAACTCCTGGTCTATTTCCCATACCATCCTTATCTATACCTCCACAAGTTCAAAGCAGAGAGCAGGTTTCGTTACACAAGGATCTGATACAAGATCATACCTGCATTAAACAATGTTAAAACAGCAACAAGTAATTAACCAGCTAGAGCCATCTTGAACAACATGATCTTGGCAAGTAACAAAGTCATTTTGAAGAGACTTGACCTCCTATGCTAATGATATTCAACTGTGCTTTAAGTCATGGCAAGACAATACATGTTTAACCCTATGAGAGAGCCAAAAAGCTCCATATGGGCCAAAAATACCCATGTACAAAAAGTCAAGTTACAAGAAAATACAAAGTATCATTGTGACTTTGCCTTTATTTCCAGGATTGTTCAATATCAATTTTTAATTGGCTTTGTATACAGTCTTTGAAGGGTTCAATTTTTAAAATATTAAGATTATTCAATCTCCATCTGTGCTGAATTGTAGATGCATTAATGCACTCGGACTACATGTATGTCTTATAGACATTTATTTGCTAGGGAATTCCAGGAAGTCATCTAAGAAGTGTCACTTTGTTGCCACATTTAGATTGCATCACAGCCTTGTCTTTAAGAGTGTACTAATCTCCCATCATTCAATTGGGACCAGATAGCGAATCATCATCAACAGTTAAGCAAACAATTACAATGTTGTGTGTTGGGCTGAATTTATGATCCCTGAGACTAAAATTATTGTTACTCATGCTGTAATGAAATGAAACACAGAAATCTATCTAGCAAATCCCAAACATATTTAAAACTAATTTAAATTAGCATAGATTATTAATCTTTTAAAAAAAATTGAACCCTTCAAAGACTCTATCATGACCCATGTACTTGGGAATGAGGTACAAGATTTTTTATACAAAGCCTTTTTAATTTATACAAGACTCATACTAATTTACATATTATTCAGTCACAAAGCAATATTTGTTATAGGACTGTACAAGTTCCATGTGGTTTCTAATTATAAGGTATGCATGTATGGAGCACAAATTGTAGGCATCAAATAAAATCATAAATTGACTTGTACAGAATCATCTCAATAATGTTCCAAGATGGGACGGGAATGGGGGGGGGGGGGGGGGGGGGCTAGACAAAACATTGACACTAAAATCAGATATCAGCCAAATTTATTTATTACACAGCTCTGTTCATGTGCAATTTAAATAATGCAGATATACATATATATATTATATTTAAAATCACAAATTTGGCACTTGGTTGTGTATTTTAGACTTCATTGGATACTGTCTGGCCAAAAAGAAAAAGGTCTGGCAAGTCAGTTGACCACTTACGGAGACAGCAGCCTTTAGAGCCAAACAGCAGCCAATCACGTCTCAGCGTTTGTCTTTGTGCCTATGCAGTTATTGAATTACTATTTTTAGCAGAGATTTTGAAAATAATGTTTCAAAGCTCAATGGATTTCAATATATTACTTTAACTTTTTTGGACATCTCTTGTCTTAGTCCCATTTTCCGTTGTTTTTTGATTAGCTAATTTTCCAAATATCTAAAGAAAAGATTGTTGAAATAATACTTTTGCCATGTTTCTCTGAGTTGGCAATATTTCCATGCATTATTCAATACAAATAGTCATGTACTGGTCAATAAACGCCATCATATACCTCTGTGATCACCAACTTATTGTGGAATTTCTCATGTAAGACCATGTCTTATGTATGATACAATAATTATTACACCCAACTCCCCATTTCCAATTACATAATAATTATCATTAAGTGGCAAACCTTGCATATAGATACAGCAGAACCAATCCCATGAGCATGTGCCTATAATCTATCAGAGCATGGCCATTCAAAGCAACATAACAATATGCCATATAAGCAAATCAAACCAAAATATTCCGCAACATAAATATTATAAAAGAAGCGTGTAGTTTTAATAAAAGCAGAAGCGATTTCAACCATATATAGCACTAGAAAAATCACGGAAGTCTAATAAAATAACCGTGAATTCTACCAGTGCCATTAAAGGTCAAAACAACATAAATAAGCACACTTAAGCACATGTAAGCAAGCCATACACCTTCCTGGGAGATCACCATTTACGACAGAAAAAACTGTGGCAAAATAAGTTTTATGATTTAACTCCACAAATCATCTTTCTGCCCTTCTCTGGTAGTTCTGAACTTGTTCCTGATAGCTCATTGCAAATTTCTAATTGTCTGTTGCATGTTTGTTGCACTATTTTGTGTTTTGTGTCTTTATCATTTTTCATGTAATAGTATGGAAATCAACTGCTCATTCAAACTTCTAGTCCTCGTCTTCTCCTAATCTGGATTCAAACTGATTGCTTTTCCAACTGTTAAACAGTAACTGTATATTATATTAAGTCCTCGCCAAGTTAGTTACATAATCATCAGGTAAGTATATACATGTACCAGTTAGCTGGCAACTTTGCAATTATCACAAGATGAAACCCAGTCCCTTCTATGTATGAATATTTTACACATCATTGGAAAGCTGTGTGAGACCCAAAAATTACAATTTTAATTGGTCTATTTTGCTCAGATGACCTGACAGAGACTGCTGGGAGATTTATTTCCAGTGGGTTATGAAGTTCTCAACTGTGATCTAAAGCCTAAGCCAAGCCAGAAATGCTGTGCACAAATTATATGGTGGATTAATAATGCTAAACCAAATGTCAAACTGGCATACTTTTTAAAATCAGGCTTTTACTCCTAAAGAAGGATCCATTCTCAACTGTCCGGCATTTCTATATACATGGAATTCAAAATGTTATGTTACGTTTAAAAGTTGAAATATAACAAATTCTAGACTTTTCAAATATAAAATCGTCTTAAGATAATATGAAAGATGCAGTCAACTGCAAAATTAGTATAAAAGCAAAGCAAATCTGATGTGAAAACATTTCTGGAATCAATTCAGATCCAGAGATTATATTTGGCCTAAACTATTCTGTAGCAATTTTAAAGTCCAAAACATGCTGGCTCTCAACTCATAAGCATAGCATACAGCTATTGTTGAACTAGTCTGAACTATGTTCAGACTGAAATACAAATATTTGATACTTTGCCACATTTCAAGTGGTTATCAGAGTTAACCACATAAGTTTTGGAAGAAACGTATGTTCATGTAGGAAATTTCCATCTTGTTTTAATACTTCTTTTTAGTTCATGAATTAGCAAAATACAATATTTTACAAATAGAGTTCACCTTTGCACAAAACTTTTAGTGATAAAAATGGAATGGTTTTACTGTTCATGGTTATCCCATGCAATTTCTTTCTGGAACTTTCTTGTTTTACAGCATTTCCATATGATTTAGAGTATCAACCACATGCCTTCTTACTTCATTTTATGTATATTCCACTCTATTTCCCTTCATTTTTCATTTCAAATCTTGATTCCAAAACATTTTAGCTACAAAATTTAATACCTGCTGGAAACTCTATTGTATATGTCTTCATGGGGGGTCTGTACTGCTTCACTAGTACTATGCAATCATATTTAAGTGTACGTTTCAATGTTGCCATGACAACCACAGCTGAAAATAATGTAATAATAATCATCATGGATTTCAATAATCAGGAATCATACCAACATTGTGATGGTATTCTAATTACTATATGTAATTCAGTATCATTTTGGCATATTCCATAATGACTTTTTTTCAATTTAAATGAAACAAGACACAGTGAAAATTATTATATACCTAATATGTAACACTAATCTTGATTGGTCAATACATAGTCAAATGTCAAAAGAAATACTATTCGTCACTGCGCACCCTTTTGAACCTTTTGAAATTTGAACCAAAGCCATTGATTTAATTGAAATTCAGCTGTCATCTTTAAAATTTCCTCTAGACCAAATTTTTAACCAAATCCACCCACTAATATTTGAGTTAACAAACAAATATGGCAGCTATTTTGAAATTTAACAGCCATCTTCGAAATTCCTTCTTGAGCAGAGCTTGTTTGTGCCTAGACATCAACATATATTTTCGTTCATTGATATTTGATATCAAATATTGTGTCTTTTATGAAAAATGGTGGCCATTTTGAAATTCAGTAGCCATCTTGAAAATGTCTTCTTTAGCAGAGCTCCTTTTGTCCCTTGGCACCAGCACATAAAATTTGAACTAAATCCGTCAATTGCCATTTGAGTAATCAAAGATTACATTCTTTTTTTAAAAGTTAACCACCATCTTGAAAATTCTTTAATGACCAAAGCTCCTATGTCCCTAGGCATCAGCATATGAAATTTGAATCAAATCCACTCACTGGTATTTAAGTTATCAAAGAATCATTTTTTATGAAAAATGGTGGCCATTTTGAAATTCAGCAGCAATCTTGAAAATTCTTTCTCTTAACAGAGCTACTGTGTCCCTAGGCATCAGCATATAAAATTTGAACCAAACCCATTCACTGGTATTTGAGTTATTAAAGAATACTATTTTTATGAAAAAAGGAGGCCATTTTGAAATTCAGCAGCAATCTTGAAAATTCTTTCTCTAACAGAGCTACTGTGTCCCTAGGCATCAGCATATAACATTTGAACCAAATCCATTCACTGGTATTTCATTTATTAAAGAATTTGTTTTTTTTATGAAAAATGGAGGCCATTTTGAATTTAAGCTGCCATCAGGAAAACTTAGGCATCAGTATATAAAATCTAAACCAGATCTATTCACTGATATTTGAGTTATAAAAGATTATGTGTTTTACGAAAAATGGTGGCTATTTTGACACTCAGCAGCCATCTTGAAATTAGACATTTGTCTTCTTGAGCAAAGCTCCAGCAGCATATAAAATTTGAATAAAGTTTGTCAACTAGTATTTGAGTTATCAAAGATGACACTTTTTACGAAAAGTGGTTGCCATTTTGAATTGAGCAGCCATCTTGAAAATACCTTCTCGAGCAGAGAATCAGATCTTGGCCCTGGTATGCTCTAGACCTGTTGAAATTTCAAGTTTGACAGTTAGCCTTCTCTGGAATTTTAGAAGATTTATGTGGCCTCTACCTGCAGCACAAGACAAAACAAGACACAGAGTGAACAGGATCACACCCTTGATTAGAATAGAGCTTTAGGGATGGAAAATCAAAAATGCCTACCCTAACATTTACCCAGACTGCCTAAAAACACATCAGTTCTAAACTTTCATAAGTAGATATATCCCAAAAATTTTAGATGAATGCATGAAATGGTTTGGCTGGAAGCCTAGATAGATGCCAACAAACAAGATTTAGAAAATCCAAAATGGCTGCCTTAATGTTTTCCCAGTATGACCCGAAAATTTATCAATTCTAAACTTTCATAAGTAGAAACATCCATGAAAAAAGATTTATCAGGACGTCTGTCAAATTGATCACAATATAGCATCCAAGGGTACAATAAAAAACATAGCGCCTTTCAAAGCGTAATAAAAATTATATACATACAAGATAATTAAATATATATCAATATGGTGTATAATGAAGCTTACCATCCAAAGCACCAGACCCTCTTGTTGTCCTGGAAACTGCCTCCCATTCTCTGGAAACAATAAAAACTCTTTACTCCTTCCTGAAAAATGTAAAAGATGGATAAGATTTTCCTCTCTAAAATATGCAACAGTATGAATTGAATTGTACAGAATAGTTTGCTTGAATAGTTAGTGTAATTTGTGGTGTATATTTCATACTTTGTTCTATTTTGTAGATGAACTTATCCTACTAGTAAATGCAATCCATCGTTTGTCTAAAATATTGGAAAGGTTTCATCTCTAGTTGCAAATTTATGTTACATCACTATTTATAGGGTCCTGAACACAATGTAAACCCCTATTATAACCCATGAATGAAATGTCATCGATGTTATGTTTTGAAACACACAAATATTGAAAAAACAAATAAAAACAAGGAACTAAATAAAAATGTGTGATGTACATTTTATGTTACATGTAAACGCAAAACATTTGACAAATCCTTTACAAGAACAGAACAAAGTAGAGCAAAGATACTTTTTATTTATAGGTACAGGTATTATAAGTTGGTCATTATTAATTAATATGGACAGGAAATAGCACCTCTATAGAATTATAAGGAAGATGATACCACAATACTATTGTTAAATTGAAATGAATATCATGACTAATATCACTCGACCTTCTGCATAGATCATATCTTTATTATAGAAGAATAGATAGTGAAACAAGACACACAGTCATAAATATCACACTTTGAAGAGCAAAATAGTAATCATTCATTTACCCAGCATGCACAAAACTTATCAGATCTTGGCACTAGTGGCCCAAATGCCCTAATACGTCACTTCCGCTGAATAGAAAAAAGTAGTTTTCAAAAATGAATGTAGTCCCAACACAATTGTGATCATGACGAGTCAGTAAGCTAGTATGTAGGCACAGTTGTCATCTTTTTGCAATGTCAACATGCCATTTCTTCTGAAAATGCGTTTACTTGGGTTATCTGAAGGAAAATTTCGAATCAAGTGGCGTATTAATTTTTTCAAAAAGTAGATGTTTGGCCCCTATTGAGTTTAGTGTCAAAATGTAGGTTAGACGTAGCTTTAGAACCTCAGATAGGCCAGTGAGGCAACATAAATCCATAACTCGAGATAAAAAGTCAGGTGTTTGCCCATTGACTAGTATGGTGACGTGAATTAGGGCAGTTTGGCCAGTCTGCCCTTTCATCTTTTCAAATTCAATTTTTTTCTGAAATTTTGATGATAAGAGTTGTTTATAGTCTCGAACTTAAGCTGACATAAATTCAAATAAAAAAATCAATTTAAAGATGCTGCTGTAAGTGTATCACCAAAACCAGAACAACGGCAACGCCAAAGCGTAGCGAATCCCATCGAACAGCCATGGCTGGCATTTTTACAAGCAAAGTATATAGAAAAAAATGGCAGCCATTTTTCAAAATGGCCACATTCTACCAAAAGTATCATTAGACAGTGTGCCATGCTGAAAGTATTCACATACTAAATATGAACAAAATCACTCCCCTACTTTTTGAGTTATAGTAAAATACGTTAAAATGGCGGCCATTTTTCAAAATGGCCACCTTCTACCAAAAGTGTCATTAGACAGTGTGCAATGCTTATAATATTCAGATACCAAATATGAACAAAATCGGCTTTCGAGCAGAACTTCTACCCCCATAGGATATATGTGTACAAAATATGAACAAAATTGGGCCATCGGTATTTGAGTTATTGCCCGGACGGACGGATGTACGTACGGACGGACGGACGTACGGAGGCGTTCCCTATATAATAAGTACTAAACTTGCAGTGGTGGATCCATAAATTAACAAGGAGGGGGCCCAAACTTTGGGCCCCTAAAACGAAAAAGTAGGCCCAAATTTTGAAAAATTAAGGCCCAGTTATTAATAGATTGGCCAAAAACGCCAAATTATATCCAAAAGGCCCATTTTTGAGGCCCTATAAAATTTTGGGACCCAAAAACCTAAATGCATCATAAACCACTCGAAAACCAGACCCATATTTTGTAAATTTAACTACAAAACGGCAACTACACGGAGTAGCACATCCTAACGAACACTATAACATAGAAGTCTGTATTTCTCACAAAAATATAAACATTGGAAACATTAGAGATATATCAAAATTTCTACCAATTTTAAAAGCATTTGGGTGACCATTTAAGAGTTTTAAAGGCACAAATAATAAAGACAATTTGAATTTTCTGAGGCACAAATCAGGAAACAATACCAATATTGTATTAATTGGGGAAAATCGTAAAATATGTATTTTTTTGGATAAAATAATTATTTCTATTTTTATTGCCTCTTCTTGCTTTTTTGGGGCTTTGCCAAAAGGGACTCCATGAGAATCTGTGGTCCTCCGTAGGATTTAGCCCAATCGAGTCCTATGGAAGTCCAATGATGCACCAGCCCAATCGAAAATAATGAACATGTTCATTCTTTCCATAGGGCAAACCCTCAAATTACATAATTTCCTTGGGACTTGATTGAGGATGGTAAGATCCATTAGGGAATTGTTTCCCTATATTAGAATCAGATTTGGCATGGTAGTGTAGTGTGCTTCTATTTTTTCAACCAAATTCTAGTTGGGTGCCTCAGTGGGCACTTCCTAGATTTCTACAACGAGAATGTTAATTCAAATAGTAAAACTATCACGATTTGTGATATGTTTGCAACTTATTTTACGACAGGGGTGCCACAAATAAAGTGGAGTTTGCGTCACTGCTTAAGGTACCACGCGGTACTTACTTCGACGTTAATTTGAATTTTTGACCTTCCAGGTGCTTGAAAATCAAGGATTGCGAGTCTCATACTGCAACGCTTTTCTTCAAACTTATACCATTAAAAGCAAAACAAAATTGCCTTGATATTGTTTGCCTTGTTTATGTAAACATATTCCTTAAAATTTTTCTTTTTTGTGATCCACAAGTCAAAATATTGATGAATTGCACCAGAAAAGCATAATGGAAGGTTATTACTTCTACTAACAAACATATTCACAGCAGGGCCTTCATTTCAAGCCCAAGATACCCAAAACCCTAAACAGGTCACATGACTTTATTTGACCAATCAAAGTATAGTATAACATGATTATGTTAAGTTGGATAACAAGGTATATGGTCAGATATTAATATGGAGCCTAACCTGAGTGACTGAAGATTACAATATATTCTGTTAACAATTCTGAAAAATCAAAATTGAGTCTCTGATTTTCATGTTTCTGTATAATTTGGTTCATGAAGCTCACATTAGTATGCTTCATTGGACAAAGCTTTTCCATTATATTTTATGTTTTTAACAAAACTGTATTGATCTTTCACTCATGGGTTGACCAATATGTTATATAATAGCAAGCAGCCTCTATGTAAATCCCATTTCCCTTGAGCTGGCTTTAATTACAGCCAACTGTTCATTCACAATCCCTTCAATCAAACTTCATGATGGTCATGTTTTAAAATATAGAATATTTTGAAAAGGAGTGAACTGTACATGGAATACAGTAAATACCCATGTAGCTCATATTTTAAATGAAACAGAAACCCCAAATAATCCAAAATTTCTTTCAAATTTTCAGAGACGAAGAGAGAAATAAGTATGAGCAGAGACCCTTTACTTACGGGTTACTCAGCCCTATAGGTATTAAATGTGCTATTCAGGAAAAATGTACTCAATTCTACATGGCTAGAATGGTCAAAAGATTCTGTAACAAGAAACTTGTTTCATGATCAAAAGTTGAATTATTGAAATATTTGTATAATATTAATCTTGACAAGTTGTTTTTTGTACTAAAAATCTTTACCACCAATCCTATACTCCACAACGCAACTTTACCAGGCTGAGGTTTCAATTGCAAAGGACAACATTTATGCAATTTCCTTAGTTGGATTTGGAAAATGCTCCTTCTTTTACAGAATAATACACATCAGAGGCTAGAATTTCAATACAAACCTTAGGGTTTTAGGGTACTCCTACCAGTCATTCGCCCCTATTAAGGGTGCAAGGGGGGGAGGTTCAGATTAAAGAGAGAATCAGATAAAGCGAGCAGGCTAAACAAAGAATTGTTTCAATTTTAGAATATTTTTGGCTCATGTCATTCCTTGTCATGTCTATTTTCTAAAAATCACAAAAGTGCATACTTTATTCCAGGAAAACTAAAGATTTTTACAATAATGTATTATTTTTCCATTAGAATGGTTACCATTCTTATTATTTGGGAGAATTTAAACATTTTTCACTCATTTTTTCACTTTGAATCATTAATAACTTCACCAATTTATAACATGTTGTGAATCTTTTGGGAGATATTGTATTTGATATTGTAAGGAATAGATTGGTAGGTCAATTATACATGTTGCTTGTAATTTTGTCACCCCCTATAGATCAGATTCTGCCTTAATATGTGGACTTGATATGAGGCAGTCTTGAAATGTATGATGGGTCAGAAAGACAGAAATAATATTCTATGTCAGGTTCAAGTATCTTATTATATCAGTGGAGAGTTTAAGCTTGCAACGTAACTGTGAACTGAAAGTACATGAATCAATATAGTAATGTATAAGCGTGCATACAAAACTGATGCTGATTAGTCTACTTCAGATTCCCATTCAGCTTCATGTTTGGAACATGAAATTCCAAATTTCAGGTTGGTATCAACAGGAATCTCTATACTCTTGTCTATTGCCATACTATGCTGGTAATTGGATTTTGATACGAAGTAGAATTCTTTCTGAAGATGATGTATGTCATGAATATTAATGTTTTAGCTCCGACTATCTTACCAAACGAGTTTGATTAAAATATGTATCAGAAAACTAGCTATAGAACTACCAATTGCGTATTACATGCTCAGCATATTACATACTGCGGTGTAGTCTAAACAAAAACTGAAGCCCTAACTGCTATTTAAGTGAAAAGCTATGTATATGGGCGATTTATACATAAACGTTGCCGTTACCATTTTATATACAAGCTTAAACTCTCCATTATATCACTATCAACCTTGTTATTTTATAATTAGTGAAGCCCAAGTTATATCATGGCATGATATATACAATATTTACTGAGAAGAATAGCCTAACTAACAGTTACCAGTTTTACCACCAGGTGATCAGCTCTGATAATACAGTACAGTCTTTCCTATAAGATTTTTTTCTCAACTGGGTGCAAAATATCAAGTTGGTCAAAATACATGTATGCCAATTGCAGAGCAGATGCAAGCTTATTTTTGTTATCTAAAGTGGGTTCATCATCGCTTCATTTCTGACTAATTGTACTTGTTCAGATGATATAACAGAAATACATGTAGCTACCTAGCCTTTCCTGTTGGGTCTTTATATGTCAACTTTTGTAAGGACAACCAGTTTCCACTTGCAACAGTCTGGAAATAAATCAGAAAACATTTGAAATAATCTGCATAAATTTGAGTGTTTTCTTACTGCTCTGTTGCCTGGCCTTACTGTAGATGCACTGAGCCTAGGTCGTTTTTCTAGGTCTTTGTAAAACTGACTAGATATCGGCTTAGGATTCAGTTCTGCATTTCAGCTGGTAGCTTGTCTTGTTACATTTCACTCCAGGATGAGGATGTCTGCTTTTTTTACAAAAATAACAAGAACACAAATGTGTACAAAATGTCCCCACCTATGGGTGATCCCGTCAAATGGTTATCCTAAAAATGAGTAGACAAGACTTTACCGACACAATTTGAGGACGGAATATCAAAAATGGCCACCTTAAAATTTACCCAGAATGCCAAAAGTTAGTCAGTTCTAGATTTTCATACTAAGAACCACCCCTAAAAATTTGAAATTCTACCAAATGGTTCACCTAAAAACGCGTAGACAAGACTTTACAGACAAGATTTTAGGACAGAAAATCCAAAATTGCTGCCTTGACATTTACCCAGAATGCCAAAAAACTTATCAGATCTAGATTTTCATACTAAGAATCATCCCTGAAAATTTGAAATTGATCTACCACACGGTTCACCTAAAAATGCGTAGACAAGACTTTACGGGCAAGATTTTAAGATGGAAAATCCAAAATGGCTGTCTTGACATTTATCCAGAATGTCAAAAAACTAATCAGATCTAGATTTTCATACTAAAAATCATCCCTGAAAATTTGAAATTGATCTACCAAACAGTTCACCTGGAAATGCGTAGACAAGACTTTACAGACAAGATTTCAGGATGGAAAATCCAAAATGGCTGCCTTGACATTTACCCAGAATGCCCAAAAACTAATCAGATCTAGATTTTTATACTAAGAATCATCCCTGAAAATTTGAAATTGATCTACCAAACGGTTCACCTTAAAATGCGAAGACAAGACTTTACAGACAAGATTTTAGGACGGAAAATCCAAAATGGCCGACAATAAAAAAGTGATTATGAGTTTTTGCTGATTTCTTTTTACAAAATTATCACGTATAACTACTGTTAACAATAACATAGGATTTTACAACAAAGTACACCTGAAATTATTTATAAAGCTACAAAATAGTTAAAGTATGAAAACTGAAAAACACCATTCAATATGATACAAAGTATTATCACGCGCTAACTTTTCTTAAAACATTCAAAATGGCTGACATGACTGAGCTAACAGGTCCAAAACCTATTCAGATCTAGAATGAAGTGAGCTGAACAAGATGTTAAAGTTTCAAAAGCAACTGTGAAGCCATTTTACTTAAAATTTGCAGACAAGGATTTTAGCATTTGACTTCAAAATGGCCAACAGGAAGTAGGTATCGAGTTAAATTGTCGCCAGAAAGTGCAATATGCTTCTCAGTAGGCACATTTGAAATTTCAACAAAATAAACATACATGAACATGTAAATGGCGGCCATTTTGCCAAAATAAGATAGTAATGTATAATGTGCAGCAAAGCTGTGGCCTTTTGAAATTTAGGGAGTTTCAGCCATGTTAATTTTTTCGAAAATAACATGGCAGAGAAGTGTCAAAATATAAGAGGACACAGATATGATAGCTAAACTTCAAAACAAACTAAAATATACAAAAGTTAGTAAAAATATAAATGTTTCTATTTTTACATAAACTGTTTCAATATGGTCATTTGATTGCTTATTTTTTAAATTCAAAGTAGTCACAAACATTTCTGTTTTGACTTTAGGTGCAATAAAAGCAGAGCACCATAAGGATACCAACAACAGCAACTTTATTATTCTGATTTTTCTTAGATGTTCCATTAATAACTTGATATACCCTATCATTTATTTAGATTTGATTCCCTATCTGATCTAAAATGAGGCATATCATTTATAAACGGTGTCCAATGGCCAACCAGAATCGGCCTTTTCAGACCAGCTGACCTCTGAACATGGACAAACAAGCTACTTATATCAAAGTGTTATTCGATATTATGTAACATTCCAACAGCATAAATTATCAGGGCTTGAATCATGGTGGCCAACACGTCGTCAGTTTTCGAGCGGGAAACGCCCTTTGTGGACCAAGTCGTTGCACAGATATTAAAAATACATACCTCTTCTTTGACAAATTCAGATGGAGTTGTTATTTTAAAGCTTGGTCGAGGGGGACTGGAGCATATTTCGAAATCTTTTTCGTTTTCGCCCGCCATGACTTCAATGTTCTCGACTTTGTCCCGTATACCTCTCTTCGAATACTGGCGTATATGTCCTCGTATATTGCACTTCTTTGATTCCAAAATGCCATTCACTAATTCATAGCATTTGCGGATTACCTGTTTTCGCATGAGATATTCAAGTTTTATATAATTTAGCGGTCATTCTCGGCATCAAACAACACGTTTGGTCTTCTTGAAATGAGGAAACACAGTCCAGAATGTCAAGACAAAATCATAAGTGGCACTATACAGACAACAAAATGTATATTTTTGCAAATTACATTAAATAGCTGATCGTTTTCCACATTTTATATAATATTTTTCAATATTTCGTAATATAAGTTTAAAATTTGTTGCTACAATTATTGGAATGTGTTTCCCGCAATAAAGAGCTCCTCGCTCTGGGGACTGATCATTTGGATAATCATAACGGAAAGGGCCAAGGGAATATGCGGGGGAATATGGGGCAAAACGGCGGTAGTTTAGAAAATATATCACCAAGAAAATGCATTTTTGATTTTGGGGCTCCCAGAGGGTAAATTAAAATTATGAATTTCACTTTTAGATTCTATGAAACAAATTGCCTACATCATTATGTATGTTGTATTATTATATACCTCAAATGTATTCTAGATGCTCATTGGCTTATTCATGGTCACATGAAATGGAATAGATGAACTAACTCCCTGGAAGTCCTAAATCCCTGCTTTCAGGGACGATGAATTGTACTAATCACCAGTTAGGTCATGTGACCAGTCAATAGTACATTTTATCTTCCCCCAAATCTGAGATTATAGGAGTTGAGAGGTAAAATGCCTTTAAATGCCAATAAGAACCTGTGAACATTTGATATTGAAATTAAAAGACTTCTCATTTTGTTTTTGTTTACAGAGTACTTATCAGGTATATAATAAAACAAATAGTGACTGCCACATTTTCGGGAAATAGGCCTAGTGTAAAAATTTTCCTCTCGGGAATATCCTGTCCACTGACTTGTTCCCTCGGCCTGCAGCCTCGGGAACATGTCAGTGGACAGGATATTTTCCTTGAGGAAAATATTTTGCACTATTTCCCTCAATGGCAGTCACTATTTGTACAATATTATACATTAATCAATGGGTTTTCGGAAAAGACCGACCCCACCGACCACCGACCGGTCGGTGTTTTCCACTGGTAGCCTCAAAACAGGGTTTGAAGAAAATGTGTAAAAGACCTACCATATCATGTAAAAGACCGAACATATTTGTAGCCCAAGGAGGATTGGCTCCCAGAATCGAAGTCGATATTTTCCAACAATGAAAACGCCGAAATGTCGTTATTTTCTGAAATTATAACCGATTATAAATTCAAAATAAACAGTTCAAAATATTCGAAACAATATCTCGATCATTTCTTGTGAGTTTTGGAATTTTTCGTTAGGAAATAAGACCAAAATTCACAATTCAAATGTTGAAGTGAACAAAATGGCGGTCGTTGGAATTCAAATTTTGTAGCACGACATGCCCATATATGGGACAGAATATCGATGTTGCACTCTGGGAGCCAATCCTCCTTGTTTGTAGCCTTAGAATATTAATAATTTGATTTTGAATGTCAATCGTTGGACTAGGCAACGTTTTTTACCGATTTTGTACCTTGCAACGAATGGCAAGCAAACAAATTGGTCATGACCGTCTCCTCTCGATTAATTGCCCTGCCTTAGGTCCTAACCTATCATTAACCAACCTATCGTTTCTACGGGAATCTATCCTAATTTTTACTGAAATTTAACAATTTCGAAACAAAAATGATTTGTTATCGTCATAGCCTACTGAATACTGAACACGATATAATGTTACATGCGTTCTCTTATCGGGATTAAAAGTGACTTACCATTTCAGTACACCATTAGAAAGCTTTTTTTGTCATATCAAATGTAGTTTTTACCAGTTGACGTTTAACAACTGAGAAATCAAACATAACGTAACGACGTCAACATCGACGATGTGTGTGTGTTTTTGTTATTGCGTTTCATATGAATGAAGAATGAACTAAATGCAATGTTACGTGCGTTTTTTTCCAAAGTGACTAACTCTTCTAACAACTGAAACATCACTTAAAAATATGACATTACACACCACGACGACGTAACGTTTTCATCGTGATCGTTTTTAAATCACGATCTAGTAAAGGTACTATAGTCATTGGATTCCCAGTTTTAGTTTTAGTTCTAATTTTGCATTTTTTCATCTATATGTAAAAGACCGTCAGCCGACCACCGACCACATGTACCCAACTGTGGAGAGTGACTGGTATTCAAATATAAATCAACTATTTTAACTGAGCCATGCAAGTATTGGATGATTGGAGGCAGTTTTGATCAAATTTGCAAAGGGTTCATTTTATTCTCACCTGTCTCAACAAAACAGGAATATCCCAGAATTCATACAGTCATACTTCTCTTATGTAAACTATATCATTGATTGGCCAAGGGTTCATCTATAATCCTGGGAAATGACCTCTTCTGGACTAAAAGCGTGGGAACATCTGATATGACCAGTTCCCATGACAGTGTGTCACCTGTCATTTCTCTGGAATGATGTACACTTTCCTCCAAAAGATTGAAAACAATTGTAGTACAGTTAAACCTGTATATCTGAACATTTGGCTAATCCGAACACCTCCCAATTTGAACATTTTTTGGTCCCGTTTTTCCTCCCATTGACTCAAATGTTAAAAAAACTTGAAATATGAACACCTCCCAATTTGGACAGTGAACAGTCATGTTTGAAAAATTAACCTATCTAATCTGAACACATAAAATATCACATGTTCCATACATTCCATACATGGCTGGGAATTGGTGTTCGCTTAAACACAGGTGTTCAATAGAGTATACTCATATGTTCGCTGGGCACAGTATTTCACTAAAGAGATGTTCATTATGACAGTTTTACTGTACTGGGAATTGGTGTTCACTGTACACAGGTGTTCAATAGAGTAGACGCATGTGTTCACTGGGCACAGATCTTCACTAAAGAGGTGTTCATTAGGATATTTTTACTGTACTGAAATCACTGGCGGGGACGGAATCGGTGTTTCACTATACACAGGTGTTCAATAGAGTAGAGGCATGTCACTGGGCACAGATCTTCACTAAAGAGGTGTTCACTATGACAGTTTTACTGTACTGAAATCAATCACTGGGAATTCACTATATACAAAATTGAAATGTGTGTATCATGCCACCCCTGCAAAATAATTGACTCGCCCACTTGGTCTCTTGGATCCACTTGCAAAATATATATAACCTAGATTAACTCACGTTAAATGGTGGCCATTTTGAAAATGGCCGCCTTCATAGCCAAAATGTCATAATAGAACAATGTGCCATGCTAACAAGTAGTCACATATCAAATATGAACAAAATCGCTCCACTACTTTTCAAGTACAGCAAAAATTGTAAAATAGCGTGTAAAAGCATGTTGGCCATTTTCAAAATGGCCGCCTTCTTGCCAAAATATCATAAGGCAAAACTGCCCTAATTCACGTCACCATACTAGTCAATGGGCAAAAGGGCAAACGCCTGACTTTTTATCTCGAGTTATGGATTTATGTGGCCTCACTGGCCTATCTGAGGTTCTAAAGCTATGTCTAAGCTACATCTTGACAAAAAACTCAATAGGGGCCAAACATCTACTTTTTGAAATAATTGGTCAATTGTGACACTACCCCCTCTCTCTGCCGACACAAATTGAAATTCACAAAAATGAAGGCAAAATTAATGCGCCACTTGACTCGAAATTTTCCTTCAGATAACCCAAATAAACGCATTTTCAGAAGAAATGGCATGTTGTCATTGCAAAAAGATGACAACTGTGCCTACATACTAGCTTACTGACTCGTCATGATCACAATTGTGTTGGGACTACATTTACTTTTTTCTATTCAGCGGAAGTGACGTATTAGGGCATTTTGGCCAAAACAGTGTGCCATGCTAATAAGTAGTCACATATTAAATATGAACAAAATCGCTCCACTACTTTTCAAGTTATAGCAAAAATTGTAAAATAGCGTGTAAAAGCATGGTACATGGTGGCCATTTTCAAAATGGCCGCCTTCTAGCCAAAATGTCATTAAACAGTGTGCCATGCCAATAATTAGTCTCATATCAAATATGAACAAAATCGCTCCACTACTTTTCAAGTTATAGCAAAAATTGTAAAATCGTGTGTAAAAGCCGCCATTTTTCAAGATGGCTGCCATGTGTTTCTTAAATATCTACATGTCTAGCTTAATTAATGTGCTATATAACTTTTTTACTTTTAAAACTCATTGCTTTTACAGTTTTATATACTGTACCTAAATGACTGTAAAATCGTCACTAAAATGGCCGCCATTTTGAAACGAGCGGCCATTTTGAAAATCGGCTATCGAGCAGAACTTCTACTCCCATAGGGTATATGTGTCTACATGCATGAACTACGAAAAAAGCACTTGGTGAAAAATGTGTATACCCTCTGGAAGCCCCATCATGCATTTTCTTGGTATTGTATTTTCTAAACTACCCAAAACGGCCCTTAAAATGTTTAAATTAAATCACCATACTATGCCTGGGCGCATTTGACGCGTGTTATTTCTCACATGAATCGTTTGGCACTAGAATCAATTCAGGCAAAGTCAACATAGTTCTAAAACTTAGGCTAAAGGGTAGCTCTATCTCCATCTTTTAACCCTCCTAGCGAATACAATTGTACCGCGTCGCCGTCGATCGATCATCATCATCGTCACCACATGTAGATCCATTAGACCCATTAGGGTAGCAACTAATATTGAAACGCCCGGGTTGAAACGACTCTATGGAATAAAGATGTCACTAGACTGTACATAGAAGCTGAACTGTCCGCTAAGCTCACAAGTAGAGTATTTATAGGGAGTATTAGTATGGATTCCAGGTAGTAAGAAATGAGCTTTTAAACAGGACATCACAGTGCGACATTGACTACTTTTTTGGCTCTTCAAGTCCATTAATACTTTTAAGTTTAAGTTTAAAATATTTTATTTCTGTGTCACATGTTTAAAAACTACATTTCAATAAATAATTTTTTTAAAAACCACCAGCCGGCACCGGCTTAGGAGACACGAGTAATAGAGAGATTTCGCACATAAGTGAAAGTACAACTTATACGTATACGTATAGTTTAAAGGGTCATGTCGAACTATTATATTTACTAAAATCAATTTTAAATTGTACTTAATGGAACATAACTATTCCCGTTATTGAAAAGCTTCATCAACTAGAGACTGTGAATGCACTGTCATCTGCACGTGTAGATTATGCACATTATGATTAAATGCTCATGTCCTTGTAGTTGAAGTGTATTATAAACACGATCCTTTAAAGTGAGTCATGATTCTTTAAAGTGAGTCATTAATTACATAAACAAGTTGATTATTTCAATGTTTTCATGATCAGTATAAGTTCAATGAACTTACAAAACGGTATATTTACATAGATGTATAAGTATACGTTATAAGTTGTACTTTCACTAGGTGCGAAATCTCTCTATTGACTAGAGTAAGTTGACTTAGAGCACTCTTAAATAGAGTAGTAATCAAGTGCTGCCATCTTTAGATGCTTTGACAAATATTTTTCTATTAATGGCCATTGTCACAATAAATGAATATGCATGCAAACATAAATAAACTGTATTAATACAATAAATTTTGCAGTCAAGTGCTGGAAAATGACTATAACAGATTGGGGACACACACTTGCTGTTCCGTTATATCATTAATTCTAAAACGTATCACTTTTAACCAAGTCTGGACTTCACAAATGTAACTCCTATAATCTGCCATAGTCAAATTGCCTTTTTGCCCCCGTTGAAAAAAGTACTTAATCATTATACAAGTATTACAATGCCACACATAACTTGGAAATGATTTATGAATACTTCTTGGAGCACTATTACTGACTATTATTTCCTGAAGCTGCAAAACTAAAAAACAAAACAAAATATGCTTTTCATTTCGATAAATTATATTTTCTTCCAAACCAATCAACATATCTCTCTAGAGATTTCAGGATACACTGATCCACCCTACTGGTGACATATTATGTAGAAATCAGTACTATGGCAAATATCTAATTGATTTTATAGAATGATAATCTAATACCCCCTCAAACATTATTCTATGGGGGGGGGGGGGTAAAAAGGCTCAGAATCCTTCGTCCACAAACTAATACGACCCAGACATATGTGAATTGATGCTGAATAAAGTTATCTTTCAGAAAAATGATGTCTAACAAGTGGCCCTCTGACTACCCAAAATGCTTAGTGTAGACTGGCCTATTATATGCACTTTTCAACAACTTGCTCGGTTCTGAAAGCCACCCGAGGGTGTTTCTAATTTCAAGTTCACGCTAAAGATGAATATGATCAATGCCAGTGCGATAAATGTCAAGATGGCAGTGAACTTTTCAAGAATAAGGACATTATTGAATATGTCCCTATAACCACAAGTGTTACACACACAATAAAAGAACCAAGGCCCTTGGCGATAAGGACCAGAGGTCTGGTTCGTGTCTATGTAGATAGAAAGTATTAAAAATCCAGTAAATGTTACGTTTATCACACTTATCTGATGGTGGTACAGGGGCTGATCCAGGAACCAACAAGGGGGACATATTTGAATTATGAAAGAAATTCAGCCTTAATGGGCCTATTATGCCCAAAAAGGCCCATTATTCGAATTTTTTTCTGGGCCCCTGCCAGTGCCAGTGTGGAACACCAAAAATTGAAAGTCGATCACAGAGCGACCCTTGGTCAAACATTAATTTATCATAATTTTATCAAGAATTTGAATACAAAAACTTCTTACTCCAGAGCATATTGTAGTGATATTGCAGTATTACATAGATTATTATTTGAAACACTGTTACATTAACAGGGGCGTAGCCAGCTTTCAGTCAGGGAGAGGGGGTGCGATCGCCAAATACGTTTGGGTTTTCAGCCCGGGGTTTTCAGTCACTGTGATATAAACAAGCCAAAAATAAAGACTTATTTTTAACTTTACAAAAATTGATACAACTTCCTTCAAAATTGAGCTAGAAGCTTCAAATAAAAAGCATTTTAAAGCGCTTTTCTTCTTCTATCTCAAGGTTCTATTTTTATTGGTGATGGGGGGGGGGGGGTTGCACTCCCCTGGCTACGCCTTGCATTAATGTACACCGGTTTAAAAGTACTGTACCACTTTCCAATATATTTAATTTCGCTTGGGTCCATCGGTCGGTTCCCAAGCTCAATCACTTCGTTAAGGACAGGTCCGAAGCTTGATGAAGCAAGATGCTTGGTACCCTGCGTGCAGAGTCTAGTTAAACTAAGACGAAGCTCTCTTTTAAGAACTGTGACCTAACTCGGCTGATTAGGATATAAAGCAGTTATTCACCAGGAGAGATTTGATATGGGGAATATCCGAGGGAACGCAGTGACCGAGGGAAATATCGATATCATCCGAGGGATATTACCCATATCACCCTGACAGGTGAATAACGACCTTATACCATGATCAGGTACCCTTTGCATTCGTTTGACTTCACTTCTTAAAAGAGAGCTTCGTCTGTAGTTTAACTAGACTCTGCACGCAGGGTAATGATCAGGAGGAAATCTACCCAAAATCAGCTGTTGAATGAGAGAAAAAAGGATTGAATCTTGGAAATATTTACGTTAAATATTATCCCACTTCAAAGTTCATTGACAATTTAAGGGCAAGAAAAACATTATACTTAAGAAGATTATTAAATCAAAAAATGAAAAAGGTGAGTAAATTTCCTATCCTATCCTATCCTACGGCTTCGGGAATAGTACATTATAGAGGATATTCCCTCGGGGAAATAATTTACACTATTGCCCTCAATTGCAGTCACTATTTGTATAATGTTACACCGGGTCTACATTATACACATCATTCTAGTGAGTACCTGAGCGTTGGCATACAGTTCTAGTGTTATCAAATTGATGGTCGAAATATTCCGCCTTCATCCTGGGCGCATGAGATAAAGGTCTTAATTATCATTACGTATTCGGAAAAAATGAATTGTTGCATCTTAGTCACTAAGCACACTTTTTGATCAGCTTGCACAAGGGATTGCAATTAAAACACTATAACAGATTGTGAATCGTGATCTATGCATTTGAGTAAAGTGATCTCCGAGTAGGAACCAAGAGCGCTGACATAAGACCCACGTTCACTGGACCATCTAATTGTCAATTAACGCTTCAACTTGTGCGGATTATGAATGATGGATGGGTCTAAGTCAAACAATGGAAAGGTAAAAATCAATGTATAGTTTCCTAATCCAATCATTGGTATTCATCCTGAGAATGTTTAATCAATTTTTAGTTACTGTCAAAGAGAAAGAATTTAACGCAGGGATTATATTCCCGAGATTCGTTTCTAATTGGTTGTAATCATAGTTGGAAGTATTATATATTCATTAATTGAAGAGAACGAGAGCTTGCCTTCAATAAAGACACCACGGAGCTAGATTAACGAAATCGCCACGCAAGGATTGTCAATATTAGACAGACATTTTGTTTAATCCAATTAAACAGGCAGCTAATTTACTGAATAGACAAGCGCGAAAAGCGTCGGAAGTGTGTGAACAGGGTGTGATGATATCTTAAAATAAAAACATCTTGACGTCAGTCATTGAAAGCAGGCGAGCCAAGTGAGAAGGAAAATCTCTTTTAATTTGGACATCGTTAGTTGAAAGAAATCTGGGAATAGGCATTACACCAGACAGTCACAATGATGACTAACTTGTAGCATAACAACATTTTTGAACATTTGGAAAAGGAAAGTATATTTCCTAATAAGTGCGAATAAGGAGATATTCAAAACTATTTGCCAGTTGGACATTGTGCAATGATTATGTCAAGCCTCTATGTATTTGGACTCTCGATTTTTACCCTGTTGTGGATGCAGTGTCCTAATGTACAATGCCGGGAAATGTGGGTCGGGAAACGACCATCACCTATCGTTTGGATATCTAAACGTTCCCCGGAAATGTGGGTAGGAAAACGACAACCGGCCGATATGTGGGTAGGCAAAAGAGAGGACCAGTTACTTCTCGGCGAAAAAAGAGCTCCAGAAATGTGGGTCGGAAAACGAGCTCCCGATATGTGGGTAGGAAAACGTTCTGATGATGATATTTGGTCAGGAGTATTACGCACCAAAAGAGACGTAAGCTCAAATGACAAGTTTATAAAAAGTAAAGAATCTCATAAAAGAGCACCAGAAATGTGGGTCGGTAAAAGAGCGCCAGAAATGTGGGTCGGAAAAAGAGCGCCAGAAATGTGGGTCGGCAAAAGAGCTCCTGAAATGTGGGTCGGCAAAAGAGCGCCAGAAATGTGGGTCGGCAAAAGAGCGCCAGAAATGTGGGTCGGCAAAAGGGCGCCTGAAATGTGGGTCGGCAAAAGAGCGCCTGAAATGTGGGTCGGCAAAAGAAAGACCGAAAACATTCGAACAGAATTAAAGGAACTATCGTCTGAGAGTGGACTGAAAAGAGCGGCTGATTTTTGGGTTGGAAAGCGAACAAAAAATTCTGGACTATTTGAGAAAAATAATAAACGTGCTCCTGCCGATTTTTGGGTGGGTAAGAAAAGCACAACCAGTTTAAAAGATGAACTTGTTGAAAAACGCCAAGACTTTTGGGTAGGTAAACGATCATTGTCAACACATGTGGACAATTCATTGGATAATGGTGCTCACTCAGAATCAGATGACATTCTTAACCAGTCCCGACTTAACGAAAACATTTAAAGACCCTTTGATCATCTCACGGCAACAGTTCTAACCTCAAATCAAATTTCGGAACGTTATGAAAACTTCAGCTGATACTAATAGAATTTTGCATATGTTGTTTACTCTACTTTAGATTACAGGCATGCTGTAATGTTTAACTCAAGTTGTAAACAACGACATGTACACTAAATAGCAATACAGAAACGGTCGTTTTAATAAATGTTACCTTAATATTGTGTTGATCGATAACCAACATGATCTCGCTTGAATGAAACAATACAATAGCCTCAGTCACATTTGCTCTACGGTGACCGTATGGCGGCTGTAGCTTCACAAATCGATATATAGAAAATCTACATCTTAATGCTTATCCCTATATTTTCTCTCGATTTGGAGAAGCTACGCTACGGTCAAATGTGACTCAGCACTAGTCCCTGGGGGGGGAGCAATCAAGAATTTTGCATTATCTATTTTTTCAATTTTATCATTCAAAACGCCGCAGACGTCTTGAATTACGGAATATTTCTCATTTTAACTCTTTACCACATTAACAGTTACACAAAGACTTCTTGTTATAAATTAATCGGACAGTCTAAGTACAATAAATCAGTTTTTGGGGTTTTAGTAAAAAAGAAATTCCGCGAAATTGTCATTCTCCCAAAAAGACGTTCCACCGTGTGTTTATTCATGTTCATACGTTTCAACAAATTCTTGACAATATCCCGTTGTAGTACTTTAGCATGACGACGAGCAACATTTTTGTAAGCTAACTATCATTAAAGAAATAGTGAGTTAAGGTCAGGTTGGCTTGATAGATATGTACAATAAACGCACATCTAGATGCTACAATTGTGTCAAGATTTTGGGCATTATATGTTGCCATGGTAACTAATTATGATTTACGACTCAAGGAGGATTGGCTCCCAGAGTGCACCACCGATATTCTGTCCCATATATGGGTATGTCGTAATACAAAATTCGAATTCAAACAGCCGCCATTTTGTTCACTTCAACATTTAAATCGTGAATTTTGGTCTTATTTCCAAACGAAAAATTCCAAAACTCACAAGAAACGATCGAGATATTGGTTCGAATCTGTTGAACTGTTTATTTTGAATTTATAGTCGGTTTTAATTTCAGAAAATAACGACATTTCGACGTTTTCATTGTTGGAAAATATCGAGTTTCGATCCTGGGAGCCAATCCTCCTTGTTTACGACTTGAAATACTTGTTACATTTGATAACCTGCTAATGCCTGGGTCACATTTGCTGCGATTCATCGGCCGTCGCCCGGCCGATTGAGTAATTTGTTCAAAATTGAATACATTTCTGAACAAAATACTCAATCGGCCGGGCGCCGTCGTGAAAATCGGAGCAAATGTGACCAAGACGCTTAAGTCATGATCGGATTGACTTAAAATCTATATAGTGATCACATTTAGAGTTGTTGAAGAGATCGTCACTTTTGGCAAAAAATTGATAGGGACTTAGGAATAATTTCACACTCTAATTGTGAAGACTAATAAATAATGCATGCAACCAATAGGTGACATGTCATGTAAATCCCTTAATAGATTTCATTAAGGAATCCAAAATCCTACATCAAAACAATTGAAGTAATAAAGTCATAGCGAGACAGACACATTTATGTTGTTATCCGTTTCTGGCTAGTTTTCTTATTTTGAAGTTTATACTAATAGGATATCCTATGATTTTGAGGAATATCATTTTTATATACGAGGTGCACGAGTGAACGAAGCGAACGAGTGCATATATCAATTTCACCGAGTAGATTAAAATGATATTCTGAAAAAATATAGGATGTTCTTATTATCCTACACTCTTACTAGTAGTGTACTAAATGTATAATATCATTGGAAAATAAATTTCATCTCAAATTTGGCGGGAAATTAACAAGCGGAGTATATCATTACAGTATCTTCCGCTTATTGGTTTCCCGGAGTATATCGTGGCTATATCCCCCGGTTATTCATTTTGCCAACAGAAATCAAATCAAATTTATTTTTCAATGTCATTACAGTGTAGGATAAATATTATTTCAAAAAGGTACATATTTATGATTTGCATGGTCACAGATTTTAATAGAATAGATAGGTGGTGGAAAGGATGACAATATACATTCACACACCTTTCTTTAAAAACTTACATGAATTGACTCTGTAGACGTATGCATGGCTTCTTCATAGGTTAATGTGCCATAAACGTCCATTCTTGACGAGCTTTGGCTCGATAAAGAAACAGTATCTAGATATATTAAAAATGAGCTTGAACAGGTACGGATCATACGAATATGTTTTTTTTCAAATGCCAACATATTTCTGTCAATATCTGTTACCATGGCAACAATTAAGTGTTTATTGTCAACATGTATACATGCAACGACTTTTAACATATTTTTGACAATTTCACTTACAATGGCATGAATATACATGTAATATGTATGTAACTATGGAAACAGATTATTTGTCTAAAATTTAACTGCAACTAGGTGGTGTCATTTGGTCATGTTAATGCCTTGTTGTGACCATCATGATAAACCATGACATCTCTCATTTCTTCTCAGCCCTGAAACAGGTGAAACAGAAAGATGCTTTGAGTATCAGAATGTGTTGTGACGCATTTACATCTTTTAAATGACCAAAACTGACAAAGGTTTGATAATACACACCTTCAAATTAAAGAAACTATTCTTTTCATTCCACTTTAGAGAATAAATGGTTAAAAAAGTTCTTTGTAATGACAACTTTTTACTGAAGAATCATGGATACTTATATATATGCTATAGCAACCGACCAGTGATGATCTTTCACAGTTGGCTTTTTACAATATTGGTAGAAATATGTATACACGCAGAACAATTAAAATATTTGCTGGGCAACGATTTCTTTGTTCTATATCGATCAAACATCATTTCTTATTTGAGCAAAGATGTAAAGGAATATAAGAATAGGACTCCATCATGCTTCATAGCTATGTTGTATTATTATAGGCGGGACATCAACTGCATATTAGGCTATCACATCTTGTGTTCTAAAAATGTGGAAATGAAAAAAGAAAGACCCATCAAAATCAAATTCAAATTTCAACTCCCTCTTGTTTATGTGCGACAGTAGAAACTATAGAGACACTAAAATCCATCAGATCTAATAGGAAAAGCAAAGGAGTTATATGTTGCATATAATGAATTTGCACTTCTGAAGGAAGCTAAAGAAACTTTTAGCTTGGCTTACCATTTTCCGGGCGACTTGAATATAAAATTGCACTTTTAAGTCAATCGATTACTTAGTATTTATATAAATCGAATTTCCATCACATTCAAGGATTTTATGATTTCTCATTCTCATTTGCATACGCCGACAATATCAGAATACAGGTTGCCCAGTAATAATTCAAGTTCAGGATAAATAAAAAATCCCGACTTGGGCAAGGCTAGTTGCCCAGTATTGATTGATAATAACAATGTTGAAGGTGGCTTTTCTCAATTTTGTCCAAACGCTTCATTAGTGCACCAGAACACTTTTGACTATTCGAACCGATTGATCATCTCCAGATTTTAATTTGTATCATTATCTTACATTGCTGTTGTCATGCAATATGTTATTCCAAATAAATTATGGTTTTTATGTCACTTACAGAAGTGTATATATTGTTATAATCTCCAACTTTCTGTAGACTGTGTTCGGCGCTTGGGTGGTGTTCGTTCGGCGTTCAGTGTTGGCTTCTGTAACAAATGGCAGGTAGTGACATTTTGCATATTAATGCCTTGTTGTTTAAAGTAATCAGCCACAATGTATCAAGTCTTGGGTTTAATTCTTTTCACACATTGCAAATATTTTCTACAAAATCAACTAAAAACAGGAAATCACTAAAATAATATATTTTCAAATGAATCGTGAATTTCATAAAGTCATTACTTATTTTTCAAAATCAGAACTGTGCCAGTCTTGTTTTACATATTCAGGGGTGGTAAACGCGTGGTTCGAAAAGCAAGTAGGTGTAGTTTTATTTGATAGGCTGTGAGTAATCTTTCCTCATCCGCTAATGGCCGCCAATACGCTCATCACATCCCCAGTACAACGGGGAAATATTCTATTGTTATAAACTGACAGCGACCCATCTAGTTGTTCTAAAATGTGGGGTTGACCAAAGAAATATTGTGATTTTGAACAAAGACTGCGTGATTATCCCACATTATCAAACACTATAGCTTTGTGTGTCAATTTGTGACAATTAAATGTTTCCCCGATGGCTTTGGGGAATGTGATGTGCCCATGAAACGTTGCTCAAGTCTAAACAATGGAAATTGTTCCGGACGTGTTTCTTCAAACGATCGAGACGTGTTTTGTAAGAACATAAGAGCAAAAAGGGAAGAATATTCTATATTTTACAAACGAACATTACTTGACTTCTACCTAAGATGTTCTTCTTCATACCCACGTATCTATTTTGGCGACCATTCAATCATACTTCATAGTACTCGCAATTATATACCAAAAATGCCAGAAATATGTACTAAAGGAAGTAATGCGCTTGCCATGAAAAAATGAATTCATCTGATTTTTCAAAATGAGTATACTGCTTTTATTATTACATTTATATGCACAATAGTATATTGTTGACCTATATTCAGCACTGTATTGATGTATTGACCACTTATTAGGCTCATAATTCAATCATGAAGTGTAGAGGTGCAGATTCCAAACCAGGAAGTATTTTTGTGTCTATCAAAATCCATTTGCATCCTAGGCATCCCTCCATCTTATTCAAATATGATACTAAATAATGAAATATGATATTATAATCTTTGGTTTTGCAAGGGTTTATGATATTTGATAAGTGTAAAATATGTTTTTGGAGCATTTTTCTACAGCCATTTTGTAGGGAAAAAATGATGAAAAATGTACAATCTTTTAATTTAAAGTATGACCTGAATCGATTGCAAACTTCATATTTGCACATTTGATGAGATGAACCATTTGTGTCATATTGTGAAATCATTAAGTTTGCAATCGATTCAGGTCATAGTGTATTTTTGGTATTTCTGTGATAATCAATGGAAACCAATGGCCTCTATTGGGATCTGCTGATATCCTCATGTTAAGTCAATGGTGCACAGCCCCATGTAAGTCAATACAACCTTACTGAACGAAATGATCCCTATCTCAGCTTATGTGTGCCCGAACACTTTAATATTTTCCAATGATTTAAAATAACATGACACTCGTTAGATATTAAAAATAGCTTTGGCTAGAGGTCGCATCTCGTTTATTAATTAATAAGGCCAGGACCCATTGAATTACATCAGATAATTTTCCAGTAGTGTAAATTTACGCATCATTTATGAACAACGGTAATAAAGTATGCCTACAGATGCATGTCTGAGTTGATTTGGATTACTAGTACATAAAATCGTAAAGACTGAGACTTAATGATATTTTGAAAAAACTTTCGATTGATTGAATGCATTAATTTTCACCATTAAAACCTCTATGTGAGGAGCCTCGAAATGTGGCCTGAAAAGGTATGAACTAATGCATGGAACCTATCGAACGTTGAACATGTTTAACCTGCAATGACGTTTAAGAAGGTGTTCACTGTACAGATGACGTAGCCAGAATGATTTCGTCTCTCCTAAACACTACACACACACTACCCTACCACGTGACCACGTTTAAAAGGGAAACAGGGTACAGCTTAGTTGCAAATGGAGGACGTGGGTTTAATTCCATATTTCTGAACGTAAAATACATTTTACATATATTTCTAGTGTTCTACCAGACATAGAATTGATTCATCAAGGAGTGTGTAGAATATTGTTGGCAAAAAACCACTATAGGCAAAGATAGATAATAGTGGGCGCAGTGAAGCAAAACCAAATGCAATACACGATACATTTCAGTAAATCTATCAACGTACAGGGAGCATGTAAGTGTCCCTTCGAAAATGTTACATTGATATGTAACAAAAAAACCAGTTAACTGTTGTTTAAACTGCGTGTCATCGTGTTATACGTGGATACGTTTTCTAGTATGTTAGTCAACTGTATTTTTGTGAATTTGAACAAAACATTTTGAATAGTCGGGTTTCTAGGACGGTAGTGAATTAGACCATTCAAGGGGTTCTATAGAAAGATTCTTCATATGTAGTTCAGGCAATTTCAATTATTCTGAGTAGCAAATAGTCATTAATACTGATAGCGGATAGTCATTTATCATTAACGTGTTGATATTTAATTTCGTTATTTTATTTTTCAATTTGATACCCTAGTAACACGTATAATCTAGCGTTCTTGTTAATTTAATGACTAAAATGCATACGACTTGAAAGCCCGTGTCTAAATCTACAAAATAATGTTTACTTTATTTGGATTAAATAACAATTGATGACACCTCAAAGCATCAACAGGCGGCCTTTTTAGCATTACTTTCACTGTTTGCAACGTAAATGTACATGAGGTCGGGACATAGTATGTCTGTATAATCAGCTTACTTTCTCGCTCCCTGTACTATTGAACAATTTACATTCCTTGTACCCTGTATTGATCAACTTTTGCAGCTGTGTACCGTGTACTATGACATATCAAATATTTTAAAATTTAAAACGATATTATTTACATTATTTCTTCAACTATCATATAACTTGGAACATGGACTTCACTATTGCACCACTGAAGTGTAGCGAATAGCAATATTGACTCACTCCGAGCACCAAACGTATTAACCTTTTGACTAAGCAGTCGATATACTCAAAAGCGACATGTTTGAAAGCCAAAAGATTCGCGCATGCGCGATCGAGGTAGGGTAGTGTGACACACCTATTCACTCACTCATATTCTACTCGCATTCGAAAATAGCGTTCGATTTTCGTAACGCTTAAAGCTAAACTCTGTAGTAATAATTTATATTTATAATTTATAATTTATATTCTAATTCGTTACACTCAAACGAATATAAATAAAACTTAAACAGACTATCCATTCAACAACGTGGAATAATATTCTCTACTCTAAAGATCGTGTTTATATATTTAACAAGGCTATAGCATAAGGTTCGTGCAAATAACGCGTTTGCGGATACCTGAAGTTAGGATATACAGGGTGTCCCGAAAGTATGGGGGCCCCCCTAGGCAGACATATTCCAGTGTCCTCATAGTATGTGTCATATATCATTTTAAAGCTTATCCAAAGTTACATTGATTTGCCAAGTATCATGGTTTAACTCCCAAATGGTAAAAAGTTACAGTCATTTTAAAAGTTAGTGTTTTGTCAAAATAAAGTTCAATTTTACACCACATTACTAGTCAATGAGTCTCCCCTTGGCCATGTTAACACCCGCAATTATTTTCAGATATGACCTTAAAAGCCCTTCAAATAGCGGTGTGGAATTTTATAACCTTCTTAAAACCTGTTAAGGCACTTTAGAAGAGTTTCCTTAGAGTTTCTACACTCACCGTTCTCTTTTTCCAACTCAATATCCATTCGACCCGATAAAGATTGCTGCTGCTTTAGATGGTCCAGGAGGACACATTGACGAGTGATTTGGTGTAAAATTGAACTTAATTTTGACCAAACACTAAATTTTGAAATGCCTGTAATTTTTTCACATTTGAGAGTTGAACCATGATACTTGGTGAATCAATGTAACTTTGGATAAGCTTTAAAATGATATATGACACATACTATGACGACACTGGTACATGTCTGCCTAGGGGGGGGGGGGGGGGCATACTTTCGGGACACCCTGTATAGTATGGTAAGCAATATAAATTACTTACATTTACATAAAGTCAAGTGACAGCAATTTTATAACCAAAGGAGGAGGGAAAGTATCGCAACAGATTTTGGACAGTCATATGTTGGATTTTGGCTAATTTCCGAGGATTTAAACAGGCGCATGCATATCTCAGACCAATGCATTGCCTCCAGGAAAAGCACTCCTAGAGATTATAAAATAATTTCGACTTTAAGACAGGAAAGATGCAAACAACCCACCCACATGTTTTCCTGATTTTCAACCCCTTCACCCCTGTTTTTTAATTCTTCTTGCATCAATATGTTGTGTTTTGACACACAGTAAATCCCTTTAAAGGAATAAGTGATTCCTTTGGGGGGGTTTAAAGATATCCATTATGGGTGACCCAAATTAGCTGAAAGTAATGGATCGCAGGAGTTTTCTCCATGGGAAAATACAATTGGAAATATTGTTTTCCACTTTATCTAAAAGGAATCACTTATTCCTTTAAATGACTGTCCGAAATCTGTTGCGATACTTTCCCTCCTCCTTTATAAACTTACCTCTCAAGTTTTCCAAAAAACACGACTAAATCGTATGAAAAAACACGTCCGGGACAATCTTTACTGTTAACACTTGGTCGCCGTGAGTATGATATTCACAAGAAAGAAAATACCTGTGGGACAGGCTATGCCACATTGTTCTCTTGCTAGCCCATTGTCTTCGCACCCATTGTCAACTTCTATGTTTAGATTTAAGAAATAGATGAACAACTCAACTTTCACACACTCAGTGATACCCATTTCATTAATTTGCCATTGGGGTATTGTTCCAAGAATCTATTGAATTTGATGTGGTTTAATACCATAAAATAAAACGGATGTCTAGTTATCCCACCGAACGAAGTTTGAGAGAGATATAGAGAAGCCGCCCCTCCGTCCGTTCGTTTGTCTGTCTGTCCGGGCGATAACTCAAAGACCGGTTGACGGATTCTGTTCAAATTTTACATGCTGATTCCTTGGGACAAAGGAGTTTTGCTCAGAAAGATATTTTTAAGATGGCCGCTGATTTTCAAAATGGCTGCTAAAAAACCTAATCTTTGATAACTCAAATACCAGTAAATGGATTTGGTTATACTGCCTAGGAACACATAGCTTGAGATAAAGTTTTTACGATTGCAGCTGATTTTCAAAAGACCGCCATTTTTCGTTAAATAATGTAATCTTTGAAAACTCAAATACCAGTGGACAGATTTATATGCTGATGCCTTGCAACACACGAGTTCTGCTCGAGAGGGAATTTTCAAAGTGTCCGCCATATTTCGTAAACTAGTGTAGTCTTTGATAACTAAAATACTGATGGACGGATTTGGTTAAAATAGAATTTTTAAAGATTGCAGCTGATTTTTAAAATGGCCGCCATTTTTCGTAAAATAGAGTAATCATTGAAAACTCAAATACCAGTGGACGGATTTGATTCAAATCTTAAATGCTGATGCCTAGGGACAAATGAGCTTTGCTCGAGAAGACATTTCTAAGATGGACATTTAATTTCAAAATATCAGCCATTTTTGGTAAAAAACGTAATCTTTGATAACTCAAATACCAGTAGACAGATTTGATTTAAATTTTATGTGCTGATGCCTTGGAACACAAGAGCTCTGCATGAGAAGAACTTTTTAAGATTGCAGTTGACATTCAAAATGGTCGCCATTTTTCGTAAAATAGCCTAATCTTTGAAAGCTCAAATACCAGTGGACCGATTTTGTTCAAACTTTATATGATTATGCCTATCAACACAGGATTTCTGCCTGAGAAGGAATTCCGAGATGGCAGCTGAATTTCAAAATGGCTGCCACTTTTTCGTAAAATAACGTTATCTTTGATGACTCAAATACCACATAGGAGCTCTGCTCGAAAAGGAATTTTCAAGATGGCAGCTGATTCTAAAAATGGCCACCATTTTCGTAAAAGAAGGTAATCTTTGATAACCCAAATATATGTTGACGTATTTGGTTCAAATTTTATACACTGATGTCTCGAAGAAATTTTCAAGATGGCCATTATTTATCAAAATGGCGACCATTTGTCATTAAAAATGAAATCGTTGATAACCCAAATACCAGTTGACGGATTATGTTCAAACTTTATACGCTGATCCCTAGGGACATAGGAGCTTTACTAAGAGGAGGGAAAGCCCCAGAGTTTAAAGATGACAGACATAATTACCTCTCTTGCTTACCACCTTCGTTCGTTCAAATTTTCATCGGCTAGTTATCAAATATTACACTTCGATGGGATGTTTTAATTGACATAGGCATAATCCGCACACCTTTCCTTATCTTGATGTGAAATGAGAAGCTATGATATTGGTTAAAACGCCAGAAATGAACATAATATTATTCGAAGCGTATTCCGAAAATTTTGAAACCGCCATTGATGACGTCATTTGTTTGTTGACTTTTGACCAATCAGCGACGATGTCATCTCAATACAGATTTACATTATAAGCGTATGTCATCTTTGAACCCTGGTGTTTCTCCCCCTCTGGAGCTTTACTCAAGAAGTTTTCAAGATGGCAGCTGAATATAAAATGGCAGCCATTTTTCGTAAAAATAAATCTTTGTTAACTCAAATACCAGTGGACGGATTTGGTTCAAATTTTATATGCTGATACCTTGGGACAAAGGAGCTCTTCAAGAAGAAATTTTCAAGATGGCCGCTATTTTTCAAAACATGTTTTGTTTGGTGGGATTAGCTTCTCCTTGGAGTTGCTGTTTTCTAGTTTTAAAGGCGATGAAGAGGGAGCTACAGAATTGTTGGTAATATTAAGTTGAATAGACATGTAGTTACGCACCAAATTGTATAGAAATGCAAAAAATATAGACCGTCAATTAGCTTTTACAAAAAACTGAATGTGAGTAGACGACACTTTGAATTAGGGGTATCTACAATGTTGAAAGTGCACGTAATCCCAATACAATAGTGGTCTTTGATTGATCAGACGCCAGTTTAGCAGGATTAGTGAAATTTCTAAAGCCCCTTTGTCATATTGTTGAGTTTTTCATCTCGGCCGAGAGATACTTACCACTTCAGTGGCAACATGGGACTAAAAACCAATTTTACTCAATGGAAATTACCAACGTACTCGTAATTGTTGCTAAATGGCGATTGCTACGAAGATTAAGAACAAAACATGAAACAATATAAAACATAAAGTAGTAATTCTAGGATCTTCATTTAAATAAGTATTTGAAGAATCTTCACTCAGCGATTTCCTTTTCCTTTTAGCAAGCTATAGTGAAATTTGAAATGTTTGTAAGTACTTGGAATTACAAAATAAGCAATCAAAAGGAACATATTGAAACAGTATATGTAAAAATAGAAACATTTATACATGTCCTAACTTTTGTTTATTTTAGTTTGTTTTGTAGTTTAGCTATCATATCTATGGCCTCTTATATTTTGATGCTTCTCTGCCATGTTATTTTCGGAAAAATTAACATGGCTGAAACTCCCTAAATTACACAATTCCACAGCTTTTCTGCACATTATACATAACTATCTGAAATATACAAAAGTTAGGACTTGTACATATGTTTTTTATACACTCCCCTCCATAAGTTTGGCAACCTTTTTTCTCCATTGAACTACGTGTTAAAGCCTCTTTACGTTTGAATTTCTATTTACTTAACCGGCGATGAAATAACTTATGATATTGATGGAAACGTAACTTGACTTTATTTCCAATACCTCCAAATTTTCTCAATTTTTTTCTTCAATTACAATAGGTCGAAAATTGATGATAAATTTGATGAATTTTTGAAAATCGTCATTCTCATGTAATCCAATGGGAATGGAGGGATCGGGGCAAATCAAAAATCAGGATATCTTTTCAGTAAAAGATTCAGCAAAAAATATTTTTATATAGAAAATTGAATTGTCTAACTTTTTTGAACACTAAGTGTTTAGTTTATTTGATGAATATTAAAGTTACAGCGCTTCAAAATCATTTTTGAAAATTATTTTTCGCCTCCTGTGTTATTTCAATAGGAGAAGTTTTTTGAAAAACAATTTTGACTTTAAAGCCCTATAACTTTGTTGAACCTGAAGAAACATATCAATTTTTTGTTAAATAAAGTTAGCAAATTCAATTACCTGCCTAATTCGTATTTTTTGCAAGGACTCGGATGGATGGATATTCTGTCATATGACTTGCGGCAAACCTACCATTTCCCATTGGTTAACATGGGAATGTCGATTTTCAAAAATTCATCAAATTCATCATCAATTTTCGACCTATTGTAATTGAGGGAAAAAATTGAGAAAATTTGGAGGTATTGGAATTAAAGTCAAATTACGTTTCCATCAATAGTATAAGTATTTTCATCGCAAGTTAATTAAATAAAAATTCAAAGGTAAAGAGGCTTTAACACGTAGTTCAATGGGGGGAAAAGGTTGCCAAACTTATGGAGGGGAGTGTATACTGTTGCAATATAGTCATTTATTTGCTTATTTTTCAAATTCAAAGTACTTACAAACATTTAACATTTCACTGTACATTATATTTCTCTTTGTCTCGTCATGTGTCAAAAGTACAAGATTATCCTTATTATACAGGTCGTCCACAAAAAAGTATACCCAACTTCAAAGTCAGGATACTAGAATTCTGAGCAAAGGAGTTGGGTAAACAAGGCCATTTTAAGCCCCACCTGATTTTCAAGTTTTCTCTTTATTTTATTAATCTATGTGATATATGTGTTTCAAAAATGTATGAAAATTTAGGTCAAGGTCATATTCCCCAGGTCAAGGTCAAATGAAAAAATTCATTATTTTCTACCAAAATATACCTTTTTGGTTAAAATATCACAATTATCTGTAGGAATTTAGTCTCATAGAGGTTGGAATTACAATATATAGTAAATTGGCAATTTGCCAATAATGAGATATTTATATTAATATATTCCGCCCTTCCCACGCAACACTGAAAGAGAACAAAAGTACCTAAAATAATGAAAAAACTTTATTATTTTTAATTCATTTTAAATTCAGAATGTACATTTCATGATTTTCCTCTGCCAATATCATATTTTCCCTCAGGATAAAATTCATATTCCATCCCTCCCATTATATAACCTCTATGTATTCAATAGCAATATCACCCAATTCAATATCGCCCAAATATGACCCAGATAATGTCCTAATATCATAGCAACATCAACCAATTGTCAATCAAATGTCACTCTATATCAATCCAAAATAACCCAAGTATTGGCCTCATATTATTTAAGTAACAGTCCAATATCAACCCTCTTATTTACCAAATATCACCCAATTATTCTGATTGTAATAATATCACACTGTAAATCCAATATCAGCCAAATATGAGCCAAATAATGGACCCAATATGATAGCGATATCACCCCAATATCAATCCAATATCACCCAAATATCGGCCCAATGTGATAGCAATATCACCCAAATATCAAGCAAATATTTGCCCAATATCAATCCAATATCACCCAAATATAAGCCCAATATTATAGCAATATCACCCAAATATAAGCCCAATTCGATAGCAATTTCTGACAAATATCAATCCAATATTAACTTTATATCTGCCCTATTACCAACATATTGCCATTACATAAGCAATATCAAAAATATAAGTTCTGATATCAACCTAATATCCCAACAATCTCCTCCCAAATCAAGCTTATATTACCTCAATATCACTTCTATTATTAGTTGCAATAGTCTTGACTTGTGAAGCTAAATCTTCTGTAACCTTTCTCCGTTTTCTAGGAGAATTTACCTGCTTCCTACAAATGTAGCATGAATAGCATTTGGCCATTTTGAATAATCAACAAAAATGGCAGGCAAAATTTTCTATAAAGTTCTAAAATTCACATCGAGCATAATAAGTCTCCATCAAAATTATTCTTTGTATGCAACAATATAACATTTATGTAACTAAAGAAGCACTTATTAGAGTGGAGACTTGTTATGCTCCATGTGAAAACACTCAAAGGATTACTACCTCCAGTGAATAAAAATGTCACCCAGACTCAGCATGAAATGTCCTTTCAAAGCTTTACTTACCTCTTAACTGTACATATTGTTTAAATCAATTGTATGTATGGATCAAATAAATATATATTTACATAATCCTGGACAGATAAATCAAAAACATTCATTCATAGCTGAGTAAATTGGAATTCATCAAGAGGGTTGTAAAATATGTGAATTTTTTTCCTTCTGGCCCCCACCCTCTTTGAAGGTCTCCAGACACCGTAACAATTTTTTCTAATTTTTTTTAAAAATACTACCCAAAAACATAGACTTCAATCTATGCATTTCTGATGTTTTTTTCTCCTATTCTTAAAAAAAGTTTTTTCACACTTCAATTGGGGCACTCTCTGTTGCTAGTTTACCCAACTCCTTTTGAAAAATACGAAGGTAGCAGTAAAAGGCCTAGTTTGTCCTCCATCCAATGGTACCTAGATCATTGTATAACTGCCATGGATGACTGAGCAATCATGACTTTCATGAAAGGTGTTAAAATCAGTACTGTTAGCATTCAAGGAGGACAGTAGATGATTTTTTGTGTTCCAAACATTATAAATGGTCAAATTCAAACTTGTTTCATGTTCTTCATACTTTTGCATAATTTTCCATAACTTTTGGTTCGTACCTCCCTCTCGAGAAATTGGATCTGAAAAGCCTCTTGATCAGCAATGCAACTTCTACTTGATGATATGCAGCGTTGAAGTCAATTGTATCCCCATGTAAAGTCAATAACCCTTGTTGAAATCCTAATTTTCTCAGAAGAACTCGAGTTTATTGAGTCTAAACAAGTACATTCATGTGGGACATTATTGCTAGAATCCATTTCAATAATAAGAAAGGGGGTTCTATACACAATATGTGTGACTTGGTTTTTAGAACTTTTTGTTGGCTCTACTGCTCAGGGTGTCAGTCGATCCATTTTTGCAGGCCCATTTTAGAGGGGGTTAAGCTTTTTGCCAAACCTTTTTTCATAAGAGAGTTTCTCAGTCCCAAGTCCAGTTTACTATGGAAAGCCTATCCTCTAACTTAATGTAACAGAAAAAAAGAATACTAAGCCAAGCACACATCAATTGCCACACAGGAAAGTAACTTGGCATGGTGCTAATCTTACCACCTCTCATAATGGTCAAGGTTGCTCAGTCATACATTACAGTTACATAATGATCTTGGTACCATTTGATGTAGAATAAATCAGGACTTTTACTACTATCTTTGTAGTTTATCAAAACTGCTAAGGATTCTAGTAATTTGGATTTGAAGTTGGGTATACTTTTTTGTGGACGCCCTGTACAAGGGTTGTTCAAAAAGTTTTGCACAAATATATCTAATTATGAAATAAGCCAATCTTGTTCACATTTGGTAATTTCTTGCCCCGATCTTATTTCCTCACACTGTCAAGTTTTCATGTATTTATGATTATTACATAACATTTTATGGTTGCTATGGTAACCAAGGTGATGACGACATGGTCCATATCATTTTTAAAGAGAAAACAAGTAATATATAAAGCACAATACCACTAAACATGCCCAAATTTACTTACATAAACTATCAACTTAAATTTAAGCAATATCTAGTATTGTTCTCGTGGCAAAAATGAATCTTATATCAATACTTATTTTTATCTTATTTTCAAAGAATGACCGTAAACATACTCTTCAAACATCTTGAACAAATCACCTGATTTTATGACGTTATCAAAGTTCTCATATCAATTTCTGAAATATTGGAGAATATGACTCAAAATGATAAAGTTGATGCAGAAAACATTGATAAAATACATATTGTTAAAGAATGGGTAAACAGAATTACACAAGTTAAAATCATTCTTGCATTAAGACATTGCATACAATGACTCCATATAGGCATTACTAAGTATTCCAAGATGGAATTAGACAACTGGGAAATGTGAAAAAATATAAAAATTACGCGCTATTTCTATCCTCCAGTGTTGATAGCCTAATTTCTACTGTGTCAGCCTGGTTCAAAATGTTACAGTAGTATTAATAATGAGGAACCCTTCTAATAAAGGCAATTAAATCAAGGTTCAAAAATTCAAAAAGTAGCCCTAATACCATTTCATCATCAGCGCGTCATAAACTCGACGATATCATCGGATCTCAACAGATTTTACTCAAGTAATGTTCGGATTCTGAGATCCTTTACTCAAGTATTTTCGGATCTTTATAATATTACTCAATGATCACATCGGGTCCGATATCCGATAATATCGGATCTTTTAGAACAGCGTTTATGTGAAGAGTACGAATGAGGAAAACAAATAGAAAACCATCATACGTTTTACTTATCTCTTAATTTGGATATAAAAATATATTTCAACTAAAATTCTGGGCCAATTCCGCCTGCTAGAACATCTTAGTAACGATTCTAACCATCCGAGGGAATTGATGGTGGCCTAATAGTACCTTTATTGTCCATTTTCCTGTAAGATGTACTTTACCAAACATTGGATTGGCGGTGTAAGCGTGTCTTACTCGGCGGTAGGTTGTATATAGGCGGGTAGACTTTCCCCCGTGAGATTGACCGAACAATTTCAGCCTTTCAAGGCATTCACAAAATTAATTCAATTTAATGACGTCATATGGACCATGAGACCATTGGTTCACATTTTAAAGTCAGTGTATCTCAAGAAGTATATTGTATATGGTCCTGATATGAATGTAAGATAGGTGATACTATATCCGTAAGAAATTTCATGTAAAAATAATACAATCTCTTCTCTTGAGAAGCATTCGTGCAAAACTTTTCGAACAACCCTTGTATGTGAAATAATACACTTACCCCGTGTGGTTTATACAAGCATTCACACTCTACTATACCTAACACCTAGAAATGCATAAGATACTTAGTTTGTCTAATTGTATTGTTTAATATATTTTTGAAAGTACTATACCTTAGTGACATCTACCATTTAACCGATAACCCATTAATAAGGAACAGCCAAATAAAAACAACTACATAATCATTACTAATAAGCCAAATGGGTTGCTCATGAACACCAAATGCAAGGTATAGTAGAGTGATTTAGTGCATTTTCCATGTTATGGATACACCCCACCCGACCACGTGACCAAGTTTAAAAGGGATACAGGGTAGAGTTAAGTTGCAAATGGAGGACGTAGGTTTATTTCCATGTTTCTGAACGTAAACTACATTTTACATATATTCCTAGTGTTCTACCAGATATAAAATAGATTCATGAAGCAGTTTATAAAATATTGTCACCTAAAACCCCATATAGGCAAAGATAGAGAATAGTGAGCGCAGTAAAGTAAAGATTGAAGGTAATACAAGTTAGATTTCCGAGTTGCAGTCGATTTACTCAAAAGCTCCGGATCCCTGGGCGAAAGTCAAAAATCTCGAACATTCACGACCGAGGTAGGGTAGTGTGGGATAGTATAGGTAGGTACTTCACTCTACCCTACCACGTGACCACGTTTAAAGCCGGTGTAAAAGGGTAGGAGGTCCTATCAAATTATGGTCCTACTCTCCATTGATTTATATGGTGACCTAAATACAACTCTTTCCCTCATTATCTTATTCACAATCAGGTTCAGTAAGGGCCGTTAAGAAAGGGGACCATAATCCCCGGGGGACCATAATTTCTTTTACACCGGCACAGGCGACAGTGTAATTGCAAATGGAGGACCTGAGTTTATTTCCATATTTCTGAAGGTAAACTAGATTTAACATATCTTCCTAGTGTTCTACTATCCATAGTATAGATTCATCAAGCAGTTTGCAGTGTATTATTACCAGAAACTCCCTTTAGATAAAGATATACTTGGCAGAGTAAAGTAACGATTGAAGGCAATACAAGATACTTTGTATTCCATAAATGTACAGGGCACTGGTCAGTTTCACCTGAAATTTGTAGCTTCTTTTTACATTGATATGCAACAAAATTCCTATTCAATTCTTAGTTAAATTGCGTGTCATCGTGTTATATGCATAGATATATATGCATAGTTTTATATTATTTTATTCAATAGCATTTTTATAACAAAAAATTGTTTCTCTAAAATTTTAGGAGAAAATAACCTACTTTTTCTCGGGAGAGATACATGTTAAATTGACAAAGTTCAAATTATAATTACTCAAATGTCAGCCCATCGAGATCGTATAGTCCTAATCAAAAACTTCCTATTTGCTTAAATGGTGACAAAAATATCCCACAAACAAAAAATGTATGATTTACAGCGAGCATTGATTCTTGGATCTGTAAAAAGCATGTGGGGTGTAATTATGACTTAGACAGCCAAATATATAATTTAATTTTTTGGTCCAAAATTGTAATCTGTAGGGGTCCCTGACACTCCTGCTAATCTCAATGAGATTTTTTACTGGTATATTGACCCTAAACAGTCGCCTGGGCAAGGAAGATTGACGACAGCCATAATTCAAACCCGATACTCCGTTGCCTGCTATGGAACAATTTAGTAAAATATTTCTATAAGGTTCTCTTTGGACCAAGTTTTTCGTTGAAAAATGGTCATTACGAATATTTTGTTAGTATTCAAACTTCCTCAGCGGTTCTAGTCTTCAAAATATGAGTAATATTTACCAAGCTGGTCTACGCCGGGTAATTAAAGGAGTATCGAGTTTGAATAACGGCTTCCAATCCTCCAAGAGGAGGGGAACCCCCAGAGCTTTAGCGATGACAGACATATTACGTTTTTTGCGTACCACCTTCGTTTGCGCACCAGTGAGTTTTGAACAAAACACGTCGTTGGGATGTTTTAATCGATGTAAGCATATTCCTTACATCTTTAATCTTGATGTGAAATAACAAGCTATGATATTGGTTAACACGCCAGAAATTAACATAGTATTATTCAAAGCGTTAAAGTACTAATGGAATTAACAAAATATTAATAACTTCCTCCCGTTGAAGCACCACTGTTTTAAATGGATTGTATTGGTAATACCACTGAACCTAGTATTGCTTGTTGAGCATCACACAACATTACCGGTTATTATATATTTGGGATTACGCAGGGGTCATCTTTCAAAAGAATTTTTCTGTATTTAAAGTTTCCTTTTAAACATATAATATATAAGTAAAAATATCATAAACTTTTTGATATTAAGCACATTTCATATAATTTCAACTAAAAAATAATATCAAAATGGACTCCAGACTCACAGTAGGTGGTATAACTCATTAAACACTGTTCCTTTTTTCAAAAGTTAATTGTTACAGTCTAATGATTTAAATTAGTTTATAAATATAAATTTCTAAATTTGTTGAGCATCACAAATACGTCAATTATAACAAAAATAAAAAATTCAAAATGTGAAAATATAATAATTTATTAGTGAACATTGAATTCAAATTACTAAGAAAAATCTTCACCTTGGCCTTGGAAAGTAGGTGAAGCTTCGAAGTTTAGATATTTTGTTTTTATTTTTTCTTCGGCTTCATTGACCTAACCTGGGGATATCAGCATATATCAATACATTGGATTTATATCTTATTTATCATGACACTTAAGAGCCTTTTACTTTAAGTGTTAGAGACAATATAAAGAAATCAGAGTTTCTATTTTTCAACTGTTTTGAGAGGGGTGCTATTAATTTCGCTGTTTTCTGGTAGGAGGTTGCAAGGGGTACAATGCTATCATCAGTGAGGGGTGCCATAGGGGATGAAGTGGCACCCATCACACCTCCACCCCCTACCCGACGGGCCTGTACATTAATGTATGTTCATAGATTCAACTTTTATTGCGAATAAGATCATGAAGCAAAAGATCACAAGATTATTAATCAAAATAGGTTTGACAATAAGTGCAACCCTGGGGAACACCTATGATAAAGATAATTAAAAACTATGGATTACACATCAAAAATAGTCTTCTCTTACTTGTCAAATCCTGAAGAATAACATAGAGATGCAATGGAGGTGATTTTTTTTAATTTGAACTAAAAATACAGAAGAACAGACGGTCTCGTTTTCAATATAACAAGTTAGAATAAATAAGTAGAATAAATATATCATGCTAATTACCTTCCAAGCAACCGATTTATTAATATCATATCAGATTTAAACTTCAAAAATATCAATATTTAATATTTTAAAAAAATTTATAGACCCCTATTAGACCCTTCATGAATAAGTAAACGGTAATGTTGACAGGTGCTGAACAGGTGAAAACGTTAGAAGGAATATGTGTCTTAACATTTAAACATTACAAAAAGAGTATTGATTCAACGGGAGGAAACAGCTTAACTACATTATCTGAAAATTTGGACAAATCAGGACGGTGGTCATCTCAATGCAGATTTACATCATAGACGTACTCCATTTTCGAATCCTGGGTTTTCTCCCCCTCTTCAATCCTCCTTGCTAAAACCCAAAATTTCGCGCATGCGTGAACGAGGTAGGGTAGAGTGTTCTTGTGTGTGATCCCTTGACGTTAAAGATACGATCAAGAACGGAAAACAAAGGTGCACATTCACACCTGTCGGCTGGAGTACGTAACAAGTTATAAGCCTGGTGAATTTATTTTGCGAAATGTGTAATATTTCTAGCATTTCCTGAGAGACAATTATCCACATTATATCACAATAATTTAATTGTAACAAAACTAGCGAGGGAATTGTAATGTTTTGCTTTTGAAGAAACATCAGATAATTTAGTTGGTATGTGACGATAGGTTATGTAGAGACTGTCTGTGAAGCATGTCAGTAGCATGTGTAAGTTCACCCTATATATTCACGGGGGAAAGTCTACCCGCCTATATACAACCTATCGCAGAGCAAAGACCCGAAGATGTCTGAAAATGCAGGGCCGTCAGATGGGGGGGGTGCGATGGGTGCGACCGCACCCCCCTTTGTTACCCCCCAAAATAAATGTGAAAAAAAAATTTGAAAATAATTTTTTTTTTTGAAAAATATTTTTTTTGTAATTTTTTTTCATTGACTCATACACTTTGAAAGTACCCAGAAAGCACCAAATAGCATCTTAAAAGTGTAAAATTTTCTAGGGGTATTGGCCACCCCTCACACCCCCCACAAAACAATGGAAAAGTTCTAAATTTATTTTAGTGTTTTGTCTCGGACACTTTTAAAGTGCTCAGACATCATCAAATAGATACTTGATATAGTTAGTGTTTCTGGGGGACTTGCTCCCCCTCTTGCATCTTGCACTTGCATAACCCCCCCCCCCTCTGGCGCCCCCCTCCCTTGTCCCCCCCTTGACCCCCCCCCAAAAAAAAAATTGTGATTTTCTCAAATTCTTTAATTGACTCATACAATTTGAAAATGCCCAGAAAGCACCAAATAGCGTCATAAAATTGTAAAATTTTCTAGGGGGAGTGGGCCACCCCTCACACCCCAAACAAAACAATGAAAAATAATACCTTTAAAAGTGCCCAGAAGCACCAAATATCATCTTTAAATTGTAAAATTTTCTAGGAATGTTAGCCACCCCTCACATCCCCCACAAAAAAAAAATTCTGAATTTCATGTATTGTCTCAGACATTTTTTAGTGCCCTGACATCATCAAATAGCACCTTGATATGGTCAATGTTTCTGGGGGACAACCCCTTGCTCCCCTACTGGCACCCCACCCCACTTCACCCTCCCATCCTCTTTGACACCCCCAAAAGAATTTGAAAAAGAATTCACAGTTTACTTATTGACTCATAACGCACAGGCGTACCAGATGGTTGCAAATTCGCTCCAAATACAACCAATTTTCAAAATTCTCCTGGGGGAGAACCCCCAGACCCCCCTGAATGTACGGTTTTTTATTCACTCAACTCTTATTCTTGTGGTGGTGGCGTACTACTTAGAAACGTACACCTTGAAAGTGCCCAGAAAGCACCAAATAGCATCTCAACACTGTAAAATTTCTTAGGGGGAGTGAAATACTCCTCACATCCCCCACAAAACAATTTGAACGTTTGGAGGTTGCATTTGTTAATTCCAAACCAATATAGGGAGTAACTGAGCCCCCCCCCCCCCCTCTGTCTTACGCGATTTGATTTACGCGGTAAAAAAAATTGAGTAAGTAAGCTAAAAACCGCACCCCCCTTGGAGAAAAGTGTCTTACGGGCCTGAAATGTAGGGGATAAGTTTTAGTTTAATAATAGTTTATTTCTGTGTCACAGGTTTACTAAAATATTACAAGTAAAATACATCGGCTTACGAGACACCATATAAATATACAAAGATAGTCAATAGAAAAATATAGCATCGGTATGTCGAATAATATCACAGAGGATGTAGATTAAGTTTGCAGAGTGTGAACAATTCACAGACAAAATGACTAGAGTTAAATAACATACAATATAAACATGTGATTTCAAAATGCAGTAAATGAGAATACAGTAATTATTAGGGGTCACACGGTTTGAGATTTCACGGTTCGGTTCGGTTATTGTATTTCACAGTTCGGTTCGGTTCTGATTGCGGTTCTCACGGGCCTCGTGAAATGAGCAAAAATATATGAAATTGATCCGAAAATCAGAAAACATACTAAGTGTGTCACAGTGCTTTATTGTATTCAGTATTGTAAGTATCCAGTTTCACACAATGTTTGTTTGTTTGTTCAGTCTTTTTTCTCTCCCTCCCTCCCAAAATATCTGTGTGTTCACTGTGTTGATCTTCTTGTTTGATGTTCAAGTTTTTTCAACACATAAAATAACTTGTCAACTGTTGGCAAAATTAGCACAGTACTTCACTAAACTGAATAAATGTTTTCTTTAGAAATATAACTGAAGTTCAACACTTTGTCAGGACTCAACATGGATCAAAGGCGAACGTAATACACAGAACGTGACTCGTTCGCAAATTCAATGCATTCGGCGTTCGGCTTTTTACAGTATACTGTTCTATCAACCAATAGGATTGCGCGAAATGTTTAGCGTAGGTCACTTCCGGGTCAATATGCCGGTGAAATTTATCAACATTTTCCTTTTGTTTTTGTTATCTGCCGTCTATATCAGAAGATCGTCGTAAATATCAGGTATGGTTCGCATTATTGCATGATGATTAACGATTCCAGACGATGTTTAGTTAATTGGTATTACACGAAAGCTTGAAATGGAGTTTAATTCCGAGTTTACATTTTTATTTTTCTGAAGTGAAACTGAAAATGTCACGGTTCTTCAAGAACCGCGGTTTTCAAGATTGTGTGCGAGCTAACCGTCGTGGAGGTATGAACCGCGGTAACCGCAAGCCACGGTTAACCGTGTGACCCCTAGTAATTATGACTGGTTGATAATATTGCACATATTTAATATCACAAACGTTCCAGGTTAAATAAACGTTTTGAGAACATTTTGTAAAGAGTAGCAGCAAGGCAGCTTTGAATGTTCTTTGCATGTAGTAATGTGATCATAATTAAGGTTGGATTGGCACTTGAAGTATTTAAATAAGGTACTTTAACTTTGGCTTCCTGATACAACATGTCTCTTAATTCTGTATAATGTGAACATTTAACAAGGAAATGTAATTCATCTTCAACTTCATTTGAGTCACACAGTTTACACTTCCTTTCCAATAAAGGTGTGTTATAAGTTAATAAACTCCTGTTTAACTTTATATATTGAATTTCTCAATATGAGAAATAGCTAAAACACAAAATTGTTTGTAACTGATATAGTTGTTGTTCCAGGCACTCATGTTTGCAAAATAATGAGTACTTAATGCAATATTTATTACTATAAAATCGCTAAATTCAACTTCTAAATATTTGAATGATGTTTTACATCTTAAATAAGTAAGAACCATGGCTGTATTTACTCCATGTGATTCAAAGATACTATGGGTGCAAATATATCACATTTGTTTCACTGCCATACGTTGCATATCATTGAAATCACCGGTGAAAGTTGAAAATGAAAGACCCGATTATACCTCGAGTACGATTCTATAGGACCCGATGCTACCGCCTGAGTACTCCTATTATACCGTGAGTAAAACCCGATGATGTAGTGAGTAAGCTTTCAATAACATGACGAATATCACACATATTTCCTGTTAATTTATCATATACTCCGATCCTGGCGTCGGGATATAATATAATATGATATAATTCCATTAGCACTATACGTCAACGTCGGTGTCCCGCGAAGTTCTTTAAAACATTGAATTCATGCTTTCACTCGAATCACCATAATTTTCATTGTTGATGATATCATCACTTCTATCTGTCTATGCTCATAATCCAATGATTTTGGTACGAAATTTGGTCCTTCGACCTCGTTGCCTTGTTTTATTCAAATCAGAATATCATACGCGTTATTTTGTATCTACCAAGACGGAAAACATGTGAAAATAGATGTTTTGATTGGTCTAAAATGTGCAAAGTTAAAAGACCCGTTATACTCATTCGCTCTAAATTTTGAATAAGATATGATATCAGTACAACGGCTACTAAAATGAAAAAGATTGACCAGTAGAGATTAGGAACGCGAAACATATTCATTTTTATCCATAAATATGGACAATAATTAATTTAAATGCAATTCCGCGCTACTTCTTTCCTCCAGTGTTGATAGCCTAATTTCTGTTGTGTCAGTCTGGGTCAAAAGGTTACAGTAGTATTAATAACGAGGAACCCTTCTAATAAAGGCAATTAAATCAAGGTTCGAAAACTCCCAAAAGTAACCCTAACACTATTCCATCATCAGCATGTCAAAAACTCGACGATATTATCGGATCTCAACAGATTTTGCCCAAGTAATGTTCGGATTCTGAGATCATTTACTCAAGATATTTTCGAATCTTTGTAATATTACTCATCGATCACATCGGCTTCGATGTCCGATAACATCGGATCTTTTAGGACAAAGTTTATGTGAAGATTCAAAAGTGCTATTTCCGGTTCAAAAGTACTATTTTGACCTAATAGTTTGACACTAATGCATATGACATGCATTTACCGACCCATGTATGTCTTATGTATGGCTCGTTATCAATTAAAGCGAGTATGAATGAGAAAACAAAAGGGCAAAACTCCACCAGCAACACTCCCAAAGCCAGTAACACGACCATCAATCTTCACCCAAGCTCATCTTCGTTCAATCGGCTCCCGTCGGGATGAACGCAAGCTACAGATTGGACCCTTCAAGTAGACCTAAAGAAAAGGCTAGTCTTTCCCCCTGAGGTGGCGGTTACAGTTCTCCGCCCAGACATGAAATGCCAGCAAGTCCATCATAACGGTAGAGTTTACTGTACCGTGTGAGGACAGACTACGAGTAGATCACACTACCCTACCTCGATCACGCATGCGCGAATTTTTTGGCTTTCAATCGGGTCGCTTTTGAGTATATCGACTGCTTACTCAAAAGGTTAATACGTTTGGTGCTCGGTGTGAGTCAATATTGCTATTCACTACACTTCAGTGGTGCAATAGTGAAGTCGATGTTCCAAGTTATATGATAGTTATAGAAAGAATGAAAATAATATCGTTTTAAATTTCATAATGTCATAGTACACGGTACATAGTTGCAAAAGTTGATCAATACAGGGTACAAGGAATGTAAATTGTTCAATAGTACAGGGAGCGAGAATGTAAGCTGATTATACAAACATACTACATGTATGTCCCGACCTCATGTACATTTACGTTGCAAACAGTGAAAGTAATGCTAAAAAGGCCGCCTGTTGATGCTTTGGGGTGTCATCAATTGTTATTTAATCCAAATAAAGTAAACATTATTTTGTAGATTTTGACACGGGCTTTCAGGTCGTATGCATTTTAGTCATAAAATTAACAAGAACGCTGGATTATACGTGTTACTAAGGTATCAAATTGAAATAAAATAACGAAATCAAATATTAAGACGTTAATGATAAATGACTTTCCGCTATCAGTATTAATGACTATCCGCTACTCAGAATAATTAAAATTGCCTGAACTGCATGTGCAGAATCTTTCTATATAACCCCTTGAATGATATAATTCACTACCGTCCTCAAAAACCGATCATTTAAAATGTTTTGTTCAAATTCACAAAAATACAGTTGAATAACATACTAGAAAACGAATCCACCTACATGTATAACACGATGACACGCAGTTTAAATAATAGTTAATTGGTTTTTTTGTTACATATCAATGTAACATTTTCGAAGGGAAACTTACATGCTCCCTGTACGTTGACAGATTTACTGAAATGTATCGTGTATTGCATTCGAGTTTTGTTTCACTGCGCCCACTATTATCTATCTTTGCCTATAGTGGTCTTTTGCCAACAATATTCTAAAAACTGCTTGATGAATCAATTCTATATCTGGTAGAACACTAGAAATAAATGTAAAATGTATTTTACGTTCAGAAATATGGAATTAAACCCACGTCCTCCATTTGCAACTTAGCTGTACCCTGTCTCCATTTTAAACGTGGTCACGTGGTAGGGTAGTGTGTAGATATCTCTCATGAACTCAAGAGTAACAAATACCAACCTACTAGACGAAGCCAAACTGAAAGGATGACATGCGACACTTTTTGCTGTTGAAGTAGGCTGTATTGGATTCCCTACCACTTCCCTTCGCTCACTTATCCGCTTACTAGGCCTGTCCCCCTCTGATCTCAAGCGTGCCATTAATAGTATTGGTGGTGCGGCAGAGGCCTGCTCCAGATGGCTGTGGCTGAAGCGGAATGACCAATGATGCCAATCTGAAGGTGAGGCTCTATAAAGAATGTAAACTATCCACAATACATTTTCTTGCATTGGTCTCTTTTTATATGACACACTCATGTTGATATATCACGGACATTTAGGGGCAATATGTGTCATTAATCAAACGGTTAATCTTTCTAATTTTCACATATTTTGTTATACATCAGTATATCTTTCACCTAGATTTTTTCAAGAAGATTGGAATTGTAGAAAAAATCCTTAAATCCTTAAATGTTAGCTATAGGTAACTCACAAAGTTGATAAGTATTTTTTAAAATAGCTGAACCCCTTCCATGTTCTTATCCGGGTAACGTTGTACATGCATGATTGAAATGTGAATGTCAATTCAAACTGGATTTAATATTAACGGACATCAACATCAGCATCTACCATTAAATGATGGTTAAAACGTTGGTTTATAATAGCTTTAAACCTGTAGACATCTAAAGATAATATTTTCTGCAATTCTTGATGAGGCACTATCTCGACCGATATATTTTGCGTCATCGGCAGGCAGTCGTGTGGCGCTCTGGCATTTTACGTACTTTATTTTTTACTTACGATTTTACTCCATAATAGAGTCTTCCGATAAATCCCGACACCTATCGGTATGCGCAGTCGTCTTTTCGCGCATCTACGTCATACTTTGATAGGAAGAAATAGCTACATTATACCAATATAAAATTGCCGTTTTTGACTTGGAGAATTGAAGATGAGGAGCTATATTTTTGAATAATGCATAAGATTTTTATTTTATCACAAGTTTTGACATATCCTGTACATTACAAGGAAACAAAAAATATGATTAGTAGTAGTACAAATAACTGAACATTACGAAGTTACAACATAAAACATCTGGGTAGATCGTTATTTTTGCAAACCTATTAATTAAGACGTTTTGATACCTGTATCTATGACAGAAATCCACTTTTGGAGATTAATTAGGGTTGTTTGAGATCACTAATTAGTTCTTACAAATTATCTGACATCTTATGTCGACTGTATTTCGACTCTATTTCAAAAAATATGTTGATTTACATTGTCAAATTACAGAAATAGCTATTATAGACTGGAAAATACTCTCAAACAGTATCGCTATAGTTCTTCAAGTTGATTAGTTTTTTGAAAGCTGGCACCTTTATGAATTATGAAAAGCAAATCGCCCACCATTTCATTATTGAAAGTAATACTAATGATTCCAATAATGAATTGAACGTACATATTATTCTGGATTACATAGAATACGCTATTGTTCATACTGACGAAGGGATCATCTTCGGAATGGATGTCGGATTCACGTTTTTTGTTACAATGTCAATTAATCAAACGTGACTGATATAACATTTAACTTTCAGATTGGAGTATCACTTTTTCATCCGAAGTTTGTTTTGTCGAATTTTAATTCTATAGGCCTATGGTGAGCAACCATACCACACCGGGGTGCGTTGTCCCTTACCCCGGACCGCTAGATTTCAAAAGTAACCCACATTCCTTTTGAAATGGCGGACCGTGGAGAGATATGTTTCCTAGGAAAAATAATATTTTAAACATGAGGTGGGTGAATCTCTTAAATAATATGTTCCATTATAAACACGTTATATCGGAGTACCTTTCAAAAATTTCACAAAGCTGTAACAAGGTGGACGAAATGTAAATGTACCTTGAAAGTTCGAAAGAAAACTTGAAGATCGCTGAAAATGTAGATTTTCTTGTCAAAGAGATAATTGGAACGAACAAAGATTTTTTAACGTAAGATAGATGTATTATTACCACCTTGCCGGGTGACAAAATACGCCGTAGTATACTTTAGATGTACGAACGGTGTCACTATTAACCGATTTGGAGCAAAGATAATGACGTAGGTTTGATGTATGTTTTAAAAAAATTATCTGAGGAACACATTAAGGATTTCATGTTTGATTTTCTAATCGTTAAAAGATTTTCGAACAGTGGTCGATTTTTATCGTGGTCAATCTACCCATATGATGCCTGGGTCACATATGCTCCGACCCATCGGCGGCGCCCGGCCGATTGAGTGTTTTGTTCAATATTGTATTCAATTTTGAACAAAATACTCAATCGGCTGGACGCCGTAGTGAAAATCGGAGCAAATGTGACCAAGGCATAATTGTATCGGTTGGAAAATGTTGTTTTTGTACGTTGTCCCTGGCCTGTAATTTCAATTCATGGAGATATAATACTAACACGGGGTACCATCGAATAATTTTGGCGTACCGGAGAACGACATTTTACTAAGAAATGGCAATAATTTAGCACAATATATTTTTTAACTAGAGTTCTATTTTGATTTTGACAAAAGTAAGTATTCCATGCAATGGCTATTTCATTCATGAGTTAGTAGGAATTCTGTTGGAACCCAGTTCTGATCAAGTACGAAGTTATTGAAATCGGCGCAGTCGGACTTCACACGACTCTGATTTAAAAGTTTTAAAAATATTACTTAGGAACGTAACCGGAGCTGGGAACGTAACCGGAGCAGATCAGTTGAATTATATAATTTAAAAAAATAAAATATATGATTTAAAGCATATATATTATTTACAAACACATATGAATGTTAAAATGAGCATTTACGAGGGGTGATCAATAAGTAATGGACGCTTTTTTACACAGATACTTTTTATGGACCAATCCCTTTGATTTTCCTACCAGTGATATATCATTCAATTATCTATCAATTTTGAAGATTTGAAGACAAAATATATAATACATGTTGATCTACCCTTATTTCCGTGAAGGAGGTACATGTACCCCGGGACCGACATTTACGTCAAATATTCAGTTTTTAGCCAGTTTGGCAAATTTCAGTTACATTTAAACTTTTTTTATATGCAACAAGTGTTGTGTTGTTTGAAATATTTTGCTGACTGGTTACATGTAAACAGTAAGTGAAGTGATGTCAGGGTGTTGTATGGTCGGGGTTTGCAGGTCAATTTGAGGAAGCATTGTGGAAGAAGGGGTTGGTGAGAGAAGGAAACACCCCACTCCATATGGACAATTCCCCTGCCCACATATCTCAAAATGTTCAGAAAACAATATCCCTGGACCGCAAAATTGAGCTCTTGGCCAATGCGCCATGTATTGTCCAGATCTGCCCACATGTGACTTATTTATTCCTATACTACTTATTTCTATAGAGAAGGGACGCGGGTTTATTGACATTGATGAAATAAAACAACCCGTGCAACTGCGTCTTGCTACCATGTCAGAGAATGGATTCAGCCTTGTCTCACAATCTTGAGTTAAGAGGATGAGGAATTGTGTACATGTAGCACTTGATGTAACCTATGTAGAGGGCCCTGTAGAATGAATGTGGCATGAATACCACATAGTGATGATAAAATATTCAAAATCAACTATGGCATAACATAATGGGGTAATTCATGACCATAATGGTTTGTTTTGTTCAGCCTACATTCAACTGCGTTGCATGTTAAACAAGCTAAAATAACTTCAAAATGTTTGACGTAAATGTCGGTCCCGGGGTACCTATACCTCCTTCACGGAAATAAAGATATATCAAAATATATTACATGTTTTGTTTTCAAATCTTCTTTAATTCTTTTTTTAATTAAACAAATCAGAGTCGTGTGAATCAGAAATAACAGAATTATTCAAAAGTATAAGGACTATTCTGTACTTTTTTCAAAAGTCTATACTTAAATGTTGTGAAAAGTTATAATCGAAAAACCATCTTTCGGAGTAAAGTCCGTCTGCGCCGATTTCAATAACTTCGTACTTGATCAGAACTGGGTTCCAACAGAATTCCTACAAACTCATGAATGAAATTGCCATTGCATGGAATACTTACTTTTGTCAAAATCAAACTAGAACTCTAGTTAAAAAATATATTGTCCTAAATTATTGCCATTTCTTAGTAAAATGTCGTTCTCCGGTACGTTGCCAAAATTATTTGATGGTACCCCGCACGGTGATATCATAGCTTGGAATATATGTCCGACTAGGACAACGTATGCTAGGACCTACGTTCCTAGGAATCCAAGTCCTACGGACTTATTCCCCAAGGGGACTTATACTCCTGTTACACCGGACAACGAAACATAATTTATTTTAGACCAGCTCATGAACTATTGCGACGAGCGCGTGATAAGGTCTCAGGTCTAGGAAAGAAAAATAACAAATTATGAAACTGTAAATAACCGGTTGCAAAGAACAATACTAGAGCAAATCTGATGATGTGGAAACAATTTATTACCGCAGACAAGAAAATGTAGGAAACAATATAAATAAACAAGAATTGTATCAAGTAATGCCATTTATAGACGCAACCTCGCATCAATCATCAATAAAATGTCAATAAAAAGCAAGCCCTTCATAATAAGCCACCGAATTGAAAAGAAAAAGTCGCAGTTCCACATTCTCCTACAATTATCCATGTTTATTTAGGTATCTCTGCTTTATCCAACCCCCCCCCAGAAAAAATTGAAACGAAATAGATCATGTAGTAATTGCTATAGTTTTGAAACATGGTTTAATTTTTCAAATGAGTTATAGGTAGTATATAGCACAAGTTAGAAATATAGGAAAATATTATATAAGTAGTGGACAAATATGATATTTCACTTTTACCCTTCTCCCTACACTCTCGACCCCACCACAATTTTGATTAAGGGTAAATTAAAAAATGATTTCTCTATATTTGAATAGTTTTTCATGTTTAATTGTTGTATTAGTTTTTACAATTCATGGGTTCACTATAGGATGTATAGGGGTGACAAATGGACTATTAAATCACGAACTATATTTGACATCGTTTATTGAAAATGGTATAAACGAAGAAACACAATAAAAATATATTGATAATTGAAATGAAATAAAATGAATGAGAATTTTTCTAATTTAAAAAAAGAGAAAAAGAATTAACACTTCCATAAAAGTGTTTGGGAACAATATGAATCATGAATTATTATTATTATTTAATGTTACAATTACATGAAGTGGAAGACCCCCTATTGGGGATTTGATCCACAAAGTAGGAAATTACAAAATGAATTGATCAAATCCCTGTGCACACCCCCTCTCCAATAGTACATTTTCTTGGTCCAAGTATTACTCTGCTTCGCTAAGTTGTATTCCTTAAACTAGTAAAACGCTCGGGTGCCAATCAGACCACAAAATACATTTAGGATCCGCGTAGAGCCGATCATACCACGAAGGCTATAACCTATAAGCAAACACACGCGGTCGTATCATAAAGACTGGTAAGTATCCATGAAAATAGATCGTAGGCACCCACGAGGTTAGAATTTCTACTCATCACAGTCAAGGTGTTGGACCTAAAAGAGAGGCTGGGGTACAACTAATGCGTTGTTAAGGCAGACAGGCCTTTCTCTTCGAGTATAACCTTAAACGTCAACACCATATTTTTTCTTATCGATAAAGAATTCTCGATTCTATTTTTTATCAATAATTAGTATTCTTGTGGATCAAAAATCCAGATAAATCAAGCAGATCAAACAATGAAAGACATGGTTATGTTTAAATGTGGAGGATAAAAGAACTCGTTGGCAGTTGTCCTGGTGATTCGTCAATCGAGGCCCGTAGATCAAGAGGAAGAGACACAGAGGGCGGATGAGGCAGATTCCGAATGCGTTATCAGGAAGTTGCAGAACAATCAAACATCAATGAGAAATGACTTGAAATAAACTATACGTATTTGATGTGTATAATTTGTAGGCCGAAGGTTACCTTTCTGCCTCTGGCCAATGGTGATCGTTTGAATGACGAAAATTGATCAGAAACTTTTTGGGTGTTCTAGTATTAGTACTTCTTTTAAAGATAAGTTAATAGTATTTTAATTATCATCATGTGTTTGAGGTGAATTAATAATTACCGGTGTGTAATTAGAAATCACGAAAGTGGCCAAGAGCCAAGTAAAAATAGAAACCCATAAACTATATATAAAATCCCCTTTAGAAACGTATTCCAGAAAACTATACGAAGTATGTTACCATAGTGATACTTTTACATAATATCTTTACAATTAATGAACGTTTGGTTATCAATAAACAAACAGCTACGAGTATGCATTGTTCTGTCAAAATTCGTTTATAAAAAAACATCAAAAATTCATAAAATTATATTTCCATATGAAAGAACCTGCTTATAATTTCTCGAAGTATGGAAACATAAAAGATCTATTATTGTGTCCCCGTTGAAAATATAGGTATATAGCGTGGCACATGACACAATTCAATCCAAGACTAAAGATTGACAACACTACAATGTAAAATTGACATAAACTGATTTTATGAAGCAATATTTCATAAATATTTAATCAATAGATATCAACAAATCAAAGTAACGAGGAAATTCCACGAAGAGTTTAGACTAACTATAGCGTCAATATTTCCTTCAAGTTTAAGATAAAACAACATTGTTGATTCATTAATAATGAATTTATGTGTGTGTAGTTCCTAGAGTGAGCCTTCTCACGCCATAGGTGCGTTTTTAACATGTCGTTTTAACAGCCGGTGCGTTGCACTTGAAATTTCGGAAGACACATTTCGAAATATTAAATGGCAATAGGTATTGCTGAGTTTGCTATAACTATTGTTCTCTTGCTTTTTTTCTTCTTGAAACTTTCACAACACATTGACAAAGTAACCATTGTCATGGGTATTAGGGACACCCTTCAGAGTTTACATGATGAATTATTGTTAACTATCAAATAAATATTTTTTGATGAATAAAAACTGATCATATGGTCAAATTGTGATCTTGTGAGTTTGTATTATATATTAACAAACAAAGAACAATGGCACCATAATATGCTTGCCCGTAGCCAGCTTTTACCAGGAGGGGGAGCTTTTTTCCAGGGGGGAGCTTTTTCACAATTTTGGCTAAAAATCATGCGAAAAATTCTCAGAATGGTGGAAAACTGCATGATTTTGAAAGAATATCTGGCCAGGGCGGGGGGAGCTTCCGCTCCTCCAGCTCCCCCTCTGGCTACGTGCCTGATATGTATAATACATCTGAGAGGAACATCCCACCAGAATCTCAATCAGCTGATGTCACCGGTGAACACCTAGCCACACACTTCTAGGATGGCTTTAAGAATGTGTAAATACAAGTGGGTAGTTTGGCAGGCAGCAACCGTGGATTGATGCTAAGGATGCCTACTTTTAACACCTCACGAATTCAGGCCTGTAGCCAGTTCATGTCACTTTTCAAAAAATACCAGGGGGAGGGGGTCTACATTTTACAGCTTTGGACCAAAATCACTTGAAAAGTACTCAGAATAGTGAAAATTTTTTGAAAGAATTTTTGCAATGGGGGTGATCGGTTAAGATTCCCCCCTGGCTTCGGACCTGTGAAGTGAATGGATTATATGTAACTCTGCATGCTGGATATCCCAAGACTTAAACAGTATTATTATATCACGGTCATATTCCCACTTTCTGATTGGTCCATGTCCTATACGTAACTAAAAAATAATATAAATACAAAGTACAAATAATTAATTCTATTGGGTGAATACTGTGCATCTTTCACAAGTGATATATACCACGAACACGAAGCCCGAAGGGCTAGTGGAATATCATCCTGTGATAGTGGCACAGGTATTTGCCGAAAATAGAATTAAACATTTGTTTTATCATTAACTGTTATATTCCCCACTCACATTTTAATGGAATAACAAACTATTGATGTCTCATTAATCATAACTATGTACTCCCGTGTATATATAAAATTAAAATTATTAAGTCCGGACTAGTTATTTTAGTCACGTGTAAGACAAATCAGAGAGTGGGGAATATGACAGTGATATGATAACAAGTCTTGGTTTGGAGAACAGTCTAATGGGCTAATAATTTTTTATGAAAAATATAGAAATAACACCCAAATTAAATTATGAATATCCAAAAGAGGACATACATGTAAAAGAAATATCAAAATTGTCCGAAGCAGGCGATTCAATCCGATTCAATAAAAGACAAGTCTCAGTTTGGAGAACGAATTTCTTCAGTCTTCTGCGCTTATTATTTCTTTCATAAAAATTATAGAAATAACATCCAATTTTAATCATGGATATCCAAAAGAGAACAAATTGTCCAAAGCAAGCGTAACGTGCAGTAGACTGATGAACTTCGTTCTCCAAACCGAGACTAGTCTTTTGCAAAAATTTGAAACATCACACCAGAATGCCATAGTATTGAAAATGTTCAGTTACATGTACTGTTATGATGGTACAGTACAAACCACTTCATTGTATATTCCCTTCTTCAATCAAACAGTGTGGAGATTTACGAAACATCACACCAAAATATCATAGTAATGGAAATGTCCAATTACTGTTATGATAGTACAGTATAAACCCCATCATTGTACGTATATTCACGTGTTCAATCAAACAGTGTCGAGATTTACGAAACATCACACCAGAATATCATAGTACTGTAAATGTCCAATTACTGTTATGATAGTACAGTAAAAACCCCAGCATTTTATATTCAAATGTTCAATCAAACAGTGTCGAGATTTACGAAACATCACATCAAAATGTCTAGTACTGTAAATGTCCAGTTACTGTTATGATAATACAGTATAAACCCCTGCATTGTATGTTCACTTGTTCAATCAAATATTGTCGGGATTTACGAAACATCACACCAGAATGGGATAGCACTGGTAATGTCCAGTTACTGTTATGATAACACAGTATAAACCACTACACCCCACTACATTGTATTTTCACTTTTTCAATCAAACATTGTCGGGATTTACGAAACATCACGCCAGAATGTCATAGTACGGAAAATGTCCAGTTACTGCTATGCGGGCTTAGTATGATAGTACAGTATAAACCCTTTCATTGTATATTAACTTGTTCAATCAAAATTAACATATTCCCTTTGTTGAGATTCACAAAACATCGGAGTAGTATGTCATAAAAACGCCTGTTAACCGATAAACATTACTCAACAATGATATTGTGAATGATCACGTAAATAAGTAATTAAATTCACGATGACGAAGGTATGATCGGAATTAATTAAGGAGACCTTGATATATCTAACACCTTTGATGGCATGACTGTGTGAGCGATTGTTAGCGTGTTCCAAAGAATAACAACATTAATGAGCAGGAAATTAAGCGGCTAAGTTGGGACTGACTATAATTTCACAACATCGTGACCAAGCCTTATCGGTTCATCATTTTTAGGTGGAGGAACGTGCCACTACTAGACTTGCTATTATAGAACCCACGGTGGTTGGGTCGTGATGGCGAAACAACAGATACACTCCCCTCCATAAGTTTGGCAACCTTTTTTCCCCCATTGAACTACGTGTTAAAGCCTCTTTACCTTTGAATTTTTATTTACTTAACCTGCGATGAAAATACTTATACTATTAATGGAAACGTAATTTGACTTTAATTCCAATACCTCCAAATTTTCTAAAAAATTTTCCTCAATTACAATAGGTCGAAAATTGATGAATTTTTGAAAATCGACATTCCCATGTTAACCAATGGGAAATAGTAGGTTTGTCGCAAGTCATATGAGAGAATATCGATCCATCCAAGGCCTTGGATCCATCCGAGTCCTTGCAAAAAATACGAGTTAGGCAGGCAATTGAATTTACTAACTTTATTTAACAAAAAATTGATATGTTTCTTCAGGTTCAACAAAGTTATAGGGCTTTAAAGTCAAAATTGTTTTCCAAAAAACCTCTCCCATTGAAATAACACAGGAGGCGAAAAATTATTTTCATAAATGACTTTGAAGCGCTGTAACTTGAATATTCATCAAATAAACTAAACAGATAGTGTTTAAAAAAAGGTTAGACAATTCAATTTTCTATATAAAAATATTTTTTGCTGAATCTTTTACTGAAAAGATATCCTGATTTCTGATTTGCCCCGAACCCTCCATTTCCCATTGGATTACATGGGAATGACGATTTTCAAAAATTCATCAAATTTATCATCAATTTTCGACCTATTGTAATTGAGGAAAAAAATTGAGAAAATTTGGAGGTATTGGAAATAAAATCAAGTTACGTTTCCATCAATAATATAAGTTATTTCATCGCCGGTTAAGTAAATAAAAATCCAAACGTAAAGAGGCTTTAACACGTAGTTCAATGGGGAAAAAAGGTTGCCAAACTTATGGAGGGGAGTGTACATCACACTGGCGGATCTGGGGGGAGGGGGGAGGCTTTTAAAGGCCTTATTTTTTAATTTTAAGCCAAATTCTGAAGAAAATGGACTTCAAATTTTCAAAACTTGGCCCCACTTTTTGGTTTTAGGGGCCCAAAAATTTTTCCCGCGCAAGTATTCTATCCAAAGATGGTGCTGTAGTATACCATTGAAGTCCCCAAACAGGTTTTTAGAACTACTTCATACCACGAAAAAAACAAACGAGTAAGGATAGTACACTCATAAGTAAGGTCCCATGAAATGAGAACGGTATCTGACTTCACCGCTGTCAGGGCGTTCCGGTGTGACCTTAAGAGAAGTGATAGGACGATCAGTTGCGAAAAGATATAAATAAATTATGCACCAACCACAAACGTTGTAAACACGTAAGCAAGGAGAATTGGCAGCAATTATTGACACCAAATTAGTCCACGCCGGGCAACGGAGTATCGAGTTTGAATTATGCTTCCAATACTCCTTTTTCTGTAGACGTTCAAAATAAGCATGACTAAACGTTCTGGGAAATCATTATTATATAATTAAAATAAATTAGATTATCTTACAATATACAAGTGTCATTCGAAAAGTTTTGCACTAGTGCTTCTCAAGAGAATAGATTTTATTATTTTTACATGAAAGGTCCATGTGCAGTATGGTAAGTGATTTTAGACAGTCATATCTTTCACAATGAGTACTTTCTGGGTATAAATACAGTGGTTTTTATGAAAACAATATGTTTTCTTTAAAGTGAAGTCCCCATGATAGATAGTAAAATATCAATCCAACTCTCTGAAAATTATGGATTAAGACCCCACTTTGTCACTTTTTTAAAAATGTAAGGCTTATTTGCTAAAAAGAGGATCTTGTTTTTCTCAATTTAAATGTATCAAAATATTAATAACATTAACATGTTTTCATGCAATAAAAACCAGAAAAAGAAGATCCTCTTTTGAGCAAATAAGTTCAACATTTTGAAAAAGTTGTTGACGTGGGGTCCCTATTTATAATTTTTCAAATTGTTCGATTGATATTTTTATCATCTTGGGGACTTCACTTGAAAGAAAACATATTGTTTTAATAAAATCAAGTTGTATTTATGCCCAGAAAGTACTCATGGTGAAAGATATGATTGTCTAAAATCACTTGCCATACTGCACATGGACCTTTCTTACCCAACCATTCCCCATTTGTTTAACATGGGATCTGCCATTTTTGTTAAATTTCATGAAATTCATCAATTTTGACATCAAATTTTGATCCAATGTAATGGAGATATAACATTGAAATGTTGCGGACTTTATAGGGAATAGAATCAAGATACAGATTTATTTTCTTTATTGGGATTTCTTTTGTTCCACGCTTAGAAAATAGTCGTTCAAACAAATATGGGGGTTAACATGTAAACCTATGAGGAAAACCACTGGTCCTTAACTTTTTTGAGGAGATATAGTATCACCTATCTTACATTCACATTTGAAATTTCAGGACCATACACAATATACTTCTTGAGATACATTGACTTTAAAATGTGAACCAATGGTCTCATGGTCCATATGACGTCATTAAATTGATTTTAAATTAATTTTGTGAATGCCTTGAAAATTGAAATTGTTCGGTCAATCAGTTCTTATGTAGTCGTCCACAGCAGGAATGCATTACTTGTAGCATTCTGTCCACCAGTCTTTGGAACCATGTCTGAACCCTCCTACCAATAAGATGTCAAGCCTTCTGATAACTACAGCTACCTTCAATACATTTCCCATTGTCTAATTCCATCTTGGAATACTTAGCCTGCTTATAGGAGTCATCGTATGCAATGTCTTATTGCATGAATGATTTTAACTTGTGTAATTCTGTTTTCCCATTCTTTAACATGTATTCTATCAATGTTTTCTGCATCAAATTATTTTGAGTCATATTCTTCAATAGTTCATAAATTGATATAATATGCGAACTTTGATAATGTCAAAAAATCAGGTGATTTGTTCAAAATGTTTGATATAAGATTCATCTTTGCCACGAGAACAAAACTAGATATTGCTTAAATTAAGTTGATAGTTTATGTAATTAAATTTGGGCTTGTTTAGTGGTATTGTGCTTTATATATTACTTGTTTTCGCTTTAAAAAATGATATGAACCGTGCCGTCACCACTTTGGTTACCATAGCAACCATAAAATGTTAAGTAATAATCATACATACATGGAAACCTGACCGTGTAAGGGGATAAGATGGGGGCACAAACTTACCACATATGAACAAGATTGGTTCATTTATTTTTTTTATACATATATTTGTGCAAAACTTTTTTAACAACCCTTGTATATTCGAGTGCACTTTTTTCAGACATACACGAGTTTTGCTACGTCAATTTTGCATTCTCACTCTCAGTTTATTGTCATATCTTTGATGGTCAGACCATCTTCGACATCCAATGTGTTATAACACAAGTTGGAGCAACTGCAACGTTGTGAATCAAGGTGGGGTCAGGCAGAAGTTGCAATCTCTTAAAGAAACATTTCCTTTTGTTTACCCTTAGGCTCAGATAGTTTATAAAACCAATTCTTTTATGTTATGATGTATTAATATTTGATTTCAAAATATTTGCCTTCTTTATGTATGACCATGGGGGGAAAACTTATAATAATGTTTAAGCAGGATACACTTTTTGCAACATAAATTGTTGGCTATATTCAACCAAATTTTCCCGAATCTCATTTGCGTTGAAGCCTTGCATCTCATTGAAATATGCTTTAAGAGATTCATAATATTGTAACTACTATAAGAACAAGAAACATGTGTAAATGCATTCTTAAGAAAAAGTTAACTGGACACAGTGACAACTTGCATTCATGATAAAGTTTCTGGTTTAAAGGGATAAATCAGATCTAGCAGGAAAGCTGGACAACAAATGTGGCAGAGAATGATTAGTATTAGAATGACTATTTCAAAAAAGGATTGGCTAGAATCAACTCTCAGTACTATCTTTGTATGTGTATTCCCAAGGCTGTTAGTTCATCCTTAGTGATATACTATACGGTAAGACACTTATATGAAACCATTGATTTTGGACATGAAAATAAATCATTCGTTATTTCAATCGACCATAAAATCCTCGTATCAAAATAATTAAGTTCATTAGTATTCGAAAAACCATTGAAACAATAACTCTAGGCTGTTATTGCTAAATAAAAATAGAAAACGTTAAAAAGTATACTATATTACAAACCTGGGGACTTCCTGTGCAACTTGATGTTTCTGAGGGCCTTGATCTGATTGCCCAATGCTGAAAATGTCTGTCTACTCATGTTTATTCATTGTCATTTTCACTCAAAGTTGAGTGGAATACACCGTTGCTCATTTATGTGGAAACTTTTCCAATTTACAAATGATTTGGAACCTCGTTTTCAACGTCCTTTCAAATTTAAGTGAATGGAGATTTTTCAAATATTTTATCCTAAACTGAAACACATTGTTATGAACAACATTTTTCATTTTCTAGGATTTAATCCATCAGATTCCATAGAAATCTTGGATAATATTCTGGTAAAAGAGCGTATTCTTGAGACTAACTAGAAAACGGCAACTCCACGGAGTAGGAAATCCCAACGAACACTATAACATATATGTATAAACATTGGAAACATTAGATAAGTATGAGAATTTCTACTTATTTTAAAAGCATTTGAATGACCATTTAAGAGCTTTAAAGGCACAAATAATAACGACAAATTGAATTTTCAGAGGCACAAATCAGAAAGACAATACCAAAATAGTTATCTGCCCTAAATTTCCTTCATTTTGAGAATGATTTAGCCATACTTTGAAGCGATCAGAAATGTATTACAGAAGTTTACGAGGCCCAAATTACAAAACCGATACAATATTTGCAATCTACTCTAAATTGCCTTTCAATTGAGTTTAAAAAAGCTATACTTCAGAAAGATCTCAAAATTAACGCAAATTCCTGTTGGCAGCCATTTTGAATTTCCTGAGGCACAAATCAGAAAGACAATGCCATAGCAATGATCGATCTATCCTAAACTTCAATTTGAGTATAATATAGCCTTACCTTAAAGGGATCAGAAAATTATTGCGAAATCTGACATAAGGTGGCCATTTTGAATTTTATGAGGCCCAAATTATAAAACCGATACAATATTTCCAATCTACTCTAAATTGCCTTTCATTTGAGTATAATTAAGCTATACTTTAGAAAGATCTCAAAATTAACGCAAATTCCTGTTGGCAGCCATTTTGAATTTCCTGAGGCACAAATCAGAAAGATAATGCCATAGCAATGATCTATTCTAAACTTCCTTCAACGCAAATTCCCATTTCCCGACACCCCACCAAATATGAAGAAAATCCGTCCACTAGTATTCGAGTTATCTTCCGGACGGATGGACTGACGGACGGAGGGCTTCATTTGTTGGAATAATACGTTTTCCTGGAATTAAGAACAGTCATTTTGCATAGTTCAAAACAGAGAAGGGATTTTATACGTGAATTAAGAGGAGTTCATTAAACACAGGTATCACTAGAAATGGTGTTCACTGAAACAGATTTTACTGTAATTAGATTAAAAACTTTTATAATTTATATAGTTAAGACAATATACTGATTTTGAAGTGACCAATATTGCAGACATATGAGCAAGTGCGTATGTAGTTTACTTGCATTGCTCTAGTATTCAAATTCTAGGACTGGTTGTTTTAAGAATGTTGATTGTCCATTTACAAATTCAAGTTCATATGTCTAAACAATGGTATAGTCAAGATACACAAATGGTTTTGGGTGAGGTAATTCATCAACAAACACCTGAAAATGATTTGCTATTACTTTGAGTATCAAGGTTGTAAATGTCACTGGTGATCCACTCGATTACGCTGGTTACCGAAACGGTTCGTTTCGGCATGGGCTTTCAACTAGAATTGAATTGAAAGACCATGGTTTCGGTAAGAAAATGCACATGTTTGCGAAAAAATAGCTCAGAAGACAACAGAATCTTCGATTTAATTACTCACTTAAGTTACAGAAACGGTTGGGTTAAAAGTGCAGGAACTGTTTCTCGAAATACCGTTTCTGTAACTTAAGTGAGGAATTAAATCGACGATTCTGTTGTCTTCTGAACTATTTGTTCGCAAATATGTACATTTTCTTAAACATATGATACTAATATACGTTTGTGATAAAAATGTCGTGGGAATTCTGCCTACAACGTGTGAAATAAGGAAAAAAGAAAAATCGTACGTTCGACGTTCCGACATTTTGTTACCGAAACGGTTCCAGCGTAATCGAGTGGATCACCAGTGAAATGTAGCTCTCTTTTAAAAAGTATAATCAAACTATTGGATAGGGTATTTACTATTTATTGCCATTTCCCAGTCTTAATTAAATTTCCCCGTTACAGATGACAAGAGGTAAATCACCAACTGATTGGTTAATACATGTATTATGCAGTAGTAAATGGGTTTAGACTCAGTTAGATTTAGATGTGTTTTCTCCTTTCCTTAGGAAACATCAATAGACATGATATAATTTTGGTATGCAGTATTTGTTATTGATTTGTTATTTTGTTTTTGGAGTATTTCGAAAAAGTGTCAGAATTTTATTTTACTGTTTTTGCTCTCATCATTTCATTTCATGCCTTTTTTCTAAAAAATCATTTCTGATTTTATCTCAGGATATGTTTCGATTTTGAAGGTTATCTGGTCACATCTTTGAAAAGGGAGACTTCTTCATTTCATTAGATATCTCAATTCTTTCTCCAGGAAAATCAAGTGACGATTGTAAGGGAGACATTTACTGGAATTACACTAGAAAAATGGCTTCCAAGTGGAAAGCATTTTACAAGATCAGGTATCTGGATTACAACTATCATTTCTAATGCATTTTAAGTTTTTTAGTAACCACACTTGTTTTTTCTAAAACACTTTTTGTACTTTTTGTATGACAATAATATGAAATATATTCAGCGGAAGTAAACAAGTACATGTATTAATTAGACTTTGAGCATTTTAGACAAAATTTATCCCAACATCATACTTCTAACTTGATTGACAAAAATATCAAATAGCATTGCATAATATATCATCATATTTTTATTAAGTAATTGTTTTTATGTTTTAATAAAACGAAATCATTTTATATTTTTATGAAATGATGAACATAAAAAGTAAAACAAAAAACATGTACATTAACATGTTCATTTCTAATTAGTGGACAAAGGGAATAAAACCATGTAAGGCACTTTATCTTAACCTGTCAGGATTACATTTGACTCCTGAAAGCACTTAAAGAGACAAATGCTGATTTTTTAGTGAATGGGGGTCTAAGTAGTTTATAAAAGTGCTTTTATAAACCACAATTGTGATTACTCATGAATCTAGAAAAAAAGGTTAAACCATTAGGTGCTTTCTTCAAACTCATAGTGTAATTCCAGTAACTGGCATGCTTTTTGAAAATTACTTCCAACATTTTACACTCCCCATCACTTCAAATTTCTTAGTTAATTCTTCTCTTTATGATGATTCCCTTATTCCCGTGTCAGCTTTATTGTAAATAACAAATGACTGTCATCATGTTATACCATTACTTATAAATCAGTTTATTTATACTTTTATACTAAGTCTTCTTCACAAAATATAATAATAAAGATAGTCTTTAGATACACCTACAAAACAATAATACTTTTTCTAATATAGTCGTATCTGCTAATATCTCTGCATTAATACAATATATGAGGCCTATAAATGTATAATTACCTATTCTAAAAATGTTACCTGGTCACATTCCAATTTACTTCTATTAAGCTTAAAATGTCTGTCTACTTTGGCTAATTCTTTTGAGTCTCTCTCAATAATTTGAATTAGTATTGACTAAATGCCTGTTTATGAAATTACTCCTAATTAATTTCCATCCTGTTTGGTTCCATTCACACTTAAGAACAGGGCCTGGTTGAGTCAGACATTTTGTCCAAGGACAAATCCCATATATGAGGGATGAATCCCATATTTGTGGGTCGAAGATGTCCCAAATGTATGTCTAATGTAATAAGGTTTCAGGTTTTTCTCAATATGACAGCATTATGAACACTGAATGGAGTTGATCAGATTTATAAACTAGTTTGTGAGCTGTTCATTCTGGATGTGAAACAAACAGAGTTTTCCAAATATAGAACTCATTACTTTATGAAGAGGAAATCTGTTGAAGAGCAATTTTCTAGTCCTTATACACCCTCCCCTCAATTGGAAGTGGGGAGATGTGATCAATATGAAAGGAAAGAGCCAAGTTAATATATAAACATGTTTTGGCAAAATAACTGAATGGAGACCCAGTCCTCTCTCAATGTTTGTGAAATCTCCAAATACATTAAAGCTACTAATCATGTCCATAACCAGCCTTCAGTAAGAGGTGGGGAGGGCTCGAACCCCCACATTTAAAAAATTTATCATGCTTAAAGGATGTATATAACTATCTAGGTCTTAGAAAACGTATATATGGCCAGTGATTTGTCATATTAATATATATGATAATAAAAATGTATTGTGCTTTCAAGTAATAAGCCCAAAAACGGCAATGTTATTGTATTTGATTTAAAGTGGGCCCCTCATTAAATACACTGGACGAAACGTTCTGAAAATTGCTAAAAGTAGGGGTCATTGTAACAACTCCCACTCCGTCAATATTTTATAAATTTACATTTTCTTCAAATGGAATGAAAGATGAATATCAACTCTAAATGTATAAGTAATTAAAAGTATTATAAATACACAGCAACATGCAGAATTAAGGCTTTGAAAAGGTGTCAAACACACTTTGATAGTTATACACAACCTTTAACAAACTCCCTTTGTAATGGCAAGGCTATGTTTAACAAGACACCAGGGGTGGCCCCAAAATTCAGAGGAGAAGAGCCAAAGAAATTTTGTGCTTGCAGGAAAGGGAAAAATATGCCTAGATTTTAAAAAACAATGCCATGTCTAAATTCCCAAGTTTATGAATGAGCCCCACAGCCCCCCTGGTTACGAGTCTGCTTATGGCCTACAATCTTCAGTGTTATTTTTAACATGTTACCTAACTTCCCCCTACCCAAACATAATAATAAGTTTTGCAAAACATAGTAGATAATTTGACCTAGCCCCTTTCCATCCATGTTTTTCAAAAATCTTCACATTCAAATAAAATACCTTAATGATACTGATTAGCTTTGCACCAAGCCTTTCTTACACCCCCTCAACAATTACACAACATCTACACAGGGCTGAATTTAGCTACATGTAGTAGAAAGGAGGGACCAGAGATTTGATGCATGATAACATAACAATTTCACTTCAAATCAAATCAGATGTAACAGGCCCGTAGCAGGGGGAGAGGTGGGGGGGGGTTAAGGGGGTTCAAGCGACCCTCCCCTGGCCAAATATTATTTCAAAATCATGCAATTTTACACCATTCTGAGCACTTTTCAAGTGATTTTGGGCAAAAGTTGTCAAAAGTGAACCCCCTTGGAATTTTTCAAAAAGTGAACCCCCTTGGCAAATCCTGGCTACGGGCCTGTGTAATATACTCCTAATACCGATTTATAATATACCAATAAAAAAGTATAAAGGCTACATACATTCTTAAACTAACTAATGGTTTAAAAAGTGTGGAAAATGGCTATCACATCATCAACATTCATCACATTGGCCATGCTTATTTCTTCATAATATCTGATAGGAGAGCTTTCTATAGTATATTTTGTATTCTAATATGATACATGACGTCACAATAACTAGAACAATCCATTTACTGGTCTTAATCTAGTATGTATGACCACTTAATTTCATAAATGCAAACTAGTAATTGTTTTTCTGATCTTCCTTATCATATTAGAATCGCAACAAATTAAGACCTCAACTCTATGATTTATGGCAAACATAATGACCTAGGATTGCCAAAGACCTCAATCGCTATGTGATTTTGGTTTTTTAAAACAATGATCAGAATAAAATTTTCGATCATGTATTGCGCCATTATTCATATAATCTTGGTTTTTATTGCTTAAACATATGGCACAAAAATATACTGCTTTATTGTGGAACTGGACTCATTTGGGTATTTTTGAGCAAAATATATACTAAGTTTCCCATTTGCAGGCATGAACATTTCTTGGACTACTGGTATTTATTATTGGAACAAAAAAGAAATTCAAATCTTGATGTATTTATAACACATGGTGTGTAATCATTTACAGGTCAGAACCACTTTAACCATTATTGATGTCTAGCTATCTGCTTTTTGTCTTGCCAATTTCTGCTCAGTGAAATACACATGTTCATTGTGATATTTTTGGTGGGATTGATCATTTTCTCTGGCTTCCATAATATTGTTTATAAAGAGCTGGCGTTAACTGGCTAGAGTTTGGGACAGTTCTGTAGGTACTGGGGAGGGACCCTGATGGGTAGCTGTGCTGGGATCCTGGGGATGACGTCCTGGAGAGTGAGGGTCGAAGAGCAAATGCTGGATGGACCATGGTGCTGCCACCTGGTGAGTATTGTGGCACATTAATACCCCGTTCAGCGGGAACCTGAAATGAAATAAATTATCTTTAATGTTTCTTTTCTTTTTGAGAGATCAATAATATTATCATGATTATATGCACAAAAGTCATTTCAGTAAAATATATGGGCTGTTTGTTCATTATTTTTTGCTATGCTTTTACATCTATCTTACATCTATCAAGTGTAAGGTTTTGCCATCTATATTGTATTAAATGATTGGTAGCGATATGGTGAACTAAATTGAACACATTTTCCAGTCATCAAAAAATTCTGAAAAATTTACACATCATCAATGTAATGGTCATCTTTTGAATGGTATCAATTCAATTTTTCATATATTGTTTTTAAAAAACACATCAGCAATTGTCTTTTGTTCTTGGCACCATATATTTGGAATGAAATGAAACATCTATCTGAACCTCGCTGGAAAAAATGACATATACACAACATATTTAGGTCTCTCAATATTGCAATTATACAAAGAAAAGTTTGGTTCATTTCAAACAATTATCTTATTGATGCAATAAAAGATATACTTTATTTTATCTATTTTGGGGTATTTATTTTTTATTTTTTTAATGAATCAAACTTAATTTTTTTTTTAAAAACAACACACATAAAAATGGTCACTCACTAGCCAAATTGTCAAAAGAAAGTGTAATATGCTTCTAGGTAGGCACTTATAAAATGACTACAAAATCGCACACACATACTAGCTAAAGTGTGCCATGTATATGAGTATTCATGTTTATGAGTACATGTATTATCAAATATGAACAAAATCCCTCTATTACTTTTCAAGTTACATCAAAAATCGTAAAACAGTGTTTAAAGGCCGACATATTTCAAGATGGCTGCCATGCGTTTCTTAAATAAAACATTTATAACTTTCTTGCATTTCAAACATATTGCCATCACAGTTTTATATATTGTACCCAAATTACTCTAAAATCGGCACTAAAAATGGCATTTTGAAGGTCCATTTTTGAGCAGAACCTCTTCTTCCATAGGGCATATGTGTACAAAATATGAATAAAACTGAGTCAACAGTATTTGAGTTATTGCATGGACGGAGCCATTCTCTATATCCCCTAAGTTTGTTTGATGGGATAACTATGATATTGAGAGATCTAAGTACAGTATGTATATGCCATTTTATTCCAACAAAATTCAGATAGATATATAATTTCATTCTCAAGAATTGGTACAGGGTGAGTCATAAAAAAGGTAACCCAATTTTTGGCACAATTCAATCTTGTTTATTGTACTTTCATTCCACTAAGTTTCATAGATCTAATCCAAATGGTCACGATTTTATGGCCATTTTAAAAAACATGCTCCAATGCCAAAGCATACGAAAATCCTCCAATATGACCCCCCAAAATTTCAATATTTCATATTTTAAAAATAATGTCTATCCGAAGAACCCTAGAACCATCAGAGATAAGAAAGAAAAAGAGCCATTACACAAGATATCTGTGAATGTGGAGTCAGAACAATTTCACTGACAAATACAAGTTTACCTTCAGAGGTGCGACTGGCATTTTGAGCATGTTTTGTAAAATGGTCATAAAATCATGACCATTTATAGTAGACCAGTGAAACTTAGTGGAATGAAAGAAAAATGAATAACGTTCAATTGTACCAAAAATGACGTTAAATCAATGCTTGATGACTGAGTTTGTTCTGGTTACCTTTTTTATGGCTCACCCTGTGGAAAAGAACAAAAATTCTTTACTAAAACAATTATATAAAATATATATAAATAACTTTCACATTAAATTGTTGTAAATCAGTGACCATTACATACAGGATGTGTTTTTTACAGATTGTTTTCAATAATTGATTCAAAAGAAAAAACAATGTTGAATAAATTCAACATATCACTACCAAAATCATTAAAAATGTATACATCATCAATGTAATGGTCATCTTTTGAATGGTAACAATTCAATTAAAGAAACCATGTCCATGGTACCATTTGTCTGGAATGAAATGAAACATCTATCCGAATGTCGTTGGAAGAAAATGACATATACAAAACATATTTAAGTCTCTCAATATTTTGCTCAAAAGTTTGCTATGATACTTCAGTTTTCCCTGTTTTTGGAGATTTGTGCAGTTTTTTAGATACCTTTTTAATGAGCCAAACTTTCCTTTGAATAACTAGGGAATTGAGATTTAAGTACAGTTGTATATATGTGTTACTCCAACAAGATTTGGATAGATATTTTATTTCATTCTCAAAAACTGGTAGAAAAAACACAAAAATTATTTACTAAAACAATTATAAAAAACGTTTTTGAATAATATTTCATGACAACTCTTCTACTGTCGCATGAAAAGAGATTCAGTTCGATATTGATGCACTCAATAGAATGGTCACAACAATTAAGACTTTATAATATTCAATACTGAACACACATATCACACTATTGAGGTGAATACCTGTGCATCTTTCATGATGATAGTTTTTTAAGAACATTTTACTAGTTTATTTCACTTACTCTGGAATGTGCAGCCTGAGTGTTAACATGTGCTGGACGAGGGTGTGAAATAATGGGACGATTGTTACTATGTATTGCATTAGGATTAGAACTGACATCACGGTGATTATTGAGAACTGCCAGTGGAGAATTTGGCTTCCCTGTGATTGTAAGATTCTTTGACGTTGCTGAGCGTTGTGCCGCAATGCTTGGACTTGGCATTCTGGGACTCACAGATGGTGTGATTGCAGTACGTTCGGGACCACGATCTCCATCCCTAGGACGTACCACTAGGGATATGGGCTCCTCCTGTATGGCGTAAGGGTCATAAGAGGGGATGGGGGGTGTTTGTGGAGTAGAGGTTTGAGACCTTGGACTGTTCAATGCAATACTATGTGGCTTAACACATAAGTCAAGAGCAACTGTTTGTAAATCACCAGAGTTACCATTTTCCTTATCCTTAGGCAAAAAACACTTAGGATCAAAAGGCTCTTTCTCAATTTTTTTTCGCTTAGTGTAAGGATTTATGTGATCTTTAGCAGCAGGTAAATGCCTTTTGTTAGTGTTCGATTGTGTAGTTGAGGTACTAGAGCTTTCCCCTTGAGGGGTGTGATGAATCACAGAGGGCCTATATGTCTCTAGTTTGACAGTATATGGTGGGTATGATATAGGACAAGAATGAGCGATCCCCTGGTGTTTCACTGGAACATATCTATGGGGAATAGGTGGCGTGTTAATAACAGTAGGGGTACGTGCTCCACGATAACCACTTCCTGGTGCAACGTTTCGTAAATGTTCCATCTTGGTCATCGAACCCAATGATTTTGTGATATGAGTATTTACATCTCCTGTTACACGATGAGCTTCCTTCTTATTCCCCCCAGGAATTGACTGTCTACTACCCCCAGTTACATTTTGCCTGCTAGTCCCAGGGACAGACTTAGACATATCTGGCTGGTTCCAAGGCATTGATGGATGGGAAAAGCCTGGGGGTAAGGGCCTGTGGTTGTACCCTGTTGATCCTTGTTTTAAGATTTGTTTACGACGCTCCTCCCATTCTAGTTCCCTCTTGCTGTTCTGTAAGTAAATAAACAGAATATATTAGGGGAAAGTTTGGATAAAAGGGGGAGGGGGTCTATCTAAAGTACTTAAAATCTTTTACTTCTTTTATGAATTCCTAATATGTTGTATCTCATGTTTAGGGAAGGCTCACATACATTACTGTGTTTCAAATATTCAGAATATTTGGTGAAACAAGAATATGCTCCACTCACTGGGGAAACCTTAGCCTGCTGGATTTTCAAGTCATACCTTAACATCAGCCGATGCATTATGGGAGCTCTGGGGTTGCCATCTTTTATCAACATTAGGTACTAATAACTTTTCATTTTCCTTGATGATGTCACTAACCCGCTTCCTCCCAGGATGTTTATTGACAGGTATGACATCACCAGTTGTCATGTCACCTTTGACATGACGCTCAAATGGTAATAATAACCTGTAAAGCAGCAATGCATTCAATGATAATTAAAAGCAATTTATGCAAAGAAAAATTATGTCATTTGTATTTTATCTCAATTTTATAATATTTGGAAGACATTAAAAATTACAAATTACAATTTGTGAAGTGATTCAGGACTTTTAGGTTCTTAGTGAAAATCAATCATCAATATTATGCAATTATATCTATGAATTTCAATATTTGTATACAACTCTTACCCATAGTTAAAATACACTTTGAAGTAATTCATAACTAGTGATAAAAAATAGTATAAAGAGCAGCTGCTAAAGTGAGACAATTTTTACTCATATTTAATCAAAAGAGAAGATAAGTGTTACAATGTCTTGATTTCTTTTCATTTTTAGCATATTTGTATCTTTATATTCTGTGCATGTTGAAATAAAAATACCATCATCTACCATCTAATAGTATTTTCTTCACCTATATAACTATTTCCATTACCATGTGTATATGAATATTGAGAAGGAGATTGAATGATTTGGTGTCACACAAAAAATCACAACGATTCCTTCATTATTGAGAAAGATATTATACAAAATTAGTGGGTGGAAGTTTTTTTGTTTTGTGCCACACTTAATTAATTATACATTATTATTATATCCCTCCTGTATGATACCTTCTCTAAATAAAATCTAGTTAAATTCATCAAGTTCTTGTTAAAATCTATATTACTTATATCTACATATGATATGACAACTAAACTCTCAAATCATGAATATATTATATAATTCTATAGTACTAGAAACATATAATGGTTAAGAAAAATTGAAGATCAGATCCAATCTTATAATGGTGAGTAGCTAGCAACATCATGGATATAGCTTCAAACAAAATATTATAAACCAGAACAACGGCAACGCCAAAGCGTAGCGAATCCCATCGAACAGCCATGGATGGCATTTTTACAAACAAAGTATATAGCAAAAATGGCAGCCATTTTTCAAAATGGCAGCCTTCTACCAAAAGTGTCATAAGACCATGTGCCATGCTTATAGTATTCATATACCAAATATGAACAAAATCGCTCCACTACTTTTCAAGTTATAGTAAAAAACGTTAAAATGGCGGCCATTTTTCAAAAAAAATTTCAAAATGGCCGCCTTCTACCAAAAGTGTCATAGGACAGTGTGTCATGCTTATAGTAGTCACATACCTAATATGAACAAAATCGCTCCACTACTTTTCGAATTATAGTAAAATACGTTAAAAAGGTGGCCATTTTTCAAAATGGCGGCCATTTTTCAAAATGGCCGCCTTCTAGCAAAAGTGTCTTTAGACAGTGTGCAATGTTTATAGTATTCAAATACCAAATATGAACAAAATCGCTCCACTACTTTTCGAGTTACAGCAAAAATCGTAAAATAACGAGTAAAGGCCGCCATTTTTCAAAATGGCTGCCATGTGCTTCTTTAATATGTACATTTCTAGCTTTATTAATGTCCTATATAATTTTTTTACATCTAAAGCATATTGCTATTACAGTTTTACATATTGCACCTAAATTACTGTAAATTTGGCACTAAAATGGCCGCCATTTTGAAATGAGCGGCCATTTTGAAAATTGGCTTTCGAGCAGAACTTCTATCCCCATAGGGTATATGCGTACAAAATATGAACAAAATCGGGCCAACGGTATTTGAGTTATTGCCCGGACGGACGGACGGACGTACGTACGGACGGACGGACGGACGGACGGACGGACGTACGGACGGACGGAGGCGTTCCCTATATCCCTCCGAACTTCGTTCGATGGGATAATTACTTCTCATAGTGTCTGCGTGTACAGGTGGCAGCACTTGTGTTGCCATGGTTACCACCCATGTGATCATAGACGTGCTTCCATAGACGCTTTGCTGTCACCTGTAGCCAGGTAGAAAGCATATGTAAGAGGCAGGATAGAGGGCAGCATGTGCTTAGCTCTAGTCACAAAGAATTCCATGTGCTTTTAAATTAACCAGGTTTTAAACACAAATAATACTTTTTGAATTAACAAATAAAAACAAAAGCCAATTTTGTCATAATTTTTAGAACCTCCTTAGCACCAAGCTTATAGCTATTATTCTAAATTGCATTTGGGTTTGAGATAATACAATGGTGTTCAAAGGTGTATGGTTAGACTTTCTATCCAAGTCTAAAGAAGACAACTTGCGAAATGTGGCCTATTTCAACATTTCTGACAAATCCATATTGACCTGATGTTAATTATAAGATCTTTCTTTCAATTATAAGAGCACAAGGAAAGATTTGCAACTGAAAAATAGCAACAAAGGTTGAAACTACCTTATAAGTACACCTATTGTAAGAATACACTTGTGTTTTATGAAATATGCAAGCATCCTTGCAAGCCTCTCATAGAATACACCTGGAGAATAACCAAGTATCTCATAAAACACAAATGTATCTTATAACACACAAATGTATCTCATAACACACAAATGTATCTTATTAAAATACAAATGTATCTTATAACACACAAATATATCTCATAACACACAAATGTATCTTATAAAATACAAATGTATCTCATGACACATAAATGTATCTCATAACACACAAATGTATACAAGAGTCTGAAACAAGTAAATACACAGGTGTTTCTCAGATTTACACAAGTGTCTCTTAAACACACATGTGTCTAATAGATATGTCCCAAGAATACAAAAGTGTCATACAGAATACATGTGTCTAAAAGAATATGCAAATATCTCAAAGAATACGCAAGTAATACACAAGATGTAAATTATTACTCAAACTATATTATTCTATGAAATTAAGTACTAAAACTTAAATACACAGGGTGCACACAACAACATGAAAATAAAAAATAAAGTCCTATAAGGAAACATATAAGTGTTTCACCTGTTATGGAAGTTTTTAAAACATTTTAAAAGATGTATCTTTTGTTATTAGGATCATTTTAATCAACTGAAATCATTTAAATCTTTCAAATCCGATGAAACAAGCCAAACTGCGTTATAAGAATTAATAATTTGAATGAGGGAAGATGTTTTAAATCATTCTTGGATAACAGGCAAAACTGAGTGACAGTCTATAAAATATGAGTGCCAAAATTCTACCATTTCAAAAAATCTAATGAAGGCATATGAAGGATGTTTTTTTCATAATTAACAGAAGTTTTGCCCATCAAAATATTTAAAAAGAATTTTTGAGAATTTCTACTCAACAATAAATGTCTTGTCTCATATAGATGAGGCAACAAATATACAGTACAATTAGAGACAAGGAAAACCTTCACATTCTCAAAGTAATATTAGAATGGTGTCATTAAAGAATTTTCATTAAAAAGTTTATGTGAAAACATAGACTTTTGACACCCTGTAGATTAAAGGGAACAACAGGTCCACTACCAACAGAGTTTATCTAAAATAAATAACTCTTAATTAAATACAGGGTGGGAAAAGGGGTCCTCTATGTGTAAACCAAGAACAATTATACATTTTGAAAAAAAGAAAAATAAAGAAGAAGTAAACAGTCAACTTTTGAAGCCATTGACATGTCAATAGGTATTTTATTAAAATATGGCTGAAATTTATTCCTAGTGAAGATTTCACCAGTACACATTCAATAACTTCCTCTAAAAATTTCAGCCAGAAATTGTTGTAAAAATCAATGTTAAAATACAAGACTGGTATGTAGAATGGATTCTTCACAAATTGTTCATGTTTTATATAAGGCATTAACTAAGCTCAGAAGTACTAGAACACTATAATATTACATATAATACAAGGACACTTTCCATAGGTATATAACAAATAGTAGTACGTCTGTTTTACTTCTGGAGGCTGAGGGCCTGGTAGAGAATATTTAGAATATAATAGAATGAATAATTAATTGAAGTATTAATTTTGGAAAGAAAATGTCCTTTTTTACACCAAAATATGAAAAAGTTCAAACTGAATGCAATGTTCAAAGGCAAAATCTACAAATATGCCATCTATGATAACATATTTACCACAAAAGAGACAAATATAACAACAAAATCTCATTTGTAATCAAAGCAATTGCTGTGACAATATCACTTTCAGTTCAAATTCTAAAGAGCAGAAAAGGAGTGAAAAGTGCAATAAACAGGGAAGTATGAAAACATATTGATTATTACTTCTCGTAGTTGCGTCGTGTGCATGTGGCAGCTGCAGTGTTGTTAGGGTTACCACCCATGTTGTCATAGAGATACTTCCACAAACGCTTTTGGCTCACCTAAAGATAACATGCAAAATAGAATATTTCCCCAGTCTTGTCTGTAAGAAGGAAATGTTTCATATCCTTGCATTTCTCACAATTTAGAGTTTATATTTCATGCCTAAATATATTATTTCCCACTAATTCCAAAGCTTTTTTATTTAATTTGGCATTATAAAACAAGACCATCTCATGCCATGAAGTGTGAAGCTTCTTTCCCACTGTATTTTGCACAAAGAATGGCTGTCCGTGATGAGTTGCCAACTCCTAATGTTTTCAATGGTAGGCTTGCTCTTTCATGTAAACAGTGGTAAAGAAAATCAAGTTCACAGTTGATACATACAAGTGTCAAGTACTACATATAACATATAGTTTATCATACAAAGTTTTTGTAAATGTTTAAATCAAATAAGAAAGAAGTAATATTAAAATATATGAGATCTTTTTTATGATATTACAAATTATCAACGAAAAGTTAAGTTGAAAAATTTAGCCTACCTCAGTATATCCTCCAAGTTTCTGAGCAAACGTGTAAAATAAATAGAGGTCAACTAAAATAAGATAAATACAGAGAAGTTTGAATAAACCACATTATATCATTTTAATTCTGGCACTGTTAATGTTCTATATGAGACCCACCACCAACCAAAAATACACATATCTGAAAATAAAAGAATTAAGTCCTACAAATTGTTCACATTTTCCATGCAAAAACAGATGCATTATAGACTATGTACATAAAATAATACATAAATGGCTCCACTGAGTCCCACAAGCTAGATCCTTTAAATAAAATGGAACCAATAATACTTCAGTACAATAACATACAACACCTTCTCCACAGCCCTTCTTTATTTTGGTTTGTATCCACAAAAATCAACAAAATAAAACACAACAAATGCTTTTGAATACATGCATGGAATAAACATGGCTATACATAAACTATGTAGGCTGGGTCCCAAAACCAGAGTTCCAAGCTTCAATGGAGAAAAATAAAATAGGAAACATGGTATACAGACATACAGATATGGGTGTAGCCAGGCATGGTCAAAATTATGTAAATATATCTCCCATGCCTTAATCTGCCTATTTCCATTTTCCTTGCCTTTGCCAGGCTACACCACTGTCATCCATGCCAAAAGATAAAATGTGAAGGTAGAATCTCAAGAACCTGATTTCCAATGCACATAAAAAGCTTATATGGAGAAACATGTAATAATAAAAATGGCAGTGTTATCTAGTTGCTATGACAACGATCAAATCAACATGATGTACATTTTCAATTCCATAATTTCTTACCTTAATTAACTCAGAAAATTCCTCTGATTGCAAAAACAATAATTATCATCAAATCACTAAAAAATTATAACATTAATAATTATATTATCTAATTGTATTATTTTATGCTATTATAATGACAACAAAGAAAAAAAGAAATATTTATTCCTTTTATATTAATCTTTTCAGCTAAACACATCCTGTCTATTCCATTTATTTTTTCTCAAAGAGCTTTTTAAAACCAGGAAACAGCAACTCCACGGAGTAGCAAAACCCACTGAACAAAACAGGTATTTGAGTTATCAAAGATTATGTGTTTTTATAAAAAAAATGATGGCCATTTTGAAATTCAGTTGCCATCTTGAAAATTCCTTTTTGGCCAGAGTGGTGTGTCAAAAGGAATTTGTACCAAATCTGTCCACTGGTATTTGAGTTATCAGAGAATACACTTTTTTAGGAAACATGGCGACCATTTTGAAATTTGATGGCTGTCTTGAAATGTCTTCTTAATCAGAACTCCTTTGTCTCTAGGCATCAGCATATAAATTTTGAACCAAATCCATCCATGGATATTTGAGTTATCATAGATTATATTTTTTATGAAAAATGGCCGCCAATTTGAGATTCAGTGTCTATCTTCAATATCTCTTCTTTTTTAAAGCTCCTTCGTCCCTAGGTATCAGCATATAAAATTTGAATCAAATCTGTCAACTAGTATTTGAGTTATGTAACATTACATTAAAGAAAAATAGTGAATCAAATTCATCAACTGGTATTCAAGATATGGCCCGGGATCAGGAAAGGACGTCTTTACGGCTTTTCTTTTTATCCCCCTCGAATTTCGTGCGTTGGGATAATAAAACACATATGATAAACACACATGGGATAAAAAATCATATATTCTCACTTGTCTTGAATCCAAGAGAAGGTATCCTCTCTATCGGTGTCCCTCGCTCCCTCATGAACTGATGGAGAGCAACCAGGAATTCTTGTTCATTCATCTCCTGACCATTACCTTTAATAGTCTTATTGGAGGATACTCCGTTTGGACGCTGCTTTTCTATTGGCTTCTCTTTGGATTCTTGAAGCTTCTCCTGTAAAGATCAACAAAAACAGTTGAAGTGGATTGAAATTGAGTCTCTCTTCATGATAAATCCACTGATGACAATAGGCTTTCAAAATTAACATCATCGCGTTTCCTCATTTATAATAGTCATAAAAACTAGAACAATAGTTTTACTGGTCTATATTGGAGTATATGAGACCATTTAATTTAAAAAGTTCTTTTTAGGTTTGTTTATCACATAAAATTGTAACAAAGACCTTGATTCTATGATTTATGGCAAATATATCACCATAAATAATTAGTTCGTCAGTTTTAGGTACTTTAAAACAATTTTCAATCACAAAACCTGCCATTGACTTTATACAGGGTGGTCGACATCATTCACACTTTTGATTGCACAGCATTTTCTAATGATAGGTAGATTTCCCAATTTCTTTCATAGACCTATCCTGATCCTACAGACATGTAGGTTTTGTGTAGTGTTTGTTTTATTATCATATACTACCATAATGTGAGAACAGATCAATAGTTTGTAATGTGCTCAATGCAAGCTCCCTGCACACATTGTAATGTGCATGTTGTCATAGGGAATTCTCCTCATCTCTGTTTTAATATTCTTTGGCTCATCAATAGTTTGGGGTTTGTTTGCACCTGCCTTTAAAGTATCCCCATCAAAAAACTTTATATGGAATATGTCTTGAGAATGTGCAGGTCATGTGTGATCCATGCAGTGGGAGATGAGTCTGTCTTCAGGGAAGTAATGATGAAGGTATTCAAGTGATGGATTGGAGCAGTGCAATGTTGCTTCATCTTGCCACTGTAAGATAACAGTATCAATATCAACCCCTCACTACAGCGCCAATCCAGGATGAATTCTTTTCTCATAACTTCAATGTATCAGTCCATGTTCACAGGAAATGAACGTCCATTAACATCCTTAAACCATATGGCCAATTATCACCATTATGACCTAACATTCGCCAGTCAACTTCTCTACATCACATGTTTGATGCTGATGCTCAGAAGGCTAAACCTGAGCCAAAAAGTGCATTTTCAATTTGTTGAAGGTCATTCCAAACTTAAATGTGCAATTAACTACAGTGATTCAGCACCCAAGAGCTTGGATTGAGCACATCTTATGGTGGTATATCAAAATGAAAATTACACCATACAAAACATACATGTCTGTAGGACTGGTCTATGAAGAAAATTGGGAAATCTTCCATTAATTAGAAAATGCTTCATAGTCAAAAGTGTGAATGATTTTTTGACCACCCTGTACATGAGAAAGTTCCCTGAAAATGACATTCTTACTTTTTGTCTATAGCGCTACTAATGTTGAGTAAAAACCGAAAACTGTAATTCAAAGAGCTTTCAAGTCTTCCGATGGCATATGTTGCACATACAGCAACCCCTAACATTTATTTGAAAGTTCTAGTTTAGCAAAGTGTTTGATGTTCAAAACTTAGTCAAAATAGGCATTTCTCAAAAAAAACTGGAAATGGTGATGACAGGTCAAATAGACACTACACAGGATAAACAGAAAATGAATACACTCACTGGGTGATATATGGCCTTATATGAGGCATGACGTAATCATAAAATTTGAAATCAACCAGCTGCCATTTTTTCACTTCACAATTTGAATTGCGAGTTTTGGTCTTATTAGCTCATATAAACTTTCGAAACACACACAAAGTGATCATTCTACTAGTTCAAATGTTTTGGATTGCTACTTTGAATTTACAGCCAGTTATAATGTGAGACATTAACAACATTTTTCAGTTTTCATCATTGTCATAGAATATCCGCCATTTTTCTTGGAGCCGGTGTTTTAATGTTAGAAGAAAGTATGCAATATCTTACAAAGGACAGTGTTTTTTTCACTTCTAATTGATGAAATATCCTCATTAATGTTGAAAAACATTAAAATTTATCTTTCTCAAGGACAAACGTTTTCATTACTGCACAGTTGTCCTCATGCCATGACTTCTTGCCAAGTATTGGCTAGAGACTTGTGTAACTCCAACCTACCTCTCAAATGCAATCCAATATTATGGATATTTTCTTTTCAGCTAAAAAAGGGGAACACTCCACATTTTGAAAATAAAAAATAAGTGTTGGCATTCATATTGTTTAAACTTTGTCGAACAATTCAACCTTTTTGGATGTTACCCACGATTTTTCGAGCAAAACTGTTTTCATAGATGTGATATATGATATATTAAACAAGGTTCTCTTTTGTGAAATGGAACATTTTAAGCAACTATACCTTCATGGATGTGAGGAGTGAGTTCTGTACTGCTTGTTGATAATCAGCATCATTTGAAGCAGAATCTGAATCCATTCCATCTTTTAGCTTTACCTTTCTTTTGCGTGGACGCCCTTTCAGGTTTGGTGCTAAAAAATTAAATAAACATTATTATTGCACTTACTGGTATTTCTTTATCCTATTTTTAAATTTATCTTGATACTATTTAAAATAAAAATTCAACGCACTTGGTATCTTCTATATTCATTTATTTTCCTCAATTTGCACTTTCTTAACAATAACATTGTCATATTATTTAATTGAATTTCATATCCCTTCATAAGATTGGTGACCGTTGATTATGCATTAACACAATAAGTTGTCATAAATTTATTCGAGGTGGAGAATTAAAACAATGGCAAAGCTGCGGAGTACGACTCGCGTAAATGTTCAACATAGATAAGCGCCATATTGGAGGGACATCAGGAAGGGTGCCTTCCACATCAATGGACAAAACTGAGAAATCCAGGTATTTTAATTCCTATTTTAATGTTTATTTGGTGACTAAGAGAGTACTCTGTATCCATTGTTGTTATGTTCACAAGAAAATAAGCCTGTTTTGGGCAGATGGATGGACTGTGGCAAGAACTCCAATTTTCTCAGAAATTGTACATTTTCCGCTTATCAAAGATCACATGAGGATGTAATTGTGCCGACAGTACTTGAATTTGATAACAATGCAATGATACTACTGGTTCCATTGTTTAAATATATTGGGTATATTGGAGACAAAAGATAAAACTACATTTTTTGTGGCAAAATTCAAATTTGTGTGTGTTCATGCTAAGCTATTGGACAGCCGACCAACAAGAATGTTATGAGAGTTTATGTATGTTGATCACCGAATGGGACATATCTGCCTGGTCTTGTGTAATTTATCCAAAGCAATGATATACCCCAAATTTAAACATGGTCTCCAAATCAAGTTTGGATTTACCGCCATATTGTACAGCAATAATGGGCTGTAACCTTGTTTTGAGTTACCCAAGTCGCAGTCCGCGGCTGTGCCCTTATTTTGATTCCAACCTGTGTTATTGAGAGAAAAAATACATATGAAAGATTAGTTCTGACTCACCTAAGTGTTCGCAGCGGAATTTATGTCCTTGAATATCCTCTGACTCAAAAGTCTGACGGCAAAACAAGATACGTGTGTTGGGTTTTGAGACAGTAATGCCACCTATTGCTTGGACGACAGCATTTGTTAACCACTTATCTGTGCATCCCTCTAGCCGTTTCAGAACTGCCTTGTAGCGGCAATATGTTGAATAACTCACAATGAGGACATCTGTATTACTTGGGGCAACTTGAAGATCACCTTACAGAAAAAGAATAAAAGTCTTTTAATCCTATGCAAAGTAAAGTCTAGTTTATGTAAGTCTATGAAAATAGTTAGTCTATGTGAATTAAATAATAATCAAATACATATGTAAAAGAATAAGAAGGGCCTGAGTCTATCGATTATAATTCTTTTTGAATGCTTTCTTTTGAAATAAAATGCAATCTCTCACAAGATTAATATGCCGACTCTGTCTACGGATATTTCAATAGTATTTTACAAACTGCATGAAAAGTGAAACTAAAATGCAAAATAATAATTCATTCTACAAATGAAGCCTTGAAAAAGCTGAAATTTAAAAATGTTTTGTTAAAAATGTGTGACTAGATAATGCTCATACTGCAGCATGTTATTTTAAAGGTATTTTGTTAAGTAGAAATAATGTCAAGAATTCAAACAACCACTAAAGGTAGTTATTTATTTAAAAAGTGGCCCCTTGCTAACAGCAAAGGAGCAATGATCTGACGAGTATTCAGCTTTAAAGATATATAAATTTTATGATATCACACTTTTTTTTACTTCTTATGCGGATATATAATTTTGATGTATTTAATGAATAATACCCAGTAATCATAGATGCTAGCATTCCCATCGCAGACAGAATTTGTTAAAACTTCAAAATTTTGCAGAATACCTGACTTTCATGAAAATCCAGTGGAATTACCAGAATACTTGGTCCGATTTCCGGCGGTACAAAAAGAATTAATTTCATGATGGTATGGGGATTAAAATTTCTTACCTTAAAGTCCTTAAAATCACTTAAATTCAAATTCCCATTAACTTCTTTCAGTCCTGCTTCAAGTCTTCATTTCTCCTCCCAAAGGTGTACAGTGGGGGGAGGGGGCTTCACAAGGGATCATAGCTTATTCAAGCCCATATAAGCCCAGAGGATCAAAACCACAGGCCCCTTATATCAATAACAAAAACAAACCATGACAATGACAAAACTCACCCAATGCATTTTTCTCTTCATTTACATCTCCCAGTTCAAGTCTTGGGTTATTTATAGCAAATGCTTTCTTTATGGAGTTACTCTGTGAAGTTGGTTTGATATAGGTTGGTAAATGACCTTGGTCCCAAGTCACATTGGGGTCATCGATGATCCAATTTACAAGATCCTCTCCCTTCAGGACAATCTTCTCTGCCACAGCTAAGATTTCATCCTGAAAATATAATAATATAATCTATAATATAACTTCATATAATATAATATAATTAATATAAATTAGTTCCTCTTGGTATATTTTAAGCCAAAAAGATGTGCCTTTTTATTCCTTCTGTATGTGACATTACATCAAATCAAATCTACCCATCATTATTTAATGAAACCACAAAACTCTATAAAACCATACACAATAAATCAAAATTACATGTACCAAATCAGATTGTTGGAGTGTGTGTATAACACTAATCCAATGCTAATTAACTTAAGAAATGATGTTCAATATTCTGTATCCTGATAATGTGAAACTGTCTTATGCTCACACGGTTATAAATACTCCACTTGCGTGAGACAAAATGGCCAAATGTTTTACAGTGGTTAGGATATGGTATAGGATATACATGGTATAGCATACAAGATTCACTTCTTAATAATGATATACGCAACTGTAAAACTGCTAATACAATGCATTAACATGCAAAATCTCACCACCTGCCATTTGTTACAGATGCTGACTGCTGAACACTATTGAAGACTATAATAATATATCACCACTTATGATGGTGATATTATAAACTGACATGTTCGGCTGCAAAAGAAAGTTTACGGAGGAGCTTTACCAAAAATCCAGCGAAAAATTACAATTATCACTTGTACTCGCAAATATTGCAATTCGTTTCCTTCATTTTGTTACTATACTTGCAATCACTGGACAAAGTGAAAGCATACAATATGGGTAATGAAATTGTAACAATGTAAAGAATGAAGTCATGAATAAAGACCTCGAAGAGAAGTATTCAGTCCTAGAGCTAAAAAATTCTCTCTGTACATGCTTATTCCTTGTGATTGCAGTAAAATTGAATAGACTGATAGAGTATGTGTTCTTCATGTCAGTATGTTCTATATTTCTTAGTCATTCCTCCTTTCCACTGCATTTAAATATAATCATCCTGACATTTCATTACTGGTAATTTCAAATGTAACCCAAACTGTTGATATCAAATTAAACCAGACACTATTATCTGAATTACCTTATCACAATTGTATAGCTTTGTAATTAGTATTTGTGGCAACTCAAGGTACAAATGCCATATTAGATTATTGTGGGCTATTTCTTGGAGGAAATAAAAAACAGATAATATGATTTCTAGCCATTCCAACCACAAATGATCATTCAAGATATACAGTTTCAGTAATCAATTGTAAGGAAAGGAAATGTATGTTTGTGTAATATTTTGGCAACAATCAAACATTTAAGGTAAATGTAATGTAAAGTCATGTCTGAATTTAAAATACAAATATCAGAGAGAGAGATAACAATAGAAGAATTCATGATAATGCAAATACTATCAAATCAATTTATCAAGTGTATACTAAATAACACTTAATTGAAAACAATCTCATATTAAATTACGACTACATTTGTACTTTTCTATTTGAAAATTATTGCGTCGAATTCATCGCTTCACAATGTTTCATAGATGGCAGCACATACATAAGTTAAATTAAGTGTTACAAGACAACTGAAATTATGAATTAATTTCGATAATACAATAACAAAAAATGTATAACTACAATGGACTGTATAATGAATACTATATTTGTAGAAATCAACTATTTTTCAAAGAGACACAAAACATCAGTTTATTAGTCATCAATCTACAGTATAATCGTACACCTGGTTGGTACCAGTGTATAAAATCATTCAAAATGCAAAATTGCAGTGAGAAACTAGAAACAGTGAAAAGTACATAGATATCAAGAAGACTAAATTACACAGACACAGCAAAAAATCAAGCAGTTCATTCATTGATTTATCAGAGAGAATGCTGGTAGATTAGAGTGAGCAGATTGACATTATGTAAGGGTGTTTTTCCATTGCCTATAAGACACCCCCCTAAAACCCATTGTCTTAGCCTGATTATATAATTTTATGCAAGGATCCCTTAGCAGAAAATCAATTATAATTCATCAATATAAGAGGTGAAATACTAGATAAAATATTTTTCTTTGATATACACTGTATGTCCTGACCCCTTTAACTGTCCTAAGAAATCACTTTTATGAAACATTGATACCATGTACCAGTCAATCATGTTAAAAATTGTAAAAGAGTGAAAAAATTAATGTTTTATTCAAATTTAGGAGCTCAAGAGAAATGGGGAGAACTAAGCATGAGCAGACAGCATTTCAAACATGGGTGATATCATATTTATGCAATCAATGTTTTGAGATTTTTTCAAGACCAATTACAACAAATGAATCATCATGCTGTTTACTGTAAACGAATGCCTGTGATATGTCTAGGATTAAGATCCCCCTGCTTAATATGTTTATTTCAAGTGATTTATCTCTAAAATTTGAACGAATCGTTAGACTTTCTGACATTTCATTATAATTTGGAATGTGCCCATCTTATTTTAATACTGAATTCTTAAGATGACCTCCACTCAGCAGTTCAACATGCCAGATTAACATGTTATGTTTCTAATAACTGATTTGTATTATACAGTATATGATCAAATAAGTAAATACCTGATGTCTTATGCTTTTAGTATGAACAATGGAGCAAGATGAGCTAATATAGAAAACTACCCATTACATAGACGACTCTTTAAAATTGCTGATTTACAATGATTCAATAAAACATGAATTTCTGTGGAGTTATGTATTAACAATATTGAATGCCAAGTGTGAGTCAATTTATTCTGCTCTATACTCTTTTATTGATAGGGATAGGGGATAATACAAGGATGTAGTCTCCATGGAATTAAAAAATTATTGGAAATGTAAAATCAACCTTTTACTTGGTATTTCGCACAACTTTGTTTATTTGAACATTGATTTGGCGGTTAACAAAGTATGTCTTAATTAAACTCAAAAGCTTGTGGGCAGGCATAAAAATAAATGCACCAACAAAGATCATTTCCCATTTCTTGGAAAGAGCAAATCAAATCAAATTATGAATTAGAATATTCCCAGGTTTACAGTATAAAGCAGAGAACATATGTGACCCTAACCTTCAATTTAATATGAACCATGGTCATATTTTCAAATGTGCAATAGAGTGCAAATCAGAGATGTGCAGAGGAAATAAAGTGAACACTCTTAATTGTTGAAAACTGCCAAAATTGAATACCTCATTCAAATTCTAGATAGAAATTCAATGAACTAAGCATGAACAGAGAGTTATATTTAGAATGGGTAATACACCCTGGTTAGGTTTAATTGCCATACATATCCTGTTTCAATGTTGCAGCATTACTGTTCATCGTAATACAGCTTCCAAGATTTTCTACAATCCTATAATTGTTTTGGCTTTGTTATTCCCATTACAGTAAACTCAACTCATACAAATATGTATAAGCAGGGGTTTCTTATCATTTCATGTCTATTTATGTCTATATTTAGATTTGATATATAATGGCAAAGTAATAACATTATAATATTGGTACTGCACAGTTCAAAATGTTCATAATTCTACTGCAAAGTAAGATGATGATTAAAAGGATTAAAGTTCATCAAGTTTTAGACATAAATTGGCAAGCACAGAAATAAAATTTACAAATTGCCTGGCCTGTTCTATTTGGAGAGAGTTTTCTACCACACAAGAAAAAAAACATCCGTCATCATTCATTTCCTCATTTTCTCCATATAACCTTGAGAATTAGAAAATCCTTATATGGACAAAAGTGGATTCCCTCTTTTATAATACTGGTATATCACCATTCACGTTTTACTTTAAAAGTAGACTTGTTTTGCATTAATGTTTTGACAGCCTCAAATGGTACAAATATTAGTCATTGTTGTTTTTACCTAATTATATATTTGAATTAGGAGAGTAACCTTGACTGAAATATCATTGCTTTAACATGATATTCCATGCCATTTCTCTCTTGGAGTTTGCTTGAAGTGTCTGTCTTCCTGACATTTCTGGGCAATTTAGTTCGTTGGCACCATGCTTGTTTATTTCATTCCTCACCTATTCCACTCATTTTCGCTCTATTTTATAAAATACACTTATAACAATTCTGTATATTGTCCATTGCCTAGTTATTGTCTTATCACTTATTGGACCACAGATGTAAGGTCCATGGATAATATCATATTGATTAAGTTAAAACATAATGCTGTATAAAGACAAATGAAGTAAACATCTTAAATTATATAGAAATGCCTACCCTGCGTGCAGAGTCTAGTTAAACTACACTCTGCCTAGTAGAGACCATATTTCAGTTAAGTAGCCCCGCCCCATTATGGGTACCGGTGACAGTATGGGTAAATCACTTTTGACCTACGCGCTGACCTTCCACCAATCAGGGAGCTTGAAGAAACATACCGCAAATGCGTTCTAATTAAATATGCGCATGCCATTGGTCAATTCCGGGATCAACGATGACGTCAGAAGGAATGACCATATATAGAACGTCGGTCAAATTTGGCCGACGACCACTGATTGGCGCGGTGAGTTCACAGGTTTATTTTAGTTTGAAAGAGTGAAGACGAAGCTCTCTTTTAAGAAGTGTAGTCAAACGGATGCAAAGGGTAAGAAATGCCAGCAAATCAGGTGTAATACTTCATTCAAAGACCACAGAGAAATGACATAGAAAAACTTTAAATATAAACAGACTGATTTTTAATGTACATCTACAACTTCAAGAAGGTCCAAGGCAGGGTTTTCATTTGAACCTATTCTGTGGAGTTTAGCATGAGGAACAATCAATTTGATGTTGTTATAATCTATACACTGTATATTACTACAACCTCTTAATTTTGATATCTACTCCACACAATAGTAAACCCCAATGAACGAAACATGTTTTGATAAATAGCTGCCAACTTTAAAATTGTGACTATTTTGAACTGAGCAGCCATATTAAAAATTCCTTCTCAAGCAGAGGTCCTAAACCCATAAGCTTATAAAATTTCAACCAGATCCATCATCTAGTATTTGAGTTATTACCTGGACAGATGAACGAACAAACGGAGGGATGGACTTGTACTACCAGATGGACAGCTTCTCTATATCTCTCTCGAACTTGAGTCAGATGTCTTTTTATTAATCATTTCATGGACAAGATATGCAATTTTCTTGTGTATGGAATAAGAATACAGCTTCCAGTCGACAAATTTTAGCTTTAAAATGATGAAAATAGAAAAATGATGAAATTTAAAGAAATACCGGACGAAATGAAAATGTACTGGACGCAAGCCATTCGGTATTGACAGGCTTGCGTCCAGTACATTTTTTATTTCGTCCAGTATTTCTAAAATTTCGTCATTTTTCTTTTATCGATCACTTTTAAGCTAAAATTTGCAGATTGGAGGCTGTATTGTTAGTTCATACACAAGAAAATTACATATCTTGTCAAAGAAATGGTAAATAAAAAGAAATATAAGTCGATTATAAAGACCGGAAACCATATAATCACACCCAGTTATGTACATAAAGTTATAAAAATGGTGTGGAATGATGTTTATCCAAATGAATAATAGTATATCAATGAATTTCAGTACTGGATTGTAAATTACTACAAAGGCAAGATCATTGTATGCAGATGACAGCATCAGTTTGAGGCATTAATAGCCAATAATGAATGATCATGGTACATGCAATTACAGCAGCTTGCTCACTGGCATTACACACTTCTCACTCATTTCTTGTTTCTTTCTTATCTTGAGGAAAACAATCCCATACACCCTTCACATTTTCCCTCAGGCCAACCATCTTAGATAAACTATTGTCAAATAATCCCGTGATAAATGTCTTGTGATCCCCAGTAAATGCACTCGGCACTATTTCATTAATATAGTATATTTTATAACTTATGTATGAGTAGACAGTACAACCTGTATATACACAGCCAATATAATTCGGCGCTGAAACGGCACCGAAATTTGGCACCGAAAAGGCGTTGAAAATCAGATTGCATTTTGGGGGTGTAGTAGGTAGGTGTTCATTGCAGAGGGACAATTTTATACAGAACTCATTGGAGTATTTGCTGAGAAGAGATGTTAACTAGACATAGGTGTTCACTAGAGAGAAGTATTCACTAAGACAGGTTTTACTGTATATATTATGAAATGGCTAGGCTTTAACAACTTCATATTCATTCTGATTTGTCAGCCCTCCATTTGTCTAATGATTATCTGCTCTCTCATTCAGCAGAGATAGTAGGTTGTCTTTGGAATCCACAAAATGAAGTATTCAAAATTTTCAAAAAAGAAAATTAAGTTGTAGATTATTTTAAGGAAATAATGATAGAAAACTTGAAAAATAAAGATGTTTGGCTTTTAATATACGGAGTGGCTCCAGGACCGACAATTGTCGGTACTGGAGACTGTCCAGGGGTATTTGCTGGGGTACCGACAATTGTCGGCACTCTATCGTCACCTAGTAGTGCCAGATAGAGAACCGACAATTGTCGGTACGCAAGTGGCTGCTACGTGTTTTTGCTAGAGAGCCGACAATTTCATAAATAAATCCACTACTTTTACTTGTACCAATAACCTCATCACTGGTAGTCTAGTGGTTAGCGTGCACGACTCAAACACACTCGGTCCCGAGTTCGAATCCCGGCAGGACCAATTTTTTTCTTTTGAGGGGGGGGGGCATAGTGCTTATTTGCAGTATGGAATCGTATAGGCATTAACTTGTAGTGAGCCATCGTTTATTTCGAAAAAAATTGATTCAACTTCCATCAAAATTGTACTACAAGCTTCAATTAAAAAACATTTTAAAGCTCTTTTCTTGTTCTATCTAATGGGTCGATATATACAGTTAGGGGAGGGGATGCTTTCGCCCCCGTCGACCTCTACCCTTACTACGCCATGGCACAGGAGAAATATCTCATTTGGAATATATCACTGTTTACTTTGCGTTTGGTAGCTCTCTCATGCGAGATGGAATCGTGGCCATTAACTAAGGGAGCCAAATGCAACTTCCATCAAAAATTGTGCTATAAGGTATGAGTACCGTAATCCAACACCAAATTCGAAAATTCATAACAATACTTTGCACATATGGCGTTCGTGACCAACTATGAAACGCTTACCCCCCATAGTGTTATATATCAAAATGCACCTGTCCATATAAGGTTCGATTGACCTACATAAAATTATAGGGAGTCAGGTTACTTTTCCAGTTTTTGAGATATCAGCATCCGTTTATTGTAACTCGCGTTTGCTACCACTTCCTCAATTCTGATATGACGGGCAAACGCGTAGTAAACATGCTCACGTTCGGAACTATTTTGACCTACATCGCTATTTTCGTAATTCAAATGAAAGTTGAACTCCTCTTTATTTTGATACCAAATAGTGGCATACTAGGTACCCTAGAAGCCAACTATGGGTTATTTAGTACGATACCACAGGTTTTTAAATGGACTATATACCTTTTGGCGGATGGATATGGAACCTCATACCATACGATAAGCTTCAAATAAAAAACATTCTAGCTATTTTCTTCTATCTAATGGGTAGCAAACGCCCCTTTCTACGCCTGATCGGCTCAGGAGAAATATCCTGTCTGTTTAGAATATATATAGCCGTTTACTCTGCATTAATAGCTCTCTAACGTCTTACTTGTTCATGTTTTTTATTGGGTTTTCAACGTTTACTACCATTCCCTGTTCCCGGGCTACCATTTTTTGACTGGGTTTGGTAATCCCCGGGTAACCGGGGCTAATACCCTCCCCGGGTTTTGCACTTGTTCCCAAAATATCCGTATGATATCTGAAATACCCCCCCGCGCATTGCGCATGCGCCAGAAAATTCAAAAATCAATATTTGTCGGTCCTCTAGCGTGTAAACACAGCATATCTCCCGTACCGACAATTTATTTGTCGGTCCTCTAGCGTGCCACCACATCAGAGTCTAGAGTACCGACAATTGTCGGTACTCTAGCCTTTACGTTTAATATAATTATGGAAACCAAATCCTAAACCCCAAATCTGAGATGACAGTCAGTGCCCTCTTGTCTCAACCTGACATCTATATAAAAGTAAAGAAAGACAAAGAAAGGCCAATATGATCCCCTCAATAATCCCACATCCTTAATGACCCCATTGTGTCCCTTAATGGTGAAGCCTTTTGATGACCTTTCTCCCCTGATGACCTTCCTTTACAGACATGCAGATCAATAAATAGATGATGCTCTAAGTCTAGTCAGGAATGAACATATGATGAGCCACAGAATTAAAGAAAAATCTCCAATAAATCAAATTCTTGTTTTAATAATGAAAAGTAGATGGGGTATTTATGCCTACAGTGTACAAATGTCATAGGTTTATAATGATTAATAATAAAATTGTTTTGGCTGAACATCAATTGACTCAGCTCAATATATGGGATAGTTATTCTCAATTTACATGAATCATTATGTAATATCAACTCCAACAATAACACTTTGGACTGGCTGAGTTTACATCATTATATAAATACTGTAAACTATATGGGGGTGTTTAGAAAATAGAAGAGCTTGCCGAATTTGACTAAGAACATAAATTGAAAGCAACATTAAGCCAAAGTGGCATCATACTCATAGTTTGCACAAGTAGCTTGACTTTTAAAGTACATCAAAATAAAACTGACAAATTGTCAGACTGTATCTTGTTCAAGTTTAATGTGGAGAATATATGTTTTTTAAACCTCTCCAGATAAGCTATTTTTTTACACATAATTCATTATCTCAACAACTAGAGATATGACAAAACTTTAGAACCTTTTAAATGCACATATACATTTAAATAAGAAGTGAAAATCAAAAAGCCCATTATTTTTGGAAACAATAATACATCACATATACATACTGCATGAGCTCTGTTGAAAGCAAAGGTCGATGTTTCTATTACAAATGTCTGGTGTAATATAAAATGACACTATGGCATACTATTTTAGGATATGCATACAATATACATGTGTGTATACCATCGATCATTATAATTTGTTAAATGCAATATTACAATATCATCTCATAGAAAAGTGCCTTTTTCATTCATCATTAATTATGCATTGTCATCTATTACAATATCAGGATATTATGGGATGGAAGGAAGTGATTTAAGATGTACCCTGGAGTAAAAATTCATTAAAGTAACATTTTTAGATGAAAAATAAAGTGAAAAAGAGTGAAATTAGCAAGGAATAAAATGAACAAAAATCAAGTGAAAATTCTAAATTATATAAGAAATGTCAGAAAATATATAAATTTATTCAAATTTCTGAAAATTTGTCATTAAGTAAGCTTGAGTACCCGGAATATTTCAAGTAAGTGTTATCAACATTGTTCTTCTACTAGATAATCAATTGATATTACACATTAACTAATTCCAGGCCTGTCAACTGTCCCGCAATTTGCGTATTTGTCACGCATTTGCTGAAGAATTTGAAGTCACGCCAGTTTTTTTTGCGTGACAGAAAATGTCACGCAAAATACGCATTTTACCTGGTAATTGTCAAGCCAAAATATTTCTGTAGAAATTTTTTCGAAATATGTTTACGATACGGTAAAAATACGAACGCGGGAAAAAACCGAACGCAATTTGTTCGGATTTGTCACGCGAATCCCGTATGTGTGACGCATGTTCATTGGAAATTTTTCGTACCTCCCCCCCCCCCCCCCCCCCCCCCCCCCCCCCCGTTGACGACATCGCGAGCGTAGCGAGCGCGAAAAATTTGAGGTGTTCAAAGTTTGGTAAAGGTGCTCAAACTTTGGCCAAAGGTGTTTAAAAGTTGGCCAAAGGTGTTCAAAATTTGGACAAAAGTGTTCAGATTTGGACTTAGGTGTCCAACATTTTGAAGTCACTCATATTAGGTGGTCCCAAGTTGACAGCCCTGTAATTCATACTAGTGTAATAAATCACTTTCCAACTTGTTTAGTTAATAAACGTATGTCATGGAAATTGGAAAAGAAATGTCATGTAAGAGAGGAATTGTGTGAATTACACAATAATACACAAATAATTCTAATATGTTGCCATACTTCACCTTTTTCTCAAGTGTTTCAATTAGGTGACTCCTTTTAATATCAATGCAGATACACCTGTTATCATTATCATAACATCTTGATTTTTTATTCATTCTTTGCTTAACCATTCTAAAGAAAATCCTTATTTCATTTAATTTCTGGGAGGACACCAGTAACTTCTGTATTACTGAGAACACTTAGAATAGATGCCCAAACCAATGTTTAAAATGTTGTCTGATTCAACTGTATTTCATGCCATTCTCTCTAAAACATGGATGAAGTGCTTGATTTTCTGCTATTTCTGTATCATTTGAATCATGTACTACACAGCTGTATATGCTAGTCCTTGCCTTTTTCACTGTTTTCTTCCCTTTTTACAATATAAAATATGACCTTGATTGTATTTAGTAATTTACCGGAGATGACTGGTTGCTCATAGCTGCATTCACTATTCCAGGGATTTATAATAGAAAGGATCGTGTAAAGTGATTTCTGCTTTTCTCAATAACATATTTCATATGAATATCAGATTTTCTTTTTTGTCTCTAGCATCTTAAGATCCCTTTACAACTAAACAAATATCAGGAAGCTGTTTAAATAATAAAGCACCATTTAACCATAACAACTAAACATGCTATTCAGCAGGTCATAGTTTTTTAGTTGTCTTCACTGTGATTTCTAGATTTTCCAGTATTTCTTGCCTGTTTGCAGGGCTGTCAACTTGGGACCACCTAATATGAGTGACTTCAAAATGTTGGACACCTAAGTCCAAATCTGAACACTTTTGTCCAAATTTTGAACACCTTTGGCCAACTTTTAAACACCTTTGGCCAAACTTTGAGCACCTTTGCCAAACTTTGAGCACCTCAAATTTTTCGCGCTCGCTACGCTCGCTATGTCGTCAACGGGGGGGGGGGGGGGGGGGGGGGGGGGGGGGGGGGGGGGGGGGGGGGGGAGGTACGAAAATTTCCAATGAACATGCGTGACATATACGGGATTCGCGTGACAAATCCGAACAAATTGCGTTCGGTTTTTTTCCGACGCTCGTATTTTTACCGTATCATAAACATATTTCGAAAAAAATTCTACAGAAATATTTTTGCGTGACAATTACCAGGTAAAATGCGTATTTGCGTGACATTTTCTGTCACGCAAAAAAAACTGGCGTGACTTCAAATTCTTCAGCAAATGCGTGACAAATACGCAAATTGCGGGACAGTTGACAGGCCTGTGTTTGGGAGTTTTTTGCTAATCTTCATCTTCAATCATTATAACTGGACATTATCATTAGGGAGAATGGTATCATGCGACTTAGACAGTGTTCAATATATTCAGAAATATAACATGTGTGTAAAACACCATATTTGGTCAAGCTTATTTCCATATTTCAAGTTCTTTAAAACTATATAAATTAAATACCAGCTTTATGATTTACTACTATTGACATATTGTTTGTTTTTTGTTTGTTTCATACTCAATGTATTTTATGAATAGTTGCATAATATTCCATATAAAGGAGTATGTTAATAATAAAAGCAAATCAGCTGGATATTTTCCAATATGTATATTAAATGGTGACATTCTACTATAATCATGCTTAGATATGTGGATAAAAACAGATGGTAGCAAAGAGGTACTTGATTGGCTATATTTAATAAATATATAAATTTAGACAATCATTCCTTATGACTCTTGTGTTTAGTTCCAACATAATGAGGAATATCCCTGTAATTGTTAGGGTGAAAATCATGTATATTTTAAACAGTGAGTTACATTAATAATTTATCTTTAACTGTTAAGGTCTCTGTATATGCCAGTTTATATTATATTACAAATTACATTGACAATATATTACACTGTTTCTCTAGCCCAAATATGGCTTCTTAAAGGCTAATGGTTAAACAGGGTTGCAGATATGAAAAACACACTTTAACTTTGAATATTTACTATAGCGCTTTCAAATTGAGAATATATGAAGGCTTGCTTTTGATTTGGGCATAAATACATTTTAATAAAATTGAACAAATAACCTATCTTGAATTTTTTCTATTAGATTATGTATGAAGTATTAAAATATTGAGATAAATTTTTAATCATTTATTTAACTAAATATTTGAATGATGAAAAAACTTCATTTTATTACCTAATAATTTGTAGTTTTTGATAAAACTGTATTTTCTGATCTATTATAAATTATGTTGATGACCAAGTATTGACTTTCATGCATATGGAAGAAGGGTACATAACTTCCACTAACCCAATCTTAAATTTTATATTTTAACTTAAAATATATCAAAAAAATTCAATAATACTATCCTACATACATACATATTAAATAAAGTGAAATGGAGATAAATTCTAAATAAATAAATAAATTCAAATTGAATTAATAAAATAAATCACCAACATTTTTGAAAGGTACAAAGATGCTAATTACCCTACCAAAGAATTACACAGCCCTCACTATTCTTGGATCAATCAGATTGACTTCATCATTTCATACTCTAATATTAAATTCCTCTATTTTTACTATAGTTAAAGCAAAATGAAATTAATTACAATGAAATTTGATAAAAGGGTAGTTACTTGCAGATGTAAGGCTGCCATTATGCATTGCAAACAGAACTAAGATTAATTAGTACAAAATAAAAATGGATAGCCTAATTGAATAACTTTATCCTTTTTCTAAAACCAGGATGTTTTAATTTTTACATTAATTTGGTTCTAATAGCATCAATATTGACTTCAACGTTTTTAATTAACATCATAACAGAACTGTGACAGTTAAGCCATACATAACAAAAAAATTATATATTTCATAGTTAATTGAGTAACTCGACTTTTGGAGCCATATTGTAAAATTTACAATAATATAAGATTAATTCTTCATCTGTGTGCATTCAGAAATTGTTTCTCAATCTTATATATCAAGTGGTTTTATACCATACTGTGACCTTATAACGATGCTTTACTTTAACCAACAGAATGTATTACACATATTCAGTATGTATACACAAAAGTAGTATGTACAAAGTGCAGGCCTGGTACTATGGCTCTTTAAACATTAACATTCTTGTTAAAAAGAGATTCACGCCAATTTCAGCTTCCCTTCCCAGAACAAAATCAAAAGTTATATTTATTAAACCCAATATCTATCTATTGTTTATGACACCGTTTAGAATTAATATTATCAGATACTATGATTTGCGTATGCCTGTAACATGTGTTTCAATAGAAAGGTAAAATCAATTTTCCCAATGCATTCAGTAATTTCTATAATATCTTCAGGCATACAGATGATTTGATCTAAAATTAGATTCCTGATTTGATATTCAGTCAAATATAGATTAAACAAGATCAGGTTTTGATTATTGTAAAGTAACGGAAGTACATAAAAATGTGTTTATTTTAAAATCTAACGATTGTTATTGATAAAATATGTATTGTGCAGTTAATATTTTGATGCAGTGTATTATGACTATTTTCTAGTAAATGTCTATGTGCTTCAAACCATTAAACCTTCATAAGAGGCATCCCATATCATTTATGTACTGATATTGAACAGTGAGTCTCTTACTGTTAGTAAACAGTCATATGATGTTAATGATAAAATATGGTTAACATGTTTGAAAAATTGTACAAAGTAGATAAAAGAACCCTGATAATTTACTTTTGGATATATATAAATTACTTGTGTTTAGATAAATTTAATTACTATGAACATTTGGTTCATCATATAAAGTCTTTATTTAGGCATAAAATGTGATCGCAACACTAAGATGAAATCCAATAATCAATGCTTATGTAACAAGCCTAATTATTTCTGATAATTGATTGTCTACATTTCTATATTTATGTAATGATTGCAATATGTATAACAAAGAATCAAATCCATATTAAATATGTTGGTTATTCTAAAGGGATTTGTGTACTTCGAAAGTAAAAATAAATCATTTATGACGTTTTAATATCCCATGATATACCATATATGTTTCTTTGTGCAGTCCAATTTTATGTATAATTTTACTTTTGGGTTGTAATATAAAATCGGCCAACTTTTGAGGTCGTGTTTAAATAGGATTTATGAAGTGTATAGATTGGCTTACAATAGAAGCATTTGCATAAATAACCCTATGTATTGTGTTATTCACTCCAATATTTTATATAAAAAGATTAACTTATTTACTTTCTGAATGTGTATCTGGGAATTGTAATACACTCATGCTGTTATCATTAAAATGTGGCCTGAGTTAGGGGAAAGATGATATCCTGTGTTAAACTCTGCATTGATTAATTGATAACACAGCTCAAACCGTGCAGAGCCTTGAGTTATCTGTCTTTCAAGAACAGCATGTTAAATATACATTTTGAAATCCAAATAAAATAATCAAAGTGATGTATTTGTAAATATCATAAAGCCCTAAAAATAATACAAAATTAAAAGATATAAGCGGAAGAGAAGGTGTTAGTACATATGACCTGAAAATAGGCCACTTAGTGTAAATAACTGAAGAATTTAATCAACAAGTTAAATTTGAAGTAATTAAAGATTAATTAATTGTTACCTTTCCATGATCTTTGTGACGACCATCAGGTGTATTCTCGGGAAGGAAGTACAAGCGTACACTCACTAGGGGTATTGGTTGACCTTTCTCCTCCCACAAAAGTTGTAACTCACCAATGCCGACTCCAGAATTGTCAGACACTTTTAGGAAGAAAAATTCCCCCAAAGACACAATTCTATATTTTTCTCCTCTGGAGTATTTCAAGGCTTTGAAAAATGTATATTGACCATGTTTACCACAGGATTTACCAACAAACTGAAAAAGAAAGAAATTTAAATGCCAAAGTTGTAATTTAATACAGCCATGATGGGGTGTGTGAAGAGAGGTCAGGTTATGTGCTACAAATCTCAGCCAAAATATTTGCCAATAAAAACACGCTATAAAATCATCATTTCAAACTTTTATGTTGCAATCAATATATCAAAATGTGGCTAAAAGTTTACTCTAAATTATGATAATATTTACCTGTATTTTGGAGGTCTCCATTGTGGCAAAATCGGGATATTTATTGATCGATTTCAATAATCTTCTTCACAATAACTTTGTATTGGGTCCCTAATTAATGACGTCACGACTCCAAGACCCTTCTGAGAAATACATTATTCCATCCTTTCTACTAATATAATTTGTCGAAATTTGCTTTCAAATGTTAGATTAGATGGCTGGGAATATTTAGAGATCAATTATATGTCTGAAAAGAGGGAATTCGTTGAATGATTTGATTTATTTATTTTTGAGAACACTTGCGATCCCACAATTCATAGCGAAAACAAATATGGACCAGGAAAAAGTTACGGGAGAATTTGCAGAATAAATTTGAAGAATTCGGGTCATTTGGGCAGTTGTATCGATTCGAAATTTTGGTAAGTAACCCATAATATATTATGTAATAGTTTAAATTACTAATATACAATTGTTTTACATGTCTTTATTGGGAATTCCTTGGGGAATCCCCTCAGAAATTTGGAATCCAGATTCGAATTTATGAACTTATCATGAGATCATTTTCATTTTCAATTTGAACAGGATATTTAAATTGTATTTATTGCATGGATTGTCATTGCAGTACATTGTTGTACTTTAGAATCTTGCATACACTCACAATATCACATGCTATCTATCGTAAGACTTATGCCTGACCCTGGGGTTCACTATGTACAAAATTCGGCGGGGTCCTAGGCTGAACCCTCAGATATCGATATATTCCCATTCCAAAATGTCAAATTTGGATTGGTTCCTATACCAACCGATATATTGCCCAAAAGCCATACCAAATATGAGACCAATGCAATACCAAATGTATATTGTCCTCTAGTCTTACTGAAGATATTCATAAAATATACAGACGCTTCTTGTAGCGAAGGCATTGATTAGGTCAAGCCATTTTGGCAATTCCAATTCTCACGATAAACAAGATTTAACCAGTGATGTCAGTCTATTTGTAAACAAATAACACATGGAGCGGACAGAGAATTTATTAGTCAATCATTATCATTATCCCGATTGATTTTCGTCATTTATAGTAAATAGAGCGGGAATATTCATGAAGAAGGCTGAGGTAATCAAGTGGTCCTGTGTTTGAAGTTAAAAGTCAAAGTTCAAAAATTTGCATATCTCGTTTTGATCTCGTGAACTCAAACGTCATTGACATTGATTTCGTGACCTACTTATGAACACATCCTGAAGTTTTGACGAGTCTGAACATTTCATTATTTTATATCAACTTGTACCCGCCTCATACAAATATTTTTGCTTCTAGTTTAAGATGAACATCTCTTCAACATATTCACCAATTTTCAAGGTGAACATTCTTGTAATAAACAAGAAATTTATGTGCATAACATATCGCCAAGATTTCCTTACGAAGGGTATCAATCATAATAGACCGAATATTATATTCAGTCTGTCGGATACATACTAGGACCAATGCCATACCAATACTATGACTGGGCAAAAGTAGAATATTTCCCATGAAAAATTTATTTAAACTGAAGAAGGTACTTCCCAAGAAGAAGGCGATCTTTGAAGAAAACATACCAAAACAACCTCAAATATATGTGTAACTACTAGACCAATGCCATACCATAAATGTGAGATAACATGACCATTCGCATACCAGAAAGTGGAAAAATCTGACCATGCCATACCTCAAAAGTCATAATGAGGGGGCATTCTCATACCAGATCCTAAAATTTAGGTCCATTACCATATACCAAATGTCAAAAAAGGTACCCCATGTGTGCCGAGGATCTCCATCAAGTTTTATATACAGTGACCCCCCCCCCCCAGGCCTCGAAATTAGCATTGCTAAGGTAGCAATTTGCTACCTGTTTTACTCAAAACACTACTTGTTATTTCCTCCAGTTAGCTAACTTCACTAGCCCCTCAGCTAATTACTCTCCATGCGAAAATGCATGGATTCGATTGACTTGTCGATCAGCTGATCTTTGTTGTTTCTTGTTTGAACTGACTCACAACTTTTACAATTGAACGAAAGCAGAGCAATCATAATCGACTTCAGTTTTACTATCAATGAAATGGATATGCAAATCATCACAGTGAATCATAGTAATATCCGGGTAAGTATGTTATACAGTGTAATATCTAATTATTGCACTGGTAAGTCATAAGAATAAGGATCACTCTCATCAAAATCATCACTACTTGCTTCTCTCAAATAGCTACCTGGAAAATTCACTAAGGGGAGGCATCAAAAGTTCGATGTCGGATAGAAAACTAAATAAATCTAGTTAGCGGGGAGGGGGTTCAAACCCATTTTAGTTTGCTATCCGATAAATTTCAACATTTCAAATTTTTGGCAATTTTGACTCAGAATGCCTTGGAATGGTTTAAAAATAAAGATTTTACCTGATACTTTCTTTGTCAAGATCATTCCAAAGGATGCTATTCTATCAATAGTTGTTAAAAGCCGCAAATTATGATAGGAATGAACGAAAATTAGACTGGTTTAGCAATAATTTTTCAAATTCTCAAACCGGAAGTCAGCGATCAACTTTCATGGTATTTAGTTTTGGGGGGGAGGGGAGGGGGGTCAGAGTCAAAACTAGATTTATTTAGTTTCCAATCCAACATCAAACTTTTGATGCCTCCCCTAAGTAGTGAAACAACTACCTGATAAAAAAGTTAAGCGCCCCCCTACCTATGAAAGTTTAGAACTGATTAGTTTTTCGGCATTCTGGGTAAATGTTAAGGCGGCCATTTTGGATTTTCCATCTTAAAATCTTGTCTGTCAAGGCTTGTCTACAGGTTTCCAGCCAAACCGTTTGAGGGATTCATTTGAAATTCTCAGGGATGTTTCTACCTATAAAAGTTTAGAACTGATTAGTTTTTCAGCATTCTGGGTAAATGTTAAGACGGCCATTTTGGATTTTCCGTCTTGAAATCTTGTCTGTCAAGGCTTGTCTACAGGTTTCCAGCCAAACGGTTTGAGGGATTCATTTGAAATTCTCAGGGATGTTTCTAACTGGCCATTTTGGATTTTCCGTCCTAAAATCTTGTCTGTCAAGGCTTGTCTACAGGTTTCCAGCCAAACCGTTTGAGGGATTCATTTGAAATTCTCAAGGATATTTCTACCTATAAAAGTTTAGAACTGATTAGTTTTTCGGCATTCTTGGTAAATGTTAAGGTGCCATTTTGGAGTTTTCATCCTAAAATCGTGTCTGTGAGGCTTGTTTTGAAAAATAAAAATAATTTCCCATTGAGAGCAATGTTAAATTGAAACATTTTTTTAGATATTAAACAGATTTTAAATATTCATCTAAGTAAGCTAGTCATCTGAAACTCCTTGCAAAATGGGCTGTATATAGTTTTAATGTGGGAAAAAACAAATCAGAATTTCTTTAGACAAAAAAGTTATGAAACATTATTATTTTATTTTAAAAATACATTTCAAAAATTTCTTGACACCCAGTAAGTCGTAAGTCTAAGAGTTTGTAGTAAATATAAATAATAAATATGTTTTACAATCCCTATAAAACTACAAAGTGATTTGTGATATCTGGGAGGAATTTTAATACAGGCAATGCGCTTATTTTTGAAGGAAAAAGGACAAAATAATATTTGAGACATGTCACTCACACAGTAAATCAAATATGATAAAAACTTTAATTTGGGTCAATACTGAAGTGAAAAAGAATTACTCACATAGAAGAAAACAGCATTTGAATTTCAGAGATCAAAATAAGTGAATTACCACTTTTCACAAAGTGTATGTTTTTAAATAACTCTTGGACTAAAAGATGGCGTATGGTTGAAAATCCTATCAAAAATGATCTAGTGTTAACTCTGATGTGGTCTGTTTGAGCTGTTTTTGGTGTCAAATGAAAGATCAGGTACTTATTAATCCATTGAAAATACTATGAAGATCAAAAGTGAGACTTAATTTCCGCTCTTTGTCCCTTTAAGATGATATAGAAATTGATAAATTCTCAAAAATGTATGCCCCTTTGTCAGAATTTTTGCAAATAATTTGAAATATTCGGTGTGAAAATATGGATATCGCAAGCAATATAATTGTGAGCAAAATATGAAAGCATAATCGTCAAAGGGTGATAAAAAGTATTTAAGAAGTACATGTAAATTAAGTATAGCAACATTTTCTGAAGATGGTGTCCATAGAGGCCACTGAAAAGTCAAAAATGATGAAAGAGATAACTTGTAGTCTATTGTTTTTCATTTTAAATTAAATAGCCTACGCAATGAATATCTTTAGTGAGGCATTACAAATAGTGTAATATTAGTTTCATTTTTGTTGATTTTCCTTTTGATTGATTTTGTTTGTTGGTTGTTATTTTTATTTCTTTGGTTTAAGTATTGAGCCTTATGTTTGCTGATCATATTTTATGATAGTTACACAAAGTAAACAACAACACCAATATACATGCAGAGAAACATTTCAAATTATATCTAATGAGACATACGTGTGAGGCAGCAAGTGTACACAGCTATAGTGGTTAATATTCAAGACATTACAGCTCAAACACTTTCTTTAGGATCTACTTCATCATGAGACAGCTTACTCAAATCACTGTCATCAGTATCATAGCAAGTCTAGATTATGTATATGGAGGAAGAAAGTGTGAAGTGTCTGATATAAAAAAACATGAGGAAACAATTTTACTATGGCTGGAGGAGGAATTTGGAAAAATGGCAAAAAAGATGGATCAGCTTGAACAAAAGATTGGCCAAAATAGCAAGAAGATGGATGCCCTGAAGATCCAATTAACTGGAACAAAAGACTGTGCTTGTGAGAGAAAACAGCGTAAGCTTAATAATATGAACAATTTTTCCAGTATACATGAATAATTATCCCAACGAACGAAGGTCGGTAGGGATATAGTGAAGCCCTCTGTCTGTCCGTCCATCCGTCCTCCTGAACTCAAACTGAACAAAGAAAATGCAAACAACAGCGAAGCAACATTTCTCGACATGAAACTTACAATAGAACACAAGAAACTTACTACACAAATATATATGCCATTTTTTAATGTTACTGGACTAGCACATGCACAAAGTGTCATAGGTAAAGCTATAGAAATACATATACCTAAGAAGTGATAACTAATCAAGAACAGTAAAAGCTAAGCATCTCATTGAATGGTTGAAGAGCACTTTAACTTAATGAACCAAAAATTCCTTTGTATAACTATAGGTCTAAAAACATGTTGTATATGCTATTTTGTTCCAACAAGGTTCGGAAAGACATTTAATTTCATTCTCAAGAATTGGTAGAAAGGAGCAAAAATAATTGCACTAAAAAAACAAAAAAATGTTAACAAAAACAGTTATATAAAATATTTCTAAACAATTTTCGCATTAAATTGTTGTCAATCAGTCAACATTACATAAAATACCGTGTTTTTTAAAATTTACAGAATGTTTTCAATGATTGGTTTAAGAGAAAAACATTGTTGAATTCAGTTCTCCATATCGATACCACTCCTTTGGAAGATTTATTTTTTCAAGAGAAAATTTACAACTGAATTGCCAAATGAATAGGTGCAGTGCACGGCAAAATATTTTAGGCCATCTAGTATTTATTTGAACTTATACCCTTCTAAGATATGAGATCTATTAAAAAAGGCGCATCATCACCAACATGCAATAGTCAATGTTTTGCTATAAATCAGGCAACAATGGTCTACATGACCTGTAATAAATAGGAACAAGGGACGTTATTATCACAATACTAATGACATTGCTCACTTTTTAAAGTTAGTTTCCATGTGTTATACAAAAAACAATTGAAATAAATTAATATTGGATTGAGGATGGAGGGGGGATAATGTGTATATAAGACATGATAAGACATGCTATACTAATTATCCCAACGAATGAAGTTCTGTAGGGATATAGTGAAGCTCCTGTCCGTCAGTCCGTCAGTCTGTCAGTCCGTCAGTCAGTCCGTCTGTCTGTCCGGAAGATAACTCGAATACTAGTTGACAGATTTTTCTCATATTTGGTGGAAAGATGTATATTGGTGAACAGTTTTACGCAAAAAATTTTTTTTCAAGATGGCCGCCAGTTTAAAAATGGCGGGAATTTTTCGCAAAAATCTTATGTTCTTCATTTTAAACCAAAATAATAAATATTATTATTTGAAATTTTGGTAGTATATTAACAACATCGATCTATTTCACATATATCCTGGGTTTTTCACCCTGACCCCCAGGGGCCGTAAATGGGGGATCGGGAAAACAGGAATTTGCCCTAATTTTGAGATGTTTTGAAGTATAGCTTTATTATACTCAAATGAAAGGCAATTTAGAGTAGATTGCAAATATTGTAACGTTTTTCTGATTCGGGCCTCAAAAAATTCAAAATGGCCGCCTAATGTGGGATTTCTCAATTGTTTTCTGATCTCTTAAAAGTATGGCTATATTATACTCAAATTGAAGGAATTTCAGAGTAGATCACAATTATGGCATTGTTTTTCTGATTTGTGCCTCTGAAAATTCAAAATGGCTGACTAGAGCAGAAATTCGCCATTACTTAGAGTTATCTTGAAAGTATGGTTACATGATACTACAATGATTTAAAATATTTATTGAAGGGTAAGAGTAGATGGTAAATATTCCATTGTGACTGTACAGATTGATGATTTTGTGTTCGTTGGGATTTGCTACTCCGTGGAGTTGCCATTTTCTAGTTGAATTTATTCTAATGACTCCAAATTTTCCCATTTTTCATTCTTATCCAGTTTCTTACTGGGGGAACTGAGTTTATATTTTTCAAATACACGAGTTCTTGTGAATTTGTTCTATCTTAAAGACATATAAATCCCCCCTCCATCCTATCCCCCCTCCATCCAATATTAATTAGCTCGCCTATTTTCAAAATGGCCGCCATTTTTGTTTCGCGAAATTCACTTTTGGCCCATTTCCTATATTTACAAATTATTTCAGGAGTCCTGCATTGTAAAAAGCCATGTCAGAGTAGTTGTATAAAATAATTTTGTTACAAAAAATCGGCAAAAAATCATATCCGTTTTTTTTATTTTTTTTTATTTTAGTTAACATTGATTTGTCCATCTGTCTCTCATTCAGTCCAAGATAGTGGCAAGTTTGTTCAGCATCAATAAAGAAAAAAAAACCTGTGACTCCTGCTTCAAAAGCTCGCCTAAATTTAAATAATTGTGTGGGTTTCTTAGTGTTTCTATGAAAAATAACACGCTCTGTCACAGTGGGCAAATTTTTTGATACCGGCCTGTGTAATAACTTAAGGAAAAATAATATTTTGGATGCAACTTTGAAAAACCCAATCAACATTTTCAAAATTTATTTCAAAGTAATATTTAACTATGAGGAGAATGACTTGTTTTCTGAAGGCAGTGGTGGGGGTGGTTACAGTCTTACATTTGAAGAGGGCAAAGCATTATGTGAGAGAAATGGACACAAAATTGCTTCACCAGCACAACTCCAAGCAGCGTTTCAATATATTGGGGATGGATTTGTGTGCCACAGGATGGTTATCAGATAAGACAGCACAATACCCAATACAAATGCCTAGACCTGGTTGTGGATCTGTGGGCCTTAATTCATATATTAATCCATCTGGTCATGCCCATGTCTGGTGTGCCAGATATTAGCCTAGTATTGCTGTTGTTTATTTCACATTGATTTTTATGAAGAGAATAAAATTAAAAATGATAAATAGTCAAAATTGTTTTTGTCTACAAGGCTATATCCATGTTGGAGACATTTTGTTAATCTTTCTTATCTACCATTTTTTGGCTCACATGTTGAGCCTGCTCATCTGTCTCAGTTTATCGTCTGTTCAACTTTCAACAATTTTCAGATAAAAAACTGGTTTATTCTCTGAACTAATGCTTATCCTTTTCATGGGGGTCCATATTGATTTACACAAGTTACACAATAGATATTGCAAACAGGTATTACATGTCAACAATGGAGTCTTTAAGCTGGCAATGTTTTTCACAACGTAACCATGAATGCTTTTCATTGCTATTTCTCTAAAGTAAACATATTTATTCCATAATAACATGTTTTCCCTGGGAAAATAACAGGGAATAAAAGTGTTATTTGAAAAATCCCGTATCAGATCCCGTATCAGCCAAAATCCCGTATCAGATCCCGTATTGGATCCCGTATCAGCAAAAATCCCGTATCAGATCCCGTATCAGAAATATTCCCGGTAATTTCTCTTGAGTTTAACGCTTTTCGTCTAGCACATCTCTACATGAAGTAAAAAAATCGTTTGGAAAATTGAAATTATTGAAATTATTATATGATAAATTGTATAATTTTATGTCACAATCATTGGATGATGACATACAAAAATTGAAAAAAAAATATTATGAAATAAATAGGTTATTGATGGTCGTGATGGAATATGGATTTATTCCTTGAGAAAATATGATATTGGCCTCAGAAAATATCATATTGACACTCGGGCTATCGCCCTCGGTCAATATGATATTTTCCTTGGCCAATATCATATTTTCCCTCGGAATAAAATCCATATTCCATCCCTCCCATTAAATAACCTCTATTTATCCCATACTAAGTAGTGTTATAGGTAAATAACATGCAGGAATATAATTGATATCTGAGGTGAGCGGGAGATATATATATCTCCCGCTGAAAAAACTGTAATTTTGCAGATCATGTCTGCCTGCCATTGCTGACTCAGAAACCCGCTTAAAAACTCTTCAAATTATTAATGTGCAACTTTTGAACCGCCACAAAACTTTTTTAAAACATATAATCATTTCAACAGATTAAGGGTGAGTTGTCAATCTCTGGGGTGATTTATTTTTTACTATGTTACTGATGAAAAATGTGTCCAGATGAAAATGCAACATTTTATTGACACTGAATCGAATTGGTTAAACCTAAGTTTTGTCATTTCGACCAATTTATTTAGGTGAAATGCGACTAAAACATATTTTTGTTGCAATCAGAATAAAGATGGGTGTACACACGGGTTTGTTTAACTACAAAATGCATGGCAAAAAGAATTCATTCAAGTGGTAGTTGGTGTTTGAACTGATTACATGTCAGCTTACTTACATAAGTACATGTACGCAATAACCATGGTCACAGAGCTGCAGACACCTATTTATTTTGAGTTAGTAATGGAATATTACAGGGGCAATACGGGAAGACCTCAATTTTTCAGAATTTCCAAATAATAATGGTAGATTTTACGGTAGTTTGAACAAAACTACATGATTTCAGCAGTAATATGGTAGATTTCAAAATATTTACGGTATATTGTCAAAATAAAAACAGTATTTTTGTAATCAGTGGTAAAATATGATATTTTTGAAAAATTGCAATGCAGATATCAATATCCATGAGAGGATTAAAATCATATCACGAGTAAATCATAGGATGTTCTTTTTATTCCATAGTTAAAGTCATCATCTGCTCATGCAGATATCATATCCATTCGTGGATAAAAATCATATCACTCATAAATCATAGGATATCCTCTCTATTTATCACTTGGATTTTGTCAATATCTAATAAAAATATTGCTATACAAAAAATCGATAAATGTGATCAAGTCAAAATTGATGATTTAGATAAATCTGCAATGACTAATTTAGAAAAGAGTACAAAAACACGTTTATGCATTAATTTTTTGTTCCAGCTTGGGGGAGCACATTTGAAACTGCTCCCCCAAGCTGGACAAAAAAAATTAAACATTTTTTTTAAATGAAAAAGACCCAATACATCTAAATCTCATAAATACCCTCAGGGTAATGCTGAAAACATGTATAAATATTATTTTGTCACCATCTGGAAAATAACTGGAATACTGGTAGACAGAATTGCTTCATATTTGTGAATACTTTTCCACAAATAAATTATTTCAAGATGGCTGCCACTTTAGAAATGGCAGGAATTTTAAATTTTTCCTTTTAAACCAAAGTAATGAATATTATTGTTTGAGATTTTGGTAGTATATATTCACAACATCTATCTTATTTCACATATATTCCATGTTTTTCATCCTGACCCCCAGGGGCTGTGTATTTGTGTGTGTGGGGGGGGAAACAGTATTTTTTATTGATTTTGAGATCTTTCTGAACTTATAGCTTTATTTTACTCAAATGAAAGGCAACTCAAAGTAGATTGCAAATATTGTTTTTTCTGACTCGGGCCTCTTAAAATTCAAAATGGCTGCTTAATGTGGGATTTCTCAATAATTTTCTGATCTCTTCAAAGTATGGCTATAGTATACTCAAATTGAAGGAAGTTTAGAGTAGATCACTATTATGGTGTTATTTTTCTGATTGGTGCTTCAGAAAATTCAAAATTGATCCCTAGAAAATCTTAAATTGTCACCCAAATGAATTAGAAATTGTGATATATCTCTAATATGTGTCTTTTAATATTTGCCAATTTAATCAAGGGTAGAATAGATGGTAAATATTACATTGTGACATACAGATTCATGAATATAGTGTTCGTTGAGATTTGCTCCTCTGTGGAGTTGCCGGTTCTAGTTTGAGTCTGTTTCCTTGTATGTTGGATCATCAAGGGTTTGTTTCTTTGCAGTTGTACTTTGTCTTTTTACTACATTTTCCCCATTTAGCCATTTTCTTAGCTTATTTGTTCACATGTGCTGTTTATATTTACAGATCTGGGAAAATGAATAACATGGCGAGTGGTGAGTTGTCAGCAGTTGAAGTTACAGTTGTCAGCAATCTTGCCCAGAGGGCACACCAAGGAGAGGTTTGTATTTATTTATTTAATCTATTTATTTGTTTGCTCTCACTATTTACAAATGTGGCACATAAAAGTTATCAAATTCGGCAAAATAACATACAGTATGTATAAAAATATGACCATTAAAAATTCATTACAAGCATCAAGCCTTTACTAAATGATTAGATAGGAGCATGATTTGTTTGTATAATAAATCGGGGGAGTTTTCACATTCATTTCCATTTTGTTTTTCATCTAAAACAATGCACTTTACAATATTTTTATTGACTATTAGATTGTTCCATATAATCCCCAAAAAATATTTCTCATTTTCAAGGATTATCTATGGATTAACACCCAGGTATTTATAGTAGTCAACAAAATGTTACAAAGTGCATTGTTGTTTTTAGATGAAAAATATAAGCGAAATGAATGAAAAAACTCCCCTGATTCATTCCACAAACAACTCATGCTCCTTTATGTAACATATACTTTTCTCTTGTTTGAATATTTACTATTAGCATGATGTATCAAATTCTAGCCACATAGAATATAGTATTTCAAATTATTTGCATTCTTAATTTTACAACAGAGTGTATAGACTGTTTTTAGATTCAGTGAGATTGATTACCCTCATTAATTTCATAATTTTAAGTTAGCAGAAGGAATATCAAGACAGATACTTACTAGTATGTAGGTTAAAACATCAAACCTTGCTAAATTCATTCTTTTAATGTGATGCTATACAAAATTGTATTGAGTGAAATGGTTTGAGCAGATGATTCATGAATTGTGAATGATTTAATACACTCATTTCTTATGTCCTAGACTTTAAATTCTGGTTCTGGCTGCTATCCTCATTCAAAGTCCTGATACAAGACATGCATGGTTTAAGTCATCTTCAATTCAATGAGTCTTGGGATTAAATCCTTTCATAACATATTCTTTGAAAAAAAATGCTAAAGAATGCATAGGTGTCAAAAAATATGTCCTGAAGAGAGCACTGTTAAAAGCATGAAAGAGAGCAGGAAGTTTTTGTGCATACATTAGGATCATGATAGAACGCTAGCCGTATTAGTTCTTCTTGACATTTTTTGGATGATATTGGGAACAAGGGATGAGACAAGAGAAAGGACCATGCGACACATGTAATCAGAACATTTCAAATTTTTCGTTCAGCGCAACCCAAAAAAATCGGGCTAAGAGCTCTTAGCTAAAACCGAAGGATTTACACTCGCCTGTAAAACGTTTTAACGCTAAGACGTCTTGGCTATGACTAGGGTCCTAAAACGTTTTAGCTAAGTGCTCTTAGCCGAAAGCTCTTGAGAAAATCTGGATTTACATAACATTTAACGTCTTTGGGCTCTAATCCAACAAGTAACTAACTTAGTAAATAACTTGTTAACTGACAGTAACTAACTTAGTAACAATCTTGATTTCTAGTTATATGGATTTGGTTGTAGGTGAAGGTTGTAGCAGACCCCACACAACCAGTAGACACATTGATATCAGCATTTTGTACAGAAAAGAATATCCGCCAAAAGTATAAGTATGTCATACGAACTTCCCGGGGTGAAGTACTCAGTAATACAATGACAATCGCAGGCGCATATATACAGGATCAGGATGTGGTCACATTGGGAACTAAAGGTGTGTTTGCTTGCTTAGTTTGTTATTCTTTTCAAAATATTATATAGTGTACAATGCACTGATCTCCACAGGATTTTTTCTCAAGTGGGTGCATAATTCTCATTTTCACAATTCAGACCAAAATTGGTCGAATTCTGCCTATTTTTCATTCTCATTTTCAAGTAGGTGCAAATGGATTTTCAGGTGGGTGCAAGCCTATTTTCAAAATTTCAGGCGGGTGCTGTGGCCATTTGCTTTAATGCTGGGGAAATCACTGCAATGAATATCCTTCTCTTGATCATGTTATTAGAATAAATGTTTTCGTCAGAGAGAGAGAGAGATAAGTGATGAGTCTGCCTCCAAAAATGAAGAAATCTATTCTGCTAGCCATTACATTAGCTTTGTATTGAAAGCCCATATGTCAATAACAAGAGAGATGAATTTATAGTGCAGGTACTCTAAAATATCTGTCCATCCCTGTCAACCTGAAGGCACCCAACATGCGTGACTCACCAAGGTTTAACTCACAAGTTCTGTTTTTGAACACCTATCCATGTCTGAATTTCTACAGCTTCAATTTTTTGCTCTCGCTACAATACCTTCAATTTGTCCCACTCGCTCACATTTTTGACCTGGTGTCTTCTACACAACTAACTACAGTACAACTGCAACATGAACTGCACTATGCTTACAAAAATATGAGTCCCATATGAAAGAAAATGATTTTAAAAGAAATGTTTGCTTCATAATTGAATTAAAAACTGCCCAAGTTGGGTGATTTTTTGATAATGTATATTGGCATTTGTGTCCTATGATTGAAACATGTTCATTCTAATCTTTTTTACTCAAAATGGAGTTGTAAAACTCACATATTCTCATCTTTCTCAATATTCTCATTCTCATACCTCAAATATCTATAGGATATATTGAATACTAATATAGCTAAGAAAACAGATTTTTTAAAATTTCAAAATGTGTGATTTGCGTGACTTTCATCATACACACAAAGTTTTCCATCAAATGCATGACAAACGCATGTAACGCGTGAGGATTGACGGGCCAGTTAGTTATCTTTCTTGAGATTTATGATATTTACTCACCTCCCCTCAGAATGTAGTATGTATTCCACTGTATAAATGTTTTATTAATGGACTATTAGTATTCAATATGTCCTATAGATAAATGAACTTGTGATATAATGATAGTACATTTATCAATGTTAAAATTGTTCTATAATTTATCTGTTTAATTTACAATTTTTCTTTAAAATTGGAGATATGGGAGTCTAACCTCGCATCTTTGTGTACCAAAGATGCAGTGCTTGCAGTTTCTTGAACTGGAATAAGAAGATGTTGTAAAAACAAACAGATATTAATTAGATGGGGCATATAAAAAAGGCCCTGTCTAACAAAGGAGGTGTTAGGGGATTTGGATGGTGGGAAAACAAAATATATGCTTACCTAAACGCCGTATATCAGTGGTAAAACAAAAACAACAGCCTTACGAAATCTTGTTGCGTCTTCCTATTGTTGAAAACCCACGCTATCTAATCCTTTCTTCTCGGTCTCTGATTGGTCAGAAGTTTAGGTCAAGGGCTGTCCTGATGGTTACATATACATCTATGTTAACATAGCGTGAATCATCATCATTTACTGCATTGTTGATTGATAGTTTTTAGTCGCCACCACAAGTGCTGACATATTGTTATAGTCTGTAAATTTTTTGTGGATGTTGTTCAGCATTCGATATTTGGTGGGCTGGGTTGAACAAAAAGCAGGTATGATGATGATATTTGGCCGGGGGTGGGGAGGGTTCACCTGAACCCTGCGAACCCCCCCCCCCTGGCTACGGGCCTGAGGTTGTGACATTTTGCATGTCTTATACAGGGTGCTTCAGAAAAGATGCAACCCACATATCTAACATTGCATATCTTTTTACCCAAATGTAGCTTGAAAAATCCTTTTTGGCATAAGTAAAGTTGGTTCAATGTTGTTTGAGTCAAGCAGGTTTACCACTGTGATATGTGTATGACATGACCCATTTGATGCCCATATAAAAAATCTGCTTCAAATACCACACCTCATGGGACAGACTTGCAAACATCCCCGTCTTCCATGTCATCACTAGTTTGAGCTCTGAAATGGTTCTGGGATTGTTGATATACACATGACATTTTCAGGACAAGAGCAATTAGTCTAAATATTTTCTGCATGTTTCATCAATAAAATCACACAAAGTGTGCAAGTCTGTCTGCAGAAAGGTGGTTTAAATTTGAGCAAGGTTCTTTCAATGGCTAGCAAATAGATCACACGTAATCTACAGTGATGAAACTTAAACAACATTGAACCAACTTTAATTATGCTAAACAATATTGTCTATTCATTAAAAAGATATTCATTGTTAGGTGGGTTGTATTTTTTTGAAACACCCTATATTATTTTGAAATATTGACATAATCTGATATTGTAAATATCTGACTTGTTTTGTTGCACATATAGATCAGTTCAATGAGAAGACCTATGGTTGTAGCAACTGGCACATACTCGCTGCGCTCTGTATTTTTATTGGTGTAGTTGGATTGGCAGCCATTATCGTCATTCGTCAATTAGAGGTGCAAAAACCATTTGATGTAAGTAATCAAACCCATTAATTTATGTGACATATTATTTTGAGTGCCTTTTGTATATGGTTTTTTAAAAAATCCCTATTGTTTTTGAAGAATTTTGCAACTGTTCCCATATTGAAAATGTTATTTCCAATAATTATGCCTCTTGTTTTCATTTGTTTTTCCAATTTCTATAAAACCCTTGAACTGCTGTAGTCCATCAATGTTACATTTAAAGTATATAAAGAATGAAATGTGAGGGATTAAAGACGTAGGGCATGACTGTTTAATATGTAATTTCTTTTATATTTCAGTATGGGATTGTCCTTGATGCGGGATCATCACACACAAACTTATTTATCTACAAATGGGAGGGGAGTCAAAATAATGGGACAGCAGTAGTTAATCAGATATATAAATGCAATATACAAAGTGAGTATCCTCATGACTAGATCCAGTTCAATTTTTCATTTTTTCTTGTGACATATTGTTATTAGCTCGCATGGTGAGCTTTTGCAATCTCTCACTTGTCCGTCTGTCTGTCAGTGCATCCGTGCGTCCGTCCGTCAACAATAGTGGCATGTTTTAAAACCTCTGTCGATAGGATTCCCGTTTTAAGTTATTTCTGTTCAACATCAATACAGAAAACTCCCCTATGACTCCTGGTTCAAAAGCTCGCCTATTTTCAAAATGGCCACCATTTTTGTCTCGCAAAATTCACTTTTGACCCATTTCCTAGCTTTACAAATTATTTCAGGTGTCTCGCATTATAAAAATCCATGTCAATGTAAAGAGTAGATGATTTGTCAATCTGACTCGCGAAATCCACTTTTCTGTCAACAATAGTGGCACGTTTAAAAACCTCTGTCGAAAGGATTCCTATTTTAGGTTATTTCTGTTCAACATCAATACAGAAGACTACCCTACGACTCTTGGTTCAAAAGCTTGCCTATTTTCAAAATGGCCACCATTTTTGTCTCGCGAAATTCACTTTTGACCCATTTCCTAGCTTTACGTCCTGCATTTTAAAAACCTATGTCAATGTAAAGAGTAGTTGTATGAAATAATTTTGTTACAAAAAATCGGCAAAAAATTATATCCGTTTTTTTTATTTTCAGCCATTTTAGTTAACATTGATTTGTCTATCTGTCTGGCAAAATCCACTTTTGGACCATTTGCCTTAAAACCTCTGTCGATAGGATTCCCGTTTTAAGTTATTTCTGTTCAACACCGTATGACTCCTGGTTCAAAAGTTCGCCTATTTTCAAAATGGCCACCATTTTTGTTTTGCGAAATTCACTTTTGGCCTATCTTCTAGCTTTACAAATAATTTCAGGTGTCCTGCATTGTAAAAAGCCACGCCACTGTTAAGAGCAACACCATGTGAGCCCAGTAGCCACAGTACTATTTTATTAAAAGTGGCCATTGTATTTTATGGCCAGCAAACAATGTTTGGCACACTGGCATCCAGCATTTGGCATTGTTAGTACCTCAGCTGAAATACTCAATTTTGAATGGTTAATTTAAACTAAACTCTATATACTGTTGACTGCTACTAGGTAGTGTTCACTGCTTCTTTTGGAAAAATATGCAATGATGTATTTTACTATCCCTATATAAGGCAAACCATATTGGCTTTTTACACTGATGGGTTACCTCCCTTCATTTAATTCATCGTTTTATTATCCCATCGAACGAAGTTCGGAGGGATATAGGGAACGCCTCCGTCCGTCCGTCCATCCATCCATCCGTCCGTCCGTCCGTCCGTCCGGGCAATAACTCAAATACCGTTGGCCCGATTTTATTCATATTTTGTACACATATACCCTATGGGGGTAGAAGTTCTGCTCGAAAGCCGATTTTCAAAATGGCCGCTCATTTAAAAATTGCGGCCATTTTAGTGCCGATTTTACAGTAATTTAGGTGCAATAGGTAAAACTGTAATAGCAATATGTTTTAAATGTAAAAAATTATATAGGACATTAATAAAGCTAGAAATGTAGATATTAAAAAAGCACATGGCAGCCATCTTGAAAAATGGCGGCCTTTACTCGTTATTTTACGATTTTTGCTGTAACTCGAAAAGTAGTGGAGCGATTTTGTTCATATTTGGTATGTGAATACTATAGGTATGGCACACTGTCTAATGACACTTTTGGTAGAAGGCGGCCATTTTGAAAAATGGCGGACATTTTGAAAAATGGCCGCCATTTTAACTTATTTTACTAAAACTCGAAAAGTAGTGGAGCGATTTTGTTCATATTTGGTATGTGAATACGTATAAGCATGACACACTGTCTAATGACACTTTTGGTAGAGGGCGGTCATTTTGAAAAATGACCGCCATTTTAACGTATTTTACTATAACTCGAAAAGTAGTGGAGCGATTTTGTTCATATTCGGTATGTGAATACTGTAAGCATGGCACACTGCCTGATGACACTTTTGGTAGAAGGCGGCCATTTTGAAAAATGGTGGACATTTTGAAAAATGGCTGCCATTTTAACTTATTTTACTATAATTTGAAAAGTAGTGGAGCGATTTTGTTCATATTTGGTACGTGAATACGTATCAGCATGGCACACTGTCTAATGACACTTTTGGTAGAAGGCGGCCATTTTTCAAAATGGTCGCCATTTTGACGGTTTTTACTATAACTCGAAGCGATTTTGTTCATATTTGGTATGTGAATATTATAAGCATGGCACACTGTCTAATGACACTTTTGGTAGAAGGTGCCCGTTTTGAAAAATGTTCGATGGGATTCACTATGCTTTGGCGTTGCCGTTGTTCTGGTTAAATTATGACAAGGCTATGAATACAAGTAGAACGCGGAAGTGCAACTTTTTTGGAGGGAGGGTGAGAACAAGCTGGAATTGCAACCAGATGGAGACATTTTGTCCATTGTCTGTTTCCTTTTTCAAATGTACATTGTAGTTTTAACACTTTCAGAAGCCATATCTTCATTTACGACTAACATAACTCAAGCGGGAGATTCCCTGAGACCATGTTTGGAAAAAGCAACACGTCAGATACCCACCAGCAAACATAGCTCAACACCCATATATTTAGGAGCCACTGCAGGAATGAGGCTACTTAAGTATGTATGCTTTACATGTTAATCTGCTTTACATGTTATGTCCATCTGCTTTACAAGTTCAATTTGATTGAAATGACGAATAACTGACATTTTAAGTGTTGACCTGTTTATTTTGTTTTCTTGCTGTTTTTTCTATATTTTAAAACATGACCAGTTTCTACAACACTTGCTTTTCGCATGTACACTCTCCCAAAATGTTTGGAAATATATCTTTAATGTATCAGGTTTAAAGATAACATATAGAAAGTTGATAATAGGCTATAATGGAAATGATAACCAGACTGCATTTTTGAACTATTTTATAAGTATTGTAACATTTGTGATATATAAAGCATACATTCAAGAATTAAATAATGGAATAAAACGGAATTTTGAAGGAATTGTTAAAACTCTAAAATTAGAAATTTATGTATGTAAAAATGTATTTTTTAAAAACAACTGGAATATGATAAGTCAATATGGTACAACGAAAATGGGACTTCTGCGCATGTTAAAATTTTTCGTCAAAACTCAACTTTTGTTCAGGTTGATACGATTGTCTTTCGAACTAGAGACTTACCTCATTCGAAAGATCATAAAAGACTTTATCTATACTGAAAATCTTAGATCCAAACATAGTAGAATACGCCGTCAGTCCGCATTTGATTTTTTGAAGTGAGTTTCGTAGATCGTCAGATTTCTCCGACTGATATCGGGTTATCTCAAACTGGTTCGTTTATAAATACGAATTTCTTTACCGTTGTAAGGCGCATGCGCAAAATTGATTTATAAACTTTATTGGTTGATGGTTTTTCTCCTGCGCATGCGTGAAGTCTGATGAACACTTATGACGAAGACCGGAGCAAACATTACTAGCTCTCGAACGAAATTCCAAGATTCGGGTCATTTCGCCGTGTTTGCTAAGCGTGTATACGTGAATGACAAGCTGTTTTGAGTAGATCAGGTACCTGTTTTAGACACAACATTGATTTAGCTTGACATTGATGTGCACATTGGCACTTTTGAGCATGTTAATACAAGTTTTTACACTCTTAGCACGAGACGGGTTTTCGAAAAATCTGTTATCTGATTCACTCGATTATCGTATGGATATGTAATTCTGCTGACATTTCAACACCACATCACATAGGATTACGATGCAGAATGATAATAAAACACAAAACAACTACTAAATTCCACTTGTTATTTCACAGGAGGTAAAAATGCAAACTGCCTAGATTCTTTGTAAGGGCTGTCAGACATCGGATTGGCCGCCATATTTGAAATGAAAATATCACTAAATAGAGGTCTGCGCATGTCTCAACATTTCGACTGTGATAAGATTGTAATTGATTTACTACTACTGTATCTGTACTTATTTTAGAATCTGAAATAAACTATATTGAAAAGAAGAAAAAAACAGTTTCTACAACATAGAGTATATAGAAGTTATTCAATTGGAGGTTTTGATACAGGGTATATCTGAGGGAAATACAATATATCTACCGTAGGGACCGAGGGTTGATACATTGTATTTACCGATTGACATCAAAAATTGAACATTCAATAACTGATTTATCCTGTACTAAGGTGATTTTAAGAATTAAATATGCATTGAATGTTAGGGAACCCTAATGTAATAATTACAAACGATAATTACAATCAAAACATGAATATTTTATCTCAATTTAAAGTCCTCGACAATTTTTGTTTTTTAAAACTCAACAGCTTTTAACATTTAACATTGTATGGAATTAATATTTATCAAATAGAGCCAAAGTACATCCCGTGAATTCAAAAAAGCACCGAAAGAAATTCCTGGGGATTGCTGATGAGCGGGTGATATAAATATCTCCCACTCACCTCAGTGGGAGATAAATATATCACCCGCTCACCTCAGATATTGATTATATTCCTGCATGTTATTTACCTATAAAACTACTTAGTATGGGATAAAAAGAATATTACCATAAAACGTCATTGCTTTCATATAAATGGAACTATTTATAAAATGTGCATCTATATTGCATCTAGGAAGAGCATATGGAGCATTTAGCATATGGAATATCAATTTTGGGAGCCAGTAGTTGTAATTCTCATTCTAAATAACCCTAGTATATTTCTAATTCATAATGATATGTTACACAATCAATATACTATATTCTTTTCTAGTACAGTACAGTACTAAAGATTGTGTATGTATTTTTGTAGAGAGTCAAATTCCACAATTAGTGATGGAATTCTAAGTTCGGTGCGACAGACAATACAGTCATACCCCTTCAAGGTGTCCAATAGCCTGAGTCAGGTAATCATTTTTAGCCACCTGAATTGTGTAATGTTACAAACCAACAGGTTATGATCTTTCTGTTCATTAAATGCAGTATACCATTAACAAAATCAAAATATACTATAACACAATGACATAAAAAAGCAACCAATGTATAAAAACATCAATTACTTGAATTATGATCATAAACATTTCATGTATTGCACAGTCTATCTACTGAAGCAAAATCAAGAACATTCCACCACTATTGACAGTGTAATTCCAAAAATATTGAGGGTTGCAATTTTGTACATTATACCTGGTATTTTCCTCTTTGTATAGTCTTTTTCCTCTTTTTCTTGTGACCTAATGAAAATGTCTGACCCAACTTGACCCATTGACATTCCTAATTCTTGTATGTCGTTTGTAGGTGAGGATCATAACAGGGGCAGAGGAAGGAGTGTTTGGTTGGATAACAGTCAACTTTCTCTTTGGATCATTTGGAAATGTAAGTTGTTTTTATTTATATTTATTTCTGTAATATGGTATATAATATACAATTTACATGAAGCTTGCTAATGGTTTTGCTTGTAAGGGGTCATCTCATACATTCCCCACTAAATTCTATATACTGCTTTGTCTAGATGGTGTAAGTGATCATTGTGTATGTACCGTTCCCTTAGAAATTTGCATTCTTTTTCAAAGATTTGGGATTTTGCAATTTAAAAACTAAGGATTTTGAATAAAAATATAATTTTGTGATTTAAAAACTACGAATTTTGAATCAAAAAATTGAAAGGTACATTGTGCAGTTTGGCGAGTGATTTAAGATAGTCGTATCTTTCACCATGAGTACTTTCTTGGCATAAATACAGTGATTTTTATTAAAACAATATGTTTTCTTTCAAGTGAAGTACTCATGATGATAAAAATATCAATCAAACAATTATGAAAAATTATGAAGAGGAGGGACCCCATGTCAAAAATTTTTTCAAAAAAGCATCTAAATTAAATATTTATGAACACATTTTTAAACTGCAAGGAAAAGTAAATATTGCTCATGATTTTAAGAAAATTATAAATGCCTTTGCTGCTTACTGAGATTGAATGGATTTTCTGGACTTTTACTATTGTATAAGGACCAAAATTTTGATAGAGTATATAATGCTGTGTAAATCCTATTTTACTATTGTATAAATTCTAATCCAGGATATAATGTATACAGTAGAACCTGCTAAGTGGAACACCTCTATAAGTGGAACACCTCGCAAGTGGAACACTTTTTCAAAGTCCCGTTTTAAAAACCCATTGACTTAATGTTAATTGAACCTCTGTAAGTGGAACACCTCCAAACTTGAACAGTGAACACCCCATATTGAAAAATTAACCTGCTAAGTGGAACAGTCAATTTTTCATAAATTTCAATATTGATACTTATGTAAAAAGAATTAACCTTCTACAGTGATATCTGGGTATGAAAACAGGTAATGACATGATAATTGGCAAATTAGGATCACCATATAGCAAATTGGATTAACCCCCTGTAGAGATCAACATGTGATGCTACCACTAATTAATTTGATAATTAGCAAATTAAGATTATCATTCATCAAATTGGATTAACCTCCTGTAGAGATGGACCCGTGATGCTACCTCTAATTAATACCCCTTGCTGTTTGTGTCAAACTTTATAAGTAAGATTAAGAATGTCAGATAAAAATAAATGAATTATTAGCAGTAGGAACAAGTCTTTAAAACTTAATTGCCAAATCTTTGTGCCTGAGACTGGCAGAATGAGGAGGATTAAGAATGTCAGAAACATTTTTGGCAGATTGAGGAGGATTTCGAATGTCAGATACCTTTTTGAGTAAAACAAATGGATAGTTAATGGTATATAGCTGCCCTGCAACAGTGCAATGAACAGAGAATCAGATTTCCGGTGATACATATAAACCCTATATTTGATCTTGTATGTTCTTTAAATCTCCGCGAACCCAAAACCTCCGTAAGTGGAACACCTCCTAAGTGGAACGCTTTTTGGCAGAACGGAGGGTGTTCCACTTACACAGGTTCTACTGTATTTCCGTTTTGTATAGTTTTATTGATTCAAGTATTGTTTGTGTTTATGTACTTTGCGTTTATGTTTTTGAATAAATAATTTTATAAAAAACAACAAAAAAACAATTTTTTCAAAATGTTGAACTAATATTTGCTCAAAAGAGGACCTTCTTTTTCTGATTTTATTGCATGAAAAGATTATTCAACAAGTGTTCTAAAACTCCTTCCAAAGTAGAATTGTATTGAAAGCCTAGTTTTGAAGATATCAATTTTTGATGACCAAAATTATGCTGAAAACAATGGATGGGAAAATAACATGGGATATGTGGATTTTAACTTTATCGCATTTCAATACCGATCCCCTTTTCAGAAAAATTGTTAATAAGTGGAGAAGAAACTTTGATATGTTTAAATTGAGAAAAACGAGATCAATCCTCTTTTTAGAAAATAAGCCTAACATTTTTAAAAAAGTGCAAAGGTGGGGTCCTAGTCCATAATGTTTCAGAGAGCTACTATCATGGGGACTTCACTTGAAAGAAAACATATTGTTTTAATAAATACCACCGTATTTATGGCCAGAAAGTACTCATGAAAGATATGGTCATCTAAAGTCACTTGCCATGCTGCACATGGACCTTTGCGTCAATTTGCAAATAAAAAAATTATTTATGCAAAATAATATTCCACCTTCCTCGTGCAGCATTCTCTAAGGTAATCATTGACAAGTTGTTTGGTAGATGTTTTAATGGAATCACCTTAAGAATTGAGTGTGATCGTTAATCTTTTCACTTAAAATTATTGCGATCCAGCACTCTTAGTAGTGTAAAATGCGGATCACTTGTGGACCAAAACAATAACAAATTCAAATGGAATTGATGGATCCTCAAAATACCCCACACAGTTACAATGGCTTCTTTGTACACAATATTTTTATCTATTTTTGCGGAAATACTTACCAATGCTTGGAGAAATGATGCTAAATTTTATTGAAACAAATATAAATGGATCTCCAATATTTCTCTGGAGTGAACAGCATTCAAGAAGGTAATGAACTATGCATCAACTCCAGTAAATAACTTTAAATTTCTTGCCTTTTGCATTTTTTTGTGCGAGGTTGGAAATTTTGAGAATGACCCCCGTTTCAACAAGGAACGTTGAAAAAGATCGCTGAACTGATCAAACAATACCTCTAGATCTACCAGATCAATCAGATCAGGACCATACCTTGGTGCATTATATATAATTTATTGTGAATTCAGTTTTAAATCATATTTAAAACATATTAATCTCATGGATTAATTTATATATTGCTTACATTCCTTTGTACATTTTTAAATTGAAATTGTAGAATATATCGTAACTTGAAAGAAATACTCGATCAAATCATTGAAAATGTTCAAGTTGTAGTCCTGGTTGTTCGCTTTGTTTATACAGGTAAAGCTTATTGTTTGGTCAATCAGCCTCAAGTCACGCGTCGAATTTTCTTCAGTCCTTTTCATTGTCTCAGTATAGATACGTTGAAGACTCGCACTGTCATTGAGTATGATAAAGCAATATTATCAACACGTGTAGTGGTCTCGAGGTCATCTTGCCCATAAATGTGGTTTTGAGATATCCCTGGCAAATACATGTAGGAGTTATAGAAATCCTGAAACTGTTGAATAACTTGTCATAATATCAGCGGAGCTGGAATGGTATGCCAAAAGATAAATAAAAGGTAATACAAACTTTGGCAAGGCTACATGTTTAAATGATACTGAATAAATGAATACATGAAATGAATGATATTTTGTAGTTCAAGCCATCTGTGTGGCTAGACCTCCAGCCTTCTCAGAATGCAGAAGAAACCCTTGGAGCGCTAGATATGGGTGGTGCGTCAACTCAGATAACTTTTCTCCACAACCATGATGCATCAATCCCAGTGGAGTATGCCAAAAAAGTCAGGTTGTACGGACATGACTATAATCTCTACTCATATAGCTTTCTTTGTTATGGTATTAAGGAGGCTGTTAGGCGCTACAGAGTCAACTTACTCAAAGTGAGATCTGCATTAATATTTTGCTGTAGTACAGAGTGCCTCAATAAAAATGTTACAAGTACAAAATAGTCAATATCTTTTATAATTTTGACATTTTAACCTAAAATATAAATTGAATCCTTAAAGAGCAAGCTCTTCAGATTTATTTGACACTAGCTTAAAATCATTCAGTGATTGACTACACAGGACAGATTTCATTGACTCATATGAAATCTGACTTGAGGCAATTTCTCAGTGGTTAAAAAGAACAAAGGATAAAGAGGAAGCATTTCTTTAACATTGAATCATATATTCATTTGTTTTTTGTAACATGGCCGCTATGCCTATCCACGCTAACATGCGCTCGTCTCAACATGTTCTCACAAGCTTGTGTCATGAGCTTCCTTTCTTGTCATACCACACTGACTTTATCAATTATTCTTTGATAAGGTTCATTCAGATCAGTTGGGAGCGATGTGAAGACCTTGATTTTTAGGTGGCTACAGTACACAAGAGCAAATTCAGGGGGTTTAAGTCGGGTGACCTTGGGGGTCACTCGACTGGGTTATTCAATGCTATGATCCAATTTTCAAAAAGTTCTGTCACAGCCCTTCACCTGTGAGGAGTGTCACCTTGTTGTCACCACACATACCGAGAATGAGCATTCTGCTTGTGTTGGAATCTTGGAATGCCATCCAGGAAAGGCATGACACATTCAACCACTGAGAAGTTGACGCTAGTCAGATTTCACAAGAGCTAATAAAATCTGTCCTGTGCAGTCAACCATGGAAGGATTTTGAATCTGCTGGTGGCAAATTAATCAAAAGAGCTTGCTCTTTATGAACTAAAGTATATTTAAGGGTAAATACCAAGATATTGACATTTTTATACTTGTATTATTTTATTGAGCCACACTGTAGTATGAATCAAAAATGTTCAAATTGTATTTTATACACTCATAAATTAGTGAAAAAGTGACATCACTTTTGGAAGAAATCAGTGCTTATCAAATATTTTATCTTAAAGAGCAACATATACAAAACAAAACTAGAAAATAGAAACTCAACAAACATTTTTGTTCATTACCTTAAGATTTACTTAGTATCTTTTAGTACACATATTAGCACATTGATAATACAAGCATGCAGCAGATCGATAGATATTGACAAAGTCTTTCTGTCAACTAGTCAATTTTTATTTCAATTTGTTAGAATTAAAAAAAACTATGAGAAGATCTTACCATAAAACTCTTCATATTTCCAGTTTACATAAAGATTGTATGTTTTTGAATTCAGGCAGCCAACTTTACAGATGTTATTCCTGACCCTTGCAGTCATTCGGGATACAAGATTAATATAAGCCAATCAGAACTGTTCAATAGTCCATGCGCTTCAAATGCAATTGGGGGACTTATTCCAGTAGAATCAAGAGTAAGTTGTTGGAAATATTCACTTGCTAAAATTGTCATCATCCTCCTAACAGAGGGCTACAGAACTCATTCTTTCTTCTGGGAAGAAAATATTTTTGATTTTGGAGCCCCGCAATCAAATCAGTCTTGCACTACAGTACAATAGACTAGATGCGAGTAGAAAAATCTTCATTTACATCATATGAATATTCAAAATTTAGTCAAAGCAATGTCATATTTGAAATCTATATTTAAAAGTACATCTAGAAATATGGTTACGAACTTTGAAAATTTTATTTTTTTGAAAACGTGACTTCTAGTTCGGGGAGATTCCCCATAGACCCCATCTTATAAAATCACAAAAAGTGAAATATCTTTTCTTGTATCGGACAGATAACATTTTCTTTTACTGGACATATGTAATTTGCATAACTATTAGATACATAAGGGTGATATGAAAATTGAACCACAAAACAGATGAATATTTAAGTTAAAGGGAACTTTCTACGATACCCAGCATGCTATCTGACCTGAACGAGCCACCTGGCCGTGAAAGTGGTAATTACAAACTCGCATCTGAGTTATTATTTTGTATTTTTAAAAGCCCAGTATTATCAGATGATGTACATGGTGTTATAGTCTAGCTACAAGGCCTAGTGTTGTGTGGTGAAGTAGGTCAACAGTCTTGAAGCAATTAAGACTAATGGTGTGATGGCTTGCCAAGGGTATATTAATCTTAGATAAAACTTAAGAACCCATGCACACTGTGTTCATGAGTATTGGTATTTGATTAACTAATACAAACTTATTACATTTTTTGAATTTCTCATTTCAGGACAAGATGTTTGAGTTCCAGGGTACAGGAGATTCTGATCAGTGTGCATATCTAGTAAATGAGCTCATAAATACGACATCCTGTACGTTTAACCACTGCTCATTTAATGGAAAATACCTTTCTCCCCTCTTTGGCAATTATAAGGTGAGAAAATATTATGAACAAAGTTCGGTAGAGACATAGTGGAGCCCTTTGTCCATCCGTCAGTCAGTCCGTCCATCTGTCCATCTGGAATATAACTCAAATACTAGTGGATGGATTTTCTCCATATTTGGTGGAAAGATGTTTATTGATTATTAGTTTTACAACTTTCATTCTAAACCAAAGTTTTTCATTCTAAACCAAAGTAATATATTATTTATTGTTTCGAATTTTGGTTATGTATTCACAACATCTATCCTTTTCACACATATCCTGGTTTGAGACCTTTCTGAAGTATAGCTTTATAATACTCAAATGAAAGGTATTTTAGAGTTTATTGCAAATTTTTGTTTTTTTGATTCGGGTCTCATAAAATTCAAAATGGCTGCCTCATGTGAGATTTCACGTTAAATTTCAATCAAGGGTAGAGTAGATGGTAAATATTGTATCGTGACATTTACAGATTCATAAATGTAATGTTCATTGGGCTTTGCTACTCCATGGAGTTGCCAATTTCTAGTTCTTTTTCACTTGTTGAGGCGATACAGCCACCTATTATTCGATAAAATGCATCTTTGTAGTGCACTCTCATTAAACAATTTAAGAGAAATCATAGGGATTTGCAATATACATAAGTGGGTAGAACTATTATTTCCCATGTCACAGCAAATATAAGGGTCAGAAGGTAAAAATAATGCATTTTGCTGGCTATATCTTGTCCAATTTTGTAGACAATTTTTCTAGTGTTTGCCGATGCTCTTAAACTCTTGGAATGATTTGTTTATAAACATATTTTTTGTAAAGCTAATATACATTACATGTTTCTACCATGTGAAGTTTCAGGAATTTGTTTTCTCACAAAACTGCAATGAATAACATCTTATTTTTCTGAAAGTCAGTGCTTTTATGGTAAACTGATAAACCGTTTTTCCTTTATTTGTAATCTGAATTTGAAAACTGTGCTACTACAAAGAATTGTTCATAAATAATATCAATAGAATCAAAAATGTTGTGTTTGTGTCAAACTTCTGTTGATGACATGGCTTTTAGTTAACAAAGGTTAGGCCCCACCACAGAGAGATGTCATACCTATTTATTGAATAGTTTGAAATAAATGGGATTAAAACATACACAGTGATATGCATTATAACTATACAATGACTATACATGATGAAGATTTTTATCACACCATCGGTGGGATATAGTCGTCATACTGGTCGTGGTCCTGGTCGTGATCGTGGTCGTGATCGTTCCGCTTTTTGTCATCGGAAAACTGCTCATCAGATCTTCTCCAAATTCGCAGAGATGATAGAGCATATGAAGTACTAGAGCTGATTAACTTTTGGGTGGCCATCTTGAAAAAAATGATGAAAAAATGTACAATCTTTTAATTTTAAGTATGACCTGAATCGATTGCAAACTTCATATTTGCACATTTGATGAGATAAACCATTTGTGTTGTATTGTGAAATTATTAAGTTTGCAATCGATTCAGGTCATAGTGTATTTTTGGTATTTCTGTGATAATCAATTGAAACCAATGGCCTCTATTGGGATCTGCTGATATCCTCATATTAAGTCAATGGTGCACAGCCCTATGTAAGTCAATACAACCTTACTGAACGAAATGATCCCTATCTCAGCTTATGTGTGTCCGAGCACTTTAATATTTTCCAAAGTATTATATGACATTTTATTCTTCATGTTACACCTACGAATGATTCATTTTGACCATAGGGATATTTGCCAATAATTGCACCTTGTCCTTTACACAAATGATAGAGGATATCAAGTGCTAGAGCTGATTAACTTTTGGGTGGCCATCTTGTTTTCTGGTGGCCATTTTGAAGGTTTTTTGAAAAATCTTGTCATTGCCGTTTCAGAAAAACCGCTCATCGGATTTCCCTCAAATTTACACACATGATAGAGGATATCAAGTACTAGAGCTGATTAACTTTGTGGCAGCCATCTTGTTTTCTGGTGGCCATTTGAAGTTTTTTCGAAAAATCTTGTCATTGCCATTTCAGGAAAACTGCTCATCGGATTTCCTGTACATGATAATTGCCTATTTGATGGTGTGATCTCGTTCACGTCCTGTGCCTTGTTATAATATTATATGAATATTATGCATTATACTTCCAGGCTTTCTCTGGGTTCTACTTCAGTACATTTGATCTGAATCTTACATATCCATTCAGCCTTGCCAAATTCCGGAATGTCACAACGACCTTCTGCAAAAAATCTTGGCCTGAGGTAAGAGACTGTAGTTCCTTGATCTAATCATGTATAATGAGAATTTTTATAGAATTCTTTTGATTATAATTGATGATAATGATTGTATTAGGAAATGTGTTTCACATTTATGTGGCAACCTACATAATATAGTAGAACACACATCTGTAGTTCAAAATCAAAATACATTGACTAGATATGATATAAAATGACATTCATTTTGTTTGTAACTGTTTTGCGAAAAAGTGGAAGTACACTGTACCTTAACCCTTAAATGGTTTTTTGGGTTTGGACCCCAGAGCACATTCTTTGCAATAATTATATCAGAAATAGTCATTCAATCTACATGAAATTCCATCTTATCCTCAATTAAAACAAACCAGATGTAAATTTCATGGTAACTTTTTGTTCTAGTCATATCAGGTGAAATCACATTCTAGAAGTTTCATATCTCCTGTTTGCAAGATGATTAAACAAAAATGATCTGACTACTACAACCATATAATGATAATTATATTTGTTTAAAAAACATTTTTAATGTGTTTCAGGTACAGAAAATTCCAACTCCTGCATCATTTGACCTTCCAGTATTCTGCTTCAATGCCCACTATGTTGATACCATACTGACAGATGGCTACAACTTCACAGGTTCAGATTGGGACAGGCTTGTATTTGCAAACCAGGTATGGATTACCAACCTCTCTGATTATTATCAATGTTGGGGGTACAGAGAATGTCGTGTTTGTAACCTAAAATTGGCAAAAAATTTTATCTGCTTTTTTGATTGTCTGCCCTTTTAAAAATTACTTAAGTGATGTTATTTTGAGGTTTCAACATATACTATATCACGTCTCTAGTCTGTGATTCTTCTGTATCATGCAACTGCAAGTTTTACCATCGTGTCTTTCTAATGTTTTTGGAAAGAAAGAATTTGGTTTACTGCAATGTTTACAAAAATTGTACTGGCTCTTAAAACATGCCTTGTTCCAATGCTACACCACTATTGACTGATACTCCAGTCATATTGATAGGTTGAAATATGTAGATAATAAGCTTTGTTAATTGAGTGTAAAATATCTATATCACAAGTTTTCATGGAAATATAAGTCTCTTGACAGGGACTTTCTGTAACAATGTTGAATAAAAGTAATTTAAAACTTAAATCCTATCCACAGAGGTTTTAAAAGTAAATGGTCCAAAAATGAATTTTGCGAATTAAAAATTGTGGCCATTTTTAAAGTAGGTTAGCTTTTGAATCAGGAGTCATAGGGAGGTGTTCTGTATTTGATTTGATTTGAAAACTTTATTCTGAGTAGCTCTATCAGTACAAAACTGGTCATCCTAGAGGCCCCGTAATAATTTACAATTATTTACAATATATACAATTAATATAATTATAAACAAATACAAAAAGATATATAGGCAATATAGAACAATATGCCTTTTCAAAAGTAAAGTGCTTTAACATAAAACATACAGAACAACTTATTAAGAGAATTACATGAATATGTATTGATTTATCTGAACAAAAATGATTTAAAACCATGTGAGCTAAAAAGAGTTCTAACTTCTAAATAAGGTTATTTTTATGTTACAGGTACGTGGAAGTGACCTTGGCTGGAGTCTTGGGTTTATGATAAATGCCACAAATGCCATCCCCGTTGATGCACCTGTAGAAAGAATAAGTCTAGTGGTGTTTATCTTATTGACTGTCCTATTTGCTTTATTCTTGCTGTGTGCTGTTGGGTTTTGTTGTTACGCACATAGCGAGAGAAAAGCTATGACAAAAAGTAAATACAGAAGGATCCCTAATGAGACATCATCTCCGAGCCACTATGGAAGTTTAGACTAGATGAAAAATGGTCTAGATATACCTGTTATATATCTCTGTGGTTAATCAATTGCCCTTTATCAAGTATTCTTTATAGTCCCTTTTCTTTAGTGCCCTGATCAATTGGACATGAGATTGGGTGTGACTTTATATAGGGAAAATAGTCTTATTTCTGTCAATTAGGCTGGTGTCAAAAACTCAAAAGAAAAGATCAAGAACTTTTATTTATACCTCTCATGAAATTAAAATAGTAAACTTGGCGGGGTAGTTTAGAATTTGAATTGATAGTGATCAGAAACAAGAGTATTTTTTCATGGCCCTAAATGGCTGCTAAATTGCAGTGCCTTTTATGTTCCTTATGTGCCAATGTGTCATTTTATTTTTCTTCTATGATCATCAACTCATATTATATTGAATATTATTGAAATTATATTGAAACATTTTAAGTTATTAGTGATGTTTTAAGTGTCAATAGTTTTGAAAAAGTTATGAAGTTGAAATTCAAAATAGAAGTTTGAATCTGCATAATAATTCACATACATATCCATGGGATTATTTGTTGATGTAACACTTCATTTTTGATTCCGACATCAACATTCAATGTTGATTTTGATGGGATATTGAGTTTTTTTATCAGACATATTGGAGAACTTTTACATCTGTTATTTTCCAGTCATGTCATTTGTGATGCTGAGTGGTATTAAGAGTGCATGTTGTACTATGACCAGTGAGTCTTGCAGCATTACAGCAACTTTGTAAGCCAAAGAATTTGAGAATTAAATTCAGGCCATAGCCAGGATTTGCAAAGGGGGGGTTCAGTTTTCAAAATTTTCCAGCGGGGGTTCACATTTGACAATTTTGGCCCAAATATGGCTAAAATCACTTGAGAAGTGCTCAAAATGGTGAAAAACTGCATGATTTTGAAAGGATTTTTGGCCAGGGGGTGGGGGGTTTGCCCGAACCCTGCGAACCCCCCCCCCCCCCCCTGGCTACGAACCTGACATTGCACTTGCAGTTGAAAAACATAAGTTAAATGATAAGTGGGATATTTTGTGTACCCTTTTCAAGACTGTTTTTTTTAAAAAGAGCTCCATCAACACTATGAAAATGAATTATCAAATGATCTAACCAATGACTCAGGTGTGAGTAGGTAATTACCAGTTTGGGTCAAAGTTCCCTTTAGTTCAATTTCATCTGTTTTAGTGGTTCAATTTTGATACCACCCTTATGTATCTAATAGTTGTGCAAATTAAAATATATCCAGTAAAAGAAAATGTTACCTGTCCAATACTAGAAATGAAAAGATATTTCACTTTTTGGGATTTCATAACATGGGGTGTATGGGGAATCTCCCCGAACTAAAAGTCACATTTAAAAATTAAATTTTCAAAGTTGATAAACAATTTTTGAAACCATATTTCTAGATGTACTTTTACTTGTAGATTTCAAATATTACATCACTTTGACTGAATTTTGAAAATTTAATGATGTAAATCAGGATCATATCTACTCGCATCTAGTCTATTCTATTGTGCAATATGTATAAATATTATGCTATCCTATATAATGGGTTAAAAATGAAGTGAGAAAATTGTTACATTCCGAGGGATTTGCATTCGATGCATATTCTGTTTTTACAAACATCTATGGCAACTTTATAACCCAAGGAAACAATTTGTTCAAAATATTATTCAAAATTGATATTGGAAAAACTATGGTTCACAAGGGAAAATTGTTATTTTTGTTGGCTACTCCATTGAGTTCCAATTTTCATTTAGACTTTTGTGTTATTTGCGAAGATGATTACTTAAAGTTTAAAGTATTTAAGTATACTACAGTATAACCTACTATTTTGAAGATTTTTACGAGGAGAGTTCAGTTGCTTAGTAGTATTGCAGATATCCTCCATGTTTTAAACGAAACAGGTTGTACATGGTGAGCCAAAAAAGGTAACCCAAACAAATGTTAATAACTATCTTCCAACATTTATTTCAATCATATTTGGATTAGGCACAAGTGATCCTTGTTAAATCTTCATTGGTCTATTTGTAATGTTCACGATTTTATGGCCATTTTACAAAACATGATCCAAATGGGGAAAATCATCTGATAAGGATCCCCAAACTTTTATCTTTGGAGCTATTTCAAAGATATTGTCCACACTGACAACTCTAGAAACATGGGCATAGTGAGAGATGGTTCGTGGGGTCGTGCAAAACCCCCATTCACCTTGAACCCCATTTCATTATAAAACGAACAACTAGCCGGAAACAAGCTCCTTTCCTGAAAGATCAACAAACCACAGGCCAGGAGCGAACCCCACTCTCAGAAAGATGACTATATTGCATGAATAGTGAATCACATGTTTATACTAGGTATTTTATGATGCATGGTCAATATTCTGTAATTTGATTGGTTTGTTGAAACCATTTACATCGCGCAGGATGTTTTGTAAAATAGCCATAAAATTGTGGTCATTTGAAATAGACCAATGGAACCTGGAAGAATGAAAGAACATTGAACAAGGTTAAATTGTAACAAACATGATTTAAAACCAATGCTGGATGACCGAAGTCATTAACATTTGTTTGGGTTACCTTTTTTGGCTCACCCTGTATTATGATCAGTACTTTCCATATAAAATTTTGACTTATGTTAGGCTATATGTATGCTTCTTTTCAAAAGCCATATTGACCACATGTTAAAGTCTGTCTATGTCTGGTAAGCAAGTTTAAATGATAAAATGTTGTGTCATAAATGCTTATGTCATTGAGAAAAAATGATTTAAAATTAATTCAAACATATTTACAGGTTTCAATATGCTACCTAATCACCCCGGAATAGCCTGACAACGGTAAAGTCAGATACCGTTGTCACAAATGGCGGACATAACCATCGCTTCAATTAGATTTTCATGAACTGTATGTTTAACAGAGCACCCGGGTAGACTAAATTCCTTTGGAACAACAATCAATCAAAGTGTCAAAATACTCATTGTACAGTTAATAATGCTCTACCATCGAAATAAAGTCTTGAATTTAACCGATCAAAATGAGATACTAGACGACGTAAACTGCAATACAATATGCCGTTGTCTTTCTAAATTACTCAAATTCAGATTCCGTTGTCATTGACAGACGCTATTCACATTTCCACATAGTAAAGAAAATCGATAATTTCCGGCGCGCTTAATGAGTCAAATCAATGACGTCAATGGTAGTAAGTTTTGAAGAATTAGTACAGCCAGCATAGGAATATTTTGAATTAACTGCAATAAAAAGGATTCTATTTGCCCACACTTATTTTTTTTATCAAATATGAAATATGGACGGAGCACTTTCATTCCGATTCATAGGCCCAGGTTAAGTACCGTAGTAATCCATATAATAAATTATTATATGGATTACTACAGTACTTAACCTGGGCCTATGTTCCGAATCGTATGTAATTTAATTCAATCATTTTTTGACAGAACTATTGTTGATTAAGACTTCTCAGATCAGCCTCACATACCTGGGCTCACATGTCTCGTGCGATTGTAAACAAAAAATGTAAATTGTGAAGTTACAAACAACTCGGTTAAATTATCTCATAGTGGTCATACAATATCCTGTTAAATGGTTATTATGTCGAAGTCACAAGTTCCATCAGAAATTCACCATGTATAGTGTGACATTCGCGCAATGCGTTACCTTTTGGTATTTATTCGCCATCAGCGAAGTCAATAATGATCAGCCATGTCAACATATCATCAATTAACATTATATGATATACGCTCTTTCTCTGAAATCTTCCCAGTGATCATTATTCAAAACCGATCATCACATAACTAATTTATCCTATGAAAAGTTAGGTTTCACAAGTGTAGTTTTCAGGACACATACATGTATGCAGGTATGGCTAAAATCCAGGTTTGTTTTCTATTAAGCATTCTCATTCTCATTATTTTCGAGAAATCCATCATCATTTTGGTTGAGGAAATATCTACGGTCTGCTGGATCTATTTTGACAGTTTTGCTTATTTTCCCGGAAATATTTGGATCGGAAGATATGCAGCGGGAAATATACATTGGAATATATATAGGCCTACATGTTTATTCCATACTTGGATGTGTTACAGGTACATAAAGCCGGTTTGTAAAAACTTTTCATCAGCGGTCAGATATAGTAAACGACAATGGAGAAAAAAGATGGTTTAAAAAAGGGAAGGAGCATCCACTTAAAAATTCGAGAAAATAAATGTGGTAATAATTGAGAACAGGAAAATCCGCCCACGGCCAAGGAAACAAAACTTGACATGAATATTCTAAAATATCTCCACGATTGAACAATGTGAAACAGATGGGATAAACATATTATTCTGTAGTCGGTTTAGGATATTGGGATTATCCCTTGGCCAATGCTAGTATAATATATTTTCCCTCGGGACCTGCGGCCCTGCTAATCCCAATATCTTGAACCTCATATAGGATAATCTCTATATATGTCACGCTCCTTCAAGATATAAATTCTGTATCCCTATGTTTTCAATTATAATATTTGCTCATTGACGTCACAGATTTTTAAGCATCTCGTTATAATATTCATGAGCTGACTTTGTGGAAAGGTGAATATTGTGGCGATTCACGACCCAATTTGATCGAAAATGGGATTTCATATGATACATTATCACAAGAGCTTAATACATGCACAGAATTAGCGACGATAAAATCCCATGAAATGAGGACCGAGTGATTAAACAGTTGAAGCGACGGTTATGTCAGCCATTTGTGACAATGGTTTCTGACTTTACCGTTGTCAGGCTATTCCGATGTGCCAATTGAGGAGACAGGATTGCTAGTCGATTGTATGTAATAGAGTTGAAAATTAGCCATAATTCTGCATATATCATATTTCTGTACAGTATTTGTTATGTTGCTTAAACAACAGAACAATGGTACTCAAGAAATGATTGAATTATGGCTTTTTTAGTGTGCTACAAAACCAAATTTTGCATCAATGTGATATGCCATAATATATTTGTGTAACATAATTGTAATTTTTGTTTACTACTGTTGTGGACATTTTGTCACATGGAAAAATTATTAAATCATGTAAAAACTGATTATGTGTATTTAAATTATTGTTTTGTTATATGAATTTGGTTTTTGTATTTCTATGAAGTGAAATAATTTTTTGGAAAGGGCTGCGAGTCGTCTGTAGAATGAAGTCATGCATTTCGCTTATAATTTTCATCTTAAAAACAGGAACAGGACTATAAGATTTCACCATATGATACCCAAATTTATTTCTCATTTTCAAGGATATCCATGGATTACCTTCAAAGTATTGTTTTTCAAACTTCAGAGGGATGGGAATCATTGATTATCAATGTTTTTGAACAAGATTAATGCTGTTTTAAATAGGTTTCATGTATGCCAATAATTTGTCAAATTATTTAATGCTGGCACCTTCTTAAATCCCTAGAATTTTCTCTTTGAGGAATTTCCCATGTAAATCCAATGGTACAGTACCAAGCAGATTTTGAGATACTATACTAGTAACAGGAAGGTAAATCTTTAATACACACCTTATTGGGTTGTTTTGGTGATACTGCAATCCAATATTATTAAAGATTTACTTTTCCTAACATATGATACCAAGAACAAAAAAGGTAACATTTGGTGACATATTATGTACGGTGTATTTTGATGTGATTGCCACTTTCTTTTTATAAAATTCTAAATTGACAAGAATAGCGAGGCAACTAAATGATTCGGAAATTAATCATATATTTTTGATCCTTTAATCGCTCAGAAGATGCCAAATAAGCCTTAATATTCAATTTTTATTTAAATACATAAATCATATATTTTGATCCTCGAATTGCCCAGAACGCACTAAATCAACCCAAAAAATCTTAACTTTTTTAGGGGAGCATGCCCCTGATTTTTATGATCCTAGCATCGCTCAGAATGTGTCAAATAAGATTAAAAATTCGATTTTTTTTAAATACGTAATTCATATATTTTGATCCCAGAACGCATCAGAATCGTCCAGAATGCACTAAAAAAGCCCTAAAAAATCATTTCAGGGCAGCATGCCCCTGATTTTTTAACTAAATCATATATTTTCATCCTAGAATCGCTCAGAATGCGTCAAATAAGCCTAAAAATTCATTTTTTGAAATACGTATTTATTTTGATCCTAGAATCGCCCAGAACGCACTAATGCCTGGGTCACATTTGTTCCGATTCATCAACATAGATATGTTCACAACTGTATTCAGTTTTGAACAGAATACTCAATTAGCCGGGCGCCGGCCGATGAATCGGAGCAAACGTGACCAAGGCATAAATCAGCCCAAAACTCCTAAATTTTCCAGGGAAGCATGCCCTCTGGCTACATCACTCACTCACAAGCTATGCATACCAATAGCCCAGTTTCAAGTTTTCAAGAATGGTTTACACAAGAAGGGTTTCCAAAATGGTCCATCATGGAATACCATGGCCCTCTTTTCTCGTATCATAGACACAGACAGGTTTTTAGATGCGATGTGTAACATAATGAAAATGCTCTGGCTTCTTCCTAACTTGGCAAGTTCTTTCTTATAGTCTAAAGGACCAAACTTTGCCGAAATTCTGACATACGACCTTAGTTCTAATAGATATGTTGCTATTCTCGAAAATTCTGAATCAAAAATTGATTGATGACGTCACAATTTATGCAAATTAACTAATTTGCATAATTGAATATCATTACTTTATGTGAAATTTAATTAGGTTTAATTTGATACCAATATCATCTCTATAGACCAAATAATGACAAAGTTACAAATGAATTAAGATTCCAAGGTTAGATGTCTAAAGATGCGTAACCATGGTAACGGAATGCAACAATACAGTGCAACCAATGAGATTTTGCAAGGGCATCCGGCAAAAAATTGAGCCTCAAAGTGTTACCTTTCAAAAAAGTATGGATGCCATAAATTAACAGAGACCGAAACGTTGGGTAAATTTTTTGAAACGATAGAGAGCCATGGGTCTCTATCTCAGAATTTGAATTGTTTTCCTTTATTTGTTTCATTTTTCAGAATACTTTACGAAAGAGATTTGACACGTTCGCTCCTCTCATTTTGGTAAAGCCTTTGGTTTGTAATGAGAAGATTGTCTATATACTTTCTCCAGTATGTATGGACAAATATTATGTACATGTACTCCATTGTTTATGAACACACATTTTGTATGAACGAATAATATGTACTTTCTCCAGTGTGTAGGAACGCAGATTATGTACGTTCTCCAGTTTGTATGAACGAATATTTTGTTTATTCATCAACGTGCATGCATGAACCAACACATTTTAACTTGTATATGGAACCCAACGATTAAGTATTTCCAAGTAAGATTTTTTTTAGAAATGTTTGTGTAATTTGGTCAATAAACTAACTATAAATGTCTGCAATAATAGAAAATTCATAGTGATTTTTGGGCATTTTGGTAAAGCCTTTGGTTTGTAATGGGAAGAGTGTCTTTATCACTAGAACTGTTCTGCAGGGGTCTTTTGCACATTGATAAATTATATACTAGTACATCTACATGCTTCAAAAGTTGCATTCTCAATCCTTTACTGCCACTTTAAGTAAGACTTGTCTCTAGAAGACAAAAATCAGGGGAAGTAGAAGTTTATAAATGAAGACAAGAAAGTCATGTTGTTATACAAAACACCAATGTATTTGAAGAACATTTCTTTACAAATGATTACAATTTCGTACATCTAGTTCCATTGTATTATATGTACCAAGACAGGAATATGTATAAAAATATATACAATTAACAATATGACATATATAGACATGCAGCACATCCTTACAACCCTGTGCTCTTAGAACTCCCCTAAAGGAAGATATGTAGGGGCATCAGTAAAAACTACAAGACTATAATCAACTTACTAGATAGCTATGTTTAAACAGAACGAGGAATGCAGTGAATTCCTCAACAGTCATGTTAATGAGTGAAATGCATGCCTTGATGCAGGAGTGATTCTGATGAAAATGTACAATTATACAGGCCCATATGACAATACTGCTTTAATGTATTTATCTTTATTTGGCAAGCGTTTTGCAAATTAAAAAATTGCCAAAGAAATATACCAAGGTGGCCGAGACTGTTTAAATTTTATTTCGAAATATAAGAACAACAACACTGATAATGAGTATCTTAATAAATACATAGATATATGAGATTAATCTTCTTAAAAAAACACCAAATTAAATAGACGCCAATGCTCCGATATCCCAAAAATCGGTAAATTAACCTCTTGAATCCAAGGTTCTAAAATCAGTTGAAACCAGAGAATTTTTCATTTTTGTCAGCTTTTGACACTTTACTAAATACATAAACAACAGGTGATGCTCATTTTAGTAAAATTAGACGGCAGAGATCATTTTTACACATTTTAAAACAAATTTTGTGAAAACGTTTTGTGTAAACTGGATGAAAAATGTTCAAATAAGAGCAATTTTAGTGAATCTTTTTTGTGACGGATTATCTGTCACTCTGGGTTTCAAGGTCATTTTTCAGGTAACGGGAAAAAAAGAGATTTAAGACAAATACATTATTCCAAGAGATTTTCACTCAAGATGGTCTGCTAGCATCAAGTTTTCTTATTACATCACTTTTACTTTTTATCATACAAAGTAGTACATGGGAACCAAATACTAGATGCAAGACTTTCTTCAAAATATTTAAAGTAAACATCAAGATAATAGCATTTATAATGTCAAAATAACTAATTTTAAAAACAGAAATTATGGAGTTCAGTTGGTTCTAATGACACCATCTAACTTCATGAAAGACAATTGAAAGTCAGAACAATACAGTCAGACAATATTTTCAAGAATCCCTCAATTGTTCTAAGTAAATCCTCAATTTTGGACTTTAAATTGAGGTGGTCACACTTTTAGAAGTGTCTTCACTGCTCATTTAAAGGACAATGTTTTTACGACACCAATATAGGCCAAAAGACATACTATTTCCACAGTCACTTAGTCCTTCTTCTTGCATTTTTTGCCACTCAATTTTCATAAACATGTACACATACAGAAAAAAAATGCCTGTCGTGGTGAATTCCATTGATCTCAAAGGTACTGTATCTAATATCTATTGCCATAGCCCCCACCTCCTCCACTGCCGTAGCTGCCTCCCCCTTCCCCAGAAGAGATAGCAGCAGCTTGCTGGGTGTACATTTGCTGTTGGTCGTATGTGTCTTTCGCATTCAATTTCAAGAAGATTCTCTCTAGGACTCTCTTGGCCTCACACATAGGAAAGTTGGACATATCAAAGTACTGGGGTGCTATACGAACTAGCCTGGAAAACAGTATCCATTAAATATTAATTTATTGCAACTGTATGTTCTTTCTTTCGATTGGATTACAGTTAATTAAATAAATAATAAATCAGATTGTGCTGCAACACACATCCACCCAGGCAACTTCACAAGATGACACCCATACAAAGTCTTCTAGAAAGTAACCTTGATAGCTTATTCTTCTTAGTTTTCTTTAATAAAATGTAAACATACCATTCTGGTTTAACATCTGTCACTGTGCGTATGTAGTTCTTGGTTGTCAACACAAATTCATTGTACACTACCCACTCTGGCTTGTGGTCAAGACAAGTGCTTGGATGTAGCTGAACTATTTGGTTGTCTTTGCAGGTCAGATAATGGCCAGTCCTTTCCAGATGGGCAACCTGAAAGTGCACAAAGCATGATGTCATTTAGTGTCAAGTCATTATCTAATCAGTCAGAACATTGCGTCTAAGTGCACAATGCCACCTGCAGATATCAAACTTTTGATTTTCATGGATAAATGCACATCTTTGACAAAGAGATTATTCAGGGTAGCATTCGATAAGTACATAAAAAAATGATGCTGTAACTTAATTTCCTGTGTTTGCTATACCAATTTTAAAGTACTGTATACCTTAATCTTCTTTTGAGCTTTATTGTGTACAAGATAACACAAATGTGAGATCATGAGCGTGGATGATAACCAGGGCTTAAGCTAAGCAGGGGTAACACATTCATAACTGGCAGATTCACATAATTGACTGGCTCATTTTATCAACTGGCAGTCGATTTGACAGCCGTGAATATTATGTCTCACATTACCTTCATATTTGAATGTCTGGTACAACTATGATCTAGCTTCTTTAAATACAATTGCTTTATAAAAGAAGTTTCCTCGCTATAGCGACTTTCAGTAGACATGATAGATGACCACCCCATAAATCAAAAGTTGCAGTCTGTATCACCTCCAGTAAAATGGAGCTTGCTTAGCTCAAGCCTCGATGAAACTTGAAAGTTTGATCAATTAATGTTTCAGCCAACCTTGAAGTCACAGTCACCCAGGATGGGCATGCAAACAAAGGAGGTTGATTTCATGTAGGCCAATGTGTAACCTGAGATAGGAAGTGAACCTTCCACAGGCTTTCAAGTAGGCCACATTGCACTATCCAGTCATTCCAGATAGTAATGCCCCAATCACAATCAGTGTTAATCATTATGGTTGTATAGAATGGTTCAGTGCCTAATATTGTCACTAAAAGTTTGGCTCCATTTGTTCACATATGTGTTGTCACAATCAGTTAAAGTCAGAAATTCTTAAATTACGTTATTGTCGCCAAGAAGCATTTTTAGGTATATGGAAGAAAACAGACTAAGTTTATTTATCACAATCCGTATTATATATTTCCATGCGTAACAATGATGTGTAAGAAATATTCATGCAAAGTTTCAAATCCAAATACTAACAAGAACCTCTTCTTTTTCACGTTATAATAATGTCGCCAGATTTGTGAAAGTTACTGCCTGTTGCATGTATACCTGATATGGAGCTTATACCAATGCGACATTTACCTTCAAAGAAACATCAAATACTAGTGAACATATAAAATATTCATGAAATATACAGAATTTCAATGTATTGACCAAGATATTTCATTTGTGACTTGTCAAAAAATATTTTTTGAAACGTATGGATAAGGACTTTAAACTACGTTACCAGATATCCAACATAATCAAAGAACGAAGGCACCGTTTTCCACATATGTTGTACTACAGCCTTTGATGACTTGATATGAGACCCTACTGTGTCAGCTAGTAGTGAATTAATAATTGATTCGCATTAAAATGTTACAAATATTTAATAACGTTACTGTTGTATTATCTGATTGATCATATTTGATTGTGTTATTTCGTGATACTACACTTGTGTTTATTTCGTGACATACTGTATGCACGAGCGCCATCTTTACTTATAAAGTCAGCCATCTTGATGTACATGTGTAAAATATTTCAAAGTATAATATAGACATAAAAATCAACATAAAACATTGTTATTGTCGTCATATTATAACAGAACATGGTGTCAGATATATATTTCTACACCGAGGACAGTTCAAACTGCGTAAAAATCGACAGTGGGAGCCGATGTTGATGGATTATTGTGGATATTTTGAAAACCAGGTGACATTTTTCCTCGGAAAATAAGTTATATTTTCGAAAATATCATATCTCAACATACTAGAACTTACTAGACAGTACTCCTGTATATATATGTGCATATTATAATATTCAACAATATATGATATATGTGAACTGTACCAAATCAATATGGCAAATCTTCTTGTTCAACCTCCTGAGCCATTGGACTCCTCAAAGCCAGAGTTATGGACAAAATGGATAAGGCGATTTGAGCGGTATATGATAGCTTCAAACTTAAATGAGTCTGGAGATAAAACTCAAATTAACAGTTTAATTTACCATATGGGAGAATTCGCTGAGGATATCTTCCAGAGTTTTACTTTTACCGCAGCTGATGAAGACAGTGAAAACTATAAGTGCGTCAAAGCAAAATTTCAAGAATACTTCATTGTTCGACGTAATGTTATATTCGAACGTGCTACATTTAACAGAAGAATTCAAGAAGACGGTGAGTCCGTTGATAATTTCATTACTGATTTGTATTCCTTGTCGGAGCATTGCGACTTTGACGCTCCTGTTGTGGGAGAAACTCGTCGTGAACAATTCATCAGAGACCGTATTGTGGTCGGTATATCAGATGCTCGATTGTCAGAAAAACTGCAACTCGACTCAAAGTTAACACTAAAATCTGCAATGGACGCTGTGAAATCCAAGGCAGCTGTTCATAAGCAACAAGAACAGTTAAGAATCCCTACTAGCCAGTCTGCGATTCAGGAAGTCTCCAATTCGAAAGGCGGTTTTAAGGGCAATAGGAATCGTTCACATAAGAAGAGGAGATCAGGACAAGACAAATCACCAGCTAATGCTACAAATTCTAAGTGTACCAGATGCGGTGGAACGCCACATATTAAAGCTAAATGCAAAGCCAAAAATTCACAATGTGGGAAATGTTCCCGATATGGCCACTGGGCTAAATATTGCCTATCTAAAGTCGATAACGTTGATCATGTTACAGCGTCTAGAGATCTTGATCATGCCTTTATAGGGTTGTTGACTTCCAACAAACCTCAGTGTGATGAATTTGATACTTTGTTGATGTTAAATCAAAAGCATGTGCAGTTCAAGCTAGACACTGGAGCAGATGTTTCAGTTATCACACCCGAAATTTACAATACTGTTAAATCATCATGTTCAAAGATTCAAAAACCAAGTAAAATCTTGTATGGTGCTGGTAAACATGTATTGAAATGTACTGGCATGGTTAGTGCCAGTGTGTCAGCTGGTAATAAATCTTGCAAGCAGGATTTTTACATAGTAAAGGGCTTACAAAAATGCCTGTTGGGTAAACCTGCCATAAGATCTTTAGGTCTTCTATCTGTGAATGCCAATTGTAACTTGAAATCTAATCACAGTCACATTGAACAAATTTCAAACTCAGAGAGTAGTGATATATACTCTAAACATGCAGAGCTTTTCACAGGCTTAGGAAGACTTGAAAAATCTTATGAAATAAAACTAAAATCTGATGCTCAGCCTTTCGCTCTAACCACTACGCGCAATGTAGCTTTACCATTATTGCCTAAAGTTAAGGCTGAACTTGAAAAACTTGAAAGTTTGGGGGTCGTCTCAAAAATTGATGAACCTACAGAATGGTGCGCTCCCTTAGTGGTTGTAGTCAAAGACGAGCATAATGTTAGATTGTGTGTTGATTTTACCAAACTCAATGAAGCTGTATGTGTTGAAAAGTATACACTTCCAAGTGTAGATGTCACCTTGGGTCAGCTGGCAGGGGGGCAGGTATTTACAAAGCTAGACTGCAATTCTGGATTTTATCAAGTACCCTTAGATCCCAAGTCCCGTCATTTGACCACATTTATCACTCCATTTGGGCGGTATTATTTCAACAGAGTTCCTTTTGGGATAAATTCAGCTCCTGAACATTTTCAGCGAAGAATGAATGAAATTTTAGCTGGAATGTCAAATGTTGTTTGTCAAATGGACGATATTCTTGTCTTTGGTAAGTGTTGTGTTTTGTATCAAGACTTTATTATACATCAAACATAATATAAGAACTACATAGTTAATGTGTTTCTAGTAGGAAGCCAGACTTACAAGTGTCTGCTATAAGCATGGTAATCTCAGTTAAGGGTATCAGATATCTTACATGTCTTAATGACCAGTACTGAAACCAGATACATAACATCTCCCTTCTTTTAGTTTAAAAACAAGTTAAACTTTTAACAGTCATCTCATTGAAATATGATCATTACTAATTCTGAATATTTTGTAAGGGAGCTCATTTAAACTTTACTAGCCATGTAATTTGAACTATCTGACCTGTCTCATGAACTTTAGTATTCATTGATAAAATGTCCAGTGCATATGTTTGTACTACATGCTAATGAGGTTCTTGACCTAAGAGTTTACTACAGTCTTACTACAATGTTTATTTTGATATGCTAATTTGGTCTATCCTTGACCTTCATTGCAAATATGGATATTTCCATTTCACTTCCAGTCTTGGGTCTACACTATATTATTGACAGTCATTTCACACATTTTATGCTGGAATTAAATGTCTCCTATTCCTTCTAAATTGTCCTCCATCTGGGGTTTCAACTAGATATGATCTGGGCGAATCTAGTTTCTCAGTCACTGTTGCATTTCTCCAGATGTATTTATTGTTCCTTTTCTCACGGACTTTGACAGGGGTATTAGGTTGAAGAGGGGCAAGGGGACGAGCGCGGAGGTCATACTTTCTCTTCTCCATCTGCTTTTTCTGCTGAAGTTTTGTGCGAACGTTGGGATCTGGGCTTTGGGGATTCAGTAGAACATCACTTGTAGGAATTTTAGATCGCAGTTTTCTACCCATAAGTAATTCTGCTGGGGATTTGTTGATCTTCGCATCAATTGGGGTGTTTCTCAAATTCAGCATGGCTGTGAAAATATCATCTGATTTTCTGATAATATTTTTTACAGTCTGAATTGTCCTTTCAATTTGGCCATTGCTATTTGCTAGATTCGGGCTCGATGTAGCAATGTCCAAGTTGTAGTCTTCGCTGAATTTTACATATTCTGATGATTGAAATGGTGGACCATTGTCACTGAATACTGTTTGGGGAATACCATTTCTGCTGAACGAGGCTTTTAGGCAATTTATGATGGGTTTTGCCTTGGTGCTGGTGAGTGAGTACAGCTCAGGGTACTTGCTGTAGTAGTCTACTCCAATTAGGTAATCCTTGTTGTTATGTGAGAATAGGTCAACACCTATCTTTTCCCAGGGGCGCATAGGAACCTTATGTGGAATCATAGGTTCTCTTTGATTGGCATTTCTGTGGGTTTTGCAAATGTCACAGTTTTTTATCATATCCTCGATCTGGGAATTCATGTTGGGCCAAAAGAGTGTCTCTCTTGCTATGGATTTTGTTTTAACGATTCCCATATGGTTTTCATGGATAAGCGACTTTACTTCGTCTCTCATTGATGTGGGAATTACCAGTTTCAGGCCTTTGAACACGAGACCATCAACTGTACTAAGTTCATCATGAAAGGTGTAATATGGCATGACTGACTCATGTACATCAGTCTTTTCAGGCCATCCAATTCTGCAATATTCCATAATGCGTTGCAGTACAGGGTCATTCGAGGTCGCGTTCCTGTACTCTTGCTGTTTTGGTTTAGACATGGGTAAAGCTTGAAGTAATCCATCTGCTTGTTGATCAATGTCGTTCATGATAGAAGCAATAATTTTCGAGCTTTCTGTGTCACTGTCTACACATGCTCTGCTGAGAGTGTCTGATATAACCATGTCTTTTCCAGGTTTCCACTTGATTGTGACATCGTACTTTTGCATTTGCAAAAGCATTCTTTGTAATCGAGCTGGGGCTTTATTTAGAGCTTTCTTTGCGATCACCTCCAGGGGCTTGTGATCAGTTTCCACGACGAAGGGCTTACCATAGAGGTATTGGTGAAACTTAGTTGCTCCAAAACATATACTCGTCATCTCTTTCTCTATTTGGGAGTAGTTTTGTTGGGCAGGGGTTAGAGATTTTGACGCGTAGCATACAGGCATATCATCCTGTAGTAGGACAGCTCCAAGACCATCTTTCGAAGAGTCTACATTCAGCACTGATGGCTTATTGGGGTCGTAAAACTTGAGAACTGGCGCTGTAGTTATAAGCTTTTTCAGCTGCTCATAGGCTTCTATCTGTGGCTTATTCCATTCGAATATAATATCCTCTTTCAGTAGTTCTCGCAAGGGAGCATTTAGCTCTGATAAGCGTGGTACGAATTTGGCAACATAATTCACCATGCCAAGGAATCGACTCAGTGATTGTTTATCTGTAGGGGTTTTTATCTCAACTATCGCTTTTATCCGATCATCCGGGATACTCAGTCCATCTCTCGACCATGTATGTCCTACATATGTGACTGATGGCACATTAAACTGGCATTTCTTCCTGTTAAACTTGAGGTTGTTCTCACTTGCTCTTTGGAACACTGCTTCCATTCGATGCTTAAGCTGTTCTTCATCTTTGCCAGAAATCAATATATCATCCACTTGGACTTCAACGCCATCTATTCCTTCTAGGACTTTACAAACTTCCATCTGGAACTTTTCAGTAGATATGTTTAGTCCATATGGCAGACGCGTAAATCGATATCGTCCGAAGGGTGTGTTGAAGCAAGTAAGCAACGAACTCTCGTGATCAAGTTCAAGTTGCCAAAATGAGGTTGTCGCATCCAATTTGGTAAACCTCGTAGCACCTTTCAATCTTGTGCTGATCTCTTCTGTTGTGGCAGTAGGGTACGGTTCCCTTTTAATAACTTTGTTGAGGTTTGCAGGATCAAGGCATATCCTAAGAGATTTGTCGCTCTTCTCAACCAAAACTATATTATTCACCCAATCAGTGGGCTCATCCACTTTGGCAATTACTCCTTGTTTTTGCATTCGCTCTAATTCAGTTTTCAATTTGTCTCTCTGATGAACAGCTACCTTGTAAGGGGGGTGTACCACAGGCGTGACATTTTCTTCAAGGGTAATGTGCACTTTGCTAGGCAGACAGCCTAGGCCTTCAAATAAATAGCTGTAATTCGACACCAACTGGTCTGTGGTCAGTGTGCTGTCAGAGCCAACTGTAGAAATGTTACTTCTGGAAACTAAGCCAAAGAGAACAGCTGATTGCAGACTAATTAAAGTGTCAGCTTTCTCCTTAATTACTATGAATCTCACTTTGTAGTTAATCCCTTTGAAGTAACAAGACATATCACATTCACCCATGACGTCCAGGGGCTGCCTGTTGTAGGTAAATAGCCTTGTGGTAGAAGCTTTCATAGGGGGGTGTCTTAACCTCTTGAACAGTCCATGTGAGATCACATTGGCCTGGGCACCTGTGTCCACCTTAGCAGTAAGGGTGTGCCCACCTGTTTTTAGTTGTATAATCCAGGATTTGGAGTTGGGTATATCTGGGGTTTTGGCGGGAATCTGGGCTATCTTTGATGTCTGGGTGTCTGGGATTTCAGTGGTTACAGATCCCAAGTACACTTCATCTTCTGAAGATACTGATTCCTCCACCTGGTTCACTTTTCGGGGGTTTCTACGTTTTCCAGATTTTCCTTGCCTCCGTTGTCTAGAGTCCTTTTCACTAGATTTCCCACTACGGCAACATCTTTTAAAATGCCCGAATTTTAAACATCCGTTACACTGCTCATTAGCCGCAGGACACGTGCCTCCTCTATGTATCAGTCCACAGTTGTCACACCTTTGTGACTGCGACTTCTTTACAATACAGACTTCCTCATGTCCACTTTCTGTGCGGGAATTGAGAGAGTTCTTATGGACGTTACTCTGCTCGTATAAGCGTGCTATCTTTAGAGCATGGTCCAATGTGAGGTCCTCCTCGTATCTTAGTAGCTTCTCTTGGACTTGTGTTGAATGGCAATGTGTCAATATCATGTCGGCGATCATCTCATCAAGATTGGGGAATTTACAGTCTCTGCCAATAAGTCTAAGTTTTGTAACAAACTCGTCAATAGACTCATCCTTCGACTGGTAGCATTCATAGAACATTTTCCTCTGGATCGACCTGTTTTTCTTGGGCGTACAATATTCCTCAAATTTATCAAGGAGGGTTTTAGACTCCTTCTTTTGTGATTCCGAAAGTACCCCAGTGGCAATCCACGATCTGCAAATGTCCCTTCCTTTCTCGCCGATAAGAAGGAGAATTTGAGCGGCTTTCTCTTGCTCTTTCCATTTTGTGGCATCAGGAGAATCAAACATTAATTCAATAAGTTCTCTCCATCTCTTCCAATCTTCTGAGAGATTAGGGCCATAAAAGTCTAATTCCTTCACTATCTTTGAGTATCCACTTGCCATTGTTATTGTCTCTGATCTACTTATTCATGTGAGACCACATCTGACATCATGTTGTGTTTTGTATCAAGACTTTATTATACATCAAACATAATATAAGAACTACATAGTTAATGTGTTTCTAGTAGGAAGCCAGACTTACAAGTGTCTGCTATAAGCATGGTAATCTCAGTTAAGGGTATCAGATATCTTACATGTCTTAATGACCAGTACTGAAACCAGATACATAACAGTAAGGATACTGCTGAGCATGACAAGGTACTTGAAAGTGTCCTTGTGAAACTCAAAAATGCCGGTGTGACGCTCAACAAAAAGAAATGTGAGTTTAGGAAAACCACTATCAAATATCTGGGTCATATAATCAATGGGAATTCAATTTCCGCTGATCCTGATAAAGTGCGTGCAATCATTGAAATGCCGAGTCCGACAGATGTTTCGGGAGTTCGTAGATTTTTGGGGATAATCAATCAACTCGGGAAATTTTCACCAAATCTGGCTGAAAAATCTCAACCAATTCGCGAACTTCTTAAAAAAGACCGTGCGTTTTTGTGGGACATTGCACAGCAAAATGCTTTTGAAAGTATAAAAGCTGAAATCAGTAAACTACCAGTTTTGAAAATTTATGATTATAATCATGAAACCAGAGTTTCTGCTGATGCTTCAAAATTTGGGCTGGGAGCTTCACTGGAGCAACGTCCTCCAAAGGGAGAATGGCAGCCGGTAGCTTTCGCATCGTGTTCTATGTCAGAAACTGAAATGAGATATGCACAAATAGAGAAAGAGGCTCTTGCGATTACATGGGCTTGCGAGAAATTCGCGACATTTCTCATTGGTCTCAAGTTTCACATTCATACAGATCACAAACCACTTGTTCCACTTTTAAGTGTCAAAAATCTTGATGAGTTACCTGTTAGAATACAGCGCTTCAGAATAAGGCTTTTCAGATACAGGTATACAATCTCGCATGTACCAGGTAAGAACCTTATTATACCCGATGCTTTATCGCGAGCACCGCTTAGTGAAGTGGGCGATAATGTTGACCTAGAATCAAGCGCAAATGCTATGATCGATTCAGTGTATAGAAATCTTCCTGCAACAGAAGCAAGATTGGAACAAATCAAACATGAGCAAATGAATGATGTAATATGCCAAGCAATTACTGAATACACAATGAATGGTTGGCCTGAAAGATCAAATATTCCCGGTGTTTTGAAACCATACTTACAACATCGCGCAGAATATAACTTAGTCAATGGCTTACTTATGCGAGGCGAACGTATTATTATCCCGTCTAATTTGAGATTGGAAATGCTAGATCGCATTCACATGGGGCATCAAGGAATTGTTAAATGCCGCGAACGTGCAAAACAATCTATGTGGTGGCCTGGTTTAAGCAAACAAATCGAAGATGTGGTTTTTAAATGTACTGTGTGTGCTGAACATAGGAAAAATCACTCAGAACCACTCATTCCAACTGAATTTCCTCAGTTTCCATGGCAATTACTTGGAACAGACTTGTATACACTCAAAGGGGTTACATATCTTCTGGTGGTAGACTATTTCTCCAGATATGTTGAGGTAGCAAAATTGAATGGTCTTTCCTCCAGTCAAATCATAACTCATTTGAAGTCTATATTTAGCAGACACGGTATTCCGCAGAGGGTAAGGTCGGATAATGGACCGCAATTTTCATCGCGAGAATACAAGAAATTCGCTAAAGAGTACAATTTTGAGATTACAACGAGCTCTCCTATGTTCGCTCAGAGTAATGGCGAAATTGAAAGGGCGGTGCAAACAGTCAAAAATCTAATTAAGAAATCGCGAGATCCTTATGTATCTCTTTTGGCTTATAGGAGCACCCCTCTTGCAAATGGGTATAGTCCCTCTGAGCTCTTATTTGGAAGGAAGATTCGTAATCATATTCCTCAAGTCCCAAGTCTCTTGAAACCAAATTGGCCATTTTTACAAAATGTAAGGGAGAGGGAAGTGAAATACAGGAATCAAAGCAAATTGAACTTTGATAGACATCACAGGGCTAAGCCTAGAAAAGCTAACACAGGGTGACAATGTCTTTGTTAGTGATATGAAACAACATGGTACTGTAATTGAGAAGTTACCATTTCCAAGGTCGTATAGGGTAGAAACACCTTCAGGTAAATCCTTTAGAAGGAATAGGTCATCTTTGGTTAAGTGTACACCACCATTATTTCATAGGTATGAAGATCAAGATGATCTAAATGTACATACAGACTCAAAAGAGTCACAGTCATCTATGGTAGTTGATAATGCTGGATCACCAATTAGTGGTTCTAGCCAGGTTGAGGTTCCGGTTGAAAAATAACCCAAGTGTTAACAGTGAACCTATATTGAGAAGGTCTCACAGATTGAGGAAACCTGTTAAAAGACTTATTGATGAGCTATAGTGACATTATTTACACTATGTATGATTTAGAGAGAGTTAGAGACTGTATTACCAACTCTTATGAACATTTAAATTCTTACATAGTTTTAAGTCTTATGGACATTATTAGTTTAAGTGTAACATACGAAGTAGTAACACAATCAAAGGCTTCCAAAGGGAGATGTTGTATTATCTGATTGATCATATTTGATTGTGTTATTTCGTGATACTATACTTGCGTTTATTTCGTGACATACTGTATGCACGAGCGCCATCTTTACTTATAAAGTCAGCCATCTTGATGTACATGTGTAAAATATTTCAAAGTATAATATAGACATAAAAATCAACATAAAACATTGTTATTGTCGTCATATTATAACAGAACAGTTACCTTAAACTACGCGAGTCTTTTTTTACGAAACAATCCTATTTGACTTGTTATATAACTACAAGCACAATGACAATGGGTCACATGGTTAGTTTTGGTGCGCTATGGCGCCATGTTGACTCAAAGCTGTGTATTATCTCTGACAATCGACTAAATTGCATCAAAATAGTTGAAAATATGTAAGTAAATACCCAACTCCATTTACAATCTGAGTAAAGAACTTTTAAATGATTTTTGGATAATAATTTTGAAGCACATCATTCATTAGAAACATGGTATTTGTGGTGCAAGAACAAAATTTTCAATTTGAAATATATTTGGTTATGTTATGTTACGTTATGTTCGGTAACGTGACTTAAAACGATTGTCAATCCTTTTCTGACTTGATTTAGAGTTTCAAATAGGGGAACATTCTTTCAGAAAATGGGTAAATCAAAAGCAGTGATTCAAAAAGCCTATATTGAATGGAAAGGAGAAAAGATGGGGAAAAGTACAGAAAGAAAGGGCGCGTGTTAAGGAAATGGTGGAACAGAAACATTTTTGAAAAAAATGCAATACCTGCTCATTTTATTTTCTTGTACAAAATAAAGTATGAAGGCATGTAGAAATTTCAGGAAAGTATCGTCACAGTGCCTTCTTTTATTGAGTCGGGTAAGAGGTAAATCCTAACTCCAGGGAATGCTGAAATTTCATGAAAAACATTCAAAATGGATGTCTTTTCAATTTTCCAATGTTTTCTCAAAGTTTCTGTAGTAACTTGAGTTACCATGGACCTTTTACAAAGTTTATCAAAAGAAGATAATATGATAATTAGTTTTCCTGAAAAACAAGGAAATGCACAAATGCCATCATACTTTATTTTCAACAGAAAATAACATGTGCAGGTATATCAATTTTTTCAAAAATGTTTTCGTTACACCATTACATTAAGCGGTACCACATACCCAGGGTATACAACACCCCCGCCCCTTAAAAACATTTGTTTCTTGCTTTGCCTCATGAAGTGCAAAAATGAACCCCTGACGCAGTGACGAACCCTATGATAATGAAGCAGCTGTTATGTACATGATTGAAAATTATACTGCTTCAGTCTATGATGGTGCTTGGTACATTGGAAAAGTAGTTAATGTGGATGGCGTGCTACGAAATATCATTTATGACTAACAGACGGTCCAGTATTTTAGTGGCCTTCACCAGATGTACTCTGGGTAGCCAGAACATGTACTCTGGGTAGAACATGCAAACGTTCTTTGCCAAATAGTGGCTTTGATTCCCAAGTGGGAGAATGCTAAAGTTAAAGTTACCTGAAAGATTACCTGGACTGATGATGAACTATTTGCCTCTAAAATTTGAATCAAGAGACAATGACGTCTGATGTGTGATTTTGGACAGATATGATTTGAAAATATGTTTTATTGTAAACATTTACTAGTTCACGTTGACAGTACTGTTTTAGCGACGTTTCTAGAGATGTTAAATTGAGTGATAAACACGCCTTACCATCGACAAGGTACAGTCACGTGACAGTGACAAAATATACCGTAGTACACTTTTGATGTACTATGTCATTTTCGCCATTTTAGATCGCCATTTTCTAGAATGAGGAAGCGAGGCAAGAACTAGCATTGATTTGATCAATATTGTGTCATTTCATCATCATGTAGTTGTTGCATTCGATTTGTAATTAAGTTGCAAATGTGCATATCTACTTCAAATGATCCTCAGCAACTTCAATATCTTGTTATAGATCTACCCAGTACGTCAGGGATCTCTAAATCCTGACTGAATTTCGCAAAATTCTCTCTAATTTTTGTTTTGCTATGCAAATAACAGCCAAACTACGACTAACACAACTTAAGATAAGTATACAAATATACATCCAGAGTTAATGCAAAACCGCTTTTTACTTTGGATGCTACTACAAAAAATAGATAATGTATGTTGTCAACTCGAATGTATGTTGTCACATTGGCCTTACAGATCTCAATTCACAGTTAATTTTACAGTGAATGAAGTGTAATGTACGTGTAATAGAAGGAACATATTTGATAATAAAGTAATAATAACTAGACATGTAAATTGAACAAGTTCAATTTAAGACTCCAGATTTAATACTTTTTTTAAGCTGAGTCATCCAAATACTTGTAAGCTGAGTCATTCAGAATAAGCTGAGTCAGCTAGAATATAGACATTTAGACAACTCTTAAGAATGTTATCTTCGACTCCATTGGCTTAACATGGGGATATCATCATATCGACTTTTCGAGACTTCAAACCGCTATAACTATCTAATCAGAAGTTGGATCGAAATTCGGTTTAAAGATTCTGATTCCTGAGAAAATTCTACCCTTAATTCATAACTCATACGTTAAATTTGGAGAAACTTTCATGTTGACCTACTTTTCGGACACTATATCTCAAAAGTGGGTCAAAATACTTTCTGACGGCAAAAGGCTAACACTATTAGCACACTCTTTGCTACATGTATACAAAATTTTGAAGCAAATAATTAAAGTGTAGTGTCAGAATCGCAAAAATAAGTTAAAACTATAAATTTGAACCAGATTTTGACCTAGGCATTTTGGTGACCAAATTGTGAAGCTAGCTAGCTTTTGAGGTCCCTTTCTTTGATAGGCTTTCATTATGTGAAGCTGTACTCAGTCTTTATCTCGTATTTTACACTTCAAAAAAATCTTTTTTCCCATTGCCATAACATGGGGCACCAAATTTAGCGATTTTTGAGCTTTCAAAACGACATAAATTCCAAACCAAAAGTCGGATTGAAATTTGGTTTGCAGATTTGGATTCCTGAGAAAATTCTACCCTCAATTCATAACTCATACGTTAAATTCGGAGAACTTTTTAGTTTGACCTACTTTTCGGACACCATATCTCAAAAGTGGGTCAAAATACTTTCTTACGGCAAAAGGCTTACACTATTAGCACACTTTTGGCTACCTGTATACAAACTTTTGAAGAAAATTATTAAAGTGTAGTGTCGGAATCGTAAAAATAAGGAAAAACAATAAATTTGACCTAGATTTTGACCTAGGCATTTTGATGTCCAAATTTTGAAGCTAGGTAGCTTTTGAGGCCCCCTTCTTTTATGGGCATTCATTATGTTAAGCTGTACTCAGTCTATATCTTGTATTTTACACTTCGAAAAAGTCTTTTTTCCCATTGGCTTAACATGGGCACCAAATTTAGCAATTTCGAAACGCTATAGCTTCCGAACCGGAAGTCAGATCGAAATTTAGTTTGCAGATTTGGATTCCTGAGGAAATTTTACACTTATTTCATAACTCATACGTTGAATTTGGAGAACTTTTTCGTTTGACCTACTTTCCGGACGCAATATCTCAAAATCGGTAAAAGTAATCAAAAAACTGATTTCTCACAGTCGAATCGTCTTTTTCTTGGCTACACGTTAAAAAAAAAATTTTGAAAAAATATTGAAAAATGACAGAGATAATTGACAAAATGATAATTTGACCTAGATTTTGACCTTTGACCTAGATAAAAATTTGACCTAATTTCCCAGAAACTAGGTCTCATTACCTATTTAACCATGGAAGCAGATTTCAGAAAGTCCCTCTAGTTGCTGAGAAAACGCGGAAAGAAAGAATAATAATAGGAAAACTGGCAAAAGCAATAGACTCCAGATTTTCAATCTGGAGTCTAATGATAGGCATATCAGATATATTTACTCTAATATTTTGTCCGTTAATCCATAAAATTGTCATTGATATGATTAAATTTCAATGTTACTAATTCTTTTTTTGTGTTCCATAACCTGGCTTTTGAACTTCTACACTTTCCAGATATACAGAGTGTCCCAAAGTATGCCCCCCCCCAGGCAGACATATACCAATTTCTCCATAGTTGTATGTGTCATATATCATTTTTAAGCTTATCCAAAGTTACATATGATGGTTCAAATGGTAAAAAGTAACAGGCATTTTAAAAATTAGCATACTATTAGCGTTTTGCCAAAAAGATTTCAGTATCCTGGAAACAGCCCTGACCTGAATGTGACAGGAAATATTGATGCTATTCTCGAATATAGGATGGATATTGAGTTCTAAAAAGATGACGTTTAAGGTAGATACTCCAAGGAAACTCTTCTTATGCCTTAAAAGGGTTTTATGAGGATAACAAAACGCCATATCCCTATTTGAAGCCTGTTTAAGGTCATATATGGAAAGTATTGCTGCTGTTAACATGGCGGCTAAGGAGACACACCGACTATTGTTTTGGTGTAAAACTGACTTTAATTTTGGCCAAACACTAACTTTTGAAATTCCTGTAACTTTTTTCCATTTGTGAGTTGAACCATGATACTCGGCAAATTAATGTAACTTTGGATGAGCTTTAAAATGATATATGACACATAATATGGAGACATTGGTATATGTCTGCCTAGGGGGCCCATACTTTCGGTACACCCTGTAGCATAAATTTTGAAAGTCATCTTGGATTAGCTAGTATAGATCTCTCCATGCAACTAAACATAATGTAACGTACCGACGCCAAGTGGTCAAAGAGGTCGGAAAATAACACGCCATGGTCACATACTGTATTAATCACCATATTAACACTTTCATAAAATAAAATAGCATTCAACGAAAAAATCACTTTTACCTGTTTATCTGTACTAGGGATACAGGTGCATGTTCGTTGAATTTCAATTACAGGGACAACATACACTGTGAGTTGACAACGTACATTTCTGATTTTTTAAATTATACCAAATGCATGAATATTTATTAAATCTTCACCCGTCTTAAACTGTGTAGTTTAGAGAAACACATTCTCATAAAAATATTCGACACTCTGAGACGTCAGTGGAGAAAATTATCAAAGGGAATGTGTAAAAAACAACATCTTTCCAACCGAACAATTGTATGGGTAGACTTACAAAGAAAAAAATCTAGCACTGCTCGAAGATCTTTTAACGTAATTAGGAAAATAAATGTCTTTGAAATCGAATACACGCGAAATCAAACTTGAAATGCTTTATGTATTCCTCAAATTTATTTTTGAAAACCTGCATCAAACCTACATCATAGTCTTTGCTTAAAATCAGTTAATAGTGACATAGTACATCAAAAGTGTACTACGGTATATTTTGTCACTGTCACGTGACTGTACCTTGTCGATGGTAAGGCGTGATAAAGTTGTTATAAGAAGTTTACATTTTGCATAGACTTTGAACAATATATTTGCTCTCGTTATCTAATGACGACTATACCGTTTCTTAACAAGCGTTACCAAAATTTGCTGATTCAGTACTAGGATGAGGGGTCTATATACCAAGTACATTTAGCACCATTGTTATTCACAATATTAAATGATTGGTTTGGTTTTTTCATTGAAATGTCTTCTTGATCAGATTTAATGACACATGGAGCTGATGTTCTAAGATGTTAGTCTACGTTATACGTTACCATTCGTTTAAATATAGTACGCAAATGCTATATTTTACATGAACATAGTGTGTTTTCATAAAATGAGTTCCTCTTATATTTAAAACGGACCAAGCTAATTCTTTGGAAATCACTATATTGTGCAACTGATTGAATTGAAAATGTCAGTTCCCAGCAATTAATCTACGTTACAATATAGGCTTGTTCAATTGTTTTTTTACAAATAGATAACCATGACAGTATCCAATATTAGTGTTTAACAATGCAGAGATATACTCCTTTGCTCTGCTAAAAAGTATTAAACCGAGGCAATGGTCACAAAAGATTTACAATTAATGATTGAATGACTGACAAACATTATGGAAATTACAATTTTAAGGACAAACATATAAAACATTTGTAATTGAGCAAAAAAGTTCAAGAAAGCCACCAATCATTAATCCTCCTGATAAGTATCAGTGCCCTAATGTCTGTACTTTAAGGTAGAAAAACATTTTATTTGGTAGCACTGTCATAAATTAAGAAGTATTCAAATCAATTAAGATGGTACCTATAACGTAATTTAAACGTACTATCTGGAATGACTGTATCAAGTGTATATCAGGTTATTCATCAGAAAATATGTGGAGCATGTGTAGCTGAAACAAGATCATACAGCCTGCAATGTGCACTTTGTTACACTATGGATGATTTCATCATGATTCATACAGCCTGCAATGTGCTCTATGTTATACTATAAATGATTTCATCATGATTCATACAGCCTGCAATGTGAACTATGTTATACTATGGATGATTTCATCATGATTCATACAGCCTGCAATGTGCACTATGTTATACTATGGATGATCTCATCATGATTCATACAGCCTGCAATGTGAACTATGTTATACTATGGAAGATTTCACCATGATTCATACAGCCTGCAATGTGCACTGTTTTATAATATGGATGATTTCATTATGATTCATACAGCCTGCAATGTGAACTATGTTTTACTATGAATGATTTCATCCTGATTCATACAGCCTGCAATGTGAACTATGTTATACTATGGATGATTTCATCATGATTCATACAGCCTGAAATGTGCACTATGTTTTACTATGGATGATTTCATCATGATTCATACAGCCTGCAATGTGAACTATGTTATACTATGGATGATTTCATCATGATTCATACAGCCTGCAATGTGAACTATGTTATACTATGAATGATTTCATCATGATTCACACGGCCTGAAATGTGCACTATGTTTTACTATGAATGATTTCATCCTGATTCATACAGCCTGCAATGTGAACTATGTTATACTATGGATGATTTCATCATGATTCATACAGCCTGCAATGTGAACTATGTTATACTATGGAAGATTTCATCATGATTCATACAGCCTGAAATGTGAACTATGTTATACTATGGAAGATTTCATCATGATTCATACAGCCTGCAATGTGCACTATGTTATACTATGGATGATTTCATCATGATTCATACAGCCTGACATGTGAACTATGTTTTACTATGAATGATTTCATCCTGATTCATACAGCCTGCAATGTGAACTATGTTATACTATGGAAGATTTCATCCTGATTCATACAGCCTGCAATGTGAATTATGTTATACTATGGATGATTTCATCATGATTCATACAGCCTGAAATGTGAACTATGTTTTACTATGAATGATTTCATCCTGATTCATACAGCCTGCAATGTGAACTGTGTTATACTATGGAAGATTTCATCATGATTCATACAGCCTGCAATGTGCACTATGTTATACTATGGATGATTTCATCATGATTCATACAGCCTGAAATGTGAACTATGTTTTACTATGAATGATTTCATCCTGATTCATACAGCCTGCAATGTGAACTATGTTTTACTATAAATGATTACATCATGATTCATAGAGCCTGCAATGTGAACTATGTTATACTATGAATGATTTCATCATGATTCATACAGCCTGAAATGTGAACTATGTTTTACTATGAATGATTTCATCCTGATTCATACAGCCTGCAATGTCAACTATGTTATACTATGGATGATTTCATCATGATTCATACAGCCTGCAATGTGCACTATGTTATACTATGGATGATTTCATCATGATTCATACAGCCTGCAATGTGAACTATGTAATACTATAAATGATTTCATCATGATTCATACAGCCTGCAATGTGAACTATGTTATACTATAGATGATTTCATCCTGATTCATACAGCCTGCAATGTGAACTATGTTATACTATGGAAGATTTCATCCTGATTCATACAGCCTGCAATGTGAATTATGTTATACTATGGATGATTTCATCATGATTCATACAGCCTGAAATGTGAACTATGTTCTACTATGAATGATTTCATCCTGATTCATACAGCCTGCAATGTGAACTATGTTATACTATGGAAGATTTCATCATGATTCATACAGCCTGCAATGTGCACTATGTCATACTATGGAAGATTTCATCATGATTCATACAGCCTGAAATGTGAACTATGTTTTACTATGAATGATTTCATCCTGATGCATACAGCCTGCAATGTGAACTATGTTTTACTATAAATGATTTCATCATGATTCATACAGCCTGCAATGTGAACTATGTTATAGTATGGAAGATTTCATCATGATTCATACAGCCTGCAATGTGCACTATGTTATACTATGGATGATTTCACCATGATTCATACAGCCTGAAATGTGAACTATGTTTTACTATGAATGATTTCATCCTGATTCATACAGCCTGAAATGTGAACTATGTTTTACTATAAATGATTTCATCATGATTCATACAGCCTGCAATGTGAACTATGTTATACTATGAATGATTTCATCATGATTCATACAGCCTGCAATGTGAACTATGTTATACTATGGAAGATTTCATCCTGATTCATACAGCCTGCAATGTGAACTATGTTTTACTATAAATGATTACATCATGATTCATACAGCCTGCAATTTGAACTGTGTTATACTATGGAAGATTTTAATCATGATTCATACAGCCTGAAATGTGCACTATGTTATACTATGGATGATTTCATCATGATTCATACAGCCTGCAATGTGCACTATGTTATACTATGGATGATTTCATCATGATTCATACAGCCTGCAATGTGAACTATGTTATACTATGAATGATTTCATCATGATTCATACAGCCTGCAATGTGCACTATGTTATACTATGGATGATTTCATCATGATTCATACAGCCTGCAATGTGAACTATGTTATACTATAAATGATTTCATCATGATTCATACAGCCTGCAATGTGAACTATGTTATACTATGGATGATTTCATCCTGATTCATACAGCCTGCAATGTGAACTATGTTATACTATGGAAGATTTCATCCTGATTCATACAGCCTGCAATGTGAATTATGTTATACTATGGATGATTTCATCATGATTCATACAGCCTGAAATGTGAACTATGTTCTACTATGAATGATTTCATCCTGATTCATACAGCCTGCAATGTGAACTATGTTATACTATGGAAGATTTCATCCTGATTCATACAGCCTGCAATGTGAATTATGTTATACTATGGATGATTTCATCATGATTCATACAGCCTGAAATGTGAACTATGTTCTACTATGAATGATTTCATCCTGATTCATACAGCCTGCAATGTGAACTATGTTATACTATGGAAGATTTCATCATGATTCATACAGCCTGCAATGTGAACTATGTTATACTATGAATGATTTCATCATGATTCATACAGCCTGCAATGTGAACTATGTTATACTATGGAAGATTTCATCCTGATTCATACAGCCTGCAATCTGAACTATGTTTTACTATAAATGATTACATCATGATTCATACAGCCTGAAATTTGAACTGTGTTATACTATGGAAGATTTTAATCATGATTCATACAGCCTGAAATGTGCACTATGTTATACTATGGATGATTTCATCATGATTCATACAGCCTGCAATGTGCACTATGTTATGGATGATTTCATCATGATTCATACAGCCTGCAATGTGAACTATGTTATACTATGGATGATTTCATCATGATTCATACAGCCTGCAATGTGAACTATGTTATACTATGGATGATTTCATCATGATTCATACAGCCTGAAATGTGAACTATGTTATACTATGGAAGATTTCATCCTGATTCATACAGCCTGCAATGTGAACTATGTTTTACTATAAATGATTTCATCATGATTCATACAGCCTGCAATGTGAACTATGTTATACTATGGAAGATTTCATCATGATTCATACAGCCTGCAATGTGCACTATGTTATACTATGGATGATTTCATCATGATTCATACAGCCTGAAATGTGAACTATGTTTTACTATGAATGATTTCATCCTGATTCATACAGCCTGCAATGTGAACTATGTTTTACTATGAATGATTTCATCATGATTCATACAGATGACACACTTTTCTCATTAACTAATTTCCAGGTTCAACATCCTAAATAAACCAAAAATATTCCTAACTGAAGCAAGATAAAAAAACTGACAGTGTTCCAAAAAATTCTGTTCGGTAATATCTTTAGCGAACAGTACTGCAATATGTTGGTACATAACTGGATTAACATTAACCTTTAAGATGACCTTGACTTAAGAATAGCTGTACAGTATATGATGTCAGGAACCCATAGTTTGCAATGACCATATATTACCAAGAAATAAAAAAATGACATTCTGACTTCAATTCATGTGATCTCCTATGTAGGAAGTAGGGCTGCTTGTACCAAGTTTGCTGATGTTAACCCTAAGATTCATGGAGGAACAAGCCTCTAGCTGTGGACAGGCTCTATAGCAAGACAATGTTTTAAGGGGCCTGGTTCTACACCTTCCTCCCCTGTTGCGGTTTTGGAATATAAAGATTATGACTGGAGAAATCATGAGGAAGGGATTAATAGAAACCTTGATGTAATATGACCAAATGTTTCAACCAGCCCTGCACTGTCACCAATGATAGTGATATAGACAAAGGTGGTTGACTTGATGTAGGCCAATGCGTAACCTGAGATAGGTGGGTAACCCAAAACAGGCTTAAAAAAGGCCACCATGCATAGTCTATGATCTATTAGATTATTGAAAATAAATTGATGTTGTTTACAAGTTTTCAGTTATCTCATTTATTCACAAAATATACACCAACCTGCATGAAGAAGCCGGAAACAAGTGCTCGTCTAATGTTGATGTAGTAGTCTCGACTGGTAAAGTCTGTGCTTGTGCGCTTCAGATTAAACCTATCCATGATCCTAGCCAGCTGTTGGCGCACATTGTCAGCACTCTTCAGAGAACGGAAGTTGACGAAGTTGTCGTAACACCATTGTGGGTCTTCATGATCTGCAGATAGAATTTTATCATCTATTATGTTTATCAACGAATAACTAGGTAAATCTATCAAAGTGCAAATAAATAAGAATTAGAAGGTACAGTTTTAGGGTAACAATTGACATGCTCATGTTTTGAAATATTCGGAACACATATGTATAAGACTTGTGTTAATTGCGCATAGCTGAGATTTTCAAATATCAACATGAAAAATTCCAATATGCAAAGCCGCCTGAAAGAATTCTGACCAAAAACTTGAGTCATAATTTTCAAAAGGAAAATATGAATTTCTCATGATTAACTTACTTTGCTTGAAAGCATGGTAGACATTGAGTAGGGTCAGATGATCACCATCAATGTGGGCAAATCTCATTTTGGCTTCGTCAGCGGCTTTCTTCGCTTCAGTTGGTCTTACAAAGCACTGGGGTACTGAAGTGCAGGACGGTAGGGGGCGCCCACCAGAGGGGGCAACCATTCCACCGGTGATTAGTCTCAATGTATACTAAAAAACAGCTGCTGTTTCAGACAGCGCCCTCTATAGGTGAGAGGCTATCTGTTATACGTTAGTTGATGTCCTTTTTAAATCTCTTAGTTGTTCAATTTAACTGATAATCTGTTTTCATGTTTAAAAATGTGCCCTTTTAATGCACTTTCAAAGTTAAATACATAATTTTCAATATGGTTTCATTAAAGAATCTAATTGTTCATTTTTGTTAACTTATAAAAATTGGAAGAAAAATCTGTAACTAGATTATAAGTTTTAAAAAATATTCTGCAGCCAAAATTGTTAAAGCAATTTCTGAAAAATAATTAATAATAATTTCATTAATTGATTTTCAAGGGTGTTCTTTAGATCTGGAAACATCACAGAAGAGTTGTTGGGTTATTATATTAACCTCATCATACATGTACATTTCTTTCTGGTCATGCCAATTCCATGTGATTTCTCTCTAAACTTGGAATGAAGTGCGATTATTTTCACTTTATTTCTTGTTAATTCCACTCTATTTTCTATTTCAATAAGAAGACAATCATGACATTTTAAATGCATCTGCATAGGACGATCGCCATGGCAACACTCACCTGACAACATTGCTGTGATTGAGAGTATTTCATTGGAGCATGATGCATCACAACTTGCAATCACCATTTTAGCAAGCTGTGGATCTAGGGGGAATTCAGCCATCATGGAACCAAGCTCTGTTAGCTCTCCATCGTCATCTAATGATGCAAGGTAGTTCAACAGTTCAAGGGCTCTCATCAGAGTCTCAGGTGCTGGAAAATGATTTCATTTAAATTTTTATTAATTGAGATTTTCTAAATGTGGTACGAAAAATGGTGGCCATTTTGAAATTCAGCTGTCATCTTGAAAATTTCTTCTCAAGCAAAGCTTTGTCCCTAAGGCATCAGCATTTAAATTTGAACAAAATCTGTCCACTGATATCCGTCTTATCAAAAATAAGTTTTTTATGAAAAAGGGTGGCAATTTTGAAATTCAACACCCATCTTGAAAATCGCTTCTTGAGAATTCCTTCTTGAGCAGTGCTCCTTTGTCCATAGGCATCAGCATATAAAAATTGAACAAAATCTGTCCAATGGTATTTGAGTAATCAAATATTATGTTTTTTTAATGAAAAAATGGCGGCCATTTTGAAAATCAGCAGCCATCTTGAAAATCTCTTCTTGAGAAAAGCTCCTTTGTCCCTAGGCATCAGCATATACAATTTGAACCATGTCCGTGAAATAGTATTTGAGTTATCAAAGATTACATTTTTTATGAAAAATGGTGGCCATTTGAATTGAATGGCCATTTTGAAATAACTTCTCGAGCAGAGGTCTTACACCCATAAGGCATAAGCCTATAAAATTTAAACCAAATCCATCAACCGGTATTTGAGTTATCGCCCTAAGAGACGAATGAACAAACAAACGAATAAACAAAGAAACGAAGAACAGACATACAGATGGTTTTTCTATATCCCCCTCATAATTTGTTCTGTAGGATAATTACTGTATTTCTTGCTTCACTTATCCAGTTTTCTCTTTTCAAAAACATTGACAGAATGTGTATTTAAATGATCGAATGTTTTACAATACAAGCTTAGTTGCTATTCAGTCACTCACAAAATCTCCATGTTTGCAAAGAATGTCTGTGAAAGATCTTGTGAAATTATGCACAGAATTCACTATTTCAACTCTTAAAAGAGAACAAAACAAATTCTAGAGTAAGACATAGCCAGGATCATCTACTACTATTCAAAAGATTCACCTGGTGGATCCATAAAATCAAAATGTACAAGATCATCAATTCCAAGTTTCTTCAACTGCAGTACAACGGACCCGAGATTTGATCGAAGAATCTCAGGATATGTGTTCTCTTGCATTTCCTGTTTGTACGCTTTTTCTGTGTATAATCGGAAACATTTCCCAGGACGTGTACGTCCAGCACGACCTGCCCTCTGTTGGGCACTGGCCTTACTAATGGCTGACACGAGTAATGATTCTACTCTTATACGTGGATTGTATACCTAAAAAGAAAATATATGTTCAGTGAACAAGTTTTCCTCAGACAATAAAATAATTGAAATGAATAATAAAAATTAAATAATGAACGACTTGAAACAACTATACTTAATCTTAAGACTTGTAAAAACTTTGCAATACCTTTTGTTTTGCAAAACCTGGGTCAATCACAAAAACAATACCATCGATGGTCAAAGAAGTCTCAGCGATGTTTGTGGACACAACGCATTTACGGCCAATGGCTCCATTTGAACGTTTGGGTGGAGCTGACTCAAAGATTCTCTGTTGTAGGTTAGGCGGCAGTGTACTGTATAGTGGAATACATTTCATTTCACCAACATCTGGCCCAAGATTGTCAATCTCACGCTGTATCCTCTTACATGCCTCGTCAATTTCCTAATAATAGATATTTAAATTAATTATTTTCTTCATATAAGCAAAAGGAATGTACATCTACTGGGTACCTTTTCTTGGTTTTAATAAAGCATAAACACTTCTATTTCGGACAAAAAAATGATCAACTTCTTTAATGGAATAGACAATTAAGGTACCCTGTGACACACTTGTGACAAGATGTCACTCTCACAAAGTTGTCCCGCTTCACATCTGAACAATTGCGAACAAGGCTCAGAGTGAACAATATTGTACCTAACCAAAATGGCAGCCTTTAAATTTTCTATCATGCCCGAAAACTAATAAAATCAGAAATGGGCAAAAGAAAAGTGGGACATCACCCACCAGTGCTGTTTAAGATGTATTTCTCTTGTATAAAATGAATTTTTGTTACCTCTTGTCCTGTAAGGAAGAGTAGGATGTCTCCTTCCACCTCCTCACACATGTGTATCTGTATAACTGTTCTGATAGAGGCCTCTAAGTAGTCTCTCTCTGGCTCTGGGGTGTAGAAGATCTCTACAGGATGTGTTCTACCTGGCACACTCATAAGAGGGGCATTGTCAAAATAGTTCTGAAAGCAAGTTTATCTATACTGAATTTTATGTTCATCCAAGACATAGAGATACTTCAGAAAATAAGATAAAAATTTATAAAAATAATACATTAGACTTGAAACTTCCATATCTTGATCAGAATTCAGCAAGGTACAAAAAATCTATGATAATCTTTTCTCTTAATCATTGTCATTTGAAATTCTTAATGCATTTGTCCCCATTACCAGGGTTTTCAAAATCATTTATTTTGGTTTATATCATCTTTCCATCTTTACTTTACAAGGTCATACCTGGAATTTTGAAGCATCCAATGTTGCACTCATAATAATAATCTTGAGATCTTCTCTTTGTTTTGTCACCTCCTTTATCAAACCCATCAATATGTCTGTTGCCAGAGTTCGTTCGTGAGCCTCATCGAGTAAGATCACTCCATAGGCTTCAAGTAAGGGGTCAGACATGGCCTCTCTCAGTAACATACCATCTGTCATATATCTATCAACACATATAGATCCACAATTCTTATTCATTTTGATCCTTTTATTCATTAATTCAAAACATACATTTAAATATAATTTACAAATCCATCTAGGATAACAACAGGAAAGAGCTATTATATGAGGCATGTATTTATGGTTGATAGCTTTTTCGCTTAAGACTTACTTAAGTTGTGTTTTTGAAGATGTACAATCCTCGAAACGTATACTGTATCCAACCTCCTGTCCAATACCTACATCAACTTCATCAGCCACACGCTGTGCCACCGACATTGCGGCTACCCTACGTGGCTGAGTACATGCAACTGCCTTCTTGTTGAATCTACCTCTCACCCATTCCAGACACCATTGAGGAATCTATAATGCAAGTATGGAATGATTTATTTATATATTGTTAGTATATTCTCTACTATAAATGGATCACTGTAATTACAACCTCTTTCAGGCACTGCGATCGGAAAAAATGGGGAGTAGAAAATTCAACATATCTGCAATATTTATTTTTTTCACAAGAAACTCACTAAATGAATAGGTTCACTGCATGGGTAAATCTGTTAGTAATTTCATTATTCTCTCCTTAACTGATACACATGTGGGTACTATTAAAAAAGGCGCAACGCCACCAAAGAGCACAAGTCAATGTTTTTGCTATAAATCAAGCAATCGGAGTCTACATGACCTGTAATAAATATTTGTAACTGACAATATCATCACAAAATTAATGTCATTGATGGCTTTAAAAATACATTTCCATAATCCATATGTTATATACAAAAAATTGAAAATAATTTAAATTGAACGGGGGAGAGGGGGGGGGGAGTAATGATATTATTCTAGGTTTTAGTTTTTGGAAAATTGGACATATGTGCCATATTTCATAATTTTTTATTTTCAAGTTCGTAGATTGGATTTTCAAATGGGTGCATAACTATTTTTAAAATCTCATGCTAGTGCAGCAGCATTTGCCTTCAATCCTGGAGAGAACTGTAAACTAATTTACCTGTGTGGTTTTACCAGAGCCTGTTTCTCCGACAAGCACCATGATCTTGTTGGAACTGAGGACCTCGTTGAATTTTTCTTTGTATTCCCAGACAGGAAGTTGCATTCTTTTTCTAAGGATATCATAATACCTCTGTGTATATGGCATACCTGGAATATTGATGCATTGAATCTAGAATTTGTAGCTTCCCATTGCTAATGCATTTGATTATTTATTTTCTTTCAACAAGTAAATAAAAGAGTTTCATTTCAAACTGATGATGATATTTTACTCACCTCACTGTGCGTACGCATAAGATAAAACATCATTAGGAATTGGTATTGATATGGCGAACTGAATTGAACACATGTTCAGCACTTGCATTAGGCTCTGAAAAATGTGAGTCCCAATGATGTTTTCAGCATTGTCAGTCTTGTTCATTGTTTCAACATGAAAAATTAATGTTTGTATCCTTGACGAATATGTGAATGGTCTGAAATTCAATAGGAAGTGTGATAAATCTGTATACCCCTATTAGTAACATCTTACACACAAATAACATTGTATGCCCATCACTTTACCTTCAACTTGCCATCACTAGAATTATCAGTATTTGTCCTTATTAAAACTGTCAATCAGTGACCATTACATAAAGGATAGTGTTTTTTACAGAATGTTTTCAATAATTGGTTTGAGAGAAAAACAATGTTGAATTCAGTTCACCATATCGATAAAAATTCTTTAAGACAACATAAATTTTTATTTTCACTTATTTTTCACCACAGACTGGTTGTGATATCAGACTACAGAGAATAAATCAAGTGAGATTACGTTATACCATGCAGGGTTCTAACTAGAAAATTTTTAGACCACAGATTTTTCGTGGTATCATGACTATCTCCTCCCCCATGTGAGATCAGAGATATCCTATTAGACGTATACTTTTCAAAATACTACAAAATCTTCCTATTTTAATCACACATTTCTAAAATGTTTCTGACTTCCTATTCCTTGTTTGTATCCAGTTTTATATATGTTCTCAAGAGTTTTAGCATAAATAATGTGACAAAAATGTAAAAGCAAACTCCGGAAAAAACACTTTAGACACCGGAAAAGCTATTAGACTCTGGAGCAAGCAAGAGGGTCTAAAAACATTTGATTCAAGAGAATCTCTGGAGTTTAAAAGCCAAGTGAGAACTCTGCCATGAATTGTAAATGCAGAACTAATGGCGCCTGGTCTTGGCAAGACTTATTGTTGCTTTAGAATAGAATCATTTGCTCTTTTTTAGCATATTTTACCTGTAAATGGGTTGAGAGACATTTGTTTCTTTGGCATTGCTTTGATTGCTGCCAGAGCTGCCTCTTTTTGTGCTTCTTCATCATCTCTGAAATAACAAAGTACATGTGTAATCAATAAAAATAAATTATTCCAAATATCAAAATTTGTTAAGAAGATCCATCATCATTACGTAGATAACTTTCTAAAACTTTCTGTTTTGTCATTTCCTGTTCAGTACCATGACACCTTAGGTAAGTCTGCATGTTCGGAATTTTGCTGCATTCCTCAATTGAGTCACATGTTATTTTTCAAATAGGAATCACTTCTTCCCCACATTGTTTACATCTTTCAGTTTTGCACAAAGAGTGCACTAATGAACCTCAAAAAGACTGGTGAGTGAATGTTCTCGTTTTTTGTACATTTTACAAAAGTCATTACATTGTCTTCGCTAAGTAAACCTTGTAAGTGGTCAATAGAAATTCAGTGTTATTGAGGAACTTCTAGAAATTTGGAAAATTGAAAAAAGGCGGCCACTTTGAATGAACCTTTCTTATCACTAATGAACAGTATTCAAGCAATCCTGCGTTGATAAGAGGCCAAATTAGTGATATTTTATCGGCAGGCTCTTGTCTGTCCAAATGTGAATGGTGCTTCCGTGATTCCAGAACAACTGAAATTAATTTAGTGCAAGATCTATCACCATCTTCTACTTTGTATACCACCCGTACTGAAAGAAAACAATGTAATGATACTTTCCTGAAAAAAGCAAGGAAATTAACACATGCCTTCATACTTTATTTTGTACAAGAAAATAACATGTGCAGGTATAGCAATTTTTTCCAAAAATGTTATTTTCTTACCTTCTTCTAAGGCCACTGTATTGTGGCCTTCATCCAAAGATAAATTCCTGCATGTATAACGGGTCATGTCGTAATCATAAAATTTGAAATCAAATGTCCGCCATTTTTCCACATCACAATTTGAATTGCGAGTTTTGGTCTTATTACCTCACCAAAAATTCCACAACACACATGAAGTGATCAATGTATTAGTTTACATCTCCTGGATCGCTAACTTAGAATTTACAGCCAATTACTAATGTCAGACATTAAAGAAATTTCGTCCAGTTTTCGAATATCGCCATTTTTCTTGGAGCCATTTGTTTTATTTTATACGAAATTCTGACGAAATCATGCAATATCTCATCAAGGAGCCGAGCCGGTCGCATAATTAATGATTTATTTATCTGGCGATTTTTAAAATATTCAATAAATTTATGATACGCCAGCCAGCTTTTTTCAAATGGAGTTAAGTTCAGTTAACAGTATTCCAGATGAAATTACCTATAGCCAAGAATTGGCTAGAGACTCGAGTAGACTAGATCTAGAGTCAATACGTCTAAATCCAAACAGGGGGGTAAACCCGAAGCAAACAATGGCAAGCAAATCATTGAATTGAATAATAGCCCCTCTACTACCTCTATATAACATTTATATCCTGAAAGATACCATATAATGATATATACCAACACTCTTATGATAAAATAATCAATTATGATGATTTAGTTTACTTCTTGCGAAAGCTATTTGGATTTTGATATAATAGCTTTCCCACGAAGCATTTGGACAGCTGAATGATTGTGACCTTTGAAATCGAATTAAGTCGATCCGCGGCTTACTTTTGGTCTCTAACTGTGTCTTACATCAGTATCATCAATCCGTGTAAGTATTAGAGCGCTGAAATACTTCTTTTTCGATCAAGACTTGTAAATTGTTCATCGAGTGAATGTTTTTTAGACCTATTTCCAATATGGCTGTTTGCTAGGAGCGAGATACGCAACGAGCGAAATGAATTTTGAGAATTAGTTAGGTTCGGACAACCTCCGGAGGTTTACGAAAATGTCCGAGCAGAAAACGCCATATTGGAATTTGGCAGTAAAACGATTCACTCGACTAACAATTACAAGTCTTGATCGAAAAGGAAGTACTTCAGCGCTCCAATACTTACAAGGATTGATGATACTGATGTAAGACACAGTTAGAGACCAAAAGTAAGCCGCGGATCGACTTAATTCGATTTCAAAGGTCACTATTAATCAGCTGTTCACTTCCCCGTTTGAGAGCCATAAGTTTCAAAATCTAACATGGCTCTCGAAGTGAGTAAGATTTAGGTGTTCGGAATTACCTCCATGCTAGTGTTTGGAATTACCCCCACAAACCCTATGCCTTAAAATAAATAGATGACACTTATAAATCAATTATATTTGGGGTTATTGATATGCAGGGGTGTCAGGATCCAGTATCATTACTTCAGGATACCATATTATGATTAGTATGTATCCAACAGACTGACTAGAAGTCAGTCTGTTATGATGTACTATTTTCCTGTGGAAATTGCAGTGAATTTTTTTGCACAAAATTATCAATTAGAGGAACCATTTCTTCCAAAAAATAAACATTACAAAATGTCTATTAAATAGTAAGGTACAATTAATGCAATATAAACAATTATAAAGTAACACAGCATATTGTCAAGTGGAAATAAAGCTAGTTAAAGTAACAGATATGCAAATTAATTTTACCCAATCGGCCATTTTGAATAGCACTTCTTATGTAAACAAATATTTTGATTTTACCAAACTTTAACATAGGTGCCTTTAAGTCTGAATTATTAAATAGGATATAGTCTAATATTATGATATACCATCAATCTAACAAGTATTCACCTTTCCACAAAGTAAAGAAAATCGATAATTTCCGGCGCGCTGATTGGTTGTATGCAAACGAGTCAAATCAATGATATCAATAATGGAAAGTTTTGAAGAATTAGTACAGCCAGCATAGGAATATTTTGAATTAACTGCAATAAAAAGGATTCTATTTGCCCAACGCACTAATTATTTTTAATCAAATATGAAATATGGATGGGGCACTTTCGTTCCGAAATTATGTAATTTAATTTAATCATTTTTTGACAGAAATATTGTATATTAAGACTTCTCAGATCAGCCTCACATACCTGGGATCACATGTCTCGTGCGATTGTAAACAAAAATGTAAATTGTGAAGTTACAAACAACTCGGTTAAATTATCTGATAGTTATCCTGTTAAATGGTTATTATGTCGAAGTAAGAAGTTCCATCAGAAAAGTAACAGATATGCAAATTAATTTTACCCAATCGGCCATTTTGAATAGCACTTCTTATGTAAACAAATATTTTGATTTTACCAAACTTTAACATAGGTGCCTTTAAGTCTGAATTATTAAATAGGATATAGTCTAATATTATGATATACCATCAATCTAACAAGTATTCACCTTTCCACAAAGTAAAGAAAATCGATAATTTCCGGCGCGCTGATTGGTTGTATGCAAACGAGTCAAATCAATGACATCAATAATGGAAAGTTTTGAAGAATTAGTACAGCCAGCATAGGAATATTTTGAATTAACTGCAATAAAAAGGATTCTATTTGCCCAACGCACTAATTATTTTTAATCAAATATGAAATATGGATGGGGCACTTTTGTTCCGAAATTATGTAATTTAATTTAATCATTTTTTGACAGAAATATTGTATATTAAGACTTCTCAGATCAGCCTCACATACCTGGGATCACATGTCTCGTGCGATTGTAAACAAAAATGTAAATTGTGAAGTTACAAACAACTCGGTTAAATTATCTGATAGTTATCCTGTTAAATGGTTATTATGTCGAAGTAAGAAGTTCCATCAGAAATTCACCATGAGTGACATTCGCACAAAGCGTTAACTTTTGGTATTTATTCGCCATCATATACATTCGTTCTCTGAAATATTTCCAGTGATCATTATTCAAAACGGATCATCGCATAACTATAATTTATCCAATGACACAAGTGAAATCAGGACACCAATATCCATGTTTGTTTTCTATTAAGCGTTCTCATTCTCATTATTTTCGAGAAATCCATCATCATTTTGGTTAAGAAAAATTCTACGGTCTGCTGGATTTATTTTGACAGTTTTGCTTTAGTAAGATATTTTAACAAATTGACTGTTTCTACACTGAATAAAAAACATTTTCCCGGGAACATTTGGATCGGGAGATACGCAGCGGGAAATATTCATTGAAATATATATACATGTTTATCCCCTACTTGGACGTATATTGGGAATATTTGAGAGAACAGGAAAATCCGCCCACGGCCAAGAAAACAAAACTGGACATGAATATTCTAAAATATTTCCATGATTGAACAATGTGAACCAGATGACCAAGATTGGTATGGGATAAACATATTATCCTATATGAGGTTCGGGATATTGGGATTATCCCTTGCAGGGCTTGCATTAACGGCGTCCCGTACATGTAATAAATAATTTGGAGGACGCAGAAATTGAAAATATTTCCGTTTTTTGGACGCAAAATTTTTTTAAGTCAATACTACAATGTGTTTACAACGATACCTAACAAAAACAAATAATTATGATCTCTCACCTTTATTTGAATCGTAAATAAGGCTCAACATGTTAAATATTGACAAATAATCATGATTCTCTCGAATTTTTTCGACTTTGTTTATTTTTAGATTCGAAACCATGACACGCCACAGTTTTTCCAATTCAGAAACAAATATTAGGTTATTCATGAAATAAAATGTATTCATTGTCGAATGAACGAACATGCATTTATTCAGTCCGTACTTAACGTTTACTTCCGTTTTAAATTCGCGGCAAGAAATCAAAAACTGAAAATATGACAAGTAAGGTTAGAACATACATTCCCGAATGGGAAACAGGGGACACACCTTTTTTTCAAAGGACACACTTTTTAAAAAAAATTGCGTCCTTGGGACTCACAAATTTTCTAACCTAATGCAAGCGCTGCCCTTGGCCAATATAATATATATTGTCCCTCGGGACCTGCGGCCCGGTAATCTCTATATATATGTCACGCTCCTCCAAGATATCAATTCTATATCCCAATGTTTTCAAGTATAATATTTTCAAGATACGATCTGATATGACTTGCAGAAATAAATAGGAAGTAATCTTTTAGTTGACTGAATTATGGAAGTAGTGAAGTCAATGATTTAATGAATAAGAGCAAATGTTATTAATTTGAACAGGGCATTCATCAAATGACACTGAAGATTAACTTAAAATGGATGTCTATCTAATTATTTATGCATGAGAGACATGTTATAATGTTGGTGAACTAATGATTATAATAATTAAACAAGTTCACATCCAGTTCCTATCTTGATTGAAAACTGACCGGGAGTAATTCTCTTCAAAATTATTTACTCATTATGAACAGAAATTTTATATTTAAATCGCTTAGGGGAGGCATCAAAAGTTCGATGTCGGAGCGGAAACTAAATAAATCTAGACTCTAGACTCAGACCCCCCCCCAAAAAACTAAATACCGTGAAAGTTGATCGCTTACTTCCGGTTTGAGAATTTGAAAAATTATTGCTAAACACGATCTAGTTTTTGTTAATTCCTATCGTAATTTGCGGCTTTTAACAACTATTGATACTGAATAGAATCCATTGGAATGATCTTGACGAAGAAAGCATCAGGTAAAATCTTTATTTTTAAACCATTCCAAGGCATTCTGAGTTGAAATTGCCAAAAATTTGAAATGTTGAAATTTGTCGGATAGCAAACTGAAATGAGTTTGAATCCCCTCCCCCCTAACTAGATTTATTTAGTTTTCTATCCGACATCGAACTTTTGATGCCTCCCCTTAGAAGGCGTAAATAAATGTCAATTTGATGTTCGATAAAAATCCATCAATAATTTACTGATTACTTGCACATTTGACATTTGTATATCTTGGATTGCTTCTAGTTTGGCTTATAAAGTGTGTGGCCTCTTATATTTGGATGTTTCTCTGTCATGTTATTTTAAATAAGATTAACATGGCTGAAATTCTTCAAATTACAAGACGGCACAGGCTTATTGCACAAAAAACTAAAAAATCTGAAATATACAAATGTCATTCATGTACATTATGAATATACTTTTCCATATATTATTGCACAATGGTCTCCCAATTTCTTATTTTTGCCGTTTACTGACGAAATGAAGCAGTGAAATGGACTCTTAGATGTCTACAGTGGGGGACAAAAATAAAACTCAACGTTCACAAGTTGTCACAATGAGCTTATTTCCAAGTTTCGTGTCTCAAACTCTCCCAAGCGGTAGAAAAATAATTCCCGTTCACTGAAGTAGCACAATAAATGAATCCAAAGCTTCATACCTGCAAATAATGGATAAATCCCTACCAAATCGAATGAATGTTTTCATGAATCGCCATGTTTGTTATCCAAGGACGGTTGACTCCCAGAATGCAACATCAGTTAACCGTATTTACTCATGAGGCCAAACAAAAATATATGTCTGTTTCCTGCTCCATGTATTTTCAGATTAGGGTAGGTAGGTAGGAGGATTATTTTATTTTTCATTAAAATTTTACTCAATTTTTTTAGGGTAGGTCAGTCAGAAAAATATTTTATCTTAAGTTTTTTGTCATCCCTTCATTTTGTCATTTGCTCTTAACTGCCATGAGACCTTAATTCATCATGCAGTCTATAATCATTTGATCCATACTTACTTAAAACCTTCAGATATTGAACTAAATAAACAACTTGGTCAGGGTTCGAACATAACTTTCTCGCCTGGTATTGAAAATTGTTACGTGAGATTTTTTCTAGGTAACTAAATACCAAAGAAAGGTAGTTGTTATTATCGCTTGAAATTGTTATTATTGCGATAAAACAAAGTTTTCCTTGACACTAGGCCTATATAATAATAAACAAGTCTATTGATCTGTTATTATCAATTTTATTCCATCATAACATTCGAAACTTCTGGATAAAGGCCTTCATGGACATCAAATATCAGTATATTTAGCACTGGATCAGCAGAGGTTACAAAGTTGTCATCATATTAATTTATGCCTCAAAAATATAATTTTTCTGACTCAAAAATAAACAGAATCAGCTTTAGAAGACATTAGAATAATATTTTTAATTCAAACAATTCAGAGAAAACTTGTCTCTGTGAGAACATAACATTTTCATCTGGTACATTGGAATTCCCTCTCTCAGAGTATCATTGATAGTTTCCAGCTTCAAAATCCTCCTGGACAAGGCATGGTACTCAGATCTTTACAAATAGCCACTAGTGAGCAATAATCAGTTCCCTACCCTAAATTCAGTTTTAATTTTTAATAGATCAGATGGGAGAACATTACAGGATATAAAGCCTCCACCCCTCCTAAACTTGATGATGATGATAAGTCATGTGATCGGATCAAACTATAATAGACCAGAGGGGGAGAAACACCAGGGTTCAAAGATGACATACGCTTATAATGTAAATCTGTATTGAGATGACATCGTCGCTGATTGGTCAAAAGTCGACAAACAAATGACGTCATCAATGGCGGTTTCAAAATTTTCGAAATACGCTTCGAATAATTTTATGTTCATTTCTGGCGTGTTAACCAATATCATAGCTTCTCATTTCACATCAAGAGAAGGAAAGGTGTACGGAATATGCCTATGTCAATCTTAAAACGTCCCATTGAAGTGTAATATTTGATAACTAGCCGATGAAAATTCGACCGAACGAAGGTGGTAAGCAAGAGAGGTAATTATGTCTGTCATCTTTAAACTCTGGGGCTTTCCCTCCTCTTATAATAGACCAATCATGTGGTATAAACATTCAAATTCAAATTTCCCACTATAAACAAATGTATGCAAATAGCTGTTGTGTTTTCGAGTTTCCCTCCCCAAGATTTTATTTTTCTTATTTCAAATCTGCATGGTAAAATGAGAATTGCAAATTTTATTGAAGGGGGTGAAACCCGAAACCTTAGATGTCTCCCTAGCAATTGCTAGACCCCTCTGGGAGTTGATTGCGGGCCTCTATTTTGAAGAGCAAAAATGGCGAACTTTTCAAGAAAATAAACAATATTTCCTGTGTTTCAAGTGTTTTGGGGGCCCTAACGATAATATTACTGCAAATGTTCCAAGGTATGAGAAATATGGACACCTGGGCCTGATGTGAGTAAAACATTTCAGAAGGAAATGTATTGTTTCAATCGAGTAGGGGCAGAGATAGAATATTTTATTTTTCAGTGTACTACAATCAAATTTTTTATTCTGTCAATCAGTTCATATGGTTAGAATAAGGAAAGAATGTGATGTAACCACGTGTCTACTTACCGGCTTGTTCTATGTCATCCATCGGACTAGGTTACATCGTGGAACGCAGCCGAACAGGACGCTGAAGGCAACAGCATATCTATCTTGATCTTAGCCGAATTTTTGGAAATTTAGATCGTCCATTTTGCAAGCTCACGTGACTGACACGTGACACATGTCTGATCACGTGACTAGTTACTGTATCGATCATGTGACTTAATCACGTGTCAATGACGTGTCACCCAATCATGTCTTCAAGGAAAACGGAAGTAAATATTTTGGAAAATGTTTTCCGAGCATTTGCTACTGATTATAGAAGGCCCAATTACGCAACGAACGAAACTGCTAAATTGTTTTCGTGCCTAACATGCGCAGTACGCAATGAAAGAAACTGCTAAATTGTATTTTTAGAGCTGTTTATTGATCTATTGATTCATAAAGACCTGTAATGATGCATTCAAATAAGACCGCCTCCTAAATGAAAACAGTACACATAAGGTGGTGAAAAAACAACGAACTAAAGTTGAAAGATCGCAACGTTCGCTACTTTGTTCAATTCCGGAAATCTCCAAGGGGCTGCAAATGGGAAATTATTTAGATTTAGATTTTATAACCTCAGAATACTGGCTTCATTTTCGTGTTTGGCTGCGTTCCACGATGTAACCTAGTCCGATGGATGACATAGAACAAGGCATTAACATGACAAAATGTCACCACCTAAAACAATTTGGTCAATTTAAAGCAAGTTGGAAAATACCTTTTGACCTTAAGAAGGTTTGATTTGAACTTTTTGACCTTGAAAAGGTCATTGAAAGTCAAATGTCAAATCTAAAGTCAGATTTGAACTTCTGAGAACATGTAGATGATTTTGAAAAAAAATTAGTCAATTTGAAGCAAGTTGAAAAAAGACCTTTTTGACCTTGAGAAGGTCATTGAAGGTCAAAGGTCAAATCTAAAGTCAGATTTGAACTTCTGAGAACTTGTAAAGTCAAATTTGAACTTCTGAAAAGATGTAGACGATTTTGAAAAAAAAATTTGGTCAATTTGAAGCAAGTTGAAAACAGACCTTTTTGACCTTTTTGACCTTGAGAAGGTCATTAAAGGTCAAATGTCAAATCTAAAGTCAGATTTGAATTTCTGAGAACATGTAGATGATTTTGAAAAAAAAAATTAGTCAATTTGAAGCAAGATGAAAAAATACCTTTTTGACCTTTTTTGACATTGAGAAGGTCATTGAAGGTCAAATGTCAAATCTAAACTCAGATTTGAATTTTTGAGAACATGTAGATGATTTTGAAAAAAAAATTAAGTCAATTTGAAGCAAGTTGAAAAAAGACCTTTTTGACCTTTTTTGACCTTGAAAAGGTCATTGAAGGTCAAATGTAAAATCTCAAGTCAAATCTAAAGTCATATTTGAATTTCTGAGAACATGTAGATGATTTTGAAAAAAAAATTAGTCAATTTGAAGCAAGATGAAAAAATACCTTTTTGACCTTTTTTGACATTGAGAAGGTCATTGAAGGTCAAATGTCAAATCTAAACTCAGATTTGAATTTTTGAGAACATGTAGATGATTTTGAAAAAAAAATTAAGTCAATTTGAAGCAAGTTGAAAAAAGACCTTTTTGACCTTTTTTGACTTTGAGAAGGTCATTGAAGGTCAAATGTCAAATCTTAAGTCAAATCTAAAGTCAGATTTGAATTCCTGAGAACACGTAGATGATTTTGAAAATTTTTTTTAGTCAATTTGAAGCAAGTTGAAAACATACCTTTTTGACCTTTTTTGACCTTGAGAAGGTCATTGAAGGTCAAATGTCAAATCTTCAGTCAAATCTTAAGTCAGATTTGAATTTCTGAGAACACGTAGATGATTTTGAAAAAAAAATTTAGTCAATTTGAAGCAAGTTGAAAACAGACCTTTTTGACCTTTTTTGACCTTGAGAAGGTCATTGAAGGTCAAATGTCAAATCTAAACTCAGATTTGAATTTTTGAGAACATGTAGATGATTTTGAAAAAAAAATTAAGTCAATTTGAAGCAAGTTGAAAAAAGACCTTTTTGACCTTTTTTGACCTTGAAAACGTCATTGAAGGTCAAATGTAAAATCTCAAGTCAAATCTAAAGTCATATTTGAATTTCTGAGAACATGTAGATGATTTTGAAAAAAAAAATTAGTCAATTTGAAGCAAGATGAAAAAATACCTTTTTGACCTTTTTTGACATTGAGAAGGTCATTGAAGGTCAAATGTCAAATCTAAACTCAGATTTGAATTTTTGAGAACATGTAGATGATTTTGAAAAAAAAATTAAGTCAATTTGAAGCAAGTTGAAAAAAGACCTTTTTGACCTTTTTTGACTTTGAGAAGGTCATTGAAGGTCAAATGTCAAATCTTAAGTCAAATCTAAAGTCAGATTTGAATTCCTGAGAACACGTAGATGATTTTGAAAATTTTTTTTAGTCAATTTGAAGCAAGTTGAAAACAGACCTTTTTGACCTTTTTTGACCTTGAGAAGGTCATTGAAGGTCAAATGTCAAATCTTCAGTCAAATCTTAAGTCAGATTTGAATTTCTGAGAACACGTAGATGATTTTGAAAAAAAAATTTAGTCAATTTGAAGCAAGTTGAAAACAGACCTTTTTGACCTTTTTTGACCTTGAGAAGGTCATTCAAGGTCAAATGTCAAATCTAAAGTCAGATTTGAAGGTCAAATGTCAAATCTAAAGTCAGATTTGAATTTCTGAGAACATGTAGATGATTTTGAAAAAAAATTTAGTCAATGTGAAGCAAGTTGAAAAAAGACCCTTTTGACCTTGAGAAGGTCATTGAAGGTCAAATGTCAAATCTAAAGTCAGATTTGAACTACTGAGAACATGTAGATGATTTAGAAAAAAATTGAAGTCAGTCTAAACAGTATTTGTTAAGTTATAGGAAGTTGTAAGAAATTGTTACAGACGCCGGACGCCAACCGCCGGACGCCAACCGCCGGACGCCAACCGCCGTCGCAAAAAAAAACGGAGACCATAACAATATGTCACCACTTTTGGTGGTGACATAACAAGCTAGTAAGTAGACACGTGGTTACATCACATTCTTTCCTTATTCTAACCATATGAACTGATTGACAGATTAAAAAATTTGATTGTAAAAAATGTCTTAGGGTCGGGGGTTCAAACTAGGGTCGGTCGGGGTTCCGGAAACGGACATATATTTTTCTTTGGCCCGACAGGTTTCAAAATGGTGGAACAGTATTTTGAAAGCTGGCACGTGTCATGTTGCATTCTGGGAGCCAATCCTCCGTTCCGGCGCAATCGGGCGACAAAATCACCTCAACATTTGAAGAGTCGGCATAACATGTGAATATCCAATTCTACTTTTGAAGTTCTTATTTGTCATTAGGGACACGAATTCCACTATATTTGGACTTACTAAGACGGAGAAAATAGAGCACTGAATACACTGAGTTAAGAATTTATTACATGTGCGACAGCATGTAATTTTCATAGCTTTTGCAATTCTTTATGATCCCCACTGTAATTATTTTCCAGCTGAACCTAAAATTTTAATGCCTAGCGAATTTTAGTGTCTACGCAACAATAATGTCTGTTTAACATAACGTATATTTGAAGTTGGTGTTACCATTGAAATATTTCTAACTAATTGAATACTTACTTTGGTTTTTTGGGCTGTGAATCGCCAACATCAATCCGGTGTCGTTTTGACATGCTTTTGAAAAAATGGACGTCTACCTCGTACCTATATTGACTTCCTTTAAAGACATTTTAACTGGGTTTATCTGTTTTTGTGCATTCATGTCGAAATAATACGAAAAATTATTGTTGATGAAAGAAGCATAATTAGATTACGACACTTTGATTCAGATATAATAACCTGAAATTGACGGACTTAGGTACGAGGTTAATTGTAAAAACACATTCCAAAATCTAGTAGAAATATCGTACATATAAATACATATTTTCTCTCAAGCTTGACTCACTAAATAGCAAAAAGCACTTAAAATAATATAAATTTTAAAGAAATAAATAATTTTATTTGAGTTTTGTACAATTGCTGCAATTTGCTAATTTGGACTGTGTAATTTTGAAATGTTTGTGTCAACTTTTCTGAAATAATTTTCGGGATTTACTTCCTTGTCTGTGTATTTTCATTCTTCATTGTCGGTACTGCGGTGAGAACTTTTTATTATTCTATAGGTTGCTATTTCAATCTAGACTATATCTCAAAGGAACTTGTGTCGACAGATAACACTTTCTTTCTGGAAAAATAGACCTTTACACTCAGTACAGTCTTCTTACTCTACCGTGGAGCTCAGCTGACAGAAGTCATTAGCCAGATGTAACTTTTGTATATTTTGGTTTGTACAAGTTACTAACTTAGACTCTAGATGGGTGGCTGTCAATTAATAACAATGGCATTGTTTCCCTGAAGTACTGGAAAAGTGATGAGCATATTGGCAGGTGAGGAACACTATGAAAATTGAAATATACTATAATAAAACTATACCTACCTGCTTTTGGAACGAAAAATACGTTTCCATCTCCTGAAACCAAAAATGCCACAAGTCAAGAGAGTAACCACATTTTCAGTCTTATAACAGTATTTGTAGAATACATGTAGATAGACCATGGACCAGTGTAATGATAATTAGAATACTTATCCATTTCATTTTAAATATTATTCAGAAAATATTTGAGAGAAAAGTTATGTATTGAAATTGAAACTATAGAATGGAGGCTGGTGTCATAAATAGCCTGCACAAGCTCCAATGGCAGCCACTTTACCCTCGAAGAAGTACATTAAAGTGCCTCACAATCATGTATAAGGCTATCCCAACGAACGAAATTCGGTAGGGATATAGTGAAGCCCTCGGTCCGTCCATCAGTCAGTCCGTCCGTCTGGAAGATAACTCAAATATCAGTTGACAGATTTTCTTCATATTTGGTGGAAAGATGTATATTGATAAATAGTTTTACGCAAAAAATTCAAGATGGCCGCCACTTTAAAAATGGCGGGACTTTTTCGCAAAAATCATAAATTTTTCATTCTAAACCAAAGTAATTAATATTATTGTTTGAAATTTTGGTAGTATATTCGCAACATCTATCTATTTCACATATATTCCGTGTTTTTCATCCTGACCCCCAGGGGGTATGGGGGGTCAGGAAAACAGAAACTTTTGCTAATTTTTATATCTTTCTGAAGTATAGCTGTATTATACTCAAATGAAAGGCAATTAAGAGTAGATTGCAAATATTGTATCTTTTTTCTGATTCGAGCCTCGTAAAATTCAAAATGGCCGTCTAATGTACGATTTCGCAATAATTTTTTGATCCCTTCAAAGTATGGCTATATAATACTCAAATTGAAGGAATTTTGGAATAGATCACAATTATGGTATAATTTTTCAGATTTGCACCTCAGAAAATTCAAAATGGTTGCTTTGCAGGAATTCGCAATTCTAAAATCTAAATTTTTCAATTTTAACCAAAGTAATGAGTATAATTGATTGGAATTCGGTAATTGATATTTTGTTCGTTGGGATTTGCTACTCCGCGGAGTTGCTGTTATCTAGTTAACCACCTTATAGCCATTCTAATACTAAGTCAATTCATAAAGATCCTATCGTAATAAAAAAAATGTTTTCCAAAATTGTAGGGCTTCTTTTTTGCATCACTTTGTACACAGGAACTTCCATGTGTTTTTAATTTATTATCCAGTTTTATCTCATTTGTACTTGAAGAACTACCAATATTAACTAATATAGCTGAGGTAAATGGTGTAATGATAATTCATGACTAATAACATATGATAAGTGCATTTATCACAAGGTTGTGTAGGGCAATTAGTAGAGTAAGTAATCTTAGATGGATTACCAGAACAGTCTTAGATCCATTGTTGTAACCATTGAAATTATGATGGGATAGAATGATGTCATATAATATAAGTAACATACCCGGGGGGGGGGGTACTCCAATATATTCTCTATATGGTGATGTGTCACTAAAGTGGGTCAGATATCGGTCCCATTTATCGGTCCTATTTTGACAGAAAAATCCCTAGAGCTGGGTCTACTTTTTGAAAATCCTGGAAAAAACTGGGTGGTTCTCAAAAAAAAATTGCCTGAAGTAGTCTTGTTTTTAAGAAATTACCTTGAAGTAGGTTTATTTTTTAAATAAAAACCCTAGATGTGGGTCCATTTTATGAGAAAAAATTCCTAGATGTGGATGGATATTTTGAATCTGAGCTACACCTCCCTGTATAACCCCCCTTCCCCCCTGGGTAACATACCTCTGGCATATCAGACTGAATTAACCTGTTTGTAAGAACCATAAGGTTATTATCTTTAGCTATTGATTTATCGTTTGTGTATAATGGTCATATCTGTTTACATTGATTGATAAATAATACTTCTGAAGGTGACATATATATTAGGACACTTTCTATGAAATCTTAAGCAATCATGTTAACAATGAATGTGATGAAGTTTACTATATTTCTAAAAACAAATTGCCACCTAATGTGGGATTTCGCAATTATACTCAAATTTAAGGAATTTTAGAGTAGATCACAATTATGGTATTGTTTTCTGATTTGTGCTTAAGAAAATGGCTGCCTAGAGCAGGAATTAACCATTATATTACATAGAGATATTATTACATGATACTACAATGATCTCAAATATTTATTGAAGGGAAGAGTAGATGGTAAATATTACATTGTGACAGATTCATGATTTATGTAGTGTTCTTTGGGATTTGCTACTCCATGGAGTTGCTGTTTTCTAGTTTATGCCAGGAATGCTTTGAAGTTTATCCTGTGATAACTAATTGTGATAATTTCATGGATCAATATTTAGAATTGAAAAAGTTATCAGAAAAAGAGGCATGGCTTGTCTGGGCTACTATAGTGGGCAATCCCTCCATTTTAAAATATAATACATTTTGATTATTAATTATTATACTGTTAATGTGTTTTCAGAAAAAATATTGGGTATTTGTACATGCAGTTCCAAGTATTCTTCACAAGTAGCGGGGAACTGACATCAAAGACCTTATCACATTTCAAGGAACGAATAATCAAATCTGAAATTCTAAGAACCATATAGGATAAGATAAAAGGACATGATTTCATAAGAGACATGTGTCAGTTCATTTTAGAACTAAATTGAAGAAGCATAATGTATGAAGAGGCATAATGTATGAAGAAGCATAATAATGGCAGCTCAACCTCTCACTAGAACTGCCACTAAGCAAATACCTGTGCCACATAAAACTATAGGTTAGTATAGCATAGATTTTGTTTATTCATTATTTTAATTCAAGTACATGTAGTTTATGATTGATGTACATGTATCTATCTATAGACTAGCAATGTTAGGGGGTTCGAGAGATTTTGAATCATTAAGAGAGCTAGCATTCTTGTATTCCAGTGTGATTTTAGTCAAATGCTGCACCCTATATTTTATTTTCTAAAAGTATAAACCATATCAAAGTGTGTCTGTCAGTTTTCAATTTTCATCACTTCTACCAGTATGCACATTAAAGGCTTGCTAGGCATGACGGCTGGTAGATGATGTCTTCTAACTACACTGTCGGCACTGGTTACTTTTTAGATTAAGTGATATTCACTGTAGTCCATAATGATCTTTCATACACTCTACCCTACTACACTGTATAGTAAAGTTGCAAATGGAGTGGGTATAATCCCTCTATTAGGGCTCAGTTTCTGGTAATATTCTAACTGCTCAATGAATATATGCTCGATGAATCTATTCATGTGTAGTTCTAGAACAGTTGGAATAAAATACATATTAAAATCTATTATACATTCGGAAATATGGAAATAAACAAATGTATCTGACTAACTGAAATATTAAGAGAACTGACAGCATATGCATGGAGATGGTTTTGCCCAAGTATATTGTAAAATAAATGTACTTGACAAATCTATATTAGTATATTTTTGACATGTTCAATTATCCATCACTTTCCCAACTTGAAAATTATTTATTTTTCATGTAGTGTTAATCTTTAACTGGCAGAATTAACATAATCCACTTATTATCATCATCTTATATTAAAATGCATGGTATAGGTAGCATTTGCGAATGCCACTGCAGACTGCCAGCTACCAGTTTGATTGCAATTTGATGACCTGCAACTTATTTACAATTTTCATATGAATAGTACCTGCCGTGCCTCCTGGTAGCTACAAGTTATGGAGTCAAACCTGATCGCTGGCCTAAATAACAGGTTGTACTGTCTATTTAATCAGCTACTAACACTGACTTAGGATCTGTTTGCTTATTCAACCGAGCAGCTTTATTGAGCATAAAAAGTCATTTGATCACTAGTTGACTGATGGGTTTCTTTATTATTTCGACATTAAAATTTATATTAACAAATGCAAATTGATAGGTTAACCCGACAGCTGGCAGTTGCATTCACAAATGTTAGCTCAAATACAGAATTAAAGCGAATTTATATGGTATATAAATGCTAAATCAATACAGGTTTCATTCAAGTATGTTTGAATTTTCCCTTTATTTCATTAAAACTGGACTTAAAACCCATTTCCCTTGTTCATACAGTTGTACATTATATCATTAAAACTGGAATTCATTTCCCATGTTCACACAGTTGTACTTTATTTCATTAAAACTGGAATTCATTTCCCATGTTCACACAGTTGTACTCTATTTCATTAAAACTGGAATTCATTTCCCATGTTCGCACAGTTGTACTTTATTTCATTAAAACTGGAATTCATTTCCCATGTTCACACAGTTGTACTTTATTTCATTAAAACTGGAATTCATTTCCCATGTTCACACAGTTGTACTCTATTTCATTAAAACTGGAATTCATTTCCCATGTTCACACAGTTGGAGCTAATGGTTAAGTCAATGTCTGGAGTCATATCAGATGGTGACTGTCGAATTGAGCTTAATCAATCATATCATATCATAGAACATATATTTCATATGATATATCTCTTTCAAGTAAATGGATATGATGCTTATCATTGATCTGTAAGTTTAATTGCACCATCAATAGACTTGGTACAAATCTTGTTTCCGATTAACATCTATTGATGCAGACAGTTAAATATTAATGAAAAAATGTAGAATAATTTGGGAGCAGAATTAAAAATAATGTTCCTTTAATCATTATGTTTTCAGCATGTCAGGATTTGTTACAAGAAAGCGAAAACTTTTGCGGATTTTTGAGAATCCCACCACGTTTTCGTTTCATAAATAGCTCCTCCAATGATGCCTGCAGCAAAGACAAGAAAAAACTAAGTCAGTTAGGACATTTTGTTGGGAATACTGTCTCCAAAATGGCAGATTGTAAGTCATTAAGGAATTTACGTGATTTGGTAGTCCCATTTACTATGTTAAATGAATGGATTTAAGCATGTGATGCATTTAAAGTTGTGTGTGCTTTTAAGATTATGTCAACTTAAGTTTTGAAAATTTCTTGTCACGTTGAACAAAATCACATTTGCCTTATTCACTGTTTTATTTTTTATATACAACACAAAAGTTTAAAGTGAATCTATGAGAATTGCTCCCTTTTTATTTAGGATAAAGTATATTATGAGTAACTTTGGTGTAAGAATTGAGCACATAAACCCTAGAGAACCTGGATTTAGATTTCAATTTGAGGATATAGACCAATTTGGATATTGTTTTCTCTCTGTTTCAGGGCGTCAGGTGTATATTGTACTCTCAAAGGGATGTGTTTACCACTTTAATGATGAAAAGGCAAAGAAACCATTCGCTGCATATTCTTTATATGGATATGATAAGTAAGGGTTTTGAACATTAAACAATTTCAATAAATTCAGACTTAACCTTCAAAAAAATTTTTACTCAGACTTTCAAACTGTGTACACTTGCTGAAAGATGAAGTTTGATGATATATAACAACTCTTTATTGTTTAGCGAATTTTATTTTCATGCAGAATTAATTCAAAGTATTACAAGTAAATCTTATAAAAAAGCTGTTGTGACAGCCATCTTGAAAACATAAATTCATAATGGCAGCTTTCTGTTATCAATATTATTTGTAAAACCAAGTTATAGAAAAACCACAGAATGTAGGACAATAAATGTATTCAATGGTGAACAGGCTGTTTATGCTGAGTGCACATGAACTCCTGTTTCGAAATGTGTAATTACTTTTAACCAAAGTCATCACAAAATGACATATTTAAAGTTGTTTTCCATGCTGTTGAGGCTTTGGCAACATACTGAGACCCAGTGAGTATATAAAGTAGCATTTTATGTAACCACCAAAAAGTGGTGACATATTGTTATGGTCTCTGTCTCTTGTGACAGTGATCCACGGATGGCGGTTGGCGATAGGTAGTTGGTGCCGGTTGGTGGTTGCCATCTGCAACAAATTCTTACAACTTCCACTAACTTAACAAATACCAAATAACTAAAGTTCATTAATTTCAGAGGATAATGATTTATTTTCGACGTTTCGTTAGTCATCTAACCAGCTTGATCAAGATTACATTCAAAACCTCGAAAATAAATCATTATTCTCTGAAATTAATGATTAATTAACAAGTACTGTTTAACATTAATTTTTTTTCAAAATCATGAACAGTTTTCAGAAGTTCAAATTTGACTCTATATTTAAGATTTGACCTCAAAATCTTCTCCAAGTTCTCAAAAGTTCAAATCTGACTAAAGATTTGACCTTCAATGACCTTCTCAAGGCCAAAAACAGATTTGACCTTTAATGACCTCAAGGTCAAAAGAGGTATTTTTTCAAATTGCTTCAAATTGACCAAATTTCTTTTCCAGAATTATCTACAAATTCTCAGAAATTCAAATTTGACTTAAGATTTAAAATTTCACCTTCATTCTCAGGGTCAAAAAGGCCTTTTTTCAACTTGCTTCAAATTGATTAATTTTTTTTCAAAATTATCTTTTTTTTAAAAAAAATCTGACCAAGATTGAACTCATAATATTGTGAGCAACTTTGTGTGGTGACATTTTTGTCATGTTAATGCCTTATCTTATCTTAATTGTTTTGTCATGGTTTATAACTCTATAATATCCTCTATGTTATTCCATTTGTAATGTTCCTTCTACAGAGTAACGACAGCTGGTGATATCCCACAGTCCGAGACTCCATGGCCTTTCAAAATTATCCATGCAAAGAAAGATGAAAATGCAGAAAAATCTCGGTACTATTCCGCTCCATCTGAGAGAGAAAGCAAGGTACATGTAGGGATGTGATCTTGTCCTAAAATTTTATGCCCATATCATATGTCAGACAATTGTTTACTCCCTTTAAATTGTAGAGAAAAATTGACTGAAATACTGTAAAACATGTTAAATTCGTGAGCATCTTGAATTCGCGTATATTCGCGTGAGTGTAAAATCGCGAATTCAGGAACCTGCGAATTAAGAATTGGACATCACATTTAAAGTAATGTGTTAAGAAATCGTCATAGTAATAATTTAAGTTAAGGTAAAATGTTTCTTTCCCCTGGGACTTCATTCCTCCATTCACACATTCCAATCAACGGGTATTAACTCATGACAAGAAAGTTTGTAAGTTTATTTCTAGGATTATGTTTATAATAACCTATCATGAGTTTTATTTTCAATCGGAAACAACAGGTGGCAATTGTATCTTGTTAATAGACTAGATGCGAGTAGAAATAATCTTGATTTATGTCACTAAATATTCAAAATTCAGTCAAAGTGATGTCATATTTGAAATCTACATGTAAAAGTACATATAGAAATATGGTTTCGAAAATTGTTTATCAACTTTGAAAAATTTATTTATTTTGAAAATGTGATTTCTAGTTCGGGTTGAATCCCCATAGACCCCATGTTACAAAGTCACAAAAAGTGAAATATCTTTTCTTGTAATCGACAAATAACATTTTCCTTTACTGGACATTTTTTTAATTTGCATTACTATTAGATACATAAGGGTTATATAAAAATTGAACCACTAAAACAGATGTAATTTAAGTTAAAGGGAACTTTCTACTATACCCGCCATGCTATCTGACCCGAACGAGCCACCTGGTGGTGAAATTGGTAACTACCTACTCGCATCTGCGTTATTAACAAGATAATACCCCGAGATACAACCAATTAGAATATTAATCCAAAACAATAATATCTTACACTAAATATTTTCCTAATCAGGTTTTATTCCTTATCACATTTCAATGCAATTTGACAATGAAATTAACTTTGTTAACATTTATTTTACAACACAGAATTGATTCATTATTCGCGTATTGTGGTGGTAAATCGCGAAAACATGAATACGCGAAAAGAATCAAATGTACAAATCCGCGAAAATTGCTCCCGCGAATTTAAAGTGTTTTAAAGTAAGCAGTTAGCATAGAGCAAGAGCTAAAGAATGAAGGCAATTTATATGACATGGGCATAGCCAGGGGTGCGATGGGTGCACCTCCCCCCACTTCCAAAAAAAGAAAAAAGCAATTTTGTAAAATTTGTTGAAAAAACATAAACAAATTATAGTTTGAAATGCTTAGAATGCACCATATACAATTTAATTTTTATAAAAAATTTCCGAGGGTGAACCACTGTACCTTGGGGCTCACTTGGCTCGCAGAGATGCAAAACCTCAAAATTGCAACCCCCTTAACAATTGCTGGCTACGCCCCTGTATGATTCATACAATTGCAAACAATATAATAATAGTCTTTGTCTTTTATCATAAGGAAAGTTGCATGTTCAACAGCAGACCTATTACACCAAAACCTATTTATCTGTTTTGAAGATAGTTATAATATTGCTCTGTAATTTACAAAGACATCATTTTGTTATTATGCACTGTTGCATCTTTCTTTCTGTGCATATGTCGTGATGTACATGTTTTGTGGAGTCATGTATGACTCTCTCCTCTGGAAATATTTACAATATGCATTTATCTTGTGGTACATGATTCTAGAAGTATATGAACATGGTTCTTGCAACATTACTAGAAGTGTGCACATGTGGAGTGTGCATATGTGCATGGTTCTTGATCTGCATGTTTCTAGAAGTATGGATATGTGCATGGTTCTTGAAGTACATGTTTCTAGAAGTATGCATATGTCCATGGTTCTTGAAATACATGTTTCTAGAAGTATGCATATATGCATGGTTCTTGAACTGCATGTTTCTAGAAGTATGCATATGTGCATGGTTCTTGAAGTACATGTTTCTAGAAGTATGCATATATGCATGGTTCTTGAACTGCTTGTTTCAGAAGAATGCATATGTGCATGGTTCTTGAACTGCATGTTTCTAGAAGTATGCATATGTGCATGGTTCTTGAACTCCATGTTTCTAGAAGTATGCATATGTGCATGGTTTTTGAAGTACATGTTTCTAGAAGTATGCATATATACATGATTTTTGAACTGCATGTTTCTAGAAGTATCCATATGTGCATGGTTCTTGAGCTGCTTGTTTCTAGAAGTATGCATATGTGCATGGTTCTTGAAATACATGTTTCTAGAAGCATGCATATGTACATTGTTCTAGAAGTACATGTTTCTAGAAGTATGCACATGTGCATGCTTCTTAAAATTCATGTTTCTAGAAGTATGCATATGTGCATGGTTCTTGAACTGCATGTTTCTAGAAGTATCCATATGTGCATGGTTCTTGAAGTGCATGTTTCTAGAAGTACATTGGATGTGCATGGTGCTTGAAGTGAATTTTTCTATAAGTATGGGCATGTGCATGTTGCTTGAAGTACATGTTTCTAGAAGTATGAAGTGCACATTTACATTGCTCTTTAAGTGCATGTTTCTAGAAATATGCACTACATGGTTTCTAGAAGGATGAACACAGTCTTGCAGTGTTTTTACAAGCATGTGCATCTTCATGTATTAGGAAGTATGTACATTGTTAAAGTGCAAATGATTGTTGAAGTATGTGCATAGTATACCTTTAGCTATGCATGTTTCTAGCTTTACTTTTTCTGTTTCTCCATGCATGTTCATAGTCGTAAATGTTTGATTCTAGGAATGGATGCTTAACTTTAAAAGGGAAATGGTTTCTGCAAGTGGACATTTCAGGTAATATAACACAGGGTTATATAGTTATATAGCAGAGGGATATGAGAGGAATGAACAAGGAAAATGATAAACATGACATGATATCCAGGATTAGGCCAAAATAAGTTATTTCAAAATAAAAAATATGGACAATTTTTTGGCTCACCCTTAGGAAGGATCTCTTAGGTTTTTGCAATAAGAAACATCTTTCATTTATTGTCCTTCACAATTCATAGAAAGATGCCAGATGGAATAATGTTTGTGATTCAGTATGTTTTGTTGCCTAGCAATGATAATTTTGAATAGTTAATTGTGCTATTATGTTCATTGTTTATGCATTTCAAATGTGGGGGGAGTAGGCGAGTTCTGCAAGAAAACTCAACAAATTTGGAAGATTTATTTTTTCAAAAGAAAATTTACAACTGAATTGCCAAATGAATAGGCGCAGTGCATGGCAAAATATGTTAGGTCTTGTTGTATTTTTTTGTACCTGATCGCTTCTAAGAAATGAGATCAATTAAAAGACGCATCATCACCCCTCCATCCAATATTAATTTATTTCGATTATTTTTTGTATAACGCATGGAAACTAACTTTAAAAAGTGAGCAATGTCATTAGTGTTGTGATGGCCAACTTGACCCCCTCCATCCATTTTGTATGATCACCGGGCATGATGTTAATGTTTGCAAAAGGACACTCTTAGTCTTGAGCGTCTGCTGTAAACCAAAATGGGTTTAGTTCTCTTTTTGAATCATTGCCACATTACATTGTAGCTCCCTGTTCTGCTTTTAGAGAGACTGGTGTGGGCCAAGATCATGTGCTGCCCTCTGCTGATGAGTGGAGGGATCAACTAGAAGAGCCTATCTATAACAGCAGTAGTGAGATTTCATCTACGTCAACTCACAATTTAGAAGGTACCAAACAATTCAATATTGCTAATAAACATGCTGAGAATTTTTTTTCTGTAAAAGTACATATTAATAATTTAAACTTAAGTAAGATATACTGGTGTTGAAATGGGAAGCTCATGATTGCTGTGTTGTGGTCATGGTAATTGCATTAATAATCATTGTTGAACAGTTTTGGAATATATGGATATATCATTTGCGTGTAACCTTCACTTCTGTTTGAAGTCCAATAACGCTAGGAGTAAAATCTATTGAAAACGGCACCGGAGTATCAAACTCTAAAATGTACCATTTCTTTTTTAACTTTTTAATGGCATGATATAGTGACACGATAATATTAACATATGTTTTCAGCATAACTCTGAATGTATTAATGAGATATTAATGCATGGGGTCTTTTTAATTTTTTTATAAAAAATAATATTAATATTTTTTGTCCGCTGTGACGGAGCATTTTTACAGTTCACATTTGCAACTGCTCCGTTACAGCGGACAAAAAAATTAAACATTATTTTTTATCAAAGAATTAAAAAGACCAAATACATCAACATCTCATTTATACCTTCAAAGTTATGCTGAAACCAGGTGTAAATATTATATATATCGTGCCATTAGAAAGTTAAACAAGAAATGGTACATTTTGAAGTATGATACTCCGGCGCCATTTTCAATAGCTTTTCTTCCCAGCGTAATTGGACTTCAAACAGAAGTGAAAGTTACCCGCAAATGATATATCCATTGCACGGAGTAAGTAATTATCCCAACGAACGAAGTTCGGTAGGGATATAGTGAAGCCCTCCGTCCGTCCGTCAGTCCGTCAGTCTGTCAGTCTGTCAGTCCATCAGTCCATCAGTCAGTCAGTCCGTCCGTCTGTCCGGAAGATAACTCAAATATTAGTAGACAGATTTTCTTCATATTTAGTGGAAAGATGTCTATTGATAAATAGTTTTACGCAAAAAAAAAATTTTCAAGATGGCCGCTGCTTTAGAAATGGCGGGACTTTTTCGCAAAAATCATAAATTTTTCATTCTAAACCAAAGTAATTAATATTATTGTTTGAAATTTTGGTAGTATATTCGCAACATCTATCTATTTCACATATATTCCGTGTTTTTCATCCTGACCCCAAGGGGACGTGTATGGGGGGTCAGGAAAACAGAAATTTTCGCTAATTTTTAGATCTTTCTGAAGTATAGCTTTATTATACTCAAATGAAAGGCAATTAAGAGTAGATTGCAAATATTGTATCTTTTTTCTGATTCGAGCCTCGTAAAATTCAAAATGGCCATCTAATGTACGATTTCGCAATCATTTTTCGATCCCTTCAAAGTATGGCTATATTATACTCAAATTGAAGGAATTTTGGAGTAGATCACAATTATGCTATTATTTTTCAGATTTGTACCTCAGAAAATTCAAAACGGCTGCTTTGCAGGAATTCGCAATTCTAAAATCTGAATTTTTCAATTTTAACCAAAGTAATGAGTATAATTGATTGGAATTCAGTAATTGATATTTTGTTCGTTGGGATTTGCTACTCCACGGAGTTGCCATTATCTTTTTGTATGGTATAACGAAACATATGAGTTAAAAAATAAATCGTGAAGTATTCTTAGTGCTTTTATGAAATATAGCATGCTCCGTCACAGCGGACAGATATTTCGATACCAGCCTGTGATGATAAAACAATTATTCTGATAGCCTGATATGTACTGTGTAAGGATTATATTTTTCAGAGGATGATTCTGATGAGGAAAACTATACAAAGATAAAGGATGAAGATCTGGATGATGTTTTTCATAAAGAACCTCGAGACAAACACAAACCATTTAGTGCAATATCAATGCCCAAGTTTTTAAAAAAAACGAAACCAGGTACTGAGATATCATGAAATCAAGAAACCTCAATCTCATATATACAATTGGAAATAAACATTAAATGAAGTTCTATTTTTCATTTGCCAACTCACATGGTTTAAGTTAAAACTAAAAGGAAACACTTTTTTTATTACAATTAGGTGGCATTTTACATTTTTATGTAATGATATAATTTGAAAATGACTGTTTTTATGATTGGTGAGAATGAGATATAACAACTCTTAAGATAGGAGACATGTTTAATCTTGCTTCCCTTGTACCATCTGTCAAATACCATATCAATCATCCCTCACCATAGAACCCAACCCTTCCTGTGAATTACCTCTATTTATTACTTGTAGGCGTAACTCCGCCCCCAGGTATTGGAGAGATCAATAGTCTACCAAGAAGTCCACAGCATACTGAGACGCCACCCTCTAAACCCAATAGGATGGTAAGTCCAGATGTAAACAAAGTACAGAATATCATGGGCCTGATGATAAAAAAAAAATTGTATAAAATAGTGGAATCAAACTAATCAGGCTTGTTAGCTTAACAAACTTTCATATTGATTTTGAAATGGCATGCACAGACCATATGCAACTTGTCCTAGTAAACAATATCCCCTTGCTCCCTAAGAGCAGCAATACTTATGAAGACTCACTTTAATGCTGTTTTTGCAGATTTCTCCATTGTCCCCAAAGGTAACCCAGTCTCAAATTACAGATAAGATTAAAGCCCTAGGTTTTAGGTAAGTCATCAAAGCTCTAACAACACTCTACTATACCTAACCCCTAGAAATGCATAAGATACTCTGCTTGTCTAATTTGTATTGTTCAGTATATTTTTGAAAGTATCTTATTAACATCTAACTTTCAACCAATAAACCATTAAAGGGAATGCGAAGTTTCATGTTCTAATTTATACGCTGGCTACTTATAACCATCATCTATCACTTCAACTCACTCATGGGAAATATCGTATTTGAACTAACATATAATTCAAGTTCAAAGTACCCATATCTGGATCGCTGTGGATGCCGCCATTGGATGACGTCATTGATGCCTTAAAATTGATGCCTGGGAAATGTCTCTATATAATCACGTTATACTCGGATCGCAGAAATAGAACACATTTCACTGATATTTTATAACTATTTCTGTCCGCTTAACATTGTTGCCGCATATTCATGTCCATACCATATCATATATTTGGAAAAGTTGTTTCAATATATTCTTCATAGAAATTGAATTGTTGCAATGTATTTTTTCAAATGTTTGTATTTATTTTCTCCAACGTGATATAGTATAGGCTAGGTAGAAAAATCACTAAACTTATGAGATATCGGCTGCGCGATTCGGAAGTCATCGCATTATATTCCACTTGGAAAATATCCACTAGAATTATTTTATATAATGATAACACTGGGTCAAAAAGGATAAATCTGTTCAAATCCTGTAAATGCTTTCTTGTATATTTAACCAATAAATGAGGTAAATGCATTAAAATATACAAAATGGCATTTACACATAAATGCATTACTGTGCATCAATGGGGATTTATTTAACTAAGATTAATGTGGCTAATGTGTTGGCGTATTTGTAGTGAAAATAAGTAAGTTATATCATCGGCTGAACGCATCCAACAAATAGTTGCATTTACCATATTTATGTAAATACACGACATACCATTTAAAATATCAAAATCTATGCTCTGGTAGGCATACTGCCGCAATTGCTTTCTTACCTAATCATAAATGGTAGATTTCCTCAATCTGTAGTATTCTATTCAAATATGAATAGGTACATATTGTAGAATGAAAGAAATAAAAGAAAAAGTAGTAATCCAATGAAACAGTAACTCCCTAAAGTGTCTAGCCATTTAAATTCTGATGAAAAACGCAAACAAAAAAAACAAAAAATCGATGTCGTCTAAATGATGCGTATGTAAATGTCAAACTCCTAAATATTATGATTGGCACTAGCTTTACAAGGACATGCCACTGTCATATTTTCAAAGAATAAAACGTAATGTTTAATTTTTCTCAGTTGTTATACGACCAATTTCAATCATCATATCATCGTAGCGACATTTGATATGACAAAAACGTTTTTCAAAATTCAATGGTATTTCACCTTGGATCATGAGAAAAGAAGGTTCATAACATTCATTGATGCGGGGAGACGATGGGGTCGATTGTAGTATGATATTTCATTTCAACGACGATAGGGCAATTGCCGTATTGATAGTACGCCAATAATTTAAAATTTATTTTATTATATATTTATTTTTTGTTAAAAACAATTCCTGATTTCGAGCTCAAATTTAATTATATAACATCCGTGGTAAGTACAGTTCTACAGTATTTTCGAAATAATGATTTTCAATTTAATGGCATACAACCTTTTGTTTTTCTATATCGGAAAATAAGTGGAACTTTAAAAGCTTCAGTCACATTTGTTCGATGCGACCACACGTCGATCGTATTTCCCTGAAATCAGTAAATTTCTGCGGCAAACATAGGAAAACTACAGACGACTTAAGGTCACCTTGCTGTCTACGTACACGACATATCCAGTTTTTACAAGGCGTAGAGTCGGAGTTATAACTTTTTCTTTCCTGTGGTCACCATAGATATCAACAAGCAGCAGCCAAAACGTAGATTTTACGACGACGGCCGTTCGTCGGGTTCACGGTCGACTTGCGGCTGCGCTTGGATTTCATAGGTTACAATTGACCTTTCCGAACCATAGAACCCCTTGTGGATGCCTTCAAGAAAAACTACGTACGTCGTAGGGCCGCTCTACGCTGATCGTTTGTCATCATTTATCAGCCGTACTGGAATCGTAGTTTTTCCTCATAATCAAGATACGCCGTACGGCTATCTTAGCAAATGTGACTGCTAAATTATCTGACTGCAGAAATACTTACACCCCAGTCACATTTGTCGTACGGAGGCCGTGCGTCGACCGCAGATCAATTAAATCAGTGTATTTCTGCGGCGAGCATAGGAAAACCACGCTCCCCTTGCGGCCTCCGGACGGCGTATCCAGTTTTTTACAGGCCGCAGGGTCGCTGTAGAAATTATAACTCGGAGTTATAATATTTGTTCATTTCTGAGGTCCCCGTAGAAATCAACTGGCTCAACAAGATTGAATCATTATTTGTCAATGTTTCACGATCACTTTTCATTTGGTATTACATCCTAGCACTATGAATAACATTTATAAATTGTCCTGATGTAAATAAAATGAAAAAAATATTATTTCAACAGAAACTTAAAATTCACCGTGCGTCTGCCGTGGGAAATGTGACTGCAAAAGTATGAGAGCACAGAAATTCTACGGCGAGCGTAGAAAAGCTACTGGCCGCAGAAATAATAGACTGCACGGCGGCCGTGGGAAATGTGACTGGGGTCTTGGGCAACCGTAGAAATCCTACTTACCACAGAAATGATAGACCGTACGGTCCCCGTAAAAATGTGACGTGGGGCTAAGAATCCATGAGAGTAATTGAATACGGTTTTAAAATTTGATTTTAGAATTTTGATTTCTTTGAGTACCTGTCTTAAAGATAAACATAAATGCAATGAATATTAAAGTACGAACATGTATTTTTGTAATGAGACTAGCAAATTAAACCATTGCATTCTTGGAAATTCAAGATGGGTTGGTTGAATTAATTTTATTATATTTATCCAAATAGTTTGCATTCGCCTGATTGAATTAGCATTCTCTGTTCGCATTGAGCGCTAGACCTAATAAAAGTTAAAAAGTCACGAATCCTAGATTGTTTCAAGTGTAAATAAAGAATAAATCTAACCTGCATTCCATGTCTAGATAGGTAAAAAGCAATTCCGAAAATGTCGGCGTTAATATTCTATTGAAATCGTTCTTTATTATGGGTGGTATATACGTATTATTTTAGTTCCTTTGAAATCATTTCTTTGGTTTTGGAATGGCAACTCGGCATTCATTTTTTGATTCAAAAATGGCGCCACAATACAGTTGAAATGGCAGCACCGTGGTCCAGCTCATATGCAAAACCCGGGGCTCAATAACAATTAAAAGGATAATGATAGAACAATAAAACTAAGTTGGATTGAAAGATATATCTTTATTCTAACCTATTATCAAGTTTAAGGGACAAAACTTCGCATTCCCTTTAATAAGGAACAGACAAGTAAAAACAAATAACATAATTATTACTAATAAGCCAAATGGGTTGCTCATGAACACCAAATGCAATTGCAAGGTATAGTAGAGTGAACAAGAAACGAGATCCCAATACTATTTTTTATGTTAGTATGTTGGACAATTTCTAGAGAAGGGTCGGTCACGGTTCGGTTCAGTACGATTCTCAGTTCTCGGTTCGGTCGGTTCTTCAGTCATATACTTAATAAGGTGGGCCTCATAAATTGCAATTGATGCCACAAATACGGCAACATAAAAAGGTGTTTCACTTTTATTTTGTATTTATTAGGTGATATAATTTTATTTTGAATCTTATAAATGATCAATATGGAATTGTGTTAGCTGATAATCATTGAATATTTATGGAATAACTAGAATTGAACTATTTGTAGCTGGCTCTCAAAGCAGCTTGCCCCGTATTAGATGGGAGGGATTCCTTTTTAAACTGGGTCTGGTTGGGTAAGACCTTTCAATATGTTTCCTCATGGTATATGTGTTTCCTGAAAATTGAAATTATATGGATAGTACAGATGTCCTTCAGTTGGGAATAACATTGCAGTGGGCTAGGTGGGGTGGGGGCTGTTTACCCAAATTCTCAACCTGACTTAAGCCCTGAAAAAGTGTATATATCAGTCATAAAAATGTTACTATGAGTGGATAATAGAAAGCAGTTACAAGATAGGGGATGAATTGAAGTCTAATAAAGATCGCAGTCTAATTTTTGAAATTGAAAAATTTTATTATTGAGGCTACAAAAAGTTTCAATCACAAAAATTGGAAACCTGCAGCGTATTTCAATGTTGTGTTGCACAACCGGCATAGGGTGTGTATTCTCTTCGGAGAAACCGAATACTTCCAAACATCCAACTCAGGCATCGCAGGGAAAGGTTCTATTATGGTTTTACTAGCTCTTTGCCTAAGACTTCGAAATTCATTCACGCTCACAAATATAATTATGTTCCCCCGAGACGTGGAATATCCAAGGAGACGATTTTATTACCCTATGGATTGTTTAAAGTTGTTCAATTGTCATTTTAATGGTACTTCCATTCGCTATTTAGATGAAATATTGAGCTGTAATTATTTGCGAAAAAATTGGGATTCATGTTACACTGCACAAAAATAAAGTATTTCCCTGGGAGTGATAGAACCGTTCTGGACTCGGTTCTTGGTGATCAGACGGTCCTAGAAGAACCGTGGGGCCAAAAACCATGAAACATGAAAGAATTGAATATAAATGAACGTAACATATCTAATGTAGTACTGACATACATGTATTTAATGTAAAAGACTGTTTCTCATATTTGAATCCCATTTTGAAAACATTTAGATAATCCCCTGTACAGAAATGTTGACAACAGGAAGACAAAATAACTAGAAATGAAGTTGAAAATGATGTTGAAAATCTTCATTTCTAAATCTACAATACATTATTTAACTTTCTTAGAGACCAACCTGATGGTGAAGATGAAAGTAGACAGCACAAACCTGTTGAGAAGAAACCAGCTCTTAAACCAAAGCCACCTTTAAAACCACCAATTGGAGCAAGAACTTTGGAATTTGAGCCTATGGCGGGAGGCCATCTTAAACCATCAGATATTAAAAAGGGAAGAAAACACTCTACAGACACCGAAAAACCAAAAGAAGCGGTAATAATACTTTGTTTATACAAACATAGAGTTATAAAAACATCTTTGTGCATGCATAACATCTTTATTTACATTCTGCTATTCATATCGCTTACTTACAGGTATATTGCATGCTTTTGTACACTGAAAAGAGCAATTAATTTCCATGTCCTATTAACCATGTCATGTTTTCAAGGCTATATTGATGTAAGAAATTAATCTCAAATCAAAATTTGTGTGAAGTTTTCAATAATTTTTATATTTGAATATGCAAAATTAGCATTTTCATGTCCCCACTTCAAATAAGGGATATGTTTGAGTCTGATTGCGCTATTATTGAAAATTTGTACTTGCTTCAACCCATATATTTCTTTTGCATGAATTCCTTTCTAACACATGCATTCTACAAAGGAGTGGTATCGATGTGGTGAACTTTTTGAACACACCTTTCTCTTAGACCAGTCATCAAAACATTCTGAAAAATTGCACATCGTCAATTTAATGGTCATCTTTTGGATGGTAACATTATAATTTGAATTATATATATATTCTTTTCTCTATATTGTTTTAGAAAACACATCAGACACTTTTTTCGTTCTTGGTATCATATATTTGGAATGAAATGAAACATCTATCCGAACCTCATTGGAACAAAACGACATAAACACAACATGTTTAGGTCTCTCAATATTGTAATTGTACAAAGGAAAGTTTGGTTGATTTTAAAAAAGTATCTTGTTAATGAATTAAAAGGTTTATCTTAATTTTTATATATTTTGAGGGGTTTTGTTTTAAGTTTTTGCATAATTTTTATTAAATCAACCAAAAAATCCTTTGTAAAACTATAATATTGAAAGGTCTATGAAAATGTTGTATATGCTATTTTGATCCAACAAGGTTCGGAAAGACATATTATTTCATTCTCAAGAATTGGTAGAAAGGAACAAAAAACAATTGAACTAAAAAGCAAAAAACAGTTATATAGAATTATTATATTATATAAATAATTTTTGCATGAAATTGTAGCCAATCAGTCAACATTACATAAAGGACAGTATTTCTTTACAGAATGTTTTCAATAATTGGTTGAAGAGAAAAACATTGTTGAATTCAGTTCACCATATCGATACCTATCCTTTATTTATAATAAACTAATTGTTAAACAAGGGGTAATCCCTAGGGAATATTTTCTCTGACTGCTTACCCTGTAAAACGTGTTCTCATGTTACATATTCTCTCTAACATTTGAATGAAATGCTTGATATTCTTGTATTTCTTTGCAATTTAGTTGTGTTGACTCCTGGTACCTAGGTCAAGTTATTTTAGCCTGCAAGGCAGAGCCATAGGGATAGAGTGTTTTGAGGGCTTGTGCGAACCCCCCACCCCAAATAATAGGGGTATTTACGTTGTCTAATTTAGAAAAATCAATATACTTGTATTTCTTTGTCCATTTTCCTCTTAGATATAGAATATGTGAGACTGGCTATGCCACTGGGTATAAATATAGTGGTTTTTATTAAAACAATATACAATTATTGACCTCTCCAGAGGTTTACTGTCAAAATTATATCCCGAGACTGTAAACCGAGACCCAGGGCCGTCAGATGGGGGGGTGCGATGGGTGCGACCGCACCCCCCTTTGTCACCCCCAAAAATAAATTTGAAAAAAAAAATTAAATTTTTTTTGTAATTTTTTTTTCATTGACTCATACACTTTGAAAGTACCCAAAAAGCACCAAATAGCGTCGTAAAATTGTAAAATTTTCTAGGGGGAGTGGGCCACCCCTCACACCCCAAACAAAACAATGGAAAAGTTCTGAATTTGTTTTATGTATTGTGTCAGACACTTTTAAATTGCCCAGACATCATCAAATAGCTCCTTGATAAAGTTAATGATACTGGAAGACTAACACTTACTCGCCCTCTGGCATCCCCACTCCACCTCCCCCTCTGGCACCTCCACCTCCCCCCTTAACAGCCCCACCCAACCCCCCCCCCAAAAAAAAGAATGAGATTTTTCAAATTTTTTTATTGACTCATACCCTTTGAAAGTGCCCAGAAAGCACCAAATAGCATCTTAAAATTGTAAAATTTTCTTGGGAAATAGGCACTTTTAGACACAGACACTTTTAAAGTGCCCAAACTTTGTCGAATAGCACCTTGATATTCTAAATTTTGATATTGGGGACAAACACTTGCTCCCCCTCTGGCACGCCAGCCCCACCTCCCCCTCTGGCACCCTTCCCTTTGACACCCCCAAAATTTGAAAAAAATTGTGATTGTTTTTCAATGTTTTTATTGACTAATACACTTTAAAAGTCCCCAGAAGCACCAAATATCATCTTTAAATTGTAAAATTTTCTAGGAGAGTTAGCCAACCCTCACATCCCCCACAAAACAAAAGAAAATATTCTGAATTTCATGTATTGTCTCAGACCTTTTTTAAGTGCCCAGACATCATCAAATAGCACCTTGATATGATCAATGTTTCTGGGGGACAACCCCTTGCTCCCCTCCTTGCACCCCACCCCACTTCACCCTCTCATCCTCTTTGACACCCCCAAAAGAATTTGAAAAAAATTCACATTTTTCTTATTGACTCATAACGCACAGGCGTACCAGATGGTTGCAAATTCGCTCCAAATACAACCAAATTTCAAAATTTTCCTGGGGGAGAACCCCCAGACCCCCCTGAATGCTGGTTTTTTTATTCACTCAACTCTTATTCCCGTGGTGGTGGCGTACTACTGTGAAACTTACACTTTGGAAGTGCCCAGAAAGCACCATATAGCATCTCAAAACTGTAAAATGTTCTAGGGGGAGTGGAACACTCCTCACTCACACCCCCCACAAAACAATTGGAATGTTTGGAAGTTGCATTTGTTAATTCCAAACCAATATAGGGAGTAACTGAGCCCCCCCCCCCCTTTGACAATTTTATATTCTCTTTAGTAAGCTAAAAACCGCACCCCCCTTGGAGAAAAGTGTCTTACGGGCCTGAGACAGTAGGTCGAGGTTTACAGTCGAGGGATATAATTTTGACAGTAAACCGAATGGAGAGGTCTATAATTGTTTTGTTAGTCCGAAGAATATCTTAGATTTTTCTGACCCTTGAAGTTGACTTGAAGTTGGATCCAGACCCTCGAGACGTTCATGTTGTATTTCAAACACAAATTACTCTCCTGGGCGAAGTCCACTAAAAGCTTTGTACAAAGTTTTAGATTTTTCTTCGTATTTTGACTGTCTTTACTCTTAAGAGACTAATAATATCTAGGGATGGGACGGTTCGTTTCGGTTCGGTTCGGTTCGGTTTTTCGGATCATCAGCCGTCGGTTCGGTTTTTTTCGGTTCGGTTCATTCATTTTAAGGATTTGTATTGATTGACATGATTAGCTGCTTTGTCTCTCAATTATGCCACGTTATAACAATATTTTATAGATGGAATTTTATGTTATAGTATTTCCTGAACAATACATATTATTTAGAATACACGACTAAAGAATATAGTACCAGGGACCACATGATTGATTACCGAGGGATACGAATACGCGGATACGAAACGAATCTAGTAAACGAGTGAGCTAGCAACAGACAAGACAGACAAGGTAGGGACTAGGAATATCAAAAAATGTTGCTGTAAAACAGTGTTTTTAACTATTTTATTGATACTTCACCAATGAAATATTAATCCGAAAACGATCCGAAAAGCTGATCCGAAAGTAGGGCCGTGATCCGAAAACCGATCCGAAGGCTATGAACCGCGGTTTTTCGGTATTTCGGTTATCCGTCCCACCCCTAATAATATCCTCATCTTCAACATTTTTGAAACGGCTAGTGCTAGCGGCGGCCATCGTCTGATAATGACGTCATTTTAGTGGAATGCTGGGAATATTATTCACCGGCAATGCATTGCGCGGTGTACAGTTAAAATTATACACCGCTCGTTGACCAATCAAAATCGAGTATTTCAACTGAGGTACTAACAATATGTTTTGTTTCAAGTGAAGTACCCATGATGATAAAAATATCAATCGGACATTTCGAAAATTTTTAATAGGGACCCAATGTCAACAATTTTTTCAAAATGTTGAATCTATTTACTCAAAAGAGGATCTCCTTTTTCTGATTTTTATTGCATGAAAAGATTATTCAAAAAGTGGTAGAATGGTATTGAAAGTCTAGTTTTGAAGATATCAATTTTCGATGACAAAAATGATGCTGAAAACAATGGATAGCAAGAGTTTTCCCTATGGGAAAATAACATGGGATATGTGGTTTTTAACTTTAACGCATTTCAATACCAATCCCCTTTTCAGAAATTGTTAATATAGTGTAGAATAAACTCTCGATATGGTTAAATCGAGAAAAACAAGATCCTCTTTTTAGAAAATAAGCCTAACATTTTTTAAAAAGTGCCCAGATGGGGTCCTAAACCATAATTTTTCAGAGAGTTGGATTGATATTTTACTATCACAGGAACTTCACTTGAAAGAAAACATTTTTTTTATAAAAAAAAACTGTATTTATGGCGAGAAAGTACTCATGGTGAAAGATATGACCGTCTAAAATCACTTGCCATACTGTACATGGACCTTTTAGTAAACCAGCAAAAATTAATCAGATTGGACCTAAATTAATCAAATTTGGGAAAAGTTTTAGTAAAGTCAAACTTTAGCTTTGGCAAAGTTTAAGCAAAAGCAGATTTGGCAAATTAATAACCAAATTCATAGGAGTCTCATTTGACTTTGAAAAAATATCTGTAGAAAATATAAGAACCCCCTTGACAAATCCTGGCTATGCCACTGGCAAGGATTCAAGTTAAGAGACATGGAGAGTAGTCAACACTTGAAATTGCAGGAAATAAGAATTTTCATTCTCAAGGAAAACCAAATCGATGTGTAATATGGGCCTTGTGTATAACCTTGCTTCCTCATTACTAATTATAGCACCATACACTGTCTACCAGGTCTTTCTACAGTTTGCAGTCACAATGCTCAGTCAACACTGATGCTCCAGTAAGTCAAAAGTAACAACAGTAGCACCAGTATAAGTACTCATAGAAACTTATGAGCACTTTATACAAAACCAGTGGTTTAGGGTAAATTAGAGGGTTTGCTAAAATTTTATATGTGAATACTTAGAAGCATGTTACACTTCCCAAGTACACTTTGGCTTGTAAATGGCCATTTTGAAAAATCCTAGCCCTTTTTATGTGAAAACTAAGAAGAATATAAACTGTCCAATGACAATTTGGCTAATTGGCACTAATTTGGCAGCCATTTCCAAATATAGTAGCCATGGCCATTCGATGGGATTTACTATGCCTTGGCTAGTTACCTTTTGAAATACATGTACTTGATAAATCAAGAAATTAAGTGATTCTTGCCATGTGTCTAAATGTATTTTGGCCCATACCATTTTCAAACAACACATGTGCTGCCATCTATTTTTCTGTCAATTGACAAATAGTCTATTGGCAAAGTTTATGCAAAACTACGTGCTTGTCAAATTATGCCAATTCTTTTAATATTTGTCATTTATTATGTGAGTGTAAACAGTTTCCTGTTTGTTGTATATTTCAACTTGCTTCATTCTTGGGGGATCATTCCTTCTTAAAGTAGTATTACTCATTTGCTAGTAGAAGTAGGATGCTTTGTAATTTAGAAATGTTACTTTGGTCAAATATTGTGTGTGGAAAGTAGTGGAATCAGTAAGAAATAAATTATACAGTAATGAAGGCAATATATTTTAAATTATACAGAAATGTTAGAAAATAAGACCTTAAAGAGAAATAGGGTAGATTATGGATGACCTGAGTGACATTTTGACATAAATTTGCTTCAATCCTATAGTGCATATTTGACTGCTTGGTTGTAGGAATATTTAGGTTTGCGAGAAGAAGTTGAAGGAGAGGAAGAATTAATCATGGAAGAGCCAAAACCTGAAGAAAGTAATAACGATAATGAGGTATAGACTAACATAAAGCCTGTAAAGTAAAATAAATTAATTCTAATCACTGATCACTTTCCTAATGAGTACACATATACAGAGACACTGACCTGGGGTGTTCACTGTATAAAAACCTTGATGGGGATCCTGGGCGCACATGGGGTACCTTTTTTGACATTTGGTATGGCCATGGGCTTTCAAGCCCATGATGGCAATGGACCAAAATTTTAGGATCTGGTATGAGAATGCCCCCCAAATTATGACTTTTGAGGTATGGCAATGGTCAGATTTTTCCACTTTCAGGAATAAGAATTGTTGTCGAAAATATGTTACCTCATGCTTGCGGTATGGTCTTGGTCTAGTAGTTACACATATCCTTAATTTGAGGTTGTTTTGGATCATTTTCCACATAGATCTGACTTCTTCTCAGGGCCTTCTTCAGTTTGAAATGGAATATTAGCTTTTTTCTACTTTGGACATTTGGTATGGCATTGGTTCTATATTTTTAGACATTTGGTATGGCATTGGTCTTACATCTGGACATTGGTCCTATATTTGGACATTTATTATGGCTTTTGGGCATTATTTTGGTTGGTACATGTATGGGAACACATTGAAATTTGACAGATTGGTATGGGAACATATTGATATCTGAGGGCTCAGCCTAGGACCAAAATTTGTATACAGTGAACCAGAACCCCCCCCCCCCCAGGGGAAACTGACCTACCGACTAACAAATAGTATCATCCATTTAAAAGATGTTATAATTCCCAGTCCTTTAAGTTAGTTGAATTATGTCCATTTACATTCTTGTATCCATCAAATCCACTTACCTTATTTTCCCTTCACATTTTATGGTAACTTATTTCTTACCAGGCCTGTAGCCAGGGGGGGGGGTTAACCCCCCATTGACAAATGCTGGCTACAGGCCTGCTTACAGTATATCATAGAAAATGTATGTGCATTTCTTTATGTACAGCACATCATTCGGGCATGTCATTTTTCAAGTATGAATCATTCAAACATGTACATAATCTTTTGAACATGTAAGAAGACATTGAAGAACATGAGTTTATGAATTATTCACAGTGCATCAATATTCAAAAATCTCCATTTACATAATATTTTGAACTTGTAAGTAATAACATGTAAGTTATCCTTCAAGAATTGTTTCCAGGGGGAGAGTGAGAGTTACTGGTCAGCTGTGTATTGGTACGGTGCAAGCAGAGAGGAGGCAAATCAGCTTATTAAGAATATAGGAATAAAGGGAGTCTATCTAGTCAGAAAAGGCACCGAGACACAATGGGTATGTATACTATGCGCACACATTCTAGATTAGAATTCTGTGATTCTGCGTTGCCAAAGAAAACCCGCCAAATTTCGGTTTAAAAATTTCTGAAAAATTTGATTTTTTGCACAGTTTCCAGAAAATGGTGTTGTGAGGATTTCCAAGGGGAATGTGAAATCTATTTTGAATTCCACATTTGCACTTATATTACAGAAATAGAGAATTTTGGGGACACTAATTCTCATTTTGTATTTCAGGTTCTTGTTGTTTACACTGGCGATGATACTAGTGATGTGAAAAAGTATAAGATACAGGAATGTGTAAGACTTTGTTTATTCATTCAGCACAGTTTTATAGATAATAGTGTATTACAAAAAACTTAAGATATAAGACAAATGTTAAAAACAAAATTAATTATAGTGTAAAGATGCTGTTTGTGGTGAAATCAACCACTGCTAAATCACTGTTCCACAACTAGTTACTTTGAAAGAACATCAATGTAACAAAATGGATGAACCTTCATGGTTACGATGTTTTCAAGGTCAAAAAAGGTCAAAAAGGTATTTTTTCAACTTGCTTCAAATTGACCTTTTTAAAAAAATCATCTACAAGTTATCAGAAGTTCAAATCTGACTTAAGACTTAAAAAAGGTCAAACTTGCTTCAAATTGACCAATTTTTTCAAAATTATCGCGACGTTCTCAAAAGTTCAAATCTGACTAAAGATTTGACCTTCAATGACATTCTCAAGATCGAAAAAATATTTGACCTTCAATGACCTTCTCAAGGTCAAAAAGGTCTTCTTTCAACTTACTTCAAAATTGACCAATTTTTTTTCAAAATCATCTACAGGTTTTCAAAAATTCAAATCTGACTTAGGATTGAACTTATAATATTGTGAGCAACTAGGTGTTGACGTTTTGTCGTGTTAATGCCTTGTGTTGAATTGCTACTTCATGGACATTGGTATTTTGTTGAACTGCATTTTAATTTCATGTACATTGGTATTATGTTGAATTGCCAATTTATGGACATTGGTATTTTTTGAATTGTCATTTCATGGATATATTGGATGGATTTTGTTGAATTACAATTATATGCATATCGGTATTATGTTCAATTGCCATTTCATGCACATTAATAATATGTTGAATTGCCATTTCATGCACGTTGGTATTATGTTGAATTGCCATTTCATGCACATTGGTATTATGTTGAATTGCCATTTCATGCACATTGGTAATATGTTCAATTGCCATTTCATGCACATTGGTAATATGTTGAATTGCCATTTCATGCACGTTGGTATTATGTTGAATTGCCATTTCATGCACATTGGTATTATGTTGAATTGCCATTTCATGCACATTGGTATTTTGTTGAATTGCCATTTCATGCACATTGGTAATATGTTGAATTGCCATTTCATAGACATTGTTATTTTGTTGAAGTGCCATTTCATGCACATTGGTATAATGTTGAATTGCCATTTCATGCACATTGTTATTTTGTTGAATTGCCATTTCATGCACATTGGTATTATGTTGACTTTCCATTTCATGCACATTGTTATTTTGTTGAATTGCCATTTCATGCACATTGGTATCATGTTGAATTGCCATTTCATGCACATTGGTATTTTGTTGAATTGCCATTTCATAGACATTTAGTATAGTAGGAACAAGGGGTTCCCATGCACCCATAAGGTGTGAATAAGTTACATACATTTTTGTAATCCCTAGGGTGTCTATTTAATGAATTCATTTGTTAACATTGCCAACTAATGTCCCATAGTACTTTTATGGCGGCATTTAGTTACCATGGTTACGCATCTTTAGACATCTTACCTTGGTATCTTAAATCATTTGTAGCTCTGTCATTATTTGGTCTATAGAAATGATATTGGTACCAAATTGAACCTCGTTAAATTTTCAATAAATTTCTGATATTCAATTATGCAAATTATCTAATTTGCATAAATTATGACGTCATCAATCTATTTTTGGTTCAGAATTTCCAACTATAGCAACGTATCTATTAGAACTGAGGCCGTATGGCAAAATTTCTGAAAGGTTTTGTCCTTTATTCTATTAGTAGAAGGTATAAGCAACATAAAAGTGAAAACAGATTCAAAATTGAATCAGTATTACGAAAGTTATGTAACTTTCGAGGCAGCTATCGTGAATGTCATTATTTGACAATAATATACATACATCTTACCTTGGAGTCTTGAATCAATGTAGCTTCGCCATTATTTGGTCTATAGAGATGATATTGGTATCTGATTAAACCTTATTAAATTTACTACATGGTTACAATATTCAGTTATGCAAATTAGCTAATTTGCATTAATTGTGACGTCATCAATCCATTTTTGGTTCAGAATATCCTAGTATAGCAACATGCATTGTATCTATTAGAACTGAGGCCATATGACAGAATGTGTGCATAGTTTTGTCCCTTATTTGATGAGTGGAAGATATAAGCAACATTAAAGAGACAACAAATCTTCAAAATTGGATCAGAATTAACAAAATTATCCAGCTTTGGAGGCAGCTACTGTGAACGTCATTGTTTGACAATTATAAAAAGAATATTAAATTAACAAAAAAAAGTAAAAACCATAGTTGTTTCAATCTTATTGAGTAAAAATGTGCATGTATTGAACTGAACTAATAAGTACTGTACGCCCGGTATTATTCGCGAGCTTTAATTTCGCGAATTACTATAACTCGATCCAAACTAGTAGACAAAAAGAAATGCATCAGAGCCCTGGGTAAAAACAAATTCCCGGGGATTTAATTGGCAATTTCGCGACGATAATTTTTCGCGATTTTAACACCCTCGCGAAAAGCGCGAAAGTTAATCGCACGCGAATAATACCGGGCGTACAGTATGTGGAAAGGTTACATGTATTTTGACTATCATTCACAGGGGTCAAAACAGTTATCTCGACCCTGTATATTGAAGATCCAATTTTATAATTTACCATGCATCATATTCTTCATATTCTTGATTCTTAAAGTATCTGAAGTATAAAGCATGATTAGAAGTGAAGATGATTCATCATATGGTTTATGTAATATTTCTAACATTTCAGATGCTATGGTAACATCACTTGATAATGAGGTTTTTACATTTCACGTTCTTAATGAGTTAAAAGAAAGTTATTCTCCCTTTGCTTTAGAGATAAATAGTCACATGAATTTGTTTAAAAAAATTATAACTTAATTTAACCCCCTCCTGACAGCCCCCATATTTGAAGATTTTGGTGAAACCTGGCAAAATACATTAATTATTAGGTTCCAGAAGCCCCCAGAAGCTATATGACGGCCCCCAGTGGCCCCAAGAGTCTATACAGGGGCCCCAAGTGGCCCCCAGAAGGTATACGATGGCCCCCAGAAGCTATACAAGGGCCCACAGAAACTAACTGTGGTCTCCAGAAGCTATATGGTGGCCCCCAGTGGCCCTCAGGAGCTATTATGGCCCCCAGAAGCTAATTAGTGGCCCCCAGGAGCTATATGGTGGCACCCAGAAGCTATACAGGGAACCCCAGTGGCCCCAAGAAGCTATACGATGGCCCCCAGAAGCTATACAGCAGCCCCCAGAAGCTACACGATGGCCCCCAGAATCTATATGATGGCCCCCAATGGCTCCCAGAAGCTATACAGGGCCCCCAGTAGCCCCTAGAAGCTATAAGGTGGCCCCCAAAGCTATATGGTGGCCCATTCGGGGACACTGTATAGCTTCTGGAGGCCATCGTATAGCTTATGGGGGCTACCATATAGCTTATGGGGGCTACCGTATAGTTTCTGCGGGCCCTTGCATAGCTTCTGGGGGCCATCTTATAGCTTCTGGGGGCCACTGGGGGCCCCTGTATAGCTTCTGGGGGCTACAGTACAGTTTCTGCAGGCCCTTGCATAGCTTCTGGGGGCCATCGTATAGCTTCTGGGAGCCACTTTGGGCCCCTGTATAGCTTCAGGGAGCCACTGTGGGCCCCTGTATAGCTTCTGCCAGTGGCCCCCAGAAGCCTTCTTGGGGCCACTATATAGCTTTCGGGGCCACTGAGGGCCACCGTATACCTTCTAGGGGCTACTGGGGGGGGGGGGGGGCCCTTTATAGATTCTGGGGGCCATTGTGTAGTTTCTGGGAACCACCATGTAGCTCCGGAGGGTCACTATTTAGCTTCTGGGGGCCATCATATAGCCTATGAGGGCCACTGGGGGCCACTGTATAGCTTCTAGGGGCTACTTGGGGCCCTTCACATCTTCTGGGAGCCATTCGGGGCCATCATATAGATTCTTGGGCCATCATGTAGCTTTTTGGGGCTCCTGTATAGCTTCTTGGGGCCATCGTTTAGCTTATTGGGGCCACTGGGGTCCCCTGTATAGCTTCTGGGAGCCACCATATAGCTCCTGGGGGCCACTAATTAGCTTCTGGAGGCCATCATATAGCTTCCGAGGGCCACTGGGGGCCACCATATAGCTTCTGGAGACCATAGTATAGTTTCTGGGGGCCCTTGTATAGCTTCTGGGGGCCATAGTATAGCTTCTGGGGGCCCCCGTGTAGCTTCTGGGGGCCACCATATAGCTTTTTGGGGCCACCGGGGGCCCCTGTATAGCTTCTGGGCGCCACCGTATAGCTACTGGAGGCCACAGGGTTTCCTGTATAGCTTCTGGGAGCCACCGTATAGCTCCTGGGGGCCACTATTCAGCTTCTGGGGGCCAACATATAGCTTCTGGGGAGCACAGTATAGCTTCTTTGGGTCACTTGGGGCCCTTGTATAGATTCTTGGGGCCACTGGGGGCCATCATATAGCTTCTGGGGGCTTCTGGAACCTAATAATTAATGTATTTTGCCAGGTTTCACCAAAATCTTCAAATATGGGGGCTGTCAGGGGGGGTTAAATTAATTAAAGGGTGACGATTAGCATCCCGTATGAAAACAATATGGCGGCTCCAGGCGAATCAACTGGATCAGTCCATTTTTAAGAAATAAGGGGAGTTCTGTAAAATCCAGTTTATTGAAATTGTCTTTGAGATAAAGTAATCCGTTTATAATGATTTTGAAAACGTTATCCAGAGTGATTGCGTTCAAATAATACATGTACAACAGCCAATATAAATTCTTGTATTAGAAACCGGTTTGTCTTGATTTGTTTCATTTGTAGGATATTTCATATGCCAAGCTGTGTGCTATTACGTTATGGGGAAATTTAGATGCCAATTTTTCCTTATTATACACAAATAGAAGATCCTGAAACTTCACCCATAAATGTGGAATTGATTTGTCAAAATAAAAATCACCCTTTTATAAATGTGTGACAATCTATAATATACTTATGCTATATAACAGTTAGAGGTGTTGACACAACGACCTCGAACCTGTGAACCCTTGAGTATTATTCCGGGATCGGGCCTTTTATACTAAACGGTGAGCAACACCAGAAACGAGCGTTCGATTTGCTAAACGATATGCGTCACCCTTTAAGTTATAATTTTTCTACACAAATTCATGCGACTATTTATCTCTAAAGCAAAGGGAGAATTACTTCCTTTTAACTCATTAAGAACGTGAAATGTAAAAACCTCATTATCAAGTGATGTTACCATAGCATCTGAAATGTTAGAAATATTACATAAACCATATGATGAATCATCTTCACTTCTAATCATGCTATATACTTCAGATGCTTTAAGAATCAAGAATATGAAGAATATGATGAAAATCAGACTATATGTATACTATATATTTATATGAATCATTGAAAGTGCATGGTAAATTATAAGATTGGATCTTTAATATACAGGGTCGAGATAACCGTTTTGACCCCTGTGAATGATAATCAAAATGCATGTAACCTTTCCACATACTTATTAGTTCAGTTCAATACATGCACATTTTTACTCAATAAGATTGAAACAACTATGGTTTTTACTTTTTTTGTTAATTTAATGTTCTTTTCATAATTGTCAAACAATGACGTTCACAGTAGCTGCCTCCAAAGCTGGATAATTTTGTTAATTCTGATCCAATTTTGAAGATTCGTTGTCTCTTTAATGTTGCTTATATCTTCCACTCAACAAATAAGGGACAAAACTATGCACACATTCTGTCGTACGGCCTCAGTTCTAATAGATATGTTGCTATACTACGATATTCTGAACAAAAATGGATTGATGACATCACAATTAATGCAAATTAGCTAATTTGCATAACCTAATATTGTAACCATATAGTAAATTTAATAAGGTTTAATCAGATACCAATATCATCTCTATAGACCAAATAATGGCGAAGCTACATTGATTCAAGACTCCTAGGTAAGGCGTGTGTATATTATTGTCAAATAATGATATTCACGATAGCTGCCTCGAAAGTTACATAACCTTCGTAATACTGATTCAATTTTGAATCTGTTTTCACTTTTATGTTGCTTATACCTTCTACTAATAGAATAAAGGACAAAACCTTTCAGAAATTTTGACATACGGCCTCAGTTCTAATAGATACATTGCTATAGTTGGAAATTCTGAACCAAAAATAGATTGATGACGTCATAATTTATGCAAATTAGATAATTTGCATAATTGAATATCAGAAATTTATTGGAAATTTAACGAGGTTTAATTTGGTACCAATATCATTTCTATAGACCAAATAATGACAGAGCTACAAATGATTTAAGATACAAAGTAAGATGTCTAAAGATGCGTAACCATAGTAACTGAATGCCGCCATAAAAGTACTATGGGACATTAGTTGGCAATGTTAACAAAGGAATTCATTAAATAGACACCCTAGGGATTACAAAAATGTATGTAACTTATTCACACCTTATGGGTGCATGGGAACCCCTTGTTCCTACTATACTAATTGTTATTTTGTTGAATTGCCATTTCTTGCACATTGGTATTATGTTGAATTGCCATTTCATGCACATTGGTAATATGTTGAATTGCCATTTCATGCACATTGGTAATATGTAGAATTGCCATTTCATGCACATTTGTATTTTGTTGAATTGCCATTTCATAGACTTTGTTATTTTGTTGAAGTGCCATTTCATGCACATTGGTATTTTGTTGACTTTCCATTTCATGCACATTGGTATTATGTTGAATTGCCATTTCATGGACATTGATATTTTGTTGACTTGTCATTTCATGCACATTGGTAATATATTGAATTGCCATTTCATGCACATTAGTATTATGTTGAATTGCCATTTCATGCACGTTGGTAATATGTTGAATTGCCATTTCATGCACATTGGCAATATGTTGGATTGCCATTTCATGCACATTGGTATTTTGTTCATTTGCCATTTCATGCACATTGGCAATATGTTGAATTGCCATTTCATGCACATTGCTATTATGTTGAATTGCTATTTCACGCACATTGATATTATGTTGAATTGCCATTTCATGCACATTGCTATTATGTTGAATTGCCATTTCATGCACATTGGTATTTTGTTGAATTGCCATTTCATGTACATTGGTATTATGTTAAATTGCCATTTCATGCACATTGGTAATATGTTGAATTGTCATTTCATGCACATTGGTATTTTGTTGAATTGCCATTTCATGCACATTGGTAATATGTTGAATTGCCATTTCATGCACATTGGTAATATGTTGAATTGCCATTTCATGCACATTGGTAATATGTTGAATTGCCATTTCATGCACATTGGTATTTTGTTGAATTGCCATTTCATGCACATTGGTATTTTGTTGAATTGCCATTTCATGCACATTGGCAATATGTTGAATTGCCATTTCATGCACATTGGTAATATGTTGAATTGCCATTTCATGCACATTGGTAATATGTTGAATTGCCATTTCATGCACATTGGTATTTTGTTGAATTGCCATTTCATGCACATTGGTATTTTGTTGAATTGCCATTTCATGCACATTGGCAATATGTTGAATTGCCATTTCATGCACATTGGTATTTTGTTGAATTGCCATTTCATGCACATTGGTAATATGTTGAATTGCCATTTCATGCACATTGGTAATATGTTGAAATGCCATTTCATGCACATTGGTAATATGTTGAATTGCCATTTCATGCACATTGGTAATATGTTGAATTGCCATTTCATGCACATTGGTAATATGTAGAATTGCCATTTCATGCACATTGGTAATATGTAGAATTGCCATTTCATGCACATTTGTATTTTGTTGAATTGCCATTTCATAGACATTGTTATTTTGTTGAATTGTCATTTCATGCACATAGGTATTTTGTTGAATTGCCATTTCATGCACATTGGTAATATGTTGAATTGCCATTTCATGCACATTGGTAATATGTTGAATTGCCATTTCATGCACAGTGGCAATATGTTGAATTGCCATTTCATGCACATTGGTATTTTGTTGAATTGCCATTTCATAGACATTGTTATTTTGTTGAATTGCCATTTCATGCACATTGGTAATATGTTGAATTGCCATTTCATGCACATTGGTATTTTGTTGAATTGCCATTTCATGCACATTGGTAATATGTTGAATTGCCATTTCATGTACATTGGTATTATGTTAAATTGCCATTTCATGCACATTGGTAATATGTTGAATTGTCATTTCATGCACATTGGTATTATGTTAAATTGCCATTTCATGCACATTGGTAATATGTTGAATTGCCATTTCATGCACATTGGTATTATGTTAAATTGCCATTTCATGCACATTGGTAATATGTTGAATTGCCATTTCATGCACATTGGTAATATGTTGAATTGCCACTTCATGTACATTGGTATTATATTGACTTGCCATTTCATGCACATTGTAGTATGTTGAATTGCCATTTCATGCAGATTGGTAATATGTTGAATTGCCATTTCATGCACATTAGTATTTTGTTGAATTGCCATTTCATGCACATTGGTAATATGCTGAATTGCCATTTCATGCACATTGGTAATATGTTGAATTGCCACTTCATGTACATTGGTATTATATTGACTTGCCATTTCATGCACATTGTAGTATGTTGAATTGCCATTTCATGCACATTGGTAATATGTTGAATTGCCATTTCATGCACATTGGTATTTTGTAATTGCCATTTCATGCACATTGGTAATATGCTGAATTGCCATTTCATGCACATTGGTAATAATGTAATATGTTGAATTGCCATTTCATGCACATTGGTATCATGTTGAATTGCCATTTCATGCACATTGGTATTTTGTTGAATTGCCATTTCATGCACATTGGTATTATGTTGAATTGCCATTTCATGCACATTGGTATTTTGTTGAATTGCCATTTCATGCACATTGGTATTATATTGACTTGCCATTTCATGCACATTGTAGTATGTTGAATTGCCATTTCATGCACATTGGTAATATGTTGAATTGCCATTTCATGTACATTGGTATTTTGTTGAATTGCCATTTCATGCACATTGGTAATATGTTGAATTGCCATTTGATGCACATCGGTATTTTGTTGAATTGCCATTTCATAGACAATTGTTATTTTGTTGACTTGCCATTTCATGCACATTGCTATTATGTTGAATTGCTATTTCATGGACATTGATATTTTGTTGAATTGCTATTTCATGCACATTGGTATTATGTTGAATTGCCATTTCATAGGCAATTGTTATTTTGTTGACTTGCCATTTCATGCACATTGCTATTATGTTGAATTGTCATTTCATTGACATTGGTATTATGTTGAATTGCCATTTCATGCACATTGGCATATTTATATTATGTTGTATTGCCATTTCATATTATGTTGTATTGCCATTTCATGGACTATTAATTTGGTAGATTTATGAAAAATCTCTCAATATGTATGAAGTTATAAAGAGGTGCATGTGATAAACATACATTAAAATGACAATCTTGCACAGGATTGGTGAATCACCAAACAAGCAATTCACAGGAACAGTGTTATGATTGATGTAATGTTATAGTACTTGTGTTATTTCAGGCTGATGAGTTCCACATAGAAACTGGATGTACATTTCAGTCAATACCTCACATGCTGAGTCATTACTACTCCCATTCTCTTCCCAACTCTGAGGTTACATTGTCTCACCACTACAAGATGTATTCCTAGTATCATTATGCCATTAAAAGGAATCAAACTCAAAAACAAAGACAAATTGCAATCAGCAGGCTATATTTGACTTATATATCACTGGGAAGCTACAGGGTGCAGTCCTAACATTGGTCAGTATAACTGGGACATAGACATATATCTGATAAAATGTAGGTCATTCACTGTGAGATCTATTTTAAATTCTTGTACTATGATATACAAAGGCCGATCCAGAAGTTCTGATAAAAATGCTGTATGTTTTTCATAAGAAGAGGAAATTGAAATTTTTACACAATTCACATAATTCATATGGCTATACAGCACAAATTTTCACAAATTTTACCCTGTCCCGCTATAGCTATTGAGGTTACCATAGCAATCACAACTTCAGAAATATTCATTACCAGCATCTAAATTTTTCATATTCTATGAGGGAATAAATTACCCAGTTACTCTGAAAATATTGTGGAAAACGGATGATAAACTTTTAAGTTAGAGCATTTTTATCAGAACTTCTGGATCGACTTAGTACTATAGGAAAGCTGAAAATCATATATCAGGTGTCCCAAAAAAATTGAGCCACTTTTTGACAAGTATTATCTCAGCAACTGATGAACCAATTTCACTGAAAATCTGTACAGAGTAGCCCAGGAGTATTGGTAGCAAAGTATAAAAATATGAAAAAGATCATGTAAATATTATATGAGAACTAAGAAATTCAAGATAGCATGTCATAATAGCCCATACCGGAGCAATGCAATGTGAACTTTATAGCATTTCTACCCGAAAAATGAGAAGCAATTTGACAAGTAATTTCTCAGCAATAGATAGCCAAATTCTTCGAGAACTTTACCTTAAGCACTTTAGGTTATCCTCTCCTAGTGCTATGAATATGTAAGAGATTGGTCTCATAGTATGTGTGTATTTTAGAATTAAAGACAGTATGTCAAAATAACCAATATCAATGTAAAACTCACTTATTAATCCATTTCCAAGTAAAAATACTTTTCCGCATTTTTTCTTACAATATCACCTCCAATGAATTTGAGAATGAATTGGATTTTGGATATTTGGGATGAATGAAAAGAATTGATCAGATATCACTCGGCTCCCATCAAACACAATGAAGACTGAGCGTGCGAAGACGATAGCTGGTACAAACATTTTGAAGTCTCATATCAGAGCTCCGGTATGGGAATTTTTGACATGCTGTTTTGAATTTCTTAGAACTCACAGAATATTTACTTGATCTTTTTTATCTTTTTACAACTTGCTAAAGATACTCTTAGACTACCTTGTACAAATTTTCAGTGAATTTGGATCATCAGTTGCCGAGATGATATTTGTCAAAAAGTGCCTCATTTTTTTTGGGACACCTGATATATTATTGGAAATGATTTTGACATTATGAGAATAATATGGACTTAGATGGTTTCATATATGATTGGAAGGCTATCAAGAATCAGATCAAAATCATTTGTGATGAATGATTTGGCAGCATTAGTAATATATAGGACAGTAATTGTTCAGGAATTCAAAGAATTACAGTTTCCTTGAAATCCTGATAATGGATTTATGATTCATGTTGATGTAAAGTTATTTACAGAGGTGTTTTTTGGAAATGTTATTTTCAAGATATCCGTGTCACTTTGAAACCCTATATTTTATAAGCAAATGCTGGTCATCTGCTAACGAAATAACAAATGTGTAAATTATGCTATGAGCTTGTAATATACACATGTCGATGTCGATACTGTTAATATTCCACCAAACAAAGTTCATAGGGATATACAGAGAAGCCATTCATCCATCTGTTCCTCCACTGTCCATTCATTATTGTGTTAGGACAATTACTCAAATACTAGTTGACAGATTTGGTAGACTTGTGCCTTTATGGGTGTAGGACCTCTGCTTGTCAAAGGCGGGATCAAAGGTTTTTTCTACAAACCCGTTATTATTATGCATATCATATTGTTATGTCCTTCCATATTTGGCATGCAGTGTTTGATGTTGAGTGCAATGATTCATTTCATAAAAATTGTTCATACTGCTGGCAGTCCTTTGAATATTAGACTTCATGTTTAGCATATACTTACTGTGTATTATATAATAAGCCTTTGTTGAATTTATGAAAGCTGAATCTTCCAGCTTGTATAATATGAACAATTGCACATTCCTACATATATGCATATTACTTTCTTAAATAATCCAATATCTTTTATTTTATGGAGCTGTCACATTAAGGCCGTGTGAGCTTACCATTCACCACTGTGTGAATACTTTGGGGTAGGCAGTAGGGCACTGCATGGATACATGTTTTGCAAAACAGCAAGATAAATCCTCAAAATTTGCCACAGGGTAAAACATGGTGGGGAATGCTAATGAGACAGCTACTTTAATATTGCCATGGGATGTTTTATTTTGCTTGGCCAAGAGCTATAGTATTTTGATCAGAACATTCCAACATGCAGGGTTCCAAAAAGTTCAGTTTTAGTAGAAGATGAGGAATTTCTTCAGAAGTGCTGCAGGAACAGGTCCTTGAGCTCAATATTTAATAATAAACTACTATTACTGTCAACATGCTCAAGTTTTTTTTCAAGGTTATTTTATTTCCATAAACATAGGTCATGTACAATCTTTCATACAAGTAACATGGAAAGATGTACATATTATATCAAGTGTACATATTATACTCAAAAGTTACTACCAGGCACTAGCTTAGCCCTTAGTTGAAATTGAAGCAATGCTTTATCATCTTGAGACTCATTAGATTAATATATTATGTTGCAAAAAGCATGTGCTGGCAAAGTAGTTAGCTTGCAGATAATCTTGGCCCTGAAATGTGGCACTGTCTACTTTTAGTAAACCTGGAAACAGGTCAATGGTAGCTCCTGTGTTGTCTGGAAACTTTGAAAGAAAATTTGGAAAAATAGAAAGTGTGAAACATCAGAATTTCCTGGAGTTCCCATTGCGACTCCTACCAGATATTCTAAAAGAAGACAATGTAATGATACTTTCCTGAAAAAAAGCAAGGAAATTGACAAATGCTGTCATACTTTATTTTGTACCAGAAAATAACATGTGCAGGTATAGCAATTTTCTACCAAAATGTTATTTTCCAGCTGAACCTTAAATTCCCAATTAGGCTATAACAATATTTACTGAATATGAGGGATGATTCAAAAGTTATGGACAACTTTATAGACATAATAGAATTCATCCAATAGGTGTGGGATTTAGTTCATATTAATATCAACCAATGAGTACTATGTCTTTTAATATGTTTTCTTATCATTTTAAACATTATGTAGTAATAGTATAGACAGTAGACTTGTGTTAACTTCTGTAATAATTAGAATTCTATAACAAACTATTCAGGGGCTAACCTTTTAATCTACTAGCTAGACAATTTTAAGCATCACCATCCATCTCTTATTTTAAAAAGAATGTGAAAGAATAGAGTTTCTATAGCTTTCATTCATTAATTCTCATTTTTTCATGAAATTTGCATATTAAACCTCCAGTGATTTACTTTTCCTTCTTTTTAATAGCATATTTAAATTCAGTGAAACATTTTACACAATATGAATAATAACTTTGATTAATACAGTTATTATGTTATTTTAATCATTTTTCATGACTTTTTCAACTTTTCTAAAATATGTGGGCCAAATCTCTATTGATGCTATTTTAAAATTCTTCAAAACCTTGGTTTATTCTTCTGACAACCAAATTTTCATGATTAATCACAATATTAGTACATTAACAGGGTTATGCATTATATTCAACCAGCTCTTTTTGATAAATCATGAAATAAAGTGACTATAACAAGTTTTTAACATTGAAGCCTTTGGCAGTCCGGCCCAACCAAAACAAATAAAAACAAGTGGTGACATCTATTAATTCAACTTTACTCAGCTATATAGTAACTCTCTATCAATATACATGTACATGTAATATATAGGCTGTTCAATAAGTAATGACACCAAGGCTCTCATTTTGTCAAATTTTGCTTGTTTTATCTCAAATTTTCACCATATGTTGAAAATACATTTGTCTATTTATATGCGGAAAATCACCAGATTTAACTAATAATAACCAGTAATTTGGTTGCCATAGCAACATGAGGATACAGCACTTGACTTGGATCCAAATCGATAAGAATGATAAGAATGATGGCCCGCCCATCAGTACATGTTTTATACCCCTATCTTTCTTGAGTATAGTGGATTTCGAAGCATAATTTTTGTGTTTATGTTTTATGTTTTGTGTTTATGTTTTGTGTGTATGTTGCTATGGTAACTAAATGGTATGACATCACAGTTAATTTCTCAAAAGTAGGGAATCCAATGAGTCATAATGATCATAGACTCCCTCAAAAAAAGGAAAAGTCCTGAAAACTGCAAAAACATGAGTTTGGCACTACAGCAAAGGGGTTCAATAAAATCATTTGTATTGCTTTGGAAAAAAGCAAAAGATATAGAGCAGTATATCCTGGAGGCTTATGGTAATGACTCTATGAGTAAGAGATCAAGGGACTTAGGGGACAGCACTTCGCATCAGAACAGGAACTCTTGACTGAGACAAAGAGAATTCTCAGAAAAGCTGAACAAAGTGGATTTCAAAATGTCTTTGATGAATGGGTGTTGAGACAGCAACGATGTATAGATGCTAATGGAGACTATTTTGAGTGACTTTGAATTCATATGTGCATGCTTGTTATGATATATTTATACTAAGGGGTATAAATCATTATAATATTTGTCAATCTTAAAGAATATCAATATTCGTCAATATTTTGTGTTATAATTTTACTTGTGCTTCAGATCTTTCAAGTCAAGTGGCGTGCCCACTATTTTTTATAAAGGGATAATTGTACTTTATATTTTGTTTTTATTAATAAAATTCATCACACTTATAAAACAGTGTATTTGTGCTAATCTGACCAAATTTCATGATAATCTCTTAAAATGACAGCCATAATGTCATTACTTATTGAACAGCCTATACATGTAAATATGTACACAGCATATTTGTATTATTTGTATGTCTCAGTAAACAGCTGATACAATGAAATTTTATTTCCATGTATCTCTTAACAATTTATTTGTATTTCACACTCATACACTTACTAAAGTGTTCAGTTTTCATTACTGTACATTGTTGTTTGATTTTGAGAATAAATATTTTTTAAATAAATTAAAAAGAGGTCTTCTTCAAACTTATTACAGGACTGCTTCCAAGCAGTGGGACAACGACAATGACGACGAATAATATGGTATAATAGGGGTGTGATGATGAGACCCAAGCTTCTTGAGGCTGTTTATCTTTTAAAGCTAGGTTGCACCTTGGATTTAGAAGACCTCAAAACATCATTATATTATGTCACCACCAAAAAGTGGTGACATATTGTTATGGTCTCCGTTTTTTTGACGGGGTGCAATTCAAAATTACATATATTGGATTCATGTTTTATTTATGATGATATTTGTTACATCCTTTTACCAATACTTTAAGTGTTAGAAACAATAGAATAAAATTCAGAATTGATTCTATTCAATTGTTTTTGGAGAGGTACTATTTGATAATTTTTTGACACTTTTTGTGTTTGAGATAATAAAGAATCAACAACTAATTCATTCCACTGTTTTCTGGAAGGAGGGTGCACGTGGTACAATGGTATTCAGTGATTTCTATGCACTTCCAAAGAGTTTGAAAAAATTTAAGAGAGGTTAAGCTTTGCATATATAATCGAAACTGAACCTGTACGTATCACTCGACCATATACAAATTCATGTAGCCTTCTCATATAAATAGCCGTTCAAATCCAGTGTTTGTTTAGACTACACCATAGCGTGTAATGATTCTATAGTATCTCATTGATGCGGTTTTATAGCTGGTTTTCTAATACATATTTTAAACGAGCTCGTTTCGTAAGATTTTTGGCGCTAAATCATGCATGACATACATCATCGTGTTCAGCAAGAATTCAACTGTACATCGAAATCAAAATTGACAGCATAGTGTTCAATAGACACGAGTAAAATGGTTCCCGTTGACCCAACGTCAAATATTCAAATCTCCCGTTCTAAACCCGAAACTCTGAAGCTGAAAGAGTATCTGAAGTAGACTAAGCGCGCATAAAACTATGAGCGCTCGATACATTCCTTTGTTAATTTTTGCACTTTGCGTTCACGGTTACGTTGTGAAAAACATCGTTAGCTTAACCTCTCCTATATATGCAAAGCTTAACCTCTCCAATGCTCAAAATGTTCTCGTGGTCGTCACGTTCTACAATTAGAACGAGTGACAACGTACTAACGACGAGCTGGACTTACTACGAACCGAACCGTCGTACTTCAATCCTATTAGGGACTTTTAACAACGAGTTGAACTGTCTGAGGACGTGTTGAGAACGAGGTAGAACTAATTGCAAACGGGTTTAAACTGATTAAGAACGTATTTAACACTGCTTATGAACGAGTTAGCAAAAATATAGCTATCACACCAAACAAGTTGCCACTGCGTTCTTCAAAACTGGTTTTAAACTGTGTGCGAACGGAATGAACGTAGCTGCAACTTTCTAAGGTCTATTTACGAACTTTATGAACGTTCTCAGACGGGAATGTGATTTTAGAATTTTGAATCGATTCAAAATTCGATGGCGACCATACCGTTCTGTAATCAGGTCATGTTGACCTTCTAGACTAAGGGACGCGTTCTACTACGTTGCACACCGACGTGGTGCGACCTGAACGAACTGCGAACGAGATGGACGTATTGAAGACTGTTTAAAAACGAAGTAGCTAATTATTTCAGACATATTTCCCGACCACAGCCAGATTGAGCCCGTTTAACGACGTTTTCGTAGGACTGGCAAGAACGGGTAAGGACTAGTTTGGTGTGATAGGGGGGTTAGCTTAAGATCATCTCTCTAATCCATACTCGTTTCCCAGTTTGATTTTCAATCATCATACCTTGGAAATCTAAGATGTCTCTACTCTGCAAATATTAGATCTGTAAAGTTAACTCTTCATTTATTTGATGCCTGTATAGTATAGCAGGATGAACAGCATTTTTTGTTAAAATGTCAATTTTACTCCAATTCCAGAAATGATTTGTTTTCAAATGTTGCAAATAAAATTACAGGCTTTCAGAAATTTTCTGACAATGATAAATTCAATACATTGACATTTTGGTATGATTACTACATAATACAATAATTTAAAATATTTATTAAAGTTAAGAGTAGATGGTAAATATTACATTGTGACTACAGATTCATAATTAATATAGTGTTCGTTGGGATTCGCTACTCCGTGGAGTTGCCATTTTCTAGTTATGTACATTTTAGTGATATTTTATATATGATGTAATTATTTTATATACCTTTTGCATTCGTTTGACTTCACTTCTTAAAGGAGAGCTTCGTCTTGTAGTTTAACTAGACTCTGCACGCAGGGTGTATTTTATACTTGTATTTATTATATAGCCCATGACACTTTAATAAAAGGAGCACGTAGGTTATCGCAAACAATTTCAAACGATTCTAATTCTTGAATTATGGATATTTTCTGATCATTAACATGGATGTATCTTTTAGATCCATTCATTAACTTCAAGAAAAGTATATATAATGATAATTTAGTTAATCAGACCTAATAAGTGATATTGAACGGGCAATGGACCAATCAACATACTTTTTCAAAAATGTTGACCTAATTTTCACCAAAAATGCAACCTTTTATTATAATGTTGATTGCATAATTAGAATGTATTTTGAGACATGTTCGATTTCCTAAAAGGAAACTTGATTGCTCCAAAGACTTCAAAGATACTGAATTTGGATGACCAAGATGAACTGAAACCAATGGATAGCATGAGATTTTTCAGTGGAGAAATAACATGGGGAACACTTATCTTAAAGCAATTAAGTATTTCTTTCACGAACTATTTGATACATCAAAATAAAGAATAGTAATGCATTAAACATTGTAAAAATGATTCCATTTTTGGTGAAAATGAGCTCAACATCTTTGAAGAAATGTGTTGATTGGTTGATTGCTATCAAACTATCTCTGAGTTTGTTTGACTTTATTATTACTGTATATAATTTTCATTGAGATAATGAATTGATCTAAAAGATAAACCTGTCTTCATTGTCAGAAAATAGTCATGATCCAAGATATGTATGTATGTATGTATTTATTTATTTAAGTGTCACGCCATAAAATTACATATTATTAAAAACTACATAAAATCACTGGCCCTGCCGGTGTCGGCATATGAGACACTATGGTGTACAATAATCACTTTTAAGACCAAAGTTTTTAAATAAGTTAAAATGATCGTCTTTTAATACATAGTTTAATAATTGTCTTTCCCAAACGACGTTGAAGGAGCTCACAGTTCATTATCAAACAATATTTTGCAAGGTTAGATGTTTCAAAGTCATCGCCAAATATTGTCCTTGCACTATCCATAAGCTCATTCCTCTCGAGCTGGTATAAAGGGCATTCTATCAGAAAATGCAGTTCTGTTTCGACAGCGTTACCGCAATGACAGAGGCGCTCCTCAAGAGGCATATTGATATAACGGCCCGTTTCTAATTTTAACGGTAAAGTGCCACTTCGTAGTTGAGCGATGGCACGTCTTTCATGGCGGGTGAGGTTAGCATTCACATAAGCCTCAGGGCCAATGGCATTGGATTTATGAATTCTGTACATCCTCAATTTATTGCCGTTAATGTTCCTACCATCATTCCATATTTGTTGGTGCCATATTACATGATCATTTTTCAGTAATGCCTTGTGTAGATCATTCAGTTCCCCCTTTGTATTTATAACTTCATCTGGTGTTATAAGCTGGTCAAATCCATGGTTCCTTAATAGTTTAATGGTTTTACTTTCCCAAGATCGGGCTCGTCTTAATGACCAAATGTGTATGTTCTTTGTGTTTCTATTGTTCTCCATGTTCACAGTTCTTTAAACGAAACCATAAACGTGCAACTGCACACTATGTCGCCCTTGGTTGCAACATTAGGAGCCCTTTGACCAAGCCCTAGAAAGACCTTCTGAAATTGTTTGCGATAACCTACGTGCTCCTTTTACAATACAATACAATAAAACCAATATTACTTTACAACTCAGAAATCTAGTGTACGCAGATAAGTGCAAAAATATGTTTGATTTTAACACGGACCTATGCTTACAGATAACCTCCTCTGTGTCTACCGGCGGTATTATGACTGTGTAACGGGTCTTATATAATGTATAAGTGTGATCGGCGGTAGGTTCAAACAACGCGGATCCTCAAAGCATGTGCTCATGGTATATTCGTGTTTTAACACCCGTGTACATGTAGGCTCAATAAATATACTCGTGTCTCATCTTCCCAAATATCCTTTGAGTCTACTACCAATAGGGGCTGGATCTGGCTCCGGATCTGTGGACTTTAAGAAGAAAATTGAAAATATACAAATAAAGTGCTGCAGATGGATTCTTGATGTCAAACACAACTGCAGTAACCTTGCAATACTGAGTGAGACTGGCAGACTAACAATGTCATATCATATTCATTCGACTGGACGCACATACAGTAAGCATGCTACCAAAGACTTCTCTAACGAGCAAATTACTTTCACACATGAAAAACAAAAAATACAGTCTGTGGTACAATTTCATTGCAAAGTCACTGCATAGTATTGACAATGATATAAATGATGTTAAACTCCCTGATTCATCCTCAAAAAATACATTCTTAAAATCTTAAAAACTATCATAAATGCAATGATCAGTGGAAGATGAAAATAAGCTCTGGTAGCAAACCAAATAATAATACTCTAGTAGTAAAATGAGAACCTATGTAAAATTCAAAAATAATATACATCTTGAAGAATATCTCACCACTGAAAATAACTTTGAAAAAAAGAAAGCTAAAATTCAAATGAACTTTTTTAACATGACTGAGGAAAACAAGTTCCTATACATTATGTCATACAAATCAAATATGGAGGAAGTCCTGCATTTCATTGAAATGTGCTTTAGAAAAGAAATTTATTGCAGATTAATGTGACTAGGCCTATAAATGTAACTGTATAAATGTATGCCCTGATAGCCTAACACAGTGGCCGTGCCTTAATAAATTCTATAAACCGAAATCGGGGAGAAAGTGTGCGTATGTGTGTGTGTGTGTGCGTGCGTGCGTGCGCGCGCGCGTGTGTGTGTCGGGGGGGGGGGTGTTATCCCGTGCCAGTTTGGTGTGCATGGCCACCCTCTCCCTATTTTGTTGAGGCGATTCTGAGTTACGGTTTCCCCTGGGACTTATCTCGTTCCAAGACTATCTCTACTATTCCAAGACTATCTCTATCTCTACGGGATAACCTGGGACTTCTCTCATGGTGTGCTGAGAAAAGATACTCAATTAGGAAATTACATGTGCTCAATTTTAAAGCTATGATGATGATTCTTTAAGATTTAGTCACCCCCTCTTCTCCTTTCCCTCTTGGAAAATTCTTGGGACGCCACTCACTGGAAACAATGTGAACCCGCTCTCAAATCTAGTTCACACATTTCTGATAAGCAACCATTGTAAAGTCATGGGCTCATGGTAAAGTGTTTGCTGCTACTTGCACTCAAAACGAGGCTGGCTTTCGCGCCATATTTGAAATTATGATAACTAGATTAACACTATGTTATTCTGGTCAAGAATTGAATATATACAACGTATTTAATTGCTAAAACAGTAATCATATCATGAGTGACAACCTGGATACCCTCTTTGAACAAATTCTGCACTCAGAACAAAGAGCACAAGCCAAAAAAACATTCTTGAACGAAAGTAGGTAAACTTAGATTTATAGCCTAGGCCTAGCCTAGGCTAGGCTAATCTATTTCACTTTTCAGATTTTTGAAATTATTGACATCAGCAGTTATTGAAGTGATAGATTGACATGAGTACTCAGAAATGATTAAACTTAGAGTCTAGTCTGCGCCAAATTAAGATATGTTGCTTATCACGCGTCATGGGCATCCTCGGGGGCCGGGGGTGCAGAGGTTCACACACCCATTTTGATTCAATTTTAAGGCCTAGATCTTTATGGGCTTTGATGGAGACTGTTTTTTAGATAAAGCTAAGCTTAGAGGTCTAGTCGACAACTGACCACATCCCCCAAGGTAGATTATATGTTTTACTTCTACATCTGGAATCTCAGCTGAATCCAATCACGTACCTGAAAAGTCTGGCATAATCCGGGGGCCTAATGCTACTTCTGCAAGTATAGACCCAGATAATAATAAGCAGTGGCGGATCCGGGTTCACACCGGAATAGCCTGACAACAGTAAAGTCACATACCATTGTCACAAATGGCGGACATAACCATCGCTTCAACTCTTCAATCACTTGGTCCTCATTTCATGGGAATTTATCGTGGCTAATTCTGTGCTTGTATTAAGCTCTTGTGATGATGTATCATATGAAATCCCAATTTCTATCAAACTGGGTCGTGAATCAGTCCCATAGCCAGAGGGGGGAGCTGGGGGAGCAGAAGCCCCCCTGGCCAGAAATTCTTTCAAAATCATTCAGTTTTTCACTATTCTGAGAACTTTTCGCATGATTTTTAGCCAATTTTTGTGAAATAGCCCACCCCCCAGGAAAAAAGCTCCCCCTCCTGGTATAAGCTGGCTACGGGCAAGTGAATTGCCACAATAACGCCTATACACTCGTAAACAATGCATGAATAATTTGCAATATCAGATGGAGAAATCATATGTCATTCAAGTCAATGGTATTAGTATTTTCCCAGGCATTTTAACCAAATAGCCATTCAAAATTGTAATTTAAAAACACCTTAGCTAAAACACTTTTAAACAGTGCATGTATCCACGATCTCTGAACTTATGGTGTTTTCTATGTGAGTAATTTTTTTCTCACCTTAATATTTGCACAAAAGAAGGTTTGTATAGGCCTAGTGTTCAGTTGACTCTGTGCGTAACGCTTTCCCATGATTTTTTCATTCTTTTTTTCTTCGTCAGCGCATGTATGCAGAGCCTCCCTTTTAAAGGGAGTGTAAGTGGTTTGGAGGGTAGGGAGGGTTACTGAATGTTACAGTCCCACACCTCGATAAGAGGGGGATATTTCCTGATTACTATTCATATTGAAGAGTATTGGGTTACTCTATAGGCCCTTGTACTAAAATGAAGTTTTGCTCAAAAGCACAGAATGTTAAAATATTTCTTCTGTTGTATCCACAGCTTCATTTTCAGCTTTAGTTGTGTCTAGTTGTGTAAATGTATACAAACACTAGAATACAAAGAATTATGATGAGACTGTTATTCATTACAAATTCCTCAATTTTCAGTTAAACAGAAGATACTGAAATACCAGGATCAAATTGAAGGAACAATAGATGAGAAAACATCACTAAAAGGACACATATCAGTCAAGGTACCATTCAATCTTTAACTGTTAAAACTAGGCTAAGGATTTTTTCTAGAGTATTTGTGCATATACATGTAGTGTATTTGCCCGGTTCTTTTTCATACTTTTTAGTCATAACCATTTCACTGAGAATACTAGTATACAATAGAAACCTGTCTTAGTGAACACCTCTCTCTAGTGAACATCTGTCTCTAGTAGATACCCCTCCTCCTCCTAATTGACATGAATTTCAGGCACTATCATTCATATTTCGGAATTTATTGACATTTGAATTCTACATCACCACAAACCCTTGAGTTCTCAGAAAAATACAACAGTTGATGTCACATTTTGTCCATTTGTACACAAATTTTCAACCATAAAAGCAATGTTTTTTATATTAGATTAGTTCACATTTTCCTCGTATTCATAAGGCACTTTAATAAAAAAAGTATATAAATTTTGATAGAAACCCCATACGTCAACGGTTGGTTTGGTGAAGGATCATATGACATATTTCTTAAGAACTGAAAGAAATGTTCCCATTTTCTAGGCAGCATAATTTTGCATATTGACAATGCATTGGTGAATAAGTCACTACGTGGCAGAATTGCACCCAGTTCACTTTCTATTAAGACTCATTAGCTCCATATATTTGCCAGATTTTCCTTAGACCTTAAACAAAGATTAGTGGACCATGTCTCTGACATAGACACCCTACCCAGTTCCTTACCTCGATCGCGTATGTGTGAGATTTTTGGCTTTTAACCAGGTCGCTTTTGAGTATATCGACTGCTTAGTCAACAAGTTAATACATTTTGTGCTCGTAGTGAGTCAGTATTGTTATTCGCTGAACTTCAACAGTGCAATAGTGAAGTCCATGTTCAAAGTTATATGATGGTTGAAGAAAGAATACAAATAATATTGTTTTAAAGTTTTAAATATTTGATATGTCATAGTACAGGGTACAAAGTTTCAAAAGTTGATCAATACAGGGTGCAAGGAATGTAAATTGTTCAATAAGGTTTTATACAAAAACCAATTCTGAGATAGTCAATAATATACTAGAATCATGTTTTGTACAATAGTGTGATAGTATGTTTTTGAACCACTCAATGTAATTGATCTAGTCTTTGTTTTCAGACAAGTACAATAACAACGTACATCATGCCGATCACTATTTCTAATGCGCTTGATATCCTTATCCAGTGGTACATGGAGCTGTATTTGAATATAAAAGATATTTGCCTAAAATTAATGTCAGATAGATCCTCAATGTATGAAATTGTTGTATTTATTTTATAAACATAGACACCCTACCCAGTTCCTTACCTCGATCGCGTATGTGTGAGATTTTTGGCTTTTAACCAGGTCGCTTTTGAGTATATCGACTGCTTAGTCAACAAGTTAATACATTTTGTGCTCGTAGTGAGTCAGTATTGTTATTCGCTGAACTTCAACAGTGCAATAGTGAAGTCCATGTTCAAAGTTATATGATGGTTGAAGAAAGAATACAAATAATATTGTTTTAAAGTTTTAAATATTTGATATGTCATAGTACAGGGTACAAAGTTTCAAAAGTTGATCAATACAGGGTGCAAGGAATGTAAATTGTTCAATAAGGTTTTATACAAAAACCAATTCTGAGATGGTCAATAATATACTAGAATCATGTTTTGTACAATAGTGTGATAGTATGTGTTTGAACCACTCAATGTAATTGATCTAGTCTTTGTTTTCAGACAAGTACAATAACAACATCATGCCGATCACTATTTCTAATGCGCTTGATATCCTTATCCAGTGGTACATGGAGCTGTATTTGAATATAAAAGATATTTGCCTAAAATTAATGTCAGATAGATCCTCAATGTATGAAATTGTTGTATTTATTTTATAAAAAGTAGCAATGGGATTTTGTTCACAGGTGGCCATTAAATTTGCTGTCTGCAACATTTAAATGAAAGAAATGGATGCAGGTGTGAATCTGGGAACCAACATGGGGGGGCCCAAGGTCAGAGAAAAAACTTCCCCGCTTGTGAGGAAAAAGATTTAGGGCCCCTAAAACCCAAAAGTGGGCCCAAAATTAAAAGGCCTTATTTTATAGGGCCCCCAGCCCCCCAGATCTGCTAGTGGGGTGTAAGCATAATATCTTTATGTTATCTTTATTTTAGTTACAACAGTTGAAACAGAGTGAAGTACAGCTACATTGTGTTGAAACAAGACAAAAGATTCTTCACCAACAACTGCAAAAACTCAAAGACCAACTACATCATGCTCAAACTGAATTGGTAGGTTTGTGAAATTATTATAGCTATTATACGCGAGAGGGGTTTTGCGGGACTTTCATTATAAAATGAAACTCTGGCAGGGAACAGCCCCCTTGTCTGAAAGATCAATGAAGTCTGGGCTGGTAACGAACCCCACACTCTCAGAAATACTCAGAAATTTTCTCGCATATAAGCCCTGGGTGTATAGCTGAAAGAAGGGGTAATTTTGTCTGTTATTTTACCTCTTATTTTTCGCACATGGGCGTATAAGTGTACTACTTTCGATTTTTTTGTAAAGGTGAGAAGAGAGTGGGCATCAGCCATCTTTCTCAAAGACTACCGTACCTACTGTTGTAGTCCTACCGCATGTTTTGTAAGAATTATAAAGGAAATGTCACCTACAACCTTGGACTTAATGTTGAAACAAAGTAACAACAGAACGATCCACCACTGCCACTTACGGCAGAGCGTTGAACTTAATGTTAAAACAAAGTAACGACAGAACGATCTGCCAGTGACAAAATACTCTTGAATTTATTAAAAAAAATCAATAAATAGTCATTTTTATAGGCCCATGGGCGTATAAGCGTACTACATTCGATTTTTGGCCCATGGGCCTAAATTTAGGGGGGCGTATATGCGAGAAAATCCGGTATATGACAATTTTTGCGCAAACAATGAATTGCACTTAAATATTAGCTATTTGATGACGCGCATACTATATTCCATAATTTGATTGATTCATGGAAACAATGTTGTGTGAACCCCCTCCTTCATTTGGAACCCTCCTCCTTTCGTTATAAAATGAACCTCTGGCTGGGAAAATTGAAACCCCCTTGGTTAAAATAAAACTGTGCTAAACTTTTCAGTGAATGAAACACAATGAATTGCACTTAAATATTAGCTATTTGATGATGCGCATACTATATTCCATAATTTGATTGATTCATCGAAACATTGTTGTGTGAACCCCCTCCTTAGTAATAATAAAACTGTGCTAAACTTTTCAGACTTGGATCTGCACATTTCATTAGAGAATTATACTGAATGGGAATCTTTATATGGTACCTTCAGAGAAGAAAGGATATCCACATTCAAAGGTCCATGGGCAGTATGGCAAGTGATTTTAGAGTCATATCTTTCACCATGAGTACAATTTATTATAGTAAAATATCAATCCAACTCTCTGAAAAATTATGGATTAGGGCCCCACCTTGGCACTTTAAAAAAAATGTTAGGCTTATTTTCTAAAAAGAGGATCTTGTTTTTCTCAATTTAAACATATCGAAAGTTTCTTCTACACTATATTAACAATTTCTGAAAAGGGGATGTGTATTGAAAATTTGAAATGTGTTAAAGTTTAAAACCACATATCCAATGTTATTATTTTCCATAGGGAAAACTCGTGCTATCCATTGTTTTCAGCATCATTTTGGTCATTGAAAATTGATATCTTCAAAACTAGACTTTCAATACCATTATATTTTTGAAGATGTTTTGACCCCTTGTTGAATAATCTTTTGATGCAATAAAAATCAGAAAAAGGGGATCCTCTTTTGAGAGAATAGGTTCAATATTTTGAAAAAAATGTTGACTTGGGGTCCCTATTCATAATTTCTTGAATTGTTCGATTGATATTTTTATCATCATGGGTATTTCACTTGAAAGAAAACATATTGTTTTAATAAAAACCACTGTATTTATATCCAGAAAATACTCATGGTGAAAGATAAGACCATCTAAAACCACTTGCCATACTGCACGCGGTCTTTTTGATTGTTAAAAGTTAGTTAAAGATTGTACCTTCTGTGCCCACCATACTCAAAGTTCATCTCTTTCGTCCAACATATCAGGTGCTGCCTGTCTGTATTTGGCATAATTTAGAAACCTCTGTTGATAAGATTGGCATATTTTCTAAAATTCAGCAAAACAAGGTCAGCGACGTTGACGCTGAACTTGATGCTTTCTGCACATCTGCGGATATCTTCACTCAAGACTTTGACTTAATGGGAGAGGGTAGGAAGAGCCGAGAGAAGGAGGGAAAGCAGTTGTTGGAACAGCTACAAGGAGAGCAGACAGCACTAGAGACAGGTGAGAGAATGTGAAATGTTAAGTGAATAAGTCTCCTAAAGTATTCAGATTTTGAGACGCTCATTGTTTCCAATTTTACATGAAGTTAAAGATGCCAGGCATTATTCATTTCATTAAATTATATTCTAATATCTTTAGAAGAGGTTTGTAACAAATTGTTACAATTAGTAACAACTTGAATAACTTAACAGATGTTGACAAATTGTTCGTTCATGTATTGCAGAGCTCTCAAGTTTTTTGTCACACCAAGCTGCCATAGAAGAACTAGAAAAGAACCGAAGTGAAGCCAAGCTCAGATGCAAGAACACACTAGCAGTAGTTAAAAGTAAGAATCACTTTTGTTTTATTCAAGAATGCCATTGTGGGCTATAGAAAGGCTAAAAAAAGAAAGACTAGCTTCTAAGGTAAATCGAGGGGATATAGAAAAGCCATCTGTCCGTTCTTTTGTTAGTTCATTCATTCATTAGTTTGTTTCTCTGTCAGGGCGATAACTTAAATAACAGTTGACAGATTTGATTCAAATTCTAAAGGCTTATGCCTCTAGAAGGACCTCTACTGCAAGAAGGAATTCAATAAGGAATACAATTCCTCTGCTCAGGAAGAAATTTTCAACATGACTATTGAATTTCAAAATGCCCGCCATTTTTCGTAAAAAACATAATCTTTGATAACTTAGATGAACAAATTTGGTTCAAATTTTGTATGCTAAAGCCCAGAGATAAAGGAACTCTACTTGAGAAAATTTGGTTCTTGTGCCATGCTCACCTACACGGGAATTTTAAAAATGCAAATACAAGTGTATCATTCGTATCACTCACCTACACGGGAATTTTAAAAATGCAAATACAAGTGTATCATTCGTATCACCCACACGGGAAATTTGAAATGTAATTTACGAGTGCATTATCCGTAGTTGGCGTAGTCAACATACTATCATGTAGTTAGTTCAATAAAATACCCGTAGCAGACGTAGATATACATACGGTGGATCCTATGGTGTGTATGTATACCTATAGACTCATGTTTTGATGTAGCAAGCGTAGTAGGCGTAGTAAACATACTATGGTGTGGTTATTTTCAATAAAATACCCGTAGCAGACGTACAGATGTACCTAGGGTGGACCCTACAGTGTGTATGTATACCTATAGACTTATGTTTTGATGTAGCAAGCGTAGTTGGCGTAGTAAACATACTAGCAGACGTAGACATACCTAGGGTGGGCCCTACAGTGTGCATGCATACCTATAGACCCCTGTTTTGGTGTAGCAAGCGTAGTTGGCGTAGTCAACATACTATCATGTGGTTATTTGCAATAAAATACCCGTAGCCGACGTAGCTATACCTAGGGTGGACCATGACAGTGTGTATGTATACCTAGAGACCAATGTTTTGGTGTAGCAAGCGTAGTTGGCGTAGTCAACATACTATCATGTGGTTATTTTCAATAAAATACCCGTAGCAGACGTAGCTATACCTAGGGTGGACCATGACAGTGTGTATGTATACCTAGAGACCAATGTTTTGGTGTAGCAAGCGTAGTTGGCGTAGTCAACATACTATCATGTGGTTATTTTCAATAAAATACCCGTAGCAGACGTAGCTATACCTAGGGTGGACCATGACAGTGTGTATGTATACCTAGAGACCAATGTTTTGGTGTAGCAAGCGTAGTTGGCGTAGTCAACACACTATTATGTGGTTATTTGCAATTAAATACCCGTAGCAGACGTAGCTATACCTAGGGTGGACCATGCCAGTGTGTATGTATACCTATAGACCAATGTTTTGGTGTAGCAAGCGTAGTTGGCGTAGTCAACATACTATCATGTGGTTATTTTCAATAAAATACCCGTAGCAGACGTAGCTATACCTAGGGTGGACCATCTATTCAACCTGCTTGTAATATACCACATTATTCTTAAAATGTGTTCTCTTAAATTAACAAAGATCAACCCGTCTTTCGTCTACAATGTTTATCAGAAATGTATTCCAAATTGGTCAACGTGTAGCAATATGATTTGTGATTACGATGCCATCGTTGCAGCTGTGAAAAGATTTAAAAAGAAAGAGTTTGTGTTTTATAGCCAAACATGTAAAATAATGGCCCGTAGACTGTAACAGGTTTACTCTAATCCATCACAGTATGAACCATGTTTGAGGAATATTATTGTAAATGCTATTTTTGACGAAAGGTGAATGTAAAAGTTTGGAAACAATATTTGTGTTTGCCCGATTATAATAACATGTAAACTGTTTGATAATAGGTCCAAGATTAAAAATAAAGTACCAATTAAATTACCAAAGAAGAAGTAATTTCAATAATAATGTTCATTATTACATTATTATTGAAATTACTTCTTCTTTGGTAATGTAAGTAGCACTGATCGAAATCTTGTCTCGTTATAGGCTATATCATATAGATAGAATTTTCTTTATAATGTCAGGACGCACAAGCTAATTTTCGTCATCAGTGTTCAGAGTTTGCGTCTGTAACAGTGTTAATACTATGTTACATCTAGGAACACCAAAACCATTTGTAATTATTTACAGGTGTGGCTTGTCTCTCAATTGTCTGCAAACATGCATCACATAATCTATCCATATTGTGTGGTAACAAATTACAATGTATAAAAGCTAAGTTGCGGTAATGTTTGTTTACGATTGTAATATTATAGGCGTGTGTGTGCTTATGATTTGGAATTGGGCAACTAGGTTACATCTTCGTTCACAAAGGCTCCTGTAGGTCGATGAACGCAGTGAAGACCGGAGCATGCGGAGATGACTAGGTTATGAGAAACTTACATTTAGATATGTCAATTCACTGGATTTCAGAAAAGCAAATGGTTAAGAAATGTAGTTTCATATATTATGCTCACAGTGGACGTTTCAGATCGTCCTAATATTGTATATCAAAACTATTAAGTAGATGTTTTATGTAGTAGGTGTTCTATGTAGCAAAAATAGTTAGTTTGAAAAATAAATTAATGTAGTAATCAGAACTCATTATATTTCTTTTGTAATTGTGTGAGCCCAGAATGTCGTTGTCTTCACAGATTAACAAAGTAGGTGTAATTAGGAGAAAAAATATGCTTGGTGTTATGAACAATAGAATTGATCAATGAAATATACATTTTTATACGAATAACTACATATTTTTGCGAGAAGCCAAATTTCTATTAACGCTATACGCATAAACATAAGTCGTGGTTTCACTTTTGATCTATCTCTCTAGTTGCTATTATTATGTAGAGAACTGATAAAGTTGCAGGAAAGGAGGTCCTTCATCCTATATATTAACATTTTCATCAATTTTTTAACCTCTTATCTTATAAATTACTGCTTGGACATATGGGGTGATACGAGGGGTGATTCAAAAGTAATGGACAAAATTTTATAGGCACGCTTACCTTTACCAGATTTGAATGAAACTTTGTACAAATAAAGATTAATCATTTATCTATTAGATTTTAAAATTTTATTATCTAAATGCAAATACATTTTGAGATAGAGCACTTCTCTTGGATCATGGTGCATACACCCGGAATCCATTTTTAAGGCTATTTTCATCATAATATCAAATGGATTTTCAATGAAAAGTTTGCTGGTGCAATATATTTTGCAGTGCAAGATGTATATGAAAAGCATGTTGCAGTAAGTTCAATAATAATCCATATCATTCCTTATTATTCCTGATGATCATCCATTTGAATTATATTCAATCCTCAATGTATTCTCCTCCAAGTTCAATTACTTTCTTCTGTCGGCGCACCCATGCAGAGAACACATGCCCAAATCCATCAGCAGCCATGGTGTTCAGCTGTTTTTGTACAGCCATTTCCAGCTCAGCTAATGTCTGAAAGGATTGTCCCTTTAATGCCATCTTAAGGGTGGGAAAAAGATAGAAATCACAAGGAGCAGTATCAGGGCTATATGGAGCATGTGGAAGTTGAGGCATGTCCATGAATGCTGCAAGAGTATCCTGAACTAGACCTGTGTGCTGGGGCATTGTCCATGTGTAACAAACGATTGTCTCTTGTGTCTTTCCTTTTCTTTTGAAGTGCCTGTCTTAGAAATATCATTGTGATGTCATAGCACAATTGGTTGCTGAATTTAGAACTCAACAGCAAACACATGGGCATGTGAGTCTTGCTTGACAATTGCATTACCATGCTTGTTAGACATATCATGTGTGGTAATTGAGTCATTAAAACGAAATCAAGCAAAAATGACAAAAACATTCAATTATCATTAAAAAACCAATTCCACCCATGCTTACCCTTGTTACCATGGTTACGCATAGCTGAAACAATTTCAAATGCATTTAAATGAGAATTCGACACAAAGTAGAGAATTGATTGATCTATTCACTGTGAAAAAATTAGACTGATTGGGTGAAATTTAGTATGCCTATAAAATTTTGTCCATTACTTTTGAATCACCCCTCGTAGAATAATGTTATGTGTGAACTTTTGCATGATACACAATATTGTGTGCCATTCGAGTTGTAGACAGATTCACTTGCAACCAATTTAATTACGTTAAATTAAATCATGAAATTTCGTGACAATTGCAAGTGTTTAGCATGGAAGTCTATGGCTATGTGGCCCAACCAAAACAATGACCCTAAGATGAATGCTTCTATGAAAGCATTATATTCAATTCTTAAAGCCTGAAAGCTAATTAAATCAATTAGCTGACTTTTGATAGATGTCTCTGCAATTACAATGGTAATATGGCAAAAATAAAGATGTCACTATATGATTAAAGTAACACATAGACGATACATCTATAATCTAAAACCCCAAAAAGTAATAGATATGACTATATGTTAGATAAAAAGAGATTTAAAAAACATTGGGGGCCATAGATAAATAACTTTGCCACGACCGAGATTTAAACCACCAAATATGGGGTTGGAAGACCATAGCCTTAATCATAATCCACTAGATCAAGTTGAGATGAACTGGTAATTTCTAAGCTATCTCACCTTCCGGGCTACGCCAACTACGCTTGCTACACCAAAACATGAGTCTATAGGTATACACACACAGTGCCATGGTTCACCCTGGGTATAGCTACGTCTGCTACGGGTATTTTATTGAAACTAACCACATCATAGTATGAACTGTGTTGACTACGCCAACTACGCTTGCTACACCAAAATATAAGTGTATAGGTATACACACACACTGCCATGGTTCACTGTGGGTATAGCTAGGTCTGCTACGGGTATTTTATTGGAAATAACCACATCATAGTATGTTGACTTCGCCAACTACGCTTGCTACACCAAAACATTGGTCTCTAGGTATACATACACACTGTCATGGTCCACCCTAGGTATAGCTACGTCTGCTACGGGTATTTTATTGAAAATAACCACATGATAGTATGTTGACTACGCCAACTACGCTTGCTAAACCAAAACATTGGTCTCTAGGTATACATACACACTGTCATGGTCCACCCTAGGTATAGCTACGTCTGCTACGGGTATTTTATTGAAAATAACCACATGATAGTATGTTGACTACGCCAACTACGCTTGCTACACCAAAACATTGGTCTATAGGTATACATACACACTGGCATGGTCCACCCTAGGTATAGCTACGTCTGCTACGGGTATTTTATTGAAAATAACCACATGATAGTATGTTGACTACGCCAACTACGCTTGCTACACCAAAACATTGGTCTCTAGGTATACATACACACTGTCATGGTCCACCCTAGGTATAGCTACGTCTGCTACGGGTATTTTATTGAAAATAACCACATGATAGTATGTTGACTACGCCAACTACGCTTGCTACACCAAAACATTGGTCTATAGGCATACATACACACTGTCATGGTCCACCCTAGGTATAGCTACGTCTGCTACGGGTATTTTATTGAAAATAACCACATGATAGTATGTTGACTACGCCAACTACGCTTGCTACACCAAAACATTGGTCTATAGGTATACATACACACTGTCATGGTCCACCCTAGGTATAGCTACGTCTGCTACGGGTATTTTATTGCAAATAACCACATGATAGTATGTTGACTACGCCAACTACGCTTGCTACACCAAATCATTGGTCTATAGGTATACATACACACTTGCATGGTCCACCCTAGGTATAGCTACGTCTGCTACGGGTATTTGATTGAAAATGACCACTTCATAGTATGTTGACTAAGCCAACTACGCTTGCTACACCCAAACATTGGTCTATAGGTATACACACACACTGCCATGGTGTACCCTGGGTACAGCTACGTCTGCTACGAGTATTTGATTGAAAATGACCACTTCATAGTATGTACTGTGTTGACTACGCTAACTACGCCTGATACACCAAAACATGAGTCTATAGGTATACATATACTCTGTAGGGTCACCTTATGTACAACTACGTCTGCTACGGGTATTTAATTGAACAAAAACAGTATAGTATGTTTAATACGCCAACTACGCTTGCTACACCCAAACATGAGTCTATAGGTATACCACACACTGCCATGGTGTACCCTGGGTATAGCTACGTCTGCTACGAGTATCTTATTGAAAATGACCACTTCATAGTATGTACTGTGTTGACTACGCCAACTACGCCTGCTACACCAAAACATGAGTCTATAGGTATACACATACACTGTAGGGTCACCCTATGTACAACTTCGTCTGCTACGGGTATTTAATTGAACAAAAACAGTATAGTATGTTTCATACTACGCCAACTACGCTTGCTACACCTAAACATGAGTCTATAGGTATACACACACACTGCCATGGTGTACCCTGGGTACAGCTACGTCTGCTACGGATATTTTATTGAAAATGACCACTTCATAGTATGTACTGTGTTGACTTCGCCAACTACGCCTGCTACACCAAAACATGAGTCTACAGGTATACATACACACTGTAGGGTCACCCTTGTGTACTGCTACGTCTGCTACGGGCATTTATTTGAAGAAAAACAGTATGGTATGTTTAGTACGCCAGCTACGCTTGCTACACGGAAACATGAGTCTGTAGGTATACTCACACACTGTCATGGTTCACCCTAGGCCTACGCCAACTACGCTTGCTACACCAAAACATGATCAGGGTACATTACGCGTGATTTTACATGTTGGTTGCGCTTTCTACACATGTGCAAGCCTACCAAAGCCACATTTGTCTGCATGTTACAGAAATCATCACGAAATATGTTCACCTATCTATGGGATTGTAACATGGGCATGTTATATTGATACATGTCAAGTAGGTGATCACCGCACACGTGCCGAAAATTTGGCCACTATTGATCAAAATGGCCTCCATTTGTCATTAAAAATGTTATCTTTGGTAACCCAAATATCAGTTGATGGATTTAGCAATTGTTAAAACATCCCGCACCGACAGCATCCCTCTTCAAAAAAGCATCCCTCTGTAATGTACCTCTGGGTCTGTATGATCCCAGGTCTTTATTATGATAAATAAGCCTGATGTAAAGTGAATTAACTTCTTGAACTTCCCACCCCACGGACTTCAGTCAACATTTCTTCCGAAACTTACTTCCTAATACAATAGATATATACCAGGATTGGTAACAGGCAGCCACTGCTTATAGATTAACTTATTGTCTTAGAAATCTAACATTGTCTAGTCATATTTATTGAGGCCAGGTTTTTATTATCTATCTTGCTCACATGAAGGGTATCAGTGCGGCAAGATACATTTCATTAAAATATAATTTATTACAACATTAAAATACTTGTACATTAAATTCATTAAAATAGAAGTTAATAATACAACAACAATATACAGTTATACAATATTATACAGAATAGACTTGTCTTCATGGTAATTACGGAAAATGAAAGAATTTAGTAAAATCTTTATTTTAATAATTCTTTATTGATATCAAGTAAAAATGCTTTTGATAGATTATCAAAAATAGAGCCTTTATCGTGTCCCCAATGAACATCTACATCATCCAACGTGTTTTCTTAAAATTGAAAGTTGTAAAACACTGTTAACAATGACATCCGGGCATTCTTATAAACTTCAAAAAACATACTCCGTTGTGTTGTTGTGGATGGAGTAAATAAGCCGTGTTCAAGAGTATCTTTTTCTGAGAGAAAAGTATTACAAAACCAATCTGACAATCCCATCCTTTCAAGATGAGAATTCAAACCCAAACATTTTGGCTCAAGCTCTAAATTTGATTTGCTGAATGTAAAAGTCCATTCTTACCCATTGTTCATTTGAAATATTAAAATAAGATGTGTACTATAAGTTATTCAATGATTCGAGTGAAATACAGAATACAATATGTATATTCTTCCCGAGAAGGTCTGTAATTCATGATGCGCTAGCAGAGGTGAAACAGAAATATGCTATGAGAGTAGCAGAATGACAGTATGGTAAAATAACCATTTTGGAATATCAAATAAGCATGTACTTTTATGTGATAACAGACTTATGCTCTCTTTTGAGAGAATCTGAGGAGCAGAAGTGTGATTCTGATTATTGGTTTACTAGTTCAGTAAAATCAATCAAAGCAGATTGAGTACTGTTATCTATGGATTTTGCAAAACACTGGCACATGTCTGCCAAAATCTAAGAACTCTCTCTTTCTAAAGGTTTTTATTTGATAATATTTCGTAATTTATTATTTGAGTTCTATGCGTAACACTTAATTTCCCGTCCCTGAACAATATTAAAGAATACACATTTTTAAGCTTTCCAATGGTGTCGTGCAAGTGGGTAAATGTTTCAAATCATGACAAAAATCGTATGCCATGTTGTAAGTCTACAAAAACGTTCCGTCATCTTTTTAGATCCATTACATTTAATTCTTAATTCGGAACCTTCTGCAAGGGAGATTAAAGAAGATAAGATATGGTGTGATGTAGTGCGAAATATGAAAATTTTGCCAAATTAATGAATCATGCATTTTTTATGCATCAAACTTCTATATTAAACCACCAGTGTATGAATCTGTATATTCTGCATGTCATTACAAAGTCCTTGTTGTATTAACCATGGGCTTTCAACTAGAGTTGAAAGCCCATGTATTAACTGATGATCTAGTTACTTCATGTAATGACATGCCAAAACTGTCTCACCAAAGCACCTCGTTGCAAGTCACTGAACATGGATGTTATTTTATAAATTTCACAACTTTTTATTGTAGATATAATGCATATAAAGATTTATATATCATTTCAAAGCCCTGTTTGTTGGCTATCTGATTTTCTAACTTTTTGGGGAGTATATAGTATATAGGACAAAGTACATGTTTGCCATTTCTGTCTGCGTGAAACTTGGTGAAACTTTGTCAAATTGTTCAGTTTTAACGGGAAATATGACTGATATAATGTCTATACACCATTTTTAATCTCTGTTTGTCTCATATCTGATATTCTTACTACTTTATGTAATGATATAACAAAACTGACACTGAATATGGATCGTTATGGAGTAAAATTCACAACCTTTCGTATTGTTCAGTTTTTATTGTAAAGGTGATACATATATTTCAGTTTCACACCCAGGTAGTAGACCCCATGGGTCAAAGGAGCTCTGTTCAAAGAGAATTATTCAAGATGGCAGCTGTTTTCAAAATGGCCACCATTTTTCGTAAAAAACATAATCTTTGATAACTCAAATACCAGTGGATGAATTTGGTTAAAATATTATATGTTGTTGATATGTTGTTGATACATTGTACTTACAATGTAAATTAAGACAAAAGAGCTCTGTTTAGTAAGAAATTTTCAAGGTGACTGCTATTTATCATCACACTACTCTATGGAGTTGCTGTCTTCTAGTTTAATACAATGTGGTGGCATAATCAGGCATGAAGAGGGGAAGCAAATAATCCACCAGAAATCTTGAGAATAAATCCACTCACTCAGACTTTTTTTCCAAATGAATCTGTAAAACTGAATTCTTATTTAATTTCTTTTGATAGTAGTATTTTACTCCCTATATTTGGCTTGCTTTTTAGATTTGCAAAAGGACATTTTTCATTCCTAACTTTGTCCTGGGGAGTGCATTCTTTTGATCATCGTTTTTTTTATAATACAGTATTTTTGCTTCAGACTGTGATGAACAAATACAGAAAGAGCTTCAAAAGTTTGCTACCCTGGAGGAAGAAAAAGAAAGAGTAAGCCAAATACCCAAGACAGACCCAGAATTTCTCAAGTGAGCAACATTGTTGTACCATTTATCACTTTCATTCACAGTAAGCAAATGTTGCAGGTTAACAAATGCTAAATGTTGTCAAATGTTTAAGGTCAATAAATGCTACATGCTGTCAAATGTTTGGGTTATCAAATGGTACATCTTGTCAAATGTTGCAGGTTAACAAATGCTAAATGTTGTCAAATGTTTGAGGTCAATAAATGCTACATGCTGTCAAATGTTTGAGGTCAATAAATGCTACATGCTGTCAAATGTTTGGGTTATCAAATGCTACATGTTGTCAAATGTTTGGGTTATCAAATGGTACATGTTGTCAAATGTAGTAGGTTAGCAATTGCTAAATGTTGTCAAATGTTTGAGGTCAATAAATGCTACATGCTGTCAAATGTTTGGGTTATCAAATGCTACATGTTGTCAAATGTAGTAGGTTAGCAATTGCTAAATGTTGTCAAATGTTTGAGGTCAATAAATGCTACATGCTGTCAAATGTTTGGGTTATCAAATGCTACATGTTGTCAAATGTTTGGGTTATCAAATGGTACATGTTGTCAAATGTTGTAGGTTATCAAATGCTACATGTTTGCAAATATTTGGGTTATCAAATGCTACATGTTTTCAAATGTTGCAGGTTATCAAATGCTACATGTTGTCAAATGTTGTAGGTTATGAAATGCTACATGTTGTCAAATGTTGTAGGATATCAAATGGTACATTTTGTCAAATGTAGGTTATTAAATGCAACATGTAGTCAAATGTTGTAGGTTATCAAATGCTACATGTTTGCAAATATTTGGGTTATGAAAAATGCTACATGTTTTCAAATGTTGCAGGTTATCAAATGCTACATGTTTGCAAATATTTGGGTTATCAAATGCTACATGTTTTCAAATGTAGGTTATCAAATGCTACATATGTTGTCAATTGTTAGAGGTCAACAAATGCTATATGTTGTCAAATGTTTGGGTTATCAAATGCTACATGTGGTCAAGTGTAGGTTATCAAATGCTACATGTGGTCAAATAATGTAAGTAAACAAATGCTACACCTTGTCAAATGTTGCAGGTTAACAAATGCTACATGTTGTCAAATGTTGCAGGTTATCAAATGTTACATGTTGTCAAATAATACATGTTATTTCATGCAACATGTTGTCAAATGTTGCAGGTTATCTGTTGAGCTTGAGATGCTGAAAGATGACAGCTTGGAAGGTTTGTGCCAGGCCCTTAAACAGCAGCTACAGCAGTTAAAGCAACAGCAGTGGCAACAGCAGCTGCATCAACAGCATAAACAGAGAGTTCTTACACAGGGAAACAAGGTATTTCCAAGCTTTTTGATGCGAAAGGATTTGTAGATAGAAAACATAACTCTTAATGTCAGGTGATGAAGTTAAGTTACTGACATTTTTTCACACATTGAACACAATATTATTTCAATCTCGTTGTGAAATACCCTTGATGTTCAATAGACATATTCTTTTAAATAAGCAAAATCAAACTATTAGAAAGGGTATAATGAGTAATTGACAAAGCTTATCTGAAAATATCTCCATTTGTTGCAGGGTAAGATTCACAACTTACAACTCAACATCTTTTATTTGGTTGATTGATGAAAAAATTTTACAGAATAAACAAGACAGGAACAAATTAAGGTGTAAATTAACTCTGATTGAGAAATCACCCACCACCCCAGAGAACATACCCAATTTTTCATTAAGAATTGAGCTTTTTACAGACAGCGAAAAATTGGAATTTACAATTGTTCACTTCTAGGTTCCTAAATTAGTGTCAAGTAGCCAGGCTCCTCATAGTAACACCAAGTCAGTGCGTAACTTCCAGTTTAAAGCCCGGGGGTTGCACAACGTGAAGGTACCCCAATGCCAAACACCTATTGAGGATGAGGGACAGCCAGGGTTTGTTCCAGCCTCTGCAGTGTTTACTGAATACCATTCAAGAACACAAGGTGGAAAATCACTTATTGTGAGCAGTACTCAAGAAGATCTGAAAGGAGAGGCTGTAAAACGGAACAATGAGTACAGTTCCCAGAATGGATATGGATCTATGGAAAAGAAAAGGAAACAAGATGGGAATCATGTTGTCAGTACAAATGCTAAACCAAATAATCCTAAACAGCCAAACATTCACAAGTTGTCTGAGCGCATGAAACAGGTTGGTTCCTTAATTTTAAATGCCTAATGGTGATCTTTATCCCTGATACTGACTTCTTAGAGTGACATTGATTTAGCATGAGCAGACTTTATCCTCCAAGGCTATCAGGATAGTCATACTCTTTCACATTAAGGTGACTGTTAGTCTAATTAAGTCTCAGTTAAAATGCTTTGTTACAATGTAACCTTAGAAACTTTAAGCGATGTATATGCTTCCAAAAAACAAAGGGATGTCATAAAACTTTAGAATGTTTAATTATTATTTTCAGAAAGGTCTCAATGTTTTCTCAGACTTTGATGAAGTTAATGATGCAGAGGTGTTGTATTGTGAGTCAGACTCTCCAACAGGTGGCTCTGGTGGATGTTTTGGCTCTTTGTCACCAGTCGTCAGTAATAATGAAAGAACTAAAACATGTAAGAATGAAGGGCTCATTTCTAGCACGATTCAACCAGGTATATCCAGGATATCATTTTTTGTAGAAAGTCCATAAATAGGGTTAGGGCATTTAGGAATAAGATCAGCTTAGCAAAGGGAGTAATCAAAATATTGATGCGATTCTTTTATGTCAAGCCCACTTTCCTTAGGTCACATCCATGAAAATATTAATTCATTTCAAAACTTATGTCATTTCATTGTCCATGTGCTTTTATAAAGAGGCAGGAAGGGTATCATCACAGAAAAATTTGTACAAGAAATCTTTGACTATCCCCTTCAACTTACTTAAATCGTTTATATGTAATTTGGCAGGTGATTTACGTATATCTTTACTGATACATGTCCAAAGAGAAAATATCAAAAATGAGCATAAGAATGAATTATGAATTATCAAAAATATCCAATGTAACAAAAATGATCATATTAATTCCAAAAGGTTTACTGTAATAAATATCTCTTTTGGCTAATTACAGGATTTGGGAAAGAGCCTGCCAATGATGACATTGGGGATGGACAGAACCAGAAAAAAAGTCAGATTTAGATAGACTTGTAACATTTCTGACATTTTACAAAAACTAGTCGAAGAGAACTATCCATGAGGCACCAGTATACTGGTATAGAAATATTGAAAATATTCTTTTTACCATATTCGAGAGAATGGAGGAGATATCCACCGGAAGTGGTGTCCATAATCCCAAGAATTAGTTCTGGACACTTATTTGATGTAAAGTTTTGAATGAATTTTGATCTCCAGATGAAGATAGATGGAAACAACAGACTAGAGCGGATGCTGTCTGGGATCATGCGTATATGGGGAATACATGTTCTTCCTGTACATATCCATGATATCTGTTTGACTAGATATCCAGTTTTCTCTACATATACATTTCAATGTTAATACCCTCTGTATCAAAAGTCTTTTCCTATTTAGGAAAACCTCAAATAACTTTCGTAAATGGCAAGTAAACGTGATAAGACTTTTCATACATAATTTAAGGCATAATACACCTTCTGTGTAAATTTGGAGACAGTTGATTAATTTTTACTCAAAATATCACATTTAGAACATAGCATATACCTAGAACACCGATGTGACTTTTTCCAATTTTGTGACGTCAAACTTACCTCGGATCGCCAAACTGACCAAAATCACTTTAAATTAGGTTGCTCTGTAAAAGTACGCAGACAAAGGTCTTTATATATAAAATGCTAATTATTACTCTGGATGTCCCCATACAGCCCTAGACCATGTTATACTACACTTAACCCTTTCCTGCCGAAAAATATTTGAAGAATTCATCACAATAAGCACTGCTATCATTAATATGTCAATGTTCGATGCATTATGATTCAGAATTATTGCAATAAAATGAAAATATGATAGATTCGTTTGAATTAAATACAAAAATTACATCAAGAATATTTAGAAGATAAACCCGTGAGAAAATCAAATTGACACATTAGTCACAAATTTATTCTAATTGATGTCATTGGGCAGGAAAGGGGTAAGTATTAAGAAAATACTGCATAACAGTGAACATTGAGGCAACATTGTTGACACAGCAGGTGTAAGGACTTTTGCATTGTTATTATACAGCTTTCTCATATGACTAACAAAGATACAGCCATCTTTACCCCATGCAAGATATTGCCATCTTTCATCCTAAAAAGTCACACTTGCAAGATGAGATTTACTTGTGACATCACTGGTCTATAAACATCAACAACATGGCAACGGACCCGCCAAGTCTATATATAGATATTATAGGCACAAAAGCTTTCGAACCACTCACTCCCTTCGGTCGTTCTGGGTACAGAAAACATTTGTGCCTAGCCCTGCGGGGTGTATTCGACAATATAACCCCTGCTCTTCGGTCTATATTTCTTAAGTCTATAACATATTCTGATTGCTCATAATTAGCATTTTATATACAAATTATAAATACCTTTGTCCGCTTAGTTTTACAGAGCAGCCAGACTTTGGTCAGTTTGGCAATCTTGAGTAAGTTTGACATCACAAACTTGGAAAAGTCACATCGTTGTTTTTGGTATGTGCTATGTTCTGTATGTAATATTTTGTGTAAAAATTAATCAATTATCTTAAAATTTCCGGATAGTGTGTATTATATGCCTTAAAGTATGTATGAAAAGTTTCATTAGTTTACTTGCCATTTACAAAAGTTATTTGAGGTTTTCCTTAATAGGAAAATACTTTTTTTGATACAGAGGGTATGTGTTTATCTATGATTGATAGTTTCATTTGCTAAGGATGCAAACATTTTATTTATGTTTGTCATATTATCATAAAATAAATAACATACAAAAAATAGTTGTAGTTATTTGCATTTCAAAACATGACCACTGTCATGTCTACGGTATATCCATCAGATTCAAAGTCCATCATTTTGTAACAAGGAAGCTTGTCTTGTATCTCAAAAAATCGAAAATAAATAGAATACAAAAAGGGGAAGTCATCAATGCTGCTCAAGTGTCTCAATTCTATTCATTACATTTTCTTCAAAATAAAATAATAGAAAATAGAAATAAAACATGTATAAATTAGGAATGGAGAGGCATTAGTTGTGGAAAAGATTGGTATCGATATGGCGAACTGAATTCAACATTGCTTTTCTCTTGAACCAATTATTGAAAACATTCTGTAAAAAACAAGGATTGACTGATTGACAATTTAATGCGAAAATTATTTAAAATTATTTAAATATATTTTTTATAACTGTTTTTGTTAACATTTTTTGATTTTTAGTGCAATTGTTTTTTGTTCCTTTCTACCAATTCTTGAGAAATTGCACAACATTCAGCAGTTCATTTTTTATCTCAAAATGGTGAGCCTATGAAATAATACATATGTAGGGTTAAGATTTTATAAATGGAAGTCAGGTTTAATATGTATGGTTTTATTAGTGCAACCAAAAATACATGTACATAATACATGTAATACAGTGTACCTTTTACAATTCTACCCGTCTCATGAATTTTAAGACACAGAAAGAATACAACAGCTCATTTGAATCAATGCTCATATACATTCTTTGAGGGTCAATATGGGTAGTCTATGGTATGCCCCTGTTCCATTGTCATTGGTCCCATTTTTTTCCTTTAGGAGAAATCAGTTTTTTCACCATATGAGCCAATCAATTGGTCCCATTTTTTCAAAATAAAGCATAATGATTAAAACTCAATGATATAAACAATTTTAGATGATTTACATCATAAAATATTCAAAATTCAGTCAAAGTAATCAAGGGGTCCCAACAACCACCATTTATTTAAATTTTAGACCTCAGGTGTTTGAAAATCAAGGATTGTGAGACTCATACTGCACCGTTTTTCTTCAAACTTGTTCCATTCAAAGGAAAACAAAAATGCTATTCATGTTGCTTTATTGTACAGAGTCCCTCGCTTTAGCAGCGTTTGGGTCCTCAGCTGTGAGAAGCGCTTCTCACACCTAAAAGGAGGGACTCTGTATAAGAGTATAATGTACCAACAGAAAGGCATTTTTGATTTGCTATTAATGGAACAAGTTTGAAGGAAAACAGTGCAGTTTGAGACTCACAATCCTTAAATCAAACCAGAGGTCCATGAATACTCCACGCTGAATATACCAAATCATCTAAGATCATCTAGCCTCCCATTTTCTGGATTGTATACCAGCTACCAATATACTTATACACGGGGGATAAGCAAAACGAGGGCGAAGCCACGGACTGCGACTCGCGTAACTTTACACCGCAGCCCAGCGCCAAAATGGAGGGACATCCGGCAGTGCCTACTGCTTCTTCCGACAAAATAGAGAAATCCAGGAATTTTAAATGCTATCGTATTGTCTAATCGGTGACCAAAATATTACTCTGTATCTACTGTTGGTCTGTAGATAAGAAAATAAGCAGTTGTCCAGATCAAGCTAAAACAGTAGCAAAGTTCTGATTTTACCTGTAAAATATGTGCATATTATTTAATTTACTATACACTTGAAAGGAGTTTTAACACGTTTCTGATATCTAAAGGTTAGTTGAGGCTCCGAGTATAATTCGTGAAAATGATTTGATAATAGAATGTGTTCATGAGGAGAAAATTAGATTCAAACTGCGCATTCATAGTGGACGCAGTCCAGTAAACAAAGCTATTTCAACAACGCAACACAGCCTCCATTGATATTCTAAGCAACGCAGTCCAGCCGCGAACACGAAATAAATAAGAAAGTGTAAACTATATTCCTACGCTATTATTGTTTCAGGAAAAGAAAGTCAGCATCCAGATTATCATTCAAAGTTACGTTGATTAACATATATCTATTACCTGAATCAATGTCCCAAATTGCTATATTGTATCGTTTAAGACCTAGAAATATGGCAATTCAATAGCATATTTGGCAGAACAGTCGAGCGCAAGATGACAACGTAATATGTTTATTACAAACCAATTTGTGGATAGGATTAAATATATAGATAATTGGATAGTGGTGAGACTTTTTATAAGAAGTAGAAATGCGAAACAATTAACTTTTTGATGATGCAATAAAAGCTGTTGGGGAAGGGTACATTAACTATATCTAGTATTTAAGATATCAGGAAAATATCAAATAATTGGAGAGTTGGTGAGTTAATGTAATTTTGGATGATCTTTCCAACAGTCCATCAATATTGCTAGCTACCACAAATTCATGATTTCAGCTGTATTTGACAGCTTGTATATATTTGCAGAATGGATTGAGACACGATGTAAGTCTATTAAAATAGCCCTTTATATTCAATTTTGTCCAAAGTTGCTCTATTTCGGCCACACCTGTACACACATTGTGCTATCTACCTTTGGCTGTGATTGCGTTCAGCTTCAGATATAAAGCAACACTGAGTCGTGGACTGCGTTGGACAGATGGATGGACTGCGACTATCAAAAATTCCAATTGTCTATGTAATTGTACGTTTTCCGCTTACCAAATATCACACGAAGATGTAATTGTAACAACAGAACATGAATAATTATATTAATTCGATGTCATTTCTGATTCCTTTGTTTAAATCGGTATATTAGGGACAAATATTGACAAAATTACATTTTTTGTGGCAGATTTCAAATTCATTTGTGATCATGCTAAACTATTGGACAGCCGAGCACCAAGAATGCCATTGCAGGTGGAGTATGAATATGTTGATCACCGACTGGAACATACTAGCTATTCTGTAGAATATCCAAACCAATAATCTACCCCAAATCCTAACATGCCTTCCAAATTAAGTTTGGACTTACCGCCATTGTTCAGCTATAATGCGTTGTAATCTCGTTTTGAATTACGCGAGTCGCAGTCCGTGGCTTCGCCCTCGTTTTGCTTATCCCCCGTGTTATAACTTATAAAAATATTCATAAAATATTTTTTGACCTATTATACTTTATATAAAAACAGTAAATTTTTGGGGAGGGGGCTTATACTTTATCTCCATTAAGTTCCTTGAACAAGAACCACTCCCCTCCAAGTACAGGGTGTCCCAAAAAAGTGTACCGAGATGAACATGGAATAATTCTGCGAGTAATACAGAAATTTGAAACATTTCACTAGGTAAAGCTGTTTAGTTGTAAATAAAGGTTTGTGTTTTGGTACCATGTTGCACTGAGACAAGCAGGGAATAACTCTGTAAGCAAGGAAAAAAGAAATTCTTGAAATTCACTCATCTGACGGATAATTTAATTATCTGAACGTTTATTTTGGTAACTTTTTTTAAATTTAGATAAACAAAAGCTTGTTTCAGTATCATCATTCACTTTTCAATGATTGAAATTGCATTCATTTCTGCATTGATCAAGATGAAGGTAGGGCATGTCATCTAAAATATTAAATTTCTCAAAAATGCACAAATTTCTACAAATTTTTAAATGCTTATTGAACAAGGCACAGACGTGAACAATATCGTACCTAAAACACAGCATTGTGGTCTTGTTGACCAAGAAAGCAAGATGGCGGCAGAAAAGTTAATCAGCTCTAGAACTTATCACTGTGTAACATATGTAAAAATTTGATCGGTTTGGCTGGAAACCTGTAGACAAGTCTTGAAAGTGAAGATTTTAGGACGGAAAATCCAAAATGGCCACCTTAAAATTTACCCAGAATGCCCAAAAACCAATCAGTTCTTGACGTTGATATGTAGAAACATCCCTGAAAATTTCAGATGAATCCCTCAACAGGTTGGGCTGAAAATCTGTAGACAAGTCTTGAAGTCTTGAAAGTAAAGATTTAAGGACAGAAAAATCCAAAATGGCCACCTTAAAATTTACCCAGAATGCCCAAAAACTAATCAGTTCTTGACGTTGATATGTAGAAACACCCCTGAAAATTTCAGATGAATCCCTCAAATGGTTTGGCTGAAAACCTGTAGACAAGTCTTGAAAGTGAAGATTTTAGGACGGAAAATCCAAAATGGCCACCTTAAAATTTACCCAGAATGCCCAGAAACTAATCAGTTCTTGACGTTGATATGTAGAAACATCCCTGAAAATTTCAGATGAATCCCTCAAATGGTTTGGCTGGAAACCTGTAGACAAGTCTTAAAAGTGAAGATTTTAGAACGGAAATCCAAAATGGCCACCTTAAGATTTAACCAGAATGCCCAAAAACTAATCAGTTCTTGACGTTGATATGTAGAAACATCCCTGAAAATTTCAGATGAATCCCTCAAATGGGTTGGCTGGAAACCTATAGACAAGTCTTGAAAGTGAAGATTTTAGGACGGAAAATCCAAAATGGCCACCTTAAGATTTACCCAGAATGCCCAAAAACTAATCAGTTCTTGACGTTGATATGTAGAAACATCCCTGAAAATTTCAGATGAATCCCTCAAATGGTTTGGCTGGAAACCTGTAGACAACCTGAAAAGTGAGACACCGCCCGCCCGCCGCCCGCCCGCCCGTCAAGCTGACTACAATATCGTACCTTTTGTTAGGTACGATAAAAAAGAATGATGAAGGAAAGATGAGTTATTCCCATCTCATTTGGTTATACTTTTATAGGACACCCTGTAAAACACCAAAATGATTGAACAATTTGGTACAAATATAGCACTTTGTAACATGATTATCAAATATACAAATCTGATAAGAAAATGTTTCAGCATTACTGGAAATGTACAACTGAGAAAGTAGCTATTCTTGTCATGCATGTTATATGAATAACACATACATATTTAGGGAACCTCAAATTGAAATATTGCAAGAAGAACTGTTCTTAATTTTTCATCAACTTTGTATGACTCATCAGCATTAGAAGTCATTCATTTAATCAGTCATGCTGTGGACAGCTGATACTGATGATTAAGTAGGCTAGTAAAATATGAATTATATCACTCAAAATCATGTGATATATTATGGTACTAAAATTTGGTTATGTACATGTATGTCCCTATACAACAGGATACATATGCAGTGTAACTTGATATGATAGATATGATATGATAGAGTGCTGTAAATATCAGCAGTACAGAAGTAATAGGTAAATCATAGCATTCATAACTAGAAAGGATTCTACTATGAAAACTGACATAAGGCTGTTATGTATGATGTCTTTTGCTAGTTAGTAATATTATCATTAATAAGTACAAGTTAGGCCCATTATTACTTATAATGCACATCTCAGGCCATGATGTTTATCTTATTTTAATCACTGAGCACATTATCATTGTTACAAGGTTGAATTTACCTGAATCATTTTTGGCAGTCATAACCAGCGATACCTGTTCATGTACACGATGCATATTAGTTTATTTTGACATATTTGTGAGAAATTCAAAAATTGAAAAATCCATTTCATATGTATATTGTATAGATGCCCTTTCTGCATGTATGCAATGCATATTCTGGGTTATCAATTCCTACCCCTACTTTGATAGACACTCATATAACTAGAAACACAATACAAGCATTTATAATAGAGTTTTAAAATACTAAAATATTTTTTTTACAAACTGAAATCTTTTTTTCACAAATAAAATGAGACCAAGTCTGGTTTTTGAATGGTCAAATATAAAGATATAGGGATGCATGGTGTCCGCATGAATGAAACGCTGCGTCGTGCATGCAAAAGTGTTTGAGTTGGACACCGTGGGATGAATAACAAGAAAAACAATCAATCAAGTTATTCCTCTCTAAATCATGTAAATGATACATAGTTGTTCATCCAAAAACATTTCTCGTCTGTCAATATTAGCATAAGCCAAAACCCAGACTTGGAGGAGATTTTACATAAAGAATTATTTTTCTCCAGGTAAAAGGTCTATCTCAGAGTAATTCTCTGTGGGCAGATACCGAGAACTTTTCTTTGAGTTCACATCCATTATCTGGCTATACTCAGCATCCTGGTCTATGACCTCATCTGGTATCTTACTATCTATATCTGCATATGTGTCACTAACTGCACTGGCTGTTGCATATTCATTTCCAACTGAATATGCACCATCAATTTTGTTGCCATCAGGGTGTTTATCAAGTTTGTTATAAAGATCAGATGTGGCTGCTGTGATACCCGCGCTATTTATATTGGGTGGCTTGGCTTTTTTGTTTGGTTTACTTTTGTTGAATGATATACGATCATAAGTGTCTAATTCATCTGGTGGAGTAGCTTTAACTTCATTCAGAGCTTCAATACTACTATCATTGCCTTTACTCACATCTTTAATTTCCTTTTTTCCTTTTTTGGTTTTATCCACTAAGGTATAACTAGGCACTTTCACAGTAGGTTTTGGTGAAATTAATGCAGGTTTTGGTTTGCTCGGTTTAGTATTTTTAGTTTCTTGTACTGACTTCTCAATGTGAATATTGTCTGTCTCCATGGCAAATGTCTTCCAAGCCTCTTGCCGTTCTTCCAGTTCTGCATACATTTCACCTTGTGGCTCCTCCATGGTTAACATTTTCTCCCCAGAAGGACTCAACAGATGTTTGCCAGCTGCAAGATCGTACACAGCATACTGCGATTCTTTTTCAAGTGTAGAATGTGGACTTCTGAATTTCTCTGTTGTTGGTTCAGCCCCGACCTCTGAAAGTTCATAATTTCCAGACACAATACGCTCATTACTTCCAGGTTTTATATTTGCTTCAACTTGTGGTTTCACCAAAGTAGGTATAGAAGGACTAGTATTGGTTGAAATTTTGCCTGTAGCTGGGGATTTTATTTTTAATTTTGATTCCAGTTCATCTCTGATGATACTTGCTTGTACTTCATTCTCAGATTTTCTTCTTAGACTCCCCAATTTCCCAACTGTTAATGAAACTTCACTGGTCTCATTATTTACTGCATTCTTGTTTTTATTTGCTCCCTTTGTGTAAGTGGGTAATAGAATAGCTTCAGCTTCCTTATTAGAATCCTTTTCCTTTTGCTGCCTGTCTTTTATTTCCTTCACCCGTTTGACAATTCCTTCGAATATTTCATTTCCAAAGTCTGTTGAGAGAGAAAATAGTCCTGGACCTGATGGGCATCGTCGCCCTGCCTCAAAAGTGAAGTTCTGTTCATTGCGACCATAGCGACGGAGATAACGGAATGGCCAGACATATAAGATAATAGATGTTTTTGGATCGAGGATACAGAAGTTCATAGATGATATGAGAAGGTCGTATTTTCCAGATAGTTGGCAGCGTTTGGAGGCCTCTGTTTCTGTGATAGTCACCTCAAACTTTGGCCCTGAATAATACAATAATACAAAAAACTAAATTTAATAACATGACATAAAATGATCTTATTATATTTTGCTATATATTCAATCTCTTTTACGAGGTTCTTCAAACAAAAGTTAGAGACAGCTATGTATGGATAATGCATGATAAAGTATAATGAGACGCCATTGCTCCTATATCTGGAATACTGGGCACCTTGCAGAAATCAGTATATTGTCTTAACTATATGAATTACAAAAGGTTTAATTGTGTGAAAGTATGCAAGAATGATTGTTCTAAAATATTCAGTTAAAAAGAAGTATTCCAGGAAATCTTTATTGTCTCATAGAATCAAGAATGCACTCTTTTACCAGAAAGAAAATCCATGATAAATTGGAAAATATTCCAAATAATGAACAGTATAGATTTCTATTGCTTTATGTTTTCTCAAAAATAGTTCAGTAAACTGACTTATTCAGTTCTTGGGAATATAAATCATTTGTTTGAATCAAGTATGCACCTAGTATTTATTGACATTTTCTCAAGTGTTTTGTTTGGAAACTCATCAAGAAACAAGGAAACTACTGACAAAGGACAAAAACAATATAATTTGAAAATCTAATATCCAAATATTCAACTTCACATCAAGAGCTTACATGGATTGAAACAAACACTTACAAAATTTAACCAAAAACTTCTGCCAAAAATAATAAAAAATTACCTAACAGTATCAAATTTAAGGTGCTATGGAAGTTAACAGGAAATGACAAAACAGGAAGTGACAATTTTTTTGCATTTTTAGATATTTTTTTAACAAAGATAACAGAGTTCTGGTTTGACCTCCAGTCAATTTAACTATTTCCACATATCATTTACATGACCAGGATCACAATGTGCATGGTCAGAATGACCCTAAACATGATGAAATAACCTTTTTAGCCCTTTGAAAGTGTGACTGAAAAAAAGCTAAAAGTAGGAGCGTAGGGATAGTCACTGAACAGAATCTTTTGAATTTTTCAGAAAATGTGCCCAATATAATGCTCTAACTAGTACAATCTTTGAAATTTTAGAAAATTGTCTTAAACATAAATGGCGGTCATAAAAAGGAAAATAGATCGCTTTTCAAATCAGTTTTTTCATTTTTTTTTTCTTTTTCTATGAATGATATCAAATTTTCAAAGTTTGTATCATTTAGAGCAATATATTGGGCACATTTTCTGAAAAATTCAAAAGATTCTGTTCAGTGACCTTCCCTACGCTCCTACTTTTAGCTTTTTTTCAGTCACACTTTCAAAGGGCTAAAAAGGTTATTTCCTCATGTTTAGGGTCATTCTGACCATGCACATTGTGATCCTGGTCATGTAAATGATATGTGGAAATAGTTAAATTGACTGGAGGTCAAACCAGAACTCTGTTATCTTTATTCAAAAAATATCTAAAAATGCAAAAAAAATTGTCACTTCCTGTTTTGTCATTTCCTGTTAACTTCCATAGCACCTTAAGTGAACATTTTGCCAAGTTTGAAAATAATGTTGACAATATGAAAAAAAATGAATTAAAACTGATTAAAAATTCTAAAAAGCTTATTTTCAATTTTACAGATTTAAGTTTTAAATCATGCGAATTATACCAGAGTATTGCCAATTTGAAGTAAGCAATTTTGAGCCATTATGACATTGCAAAAAATCAACAATATGTATTTTGGCATTTTGACTCTCATGCCGTGGGGACCAGGGGTTTGAGGGGTTCAACCCTCCATCATAAATCCACAAAATTGCCCCTAGACTACTTCCATAAACTAAATTGGATAAAATTCAACATTCTATGGAAGGAAGGAAGGATGGATGGATGGATGGATGGATGGATGGATGGATGGGTGGGTGGGTGTTTGGATGGATGGATGGGTGGGTGGGTGGGTGGATGGATAATAATCTCCAATTGTACAAAGTGGAGATGAATTTCAAAACAAGAATGGAATATACTTCAAAAACCTTTGAATACAAAAAAATTGTTTTAATCAAATCTGTGAACAATCATTGTATGTGTCAGTCTCTGATAAATAAACAGGATATGACAAATCAGAGCAACATACAGGGTATCCTGGTGCACAGATTCATAAAGCAAAGAAAACAAATCTTACAACTGAATGTCTTGACATAAAACCTTTTTGTACAATGGCCCATATTCCCCTGATAGAATCATGTTAGACTTCTACATTAATGAATATCTGAAAACAATATTCGTTAGAAGTTCAAGATAAATGAGACTGGGATGGAAGCCAATGTAGTCAGCAATCTGAGAGATGGACAGTAGTGGTTTTGTCAAGTCTTTGAATAATAACTTTTTCATTTTGAAACAATATGTCATGACAGTTGCAGGATAAATTGTTATAATGTCATTCTACAATCTGTATTAATTTCATCTCACAACAGGCAAAACTTTTGAAATTAGAGCACTTGTATCTTTACTTTCCGGACACTCTGTACATGAACATGATATTCAGCAGCATGATGGGAAAAAATTGGATAACTTCACTTTTGTGTCATCTTGACCTGATGTGAACTTTCCAAGATCATGATTTTTTCTAGAATTTTTTCATGATCATGATGACATAAAAATAATTACATTGTCTAGATGTAATCATCCGTAGTGAAGATTATAAGTAAAACTGAGAACAACTTGAGTATTTTAAAGACAAGTGTAAAGTCCTCCACAAAACAGACTTTCTTCTTTTGTATCTCATATTATTGATTGAATACTTAATTTGTAATTGTAGAGCATGGACATTGGACAATGCTTAAAGCACAGGCACTTACACAGTATTATATGTTTTGCTGTATTCTTTGTACAATGAAGGACTTAATAATAAATAAATAAAATAATAATAAATAAATAAAAAAAGGTAAATAAAAAATAGGAGTCAGAATAGAAGACTAATTGTCATCTGATTTTTTGTGAAGCACAATAAACCCTTGACCATCAAACATTTGCCCTATCATGAACAACTTTTATTTTTGATTTGTTCAAAGTTGGATGATAAGAGAATTAGAAGATTTAATGCTGATCTAATCTGATTACACATAAGTTTTTTATGTACTAATTATAAAATGTAGTCATGAAACTTGCATTCAACATGCCAAGATTAAGAGGGAATGTGGCGAAGCTACAATGTACAATACAATACATGCAATATACTAGATATAGTCATACAATTAACAATATAATACGATATATGCAATACACAAAGCAGTTGAATGTCAAAATTGAGAACTAAGCCACTTAACCCAAATTAGTATTCATAAATCCCAAGCTTTATCATAATATGGTGTTGTGTCTAACCAATAGTCACGATTCAGAATTTATTTTTAAATTCACTTCCTCTTTCCTTTAAAGCTCAAAGAAAGTAGGATGTTAACCATTTTTATCGATACAGGGAACTTCAATATATTGATGTCAAATAAATACTCAAGAATATATTTACAGTCCGGTTTCAGACCCCCCCCCCATCCCCAACCTCTTGAACCAATTTTCTTACAAGTGCAAAATTATCATTATTTACGTATTACTCTACCTTAATTAGTCAACCAATGCCATTACTAAAAATGATGAAAATCATTTTCTCTAGTATCAAACATTTAATAAAATATTTTACGAGACATATCTTAAATATGTTTGTTATTATTCAAAATAGTCAAATGAAAATTGATCAATCTATCGTTATTCAAGTGCAAGGGAATTTTTGATATATCTGCCATGTTATCTGACTCAAGTTACTAGTAACTTCTTACTGGCACCTGGATAATTGAAACACATGTATAAAAAAAATAAGTCTAAATCATAAGTATCATTAAGTTCCTGAATTGAAAACTGTATGTACATGTATTTAAGCTTCAGTAATTGTCTTAATTCGACCTCAAACTACATGATAGTACATGTATGTCATTCTAACACTTTTTTCTGGTGACACTCAAAATCTATATGTTAACACATACTAAGGATCAATGTCACATAATCTCAAGGTTAACTTTTGAAAAGTAACAAAGGTAAAATATCTTTTCAAGTTTCAACTTGAGTTAGTGATGAGGAAAAAAGATGAACACATGAAAATAATTACCTGTATTTGCACTTTCATAGAGCACATTCTCATCAAAATCGAGATCTTCGGATGCCATTGAAGCTGGCCTGTTTTCAACACTGTCATCTTCCTTGTTCGGTAAAGCATTCTGACGCATCATCAGATCTAAGATCAACCCTTGGCCACCAACAGGGGGTGTTGGTGTTAATGAGCTTTCAATTGGCTGAACTGATGTTACATCTAAATTTTTTATAACCTTTTGAATAACTGCTAGCCAGTCTGTGAAGTTCTGAAATTCATCTATGATGAATTTGACTGATTTATCCTTTGAACTTTTCTCCTTTGAGGAACTAAAGATAATTTCAAATGATTTCTCCTTGTCTTTATCTGTTGTTAAAGGTTTCACTTCAGTGGCATCCTCTAGGGATATTGTTTTGAGCTTGTGTGATGGACCCTTCAGGTGCTCTTCTTCTGTGTTGTAGACCTCTATTCTTGGTGAATATTTGTTGATAGTTTGGATGAGTAACACATATCGCCTGTGCCAGGATCTCTAAAAGCAAACATTCACATCAATGAAACATCTGACAGAATTAATCAAAGGAAGAATCAGATCAAGCAAGCAAGCTAACAAAAAAATTGTTTCAATTCAATAATAATCTGTCCACTTGTATTTGAGTTATCAAACATTAGGTTTTTTACAAAATATGGCAGCCATTTTGAAATTCAGTGGCCATCTTGAAAATGTTTTCTTGAGCAAAGCTTGTTCCTTAGGCATTAGCATATATTTGAACGAAATCCATAAATTAGTATTCAAAGATTACATTTTTTACGAAAAATGAAGGCCATTTAGTATTGAGCTGCCAAATCGAACGAATGTTTTCATGAATCGAGAATTCATGAATGTTTGTGATCCAAGGAGGATTGACTCCCAGAATGCAACATCAGTTAACCTTATTTACTCATGACAGGTTTCAAAATAGTGGAACGGCATTTTGAATGCTGACACGTGCAGTACTGTCAACCCCCAAAGATTTTCTCGCGGGACAGATTTTATAGACCCAGGGCCCAAAATTCGCGGGATTTTGCGGGACATCTACTAAATTCGCGGGATTTCGCGGGACATTTAAGGGATTTGCGTGATTGCGCTTATAGGCCAATTTTTTTTTATCAAATTCGCGGGATTTCGCGGGACCATTCGAGGGACAAACACCCTAATTGCGGGACAGTTAACAGGTTTACCAGCAAAAACTTCATAGAGGGACAGATTTTCTAGAAAAAGTGCCCTAAATTTGCGGGATTTTGCGGGACATCCACCTAAATTTGCAGGATGTCCCGGGACATTCAAGGGATTTGCGTGATTTGGACTAATGTAAAAGCGTGTAAAAGTACTTAAATCAAACTTTCAGATACTGATTAATCAAATATAATGCACCGTTACATTGTAACTTAAATAAACGTCAACATAACTTCACAAAATACGCATAGAAATATTATTTCAATTGAAAGCCCATGGTATAGGGTTTCGATTAATCTACATCAAATTATAGGGAATGAGGTTACTTTTCTAGATAGGGTTTGTAGAAAAAACCGGGTACCGGGTAGTAAATCCTCAATGCTGAGTTCAAACTTGGTACCCGGTCGAAAAAACCGGGTACCCAAAAAACGAAATATACGAATATACAACATAATTAGATCATTAGAAAACGTGTAAGATTTGTTTTGAATTTACAAAAATGTATGTAACTTCCTTCAAAATTGAGATAGAAGCTTCAAATAAAAAGCATTTTAAGCCTCCTTTCTTCCTCTATCATCATGATCATATTTCCATTGGTAATGAAGGGGGAGGGGGGGGGGTACGATCGCACCATCACACCCTCACCTGGCTACGCCAATGACATTGTAAGACGATTTGAATAACAAGGCAAATCAATTTTACTCTATTTTCAATAGTTCGTATGTTGGTACGTGAATTGTTTTGATTATGATTTAAATCTGTAAATTGCTATCGTTGCTTTAGCAGAGAGGTGACGTGTGTTAATTTACATGATGCAATGTGTAAGATTTTGATTATTAATCATAATTTAAGTTATCCCAACTGTCGACAAAATGTCCACTGAATTGTCCACTAAATTGTTATGTCTTACAATGTCATAGGCGTAGCCAGGAGAGGGTGCGATGGTGCGATCTCACCCCCCCCCCCATAACCGATGAAAATATGGTCATGACAATAGAGGAAGAAAAGAGCCTTAAAATATGCTTTTTATTTGAAGCTTCTAGCTCAATTTTGAAGGATTGTACACACATTTTTGTAAATTCAAAACAAATCTTACACGTTTTCTGATAATCTAATTATGTTCGTATATTCGTTTTGTTTTTGGGTAAGCTTACCCGTTTTTTGACCGGGTACCGGGTACCAAGTTTGAACCCAGCATGGAGGATTTACTACCCGGTACCCGGTTTTTTCTACAAACCCTTTCTAGATATCAGCGTCCATTTATTGTAACTCGCGTTTGCTAACATTTGCTCAGTTCTGAGATGAAGGCCACACGGATAGTAAAAAGGCCAACGTTGGAACTATTTGACCTACATCCCTATTGTCGTAATTAAAATGAAAGTTGAACCCTTCCTCTTTATTTTGATACCAAACAACAGCTTGCTAGGTACTTAAAATTAGGTAAACTTTACTCCTCAAAAGTGCAAAAACTTAGCTTCTTATATAAGATGAGATAATCACAATATAGGGGATTGCAACAATTTCGGAAATTCGCGGAGGTCGAAAGCCACATTTGCGGGACTTCGCGGGACATTGCGGGACACGCGAATTAGCCTAATTTTGATCGAATTCGCGGGATAATCCCGCCATTCGCGGGACACTTGACAGCTCTGCACGTGTCATGATGCATTCTGGGAGCCAATCTTCCTTGCGGCATAATCGGGCTCCAAAATCACCTCCAGTTGTCGGAACTGGAGCAAATACTCGCTGGGCAGTCTACCCTACCGACAATTGTCGCTACGGGATCCAGTCCGCTTTTTTATAGTGTTTAGTAACTATTTATGTTCACCTCACATATTTTATGATGTGACTTTGCCCGAAAGAATTTTTTTCAAAAAGCTTTCCACGCTTTCTTTAGGAGGTATTTCTCCCATATGTGGTTCCACTCCAGACACTTCGAATCGTAAATGCGAGAGTACCGACAATTGTCGGTACTCTAGACTTTGCTGTGTTGACACGCTAGAGGACCGACAAATAAATTGTCATAACGGGAGACTTTGCTGTGTTGACACGCTAGAGGACCGACAAATAAATTGTCGGCACTTTAGCCCCTCCTAGTAGGAAACGCTAGAGAACCAAATGTCGACAGTGAAGCCACTCCTAATAGGATCTAATAGAGAACCAACCAAAAGTCTGTGGCTCTGCTAAATGCTGTAAAACATGCTAATTTCGCAAGCATAGTGATTTCGCCTTTATTTGCCTGATTCAAAATCGCGAATTTAGAACTGTGTATTTTTCTGAGTAATGTGGATGAATTAATAGAACAAATGAAGAATAAAATCTACTGGTATACATTATTTCTAGTAATTGTGTTTTGTTTATTTTATGCAAGTGTTATACGCAATTATAAAACAAACGTGAAGAAAACTTAAAAGTCGGTTATAAACAATAAAACATGTACAATATAAAGTTACTTAAAATAAAATACCACCATCAGGGGAATAGCCAGCTTCCAGTCATGTACGCGTGTAATCGTCAAAAATTGCCTTTCAGTGGGGAGGGGGGGGGGGTGACATACAGGTAAGCAACCCAACCCAAACAAACTTTTTTATTACAAAAATTGATGCAACTTCCTTTAAACACCGGACTTCAAACTTGAGCTAGAAGCTTCAAATAAAAAGCATTTGAAAGGTCTTTTCTTTATCGGATCTATTGTTATTGGTAATGGGGGTTCAGTCGCATCCCCCTGGCTACGCTTATGGATGATAAAACCAGACATCAAAGTCCACGAGCAGTCTTGCGACCCGACCCTACATATCACCAATCAACAGGCAACAATAACTCATGACAAGAAAGTTTGTAAGTTTATATTAATAATTAATCTCTTATACTTTTTATTTTTTAATAACAGGAGGCAATCGTGACTGGATAATTAGGAAATAACCCTAATTGACATACAACCAACTAGAAAGATAATGTCATAACAATGTTGCACTCAATATTTTCCGAAACAGGTTTCATTTCTTATCACAGTTCAGTGCACTTTTATTAGAGACAATTCATTTTGCAGAATGCATTAAATATTAGTATCCATATATTGTGGTTGTAAATCACAAAAAAACATCAGGACATCATGAATTAGTAAGCCAAAATTAGTAAACGTTTAAAACGTTTGAGGGTAAGCCAGATCATTGTAGTAGCGCAATGGCTAAAAATATTTATTGAGCTGCTACTGATATAAAAAGAAATAAAAAGAACAATTTCAAAGCTGGGTCCGCAAAAGAAGCAAAATGTATATTCTAGACACAGAAAAAATTCGGCTGAAAGAGGGAATCGAACTCGAACCGCGTGCATAGTAGTCAAGGACGCTAACCACTATACTACCAATGAACAATGTAAAGGGGTGAAACTAGTGTATTTAGTTTTGAAAATGTCGGTTTTGTATTGAAGCTTGTAAGACAATTTCGATGGAAGATGCATCAATTTTTGTCGAAATAAATTATGGCTCACTATAAGTTAATACGATTCTATCGCAAAAGAAGCACTATGCCCCCTCCCCCTCAAAAGAGTCGTGCTCGCTAACCACTAGGCTACCAGTGATGTGGATGTTCGGGAAAGTAAAAGTAGAGAGTGGATTCATTTTTGAAAATGTCGGCTCTCTAGCAAATCCACGTATGAGCCACTTGCGTACCGACAATTGTCGGTTCTCTATCTGGCCCTACTAGGTTACAATAGAGTGCTGACAATTGTCGGTACCCCAGCAAATATCCACTGGACAGTCTCCAGAACTGATAATTGTCGCTCGGTCCTGGAGCCACTCCGAAAAGATTGAAGTGAGATTACCTTTAATGTGACATGATTTCCACGGGTCCAATGCAGAACATAACCTTTCTTCACACATTTCTCCATTGCCATGCTTTTAATAATAAGGCATTCTAGGTTATTGAGTAGATCTCTTGCAAAATATAATATTCTTGGAACACGGAAGTTTTTTTTAACTTTTGGGAGTGAAGCATCGTGGGAAATTGAAATAAATAAATCATAATATTTGTTGAAATTATTTGTTATCAAAGTTAGAATACGTATAAAAACGTTATTAAGCCTTTGTTAAATTTTTTATGGGCCTTATACTAATAGGCTACCGGGGTAAAAAGATGTTAAACTATCGAAGAATCGAGATTTTACCTTAAGTGGGCGATAATAGAGTGCGATCAAAACAAATGAAATGATCCAAACCCCTTCGGTGCACTAGTCTTCATCTTCATACTATTTTAGCTAATATAGACACAGATCCGGAGCCAGATCCAGCCCCTATTGGTAGTAGGCTCGAAGGATATTTATTGAGCCTAGACACAGAGGAGGTAATCTGGCAGAGGTTTCGTGAATAGTCTATAGACAAGTGCGCACATTTTATAATGGCTTCTAAAGATCGTAGAAAAAGGGTAAGGAAGATGCATCTGTACTGTAGTCCTTATACTAGTTATAGGCCCTGGACTATAGAATTAAGTGTCTAGGCACCTTTTCACTTCAGTTTTTTCTTTCACAGTACTGTCAACCCCCAAAGATTTTCTCGCGGGACAGATTTTTTAGACCTAATGCCGAATATTCGAGGGATTTCGCGGGACATCCACCTAAATTCGCGGGATTTCGCGGGACATTTAAGGGATTTGCGTGATTGCGCTAATAGGTCAAATTTTGATCAAATTCGCGGGATTTCGCGGGACCGTTCGAGGGACAAACACGCTAATTGCGGGACAGTTAGCAGGGTTACCACCAAAGACTTCATAGAGATATAGCTTTTTTTAGACAAAGTGCCCTAAATTCGCGGGATTTTGCGGGACATCCACCTAAATTTGCGGGATGTCGCAGGACATTCTTGAAAGGGATCTACGTGATTGGGGCTTAATGTAAAAGTTCTCAAATGAAACTTTCAGATACTGATTTATCAAATATAATGCACTTAACTTAGTAAACGTCAACACAATTCCACACAATACGCATAGAAATATTATTAAACTACGGGGTGGTCAAAAATATGGAAACCCTAATACCATTTTCCTCATATCTTTGTCATTTTAAAAAATAACTCCCTGATATTTTACACTTAAGTACATCATTCAATTTGCTTCCAGCCTAACTTATTTCACGACCATCAGATTGATAGTCACAATGTTACAGTACTCTAAAAAACATGCCCAGTGGCCACTATTGGGTTGTGAGGAAACTTGACTCATCGTCTAAAATGTCCCTACCTGTGGGGATATGGCAGAGATAGGGTATATGAGAATGACCTCGAGACAATTGCAAACCTCAAAAGTGAGATAATTTGTGTCATTCAGGCCATACCTGCTGAGGAATGTGTTCGGCTCATTGACAACTGCAATGTCCAAATCTGAAGCATGTTATTTTAAGTGCTGTAAAATTGTGTCTATCAGTCCGATGGTCATGAAATATAATAGGGTGGTAGAAAATTGAATGATGTACAAATGTGTGAAATATCAGGGAGTAATTTCTTAAAGTGACAAAGATATAAGGAAAGTGCAGGGTTTCCGTTTTTTGACCACCCTGTATCAAAAAACCACGCTTTAGTTGTGAGTACCGTAATCCAACACGAAATTCAAAAATTCTGAACAATACTTTGCACTTAGGTGTTCGTGACCAACTATGAAACATTTAACCCCATAGTGTTACATATTAAAATGTACCTAGTATTCATATTGGGGTTCGATTAATCTACATCAAATTATAGGGAGTCAGGTTTCTTTTCGAGATATCAGTGTTCATTTATTGGAACTCGCGTTTGCTAACATTTGCTCAGTTCTTAGATGAAGGCCGTGACACGCGTAGTAAAAGGGCCAACGTCTTGGAACTATACGTGACATACATCCCTATTTTCGTAATTAAAATGAAAATTGCACTCTTCCTCTTTATTTTGATACCAAATAACGGCATACTAGGGACGCCAACTATGGTGTTATTTCCCATCAGGTTTATAAATGGACTATATGCTCTTTTCAAAAGCAGTCTTCGATGATTTGATGAACTGGGAGTTTGGCAGCACTTTTCAAATTAGGTAAACTTTACTCCCCAAAGTGCAAAAACTTAGCTTCTTAATCACAAGATAATCACAATTATTTAGCCTCGGGGATTGTTACAATTTTGAAAATTCGCGGAGGTCATAGCCGACATTCGCGGAACTTTGCGGGACATTGCGGGACACGCGAATTCGCCAAATTTTGATCAAATTCCCGGAATATTCCCGCCATTCGCGGGACACTTGACAGCTCTGCTTTCATGATGCATTTGGTTCGGGGATGGCTGCTAATATTTCTCTTGACACCCCATGATATAAATGAGAATAAGCATGATGTAGCGAAAACAGAGCCGATGGAAAGGGGGTTTGTCACGTAATCACGTCAGGTGGTAATACGTTTTCACGTCGCATGTTACTAATCAGAATTACTTTCACGTTTCACGTCCTTGATCATCAAAATATTACATTCATGTTTCACGAAGATCAAATATCATTACATTAAATTCACGTTTCACTGGCATTAAATAAATCGCTGAACCGTCCAATTGCGAAATTATACTTTTGATGTAGAATGTTTGGATTTCACAGCGGTAATGGAAGATGTCAAACTGGCAATTATCAACACTTATGTAAAAACGAAGTTAATTTTGCTTGCAAAGTCCAGATGATGGTCACAAAGTCCAGATATCTCAGTATATCAGGTCGATCTTTGTATTCGCCGGATTGGCTTGCTACTGGGTATTGGTTGAATTTCTACTAAGTTGTTATTCTCGACCAATCAAAATAAAATAAATTAAAATATTAAAATATCCCGATGGTATTACACCTCTCTTATGTTAATCTTTGTCGCGTTTTGTAACTGGTGTTCTGATTGGCTAAAAACAGAAAAGTTTATAATTACATTTGAGTTTACAAAGTCAACAAATAAGATGTATCACAAAAGCGAATGTAGGATCAAATGTATTCTCGCCAAATAAAGTTTCATTTATTCTGACAACGTAGCACGAAATAACGAGACTGAACGGCGTCACAGAGTTCTCATTATTCAAAATACGATGCACAAGGCAATGTTTATTGACTTCATAATGCACGGGGTTAACTTCATGAATGTCTGCATGGGCCTGCATGACTTGCATTTCACGTTTCTCATTCAATCAAAATCTACTAAAATGCTGCACGCCCGAAGCCTTTCCATAGGCTCAAAACAAAACTCCTTCTGCAAACTGTAGGTAGCATAAATACCCAATGTAATTCATTCTGGACTTGTTTTTGCTACTTATTTAGACTCTTTTAAATCATGATTTTCGTTCACAGTATGACTACTTTCATTATGAATCGGTGTATATTAGGATGTATTACATACCTAGCGAAGCATTTGTATGGAAGTCAATGGGAAAGTTAGCGAGCTATATCCACCGATATTGCCCGATTACCCCGATATAGCCCGCTTACCTCGTTTTGATATTAGATTTCTATAATAACCATGATAATATCATGATGTCACGTCATTGATACAAAGTAACCATGGGAACAAAGGCATGTAATACATCAGTTATGTCACTATTCGTTCTTGCCCAAATATAGAGCCTCCCAAGGTCAGCCTATATTGGGAGAACTCAGGCATATTTCACGTCATAGTGACATAACCTCTAAATATAGTATGGTAAGTTATTTAAATCCAATTTTTTACATAGAGTCAAGTGAAAGCAATTTCATAACCAAATTTACAAACCTACCTCTACACTTTTCCATAAATCGAGTCCAAATGGCTGTGAAAAACAAGTCCGGAACAATTTATGTTTGGTAGTATTTGACACCGTGTGTGTGTGATCACATAGAATATTGAGAAATTTCGGCTGCTTATTCATTTTGTAAATAAACATGATTTTTAATTTAGTTTCAAACCCAGGGTTTCAAATACAAATATGAGGATTTGCTAAACGGAATTCTGTTTCATTTTATTAAATTAAAGCATGAGTAACAATGATTTTAGTCTCAAGGATCGTAAATTCAGCCCAAAACACAACAGTGTAACTGTACTGTGGTCGTGGATGATGATTTGCTATCTGGTTCCAAATTGAATGATGGGGAGAATAGTACAACCATAAAGATAAAGATGTACCCTAAATGTGGAAATATAGCATTGGCTGATCCAGAAGTAACAAGGCGGGGAGGGGGCAAAATTTTGGGCCCAAAATGTTTTTTTGAGACCAAAAAGGGGGGGGGGGGGTGGCCCCATGGGATCATCAGCGTATAGTGACAGCCTTTAGACAACTTCCATTGAATTACCCAGCAAATAAAGAAAAATTTTAGTGTAGATTGCTTCTATAGTGAACAAGCATTTCAATTTCGCAATTTTGATGAAGGATAAAATAGCAAAGATAAACACTTGCAATTCTGGCCTTATTTCATGATTAGGCACATGTTAGATCTATATGACATACACATAGGCCTACGAGTGCTGAATTTCATATAGCAAATCCATGTATGAAACTAAATTATAAAATTTAACGCTTAAAAGTCTGTAGGTATGTGGGAAGGAGGTTTTTTATACAAAACCTGTGAATTTTAATCTTAGTACATCTCTACCCATATCAAACTGTATGGGAAAGTTTATGTTACTCTTTTGGTCTTTCATGAATGTTTCATTGGACTTAAATGAAAACACCTCCAGCAAATGAAACAGAAACAAATGAAGAGATTATTCCATACAGAGTAAGATACCCTTTTTCCTTGTACATGTATAAACATTTATAAGTATCTCAACAATATCAGATATGTGAGCAATTTCAATAGAACTTCTTTTAACTGTCAAAAGTTGAAAGTGGTATATGTATTAAATCAATTGATGATTTTGTTTATTAAATTGAATGCATCTTTTTATGTTACAGCACCACGAAGAGAAAGATTCAGAGAGTGATGATGAATATGTACCTTATGTTCCTTTGAAGCAAAGGCGGAAAGAACAGGTAAATAATTCATTAAAGCATAAGGAGTTTCTAATCTTGCTTATTCTATATCTGTGTTTTTAAAAGATTTCCATATTAAATCTCTAATGACTTCTTTTTAAAAGCATATTTAAATTCAGTGAAAGGTTTTCCACAATGATAACTTTGATTTATACTGTTATAGTTGTTTTGAACATTTTCCATTATTTTTTCAACTTCCCTGAAACTGTGGCATTCAAGTTTTAGACAGATCCAACATTTTTTGATAAATCATGAAATTAAGTGAATATTGCAAGTTTTTAACATTGAAGCCAATGACAGTCAAACCAAACCAGAAACAGATGAAAACAGTGGGGATTTTAGATTTGTTGGGCTAAATATGTTGTGCGAAGCCTCTCTATTGATTGATAGAAAAATGTTCATATAACATTTTTTTTTTATATTTAAAATTTATTTTCATATCATTTTAAAATTTTACAATTACAATACAATGTTTCTTTTATCAAGTTCTATTTTAAAATTATGTAAGATATTATTATTTTGGTACAATTCCAACTTTTGCTTGTGGATTGTCCACTTAGCAACAATTATTACTTGATTAAGATACTCTTTGTCAAAATACCTTTAAAGATGATTTGTTCATTTAAACTTATTTCACAACTGTTTCTTATAAAGTCCCATATTGGGAGTACAAAATTGCATGTTATAAATCTGTGAGTTAAATCATCTTTGTTTTCATTACAAAAATTACAATTTGGCGTTTCCTTTATTTTCATTTTAAAAAGTTTATCATTTGTTATCACAATATTGTGTAAAAATTTCCATTGAAAAACTATTAACTTAGTCTCTTTAGTGACATTATGTGCTAAGCACCAATAAAAGTATTTATCTACATCTGTATCATCCTTTAACAAACTGTTGGTTGGTTCTAAAAATAAATTCTGTATGTAACTAGAATAAACTTGTTTTGTTGAAAGGGTTTTGACACTAGATGTCTCTCTTTTGTGCAGAGCTCCTCTTAAAATGTTATACTCTAAGGTGCAATTAATACCAGTTTTTATATTGAGATCATTTAAAGACAAAAGATTATTTTCATCATCAAAAATATCTTGAAAGTAAAATATGTCTTTTTTAACCAAACGTTCTAAAAGGATTCAGCCATACACTTTGAGCTACTTTATCAATTACTTTATATGCTGAATGATTAAAAGAAATCCAAGACTTTAATACATCTTTGTAAAATTGTGGAACACTTTTGTGTATATACTTTTGAACATTGCTAAAAGTGTCACTTGCTTTTAAAAGTACATCATTTCCACATATTTTGTTGATATAATGTTTGGGCAAAATGCTCCATGAATTATCATGGGTTTCCAGTAAATTCTGTGCCCATTTACATAATAAACTGTTAATTTTTAGATCAACCATTTTATAACCACCTTGTTCATATGAACCTATTAAAGTTGACCTTTTGACTTTATCTGGTTTACCATCCCAAATAAATTCATACATTGATTTTTCTAATTCTGCTATAACCTCACATGGAGTACATTTCACTGATGCTAAATATAATATTTTTGACAGTGCTGATGTTTTTATGATTGTGATCTTTCCATTTTACTTTATTTCCAACTAATGCCACTCTACCTCACACTGTTATTGCATTTTAATTTATTTCCAACTAATGCCACTCTACCTCACACTGTTATTGCATTTTAGTTCATGACTACCATGACATTCTAGTGAGCGTATCCATTCAATTTTCCAGCTCGTCAAATTAGGAGCAAAACTAGGTAGAGCGAATCTGTTAAAACTTGAAGAGGAAAGGCATGCTAGTAGTGGCAATGATACCCCAGGTAGCAATCGAGGCTCTGGAGGTGGTGGGGGTGAGGAATCTGATAATGAGGATGATGAAGACTCTCAGATTGGTCCAAGTGCTGGTATGAGCTTGCTTGATCAACACAGCAAACTTAAAGAGAAATTTGAAGGTAAAGTTATATATGTACATTTGTCCTAATCCACGAGATAGTGTGCGTCCATTTCAATTCAAGCTTATAGTGATATCCTTATTTGTTCCTTTTCTTGCCTATTCCTGATCTCAGATATTGTTATTGAAACATTTGACCATATTCTATGCATGGATATCTTTTAACACTTCATTGTATGCTGTGGATGAGGTATATGAGTTAATTAAAATTTCAAGAAAATATTTGACATTTTTGTACAATTCAAACATTTGTTATTAATGGTGCTTGTTTGAAGCATTTTTTTTATTAGAGATTCATGAAATTCAATTTTAATGAAGCAACATTGCAGAGACAATTCAATCACAAATCAAATTACAAGAAGCATGCTTCTGAGATAAAACAAAGCATTCAAATAATAAAACCAAAATTCCAATCTTCCAGTCATGATCAATGATGCTTCAATCTGAGCTTGTTAATGACCGTCTCAGTCTCCACACTTGCAGTCCATCATGGGAAAATTGCATGTATATAATATTTATTTCGTCATAGGTTTCATTGTTTGAATAGCAAAACTCACGTTCCCATTTCTTTTCATAAACCATTTTTCTGATTGTTCATTTTGATAAAAAATTGGCATTTTCTGAAAATATTGAAATCAAAACTATTCATTTTTAATAAAACATCAAAATCATTTACAACATTTTCAAAATAGAGATATGGTATTTTATTCATCATTTGTTTTTTATCATATAAGCAATTGAGATTCGAGTCAATCATGTTAAGTCCAACTTCTTCTAATGAATTTATAATAATAAATTATAATTATTAATTAATATAATATTAATACAATTATTAAATATCTTTCCCATCCCAAAGGAATATATAAATCATTTCATCGTATGATCTGTAAAATTAAGCCTTCTGATTGGTCAGTTCTTGTGCTGTTCCAATCTGTATTGCTACTGAGATTGTCCCCATTGATCGCTTGATGCACTTCAAATCATTCAATAACTTATAGTATTGACTCTTTTTATAATTTCATTATCATATTTTGTAGTCAATTCAAGTATTGATTATGCAAAAATTAATTTTGGAAGGGCAATTGATTGAATCACTGCTATTTTTCCAATTAATGTTAAATTCCTCTTTTTCCAAGAATCTGAAACTTTCACTAATTTTGTTATTCTGTGCAGCCAATCGAGCTCATAACATTTGTCTTTATCATGTCCAACGAAAATACCAAGAGTTTTTACACTGGGTTCATTGTTCAATTTTATATTTGCAAAGTTATTTTCATTAACTTTACTTCTCCCTCACCAAATTCCTTCAGTTTTGTCTATATTTAGTTCTAATCCAGAAACATAAGAGAAAGATTGAATCGTTTGAATTGCTTGCAGTATTGAATCCTTGTCTTTTAAAAATAAATTAGCATCATCAGCATATTGAGACAGTTTATATTCATTAAAACATTTAACCCCTGAACACAGTGCAATGTGGAATGACCGTTCGTTGAAGGTGTTGCTTTCCAAAATTTGCACGAGATGCGCCAGCATCAAGTGTTTTTAGGAAACGATGCCTGAAAGGAATGGTCACAATGCATTGAGTCTTGGGTTTAAATTCTTTACACACATTGCAAAATATTTTCTTCCATGTCACTTAAAAGACACGCAATCACTAAAAGAACATGTTTTTTTATGAAACTTTTTTGCAAGGGTGAAGTTGGCATAGCATCAATTTCAATTAGTAGAATCCAGTTTTCACCTTGACAACCATTGACAAACATTCATTGGATGCGGTGATCAGTTATATAATAATTGAATGCAGTTACGTGAAATAGCATGTTCTGATCAGCTGGAATTAGACACTGAATATTGTTTATTTCAATACCTTTTATGTTAAACAGGCAATGCGCCTATTTTTGAAGGAAAAGGGACAAAATATTATTTGAGACATGTCACTCACACAGTCAATCAAATATGATAAAAACTTTTATTTGGGATAATACTAATGTGAAAAAAAAATTACTTGCATAGAAAACAGCATTTGAAGTTCAGAGATTGAAAAAAGTGAATTACCACTTTTCACAAACACAAAGTGTATGTTTTAAATAACTCTTGGATTAAAAGATGGTGTATGCTTGAAAATCCTATCAAAAATGAATGGATAATTAATGCAAACAACAATGCAATCTTTGTATCGCATTGCTAAAAACTTGACATATAAAAATTGATAGATCAAAAATATTTTTTCACGATCTAGTGTCAATTCTGATGTGGTCTGTTTGAGCTGTTTTTGGTGTCAAATGAAAGATCAGGTACTTATTTATCCATTGGAAATACTATGAAGATTTAAAGTGAGACTTCATTTACGCACCTTATCCCTAAGGTCAATTATTATATTATAGCCAAGAAAGAGACTGCCAAAGAGAAGCAACTAAAGGAAGAGATGAAGATTCTTGAAAGTGTTGTTGAGGCTAAAGCATTAAAAGGTGTATCAGAGCTAGCAAAGGGGATTGAATACACAGACTCAATAAAAACTGGGTAAGAAATGATTTCTTATGATTAATATTGTTTATTTTTTAAATTGAAATATATTTTATTATTTATTTCATTGCTCCCACCAAGAATATCACCCAATAGAACACATGGGAAATATGTCTAGTGAAGCAAGACTCTTTCAAATGTGAAAGCATGGAATAAATATGCACAATAAATACTAACTGTTTGATCATATTGAAGGTGGAGACCTCCAAGATTTATTCTGCAATTGCCAGAAGAGTACCATGACAAAGTTCGTGAAAAATATCAAATTCTTGCTGAAGGTGAAAATGTGCCTCCACCAATCAAATCTTTCCAGTCAATGAAGTTGCCGAAACCTGTCCTCAATGCCCTTAAGAAAAAGGGCATCTTAAAACCATCTCCAATTCAGATGCAGGGTATTCCAACTATGTAAGTAATATTCTATCTTCAAATGTCATTTGTCATCTGTATTGATGGTGTAGCTAGAGAGGAATGAATAACGAGTTCTACATTTCCTGCAAAACCTATAAAAGTAGAACACTTTTAACTCCATAAAATAGTGTTCTATTTGTGTGGTTTTCCACTCTCAGAGGTTTAGTCTGTAATAAGTTAATGGGAAACTGCCTTGGAAAGTGTTCCAGTTAAGAATGTGTTATACTACATGGGTACACTTTACACGTTTTACTGTACTGAATATATTATCTTGATCTGTTTTTCAGTCTCACTGGCCGTGACATAATAGGCATAGCATACACAGGATCAGGGAAGACTCTAGTGTTTTCCCTCCCGATACTCATGTTCTGCATGGAGCAGGAAAAGCGTATGCCTTTTGTACGCAATGAGGGGCCCTATGGACTTATCGTGTGTCCATCTGTAAGTACTCTTGCGCAGTGTTAACATTAACGAGCGGACCGGCGGTCAGGGACCAGTTGATTGTCCTCCAGTCCGGCAAAAGTTGCACAGGTGCTGGACCTTTGGACCAGCTTGTTTTTATGATACCTACATACCTCTATGTGTCCGCAGGTTTACTCTATTGTTTGTGGTCGTCTTGAGCGATATTTACCTTGACACGAGCGTATTCAGTAGATATCTGGTTCATTTTTCAAAACTTCCTTTTTCACGGAGGAAGTAGAACATTTAATTCTCGCTAGAATCGATTCGCTAAACCGAGTATTACATACAATTACCGAACGCATAGCTTTTTTATGGGCTCATACCTCTGATATCACTGTTTGAGGGGGAGGGTTCGCTAAACATGTACTGTTTAAGTACAAAAAATAAACTAACTATGTTTATTCTCAGATTTTGATTTTCTTAGTGTTGCAATTATAAATCCTACAATAGAGATGTTGAAACAGTGTTAAGTGCTTATAACAATCATGAATTTATTGACCAGTGAGACTTTATACGGACCAGCACCTTTTTTGAAATGCTGGTCATTTTGACCAGCACATCCTGTTACGGACCACCTAATTTTGATGGGGAACAGGTCCGTTTGACCAGGCTGTTTTTGCTCCTTAATGACAACACTGCTCTTGCGAGGCTTCTTCTTATATTAAGAGACAAAGTTGATGTACAGGGTGAGCCAAAACATGTAACCCAAACTGATCTTAATAACTCTGTGATCTAGTATGGGTTTAAAGTCATATTTAGCACAACTGAACTTTGTTCATTGTTCTTCCATTCACCCCATAGGTTTATTCCAAAAGGTCATGATTTTATGGCTATTTTTTTCTACTTGGAGACTGGATTTTATCTATCCCACATCATTTGAGACTGAATGCTCTACTTGTATGAGTACTTATATCTACAACAATTTTTGAGGTTATGAGTATTGGCTATCAATTGGCTAGCAATTTCTATTTTTTCTTCAACATGTATTGTCATGACTTCAGTATGAATGAAATGTCCCTTGGTCTTCTGGTCTTGGATTGTGATATTGATTCTTGAATGGTCGGGGGAAAGGGGGTATTAGACATTGTTTCTTTTCACGTTAGATCATGGTTTTGGGCTATATGGTGTTTGTTTTTCTTGACTGGTATGCACTTAGAGTTTGCTTTTTCTTGTCTAGTTCTATTACAACTTTTGGTCCTTTCCCTTTGGCACTAGTGCTTATATGTTTACAATACATGCTCAAAATGCCAGTCTTGTCTTTGGAGAATTTTAATGTATCGGGTGAAGTTTCCTGACTACGCCCTCACTGATATATTGTTTAACAAAATGCTCTCATTTCCCTTCTAATTCCTTGTTTCAACTCTCTGATGCTTCTACCTGGTAGTTAATATACACATTGCCTTTGAAATACTCCAAAAAGTAAAATTCTTGGAGTTAATATTTTGTGATTTTGGTGTTTTGGCATTTGTATATCATGTTTTGTAAAATGGCCATAAAATCATGACCATTGAAAATCAACCAAGGAAACCTAGTATGCAAGAACATGGAAAAAGGTTCAATTGTGCCAAATTTGACCATAAAGCTATACTGGATGACTGAGTTATTAAGATTAGTTTGGGTTACCTTTTTTGGCTCCCCTTGTAGTTAAGTTAGTCATCAAATGAAACAAGCAAACAGATTCTTCTTTCAGGCAGGACTGTGAGGGTTCTTAAAATATATTACAGCTTATCTGTTTAAAATATTAAAATGATCTTTGAGTATGCACTATCCCATTTCCTTTTCATATAAAATGCAACAAATCAACTGCTAAAGAAGTGGGGGTAGAAGTTTTGCTCGAAAGCCGATTTTCAAAATGGCCACTCATTTTAAAATGGCGGCCATTTTAGTGCCAAATTTGCAGTAATTTAGGTGCAATATGTAAAACTGTAATAGCAATATGTTTTAGATGTAAAAAAATTATATAGGACATTAAAAAAGCTAGAAATGTAGATATTAAAGAAGCACATGGCAGCCATCTTGAAAAATGGTGGCCTTTACTCGTTATTTTACGATTTTTGCTGTATTTTACTATAACTCGAAAAGTAGTGAAGCGATTTTGTTCATATTTGGTATGTGAATACTATAAGGATGGCACACTGTCTAATGACACTTTTGGTAGAAGGCGGCCATTTTTCAAAATGGCCACCGTTTTAACGTATTTTACTATAACTCGAAAAGTAGTGGAGCGATTTTGTTCATATTTGGTATGTGAATACTAAAAGCATGACACACTATCCTATGACACTTTTAGTAGAAGGTGGCCGTTTTGAAAAAAAATTTGAAAATGGCCGCCATTTTAATGTATTTTATAATAATTCGAAAAGTAGTGAAGCGATTTTGTTCATATTTGGTATGTGAATACAGTAAGCATGGCACATTGTCTAATGACACTTTTGGTAGAAGGCGGCCATTTTTCAAAATTTTAACGTATTTTACTATAACTCGAAAAGTAGTGGAGTGATTTTGTTCATATTTGGTATGTGAATACTATAAGTATGGCAAATGATCTAATGACACTTTTGGTAGAAGGTGGTCATTTTGAAAAATGCCTGCAATTTTTGCTATATACTTTGTTTGTCAAAATGCCATCCATGGCTGTTCGATGGGATTCGCTACGCTTTGGCGTTGCTGTTGTTCTGGTTTCTACTCGCATCTAGGTTATTCTTAACCAATCACCCATCTCACTGCTCTTCCATGATCTTCTATGATATGTCTATACATTTAAAAGAAGAGGGAAAGTATCGCAACAGATTTCAGACAGTCATATGTTGGATTTTGGCTATTTTCTGATGATTTAAACATGTGCATATGTTAGGCTAATGCATTACTTTCAGGAAAAGCACTCATAGAGATGAAAAAGAAATTGACTTTGAGACAGGCAAGATGAAAACTACCAACCCACATGTTTTTCTGAAATGTTGTCCTGATTTTCAACCCCTTCCACCACAGCATTTTCAATTTTTGTTTCATCAATATGTTGCCTTTTGACACACAGTTAACCCCTTTAAAGGAATAAGTAATTCCTTCAGGGGTTTTAATAAAGATAGCCATTATGGGTGACCAAAATTAGCTGAAAGTAATGGATCACACGATTATGTCTGCCATTTGTGACAACAGTATCTAACTTAACCGTTGTCAGGCTATTCCAGTGCGCCTATGGGAAAATAACATCTGTTGCAATACTTTCCATCCTCTTTTTACTTTTTATTCATTGTTTTTTAGTTATTTCTCATTCCATATCTATGTAATCTCCTTTATTTCATAAATTATATTGCAGCGTGAGTTAGCAAGACAGACCAATGATTTCCTTCAGTTCATGTTCACCCAGTGCAGTCAGGAAGGCATGCCATCCTTGAGGAGCATGCTATGTATTGGTGGACAGCCTGTCAAGGAACAACTAGATGTTGTTAAGAGGTAGGTAATACATGCTAAAAATGCCAATCTGCTCAAAATATCAGTCTGCTCAAAATGTTTGTCTGCAACTGTCTACACAGTTTATGTTGCCACCTAGAAGTAGTGACATATTCTTATACCCAACGATTTTTGAGACTAATATAAGTTCTGGGTCTGCATTCAGTGTCTGTAACAAATTGTTATAACTCATTTGTATCCATTTACAATAACTTGACAGTTACATTTTGTTATAAAATGCTTTATTTATCTATTGCTTTTCTCTTAAAAGTTTGATTGAAATGTCTGATTTTCTTGATTCCTATACAACTGAGATAGCATTCTTTGTCTAATGTGTTTAGAGGAGTACATATCATGATAGCTACACCAGGTAGGCTGATGGATATGTTGAACAAGAAAATGTTGAACTTGGACGTTTGTCGCTACTTGTGCCTTGATGAAGCTGACAGAATGATAGACATGGGCTTTGAGGAGGATGTCAGAACTATATTCTCATATTTTAAGGTGAGGTGAAAGGAAAATATTTTTTAAAAAACAGTTCCATTAACTATGAACATTAATTAAACCAAAACCTTGATTTTGGACTGTCTTATGAGATATTATTAGGCAATAGGCATTATTATTATTAACTCTATCAAGTCTTGTAGGGAAGACCATTCAAGTCAGTAATATTTTCATTATTGTAAAGTCTGGTTTCTTCCCAGAACAGGTCATACAATGTTCATGAATAACAATTAGATTGCCCTTATAAAAAATGTCAGCCTTATGATTTTTACAAGATAAACTTATCAGTAACCCGGGAAATAGATGACAACCTTGGATGAATTAATTTATCTTTAATTCTTCTTATATTTTTCTTACACTTAACCCATGATACTCTGCATTAGTCATTGACATATACTGCTGGAATTAGATTATATCCTGACTCCAGGAGTATATTATTAATTAAAAGGAATATTTGTGATATACTTCTTGATATAATATGGCCATCAGAAAGCCTACTCGTGAACTCATCGGAATCTACTCGCGATATACAACACTTAGGTGGCATAATCGGGTGCTATAAATTATCACTCATGGTATAATTGGATCTTTCACGTTCAACTTTCAACAGCGTTTTCAATGATATCCAACGTATGCCAGTGAAACAAATATGATTTTCACCTACTGTATCTTTGAATCTACTGGAATAAAGGCAGCTATGATTCTGACTTATTTAACTTGTAAAGCATCAATCAGATATTTAGAAGTTGAACTTAGTGATTGGACAGTAGACATTGCATCAAGTACTCATTTTGCAAATATGAGAGCATGGATCAATAATTATATCGGTTTGACACAATTTTGTGTTTTATCTATTTCTGATATTGAGTAATTCAAGATATAAACAGGAGTTCAAAAACGTACCCATTACACCTATACCCATGTGAGATTATGTAAATAGAGTAGTTAACCGAAACATTGTCTTTTAGTAATTCTGCAGATTTGTTGCACAATTTAAATTGAAGGTTGTACAGGGTGACCGGAAAAAAAGGAGACCATTGAAATAGGCAATATCTCCTAAAATAGACTAGTGACATCAATGAAATTTTGCATACATCAGTACAGTTCTATGGAAATTTGTTCCTGAAAGTGTCAATACAAGCAGTCAACTGGTTCAGGAGCTATGATCATTTACATAACATGCTCCAAATAGGCGCAATTGAGACCAACGCAGAGCTGGATACATTTGGCAAATACCCTTACATATTCCGACCTTGTTATGGCATTACATTTAGCATTTATCACTCCCCCCAGTTTTCTGCAAGTTAAAATGCTCAATTCTGCAAGTGAAATTAGTGAATTCTGCAAGAAGAAAGGGCTAATTCTGCAGAAATTCCGCGGATATTCGCGGCATTTTTTTATATAATATAAATAACTGTTATTAATTTATGTCTTTGTTTAACTTTCTGACGAGAACCGAAAGAAAAACTAATGGTTTTCGAACCCGTAAACGGGAAAATATCGTGATAGTCAGGTAGTCAGTCACTACATACATGCTGCCATCTAACGGCAGAAATCAAACGATGGCGTTTAGAATTTTCACTTCGCATAATTTGGGTTATTTCTGCAAGGGATTTGACTGAAAACGTGTCAAATTGTTACAGGTAAGACTGACTTTTTAAACTTTTGGAAAATATATGGATTCTGCGGAAAATTCCGCGGAAATTGACCAAAATAGTTGATTCTGCAATTCCGCGGGCAGAGGCAAATTCCGTCCGCGCTCTGCAAACACGGAATCCTGGGGGCAGTGATTTATTGCCACCTTTAGGTCAGCAATTGTCTCAGGATTGTTTTGGTACACATTGTCTTTCAAATTGCCCCACAAAAAGAAATCAGGTGGATTCAAATTTGAGGTGTATGGAGACGAAGCTTATCTGACCTATGGCTTCTGACTCAGTGGTCCCACTCAGTTACAGTATCATCCTAAGGAGGTTTTGGGCAGCCCTTGGTTTTCATATGGGATTTAATTGTGCCATATAGTGGTTTTAGTAACATGGCACTATGCCCAATACCTAAAGTGACTCTTAAGATTTGGTAAATCAGCACTTTGGCAACAGGATGATGAACCACATGTCAGATAACCCTTCATTGCCATTACAGCCTAGACTTGAATCCTGCTGATTTCTTTTTGTATGGATATTTGAAAGACAATCTATACCAAAACAATCCTCAGACTATTGTTGACCTAAAGAAGGCAATCACTGCTATATGTAATGCCATAATAATGCCATAGAGGGCAGAACATGTAAGGGTAGTTTGCCATATGAATCCAACTCTGCGTTGGTCTCAATTGTGCCTATTTGGAGCATGTTATGTAAATGATCATAGCTCCTGAACCAGTTGAATGCTTGTATTGAAACCTTCAGTAACAAATTTCCATATAACTGTTCCAGTGTATGCAAAATTTCATTGATGGCACTTGTCTAGTTTAGGAGAAATTGATTACTTCAATGGTCTCCTTTTTTTCCGGTCACCCTTGTATTATTTAATTAATTTTTTCTAGGGTCAGAGACAGACATTGCTATTCTCAGCAACAATGCCTAAGAAGATTCAAAATTTTGCACGATCTGCTTTGGTGCGTCCTGTCACAATAAACGTTGGGCGTGCAGGAGCTGCCAGTTTAGACGTCACACAGGAAGTGGAATATGTAAAAACGGAGGCCAAGGTAGTCCACATATTAGACTGCCTGCAGAAAACAGCACCACCTGTGAGTGATTTTTGCTTATCAATTTCTAGTGAGTTTAAAATTTTTTATGGTCCGCTGAAAAGATAGCTGAAGTAAGGGACTCTGTTAATTGATATTAAAACATCCATTGCAAGTTCAATGCTATTTCTCTTATATGTTACAAAACACTGGATGTTTTGATTCAGTATAAGGGATTCATTTTTCAGCAAATGTGTTAATTTTTTACAAAAAATGCTGATAATTGCTATAGCAATATACCATGATAACTTATCTCATAGATTACAACATGTAGATATTGAGGTGATTGAACATATGTATAAATTTAAGAAGAACATATGGTTTTGAAACTTTTCATAGCACCCCTCATAAATTATTCCAGGCAGTGACGAAGCCACTAGCCATGATTTGACAGGAGAGGGATGTGGGCTCTATTTCTGAATAATTTGAGGTCAATGTCATATGTCAAAAGCGATTTACTCAAAATGGCATATTATGTAGGAGACTTAAATAAGATCTCTTACTCATTCCAACTGTTAGATTAGTACTAATTTAGCAATTACTCCTGTTTGTATTACTAAGTATTTATTTCTAAAAATGTTACACTGAAGAAATAGTTATCTAACAGGCGACAGTGTTGCCACTGTTGGAGCAGAGCCATTGTCTGTAGTTGGAGGTTCTTACATAGACAGATGGTTGACCGAGACATCCAACAACTCCCCAGCTGGTAACTCCAGCAACCACATTGTTTCCTCCTTCTCTGCAGGTCATGGGGCCACCAGAATCTCCCTATAAGGAATATATAGAATTGCATATTTATATGCATATGTGTAGTTTCTAAAATGTCTATTAACTGGATTTAATTAGAATGTCAGTGCTGTGTTTCAGATGATATGCACTTTAATCTAGATTATCCAGTGACATTATGTGTTTCAACTCAAAATGTATTAATTGAGGAGGCTGCTATTGAGTTGTGCTTATCAAATGTGTCTATTGAAGATTCACTTAGGTTTGGATTGTTGTAACAGTTTCTGAATGATCAAATACATTTTTAATACCTGGCAAGATCCCTGGTTGTCACTTTGATCATAGATACAGATGTGCATATTTGGGTCAGATTGGAGCCAGTAATCTTGGCAGTCATCTCCACTCAAGATTGGGAGGGTAGCTTTCCTCAGCTCAGTAGCTGGGACACCATCACCCGGAGTGGTATCTCCCCATCCAGAAATAATGCAGTTCTGGTTAGCAAAATCGGTACTTCCACTTGCAACTGGGATAGTGGCACGCTGGGCAGTTAGAGTTATAGGAGACTCAAGGCGGAGAAGGGCAATATCATTGGGGAATCCAACTGAACCATCTTGATCGAAATCTTCATGCTAGAAAAAATAAGAATTGCATAATGTTCAATGGATATAGTAAAGTGGATGATCACCACAGTACAGTATAATAGCTTAAATTATAGAATATCATAATATACATATTATATAATAGCATAATCAGAACCATAAAAGCTATGAGTGAACAAGAAATGCAAGATAGTAATGTTGAAATGACAGTCACTGCCCTGTATAGTAACTTCAGAATCACAAAAGCAATGAGTGACAATTGTAGACATGATAATATAGTGGAAACGACAAGACAATCACTGCCATATATAACATATTCAGAATCATAAAAGCATGAGTGAAACTGTGGAACATACCTGAATAACCTGGGCAACATTTACAACCTGTTCATTTCCAGTACCATCAACTGAATTCCTTACTTGGCCTCCAGCAATCACTCGGTAACCATCACTAGTGACAAAAGATTGAAATTACAAAAGTAATTTTTATGTTAAAAGGCTATATATCATACAGCAGCAATTGTTAATTGCTATAATTATATGCAGTTTAGGAATGGGAAACTCAAATAAGAAGTTAGAATTATGAGGTACCAATTGTTTGAAGGAACAGATTTTATGAATGTTAGAACTTACGCATTGACGCAATGGGCAGCAGTTGTGACCCAGGTGGCATCAGTAAGGACGGCACCGCAGATGTGTCCCCACCCAAAAAGTCCTTCTGCCTGGAGAGACAGCTGATGAGGAAACTCATGTGGTGTGGCAACCTCTCCATTTACAATGAAGGGTCCAGGGCTGTAGAATGCTGGCACAGGTGCACTTGGTGCAGCAGATGCTGAAAGTATAAAATATTATAATTAAGCATTTTTATGTCCACACCACATAGTGTGGGGCCATATTGTCGGTAATTAAGCATTTTTATGTCCCCACCACATAGTGTGGGGCCATATTGTCGGCCTAGGCGCGTCCGTCTGTCTGTCCGTCCATCCGTCTGTCCATCCGTCCGTCTGTCTGTCCATACGTCCGGGAGTTTTCTCCAAAACCGCTACAGATATCACCTTCAAATTTGCATGGATAACTTATGAGTGCATGGGTGTTAAGGAAATAAAGATAATAATGTCATAACCTTTTTATTTATTCATGGATTTCAATAAAATTTGCAGGGATTATAGTTTCAACATATTTAAACTTACTTTTGGAGTTTCAGCTTCAAGCAATTTGATTTGTCATTTCTTTGGTTGGCATAGCAACGCGAGTAGCGCTTAGGCGGGGCACTTGGAATAACTGCAGTAGTTTCTGTGTTACATTTAGCATGGCAAACTGATTTTGACTCCATATTTAAAGCTTTCTTGGTGCATCTCCATGATAAAATTCTGATGATTCTTAGAATAAAAATCTAGATCTGACTAGTTTTTTGGCATTCTTGGTAAATGTCAAGGCAGCCATTTTGGATTTTCCGTCCTAAAATCTTGTCTGTAAAGTCTTGTCTACGCATTTCCAGGTGAACCGTTCTGTAGATCAATTTCTAATTTTCAGGAATGATTCTTAGTATGTATGAAAATCTAGATCTGATTAGTTTTTTGGCATTCTGGATAAATGTCAAGGCAGCCATTTTGGATTTTCTGTCTTAAAACCTAGCCTGTGAAGTCTTGTCTACACGTTTTTAGGTGAACAGTGTGGTAGATCAATTTCAAATTTTCAGGGATGATTCTTAGTATGAAAATCTACATCTGATTAGTTTTTTTGCATTCTGCGTAAATGTCAAGGCAGCCATTTTGGAATTTCTGTCCTAAAATCTTGTCTGTAAAGTCTTAATGTCTACGTGTTTTCAGGTGAACTGTTCGGTAGATTAATTTCATATTTTCAGCGATGATTCTTAGTATGAAAATCTAGAAACATATTAGTTTTTTGACATTCTGGGTAAATGTCAAGGCAGCCATTTTGGATTTTCCATCCTAAAATCTTGTCGGTAAAGTCTTGTTTATATGTTTTCTGGTTATGTTATGTTTTCTGGTTATTATTTCTATGTGACGGATCAATTTTCAGGGGTGGTTCTTAGTATGAAAATTTTTGGCATTCTGGGTAAATTTTAAGGTGGCCATTTTGGATTTCTGTCCTCAAATTGTGTTGGTAAAGTCTTGTCTACTCATTTTCAGGATAACCATTTGACGGGATCACCCATTGGTGGGGACATTTTGTACACATTTGTGTTCTTGTTCATTTAAACCTGGCATGTTTTTAATTGATTTTATTTTGTTTTATGCATCACTTCATAAAACCATTCAGAAATCCAAGGCAAACTTTTGGTTTGAAAACTACCATTTCCATGTAAGCTAAAGGGAAATGGAGGGAACTATAGTGCACAATAAATAAAAGGATGTCATTATTCAAAAGTGGTAAAAACAATTTTAAAAAGATATGTTAGAATCATAACAATGATCTGGCTCTATTTTATGCAAAATAGCAAAAATATTTTACTTTTTATTCTGCCTATTACAAATAATATACTTCTACTTAAGTTGGTGCTACCTATTGTGGTGGATTTGCTGCTTTGAACATTTGACGGCTGCTTAATTTGGCGGACTTGCATTATTAAAAGATTAAACAACTTCAAAGGATGCCCAATTTTATCCTTGATGCTATCTGTTGACTTTCATTTGACCAGTAAATTGTCATTTGTTTCTAGAAAATTTTCACTCAAAAATGTGGTAAATTTTGTGCAGTGTGAATCCTCAGGAATTAAGAAATTTGGTGGCGATGGACTTTAACAATTTGGTGGATCCGTTAATTAAATTTAATTTAACGGCCGCCAAATTAAGTAGAAGTAGAGTAACCTAAATTATGCCTCAACACTAAGAACAGTGATGATTTTATTTGCAACGTTAATAGCTTGGTCTTGTGATTCATACCATACCAGACTAACCCAGTTCTGCTTAAATTCAGATCATTAAATCATGTTACACTCATGCCCGGTGATCGGAAGAATCGGATGGAGGGGGGATTAGCTGATTTTCGGTAGAAAATTCAAGAAAATCAGCTAATCCCCCTCCATCCGATTCTTCCGATCACCGGGCGTGACACTGAAGCAAAGTTCCTCAGTTGAGAATGCTCACATTCAACCTAGGACCTCTACAACTTATTGAAAACACAAAGTTATATGAATGTGCTGAAATTATTCACCATGAAGTGCCTCACTATAATGTGATAACATTAATGCCTATTTGTCAAGGATTTTCTTAGTTAACACTTAACAATTGTTAATTTTCACACATCATTTTTGTTACAGTTATCAGTATATAACTTTGCAAATTAATAAAACTCTGAATTTAAAAAATCAAAAGATATTATGGCAACCTCAGAAGATGAAACCCTATGAACCACAATAAATGTTAAAGTTCACTTACCTGCAGCTACAAAAGCAAGAATGAAAGCAATCATTGTGAAAGCAAATATGGTTTGTAAAGAAAGTCTGAATTCAGTACTTTATATATGATACAAGTCAGAGGATTGGTTTCCCATTGGTTCCATCCCAAAATTGATAAAAAGTTAATTGCCATGATGGTCATTCAAAAAGATTTACCACTTTTGATTGTTTCTGAAATCTAGAGATTTTATATTCTTTTTAATATGTCCTTGAAGTTTCTAAGAATTTTGAAAACAACTGATGAGGATGTTTGGACAAGGGCCACAAACTCAAGACCTGTCTCGAATTAATCTCTTGCAACATGTGAGGTTAAACTCATTCATGTTTTTGCTTTTACATTACATTCAAACAGGCAAAACTTTTTGAAAGACCCTTATGTATTTGATTAGTTAAAAACATGTGTTTTTTCACATACCATGCATATACAATATTATTTCTTATATATGTGTACTTTAGATACAAAATTATATATGAAAGTGTGGATGGAAGTTTTGAAATATGCTAAAAGTTTAACAGAACAAGTGTCTGGATCGATTCATTTAGGTACATATGTCTGAGACTTAAGCCCAGAACTCGCTGAAGGCTTACTTTTTGAAGGGTTTTGTATGGTTAAATTCTCAAAACATTTTCTAGCATATTTGAAAAAGTTGGATTTCATTTAGATATACTTTGACATGTATAGAGAGAGCTTCTTACTTAGGCTTATATATTTGATTGAGACCAGATGATTGATTGAACAATTTATGATCTATTTCATCACAAAGGTGATAAAAATAGTCAATAAGTAAACCATGAATTGAACAATTTATGATCTATTTCATCACAAAGGTGATAAAAATAGTCAATAAGTAAACCATGAATTTCCAAAATATTGTAGCTATCACATGCTCTTAGTCACATACATGTACACTGTTTGCATTGCCCAGCACTTTTTATGTCCCCACCTTATAGTGTGGGGCCATATTGTCAGCCTAGGCGCGTCTGTCTGTACGTCCGGCAGTTTTCTCCGAAACCACTACAGATATCTCCTTCAAATTTTTAGGGATAACTCTTGAGTGCATACAGATGTGGATCAAAAATTTTTCACTTGACACCTACTTCCTGTTGGCCATTTTGAAGTCAAATGCTAAAATCCTTGTGTGCAAACTGCAAAGAAAAACAGCTTCACAGTTGCCTTTAAAACTTTAACATTTTGTTCAGCTCACTTCATTCTACATCTGATTAGGTTTTGGACCTGTTAGCTCAGTCATGGCAGCTATTTTGAATGTCTTAAGAAAAGTTAGCGCGCGATAATACTTTGTGTCCTATTTGAATGGTGTTTTTGAGTTTTCATACTTTAACTATTTAGTAGCTCCATCTCTATCCTTCTGGAGAGACCGTGGTCTTATGTGGACTTAAATTCGATCTCCGCGATCCTCAAATCAAGCTTTTTGACCTCTCTAATCAGAAGCATGAAACGCGATGACGTATGTTGATTGACATGAGATTTAAGGGTGCGGTAGGTGCTTCACCTCAGTCCAACACAATACACAGAATGACATCGCTAGTGAGTCTATCCCATCGTAAAACTGAATTTTAACTTTGAACTGAGACTAATCATAAGCTTAGGGAAAGTTGTATCTCGATATGAAAATAATCGTTGAATAAAAACAGCTTTAGCACTTAAATATTCCTGTCTAATCTCATCTAAATCATAGTTACATTACATGAGATCTATAGATAGCATTTAATCAATGAATAAAAGAGATTTGAAATTTTGAATTATAAAGACATTAACGAATTTGGGGATAGCTGTCACGATGACTATGGAAGGTCATGTGACTCTTTCGTTCAGTTGGAATTTATCCGATAAAACGTTGACCGTGGTATGTTTGTTTCCTTATCGCAATTTAGTCAAAAGATGTTTAGGTGTTTAAATCAAGTATTTCCTGATTGGTTCATCTCATTGTTCCTTATTCAATACTTCACAACTTAAATTGATATTATGAATATTTGGGCCCGCCCCTTTGATCGGCATTACAACCTCGCAGATGCAACAGAGAGAGTTACTATGAGTATCAAAATGTGTACAACTATAATATTGGGAAGTCTAAGAAAATGTTGTATTATGCTATTTTGTTCAAACAAGCTTTGGAAAGATATTTTATTTCATTCTCAATTAAGAAATGGTAAAATGGTAAAAGGGAACAAAAAACAATTACACTAAAAAAAAAAAATGTTATATAAAATATATATAAATTATTTTTGCATTAAATTGTTGTCAATCAGTCAACATTACATAAAGAACCATGTTTTTTACAGAATGTTTTCAATAATTGGTTTAAGAGAAAAACATTGTTGAATTCAGTTCTCCATATCAATACCAATCCTTTTAATGATAACCCATTGGTGGGGACATGTTGTACACATTTGTGTTCTTGTATTAGTATAATTATTATCCCTTTGAATGAAGTTTGGAGGGAATTTTGGATTTCATTCAGAATATGGCGCAGAATTTGACTGTTTCACGCAGAATTTCTGCAAAGAAATTTGCGGCTCATCAACTTTTTGTGGATGAGGGGGGTTCATCTTCAATATACCAATACCACAATTTGTATTCAATAAAAAAAGCTAATAAACCATTTTTATTTATTCAAATTTAATTCTCTTGTATCCATACAAATAAATGATTTGGACTTCATTAAAATGCTTAAAAGTGAATTTGTTTTATCATTTTTGTCATTGTTTACATCTTTATACTTTAACCACTCCATAATACATGTATTTTTCTTTGACATAAGGCATTTTGACAAAAAGCTTAGTACAAAAAGCTTAGTAACAATAGATTTTTTGCCTTTGTAACAGTGCTGTGTAAGTGCTTCATAATATAGCAATTAAACCTGTTGTATATCTCTACAATCATATGATAAGTAAAGAATAGTTACTATTGAATGTCATTATTTAATTGTGAAAGGTAATTGTATACAAAATATCAGATCATTTTGAGTGATATCATTTTTATTGATGAATTATATCAAACATTAACTCAAACGAGAGAAGCAAATGAGTTGATTTTTGACATCTATGAGGCAATAAAATGATATGATTCACTAGAAATGATCTAATAATGGGTTTATCCCATGATAACTATCAAAAATTAAATATAAAACAATTTTTTATATCCCACGGATCTCCATAATATCAGAAATATCACTCTGTTTATATTGTATATATATAACGCAATAATCTTTTCATGGGATCAATTGTACACATATCATATAGCATATGAACTTTTTCATATCATTAACACGTAATCAATGTCAGCAATCAGTGGCTTCACTCTATTTTTCTGATGCTAATATTAATCTCTTGATAAAAATGAAATCACTAAAATCATAATACATATTGTTGTATTTATACAGTCATTATAATTATTATGCTGAATTTACTTACATATAACAAGCATTGTCTTTATAATGATAATTTACAAAGGGGAAAATGAATAGGTATACATGTATTCAAAGGCAAAACGTTGTTCTTCTCCACCCTATAGTTCACTCTCTCCATGTGTAGGACCCTCAGCCTGTATTATATCCCCACCTTGTGTAATACCCCCATCTGGACTGCTTGATGTTCTATATTCATATAACATTAATGCACTATGGAACCTAAAATATATAGCCAATGTGAAAAATAAATGCACAATGACCAACCAATTTTCACAACCAAAGTAATGCTCTTGAACAGGGGAGGCATTTGTAAACTTAACCTCTACAATACTATCTGAAAACCAGTGGCCAAAATTGAGAATCATAAGAAAAGAAAACCAGCTGGATAATCTTAGGTTGTCAATTTTCTGCCTCTCAATGCCTTTTAATATGATGATTAGATATACTTGGAGAAATATTTGGATCAACCTGAAAGTCTGACGGAACAGACTTACCCATCCAATCATCAAAAAATTATCAATGCTTACTTTCTCATTTGGAACATTGTGAATTGAAGCACTACATTGATTTGGCCAGTTGGGGTCAACATTTTGAGAGATGAAGGTTGGAATAACAGATATGTATGTAAATGACACATCAATGACAAGACCAAGAGATGAGATTAATAAGATTACACATTCTGCATTAATCTTTCCTGATATCTTCACTGTATCTGGTTTCTGTAAATAATATATGATAATAACACTCACAATTAAGAGAACCAAGTCATAGACTAGTTGTACATAGGTAACCAGAATAATTGCTATGGTGTATAGTTTCTACATATAACATCACCTCAGACAAAACACTGAATGATGCCAACACAATTCCCAAAACCACCAGACAGTTATCTCCACATTTATGTCTGTTATGTCCAGGAATAAGTGGATCTCGCTCAGTAGGTTCATCTATGTCACCTCTGTCAGCTCCATTGTTACCTCTGTTAGCACCAGTGGCACCTCTGCCAGTAATAATTTCACCTCTGTCAGCATCAATATCACCTCTGACAGCACTAATGTCACCTCTGGCAGCACCAATGTCACCTCTTATGGCACGATTGCCAGCATATTCGATTGTTTTTTTTTGATCGTTTATGTTTAAATCGGCCCAAGTATGCATCAATATACTAGTTGCTAAGATACAAAATTCCATCTGCATGGGATAAAGATAAGTTTCTGCAAACTTCACTGGCTTTTGATTCTCATTCTCACCATGTAGACACTCATTCACATTCTTTTGCGCAGTTTCATTCAGTGTTGTTATGGTTGATATGTTATAATCTATAATTTCATCAGGAAATATGTGTTTTGCCTCAAACAGAAATGAGTAGATCCAAAGACTTAAATTTGTCACTGCAGTCAATGTGAACACGAAAGAACACTCAGATTTCGGGCGTTTTGGAATGTTACTATAGTTGAACCGCATCAGAAATAATATCTGCCATATCATAAAAATTGGTTTGCAGACCAGAAAAACCAGATCGATTATTTTTTCAATAAATAATTCATGAAAGTGTTTATAAGCACCAAGACACCCAGTTGTTGCTATAATACTTAGAATACTATAAACAAGTGTGAAGGAAGAGAATGCTAAAAGACTCTTGATTGTTATGTTAACTGTATCTGTGGATGTCCATGAGTTGTGCTTCCATATTTGGTCATTTCTTCTTGAGAACATTGATTGCAGCGCCATTGTAAATACTTCCATAATAAGCAGAAAGCTGAGTAAAATTATCTCTGGAACCCCATTTGTGTTATTGATTGTGAGCCAACGTGAGAGTCCAACTGGTGCAAATATTGCCAAAAGCACAGCCATAGATATAGTGTTTAAAACATTCCAAGCACATTCAGCCATCTTTTTCGAATTTTGTCAACTTTATTCTTATTGCCTCATGAAAGTGATTAGTTGACTATTTGATGTTACGATATATTGAATGTGAAAACATCAGATCTTGAACCTTAAAATCTCATTGAAATATACTACATCCTACAGACCAATCAGATTTTTTGTTTTAAATTTTGTATTCCATATATGGGCACATATATGATTTGCAAGTTTTTTGTGGAATTGCCCCAGTTCTCTAAGAATTGCTATGAATAGAAATTCTAGTAATACAATATCAGCTCCTTCAATCTTCATATGGCATCTTAATTGATAAAAACAAGAGGCATTACTTGAAGGAGGTTAACAATTAATAATAAGCATACGTGTGTAACACATGTGATCATTTTCTTATGGCAGCATAGGTGATATAGGAGTGAAAAAGTCACAAACAAAAGAACAATTGAAAATTGATCATATAGCCAAAAATATATTTTAGTGCTGAAACAAGTTTTAATAAGCTTGCACACTGGATCTAATTTTGCATTCATTAATGTCAGAACTTATGATACATGTGTTTCATTCAAAATTCAGAGAGCAATAAAAGTTTATTTTTATTTGTCCATGGCATAAGGTGAAAGATATGAGCCTTCAGAAATGAAAGGTGTAGAAGTTTTCAAAAAGAAATAAGATATGTTGATAAATATACAAGTATAAGCAATAGAGTTATAAGGAAAATATGTATTGATATTGTCATGTGCCAATCATTGTTGATAGCAATAACATTCCATTAACCATTTAGGTGTCACCCTGTATTGTATATTATATTATCGTCATGTGCCAATCATTTTTGATAGCAATAACGTTCCATTAACCATTTAGGTGTCACCCTGTATTGTATATTATATGATTGTCATGTGCCAATCATTGTTGATAGCAATAACGTTCCATTAACCATTTAGGTGTCACCCTGTATTGTATATTATATGATTGTCATGTGCCAATCATTGTTGATAGCAATAACGTTCCATTAACCATTTAGGTGTCACCCTGTATTGTATATTATATGATTGTCATGTGCCAATCATTGTTGATAGCAATAACGTTCCATTAACCATTTAGGTGTCACCCTGTATTGTTTATTATATGATTGTCATGTGCCAATCATTGTTGATAGCAATAACTTTCCATTAACCATTTAGGTGTCACCCTGTATTGTTTATTATATGATTGTCATGTGCCAATCATTGTTGATAGCAATAACGTTCCATTAACCATTTAGATGTCACCCTGTATTGTATATTATATGATTGTCATGTGCCAATCATTGTTGATAGCAGTAACATTCCATTAACCATTTAGATGTCACCCTGTATTGTATATTATATGATTGTCATGTGCCAATCATTGTTGATAGCAGTAACATTCCGTTAACCATTTATGCGTCACCCTGTATTGTATATTATATGATTGTCATGTGCCAATCATTGTTGATAGCAGTAACATTCCATTAACCATTTAGGTGTCACCCTGTATTGTATATTATATGATTGTCATGTGCCAATCATTGTTGATAGCAGTAACATTCCATTAACCATTTATGTGACACCCTGTATTGTATATTATATGATTGTCATGTGCCAATCATTGTTGCTAGCAGTAACATTCCATTAACCATTTATATGACACCCTTTATTGTATATTATATGATTGTCATGTGCCAATCATTGTTGATAGCAGTAACATTCCATTAACCATTTATGTGACACCCTGTATTGTATATTATATGATTGTCATGTGCCAATCATTGTTGATAGCAATAACATTCCATTAACCATTTATATGACACCTTGTATTGTATATTATTTGATTGTCATGTGCCAATCATTGTTGATAGCAATAACATTCCATTAACCATTTAGGTGTCACCCTGTATTGTATATTATATGATTGTCATGTGCCAATCATTGTTGATAGCAATAACGTTCCATTAACCATTTAGATGTCACCCTGTATTGTATATTATATTATCGTCATGTGCCAATCATTGTTGATAGCAATAACTTTCCATTAACCATTTAGATGTCACCCTGTATTGTATATTATATGATTGTCATGTGCCAATCATTGTTGATAGCAATAACGTTCCATTAACCATTTAGGTGTCACCCTGTATTGTATATTATATGATTGTCATGTGCCAATCATTGTTGATAGCAATAACTTTCCATTAACCATTTAGGTGTCACCCTGTATTGTTTATTATATGATTGTCATGTGCCAATCATTGTTGATAGCAATAACGTTCCATTAACCATTTAGATGTCACCCTGTATTGTATATTATATGATTGTCATGTGCCAATCATTGTTGATAGCAGTAACATTCCATTAACCATTTAGATGTCACCCTGTATTGTATATTATATGATTGTCATGTGCCAATCATTGTTGATAGCAGTAACATTCCGTTAACCATTTATGCGTCACCCTGTATTGTATATTATATGATTGTCATGTGCCAATCATTGTTGATAGCAGTAACATTCCATTAACCATTTAGGTGTCACCCTGTATTGTATATTATATGATTGTCATGTGCCAATCATTGTTGATAGCAGTAACATTCCATTAACCATTTATGTGACACCCTGTATTGTATATTATATGATTGTCATGTGCCAATCATTGTTGCTAGCAGTAACATTCCATTAACCATTTATATGACACCCTTTATTGTATATTATATGATTGTCATGTGCCAATCATTGTTGATAGCAGTAACATTCCATTAACCATTTATGTGACACCCTGTATTGTATATTATATGATTGTCATGTGCCAATCATTGTTGATAGCAATAACATTCCATTAACCATTTATATGACACCTTGTATTGTATATTATTTGATTGTCATGTGCCAATCATTGTTGATAGCAATAACATTCCATTAACCATTTAGGTGTCACCCTGTATTGTATATTATATAATTGCCATGTGCCAATCATTGTTGAAAGCAATAACATTCCATTAACCATTTAGGTGTCACCCTGTATTGTATATTATATGATTGTCATGTGCCAATCATTGTTGATAGCAATAACATTCCATTAACCATTTATATGACACCTTGTATTGTATATTATTTGATTGTCATGTGCCAATCATTGTTGGTAGCAATAACATTCCATTAACCATTTAGGTGTCACCCTGTATTGTATATTATATGATTGCCATGTGCCAATCATTGTTGAAAGCAATAACATTCCATTAACCATTTAGGTGTCACCCTGTATTGTATATTATATGATCGTCATGTGCCAATCATTGTTGAAAGCAATAAGATTCCATTAACCATTTATATGACACCCTGTATTGTATATTATATGATTGTCATGTGCCAATCATTGTTGATAGCAATAACATTCCATTAACCATTTATGTGTCACCCTGTATTGTATATGATATGATTGTCATGTGCCAATCATTGTTGATAGCAGTAACATTCCATTAACCATTTATGTGACACCCTGTATTGTATATTATATGATTGTCATGTGCCAATCATTGTTGATAGCAATAACGTTCCATTAACCATTTATATGACACCCTGTATTGTATATTGTATGATTGTCATGTGCCAATCATTGTTGATAGCAATAACATTCCATTAACCATTTATGTGTCACCCTGTATTGTATATGATATGATTGTCATGTGCCAATCATTGTTGATAGCAATAAGATTCCATTAACCATTTATATGACACCCTGTATTGTATATTGTATGATTGCCATGTGCCAATCATTGTTGATAGCAATAACATTACATTAACCATTTATGTGTCACCCTGTATTGTATATGATATGATTGCCATGTGCCAATCATTGTTGATAGCAATAACATTCCATTAACCATTTATGAGACACCCTGTATTGTATATTATATGATCGTCATGTGCCAATCATTGTTGATAGCAATAACATTCCATTAACCATTTATGAGACACCCTGTATTGTATATTATATTATCGTCATGTGCCAATCATTGTTGATAGTAAAGTAACACTTTATGCAACACCCTGTATATTCTATGTTCTTCTTGTGCTTATAATTGTTGATATCAGTAACATTTCAATAACCATTTATGTGAAACCCTGTATATTATATGTTTTTCAGGTGTTGATTTTTGCTGAGAAGAAACAAGATGTAGATGCTATACACGAGTACCTGTTGTTGAAGGGTGTAGAAGCTGTAGCAATACATGGAGGAAAAGGTGACACTTTGAATGTATAGCTTGCAATTACTAAGGGGATATAGCTTTCATTCATTTATGGGAATTAACCTTTTGGCCCAGAATGGTGAAAATGAATGGTTATTTGCTTGCAAATTGTCTTTTATGTAATTTTTAGATATATGTCGCATCATACATATTGTTAGTTTTTGAAATAGCCGTCAGAAACGGAGCATAGTGAACTAAAATCTTTAGTAAAAATGGTTAGAAAAATATATATAAAAATATAATTGGTATCCTCCTCCATCAAAGAGTATGTACTCAAATGCTCAGATATAAGCCTGAAAAAGTTAGGTGTGCATTTTGGTTGATGATTAAAATGTGCATTCATCATTCATCAGAGCTGCGGTTCACCTCTAAACAAGACTTTAAAGAAGACATGTTTTTGGGTTGATTTTCTGGTCAGATGAAATGTTTGTTTCTTAGAATGTGCACTGGTTATCTTATCCATTTCTGTTAAAAGCCTCTTCATCCACTTTTGGTGTAATTCTGAAAAATACATACTTATTCACTTAGACACAGACACATACATGTACAGATTGTACAACATAAACTTTGACATAACCTTTGTCAGTTTGTAGTCTGAAATGATGAATCAACTTCTACATTTTCTATGAAATCATATTTTGACTTATCTGTTTCATTTACTTAGAATTAGCAGTGCTACTTCCAAAATGGAATCCTAAACTAGAAATACAGAAGTTTGTAGAAATTGCAGATACCTTCAAAATTCAGAATATCGCTAATGCAAAAACCTCAAAGTGTGAACACCTTATATAATCCACACACTTTTAGTCAGTCCTAATGGCATGTAGTTGATTACATTTTGGGCATGTACATTTTTGGACCATTTTGAAATGATCACTTGGTTCATAACTCGCAAAAAAGAGGTTTTGACTAATAAATCAATATATATTTTTCAGATCAAGAAGACCGTGTACGTTCCATAGATCAGTTCAGGTCAAAAGCTAAAGATGTCCTTGTGGCTACAGATGTGGCATCAAAAGGGTTGGATTTTGCAGAAATCAAACATGTCATTAACTATGACATGCCAGAAGATATTGAAAATTATGGTATGTTTTTATATTTTTATGGTCTTCGTTTTCTTGTGACTGCGATTGGCGGTTGGTGATCGGTGGGTGGCGGTTGGTGATCCGCGGGTGGCGGTTGGTGATCAGCGGGTGGCGGTTGGCGTCTGTAACAAATTCTTAAAACTTTCAATAACTTAACAAATACTGTTTAGACTGACTTCAGTATTTTTCAAAATCATCTATACTACAAATTATCAGAAGTTCAAATCTGACTTTAGATTTGAGATTTGACCTTCTGAGGGTAAAAAAAAAGGTCAAAAAGATCTTTCAACTTGCTTCAAATTGACCACTTCTTTTTCAAAATCATCTAGAAGTTCTCAAAAGTTCATATCTGACTATAGATTTGACCTTCAATGACATTCTCAAGGTCAAAAAAATATTTGACCTTCAATGACCTTCTCAAGGTCAAAAAGGTTTTTCAACTTGCTTCAAATTGACCAATTTTTTTTCAAAATCATCTACAAGTTCTCAGAAGTTCAAATCTGACTTAAGATTGAGCTAATAATAATTGTGAGCATTTTGTCATGTTAACGCCTTTTATGATCTTGCATTCAATCTAGAGATACCGTGAGTGCTTGAGCAATTTATGTCATATACAAGTGATGAATATCAGTCTATTTGTTTTCAAAATGAAAGTAAATAACTTTAAAATAACATTTTCGAAGCATTATCTAAGTTAAAACCAACAAATGACCAAATGTCTTGATCAAAAGTTATAATAACTTATTCATCAATATATCTTCTTCATCTCTACGAACTTCTTAAGATAATTCATTCATTAATAAAAGTAAAATACAGACGCTGAATGGTCAAAGTGGCTGGAAGCTAAAGCCCAATGTTCACATATTAATCACCACACCACCACTTTCTTGTGGCATAAAATGGAACTCAATAAGGTAAAAATCACATTTACATTAACTTTAACATTATCGTGTACTTTTTTGATTATACCCAATATATGAATATTTATTATATCTTCACCCATCCTAAATTGTGTAGTTTAGAGAGATATATTCTCACGACAATAATTGACACTCTCAGATGGTAGGGAAAAAATGATCAAAGGAAATGTAAAAACACAACATTTTCCAACCAGTCAAATATGTTGGTAGATTTACCCAGAAAAAACTTGAGCATTGCTCCGGAATCTGTTAAGATGTGATAAGAAAGTTTAAAATCTTATCTTATAACACAGCTGAACTGTACAACAGTATTTTCTGTCACTGTACATTGTCAGTGGTTAGGTGTGTGTAAATATGTACTGTAAATTGCTTTAAACCCATTTTAATTTGGTGGATTGACTTTCAATATTTTGATTGTTACCCAATTCTTTTAAGTTTTAGCTCATATATGAAGGTAAAACCTCCTTGTGTCACCAAACTGTAACCTGGCCACATGACATTCTACTTAGCCTTCCAATATCCATATTTAACTGATGCCAAATTGCATAGCAGCCAAAATTTCAAAAGTTGCCCAATCAGCGATTTTAAATAGCGCCAAATTAAAGCAATTTACAGTATATGATTTAGTGTGTACTTAAACAGCTGCTATTGGGGACATATCCGGACAAAAAATAGTTTATCTAATAGTACAGTAGTCAATTGGGTACACAGTAATAACTTGTAGCATGATTAATATTGATATGATTTGAGACAGTTGGTTTCAGACCTCCCAACAGATGGCGAAGAATTCTTTGGGTTTATTTGTACACATTAGTAGATGTTTTACTTCCAAGTGGCAAAGATAAAATTTAGTAGTAATCTATTGATGTTGAATGTGTGAATGTACAAGTAAAGAATTAATTTACTCATATAATTACATCATAAAATGTAGATTGGGCTTCAATTTTCTTTCAATTTAACTTCGATATAAAAAATGTTAAAAATACAACAGGAAAACACACTATTGATTTTTATTGCAGTTTATATTATCATCATAGCCACCACTAAATATTATATAAACCTATAGAATGAAAATATTTTGAAAATATTGTAAAAATGTTCATCAAATGTTTAAAAGTGTTTCTCTTTTAGAGAATACATGATCAGATGATAGTGCCAGGATTAAAATTGTTCTATCAGAAGTACATGCTTTTATAAAATAGAAATAATTTGATAAATGAATGTAAATTTTATTCACTATCCTTGTTATTCTTTTATTATACAGTTAGTTGCACATGTATAATTTCTGACTGCTTTTTTCAGTTCATCGTATTGGTCGTACAGGTCGCCAGGGTAAACATGGGATAGCTACTACATTCATCAACAAAGCAATAGGTTTGTCTGCTGAATAATTTTAAAGAATTACCCTGCACCAATGGTGCCCTTGTCTTTCTGAAAGCCCGTACTTTCTATACTTTTTGTCTCAAAAACTATTACCACAACACCATGTGAGCCAATCATCCAAAGTACTATTTATATATTTCAAAGTAATATTGTTTCATAGCATATCATACTATAAAATTCAACAATTTACCCAAATTAGTTAGGCTAATATATTTTTATCCCCCCGAACGAAGTTTGTAGGGACATAGAAAAGCCGTCTGTCCGTTTGTTTGTCCATCCATCCATTTGTTTGTTTGTTTGTGTGTCTGAGCAATAACTCAAATACTGGTTGACCGGTTTGATTCAAATTTTATAGGCTTATGCCTTATGAGTGTAGGACCTCTGCTTGACAAGGAATTTTCAATATGGCTGCTCAATTCAAAATGGGCAATATTTTTTGTAAAAAATATAATCTTTGATTATTCAAATACTAGTTGACAGATTTGCTTCAAATTTTTTTATATGCTGATGCCTATTGGCATAGGAGCTCTGCCCAAGAAGGGATTTTCAAGATGGCTGCTGAATTTCAAAATGGCCCCATTTTTCATAAAAAACTTAATCTTTGATAACTCATTATACCAGTGGACAGATTTGGTTTAAATTTTATATGCTGATGGCTAGGCACATTGGAGCTCTACCCAAGAAGGAATTATCAAGATAGAGGCTGAATTTCAAAACGGCTGCCATTTTATTAAAAGAACGTTATCTTTGATAACTCGAATACCATTTGACAAATTTTATATGCTGATGCCTAGAGACAAAAGGAGCTCTGTATAAGAAGACATTTTCAAGATGACCTCTGAATTTCAAAATGGCTGCCATTTTTAAAAGAAATGTAATCTTTGATAACTCAAAAACCGGAGGATGGCCAGATTTGGTTCAAATTTTATATGCTGATGCCTAGCAACAAAGGAGCTCTGCTTGAGAAGAAATTTTCAAGATGGTAACTGAATTTCAAATGGCTGCCATTTTTCTTAAAACAATCTCAATCTTTGATAACTCAAATACCAGTGGATTGATTTGGTTCAAGGAGCTCTGCTCAAGAAGAAATTTTCAAGATGGCCGCTATTTATCAAATCATGTTTTGTTTGGTGGGATTTGCTACTGAGTGCACTGATGGACCCTAAATTTTCATTTTTGAAAAAAACAGATTATAATTTTGGATTTCTCATTTCAGATGAATCAATACTACTCGACTTGAAACATCTATTGATAGAAGCCAAACAAAATGTCCCACCATTCCTGATGCAACTTGAGTCAGAGAATGAGAAGTATTTGAACATTGGAGGGGAGGTTGGATGTTCCTATTGTGGTGGTTTGGGCCACAGGATAACTGACTGCCCCAAACTAGAGGCCATGAGAAGTAAAGAAGCAGCTGGTATTGGCCGCAAGGATTACCTCGCAAATAGCTCAGCAGATTGGTAGCCATCCTGGTTTGCCTTGTTGGCAGCTTTAGATTGTGTGTTAAAATGTCAGGATTATTGGTAGCCATTTTGAATTGTCAATGGCCATTTTAGATTATGGAGATTATTTAGATTATCTTGGATAATTGTAAACAATCACAGAAGTGTTATATTATCTGAGTTATGATTGGTTGAAAAGGTTGTTTAAAATCCTAACAGTTTGCCTGCTCAACCTAAATGGACTCAGTTGTCATGGGATAACTAGCTGTTCCATAGAATGTTCATCTGTAAAGTATGCTAGAATATCCACAGACCAGTGCTTGTGATGAACCTTAATCCTTGCATTTAAGTCATATACTGAAGGACATTGGCACCAATTTTTGTCGGCTGGGAAAAATAGATAAAATGTTAAGCATAAATCATACCACATCAAATAATAAATATCATTGCGATATTTATGGAAAGCTTATTGATCTTGATTTTTACATAAAGCTCTTCATATATCACCCTCATTAATGTATAAGTACAGAATCAATTATGTTTAATTTTGATGTTTTGGTTTATGTTAATCCATTTTCATCAAATATGCTTTGTACATGGTGTTCCATATGTTTCAGGAATGATGCTGTGTTTTATTGGTTTTCTTTTCAATCTAACTGAATTTTTGACACAATGTGTCTAAACATGTTTTTAATAAATTGGGAAAGTTTCATATCGTGAAGTTCAGTAGTCGTAATTATATGGTTGTTATAGTAACCTAGGGGTAGGGTAGGTGGAGCAGGTGTAACAACGCGCAAAATATATGAAATATTTGTAAAAATAGTTTTTTTGTACGAAGTGTGACTAAGTATTAGGTTGTCAGAGTTGGATCAAATTTGTCAGTAATTAAACAAAAAATGAAGGTGGATTCCAAGAAAGTAAAAAAATGTCATCACCCTTGATCACATCACAATTTAAACACCTGTCATGTCATGAGTCACAAATGAGAATAAACACAGGTCATTTTGGATGAGGGGCCATCTTGAAAAGTAAAAAAGTCATTAGCAAACGAAAACCTTCGACTTAGGCAACACACAACAATCTGTGACAAGACATGACATGTGTGAATAACAGTTTTCTGCAGCAGACACAATTAAACTCCTGACGAATGCACATGGGGACTCAATGATGGTAACCTCTAGAGTGTATGAGGGGTACAAGCGGTTCAAATCTCGAAGGGAAACGGACACCGATTATCCAAAATGTGGATTTCCGAGAACAGTGAGAGCGCTAACTAATACGGAAGGGATAGATGCTGAAATAATGATGATGGCTAATAAAGGGCGTGATAACATTTTTAATTTCCAGGAATCCACCTTTATTCTTTGTAATTTCCAACAAGTTTGATGCGACAAATGACAAATTAATACTTTGAACACTTTATACAAAAACTACTATTTTTACAAAAATGTCATGTTTTGCGCGTTGTTACACCTACTTCATCTACCCTACCCCTAGGTTACTATAGCAACCATATTATTCAGTCTACTGAGTTTCATGTAGCTTGCCCAAGTCAGTATTTTTATCCCAACGAACGAATTTCGGTAGGGATATAGTGAAGCCCTCCGTCCGTCAGTCAGTCCGTCCGTCCGTCCTACCGTCCGTCCGTCCGGAAGATAACTCAAATATTAGTTGACGGATTTTCTTCATATTTGGTGGAAAGATGTATATTGATGAATAGTTTTACGCAAAAAAAAGATGGCCGCCGCTTTAAAAATGACGGGACTTTTTCGCAAAAATCATAAATTTTTATTCTAAACCAAAGTAATTAATATTATTGTTTGAAATTTTGGTAGTATATTCGCAACATCTATCTATTTCACATTTATTCTGTGTTTTTCATACTGACCCCCAGGGGCTGTGTATGGGGGGTCAGGAAAACAGAAGTTTTCGCTAATTTTTAGATCTTTCTGAAGTATAGCTTTATTATACTCAAATGAAAGGCAATTAAGAGTAGATTGCAAATATTGTATCTTTTTTCTGATTCGAGCCTCGTAAAATTCAAAATGGCCGTCTAATGCACGATTTCGCAATAATTTTTTGATCCCTTCAAAGTATGGCTATATAATACTCAAATTAAAGGAATTTTGGAGTAGATCACAATTGTGGTATTATTTTTCAGATTTGTACCTCAGAAAATTCAAAATGGGTTTTTTCCAGATGGCCGCCGCTTTAACAATGATGGGACTTTTTCGCAAAAATCATAAATTTTTCATTCTAAACCAAAGTAATTAATATTATTGTTTGAAATTTTGGTAGTTTATTCGCAACATCTATCTATTTCACATATATTCTGTGTTTTTCATCCTGACCCCCAGGGGCCATGTATGGGGGCTCAGGAAAACAGAAATTTTTGTTAATTTTTAGATCTTTCTGAAGTAAAGCTTTATTATAATCAAATGAAAGGCAATTAAGAGTAGATTGCAAATATTGTATCTTTTTCTGATTCGAGCCTCGTAAAATTCAAAATGGCCGTCTAATGTACGATTTCGCAATAATTTTTCGATCCCTTCAAAGTATGGCTAGATAGTACTCAAATTGAAGGAATTTTGGAGTAGATCACAATTATGGTATTATTTTTCAGATTTATACCTCAGAAAATTCAAAATGACTGCTTTGCAAGAATTCGCAATTCTAAAATCTAAATTTTTCAATTTTAACCAAAGTAATGAGTATAATTGATTGGAATTCGGTAATTGATATTTTGTTCGTTGGGATTTGCTACTCCGCGGAGTTGCCGTTATCTAGTTTACTTATCTGATCTTGAATTATTACCGGCGGTCATTATAGAAATCAAGATAAGTAAAAGAGACTGACTTGGGCAAGGCTAAGTTTCATTATATGAAACTTTTCCAACTTATTCACAACATATTTTGACACATTTTGTCAAAAAATCAGCTAGATTGAAAAGAAAACCAATAAAATACTAGTACAGCATCATTCCTGAAACATATGGAACACCCTGTATATGCGTATGTAAATCTAAATCTATATTTTGACATAGAAAGTGTACTTAACTGACCTTTTTAGGAAGACCAGCTTAATGATAGAGACCCAGAATAAATATTGTTTTCAAATCAAGTACCGGTATTTTGTTTATGGATACTGTTGTCATGTGTTTGGCAGTTTTTAGCTGAAAAAATTATTGTTTTTTTTATGCAAACTAGGGGTCAGATTTCTACCAAGTATGTCGATTTGACTAGATCCACGAGTATATCGTTATATCATATATGTGTGAAGTTTCGGAGAAATTCATACTATACATTGTTGCCTATAAGCGCCTTCAATTTTCTCAAAATAGGGGGGCGCTTAACTGCTCTAAATCATGTCAGTAAGATCTTAGACTTGGCCTGTGCTCATCATCAATTACCCAAATGTAAATCATATGTATGCCAAAGTAATCAATAACACCATCAATTTTGACATGCGTCAAATTATCCTCCATTTCGTCTGATTCTGATTGAACGAAATGCGATGGTACTTTCAGACCCTTGTGATTGCTATTTGGATGTGTTTGTTTTTTTTGAATTTCCTGCCAGTTTAATTTGAAGGGGAAAAAACAAGATGGTTGCCATTTGATGTAATATCAGAAAAAAGTTGCTTCACTTTTAGTTTTCACAATGAGCACAGTTTTCTGGTTTAGGTTTTTTGACTGATTCTGACTCTTCATCACCAGGGTCATGTATAGAGATTATAAAATTGAAACCAAAATGTGCTCAGCATGAATTTGACTGAAATATGTGTAATAGCATCACCAACACAATTGAAGTCTCAAAACTGGATGCTCAGTAACTTTGAGTGACTATAATCCCTTGATTACCCAGATAAACACCAATTCACTTATCCAGAAATACCATTCAATGTCTATACAAAGAAAGTAACCAATGTTTTGGAAGATATGTTTCAAACTTTTTGCATAATTAATTCATTTAATATTTGCCATTGATTTTTTTCAATTCAGACAAAGTGATATGCACTTTCTTTGATGCCAATATTCTTCATCGATTGTGATACAAATTGATATTTTTGTAATCTCAGAAGAAGAATAAGATATTGAAGTTTAATAATATAGGTGATTGAGTTGGTTTTTCAGACATTACAATTTTCAATATTTTCTAAGTCGATACCCAGACTCATTCCCAGGCTCATCCTTTAAAGAGAACTTTTTACCTATAATAGCAAAACTTTTGTTTTATTTGTGCATTCTATCTATCAGATAAGAGTCTCAGGGGTATTTAGGCAAATCCATTTTGGTAGGAGCACTCTGTTTAGTTTGAAAACCCACCCTTTTTATTAATTACTGTCAGCACTGTAACAGTATATTGTTATTCAAAAGTAAACCCCACCTTAGTAGAGTGTCTATGTTTCCTAAGTGACATCCATACATTCAAGTAGATTTCATGTTAAAGGATTGGGTGAAATACATATTTAAGTGAAACCCACCAGAATGTACAGATTGTACAAACCTCAGGAAATGGGTTGGGCGGGAGGGTAACTTATTTTTCAATCATTTCCCAATTTCATGATATTTCATCCAAATTTCATGATATGTAAACTATTATCCATTCCATTCGCTAATGACTACCTCCCTCGAATTCCCTATTTAGAATAAACATTCACTCTACTCAATAATATAGATGTCACTTAGGAAATCTATGTTTCCTAAGTGACATCCATACATTCAAGTAGATTTCATGTTAAAGGATTGGGTGAAATACACATTTAATTTTACCCTTTACGGTGTATTTACATCCTGAATAATGTGATTTGTTAATTTTTACTACTCCCAATCCTCAAATCTTTAATAAAAAATTAACAAAAAACTAACGTGGACATCGGATTTGAGAGCAATCTCTAGTAGATGGTTTTCCATGATGTAATTATGAAGCTAATAAAACCTAAAATTGACCTCATATCAATGTTTCATTCATGAATTACTGGTGGGGAAAAATCAGTCCCCTAACATGAGTAATTAACCTCAATTGCCAATTACCTCCTACTGTGGAGAGACAACTCTCACATCCGAAGTCCACATGGTTAAAACCACTAAGAGATCTGAGTGCTCCCGGACTTTAGATGTAAAGAGAAGCCAATTGTTTATCAGACTTCACTAGTTTCAAATGTTACAAACTCAAGTCATTTTCAAATTAGTTTACAAGAGGGTACATGGAATTAAACCATTACATAACCAATCACTTGCATAGGTTATCCAGTCATGTCAAAACAATTCAACCTACTTTCTATTGAGTAAACCCCAGTTTTCATTCAATTGCCATTTACCAGATTATACCTGAGTGTCATTATTTTCGTCACACTGTACTATAACGTACTGTATAATGACCTCTAATTTTACTGTGTTATTAACACATTGAATTTCCAGTGTTCATTATAAGGCCATGTTATCAAGATTTTTCATGTCATCAATGTTCTATTTTTCTTTGTTTCTGTCAAATATTTGCCTCTCAGAAAACTTCTCTTATATTGTCTCATAGTTATATTTAATAGCCCCTTGCTCTGGCATATATCTCTGTATCTCTAGGCTCTCAAGGCCTTTTATTCATTACCCCTTATGGTTCTTTTTTTTTGCCCCCTGCTTGTGTATATATTTCCTTTTATTTTAGCCCCTTGCTCAGGCACCCCTTGCTCGGGCATTTATATCTAGGCCCTCAAAGCCTTTTATTTTAGCCCCTTGCTCGGGCATTTATATCTAGGCCCTCAAAGCCTTTTATTTTTAGCCCCTTGCTCGGGCATTTATATCTCTAGGCCCTCAAAGCCTTTTAATCTCTTGGCCCTCAAAGCCTTTTATTTTAGCCCCTTGCTCGGGCATTATATCTCTAGGCCCTCAAAGCCTTTTATTTTAGCCCCTTGCTCGGGCATGTAAATCAAAATATGCTTACCACTGCTGAATGTACGTCTGGCCACTTCGAATTCCCTATTTAGAATAAACATTCACTCTACTCAATAATATAGATGTCACTGAAGAAACATGCTCTTCCATTGATCTCAACTTCTCATGCTGTTTTTAACACAAGTTTTTGGTCTTGTTTTGATATTTATTAAACAAAGAAATAAACAAATAAAAATCAACAAGAATATATACTTTACTGGCAATTTATTTTTCCTGCAAATGTTTATACACAATAAAACATTGCCTACTTCAACAGCATCCATGGAAAGATACCCATGCTGGTATCTCATCATAAATCAATTTCATCTTGGATCAGAAAATAAATCTCGGTACAATCTTATATCAAATGTAACAAAAAATGAATAAAAATACTGATGCACATAAAATGTGATGACGATGATGTCTTTATGATGATGAGACGGATGAGGATGATAAATACAATGAGATCGTGATGAGGACAAAGCATTTACAAGAAAATTCATGATGAACAATCTTAAATATTTTGAAATAGGATACTGTAATTCGGTTAAAAAATGGCACTATCTGATTTGGGCTCCTCACTATTTTCTTGATTTAAATAGAAAGGCTAGCACTCACATTCAAGAACTTTCCATTGAATAAATAGTTCTAAGAAAACATTCAATCAGACATTTCTGCTAAAACACTCTTCCACAACTAGTTACTTTGACGGAATGTCAATGGAACGAAATGGATGAACTCCTGGATACATGTTTTTTATTTTCTTGATTTAAACCTTCTTATAAGTTGCGGATTATCATTTGACACAAAGTTAGACAATAATCTAGGTTTTAGAAATGCTCTTGGTTTGGAATTTGACTTTTAAATAAAGATGTAATTTATGCATTTAGACCATTGCTTTTGTTACATTGACGCAAGTTGTCAAAGTAACATACATTGGTAATATAATGGACTTTCGTCAATGTAACAAAAGCGAGGGACTAAATATGAATTGCAACTTCATTAACAAAAAGAAACTTATTAAAGCAAGACTATATTTTCTAGCTTTGTGCCAAATTATAATCTGCAATTTGACTTTACATTGACGTTCCGTCAAAGTAACTAGTTGTGGAACAGTGAAAAAGCTATAGCTAAGTTTTCTTAGGGGATTGTGTAAGACTGGCTTTACAAAGTTTATATGGATATAAATATTACATAAAAGGGACATGTTCTCACCATGAATGTTCTTGTAAAAACACACACACATGTTAAGGGGTACACATAAAAGTTAATGGTCAACAAATAAATCTTGATTCATATCATGCTTTTTAAAGCATCATGTTGCATTTAAAAGGACAACGAATATAGCAACAATCATACAGTTTAGTGTACAGCCTCAAGAGAAATGTTTAAAGTTAAGATTGAAACACCAGTGTGTACATGCACATTACTGATCATGAAGTTAACTTTATTACAGTATGCTCAAAGGTTTAAATCTTCAATGCTCAGTTGCATGAATACCTTTTGTATTAGGATTAACAGTATATATTTTGATTATAAAATAAATTTGAGATTTTGGCAAATATGGACAATGTTATATATTTAGTGTATGCGTTATTGAATGAGAAACAGAAATAAAAAGATGAGCCAAATCAAATGCTTAATGCAGCATGATTGCATATTTTTATCTCTAAATAACAGGAAATCTTTTTTATCAACCTGGAGAAGAGCTTTGTGTGGTCTGAATTCATTTTTAACTGATTAAGGACTGTCGGCAACTTTCACTTACACATAAGGAATGCATGAGTAGATTTCACAGTTAACAGTTTCAGCATTGCTACAAATAATAATAAATATACATCAGTAATTTTCATTTTATAACATGCGATACAGTCGGCAGTAGATAAGTAATATATACATGTGTAATATATACTTCATTTTTGGTTTATTATGCTACACATAATTCAGAAGTGGTCATCTCAGTTTCTAAATACCCTAGTAATCAACAAATTTTACTCAAAATACCTTCATCAAAACATCTCATGATTTTCCTTCATTTTTTGAGTATAAACACTTCCAACAATGAATTTATGATAGAAGATATCCCCTTAATTAGCATTTAAAAATCTGAATTCAAATTTGAAAAGCTGATAAATTCATGTTTGAAAATACAAAAAATATAAATACATGTTATGATGTAGTTTGACAATTGAGAGGGAGGTAATTACAAGAAACAGTCAACTCTCAAATGTGCATAATTTGTGACTTTAAGCGAATGCTAACATTTTTCAGAGTGTGTTGATAAGTGGAAGTTCATTGGTTTCTAAAGTAAAATGTCTATTCTTGTATCAATATATTTTCATATTTATCAATAGGGAAATTAATTGTGAAAATGATATGAGTGAGACCTGATTGACATCGTAACCTTGGCAATCATTTGACAAAAATATTAGCCTTTAACACATCAAAATGCATCTCCATATGAATTATAATTTACTGTATATCTGCAAAACAAATTGCAACTTGAGATGAATGTGAGGCAACATTGTCCAATTTCACAGAAAAGATGCAGAAAGACACCTGTAAACAAGATGTATATAAGATGGTCTCACATCCTCCGAAACTTCTGATAATGTGATACATTTTGATAAAGGTAAGAATCAGGCAATCATGACAAGATTTGTGATGGAAACCGTCAACCCACCCATGAATAAAATGTCACTGGCTCATGTTTATAAATATACAACAAATACAGCAGAAATGAAATTTCCGAGGAATAGAGAATGGATGTAATAAATCCTCTAAATTGTACCAAAATGACATAAATACTTCCTTAATTTTTGAAAGATTACATGCCCAGTCACATTTTACCTATGGTATGGGCATATAGATGAATAAATGATCAACTCAGTCAATCTGGTGGAAATTTTCATGACATGATTGGGTAGACATATTTCCAGAATATGCACTTTCAGAATGACTATGAAATGGGGGCTCCTTAATGGATACTTGATTTACCTCGTGGAGCCCCTATGTGGCAGATCAGTGTATCGGTGAGTGCTGATACAGAGTGGGGAAAATTCAGTGCCCCGTGTTGGCCTGTAAGTTAACTTGTATTTAGCAAGCATCGTTCTATTCCTGCCGAGACAGTTCAATCCTAATAAGGACATAATGGAGCATCAAACAAGATCTCCTGTGGTGACTTATCCCAATTTAACATGAATGATTCCACGTCAATAATTGGGAGGTACAACACTCTTCCATATATTACTCCAGCAGTGACATATCGACAGGCACAATATTATCCAATGCCAGACACTGCGGCAATCAACATTGAAAATTCAGCTAAGCATAGTCAGCAAACTATTCCTTATTTTGGAACAAATATAAATTGTTTGTTGCTGCTACAGCTATAATATTTTCACTAGGGTGCCAAGCTGTGTGCAGTATCTTCTTATTGAAGTCTAAACAGTCAACACTAATCTCGTCCTTTTTTCGCTTGCCTCCCGTACTTATTTTTCTTTGTTTTAATATGGTACTAGGCTTCATATTTTCTCTAGAGGCTTCTAATGTGTTGTCTCGCTTAGTTTCCCTATCAAACATCCTGAAGAAGTTGTTATACGAGCCAGTCATGATGTTCCTGAAATTAATAACATGTAATGAATATTAATATTACATTGTTCTGATCGTATTTGCACCCTTGGGTGCTATATAGTGATTATTACCAGGCAAGCATCACAAATTTTTGTCTTTGGTGGTGAAACGAAACAACTTAAAATTTATGTTTGCAGGTTACGGGCCATGGATGTACAGACAGGTCAGCAATGGACGTTAACCCTACATTTATTGTACCTGCTTGTATAGTTACACTCCCCCATGGACTGTGAGGGGTATACAAGTGTCGAGCAGGTTTTGGTTCATCAGTTTTGCATCAAGCATACACTTTTTCCCCAGTCACACTGTTCAAAGAGGGTTTTCTTCATACAATAGTCGACACAAATAAAATACTACTAACCTGTCATTTCCGCTCCATGCACATTCAAACTTATCGAAGATACAGTCATTCTCATAGAGCGAACACAGCTTGCTTCTAAGGTACTCATGCACTTGGTATGTTTCTATTGGTTTCGAGTCCATGTGTAAGTCCCATACTTTTACAGAGAGGTAGTCCCTAGTGATTAAGTAGCGCCCATTGTGGCTAAATTTCACATCAGATATACTGGAAATGATTTCAGAGAAGAAACTTCGGTTTGTAGGGTCCTCTGGTTCCTCAAATACTGGAAACAAAAAGATACAAATTTTTTTTTAAATATTTAATATCAGAGGAAATAGTAAATGGTGTTGTAAAGGGTGGCATATAATTTTAGAATTTTCAAATGTTTCAGCATCCACTTGCCTTCATAAAAATGCAGAAATCATTGAATCATCAAAATATTGGCAAGATTATCAATGAAAATTAGTCGTTGGAACTGTAAAAATGTTTCCAGGTTATAGGCCATGGATGCACAGAAAGGTCAGAAATACTCATCAAATTCATTATTATCAAATTCAAACGAACATCAATTTGGTGTATGTTCCATTAATGAATGTGGCCCATGGGTCAATTTCTCACTTACAGAGGAATAATGAGATGTATCAAGTTTATAAAAATTACTTTAAGCTCACCTTCATTGGTGGTAAACAAAATACAATTCAAGCATTACTATAAGGAATTTGGAGAAACAGCTACAAGGAATAGAACTTACTTTTTGAATGCTGGTCACACAAAGCCTGAGACCTCATGTCACAAAGGCGTATAGTACCCTTACTACTGGAGTAGACAAACTGATTACACTCAGTTGGGTGAAATTCTGCTGCAGTGATGACCTCTGTTAACTCCTCCATATTGGTAGGTTTGATATCTACTATATCTGTGCATTAGTTAAGGTTACAACAGGTATCCATCTATTTCTATAATGTTACTACCAGGAATGAGTTAAAGCTTGACTAATTAAACAGTCAAGAAATGTATCAACAACGAATCAAGATAACAAAACAAAATGTTGCGAATTGTTAATCAAAAATTAATCACATCATCTACTTGAATTTCAAAAGTTGACTTATACACTTCAGCCCTGTATACAGTCACTATGAATAAATTTTCAATCGTTTCAAATGTTTCAATCGTTTCAATGCTTGCATCATTTTTTACATTTCAATGCTTGCGCCATTTCAAGTATTTCAATTGATTCGCCTGAAATGAATGAATGAAATCAAACAAATATGAGGGTTAACATGTAAACCTATGAAGAAAACCACTGGTCCTTAACTTTTTTAGAGGAGTATATAGTATGAGTAAAATTTTGAAAATATTTTTCTTACATATACTCGCTGGCCCGATATAAATAAAAGGTTTTTTTTTTCAATTTTGAGTGTTGTTCTTCATGTTACTTTATTTTAATTTCAAGGATACTAAAGCTTTGGTCTGTGATTTCTAAATGCCAGAGGTTAATCCTGAGGTCATCTGCTGACATGTAAGTCTCCTGGTCGCTGTTGACAGATATGGAATTGATGTGGTACGTGTGAGCGTTAGCAAATATTCTACGTGGACTAGCTTCAACCATGAGCTCCATAGGTTTGAATACAGGCACCTTTAGAGTGGTGATATCTGTTGAAGTGCGTGTTGTTCCACCTTCTTCCTTTAGGTTGTAGCCTTGTGGGCGTCTATCTCTCTCTGTTACTTTCCATAGCTTCACAGTTTTATCTGTATATATATAAACATATATAAACATGTAAATATATATCACATTTATAATGTGATCTCTGACAGTTAGTTTAAACAGTTATATGGATACAATTACATTAAAGAAAAGGAACAAGTACCTAAACTTACTTTTTCTATAATATGAAAGTTAATGCCGAAATGATTAACAGGTTGAAAGTTGCTCAAGATCTCATTTCCTTACAATATAGTAACATGCCACATTCGCTATACTGAGCCTGCCTTATTCATTGTAATAAACCTGCCTTTGATATTTCATTGATGTATTTTAACCAATGTTTATTACTCACAGTATAACCTTAGGAAACAACATATTTGAGGATACTTTATTTTTCCATTTATTATGACCTACAACATAAAAGTAGACCACGGATTGCAATAAATATTTTATAAAATGACTCACATGATTTTAGAACGAGGTCAAGTGTTGGCACTGAATTGAGGACAGTAATTTCAGGTTACACTATACAATAGTTTTGGAGAATTATTTTTTACATTTTTAAAAATAAAAAAATGACATATTTGAAATGTTTTTCAAAAATTATGCAACAGTGTTTACTGAATTTATAGCTTCACAAACTACACACCAATACTATGAATTATTCACTTTGTGTTTTTCTAAATGGCAGAATACAGAAACTAGATTTTGAATTCCATTGGGAAATTACATTCTTCTTGTAAGGCATGACATCCTAATTAATCCTATTTTTCAAACATAAGGAAGCAATAGATATCATTTCTATTAAGTTTTTCAATTCAGAGCATAATCTTTTTTATTAACACATAGCTTGGGTAAGAAAATAAGAATCCAGGTGTCACATCTCAAAAATATAATGGAATATAACAGAATTCGTTGACCAATTTAGTATTTTAGATTTGAAATTCTCTACATAGGAAATTAAAAGCCCTAAAAATATTTTAATGTTTGCAGGTTACGGGCCATGGATGCACAGACAGGTCAGCAATGGACGTTAACCCTACATTTATTGTACCTGCTTGTATAGTTACACTCCCCCATGGACTGTGAGGGGTATACAAGTGTCAAACAGGCTCATGGTCCATACTACCTTTCAATGTTAGTAGTTTCTGCTGACTTACCATTGGTAGACAGTAGGAAATGAGCAGGATTGGCTCTCTCTAGCCATCTGATCTTGTTAATCTTTTCCTCGATTTCCAAACTCTTCAGGTAGTCAAACTCAGGCTCATGGCTCTGGAAGGTGCTGTAGACGTTGTATTCCCCACGGCGCTGCAAGCCTGGACTGCTCTGTAACATATTTAAATGATCGAATCTATTAAACAATGATGCACACAGAATTTGATCCTGGTTGAGAATGTAGATCGCAACAGCTACCACACGAACAAAAGTGCATCTATGAAATCTGACAACCACAATGCAGTGTTGCAATTCATCTTAATAATCACAGAGACCTTATTTAGTAGTCTAAATCACATTTACCTGCTGGTCGCGCTGGAATATCACAACTCTACCACCTTTGTCTCCAGTAGCCAGTAGCTCCCCATCATGGTTGAACTCAACACAAGAGATGATGTCAGCTATAAATACAGAAATATTTAAGTTATCCATGATCAAAGAATTCTTGTTTCAACTTCAAGACAGACTTCTCTGTTGTCTACCATTATAGTCCTTTACAGCAGAGACAGTGAATATAACCAATCAGAGGAGCACAATCACATGGTGCAACATGAGCATCAGTTCAGCATCATCATTTCAAAACCACGGTAATACTATTTAAGTTACTCAATCCAAACTTGTAGAGAATACTCATAAAACAACAGGGAACATTCTGATTTCAATTTCAATGGCAAATGAGGTCTGTTTATAAAATTGGTTATTGAACATGCCAATACCATTGCTCATCTTTGGAAAATCTGACTTTGGTAAAATATGATTTACAGGGCAGATTTTTCATCAGTTTGGGACATAAATATTAAAATTCAACAAAATACTGAAATATGCCACCACTTCTGAATGCGACATAAAATTTTGTAATTTGTAACTGAAAACGCATTTTTCATGTACTGAAATCTCAGATGAAGCAGTTAGTATGCAAAGTGCAGTTATCAGTTGATTTCTCCATGAAGATCTTCCTTTTAGCAATGCTATTACAAATATAAATAAAAACATCGAATCCACGCAGTTTTTCTTCCATTATGCCCTCAAATTGAAGATAATTGACATAATAAAGGAGAATTTCTGTTTAAAATGGACTAGCCGGACAGTCTCTCACAATACTCTAAATATGTTTCGAATAATGTTATGTTAATTTCTGACAAGTTAACCAATATTATAGCTTGCTAGAGTCCATTTCACTGTTTAATTGCGTCAGTAAAAGCTAAAAAGTAAGAAATCAAAATATCATTATGTAATAATACATGTATATGGATAAAATATATTCCTATTGTACATAATAACATGTGTATATCTTGAATTGCTTCTAGTTTGGCTTATAATTATCAAAGTGTGTGGCCTCTTATATTTGGATGCTTCTCTGCCATGTTATTTTCAATAAGATTAACATGGCTGAAATTCTTCAAATTACGAGAGGGCCGTGCTTATTGCACAAAAAAATCTAAAAAATCTGAAATATACAAATGTCATTCATGTACATTATGAATATACTTTTCCATATATCATTGCACAATGGTCTCCCAATTTTTGGGGTTCTACTGACGCAATAAAACAGTGAAATGGCTCTGGATTCCTCTGAATGAATGCTAGGAGTCTGCTGTCTGGCAAGTTACTAATTTTCAACGATTTTATCACTAGGGCAAAGGGTTAACGTCGACGTGTGGGGTAATGTCGACATGAGAGACAGGGTAACTTCGACACTTACTTATAGAATATCCTTTTTCCACCATGTGTGATTTCTGGAAAAATATAAATCTTGCGGGATCTCGGTCCATGTGAGAAAAAAACATGGCTTCTCCCTAGATCGGAAATTAGAGAAAATGAACGACAGGGTGTCGAAGTTACCCGATATGTCAATGTTTCCCCATAATGCCCTATTCCCCTTTGCAGTGCAGTGTCATTGTTCTGGAAACAGCTATCTGTTTTTCAGTGTGTAAACCCTACTATTAGACTTTTCCCAATTTTAGTTATTGAACTAAAGATAAGAAAGTATAGATCATGATTTGGGCTTGCCCCAAACTGCACACCGACTGTGAGATGAAGTCAAGAATATTCAACTTCAAGTGACAGTTGTCAAAATTTTAGATCAAACATAGTTCTACTCGTCAATGAGAATTCACTTGAACACTCACCTTCTGTAACATCTTCTTCAATTGTGCCTTTCACCTGTGAGAAACACCATTGCATCTCACCAGTGCCAGCTAGAAATAAAAACAAAAGAAAATCAGGAAATCAAAAATTACAACAGAAATTATGGGGTTCCGATGAGTTGAAATGTAAATATTATACATACCAGCCATATTCAGTCGCGATGCTTTGCTTCAAATGAATCGTGAGATATTAATCGTCAATTTGGTGAAAGCTCTATTGATTTTAATCATTAATGAGGCCGAGATGGCACCCGATAGGGACAGCCTGTTTGACGATCAACGGAAATTTCAAAATGGCGAAGGGAGAGCAGTGACGTCACGAACAATAGATTTCTTGAATTGTGGGAAGGATTTTTTATGGCGGGAGATTTAAAATTGAAACAACTAGCACCTTGATTTCCTTTAAACTCCTTATATTTCTGCATTGTATATTTTTGCATGGACAAAGACAAACAGTAAATTGACTATTTCTTTGTAATATTACCCAACTTAGGAATGATTATGAAAATAGGAGTAACACTTAGACTATGTAGCGTTAGATTTAACATAGGCTAACACTACTCAGGGATTCGGGAAATAACCAACCATCAATCATCATAAAAAAAACATTATGCACGATCATGCATCTATGAATTCCTTAATTTGCCAACGGCACCTCGGGCCCTACTTGTCTTCTTGATCACTCTTTTACTTATTTCACTTATTTTGAATTTGGAAAATAAATCATTATTATTAGCACTGGCGGATCCAGGGGATCCCCTGGGCCCAGAAATTTTTTTTGGACCCGAATATTTTGTAGGGCTTCAAAAATGGACCAAAACTGGGTCTTTAATTTTCATAACTTGGGCCCAATTTGTTGTTTGAGGGGCAACCTAAGGCTAGTAGGCTGGATGGTAGGTAATTATGCTAGTTTAGGATAACCATGGACTTCTAATCAGAATTAATTTAGTATTCTAGATTTGGAATTCTCTACAGTTTAGGAAATTAGGACTCCTGAACAATATTTGAATGTTTGCAGGTAACCATCTTGATAAACCATGACATCTCATTTCTTCTCAGCCCTGAGATGTTTCAGGTGAAACAGAAAGATGCTATGAGTATCAGAATGGCAGGTAACTGGCCATGATTATTGATTGAGACACAATATATAATTACGATAGTCTCGTCGCTTAAGAAAGGATTGGGATTTGTAATGAATACGAACAATAATTGCTAAATTCATATACTAACTGTAACTAACAATCGTCAATGACATAAATTTGTATGATATTGATAGTTGCAATTCTTATCAAATACTTAAAATACAAATCAAAGTCCATGTAGGCTATTGGGTCTATTGTGGCCTATTGAACCCTAGGCCTATCAAAGTATGTTCTGATTTGGGTCTTAGCAAACATGACCTAGCTTATAAGCCTAACATCTGAGATGAAAACGGCAGAGTTTGGCACTTACTGATAAATACCCCTGCATTGTACCGACTGGTATTAGCCTACGTACACGGACGAGATGAATAAACTGTAGCTTTTTGAAGAACTATGTGCTCCAGCATAAGCACTGTTCCACAACTAGTTACTTTGACGCCGTAAATCCTGTAACAAAATGGATGAACTTCCTGGTTATGATTTTTTGTTTTCTCAAATTAAACCTACTTAGCCTATAAGTCAAGTTGATGATTATGATTTGGCACAAAGCTAGAAAATATAGTCTAGCTTTAATAAGTTTCTTCGATTTTGAATTTGTTTTGTAAATGAAGTTGCAATTCATATATTTAGCCCCTCACTTTTGTTACATTGACGATCAAGTCCGTTATATTACCAATGTATGTTACTTTGACGACTCACGTCAATGTAACAAAAGCGATGGTCTAAATGCATGAATTACAGCTTTAATTAAAAATCAAATTCCAAAGCGAGAGCATTATAAAAGCTTGACTATATTATCTAACTTTGCGCCAAATGATAATCCGCAACACTGACTTACAATTTAAATCGTGAAAATATAAAACGTATCCAGGAAGTTCCGTCTAAGTAACTATTTCTTGCAGAGTGGTAAGAGGATCTAAGAGCAATATTGATGATGGAGACTGTTTTTTCTAAAAATCTTGGGGAGGCCTCTTTACTGATATTATCGATATTATAATATTTGGCAGAATCAAATATTTTGGCACAATCAACTTTATCCCATATTGTAAAGTCAGCGTCTATTCCCTAACATAACGATTAAGAATTGATGAACACAAAATAGTTGGGTCACTATTGTACCAAACATGGTTAACGATATGATTAATAAGCAGAGGATTTTAGACGTCGCTTGGGAAATCTGAATGCTAAAGGTCATTCCTAAATTGTTTTTAAGGCAACATTGAACTAGGTTTGATCCTAGGTTTGATCGTGAGAGATCACAGGCTTCAGTATCTTTGCAAGGCAGAGGTTGTATGAGAATGGAAAGGGGTGTGATAGTGATTAATGGGCCATTGTCATTGTTTTGTTATTGGGGGCACCACATATAATCTATTATAACTTCTATTTATAAAATTCGCCTTATAATATTAGTTTACCCTACCAAGCGAAGGTGCCTAGCGCTTATAACTTACCCATGTTATGTTTGTTTCCACTTTTCGGGGAACCTGGCGAGAGGGGATGAGCCACGTGGTGGAAGACATTCCCGATCTTCTTCGAGATGTCCTTTGATATATGTACATGTGGCATTATTGCTATCTACTATTGTGGCAATGAAATATAGCTATAAATCGATGTCCGACTGATTTTCTCACATGTATACCAGTACATAACATTCAGCCTCTTACGTTTGACGACTCCGAACGACTCAGTTCCGACCTGGTTGTCTGCAATCTTTATGCTTGGATAATATCCTTGACTCCGTTCGTTAAATGTGTTTTGAGGTTATTCAGTGCTTCGAAATGACGTTTCTTTACTTATTCATTGAATTATGTCCCTCATTGATGTCGGTCACACTGTACTTCACGCAAACAGCTGTAGCAATCTCAGGATCACCATCAGCAATGCATGCCTGTAACACATTGAATGAATCATATGTTATTCGATTGTTACACCTTTTTGATCAAGCCCCATGTTAAAAATCCCGTAATGTTTATTTCACAAATATTCTCTCAAAATTTTGAATGAAGTGACAAATCCCTTGTAGTTTTGTACAATTTAGAGTGTGCAAGTCCAACATATGTTTTTCACATTTCGTCGATTTCACTCCTTTTCACTCATTTTTACATTTAAAAACACGACCGCCATAATATTCTAGTCATGGACAGTAGTAATCATATCAAGGGCACTTCACATACGTTAACAGTCCCGATAACATACACGTAGAGCCCATAGACCTTGATAATTTCGTTTTACAAATAATATAATAATCTGTGAATACAACTAGTACTCAACGTTTGAAAAACTCAAAATAACGTACAACACACATGGTGGTTGATAAGTGATGGAAAAGTACTGATTGAAGCGAGCTAACAATGACATTGATTGTGCCAACGATTAAGTTGATTGTACCAGAAAAGTATGTCGATTGTGCGATGAAGTTGAATATTCCAGCAAGAAGAACGTGCCAGTTATGAAGTTGAACGTCCCATTGATAGGGTCACCAATGACGTTGAATGTGCCAACGATGAAGCTGGTAGGGACAGCAATGAAGCTGAATCGGACGATCTTCACTATAATGATTACGTCATGATTAATATGTAAATTTATTTATGATTTTTAAGAAATAAAGAGTATTTATTATTCATAAAAAACTATAATGTCAAAAAGGACATTTTACCGTTGTTAGATATTTTCATCCAAAACTCATAGCTTCCTGAAAAACAAGCTAATGTCTATTGGCAATGAGCTTAATGCTCATATGACTCATGAACCCTCATGAACCCTGCCATGGCCCCATAGGCTTCTGACTTCTGAGTACATATTGACCCGCCATGCATTCTAATACGCATTGCGTCTTCTTGATCTTGCCCTGGCAGTTCGTGAATCCAGATGAAGATGTTGTCATGGTAATTCACGATGCTACTGGCCGATACTATTACCACATAAATCGAATTTCATTCAGGACCAAATTACCTACAGGGGCCCAATTTAGCTTACCAAAGGCCATGAACAATTAAACAAGAAATATGTAACTCATGTTGAAAGATCTGATGTCAGGTTACGTACCCTAAATCACCATCGGATATACATTTTGGAGTGGATAAGATCTCAATGATCTTAAATGTGGCTATAGTTTATATAGGAGTTATAGTAGTTAGAATATAAAAGTGTCAATTGAACGTCGGCAAAATGTAGCGCAGTCATATTCTAGCTACTGCATATATTTATCATTTCGGTTCATTGTTCCTTGATTTTTCCGATCATCGGGTGTGATTCTATAAATATTGTTGCGCAAAAGAGGGTCAAAAGAATGACGCCATTTGCGTAGACTTCGAATATAACACGAAAAAGGGGAAAGTATCAAGAATAAGGATGTAATAGCATTGCGGAGGTCTGCTAGTTACAAAGTTGATCAAATAATGGTTTCATGAACAGTGGCCAATTTGGACTTTTATTCTTTCTCAGTGCAAAGCTTTTTAAAAAAATAAATTTCGCTCAATTCAAATGAGTTATTTATCACAGAATGGTTTTGAAGACTTTCGTTTTCAAGGTGATCTTTGACCTCAAGTAACTTTTCAAGAAAAGCAGTACAATTTTTAATTTTGACTCTCTTGAAATGTAAGCACTATGCATGTAGAACTATTCCAAATTGATTTGAAATAATGAAAAATTAAAGATAATGAGCATGAAATACTCATTTTGACATTTTACGTTCACTGCAATTTACCCATTTTACTCAGCATCCTTGCCTAAGTCGGTATTTTTTTACTAATCTGATCTAATAGAAATCAAGTAAAAGAGACCGACTTGGGCAAGGCTATCAGCATCCTTGTATCTTATTAATCATTCGTCTTAGCCCAGGCCGTATAATGTGAATAGTACCGTGATATAGACATATCTATAACGTATTCACTGAGCAAACGAATCAGTGAATAGTACTGTGACATAGAAGTATCTTTAACGTATTAGCTGGGCAAACGAATCAGTGAATAGTACTGTGACAAAGAAGTATCTTTTACGTATTAGCTGGGCAAACGAATCAGTGAATAGTACTGTGACATAGGCGTATCTATAATGTATTAGCTGAGCAAACGGCTCGGTGAATAATACTGTGACATAGCCCAATCTATAACGTATTAGCCTTAGCAAACGAATCATTGAATAGTTCTGTGACATAGGCGTATCTGTAATGTATTAGCTGAGCAAACGGCTCTGTGAATAATACTGTGACATAGCCCTATCTATAGTTATAACGTATTAGCCTTAAAACCGAATCAGTGAATAGTACTGTGACACAGGCGTATTTATAATGTATTAGCTGAGCAAACGACTCAGTGAATAGTACTGTGGCATAGCCCTATCTATAACGTATTAGCCTCAGCAAACGAATCAGTGAATAGTACTGTGACATAGGCGTATCTATAATGTATTAGCTGAGCAAACGAATCAGTGAATAGTACTGTGACATTGGCGTATCTATAATGTATTAGCTGAGCAAACGACTCAGTGAATAGTACTGTGGCATAGCCCTATCTATAACGTATAAGCCTCAGCAAACGAATCAGTGAATAGTACTGTGACATAGGCGTATCTATAATGTATTAGCTGAGCAAACGAATCAGTGAATAGTACTGTGACATTGGCGTACCTATTACGTATTAGCTGAGCACACGAATCAGTGAATAGTACTGTGACATTGACGTATCTTTAACGTATTAGCTGAGCACACGAATCAGTGAATAGTACTGTGACATTGACGTATCTTTAACGTATTAGCTGAGCACACGAATCAGTGAACAGTCCTGTGAGATAGATGCATCTATAACGTATTCGCTGAGCAAACGAAGCAGTGAATAGCACTGTGACATAGACGTATCTATAACGTATTAGCCTCAGCAAACGAATCAGTGAATAGTACTGTGACATAGGCGTATCTGTACAATGTATTAGCTGAGCACACGAATCAGTGAATAGTACTGTGAGATAGATGTATCTATAACGTATTCGCTGAGCAAACGAAGCAATGAACAGCAGTGTGAGATAGACGTATCTATGACGTATTAGCTGAGCAAACGAATCAGTGAAAACTAAATAAAAAGTTAACATATTGTAGATAATACGTCATGTTCGTGAGTATTAATTATCAACGTATGAGTGAATAATGATGATCGGGTCATTCGTAACTGGTATTCAGGAATGGTGTTATTGCTAAAGCCAATTAGCGGGTAAATCCAATTATCTAGTTTAATTCAAGGTTCTTCTTTCAAATGGCTTGCATATCTGAACCTTGTCTCTACAGGGCTCCTACAGACCTCTCTAGCCGACATAATCCTCCACAGCCATCCAATTAGTGCCAGCAGGTTCGATATTATAACCGTAAAAGCCTGTAAATATAGTAGCCGGGACAAAACAAGTTATTTTATTTCCTCTTTTTCCTGTTAACCTTTTACAATTCTCAACACTTTTCATGAAACTCATTGGATAAACTTTAAAGCATTCCTTACATACAAAATATTTTGTTTAAATCATTATCAATTTTCATTATAATTACAACTTTTTCAAAATGATGGCCAACTTCTGTCAAGGAACCATTTTGTTGTCCGGACAATTCTAGTAGTTATTAATTTTGAGAGTTAGCTCATGTACTGGCTTATGTACATTTATTTTTGCTCATGTATTTCATCTATACTATGAATACTACCCAACGTATTGAGTCTAAATTCAATATGCATTTCAAATAAGGACAATGGCCATTAAAAAGGTAATCTTTGATAACTCAAACACCATTGGACGGATTTACTTCAAATCTTATATACTGATGCCTAGAGATAAAGGAGCTCTGCTTGAGAAGAAATTTTCAAAGTGGCTGCTATTTATCGAAATCTCCGCCATTTTTCATTAAACATGTAATCCTTGTAATCCATGTAAACTCAAGTACCAGTTGACGGATTTGGATTAAATTGTTTATGTTGATGCTTTGGGACATAGGAGCTCTGCTAAAGAAGAAACCTAAAGATGACAGCTGAATTTCAAAATGGCAACCATGTTTCATAAAAACATAATCTTTGATAATTCAAATACAGTGGATGGATTTTGTTCAAATTCTATATGGCCGCTATTTATCAAAACATATTTTGTTCGGTGGGATTTGCTACTCCCCGGAGTTGCTGTTTTTCTAGTTAACAAATGAAACCGTTTGTGTCATTAGGCATCATGACAAACCATGATATCTTATTTCTTAGAAAGATGCTATGAGTATCAGAACGGTCATTAGAAAAGTCAAAAACATGATTTTAATTGGAATAAAGACAATACTTATTCCAGAAAGAAAAATAAGATAATTTATCATTTTAAATAAACGCAAACTTGGTATCTTAGCAGAATATGGCCATCATCTTTGATAAGTTGTAATTATATCAAATATTGATTATGAATCAACCAAATATTTTGTATGTTAAAAATGCTTTATAAGTTTATCCAGTGAACAATCATTGAGAATTGAAAAACTTACCAGGAAAGAAGAGTGGATGGCTTGTTCTGTCCCGGCTACTGGTCCAGCGTGTATACGTATTCCCATGTCCAATGAGGCAATTATTCAGAGTCAGTTCAGCATAGTTGCATAAAAAACAATGATGCAAATATCTCAGTATGGGATGTTTGGGGGGGGGGGTGCAGTATACTGTCCCTTATGAAACATCGTGACATTGTGACTAAGCAATCATGTCAAAGAAGCGGGAGCTAAAAAACAGTGTTAACTACAAGAATATATATTTAGAGGACTTTCTCACACCGGAAATGTCAAATGTCAATCGTAATCTCCAAACAGTGCTCAGAGCAGTTGGAAAAGAGAAAAATTTTATAATCCGAAATGGACGTTTTTATAACAAGACGGCAACTGGGGACCGTACCCACACCACATAGGGGGACGGCCGACATCGGCTCTCCGTGGGCACCTGGAATGTAAATGGATTCTCAATTACCCAAAATGAAAACTCCGCTTTCAGGAAGACTATTATAAAGAATATGAACTTTGATATTTTATGCCTAAATGAAACATTCCTCCGAGATGAGCAGTTTCTTAATATTGATGGATACACTTGGATCGGCCATAATCGCAGCGCCATTCATAGAAATGCACGCCGGGGATCAGGAGGTGTTGGAGTCCTGATAAAATCTGATCTACTAACAGACTTTAAATATGAAGTTCTTGATAGATCAATGCCAGATACTATGTGGATAAAACTAAAATCAATCCACTCCAACTTCAGTGTGGTGATATGCGCCTGTTATCTTCCCCCTATATCTAGATGTACGAGAAACAGTGATCCAGAAGCTTTCTTTAACAACTTACTTCAAGGAGTCTATGAGTTTCAAAATGAGGGTACTCTATGCATTATGGGAGATTTTAATGCACGCATTGGTGACAATAGTGACTATGTTGAAGGTGTTGACACTATCCCCCAACGCTCAACTGTTGATTTTACTTTAAACTCATTTGGGGAACACTTTTTAAACTTCCTTGTTGATTCTAGTATTTGTACATTGAATGGCAGACAAGGAATGAATGACTTCACTTGCATATCTCATAAAGGACGTTCCATAGTTGACTACATATGTACCCCACATGAGCAATTAAATGGTTTTGAAAATTTCTCGATTTGGAGGCCAACAGATCTAATATCAAAGTTTAATCTACCCGCCCCAGCTGCACTACCAGACCATTGTATCCTGAGCTGTGATTTAATTCTTCCTTTGGACTTTGAATGGTATTCACCAAATGAAGAACAATGCCCAACTGAAGAAAACTTAAAACACAAAAAATATAGGATAAACAAGGTGCCCGATAACTTTATGTTAGATAATAACCTAATAACACAAATTAATAAAACTTTAGATCGTATCTCAAGAACAACTAATACCACTGAGCGTATCAATTGTATGTACAATGAGTTTGTCTCAGCTATTGACAATGAAATGAGCAAAGTGTTCCAACCAGTCACAGTGAAGACCACTGCTAAAAAACCCAAGTCATTCAGAAAGCCATACTGGTGTGATGAACTACAAACACAATGGAATAAAGTGTCTGCATCTGAATCTGCCTGGCTGAAATGTAAATCCACCCAAAAACGTAACTTGAAAGAACTTTACAAGATAGAACGACGAACCTTTGACAGGATCCATCGCAGAATAAAGCGACAATTCCAGAAACAAGAACAACAACATCTATTGGATATATACAATGAACCAAATTCTAGGAATTTTTGGGATAAAATTGGAAAAATTGGCATCGCCTCAGACCGAAAACAGGAAGTTCCTTGGGAAATTTTAAAACCAGACAAAACTGTATCAACAGACAAACAAGAAGTCTTAAATTATTGGGCCAACTCATACAATGAATTATATTCAGAAAAAGAGGACAATGTCAACTTTGATGAGAATCACTTGAAACAAGTCAAGGAAGAACTCTCCCATATTGAAAATGATAATGTTGACCCACTAAGTGCACCACTTAATGAGGACATAACCCTACAGGAAGTCATCAATGCAGTTCATCGAGCCAAAATTCGCAAAGCCGTGGGCATTGACTCAATCCCAGCAGAAGTATTGAAAAACCCAACTTGTATAAATATGTTGTATAAAATTATCATAGAATGCTTTGATAGTGGAATTGTCCCCCAAAAGTGGATGCAGACCATAATTAATCCAATTTTCAAGGATGGCGACAACCGTGACCCACTTAACTACAGAGCAATCAGCCTAATCTCAGTGCCATGTAAAATATACTGTGATATTCTTAACAAGCGCCTTACAAAGTTCCTTGAGAGCAACAACTTATTGGTTGATGAGCAAAATGGATTTCGTGAAAAGCGCAGCTGTTTAGATCATGCCCACAGCCTCCACTCAATAGTTAATAATCGTAAGTTGGCTAAACTCAGACATTTGTTTGTTATATCGACGCAACGAAAGCTTTTAGTGGTCTAAACCGTGATTGTATGTGGCTAAAATTAAACCGCATTGGAGTCAAGGGCAAAATATTCAATGCAATTAAATCATTATATCAGGATGTATCTGGAGCCATTCGTGTCAATGGATATTTAACACCCTGGTTTACCATCAGCAAGGGTTCGAAGGAAGGCTGTCTGTTATCTCCGACAATATTTGCGATCTATGTGAATGACCTAGCCGCAGAAGTAAAACAATTGAACTGTGGGATAAATATAGACAACACAAATGTCTCAATACTTTTATATGCTGACGATATAGCCCTCATAGCCAGCTCTGCAGAAGACCTTCAGAGAATGATTGACACTGTAAATACATGGTGCAGAAAGTGGAGAATGAAAATCAACCAGAGAAAGTCCAAAATTGTACATTATCGCCCACCTTCAAAACCCCGTAGTAATCATCAATTCAACTGTGGCAACATGGAATTATCATATGCCAGCACCTATAAATACCTTGGTATATGGTTAGATGAACATATCAATTACAATAAAACTGCAAAAGAAATAGCCAAGTCAGCAAATCGTGCCCTTGGAGTTATAATCTCTAAGTATAAACAGTTAGGTGGCATGGATCTCTCAGTGTATAATAAATTGTATGACACCATGGTTCAGCCTATTATTAACTATGGATGCTCAATTGTTGGGCTGTCAGAACATAGCTGTATTAACAAAGTGCAAAATAGAGCTGGAAAATTTTTCCTGGGTGTTGGAGCAAAGACCAGCAATGAAGCAGTAAGAGGGGATTTAGGCTGGACACAAGCAAAGGATAAACAGAAAATTGAATGTGTACGCCACCTTATTAGACTCAGAAACATGAACCCCAACAGATTGAACCATAAGATCTACAAATGGTCTCTAAAAAGACGCTCAAGCTGGGATTCCAGAACACAGCACATAATACAACTAGCAGGCCTTGAACAACATTTAGGGACACAAACCCCAAGTAAACCCTTCATGGAAAAAATTAGTGATTATTTTCAACAAACTGATCCATTTCTTACAAATATTTGGAATGATCAACATAACCTAGTCAATGGTAATAAACTGAGGACATATAGACAGTTCAAGTACGGAGTAGTAACTGAACATTATAATAACATTTACATGCCAAGACATCATAGGAAAATTCTAGCTAGCTTTAGAACTGGGTCCCTTCAACTTAATGTTGAGACACAAAGGTATAATAACACACCTTTATTGGAAAGGAAGTGTAAACTGTGTGACTCAAATGAAGTTGAAGATGAATTACATTTTCTTGTTAAATGTTCACATTATACAGAATTAAGAGACATGTTGTATCAGGAAGCCAAAGTTAAAGTACCTTATTTAAATACTTCAAGTGCCAATCCAACCTTAATTATGATCACATTACTACATGCAAAGAACATTCAAAGCTGCCTTGCTGCTACTCTTTACAAAATGTTCTCAAAACGTTTATTTAACCTGGAACGTTTGTGATATTAAATATGTGCAATATTATCAACCAGTCATAATTACTGTATTCTCATTTATTGAATTTTGAAATCACATGTTTATATTGTATGTTATTTAACTCTAGTCATTTTGTCTGTGAATTGTTCACACTCTGCAAACTTACTCTACATCCTCTGTGATATTATTCGACATACCGATGTTATATTTTTCTATTGACTATCTTTGTATATTTATATGGTGTCTCGTAAGCCGATGTCGGCTGTTGGGTTTTTTAATACATGTATTTTACTTGTAATATTTTAGTAAACCTGTGACACAGAAATAAACTATTATTAAACTAAACTAAACTAAACTATAAAGTCAAATTAGTCGACATGTTGCGAAAGCAGTCGTAGATTGTAGATATCTTTACATAGATTACTCAAACCAAAAACGATTCCCAAAGAATTCAGAAATATGTTTTTACCCTTCGAAACGCCACGAAGATTCATATTTAGAGTTCGTATTCAAAATTGAGATCTTTATTGTTCTTTAATATTGTTGATCATTGCAATTGACTCAGCAATTTTCTTACTCGTCTTAAGTGTAACTAAACCTAATGATTAAATCAGGTAAAGTGATAGATGGAAACGGGCTAGGTTAGACTTTTCAAAATATTTATTGGCCTCTCAAAGTATAAACATAAGAAGTGAAACCAACAAAAACAATTGAAGTGGAACACAATACAAAGACTTTAGAAATGGAAAGGAAATGAACTCAAAGATAAAATGATAATAGGTGATTGATCAAACGCATGTTTTCTCATATTCTAGCACCTTATCATGCTATCAATGTAAGTGCATTTGGGCCAGAGGGATATAAAATCAGAGAGGCAATCAATCAATCCAGGAAAAATCTGATTTTAGGTTTTCACATGGGTTTTCAGATTTAATCCCAGATGAGAATAACTAGTTCGGATTGATGATTCGAAGCGTCATCCTAAATAAAAAATACCATGAGACCAAGACCAAACAGAAGATCAACCCTTAACTTGTGCTTCTGTTTTCTCATTCTGAAACCTGGATCAAGTTTCAACCAGCGAAACTCATTTCCTAGAACAAAACTGATCGTGAAGTCGTTTTTGTTTTCTAGTTGTTGACAATAGTGCAGTCGATTTAGACGGCAGTCGAGTTGACATTTTTTTCAAATGTGTGGTTTTGGACACTGGAAGGAGCCCTTATTGCAGGTCAACAATAGCAATAATCATTGAGGGTTATACTGTACATGGCCCTTGCTGGCCCTGATACGTATGGAATAAGAAGGATAGAAGCTAGAGGCTGATACCAAATGGCTGCTGTTTCATGAAGGGTTTTGTTTTGACGATGTCAAAAGATATCGAAACAAATTAGTTGTCCTACTTGAATGTGACACTTTACAAAATTAATACGTTTAATTAAAAAGTCATACTAATATCAAGAAATCATTTATCCTCATGAACTAAAAAGTTTTACACAACGAAGTATTTATTTATCACATACTTGCAGAAGACAGGTGGAGTAAACATTCAATTATTGTGTTAACTTTTTCGAAACTAAAGGTCATGTCATTGTAACATCGAATAAAGCAAACCCAACCAAATCAATTTCTAAAGGAGTAATCTAGGAATGCGTACGTGTACATAATATATATATATAAGGCCGTTTCGTGATCATTATGAATTTGATTTGTCTGTGGTGGCATCCGGCATTGACTTCCGTTTGCCAATTGTGGTGACGCAAACTCAATAGGCTTCCAGGTGTGGTTTTCCTGTTGGGTCGTCACCACTGGCACGAACGGCACTGAAATTTAATTATGTAGAAAGGAATACGTACCATCATTATGACCCATCATATCTATTTGGTGAACACTATCCAAATGTGGGGTGTCAGTAGGCCTATCGATGTAATTAACTATGTACACTGATCTTTAAAAGGTAGTTCCCAACGCATATTTTTCCAACATATGTCTAGTCCGGCAATTGAACTGATGTAGGGAATTAATCCGATCAATAATGGTCTACAAAGGCTCTTAACCTCCCTCCCCCTCTTTTGTCTTAGTGTGATTCAATAACGGTGTCGGGCTGCATTTACCGAGGCTATTCTATCATAGCCTCGCCATATAATTCTATATATTTCTATAATCCCGTTGGCATAGGCACCAGAGCTGGGTTTTGCCTGTCGCTGTAAAACAACAAACACTCCACAAAAGTCTCACAAGGTTTTTCGATCCTATCTTCGTAGTGCGTAAGTATATACTCAGAAATTAATTATCCCGATTTCCAATTGTACGTGATGGTGAAAGTGTTGTTTTTCTTGCCATTTAGCTATTCAACTACCACTGAGGTCAATTTGTTCTCTGTTTTGTAGATTTTGTTATGAGTTTCCTTTGGTTATAGATTACACGATCTATCATTTCCTGAATGTCTGCCGCTTGGAAGTGTATCGTAATGGTAAATTATGTACAGCCAGACGCACAGAATCACAAATTGATAATTTATCAAGATACGCTCGATTTGGGGGATTTTGTTGGATTATTATTTAGAGTGCAACCACAGTAAAAACAGGCTCGCCACAGAAAGTCAAATTCAAACTAATTACACGTCTGAGCTCACTATTCTTGATAGAAACTCCGGTATAGTCCAGAATCTAACGTAATTATTTTGTTTGATCTCCTGTAATGAATGAGGGTTGAAGTCATGAATAAGAGGTAATTGTCCTTTTTATCTATATATAAATACAATGGAATTATTGACCTATTTTTATAGTGTGGTCATTTATTTTTGTGATAAGTAACAGGGGCAAGTGTCATCCTTGCAGATTTATATCTGTGTTTAAGATCACCTTTCTTCTTCCAGTTCAGGGAGCTGTAAGCATTACTTCTTGGGTAATCCTCGATGAGATAAGACCCCCATATTCCTATTTTCGAAGGAGTTAGTTTGTTAATAATTGTACAGATATAAAATATGGAACAATGTTTGACATAGATAAAGTATTTTATACACCCTTGCTTCCTCCTATCAAATTGTCGGTATTTATATTGAGCAAACAAACTACTTGCATCAAACAATTAGCCTACAGTACACCATATACCCTAAGCTGAAATGAAGTCCTTTGAACATGTTGGAGAAGGATGAGCACGTGTTAACATTGAGATAGTCTTTGAACATAACACGGGAGTCAATGGGAAATTACGAAAAAAGGATCTGAGAGAAAGTGTTCAATTAGAGAGGCATTTAGATTATAGAGGTGTTCAGATACACAGGTTTTACAATATATAGGGTGTCTCAAAAATGTACTCATACATCAATAGCACAGATAAATCAATCAACAATTTCAGACATTTTTTGCATGGTCGTCTAGTAAAAGCAAAGTTTCTCCTCAATACAAAGTTTTACAACGTCTTGCCTTTTTGGTGCTTTAACCCTTTTTAAACCACGTGATTAATGTAACCCCCTCATATTTCGATGACAGTCTGCATCCTCTTACTGCTACATTATTCATCACATTTGAATGTTTTGAATATCTTTAGGACTTATTGTTCTGGGTCTCTTGGCTTGGAATTAGGACCATGTTAAAGCTAATCCCACCTAGAATAACTTAAGGCTAACATCCGAAGAGAAATTCAAAACATTCCACTGGAAACATTACCAAATATGATGAATAATATAGCAGTAAGGATGCAGGCTGTTATCGAAATATGAAATCAAAAGTAAAGAGTTAAAGCATCAAAAATGCAAAACTGAATAATTTGTATTCTGGGGAGAAAACTTACATGCTCCATGACCATTTCAAAAAATATTGATTGGTTTATCCATGCTGATGATATACTTTTGGTTACGTTTTAGTTTATGTTTTATTTATTTCATTAAACTTTTCAACAAATAAATTCAGGGCCTACTTTTGGGTACATTTTGAGACACCCTGTATATTCATACCTTCTGTGGACATATTGTTTTCCATTTAATTATCTATGCAATTCAGTACTTAGTTGTCAGGTTGTGGGATATGAGGCCGTCTAATAATTATTCCATAGGAACCACCTTCAGGCCTTATGATTTTTCACTTCCGAACAACCCAATGGCAAGTGAAAACAGGGAACAGCTGGGAGTGGAAATAAATATTGTTTGGCTAACACACTGTCTCAACATATCATACACCAGTCTCATTTAGGCTACAGCTAAAGAACTTATGATAGAAGAAATTGAATAAAATTAAACATTTAGACCTAAAAGGCTGAATATATCAGAAATGCACCCACCTTATAGAACAGATGATGATGATCATTTGTTCTCAGATTGATCCTATATAAATACCTTTGATCCACCGAATGATTCCAAAAGATTCCAACTTTCCATGTATCCTTAACTTTAAGTCCCAAAATTTCCAAATGACCTCATGCACAACCGTTTAAGGCACAATCTGGATGTAAACAATCACGAGATACATGCTTCATAAATGGACTTTTACCCCTGGGATTTATCTATGTTCGATAAACAGAACAGTAAAGGTTGGTAAACAAGCTCATAATAGCACGTGTTATATCAGTTCACGATAAATTAGTGTGGTGGTACTGGAGTTTTAACAATACCAGGGGGGGAGCTTTTTTCCAGGGGGGGGAGCTTTTTCACAATTTTTGCTAAAAATCATGCGAAAAATTCTCAGAATGGTGAAAAACTGCATGATTTCGAAAGAATTTTTGGCCAGGGGGGAGCTTTTGCTCCCCCAGCTCCCCCTCTGGCTACGGGCCTGCTTACGTTGCGATCTGCGTTGCGACAACCCCATGGTAAGACGCAACGCAGGAGTTGCGCGAGCGCAAATTGGAGATTCGCAAATGTAACGCAGACGCTGCAAACGCGACGAGCGCGTGATAAGGCCTCGGGTAGAAGAAAAGTTTAGCATTGCTTATGTTACTTGCACCCTGGCCATACTTTGTCCCATTATTTTCACAATTGTTACATTGCATTAGCTGATGTTGAGAAATCAGAGGTTGAAAATTTAGGACTTCATAACCGTTTTGAGTTGTAATTTTTAAAAACCTGTCTTTAATTCGTATGGGTAATCATGTGTATATGTAGGCCTTGCAGAGCAAAAATCACTGATGAACAAACACATCTTTTTTATGGTTTCTTGTTTTTTGAAATATCAAAATAACTGATTAAGTTCACTGATTGAACTTTTATTTTTGTTACAAAATAATGTCAAATCTGCTTTTTTGTTTGTCACTACAACATGTACGAGGGGTGATCAATAAGTAATGGACGCTTTTTTACACAGATACTTTTTATTGACCAATCCCTTTACGAATTTTCATACCAGTGATACATTATTCAATTATCTATCAATTCTGAAGATTTGAAGACAAAATATATAATACATGTTGATATATCCTTATTTCCGGGAAGGAGGTACAGGTACCCCGGGACCGACATTTACGTCACATATTCAGTCTTTAGCCAGTTTGGTAAATTTGAGTTAGATTTGAACTTTTTATATGCAAGAAGTGCTGTATTGTTTGAAATTTTTTGCTGACCGGTAACACATAAACAGAATGTATTGTAAATGTCAGAGTGTTGTATGGAACGGGTTTGCAGGTCAATTTGAGAAAGCATTGTGGAAGAAAGGGGTGGTGAGAGAAGGGAACACCATATGGACAATGCACCTGCCCACAGATCTCAAAATGTTCAGAAAACAGTATCCCTGGACCTCAAAATTGAGCCCTTGACCAATGCACTATATTGTCCACATCTGCTCACATGTGACTTGTTTATTTCTATATTACTTATTTCTTAAGTACCTTTTAATGCCTTGACATAGAAATACCTTGATTCACTGAAGTCGGTGCATATCGAAAATTACAATATACTGTACCTTCACATAATAGTTGACACCTCTCCCACCACCTCGAGACAGATGCTTGGGTTATTCCAAATAAGTCCCTATTTTTAAGTTGCCTGTTGCAAAGAACCTCAAAGTTGTGCCCATTTTTAGCGATGCCGGAATGAATGTTGCGTTTCGTTTTCTTGGATTTGCGATCAGAATTTGGATTTAATTATAAAATCGAAGGTTTTAAACACTCCTCATACCATTAACGATTCCTTTGATTTGAGCACTTTCGAAAAACATAATCTCACTTTTATTACACAGTCGCCTTAAGAAAAGAACATACTTACGCAATCAATAAAGAAACTCCTAGATTGACACATTTAAAATAGATATACAATTGTCTTAAAGATGGGTAATATTTGCGATTGATTTGCGGCAGGGTAAGAGCTGTCGCAGCTTTTTGGTCAGTTGCGATTGAAATATCTTCCCATTTGCGATTGCGTTGCGTTGCGCCGAGCGGATGATACAAATCCTGATTGCGATTCGCCAAAACTTGCGTTGCGTTGCGGTGCACTTGGGAATCTGCGTTGCGACGAGCAGGTAATAACGCCTCTGTGCCGCAGAACATTTTAGCTGAACTTTTTTGAACGTGATTATTTCAATCAAAAACTATCAACGTGTTAGGATATCACACATAATCACTGATCTTTAAGTTCAATTTATTTCTAAGATTATACTTTAGGGTAAAGGACCGTTTGCACATTTCCATTAAAATTCCAATATTCTACCGTATATGTTAAAATTATTTCAATGCCATCGAAACCCCCAATTAACAAATACTGATTTGTGTTCGATGGGGGGGGGGGGGGCAATGTAATTTCTCATTTCATTTCAAAATACTCCCATGGACGTTTATTTCGAGGGAAATTATACATTCAAGTCGACCTGGGCCAAGATATTAATGCCTTTGAAATAGAAATACCTTGATTCACTGAAGTCAGTGCATATCGAAAATAACAATATACTGTACCTTGACATAATAGTTGACACCTCTCCCCACCACCTCGAGACAGATGCTTGGGTTATTCCAAATAATATATTCGTAACGTAAGTTCCAATCATCTTCAACATTTCCATTTTCGGAAATTTTTTTTTATAGGTTATGTTTTATTTATCAATACTATCATTTCACAATGTCCGACAATGGGCCAAGGCCATTGGCATTAGTGGCCCATGTCGATTTTCACACATACACATTTATACAATTTCTAAAATAGAGTTAAGTAGGCACATAAAAATCAGGTAATTTTAGGCTGCTGAACACTCAGCATGACAATACATGTAAGTTACATGTGACATTTCACACCAAATATATAAAGTTAAACATAGTCTACAATTAAAGAAATAAAGTTGGCAGTTGTTGTGACTATAAGCTTGTTAGTTTCAATTTTATATGTTGAGCCACCATATAACAATGTATCTAGTTTCTCTTTTGCATTTAGTTTGTTATAATGGTTAATGTTGAAATTGGGTATCCCTGCAAGGTCGAGTGCTAGTTGTTCCCTGAGATCAAGTAAAAAGGGGCAAGAAAAGAATAGGTGTTGGGTTGTCTGTGATCGAAAACCGCACAGGCATTGAGGATTGACATTATTGAATTGATGCTGGAACTTATGGTAACGAAAAATGAAATCACATCTGGTTTTATTAAGCACTATTTCAGCTTGCCTGTCTAAATTCAAGTGGACTGTGTCAATTAGGGTCTTCTTCGGAAATAAATGTTTTTTAAGATGGTATTTAAAAGTGCGCTTTATTGGAATGGTTTTGAGTTGATCAGGTAATGTGTCCTTCTCCCATTCAGATATAGAAGAAACGACAGTACCGCGTCTAGTTTTTTCAGATTGTTTCGCGGGTACAATAAAATGCTTGGTTGGGAAACATATTTGGAGCATCCTGATACTCATCGTTCTGTTTCACCTGAACAGCTCAGGACTGAGAAGAAATGAGATGTCATGATATCATGATGCAGTTGGACAGAGACATATAAATGTTTTACATATCTCTGAGTTGGGTTGCCATTAGCCTTGCCGAAGTCGGTATTTTTTTTACTAATCTGATCTTGAATCATTTACCCTTTGCATTCGTTTGACTTCACACTTCTTAAAAGAGAGCTTCGTTTAACTAGACTCTGCACGCAGGGTATGAATCATTATTACCGCCGGTCAATATGGAAATCAAGATAAGTAAAAGAGACCGACTTGGGCAAGGCTAGGTTGCCATTAGCCTTGTCCAATTAATGTCGGTCTCTTTTACTTATCTTGATTTCTATTATGACCGGATAAGTAAAAGAATACGGACTTGGGCAAGGCTAGGTTGCCATGCGATTTTGTCGATTTTGAATTTCGAAAGTTGAATGATCAATCATCTGACTGCTCGACTTTCTAATATAAAGGGTGTTGCGATTGTAAATAGACTTTGTGAATACGCTATAGGCTACCGTGAATGGTGATAACCTGATCGGCATTAGGCTACGTATGCCCATTAATGGGTGTTTCATTCAAACAATGATTAAACATGTCAATGGGTGTTTCAAATGTTTGTTTAAATATTTCAGACGACCCTCATAGGCTGTATGTATCTCAAACAAACTATAATCTGACAAAGCAAAGCACAGTCAGCACCATCCATTTTGATACTCAACTTTTTGGCAATCTAAAAGTCCCTGCCTGCATTTAGTAGTTATATAGTGTCCTGTGCATAATTTTGAAACCTTATCCTAATTTTTTCACAAACTTTTTGTTGATTCTGCAATAGTTTCCAATTTGTAAACAGTATTTAGCCTTTTTAATTGGGATATTTCCTGGTGGCTGCCAAACAGGGGGGGGGGGGGGGGGGGGAGGGGGGAGATCAGTCCTGGTCAAATTTTTATACAGGGGGTGCCGCTGACTCAAAAAAATTTCATCAAAATGGGACCCACATCTGGGGATTTTTCGGCGAAAAAAGTGACCCACTTTAGCGGCACGTCCCCGTATAGCCAATATATGGAAGTACCCCCGGGATTAACATTTAACACCCCGCGGCCTCAAATCTCATTTTCAAAGAATATATTTGGAGAAGCAATAAAAGCAAGTGGAATTTAAAATTAGAAGATGGTTTCAAATTATTACAGAAATCAATATGAAACTCAAAAATGCTTTCTTAGACTCATAATCACAAAAAGTCGGGTAACTTTTGACATTGGTATCCAGCTAAATTGTACACCCGTAAGTTACAGGTGAAATGAAGGCTTAAAGAAGTGATTATATGACCAAACAAAAACGGGAGTCCAGACTTTCAGTCTAACTGAATAATGAAGACTGATTGTGCTCACTGTGTTTCAATGTCACAATCTTGAAACGGGCTCATCCGGAGTCATCGTGCAATCTGTGCCGTGATCAAATTGTAAGAATAATAGATGTCGCGTAAATATATTTAGCATTGATATAAGCTACATCGCCATTTTGCTCGCAAAACCCGGAAGCGTAAGGAAAATCTTTTATTTATCTTATTATAATATATATAAACAAAATATATTCTATAGTGCATGCTATATTTACCACTTTCTGTTCAACATACATTGTTTGTAATACCATATTGACCGTTTGAATGCCGAAAAATCGTGGATGTTTCTGTTTTCAAAAATTTTGAGCAAAATATACAGTTGGGGACAAAAATAAATGACAGGTCGATTTTCGATCACCATTTCCTAATTATGGTGGTCTGAAAGCCCATAATTTCCAATATTGTCTAGATACATATCCCTTAAAATTTGTATATTTTACATTTTGTATAATCTCATCCACTGATTTATGGCCTCTTGTAAATTCTCTTATTTTTAACATGGGAAGTCCTCTAGTATGTATCCAACAGACTGACTAGAAGTCAGTCTGTTATGATGTACTACTTTCCTGTGGAAATTGCAGTGAAATTTTTTGCACAAAATTATCAATTAGAGGAACCATTTTTTCAATAAAATAAACATTACAAAATTTCAATTAAATAGTAAGGTACAATTAAATGCAATTAAAAGTAACACAGCATATTGTCAAGTGGAAATAAAGCTAGTTGAAGTAACAAATGTGCAAATTAATTTTACCAATCGGCCATTTTGAATAGCACTTCCTATGTAAACAAATATTTCGTATTACCAAACTTTAACATAGGTGCCTTATAGTCTGAATATAATTCAGACTAAATAGGATATAGTCTAGGAAGTCCTCACTTCAGCAAATCCACCTGTCATTTATTTATGTCCCCAACTGTAGGCCTAATAGACATAAGACTTATATAATCTCTTCTATATACAGCTTACTAGACTATTACTTTTCCCTTGGCCTCACGGACATCTAATACGTTCTTCGAACGGGAATGATTTGAAATCCCAATCTCCTTTCGCCAGAACATTCTCTCTGACTGTGCTTGGCCTATGGTTTTGAGCCAGGCTTAGTAGCCGCTTAGGCTAGATCTTAGACTATATCCCTATTTAGTCTGAATATATTCAGTCTGTTGGATACATACTACAGTGGGGATGGCAGAATTTTTCTTAGAATATCATAAAGAAATATTTCTTAAGGATATTCTAAGAAAAATTCTGCCATCTGTGGTAAGTGTGGAACATAAAAGAATTACTATAGCTATGAAAATTACATGCTGTCGCACATGTAATAACTTCTTACCTCAGTGTATTCAGTAATCTATTTTCTCCGTCCTAGTAGATCTAAGTCCAAATACAGTATAAATAATAAATAATAAACCTCAACCATAAAAAATTGTCGCAATGAGCTAAATTCTAAGTTTCGTGTCTCAAACTCTCCCAAGCGATAGAAAAATAATCCCCGTTCACTTTAAGTAGCACAATAAATGAATCCAAAGCTTCATACCTTCAAATGATGGATTGACTCCCAGAATGCAGCATCAGTTAAAGTTATTTACTCGTGACAGGTTTCAAAATGGCGGAAAGGCATTTTGAAAGCTGGCACGTGTCATGTTGCATTCTGGGAGCCAATCCTCCTTGCGACGTAATTGGGCTCCAAAATCACCTCAACATTTGAAGAGTCGGCATTAACATGTGAATATCTACTTCAAATTTTTAAGTTCCTATTTGACATTATGGACACAAATTCTACAATATTTGGACTTACTAGGTCATTCACGATATGACTGGCGACTCTTGCAGTTAGCCTTGCCCACTGACGAAAAAAAAAAAAAAAATCGAAGACTAAAACACCTCAAATCTACCCATATTCAAGGTCTTCTTGGTATATAGCAAACAGGATGATGGATAGAACGTTAGGTGAAAACGGGGCTGGAATCCAATGACAATATCACCAGGAAATCATTAAAAGGTATGTGCGCATTTTTTCTGTGGATGTTTAATGGTTTCGGGAGAGGATTCCCGGGGATTTAGGATGATAAGTGATTGTGAATATGGGCAGAAATTAGGTACGTTCGGGTGTTTTCTTTGTAGCTAATGAAAATAGATGTTAGCCTTGATGAAATATCCAAACTTCGATATATTTTGACACCAGGTCCATGATCGTTGAATATGTCTCTGCACTATTTACTCAACCTTTAAATCGTATTTATGGTAACTCACAAAAATTCTTAAATCAGCATAATCTGATAATTGTGCGAATAACATTGGAAATGTGACGAAAAAAATCAAAATGTTGTAGGTTTGTAATTCTAAAAATTGAAAAAAAAACAAAAAATAAGTGTGAGAATGTTAAATTAAATGTGTAATTTAATTAAATAATATTAATTAATAACTGCTGTTATTTGATTGGTCAACTGCAGAGACATCTTTCAATTAAACAAGATGGCGATTGGATGTCGATTTGTCGTGACCGTGGGTTGCTCGGTAAAAGTCAGCTAGACACAAACCTTAGAGATTGACAGCTATTAACAACCAGATTGTTTTGTCAATAAGATATTTATATACATAATCTGAAAATTTTAGAGAAGATCATTGGACATAATGGAATTGGCACTTAAAGCACAAAAGGCTTGGTTTGGCTTAAAATCAACTCTCTACTCTGCAAATGTTAGGTCCGAAAGTTAACTCTTCATTTATTTGATGCCTGTATAAAACCAATATTACTCTACAACTCAGAAATCTGGTGCACGCAGATAAGTGCAAAAAACATGTTTGATTTTAAGAAGAAAATTGAAAATATACAAATAAAGTGCTGCAGATGGATTCTTGATGTCAAACAGAACTGCAGTAACCTTGCAATATTGAGTGAGACTGGATTCCAATGTCATATCATATTCATTTGAGTGCAATTAAATACTGGACGCACATAAGCATGCTGCCAAAGACTTTTCTAATGAGCAAATTACTTTCACACATGAAATACAAAAAATACAGTTTGTGGTACAATTTCATTGCAAAGTCACTGCAAAGTATTGACATTGATATAAATGATCTTAAACTTCCTGATTCATCCTCAAAAAATACATTCTTAAAATCTGTTAAACAAAAACTTATCACTAAATGCAATGACCAGTGGAAAATGAAATCACATCTGGTTTTATTAAGCACTATTTCAGCTTGCCTGTCTAAATTCAAGTGGACTGTGTCAATTAGGGTCTTCTTCGGAAATAAATGTTTTTTAAGATGGTATTTAAAAGTGCGCTTTATTGGAATGGTTTTGAGTTGATCAGGTAATGTGTCCTTCTCCCATTCAGATATAGAAGAAACGACAGTACCGCGTCTAGTTTTTTCAGATTGTTTCGCGGGTACAATAAAATGCTTGGTTGGGAAACATATTTGGAGCATCCTGATACTCATCGTTCTGTTTCACCTGAACAGCTCAGGACTGAGAAGAAATGAGATGTCATGATATCATGATGCAGTTGGACAGAGACATATAAATGTTTTACATATCTCTGAGTTGGGTTGCCATTAGCCTTGCCGAAGTCGGTATTTTTTTTACTAATCTGATCTTGAATCATTTACCCTTTGCATTCGTTTGACTTCACACTTCTTAAAAGAGAGCTTCGTTTAACTAGACTCTGCACGCAGGGTATGAATCATTATTACCGCCGGTCAATATGGAAATCAAGATAAGTAAAAGAGACCGACTTGGGCAAGGCTAGGTTGCCATTAGCCTTGTCCAATTAATGTCGGTCTCTTTTACTTATCTTGATTTCTATTATGACCGGATAAGTAAAAGAATACGGACTTGGGCAAGGCTAGGTTGCCATGCGATTTTGTCGATTTTGAATTTCGAAAGTTGAATGATCAATCATCTGACTGCTCGACTTTCTAATATAAAGGGTGTTGCGATTGTAAATAGACTTTGTGAATACGCTATAGGCTACCGTGAATGGTGATAACCTGATCGGCATTACGTATGCCCATTAATGGGTGTTTCATTCAAACAATGATTAAACATGTCAATGGGTGTTTCAAATGTTTGTTTAAATATTTCAGACGACCCTCATAGGCTGTATGTATCTCAAACAAACTATAATCTGACAAAGCAAAGCACAGTCAGCACCATCCATTTTGATACTCAACTTTTTGGCAATCTAAAAGTCCCTGCCTGCATTTAGTAGTTATATAGTGTCCTGTGCATAATTTTGAAACCTTATCCTAATTTTTTCACAAACTTTTTGTTGATTCTGCAATAGTTTCCAATTTGTAAACAGTATTTAGCCTTTTTAATTGGGATATTTCCTGGTGGCTGCCAAACAGGGGGGGGAGGGGGGAGATCAGTCCTGGTCAAATTTTTATACAGGGGGTGCCGCTGACTCAAAAAATTTTCATCAAAATGGGACCCACATCTGGGGATTTTTCGGCGAAAAAAGTGACCCACTTTAGCGGCACGTCCCCGTATAGCCAATATATGGAAGTACCCCCGGGATTAACATTTAACACCCCGCGGCCTCAAATCTCATTTTCAAAGAATATATTTGGAGAAGCAATAAAAGCAAGTGGAATTTAAAATTAGAAGATGGTTTCAAATTATTACAGAAATCAATATGAAACTCAAAAATGCTTTCTTAGACTCATAATCACAAAAAGTCGGGTAACTTTTGACATTGGTATCCAGCTAAATTGTACACCCGTAAGTTACAGGTGAAATGAAGGCTTAAAGAAGTGATTATATGACCAAACAAAAACGGGAGTCCAGACTTTCAGTCTAACTGAATAATGAAGACTGATTGTGCTCACTGTGTTTCAATGTCACAATCTTGAAACGGGCTCATCCGGAGTCATCGTGCAATCTGTGCCGTGATCAAATTGTAAGAATAATAGATGTCGCGTAAATATATTTAGCATTGATATAAGCTACATCGCCATTTTGCTCGCAAAACCCGGAAGCGTAAGGAAAATCTTTTATTTATCTTATTATAATATATATAAACAAAATATATTCTATAGTGCATGCTATATTTACCACTTTCTGTTCAACATACATTGTTTGTAATACCATATTGACCGTTTGAATGCCGAAAAATCGTGGATGTTTCTGTTTTCAAAAATTTTGAGCAAAATATACAGTTGGGGACAAAAATAAATGACAGGTCGATTTTCGATCACCATTTCCTAATTATGGTGGTCTGAAAGCCCATAATTTCCAATATTGTCTAGATACATATCCCTTAAAATTTGTATATTTTACATTTTGTATAATCTCATCCACTGATTTATGGCCTCTTGTAAATTCTCTTATTTTTAACATGGGAAGTCCTCACTTCAGCAAATCCACCTGTCATTTATTTATGTCCCCAACTGTAGGCCTAATAGACATAAGACTTATATAATCTCTTCTATATACAGCTTACTAGACTATTACTTTTCCCTTGGCCTCACGGACATCTAATACGTTCTTCGAACGGGAATGATTTGAAATCCCAATCTCCTTTCGCCAGAACATTCTCTCTGACTGTGCTTGGCCTATGGTTTTGAGCCAGGCTTAGTAGCCGCTTAGGCTAGATCTTAGACTATATCCCTATTTAGTCTGAATATATTCAGTCTGTTGGATACATACTACAGTGGGGATGGCAGAATTTTTCTTAGAATATCATAAAGAAATATTTCTTAAGGATATTCTAAGAAAAATTCTGCCATCTGTGGTAAGTGTGGAACATAAAAGAATTACTATAGCTATGAAAATTACATGCTGTCGCACATGTAATAACTTCTTACCTCAGTGTATTCAGTAATCTATTTTCTCCGTCCTAGTAGATCTAAGTCCAAATACAGTATAAATAATAAATAATAAACCTCAACCATAAAAAATTGTCGCAATGAGCTAAATTCTAAGTTTCGTGTCTCAAACTCTCCCAAGCGATAGAAAAATAATCCCCGTTCACTTTAAGTAGCACAATAAATGAATCCAAAGCTTCATACCTTCAAATGATGGATTGACTCCCAGAATGCAGCATCAGTTAAAGTTATTTACTCGTGACAGGTTTCAAAATGGCGGAAAGGCATTTTGAAAGCTGGCACGTGTCATGTTGCATTCTGGGAGCCAATCCTCCTTGCGACGTAATTGGGCTCCAAAATCACCTCAACATTTGAAGAGTCGGCATTAACATGTGAATATCTACTTCAAATTTTTAAGTTCCTATTTGACATTATGGACACAAATTCTACAATATTTGGACTTACTAGGTCATTCACGATATGACTGGCGACTCTTGCAGTTAGCCTTGCCCACTGACGAAAAAAAAAAAAAAAAAATCGAAGACTAAAACACCTCAAATCTACCCATATTCAAGGTCTTCTTGGTATATAGCAAACAGGATGATGGATAGAACGTTAGGTGAAAACGGGGCTGGAATACAATGACAATATCACCAGGAAATCATTAAAAGGTATGTGCGCATTTTTTCTGTGGATGTTTAATGGTTTCGGGAGAGGATTCCCGGGGATTTAGGATGATAAGTGATTGTGAATATGGGCAGAAATTAGGTACGTTCGGGTGTTTTCTTTGTAGCTAATGAAAATAGATGTTAGCCTTGATGAAATATCCAAACTTCGATATATTTTGACACCAGGTCCATGATCGTTGAATATGTCTCTGCACTATTTACTCAACCTTTAAATCGTATTTATGGTAACTCACAAAAATTCTTAAATCAGCATAATCTGATAATTGTGCGAATAACATTGGAAATGTGACGAAAAAAATCAAAATGTTGTAGGTTTGTAATTCTAAAAATTGAAAAAAAAACAAAAAATAAGTGTGAGAATGTTAAATTAAATGTGTAATTTAATTAAATAATATTAATTAATAACTGCTGTTATTTGATTGGTCAACTGCAGAGACATCTTTCAATTAAACAAGATGGCGATTGGATGTCGATTTGTCGTGACCGTGGGTTGCTCGGTAAAAGTCAGCTAGACACAAACCTTAGAGATTGACAGCTATTAACAACCAGATTGTTTTGTCAATAAGATATTTATATACATAATCTGAAAATTTTAGAGAAGATCATTGGACATAATGGAATTGGCACTTAAAGCACAAAAGGCTTGGTTTGGCTTAAAATCAACTCTCTACTCTGCAAATGTTAGGTCCGAAAGTTAACTCTTCATTTATTTGATGCCTGTATAAAACCAATATTACTCTACAACTCAGAAATCTGGTGCACGCAGATAAGTGCAAAAAACATGTTTGATTTTAAGAAGAAAATTGAAAATATACAAATAAAGTGCTGCAGATGGATTCTTGATGTCAAACACAACTGCAGTAACCTTGCAATATTGAGTGAGACTGGATTCCAATGTCATATCATATTCATTTGAGTGCAATTAAATACTGGACGCACATAAGCATGCTGCCAAAGACTTTTCTAATGAGCAAATTACTTTCACACATGAAATACAAAAAATACAGTTTGTGGTACAATTTCATTGCAAAGTCACTGCAAAGTATTGACATTGATATAAATGATCTTAAACTTCCTGATTCATCCTCAAAAAATACATTCTTAAAATCTGTTAAACAAAAACTTATCACTAAATGCAATGACCAGTGGAAGATGAAAATAAACGCTGGTAGCAAACCAAGTAACAATAGTAAAATGAGAACCTACGTAAAATTCAAAAATAATATACATCTTGAAGAAAATCTCACTACTGAAACTAACTTTGAAAAAAGAAAACTATTTACAAAGCTGAGACTCAGTGACCATTCATTAGAGGTTGAAGCAGGAAGATACAAAAATAAAAAAGTAGAAGAACGCATATGTACAAAATGTTCAGATAATTGTGTTGAAGATGAGCTGCACTTTGTTATGAGATGCAAAATCTACGAAAATGAGCTCACTATATTATTATATAAAATTCAAACGTCAAATAAGGAGTTTTCTAACATGACTGAGGAAAACAAGTTCCTATACATTATGTCATACAAATCAAATATGGAGGAAGTCCTGCATTTCATTAACATGTGCTTTAAGAAAAGAAACCTGTAACATCGCAACCATTACAACACAATATCTTTGTAGATTAATGTGACTGTATAAATGTAACTGTATAAATGTAGTTTGTATAATTGTAGTCTGGCCATGCCCTGATAACACAGTGGCCGTGCCTTAATAAATTCTAAATTCTATAACAAAGTTAAACTCAGTCCTGGCCTCATTTATTATCTGACGTTTCTTCGGTGTCCCATCTAGGTTGAACTTCCTTCCAGTCAGCTATCCATCAGTCAGTCCGTCGGTCTGTCAGTCAGTGAGTCAGAACATCTGTTTTTTCCAAGATGGCTGCTTAATTAAAAATGGGATTTTACAATAATTTTCTGATATCGTCAAAGTATGGCTATATTATGCTCAAATTGAAGGAATTTTAGAGTAGATCACAATTATGGTGTTGTTTTTCTGATTTGTGCCTCGGAAAATTCTAAATGGCTGCCTACAGCAGGAATTCGCTATTACAGATCTCTTCAAAGTATGGTTATATTATACTCCAGGGATGAGATATGTATATTAGATATCAAATCTTGTATTGTCGTATTGATTTGTGTCTTTGAAACTCCTAAATGGTCACCCAAATGCTTAAATTGATGGAAATTGTGATATATCTCTAATACAATGTATATGGTTTTAATATCTGCCAATTTAATTAAGGGTAGATTAGATTGTAAATATTACATTGTGACAATATAATGCTCGTTGGGATTTGATACTCCGTGGAGTTGTTGATTTCTAGTTAATTTCTGATTTTGATACATTCCTCATAAAATAAACATATAGTCCAAGCAAGCATACATTCCTTATGAATAAGAACACATCATTGTCTTTCCTCTTGTTCTCATGTTTTTGAGATAGCATTGGAAAACATATTGCGGTAACATTGATCTCTCGAATCGAGGGATGATCTTTCAGACCATTATATTCCTTATTTTCCCCAATCCCAATCCTGACATATCATATTTCATTTTTACATTTTAGTTTTTTTTTGAATACAATGAAAACAATGAATGGCATGTAAATATTCAACTAAAATGTTTATTTTTTAGAAATATGGCGTCTGCAGAAGGCAAGACGTTGAAGATTGGGATGAGGGTTGAGGTGAGAGACAAAGGGACACCAGGGACTGTTGCATATGTAGGAACAACACTTTTCTCTAGTGGTAAGACTTCTACTCTCTATTAAGAATTCAGGCTCTCTATTCTGTAGTGATCAATGATACAACTGAAAATCATATTGTGTTTTTACATTATTATGTAAATTGCATATCTTGTAACATAAAGACTAGTTTTAGGCTAGTGTAATGCGTAGCTTGACTACTGCATATTTCAATTGTGCTTCACAAAAATCACTATATCTTCTTTGTAAAGAACAAAAACAAATATTCTTTGAGTTCAAATTGTCTTCATACAAGATTTTAATCAAACGTCACCAACTTATTCATGCATAAACAATCTATGACAGTGCATTTGGGTTTTTCCGAGTTGACAATCTGAATAACCATACACAACATACAGTTGCAGTCTATATGGACGGTAAACATTTTACCCCATATTTCATATAGTTCTGTCAAAGTTTTAATCAACAAACACTGCATACTGGAAGTCAGAAACTATGACAATTGAAAATAAGCATCTAAAGTGGTGTTTTCATCATTTAAAATGTTCATAGATAAGCTGCGTAATATAGTTTGTCATTCATGTTGAAGACTTAAATAATAGTTGTAGAATCATAAATATTAGTTTGACTACTGTATTTGGATACCATTTTAATTTGACAGATTGGCAGATTGAAAAAGTCAGCCAAATTAAAAATTCGCCAGTTTTCAGATGTATTTTGGAAAATTCCTTGGAAAATTTCAGTTCATGCAGGGCACTTCCGGAATAGAACTTCTGGACCTCATTTTCCCCTTTTGTCAAAATATCAATTCTAGGTTATTTTGAGAGAACTCCAGACAATGTCTTGGTTAATACATGTTGTAGTGACACTTATGTAGACAAAAAGGCTTTCCATGCGCAGTATACTTCAGCAGAGATAAAAGAAACTTTAGTCCTGGATCCACCAAATTAAAATAGCTGCCAATATTTGAAATTGAGCAAATTTGGTGAAATATATATATTAGTATAATATACATATATACAAAATAAATATATCCTACTCTCCAGAAATACAATGTTTACTCCCACTTCTTCATTGTTGTATGATATTAAAATGCAATCGATTAACAGCGCTCTCACCAGGAAATATCTTCAGCATAACCCTTCAATTGTGATAACTCATATTTTTGTTATATTTTATCCTTTATATTCTATTATTATTATATGATGAAGTTCCTCGCCCCATGGTCACTTGGGGTCTCGTTAATTGAGAATAGATTCAAGGTGATACTTTATCTCTTCAATTCTCAAATAACAAGACCCAGAATGGCAATTTGTTATAATTTTTCCAGAATTTGCTTTTTAGTCTTAGTAACATATAATCATTGAGGAAAATTGAATAAGCTTTGTATGGCATTTAAGGGAACAAAAGATAACCCCCTTTATCCTTTCATTGCTCCCGATTTTAGCAGGAACTCTCTTGCGATGCAACGGGCCTGGTTAGCCCCGTGCATTATGCAGCTTAAAGCTGTGATATTGTTCAAATGTATAATAGGAAGCACACATACTCTCTTCAATCTAATTTTTTGTGATATTATTGAATTAGGTGTTTATTTATTGCTCGTTTTTTCAATTGTTCCTGGTTTATTACTGGTCTCAGCATATGGCACGTGACCATGTTGGAAATATCAGTTTTGTCTTTGTTTACTGGTTCTCTTGTTTTTTCGTCCATACCAATTCACCCCTCTCCCCATATAATTAGGAATGTTGGTTTCACTTATTTCAAACAATTAACATTCTTCCCACCTGAAGTATTCCTTTATCCCCCAAGAAAATAGATTAATTTCTTCCACAACTTTAGTGCATTTTATCTTACCTCATTCATGAACATACTTTAACATGTATCGGGAATGGATTGGAGTAGTGCATTTTATCTTACCTCATTCATGAACATACTTTAACATGTATCGGGAATGGATTGGAGTAGTGCATTTTATTTTACCTCATTCATGAACATATTTTAACATGTATCGGGAATGGATTGGAGTAGTGCATTTTATTTTACCTCATTCATGAACATACTTTAACACTTATAGGGAAATGGATTGGAGTAGTGCATTTTATTTTACCTCATTCATGGACATACTTTAACACTTATAGGGAAATGGATTGGAGTAGTGCATTTTATTTTACCTCATTTATGGACATACTTTAACACTTATAGGGAAATGGATTGGAGTAGTGCATTTTATTTTACCTCATTTATGGACATACTTTAACACTTATAGGGAAATGGATTGGAGTAGTGCTAGATGACCCCAAAGGAAAGAACAATGGAACTGTGCAAGGCAAGAAATATTTTGATAGCCCTGACAACCATGGTATCTTCATAAGGCAATCACAGGTAACTGAATTGTTGGATGAGTGAGTCCAATTTTAAAGAATTGAAATTTGTGTCAATCTTGTTCTTGTTAAAATTGTTCAATGACGTTCCTTCAGTTTAGTACATTTAATTTGTCACTTTACATGTAAAAGACACAAGTTTATTTATTATTTGATAAACTACCATTTGTACATAAAATATTTAGTTTCTACAAACTAAAAAAATATTTTAGTATCGCTATTAGCAATATCAAGTTGTGAAAGTCATCTGTCTCTATTTCAGTTAAACATTCTAGAAGATTCCACTCCTGTAACAGTTCCTGTTACCCCTTCCGCTCCTAAAAGTGGACTACCCCATGCTACCCCCAGATCAAAACTTCCTCAGACGCCTGCAGAGCAAAGTGCGAAGAAAAGTAATCGATTATCAGGAATCAGGCCTCCTTCAAGTAAAAGTAAGGAATTGTTAATTTCTGAAATATTTTGGCCTCTGAATGCTTGTGTCTCCCTCTAAATAAATGTGTGTCTGAGTTTAGGTGTCTCAGGCTACAAGTGTCTCCTATCTCCAAATACTGATGTCTTTGAAGATTTTGGAAGAAGGTCTTGTAACGAGGTTTCAGCATAAATTCTATCAAAACCAGGTGTACAAAATACATGCAGAAGTTCCAATTCAGAAGATCAAAAGAAGTTTGATTTACTTTGTCTATTGCTTCACTCTCATACATTCAGTAGTACAGATTGTCAATCTCACATATGAAATGATTCAGGAGATGACAAGGCTGATCATTCCAGTGATATATATACTGTTTCTCCAACTCCAGGCAATGTTCACTGCCTTTACCTCCATTGTCTGGCTGTGACACATACCAATGACCAAATCTGATTGGTTTAAGATTAGCAACCCACGTCCACTGCCCTTCACTAGCAAGATCATTTCCCCCAGTCCAGAAACTCAGACCAAGGGTAGCTGAAAATATTGGTTTCATTGAATTATTAAGAGAGCATCTCATAAGATCCATGTCAGTATATTAACTCTATTTGATGAGTTATGGGGAGGGGGTTATGAGCCATTATAGTTAGCTTATCCAACATAACCGTTTCATGCAGTGTATACATCTGCTATGTCAAGATTACGAAAATTGAAAAAAGAAATTTGAAACTATGAACAATTTGTAAATAAAATCTGGATATACGAGGGGTGATCAGGAATTTCTGGACTGTTGGTTCTATTTTTGCTATTTTTTATCCTTTCTTTGTGATTTGTTCACACAATATAACTCAAATATATAGGATCACACCCTGAAGATTTCATTGTTCTATGACATCATTATCCTATTATTTTTGTTACCAAGGTAACCGGTGATGCAACAAGGTGGAGCTCAGAAAAAATACCAAATTTGAAAAATCAACAGTAATTTTATATGATGTTTGGACACTGTATTCATTGCTGAATATGTTACATACTGTAATAGGTTGTATTATTTCATTAAGTACTTTCATTAATGTTTATAGTAGCTGTCATTATTCTTCCATTAATTGTAATCCTTCAAAGAAGTTGCCAGCATTTTGTAAGCATTTGTTATGCCTTTTCACCCAGTCCCGAAAGATGTGATACAGGCCTACTTTGTAACAATGTGTGAATTCTCGAATGATCTCATATTTGTCCTCAAAGTTGATATCTCGTCATGGATAAAAATGGGATCCCTCAAAAATCATAGGATATCCTCTATATATTTGGGTTATATCACTAAGAAAGGATAGAAAATGGCAAAAATAGAGCCAACGGTCCAGAAATTCCTGATCACCCCTCGTACATATTGTAGAACCAAATCATAAAACAGTAAAGAAAGCCAACACATCGTGGAAGGAGGATTATAAAAATGACAAAATGAAATTGGATTTGTTTTTCAGTACAAACATCCACAAGTTCCAGGGATATAGAATATAGAACTTTTGAGATCGCCCCTAGGCCTAATTATCAAACAAATATATAACATATATTAATCCACAAAAGATGATAACTAAAACTACATAGTTCTGAAGTGAACCTATCTTTTAATCGCATCCGCTTGTACATGTACATGGTCAAGAAAGCGACAGATGTAGTAACGTAAAGGGGGTCTGTAATTCTTATCTTAAATAACCCTAGAATGCATATTGGAATGTTACTTATATAATCATTAGACTTGGACAAGGACATTCATTTCTGGAAATGTGAAAGCTAGAAAAAAACATCAAAGTAAGCAAAAGCTCCAAAAACTACTTGCTTTTAAGATTCTAAAAGGCAGTTTATTGACTTTCTACATGAACAATTTTTTCAAAAATGGGTTATTACAAAAAATAACATTAATTCCAATACATTCTATGTAATTATGAAAGGAGAATATTATAACACTGCCCCCAGGATTCCGTGTTTGCAGAGCGCGGACGGAATTTGCCTCTGCCCGCGGAATTGCAGAATCAACTATTTTGGTCAATTTCCGCGGAATTTTCCGCAGAATCCATATATTTTCCAAAAGTTTAAAAAGTCAGTCTTACCTGTAACAATTTGACACGTTTTCAGTCAAATCCCTTGCAGAAATAACCCAAATTATGCGAAGTGAAAATTCTAAACGCCATCGTTTGATTTCTGCCGTTAGATGGCAGCATGTATGTAGTGACTGACTACCTGACTAGTCTATCACGATATTTTCCCGTTTACTGGTTCGAAAACCATTAGTTTTTCTTTCGGTTCTCGTCAGAAAGTTAAACAAAGACATAAATTAATAACAGTTATTTATATTATATAAAAAAATGCCGCGAATATCCGCGGAATTTCTGCAGAATTAGCCCTTTCTTCTTGCAGAATTCACTAATTTCACTTGCAGAATTGAGCATTTTAACTTGCAGAAAACTGGGGGGAGTGTTATAAGGTTATTTAGCAGGTCATTAAAAAGTAAGTTATGTAATGTAATTCAATTTTTCTTGACCTCTGATTTACAAGATCTCTCTTACTGAGGTCAAATTGAAGGCATTAATTTAGGTGAAGGACCTCTGTTTGAGATGAAAGGTCAAATTGTTATTGCACTGTGTAATTGTGGCAAAGTGTACTTTAAAAGTGTTATTTCCGCAAATCAGCTGATCTGGGTATGTACCTCAAGTGTGCAGTTTTAATTGCTATTTAATAACACACCTATCAAGATTATCTTGTCATTTCCTTTTTATACTCCACTTAAAGTAAATGGAGTAATTGTGCTTTTTCTACCCTTTTCACAAGTTTGATATTACATAATGTACTTTTTAAAAGAGAGCTTTAGCTAAACACCTAAATAAGAGATAATACTTTGGTCTATTTGTACCCAATCAGATGAAGTGCATCAGAATTTAGCTAGCCAATCAGAATTACTATCACAGAATTTTATGCCTTCATAAGTAGCTGGCATGTACAAGTATTTCGTATTCAAACTCTCATAAATAGCTATGGCAGTTATATATTGGTTCAGTAACATCTTATTAGCATTACAAATGTACCCTAGTTATCCCATAGAACGAAGTTTGAGGGGGATATAAGAAAGCCATCCGTCCGTTCGCCTGTCCGTCCCTCCTTTTATCCATCTGCTGGGGCAATAACTCAAATACCCGTTGACAGATTTGATTCAAATTTTATAGGCTTATGCCTTATGGGGGTAGCACCTCTGCTGGAGAAGGAATTTTCAATATGGGTGCTTAATTAAAAAATTGTGGCCATTTTTCGGAAAAAATATAGTCTTTGAGAACTGAAATACAAATGGATGGAATTGGTTCAAATTTTATATGCTGTTGCCTGGCTGCCATTTTTCATTAAACATGTAATCCTTGATAACTCAAGTACCAGTTGACGGATTTGGATTAAATTCTTTATGCTGCTGGATAGGGACTAAAGAGCTCTGCTAAAGAAGAAATTTTAAAGATGACAGCTGAATTTCAAAATGGCAACCATGTTTCATATAAGCATAATCTTTGATAACTCAAATACCAGTGGATGGAGTTGGTTCAAATTTTATATGGCCGCTATTTATCAAAACATGTTTTGTTCGATGGGATTTGCTACTCTGTTGAGTTGCTGTTTTTCTAGTTTGAGGGTATGTACTCATACTAGCCTTAAACACATTTTATTTCAAAGTTGTACAACTTTCAAGTCACTTTGAATTTAAAGATTTTTGGGTAGTTTATGATGAAAATTACAGACCACTCCTTACATATTGACTTCCATACATTAAACCTTAGTAAATACTTACGCCACTGACGCTTGATGTGTCCAATGAGGAATTTGTTTTCATGTGGGGTTTCTATAGAGACCAAACTTGCTCTCATGGCACTGCAATATGTGTTGGCCTCGACCCATGTCGCTTTCATTGTGCTAAACTTGTAACATGATGTCTCATAACGTATGAATCCATTTGGGCAGACCATCTGCTGGTATTTTATTGTAAGTGCCTTCAAATTCATTCTTTTACCAGAAGGTTTAGAGGCCACTGAAAGAAGAAAAATCAGTAATGAGTATATTTCTAAAAGATGAAATGATTTCTCATCATATAAACGGCATATAACAACTTTTTATTTAAATAATTATGTGAATGTTTTTATTAGTTGATATCAATAGAAAATGATAAAATATAAGATTGCATGTGATCCATTCATACAAATTGTGATTGGGAATTGTACTGACCACATGAAAAGTTATTTTACTTAATAATTTGCAGTCAACCTAAAAACACAATTTTACAATGATTTATAACTGAGCTGTCTCCTCAAGAATTTGCAAAATGTAACAAAACTAGAAAAGCAAAAATTGAAATGATTTAAACCTACCTGAATTTGTGATAATTAGCAAAATGCCAAGACTTAGAGAGATTCTGGCCAAGTTATAACTAACATCCATCATCATGTGTCTGTATTTACTATCTTATTTCAGTTATTTATTAATCATACCCCAAGTGTTGATTTGTGTGTCAGTATCTCAACTGTATTATCCAAAAAGTGAATATCAGCTGACTCTAGAATTCTTCAAGAACTGGTATGGTTCTGGCAGGATTTATGACGTCCCATAAACAACTCGTGAAAAAACTAGTGATTGGTGATGATAAGGTTCTTATGAATAGATTTGTCTTATTTCTTTTATGACTGGTTCTCTGTTCTTCATCCATTTTACCTTTTCCAGGGTTTTCTTACGAAAAAGTAAAATTTTTGTCAAATGTTGGTTTTAAAAAGTATGTACATGTAATAGCCATCCGTGTTTGATTTATTTTTAGTTGGGGCTTATTTCACACCAGTTTCCATTCAAAGGATTGGTATCGATATGGTGAACTGAATTCAACAATGTTTTTTTCTTAAACCAATTATTGAAAACATTCTGTATAAAAACACGGTCCCTTATGTAATTTTGACTGATACACAACAATTTAATGCGAAAATAATTTTTATATATTTTATATAACTGTTTTTATTAACATTTTTTGTTTTTTAGTGCAATTGTTTTTTGTTCTTTTTTACCAATTCTTGAGAATGAAATAAAATATCTTTCCGAAGCTTATTGGATCAAAATAGCATGTACAACATTTTCTTAGACCTCTCAATATTATAGTTATACAAAGGAAATTTTGGTTGATTTAACAAAAAGTATTCAAAAAATTAAAACAAAAAACCCCAAAATGGATAAAAATTAAGATAAACCTTTTATTTCATTAACAAGATACTTTTTGAAAATCAACCAAACTTTCTTTTGTACAATTACAATATTGAGAGACCTAAACACGTTGTGTTTATGTCATTTTGTTCCAATGAGGTTTCGGATAGATGTTTCATTTCATTCCGAACATATGATACCAAGAACAAAAGAAGTGTTTGATGTGTTTTCTAAAACAATATAGAGAAAGTATATGTATCTATTTCAAATCCTACTGTTACCATTCTAAAGATGACCATTAAATTGACAATGTGTAAAATTTTCAGAATTTTTTGATGACTGGTTTAAACATGTGTTTTCAAAGAATTCACCATATCGATACCCATCCTTTCAAATGAACCTCTTCACTTCTTGCATTTCACTACAATTAAGGACATCATTTCCTCGCCTATAAACTTTATTCTGAACTATTTTCCACTCTTTTTCACACTCAACATTTGACCTCCATAATATTTGATTCAAGTCTTAATCTTATTTATTGGCTCTTGAATGTTGAATGAGGGGCATTAACATTTCTACTCATTGCTTCATGGTTGTGTGTTAATGAGCCTTTCCTCTTGGAGCCGACATATCAGCTGATTCACTAAATAGATCTTCAAGAGAAGATTGTGGACTGAGAAAAAAACATGGCAGTGGTATTTGTCTCTAATCTTTTCTAAAGAAAGGCAGGGCTCAGTAATAGTATGGGCTTCAGAAATAAATTGTTTAACTTGCAGGGGTTTTATGAAAAATAAAATATTGTTTCTCTCAAGGAGTCAAAAGGTAACTCTAGTGACATACTAAAAGTGATAAACTATAAAATGTTCACTGAGCCAATCTCAAAAATGGTTAGACAACTTACATAGGTTTTACTGTAAAATAAAACATTATAAACGGTTGAGGAACTAAACTACACATTAACACTCCCAGGGATCTGTAGTTAACTTGTTATAAATGCCATATTACCACTCTCACTGTTATTTATAGAAACATTCAGCTATTTTTGATCTTATAAAATTGCCATGAAAATCATCATTCACTTGAATGTTGTCATGGATACAATATCAGCATGGTGCTCATATCTTGAAATGCAAAATACTTTGTATTTAAGTTGAATAAGTAAAAATAATTAAGTTAACAGCCAAGTAAAGTCAATACTCAAAGTTGTAAAAAAAAGTGTGAGAAAATGTGAGATTATCTAAAGAGAAACTAAAATTGGCAATTCCATGGAGTAACAAGTCCCAACAAACAAATTTTAATCTGAAATGTCACTTTATAATATATCGTATATGATAAAATATAATAGCCATACATAAGAGATCTCCTGATTACTGAGAATTCTTGTATAAGGTGACCCTTTTGGATTTTATAATAAAATTTTATAATTATAGTAAAAACATTAGACTTGAGGTTGGTTTTGAGTTTGTATTGTTGTCATTATGTTACCACCTCAACTTTGACTATCCACAAGCTATTCTTAATTGTCAGTGACTTTAAACTTAGAAATAAAAACCAAAGGTATGACATTTTTTATTTCAGGTATTGAGAACTTGGCAGGTTCAGATGGGTCTGGACGCTCAACTCCTACAGGGGATGCTACGCCCACTGCAACTCCAAAAGGCCTCAAGACACCTGGCTCGAGTAGCCAGGAAACTATTAAGCCTCCAGTTAAGTCCATTGCCAAGGCTGTTGCGGCTGAAGCGCCAGAGAGAAAAGTATCACAGGTCAGGTTTATTTGAATATCATTATTGTAGCATGTTTTAAAGCATGATAAAGGGTCATATTAACTCATCTGTTGTAACGGGAGATACAAAAGAAAATCCACATGCATGTTCATATTTTCCAAATCAATGCATCATATTATATCATCTTATTTAAATATTATGATGTTTTTAGTTTGCTTTCTGTGAATTTAATATTTGCATTTCTCTTATAGTTTGACATTTTATTTTCACTTCCAGGTTCCCAATACCCAGGTATTCTTTCATCTTTATTTTGTATAAAAATTGGTAATCTACAATACTGTATATCCATCTTTATACTATACAGAGTCGGCCAAAGAAATGAGAACATATTCTAATTATTTGTCTATTCATGTTGCTACTGTGGCATTTCTTGGCTCACTCTGTATATTGTATATTCTATAATATCTGCCATTCTGCCTGTATTCCCATAAATGTGAAGATGTATGTATGGTTTGTTAGTTTTATTCTATGTCATCCATATTACAATACCAAGGGACCAATGCAAAAGAACAATGTCAGATAACCATAAATTTTGATAGTTAGAAGGGAGGAAGAGTGTAACTGTGTGAAATATTTAAGTTCTGCTGACATTGATTATTGAATTCCTGGGAATCTTCATCTTAGTTATTTTGTCCAGTGTAGATCCCCCACATTGCCTAGAAAATAAAAAAAACTTTGGAAATTTTATCGTAAAATTATCACATAGAAATTGATAAAGAGGGAATATGATAAAAGACTACTTATGGAGTGACTCTCTGGTAGTGGGTAATAAAAGTAAAATCGTCACACAAGCAACTGACTCATGTAAGACTGCCAATACTGAGGTTAAATAAATGTGTAAACTTCTACAAATCAAACATCAAATATACAAGAATATAAGAAAGTACAAGAAATATCCCTCTATTTACTTGCTAACCTGTTGCATTTGGAATTAATTTAAAAAATGCCAAGAGGAACAACATTCTCATATTTAGTTAACTGGCGGACGGGGAGGGGGGGGGTGTTGCCTGAGAGTTAACTATCAAAGTAAAGATATCTCTCCTAGACTCCTACATTGAACTTTTGCATTGGTCAAAATGTATCTCAATCAATTGTGATTGTAGACTTTAAAAAATCAAAAAGATCAATAACAGACATATTGCAGAAGTTTATACATGAAGGAGGAGTGGGAATATTCAAATCAAATAACCATACTTAATTCACATTTATGAGGGTACCTCAACCCTTGCCTTAAGTAATTATTTCTCTTTCTATGGTAATATTGTCCAAATATCCAGTCGTAAAACTATGAAATGAATTTTTTTAATTTAATGAGTTCTTTGATAATGCCTGATTTTTCGCCTGATTTTGTAAGAGAATCAACAGTTGTGTCAACAAATCAGAGCTGTCATTTATGTCCCCAATCTAAATGTATTTTCCTTTTTACAGTAACTGATATTTGGACACAATTCCTGTTTAACCTCTTGACTACCTGGAGTGACGAGATTTCTCGTCACCTCAAAAATGAGTGACGAGAAAATCCGTCACAAAGATTTTCACTAAAATTGCTCTTATTTGAACAATTTACATCCAATTTACACAAAAATTGTTTTAAAATGTGAAGAAATGATCTCTGCCGTCTAATTGTACTAAGTTGAGCATTTAAAGGTGTATGGGTATGAAGTAGAATGTCAAAAGGTGATAAAAATGAAAAATTCCCTGGTTTCAACCGATTTTAGAGCCTGGGATTCAAGAGGTTAAATATTAAATGCTTTACCAATGAGAGATAACTGTTTATTTAAAAAAGTTTCATCTTTCATTCTAATACTTTTTATTACATTTGAACCAATTTTGAGTGTTAACACATGTTCCCTATAGTCAAATTGGCTGATGAAACAACCTTTTTAGGGTTGTCCAGTTGGCTGAGCAGTCTAGAGCATTGGGCACACTCAGCTATGCACTGTAGCTGTAACAATGAGGTCATGAGACACACCAGCTCCTTGTGTTTATTCATTTGGATTTAGTGTCATAATTTATATAACTTCTCTACCTATCATTCTTCAACTCATAAAACAAATTAAATTACAGGTATATACTAAAAAAGGTTTTCTCATCTCAGTTTATTTCAATTTAGAAGTAATTCCAATTTTCTTAACCTATACCTAATTAAGACTCAAAATATCAAACCTGCCCAGATGTTAATGGTTAATAGTATCGAGGTGACTACCTAACCCATCTATTATCTAACCCATCGTCTCTTTTACAGCAACAACTATTTCTATTAGATATAACTCAGATATCATTTATTTTACATGCTTCTATATTCTAATACTAATTCCAGATTGTTTTGCATTCTTATGAAGTAATATTTTAATAGAAAACTTTTAGCACTTATTGATCTTGAAGTGTCTCACATTTGATAATTAGACCTTTTATATTTATTTCACCATTGATCTCTCTCTGCAAGTATAGACTGTTTTCAGACAAATTGAAACATATTATTATTGAAACCGTAAGAATGCCCTCAAATATCTCAAATGAGAGATAACTTGCCATTGACAAGAATAAAATATATAATATGATTGTTTTAAATTGGAAATGAAAGATCAGCAAATTTTGAAACAAAACAAATTAACACTTAAATTCCATAATTCAACTATGTATGGAAATAAAAAAATCTAGACATTTCATTGAAATTTTTGAATAATTGAAGGATAGAGTTTTCAAAAATTCTGACTTCGTTGCAGACATCCGCAGCCCAGATCAGTGGGATGAGTAAGTCCATTGATAGCCAGATGTTTGGCTTGCAGCAACAACAAGAGATGGATGGGCTAAAGGCAGAGGTCAAAGGTAAATGAATAATGAAAGGGTCATAAACAGAAACTTTTTAAGATGAAGAATTCCTGAAGTGCATAGTTTACTTACTAAGATGTCATATTTTTGGGTTTCAACGTGAATGGTCCCCATGATCTTCACTTGAGTATAAATGGTCTTAGTAAGTAATACACTACAAATAAACTAAAATGTATGCAATTCCTCTAGCCTTTTGCAATGTCCCTTTCAGCTTTTAGAGATCATGCATCAAAATAGCATATTTAAAGCATTTATTAGAGTGTACATAAAACTCATGATCCTTTATTTAAATACCATGTTCACATTCATGGAAAACACTGTTGCCTTGTTAAATTAAACAACAAAAGCTGCACTGTTGGTACTAAATATGAATTCAGAATTCAGAATTACTTTTTAGACTTGGAGGAAAAGCTGGAGACTATCAAAATCAAGAGAGCAGAAGACAAGACAAAATTAAAGGAAGCTGAGAAGATGAAGATACAGCTACAACAGGTAGGTGCATCTTTATTCATATCCTAAGATTATTAATTCAGATTTATTATCTATCCGAATAAAGTTTGGTAGGGTTATAGAGAAGCAGTTCATCTATCAATCCATTTGTTTGTTCATCCATTTGTTTGTCCATTCATTTGTTTGTCCATTCATTTGTTTGTCCATCCATTTTTTTGTTTATCCATTTGCTTGTCCATCCCTTGTTTGTTCATCCATTTGTTTGTCCATTCATTTGATTGTCCATTCATTTGTTTGTCCATACATTTGTTTGTTCATCCATTTGTTTGGCCATTTATTTGTTTGTCCATTCATTTGTTTGTTCATCCATTTGTTTGTCCATCCCTTGTTTGTTCATCTATTTGTTTGTCCATCCATCCTTTGCTCAAGAAGGAATTTTTATTTTGACTGCTGAATTCAAAATGGTTACCTTATTTTGTAAACAATGTAATCTTTGATTCATCACCTACCAGAAGTTTGTCATTATCCCATTGAACGAAGTTTGGAGGGATATAGGGAACGCCTCCGTCCGTCCGTCTGTCCGTCCGTCCGTCCGGGCAATAACTCAAATACCGTTGGCCCGATTTTGTTCATATTTTCTACACATATACCCAATTGGGGTAGAAGTTCTGCTTAAAAAACCGATTTTCAAAATGGCCGCTCATTTAAAAATGGCGGCCATTTTAGTGCCGATTTTACAGTTATTTAGGTACTGCATCTAAAACTGTAATAGCAATATGTTTTAAATGTAAAAAAGTTATAAAGGACATTGATTAGCTAGAAATGTAAATACAGAAGAAATACATGGCAGCCATCTTGAAAAATGGCTGCCTTTGCACGTTGTTTTACGATTTTTGCTGTAACTTGAAAAATAGTGGAGCGATTTTGTTCATACTTGGTATGTGAATACTTTAAGCATGGCCGAATGTCTAATGACACTTTGGGTTGTAGGCGGCCATTTTGAAAAATGGCCGCCATTTTTACGTGTGTTATTTTACATTTTTTACTATAACTCAAAAAGTAGTAGAGCGATTTTATTCATATTTTATCTGTGAATACTATAAGCATGGCACACTGTCTAATGACACTTTGGGTAGTAGGTGGCCATTTTGAAAAATGGCCACCATTTTTGACGTTTTTTACTATAACTTGAAAAGTAGTGAAGCAATTTTGTTCATATTTGATATGTGAATACTTATGAGCCTTGCACACTGTCTCATGAATGAGCCTTGCACACTGTCTCATGACACCTCGCGTAGAAGGTGGTGATTTTAAAAAATGGCCGTCATTTTTACATTTTTTGCTATAACTCCAAAAGTATTGGAGCGATTTTGTTCATATTTGATATGTGAATACTTTTAGCATGGCACATTGTCAAATAAAACTTTGGGGAGTAGTGGGCCATTTTGAAAAATGGCCACCATTTTTATTTGTGTTATTTTACATTTTTTATTATAATTCAAAAAGTAATAGAGCGATTTTGTTCATATTTGATATGTGAATACTCATTAGGATTGCATACTGTCTTATGACATTTTGGGTAGCAGACGGCCATTTTAAAAAATGGCCAGCATTTACATGTATGCGTGGGCGTTTTTTTAAAAATTTTATTTGTGGCTACTTAAAAGCAAATTACTCCTTCTGATGACAACTTGGCTAGTGAGCAACCATTTTGAAAATGGTGGCCTTTCTTATGTGTGTTATTTTACAATATTTGCTATATATTTTGTTTGTAAAATGCCAGCCATTTCTGTTCGATGGGACTAGCTACGCTTTGGCGTTGCCGTTGTTCTGGTTTGGTTCTATTTATATTAATGAATTATTCATCTAATTTCATGCTTGAAATGCCATGGCATATAATTGTGGATGTTTATTCAGCAGTTGTCTATTTTAATGCATGAACAATATTCTATGTGATTGTTACCAAGTACATTTACTAGATATTGTATGAATTGATTATGATCACCAGAGATGCAATCAGTTTACATATCCATTATCATATTCTTATATGTAAAACCTGTGTCATCCTATGGGCCTTATATACATAAGTACTTATGGGAGGAGACTGGAACCAAAGACAGATTGTACATCCCTAAAGGGATCCAACACCTTACAAAACTTCTTAACAGAAAGGAATAAGGGAAAATGCTTGCCGGATTCTGAATCTGTGTATTTTTTAATGATGTAGCTTTCACTTGAAGTGTACCCTTGAGAATAATGAACTTACTTTCAAATTGGTCTTGCTTTTGTGATGTATGTGGCTTTTTAGCAAATCTGCCACGCTCATTTCTTTCCAGAACCATCTTGTTCAAATGTATTCTATATCACTATACGCGCATGTAAAGACAGATGACATAGATATACAGGGTGGGCCAAAAAAAACCACCCCCCTAGCCAATATTTCTGATAAATATTCAATTTTTAACATGCACACCAACAATGATATATCATTTTAAAGATAATTTAATTTGCAACAAAATGATATATAATAGAATAATTTTCAACAACTCTGGCTTGAGATATAACCATTTGTGTGACATGGGGGTCAAAAAACACCTTTTCAATTTTCGTCGATTTTGCGAACAATTGCCTATTTCTACCAAATTTTAAAAAATTACAACATTGTCATGAGTTTTTCATGATTGGATATTATATATTGTTTTCATTCAGTTTTTGAACCTTACATGCTCAATATATATGTGTATGCTTATAAAACTAATTCATTTCTTCTTCAGTCTGTCCAAATATGGCTCAATAGACTCACCCCCGGACCTAACTTCTGATTTGATTTCTCGCTTAAAACGTGAAAGCCATTGGTATAATTGATGGACCTCTGCAGAAGTACCATCCAACACCTAATTATTCATTTTTTCTGTTTGTCTACACCCCTGATGGTCTAGGGATCTCCATAGGCCAACTGTTCTAAATGCCCCAAGTACTATACATGTAATCAAAAGGCTATACTCTATATCAGTAAGCAAGAATAGTGACTTTTGCGATAAAAGGCTACTCAAATCGAGATGACATTTTTCTGAAAGGTAGATGGTGTCCACTCGGTGTTTCCCAAAAAGGAAAGACCATACAGGCCCTGTTTTTTGAACCAGGAGCAAAAATATACTCTGAATGTTAATGACATGAGGTGGTAAAAAGGACTCCTCAAGAATATAAAAAACATGTGAAAGAAATTTCATTTTCTGATAGAACAGTGCTCCATCACACAGGTCCAATGCTACCATGGATTTTTTGGAGATTGGAAATGTCACCATCTCTAGCCCAGAAAAATGGCTTACTGGCAGTCCAGTTGCCAATAATGTTGATTACCATACCTGGGGGCATCTAGAACAGTTGGTATTTAAATATACCCAGCCTATCAGGGATGTAGAGGAACTAAAAAAAGAATAACTAGTATAGTAGTTGAAAGGTACTTCCGCATACATCCATCAATTATGCCATCAACCAATGGCTTCCGTGTCTTAAGCGAATAATCCAATCAGAGGATGGGTCCGGGGGGGGTCTATTGAGCTATTTTTGGACAGACTGAAGAAGAAATTAATTAGTTTTATATGGATACACATGTTTATTGAGCATACATGGTTCAAAAGCTGAATGAAAACAATATATAATATCCAATTATGAAAGACTCATGACAATGTTGTAATTTACTAAAATTTGGTAGAAATAGGCAATTGTTCGCAAAATCTACGAAAATTGAAAAGGTGTTTTTTGACCCACATGTCACATAAATGGTCATATTTCTATATGGGGTTGTTGAAAATGGTGCTATTATATATCATTTTGTTGCAAATTAAATTATCTTTAATATGATATATCATTGTTAGAGTGATTGTTAAAAAATAAATATTTATCAGGAATATTGGCTAGGGGGGTGGTTTTTTTTGGCCCACCCTGTACATATAAATTATATATTGCACCTGTATTTACTTACATGGGAATATATTCCCTTTGGAAAAATGCAAATGCATGAACATATATGTTCATCTTATATATGACTTCAAGCTAACATATTATTTCATATTTATATTTTCATAGTTAGTTTAACATGAATAATAGATCGATGAGAACAATATTCTTTGTTTTTTTTAAATTGATGGGTTTACTGTGAATTCAAAAAATTACAATTTGCAAGGGGTAAGTATACTGTATAAGCTAGCTAGTGGCTTTGTATTTTATGATAGGCCAGGGTAATTAAATTAGTTGTTTCTCTTTCTTCTATTTTTCAAAATTGATACGGGAATGACGGTTTTTATATTACCTCTTTTGTCTATCTAAAATGCTGATGAGGGACGGGATGATTTTTTTCTTTAATATAACTGTAAAAACAAATAACTAATTTTGAAGGAAATAAACTGAGTTTATGTTGAATTTATATGTTGAATTTAGCCTACTTTACTGGTATATTTGATCATTTATCAGTACCACGATATTGTCAATTATCCTGATCCATAAAAAGTAAAAAAGAAAAAAAGTGTTTCACACGCCATGGATGCGCGCGAGGTATGGTGTTTTTTTTCTCAGAAATGGCAGAAAAAGGTGGAGGGGGGATTGGGCCACATGCGGGCAAGAATGAGAAACAACTTATTTAATTACCCTAACCTTAGTTCATCCAGTAGTACGTTTTTACTGCAAAGTAGTGTTTTTATATGCAGCTTAATAGCATAAAATATGTTGAATGAAGCATATTGTGTGGATTAGTCGTGTGACACACAAACTGACCAATACATGAGGGTATTAGCTACTTTTCACATAAACCAAAGGAGGACAGTGCTTTTATTTCAACTGGTAGCTTACCTCCACACGACTAATCATGTGACCATGGTGGTGGTCCCCTTTAAGCAGAGAAAAAGCTACCTTTTGTACATCCATCCTTAAGCATAGAAAAGGCTACCTATTATACATCCTTAAGCATAGAAAAGGCTACCTATTGTACATCCTTAAGCATAGAAAAGGCTACCTATTGTACATCCTTAAGCATAGAAAAGGCTACCTATTGTGGCCAGTTCAATATTTCTTTTATTGACAATTGTATCAAAACATGACACATTAGTCTATGTACAAACTAGGCTGTCTTGTCTCAAGACAATAAGACAATTGAATACCTTAATATATTTTATCAAATGAGAAATAAATTTATCATTATATACTTTGTAGCTTGACTTTGCTAGAATACATCATTCAGCTGTCATTATTCTCAACATGTTAAAGATAAGGTTGCTATGGTTCCGACATAACTCTCAACATGTTAAAAATATGGTTGCTATGGTTCCGTCATAATTCTCAACATGTTAATGATAAGGTTGCTATGGTTCCGTCATAATTGTCAACATGTTAAAGATATGGTTGCTATGGTTCCGTTGTAATTGTCAACATGTTAAAGATATGGTTGCTATGATTCCATCATAATTCTCAACATGTTAAAGATATGGTTGCTATGATTCCGTCATAATTGTCAACATGTTAAAGATATGGTTGCTATGGTTCCAGAGATCAGGGATATTTTCCTGAATACCTTATGTGTCAGGAAACATGGAATCATTTCTCTCCTACACATCAGTAAAAAGTAATAGTGTATAGGTTTTCTTTCATATCTTTTATAAACTATTAAAAGCTGAAGCATAAATATATTTTAACCATATATATTTATATTTATTTGATGTTTAATAGTTTATCCAATAAATAATTTCAATAATCAATCTTTCAACATGTACAGACATTTACCTTTTTGCACATATATACAGATTCTATAGAAGTATACTATGGTTTTGAAAAAATATCATTTATATCTATGGGTGAACATTGATATCTTCATGAGTGAGCACAGTGAATGAGTGAAGATATTGATATCTATGAATGGATATAATTGTTATATTTACATTGAACAACCAGATAAAAATTATTATTATATCATTGCTAGAATTTGTGTCCTTTGATTGGCTGATTCAGTACCATGTGATCAAAAATACCAAAGCGTATTTCACAGCTCCCTTAATTTTGGAATTATAAAAGACGTATTGCCCGGCGTATTGCCCGCCCGGGAATTCTGAATCGTCCCGTTTCGTCCAGTACAGTTGTGACGTGCATCAAAATGGCAGACGGAAAAAGATTTAAAAGTCTGAATTCCGATGAAAAGAACGACATCTTGAGGGATGTGCATTCTAAAAACACCATTAAATCAACGGAATGACATCAAATGTCTTAGAACATTTTCAAGTGTTATGTCCACAAACGAAATAGACGTTAAATCTATCGATAAAATCGTTCTGGATGGAATTTTAGAGGATTTTTTGGAACTGCGAACGAAGGATGGGGAATATTACAAGAGTGCCAGTCTGCAAAGTAAGCGAATGTCTAGCAATGATATAATAAAACAAATATTTCATTCTATGTTCGGGCAATACCTGTTGCACTTTCAATGATTTTTGCAGCATGTATTTCCCTCGCCCTACGGGCTGCGGGCAATACATACTGCAAAATCATTGAAAGATGAACAGGTATTGCCCTTCATAGAATGAAATATTTGCTTAATATTTTGAAATCTAAACCATAACCATCGAATATATCTTTTTGATAATTATATGTTTTTTCCTTCAAAACAGTATGATGTCAGTGATAATATCACTTTTTAGCTGAAGACAATGGTATCACGTCATATCATTTCACAGACAAGTACGAAAAAAACGGTATGACGTCAATACTGTTCCACAGCAAAATTTCAAAACATGCAAAATATTTTTTTTATTAAAACAATACATATACAAATATAATACACTACAAGCATCAAAATTACCAGAAGTACAGAGTATTGAAGATAATCACAAGTGACCAAATCAAAATGCTTATAAACTGATGACATGTGAAACAATCGTCATCACATGTTTCACCTTATGTAATACAGGAAATATTACACTCTGGTAACAATGTATCACCACTCAAACTTGGCTTTCATAAATGAAACAGTGTTACCTTTCTTGGAATATTTCCTGTATCACATGCTGAAACATGTTATAACTCATAGTATTACAGACATAGCAAAGAATTTGTACAAGAGTCAGTGATAAAGGTGGGAAATATCCTAGAAGACCTAACATATTTCTCCATGTCGTGTGCCTAGCAATTCAATCGCAAACTTTCTCCTGAAAAAATAAATCTTCCAGATTTGTTGAATTTTCTTGCGAAAAATCAGCTACTCCCCCTCCGTTCATTTTCTCTGATCACCGGGCGTGTGATTGTTACTACTATTGGTTTATATTTGATTCTTCAGTGTTTATGTTATTATCTGTAACTTTGAAGTGAAGCAAACGCTTGTAAGCCAATCTAAAGTCTCTACTCTTTAAGCCATATATAAATGCATTTGAGAATGAATTGCAGAAAATGAAAATGGCAGAGAATCTATACATGACCTGTAACCAGACAGGAGCATGTTCATATTGCGCCAACAGGGCTGTTGTGATTGTAAATGGAATGAAACAGATCATTAAAACACCATACACCCAGGCAATCATTTTCGTAAGCTTGAAATTTTTTGTGCTTGTACTGTTTGCCACAGACAACTCTTGGGCCTGTATTTGTTTATGTTGTTTCCATGCAACAATGAAGATGTATGTATATGCTAGCGTGCTTAGGACTAGAACACTCAACACATGTCCTGTTAGCAATAAAAATGTTTTTCTGTCTATGACTGCCCAAAGACACAAGTCTCCATAGTGATACTCTGTTGTGGCCTTCATAATGATGGTACATACAGTGGTATATAGCCAAATGATGCAGATGATAATCTTATTGTTTCTCTCAGTGAACCATCTGTTGTGAAAATATGGTTTCCCAACTGCTATAAGGCGGTCTATTGTAACAAGAAGGAAATTAAACACAGAAGAGAATGCACCCAGTGTAATTGGCTGGTGGCAAGTTAGACAATAGATCTTCTCAGCTTCTGCCTGGTTGTCTTTGTAATATACAAAGTTGGGGGCATAATACCTGAATGAACCACACAGTAATCCTATTCCTAGAATCAGGTCAGCACATGATAGACTCAGAATAAACTTGTTTGTATTCACTCCCTGTAAATGTTTGAATTTTGCGATGCAGATAATCGTAAGTGTGTTTGTTGTCACTATGAGAACTGCTACTATCATACTTACTGTTACGATGATGCCTACAATAATAGGATGGTCGCGGTCCATTGATGGTAAAGTTGTCTCATTTGTCCCCAGTGGAGATATTGTCTTGAAATCCTCCATTATATCTGATATCTGAGTGGTGGACACTATCGATAAAGTTGTCATATTTTTCCTCTATTGTCCTGTTAAAATTAGAACATCACTTGTAATTAACAGGTCTGAGTCTATTATGGGTGCTTTGTTTTGCTCATCTGATATAGAAATATTGAAGTTAGAATTGTTCCTACTAACCCTTGTTGAGATATTTTCTTCTTCTCTCAGTTTTCTATTTCCATAGAGTGCAGACAGCTCGTATATCCTTCCTTTGCTTGGAGAGTTGTAGAATCTTTATTTATTTCCAAAAATGACTTTAATTTTCTCTCATGTTTTGTAAAGAAACAATAGAGAATCAATAGAGAATCATAATGTGATGTATGATGTATTATAGTTATGTATATTTATCCCATCGAACGAAGTTCGGAGGGATATAGGGAACACCTCCGTCTGAGCAAATACTGTTGGCCCGATTTTGTTCATATTTTATACACATATACCCTATGGGAGAAGAAGTTCTGCTCAAAGCCAATTTTCAAAATTGCCGCTCATTTGAAAATGGCGGCCATTTTAGTGCCTATTTTACAGTAATTTAGGTGCAATATGTAAAACTGTAATAGCAATATGTTTTAAATGTAAAAATATTATATAGGACATTAATAAAGCTAGAAATGTAGATAATAAAGAAGCACATGGCATCTTGAAAAATGGTGGCCTTTACTCGTTTTTTACTATTTTTGCTATAACTCGAAAAGTAGTTGAGCGATTTCGTTCATATTTGGTATGTGAATACTATAAGCATGGCACACTGTCTAATGAGACTTTTGGTAGAAGGCGGCCATTTTGAAAAATGGCTGCCATTTTAACGTATTTTACTGTAACTCGAAAAGTAGGGGAGAGATTTTGTTCATATTTGGTATGTGAATACTATAAGCATTGCATACTGTCTAATGACACTTTGGTAGAAGGCCGCTATTTCGAAAAATAGCCACCATTTTAACGTATTTTACTGTAACTCGAAAAGTAGTGGAGCGATTCTGTTCATATTTGGTATGTGAATACTATAAGCATGGCACACTTTCTAATGACACTTTTGGTAGAAGCATGCAGCCATTTTGAAAAATTGCTGCCATTTTTGCTATATACTTTGTTAGTAAATATGCCAGCCATGGCTGTTCGATGGGATTTGCTACGCTTTGGCGTTGCTGTTGTCTAGTTAATGATCTTCCTCTCATAAAATCATACCAGATTAACTAGCAGATTTAATATAGCAAGTAAGTACTCATGCTATTAGGGATATTATTCCCTAATAAGTATCATCTTCATTATAGACCCTCTTAAATCATTTTCTCTGGTTCTACAGGGATGCAGCTAATAATGCCTTGATCCTTTGATGATTGGGGTTACAAGGATTGGAGACATTGTGGCTTATAAACTGTATATACTCGTAGTTTGAGGGATTGGAGAAATTGTGGTTTATAAACTGTATATAGTTTGAGGGATTGGAGACATTGTGGCTTATAAACTGTATATAGTTTGAGGGATTGGAGACATTGTGGCTTATAAACTGTATAAAGTTTGAGGGACTGGAGACATTGTGGCTTATAAACTGTATATAGTTTGAGGGATTAGAGACATTTTGGCTTATAAACTGTATATGGTTTGAGGGATTGGAGACATAGTGGCTCATAAACTGTATAAAGTTTGAGGGATTGGAGTGGATAGAGAGATATATGAAGGTGCACTCTCAGATGACCTAGTTAGTTCATCAGCTTTGTATTTTTATGAATAGAATATGAATTCATAACATTTAGATTGAAGGTTGAAGGTTTGCATGATGGTTGTTGGTTAGATAAGACCCACATTAGGGTCATCTTTTGTTTTTTGCGATAACACATAATTAATAACGCAGATGCGAGTAGGTAGTTACCAGATTCACCACCAGGTGGCTCGTTCGGGTCAGATAGCATGGCGGGTATAGTAGAAAGTTCCCTTTAACTTAAATTACATCTATTTGCGTGGTTCAATTTTCATGTAACCCTTATGTATCTAATAGTTATGCAAATTAAAATATGTCAAGTAAAAGAAAATGTTATCTGTCCAATACAAGAAAAGATAATTCACTTTTTGTGATTTTGTAACATGGGGTCTATGGGGAATCAACCCGAACAAGAAGTCACATTTTCAAAAAAAATTAGATTTTCAAAGTTGATATACAATTTTCGAAACCATATTTCTAGAAGTACTTTTACATGCAGATTTTGAATATTTAATGACGTAAATCAAGATTATTTCTACTCGCATCTAGTCTATTAATAATTGATAATTGAGCCAGGCCACAGGAAAAGGGGTCTTGTCACAGATTTTTTCAATATTCTGATTTTTTGTTTAAAATCCTAAAAAGCACAAAGATACCTTTTTCCTTGCATATATAAACCAATAAGTTGGATTTGAATTTAGCACATTTTCCTCTAAATCTTGGGCACATTTTTGCCTATGGCCAGCCTCAGTTTAGTATTGCAATTATTTGAGTTTAATTCAATAAAGAGATGGAATAGACAAATAAATTATTTATTACAATTCATACTCTTCTTATGCAAAAGTCTGTTTATAACTGAACATACAGGAGACAATAGTGCAAATGTAATTCCATATTAAGAATACCTCAATTTTCTTACATTGACACTTTACAAGTCTAGGCCTTCCACATCATTGCAAACTACATATGTACATTTTATTTAGAAAATAAACCAAAAACCTAAGACAAAAATCCCTCCATTTTTGCTTTCTCCTTTAGCTTTTTAAATAGTGATAGATTACTCTTGAGAAGATTTAAATAAAGTGGTGTAACTACTAACTAGTGATATACTTATAAGCACCAATGATTTGAGATTTAAATATAAAAAACATTATCAGTCTAAGGCACTGCACTTTCATCAAGTTGGGTTTGAAGTTGGTTTATCTTTCTCTGCCAATTTCTCTGCCTCCATGCTCATTTCAAAAGTTCTTAATATTTTTTTCATGAAATTTTCACATTATAATATCAACCTTTCTAATTTAATAAGAATATAAAAAACAGTTACTGTGGTAACCTGACTTTTGGTTAGGCTTTTGTTTAATGCATAGTCACTGGTATTCAATTAATTTGAGATCCTGTTTTCTGAATCCTTTAGGGAAGCTTATTTGAAGGATAATCTGGACTGCAGACGAAAGTTTCTGTATTGTTCCATAATAACATGTCTTAACTCACCCTTCAAGGAAACAGAATCCAATAGCAATCATGTATGATATAAAGTAGAGTAGAACTGTGATTGTGATGTCCTTTAGCTGTTCTACATTAACCATTTGTAATTTAAATGAGAACAAATTAAATATAGTAGGTAATAGCTTTCAATCATGATTTTTAATGGTAAATTTTGTGACATAAAAAGTGCCCTGCCTACTCAAAAGTCAAGTTATCATATAAAGCCATTATAAGCCATCATTTCTGACCAATCAAGAGATGCTGATATTTTATGAATCAATCACCAGATATTTTTGGATATTATGTGAAATTTCATGAAAATATATTAAAAACCTATTGAACAAGCTGGTACATGTATCTAATAGCCCAGTCAAACTAATGAAAAAAATAGCTTAACCCAAAACAAATTGCAATAGAAATCAAATTAGGTTAGTTATTTACATTAATTAACCTTGAGATACATACTAAAAATCTACCAAAATCGAAGTAGTGGAACAATGTTAAAATTTGAATCGAAGATACCCCCTACCCCACCCCTTCAATTTATGAGTGTAGGACTAAAAAACATATTTCTTAAAGTTGAGGTCTTATTTTTACATAATTTAGCTTGACCACGATTGGATATTGTTTTTCCTAGATAATAATATTAATTTAATAAAGAAAAAGTTCATTTGTCTTCTTTTTAACCCTTACAAACCCAGAAAAATAGAAAAAATCTCTCAAATTTCGCATATACTAATTTGAATGTGTGTTTTGATTATATGATTCTCAAACATTTTTTGAAACATTACACTCAAATATCTGTGACTTCCAAAATGATGGATATGTAATAATTGGAGGTGATTTTAATGCCCGCTGTAATGATGACACTGACTACATAGAGGGTGTCGATGAAATATGTGAGCGTGAAATTATTGATCTGAATAGCAATAAGCATGGTACTAGTCTAATAGACTTCCTCATAGATACAAACTTCTGTATGCTAAATGGTCGAAATAATGGCAAAAATGACTACACTTTTACTTCTATAAATGGAAAATCAGTTGTTGACTACATCATAGTACCTCATGAACATCTGTGTCTTTTTAACAATGTCAATATTTTATCTATGTCATCTTGTATTAACATGTATAACAGTTCAATTCCATCTCATCTTCCAGGCCACTCTGTTCTTGAATGTACTCTGGGTATAAACTGGTCAATCAACTCTACTAAAAGGAAGAACAGCCAACACAGATTGACAGGCAGTGTGAAATATAAAGCAAACTCCACGCCCTCAGACTTTCTAATGACAGATGCCACCAAAGAACAGGTAGAACAGACAATAGTCAAAATAGAGTCCGCAATAAAAGATCATAACAATATAAACCAAGCATATAATGAATTCATCTCTTTAATGATCTCAGGGATGGACAATAGACTTGAAAAAGTAAAAATAAATACAAATATCAAATTTAATAAAAGTAGATCGAAACCATGGTGGAATAATGATCTCAGCCAACAATGGGAAAAGGTCTGCCAGGTAGAACGTCAATGGAAAAAACCTACAACACATAAGCGACAAAAGCGAATATATCATGAACAATATAAAACTGAACGAAAATTCTTTGATATCGCCCTTAGAAGGGCAAAACGCCTCTATCAGAGAAGTATCCAAGATGAAATTCTTAGCGACTTAAATGATGACCAACCAACTTTCTGGAAGAAGATTGGTAGAATAGGCACAGGAACAAATAGAACAAGCAAAATTCCCATGGAAACTCTAAATGAACAAAATGAAGTCATCACAGACACACACGAGGTATTGGAAAAATGGAGGAAAGAATTTGCCAAGTTATTCAGTGATGCTAACAATAGTAAATTTGATGAAACACATTTGACAAAAATTAAGGACAATATAAATAGAATGGAACAAGAATATAATGACATAACGAGCCAGAACACAACTACAGATACATCTGAATCAAATCTGCCTGATGCAACTCCACTTAATCTCGACATAACTAGAAAAGAAGTCAATGATGCAGTGAAAAGAGCAAAATCCAACAAAGCAGCGGGATGCGACCTGATTCCACCCAATACTCTGAAAAATCCCAAATGTGTTGATATCCTACACAGAATCATATCACATTGCTTCAGAACAGGCACAATACCAGATGACTGGACAAAAGGCATAATCAACCCCATCTATAAAACCTGCAACAATGACCAGCGTATCCCCCTCAACTATAGAGGCATAACACTACTATCTGTACCTAGCAAGATCTATAGTGGTGTTCTTAACAAAAGGCTTAGTCGCTGGCTGGAAGACAACAATATCCTAGCAGATGAACAAAATGGATTCAGGATACTCCGAAGCTGTATAGACCATATACACTCCCTGTATACAATAATTCACAACAGGAAGATACAGAGGCTCGATACATTCGCATGTTTCGTGGACGCCAAGCAAGCCTTTGATCGGGTCAATCATGCCTGTTTGTTCTATAAATTACTTAGAATAGGCGTCCGAGGAAACATGTATTATGCTATAAAATCACTGTATGCTAATGCAAAGTGCTCTGTGAGGGTAAATGAACATCAAACCAACTACTTCCCTATATTATCGGGCGTTCGGCAGGGGGACCAGATTTCTTCGACCCTCTTCAACATCTACATCAATGACATGGCCCAAGAAATCAAGGAGCTTAACATGGGAGTCCCCTGTAACGACGAAAATGTGTCAATCCTACTATATGCAGATGATGTGGTATTTATCTCGGATTCAGCCCAAAACCTTCAAACAATATTAGACAAGTTACATCAATGGTGCAATAAGTGGCGCTTCACTATTAATGATACAAAAACCAAAGTTATACACTTCAGAGCAAGTACAACACCTCAATCAGACCATGTTTTTATGCTTGAAGACACAATGTTGAAGTACACACGTGAATACAAATACCTAGGTCTCTGGTTCAACGAACACCTAGACATGACAAGTACAGTGAGACACCTGGCTAAATCAGCAGGAAGAGCACTTGGCTCAATCAACACCAAATTTAAAGAAACTGGAGGAATCCAGTATGATGTCTACACCAAGCTGTTTGACAGTATGGTTGCTCCAGTGCTACTATATGGAGCAGGTGTTTGGGGTACCAAACCATATGGTCTAATTAACACCATTCTCAACAGAGCCTGTCGTTTCTTCCTAGGAGTTAAAACAACAACACCAACTCTAGCCACCCGTGGAGACATGGGATGGCTATCAATGGAATCACGACAAGATATTGAAACAGTAAGACTATGGCAGAGGCTGGATAAAATGACAAATTCAAGGATAAACAAAAGAATATTCAACTGGTCAAATGAACAAGCTGATACCCATAGAATGAAAAATTGGACATTTTACGTCAAAAAATCAATATCAACAAAATATAGAAATACTACTTTATCAACGCCAATGACAACCTTCAAAAAACAAGTCTCAAAGTTTGATACAGAAAAATGGACACAAGAACTGAGTAAAATAGGACCAAATAATAAACTAAGAACTTACAAAACAATCAAAAGTGAGTTTAAGCCTGAAAGCTATACAAAAATCAACCCCCCTAGATACCAAAGAAGTGCATTCTCCAAACTAAGATGTGGAGTTTTACCACTGAAAATAGAAACTGGGAGATTCACCAAACCCAAGACACCCCTTGAAGACAGGACATGTGAAATGTGTGATGATCATAAAATTGAAAATGAACAACATTTCCTTGTAGAATGTCCGGCCTATGAGGATTTAAGAAGCATTATGATATCAGAAGCTCAAAGCAGCAACCCTGACTTCCTAAACAAAAGTAAAAATGACCAGTTTATAACCCTGAGTACTTCTCCAGAGATGGCTTTTATTGTATCTAAAACTGTATTCCTTATGTACAAACACAGACAAACAAATATGTGATAAACAAAGATTATGTAGTTAGTAAATATTAATGTATTTATTTATTTTTTAGAAACTACTACATTGTATCTTATGCTATATGGGCAATGATTTAGCCTATGTGACAAATTATTGATCGACAGTCATTTGACATAACTATATGTGCAATACTTCTAATATACATGTATGAAACGTCTCTCATAAGCCGCACTGGCTGGGGCAGTGTTTTTATTATGACATTTTAGTACTATTAGTATCTGTAAAATAAATCTGCTGTGAGACGAAAATAAATAAATAAATAAATAAATAAATAAATATATTAATGGGACCTTCTAGAAAATGTCCTATAATTCATAACGATGGACCAACATTACACTCATTATTTCTTTGTAATCTTGAAATGATAGGTTTATTGAATTTTGAGAAATAAACTTTTTGATACCGTATGGTAAGGCTACTAGAATGAAGGTCGGAAAATGAAATTTGTACAAATGAGAGGAAAAGGCACAAATAAGGTACCGTTGTAAAACTTATGACCCAACCTTTTCAAATTCACTTGTATCTGAGTCTCAAATTTGTTACCAATAATGTCAAATGCCAGTTTCCATAGCAACCATTTGAATATTGTCAATAGATGTAATACATTATCAGGCAAATTCCGCTCATTATTCGTCGACTCAAATTCATATTTGTATCATAATGAAGCAATAAATATGCAATTAGCTCATATGTAAATTAGCTCATTTGCTCATTTATTATGACATCATATGATGTGTATTTTCTCGTACCTAAAAAGGTAGGAAACTGTTGTCTGCTTGGCGGGTGGGTGGTGTTGCATTTTTCTTGAAATCACGATTCCTGGAAAACCACTTAATGGATTCACTTCAAATTTTCACAAATGTTACATGGAAAGAAGTTCTAGAGCTTATTAACTTTTAAGTGGTCATCTTGCATTCTGGCGGCCATCTTGGAAGTTTTTAGATAAATCTTGCCCCCAAGAAATCCCTCAACATATTTATTTCAAATTTTTCACATGTTACATGGTAAGAAGTTTTAGAGCTAATAAACTATTCAGAAGCCATCTTGCATTCTGGTCCCCTTTCAGTGGCCATCTTGCATTATGGCAGCCATTTTGGAAGTTTTTGGATTCATTTTGTCATTGGCATTCCTTGAAAACCACTTCATGGATTAACTTTAAAACTTTACTCATGTTACATGGTAAGATGTTCTGCAGCTGATAAACATTTTGGTGGTCATCTTGCTAATAGGGTAAACAAGCCCACACTGCTATGTATGAGGTACAATATTGTTAACCCTGTGCCTTGTTCTACATTGTACTCATATATTTAGACACAATGTTGATTGGTATTGTAAAAGTTACTATTGTCACGCGGTAAACACGATACAAATATATGTCATATTCCGCAACGAATACGGCATATTCACTTGCGGTGTTTGCCAGATTCACCCGCGGTATATGGCATACACACTAACCAATGAGAACGCGAAATGAAGCCAATCAAATCGATGCTTTCTGTATGACGTTCTCATCTGCTGTATATGGCATATTAGGCAGTTGAGTGTATCGCATATTTACTGTGGAATATGCCATATTCTGCAGGTGAGTATGGCATATTCACCCGTATCACAAATGTCGCACAACCATGAATATATGCCATATTCCGCATTACAACTATAAGACTATGACTAGAATATGTAAGCACTAGTGCTAAAGGGTAAGGACCAAAACTTGTTCAGAACAAAGTAAGAAAAAGAAAACATTTAAGTACAGAAGAGGGCCTCAAAAGCTACTTGAATTCACAATTTTGAAAAGCAAAGGTCATATTTTTGCGATTCTAAAACTACGCTTTCATAATATTCTTTGAGGTTCGATGTACAGATAGCCGAGAATATGCTAATAGCCGTAGCCTCTTGCCGTCAGAGGGTATTTTAACCTACTTTTGAGATTTGTATGGAAAATAGGTCAAAACAAAAAGTTCTAAATTAATGCAATGTTTGAGGTGTCAAAATACTGGAAAATCTTTGAAATCAGAATTGAAATCTGACTTCGAGTTTAGATTCTTTGATGTTTCGAAATCTCGAAAAGTCGACTTGATGATATCCTCATGTTAAGTCAATGGTGCAAACTTGATCAGCAACCCACTTAGCTACTTAATCAGCTACTTACCCAGCTACCTATATCATATTTATAGTGTATATAATATTAATAAGATTTCATTTTCAAGTCCATAAGGGTTATTGGTCTCAATTCTCCTAGTAATTTAAAAATAAGTGAAACAAATGAAGGCCTACCCCTATTTTTCAATTTGTTTTAAAAAATCATGACTTTATATATATTTATATTATATTTAAGGCATACATAATATATATATGCTTTCATTATAAAGTCCTTAGGGGTTAATGATCTAAATTCTCCCAGTGATTTAAAAATAAGTGAGGCGAATGAATGCCTACCCCTAATTTTTTTTAATTTTTTTTCGAAAGTTATGATTTTTTTTCTCAACAAATAATAGATGCAAAATTCTCTTGCTTTGTATATGTATGTATTACATAATAAGGTAAAACTGGGATTTTTTTTATACATGATTAAGTCGCTATTTAGGAATATAATGGCGTTCACATAAAATTACTGTGCGCATTTAATGCAAAATTTCAGATGAATAAGGGTTAAAAATATTCTTATTCACTCTGAATATCAAAGGTAAAGAGATACACAGATTGGGATACCTTATTACAAGCAAAAAATTGTAAAATTACTTTAAAAAAAGTGCAGGCATTTTAAAAATAATTTTTTCCTTAGGGGGGTCTGTTCTTCAAGGGGAGGGGGTACCAAAAATGATTTTTTTACAAAAAAAATCAAGATGGCCGCCATAAGGAAAAGTCTTACATAATTTACTCCACAGATTATCTAAATTTTCATCATTTATAAAAGTTAATTAGATATTTTAATTAGCACAGTATTGTATATGAACATATAGAGAACACTTTGGATATGTTTAAATAGACTATGTAGGATTATTTTGGAGGATATATTCAAACAAAAGGATTACATCTAAAAGACAAAGGAAATAAACTTATTTGAAACTAGGTCAACAGACCTTTTAATTTTTCACAAGTTTAAGCTGTTATGGAGTTAGTAAAATAAGTCAAGTAATAGTATCTAAATATTTAGAAAACAGTATACTGTATACTTAAAGGTATTTTTTGGAAAAAATAAAAAATAAAGCACATAAACCATGATTTAAAAAGATAATTCAAATTAAACTGGGAGTAAATGGAAGAGCCAAAATTAAGCATTGTTATCTAACATGGATTAACAATTATTTAAATGTACTGACGGTAAATAGAACAGCCAAAACAAACCCTTTGTTTATCAACATGGATTAATGGACTGACTATACATGGAACTAATAGGATTACTGACTTTTTATTCTTTATAATCCTATTCATCTAAATAGTGCATATATATAAATTTGACCATGAATCCTGACAGGCCCCGCAGAGCCTGTACCCTGTTATCCCCAGGCACACCAGTGACATTTTCTTCACCTGATCTAAAAGGTAAGAAAAAGGAAAGCAAACTATGAAAACTCTCAAAAGAATCCCAGAACTAATCCATGAGGACTTCAAATATACAGATATAGACAATTCAGGCATCTTAGAGTTAGGTGAAGATTGCAAAAGTCTGGTATTTTATACTGAAAGGGTATTAACATGGATATCTGCATTCGAGTCTTTTTACAAGCACAAGTCAATGAAGGCTACATCAAAAAGAATAAGATATGGTCTACTAATAACAGTAAGGGATCATATCAACATCAGAATCTGTGATTCAGGAATAGTCTCAGTACAGGGAGACAATCTGGAAGACTGGAAGGAGAATGATTACCAGTTAATAAGACAATCTATTGAAGACCTAGAGAGTTCACAATCATCAATCCCTCTCAGTGGAACTGTTACCTCACAAATCGGCACTTCTGACGAGGAGAGTTTCGATGGTTTTCTACCATCGGAAATAACACCTACGATTCCATCTCTTAAGATAGATGCCTGCGAGGATAGCCTGGCCTACTTCTCGGACATTGATTGTTCTTCCTCGGAAGTGTCACAATCCATTTTGAAGCAGCCCGTAACATTGATTGTGCCAGAAACCCAACAGGACTTACAAAATGACTCACAAATCAATGGGAAAACTGTGGAGATAATCCCATCCCAGCCTGCTACTGGAGACCTACATATATCTCAATATACATCATCAACGCCAATCTCCACTCCATCTACCGCTGTACATAACACTTCCTCTAAGCCTACTGAAACCATTTCTCAATCTGGAATAAAAACCACTAAAGAGACCGACCTCTTGAGACAAAACTCAAAACTCAGACATAAAATAACACAATCAGAGAAAAAGCTTGAAGCAATGGATAGGAAATATGCACAGGAAATAGATAGGAAAAATGCTACTATATTGGATCTTCAAAACAGGCTTAAAATATCTGATAAGCAACGCCTGGATGAGATCAAGATTACAAATGCAACCAGCGCGATGAAAGTACAGGATCTGGAGAAAGAAATACTGAACTATGAAAATAAATTGTCAATTCTAACTAAGGAACTACATGGATCAAAGACAGACAATGAGACTCTATATCGTAAAGTGAATTCTCTGCTGAAGCAAGTAGAAAGTGAAACAGTTAGTTGCAGTGCCCCTCAGAGCATCATTAACCATAAAAAAGACCAACACCGCAGCCCTAGGCCTCATTCATCTACTGAGTCTACATCATCAAACTCATCCTTGAACCGCACCAGTCCTAAAAATACTCATTTGCCTAAACTGAACCGAGCCACTCCTACTAAAGTGAACCGCACCAGTCCCAGAAACACATATCCAGATGAGCAGAATCGAGCCCCTTCTACTAAACCTAGCCCTGGCCAGTTTACACGTACAAGCAACATACCAACAGAGGCCCCTCCAATGCCCTCAGTACATATAATGTATGACAGTAATGGAAAGAAGCTAACTGAATCAATGAAGCGGAAATCGCCCCAGAACATATCTGTCACTGGCTCAATCTACAGTGGTTGTACAATAGATTTTGCGACAAAGAGTATGCAACAAGGAGACCTTAAGCAGTCAACAGATTTCAAGTTTCTTGGATTTGGCACAAACAATGTCAAAACAGATGACCCACAAGACATGGTTTATGAACTAAAAAATCTGTTACTGACAGCTAGCAATAAGCATCCACAAACTAAACTTATCCTATGTGGAATACATCATCGTGGTGATAGTGACAACCCTAAAATAGTAGCAGAATGGAATACCAAGATAGACTATGTTAACAAGGAAATGCGTTCCTTTTGTACAAGAAAAGGACATGGGTTTGTGGACATCAATGCAGTAAATAATTCTACTGTTGACAATCCCTGTATGAGTGTCCTTTTTAACGACAGACTCCACTTCAACCCTACTGGCCGTAGCCGACTTGTAGATGCTATGCTCTCCATCATGAATGGAAAACGTCCCACAACATATGCACAGGCTGTAAACCCTACCAAAACCTGGCACAGTGCCAAGTTTTAAATACTCAGTGTGATGTACATTTACTTGCTGACAGTCTCTCACTTAATAGTGCAATTAGTACTTTTGACAGTTCAAAAGATGTATATAAGGTTAATGACAATTCAAAAGATGTATATAATGTAAATATTGATACTAACTTAAATACTTTAAAAACACAAGGTAATCTTGCAATACATGATATATCTGGGACACAGGAAGAAGAAGATATCCAAAAATGGTTCAATAATTTTCAAATTATATTATTGTGTGAGACATGGTTATCACCAGAATCTGAAATTGCATTCGAAAACTACACTTGCTATAATCTAGCCAGAAACCCCAAAAATGTACTTAAGGGGCACTACTCTGGAGGGCTGGCTGTGCTAATAAGTGATGTTTATGGTAAAAATGGTATTGAAATTCTATCACAATCACATGACTTTTTTGTATGGATAAAATTCAATTCCAATCAGTTCAATATTACAGAAGATTTATATTTATGCTTTGTTTATTTACCATTTAAAGGTTCTTCTTATGAATTTGTAACTGGATGTAGTAATATTGACATATTAGAAAAATCTTTAGCTTATTATCAAACATTAGGAAGAACTATAATATGTGGAGACATGAATGCTAGAACTGCTCAGTTGTCTGATTCTAACATTAATATACCTGGCAGTAATGGTGATATTCCCATACTGCTAGATGACACTTTATATAATTTGCAAGATGTAAATGAGGTTTTAGTTAGCAATCGCATTTCTATGGATAAAAATGTAAAGGCAGTCTCTCAAACTCATGGCAGAGAATTTTTATCACTATGCAAAACTGCTAATATGAAAATACTTAATGGTCGTCTTTATCAGGACAAAAATTTAGGGAAATTCACATGTTATCGTAATGTTACCCATAAATCTAATACAGACATAAACTTAGGAAAATCAGTTATTGATTATGTTGCTGCTCAATCAAACATTATTCCCTTATTTTCTGATTTTAAAGTGCATGATAGACGTGTTGAATCTGACCATGCACCATTGCATTTTTCTCTATCATTAAAAAGGGATATTGAAAATCAAAGTAAATCATCAAACATTCAAACAGAACCCATGAACATTAAAACATATAAATCATACAAATGGGATCATAAGAAGAAAAATGAATTTAAACAAAAATTAACTGATAATACTAGCATTGATCTCTTGACATCTTTTTACACTGAACTTGGATGTAATGATACTGGATCTGATGAACTTGTAAATAAGCTCCTTAACGTAATTCATTATGCATCTAATAACACATTCCAATTTAAACAATTAAAAGCTAAGAAAATGCACACCTTTCCCATCAATTCATGGTTCAATGATGAGTGTAAGTCCTTAAAGAAACAAGTACATGAGGCAATAAAACACAAATTTAGTGATGATCTTATAAATAGTTTAACCAAACAGTATAATCAAACTAAACAACGAGAAAAGAGAAAGTTTAAAGCAGGAATGCTTGATAGTTTAATTCAGAATAAAAGCAAATACTCTACAGATTTCTGGAAACTGATAAACGCAATGCCAGGAAATAAAATTAAACAGATGCCAGTTCCACCTAAAGATTTATTCAACTTTTTTAAAAGTCTATCTAAACCCCCAAATATAGAATATTTTGATGACAATGCACTCAAGGAAATGAATCAGTACGTTATAAATTATCAAGTTTGCCCTGAAGATAAAAATTTACAACTTTGCCATGATACTGTCAACATGAAAATTACTCAAGCCGAAGTCCAGCGTGCTTTGAAAAGAGTGAATACAAACAAATCAGCTGGTATTGATGGTATTCCATCTAATATTATTAAAAATTGTAAATCTCTCATTTCTGATTTTACATCACTATTTAATGCTATTTTTGAAAAAGGAGAATATCCAAGTGACTGGAGCATTGGTATGCTCAGTGCACTTTATAAACAAGGCAGCCGTTTTCAAGCTGATAATTATCGAGGCATTAATGTACTGGCCTGTATAGGAAATTTATTTGACTCAGTTATACAAAATCGTCTTGTCTTTAATGCTGAAGTGCAAAATTCGCCAGACCCACTTCAGGGTGCTTATAAAGAAAATAGACGTACAACTGATAATATTTTTATTTTGCAAACACTTATTAACAAATTCAAGCAGCATAAGAAACCATTGTATACATGTATGATTGACTTTAGGAAGGCGTTTGATTATATAGATCGCTCGGTACTGTTATATAAACTATGTAAATCTGGAATTCATCCACAGACTAAAATGTACAAGATTATAGAGAGCATGTACTCTAAATCTAAATCATGTCTCAAGTTAGAAAATGGAGTCACAGAAACTTTTGACACTGAAATAGGAGTTTTACAAGGAAGTGTTTTAAGTACATTTTTATTCAATCATTTCATAGATGACTTAAATGAAATATTACCACCCAGATGTGGTGTTACTTTGAATGATGCCAATTTTAATCATCTACTATGGGCAGATGATCTTGTACTTGTTTCAGAATCACACAATGGACTTCAGTTGTTATTAGATTCACTTTTTGCTTTCTGTAAAATTAATAGACTTATAGTCAACACCCTTAAGACAAAGGTACTGATTTTTAACTCTAAATATTCAGATCCTTTCACTTTTAATAATCAAGAAATTGAACGTGTAAATAAATATAAATATCTCGGTGTTATTCTTACTGATAACAATAAATTTGATATTAACACTGCTTATCTTAAAGAACAATCACGAAAGGCAATATTCAAAATCAAACAACAGTATAAGAAATTCAATGATGTACCACCCGATGTTGCTCTTCACCTTTTTGATTCATTAGTCAGTCCAATACTTTGTTATGGGTGTGAGATTTGGTATGATAAGAAACAGATGAAATCTATTGAAACATTGCATTTGTCCTTTTTAAAATCTATTCTAGGAGTCAAAACTCAAACAGCTAATCCTGCAGTATATGGTGACCTCGGTAGATTTCCCTTATCTATCAAAATTGAATTATCTTTGATAAAATACTGGTTAAGACTTATAAAACTACCAGAATCTAATATTTTAAATCAAGCTTATTTATATGGTCAAGAAAAACATGAATTAGGGTTTAAATCATGGTCTGAAAAAGTTTATGATATTCTTCACAAATGTGAACTAACAGAGTATTGGGATGACCAAAGTCAAAATACAGACAACTTAGTAAACTTGGTTGACAAGAAACTAAAGAATGCATTTATAAATAATTGGAGAAATGATATTTTACAATATCCTATATTAAGAACATATAAGCTATTTAAGAAAGATTTTGAATTAGAACCATATTTGAAACTAGATAATAAAAAATATAGATTAGCAATAGGTAGATTTAGGTTAAGTTCACATCGGTTAAAAATAGAATCTGGAAGACACATAAAACCCAAACCTAAACCAGTTAATGAAAGGTTGTGTAATATATGTAAATGTGTGGAGGATGAATTTCATTTTATCATAAATTGTACAAAGCATTCTCAACACAGGCAAATATTTTTCAGTAAAATTCCTGAAATATTACCAACATTTGACTTGAATAGTAACGATTTATTTATAAATATAATTTCTAATGATAATATCATCTTCCAACGACATCTTGGTAAATTTATATACCAATCATTTAACAATTTAGAATAATCAGCAAAATTTGTGCATCACACTTTAAAATATTTTGCCTTTCTTGTATGCTTTCTGTAAAAAATATATCAAATCATGTATATTTTTTATAAAAATGTAGTTTTAGTAAGTAGTTTAGTAGTAGATAGTAGTTTTAGTGAGTAGTTTATGACTAATGTAATCATGTTATGATACAATATGTCAATAAAAGTTATATATATACATGTTCCACTTAATAGATTTTGGTAGATTTTTAGTATGTCATTTCATATATTTATATGAATTGGAAAAACAACATTTTATTACTATTGCAATTAGTTTTGGGTCAAATGTTACTTTGACTGGACTATAAAGCTTGATTGGTGAGATTTGGTAAATATTATGAAACCACTGTAAATTTGTTAGAAACAAGCTTTAAACAGGGCATTCTAGAAAAAGATCTGTGAAATTCCATTATTACCACCTTGCAGGGCCTGTTCTAGGGGTTTTAGTACTAGTTGAGAAGGCATTTAAATTGCTATATTGACGTGAGCAATATTGTGTCGGGCGTTAATGACTTTAGTCGGGCAATAATGACATTATCCGCCCATCTATGTTTCCCGGGAAAAGTGATATCGTTCAGTGCGTAAGATTTTCTATTTCAAATTTGCTATTTCAGCCCTGGGCATTAACGGTGGTAATAATAGTAATAACGTCATTTCTGCGGGCAAAATAGTGAAATATTGGACCTTGGGCCTGCGGCCCTTGGTCCAATATTTCACTAAATTGCCCGCAGAAATGACGTTATTGTACTATTAAGGTGTAATATGAGTATGATTATCAAAATTATCAGCATTTTTATTCAGAAGTTCCATTTTTGATTATAATGATAACTACTTTTACTCACATTTTTTTATTGTGCCCATATTTGGGAACAAATCAATGCTTTTTACATTGTTTGCTTCTTGTGCATATACGAGATATATTGTAGTTATTTTAATATGATAGAGTAAACGTAACTCTGGATCATAGAAGTAAAAATAAATGAGAAATCTATATCAACCTGAATCAGAATAGACTTGGGTTAGATATTGTTTCAGTTGGTTCATTTTGATACATTTCACCTTGGCTGACAATGGTTGGTATGTCAATGTTCTTGCTTGTCCTACTGTTCAGTTCAGTTGTTTCCCATGTAGGATTCTGAATCTTACAGTGAAGTAATCTTCTGTACGCCAGTCTGAAGTCCTTACTCTTAAATCCATATATTATTGCATTGCTGAATGAGTTACAGTATAGGCATTTTCACGAATAAGTGACACTTTTCGATATTTTTTTGTAACAGCATCCTTATTTATTCAATTTAAGGTATAAAAGAAAAACAATGCTTTCTAGAAGTTGGTACCATAATGGTCTTATATGCACATCATGAAAAAATACAATATGTTGTTGCTTATTTTAAAAATCAACAAGTAATGACCCAAAATATGCTATTTTTTGGTGTAACAAGCATTTCACTTTAATTGTGACCATGTTTACATGATCACAGAAGGGCTAATATCATAGATAGATCGACAATTCTTATACCAAGTGGTAGCTAAATCATTTATCTTTCATATGTTTTTTAAATTGTTTCAAACACTGTCATATAGCCCATGTTGTAACCGTTTTTATATCATGACTACTCTGTAACACTTTTACATTTTTTGGAGAGCTATTTTATGTTTTTTAGCACAGAAAATCTGTAGCTGAGTATTTTCCTTCATATATAATGATTTTGAATAGCTAACATATTCATATATAACTTGTAAAAAGCTTTTCACTTGGAATTATTTAATTAACAAATAGCGAATAAAAGTTCTGAATCATTTTTTAGGAGTCACAAACCATGAGGTGTCCGTAATGGCAAAGTTTCTACAATTTACATAGTACTTATATCTTAACTATTCTTATTTTTTAATGAAATGAACACAACTTATCAATCAAATAATAATTTAACAATGATTGACCTTTTACTTTCTGATCCAGAAGCAGATATGGTGTCTGAAATGTAGTGAGGTGTCCGTAATGCTACATGATTTATCAATTCAAATTGTGAAATTAGCTTACTTTATCCCAAAAATCACTGTTGAATATTTCCCAAGTGTCTCTCTACATATGTTTATTAAATTTAAACTGATATTGCCACTGATAATATTTGAAAAAAAATTTTACCATAAGCTACGGGGGTCCATTTTACAAACATCAGTACTGATTAAAAATGAGGCAGAAATTAATTAAAATTGATTTTAAATTCCAAGTCTTTACTAGGCATATGGAGTCAAAACTAGATTTAGTTTTTTGAAATAAATAGAAACAAATAAAAAGAATAAATAGTTTTTAAAAAACATTACGGACACCTCAAGCCTATTGATTTTATGTTTAAAGCAAAAATAACCTATTTTCAAAGCAGTAAATAACCTTTATAAGTAAAAAATGGAGAAAACAAAGTATGCAGAGGAGGAAAAAGATATTAGGTTAAAAATACAAACCAGCAAAAGAAAATAAGAGGAAACATGTACTTGAAAGAAAATTTTTAAAATGTTGCACTTAAAAGGCAATATATCTAATAGTGATATAGAGAATCCAGTCCAAAGATTTCAACGCATTGTTAACACATTCTGAAATGACTCATGAAGTACCAAAAAAGCATTGCATCAAAAAACATGATATTTGAATTCATATAAACACAATGTAGAGTGGAGATGATGAGTTTTAATCTTTTGTGACAACTAGACCAAAGAACAGCAAGTACCCAAAAACAAAGCAGCAAGAGTGCTTCAAGTTCATTTTGGATGAAAAGCATAATTCATTTTCAATTTTATATATTTATTTTAAATTGTTTGTGTCATTTGATATCCTACACCTTAAAGTTTGTCGTGTAGTCAATTTTTTACCTTGCCTTGTTCTTTCCTTAAGCTTGTGTTCATTGATTTGAATTGCCTGGTTTGGCGGGTATGTGTCTTGAAGCAAGACTAATTTGTTGGACAAAACTAAAATAGTTATATGGTTCAAATAGAACGATATTACCATATAACATTCTTGTCAAAACATGCCATATTGCAACACAAACAAGGGTATAGTAATCAGTGGTGAACAGAGATATCCATAATGTTTGAGATAAAATGACTATAATTAATTAAATAATTAAATAGGACATCCAAGTGATTTCACTTCTTAAATTGTTCAGCCCAGGTACAGATTGTTTTCCTCTTGTTATCTTGGTCAATGTAAAGTATACTGTTAAATCATACATTTCTTTGTAAAATTCAATGTATGTCTACATGTTTATTGTATACCTAGGCAAAGGGGCTAAATAAAGTTCATTCACCATACATATTCAATTATTTTGATAAACAATTGTTACGAAAAGGTTTTGATATATATCTTCAAACAAAACTTACTTTTGCCACCTAAAACTGAAAAGAATTTAAAACGAGCAAATTTGAGGTGTCCGTAATGCTATCTCTTTCATCATTTAAAGATAAATTGATAGATTTTGAAACAAACACAGATAATTCAGTGGATAGCAATTGAAAGACCGTGGAATAATCTACAAAATTGGATACTTTTGTTGGGGCTGCAATGTGAATTTATCTAATGATGTGACTTTATTTTGTTAAATCTAATTCATTAAGTGAGGAGGTAGATATGTTCAGAACAAATATTACTTTTTCTTCATATTTTGCAACCAGTTGTTGTACAAAATGTGTTATCAATGATATAAGACTTAAAAAAAATGTCAGAAACAAAAATATTCCTGTTTTGAATGTTGGTTTGTGAGCATATTGAGAGTGAATTGTCCGTAATGCCAATTTCAGTACCTATAAAGATGACAGTATTTTGTAAATTTGCAGATGCAGATACTTAGGAATTTTTACATCATCAAAAGCCTGACATATGAAAGTGTAAAAATCTTCATAAACAATAAGGAAAACTTGAAAAAAAAATTTTGACATTTTGAAATGGAAAAGTGTCACTTATTCGTGAAAATGCCTTATATGAATATGGCAGAGAATCTATACATGACCTGTAACCAGACAGGAGCATGTTCATATTGCGCCAACAGGGCTGTTGTGATTGTAAATGGAATGAAACAGATCATTAAAACACCATACACCCAGGCAATCATTTTCGTAAGCTTGAAGTTTTTTGTGCTTGTACTGTTTGACATGGACAACTCCTGCGCCTGTATTTGTTTATGTTGTTTCCATGCAGCAATGAATATGTAAGCATATGCTAGTGTACTCAGTGTGAGGACACTTAGGACGTGAACTGTCAGCAAGAGGAAAGTTTTTCTGTATACAACTGCCCATAAGCAAAGATCGCCATAATGATATTGATAATTCGCTTTCATTATAATTACACATGCTATAATATATCCCCATATTATGCTAATCAGCACTTTAATGTTACGATCTGTGAACCATTTCGAATGAAAATATGGTCTTGCTATTGAGATTAACCGATCTATGGTGACAAGTAGAAAATTGACAAGTGATGAAAGAGCACCTAATGTGATCATTGGGAGACAGATCATACAGGAAATCCTTTCTGCTTCCAAGCTTCCATTGTAATAAACAAAGTTTGGAGCATAGAATCTAAAAGCACAAGTCAGTAATGCAACACCTAGGGTCAGGTCAGCGCATGATAGACTCAGAATAAACTTGTTTGCATTCACTCGTTGTAAATGTCTGAATTTTGCGATGCAGATAATCGTAAGTGTGTTTGTTGTCACTATGAGAACTGCTACTATCATACATACTGTTACTATGACACCAACGAGATCAGGGTGGTCACGGTCCATTGATGGTACAGTTGTCCCTAATGGAGATACTGTTTTGTTGTAATTAAAATTATCCATTATATCCATTATATAATGTCAGGGTGGTCTCAGTCCATTGATGATAGAATTGCTCCATCTGCCTTAATGGAGATATTGTCTCTTGGATCACCTTATATTCCTTAGAACAACATGGATATCCATTCTACCTCTTCAGTATTATTCCATTAAAGTAATGAGCTTGTTTTATTAATTTCTAGTAGAGATATCTATTATACTTTATCAATGTGGCCAAATTGAAGCTAGAGTTCTGTCTTGTTTTAATTTCCATTGCATTTATATTTCAACAATAACAAGTTCATAATAGTTGTTCAGATTTATTCATTTATTGTTATAGATAATTAGTTCCTACATTTCAATTAGTATACTATTATGTTGTCTAGTACTGATATGTCATCATATATGACATCAAAGGGTCAATATTCAGTGAATATGATATCTAAATTGCAGTGCTTTTTCCTTTCTTTTAATATCATTATTTCTTGTTTTTTCTTTTCTTTTTTAAATTGTTCACATCAGCATAAGCCAATACTCTTATTGTATAATATTACATCATTTTGTAAATTGAACACTGCATTTTTATGATAGAATTAAAATCATGGCTATAAATGGCAAAAATACTTTGTTATCTAAAAGGTTCAGCTACTATAGATACTGATTGTTTCCAATATTATCATCATTTTTGACCTTCAATTTAGCATGTTCTGGTATACATTATATTGCTTATTTAATCCCTGCGATTTTAATTATACAGTATTGAATCCTTTGCTTCATCAGCTGTCATCTTTGTAAATAGGATGTAATTGGTTTGAAAGTGTGTCTTACATATCCTAAAATAGTCTGAAATGTTGTCACGCCATTCATTATAATTAGTGTCTGTCACATATTTTCTTTATTATAATTTTGTGTCATACGTATATCCTGCTCATGATCTTGTGTCATATATGCTTGTGTCATATATGCTTGTGTCATGTATCCTGTTGTGACTTTTTACTTTTTATTTAATGATATAACAAATGGGGAATGTGAATATTGAAACATTCCACTAGGCCTAGTCAGTTTAGAACGATGTGGTACATAATATGTCCCTAATCAGTGCTTCTTATCTGTTCTTTTTGATTTAGTGCAGATTAAATTTTGTGTTGTTGATAATGAAATAAAAATACCTTTTTATTGCTATTACTTGATTTATGACTTAACTAAGTGTCAGTCCATGCAAGTAGGTACAATATCTGGACATTTGTTTGAACAACGTTTCACTTATTAACGCTGTGTTGACTCTGAGAGTCAAGGTCAAGAGAATCTCCCCAAATCAATTACATTAAAATTAAGCTGTAATTGTCTAACTGCAATGGTTCTCTAAAGAATTGTTCATCTCAACTAATTGGATTTCGATGTCTTATTGTAAAGTTGCAATAATTGCCTTTGAGATATTCAGAGGAACTGGTTATGAGTCTGTATAATGAAAATAATATTAATCATTGGATATGATCTTACAATATGATTGAATGTAATCATTTATTAGATGGTTATACCTCATATTTATTGCTATATTGCTTATTTTATGCAATTTCTTGCAGATTTTGAAAATCTGAAGCTTTCATATGTGTTTGTTTTATATATCCCTTCTTTATTTACCTCAGTGTTTTACTTATTTTGTATTTCAAAATGTGATAAATTAATTATTTACTTTGGATACTAATAAGGTATAGTACTATCTAACCTCCTCTAAAGAATCCAGAGTGTTCCATAACTCTAATAGATTTATAGAATTAGATGCAACTCTTTTGGTGTCTGCATGGTTTCTTTTCTTATTGCATGAGTAGATGGGACTCAAAGACAAACACCATACCAAAGATTAAAGCTGAATTATGTCAAAAATTGTTAAGGAAAAGATACAACTTGCAATTTAAGTATTCAGCTATTTGACTCTTTCTGACCTTCTGAAATTCAATTAGAAATTTCAGACCTATGTTAAATTACGGAAGTAGATTTTTATTGTTGAAATATATCTTGCTTTGTTATGACAAGCTTTTCTTATATGATACAAAATGTCTAATATAAATGTAATTTTTGATAATATCTTATGTGCAAGGGATCTTTACTCAAGGAAGCATTTTTAAATATGGTTGCTTTTTTCAAATAACCACTATTTTTCATAAAAAATAACTCAAATACCAGCTGACAGCTCTGGTTCAAACGTTATATACTAATGCTCAAGAGAAGAGTCAAATGACAAGGTATTTATTAATATTTATTAAAATATCTTTGTTATGTGGGATTTTTACTCTTTGAAGTTGCTATTATCTAGTTGTTGTTTTTTTTGGTATCAGTCTTCATTTTCAAAGTACTACTAGTATAGTATTTCTTGTTATATATTGGGATTTGCAACACTGGAGTTGCTGTTTGCTAGTTTGCCCATAGGTAGAACCAGTGGAGTGGATACAAATGTGATATTAGTTAATGGAAAATGATTGGATTGGATAGAGTGCATTCGATCATATTGAAAAAGAGATGAATGAAATTAGCAAAAGTGGATGGAATTAATTAAAGTAATAGCATGTCTATTTATGTTGGCTTCACTTTATACAGTTATGTTACTGAAATCATTTTCTATGACTTTCAACTTTTCAAAAAAGTGTGGACCAAATCTCCATTGATACAATGTTAAAAATCTTTAAACTCATCCCTTCAACAACCCAAATTTTCATAATTAATCACATATGTATATTAACAGGATCATATATTGTATAGCATTCAAGTTTTAGACAGATTCAGCCAACACTTATCACTCAATAAATCATGAAACTAAGTGACTATTGCAAGTTTTTAACATTGGAGCAAATCTGTGGAACAAACCAGGTTGTTGGTAAATGAGAAGAATAGCATTTACATAGGTCAGTACTTTATTTAAGCACATCTATTCAGTGAATATCAGTTTTGATTGAAGATGGGTTGATCATGGATTGTTATGAGCAAAAGTAAATGCACATTGATTTAAGCATTTATATTTTGAATATCAGTTTTGTTTACCATTGGTTTAATAATAAGGATTGATAATAAAAACAGCATTAAAGAAGTGAAAAAACAACAATACGTATTAAAGATCAATCATTATAATCTTTTAGCATATATGCTATTAACAGATTGTGAATCAATTATTGCATCATTTATGGCACCTGTGATATTGTTATTATATTAATCATGTCACTTCACCCTCTTATAGATTGTGATGATGTTACAGTAAAACTTATTGAGTTGAACGCCTCAATAAGTGGAACACTATTTCCAAAGTCAATTGTTACACACTATTATTTTATATTTGTCCAAGTTTTAGCTATTTGAATCTTGCATACGCTTTCTATTGTAAATTTTCATATGGGAACATGAAATGCCGGAAGGCGATTTGCCCCAACCCTGCCTATTCATTGTATATTTGTTTGTATTTATGAAATAAACCTATTGATATTCATAACGTCTTTTACTTAAGTATTTATTGTGTTGTGTCAATGTCCTAGTTGCTAAAGCAATTTTGGTTTCTCACTCATTTATTGGAGCCTTTGGATGTATATACTCATGACTGATTCACTTTTCACTAACCAAATGTAAATGTAACATACAGATAAAATATTTGGATACAAATCAACCTCATTTTTGGCAAAAATGATGAAAAATCTTTAGTGTGTTGGAACTCCAATTTGAATTGTACAATGTATGTATATGTTTTATTACAGTGTGAGCATTCAAATACTTTGGGTATTAAGAAAATGGTTGTCTCATATAGCAATGACTCTACTGCAATATGCAGATTGGTCACAAATAATATGGATTGTGTCAAATTGCTGAATCCATTTTTGGCCCACCATTTAAGTCATCTTTTTCACATGTTTTGTGGATCCTCCTAATAGTTTGTGTCCATAATATATGAGAAAGTGCATATACACTTAAACCATAAATGAATCTTTTAAACTGAAATACATATTTTATATTTCTTCTATTTTAAGCTCCAAGAGTACAAGACTCGCATGCAAGAAACTCAGCAAGACCTTCAACGTCAACTACAAGCTTCAAAGAAGGAGGCAAAGGACTCCCAGGATGCATTTGAGCGCTATAAAGATGAAATGTCAGATCTTGCGGAGACTGTGGAAATGGCGGCTCTGGATAAAGAGATGGCTGAAGAAAAGGTAGAGTTGCATTTTTATTATTTAGATTTTAAGAAGTAACTTTCATCTATGATTTTTTCTAAATAGATTATCACGCCCGGTGATCGTAAAAATGGGACGGAGGGGGGAGCAAGCAATTTCTGGTAGACAATGTACAAATCTGCAAAAATTATTTCTTCAAGAAAAGGTTAATGATTTAATTGCTAAACGAATAGGCGCACGGTATGGTAAAATATGTCACGTATTCTACGAATTTTTTCTAGCCGATCCTCTTCTTAGGTATAAGATCTATTAAAAAAGGCGCAACGCCACCAACGTGCAAAAGTCAATGTTTTTGCTTTAAATCAAGCATCAACGGTCTACACAACCTGCAATAAATATTTGTAAGTGACATTATCATCATAAAATTAATGACCTTAATGACTTTACAAAATATGTTTCCATACGTTGTATAAAAAATAATCGAAATAATTAAAATGGGACGGAGGGGGGGGGAGGGGACGGAGGGGGGGGGAGCAATATGTCTATAAGATATGATATGAGATGTTACTTGATACTTTATATCCAGATTTTCATTGATTATGAATGCTTCTGAATATGATATAATATGTGGATGATAAGATGATTCTCAACCTTTTTCAAAATATGTTTAGTATTTCTTATTGTATTTTATTTATAGTGTGGCTTTTCCAAATATGAGGAGGTTTGATTCATATTCCATATATGGTAATCATAAATGTATGATTGTTTTCTGAATACAGTTGTCATTTTCCAGGCTGAGACTTTACAAGTGGAGGTTGAGACCCTGAAAGAACGCTGTGAGGAACTCAATGTTGATATGGAAATCATGAAGAATGAGATGGCTGAACCAAGTATGTCTTAGATTTTACCTTTTTAGATTCTGCATTGTTTATATTTCAACAAGAATCAAAAAATAACAACACTATTTTGAAGGGTGAAGATGAGTAATGTTCAGATCTCTCATAATGGTCCTTATTTTACTCATATTTCATTGTTGACATGTAAATAATGGAGTAAATTAGCATGTTCCAGGGACCATGTTAGTGCTGTCACCTTTCTCAGAGTGGATACAGAGCAGAGTCATCTGTTAAATAACACATTCATTGAGTACACTTCTTTGTGATCAGAATGTCATTGTTTCAAACTCAATTTAATGTAAAAGTTTTCTATTTGTATATGTTTGTGATGTTGCATATTGCCTGTAGCATAGCTCCTTATATCAATATCATATTAATGCATCGAGTGTGTGTTCTGTAGGTGATGGGGCATATTGCCTGTAGCATAGCTCCTTATATCAATATCACATAAATGCATTGAGTGTTTGTTCTGTAGGTGATGGGGCAGCTAATTCTTACCAAGTGAAACAACTCGAACAGCAGAATGAGCGTCTAAAAGAGGCCCTTGTCAAGTCAGTAAACTTTGTATTTATATAGTTTCCACACTTTATTATATATGCCACCATCATGAAGTATTGACATATTGTTAGAACTTTTGGTTTTTGTAACTGGAATGGGGCATCAGTGTTGTCATCAGCTTTGAAATTTGGCATTTGTTAGAATTGTTAGACTTCTGTAATTTCTAATTTCAGAATAGAACATAACATAAAAATATATTTTGACATCTTTTTGACTGAAAGTACAAAAATTAGACCCTCTTGTGCTTGCATTTTTCCTGACTTATTTTGTGATCTTGGTTAGCTAACATCGGCATAATTTTTTTCAGATATGGAAAAAACATAGTATTGATAACTACAAAATATTGGCTGATATATTTACATAGCAATTCACATGTGAGAATCTGAATTTAAAAAGATTAAACCAAACAAGAACTAAGGAAGAACTGAACAAATAATCATAACTCTTTTAATTGTTTACAGATTGAGGGATCTGTCTAACAATGAAAAGCATGAGAATCAGAGTTTGAACAAGCAGTTAGAACAAATTAAGGCTGAGAATAAAACTCTAGCTAAAGACAAGGAAAAACTTGCAGCTGAAGTAATGGAGCTGCAAAATGAGGCCATAGACCTAAAAGAACAGGTAAAAGCTGCTGGACAAATAAACCATTTTTCCATATTTTATTGATAGATTCATTTGAATTCAATTTCAGTTACATTGGGAGGCTATATCTTAAATGTATTGAAGATTGATCTGGGATAATATATTATCTGGATGCTAGTATTGCATGAATTGTGATGATTAAATTCATGGATTTTATGTAATGATACTATCTATTTCTGGCTCTATCAGGTAATGTAATACATTTACAAATTGGTTTATTTATCAATTTCCTCCTCATTAAGTTCACCAATATGCTGAGTGAAGTGCCATTAGTTTCCAATTTCACCACCAGTTTGCTAACCAGGGTCAGATGGCAATTCTTGGTTGACATGCAAAAAGGTGAATGAAAGTGATCAGATTCTGTGAATCCCTTTTCATCTCACTTTCTATTCAATAAATCATATTTCACTTTTCATGATTTTTTTACTATAATATAACTATTTGTAGACCTTAGGAGTCACATTTTCAAAAAGATTGAATTTCAAAAAATTGCATGTAGTTATTTCAAATACAAGATCTCCTTATCAAAATATTTCTTTTTGCATCTAGTCTGTTGTAATAGACAAACAAGGAACTTGCATCAAGTATTTTACTTAAACCCACTATTCCTCTTTGAGATTTGTATGTATGTTTGTATGTACATATTTATTGCCCATTATATAAAGGAGATACAATACATGTATTGTGTATTAGTATTGCCTTGATGCAACATAAGAATAAAACATAATGCAATATTTGATTGAATTGAAAGATATCATAATTTTAATTCTGCACCCAGCTGTACCATAAGGTAGGTTCTGGGTTTAACATAGGACATAACTGTTGGATGAATGGACTGTTGCAAAATATAGGTGAAAGTGATTACAAACAAAGAAAAGGGATTTTATAAATATTGGCTTTTGAGGCTTTACTATGGTTGTAAAGTACATGTAAGCTACTGTGTCTATATTATTCAGGCTTTCTGTCAAAATCTTTTGAATGTTTTCTTTGTTTTCTCTGAAGAGCAACTAATTCTTGCAAATGGAAAATAGGGTTTTTTCTTCCACAACTTTCTATGTAATTTCTGGCTCTGAAAATTTTTACATGTCACTGTGAATTAATAAACACAAAAAAATATTTGTTTTGGGAATGCATGGTGTCCTATTATGCCATCAAAAGCCAATTTCATTTTTGTTTACCCCAACTGTATATTTATCAGCTTCTCTTCATTTGAATTCTTCAACAAAATAAAATAAAATCCACTCCCAGGAATCTATTCCCTTCAGTAGCAAGATAAACTACATTTTTCAAAGCTGTTGTTATTAGGACACCTTCCTTTATGAATAAATCATTTTTTAATAAAATGGATAAGAAGATTTATAAGGAGTTATTTGGATCTTAAAACAAGCAACACGCTGACACTTTTAAATAAAAAGAGAGACGGATAAATATTATCCATCTTCTTTCTACAAAAATAATTGACTGCATTTCAGGTTGATGCTGCACTTGGTGCTGAGGAAATGGTTGAACGTCTAACAGAACAGAACCTTGCTATGGAGGAGCAAATCCAAAGTTTAGAGGAGGAGAAAACTGACTTGGTATGTCTCATATAAAGGCCAATATGTTTGTGATCTTTACAGCCTGTTGTTAAACTGTTGACATAGGAGAGACATTCTTGAGTTAAAAGATATGTAATATAACATTAACATTGTGTTACTTTGGTTACTAAATCATAACTATTTAAATGTATGTTGCTATGGTTATTTATTATTTACACTGTGTTGCTATGGTGTTAACAGGAACAACTGCATGAGATGAATGAGGAACTGCAGGAGAATGCACGCCATGAGGAGTTAGAATTAAGGGAAGAGGTTGATCTTGCAAATTCCAAATTTAGAGAGGTAAAGAATTTCTGAATTTGTTTAACTCATCATTTGTATACAAGTTTTACTTATTTTATTTCTAATTTAATGTTGACATAAAATCTGTCTAACTCTGATGATTTTTCTATGGAGAAGGCCTAGTGTTTAAACAGTTTGATTTTGTCAATAAAGAGGCTAAATTTTTTATCTAATTTGAAATCAAAACATGCTTAATACACCCACACTGTGTAATTATGGCACCGTATGGTACTGTATATGACACAGTACGATACATTACCTTTTGAGTATGGTACAGTAAAGTACCATATTTTTACGGTATTGTAGCCAAAACAGTACCACAAGGTACTGTTAGAGATTTGCTGTGAATAAATAAACCAATGGATCAAAATGCCTTATGTGAATAATGGAGAAAAGAATGATCGTTGTCTTTGCAGAGTCAACGCAAGCTAGAGGCTGTTGGAGAGACTATAGCCGATTATGAGAATACTGTCTCTAAGTTCCGTGACCTTGTGGCACAACTTCAGGAAAGTAACCGGGAATTACGAAGCCGGGCAGCTGAGACAGAACATAAAGGAGATACACCAACTATGGAGGCATTTGATTTCAAAACAAAGTTTGCAGAGACAAAGGCATATGCAAAAGTATGTGGGTTCACAAATCATGATAATCCATGGCATCTCATTTCATCTCAGCTTTGAGATGCCATGATATAATGAGCTTGATTTGGCGATCAAAGAGAGCCCAAAATTGAGGATTTTTGAGATCTTTCGTCCCAGCTCATATTTCATCTAATTGGGGTCATAAAACTTGTGTACCTGTGCCTGTTCTAATATCTGCTGTTAAATACAATGCCTATTATGTAATGTATTGACATTAAGGAAAATGATTGCATGATATTATCACACTTATTGACAGTTATAACTTCCCATCTGATGTGCTCAGATCATAGATTATCCTACACTTAGTGTACTAAATGTATAATAACATTAAAAAATAAATTTGATATTTATTGGCAAAATGAATATCTGGAGGATATCGTTACGATATACTCCGGGCGGAGGATATCGTGACGATATCCTCCGGAAAACCCAATATACGGAGGATATTGTGACGATATACTCCGCTAGATGATTTCCCACCAAATTGACTCTATTTGGCATGAAATTCATTTTACAATGATATTATACATTCAGTACACTCCTTGTAAGTGTAGGATAATAAGAACATCCTATGATTTTTTTCAGAATATCATTTTAATCTACTCGGTGATATTGATATATGCACTCGCTCGCTTTGCTCTCTCGTGCAGATATCAATATCACCTCGTAGATAAAAATGATATTCCTCAAAATCATAGGATATCCTATAAATATGCCTCATAATATCAGAGCATGTTTTAAGTGAAACAGAAAGATGCTATGAGTATCCAGTATCAGAATGGGGTTCACAAACCTGCAATAGTTTTTTCAACAATTACATTATGTGGGAATAATTTATCTTTTTTGACTACATGCACTTTGATTTTATGCTATGCTTTTTACAATTAAGTAGAATTTGTTAAACTTAATTCTACATTATGAGGTCCATGTGGAATAAACTTCATATGCAAATTTATTATGTAAACTACATAAAGCTTTGTTTGCAGGCCATTGACATGGAACTGAGAAAGCTTGATGTCGACCAGTGCAATAAACATGTTGATCTCCTCAAATCATTCATGCCAGAAAATTTCTTACGCCGTGGCTCAGACCATGATGCATTGCTGCTGTACCTGTTGATCCCACGACTGCAGTGCAAGGCAGAACTTCTTGCCCGTCAAGCTCGAGAAAAGTTCAGTCCGGAGGAGACCATTGAGCGTGCTGATGTCGTCAAAAGTAGTCGTAGCGAACAGTTTAGTTTTGCTAATGGATTCATTCACCAACTAGCTGTACTAGGGACCATTCTAGGAGAATATAAAAGGTAGGTAAACAGTAAAAAATGTCACCTATTACTTGAAAACAACTTCTTAGAATTTATTCAAAATAATTCAGTATGATGGGGCAAAGTCCATGTAATAAAAATTTATAGTTCATTTTTTAAGAAAATCAAAATTATTGTAAATGACAACTAAATATGATATTGCAATAATTGCAGTGTTCACTCAGTATTTGCATTGTATTGCTATGGTGGCCTAATGTTCATATTTATATGATTTTAGTGCTCTGGATAGTTGTAGTCCAGATCTGTTTGTGAAGATAGGCACATTGCTTCCTGAGATTGCAGTACATGAGAAGTCTGTAGACTACTACATAGACCTACTACGCAATGATAGACTTGATGAAAATGTCAGTCTAGAAGCTCTGGAAAAGTCAATAGCATACTTCCAGGTATGTGAAATCAGTTGCAAATTCCATTTGCTTTGAATGTCTTTATTTATGATTACTTATCTCAAAATTTGAATGAAGTGTCTATTTTTCTGACATTTCTATACTATCTAGAGAATTGAATTTGTGCTAGTTCACTTCATTATTTGTTAATTCCTGTATTTCCCTCTCTATTTTATAATTGAAAACATGACTATGAAGACCTTATATGCCTCCATATAACTTGATATGTTTATTGTTACAGCACCTATACAATGTACACCTGGCACAAGAGACAAGTGACTGTACTCTGCTCATGGCAGACCAGTCCAGGGTCTTACTGGCTGCATGTGACTGCATCAGTATGGACATTACAAGATTAAAGCTGCTTCTTCAGGTTTGTATCATGAGATAATTTTGATATCTTCCTTGGTGTAGTAAAATGTTTAGATGAACTGTATACCTGGCAACAATTGTCAATTATCTTATAGAGGTCCATGGATGAACCCTGGGAGATGTCCTCATTTTTCAAGTTAACACTGGCAAAAGTACATCAGTGTCCATAATGGAAAAGTAAATTTTTAAATTATAATCTGCTGTACATAAACATGTATAAAATAGTAGACTTCCACTTAAATAATCTTTATATACTATTCCTATGTGAATGTCATCCAGGGAGGCCAGGAGACCAGTGATATATGTATCCTGTTACGAGAACTTGAGAGTCAAAACAATGCAACGAAAGTGGCAGCACGCAAGATAAAGCGACGCACGCCCCAGCCAGGATCTAGCGGAACCAATCCACTCTCATTCAGCAAAGAGGTACTTGATTTTATTGGTCTTACAGATTAACATAAATTGGAGGATGGTATTTTATTTTATTGACAAAGGGTATTTAAATTACATGTGTATTAAATGGGGTTGCTTATAAATGGGAGGGCAAATTGACTCAGTAATTTAGCTTACTATATAGCATTTTAAAATGAACATATTATAAGTAGAAGTTTGAACATTTCTTGCCCCATGGAAGCCCAACACTCAGTACAGGGTGTCAAAAAACAACGGCACCCCCCTCTACAGCAAAAAGTACTTAATGCTACATAGTGTGTCGTATCTCATTTTAAAGACAATTTAATTCTAGAGTTACCTGAGAAATTTCAGCTTTATATCATATAATTTTACAGATTTACAGCTGATTCTTAGTAGTTGGTATGACCACCAGTTGCTGTTCAAACAGCAGCTTATCTGGACGGATATGATTTCAATAAAAATTCACAAAAAGGTGTAGCATTGCATAATCCTCTTCGCATTTCCCTCACATTCTTCAGAAATACATCCTTATACTGTATCTTTTTTAAGAGGCTCTTTGTCCATCAGTTCCTATACCCTGTTTTTCAGAAATGAACCCATATGTTCAGTGCAGCTGAGATATGTAATATGTTTTATATGACAAATTAAATGTTTTTCAATTCTACAGGTGGAGGAATCATTAACTTTGGCAAGCAAAAACTTGGAAAATATCGTAAAAAGTTTACAGTTTATAGCTAAAGGTGGTGCCAAGCAAGCTGCATTACTAACAGGTCAGTGTAACAATCAGTTCTCTTTTACTCTTCCTTATATTTCACATTTAGGTTACCTTTATTCATTTTATAGTACACTCATTCACCTACAGCAAAGGGGTTGTCTTTCAGTCCTACCTCTGCTGCAGATGGCAAATAGAAATGTTGGGTTTTAACAAAAATCAAGTCTAGAAAGACTGGTAAAATAAACAGAAAATCATAAGATCTTTTAGAAAATCCTAATGGAAGGATTCTTTTCATTTTGTTTATGAATGCAATTATAACCTCCCCATAACAAAGCACTTGCATATGGATATGGCATTTGAATGAAATAAATGCATTGGAGATAAGATGTTGCAAAAATTCAATTGTAATCATTAAGCTCAATAAAACGATTTACACCCCCATTGTGCGAGTATTTATTACAGTGTACTATAGAGTGTTCATGTGCATTCATTATTATTTGTGAAAACTCATGCATGAAGCAAATGTATAATAATATCGTTGTGTAACATCCATGTATACTTCTAAGTTCCTCATTTTTATGTCACCAACAGAAGTGGTGACATAGTCTCCAACTTTTTTTGGACAGTGTTTGGTGTTTGTCAGTAAGTGTATGGTGTTTGGTGTTTGTCAGTAAGTGTATGGTGGTTGATGTTTGACATTCAGTGGTTGGTGCCATGGCAGGTGGTAATATTTTGCATTTTAATGCTTTCATTTTTTTATATTGCACTCAAAAATGATTTCATATATTCGGTCTTATGCATGTTTAAATATCTATGTTGATGTTTTTTAGTGAATATTTAGCTAAATCTGAATGTAAGCCCCAATAATGTATCGTGCTTCTACTGTTTTAGAATATGGCATTTTATTTTTATTGTAAACTTGCGCATTTAGTTAATGCCAGTTATGCTATATCTATTTCAGGGGAGAAAGAACTAAAAGGTTTGATATGATATTTGTATTTTTGTATGTTTAGGCTATACAGTACTAGTTTTTCAGCTTTATGTTACAGCTCTACCATATTGCTTAGTTTGGCTTCTAATATGACCTACTGACCAAGGGAAACAAAGTGCCATGGCCAATATATACCTCAAAAGCTCATTCTATTAAATCATGCCACATTACATTTGATATGACACAAGTGGTCTACTGACATCAGTAGTTTTAAAACCTTACTAGTTTTGACTTATGATATCAAGAATCTAACCACTGTACTTCAATTAGTTTTCTTTTATCACAAGAGTGTAAGAAGGCAGATTTTACTGTTTACAGGAAAGGGTTTTGAGATGTAGGCTAGGTACTTGATTCATTGACATATTATGTATAGATAGGTACCTGTTGTCAATTTGGGTTTATAGAGGAATTTAATATTATTAGCATTTTTATAAAGAACCTGGTACCTTTTGGCATGTTCAGTAGGGTGCCCTCAGTAGTTGCCAGTGAGTTTTGCAGATACATGTCTGCATGTAGTTATATTTTGTTTCCCATGATTCATTTTGATTAATGTATCTGTGCAGTAGTTTAGTTTTTATCTACAAACTATATCTTGATCTTTATAACTTTAATTGTTAAATCTTATAGATACACCTTCTTTCTGGTTTTAAAGCTTTATGATATACAATGTACAACATCTTTTTTTAAATAATGTTATTACTGTACATTATGCAAAGAATGGATCATGGAATGCTGATGAACTTATTACTTATAACCCTTGTAATGTCCAGCATAATGCTTGTACTAATACTGTAGCTTTGAGGAGGTTGGTTAATGCCCTTCGTGAAAGAACTTATTAAATTAATTCATTCAGATTGTTATAAATAAATTATTAGAAAAAGCAAATGAGTAATTTATCCAGAGATGTGTAAATGTAAAATCAAGTCCTTATAATTCTGGGATTTGAACTTTAGGATTTGAAAAATTAACCAAAAATGACATTCATTAAGGTTTGTGAGGCTGTCTTAATACGTATATGTACTAACATTTCCAAAGAAATACGTATGGGTTGGGAATGCATACAGGCATAAGACTTGAATTTGGTGAAGCATTAACTAATAGTTTACTAAATCCAAAAATACTAATAAAAGCAAACTAACTTGTATTAGGGTCAGGGAACAGTAATTGTGTGGTCTTGGTGTTATAATACTATAAAGACATTATTTTTTAGTAGAAGTTGTATTTTACAATTTGTATATCTGTGGTACAAGACATTTTGTTTTTGAGTGAGTTTTTTAAAGTTTATTATGGAGAGAATAAAAAACTATTGAATGAAAAATTATGTGAGAAGACCTCTCTTTTCATATGACTGCCTTATGTGAATCTGTTTAACACATGATTAAAAATAAATTAACTCAACGTTCTAACTGAGGATATTGCATTTTTACAGAAGGGGAAGGTGTAGCTCCAAAGAAGATGGAGGAGTTAGCCTTCCATGCCACTGATGTTGTTTATGGCAAAGATGATGATGGCCCATTCAACTCATTAAGGTATGTGAATATTAATGGCTCAGAATCTTTTTAAGATTCACTTATTTCAGTTATGGACTTGTTGCCATGCTTTTTTGGGTACTTGCTGAGATAACAGATTCACTTATAAAGTCACTGGCCACTGTCTTCAGGGCATGTCCTGATAAGTCAAGTCATGCTTTTAATATATATATCTGATTTATGCATTCAGTACTAATCTACTTGTTTTAAGATATTGCCATATATAATATATATATAACATGGCATATTTCAAGTTTATATGTTTTAATCCATTCTTGAATTTAGAGCCTCATTCAAAGTGGCAGCCAGTGCAATATCTAGTATAGCAGAGGCCATGGAGAATGGGGAGTATGACTTTGATGGCACACATGCTAAGAAAGCAGTGCCACCTATTGTTGCAAGGGGGAATGCTGTAAGGGGCGAACTGTCAGATGTGGAACATGTCAAGTTCAGACTTGAGGCTAAGGACGAAGATATCAAAGAGTTGAAGAAATTGCTTAAATTGAAGGTTAGATTTTCTCCTAAAATGGAATGCTTTCAACTAACACATTATCACATTTCTGCATTTATATGTATGGAATTGAAGGATGTAGAGGGATTTGAGAAATTCAATGAATGAATGATAATGATCATATCACCATAATTTGACATATTTTATTATACCTAAATAAGCTTGGTGAGTGATGGATGGCAGCATCACACTTTTCCTGTTTGCTTAGTTAAAATTGTCTCTTCCAGCAAGAAGAGTTGAGTGAACAGCAGGTTCGTGTTGGACTCATCGAGAGAAAGTTAGAAAACTCTGGGAAAGATAGTGATGATCGTGTGGAAAAAGTCCAACGGAAACTTGATGAAGCAAATCTTATGTTAAAGAAGAAAGAAAAGTAAGTCATCTGAGTGCAGTGATATAATACAAGTATTTCATAAATGTCTGCTGGAAATTTGCTTTCTGCTCATGCATGTTTTCTCGTATCTGATGCCACATCTCCAAAGAATGATTGAAGTTCCAGTTTCAATTTCTTAACAATTTAGAATTTGGACCTTTCCCTTTGTTAATTCCCTTCCTTTCTTGTACATTTATGTTTTTTCAAATCAGGGAGTTTTTAGAAACTGAGGAAGTTTTAAGAAGTGACCTTGATGACCTACAGATAGACAAGATGTCGCTCCAGAACAAACTAAAAATGTTTAACTTGGAGTATTCCAGAGAACCAGGTTATATTGGCTCACCCTGTAGTAGCCTTGCTAAATTGGTTTAGGACACCCTGTAAACTTATCACGGTTTTAGCCATAATTCAAAGGAGCTATAAAATGGAAGAGAGGCGTATTAGGATTTCATCCTTTTACATCCCCTTCCGGTCATTTATACCTTGAAGATAAGTCATACATATTGGTAAATGCTTTGTATAACTATAACAAGCATAGAATATGACGGGCATAATGTATTGTAATGTATATAGCGTTAGATGCATGGTATCATTGTGTAATAATAGCATTTAATTGTAGGGTTAAATATTTGAAAGTTCACATGTTTAATGAAATCCCCCGAAAACCTACTCATGGGATGAGTTGACTTTTAAACATCTCAATCTACCTAATAAAGATATAAATTCACAAACAAACAACTATTTTCAAATATGAAAATGTGTCATATTTTAGGTAAAATCAATTTCAAATAAATTCCAGGACTGTTAAAATTCAAGGCCCCTGATGTTAAGTGTGACTTATACTATACATCTAAATGTTCCTCATTGTCTCACTACCCTATCCAGTAAGTGGCATTACATGAGATATCCTCAATGTATATGGATTATAAAACATGTGATCTTTTTTTTTGTGCAGGTGTACATGGTATTGGACATCATCCATGAACAAAATGTCAATCGGGTCACATATCTTTTCTCTCCGAATTTTTCTTTCAAATTTGAATGAACAGTTGAATTTTATGACATTTCTTTGTAATTTACACTTAATGTCTGTTTATTTTATTCCTTGGTAATTCCTCTTTTTCTTAAACTATTTTCATTTGAAAGCATGACCACTATGACACTTTTTCATGGATCATCATTCATAACATTATAAACTTGAATCATCCCTTAATGTTAACGCTTTCAGAGAATTCGATGAAACATTTGATGCACTTCAATCAGATATTGATTCTCTGGAGAATGAAAAGTCGGAACTGAAAGAGAGGCTGAAGATGTTAAGCAAAAAGGCTTTAATTGAGGGTCTCACCCAGAAGTCTGCTGGGATTAGTGCTTCGCCAGGTGGGCTTTATTAAGGGAACATCTGTTTTGGTCGTCGCAACTGATTTTCTGTGTACTCAATTCAGATTCATATTGTTAATACAATATTTTATACATATTATAAATTTCTAACCCTCTATTTCAAAAAATATATAGCAAAGATATGTAGAAAAGTAGATATATGATCTCCCCAGCATTAAAGCAAGTGTGCGCACCCTTATAAAAAAAAACCCATTTTTTCCGAAATTCAATGGTTTCATTGCATATCATGTAACCATCATTTCAACCTTGAAGATCAAAGGGAAAATCATTATATCAACCATTCAAAACCATTGCGCAACCATTACTTCACCCAATCTTTTCAACCCTTTTTACATAAAGTTGCAATGGTTACGCAACCATTTTTGAGAAACCATTGCAAAACCATTACAACCATTACCCATTGAAATTAACAGTTACAATTGATTGCAACCATTGATGGAGAACTGCAACTATTGCAACCATTAATCCTCAAAATGAATGCTCATGGGCAGACCTGTAGCCAGCTTTTGCACTTTTGAAAAATTTACAAGGGTATTCATATTTTATAACTATGGCCAAAAATTGGCCAAAATCGCTTGAAAAGTCCTCAATATGGTGAAAAACTGCATGAATTTGAAATAATTTTTGGCTATGGCTATGTTGATATTATTAGTATGTTTTTTTTATTTTTAAGTAAGCATGTCTGTAGTCTGCAGTCTATCACACTCTTCTCTCATTAAAGAATTTTTTTGGACTTTGTGTGTCTCGGATCTTGTTCTCAATGACAAGTCTGACGTCACTTCCAGAACAACAAAAAACATACACTTATTTGTATATATCATTTAATCTAATCCCTAGGATTTTAAACACTTATTTCTATGACTATTGCAATCACTTATCAGGTATCATTTTTAAGGAGAATGAAAAATGCAGAAATCTTGTGTGTAGTTTAACAAAATCATTACATGTACAAATTAATTCTTTTTTTAAGAATTATTTTTGTCTGAATAATTTATTTTTGAATTCCCCCTACCATAATAATGACACAATCATAGTAAATTAGATGAGATTCACATTAAGATTTTTGAAGCCAGCTATGGTCTTGATGAATTCTCTTTTTTTCTAGCGATAGTTAACTTAAGTTCATAATACAATTTTGAGACATATCCAACTTCAAGTTCATGCTCATAGGCATAAAACCATGTTTAGTAAAAGGAAATATCATCTATTCAAGTGTTTAAGATATTTCCCTTTCAGTCATTATGATTAAAGTTTAATCCAATAGTAATTAATATTTTTTGATTTGTAAATGATATTGAAGAAAAGACAATCAATCCGGCTCTTGCCTAATCCAAAGCATAAATACAAGGATGTTGATGTTTCAAAATCATGTTTTGGAAACATTTTCAGTTTAATCTACTTAATTGTTTCAATAAGACTTCTTTGATATTGAAGAAGCAGTTATTTTGGCACTAGCTTAATCCAAATCATAAATAAGAGGCAGGAAATACAGTCTTTGATGTTTCATAATATGTATGTATGTACTTTTAGTCAGAAACATTTTTTTGTTGAGACAGGAGAAAAACAGAAAATTTCCACAGAATGTTTTGTTGTATTGTTCACTAAAACTGAATGAATCAAGAAGGAATTTCCAAATAAACTACAAGAATAACCAGGGCCAAAAATGAATACACTTGATTCTCTTCAATAAAATAGAAATACTATCTCTAAGAACATGAACTTGAAGTAATATTCAGTACCAAAAATGAATAAACCTTATTCTCTTCAATTGATTAGAAATAATATGCCCATAAACATGAACTACTGTATTTTGAAACATAATAATGCATTCAATTTACTTGTATGTTCCTAATGTTTCAAATTGTCTCATTCTTAAACTAAATAATTTCCACAATATGGTTGAAAATAGTTGCAACCATTTGGTAAAATGCAACTTAAACAATCAATGGTTTGTAATGGTTGCAAATGATTCCATAATTTCAATGATATGCAACCAAAGTTTTCAACCAAATTTTAATGGTTGCAATGTAATGGTTGGAAACCATTTCAATTGGTTGCAGCAATGGTTATGCAATGATTTGTAATGGTTGCGCAATGGATTTTAACAGTTGAAATTCGGAAAAAATGGTTGTTTTTTCCTAAGGGCAGCACCCACATGAGATTTTGAAAATAGGCTTGCACCCACCTGAAAATCCATTTGCACCCACTTGAAAATGAGAAGAATCATGAAATATTGGCATATTTTGACCAATTTTGGTCTGAATTGTGAAAGAGAATTTTGCACCCACCTGAGAAAATATCCTGGGTAGATCAATGAGTATAGATAACAAGACGGACTTCCAAGACAATTGACGAAAGCCTAATATATAGAGGATATCCTATAATTTATGAGTGATATGATTTTTATCCACGAATGGTTATGATATCTGCACGAGCGAGGTTAGCGAGAGAGTGCAGATACCAATATCCATGAGTGGATTAAAATCATATCACGAGTAAATCATAGGATGTTCTTTTTATTCCATAGTTAAAGTCATCATCAGAATTGTCGGAAATTAAGTTATTTAATTCGAATTTTGCAAACGATCCGGCGATGTTGACACTTAGCCTCGTTTTGAGTCTAAAGTAGCAAAAATCCATTAACCATCGCATACGACGTCGTATGTCATGGCTAAAAAACCGTATGCTATGGTTAAGTGAAAATTTGTCAAAAATATCATATTTTACCACTGATTACAAAAATACCGTTTTTATTTTCACATGTTATCCAATGAATATCATGCTAACTATGGAATAAAAGGGTAATATGATATGAAAATCTCCCCTATCAGCCTATATACTGAGTATATAATATAAAAGCTAGCTTATGTAGATTTATTCATCATTATTCATTAGTTAAAGCTTAAAATAGTTTTTACAGTTAATGACATTCAGTATATAATGCAGATACAACTGGGCACTAGGCCTGTATGAAATTGATTAATTTCAATTGATTGAAGCAATTAATGTCAGGAAAATTATCTTCAAAACATATACAGAAATTCACATTCAACTCTCTTTGAATATGAGTTCCTTTCCCGTAGTAAAGTGTGATCTTTCTTATAGGTGGCGCCGTAACTCCTCCCAGTCCCGGTGGTTCTCCAGTTAGGACGATTGTTGGGGATTCCCCACTGTTACTACAACAAATCTCATCCCTAAGGGAGGCCCTCAAATTTGTCAAACATGAGAATATTCGACTGAAGGGAGAGAAAATGAAAGTAAGTATGTTATGCCACCTCAAGTATTCATTTCAAAACTGTTTCAGAAAATGACACATATTTTTATATCACACAGATGAAACATGAAATAATTTCAGACAGTAAATTTCAGAGGGTAAAGTTATTTCTCATCTGCATGCATAACGATTCAGATAGTTGAGACATTTTTGTTACAAAAGATTTAATAAGATATACTTTATTTCTGAGGAAATACAGTGTAGCCTGAATCTATCCATTCTTTAAACACTACTTTTCATGACCTCCTAATAATGTCCATTCCAGGTAAAGCTGGCTGGTCTGCCAGATCTGCAGGTGCCAAAGAAACCCACTGGACTGAAGAGCAATACAGGATTCATTCCATTAGGGGAACTACCAGTGGAAATACAGGGTGGCCAGGATCTACAAAAACTTTCCAAGCAAACTAACTCTCTGATGAATGTAAGTTAAAAAAGGGTATGGTTGGCATTTGGCGTTTTGAGTTTGGCATCTGTAACAAATGGCAGGTGGTGACATTTTGCATATTGTTTGCCTTGTATTACTTTGTTAAAGTACTAGGTATAGTAGTAAAGCTGTACTAAATACCACACTGTTTTATAAAAATATTAGTGTGTAACCATGGTAACTAAATAACTAGGTAACTAAGTAAGCTACACATATACCAGTATAAGAATATTTGAACATGTCAGACATCCTCTGTGTTCTATAAAACAAACTAAATTGTATGCTTCTTATTATATGCATATTTCACTAACAGGAGGTGTGTAGGTTGAGCTGTACTCCAATGGTAGTTGACATCACAAAGCGTCGCCAGGCAACAGTACCTGCCATAGAAAAGGCCAGCCCTGCTTCCCAGCTGATCCAGTCCGCATCAGAAGTGATACGTCTCCAGAAGCAGGCTGATGAGGTATGGCGTAATGTAAAAAGATATAAAAAAAGTTTAATGTCTAAATAACAAATGGCCTAGTTGGAACAAAATTATTATATACAGTCAATATGGTACAACGAAAATGGGACTTCTGCGCATGTTAACATTTTTCGTCAAAACTCAACTTTTGTTCAAGTTGATACGATTGTCTTTCGAACTAGAGACTTACCTCATTCGAAAGATCATAAAAGACTTTATCTATACTGAAAATCTTAGATCCAAACATAGTAGAATACGCCGTCAGTCCGCATTTGATTTTTTGAAGTGAGTTTCGTAGATCGTCAGATTTCTCCGACTGATATCGGGTTATCTCAAACTGGTTCGTTTATAAATACGAATTTGTTTACCGTTATAAGGCGCATGCGCAAAATTGATTTATAAACCTTATTGGTTGATGGTTTTTCTCCTGCGCATGCGTGAAGTCTGATGAACACTTATGACGAAGACCAGAGCAAACATTACTAGCTCTTGAACGAAATTCCAAGATTCAGGTCATTTCGCCGTGTTTGCTAAGCGTGTATACGTGAATGACAAGCTGTTTTGAGTAGATCGGGTACCTGTTTTAGACACAACATTGATTTAGCTTGACATTGATGTGCACATTGGCACTTTTGAGCATGTTAATACAAGTTTTTACACTCTTAGCACGAGACGGGTTTTCGAAAAATCTGTTATCTGATTCACTCGATTATCGTATGGATATGTATTTCTGCTGACATTTCAACACCACATCACATAGAATTAAGATGCAGAATGATAATAAAACACAAAACAACTACTAAATTCCACTTGTTATTTCACAGGAGGTAAAAATGCAAACTGCCTAGATTCTTTGTAAGGGTCGTCAGACATCGGATTGGCCGCCATATTTGAAATGAAAATATCACTAAATAAAGGTCTGCGCATGCCTCAACATTTCGACTGTATATCGTATATTTAAATGTTGACCCTGTAAATAGTAACGATTAAATGTTTAATGCATTATTAAAGATAAAACAAGGTCTGCATAAAAATTTGATCAGCACATAAAGCATTTCTTCCAGTATAATGTACTTCTAAAACGTCATGCTTGTAACCTGTACACATGATATATTTATTAGTATTTACCTCTATATGTTAATACATGTATTGTGATAATTGTGTTTTATTCCAGTTGCAAGTGAAGATTACAACAATGTTAGCACAGACAAGGAATGGAGGCCAAGTTAAGGCTGATTTCTCAAGCTTCCCTTCTCCTGCATACTCCAAGGTAAATTGTGAATCTAGATCATGTGATCATATATAACGGAGTGCCAGAAGAACACTCAAAGTATTCAAGGTGTTCATAAGCAGATTGCAAAAGGTTGTAAGAATACTACCTAAACAGGTATCTGAGATTAAAATATTGATAAGTACTAATTTACCTTTGAGAGGAGTAATATACACCTTATCCTTATTTGATTCAATATCCTTCTATGCTTGCTTTGTAAGTGCCATGTATTGATTAAAAAATGTTGATCCTAACCAAGTTGGGATTTGTACTTAAATCAATATTTCACATAACTAATTTACACCACATTATTTCAGGTGCTAGAAGAAAGGACCAAGGATACTCAACTTGTAGGACGTATAAGGATACCTGCAGAACAAGGCAAGGGTGGAGATGTAATCCCTGTCCTGCTCCAACCAGACCAGTTGAGACGAATACACTCCCAGTTTGTTAGCTGAGACACTTAAAGAACATTATATACTAAATATAGCCTGGTGGTCATGTTTTGCTTGAATGCTTTAAAGTAATCAGTTGTTAGTCTTACAATTTCGAACAATTGCAGTTGTATTGGCAAACATCATTAATCTATGGAGTAAATTATATAGGAGCCACCCACAATGAATGCATTGCTACGGTACTGGGCAGAATTCAAAAGTAATCTACAAATTATATGCTCTTCTTCCCAAAATATGTTTACTTTCATGTCAACATGACTCTAACCCTGGATATGATTTTGCTTATGTACAAAAATATGAATTTAGGGTTTGGAGGAGTTTTATCCTTCCCATCATGCCTTGCTTATACTGCAGTTCAGTAAAGAAATACTCTCAAGTCTTGGCTTCAAGTTTATTTATTGCCATATTATAGAAGCATGTCCACTTTTGGCATTTTAATGGCAGTTCTCTGCAATTTGTTATTATTTATTATTAAAATCATAACTAATTATGAACAGTGCACTCAAGGTGTCTAGTATAATCTTACATACATAATATATATAGTGGACTAGTAAAAAAGTAGATATTTGCCAAATGATAAAAAATGTCATATTAGATGTCGTAATGTGAAAACATGCATGCATGGCAAATAAGATGCATAATACATGTAATAGGGCTGTAATAGGTACCATCTCATATTTTACAAATTTTATTGGAAACTTACTTCTTAGGGATCAATAAATTTTCGTACACACATATTTTTACCCTTTGCATTCGTTTGACTTCACTTCTTAAATTAAAAGAGAGCTTCGTCTTCACTCTTTCAAACTAAAATAAACCTGTGAACTCACCGCGTCAATCAGTGTTCGTCAGCCAAATTTGACGACGTTCTATATATGGTCATTCCTTCTGACGTCATCGTTGAGCCCGGAATTGACCAATGACATGCGCATATTTAATTAGAACGCATTTGGCGTATGTTTGTTCAAGCTCGCTGAATGGTGGAAGAAAGGTCAGTGCATAGGTCAGAAGTGATTTATTACCCAAACTGTCACCGGTACCCGTCGTGGGGGCGGGGCTACTAAACTGTATAATATGGTCTCTACTAGGCAGAGTGTAGTTTAACTAGACTCTGCACGCAGGGTAACATATTTTTAAAAGGGGTCAAATGTCTATTACCATTTATAAGGATTGAAACATTGGCCAAATCAATTTCTGAAAATAACAACACAGAGCATACTGGTATTTCATATTTCTTTCACATAGGGATTAGATTCAATTAAATTCTGTACTTAGGCACTTGTAAAGTAATTGTTTTTGTATTATGTAACCACAAATACATATACTTTGCTATGATAGTTGAGCCTTCAGAGTCTCTTCACATGCAAACCTCTCCCTCCCTTCAATCTAAGGATTCAAAGAGGGTTAAACCTGCATGTTTATATTATGTATTTATTATTATGTTTATATCCCTCAAATAATTTGGACATTATGTGAGTATTGGCAAATTGTAACACTTACAAACACCACACACCAGCTATAATGAGCATCGTGATCAATGTTCAACCAGTCATACTTAAAGGTGCACGCTTATGAAAAAACAATTGAGCCTGAAGTCGACAAAAAACATATTTGATGTATTTATTATTTGAATGAAGAAAATTACTTGAATTCACTTTCAAAATGGTGCTTTAATGCTTTAATTTCCAAAATAGATCCATATTTGGTTTGATCATATTGTACGTGTAGCTACTTTCTTTAGATTAAAAGTTCCATTTCTCCTTAGTTTTGCAACATCTAAATTACTTATAATGTTGTTTGCTTCAGTAGAATGCTTAAGCAATTTGCGCTGGAGTCAACACAATTATTTGTATTGAGACCATCGTTGTGTCAATGCAACTCCAAGACTATTCACCAGGTCTTTGTGTGTTATCCAAGCCAAAAGCATAATCTTTGAGGAGCTTTCATATTTTGTCCAATTTTCGAAAGTATATTTGAGGGACATAAAATGGGTTATTCAAATATGTGGTGGAAATAGTTGAAGCCTTGCTGAAATGTATTTAAGTTGTGTTTGCAACAATAAAATATGCTTATGATACAAACATCTTTGTTATTATTGAAGTGAATGATGGAGTGCTCATTAAGAGGTGCTTACATTAAGAGGTCAAGGCCAGGTATCATGGAGACCCACCTGTGGATTACCAAAAATAGGGAACTGAAATAATAAATACTAAAAGAATGTGTTCCGCTAAATGGCCTTTGCTGTATTCATATCAATGGATGAACTTGGCCTACTTTCTATATTTTGGAAAAACCATTGCTTGGTGTGTTGTCAGAACCTCAACCTCTTAATCAGATTTGAACTTCTGAGAACTTGTAGATGATTTTGAAAAAAAATTGTCAATTTGAAGCAAGTTGAAAAAATACCTTTTTAACCTTGAGAAACCATACCACTTTTGGTGGGGACATAACTACATTATTAAAATTGCATAGTAGTCATGCCTCAAGGGCAAGATGGGCGATGGCATACCCCTTATTGCATAGCTGTCGCCTCGGCCATGATACGGCTGTAAGCTCACTACGAGGTATTGTTAGTAGCCATGAAAAGTGTATTAAAAACAAAAACAAAAAACTGTCTGAAACATCTACATTATACAGGATAATAATTTAGATATGGGTTCCCACACTTATGTTGATACAGACAGATGGCTATGGTTAGGCACGAAGAGTATATTAATATTGTTCCCTAATTAGCTAAAAGTAATATTTATTACAAATACTTACTGGTATAAACAAGTAACATAATGCTTAAATGTTCTGCTTTATTAGACAAAAATCTTATTTATTAGTGATACAAAATCTCATGAAAGTAATATAAAATATACAACCAAATAATACAAAGATCCTGGAAAATAAATGTTTGAATTACTGATATGATCATAAACAAGCCATTAACATGACAAAATGTCACCACCTAATTGCTCACAATATTATGAATCTCAAAATAGGTCAAATCTCACAGATTTGAACTTCCAAGAACTCGTGGATGATTTTGTCGTTGAAGGTCGAATCTAAAATTTAAAGTCCGATTTTAATTTCTGAGAACTTGTAGATGATTTTGAAAAATTGGTCAATTTGAAGCAAGTTGAAAAAATACCTTTTTGACCTTGAGAAGGCCATTGAAAGTCAAGTCTCTAGTCAGATTTGAACTTCTGGGAACTCGTGGATGATTTTGAAAAAAATTTAATCAATTTGAAGCAAGTTGAAAAAAGCATTTTGACCTTTTTTTTACCTTGAAAAGGTCATTAAAGGTCAAAACTTAAATCTAATGTCAGATTTGAACTTCTGAAAACTTGTAGATGATTTTGAAAAAAATTGAAGTCAGTCTAAACAGTATTTGTTTAGATATTGGAAGTTGTAGGAATTTGTTACAGTCACCAACCACCAGCCACCGATTGCCGTCATTAAAATGGAGACCATAACAATATATCACCACTTTTTGGTGGTGACATAATGATAGAGCAAAGACGAGAATTATTGCATAACTCACAAAATCATAAATGGTACAAAAATGTTGTGAAACAAATGGTTGCATAGCTGCATTAATCATGAATGGTAACACTGTATAAATCATGAATCTGCACAGTCACAATGTAATATTTATCATCTACGCTTCCCTTCAATAAACATTTGAGATCATTGTAGTATCATGCAACCATACTTAAAGATATCTCAAGTAATGGCGAATTCCTGCTCTAGGCAGCCATTTTGAAATTTCTTTGGCACAAATCAGAAAAAACGATACCATATTTCTGTTCTACTCTAAAATTCCTTCAATTTGAGTATAATATGGCCATACTTTTAAAGGATCAGAAAATTATTGCGAAATCCCACATTAATTGGGCATTTTGAATTGTACAATACAATATTTGCACTCTGCTCTAAATTGCCGTTCATTTGAGTATAATGAAGCTATACACGTACTTCAAAAACATCTTAAAATTAACGCAAATTTCTGTTTTCCCATGGTTATTCACGGCCCCTGGGGGTCAGGGTGAAAAACACGGAATATATGAGAAAAAGATATATTTTGTGAATATACTACCAACATTTCAAATAATAATATTTATTACTTTGGTTTAAAATGAAAAAAATAATATTTTTTGTGAAAAACTTCCGTCATTTCTAAAGCGGCGGCCGTCTTGAAATATTTTTTTGCGTAAAACTATTCACCAATAAACATCTTTCCGACAAATAGGGAGAAATTCTGTCAACTAGTATTCGAGTTACCTTCCGAACGGACGGACAGAGGGAAGGCTTCACTTTATACCCTACCAAACTTTGTTCATTGGGATAATTATTGCATCACTTGAAACTAATAAATCATAAATCATGAATGGTACAAAGATCTTGTGAAATAAAATTATTGCATCACTTGATACTAGTAAATCATAAATCATGAAATGGTACAAAGATTGTAAAATAAATTATTATACAAGTATCACAAACTTAAAAACTTATACTGTAAGTGGCAGAGATCTTGTAAAACAAATGCTTATATCACTTATGATAAATGGTAATAAGATCTTAACAAATGGCTACATCACTGACTTAATTGCACATACTAAATGGTACAAATATCTTGAAAAAAACATGTTTGTCTCACTGACTAAAAATAGTACACAGACATTGGAAAACAAATTCTTGCATCACCAACTACAAATGGTATAAATGTAACAAATAAACAAACAGCTGAGTAAACAAATGGTTACATTGTCAACTAAATTGTACAAAGATTTTTTACAAAATGGATGCAATGTCTATATGGAATGGAACAAAAACATATTGCATATCACAATGATACAAATGCTATATACAAGTAAAGTGAGAATGGGTGACTATCTCATTCTACCACAAACACTGGAAAGTATAATATTTCCATACTGTTGTTTTATAAATCATATCTAGAAATAAAGTTAACTTGTTATAAAGTCAATTAATTGATTCAAAATTATACATGAGATTCTCATGATTTCACAATCAGTAATGTTAAGACATAATTTTGCCATCAATACTAAGTATCTTATATGTTATTTTTAAAATATTGTTCAGAGATCATAACTTTGAGCAGACTTATAAAACTTTTATGTCTCTGCTTTGAGAGATTCTTTCAAACTTGTTACATGTATCTCAAGGGCAATCCTCAGATGATTGGTCATTCTTCTTATAGCTTCTCCAATATAGGCCAATCAAACTATCAGAAGATGAAGTTTAACTTTTGATGGTTAGGAAACTGGGTTCTTCACATTTTGTGTTTAGTGCACTTGGTTTGTGTTTGATTATTTTCTCACATGGGTTTCCCATTTTTGGGGAATTTCGTTTTAGATATATTGATTGGGGCATTTGGTTCACCTCCATTGATTGTGACAATTGGTGAGACACTTGTATTGAAGGGAACACTTGGTTTGATATACAGTACTGTAATTTCCCTTGTCATGCCCCTCTATATTGTCATGCCCCTTTATATGTAGATCTCCTGAGGCTTGATTGGCTACTAGAGCTGCAGAGCTTGCATAGGAATATTTGGTCGACGTAGGGATGTTGGTCTTGGAGGCACTTCAGGTAAGATACGAATGTGAAGTTTAGAGTCAAATGAGACCCTTTTAGATGGCGAAGGAGAGTTGGGGTGTCTCAAAATTGAACGGGAATTGTGTCTGTGCCTTGTAATTGGCTCATTATTTATGACTGACACAGCAGTTGGGTTTGACCAACCAGTAGTCTTGTCAGGTTTTGACACTGCAGCAGAATTTGACACACCAGAAGAAAAAAACACCCCAGAACATTTTGGAATATCAGTTGGACTAGACACATCCATTGTTAAAAACGCTTCATTTAATGAAATTTCAGAAAATTCTTCATTCAATGAGGTCTCATCTCCAGTAGCCACATAGAGGGAGGGAGACTCAGCTGGAAGGGGCTTTACTTCATGGTTAAGAGAACCAACTGCTGACAGAGGCTCATTACTTGGAGGGTTCATGCTTTCCATATCATCTTTACTTCTCAGTGGTATTTCCTCACATCGATCTTGTGGTTCATCAAAGCTATCTGAGTCTTTGGAAGATAGCATTATGGGAATGTTAAGTGATATCTTATTGTCCTCCTTTGGTGTATTTGACTCAGAGTTGAGATTATTTCTATTGCTTTGAAGCTCAGAGACGCCATTTGGAGATGTCATTTCCATGACATTGCTATTGTTTTCTTTCATAATGTCAGGATATATTTCATCGGGTGAGAGTTGTTTGTGTTCACGAGCCTCAATGATACGTTGAATGTACCTTCCAAGAAGTCCATTTGTCTTCTCTTGTTTTGGTCGTTCATGACAGGGCTGTTCGTACTCCTTTCCCAAGTGTTTCAAGTATCGACCAATCAAACTACAGGCTATCATTTTTCCATTTTTGTTGCTTATGGAGGCACAGGGGATAACATATTTTGTGATTGAGGAATTGGGATGTCCAAAGTTTTCATCAGCCACATCAATTTGATCACTTGGACTTATCAGAGCTTTAGACATGTTAGACATTGCTTTGTTTGGTTTGAACACAGCATCAGGGCTTTTGATCCATGTAATAGGAAACCTTAAATGTTTCTCACTTTTGCTGATGGAGTCCGAAGATGGTTGGCTCCTTTGGAAGGTTTTAAATCTTGGTGTGGAACTTCCCTGAATAGTCACATGTTGATTCTTTCTAGGAGTGACTTCTACACTTGAGGGATTCCAGGATGTTTCATTTTTTGTTGTTGAAACACAACATGTTTGACTTTTATTGGGTTTGAAGATTTCATGATTGGGTGTTGGTGCTTTCCCACTTTTGACATCTGGACTTTCTCCTTGGTTAACACCTGTGTTGACTTCACCTGTGGTGACTTGTGACTTCAAAGGTATCTCACATATGTTGCTAGATATATATGATTGTTGATTCTTTTGTAAGTTGCTAATTTGAGCACTGGTACATGTAGTTGGGGTGTCCTTCATCTGTACAACTTGAAATTCTCTCCGCATCACTCCTCTAGTTGAGTTAAAGACAAAGGATTTCTGACTCTTGTTGTCGTTTGAGATTTCAGCACTACTAGGGAAGGGGTTTTCAAGTATATCAACTTCATCACTTTTTCTCCGAGCCCTGACTGATGAAGTCAGTGGTGTTGCTTGATGACCAAAGCTGAAGTTTGCTGGAACCTCCATAGTGTGCAACTGTTTCCTGGTTTCATATAAAACTGGGCTCCACTTCTCCTTATTATTTGAGTCAGGTTGATTTCTTTCAGGACTCATACATGGTAGAGATGGACCATAAGGTACACCCAGTTGGGGCGATGATGCCAATATGTCTTTCCTATCTTTGTTTTGTTGGACTGTTGGTGTATCTGTCGTTCTCTGGTGTCTAGTGTTTTCTAAGATCATGTGTGGTTGAGGAGTAGGTCTAGTTTTGAGCTCAGAAGGGTATTCACCTTCTGTATGACCCAGGGACTCTTGGAGACCTGCTTGACCCTCTGTAGTTATCTGGGGACCTACTTGACTCCTTTCATTAGAACCATTCAATGCTCCTATGGATGGATGCCCCTTTGTTGACTTCACCTGTCTGTTGTTATTACCATCTTTAGAGTGTTGCTTCTCAACTGATGCTACTCTTATGGCAGTTTTAGCCTTCTGTTTGGCTAGGATAGGTTTCAAAGTATCCATCAAACTAGCCATTGTTTCATGCAGCATTTGTTTCACAGATGTTGGAAGATCAATCGGGAAAAAGAAATCTGCACCAGGTGGACTTAAATACCCCAAAAGCTCAATTGCAGATAACTGGAACTCTTCAAGAGCTGCCTTATTTGACTCAGCACCAAGATAAGCCTGTTTCAGTCTCAACATATCAATCAGTTCTTCTTTGGCAATCTCATTGTTTGCATGGGCAACTGCCATATGCTGGTCCAGGGCTTCATCTAATGACATTGGGAGACCCATAGCAGAAATGGGACTAAGAATGTTTTCCATTATGCTGTTGAACCTCTGCACAGTTGAATGATTGAGGTTTGGATCATGGAGATGGGAAGAACCAGGGGGACTAAATAACTGCATGAGCTCCTTGGATTCTTTTCTAAACTTTGTCACCCTGTTTGGTGCCCAAGATGACAAGAGATTATACTTGATTTTCATCATCTCAAGTAGCTCAACCTTTGGAGATTCATTGTTTTCTCTTGCCTTGTACAGATATTCATCGACCTGATCAAGAAATTCACTTTCCTCTATGACGTCTTTGATATCCCAAGGTATGGCGTTGTCATGCTCTTCTGGGCTTCCATCCTCTATGGAGTCTGCCTGTTTACCCCTGATAACAGTTTGAACTAGTGATTTTGATATTTTGTCATTTTCTTGTATATTCTTGATGATACTCTGAGCACTAGCTTTGTCTGAATCAGAGAGATTTTCCCGGAGAAGTGAACAACACCCAGGTGGACTCAAACATGTCAACAGCTTCACAGATGACTTACGAAAACTTTTAGGATTTTTCCATGATGGTGTTTTCCCTGTTTCAACCAACTGACCATATTTCAGCTTTAGATTCTCCAAAAGTTCCACTTTGGCTTTGTTATTGGTTCGGTAAGCCTCCTTGATGTTCTTATCAACTATTATGAGAAACCTTCTGTCCACATCTTTACGTAGGGCATCATTTTGTTCAGTCACAGTTTTTGGAGATTTTGTTGTTGGATTAGTGTGAGTCACAAGTTTCCCTGTTGGTTTTGCTGTTGGATTAGTTTGAGTCACAAGTTTCCCTGTTGGTTTTGTTGTTGGATTAGTTTGAGTCATAAGTTTTCCTGTTGGTTTTGTTGTTGGATTAGTTTGAGTCATAAGCTTCCCTGTTGGTTTTGTTGTTGGATTAGTTTGAGTCACAAGTTTCCCTGTTGGTTTTGTTGTTGGATTAGTTTGAGTCATAAGTTTCCCTGTTGGTTTTGTTGTAGGTTTGCAAGTGGAGTCAGAAGACAAACCCGCCTCTTGTTTCTGTTTCTCTCTTAACTGGCTATCAAATATGTGGATGTTACCAGAGTGGTAACCTGCAAGCCTGGCTAGGTCCTTCACTGGACTCCTGGAACATTATTTCATACTCATCATGATATACCAAACAGGAAAAAATTCATATCACAAAATTGTATTAGGTTTCCCGGTCCCATCTAACAAGTTGATTTTTTCAAAGTATCAAGAAGGAAACAACTTATTACTGTATTATTAAACTATTGATATAAATGATAAACAAGATAGACAATAAATGATGAACAAGACGTAAATTTTGAGAGATTTTCATGGAGAATTGAAGTATTATTTGGGGTTTGGAAAAAACTCTATGTCATATTGTGTACCTTATGAAAGGACCATTCTTCAGATGAGGTGAATTGTATCCAACAGGTCGGCCCATAAACACCCAAAGTTCAGCCACAGTATGAAGTAGCAGGTTAGTGATATGTCTGTGGGACACCCTGTAAATACAAATAAATAATGAATAACAAAATATCTATTGTCCATTTATAATAGACATTCAGTAAATGCATGTAGTATAGATGGAAAATATATGGAAAAATGTACATTTAAATTATAATGGGAAACTATAGACAAATTGGATAAAAAGTATTACTTGTAATTAAGAAAATGGTTAATGATTTTAGGTTTTCAAAATAAAGGAAACTATGTTCTCATTCACATTATTAAAACAAGACACATGGTGAACAGGATTGTACCCTTGAATAGAATACGGTTTGGTTGGGAACCTGTAGACAAGCATTGACAAACAAAATTTTAGGACACAAAACCCAAAATGGCTGCCTTAACATTTACCCAGAATGCCCCAAAACTAATCCGTTCTAAACTTTCATCCGTAGAGAGGCCAAGAGACATCCCTGAAAACTTCCAATAAATCCATGAAAAGGTTTGGCTGGAAACCTGTAGACAAGCATTGACAAACAAGATTTTAATGATGGAAACTTTGCTTTCATATGTAGAAACATACCTGGAAATTTCAGATGAATCCATGAAAAGGTTTGGCTGGAAACCTGAAGACAAGCATTGACAAACAAGATTTTAATGACGGAAAATCCAAAATGGCCGCCTAAACATTTACCCAGAATGCCCCAAAACTAATCAGTTCTAAGCTTTCATATGTAGAAACATACCTGGAAATTTCAGATGAATCCATGAAAAGGTTTGACTGGAAAACTATAGACAAACTTGACAAACAAGATTTTAATGACAGAAAATCCAAAATGGTCACTTTAACATTTACCCCGATTGCCCAAAAATCAGTTCTAAACTTTTGTACGTAGAGACATAACTGAAAATTTCAGATGAATCCCTTAAACGGTTTGGTTGGAAACCTGTAGACAAGCCTCGACAGACAAGACTTCAGGATGGAAAATCCAAAATGGCCGTGCACCTTAAAATTAAATCAGATTGCCCAAAAACTAATCCGCTCTAAAGTTTCATACGCAGAAACATCCCTGAAAATTTCGGATGAATCCATAAAATGGTTTGGCTGGAAATCCGTAGACAAGCCTAGTGAGCCAAGATTCCATGATGGAAAATCTTAAATTGCCACCTTTATATTTACCCAGAATGACCAAAAAGTAATCAGTTCTAAACTTTCATCCGTAGAGACGTCCATGAAAATTTCTGATGAATCCCTGTAATGGTTTGGCTGGAAACCTGTGGACAAGATCGGGAGCCACCCATTGCCCTGCAAACTGATCACAATATAGCACCCAAGGATGCAATAAATATGCAAGAAACTTTGAACATCATAGAGTCAGTGCATGTTACTTACAAAAATCAAATGTTTACCTATCCCAGTGTGTTCCATCTCCTCTTCTACGGAATCCCTGCTTTCGGAAGAAGAAATTGAGATCCAGGATACGACAATTATAGTGAGACACAATTTTCTGGGCCCAAAGATTAGCCTGACTCACATCATTATTCAAGGACTTGCTGCGATGTTCAAGCTTCAAATAAATATAGGTCTTGATGAAATTCAGGCAGTATTAAACAGAGAGTAAGGTTAAGGGTGAACAGTTTCACATTTAACATTAAAAGATGGGATCCACTGTAAGGTTTATGTTAAACATTGATGTAGATAATCACAAGGTGAGAAGGTTCATTGACAGAGTGTGCCAGGTATCTAATCAACAGTTGGCTGAGCAACCATTTTTTAAAACAGGTTGGCCATAACAGAATGACTCGATTGGTAGTCAGTCTATATTTCCACTAAGTTGCATGATGGGACTCAAAATTTACTGATCACTTTACTTGGAAGAATGAATATTGTTGGAAAATCTTAAGTATTTTTTTAAAACTTTTTTTTGTCAAGTTTCATTGTAATTCGAGTCTACCTCTGGTGTAATGACTCCTCCCCTGCAACTCTCTGAAACAGGCAGAGCTGTGGCCCAAATGACAAGGGTATTACGTTGCAAGGCTCTATTCAATCCTTCCATCAGTGCTGTGAGATTGGTCCTATAGCCCTCCATATATCCAACACCATACCTACATTCAGAGTTTCTAATATAAACAAAAGTAGAGAATGACAACTGCTTTATATTACATAAAATTATGTCAAATCACTAGACATTTCGGACATTACATGATGGAAATAACCAGGAAGTAGTAATGTAGCACTGTCTCAATTTTGGCAAAATCTGCACCCATGATCACACCGGAATACCATAACGGTAAAGTCAGATACCGTTGTCACAAATGATGGCCACAGGTTCATATTCAATTTGATTTTCATTAACTGCATGTTTAATAGAGCACCTAGATTAAATTCCAATGGTACAACAATCAATCAAAGTGTCTTTCTACTCATCATATAGTTAAATATGTTCTACCATCTGAATAAAGTCTTTAATTTTACCGATCGAACTATGACAACATTTGATTGAATTTGGGATTTCATATGATACACCATCACAAGAGCTTAATACATCCACAAAATCAGCGATGATAAGGTCCCATGAAATGAGAATTAAGTGATTAAAGAGTTGAATCGATGGTTATGTTCGCCATTTGTGACAACGGTATTTGACTTTACTAATGTCCGGTGTGATGATGTCACATGGCACCAATTGGTATTTTGAGTGGCCTTTAGAAACTGACTGAGCAAATATCTATGTCCATAAGGCTTCAGCACAAAACATTTAAACCAAATCAAAGATAACATTTTTTAACAAATAATCTTAACCATTTTGAATAGAGTGGTCATCTCAAAAATTCATTCTTAGGTATTCCTTTTGAACCAAATCCTTCAATTGGTATTTGAATTATCAAAGATCACATTTTATAAAGGTGGCCATTTTGAAGAGTGCAGGCCATATTGAAAATGCCTTCTTGAGCATAGGTCCTTGCATGTAGAACAATAGCCTATAAAATTTGGACAAAATTCAATAGATGCTATTTAATTTTATAATGAAATGGTGGCCATTTTGAAATAAAGTGGCCAACTTGAGCAGGACTCCTATGTCTCTAAGACATCAGCATAGAAAATTTGAACCAAATCCGTCACCTGGTATTTTTGTTAAGAAAATGATGGTCATTTTGAACTGAGTGGCCATATTGAAAATTCCTTCTCGAGCAGAGGTCCTGTGCCCATACCTCGGCCATAAGGCATGTGTCTATAGAATTTGAACTAAATCACCAACTGGTATTTAAGTTATCGTATTTAAGTTATCACTTGGACACATGAACACACAGACAGCTTCTTTATATCCCTAACAGACTCTGTTCGGTGGGATAATGACAAAGTAATGGTGTGACTCAGAACATTAGGCTTTAAGGCTGCATTTCATTGTCCAATCTCAATCACTAAATGAGTTTCAAGTCAGTTGATCTATTATGTCTTGACTTATACCCAATTCACACATATGCTACATGATCACTCATATATATTGTACAATCACCAAATATCATGCTGTCTGAAAGAGTATACTGGCACACTTAATACTTACTGTAAGCTGTGACCTACCTCGTCATGTCCCAAAGACAGGAGTTTATGAGAATAAGATCAGGCTGGGGTCCAGATGCCAAGTCCTCTAGTATTGTCTCCATGTAGGCACTATAGGCACGTGTGATGAAATAGAATCTTATGATGAGATTCTGGGCTGTGTATTGCCGCACTTCTCTGTATGTGGGCTCATTTACCATCAAGCCAAGTTTACCACCTTCTATCAGTTCATCATTTTCAAATGAGAGCTCACCCTATGAAAACAAAAGCAAGTCTTAAAACAAGGCATTAACATGCAAAATGTCACAACTTGCCACAGACACCAACCACCAAATCATAAGATAAAAGGTCCAACTGTTTGATTTTTCAGATAATGTTTACTTTGGTAACTACATGGTGTCCCAAAAGTATGGGGGCCCCCCTAGGCAGACATATACCAATGACTTCATGGTATGTGTCATATATCAGTTTAAAGCTTATCAAAATTTACATTGATTTGCCAAGTATCATCGTTCAACTCACAAATGGTAAAAAGTTACAGGCATTTCAAAACTTAGTGTTTGGCCAAAAATATAGTTCATTTCAGTATCCTGGAAACAGCCCTGACCTGAATGTGACTGAAAATATGGGTGCTATTGTCGACAAAAGGATGGATATCAAGTTCTAAAAAGAGGAAGTTGAGGGTAGATACTCCAAGGAAACTCTTCTAGAATGCCTTCAAAAGGTTTTATGAGGATTACAAAATGCCAAATCCCTATTTGAAGCACGTTTAAGGTCATATATGGAAAGCAATGCTGCCGTTAACATGGCTTAAGGAGACACACCGACTATTATTTTTGTGTTAAACTGACTTTAATTTTGGCCAAACACTAAATTTTGAAATGCCTGTGACACTTGGCAGATCAATGTAACTTTAGATGATCTTTAAAATGATATATGACACATACTATGGAGGCATTGGTATATGTCTGGCTAGGGGGGGGCATACTTTCCGGACACCCTGTAAATTGATGTCACCAGGACAAACCACTTGAATCCCAGGTTCTAAAATTTGTTTGAAACCAGGGAATGTTTCACTTTTGCTAGTCTTTGACATTTTACTACATACATTACATATATAACAGGTGATGCTCAATTTAGTGAAATTAGCCAGCAGAGATCATTTCTACACATTTTAAAACATTTTTGGTGTAAATTGGATGAATAAAACTAGAGCAATTTTTGTGAAAAATTTTCAGACAGTTTTTCTCGTCACTCTAGATTTCAATGTCATTTCTAAGGTGACGAGAAATCTTGTCACTCAGGTAGTCTTTGCTTGATTGTCAAAGAGAGTTACAATTGTAGCCATAACTAGACTTGGGAAATTGAACGAAGTTCAATTTCAGACTCCAGATCTAGACTTTTTTTTAGCCGAGTCATCCAGAATAAGCCGAGTCATCCAAAATAAGCTGAGTCATCCAGAAAAAGATGGATGGATGGATGGATGAAAAAGGAAGGAAGGATAGGCTAGAATAGGAAGGGACGATAGGATAGAATAAGAAAGAATGATAGAATAGAATAGGAAGAAGGAATAGAATAGGAAGGATAGGAAGGAGAGGATAGGAAGGAGAGGATACGAAGGAAAGGTAGATAAGAAGGATACGATAGGATCACAAAGGAAGGATGGATGCATTTTTCAATATTTTCTTCTCTACTCTTGACTTTCTATCAGGATACCATCAGATCGATTTTTCTCGAAATTTCAAAACCCCATAATTTTCGAACCGGAAGTCTGATCGAAATTTGGTTTGCAGAGTCGGATTCCTGAGAAAATTCTGCCTTTAATTCATAACTCATATGTTAAATTTTGAGAACTTTTTATTTTGATCTACTTTTCGGACACCATATCTCAAAAGTGGGTCGAAATACTTTCTGACGGCAAAAAGCTAACACTATTAGCACACTCTTTCCCACCTGTATACAAAATTTTGAAGCAAATCTTATAAATATAGTGTCAGAATCGCAAAAATAAGGAAAAACTATGAATTTGACCTAGATTTTGACCTAGGGATTTTGGTGTCCAAATTTTGAAGTTAGGTAGCCTTCGAGGTCCCCTTCTTGCATAGGCTTTCATTATTTTAAGCTGTACTTAGTCTATATCTCGTATTTTACACTTCAAAAAAATCCTTTTTCCCATTGACATAACATGGGGCACCAAATTTAGCGATTTTTGAGCTTTCAAAATGTCATAACTTCCGAACCGGAAGTTGGATCAAAATTTGATTTGCAGATTCGGATTCCTGAGAAAATTCTATACTTAATTCATAACTCAAACGTTAAATTTGGAGAATTTTTTTATTTTGACCTACTTTTCGGACACCATATCTCAAAAGTGGGTCAAAATACTTTCTGACGGCAAAAGGCTAACACTATTAGCACACTCTTGGCAACATGTATACAAAATTTCGAAGAATATAATTAATCTGTAGTGTCAGAATCGCAAAAATAAGGGAAAACTTTGAATTTGACCTAGATTTTGACCTAGGCATTTTGGTGTCCAAATTTTTATGAAAAGAAGGTTTTGAGGTCCCTTTCTTTTATGGGCTTCCATTATGTTTAGCTGTGCTTAGTCTATATCTCGTACTTTACACTTCAAAAAAATTTTTTTTCCATTGAATTAACATGGGGCACCAAATTTAGCGATTTTTGAATTTTCAAAACGCCATAACTTCTGCACCGGAAGTCAGATCGAAATTTTGTTTTCAGATTCGGAATCCTGAGAAAATTTCCTATAAAACTGATATCCTGGACATTGGATTCGAAGAACTTTTTTTTGGACCTCGTTTTCGGACACTGATATCTCGAAATCGGTTTGAGATACCAAAAAACTAAATCACCCTAGATTTTCTACTTTTTTATGAGGAACACAATGAAAAAAAACCGGATCAAAAATATTGAAGGACGACCGAGAAAATCGAAAAAAGTGACAAAGTACTGGATTTGACCTAGTTCTTGACCTTTGACCTAGATAAAAATTTGACCCAATTTCCCACCAACTAGATACTGAACCTAAATGAACTGTATAATGGTCTTTACTGGATACCTTATAGTTATTGAAAAAACTCTTAAAGAAAAATAATAACTAGACTTTGGAAATTGAACGAAGTTCAATTTCAGACTCCAGATCTAGACTTTTTTAAGCCCAGTCATCTAAAATAAGCCGAGTCATCCAGAATAAGCTGAGTCATCCAGAATAAGATGGATGGATAAAATAGGAAGGTAGGATAGGATAGAATGGGAAGGAACGATAGGATAGAATAAGAAAGAAGAATAGGATAGAACAGAATATGAAGAAAGGATATGATAGGAGAGGAAAGGAAGGATAGGAAGGAAAGGATACGAAGGAAGGATAGATAGGAAGGATAGGATAGGATCAGATAGGTAGGATGGATGAATTTTTCAATATTTTCTTCTCTACTCTTGACTCTCTATCAGGATACCATCAGATCGATTTTCCGAAATTTCAAAACGCCATAACTTCCGAACCGGATTTAAAGTTTCGGATTCCTGACAAAATTCTACCCCTAATTCATAACTCATACGTTAAATTTGGCGAATTTTTATTTTGACCTACTTTTTGGATACGCCATTACTTCGGAACCGGAAGTCGGATCGAAATTTAGTTTGCAGACTCGAATTCCTGAGAAAATTCTACCCTTAATTCATAACTCATATGTTAAATTTGGAGAACTTTTTTTTTTACCTTCTTTTCGGACACCATATCTTAAAAGTGGGTCGAAATACTTTCTGACGGCAAAAGGCTAACACTATTAGCACACTCTTTCCCACCTGTATACAAAATTTTGAAGCAAATAATTTAAATATAGTGTCAGAATCGCAAAAATAAGGAAAAACTATGAATTTGACCAAGATTTTGACCTAGGGATTTTGGTGTCCAAAATTTGAAGTTGGGTAGCCTTCGAGGTCCCCTTCTTTCATAGGCTTTCATTATTTTAAGCTGTACTTAGTCTATATCTCGTATTTTACACTTCAAAAAAATCTTTTATCCCATTGACATAACATGGGGCACCAAATTTAGCGATTTTTGAGCTTTCAAAATGTCATAACTTCCGAACCGGAAGTCAGATCGAAATTTGGTTTGCAGATTCGGATTCCTGAGAAAATTCTATACTTAATTCATAACTCAAACGTTAAATTTGGAGAATTTTTTATTTTGACCTACTTTTCGGACACCATATCTCAAAAGTGGGTCAGAATACTTTCTGACGGCAAAAGGCTAACATTATTAGCACACTCTTGGCTACTTGTATACAAAATTTCGAAGAATATAATTAATCTGTAGTGTCAGAATCGCAAAAATAAGGAAAAACTTTGAATTTGACCTAGATTTTGACCTAGGCATTTTGGTGTCCAAATTTTTATGAAAAGAAGGTTTTGAGGTCCCTTTCTTCTATGGGCTTCCATTATGTTTAGCTGTGCTTAGTCTATATCTCGTATTTTACACTTCAAAAAAATATTTTTTCCCACCAAATTTAGCGATTTTTGAATTTTCAAAACGCCATAACTTCTGAACCGGAAGTCAGATTGAAATTTGATTTTCAGATTCGGAATCCTGAGAAAATTCTCTAAAAGACTGATATCCTGGACATTGGATTCGGAGAACTTTTTTTTGGACCTCGTTTTCGGACACTGATATCTCGAAATCGGTTTGAGATACCAAAAAACTAAATCGACCCTAGATTTTCTACTTTTTTATGAGGAACACAATGAAAAAAACCCGGATCCAAAATATTGAAGGACGACAGAGAAAATCGAAAAAAGTGACAAAGTACTGGATTTGACCTAGTTCTTGACCTTTGACCTAGATAAAAAATTGACCCAATTTCCCACCAACTAGATACTGAACCTAAATTAACTGTATTATGGTCCTTACTGGATACCTCATAGTTATTGAAAAAACTCCTAAAGAATAATAAGAATAACTAGATTTGTAAATTGAACAAAGTTCAATTTAAGACTCCAGATTGTTTGATTTGACCTAGATAGCTGAGTAAGTAGCCCAGTAAGAAGCTGTGTAGAAAGCTGAGTAAGTAGCTAAGTAGGTAGCTGAGTAAGTAGCTAAGTAGATAGCTGGGTAGTTATGTAGGAATTTTTGAAAGTATATTTCATCGATCTGCATTCTGGATACTGGCATAGAATCTTAACTGAAAGTCGGATTTCAATTTCGATTTCAGATTCAGATTCCTGAGAAAATTCTACCCTTAATTCATAACTCATACGTTAAAGGAGTTGGGTAAACAAGGCCATTTTAAGCCCCACCTGATTTTCAAGTTTTCTCTTTATTTTATTAATCTATGTGATATATGTGTTTCAAAAATGTATGAAAATTTAGGTCAAGGTCATATTCCCCAGGTCAAGGTCAAATTAAAAAAATATATTAAATATATTAATATATTCCGCCCTTCCCACGCAACACTGAAAGAGAAAAAAGTACCTAAAATAATGAAAATACTTTATTATTTTTAATTCATTTAAATTCAGAATGTACATTTCATGATTTGACTCGTAAAGTAATGTTTATTTTTTATGAGAAATATGTCCTGCTTCCTGTTAGCGACATAGGGTATGCTAAAAACCACACACTAAACACACACACTGTATATATTATAATTCAACATAATGATATTATTCAACATAATTTTAAAGCAACTATTAAGTTTATTATCAATCATTCTGATAATGTCTAGGAAACAGTAAGTACAGATAACGGAGATAATCACTTCTTGGAGATCACCTAAAAGGTGAAAAACATCTAAAATCTCAACACATTTCATCATTGGCTTGTTAATGAAATAACAATGAAACATTTTCTGATTAGTTTTACTCATCATCACTTGAACTATTATTATTGCATATTATCTGTCCAACTTTGGCATTCTTGACTTGTGAAGCTAAATCTTCTATAACCTTTCTCCGTTTTCTAGGAGAATTTACCTGCTTCCTACATATGCAGCATGAATAGCATTTGGCCATTTTGAATAATCAACAAAAATGGCAGGCAAAATTTTCTATAAAGTTCTAAAACTCACATCGAGCATAATAAGTCTCCATCAAAATTATTCTTTGTATGCAACAATATAACATTTATGTAACTAAAGAAGCACTTATTAGAGTGGAGACTTGTTATGCTCTATGTGAAAACACACAAAGGATTACTACCTCCAGTGAATAAAAATGTCACCCAGACTCAGCATGAAATGTCCTTTCAAAGCTTCACTTACCTCTAAACTGTACATATTGTTTAAATCAATTGTATGTATGGATCAAATAAATATATATTTACATAATCCTGGACAGATAAATCAAAAACATTCATTCATAGCTGAGTAAATTGGAATTCATCAAGAGGGTTGCAAAATATGTGAATTTTTTTCCTTCTGGCCCCCACCCTCTTTGAAGGTCTCCAGACACCGTAACAATTTTTTCTAATTTTTTTTAAAAATACTACCCAAAAATATAGACTTCAATCTATGCATTTCTGATGTTTTTTTCTCCTATTCTTAAAAAAAGTTTTTTCACACTTCAATTGGGGCACTCTCTGTTGCTAGTTTACCCAACTCCTTTGAATTTTTTTATTTTGACCTACTTTTCGGACACCATATCTCAGAAGTGGGTCAAAATACTTTCTGACGGCAAAAGGCTAACACTATAAGCACACTCTTTGCTACATGTATACAAAATTTTGAAGCAAATCTTTAAAGTGTAATGTCAGAATCGCAAAAATAAGGAAAAACTATGAATTTGACCTAGATTTTGACCTGGGCATTTTGGTGTCCACATTTTAAAGATAGATAGCCTTCGAAGTCCCCTTCTTTCATGGGCTTTTAGAATGTTAAGCTGTACTCAGTCTATATCTGGTATTTTACACATTAAAAAAATCTTTTTTCTCATTGACATAACATGGGGCACCAAATTTAGCGATTTTTGAGCTTTCAAAACGTCATAACTTCTGAACCGAGAGTCGGATTGAAAATTGGTTTGCAGATTCGGATTCATGACAAAATTCATAATTCATACATTGAATTTGGAGAACTTTTTGTTTTGACCTACTTTCCAGACGCCATATTTCAAAATCAGTAAGAGTAATCAAAAAATGGATGGCACACTTATAAATGGGCTGTTTATAAGCTACATGATGAAAAAAGATGGAGATGTTTCGATAAATAACGACGAAGATAATTGATAGAATATTGAAAATGTAAGATTTGACCCAGTTCTAGGATAGGATAGGATATAGAATAGGAAGGAAGGATAGGATAGGAAGGAAAGGATAGAAAGGAAGAATAGATAGGAAGGATATGATCAGACGGGATAGGAAGGAAGGATGGATGATTTTTTCTATATTTTCTTTGCTACTCTTGACTTTCTATCAGGATATCAACAGATCGATTTTTCTCGAAATTTTCAAAACGCAATAACTGTCGAACTGGATGTCGGATCGGAATTTGGTTTGCAGATTCAGATTCCTGAGAAAATTCTACACTTATTTCATAGCTCATATGTTAAATTTGGTTAACTTTTTAGTTTGACCTACTTTCAGGTCGCCATATCTCAAAACCGGTAGACGTAATCAAAAAACCGATCACACACAGTCGAATCGTCTTTTTATTGGCTACACGGTAAAAAAAAAAAAAAAAATTGAAAAATGACAAAGATAATTTGACCTAGATTTTGACCTTTGACCTAGATAAAAATTTGACCTAATTTCCCAGAAACTAGGTCACATACCCTAACTGACCATGTAAGTAGATTTACTACAAGTCTTCTAGTTACTGAGAAAACGTGACAAGAGAGAATAATAATAACTAGACTTTGGAAATTGAACGAAGTTCAATTTCAGACTCCAGATTGAGTCCATTTTTAGCTGAGTCATCCAGAATAAGCTGAGTCATCCAGAAAAAGATGGATGAATAAAATAGGAAGGTAGGATAGGATAGAATAGGAAGGAACGATAGGATAGAATAAGAAAGAAGGATAGGATAGAACACAATAGGAAGAAAGGATATGATAGGAGAGGATAGGAAGGAAAAGATACAAAGCAAGGATAGATAGGAAGGATAGGATAGGATAGGATAAGATCAGATAGGAAGGATGGATAAATTTTTCTAAATTTTCGACTTCTCTACATTTGACTTTCTATCAGGATACCATCAGATCGATTTTCCGAAATTGAGCTTTCAAAACGCCATAACTTTCGAACCAGTAGTCGGATCGAAATTTGGTTTGCAGACTCGGATTCCTGAGAAAATTCTACCTTCAATTCATAACTCTAATGTTAAATTTGGAGAACTTTTTATTTTGACCTACTTTTCGAACACCATATCTCAAAAGTGGGTCGAAATACTTTCTGACGGCAAAGGCTAACACTATAAGCACACTCTTTCCTACCTGTATACAAAATTTTGAGGGAAATCATTTAAACAGAGTGTCAGAATCGGAAAAAATAAGGAAAAACTATTAATTTGACCTAGATTTTGACCTAGGGATTTTGGTGTCCAAATTTTGAAGTTAGGTAGCCTTTGAGGTCCCCTTCTTTCATAAGCTTTCATTATTTTAAGCTGTACTTAGTCTATATCTCGTATTTTACACTTCAAAAAAATATCTTTTTTTCCCATTGACATAACATGGGGCACCAAATTTAGCGATTTTTGAGCTTTCAAAATGTCATAACTTCCGAACCGGAAGTCGGATCGAAATTTGATTTGCAGATTCGGATTCCTGAGAAAATTCTATACTTAATTCATAACTCAAACGTTAAATTTGGAGAATTTTTTATTTTGACCTACTTTTCGGACACCATATCTCAAAAGTGGGTCAAAAGACTTTCTGACGGCAAGAGGCTAACACTATGAGCACACTCTTGGCTACATGTATACAAAATTTCGAAGAATATAATTAATCTGTAGTGTCAGAATCGCAAAAATAAGGAAAAACTTTGAATTTGACCTAGATTTTGACCTAGGCATTTTGGTGTCCAAATTTTTATGAAAAGAAGGTTTTGAGGTCCCTTTCTTTTATGGGCTTCCATTATGTTTAGCTGTGCTTAGTCTATATCTCGTATTTTACACTTCAAAAAAATATTTTTTCCCATTGAATTAACATGGGGCACCAAATTTAGCGATTTTGAATTTTCAAAACGCCATAACTTCTGAACCGGAAGTCAGATCGAAATTTGGTTTTCAGATTCGGAATTCTGAGAAAATTTCCTATAAGACTGATATCCTGGACATTGGATTCGGAGAACTTTTTTTTGGACCTCGTTTTCGGACACTGATATCTCGAAATCGGTTTGAGATATCAAAAAACTAAATCGACCCTAGATTTTCTACTTTTTTATGAGGAACACAATGTAAAAAAACCGGATCAAAAATATTGAAGGACGACCGAGAAAATTGAAAAAAGTGACAAAGTACTGGATTTGACCTAGTTCTTGACCTTTGACCTAGATAAAAATTTGACCCAATTTCCCACCAACTAGATACTGAACCTAAATAAACTGAATTATGGTACTTACTGGATACCTCATAGTTATTGAAAAAACTCCCAAAGAATAATAAGAATAAGAATAACTAGACATGTAAATTGAACAAGTTCAATTTAAGACTCCAGATTTCAAACTTTTTTTTAAGCTGAGTCATCCAAAATACTGTAAGCTGAGCCATTCAGAATAAGCTGAGTCATCTAGAATATAGACATTTAGACAACTCTTTAGTAGGTTATCTTCGTCTCCATTGACTTAACATTGGGATATCATAATATCGACTTTTCGAGACTTCAAACCGCTATAACTATCTAATCAGAAGTTGGATCGAAATTTGGTTTAAAGATTCTGATTACTGAGAAAATTCTACCCTTAATTCATAACTCATACCTTAAATTTGGAGAACTTTTTATTTTGACCTACTTTTCAGACACCATATCTCAAAAGTGGGTCAAAATACTTTCTGACGGCAGAAGGCTAACACTATAAGCACACTCTTTGCTACCTGTATGCAAAATTTCGAAGCAAATCATTAAAGTGTAATGTCAGAATCGCAACAAAAAGGAAAAACTATGAATTTGACCTAGATTTTGACCTAGGCATTTTGGTGTCCAACTTTTAAAGCTAGATAGCCTTCGATGCCCCCTTCTTTTATAGGCTTTCAGAATGTTAACCTGTACTCAGTTTATATCTGGTATTTTACACTTCAAAAAAATCTTTTTTCTCATTGACATAACATGGGGCACCAAATTTAGCGATTTTTGAGCTTTCAAAACGCCATAACTTCCGAACCGAATGTCGGATTGAAATTTGGTTTGCAGGTTCGGATTTCTGGGAAAATTCTACCCTTAATTTATAGCTCATATGTTAAATTTGGAGAACTTTTTATTTTGACCTACTTTTCGGACACCATATCTCAAAAGTGGGTCAAAATACTTTCTGACGGCAAAAGGCTAACACTATTAGCACACTCTTTGCTACCTGTATACAAAATTTTGAAGTAAATTATTAAAATGTAGTGTCAGAATCGTAAAAATAAGGAAAAACTATGAATTTGACCTAGATTTTGACCTAGGCATTTTGGTGTCCAAATTTTGAAGCTATGTAGCTTTTGAGGTCCCCTTCTTTTATAAGCATTCATTATGTTAAGCTATACTCAGTCTATATCTTGTATTTTACACTTCGAAAAAGTCTTTTTTCCCATTGACTTAACATAGGCACCAAATTTAGCGATTTTCGAGCTTTCAAAACGCCATAACTTCCGAACCGGAAGTCCGATCTAAATTTGGTTTGCAGATTCGGATTCCTGAGATCATTCTACACTTATTTCATAACTCACATGTTGAATTTGGAGAACCTTTTGTTCTGACCTACTTTTCGGACGCAATATCTCAAAATCGGTAAAAGTAATCAAAAAACGATTTGCATTACGGAATTAGCGTTTCTTCCAAGGAACATGTTGAAAAAAACCCGGAGCCAAAATATTGAAAGACGACTGAGAAAAGTGGTGAATTAGTGATAATTTAAGAGTTGACCTAGTTCTTGACCTATGACCTAGATAAAAATTTGACCTAATTTCCCAGAAAGCCAGATACATTTCCTAGTCAACCATGTAGGTTGGATTAAGTAAGATGTTATAGTTGGAGAGAAAATCTGTTAGGAGGAAGAAAGAAAGAAAGAAAGAAAGAATGAAGAATAATAAGAAAACAGGCAAAAACAATAGACTCCAGATTTTCAATCTGGAGTCTAATAATAACTAGACATGTAAATTGAACAAGTTCAATTTAAGACTCCAGATTTAAAACTTTTTTTAAGCTGAGTCATCCAAAATACTGTAAGCTGAGCCATTCAGAATAAGCTGAGTCATCTAGAATACAGACATTTAGACAACTCGTAAGTAGCTTATCTTCGTCTTCATTGGCTTAACATGGGGATATCATAATATCGACTTTTCGAGACTTCAAACAGCTATAACTATCTAACCAGAATTTGGGTCGAAATTTGGTTTGCAGATTCGAATTTCTGAGAAAATTCTACGTTTGTGTCATAACTCATACATTAAATTTTGAGAACTTTTTATGTTGACCTACTTTCCGGACGCCATTCCTCAAAATCGGTAAGAGTAATCAAAAAAGACAGTTACAATAATGAAAGGACTGTCTTTAAGCTACATGCTGAAAAAAAGATAAAGGAATAACGACGAATACTGACAAAGATAATTGACATAACATGGGATATCAAAATACCAATTTTTTAATTTTTCAAAACGCCATTACTTCCAAACCAGGTGTCGAATTGAAATTTGATTTGCAGATTCGGATTCCTGAGAAAATTCTACCCTTAATTCATAACTCATACATTAAATTTGGAGAAACTTTCATGTTGACCTACTTTTCGGACACTATATCTCAAAAGTGGGTCAAAATACTTTTTGACGGCAAAAGGCTAACACTATTAGCACCCTCTTGGCTACATGTATACAAAATTTTGAAGCAAATCCTTAAAGTGTATATCTGGTATTTTACACTTCAAAAAATCCTTTTTCTCATTGACATAACATGGGGCACCAAATTTAGCGATTTTTGAGCTTTCAAAACGCCATAACTTTCGGAACTGGAGTCGGATCGAAATTTGGTTTGCAGATTCGGATTCCTGACAAAATTCTACCCCTAATTCATAACTCATACGTTAAATTTGGAAATTTTTTATTTTGACCTACTTTTTGGACACGCCATTACTTCCGAACCGGAAGTCGGATCGAAATTTGGTTTGCAGATTCGGATTCCTGAGAAAATTCTACCCTTAATTCATAACTCATACGTTGAATCTGGAGAACTTTTTATTTTGACCTACTTTTCGGACACCATATCTCAAAAGTGGGTCAAAATACTTTCTGACGGCAAAAGGCTAACACTATTAGCACACTCTTTGCTACCTGTATACAAAATTTTGAAGTAAATCATTTAAATATAGTGTCAGAATCGCTAACACTATTAGCACACTCTTTGCTACCTGTATACAAAATTTTGAAGTAAATTATTAAAGTGTAGTGTCAGAATCGTAAAAATAAGGAAAAACTATGAATTTGACCTAGATTTTGACCTAGGCATTTTGGTGTCCAAATTTTGAAGCTATGGTTTGCAGATTTGGATTTCTGAGAAAATTCTACATCTTTTTCATAGCTCACACATTCGATTTGGAGCATGTTTAGGCGTGACCTACATTTCGGACGCCATATCTCAAAATCGGTAAGAGTAATCAAAATTCTGATGTCATATCTTTGATTCGCCTTTTTCTAAGCTACACGATGAAAAAAAGATGAAGGAGTTACGAAGAATATTGACGAAGATATGATGAAGAATGTTAAAAATGTAAGATTTGACCTAGTTCTTGACCTTTGACCTAGATAAAAATTTGACCTAATTTCCCAGAAAGCCGGTTTCAGTCTTTAGTTAACCATGTAAGTTGGATTAAGTAAGCTGTTATAGTTGACGAGAAATTTGGTGAGGAGGAAGAATAACTAGACATTTAAAATCGCCACGGGGGCGATTTCGTAGAATGCCGTTCCTCGCTGCAGCAGCAAATTTGGTGCACAATTGACCTTTTTCAAGGTCACGCAGAGGTCGAATTCCAAAACCGAAAGCATATTTGATATCATATTTTGCCATATTTTTGAAATTTTGGCACTCAATTTAAAAACCTTTTTGACCTTTTCAAGGTAACCCGGAGGTCAAATTCCAAAACCACAAGCATATTTAGAATCAGGGACATCCATACTTCATACTTGCAAAGAATTGGAATGAAAATCCTAGTTTTCAACTTTGAGGTCATTTGAAGGTCAATGTCAAAGGTCAAGGTCAAAATGGTGACCTAATTTACTCTATCCGAGTACAGTGTAATACAATGGTACCAATTTGGAATCAATTTGAGCGATTTTGATTTTTGAACTTGTTGACCTTTTCAAGGTCACTCAGAGGTCGGATTCCAAAACCGAAAGCATATTTGGAATCAGGGGCTTCTATTCTTTATATCTGCTCAGAATTGGGATCGGAGACACAGTTTTCAAATTTTGCCCAACTGGGGTGCCCCATTTTTCAAATTTGGGGCACCCAATTTTAAAACCCGGAATATATGTGAAATGGCAATTGTGAGGGATGGCATATGCAAATTTTGGGTAAAAAATACAAATGGTTACTCCTTGTACGTGCAAAAATGTAAAAATTTGCGATTTGACCTTGGCTAATTAGGGAGGGGCTAATTAAAAAAATGAAGGCATTTCCCTGTAGCCCAGGAACATGTCAAGGTTGATGGTATATGCTAATTAGCTGACATGTCGGTGTGTGCGGAGAAATCTTGCACGGAATAATAATAACTAGATTTGTGAAATTGAACAAGTTCAATTTAAGACTCCAGATTTATTTGACCTAGATAGATCAGTAAAGAGCTGAGTAAGTTACTGAGTAATTAGCTGAGTAAGTACCTTAGTAGTAGTTGAGTAAGCAGCTGAGTAAGTAACTGAGTAAAAAGCTGAGTAGGTAGCTGAGTAAGTACCTGAGTAAGTACCTGAGTTAGTAGCTGAGTAAGTTGCTAAGGAAGTAATAACTAATTAAGTAATTGAGTAAGTAGTCAAATAAGTAGCTGAGTAGGTAGAGAGGTAAAGTAGGGTATGCAGGAATTTTTGAAAGTATATTTGATCAATCTGCATCGTGAATACTGGCAAGTGCGAATTTCAAACTTCAAAATGGCGTAGAATCTAAACCGGTGGTCGGATTGCAATTTTAATTTCAGATCCAGATTCCTTAGGAAATTCTACCCCTAATTCATAACTCATACTTTAAAATTGGAGAACTTTTTATTTTGACCTACATTTCGGACACCATATCTCAAAAGTGGGTCAAAAAACTTATTGACGGCAAAATGTCAACATTATTAGCACACTCTTTGCTACAAGTTTACAAAATTTCGGAGAATATCATTGAAGTGTAGTGTCAGAATCGCAAAATAAAAAAAAATATGAATTTGACCTAGATTTTGAACTAGGTATTTTGGTGTCAAAACTTTGAAGGAAAGTAGCTTTTGAGGTCCCCTTCTTCTATGGGCTTTCATTATGTTTAGCTGTACTCATTCTATATCTCGTATTTTTATACTTCAAAAAATTATTCGGTCCCATTGATTTAACATTGGGCACCAAATTTTGAGATTTCAAAACGCCATAACTTCAAAACAAGTAGTCGGATCGAAATTTGGTTTGCAGATCTAGATTTCTGAGAAAATTCTACCCTTAATTAATAACTCATACGTTAAATTTGGAAACTTTTTACTTTGGCCTACTTTTTGGACACCATATCTCAAAAGTGGGTCAAAATACTTTCTGACGGCAAAACGCTAACACTATTAGCATACTCTTTGCTACCTGTATACAAAATTTTAAAGCAAATCATTTAAATATAGTGTCAGAATCGCAAAAATAAGGGAAAACTATAAATTTGACCTTGATTTTGACCTAGGCATTTTGGTGTCCAAATTTTGAAGCTAAGTAGCCTTCGAGGTCCCCTTCTTTAATAGGCTTTCATTATATTAAGCTGTACTCAGTCTATATCTCGTATTTTACACTTCAAAAAAATCTTTTTTCCCATTGACATAACATGGGGCAGCAAATTTAGCGATTTTTGAGCTTTCAAAACACCATAACTTCCGAACAGGAGGTCGAATCAAAATTTGATTTGCAGATTCGGATTCCTGATAAAATTCTACCCCTTATTCATAACTCATACGTTACATTTGAAGATTTTTTTATTTTGACCTACTTTTGGGACACCATATCTCAAAAGTGGGTCAAAATACTTTTTGACGGCAAAAGGCTAACACTATTAGCACCCTCTTGGCTACATGTATACATAATTTCGAAGAATATAATTAAAGTGTAGTGTCAGAATCGCAAAAATAAGGAAAAGCATTGAATTTGACCTAGATTTTGACCTAGGCATTTTGTTGTCCAAATTTTCAAAATTAGAAGGTTTTGAGGTCCCCTTCTTTTATGGGCTTCCATTATGTTTAGCTGTACTTAGTCTATATCTCGTATTTTACACTTCAAAAAAATATTTTTTCCCATTGACATAACATGGGGCACCAAATTTAGCGATTTTTGAGCTTTCAAAACGCCATAACTTCCGAATCGGAAGTCGGATCGAAATTTGGTTTGCAGATTTGGATTCCAGAGAAAATTCTATCCTTAATTCATAGCTCATACGTTAAATTTGGAAACTTTTTATTTTGACCTACTTTTCGGACACGCCATAACTTCCAAACCGGAAATCGGATCGAAATTTGGTTTGCAGATTCGGATTCCTGAGAAAATTCTATACTTAATTCATAACTCAAACGTCAAATTTTGAGAATTTTTTATTTTGACCTACTTTTCGGACACCATATCTCAAAAATGGGGCAAAATACTTTCTGACGGCAAAAGGCTAACACTATTAGCAGACTCTTAGCTACATGTATACAAAATTTCGAAGAATATAATTAATCTGTTGTGTCAGAATCGCAAAAATAAGGAAAAACTTTGAATTTGACCTAGATTTTGACCTAGGCATTTTGGTGTCCAAATTTTGAAGGTAGATGGCTTATGAGGTCCCCTTCTTTTAAAAGCTTTCATTATATTTAGCTGAACTCAGTCTATATTTCGTATTTTCACTTCAAAAAAATCTTTTTTCTCATTGACTTAACATGGGCACCAAATTTAGCGATTTTTGAGCTTTCAAAACGCCATAACTTCCGAACGGGAAGTCGGATCAAAATTTGGTTTTCAGATTCGGATTCCTGAGAAAATTCTACACTTATTTCATAGCTCATATGTTAAATTTGGAGAACTTTTTGGTTTTGACCTACTTTCAGGACGCCATATCTCAAAATCGCTAAGAGTAATCAAAAAACGGATGGCACACTCTCGATTTGTTTTTTTCTAAGCTACATGTAGAAACTAAGATGAAGTAGTTACGACAAACAACAACGAAGATAATTGACAGAATGTTGATTTGACCTTTATTTGACCTAGTTCTTGACCCTTGACCTAGATAAAAATTTGACCTAATTTCCCATCATCCCAGGAACTGCCCCTAGTTGATCATGTAAGCAGCTTAAAGTAAATTCTTTTAGTTGGTGAGAAATCTGGGAAGGAGGAAGATTCTGAAAGAATAATAACTAGATTTTGGAAATTGAACGAAGTTCAATTTCAGACTCCAGATCTAGACTTTTTTTAGCCGAGTCATCCAAAATAAGCCGAGTCATCCAGAATAAGCTGAGTCATCTACAAAGAGACGGATAAATAAAATAGGAAGGTGGGATAGGATAGAATAGGAAAGAACGATAGGATAGAATAAGAAAGAAGGATAGGATAGAATAGAATAGGAAGAAAGGATAGGATAGGATAGGATAGGAAGGATAGGAAGGATAGGAAGGAAAAGATACGAAGAAAGGATAGAAAAGATACGAAGAAAGGATAGAAAGGAAGGATAGGATAAGATCAGATAGGAAGGATGGATGAATTTTTCAACATTTTCTTCTCTACTCTTGACTTTCTATCAGGATACCATCAGATCGATTTTCCGAAATTTCAAAACGCCATAACTTCCGAACCGGAAGTCGGATCGAAATTTGATTAAAAGATTCGGATTCCTGACAAAATTCTACCCCTAATTCATAACTCATACGTTAAATTTGGAGCTTTTTTATTTTGACCTACTTTTCGGACACGCCATAACTTCCGAAAGTCGGATCGAAATTTGGTTTGCAGATTCGGATTCCTGACAGAATTCCACCCTTAATTCATAACTCATATATTAAATTTGGAGAACTTTTTATTTTGACCTACTTTTCGGACACCATATCTCAAAAGTGGGTCAAAATACTTTCTGACGGCAAAAGGCTAACACTATTAGCATATTCTTGGCTACATGTATACACAATTTCGAAGAATATAATTAGAGTGTAGTGTCAGAATCGAAAAAATAAGGAAAACCTATGAATTTGACCTAGATTTTGACCTAGGCATTTCGGTGTCCAAATTTTAAAGCTAGTTGGCTTTTGAGGTCCCCTTCTTTTAAAGGCTTTGATTATATGAAGCTGAACTCAGTCTTTTTTCCGTATTTTTCACTTCAAAAAAATATTTTTTCCCATTGACTTAACATGGGCACAAAATTTAGCGATTTTTGAGTTTTCAAAACGCCATAACTTCCGAACCAGAAGTCGGATCGAAATTTGGTTTGTAGATTCGGATTCCTGACAAAATTCTACTCCTAATTCATAACTCATACATTGAATTTGGAGCACGTTTTGGTGTGACCTACTTTCTGGATGCCATATCTCGAAATCGGTTTGAGATATCAAAAAACTAAATCGACATTCTATATACAACTTTTTTATGAGGAACACAATGAAAAAAAAACGGATCAAAAATATTGAAGGACGACTGAGAAAATCGAAAAAAGTGACAAAGTACTGGATTTGACCTAGTTCTTGACCTTTGACCTAGATAAAAATTTGACCCAATTTCCCATCAACTAGATACTGAACCTAAATAAACTGTATTATGGTCCTTACTGGATACCTCATAGTTATTGAAAAAACTCCCAAAGAATAATAATAATAACTAGATTTGTAAATTGAACAAACTTCAATTTAAGACTCCAGATTGATTTACTTGAGTAGGTAGCTGAGTAAGTAACTGAGTAGCAAGCTGAGTAAGTAGATGATGAAGTAATTGAGTGAGTAGCTGAGTAGGTAGCTGAGAAGGAAGCTGAGTAAGCAGCTGAGTAGGTAGCTGAGTAAGTAGCTGAGTAGGTAGCCGAGAAGTAGATAGCTAAGTAGGTAGCCGAGTAGGTATGTAGGTAGGTAGGTAAGTAGGAATTTTTGACCAAAAGTCGGATTGAAATTTGGTTTGCAGATTCAGATTCCTGGGAAAATTCTACCCTTATTTCATAACTCATACATTAAATTTGGAGATTTTTTTATTTTGACCCACTTTTAGGACGCCATATCTCAAAAATGTGTCAAAATACTTTCTGACGGCAAAAGGCTATCACTATTAGCACACTCTTTTCTACCTGTATACAAAATTTTGAAGCAAATCCTAAAAGTGTAGTGCCAGAATCGTAAAAATAAGGAAAAACTATGAATTTGACCTAGATTTTGACCTAGGCATTTTGGTGTCCAAATATTGAAACTAGGTTGCTTTTGAGGTCCCCTTCTTTTATAGGAATTCATTATCTTAAGCTGTTCTCAGTCTATATCTCGTATTTTACACTTCAAAAAAAATCTTTTTTCCTTGACTTTCTATCAGGATACCATCAGATCGATTTTTCCCGAAATTTCAAAACGCCATAACTTCCGAACAGGAAGTCGGATCGAAATTTGGTTTGCAGTTTCGGATTCCTGAGAAAATTCTATCCTTAATTCATAACTCATACGTTGAGTTTGGAGACATTTTTATTTTGACCTACTTTTCGGACACCATATCTCAAAAGTGGGTCAAAATACTTTCTGACGGCAAAAGGCTACCACTATGAGCACACTCTTGGCTATATGTATACAAAATTCCGAAGAATATAATTAATCTGTAGTGTCAGAATCGCAAAAATAAGGAAAAATTTGAATTTGACCTAGATTTTGACCTAGGCATTTTGGTGTCCAAAATTTTATGAAAAGAAAGTCTTGAGGTCCCTTTCTTTTATGGGCTTCCATTATGTTTAGCTGAACTCAGTCTATATTTCGTATTTTTCACTTCAAAAAAATCTTTTTTCCCATTGACTTAACATGGGCACCAAATTTAGCGATTTTTGAGCTTTCAAAACAATATAACTTCCGAACCGGAAGTCGGATCGAAATTTGGTTTTCAGATTCGGAATCCTGAGAAAATTTCCTACAAGACCAGTAGCGTGGACATTGAATTGGGAGAACTTTTTTTTGGACCTCGTTTTCGGACACTGATATCTCGAAATCGGTTTGAGATATCAAAAAACTAAATCGACCTGTTTTCCCCTACTTTTTTATGAGGAACACAATGAAAAAAAACCGGATTGAAAATATTGAGGGACGACCGAGAAAATTGAAAAAAGTGACAAAGTACTGGATTTGACCTAGTTCTTGACCTTTGACCTAGATAAAAATTTGACCTAATTTCCCATCATCCCAGATACATTCCCTAGTTGATCATGTAAGTAGCTTAAAGTAAGTTCTTCTAGTTGGTGAGAAATCTTGTAAGGAGGAAGAGGAAGAAAGAAAAATAATAACTAGATTGGTGAAATTGAACAAGTTCAATTTAAGACTCCAGATTTATTTTGACCTAGATAGATCAGTAAAGAGCTGAGTAAGTAACTGAGTAATTAGCTGAGTAAGTACCTTAGAAGTAGTTGAGTAAGTCGCTGAGTAAGTAACTGGGTAAAAAGCTGAGTAGGTAGCTGAGTAGGTAGCTGAGTAAGTACCTGAGTAAGTAGCTGAGTAAGTAGCTAAGTAAGTAATAACTAATTAAGTAATTGAGTAAGTGGTCAAATAAGTAGCTGAGTAGGTAGGGAGGTAAAGTAGGGTATGTAGGAATTTTTGAAAGTATATTTGATCAATCTGCATCGTGAATACTGGAAAGTGCGAATTTTTAACTTCAAAATGGCATAGAATCTTAACCGGGGGTCGGATTGCAATTTTAATTTCAGATCCGGATTCCTGAGAAAATTCTACCCCTAATTCATAACTCATACGTTAAATTTGGAGAACATTTATTTTGACCTACATTTCGATCACCATATCTCAAAAGTGGGTCAAAAACTTCTTGACGGCAAAAAGCTAACATTATTAGCACACTCTTTGCTACATGTATACAAAATTTTGAAGAATATCATTGAAGTGTAGTGTCCGAATTGCAAAAATAAGAAAAAACTATGAATTTGACCTAGATTTTGAGCTAGGTATTTTGGTGTCCAAATTTTGAAGGAAAGTAGCTTTTGAGGTCCTCTTCTTCTATGGGCTTTCATTATGTTTAGCTGTACTCATTCTATATCTTGTATTTTTACTCTTCAAAAAATTATTCAGTCCCATTGATTTAACATGGGGCACCAAATTTAGCGATTTTTGAGCTTTCAAAACGTCATAACTTCTGAACAAGATGTCGAATCGAAATTTGGTTTGCAGATTCGGATTCCTGATCAAATTCTACCCCTAATTCATAACTCATAAGTTAAATTTGAAGAATTTTTTATTTTGACCTACTTTTGGGACACAATATCTCAAAAGTGGGTCAAAATACTTCCTGACGGCAAAAGGCTAACACTATAAGCACACTCTTGGCTACATGTATACACAATTTCGAAGAATATAATTAAAGTGTAGTGTCAGAATCGCAAAAATAAGGAAAAACTTTGAATTTGACCTAGATTTTGACCTAGGCATTTTTGTGTCCATATTTTTAAGCTAGATGGCTTTTGAGGTCCCCTTCTTTTAAAAGCTTCCATTATATTTAGCTGAACTCAGTCTATATTTCGTATTTTTCACTTCAAAAAAATCTTTTTTCCCATTGACTTAACATGGGCACCAAATTTAGCGATTTTTGAGCTTTCAAAACGCCATAACTTCCGTACTAGATGTCGGATCGAAATTTGGTTTGCAGATTCAGGTTCCTGAGATCATTCTACACTTATTTCATAGCTCACATGTTGAATTTGGAGAACTTTTTGTTCTGACCTACTTTCCGGACGCCATATCTCAAAATCGGTACGAGAAATTAAAAATCTGATGGCATATCTTTGAAAGAGCTGTTTCTAAGCTACATGATGAAAAAAAGACAAAGTTGTTTCAATAAATAACGACGAAGATAATTGAAAGAATGTTGAAAATGCAAGATTTGACCTAGTTCTTGACCTTTGACCTAGATAAAAATTTGACCTAATTTCCCATCATCCCAGATACATTCCCTAGTTGATCATGTAAGCAACTTAAAGTAAGCTCTTCTAGTTGTTGAGAAATCTTGTAAGGAGGAAGCGGAAGAATAATAAAGAAAACTGGCAAAAGCAATAGACTCCAGATTTTCATCTGGAGTCTAATAATAAGAAAACTGGCAAAAGCAATAGACTCCAGATTTTCATCTGGAGTCTAATAATAAGAATACTGGCAAAAACAATAGACTCCAGATTTTCAATCTGGAGTCTAATAATAATAAGAATACTGGCAAAAACAATAGACTCCAGATTGACATCTGGAGTCTAATAAGAAGAAGAAGAAGAAGAAGAATACTGGCAAAAACAATAGACTCCAGATTGACATCTGGAGTCTAATAACCAACAAATAATTGGACCTTTGACCTTTAGATAATACCACAAAAATCTGGGTAGCATCTCCACCAAGCTTCAACAATATTAGTTTAATATTAGTTTATTGGGGTAACAGCGCATCACCGTTTAATTCAACATTTAAGAGTACTGTGATTACAGCATCTTACTTCTGAATCACCCTGAATTTTTGTTTTCTGACTGTATATGCTCGGTTTAACTTGACAACATACAAAGTGAGCCAAAAATCTCCATAATTTTTTATTTGGCCAGTGCAGCCTTTTCAATGATGCAAATGGGATGAATGAATTTTCAGCACTTCCTGAATAAGGTAACTGATTTAAGATAAGGTTCGAAGAAATAATTTCACACAGATATTGGTCATGCCTATAATAATTGAACTGGATTAACTTCGTATAAAGTTGGTACTATGATTTGAGGAATGACCAATATCATTGAAAAATTGTTGCTGCGAATATCATCCTGAAAACAGTATGTTTTAATATAGACACCTCGTGTCTGTTTACCTTTCCCCCATCCTGTAGTTATGCCACTGAGTTTTTGAAATTGACTAATTGAAACAATATACATGTAGCTAACTATATAGCAAAAGATGGTTAATGTATAAGAGTAAGCCAAGATATTTTAGACAGATAAAATATTTATCTAGACCCTTTTTCATTCTTACCTTTTTTGTTATCCTTGATTCTGGAGTAAAGTGATTATTCTGACACAAGAAGACAAGGTCTTTGTAGACCATCCTTTGAACTAAAACAAATAAAGGAGCCAATGTCATAAAAGGGCAACAAAATATATTGGAACTGAATATTCAAGTCAGTGAACATTATTCTATTTGTTTCTTATTTATCATAAAATCAGAAGTAAAAGTGACAGACTGATGGATCAACAGATTGCTGCCTAGTCTATCCCATAGACCCATAGGGATATTGGCATTATGTCTTTTTACGAAAAAAAGCAGAGTAGAGGTCCTTCACCCATAAGGCACAACCCTGTAAAATTTAAATGAAATTTAAATAAAATCCATCAACTGGGATTTGAGTTATCATCCAGACAAACAAGTGGACTGATGGAAAAACACTTGAATGGATATATTGATGGACAGATGGATTGATAGACAAATGGATGGACGGCTTCTCGATATTCCATGGGATAATTAGTATCAGGCTCATATTTAGATCTCCTGTAGAACTTGGAATATTAATAAACTTGACTTACTTGAGTCACCAATAATAATGATGAACTTGTTATGCAAAACGCGTGTGGCATCTTGAGTTGTGAAGTTGAATGGGATCAGGCGACAAATATCACTGTACTCCAAGTTAGCATGGACATCAGTCATGTAAAACACTTTATCCATTGTGGATTGATCAAATTCTTGGTATGGTAATATACTTTGGGGATGGCAGTTATTATTCTGAAAGAACACCAAATTTCTAATACAGTCAATTTTCAAACATTAAGTGTTAAGACTCATTCAAATGCTCAAATTATAGAACTTCAAGTAATTAGGTATACGTAGAATTAACTGATCCATAAAAATTTCAGAATTTGAATGTCTCTAAACCAATGGTTCTGCAAGATGTTAAAAATATATGGAACATATCAGCTTATTTCATTCAGATGTGTCTTGCATTATTTGCTTATTACCATTTTTGAGACATTTTTCTTCTAAAATCAGATAGTACTACCATATCCCAGGTTATAAAGATCGATCTCAATAATATGCATCTTTCTTTTCACTATTGGCACATTCCAAGTAACTTTATTTTTTACACAGGTGTCCAATACAACTCGCTTTTCAGAAGATTCAACACAGTGGAGCATTTAAAAATTACTCAATATACTTCAAAATAAAAATTAATTAAATATCTTAATATTAAATAATATGAATCATATGGATACTAGCCCAAAACAAAGAATTTCCAAGCCAACATAAAATTAACACAAATGAGTGATTGATAAAGCTCACCATTTGAGCTAATAGGTCACTACTAAAATTGTTCAGAAATGAAAGGAACCTATATATTTCATTCCCAAAGGGTAGAGAGAAATGGCATGGAATAAGAAGAGAAATGGCATGGAATAAGAAGAGAAATGGCATGGAATATGAAGAGACCAGAGTGACATTTTTACCATGAACTAATTTATTCATCTTTAATCATCATAACTTCCTCAAATATTCACTTATTCCTTTGTTATAGTGGTAAGTGAAAATTCCATTTATTTTCATAATGGGCTAATATCCAGAGTCCATTCCTTTAAATGTACTCACCAAATCTCTATAGAAACCACTATATTCCATGTCATTTGCATCCCTGTATCTCCTCACACTAAAATAGTTATTCCATTCCAAATTATTTCTGGTTTGTCACCAGGATAGGCCCTATGAATTAATTGTCTGTTTAGTAATATCAATGCCTGGATATTTATAGCCCCTTTGTCCATTTGTCAAACTATTCTTGCCTCTAAAGATTTCTTTCATTTTGATACATATTTTTGCAAAATTCTACTGACAAACAATTAATGTGTAGTGTAGTGTAGTGTAGTGTAGGGGCCTTAGGCGAATGAGTAAAGTTGGAAGCATTCAAATGACATCAGAATGATTGGGTCACATCTCTATTTAATGATATAATTTATTTGTTGACTGTTTATTCAGCGATCCTCTAATAATACCTTTAATGGTTTCTTACCAATGAGTCTTTTTTACATTTTTTAAATTTCTCAACACCACTGGTGATCCACTCAATTACGCTGGTTACAGAAACGGTTCGTTTCGGTAACATAATGTCGGAACGTCAAAGGTACGATTTTTCTTTTTTCCCTATTTCACGCGTTGTAGGCAGAATACAAACGACGTTTTTTCTCCCAAACGTGTATCAGTATCATATGTTTTAGAAAATGTACATGTTTGCGAAAAAATAGCTCAGAAGACAACAGAATCGTCGATTTTAGCTCTCAGTTACAGAAATGGTTTGGGTTAAAAGTGCAGATCTTAACTGTTTTACGAAATACCATTTCTGTAACTTAGTGAGGAATTAAACCGACGATTCTGTTGTCTTCTGAACTATTTGTTCGCAAATGTGTACATTTTTGTAAACATATAATATAGATGTCATGATAGTATGAAATCATTACAATCGTCGATCAAAATAAACTTCAATTTATAAATATAAATAATATATTTGTGATATGCTCTTTTAACTGAGAAAAGGGTCTGAACAAGAAGTTAACTAGAAAAACAGCAACTACACGGTTCAAATCCATCCACTGGTATTTCATTTATAAAATACCGTCAACTGGTAGTTATCAAAGATTGTGTTCTGTTACGAAAAATATTGGCAAATGGAAATTCAGCTGCCATCTTGAAAATTCTTTCTTAAAATGACCAAGTGTGTCCCTAGGCATCAACATACAAAATTTGAACAAAACTATTTACTCTTATTTGAGTAATCAAAGAGTTATTAAAAAATTATATTTTTATGAACAATGGTGGCTATTTTGAATTGAACCATATTGGCCATATTGAAAATTCCTTATTTAGCAGAGGTCCTACACCCATAAGGCATAAACCCATAAAATTTGAATCAAATCCATTGACCGGTATTTGAGTTATGGCCTAGATAGACATACAGACAGACAGACAGTTTCTTTATATCCCCCTTGAACTTCGTTTGGTGGGATAACTACGAAACAGCAAGAATAAACACATATTTTTTCAAAAATACAAAATGACTATTAATTTATTAACTTAACTTATGTTGCAAAATATGTATAAAGTACCTTACATGTGACTAAGGAATTACTTCCTTGGCAAACAAAACTATAACATGAATGGAATATGTTGCGTGTCACATCCAGATTACTAATAGTTAATATTAAATGCAAACACATGCAAAACTAGACAATGGTTAAAATAATTCATTGCCAGTATGGTTGATTTTAACTTACTTATGATAACATGCTTGATATTCAAAATACAATGACAAAACATCGAAATAAAATTCTCATGAAAATAACTTAGTTCGGTATTTTCTGTGTGCTATTAATTTTCGCACAATTGCAATGGTGGTAATATCGGGAAAAATAAATATTGCTAATTTGCCAATTTAATCCCAGAGGATTTGTAAATTTGTAATTCCCTGGGACTCTGATGTGTTTCGTGGTATGTACAATGTTTGTCTACTGTTATTGGGCAATGAATGGAATACCAGTAAAAATGTCACTTTTACGCTGGCTTATTATACCAATTTGGCCAAAAATGATATAATAGAGCTTGAGGTGCAATACAATCCACTAAGCTATGGAAAAAGGAAATAAAGTAAAATTGCAGGAGATAAAAAGCTTGAAGACTCAGATAATAATGAAATCTCAACTTGTAAAATCCGCAGAAAATTACAGCGTTGAAATTGCGACTTTTCAAAATTTCCAAAAATTAATAGCACTGAAATATACCAGGAGTTCAGTATAACAGAATCACTTTTAAAGATTAGTCTGTTTTAAAAAAGAACTTTGAATTATCAGATTATTGCACAACAGCTTCAAAGTAACGTGTTTAACTCTACAATAGTGTCTGATTTATATAACAATTGTTACAGCAAAATGAAAAATCAAATCAAATCTCATCAAATGTTTACTCATTTTCTAACTCAATATCATCAAAGTGATTCTTCAACTTCAAGAAATTGTATATGTACATTATTCTACACCCTATGCAGACGGAGCATGTGGGAAATATTTGGTGCAGCAGAAATGAGCGTTTGGTACAATGGTCATTTATGAATTCAAATTTGGGATATTTCTGAAACTAAGCCATGTTGAGACTTCAAATTAATACTCATATATGTGTAGTTGACACCTAATATCAAAAATTGTAATAAAAATAGTAGTGTAATGCATTATTTGGCGATACAGTGTATATTAAGCATCAGTTTTAACTTGCTTTTTGGCATAAAGATATTTCCTTCCTTGTATGTAAAGAGATTCTGGAAACAGTTGACATGGTTCAAGTACTCTTACAACTCAAAGTATAATCAAACGATATTGTTCTTTGTTGAGCTCGCTTCACCAAATATTTAGAGGGGGCTCTGTATCTAATAAACATTTCCAAATTTTTATAAAATCACACAGAAACTGTCTGGCTTCCAAAATGCAAAAATAATTTGTATGAATAGTGTATCTTGAACACCATTTTTTATGAATGCTTGGGGCACTGTATAAAAAATAATATAGGAATAGGATTAATGCATACTGCGCCGCTATAGAATGAATTACACTATTTTCACAATTTTATTGACATTAGGTGTCAACTACACATATATGAGTACATTTGAAGTCCAAAAATGACTTAGTTTCAGAAATATCCTGAATTTAAAATCAAAAATGACCATGGACTCCACACCAAATGCTAATTTCTACCGCGCAAAATATTTCCCACAGGTTCTTTCTGCATAGGGTGTACTAACAAAATCATATTTTTTGACAAATAACTCATCTTTCAACATGTCTAATACTATTAAATCAGTTTTCTATTGATTAACATATATCCTACTGACCACAAAGTTTTTACAAATAATGCAAACTGTAAATACATATTTTCTAAGATGTTTAGGGAGCATTTCAAAATATTCATGTCAGAAAATTAACTATACTCCTCAAAAAAAGTTAAGAACCAGTGGTTTTCCTCATAGGTTTACATGTTAACCCCCATATTTGTTTGAAGACTATTTTCTCAGCGTGGAACAAAAGAAATCCCAATAAAGAAAATAAATCTGTATCTTGATTCTATTCCCTATAAAGTCCGCAACATTTCAATGTTATATCTCCATTACATTGGGTCAAAATTGAATGTCAAAATTGATGAATTTCATGAAATTTAACAAAAATGGCAGATCCCATGTTAAACAAATGGGGAATGGTTGGGTTGCCATAAGTCATATGAGGAACGATCCATCCATCCGATTGCTCTCAAAATTGAAATTGTGAGAGTTAATTAAATTTGCTTAATTGTCCATTCGACAAAAATATGATTTAATTGTCCGGGCTTTACAAAAGTTAATGGTTTCAAATTCAATAATTTTTTAATGATCCTCTAATTGAAATAACACAGGTGGTTCAGTGAGGTAGTCAAAATTACTTTAACGCTCTGTATCGCTAATTTTAACAACATAAGCGAGACATTTAGCATGTAAAATGTAAAATCATTCAATTTTCTACCTAGAAAGTATTTGTAATAAATGTTTTACTGAATAGATATTCCAAAATCTGAGTTGCCCCTAAGCCACCATTCCCCATTTGTTTAACATGGGATCTGCCATTTTTGTTAAATTTCATGAAATTCATCAATTTTGACATCAAATTTTGACCCAATGTAATGGAGATATAACATTGAAATGTTGCGGACTTCATAGGGAATAGAATCAAGATACAGATTGATTTACTTTATTGAGATTTCTTTTGTTCCCCGCTTAGAAAATAGTCGTTCAAACAAATATGGGGGTTAACATGTAAACCTAGGAGGAAAACCACTGGTCCTTAACTTTTTTGAGGAGTATATTTGAACAGCAATGGGGGGTCATTAGCCTTAAAAGCTTTCGAACTTCATTCCTGGGAATTTTCTTAGCCTAGTGCAAATTTTGTTGGATATAAACTCAGGATTGTACAGTGAGATACAATACAAGATATATTTTTATGATGATACTGTACACAAATACTGATTGGAATAATAATTATATAATATATGTACATGTATGTTCAAATACAGTTGTTCTACATTGAACTTTTGAGATGCTCCCTTATACAACAAAACAAAAGCTACTGTATCAATATTATCACTCCTGTACCATACATTATCTACTCCACATACTTCAGTTCCACAACTTGATCTCAAATTGTATGAATGCTGCACCCCATGTGATCAATCATAACTGAGCCTCCTTTTCTTATTATTGTTTGTGTATATTGAAACACAATCCCCATCTTTGTGAATCTTGGTTAATGAATGCCTACCAAATCTAGCATCCTGAGTATGCAATTGGGGGGACCGAAGAAACTTTGGATTCAAATGTATATTGCGACCAATTTTGTTTGGACTATCCACAATTTTGTAAGAGGATGCCTGATATAAATGAACGGGAGGAGGGGGTGGGACATGAGGAACACATAGGGAAGCTGTTTGGCCATGAATAGATGGAGTACTGGCACTAGGAGTTAGGGACAAAGGGATATTGCTATGAGAATAAGTGGCTGGTGCAAAGAAAACTCTGGACTTAACATTGCCTAAAGTTGCTTCCTCACATGATTCTTCATTTGATTTGGCATATGTCTCACATTTTATTTTACTCTTTGATGGTTGGATATTGTTTCCAATTCCCCATGTTTCAATGTCTGTGTCTGTATCACTGAATATAATCTCTTTTGATTCATGTTCATTAAAAGAGATTTTCCTATAATGTTTCATATTCAATTTTTGACGAAGATCCTTCTTATCAAGATTTTTTTCAGTCAGTTTGTTCCTGAGATCAGTGGAGAATATTTCTGGATCAGGGAGTGTAACTGGCCTGTCACTGGATTTTGTATCATTTTTTGATGGAGTATCTCTTTCAATAGTATCTTTGTTGATCTGTTTTTCAATGTCACTGATATCTCTTAGGCACCACACTCCATGGTTGTAGTCATATATATTAGTTCTCTCACCTTTATCGACTACTGATTTAGGTTTTGGTTTTAAACTCACAAACTTAGGTTTTATCTCTTCATGCATGGATGGATCTTTTAAAGTGGTGGTATTTCCTTTATCACTACTTTCTTTTTGAATAACTACTTTCTTTGAACTCTGAACATTACTGTCATTTGGAATTTTTGTTTTCTTTGTACTCTGAGAGTTACTTTCCTTTTGACTGCTTATTTTCTTTGAATTCTCAGCATTTTCCTTTTGAAAAATGTGACTACTTGTAACTTGTGCATGTGCCAACTTATCACTGATGTCTGGTAAGGCATTTTGTGAAACCTTATTTATATTGTCAATAGGCTTTAAAGACCAGGTGCACAGTGATTTGGTTTTGTTTTCTGATTGGTCAGGTGAGTTGGTGATTTTATTTTCATTTGCAGATATAGCTGTTGTTTTACAAGGGTTGTCAAAAGTAATTGGTGTGAGCTTGAATGGCTTAGATATAAGAGCAGGTTTAGCTTGGGGTTTTGTTTTCATATTGGTCTTTGTTTTGACACTTCCAGTAGAGCTGTTGTTGTGAGTCCCTTTTACACATTCTAATGGGTTTTGGAGATTAGAAATTGGTAGAGTTTTCCTTACAATGTTGCTGTTAGGACAAGTAGTCTGGGAAATATTGATATTTACCACTCCTCCAATTACAACAGGTATGGAACTTTGAGGTCCTTCAATAATTGTTTTATCAGCTGTTGTATTGTGACTGTTGACTTTAGCAACATAATTTTTATCAACAACATGGACTACTGATTCTGCTTTTTCCATACAAGAGGTTCTGAGATCATCATCCAATGAGCTCACATCAAAGTCATCAGCTTCAACAGTAATTATGTCATCGAGTAAAATACCGATATCAGATTTTGTTGATTCATATTTCATTTTATATGATTCAAGTTTTGGCTTTCTCATATCTTCCTCACATTTAGATGTAGACTCCTTGCCATTTGTTTCACGTGTCAGTGTTTCTATTATCTCATCAATTGTATCAATGTTAAAAACCTTTATTTTGTCTTCCTTCTTAACTACCTTCTCTACAATTATATCATCTACTTCTTTTGCGGTAGATGGCTTGCTGTTACACTTGGACTTGATTCCCTTGGAATCATTTACATCATGTTGAATACATTTAAGTATAGTACTAAATGTGTTAGTGGTAGACTCTTTTGGTTCAGTTTTTACTGGATTTGCCTCTTGACCATAACTGACATCTTTCTCTACTTTTGGTTTTTCAGCTGATTTTGAGTTTCCTACTGTGCCATTTTTATTGGCTTTCACAACATTTCTGTCAATACTCCTTTCATTATTAGGCAAAGGATTATTCTGACCATTACATTCCATATTTGTTCTTTTTTCTGAATGTTCAATGTCAGCTACATTTCTTTTACTATCATTTCCAGCACTTATTTCAGTTGCATCACATTCAATGCTAGTGTCCTTCATGCCAGCCTGAATTTCAACAGTAACTCTGCTATCAGGATTACATTTAGGAGCCTCTACAATATCATCGTTGACACTCAAATCCTTTTCCATATCAGATTTGATGCTTGTATCTTCTGTCTTATTATCTTTGGTGATCTGATAATCTGACATGCCATTTTTTTGTTTAGAAACAGAATCACTTATGTTGTCATCCTGACATTTAGTTTTGTCAGAGTGAGTGCTGCTTATTGTGACATTGTTCTTCTCAATGTTATCAGAACCGTTTCCTTTTAATTTATCTCTGCTGACAGCGTCAGATTCATTCTCTGTTTCTTCTGACTTGTTACAAGGAGTGGAAACTCTCTTCCCCTTATTTCTTGAATTGTGTTTACTTTTATCAAGATGAATGCTGTGAACAGTCCTGACCCGTTTGTGTTCATCGTTATGAATACTGTTATTACCTGCAAACTGACCGCTATTAAACTGAGATTGACTGCCAAGAAATGGAATGTTATATGGATTGGTCACAGAAAAGGGTGTGTTATATAGATTGTTCACAGAGACAGGTGTGTTCCATTGATTGGACACAGAAATGGGTGTGTCATATGGATTGCTCACATAAAGGGGTGTGTTGTATGAATTGCTCATATAATTGAATTGATTGGTGTCATAATTACGAGAGGTATTAAATGAAGAGCAATATGTGTTCCTGGTACTGACATTTTGATAATTTCTATCTCTAGCTCCTGCTTCAACTATACCTCTGTTTCTTGTATCCCCAGTGTCACATCTAACACGCTGCACTCTGTCCTCATTCCCACTATCATTCTTGGCCATATCGCATGTGGCTATTGTATCATCATCCATCTTGGCATTCTTTGTAATGTTACATTTGATTTGTGCATCATCTGTCACATCACATGCAGTTACAGTATGTTTGGTCAAGTCATGTTTGGACATGACAACTTTGGTAATGTCATCTTTATCTATAACATCACTAGATGTGTTATCTTGTTCAATATGCTTTGTCAAGTCAACTTTAATTTTGTCATGTATTGATTTCTTGTCTTTGATTTCAGGATCCTTGTTCATATCAGGTTCAATATAACTAACATTATCTATAGTGTCACCATTAAAGCCAACATCCTTACTCTTTTCAATATCCCTTGATGTTTCAACTTTAATGTTGCATTTTTGTATATTGTCTTTGATTTGAGCATTTTTGTTCAAATCAGGTGAAATGTGAACATCATCTGTTCTGTCATCTTTATTTTCAACATTCTTGCCACTTTCACTTTCATCTTTAATATCAGAAGAATGACACACATTTGGGTCATTAGTTACTTGCAGCACTGATTTGTCCCTTTTATAGGCTTCTGATATTGACATCCCAATGTCCTTTTGAGTCATATTGAGTGTAGCACATTCCAACGCATCTGTTGATTTTAAGATAGTATCTTTGGTAAATGAAGTATTCAAATCCAACACTTGAATTTTGTCTTTCTTCGTCAAAACCTTCTCTACAACTATATCAGTTTTAATGGTTCCTTTTTCTTTGGTAACACAATCTCTTGCCATTTTTCCATTTTCCTGTTTGGTTTGTAAGTGTAAGGTATTTACTGATTGGGCATCTGTTTTGTCAAAGATGTCCTCATCTTGCCGATTATCTATATTTTCTATGGCTTTTGTTTCACATTTAGACTTTTCAACTAGAATGTCAGTTGTTTTGGATATACCGTCTTTAACCTGTACTAAGCCATCAACTTTAGGATTTATGGTTACAATGCCTGTTTTCTGTCTTATGCTTGAGTTTTTACTACAAGACCAATTGACATTTGGCACAGTTTTAGATCGCTTGTGTTTTTTCTTACCAAAGGTTTTAAATGAGTATTGGGTGGGATCAATTTGGTTATCAACAGAAAACCGACCGGTGTTGTACCTTCTTTGATTAACCATGGGAATACCATTTGAATATGTAATGTATTCAGGATTCACACTCTCAATCTCCCCACCCATTTGACTGTTGTGGAACTGGTTTGAATTGAAACCAACAAATGGTTTTACTGGTCTACAAGGACCATTAGAAAAACTTCTGGTATAGGTTGGGTCAGGCCTATTTTGACCAGTATTATTTCTCATGTCATTGTCAACAAATTGATGATTGCCTTCATTACCAAACCATTTGTTGTCTCTATGTCTTGGTCTACCTCTGTTGCCCATATTGGCATCATACTTGCTCCATTCATTCACATTGCTACCTATTTCACCAAATCTATTTTGTTTCCCAATGGGACCTCCATAGCGATCTACATTATTGAATGAGTCTCCTTGAAAAAGTCTGTTTAAACCAAAGTCATAGTTGCAAGGATCAAGATCAAGTTTCATTTGTGGTACATAAGACATGTTCTGGAGAGAATTCATCATGGGTGGTGGTGGTGCTATATTACAGTTTTCATGGTTTCCCTGCCCAAACATCTGATAATAGTTTGCTCCAAGAGGTACAGAAGCTTCTGGGGCAGGAGGCAGTTCAATTTCTGATATGTTACAAATGTATGTCAGAATAATGTTACTCATCCTGCGATGTGCTAATCCATTCCAGTGTACACCATCCCCAGCCATGTTATACAATTGGTGTTGGAAGTAGTACTCCATATCTACGATACCCATGTCATATTGATCAGCCAACTGCTTAGCATGCCAGTTGCACTGCATGATCTCAACAGGGAGGGTATCATTGTGGCATCTCAGATGATCTGGGATACAACCAGCCTTGGCCGTTTTAGTCACAGGTGCTGCGGTGCTCCAGATACGTAAAGTGTCAGGCAGAACTTGATGGAGACGTTGGAAGAGGGTTGTCAATTTCTGTTGGTATTCCCCTACTGTACCTATCACACCCTTACTACAATGTTAAAACAAGAGGTCAGAGGCTACAATTGTAGCAGAACACAATCATGGTTAATCAGATCAAGACTAAATAAGTAAATGCTGCTATGTTATCTTCCAGAGTTTACGATCAGATCATAATATAGATTAACCTTGCACAAAATATTCTTTATTTATTTATTTATTGGGAGGGGTATTTATTTAAATCTATGGCTTTAATATATGTATTTTTAAATGCCTCACCTGCGAAGGTCCCAGAGGCAGCTGTTCATAATCAGAATATCAGGCTTCTTAGAACCATTCTGCATAAAAGAATTTAGAGCAATTAGTTCTGGCAGTAAAAACACTAGAGATCATAACGTACTCTGCTTTCATTATTAAACACTCTTTCTAGGCATTGTGCAATGTACCATGTCAGGGTTTGAGATGAGTATCAGTAGTAATTGTTATGCATTTCAATAGAGGGATCATTATGACAACCTTACATACCTCCCAAGAATTAAGTAAGGCTTCCATACGATCACCATAAGCATGTGTCATGAAGTGGAATCCAATATGATGGCAGTCAGTCTTGTATTCTCTCACTTCTGAGTATGTAGGTGCATTGGTCATCTCCCCAAGAGAACCTCCACTGAGTAGCTTGTCATTCAAGAATGAACGCTCACCCTTCAATTAAACCATTTTATGATGAGCATTATTAATTTTTAAGAAAACTAATTTATTTTTAATAGAACATATGCTTGAAGCTAGGTGTAACAAGAAGACAAATATAATAGAGAAGGGATGAGTGGGACTTTTGGCACAATGACAAAAAAATCAAAACTGATCTAATTCATCACAAACAGAGCTCCTATAACTGGTTTTTGAGTGAAAACTCTATATACATGTGAATCTTCAACTAATGAAAGGTAATTTTCAAATAAGTCCAGTGGACTTAAATTCTCTGTTTCCCTGTCAACCTTTTTCAGAAAACAAAAACAAGATTGTGCCCTTAAAATCCCTGAATAGTCATGATAAATGGCCTTTGCATTTGGATTTATGCTACATCTGTACCTTATATAAGCATAGGCCTTATTGTATCATCTGAATGATCAGAGCTGCCTCTAGATGAGATAGCTCTGGCATGTTAGACCAGAATACAGACAGGACAGGACTATTCTCTATTATCATTCCTTGGTGATCAGATGTTTGGAGATGGATAGAATGTTAAGACTGAGTTAAAAGTCAGGAAGTAGTCATGGTAAAATGTTCACTTAATCCTTCATGCCTCCCTTAAAAGAGATTCAATGGGTATTTTCAGCAGTCTTTGGCAAAATGAAGTCTTACTTTGATCTTCATAGTATTTTCAATGGATTAATAAATACCTGGTCTTTTGAATTACCCAAATGCGTGTAGGTAGTTACCAGTTTCACCACCAGGTGGCTGATTCGGGTCAATTAACATGGCAGGTATATAAGAAAGTTCCCTTAAACTTGAATATTATCAATTTAAGTGGCTCAATTTTCATATAACCCTTATGTGCCTGATACTTATACTAATGAAAATATGTCCAGTAAAGCAAAATATTATCTGTCCACTAAAAGAAAAGATATTTCATTTTTTGTGATTTTATAGCATGGGGTCTATGGGGAATCTCCCCGAGCTAGAAGTCACATTTTCAAAGAAAATTAATTTTTCAAAGTTGATAAACACTTTTTAAAACCACATTTGAATTGAATTTTGAATTTTTAATGACGTAAATCAAGATTATTTCTACTCGCATCTGGGTTATTAGACACCAAAAACAGCTCAAACTTACTTACAATAGATTTAATCAAAAAAAATTCGATCTGCCAATATATATGTGTCAAGTTTTTAGCAATCCCATTGAAAGATGGGAAAGTTGTTTGCATCACATTATTCATTCATTTTTGATAACATTGTCAACCATATGGCATCTTTTAAATCAAGAATTATTTAAAAACACACTTGTTAAAAGAGAGCATTCATTTCTTTAGATCTCTGAACTCCAAATGCTGTTTTCACTTCAGTATTAACAGTTTTTATCATATTTGATTGAGTGTGTGAGCAGCATGCCTCAGAGATTTAATAGTTTAATATCATCTATAGCCAAGTTGCAAAAATATGTAAAATGTTCAGCATTTATTTTCTGTGCTTGTTTTTTACCTTGCTTGCAAGATGATTTTGACCTGATAGGAAACGAAGCATTTAAGTCCATTTGCCTAATCAATCGGGTGAAGTGCTTAGTCAGGTTGGTTCTAATGAAGGACTCATGACCCTGCGCTCACACAGTGTAGAGCCTATAGAGGAATGTATATCCTGAGTTTCAACCAAGAATATTGATTTGTAGTCTTGAGAAACTTAGATAGCACAGTTTATGACCTAGTTTGATGACATTGACCTTTGAGCTTAAAAATTTTACCTTTCAGAGCTCAGTAGGTCTTTTGTGATTAAGCTGACCAAAATTTAAATCCCAAAAAACAATTTGAAAAACAAACTTTTTGAACTTGGAAGGTCACTGAAGGTCAAATTTCAAAACTAAGATCAGATTTAAACTCCTGGGAACTTGTAGATGATTTTTCTTGAAAAATTGGTCAAATTGAAGCAAGTTGAGAAATAACCTAATCCATTCAACTTGATTATTATCATCCTACTGTCATTTATTGAAGACAAGACATGGATCTAACATAACCATTTGTTTTTGTGGTTAAAGTTTTCTTAAAACTAAAGATATAGCCCTTTGAAAAAGCTTGCCATATCTTACATAACTCTTTGTGCGGCTAATGTTGACAGATGGCGGATGGACTGACACCTAGTCTGACGCCTGTGTGAGCCAAATAGTATGCAAAATGCACTTGCTGTCACAAATATGCTAATAGAATATACTAATTGAAAGAGGAGGTGTTAAAAGACAAAAGTAATTCCTTTTTATTTGTATTAAGCATTGATCTCTAAGGAAATGCAAATTGCTCATTATAATGAAGTAATTTGGCACTAAAACAAATAGACTAATATGAGACAGACATAGTCATTAACATGAATATCTCCCGCAAGCATCGCATCCAGAAGGACAAATTTTCATTTGTTCATCGATTAATACCAAATTCTCCCAAGCTTTGTGAAATAAAGCTGGAATGGTGCTTTCAAAATAGGACCCTATACATTTCAATTGGAAAGAACCTGGATGTAAAAAATCAGTACCCAAAATGAGAGCTCTTTAACAAAGGACGTAGGAAAATTGCTGTCATTCTGATGTATGGCGTATTAGTCAATTTATACCTATAAGGAGAAGATGGGCATTCAAGCAGGGTTCCATGCTGTTGGAAGGAATAATTGGCACTCTTGAAAATACAAAGATATCAAAATCTGCAAAAGGTTACAAAGCGCCATTTGATTTTATAATATTTGACTCCATGCAGGCCATTAGCCAGGATTTGCCAAGGGGGGTTCAGTTTTCAAAAATTTCCAGGGGAGTTCACATTTGACAATTTTGACCCAAATATGGCTAAAATCACTTTAGAAGTGCTCAAAATGGTGAAAAACTGCATGATTTTGAAAGAATTTTTGGCCTGGGGGGGGGGGTTTGCTGGAACCCTGCGAACCCCCCCTGGCTACGGGCCTGCCATGCATATTATTCTGAAACGTTACCTTCTTTCTCAGTTCATTGTCGTTTAGATGTCGGTTCTCTTGTAGCATCAGTACGAAATCCTTGTACACAGAACGTTGGACTAAAAGTTCAAATAGAATCATTTGAAATCGCAACAATAGTTGAATTTGCCTATATTTTAAGGGCATCTGTAAAATTATCAATATTGTCATAGAGTTTCAATACATTTTCTGATGATCTTGTGTGAATGTTCTTGAGCTTTGACAAAATCTTTAAAATGGTAATGAAGGACCCACGGTCCTGTGCTCACACAGTTAGTATAGTAGGAACAAGGGGTTCCCATGCACCCATAAGGTGTGAATAAGTTACATACATTTTTGTAATCCCTAGGGTGTCTATTTAATGAATTAATTTGTTAACATTGCCAACTAATGTCCCATAGTACTTTTATGGCGGCATTCAGTTACCATGGTTACGCATCTTTAGACATCTTACCTTAGTATCTTAAATCATTTGTAGCTCTGTCATTATTTGGTCTATAGAAATGATATTGGTACCAAATTGAACCTCGTTAAATTTCCAATAAATTTCTGATATTCAATAATGCAAATTATCTAATTTGCATAAATTATGACGTCATCAATCTATTTTTGGTTCAGAATTTCCAACTATAGCAACGTATCTATTAGAACTGAGGCCGTATGGCAAAATTTCTGAAAGGTTTTGTCCTTTATTCTATTAGTGGAAGGTATAAGCAACATAAAAGTGAAAACAGATTCAAAATTGAATCAGTATTACGAAAGTTATGTAACTTTCGAGGCAGCTATCGTGAATGTCATTATTTGACAATAATATACATACGTCTTACCTTGGAGTCTTGAATCAATGTAGCTTCGCCATTATTTGGTCTATAGAGATGATATTGGTATCTGATTAAACCTTATTAAATTTACTATATGGTTACAATATTCAGTTATGCAAATTAGCTAATTTGCATTAATTGTGACGTCATCAATCCATTATTGGTTCAGAATATCCTAGTATAGCAATATATCTATTAGAACTGAGGCCGTATGACAGAATGTGTGCATAGTTTTGTCCCTTATTTGATGAGTGGAAGATATAAGCAACATTAAAGAGACAACAAATCTTCAAAATTGGATCAGAATTAACAAAATTATCCAGCTTTGGAGGCAGCTACTGTGAACGTCATTGTTTGACAATTATAAAAAGAATATTAAATAACAAAAAAAGTAACAACCATAGTTGTTTCAATCTTATTGAGTAAAAATGTGCATGTATTGAACTGAACTAATAAGTATGTGGAAAGGTTACATGTATTTTGACTATCATTCACAGGGGTCAAAACGGTTATCTCGACCCTGTATATTAAAGATCCAATTTTATAATTTACCATGCACTTTCAATGATTCATATAAATAGTATACATATAGTCTGATTTTCATCATATTCTTCATATTCTTGATTCGTAAAGCATCTGAAGTATAAAGCATGATTAGAAGTGAAGATGATTCATCATATGGTTTATGTAATATTTCTAACATTTCAGATGCTATGGTAACATCACTTGATAATGAGGTTTTTACATTTCACGTTCTTAATGAGTTAAAAGAAAGTTATTCTCCCTTTGCTTTAGAGATAAATAGTCACATGAATTTGTTTAAAAAAATTATAACTTAGTTTAACCCCCTACTGACAGCCCCAATATTTGAAGATTTTGGTGAAACCTGGCAAAATACATTAATTATTTTTTTCCAGAAGCCCCAAGAAGCTATATGATGGCCCCCAGTGGCCCCAAGAATCTATACAGGGGCCCCAAGTGGCCCCCAGAAGGTATACGATGGCCCCCAGAAGCTATACAAGGGCCCACAGAAACTATACTGTGGTCTCCAGAAGCTATATGGTGACCCCCAGTGGCCCTCAGAAGCTATATGATGGCCCCCAGAAGCTAATTAGTGGCCCCAAGGAGCTATACGGTGGCACCCAGAAGCTATACAGGGAACCCCAGTGGCCCCAAGAAGCTATACCATGGCCCCCAGAAGCTATACAGCAGCCCCCAGAAGCTACACGATGGCCCCCAGAATCTATATGATGGCCCCCAATGGCTCCCAGAAGCTATACAGGGCCCCCAGTAGCCCCTAGAAGCTATACAGTGCCCCCCAAAGCTACATGGTGGCCCATTGCGGGACACTGTATAGCTTCTGGAGGCCATCGTATAGCTTATGTGGGCTACCATATAGTTTCTGCGGGCCCTTGAATAGCTTCTGGGAGCCACTGGGGGCCCCTGTATAGCTTCTGGGGGCTATAGTACAGTTTCTGCAGGCCCTTGCATAGCTTCTGGGGGCCATCGTATAGCTTCTGGGAGCCACTGTGGGCCCCTTTATAGCTTCTGGGGGCCACTATATAGCTTTCGGGGCCACTGGGGGCCACCGTATAGCTTCTAGGGGCTACTGGGGGGGGGGGGGCTTTATAGCTTCTGGGAGCCATTGGGGGCCACCATATAGATTCTGGGGGCCATTGTGTAGCTTCTGGGAACCACCATATAGCTCCTGAGGGTCACTATTTAGCTTCTGGGGGCCATCATATAGCCTATGAGGGCCACTGGGGGCCACCGTATAGCTTCTAGGGGCTACTGGGGGCCCTTCACATCTTCTGGCAGCCATTTGGGGCCATCATATAGATTCTGGGGGCCATCATGTAGCTTTTTGGGGCTCCTGTATAGCTTCTGGGGGCCATCGTTTAGCTTCTTGGGGCCACTGGGGTCCCCTGTATAGCTTCTGGGAGCCACCGTATAGCTCCTGGGGGCCACTAATTAGCTTCTGGAGGCCATCAAATAGCTTCCGAGGGCCACTGGGGGGCCACCATATAGCTTCTGGAGACCATAGTATAGTTTCTGGTGGCCCTTGTATAGCTTCTGGGGGCCATCGTATCGCTTCTGGGGGCCCCGCATAGCTTCTGGGGGGCCACCGTATAGCTTTTTGGGGCCACTTGGGGCCCCTGTATAGCTTCTGGGCGCCACCGTATAGTTCCTGGGGGCCACAGGGTTTCCTATATAGCTTCTGGGAGCCACCGTATAGCTCCTGGGGACCACTATTCAGCTTCTGGGGGCCAACATATAGCTTCTGGGGAGCACATTATAGCTTCTGGGGGCCACTTGGGGCCCCTGTATAGATTCTTGGGGCCACTGGGGGCCATCATATAGCTTCTGGGGGCTTCTGGAACCTAATAATTAATGTATTTTGCCAGGTTTCACCAAAATCTTCAAATATGGGGCTGTCAGGGGGGGGGGTTAAATTAATTAAGTTATAATTTTTCTAAACAAATTCATGTGACTATTTATCTCTAAAGCAAAGGGAGAATAACTTCCTTTTAACTCATTAAGAACGTGAAATGTAAAAACCTCATTATCAAGTGATGTTACCATAGCATCTGAAATGTTAGAAATATTACATAAACCATATGATGAATCATCTTCACTTCTAATCATGCTATATACTTCAGATGCTTTAAGATTCAAGAATATGAAGAATATGATGAAAAGCAGACTATATGTATACTATTTATATGAATCATTGAAAGTGCATGGTAAATTATAAGATTGGATCTTTAATTATACAGGGTCGAGATAACCGTTTTGACCCCTGTGAATGATAGTCAAAATGCATGTAACCTTTCCACATACTTATTAGTTCAGTTCAATACATGCACATTTTTACTCAATAAGATTGAAACAACTATGGTTGTTACTTTTTTTGTTAATTTAATATTCTTTTTATAATTGTCAAACAATGACGTTCACAGTAGTTGCCTCCAAAGCTGGATAATTTTGTTAATTCTGATCCAATTTTGAAGATTTGTTGTCTCTAATGTTGCTTATATCTTCCACTCATCAAATAAGGGACAAAACTATGCACACATTCTGTCATATGGCCTTAGTTCTATAGATATGTTGCTATACTAGGATATTCTGAACCAAAAATGGATTGATGACGTCACAATTAATGCAAATTAGCTAATTTGCATAACTGAATATTGTAACCATATAGTAAATAAGGTTTAATCAGATACCAATATCATCTCTATAGACCAAATAATAGCGAAGCTACATTGATTCAAGACTCCAATGTAAGACGTAATGTATATTATTGTCAAATAATGACATTCACGATAGCTGCCTCGAAAGTTACATAACTTTCGTAATACTGATTCAATTTTGAATCTGTTTTCACTTTTATGTTGCTTATACCTTCTACTAATAGAATAAAGTACAAAACCTTTCAGAAATTTTGCCATACGGTCTCAGTTCTAATAGATACGTTGCTATAGTTGGAAATTCTGAACCAAAAAGAGATTGATGACGTCATAATTTATGCAAATTAGACAAGAACACAAATGTGTACAAAATGTCCCCACCAAGTGGTGATCCCGTGAAATGGTTATCCTGAAAATGAGTAGACAAGACTTTACCAACACAATTTGAGGACGGAAAATCCAAAGTGGCCACCTTAAAATTTACCCAGAATGCCAAAAATTTAGTCAGTTCTAGATTTTCATACTAAGAACCACCCCTGAAAATTTGAAATTGATCCGTCACACAGTTAACCAGAAAACATGTAAACAAGACTTTACAGACAAGATTTCAGGATGGAAAATCCAAAATGGCTGCCATGACATTTACCAAGAATGTCAAAAAACTAATCTGTTTGTAGATTTTCTACTAAGAATCATCCCTGAAAATATGAAATTGATCTACCAAACGGTTCACCTGAAAACGGGTAGACAAGACTTTACAGACAAGATTTTGGGACAGAAAATCCAAAATGGCTGCCTTAACATTTACGCAGAATGCAAAAAAAGTAATCAGATGTAGATTTTCATACAAAGAATCATCCCTGAAAATTTGAAATTGATCTATCAAACCGTTCTCCTAAAAACGCGTAGACAAGACTTTACAGGCAAGATTTTAAGACGGAAAATCCAAAATGGCTGCCTTGACATTTACCCAGAATGCCAAAAAACTAATCAGTTCTACATTTTCATACTAAGAATCATTCCTGAAAATTTGAAATTGATCTACGAAACAGTTCACCTGAAAACGAGTAGACAATTGACTTTACAGACAAGATTTTAGGACGGAAAATCCAAAATGGCTGCCTTGACATTTACCCAGAATGCCAAAAAACTAATGAGATCTAGATTTTTATACTAAGAATCATCCCTGAAAATTTGAAATTGATCCACCAAACGGTTCACCTGAAAACGCGCAGACAAGACTTCACAGACAAGATTTTAGGACCGAAAAATCCAAAATGGCCGACAATAAAAAAGTCCTTATGAGTTTTTGCTGATTTCTTTTTACAAAATTATCACATATAACTACTGTTAACAATAAAGTAGGCTTTTACAGCAAAGTACATCTGAAATTATTTATAAAGCTACCAAATAGTTAAAGTATGAAAACTCAAAAACACCATTCAATATGATACAAAGTATTATCGCGCGCTAACTTTTCTTAAGACATTCAAAATGGCTGACATGACTGAGCTAGCAGGTCCAAAACCTAATCAGATCTAGAATGAAGTGAGCTGAACAAGATGTTAAAGTTTTAAAAGCAACTGTGAAGCAGTTTTTCTTAAAGTTTGCAGACAAGGATTTTAGCATTTGACTTCAAAATGGCCGACAGGAAGTAGGTATCGAGTAAATTTTTTTTCATCCACATCTGTATGCACTCATAAGTTATCCCTGAAAATTTGAAGGTGATATCTGTAGCGGTTTTGGAGAAAACTGCCGGACGTACGGACAGACAGACGGACAGACGGACAGACAGACGGACGCGCCTAGGCCGACAATATGGCCCCACACTATGTGGTGGGGACATAATAATTTGCATAATTGAATATCATAAATTTATTCGAAATTAAACGAGGTTTAATTTGGTACCAATATCATTTCTATAGACCAAATAATGACAGAGCTACAAATGATTTAAGATACCAAGGTAAGATGTCTAAAGATGCGTAACCATGGTAACTGAATGCCGCCATAAAAGTACTATGGGACATTAGTTGGCAATGTTAACAAATGGATTCATTAAATAGACACCCTAGGGATTACAAAAATGTATGTAACTTATTCACACCTTATGGGTGCATGGGAACCCCTTGTTCCTACTATACTAAGTTTGGAACCTTCAGAGGAATGTATATTCTGACTTTCAAACAAAAATATTGATTTGGATTTGTAGTGTCGAACTTTGAGAAACTTAGATAGCACAGTTGTGTGACCTAGTTTGATGACCTTTGACCTTGAAAATTTTACTAATTCAGAGCTCAGTAAGGTCTTTTGTGATTAAGCTGACCAAAATTTACATCCAAAAATCAATTTGAAAAATCAACTTTTTGACCTTTCGAAGGTCACTGAAGGTCAAGTAAAGGTCAAATCCTAAGACTAATGTCAGATTTGAACTCCTGGCAACTTGTAGATGATTTCCAAAAAAAAAATTGGTCAAATTGAAGCAAGTTGAAAATAACTTATTTTTACTGTTTTTTGACGTCAAATATCTCAAAAACGGTAAAATTTTGATGCTGACATATATTGAGCAATATGTAGGGAATGCTTAAATCTAGTAATGATGTAATTCATTGCAAGAAATGATCAAGTATAAGGCAAACTTTGAGAAACTTGTCAATCACAAAACCTGCCATTGACTTTATACATGAGAAAGTTTCTTGAAAATGACTAAGTCCTACTTTTTGTCAAATTTTATAAGTAAAAACCAAAAACTGTAATTCCAAGAGCATTTAAATCTTCAGAGGACATAAGTTGCATATACAGCAACTACTAAAAGTTATTTGAAAGTTCTACTTCAACAAAGTGCCTAGTATTTACAGAAAATTTGACTTTTTGACGTCAAAATCCGCAATTTCTCGGAAACTGGGCGAACTTGGGAAATGGCGATGATAGGTCAAATAGGCATTATGGATATGCATAAAATGAATGTGGAAATGACTCAATCCGAATAGCAGTTTTAATTTGTGCGGCCAATGTTGACGGACGGACGGACGGACGGACGGACGGACGGATGGACCAACGGACGGACGGATGTCTGGTCGATCCCATAGGCTCACTGTGTGAGCCAAAAACTAGATAAATGTCATCAATTCAATAAGAAAATTTTCTTTGGGACAACATACGAGTAGAAAGTATGTGGTTGAAATAGAAACTGAATCTTATATTGTTTAACATATTAGATTATATAGCCTTTCCCAAGTCTGTTTTATCTTTTATTTATCTTGATTTTCAATTATATACAGCCTTGTGGCACCCATACCAGCTTCACAGATACTACGATCAGTTATTTAACGGTTTCGAGCTTTCCATAAATCCTATGCATATTTGTCAGGGATATCACAAAACCATATTTATGAGCAAGATGGCCCCATGGTCAATAAGCGTGTTGATAATCGTTTGACCATACTCCGTGGCAGTGTGAGTTTTCAACTTATCTAAATGAGACACTGAAAAGGACTGAAGGGAGTTCAACACGTGACTTCAGTCTGATTGACCAATCAAAAATACCCTAATACCCAAGTAAACAAATCAAACTAAGACTTTTTCAAAAATTTTCAATGATTTGATCAAGGACGTCTATCTCGTATATTTGTTTATTTAGTGTACTTGTTTTGGCTGTGCATAAATAATGAGCTAACCCTGCAGCACCGTTATTGATTGGTCAAAGTTGACGGACAATAACAAAGAGTTGGTAAAGCATGAGTCAAAGTGATTGGTACAAGGAGGATATGAAAATAAAATTTTAAAAAATAAAAAGACACAGCCTTGGGCAAGGCTATAGATTATAATGTACCTTTTAATCTAAGAATTCTGAGTTGACTAGAAAACAGCAACTCCATGGAGTAGCAAATCCCACCGAACAAAACAGGTTTTGTCTTGAGCTTGTTAGTCCTTAGGTATCAGCATATAAAATATGAACCAATTCCGTCTACTGGTATTTGAGTTATCAAATATTATGTTTTATTAAGACAAATGGCGGGCATTTTGAAATTCAGCTGCCATCTTGAAAATTTCTTCTTAAGCAGAGCTCCTGCATCCTTTTAGGCATCAGGCATCATCAAAAGGAACAGGTGCTATTATGGGCAAATATCTCCATGGTCAGAATGAATCATTTTTAGGTGTAAAATGAAGAATACAATATCACATAATACTTTGGAAAATATTTAAATATAGAAAGGTTTTGGAGAAAATTGTAAGAAGTACAGACAGACGGACAGACGTCATTTTTTGCTGCTGCATCAGTGTCTTCATTCGTTGTCTTCTTTCTTTGTCTTGATTTGATTCTTCAGGGTCCACAGACTTGAGACTGCACGTAGGTGGGTTAAAGGTTTTGATCCTTACTACTTCTCATAGTTTACCCTCTTTGGACATACGCCTTGGCCAACAATATGGCCCCACACTATATGGTGGGGACATAATTAAATTTTAAAAATTAGAGACCAATTTTTGAATTCAGAGGCTCAAAAATTTTTGCGCAGAATTTTTTCTTCTGATTTTAAATCTGGGTCCCCCTTGATTCTCCAGTGTTCCAGGTTGTTTAATTTTTTCCAGCTGTTAAAATAAATTTCTGTTGGTTTTTGTGACTTTTCTGGGTTTAATGACTGATTTTGTTATGGAAACAGATCTGTTTTTGTTAACAGATTGAAGAGTTCCTCAACAGTGAACTGTGCATCTTTCACAAGTTCAAAAATTCCAAGGGAATAATGCTCATGAAAGATGCACAGGTGTTCACTTTAAGAGAATGAAATATTTGTATAATGTTTATAAGGAAACCTTGACCTACCTGAACCTCCTACTATGACCATGTATCTGTACTTGAGGATATCTTGACAATGAAACACTTTAAACTTCAGTGGCTCAAAGTTAGAGTTGTCTGTACCTAGCCATTGTATGTCATCCATTGCTGAGCTGAAAGAAAAAATGATAATGATATTAAGATATTTTGTCATAAAATAAGTTTTAATAATCAAGGAATCTGAAAGAGTATTGTGTTTATCTGTAAGGGCCTAAGTAGTGGGAAAAGTGGGACAGGGAAGAAACTAGAAAAAGCTACTCCACGGAGTAGCAAATTCAACCGGACAAATACTGTTTCCTTACGAATGAGGAAATATGTAAAATTATGTAACTTTTCTATAAAGAAATATGATAATGCAGTTAATGCAGCATAGAGTAGGCCATACGATTTAAAAGAGAATTGTGCAAAGGGTTTTTGTGTAGATCAAGACTAGATAGGGATTGCTTATTTTTTAGGCCAACCTTTTCAAACTAGCCCAAGCTCTTTTTTGTTTCAATACTTTCTTTAATTTTCAGTTATAAAAATCTTTATGAAATAATTAAATAAAGAAATAACTCATTTTCTTCAATTACATTTCTTACAATTGAGAACACAATAAAAAACCATGGTTTACTTCTTTGAGGTAAAGGAAAGTGCAATCAAAAGCCATGGAAGTTGGTTGATTGCAATTGAAAGCCATGCTTTTCCATGGTTATTTCTTTGATGTTTCGGGAAGTGCAATCAAAAGCTATGGTTTTCCATGGTTATTCTTCTAATCTTTTGAAAGTCCATGGTTTTCCATGAGCTATTTGTTTGGTCTTTTGGATGCAGAAAAAAAGAATAATACATTATGTTCCTAAATGAACTTTTCCAAATGAAGTCCTTTATAAGCACATTATCTGAAAAAATCTACAGAAAAGTATACACTTTTTTAGAATTTTAACTTGAAATTGAGATGGGAGATTAAACACAAGCCTATGGCTGCAAACTGAAATGTAATACCTAAGTGATCAAAATTCATAATTTGTCTATGTAAGAATATTATATATAATCCATTTAAAAAGAAGTTGCATGAAGGAGGAGGTTGGGGTAACAACACCATTTGTCTTAAAACATGAAACATATACCTTAAGTAATCAAAAATTGATTTGTCTTTGAATAGGAATATACAGGGTGGTCAAAAAAATGGAAACCCTGCATTTTCCTAATATCTTTGTCATTTTAAGGAGTCCCTGATATTTCAAATATCTGTACAACATTCCATTCCCTACCACCCTACCAAATTTCATGACCATCAGACTGATAGTCACAATATTACAGCACTTTGAATAACATGCCTCAAGTTTGGCCATCATCGCGCTGTAGGCAAACCTGCACAGTTATTAATGGGCCGAATGCATTCCTCAGCAGGTATGGCCTGAATGATATGGATGATCTCACTTTTGAGGTTTGTGATTGTCCTGAGGTCATTCTCATACACTTTTTCCTTGCCATATCCCTACAGGTATAGGGACATTTTGGACGGCGAATGCAGGTGGCCCGTCAGGGCAATATTGGTCACTAGGGCATGTTCTGTAAAGTGCTGTAACATTGTGACTATCAATCTGATTGTCATGAAACAAAGTAGGCTGGTAGGAAATTGAATGATGTACAAATGTGCAAAATATCAGGGAATTATTTCTTAAAATGACAAAAAATATATGAGGAAATGGTGTAAGGGTTTCCTTTTTTTTACCACCCTGTATAATCATTTGCATAGTTTTGTTTTTTTAATTTGGTTGCCATGGTTCTATGTTAATTAGGTTTCTTAACTTTCAAATTAATAATGAAAAATTAGTCTCTGCAACAGAGTTCACTTGCATAATTCTTAAATATTCTGATCTTAATTGTTATTATTTATGATAATCTTGCTCTCCCTAGTGCTCCCTCTTCAGTAATTATTATTGCCTGTGAGTGTAGACAGGGCAATTCAAAAACTCATTGTTGATAAAATAAAACTAAATATTTATTCAGTCTGCAATAAGGGAATTCCGGTGAGCTGACTTCATCACTTATTTTGTCTTTTTTACATTTGTGCCAAAATCAAACCAGAACAAAAGCAACGCCAAAGCGTAGCGAATCCCATCGAACAGAAATGGCTGGCATTTTACAAACAAAATATATAGCAAATATCGTAAAATAAAACCCATAAGAAAGGCCACCATTTTCAAAATGGTTGCTCACTAGACAAGTTGTCATCAGCAGAAGTGATATGCTTTTAAGTAGCCACATATAAAATTTTTAAAAAATCGCCCACGCATAAATGTAAATGCTGGCCATTTTCTAAAATGTCATAAGACAGTATGCAATCCTTACCAGTATTCGCATATGAAATATGAACAAAATCGCTCTATTACTTTTTGAATTATAATAAAAAATGTAAAATAACACACATAAAAATGGTGGCCATTTTTCAAAATGGCCGACTACTGCCTAAAATTTTATTTGACAATGTGCCATGCTTAAGTATTCACATATCAAATATGAACAAAGTCGCTCTAATACTTTTTGAGTTATAGTAAAAAATGTAAAAATGACAGCCATCTTTTAAAATGGCCACCTACTATGCGAAGTGTCATGAGACAGTGTGCAAGGCTCATAAGTATTCACATATCAAATATGAACAAAATCGCTCTACTTCTTTTCAAGTTATAGTAAAAAACGTAAAAATTGGAGGCCATTTTTCAAAATGGCCGCCTACTACCTAAAGTGTCATTAGACAGTGTGCCATGCTTATAGTATTCACATATAAAATATGGACAAAATCGCTCTACTACTTTTTGAGTTATAGTAAAAAATGTAAAATAACACACGTAAATATGGCCGCCTACTACCCAAAATTTCATTAGACATTAGGCCATGCTTAAAGTATTCACATACCAAATATGAACAAAATCGCTCCACTACTTTTTGACTTACAGTAAAAAATATTAAAGATGTTAATTTAAGAGTAAAAAAGGCTCCAAAACTTAATAAAATATGTAGTTTGGATGTTCATTTATGTCTGGGGATGATATTTTATACCACAAACACTTATAGATACCTGAAATTTGCAATAAAAGTGCCCAAAAATTGTTGTTTCGAAATTCCCCATTTTTCCTGTATCGCGCTAGTCACGTGACTATTACGCGTAGCAGGCAATACAGATATTACAGTACATATTTCAACATGTTCAATATGGCAAACATCAGCGATTCTGATTCCCGGGTTCTGAGAAATGGCTATTATAAATCGGCGAGAGGGTGTAATTTGACTGGGGAAAATACAGGGGAAAATGTGTCCAAGTATACCAGTAAGAGAGCAAATATGGATACTTTAGACAAGTACTATGACGGTCGAAGAATCAACTAAAAATGTGAGTTCTGGAATGAAGACTCGAGGAGACTGAGGATCCGATCCATTCCTATTACTCAGTTTGAATTTTTGACGCGGAAATCAGGTTATGAAAACAGGTTTTCTGCAAAGTTATCAACTTTAGAAAATATGGATCTTGTTTTTGAGTAAGGCTTAACAAGCATTTAGATACAAGACTTGTGGCTATCTCTTGTCAAATACACGCAGACTTGCTATGAATTGGCCATTGCAAATTGCAAAATCAGATCGTCAAATTAATCGCTTCGTATTTAAACGTATGCTTCATATCTTCATCCAAAACTTTAGTATTCATTAGAGATAAGTTATAACTTGAACAGGAAGAAATGGCAGATCCTACCTTAATTTAGAATCGCTGATTTCTCTGAACAAATTCCGAGAAGAAATTGTTCAACATCGCAATCAGCTCAGACTACGAGTACATGTCGTACGCGTGTACTTGTCACTCTGAACTCACGTGATAAAATACGGCATCTTGATTGGTTACTACTCACGTTCCCTCATGTTGTCATGACGCGAAAAGCAGTAGTAAGCACTGAATATGTTAATGAACTGCCATATATGGAACAATTGTCTTTCTGATTGGTTAACTTTACACGCCTCCTAAATGAATATAGTAGTCGTAGTAAATGATTCATTGATAACTATGAAAGTGGGCGTGACCAGCTTTATTTTGACACCAAATTCAAGATGTTTCAAATCAAAATGGCCTCGCAAGACGAGGTTGAAATATCGGCAATTTGATACTGATATGGTCTACGATAGATCAAAATTGCCTGCCCCGCGTCACATGTCACGTGAGCCTATATTTGTTGAAAAATGAAAGAGATAGTGACACTTTTTAATCATAAGTTAATACCAATATTACAAGCACGTATCTATTTTTTTCATTATATATTTATTTCTTCATTATACATACATTTGTTTCATACTACATTGATTCATTTTTGCAAAACCTTTGCTATTAGATCTTTAAATAACACACGTAAAAATGGCGGCAATTTTTCGAAATGGCCGCCTACTACCAAAAATGTCATCAGACATTGTGCCATGCTTAAAGTATTCACATACCAAATATGAACAAAATCGCTCCACTACTTTTCAAGTTACAGCAAAAATTGTAAAAAGACCTGCAAAGGCAGCCATTTTTCAAGATGGCTGCCAGGTATTTCTTCTGTATTTACATTTCTAGCTTAATCAATGTCCTATATAACTTTTTTTACATTTAAAACATATTGCTATTACAGTTTTATATGCAGAACCTAAATTACTGTAAAATAGGCACTAAAATGGCCGCCATTTTTAAATGAGCGGCCATTTTGGAAATCGGTACTCGAGCAGAACTTCTACCCCCATTGGGTATATGTGTACAAAATATGAACAAAATCGGGCTTACAGTATTTGAGTTATTGCCCAGACGGATGGACGGACGGATGTACGTACGGAAGGATGGACAGACGGACAGATGGACAGACAGAGGCGTTCCCTATATCCTTCCAAACTTCGTTCGATGGGATAATGATAGCAAATCCCAGCAAACAAATTATTAAGTAATTGTGGGGTCAAATCATCTAAAAAATTATTAAATAAAAAGTGTCATATGACACTATGTACAGAATGTACTAAACATTATATTTAGATTATAAAAACATGGTTGTATTTCAGGCCTGAAACCAGCTTTTGTCAAGAAGGTTGACTTTCTCAAAAATCTTAGGGGAACATCATATTCTTTCTATGATTAGTCTCAATCCAGCTTGGATTCATTCGTTAAAACATTGATTGGATTTGGAAGATTTTGGTAAAAACAAAACCTGCCAAAATTGTTGATTTTACAACTCAAGTGTCATGGTAAAAACATGTTCATGAAAATGTTCACGTTCATGAAAAAACAATTACCAAACCACTAATTACCATAGAAAATCATGGTAAATATCCATGGAAGATTTACCATGGGTGTCCATGAATTCCGTGGAAAATACCATGAAAGTCGTTCATACTTCTTATGCATAGCGACGCATGTCAATCAACCACACGAATAACAACCCTCTTTGCCATATATGGACCCAAAAGTCACTTGTTGGTATAAACTAGTTTCCTATATAACTCAAAGCATGAGAGCAATGAAAAAAAATGGAAATTTTTTTTTTCCTGACATTTTTCATTTTTTGGTCGGTATTAAGTGAAGTATGAAGTGATCTACAAAATGGCATCCAGAAAACAAGATTGCTGCCTAAAAGTTAATCAGCTCTAGAACTTGATATCCTCTATCATGTGTGTGAATTTGGAAAAATCTCTGATGAGTGATTATCCTAAAATGGGGATGACAGGATTTTCCGATAAACCTTCAAAATGGCCACCATAAAACAAGATGGCCACCCAAAAGTTAATCAGCTCTAGAATTTTATATCCTACCATTTGTTAGAATTTGGAGAAAATCCAACGAGCTGTTTTCCTGAAATGGCAATGGCAAGATTTTCCAAAAGACCTTCAAAATGGCCACCAGAAAACAAGATGGCTACCCAAAAGTTAATCCGCTCTGGAACTTTATATCCTCTATCATGTGTGTGAATTTGGAGAAAATTTGATGAGCGGTTTTTCTGAAATGGCGATGTCAAGATTTTCCGAAAAACCTTTAATATGGCCGCCAGAAAACAAGACGGCCCCCAGAAGTTAATCAGCTCTAGAACTTTATATCCACTATCATGTGTGCAAATTTGAGGAAATTCCGATGAGTGGTTTTCCTGAAATAGCGATGACAATGTTTTTCAAAAAAGCTTCAAAATGGCCACCAGAAAGCAAGATGGCTGCCCAAAAGTTAATCAGCTCTAGAACTATATATCCTCTCATGTTGCTTTGAAGCAGAAACAGATTGTATCAGACATGTATGGCTATAAAGTCTGTAACCTATTATTTTTGATGCTTCTCTGCCAAGTTAATTCTTGAGATTTGTTATGTAAAATGTATGAAAAACGAGAAAATTCAGTGAAAAAAATTTCTGAAAATGTTCTGAATTTTTTCACTGAATTTCCTTGTTTTTTATACACTTTATCAAAACATTCTTCACCCAAGTATTTTCTAGGCACATAAGTGCACTCTTTGTGCAAAACTGGAAGATATAGACAATGTGGGGAAGCAGTGATTCTTGTTTGAAAATAACATGTGACTCAATTGAGGAATGCAGGAAATTTCCCATCATGCACCCTTACCTAAGAACTCGCATTCTGATTGGCTGTCACAACACTGCGACAGAAATCATGTATAAGTCATCGCGCATAATTAGATCACGTGATTCAGTTTAATCGGGTGCTCCCAAATTGGTTATAGCAGGGGGAAGAAGGAGGTATGGATTCTGGATACCTGCTTAGGAGGATGGAATTCCCATGTTAAAAATAAAAGAATTTTCAAGAGACCATTACGTGTTGTCGCGATGTGCCATAATCGTACATCGATGCATCGGCAATTTTCAGTAGTAAACATCGATGCACATCGCGATGTACATCGAGAAAAAGTTCGAGAAAAGTGCACTGAAATACCGAACGCTAATGCACTAAAATACCGAACAGAACAAATTAATAAGAGTACGTTGGTACATCCGGGAACATAGTAACGGTGAAATGAAAGTAATTTTTTTAGATTAATGGTACATTTCGACTTGCTAAAACAGTTTAAAGCGAAAGAATATCAGAAAACATTTGAAAATGAAATAAGACATGAAAAAAGGTAAGTAATTTGCGTCAAAATAAGATAAGAAAGGGCGATTTTTAGCAAATTAAAATTTTTTAAACACATCGATGTTTTGTTTCAGACATCGATGCATCGCCAGAACCAGCTTTGGCGATGTATATCGCGATGTATCGATTAATCGCGACAACACTAGAGACCATACATCAGTGGATGAGATTATACAAATGTAAAATATACAAATTTAAGGGGATATGTATCTAGAGAATATTGGAAACTATGGGCTTTCAGACGACCATGGTTAGGAAATGGTGAAAGAAAATCCACCTGTTATTTATTTTGTTCCAAATTGTAAAGAAATTTTTTCAAAAATGTTTTGTTCCACCAGTACAGTGGGGAACATAAAGAATTACCTGTACTTGCTATGAAAATTACATGCTGTCGTACATGTAATAAATTCTTACCTCAGTGTATTCAGTTCCCGGGGGGTTCACTGTATATAAACCTTGACGGGGATCCTCGGCGCACATGGGGTACTTTTTTTTAAATTTGGTATGGCAATGGACCCAAATTTTAGGATGTGGTATGAGAATGCCCACCCTCATTATGACTTTTGAGGGATGGAAATGGTCAGATTTTTCAACTTTCTGGTATGAGAATGGTCATGGAAAATATGTTATCTCACAATTATGGTATGGAATTGGTTTAGTATCTAGTAGTCTAATTGGCCTCATATAATAAGTTTATAAGTTTATAAGTAATTTTCCGTCCTAGGCAGACATTGCCTGTATGACAGTTCTGATACTTTTTGAAACTAACGTAGCTTGGGGGCTACTTGTACGCCAGCAATTTCGTAATTGAATTTTAAAGGATGGTGATACCAATGTGCATCTAGGCGGTTCTTGAACTGGTTGACATGGACTGACTGCACTACATACTCTGGGAGACTGTTCCAATTGTTTGTTACCCTGTGGCTGAAAGTGTTTTGTCTCATTGAGGTTTTGCAGTGGGCTTTTAGGAGTGGTTGGGAATTTCCTCTTCTATTGTGTGTTTCTCTTGCTTGGAAATTAGGTAATGTTGCTGTTGTGTTGACATCATAGTATGAGTTGATGTATTTGAACGTCTCTATCATATCACCACGTAGTCGTCTGTAGGCAAGTGTTGTAAGGTCTAGTGCCTTTAGTCTCTGGGGGTAGGGTAGAGCTTTAAGTGTTGGAACTATACGCGTTGCTCTTCTTTGTATTTTCTCTAGGGCTTCTATATCCTTCTTCATGTAGGGATTCCACACTGATTGTGCAAACTCAAGTTTGGGTCTGACTAAGCCATTGAATAGTAATTTAAATGTATCAGTGTCCCAGTATGTAAAAGATCTTTTTACCATTCCAAGCACTTTGTTTGCATTGTTTGCTATGGTTTTGACATGGTCACTGAATTTGAGAATTTTAGATATCCTAATATGAGGTCGTTTTGGTTCATTTTCCTCAAAGATCGTCTTCTTCTTGGGACCTTCTTCAATAATAGCTTTTTTCCCAGAAAATATTCTACTTTGGACCAGTCATGGGATTGGTCCTATATTTTGACATTTGGTATGGCACTGGTTTCATATACTGGCATTTGGTATGGCTTTTGGGCACTATTTCGGTTGGTATGGGAACACATCCAATTTTGACATTTTGGTATGGGAATATATTGATATCTGAAGGTTCAGCCTAGGACCCCCGCCAAATTTTGTACACAGTGAACCGCCCGGGATTCAGTTCTCTATTTTTTCGCGCAAAAATGCTGATTTCATTTTTCAATCACATGTGGAAGTACTTTTCATGTCAAGCTGAAGAGAATTTCTGTGCAATAGTGTATTTTGTTGGTCTCACTGGTCTTCAAGATTACAACGATACATTTAGACATATGATGAACGAATATATCATGCATAACTTACCTGTATAAGACTTAAACTGGAGTTAAATTTTGAGCCATCTGATTTTCAATCATGGCGCTGGGTCTGATTATCGCAGAGCATGCAATCACGTGATCAGTGTGGACCGATCATTCTGGACTCCAAGCCTTTTTTTCCTCTCAAGATTTTCAAATGAAAGGAATGGTCCATGTAACCACTGGTAACAGGTCAACTAAGATTTTTCCAAAGAACTCATTCTGACCAGGACAGTTACTTTGACTTTAGCAGTTACTTTTACGTTTTGTTTTAACATACAGACTGTGTAGGAACTCATAAAGCGCGCGAGTCACAGATGCCAGCTAGATCTATACAGGGGCGGATCTTGGAACCAAGAAGGGGGGGGGGGGGCAAATTTCAGGTCAGAGAAAAAATACTTTGGGCTCTTAAAACCCAAAAGTGGGCCCAAATTTTGAAATTTTGAGGCCCATTTTCTTCATTCAAAATGTGGCCTGAAATTAAAAAATAAGGCCTCAGAAAAGGCCCAGTAATGACCAAAAAAGGTCATCCGCAAGTGCTATAGTAGGCCTACCCCTAGGCTACGTAGGCTCAATAAATAAACTTTTTAATATCAAAAAGTGATTTTTGACTTTTTGTTCAATAATTTTGAATTCATTTAGGCCTAAAACTTTTAAAGGTCACACATATCTTGTCATAATTCACGCCAATGACAATGCATAATATTCATCCTGTTTTTTTGCCGTGATCAAGTTTGAACTCCCGGGAATGAACTCATGCATGCACACGCGGTAGTATCTCTTCGGGACGTATCGAAACCACTCCGTCCCGAAAAACCGTTAATTTGAATTTAAAACCTACCCCAGTGTTTGAAAATCAAGGATTGTGAGTCTCACACTTCACCGTTTTTCTTCAAACTTGTTCCGTACAAAGCTTCACAGAAATACCTTTCAGTCGATACATTGTTTTCGTGTAGGCTTACAAAGTACCCCGTTTTAGCGGCGTTTTGGTCCCCAGCTGTGAGATAAAGCAAATTTTCATAACTTTCAACTGTAAGTCAAGTTATCTCGCCAGTCTTTTACCCATTCTCGCCCATAATTTCAGAATGGACTCCCATTAGGCCTACAACCTTCCATCGCTACGTCTTGATTTTTGGGCATCAAACGCAGCAGTTTCTAAATCATCCACTCATCTCTTCAAATTTGACCAATACGTCCCGTCATCTTCCACTACGCCCCGCCGAGTCTATCACTATACACGTAGAGTGTAAAAGCGTAGGTGGTCCTATCAAATCTAGTCTCTATTGATTTATATGGTGACCTGATTACAATTATTTTCCTTATTATTTATACACAATCAGGGCCAGAAAGGGCCGTTAGGAAAGGGGACCATAATCCCCAGGGGACCATAATTTCTTTCACACCGGCTTTGTTAGTACTTTGCCTTGGATGTCATACAGTACATTTACACTGTGGCACGATGATGAACTTAGAAAATATGTATAGTCATGACAAAATGTTCTTTGTGATATAATATTGTAGGTATCATTCTGATACGTATTACATGTTTATGTTTAGTGCATAAAATTCATAGCCAGATCAATAATTCGGAGAGAATACGCTGGACGATAGAATATTAAAAACTATAAAAACATTCTTCATAGAATTAAGCAAATAGTGTTATTATCATTTAAGTAGTAACTGCATATGTTTAAAACCACTCTGTTTAAATACAGGTAAATAAATAAATATGATGCAATGAAAATTGAAGCTTTCTGTCGAGAGCAATAGTCATCACAATAGTATATGACGTGCACGGACCTGGGGACAATTAGAGAAATACGGCCTAATGTCACCTTTAAACGTTAATACCCGCCTAAGTAAAAAACCTAAGCATTTGTTTCATATATCATTTTGAAGCATTTTTTATGCGTGTTTCAGTGATACTATTTTTGCTCGAAAATTTCGATGTGATCTGCCATTTTTTTAAAGTTAAAACTACCCCAACATCGACAAATACGTTGTAAGACGTAACACTTTACCCTTAAGGCCCCCTCACATATGGACGAATTCACTAAGCGCAGTCTTGCGAATAGGAATTGAGTAAAAGTCGTTCCCATTAGTACGTGTACGTTATACATCGTTGGGGTGTTCGTATATGTAAGTACCCCCTCGGAAAGCTTCGGAAGCATGCGCAAAAATGTGCTTCAGTTCGCATGTTTACGTTCCCAATCGCCAGAATTGACTTCGCAAGACTGCGTCTGGTGGAATCGTTCATATGTGAGGGGGCCTTTAACCGGTTCGTTGGAATTAGGATAACTTTTGAAATAATAATCAGAATCCCATGAAATTTTCACATTTTGTTCAATTGACCATGTGTATTTATGACGTCATAACTGCCTAACGGCTACAATTCAAATTTTCTTATTTGGACGCTTGCTACAATTTTTAAAATTATGTAGCCTAAGGTTTTTCATTCGAAGGGGACAAGCGATAAGTTTACCTTAATTTGACCTTCTTATTTAAATTTGATTTGAATGAAAAATTAACTGCACAATATTGTCACGGCGAAATTTACAAAACAATAACCGGATTGTTTATTTTGAAAATAATATTAATAATAAGAGCTGATTTTCGAGACATGAAAAAATGTGACGCACCGTTTTTTCCCCCAAATTCCATACATATCAATTTTCACGAACGTCCCAAGTGGATTTCCCGACCGTTTTTCAAAATTCAAAATCATTTTAGAAATATTGTCCTGTGAATTTTATCGTGATTAGATAAGGATAAAGGATTTTATTTTGAGGTTGACTAAACTTGAAAAAAATGTGACGCTCGTCGATTTTGACGTTGTAATGCTGTTTGCGCCCTATATGTATGTATGTATAATTTATTTACCTCTTAAATAAAAGAGAGTTACATTCATATTAACATGTAGAGAAAATTAAATAAAATTATAAAACATATTTGTGTTACTTGATGTTAAAGGTAAAGAGGATAACTAACTTTTATCCACAAGAAATTGCCTATGCCTGTGTAACTCGTACACATGCATAGCTATGAGTAACAGAGTCTCCTTATCATCATTGTATACAGTTCCTAGAATCACTTTAAGAATATAATCGTCGTTCATTACATTCAGATTACCTCTCGCTAAATTGAGTAAGGGTTTTCTAACATCAGTAAAAGCTGGACAAGTAATCAAGAAATGCTTAACACTTTCTCTTTCGTTAAGATCACAAAATATACAGATTTCTGATAAAGTAGTGTCACCCTCACGGCGTCTACTGTTAAAATATGTCGAGGTTAATAATTTGACCATCATTTTACAGAGGTATAATACATTGGGGTTTTCTTTTGCGATCACCCACCATACATTCGGTTTTAGGATAGACAACGATCCTGTCACCACGTTGAGATTTTTATACATTAATGATGATAAAACAGTACTATAATTGTGAAAACTCTTGACACGTCCGTAGACTACAGTTCTAAATTCTTGTTTTGAAGGGATTTCTGCATTAAAAATCATGTTCTTAACATAGTCTATGAGGTTGTACTGCACAACAGTATCCCACATTTGAGATAATGGAGATTTCAGACCTTGAGATGGTGATTTTAAATACATCATCCGTATTAACCTTTCTAAACAAATGACCTTATATATACAGCTTACAGGTAGCCTTAACAACATATACAGAAACATCAATCTATCACAGTCAATTTTTGCTTTAACAGACATCCATCCAAGCAGACTAGTGGCGACAGGGTCTGGCGTATTCTTTGGTAATGTCTGAATACGTTTTCCGACCTCTTTGTGCAGACCTTCCATTAGATTAATGTCATTGTTAGTGTAAGGTATTACTGCAGAACCATAAGTCAGAGTTGGATAGGAGAATGACCAGTACAGCTTTGATCCAAGCAAGGGATGTATACCACCGCACATACTGCTCATTGTTTTGTTTTGGTATTTTGACGCCATAATGTTACCCTAATTGTCCCCAGTTTCGTGCGACGTGTAATAGCGTTTTTTCTTTTACATGTTACTTTTTGTACATCATTGATTGATCCGCTCTAATCTGCCCTCGGCCGATAATTTATAAATTATTTATGTTGAACATTAGCAAAACAAGATTCCAGATTTTATTGTGTTTCAAACCAGACACTTGGTTTCCTCACAAAATCAAATACAGGACAATTACATATAATTAAAGTTAAAAAGCAACATCTTCACAAACATTTAAATTATCAATTTCATGCAATCAGTTATAGTTATACTCCGTATGTATGCTAAACTTAAGACTGGTGTTAAGAATCGACCAAGGCAAACCTATGTAAAATTACACAACGATGAACAAAATGTTTTAGAATACAACTCCACGTTTGTAGTCATAGACTCGGCGGGGCGTAGTGGAAGGTGACGGGACGTATTAGTCAAATTTTAAGAGATGTGTGGATGATTTAGAAACTGCTGCGTTTGATGCCCAAAATCAAAACGTAGCGATGGAAGGTTGTAATGGGAGTCCATTCTGAAATTATGAGCCGAGAATGGGTAAAAGACTGGCGAGATAACTTGACTTACAGTTGAAAGTTATGAAAATTTGCTTTATCTCGCAGCTGGGGACCAAAACGCCGCTAAAACGAGGTACTTTGTACACGAAAACAATGTATCGACTGAAAGGTATTTCTGTGAAGCTTTGTACGGAACAAGTTTGAAGAAAAACGGTGAAGTGTGAGACTCACAATCCTTGATTTTCAAACACTGGGGTAGGTTTTAAATTCAAATTAACGGTTTTTCGGGACGGAGTGGTTTCGATACGTCCCGAAGAGATACTACCGCGTGATGCATGAAAATGGTCATAGAAAAATGCATTCCAAAATTGTAGTTCGCATAGAAACCAAAGATACAATAATATTTTAAACATTATAAATGCTTCCTATCAACCTGGTGATAGACAATCAATACTGGTTTATTTGTGAAGTTCGGCATACTAGTATAGAAGATTTTTCTCAAAAAGTTATTGCCACCCGAATGATGTCAGGATGATGAAACTTAGGTTGCAAAATATTTTAAATATGCTAAAACATTAAAGTGGCGTATTAGATAAGACATTGCAACATTGAAATAGTGTGTTTGTTCAATTTTAGCGTTGGTGTTAAAAAAATAATGTGTTTTGCACTGTACATGTATACAGTATCGACTTTTATTTAAGAAATGGATAATGAATATTTGAGAGAAAAAAGCTTTTTTTCAAAAATCTCTAAAATAATATAGTCATAAAAAGTAAATGAATAATTAAAACGTACTCATTTTCAAACTTTATTATTATTATATCTCTTTAATTTTCCCATTTAGCATGGAGTACAAAAATATTAAACATTTAACACAACAATGAGAATTAACAAAAGCACAAAAACACATCTAAAAATATAAGGCAATAACAAAATTACAAAAAACGAAAATTCACATCTAAAATGTCAATAACAAGTAAGGTGAATATATCTATTTAAAAAATCGCAAAAAGTGGTGGGAAACACATTTCTAAAAAATATTTGCATCGCTCTAAAATAGAGTGGTAAGATCAATATTTAAAAGATCCACAAAAATAAACAAGAAAGGTAACTTAGAATTGCCAAGACTTTTGAATTGTCTCTAAAACATAAGGCACGCAGAAGGGGTTTCCTCGAAAGTAGTACTTCTAGGTTCAAGACATCGCTTACACAGCTTAAACCCGTTTGCAATTAGTTCTACCTCGTTTAAACTGTTTAAGAACGTATTTAAGACTGCTTATGTATGAACGACTTACCAAAAATATAACTATCACACCAAATAAGTTGCCACTGCGTTCTTCAAAACAGGTTTTAAACTGTGTGCGAACGGAATGAATGTAGCTACAACGTTCTACGGTCTGTTTACGAACTTCGGGACTTTCCCTGACGGGGAATGTGATTATTTAGAATTTTGAATCGATTCAAAATTCGATGGCGACCATACCGTTCTGTAATCAGGTCATGATGACCTTCTAGACTAAGGGACGCGTTACACGACGTTGCACACCGACGTGGTGCGACCTGAACGAACTGCGAATGAACGTATTGAAGACTGTTTATGAACGAAGTAGCTAATCATTTTAGACATATATCCCGACCACAGCCAGATTTAGTATGGCTGGCCGTCTGGACCAATGTATCGTCATACTTTTAACACCGTAAAATCTACTTTTAACGCAGTAATAAATACTTTTAACACCGTCAAAAACGATTTTATACGCCGTCAAAAACGATTTCATACGCCGTTAAAAATTACTTTTAACGCCGTCAAAAACGATTTTATACGCCGCGTTAAAAATAACTTTTAACGCCGTCAAAAATTCATTTTGAACGGCATCAAAAACGATTTTGAACGCGTCAAGAATTGTATTGTGACACGTAAATTACGTCTTAGCTGGCAGCCAATTAAAACTAGCGTTACAATCGTCCTTACTGTTGACCACGCGTAAAAAAGCATTTAGAACGGCGTAAAAATGATTTTGAACGCGTCAAAAATTGTAATGTGACACGTAAATTACGTCTTAGCTGGCAGCCAATTAAAACCAGAGTTACAATCGTCCTTACTTTTGACCACGCGTAAAAAGCATTTTGAACGGCGTAAAAATGATTTTGAACGGGCGTTACAATACCCGGGAATTTATCGGTTCGTCCAGTACTTGTTTGTGATAGCGCCCTCTGTAGGTCACTGTGCTTATAGCCTATGGCCCAAATGCCCTAATACGTCACTTCCGCTGAATAGAAAAAAGTAGTATTCAAAAATAAATGTAGTCCCAACACAATTGTGATCATGACGAGTCAGTAAGCTAGTATGTAGGCACAGTTGTCATCTTTTTGCAATGACAACATGCCATTTCTTCTGAAAATGCGTTTATTTGGGTTATCTGAAGGAAAATTTCGAGTCAAGTGGCGCATTAATTTTGCCTTGATTTTTGTGAATTTCAATTTGTGTCGGCAGAGAGAGGGGGTAGTGTCACAATTGACCAATTATTTCAAAAAGTAGATGATTGGCCCCTATTGAGTTTTTTGTCAAGATGTAGCTTAGACATAGCTTTAGAACCTCAGATAGGCCAGTGAGGCCACATAAATCCATAACTCGAGATAAAAAGTCAGGCGTTTGCCCTTTTGCCCATTGACTAGTATGGTGACGTGAATTAGGGCAGTTTGGCCTATTAGTCACATGTGAGAGTGACCAAAATTTTTTAAAACTACTCAGAATCGCCCAGAATTGAAGTTTATTAGTACGAAACATATTCTGGACGTAGGCAAAAAGGGGAATTTTCATGAACAAATTTAAAGTTTTTGCTGAATCAGCAGTTTTCGCTTTTTACCCCAAAAACCACTGATTTTGACGATATTTGGCCATAATTTCGTCCTTAATGACCCCAAGATGTCATATGTTGTCGTAAATAGGGAAGCCAATGAGTTGCTGTTCATAATAAAGATTGAATTTTCCATCTTTTGGTTTCTAGTAAAAAATGAAGGTACATATCAGGGGTACAGTCAGAGATTGGTCAGTTAAGTGTCAATTTTTGATGTATTTGTCCACTCTGAATGACCAAATTCGAGCTAAAACTATCTCAAAAGTCCCAATTCTCTAGGCCAGAGTCAAATCTGATCAAATTTGCCATCATTTTTCAAATCAGGAGGTTGTTGAATGAAATAAAATATCAAAAAAATGATAATTTTAGTAAAATTTTGCCTAAGTTGGCCAAATTTGCCCAATTTTCTGGTTCATGGTTCAGTGATTTTGGCTAAAAATCCCAATATGCAATGAAATACTCAATTTCTTGACACGACATTGTAAAATGTCACCATCAGGCAGTAGATTTCATGATGTAAATGAAAAACTAGTCAAATTTAAAGGAAAACCATTGGGTTCTTGGAAAAATGACCCCAGGGGTAATAAAATAGCCATATTTTTCATAATTGCTGTCAGAATATTCTTAAACTGCACAAAACAACTTGAAAAACTCTAGTAAATTGGAAAAACGCAATTTCAAGCCAGAAATCATCCAACCATGTTGCTATTAGGCCCAAATGCCCTAATACGTCACTTCCGCTGAATAGAAAAAAGTAGTATTCAAAAATAAATGTAGTCCCAACACAATTGTGATCATGACGAGTCAGTAAGCTAGTATGTAGGCACAGTTGTCATCTTTTTGCAATGACAACATGCCATTTCTTCTGAAAATGCGTTTATTTGGGTTATCTGAAGGAAAATTTCGAGTCAAGTGGCGCATTAATTTTGCCTTGATTTTTGTGAATTTCAATTTGTGTCGGCAGAGAGAGGGGGTAGTGTCACAATTGACCAATTATTTCAAAAAGTAGATGATTGGCCCCTATTGAGTTTTTTGTCAAGATGTAGCTTAGACATAGCTTTAGAACCTCAGATAGGCCAGTGAGGCCACATAAATCCATAACTCGAGATAAAAAGTCAGGCGTTTGCCCTTTTGCCCATTGACTAGTATGGTGACGTGAATTAGGGCAGTTTGGCCTATTAGTCACATGTGAGAGTGACCAAAATTTTTTAAAACTACTCAGAATCGCCCAGAATTGAAGTTTATTAGTACGAAACATATTCTGGACGTAGGCAAAAAGGGGAATTTTCATGAACAAATTTAAAGTTTTTGCTGAATCAGCAGTTTTCGCTTTTTACCCCAAAAACCACTGATTTTGACGATATTTGGCCATAATTTCGTCCTTAATGACCCCAAGATGTCATATGTTGTCGTAAATAGGGAAGCCAATGAGTTGCTGTTCATAATAAAGATTGAATTTTCCATCTTTTGGTTTCTAGTAAAAAATGAAGGTACATATCAGGGGTACAGTCAGAGATTGGTCAGTTAAGTGTCAATTTTTGATGTATTTGTCCACTCTGAATGACCAAATTCGAGCTAAAACTATCTCAAAAGTCCCAATTCTCTAGGCCAGAGTCAAATCTGATCAAATTTGCCATCATTTTTCAAATCAGGAGGTTGTTGAATGAAATAAAATATCAAAAAAATGATAATTTTAGTAAAATTTTGCCTAAGTTGGCCAAATTTGCCCAATTTTCTGGTTCATGGTTCAGTGATTTTGGCTAAAAATCCCAATATGCAATGAAATACTCAATTTCTTGACACGACATTGTAAAATGTCACCATCAGGCAGTAGATTTCATGATGTAAATGAAAAACTAGTCAAATTTAAAGGAAAACCATTGGGTTCTTGGAAAAATGACCCCAGGGGTAATAAAATAGCCATATTTTTCATAATTGCTGTCAGAATATTCTTAAACTGCACAAAACAACTTGAAAAACTCTAGTAAATTGGAAAAACGCAATTTCAAGCCAGAAATCATCCAACCATGTTGCTATTAGGCCCAAATGCCCTAATACGTCACTTCCGCTGAATAGAAAAAAGTAGTATTCAAAAATAAATGTAGTCCCAACACAATTGTGATCATGACGAGTCAGTAAGCTAGTATGTAGGCACAGTTGTCATCTTTTTGCAATGACAACATGCCATTTCTTCTGAAAATGCGTTTATTTGGGTTATCTGAAGGAAAATTTCGAGTCAAGTGGCGCATTAATTTTGCCTTGATTTTTGTGAATTTCAATTTGTGTCGGCAGAGAGAGGGGGTAGTGTCACAATTGACCAATTATTTCAAAAAGTAGATGATTGGCCCCTATTGAGTTTTTTGTCAAGATGTAGCTTAGACATAGCTTTAGAACCTCAGATAGGCCAGTGAGGCCACATAAATCCATAACTCGAGATAAAAAGTCAGGCGTTTGCCCTTTTGCCCATTGACTAGTATGGTGACGTGAATTAGGGCAGTTTGGCCTATTAGTCACATGTGAGAGTGACCAAAATTTTTTAAAACTACTCAGAATCGCCCAGAATTGAAGTTTATTAGTACGAAACATATTCTGGACGTAGGCAAAAAGGGGAATTTTCATGAACAAATTTAAAGTTTTTGCTGAATCAGCAGTTTTCGCTTTTTACCCCAAAAACCACTGATTTTGACGATATTTGGCCATAATTTCGTCCTTAATGACCCCAAGATGTCATATGTTGTCGTAAATAGGGAAGCCAATGAGTTGCTGTTCATAATAAAGATTGAATTTTCCATCTTTTGGTTTCTAGTAAAAAATGAAGGTACATATCAGGGGTACAGTCAGAGATTGGTCAGTTAAGTGTCAATTTTTGATGTATTTGTCCACTCTGAATGACCAAATTCGAGCTAAAACTATCTCAAAAGTCCCAATTCTCTAGGCCAGAGTCAAATCTGATCAAATTTGCCATCATTTTTCAAATCAGGAGGTTGTTGAATGAAATAAAATATCAAAAAAATGATAATTTTAGTAAAATTTTGCCTAAGTTGGCCAAATTTGCCCAATTTTCTGGTTCATGGTTCAGTGATTTTGGCTAAAAATCCCAATATGCAATGAAATACTCAATTTCTTGACACGACATTGTAAAATGTCACCATCAGGCAGTAGATTTCATGATGTAAATGAAAAACTAGTCAAATTTAAAGGAAAACCATTGGGTTCTTGGAAAAATGACCCCAGGGGTAATAAAATAGCCATATTTTTCATAATTGCTGTCAGAATATTCTTAAACTGCACAAAACAACTTGAAAAACTCTAGTAAATTGGAAAAACGCAATTTCAAGCCAGAAATCATCCAACCATGTTGCTATTAGGCCCAAATGCCCTAATACGTCACTTCCGCTGAATAGAAAAAAGTAGTATTCAAAAATAAATGTAGTCCCAACACAATTGTGATCATGACGAGTCAGTAAGCTAGTATGTAGGCACAGTTGTCATCTTTTTGCAATGACAACATGCCATTTCTTCTGAAAATGCGTTTATTTGGGTTATCTGAAGGAAAATTTCGAGTCAAGTGGCGCATTAATTTTGCCTTGATTTTTGTGAATTTCAATTTGTGTCGGCAGAGAGAGGGGGTAGTGTCACAATTGACCAATTATTTCAAAAAGTAGATGATTGGCCCCTATTGAGTTTTTTGTCAAGATGTAGCTTAGACATAGCTTTAGAACCTCAGATAGGCCAGTGAGGCCACATAAATCCATAACTCGAGATAAAAAGTCAGGCGTTTGCCCTTTTGCCCATTGACTAGTATGGTGACGTGAATTAGGGCAGTTTGGCCTATATTGGATAATCACATTTATGCGTGCGCGCGCAGCTCATCCAATGAACGAAACGCCACTTCCCGCTGAAATCACCGGGTATTGATCTTTCCCTTGGTCAAGAATTGTAATGTGACACGTAAATTACGTCTTAGCTGGCAGCCAATTAAAACCAGCGTTACAATCTGTGTATCCATTGAATAAACGAACGTGTATGTTCGACTTACCGACTGATTGAAATAAATCCAAAACCCTATTTTTCTGATAATATATGTCACATTCATCATTTATATTGGCATTTTTATTTGCGAGACGCATTTGGTTGTATGGAAGACATAAAAACTGTCCCGGATTTGATATACATCGAGTTTTCATTGGGTAAAATGAAAAATGGCTGATAGTGAAATAACTGAAAATGGGGCAACGGTAAACAACGTACTTGGTGCCATCCAGCTGGCTGTTTGAAAAGATTTTTCCCGTTTATGCTATATCTGGAAAGTGCGGATGTTCAATATAGTTCAATCAAGTTGAATTAGTAATACTGTGATTGTTCAGTTTCAGTTTTAAATGAATCTGATCCCCCTGTCCCTTAGTGTTATGAAAAATATGTTGTCTACTTTTTTTTATTATTTTATCAAAAACGTGAATATATATTAAATCTTCAATCGACGTTAATTATGTAACTTAGGGAAACAAATTCTCATAAAAATAATCGACACCCTTAGGCGACAGGGGAAAAGATGACCAAAGGAAATGTGAAAAAACCGACATTTTCCAACCGATCATTGTTGGTTGGTAGATTTACTGCGAAAAAACTCGAGCACTGCTCGAAAATCTTTGAACGTAATTAGAAAGGTAAATGTATTCCAAATCGAATTATCTCCACGAAATTAAACATGAAATCCCTTAAGTATTCCTCAGATTAATTTTTACGTTTTGAACGTAAAGCAGATACAAATAAGGACAAGGCAGAAATATCAAAGGGAGTAACATCATGTATACCTTATGTGAAAAATGTATCAGAGCAAATCACAAGAATAATGAAGCAAAAAGATATCAAAGTAGCTTTTAAACCTATGCAAACACTTTAAAATGTTCTCGTTCACCCTAAAGATAAGGCCAAACAGGATCGCAAAGCAAACTTGGTATATCAAGTTCCATGCAACAATTGTAATAAAAGTTACATTGCAGAAACAAGTAGACCGCTTGGCACTCGCATCAAGGAACACAAAACAGAAGCAGATAAGAAAAAGAGTCACCACACTAGAATAAAAAATATTATTTTAATAAATCAGCGATTATAGATCATATTCTCCAAGAAAACCACGACATTGATTGGAACAATTAGAAAAATACTATTCTAGTAGTTATAGCACAGAAAGGAACAGAAACAATAGGTTGATAAGAGAAGCCATTCACATTAGAAAACATAAAAACTTCAATGGAGACATGGGCAACTTCAATCTAGATCGCCATAGCAATTAATATTTTTGACGTTGTTAAGGTTTAATGATGTAGATTTACTAGTCTTGCTTAAAAGACCCTGTACACCCCCCCCCCCTTATCCTTCTCTCTATTCTCTGTATATTGTTAGTTAAAGAGAGGAGTGAAGGTGACGGGGTGGGGGGTGGATACAGTCTTTGAGCAAGACTAGAGAGAAGGATGAAGGGGGGGGGGGGAGTACAGGGTCTCTTAAGCAAGACTAGTAAATCTACTATTACATGTATATTGCCAGGTAAAGAGAGTGAAGGTGACGGGGGGGGGGGGGGTGGATACAATCTTTGAGCAAGACTATAGATTTACCTGTATTCATTTCAACTGTTTTCAATTTAAATAAAGTGATCATGGATGCAGTTTGCATTCGAAACGTCTTAAACAAAAAATTGTCATAAAGTCTGACACTTAACACCAATAAATGGGTCATTCACACCTTTTCAAAGCCTTAATTCAGCATGTTGCCGCGTATGTGTAAAACTTTCCATTACTTATACATTTAGAGTGGATATTCATCAATTCTGAAATTTCCTGAAGACTTTCAACCATCAATTCGTCTTTCGTTCATAAATCCTATTTTCGTTCAACATTACACTTGGGGCTTTTTCAATGTCTTTTAATGGATATATAATAATTATGTTCCTTATTCTCTACAGTAACTACCATTTTCAGAATATAAGGGAGGGAGTGTCTTTAGTGTTTCCCCTTGTATTTATCACTTTTTAGACCTTCAATAAAATTAAAAAAACTATGTTCCTATACAAAATTGTATTATTTATTTTTATAATATTACAAGTCACATGTATGTACTTTGGTAATAATTTAATTACAAATTTTAGAAAACATAACAAATACATTAATTTCATAAAAGCAAATGTGAAATCTCATTTTTATTGATCAAGTATCCAATCATAGACTTTATAATATTAAAGAATGCTGAATTATAATTCACTGGCCACATTACAATCTGGGCTATTAGCAATACACAGCATCCATTTTAATGATCTTTGACCAGTTTTCAAAGTATTCTACAGTTCTGTGGCAAAATTAGGAAAAATATCATAAGACAATTATATTAAGTTCGTCATGGACATATAATTTACATATAACGAAGAAATCACATTTGGACACCTTATACTGAATTCATTGACATATAAGTAAATGTTCAGTGTACATGCATCACTTCCATTAAGCTGATAATGTTAATTGGGGCTTTAACTCTCAAATAATCAAATCAATACTTAACATAAGATATGAGGTCATATCTTGATCTTACATACTCACATTTACTCCTAAAAATTAAATAACATTATTAATACTCAAGCTCTGGCTCAAGCTCTCAACTTATCATTTCAAGTATTATCAGCTTAACAGTAATGACATATATATCTTAATGTTATCCCCTATTTACATATTTTACATTAAGACATTTGGTCCTTACAGTTTCATGCTTATCTCTCTCCATAGAGTCTGATACACATCCCCATGTTATCCCACAAAGTAGATGCATTGCATTCATTTTTACATTAGCCATGTTTTCTTGGGGCAATGCACAAGACTGTTCTAGCATTTCAATACAATTTAGAATATACAACTATTTTCATATTCTGCAATTCCTCCCTTTTCAACTATTTGATATGATGCTATTTTCAATAGATTTCACAATGTTATTAAAGTTGTATACTTCAGAATATCAAAGTTTTAAGGCGTTCCTCATTCATATCATATGACATTAAAATGTTTTCATAACATGACATTGCAAAATGTATTGAAAAATCTGTTCACTTTTCAGGGTTTCCTTTTCAAATTGAAATACTTTTTTTTATTGAAGAGATGGAAAAACTCCTGATAACCTGATATGGATAAATGCCTATTGTCCAGTTGTCATACTACAATATAATAAAACATTGTCATACTTAATATCACACAAACACATATACCCCTCTAAAGTTATATTTACAGATTATACTTTTATACATTAAATTCCGTAGAAAGTATTGATTCTTTACTCAGCAATTTTCCATTCAAGTATGATGCTCATGCTGATTCCAAGTTCTCTATAAAATATGTATAAACTGCAAATTGGTCAAGCATTTCTATACTATTGTTCAATATGGACTTTATATTCGTATTTCACTCACTTGTCTGCCACTTATATTCAATTTATGTCCACTGCATCTTGTTTTTCATATATGAATGCTATCAAATTCTGCTTCAGGGGAAAATTGTCATGATTTCTTACCAAATAGGCTAAATAACAAACTTCTGGCATTTTACAAGTTGTGAAAATTGAGATTCATTTCAGGGAAAATTGGTAATATAGTACTTAATATATATATATTTTATTTAAAACCCCTTCCATGCATAATCAGTGGTCACGCACATCACCTCTTTATACTTATCACCACATATAAACTGCCCTCATACAAACAAGTCACAGTTTTAAATATATAACATTCAATATTTACAATGGTTTAGAATGTAATACACAGAATAAATATACAAACAATATGAGAAATTACAATCTCTACCTAATATTCAGTCACGATTCAGTATTCTTATATAAACCCTCATTGTAACCTTCCATTTCAAAAATGAAATGAAATACCACCACTCTACCACATAATAACCACAAAGTCTTGTAAAATGGGCAAGATTAAGTAAAAGAAGTAAACTACAGTAGTTGTAGTCATTTTGACTGGGGTTTGATTTTGAGGAACTACTTTCACATTTAGATTGTTAAAATATGACAAAATTCATTCAGATATTGCTTCATATGATGTTCTCTAAAAATGTAATAGTTGAGTATATGAGCTTAACATTTTCTTGTTTTGTTTTTCTACAAGTAAAGATAAAAACATTATGTTATTATCATATTTCTTTTTTGCAAGAAGATTTTTGAAGCACCAAAGTCTGACTTTCAATATTTGTTATAATGGAGGAGAGACAATTGATAAGATTTTTACTACCTACATGTATTTTGTACATGTATGGTATACATATTTCTGATGTTATCTCCATTACAATATCTATTGGAACTATTTACTTAACATTGCTTATGAAAAATATACACCTATTCAAAGTTGTATTAAAACCTGGATAAACTTCAACTTTATTTATTGTGATGAAATCATTTCTACATTTTCTAAAATCAGAAGTAAGGAGTTTTAAACGGTGAAGGAATATCCAAATATTTAACACGTCTTTCATTGTTGTTGTTGTTGTGTCATCCCTAATCTCCCCCTATGCAACACAGCAGAGCTAAATTTGTCAGTATCAAACATACAGATGCAATTAACATCAGCTTCATATGTGTTTACAGTTGCATGATGTATTGTAACACCTGTATGATGTATTGTAACATCTGTATGATGTATTGTAGCACCTGTATGATGATGATGTATAAAGTACTGTAACATCTACTTGATGTATTGTGACACCTTTATGATGTATTACAACATCTGTATGATGCAATGTAACACCTGATTGATGTGTTGTAACACCTGTATGATGCATTGTAACATCTGCTTGAGACATTTTCTTAGAAAAGCCATCCTGATCCTCATTGATCTATCCAGTGCTGAATTAACTCTTCATGGGATAGGGCAGTCTAGGTTTAACTCTTTATTGGCAAGAGCATTTAAGATTTTAACTTTTCCCAGCACAGTTAAGATTTAACTCTTCACAAGCCATTGAAGATTCAACTTTTCATTGACCAGTGAAGACTCGCTATTGACTAGAAGGGCAGATTTAACTCTTCAAAAGCCAGTGCAGATTTTCATTGAACACTGAATAGTTTACTATTCAAAAGCTGATGGAGACTTCACTCTTATAGAGTTAAGATGTTCTTGATGCTTCTCTGTGGGAGGTAGAACACATTGTTGACAATATATTAAATACACACATATTATGTACACATAGATTCTCTGTTGGTGCTATATACTGTAGATATAATATATATAAAGCCTGTTCACTCAGCCTGTACATGACCTGCAACCACACTTCCGTATTATTGGCATGGAGTGAATATAATTTGTACCATCTCCACAAAATAGTCTCACTTTGCGAGTTTTGATCTTTTTAGGTTTGCAACAATATTTGCCACATGTGCCTTCACATTTTCGATGTTTCACTTTTGACCTGGATTTGCAACCAGTCTTTGGGTCGATATATATTTCTCTGTATTCTATACCTCGACAAGTGGGCTCTGGAAATGGTAACATATGTAAGATATTATATAAGTAGGGGTGTAATTTCTTTATTGACTTTATTCAGTGCAGCTCAATAGATGTGTAAAAATTCTAGATGTGTAAAAATTTGTCAGATAGTGGATAGGAGACAAAATGCTGAGAAATCAGAATGCCTAGCCACATGACCCAAAAAGTACATGTAGATACATGTTCAATAAAGAAGAGACAAGGAAGATATCCTTACCTATCTCGCAGAAAGTCCCAGTGTATCCCTTCCTACAATCACATCTGTAAGTAGAACCTGGACTAGGGTCTTTCAATGGGCGACATTTGCCAAATTCACATTTATTTTTTTCGCAAGGTTCTGGTTTCTCCATGACGGGGCATCCTGGCATTAAACGATGGTGGGTGTCAAGGGGAGAGAAGTCCATCAGTTTACCATTTATTATGACTTGTTTGAAGCAACCTGGAATAGAAATTTGGGACATATTACTGAAATGGAGATCTGCTAAATGTCTGTATGGTTGGGCTTTCTTTACATCAGGTAAGAATGGAGTGTTTGTATTTCTATACAATTTAGAATGTGCGCATAATGCCTGTTAACTTATTTTCAGTCATACATATGCTAATGCTTTTCTGCTTTATTTCCACATTTCAAGAAGTCCCCCATGACCATTTAATCCACATTAAGACCAATACCTTGAGAGATAAATAAACAATCACCAAAATTATGAAAAAACATATTTTGTCAATAAGAGTCATATTACATCAATCCCTCTGTCAGTCTGTAGATGCCATATAAAAGCACGACTGAAAAGTGAGATACAAGTAATCAAGTTATTCAAAAACTTGGAAGACCTACCATTGAAGCTGCTGTCATCTCTGATGTGCCATTTACTGAATGCATTAGACTTGATAGCTGTTGGAAGACCCCCTAGAAACATCATCTGCTCAGACACTAAATAATCCTTTTTGCCCTCATTGAGTATTGTTCTTGGTTGATGCCCATCAATTCGCAGTGTAAAGTTCTGCTTGATCATCAAAAGTTCCAAAGTATGGAATTTTCCATTGTTAACTTTCTCGAAACTGAACATTGTGGATACTGGGTAATTTCCGACATCATAGCTGATTCGGACACGTCCATGGAATAGTTCAACTGCCACATGTGATTCAGCTCCCCAGTACATGATGATGCCATTTTCTTTCATTGTGGCCAACCTGATAGTGACGTTTGCATCTGGGACATTGTCGAGGGCAGGCAGACGAGCGTATGAGTCAATATGTTGGAAACTGATGCTTATTAGTTTTTCACATTTCTTGCCTTCAAAACCTGAAAATATTTAAATAAGTAAAACTTGATTCTATAGACAGGTTTTACAATTCATGTACCATACTCTCATTAAATATTTTTTTATCTTGTGTTTTTTTCAAAATGTTTCATCATACATTCAATGAAATAGATTTGAATAGATAAAACATTTTATAGCTATTGCATGAACTTTCTAAAAGCCATCTTATTGTACTGTTACAAACCTGGGGTACATTTGCAGGCATATTCGTTGGAATGGTGAGGGACATAGCATTTTCCTCCATTCTTACAGTCATGGAACTCGCAAGCCTGAGTCGTATCATACTGTGTGTCACTGGATGGTTCTGGTTCTATCTCACAGTAATGACCAGAGAAACCTACAGCAAAATGATCCATTGATATACATGTTAACAGAATAACCCACAATTGTGTGATACTACATGCATTCCACTTATTCCATGCATAAACAAATAGATAAATCAGAATGTAACCTACCTCTGGGACATTTACATATGTACATATTCCTCTTGTCCACACACGTGGCACCATTTTGGCACAAATTGTTGATACAGTCATTTGCACTGATAGAACAGTTGCGTCCTGTGATACCTTCTGGGCATACACACCTAGATTATAAAAATTAAAAAGAATGTAGTCAATATTCCATGTTTATATTCAAGTTTATTGTGTCTTAAAATATTACAGTATTAAAGGTTATGTAAGTTACTGATCTTGCTTCCTTCTAGCTCATGTTATGGCTATCTACCTGGTTGAACATGATTGCACTGATTGATGGGACAAGTTTTACACATTTCCCATTTCAAAACAAGTGGAGTTAACACTTACATATAATCAGTCTCTAAGTCCACGCACTCAGCCTCATTCTGGCATGGGTTAAAGTCACTGCAGAACTTGATTTTCTTTTCGCAAAATGCACCTGAAAATGGAAAATGAGTTTGACAAAATCTGAATTTGAACTTTACTGGTCAGTATCAAGCAAAGTTAACAGCCATCACCTTTGCATCAAAGATGGCAGACGAAAAGTGTCGATTTCAATATTTTTAGTTTTCATCGACTTAAACTTAGTAACTTTATAGTTGACGTAATGCTTTGATATTTGAACTAAATCCTACTTATATGACATGAAAACTCTGGAGTATGATCATTTATTCATATAACATGTGTGGGCGCCACAGTTCAACGATATTTTCTACCACATAAGGAAAGGAAATTACTCAGATACAAGTAGATAGTTACCAGTTACACCACCAGGTGGCTTGTTTGGGTCAGATAGCATGGCAGGAATAGTAGAAAGTTCCCTTTAACTTAAATATTTATATGTTTTAGTGGTTCAATTTTCATATCAATTTTCATTTATCTAAAAGTTAAGCAAATTAAAATAAGTCCAGTAAAAGAAAATGTTATCTGTCAAATACAAGAAAAGACATTTCACTTTTTGTGATTTTATAACATGGGGTCTATGGGGAATCCCCCGAACTAGAAATCACATTTTCAAGTACAATTAAATTTTCAAAGTTGATAAACAATTTTTTGAAACCATATTTCTAGATGTACTATTAAATGTAGATTCCAAATATGACATCACTTTGACTGAATTTTGAATATTTAATGATGTAAATTAAGATATTTTCTACTCGCATCTGGTCTATTGGGATTTGGGTTTCACAGATGATATGCGATGACTAACATGACCGCTACTGTACCTTACATTTCCAGTTACCTTCCCTTAAGCGGTGGAAGATATGGTTGAACTGTGGCGTCCACGTATGATATATGAACAAATGATCATACTCCATAGTTCACATGTCATATAAGTGGGATTTAGTTCAAATATTAAAGTATTATGTCAACTATAAAGTAGTTTAATTCGATAAAAACTAAAAATATCGAAATCGACACTTCCCGTCCACCATCTTTGATGCGAAGGTGACAGCCATCTCTTGATGGAGATCTAGATGGGTCTAATTCATATATACCATTTCATGCAATCATATTGAACAAGATTCTAAGTGTTTTACCAATTAAAAATGAATGTTGATAGTCAGAGAATATTTAGGTTTAAAGTTTTTTATTATCATTTAAACAAAACAAATTACAAACACAGCAAGGGCCGAAGCAATGCATTATTGGCCCTGGTCAGAGAATATTGTTTAATCGTTTTTATGCCTTACCTGCAAAGCCTTTCCTACATTTACAGCTGTATGTCTCTACTTGGTCAATGCATGTTGCATTGTTGAGGCACATGTGACTTTTGCAGTCATCTATATTCACCTCACACCTGTAGCCTTCAAATCCTGCCAGACACTGGCATCTACAAAAAACAAGTCCGTCAAAAACTGCATTAAGAATCAAGAAATCTACAACATACTTTTAAAACTGCCTTAACAAGGGAAAACCGAAACAGCGATGAAAGAAATATGAGCGCTTCTTGCAAAAAACAAGTACATGTACAATCTTAACTTTTATTTGTCCAAATATTGACATTAATATTTGATGAATCGTGGGCTTCAGGTGCCCAATTGGATGAATGAAAGAGGCACATTAGCAATATTGGAGATATTCATGATCAGTTGTTTGGAAAATCTGAACAAGAATGATTATACTTACGAAAATCTGCCATTCTCAATGATGTTGCACTTGCCACCATTTTCACACGGATTCCCATAACAAGCATCAATCTCATTTTGGCAATTATTGCCATGGTAGCCATCGATACATTGGCAGGTATAGTTGTTGTAACTATGCAACATACATTTGCCGCCATTCTTGCATGGTTTTGTGTAGCAAATGTCACATTTTGATTGGATCGCAGGATCAGGATTTTCTGAATAAAAAGGTTAACAAAGTGACATACTTTGTGTATATATGTCTCTACATGTAATTATTATAAAAAAACAGTATAATGAACAAAAATCATAAGTAACCAAGTAAGAAGTAAAAATGATAAGCTATTTAACATTTGCATCAATTTAGAGAGTGAAGTTCATGTGTGTTTATTCATTCCTTACTTATCCCACTCTTCATTCAGAACAGTGAAAAGCATACCTTTGCAGAGGAATTTATCAGGCAAAGTTGTAAGAATCAGTTGATGTTTCATCTCATCTGGTCCTGCACATTTGGCGATTCCTGGTTCAATGTAATCCTTCTTCATGCGAACCCAGTCAGAGAGCCACTTTAGATTACAGTCACAATATAAGGGATTGTCACCTAGAGCACTGGAATATAACAAGGACATTCAATTATGACAGGGCCTGGAAGGGATAGAAATTTCTGGTCGCTGCAATCAAATTACTAGATTTAAATGTCACAGCTATGGTAGCTTCAATGTCTGCTAAATTATTGTATTTGTACCTTCAATGACTTGATTATTGACCCATAATTTAACCTTTCAACTTACATATGCGTCAGAGAGGTGAGATCATCATAAGACCCATAAGGCATTGTGGAAATGTCATTCTCATGCAGGGATAACAGTCTCAATTTCTTAAGGCCAGCAAAACTTGTCTTTGTGATACATTGAAGCTTGTTGTAGCTCAGGATTCTGAAAATGAATACTAAAATAAAATCACAGTAAAATGTATACAAACGTACTCAAGAAAGTTAAATGGGTTACTGTATTTCTAATTAATTTGGTGACTGTTTTAATTTGATGATTCCACCAAATTGTCCGCCAAATAAGGTAGCCGCCAAATTCAACAATTTACATTTCAATTGTAAATTTGTATGGTATATACACTTCAATATTGCAAGTTCGCCTAATTAAGTAATCGTCAAATGTTCATAACAGCAAATCCGCCAAAATAAGTAGCACCAAATTAAGTAGAAGTACAGTATGTTATGCCCAAAATGTTTTCACAAAAATTGCAAATGTTTTATGCAAATATACGTAAGGCCATAAGAAGTAGATTCTTTGTTTTGCGTCCCCTTGCTTGCAAGATTTTGAGTAAATCAGAAAAAACAAACACATCCAAATACACCCTATAGCAATCACAAGGGTCTGAAAGTACCACCGCATTTCGTTCAATCAGAATCAGATTTTGCCAGGACGCAAAACAAAGAATCTACTACTTATGGCCTAGACTTGTGAAATACATGAAAACTGTTACATACTTGTATATTCAAATTATTAAAACAATATAAATAAATATTCATATAAATATTTTATTAGCATCGATTCAAGTTCATGACATTAAGGGCTTGCAAATGAGACTGTCAGTTTTAAATTCAAATTGAAAGCAATTCAGGACTACCTGATGTTATATATGGTACTTACAAAGTACTCAAGGATGAGAGATTAGCGAATGCATAATCCGGCAGAGACATCAAAGAATTGTGGGAAAGATCACTGGAAATATGACATCATTTCTTAATTACAAAACATTCTACAACATGTCAGTCAATGTTCATTGAAATTTGGCCTTCAACCTTCTAAAATTTTTTGTTTCATGGATGTGCTCCATGATTAAGCTGAATACCAATATAAAAAACATCTAATGAGGAGTGGAAGGTCTACTTTCAATGAAACTGAAATGAAATGTATTTTGAAGATAAAATATACAAGGTGTCAAAAAAAGTAATGCAATATTACCATTATTATTAAGACATTGATGCATTTGGAACAATGTTGACACCTTGTAGATATTTGTCATATAGTATGTTTCAATGAGCACCATGACAGTAAATGGACAAAATAACAACACTAAAACTGAAGAAAAAGCAAAATCTTCCACTTTATATAACTCAGGTGAGTTCACAAGCAAAGTTGAAATTGAATATGTAAACAATAAAAATAAATCTAAATTCTAAATAAGTCTCAATTTGAGATAAAAATGAGATTGTAACAAAATAAGAAAATGACCTTGTAGCACATTAAACATATTCTTTGTTGCAAAGTAACAAAATCTCTGCTAATTTAAAATATCATATTTAACCCTCTGACAACCAGTGCTTAGTAAAAGCAAGGTCTCATTCATTCCAAAATTACAAATATTTTTTGATTCTACTCCCTAACTTTTTCCTAGATCCTTGCTATATCTACTGTAGGACCAAAAGATGTATTGCACAATATGATTTTGAGGTGTATGTTATATCTACTTTCATAGCAATCAGTTGTCAAAGGATTAAACTGTCCAAAAATATGTCAAGGGAAAGTCAATTTTCTTTTTAACATTTAAATAAAGTGCATTATTTTCTAGTTTACAGCATTAACTAGAATATTGAGACACTTCTCATTAATTCTATCCATTTATACTGTATTATCAAAAAGAAATGACAATCATTTGACATATTTTTCAGGAAAAAGCTGTGCTTACATCCAGGTGAGTTTAGTTAAGCGTGCCAAATATGGTGGGATTTCCTTAATCTGATTCACATCTAGGTACCTATATAGCCAAGAATCAACAGTTATACATATAGAACAACAGATAAAGCCACAAAATATTTACAGTGTGGAACACAGGTTTAAAAAAGACTGACGAAGATTGATCTTATTCTAGAGGCCATGTCTCTAAGACAGTAAGGCCTCTATAGCTTTATTGTGTCTCATCTAGGGTTAAAAATATTTATCACAGGTTCATAATCGATCAGCCCAAAAACATGTTACACAATATAGGCCTAAAATAATATCAACCTAGTAGAATAGAACTTTAAACGAAAGTAAATATGATCATAACTGAAATATACACATGTAATTTCAAAGAGTGATTCATTAGCCCTTGTGTGTGATTCATTGATATATTTTACGTGATTCATTGATATATTTTATGCGATTCATTGATATGTTAAAAAAGTGTTTGATTTTTTTGTACTTTGTGATATTTAGAACAAAAAGCATGACTGATAATAATCTACCTACAAAAACATGAAATAAATTGATAATAATAATGAACCATATACCGAAAGTCAATAAAAGTGGTTCTACTATTATTACTTATATTATTACTACTGAACTGTAATAACGCTAATATATAGAAGCTGCTATATGAATTTCTATAAATGACTTGTTCAATGTACAGCTGCATAGATCTACAGCTGTGCATGTCAACAGCTATGGAGCTAGCTGTTATGAAAAGACCCATTACCAAAAATGCAAATTTGTGTCATGTTTTTAGAAGGGTGCAAGCTGACTGACTACAGCAGCTTAGTTTCATTTTGAGTTAATTTTATAAAAATCTTCCTACATTAAGACTTACAGTTCTGTGGTATCTAGGGGAATATCAGCGGGAATTTCTGCTAGGCTTTGTCGGCTGCAACGTACAACAGTACCAGTGCATTGGCACTTAGCAGGGCAGTATGCTCGGGGATCACAGCTTTTTTCATATTCACCTAAAACACAAACAATAGTGATATATTCGTAACTCAGTTGGTTCAAACATACAAAAGAACCAAACTTAAGGGACTTTAGTGAATCTTTAGGAACATAATTCACTCAGAATCATTTCAAAGAGAATAAAATCCACATTTTAAATGTGTTATTATAGAATGATTTGAAAAGAATTACATTATATCTATACTATGAATGAGAACATACCAAGCCCAGCCTTTGTGCAGCATAGAGGCGCCCCTGAGTGGCAGGCCACAGAATTTTCACCTGAGACAACACACAATTATACATGAATCATGTCAGACATATTATTCACATGAACATTTGTACACATATTATATGAATTTACATGAACACGTATTAATTACATGTACAAATACAGTTCTCAATGTAAGACACCAGTAATTGGATATTTGGATACATTGATGGTAAAGAAAGCTGTATTACACATTTATACACGTATTACACATTTATACATGTATTGCACATTTATTACAGTGTTATTCGTAAAAATTTTTAAACATTATACATGCTCTCTGTTATCGATGTAATATAAATAACAAAAGTAACACACATAAACAAATAATGGTCACATGTTATATTCAAATAGCAAATATTATAAATAAATTCTTTCTGAAACAATAATTATGTAGATCAAAATTATAGTTGTCTCGACTACTAAAACTAATAATGATAAAACTCACCAAGTTTTTCACATTTGAAGTCTGTTGGTTTGAGTTCCTGGATAGCCATGTCTTTGAGTAAAGATGGCACTGCACAGCGAGGGTTTCCTGTCACAATGTTACGTTTCTGTAGCCAATTAGAGAGCCATCCCAAATTACAATTACAGTTAAATGGATTTGAGAGGAGGTTTCTGAAACAAAGACATGTCTCTTTTATAGTGTATACTATATATCCATGATAATATAACATGACAAACATAACCATGACAATATAACATGACATCACAAACAGTACCATGATAATATAACATGACAAACAGAACAATGATAATATAACATGACACCACAAACAGAACGATGATAATATAATATGACATCAAAAACAGAATGATGATAATATAACATGACATCACTTAAACAGAACCATGAAAATATAACATGACATCACAAACAGTACCATGATAATATAACATGACATTAGACATGACAACAGAACCATGTTCTGTCGATGTTAAATCATCATAGAAATAGGAATTAAGTTTTTAATGTGTATAAAATTTCAAAGTTAAAAAGAAAAGGCTGTGATATCATCTTCACTTTTAGATTTAATAATGGTTCAACTTGAGAAGATTGGTTGTATCATGAACATAGATATACATGTACTTACAATGTAGAAAGATATTGAAGTCTATCGAAGGATCCTGGCTGTATACAACGTATCTGGTTATCATATAAAGACCTGGAAATAAACATACAGTTTATTGATAGTAATGACAGGTTATTTTCCATAAATCTAAATAATACCTATATCATACAGTTGATAATTTGAAAGAACTTATTAACATTTAGGTTCATAAGGGATTTCCGGGCGAAATCAAATATTAAAAAGGAATGCTAAATGCATATGCATAATCAATTTTATTACAACAATTTACAACATTTCTGAGTCACCCTGTACTTACAATAATCTCATGGAATTGAGATCTGTGAATGTAGTGTTGGTCACACAGCTGATCTTGTTACTTCTCAGCATCCTGAAATAATCAAATCAGTATTCAGCACAACGAAGAAATGTAAATGATGTCAACAGTAACTAGATTTGTGAAATTGAACAAGTTCAATTTAAGACTCCAGATTTATTTTACCTAGATAGATCAGTAAAGAGCTGAGTAATTAACTGAGTAATTAGCTGAGTAAGTACCTTAGTAGTAGTTGAGTAAGTAGCTGAGTAAGTAACTGGGTAAAAAGCTGAGTAGGTAGCTGAGTAAGTAGCTGAGTAAGTACCTGAGTTAGTAGCTGAGTAAGTAGCTAAGTAAGTAATAACTAATTAAGCGATTGAGTAAGTAGTCAAATAAGTAGCTGAGTAGGTAGGGAGGTAAAGTAGGGTATGTAGGAATTTTTGAAAGTTTATTTGATCAATCTGCATCGTGAATACTGGCAAGTGCGAATTTCAAACTTCAAAATGGCTTAGAATCTTAACCGGGGGTCGGATTGCAATTTTAATTTCAGATCCGGATTCCTTAGGAAATTCTACCCCTAATTCATAACTCATACGTTAAATTTGGAGAACTTTTTATTTTGACATACATTTCGATCACCATATCTAAAAAGTGGGTCAAAAAACTTCTTGACGGCAACAAGTTAACATTATGAGCACACTCTTTGCTACATGTATACAAAATTTCGAAGAATATCATTGAAGTGTAGTGTCCAAATTGCAACAATAAGAAAAAAACTAAGAATTTGACCTAGATTTTGAACTAGGTATTTTGGTGTCCAAATTTTGAAGGAAAGTAGCTTTTGAGGTCCCCTTCTTTTATGGGCTTTCATTATGTTTAGCTGTACTCATTCTATATCTCGTATTTTTACACTTCAAAAAATTATTCGGTCCCATTGATTTAACATGGGGCACCAAATTTAGCGATTTTTGAGATTTCAAAATGCCATAACTTCAGAACAAGAAGTCGGATCGAAATTTGGTTTGCAGATTTGGATTCCTGAGAAAATCTTACCTTTAATTCATAACTCACACATTAAATTTGGATAGTTTTTATTTTGACCTACTTTTCGGACACCATATCTCAAAAGTGGGTCAAAATACTTTTTGACGGCAAAAGGCTAACACTATGAGCATACTCTTTGCTACCTGTATACAAAATTTTAAAGCAAATCATTTGAATATAGTGTCACAATCGCAAAAATAAGGAAAAACTATGAATTTGACCTAGATTTTAACCTAGGGATTTTGGTGTCCAAATTTTGAAGCTAAGTAGCCTTCGAGGTCCCCTTCTTTAATAGGCTTTCATTATATTAAGCTGCACTCAGTTTATATCTCGTATTTTACACTACAAAAAAATCTTTTTTCCCATTGACATAACATGGGGCAGCAAATTTAGCGATTTTTGAGCTTTCAAAACGCCATAACTTCCGAACAGGAGGTCGAATCAAAATTTGGTTTGCAGATTCAGATTCCTGATAAAATTCTACCCCTAATTCATAACTCATACGTTAAATTTGGAGAACCTTTTAGTTTGACCTACTTTTCGGACACCATATCTCAAAAGTTGGTCAAAATACTTTCTGACGGCAAAAGGCTAACACTATTAGCACACTCTTGGCTACATGTATACAAATTTTCGAAGAATATAATTAATCTGTAGTGTCAGAATCGCAAAAATAAGGAAAAACTTTGAATTTGACCTAGATTTTGACCTAGGCATTTTGGTGTCCAAATTTTTATGAAAAGAAGGTCTTGTGGTCCCTTTCTTTTATGGGCTTCCATTATGTTTAGCTGTGCTTAGTCTATATCTCGTATTTTACACTTCAAAAAAATATTTTTTCCCATTGAATTAACATGGGGCACCAAATTTAGCGATTTTTGAATTTTCAAAACGCCATAACTTCTGAACCAGAAGTCAGATCGAAATTTGGTTTTCAGATTCGGAATCCTGAGAAAATTTCCTATAAGATTGATATCCCGGACATTGGATTCGGTGAAATTATTTTTGGACCTCGTTTTCGGACACTGATATCTCGAAATCGGTTTGAGATACCAAAAAACTAAATCGACCCTAGGTTTTCTACTTTTTTATGAGGAACACAATGAAAAAAACCAGGATCAAAAATATTGAAGGACGACCGAGATAATGGGAAAAAGTGACAAAGTACTGGATTTGACCTAGTTCTTGACCTTTGACCTAGATAAAAATTTGACCTAATTTCCCATCATCCCAGATACATTCCCTAGTTAATCATGTAAGCAGCTTAAAGTAAGCTCTTCTAGTTGGTGAGAAATCTGGGAAGGAGGAAGAAGAAAAAGAATAATAATAAAGAAAACTGGCAAAAGCAATAGACTCCAGATTTTCATCTGGAGTCTAATAAAAGTACAGTTTAAATTAAGCACAAAATACAAAGTGTCTAAGAAAAATTTACAAATGCTCTAATTTATAATTGTTTTTCCAAAATGTGTGATGTAGTATACTTACAAAGTTCTTAGACTTTTCAATCCTTTAAACATTCCACCATTCAGAAAATGCAGTTTATTTTCTGTTAATTGCAGGTCACTAAGTACATCTGCACCTTCAAATGCCCCATCAGCTATCGAATCAATTTTATTGTTTCGAAAATCTCTGAAATCACAAGGATATGATCAATCGCATGAGTTATTAATTAAGATTAGCATTAGTTTGCAACCTTTCTCATTACTCATTGAAAATATATGACACTAACTGGTGGGAAAATATTCATATTATTTTACATAAACCTTTGATCACAAAGTCCTACTTACACTTTCTGAAGATGTGGAACTCTCTTGAATATGCCACCATTTGGTACAGTTGTTATGAAGTTATCCATCAGCTTCCTTAAATAATGAACATTGTATAAAGTTGACGAGTAACAAATTTAAACAACAGAAAATGGCATGAAAATCAGGCATTCCATTTAAACAGGTAAATAAAAATGAGTTGAACTGGCTTCAATATATAATGCCTCCTCTGTCAACAAGCAGCAATATTGTACCCTCGAGTAGAGACAGTTTTAGGGACAGAAAGTCCAAAATGGCCACCACCTTAACATTTACATAGAATGCACCACAACTCAATACCAAAAACAAAACAACCTTAAAATCTCAATCCATTAAACAGTTTAGCTTGAAATATAGACAAAACTTGACAGACAAGATTTTAGGATGAAAAATCTAAAATGGCCAACTTAACATACTTAGACCCAGAATGCCTAAAAAATGTTCATACCAAGAAATATCCCATAAGATTTCAGATAAATCCGTCAAAGAGTTTGGTTTGAAATGTGGGAGACAAGACTTAACTTAAAAGACGGAAAATCCAAATGGCCACCTTAACATTTACCCAGAAATCTTAATCAGTTCTAGATTACATATAAAGAATTTTAAATCAACAATTTTGTCAAAAGTTTGGCTGGCAATGCATACAGAATTAAGTGGGATTACGACTGGCCTGCATTCTAATCACGATATAGCACCCAAGGGTGTGATAAGACTGGACTTGAATTGACTAAGAGTGCGATGACCATGTATGAGTTGACATGGGTGAATGCACCAGAGGTTGAGCTGGCCTAGTTTATGTCAACAGTCGACTAGGGTTAAAGTGACCTATTACACAAGTTAAATCATGGACTTTGACAAAGAACAACAACAACTCACAAGTCTGTTGTGTAGGAAGGAAGATCCTCAGGTATCTTGGTCAGCCTCCTTCCAGAACAATCCACAGTAGTACCCTCACATATGCACATCTTTGGACAGTCTCTGTCGACCATACACTCTCCAGCATGTTTTGTCCTATGCTCTTCACCACCTTAATTAATTTATGAAAAATAATTTTTCATAATTTCTGTTTTCAAATGTGGTGCTTCATGAATAATGGGAACACCATCAAGATGAGATGGAAAGTGTTCACATTTGAAGGTCATGTTAACTTGGATGTCATTTGCAAGACAATATATTTCATCCAATTAAAAGTGTTCACATTGGGAACCCATGTAATGAGTGCAGTTTGGTGTCAGGTTGTGTGGACAATGTGCTGAAAATTGATGTAAAGGAAAGAGTCATTGCGTTGGGTTATAAGGAGAGGTGTTCAAGTCTCAAAAAGATCAAGACTGGAGATGTGTGAAGCTGCAATTAAATATAAAGGCATTCTATGCCCTTACATTACAGTGCAGATCTAGGGTGTGTGCCAAGTATTATTTTCTGGCTGCAGGCCTAGGATTCTCATTACACACATATTTCAGGATACAAGTCTATGAATAAGTGTTTGACAGTGGAAGTATAAATGCAGTCCATGTATAATGCAATCAGACACACACAAAAAACGATTAGGAGTTTCATTCAGTGGGCAACATGTGCTATTGCTTTTGAGTATTTTCCAAATGTTTTCATGTTAAATTCAATTTCCAATATTTTTGCCTGTACTTTTTTTTAAATTTTGTTGTCAGAAATTCAAATGAAACCCCTGTCTGTTTATGCACAGCCTCCGGAGGATGCAACTAAAAGAACCAATTATATTTGGCCAAGTTATGTCTTCCTAAGGCTGTACACCTGACTGCATAAGTAGCAAACATGCAGTAATTATAATTTAGTTTAATAGTGACATAGTAATAGTACTAATTTCACACAATTTGAATTATACAATTTGTATAATTTTAAAATCAACTATTAAGTAGAATTTAGTAATGTGATCTGATTGGAAAGAAAGAAAATAGCACAATGCATGATAAATCCACACAGTGGTCTGTGTCACCAAGGCAAATTCAAACACCAGCACCATATTTGGTATCATTCCAAAATTAGTATTATCCAAAATTAGTGAAATAAAACTCCTGAGCATTAAATGTAAAAACACAGTATTAATAAGAAATGAATTAAACTGATTTTAACTAACATTGCTCAAGAAATTAATCATAATTCACAAATATCGAGGTTAGTTAATAAATTGTGCAAACTTAATAAAAACAATAAATATATGTGCAATTACAGAAAATTAACATCATTGGAAGTGGAGGCAGGCACATTCAATAATACAAAATAATAGAAAGTACAACTTAAAAAATAAAAATAGTTAATGGATATATGCAATCTGATTGGTTTATCATAATATGAATATCTGTGATCCAATCAGATTGGATTATTATAAGAGATAGCTGTCTTGCTACAGATGTCTATAAATTATGTTATCAACCAATCAATTACAGGTTGATGCAAAACAAAACTTTTTATAAAGGAATAAACTGACAAAGGTGAGAAAGAAGTGCACATAGTAACACTATTGGTGGAGGGATAGGTGGTGGAGGGATAAGGGGTGGAGGTAGAGCACATTTGAATTGCAAACTATTTGATAATATTGGTGCAAAATTGTAGAAATTAAAACAAGCAAGCATTTTGATATCAGTTCAAAAAAATTTAAACTATCAAAAAGCACAAAATCAGAAAAACAATTGATCATAGTGACCACAAATTAACTTGAGTAAGCGCATAAAAAGCAAACAGAAAAACCAAAGCAAATCACAGCAAAACAAATAATTATGGGAAATAAATAACAAAATTTTAAACTTGGTGTTTTTAATGAATTTGTCTAAAATAGTTGGTGTTTTTACCACGGTGGGGTATACACCACGCAAGGCTATTTACCCTTACACTTGAACTTCGAATCACGAATGTGACCAATTTTTTTGCGTTGCATTCGTCGTGGGGTGTCACATCTGGCCCCACTAGTTTCGATCGGATGTGTATGGAGGTATTCAGATAGCCATCTCAAGTTACAGTCACAGATAAATGGGTTTCTTGCCAAATGCCTGAAAATAAGAGTCAGAATCAACATGATATGTAACTTATTATTTGAACCTGGTTGTGCTCTATAATATTCTTTTCTCAAATGTGCTCCATTATTTTGATCATGCTTTCATATTATTATGTAAGCATGGTGATTTATATCAACTCAGAAGAAAGTTTCTTAGCTGCTCTGTGTTCTGAATTTCTGTATATTCTGGCAATATCTTTCACCTCATTAGTTTTAAACTAAGTAATCTGGAGAGTTAATAAATGGTGTTCTACTTTGTCTACAATATATGAATGAGTTGAAAGAAAGAAATTTATTATTTTTGTATCCCTTATATATTTCACCTGGCCACCCTGGCCTAATGTCTCATTGAGGCTGAGGGGTTTATCCCCAAAGGTTAAATGCAGTACCTTTAATTGCTTATGAAGAGGAGAATTTTGACATACCTTAAGGCCAGTCCTTTATGATCAAATTTGTTATTTTTGACTTTTTTCAGATGTGTAAAGTATAAAATAAATACCAAGTGTTTATTCACGGACATACAACCCACTGTTATTAGAAAATATGAAAACCAAAAAATGTGATATTTAATTAATGAATCTCTCTCACCCTTTGTAGTTTACTTTAGATCCTAAATAAAGACTCACATATCAAAGCTAATATCCAGAATTTGTTTTACACTTTTGTTTGAAGGAGTGGGCTGTTTGTGTAAACAAATGCCAATACTTGAGGATTTTACACATTTAATATTGATTTAAAAAGAATTAAGGCCAAAATCAAATAATCCCAAAAAGCTTTGAATTTATTTATGCTTGATAATCTACTGATCCCTTTTGAACTGAAAGGTTTAACAATATTCATCAAGGTAACAACCAGTGAGGGTTGGTCATGGTCATGTTTTCAAAAGCTCTAGAAGGAAAAGTAAAGGAATTTGCAAGGAATGACATTAACATGCATATGAACTCCACTCTAAATTGTATAGAAATGGGTGAAAATCAGATACTTCATTCACATTTTTGAGTGAAATTAATAAGTATAAGTGAAGAATTTTAATAATGACAAGATTAAAAGGTGAATTGAACATACTTACATCAAAATCAAAGGTTCATTTAGAAATCAGATTGCTCAAAAAGACTGAAACACACCTGGTTGTGAATTTATTAAGATATGTCACAAATTCCCTCCTTGTTTAAATAAAAATTCTATCACACTGAGTTTGTCCTGTCTAGATAAACTTAATGTATATGGGATGGAAATGTTGGTTGTAAGAAGAAAAGACACAAGTGAGAATTTCCATATGTGTATTCTAAACTTCACAAATCTAAAGAAGGAGTAGAACTAGAAATTACATGGATAATTAAATGTTTGATTGACGCAATATTTATTTTTCCATCACCTTCTTAAACATGGAAAACAACTGGAATTATGACATTTCCAAACCTTGTATCCGGCTGAGCACTTAGTTCAGAGAAAAAAGTTTCTCTTAATGTTATGTTTGAGTTAGCCCTGTCAAAAATTAAAGCCCCAAATAATCAATTATCTATCCCTGATTTTGAAAAACATGTACCTGATAATCCTTTTTTTATATTTAAAATATTTCTGAACATCGATGATTTCTCCTATTTTTCTTGGATATTTCCATGTGTTATGTATAGTTGCATATTTGAATGATTGCATATTCTATACTTACAGGGTTTGTATATTTTTCAGAGGAGTGAATGAGCCATTTGCGAGGGACTGAATCTTGTTGTCATAAAGGGACCTGAAAAAGAGAAATAGATTATCATTTATATTGTGGTGAAAGTTGTTGAAAAGTTCATGTAAACTCAAAACGTCAAGACACTGACTAGTGTTTCTCTGGCAATTCTTTACAGATTTAAGTATCTGGCAATATATGTTTATCAATGTGACCAAAAATTTAAAGTCCCCATATTATAAGGTCCTTCAGTCTATAAAACCCTCCTCCACTTACAGAAGATTCAAGTGTGAAAGGTCCTCAAACGTGTCAGTCCTAACGCAAGATATTTTGTTGGCATTTAACAGTCTGCAAAAAATAAACATGTATTAGTATTGAGCAATACAAGGCCATCTAGGATAGGTATTTTATTAAATGGACATTCTATTGTATTGGAACTTAATTTGAACTCAGAACCAACAGACTTGAAATTACTTTTCATTTAACTAACACAATTTAAAGTCTTTACTTATTCTATTTTACATCTCCAATACCCAAATTCACCAGAATTAACTTACAAAAGTTGTAGGGATGTCATTCCTTTAAATATTCCTGGGGGTAAATCTGTAATCTTGTTACCATACAGTACTCTGAAAACAAAACAAAACTTTACACATAACATTTTAAGAGAAACTTTCCTTTATAAGTACACTAATGATCACAAGAAATCCTTCATAAGTAACTTTAACTGGGTAACTTTTGAAGCAACAAAAAGTGTTCACTTCAGATAGGTGTTCACTACCATCAATAGAGTATCTTGAAATGGTGTTAAAAGGTGTTCAATAGAGAGAAGTGTTTACTTGGACAGTTTGTACTGTACATAACATCTGCATTCGTTTTTTTGTATATGGATCCCTTTCACATCTTCATACACAGGCTAGAAACTGAAGGTAGGGCAGAGTCTAGTCAGATGTGATTTAAAACTACATAAGCTTAAACTTACAAAGAGTTTTAACATAAGCTTAGACTTACAGAGAGTTTAGAGACTTCAGGCCAACAAAGGCATCTGGGGCAAGGAATGATATCATATTGTTGCTTAGATCTCTGAAAGAAATAACAAATAACAGTTTTTAACACATGTTTTACTACATGAAATTTTACAACTGATTATGGTTTTGTAGTCCAGTGATTTTAAGTTCTAAACATGTAAGTTATTACCATGACCATGTTGTTGTTTATTAAGAAAACTTGGAAAGTGAAAATAGTTTATTCAGGTAAATGTTTATTGAAATCAAAATATAATGTACTTACATTCTCCTCAATCGTTTGTATTCCATGAAAGCTTTGGATGATACCCGCGTTATCTGGTTCTGCTCTAAACGTCTAAAAATCAGAGTCAAAGTTCACTAGGGTGTCATCTTGAAATGCAGATTAACAGTAAATGTTACAGCAATGATAGAAAATCATTAGAAAAATCAACACTTTATTTACATTACACAGAGAATCTTAAATTTAACAATGTCAAAAAATAATTTATTGCTATGGCGATATAACTAATAAATGGAATTAAAATTACCAGACTATGAACTTATTTAATGTTATTTCATGATTCCAAATTTATTTCAAACAAAAAATGAATAATCATTTTATTTTTTGATGGTACTCACAATTCCGTAGTTAGCTCTGGTATATTATCTGGGATATCTGTAAGACCCTTGTCACGACAATCAACAATGCTCTCAGAGCAGACACACTTAGCGGGACAGATGGGCTCAGCATAACAATCATCTTGGTCTGGCACCTCTACATCTGTATAATAATTAAACTTAAGTTAACATCTTTAGAATTTATAAAGAGTTTTTGGATTTTTATCTTATTTGGTGTTATTTTCTTTAGTTTTTAGTAAAACTTGACTTAAATTGGCAAATTAGATTTCGGTTATCTATAGCTTTTCTTGTACTGATCTTCCTCAAAATGTTGTTTTCCTAGTGTACATGATATCTTCTCATTAAATCTTGACCTTATTTTCAAATCTTAAATGTTCCTAAATAATGCATTTCCTCTTGAATTCATTATCTCTTGTGATGAAATGTTCTTCTTCATATCAAAATCAAAACAGTTCCCGGATTAGTTTGGACTTTCATCCAAGAAGTGTTATCTAATTGACTTGGGCCTTATGTTCAGTGTAATCTCCAACAATTGACCTAACTTAGGACTGACCTTCAGGGCAATAAAGAAAATGTATTAATTCTGTGACTAAATTATGGCATAAAATGCATCACAAATGAAGAACAGCACTTATCTGAGATTCAACAAGTACCATAAGTGGGAATTTTGGCTAGAGCAAGAGCTTTGCTAGCTGTTTTCAACATCATGGGATGTACTTCATGCATCCATCTACATAGCTGTACTTACCATTGCATTTAAAATCATTATCTCTAAGTTCAGCAACATTTGCACTTTTCAAGTGATGTGGGACGCCACACTTAGTGAACAGTCCAAGTTTTGGATGACTTCTCAGCCATTTTGCAAGCCAGGATAGATGGCAGTCACAGTTCAATGCATTGTCTGCAAGTCTCCTACAATAAGATATGATACAAGGGTTTCAAAAGCAGCAGGAAATAGGCTATTTTCCTGAGCTCCTGTTGCATGTTTATTGTTTAGAGAAATTTTCCAGTTTCCATTTTGAAATGATAATTTTCATTGGCTTTGCATTAAGGAGGATTGGCTCCCAGAGTGCAACATCGGTATTTTTGCCATATATTGGCATGTCGTGATTCCAAAATTTGAATTCAAAATATGTTCACTTCAACATTTGAATTGTAGGTTATTTAATCAAACCAAACAAGTAGATATAGAAAGATGAAGATCTTGGCTTTAAATAAGTGCAAAATCTGTCACGGCCCGGGGAAGCAGGTACCATTTTGTATAAGGAACGTTTTGAAAGGTGGTCACTTATTTTTGAAATTTTCCAATTTAGTGACTCATCTCCTGAATTATTCTATTTTTTGCCTATGAGATCCTACTACAAAACGATCTGGCCAACCTCTACAGTTTATGGATGAGGTTTCGACCCTGGGACCCAATTAACTTTGACTTTGCATGTTGTTATATTTCTGACGCCTGTTGTCAGAAAGTCTCATAGTCATATAGACAAGTTAGACAAGTTACGAGATTGCATATGTATTTTTCGACACATTTTTGACCTCAATTATCACCCATAGAAATTGTGAAACCATTTCCAAAGGACAAATACTCATTGACTTACGTGACACGAAGCTTGTGCATACTGTCAAACATATCACTGGCTAATGTTGTAATGTTGTTCTTGTTAAATGTACTGAAATTACACAAATACATGATATATTTTAGGATTTACCTGCATGATAAAACTCCTTTTCAAACTTCCTGCAAACTAAATTGCGCATGCGCAGAATTAGCCATGTGGAAAAGGTAAACAAACCTGGGCATTGTATGCTCTCCATTATTTGCAAATATTTAACAATAAAATAATGTTGGGTCGTATTAATCACTGTACTATTTTGATATAAGCTATTAAAGTATATGAATATGTAATAATCAACCCAATTGCTAAGACTGTATTGTCACAATTGCTATGTGATCTTTGAAGAAAAAGCTTGAAACTCAAATTCTGAAACAGGAGGGAGTGAATTATTTTGTCATCTATTTTGTAATAAATATGATCATATATAATTCAAACTTATAATTCAAACTTACATTATTTCCATATCCTTTAGTCCTCTTATAGCTGCTCCAGCTATGCATGAGATCTGATTGTTGTCAACTTGTCTGAAAGAGAAAGTGAAAAGTAGAGCTATAGGGACTTGTCATTCTTGATATAACTACACTGTACTGTACCAAGGAGGATTGGCTCCCAGAATGCAACACCGATTTTCTGCAAAACAATCACCTAGCGATAGCTTTGTTGGAGAGTATCGGGTCATTCTCCATGCAGTCGTACAAATTATACAGACACGAATAGCAAATGACGCATGCGTGGAGATTAAAGAATATCGAGTTGGAACCCTGGCTTCCAATCCTCCTTGGTACTGTACAATGTATTTTTGGATTGATGGATATGTACCATTACATGACTTCTTCCATCAGTTTGTAGATACAATTATTAATCACATTACAAATCACATTTTTTGTTTCTTTTACAGATGGTTGTTTTGAGATCAAGTACATGTATCTAGGACGAGTGTTATGTAACTGTCAGAGCCCCCAACTCAGGAAGGTATGAGCTAACATGTAAAGACATCTAACCAGAGACATATAATATTTCTGATCTAACAGACAGATGAGATTGCTTATGCATCTCAGTTTTTAATATATAATGCTGAGTGTCATATGAGTTCCAACTTCTGATCACATCTGAGTTGTGTGCAAGAGACAAAGGTAGAATTCAAATCTATTTTGATATTAATTTTTAACAGTTATACTTTGGCTAGCCTCTTTATTGAAGCTAATATTCATGTCTATATTTTGATATCTACTTAACCCAATGATCCAGAAGTTTCTTTGAAGATACAAGGCGTCTTATTTATGAAAATGTAAGTCAAAACATACATGTTTATCTTTTGATGTAATGCCACCACATAAGTATGAAATTTGGCCGTCTAATGCAATTACATATAACAGTCACTTATTATGACAAATATCAATATTATTTTAATGAATTTGATGATACTGCAGACAAAGTGCAGTTTTCATTGCCCCAAGTTGGTTTAATTGAGCATGTTGAAATATTGAAAATGTTGCCAAATGTGAAATATGGACAAATATACGAGTACATATACCAGCCTGCATGGAATTACCTCAAGGTGTCAATATATTAGTTTTAATAAGTTTCCCTAACTTGAAAAATAAATAGATTCAGTTGATCAGTTTCATCTTTTAGAGTTTGATAAGTATACCATTTAAAATTTGTTCAGTAAAAGTAATTACTATCTTTTCTATACAAGAAAAAATATTTCAATTTCAGGATTCTATAACATAAGGAATTTACCTCCGAGAAATCTTTTTAAAGAATATTTTTAAAGGTGTAATTCTGTATGTAGATTTGAAATATGATATTACTTCAACTTAATTTTGAATATCTAAAATGAAATAAACTTATTTTTTAACTCACATCTTTGCCTATTTCACATTTATGATGCAAACTTCATCAGTACACATACTCCATTAACTTACCAATAATGCATTTTTTTATAATTCAATATTTTCAAATGGTGTACTTACAGATTTTTAAGTAAAGGTGCTCCTTTTATTGTCTTTCTTGTAATTACTTTAAGTTTGTTGTAGCTAAGGTCCCTGAAAATACACAAAAAGAAGCATTTAAAATCATAAATCAGTTGTTGTTTCTACTTATTTTGTTTTCATTAATATACATGTAACTTTTGGAGGTACATGTAAGAATCTAACAATGGAAAAGATGACTTGAAACATTGGCTATACATGCAGGCCTTAAGATTGTTTTTAATACATTAACCATTTTATTAAATGGCATCAACAATGACATGTGCATTTTCCAAAATTCAAGGATCATTTTATGATTGATGAACAGTGGATGCATTCCTATGTACTTATGTCTGGTCTATTCCCCAGAAACAGTAGGGGGACATAAGCAGGTTGACCTGTATGTTGTTCATGGGAACTTTCAATTTAGCTTTTGTTATTCACCTCTTTCCACAACATCCGATTACTTTTATGAATGATGATGGGTCTGGTAGAGTAGTTCTCTTCAAATATTGTTTTTTAGACAGAAAACATATGCCTTGTTGTTCATGTTTAAGCATTTAGCTTCATTTCCTTTCTTTTGAAGAATGAACAACTTAAAAATTAAGTAGCTTATTTTATTGCATTGTGCCAAACCCACAGGTGGTCGCTAAAAGATATTTACAAAAAGTTCAAAAGATTTAGAAAAGGCTGAAATTTTGACACAGAACAGACGTTGGGTTGACAGAACATGTGACATCTAAAATAACATTTGACATCATAAAGCAGTCCATTTGTCCATACTAGATTGTTTTAATTTGACAAGCATAGGTACAAAATTGTAATTGATTGAGATCTATACACAGTTGTTAACAGATATTAAAAAAAAACTTTCAATCATATGAATAATCATTTCTGTATTTATAATTTAATATACAGTAATTTAAATCATACCATTTGTTTGTCCGCTCTCTTGTGGTATATTTTGCATCTTATTTCATTCCTCAGATTAATACACAAATGTTACCCTTGAAAAATGATGGAGATTTTGGAATGTTTTAAAAGTTTCAATGTTTATAGGTAGGTGGAGGTAAGTGATCTGGTCCATCTTAACAAATGTGCTCTAAATGGCCATTATAATGTCTATAATGACTGGAGTGATTAACTAGTCCAGACTTGGAGTATCTAATAAATTAGCAAGCTATGGATAAAATGTCAAAATGATTATGTTTCAAAATGCCAAATAAAGGAGAACAGAGTGGAATTACAAGCAATAATGAAGATAAGTGTCAGTTAATACCCTAAACTAGATAGAAATACAAGAAATATAGGAAAATCAGAAGCTTTATTGAAATTTTTGAGAGAAATGAGTTTCATTAAGCATGAGCAGAGAGAATTTTAAAAAGCCAACTAAGTCAAACTAAAGCTGGGCACCATCACAACAATGCAAAACTCAAAATTCCTTACCATAATAAAAAATATTGACAAGGTTTATACAATTTTCTTATAAGATATTGAGAAATTGAACAAAAAGCTTGTAAACAAACTGTAATACATCCTCCTAGAAATTATATCAAAAATATATGATTTGATCATTCAGATTTTATTTGGAAAGGAAAATTAGCACAGGGGGATTTAGTAGGAACCTTAAGAACAGAATTACAGATGCATTACATATCCTGCTCAGTTTATCACCCTAATTTACTTGACTTTTTGTTGGTGTTTGAAAAAAATAGTAAATCTCAGTCTATTCTTATCTTTCCAAGAAATATTTAAGCCAGGCCCCAAGCTCCATGCAGGAGGACATCTATTAAAGGCCAACACTTGATTATCATGTGTGTTTTGTCATTTGTGGCAGTCCTAATAGCTGAACGTAAAAATGATCTTTCTTATGATTTTCCTCATTGAAAATTCAAAAAGAGTTAAAAAGTTATATCATATTTGAGATATACATTATACATACCATTCAAAGTTACAAAAAATGGTTTTAAAGAAGATTGTTTATCACCTTTAAAATTTTAGTTTTGCTGGACATATTTTCAGTTGTATCATTATCAAATTGAAAGGTTGATTGAATATATATAATATATAGTTTAGAGGAACTTTTCCCTATAGCTGCCATGTTATTTGACCCAAATTAGCTCATTATAACTAACCACTGGTACCTTGGTAATATAGAATGACCCATTGTCTCCTTCAGGAAAAACATATCAGTCTCCTTTAACCTACATTATTTTTTCAGGCTTCCTGTTTTGAAGATCCACAAAGTGCAGATCAGTAACTGGTAGGTGTAATTTATTTGATTGAAACATTTTAAGAAATACTATTTTTTCAAAATGTTATGCATTCATATTTGCCCTCTGATGTTTTGTTTAAAGATGATCATCATATATTTGCCTCCTGCCAGCCACAGTTCACTAATTGAGATGTTTGAACAGACAGGCAACTTACAAATGACTGATGCATGTGTTACCTTGGATAAACAAATAGAACTAGAAGCAATTTTTTAAACAAAACATTTAGTTTCTTAACCAAGAATACAAGTACAACTACAACTACAATGTTAGCTAAGATGGAAAGCTGTTAATTATTGCAGTACATACAATTATTATTTTAAGTTCAGACAAGAATTTTGGTAAGGCAAACCAGTGCAATGACCTAATATCCACTTGCAGTTAAGGTAAAATTCAAATTCTATGACTAATATGATTTCCTTTATTTGGCTGTGACAAGAATTTCTCACACTTTTTAGAGTTGTGGTAGCTTTGATGAGAAATTAAATTATTTGATTCTATATATGATGACAAACATTTTCTTAACATAAATAAAATAGAATTCGATGATCGAGCTGCCTTTATTAAAAACCAAACTTCATAATTATTTATCTACATGTTTTTATAAAGTTATTTCGTGACCATTTCTAAACAAATATCACATTAGGATTTTGGTAGAAATAAATAATTTTAAGATATGCTGTATCAAAGTATATGAACACAAAACAGGTTAGTTGACTTTTGACAGTGATGTCTTCCAAATCCCTAAATCCTCAGTCATGTCATAACTCCCAATTGATACAGATCTCTGTCTCCGTTTCGTCCGTTTCATCTGACAATACAAAAACTCCTCATTTGTTTAGGATCAAAATCAGTATGAGTTTCATGTTATTGTGTGAGGTATGTATATGACTAACTAGATAACAGGGTGATAAAGCAGTTTCTGTCCTAAAGTTGACCATGTCAGGTCCGGGAAGACAGGGACCTGTGGTGGTAAGATAAATATGCCTTTCTGAAGTATCCTCATGCTCATGCTTATAACACCCAAATCTCCTAAAATTTGAAGAGTGTCTAATTTTATTGCGTTTCTGTATAAGCATTATTTCTGTATAGTGTTTGCCACTGGTTACTGTATACATTTAATTCTACTATTTTCAACTATATTTCATGTTTCAAAATATACCGCCCATGGTGTATTATTCAAGGGATTAAGATAATTTGTCAATGTTTCCACTCTGTAGTGTGGTCTGTGATGATACAGATACTGATGGTCTTACTAAATCTAACCCTATTTAACTTGTGACCACAGCAGTCTGGCGACCTTTTAAAAAAAAGAACTGCTAATATGATACTTTTACATAGAATCACAAGGTTCTCATTTGTTTTCCAGGGTAGAAAAATATATTTTTAGTAACAATGTTAGCAATCTGAAAGGGAGTAAGAAACACTGAAATTGAGATACTTGCTGATATACCACCCAAGTTTAGTTGTCACTTTTCAATAAGTATTCAAATCTCACATAATCTCAGTAAATAGCCATTGACAAATATTGCCCCTGTTTCTACCTTCAGTTTTCAAATGATGATTTATCTTATTTATCTGTAACTTTGATGTGTCTTTGCATGCTTCACTTTGACTTCTTTCAAAAGTGGACTTGCAGAGGCACTGATTTTATGTGTCTCCCTCCCTCAAAAAGTGAAAACCGTTGTTTATCATAATAACCCTAATGAAAATAAAGTCCTGGCCAAGCCTTGGACTGCAATAATTAGAGGACAAAATCATTGTCTTCCTCAGTATTGAAGGGGAATCTCAATACAAACTAGTCAAGTCTAATCAAGACAGAGATAATTCATCATCCCACCAAGCTTTACTCCATTCACAACTTGCCTCAGATGACATTAAAATCATTGATTTGGCCCAAATTTAATCTATCAATTTATTTGTTATGTCGAAGCTTAATCTGAAGATTCATGGCGAATAGTAGCAAAAATGAGGAAACTAGTTGAGTACGCGTATTAGTTGGATTTCATTCACTAGACTAGCATGAAGTATGTACATGTATAAAAATGTGATTGTCATTGGATAAGTGAAATTGTATTCCCAGATCATTATATCTCCTGTTCATTACTGCCTTTAATAAATCTAATAAAAAATCAAGCATAATTCTTACACTGAACATCAGTGTCGATCTGACAAAATTAATCTTAACACCCCAGTCACATTTCACACGGCCGCCGTGCGGTCTATCATTTCTGCGGCCAGTAGCTTTTCTACTCCCGCCGTAGAATTTCTGCGCTCTCATACTTTTGCAGTCACATTTCACACGGCAGCCGCATGGTGAATTTTAAATTTCTGTTGATAAATAATACTTTTTTTCATTTTATTTACACCAGGACAATTTATAAATGTTATTCATAGTGCTAGGATGTAATATCAAATGAAAAGTGATCGTGAAACATTGACAAATAATGATTCAATCTTGTTGAGCCAGTTGATTTCTACGGGGACCTCAGAAATGAACAAATATTATAACTCCGAGTTATAGTTTCTACGGCGACCCTGCGGCCTGTAAAAAACTGGATACGCCACACGGAGGCCGCAAGGCTAGCATAGTTTTTCTACGCTCGCCGCAGAAATTCACTGATTTAATTGATCTGCGGTCGACGCACAGCCTCCGTACGACAAATGTGACTGGGGTGTTAATTGTGATTAATTCTATTTTACAAATTTGATGTGTTGATACTTGGTTGATAGGTGGAAAATGGAAGTTATTTTTTCAAGTATAATCAATTGTTTCTTTATCTTGCATGAGCCCCTCGCCCTACATACAGGGAGTTCCTCTTAATCTAAATAACTGCCTTCTTCCATTGACAGTAGGGGGCTTTTAAACCACAGTGCTACCTTATAATAACTCAAAGGATTTTTAACATATGTTGTTTTGTAAACACCACCCTGTTCTGGCTAGCATGGATGATAGTACACATATCATTGTTTATCTCATCAATTAGTGGTCAGAGTTAGTTTCCATGTAAATGTTCCAGCTATCTCAGACAGTATGATATGCAGAGAAGAAATTAGCCTTAACGAGTATTTAATTAGTTTTGAAGCTTGTATTGAGATAAATTTTGAGTAGAATTTCATGATGGTCATATTATAATCTTCAAAATGGAGTGCAATAGAGAGATATTTGAAAAAATAAAATGAACAGGCATGGTATCTAAACTATGAGGTGCATACAAATCTAAGAAATTAAGATACTTCATTCAAATTTAAAAGAGAAATTATGATAAATAGCATGAGAAGATGGACATTTAATGCTATGGTAAAGAAGGATTCTTGTGCTGTATGAGATGAAACATGGCAGCAATCCCACCTGTTATACTCAAATGCCTCATTTCAATGAGTTTTATATATTTTGGAGTTTTATACATTTCGGAATGTCCTTTTCATTTTTCATACGCCAATCCTTTCATATTAAAAAATCTATTTTCACTATATTTTGTACTTCAATTAAGAAGCTTGAGAAACAATCTGATTTAAGCCAACTCTACCAAATATGCCATAGTACTATTACATGTACTTCATTAAGAGTTACTCAAAGTGAGGATTTTAATAAAATACCTTTACAGCTGAACTTTGGCAAATGATTATATTCTATCATTTCGTCTGATTTTTTCTATTTCAAATGATCTATATCAATTACATGTACATGTATTAACATTATTATATTTATTTAAGGAAGTTGAGCTGTTAAGAAATAACACAAGTTCCTGAAATTCTATTCATAACTCATTGCATATTTTGGCACTGGTTTCTGATAATAACAATAAGATCAAAGGACCTTGTAGAATGGTCAAATCTAAAATGACAATCTGGATGGAATTTACTGGCAGTATCTGGGGAGTTTTATTTCAATAGAATTCATAATTGAAGTCCTTTCGTGAAGATCTGGGAAGAAATTCAATAAAAACAGAACTTATGCCCCTCAAAACATATTCCCTGTAGTTTCAGATTTTATCCGGTAAAAACAATTCAATATTTTCTTTGACATCATAATTATATACTCATAACATGTGATCACATATCATGTTTGTCAATTTTTTGAATTTCTTTATTTTTCACATTATTTCTCGGAACACATAATTCAGATTAGAAAATTGTTTGGGGTCCACTTCAAGGAGTACTTCTAGAAACACTTGGCATAGTCTGGATTTGTGTTTGATGTTGGTTTATTAAGTAGATCTTCTCCATATATTATGTGATCAGATGTCTGTGAGGTCAAGTACATGGATTTAAATTCTTGTTTCCCACCCAGTAAATTCAGCATTCAATACCAATGCCAAAGTTTTCAAGATTCATCATCTTTGTTTCTGGTGACTAGTTCATGGGATTAACCAGGAGCTAAAGTGTACATGATTTCATAGATGTATTGCGCACCATGCCATTCATAAATGCATTGCCACTCTACAAGTTATTGAATGATTTGAAGTGCAATACAGGATATATTCTGTTCGAGAAATTCTGCTCGACTTTGTCTCGTTCCAATACAGAATATCGAGAGCAAAATATATCCTGTATTGCACTTCAAATCATTCTTTAACGTTTTTATTGTGTGATCCTCTGTATTGCTACTGAGATTGTCCCCTCCGTACCAATATTTTCTGTATTGCGACGGAGATGATCAACGGGGACAACCTCAGTAGCAATATAGATTGGTACAGCACAAGAACTGACCAATCACTATGGCGGATCCGGGGGGGGGCCATGGGGCCAGGGCCCCCCCCCCTAAGGTTGGCCCGGAAAAAAAGTTGGGCCCAAAAACATTTTAGGCCAAAAAAGGCCTTAAGGCCCCAAAAAGTGGGCCTTTTGGTCATTATTGGGCCTTCTAAGACCTTATTTTTTTAATTTTAGGCCAAATTTTCAAAATTTGGGCCCACTTTTCGGTTTTAGGGGCCCAAAATTTTTTACGCGCAAGAGTGGCGGTTTTTTCTCTGACCTCCAATTTAGGCCCCCCCCTGTTGGTTCCTGGATCCGCCACTGAATCAGAGGGCTTCATTTTACAGATCATACAAAAAATACAGTTATTGCCACTTAAAGAGGTATTGTTACTCATAGTTATGTCACTTAGAAATGTATTCTTTAAAGAGACTGCCTTCTTGATGTGGAATCAGGAATTTTCTTGTTGAAGTCATTAAATAATTTTTATCTATAAAAGTGAATAAATGCAGTTTTGGTTAGTTACATGGATAACCTTAAGATGGCAGTAAGCAAAGTTGAATGAGTCTAGAAATGATTTGATAAAATTGTCAATTTGCATGTGATTAATTTGTTTGCGAATGCAGGGCCACATCAAGCTATTATGGTACTTAATAGAAAACTTAAAAAGATGAGATAGAAATAAATTTTAAATGAACGTTATAAAGAGGTATATCTATTATAGTTATCCTTCCCTGCTTGCTATAAAATACAGTACAATACAGCTCAATATGAGGTCGCAATTTTACAGCGAAAACTATCAATTCCCGCTGCTTCTTTATGAGCTGTGTTTGTATTTGCATTACAAGTAACATACATTAATTCAACCAAATTGGACAGGTGTAAAAAATGATTCATTTGACTACTTCTGTATGTAAGCCTGTGGACATCTTCTTTCTTCTTTGAAATATCACTCAGTGAGGCTTATTCTGCATCATTTCTCACTGAAAACGAGTTTTAGAATAACAGTATAATTTGGAATAATATCTATGCAGGTATATCATCTATGTTTGTTGGGAAAAAAAATTATACTAAATTTTGTTTTTTAAAACATGACTGTCGTGGTATTTGCTTTCTTTCTTTATTGATCACCCCTCGTATGTTTAAATATGATATCTCTGTAATTCAAAGTTTTTTGTCCACTCAGATCAGTTCATCAAAGGTATATAAATTCATCAAAAAAGTGGATTGTAACTTAAAACTATCAAAACATAATTTAAGGATGTAGCACATAATACACCTGATTTAATCTTCCCTGCAGCTACATTGAATCCCATTGATGAAGAGTGTCAAAATATGTATTTTTTAAATCTTAATGCATCATGTAAGACATGCTCAAATTTTGTCATTTTAGATTCATGGTAATTTCTAGTTTTATTCATGGTAGACATTCTAAACTCAATTTTAAAGATTCACTACTAAGGTGCATACTAATCTCCAAAAGTGAATTTTATTGATATAAAATGGTTTACATTGTGAAATAGGTCGTCAGTTAGAAATTCTTAATACTTGTCTAGCCTGAAAGCACATGGTATTCATCCAAAAACTTAAATACATACATATAAGCCTTACAAAAACGCACTATCAAAGAATCAAAGCTAATGAAGATGGGGAGATGAGACATTTAGCACAAGGCCTTTTATATACTATATTATACCATATACTCAGTAATTTATAAAATGTTTTGTGCACATATAAAAACATGTTCAATTTATATCTATGTATTGTGAAGATGCTGCTAAATTAAAGGGAAACATGCAAGGTTAAGGTGGACTGTTTGTGACAAATATGATTAAATGAAATGCTATACCATTAGATGTGAGATTTTTTTCAACTTTTGCACCTTTCTCAAAACTAGGATTTACGTCTTGTATCTATTTTGACAAATGTGATTCTCGTAAAATTGTTAAATCATGCAGATGATGACATATGTATAGAGTAGTCCTCTCCTTGAGAGGTAAATCTGATGAGAAAGGATACTTCACATTTTTCTTTGCCAGGGCCTATATAGTAGGATGTTCCTGTACCCAACATGAAGGCTTGACTACATATCTCAAAAAAGCCTTCTTGGAGGTTCCTAGACTTCTGCTGTTAAACTTTGGGTGTCGGAGCCAAGTAGGGTGACTTTAACATTGTAAAATATCCAAGTTGGAAAGCTATATTCTTCATTTTGTTTGGACAACCTTAATTTGTTTGCAAGGGTATATAAATTATAGCCTTCCCACTGTTAGTCTTATTCTTTTCTATTTCTTTATAGTTCTTTAATGTGCTAATAGTATACACTAAACAAATAAAATGAAATTTTTAAAACAAATTTAAAACTGAAAAGGAAGTGACCCTCGTGTTTAAAATCTCTCTTGCCATGTTTATTCCTTGTGATTTCTCTTTAGAATTTGATAGAAATGTTTGATTGTCTTGCATTTAAGTATGATTCAGACTGTGAAATACATGTGTATTTATTGGATTCCTTGCTTATACCACTCTTTTCCATTCTATTTTGCAATTTAAAATATGACCACTGCCATTTTCCTCATGGATGTTCCATACTGACATTTTGAAGACATTTTGATTGCTAGGTACATACTAAGAGTGACACTGACTGACTGGGCTCTGTGTTGTCTCATACATATATGTATCGTATTAAATTGCAATTTATATAAATCTTGGATTTTTGAGGGAGTTTTTCAGATATTGAATTCAAAGGCTCTGTTACCTTTCATATTGTTACCTCAAGCAAGTTCACTTCCTAGCTATCTTATGAACAGCCCACTAGCTAAACACCTTCAGCTTATGAGCACACCACTAGCTAAATACCTTCAGCTTATGAGCACACCACTAGCTAAATACCTTCAGCTTATGAAAACCCCATTAGCTAGATACCTTCCGCTAATGAACACCCCACAAGCTAAACACATTCATCTCATGATCACTCTACTAGCTAAACACCTTCCGTTAATGAACACCTCACTAGCTGAACACGTTCAGCTAATGAAACCTCCCAAGAAAGAACCTTTCTATAATGAACACTTTACAGAGTCTGTTAAACAACTGTCTTTAGAGAACATCATACCAAAGGGACAACATTTCTCTTCTGAAAAACTGCTTTGCTGACCACTTCTATCAATAAGGCAATTCTCTCCATCTCTCATCTCTATCTCATTAGTTGATCTGTTGGGCATGTGTCTTTTTTGTAAACTACATACTGAACATTTTCACAATTGCTATTTCATTTTTGAAATAGGTTTGTGATGAATGCATATATTTTGATTCTATTTACCTCAAATTACAGGTAAATTAATGGTAAGTGAAAAGTAAACATTTGTTTTTATGAGAAGCAAAAAGTACTTGTTCATTGCTATATTTCAGTTTTTGTGTTTGGATGTCATCTCTAGAGTTCATCCTTGCTCTTAATTGTATGTCACAACATTGCTTGCTTTTATCAATATGAATGGACAAGTCTGCAGCATAATGTTAAATATTCTTTGCTTAGCTTGAATAGCCTCTCTACATGTTCAGTGGTATGTATGTTGTATGTAATATGTTGTAGACACCTATGCAATTATTCATATGTTCAAATGATAATTCACTTTTTTCATGTATGTTTTATAATATATGCTTGTATTTACATTATGAGATGAATTGAGTGTGAATTCCCCATAGAAGATAATGGGAGGAGAGAAGTATTGATAAAGGCCACCTTCCCCAATAAAAAGAGGTACATGAGGGGCTTCTCTCCTGGATCATCTGTGAAAGCCTAAGGATGGCCAAAACTGAGCAAAAAACACAAAGCAGACCACCATGATATTTTAGGTCAGATGCACAATGAGCAGATGAGTGGGTAATAAATCAGAAGCTCCCAGCTAAGTAGTTTTTTAAGGTTCTGAGGGTCAATGGAAGCAGAGAGAAATCACATGCCTAACCATACTGAAATAACTGTCTGCTTAAGCTTATTCCACACATTTTCTCTCTAAAATTTGAATGAAGTGACTGATGTTTTTACACTTTTATATAGTTTAGAGTGCTGTCTTTATGAATAGTTAGTTATTTCTTGGATTTCCACTCTTTTTGGCTAAAATTTCATGTTACAAAAGATGACCAGTGTGACATTTTTCAAGGGTAGTCTGACCTGTGCCTCATGGTCTGACCACATCAGTGATAAATCTTCACAGCTTAAATAAACTGTTTACTTATCTATTGGGGAAACTATCTGGTTAAGGATTTAAGTACTTCACCAGGGTAGTATAAGAATGGCATGAGGATGTTTTGTTTGTTCAATTTTATTGCAATTTATATTTCTTTCATAAATCTGTGTTTTCTGGGACTTTACAATGAGCCTTGGTCAGGTTAGCCTTAAAACAATTTCTCTAATTTTATAGACATTTTTTCCAAACAATGAAATCATACATGTGAATAATATGAGCTACATCTATCCTTATTTGTGCCCAAGAACATGTATTTGGCTTCTGTTCTGTACATCTATATGGCGAATTTACCTAAGAAACATGCATCCAGACACATTTTACAGGGAATATCCCAGGGGTATATGAATTGATACACTTTGGGTTAAGCAGTAAATCCATGCTTATCAAAACCAAAATGCCAACCAAGAATTTTAAAGGGCTCAGTGGCCCTATTTGTATTTGGACTATTTTCTACTTGGTACACAAATGGATAGCAATAATCTACAGCAAAACGTAATGGTGGTCAATTTTGAATGCAAAATGGAGTGAAAAGAATGGAATTAGCAGGCAGGAATAAAAAAAAACAGACACAAAGTATATATAATCTAAAAAGCAGTGCAAGAGAAAATCAGCCGCTTCATTCAAATTATGAGAGAAATGGTGTGAAATAAGCATGACGCAGAGAGAAGTAGGGAAGTAGAGAGTATTCATTCCTATTCTAGGAGATTTCATGGTTGAATTTTAGTAATTTCTACCAAAATAAACAAACTGTCAGGGAGAGCTATAATAAGTAGCAACATTTGCTCTTTTATGTCATTTGGGTAATATGTTTCTTGAGGGGAGGTATCAAGGCTGTTTTCATGATGTAATTCTTCAACTTATTGTATTTCTATTAAATCTTCACATTTTATCTTTCCTTGTTTATTTAGGCATGTTATTAGTCCTGATCATTTTTTCAGTAAATTCCACACTTTTCTACTTCTGGAATTCTCCAAGATTTTGAGAGTTTTTGGGAGCAGCCCATGCCAAGTGAGCAAATGTGATTTATCATTAGTTAAATAGGATAGTCTGCAGAAAGATAGATGATCATTGGAGGCTTTTAGTAGTAAAACTCTAAACATTTAGTTGCCTTATCAATTGCACCCTGGCACCGAAATGTCATTCTGCCCCCTCCCAGATTACATATTCCAGTGAGTCCTTCTTGCAAAGAGACAGCATTTGTACAGGAGTGGATTCATATTCTTTGCAAGTTATATAGAATTACAATACCTAAGCAATAATATTTTTAACATTTATGGATTATGAGGTGTGAAAAACATACATTCTTCATTTTATAGTACTATAGTAGTATAGTAGTAATTACAAGATTCATGTACTGGAACCTAATGGATTTGAATGAAAAACAACATATATACCAACTCTCAGTTAAAGAATGCACTATAATACATATAACTAATATATTGTAACTTTGATGCTTAATACTAGTATGTGAATATTAGAATAATTGAAATGTACAATTTCTACTTTTTCACATAGTATACATAGAAACAATCAATTCCTATGTGTTAAAATGCTTTGTATGAATGGGAGCCAAATCTCCCACTATATCTCCCAAAGGGAAAAGTGCTTCACAAACAGTAATGAAATATAAAAAGCCAATCACTGGAATCTCCATCATCATATCAGATCAAAATGAAGATCAAGTTCCAATTCAAAGCTCTAGAGAGGAGATGCAGAACTTGAAAACTTTTAGTTATAGATAACTTGGCACCAACAGTGATTTAGTAAGGAACACCCTGGATTCAAATAGGCGAGCAACATCACCCTCTTAATGATTTTAAAGTTTGCTGTACAATTTGCCCAAATGTGGGATACAAGTACAATAAAGCTCGCAATATTCATAAATATTCTCAGAGCAATGAAGGTTAAATTCAGCTTTTGTAAAGGGTAGGGTTCAGTAGTAACTGAAGGAGGACCATATGTGATAAAGTGTGAACTCCTCACATGTTTGTTTATTTTCTACTGGAATGTTTGTATGTGTTGCATAATGGCATGTTAGTATTGGGAGTGATCTGTATCATTCAACATATGGCTGCTTTCTACACTGGTGGAGAGAAGGTGGTGTCAGGGCTGATGGATATTAGTTTTGAACAAATCAATTGAATTGATTTGTCAGTTGAAGTGCTATACCCCAGTGAATAGGTTAGGAGTCAATCACAATGGAGAATGATCATTCTGAGTCCCTCTTCATCTTATGCTTGTGAAGTAGTTATGATCTAATGGTTTGTTTGAGTTTGGTGGGGCCACATGTGATACTACAATCAATAAGCCATATCACCTATATCCCATTATCTCCTAAAGGAGAAGCATAGATAGAGATATAATAAAATATATCAGATATCTAGCATATAAGACACCTCTCAGTCTTGATCCTTATCGTCATCTTCTTTGGCTTCACAATTCATTCATCTACACCCAATCCTCACTCTGAAATCATGGTACCATGCAGTTCTGTTAGAGATTGGCTGTACAGTATATACCTTTTAACAGAATCAAGGGAGTTTAGTAAGGCATTTTTGGCATGAGCTCAGTTTCATTGAAGAGTTCTTTATTTCTTGTGAAGTGTTGATTGTGAAGGGATGCAGAGAGATAAATATTTACATGTTCTCCCATGCTCAACATTTCTCTAGTTTTGCTTATTTTACATTGTTTGTCTCTAAAACCTCAATGCAGTCATTGATTGTCTTACATTCTTATAATACTTTAAAGTATATGCTTTATGGCCCTTTCCTGTATGTCTTTCTGATGTCTCTCTATTCCACTCCATTCCTTGTTTTAAAACATGACCATGACATTCTATTTCCATGTTATAGTAATTGATTGCATCATTTCCCTATCTGCTCATCCAAGCCTAAGAAGTAGTATCTATGGGTTTTGTTTTAATATTTAAAACAAATTATGAAAAAGGTATAAATAGAGTAAACAGACATTGAGTTCATACTCAAATTATATATGCATGCTAAAAAATTAGCTCTTTTTGAGATTTAGAGAGAAATTGAGTAAAATAGATGAGCAGACAGAAACTTAACTTATGGGAAATATTTACCCTATTAGCTGTATTTTATCAAGGGGATCTGTAGGGTGCCACCCTTGAAAATGCAATCATTTTTAAGTTATCTGGATGAAGATAAATAGGAAATCCCATAAAACCTGCCAATTATAACATCAATTATTATTATGATATATACCAACCATTTAATTTTATTTAACACTGTTCCATCATGAAGAACAATTATTTGAAAAACTAATTATCTGTTGAAATAAGAAAATCAGATTGAGAAAATTATACTACCCTAGGAATTATTCCAGAATTATGTTGGATCAATAATTATATGATGGATGGGAAAGTAAAGATTCTCACAATGTTTGAGATTACAATCGTTTGCAGTCTGATTGTGTTCAATTTAACATGTGTTTTTTGGCTAGAAAGATTATTTTTCCTATAGTTTGGGAGTCGGTGGGTAATAGGCAGGGCTTAATTTATATTTCGTTAAACAGAAAAAACCATTGTATGAGCACAATTACAAATGCTGAGTTTTAAATTCATTGCAAAGCTGTTTGTGCCAGATCAATGAGAAGATGATGTCTTCTACAAATTAGGTGTCATCACCATTTGGAAGTGGTTTTGCTATTTCTAGCATAGGAGCAGGTATGATAACAGGAATTGCCTCTACTTTGGGCTAATTAAGCAGTATTAGGACAGATGGGAGAGTGTCAAAACATAGTCTGTTTGCAGTTTATCACCAAGGATGAACATTTAGAATTGCAGATTTTGTTCAGGCTTCATTGTGTCAAGTGCAGATGGAACAGCATGCTTATTTCACATGTGATAATAGTTTATATGATATAAAACCTGTATAGGTGAACATCTCTTGAAACCTTGAAATATGAACACTTGTTCCATGTTTTGGGATGTTCCATTGACTACCATCATCCTGAATCTCACAGTAGACTTTTTACATTGGCCCCATCAGTGTTCACTCTGCCCCAAGCCCTTATGACCCCATCCTTACACACTTCATCTAAATTGGGAGGGGGGGGGTGTCAGAGACTTTATGCAAGACCAATCTGACTCGTCTTTTCCTGACACAACATTAAATGACTTCTATACTTGATTCCCCTTTGAGAATGCATAGTCATGAATTAAGCTTTTATCAAGATGGTGGAATCTTACAGTCATCAGTATTTTCAAAACAAAATGATTAATATCAAAGTCCAACTTAAACAATACATCAAACAATGAAATTGGATTAAAAAGATAGAGCGAGTGGCTCCTCAAAGCTCTGATTTGACCCAGGCTTGTCTTAAATAGTAAAGAGAAGTTTCACAATTTTATTTTCCTAAGTCGCTATTGAAAACAGAAATACTGAAGACATGCCATAATCAATGTCTTGTACAAGACATATTGACAAATCCAAATTGAGGAAACATATTGATTCTATGATCTTGAAATGAAGACAGTATGAGATGTCATTATGCTGTTATTAGATCGAAGATAACTTGTATACCTCAATAATCAAATACCACAAATGACACATCTGAAAAAGACAAATACCCACAAAAGCAGATGACGCTTGGTCATTTTTAAATTAATAATAAAATGGAAGACACTGTGCTGTTTCCTTTTCAGTTGATCCCAATTATGTTTACAGGTTTCACTCTATAAACTATTGGTGTCTTGATGCCACAGAAATTGAAAAAGTGTTTTGATTGTAAACCCAGAAATAAAATATAATAGATAGGCATCGATTAGAAATAAAGTAATTAAAATCACAACAACGAACCGAAAATATCCAACCTCAATGAAATGGTGTACGTGAAATAAGAATGGCCAGAAAAACATTGAAAGAGGAGAAAAAATACAATCTGATCTGGTTTGTGTTTTATTATTGATAACACCAGGTTCAACCAAATATATCATCCAGCCTAGCAATTTCTCTCTTGTCAAGCTTATTTCACTAAATTTCTCTGTAAAATTTGAATAAAGTATATCTCAATTTGTGATTTGTATAAATTATGTAAGAAGTTAGTTTCATGTCTATTTACTCATTTTCATATTCAGTCTTGTTTTTCTTACTCCGCTATCTTTTGAAAGTGAAGAATACTCAAAGAATTTGCTGATAAACAATAGACACCAAACTTTAAGTCTCCATCGCCTGAAGGGAAATTTAGGTTTAGGGGTCCACCATTGCATAACAGGGGTCACAGGTGGCATATATTATACTGTCAGGAAAGTTACAGTTTATCAGAACCAGAAAAGAGAGGCAGAAAGCAATACAAATACATTTTGTACTTAGATTCTATCTGATTCCAGATTTCAATTTCCAGTCCTCATTCAATTTCTTTTGTGCTGTTAAAAAGGTTGATATATTTTGGAATAATTTTAGAAACCTGAACATTCACATAGACTATGAACACTGCACAGATTAACTTCCCAAACCATAATTCATGGCAATATTGAAAGTTCAATATAAATACTGTTTATCTTCAATATCAACATTTTATTCACTGTCAATTTCTTTGTTCTTATTAAAATATTGAGCAATTTTCTGAAATGTCATTTTTCATTTTGAAATTAAATCTGAACAAAAACTATTTCTTAAAATTCAAATTAAGATATAGATATCTCATTAACCCTTTTTTCCCATTTTTAAATTAAGCTCATCCCAATGACTTTCTGATTTGATGGCTAAGAAATGATGGGTCAAATCAGTTCACAATTATTCCTTATAAAGAACTGCTGAAAAAAACATGAAAGATCTTTTTTGTAGAATTCTGATACATTAATGACAGTTTGTTGATTTAGAGGGAAGATAGATTAAAAATATCATTAAGAATGACACACTGTTGATTTATTACATTTTAGGGTCAATTTTCTCAGATGAAGCACTAGATAATAGCAGCAGAAAGATATCTAGCATTGGGTACTAATCATTTTTGCTTTTTGCTGTTTTTGTAAGAAAATTTTTTATGTAACATTTTTGCATGAAACAGTTAACCTCATTCATTAGAATGTTTGGAACTCAACTGTTAAAACACATTCACCATTGATTCAACTGTGTTACAACACATTCACAATTGACTCAACTGTTAAAACACATTCACCATTGAATCAACTGTGAAAACACATTCACCATTGATTCAACTGTTACAACACATTCACCATTGATTCAACTGTTACAACACATTCACAATTGACTCAACTGTTAAAACACATTCACCATTGACTCAACTGTTAAAACACATTCACAATTGATTCAACTGTTACAACACATTCACAATTGACTCAACTGTTAAAACACATTCACCATTGACTCAACTGTGAAAACACATTCACCATTGACTCAACTGTTAAAACACATTCACCATTGATTCAACTGTTACAACACATTCACAATTGACTCTACTGTTAAAACACATTCACCATTGACTCAACTGTTAAAACACATTCACAATTGACTCAACTGTTAAAACACATTCACAATTGACTCAACTGTTAAAACACATTAACCATTGATTTAACTGTTAAAATACATTCACAATTGACTCATCTGTTAAAACACATTCACCATTGATTTAACTGTTAAAACACATTCACCATCGACTCAACTGTAAAAGCTCATTAACCATTGATTTAACTGTTAAAACACATTCACAATTGACTCAACTGTTAAAACACATTCACCATTGACTCAACTGTTAAAACACATTTGCCGTTGGTTCAACTTTTAAGACATATGTTACATGGTGTTCAGATGTGGAAACAAATGGTTGAGCTCACTGTTTGTTTTAATGATGCTCCAAGGTGGGCTTGTTCTTCACTGAATCTTGTTAAAGGAAGATGTTTGGGGTTCATTTCCAACATATTGCTTTGAAGAGAGCTAAACACTGTATTGATAGGAAACATTTTGTCTTATTCCGGCTAAAATGTTGTCTGCTCATGCTTATTTTCTCAATTTCTCTCTTAATATTGATTGAAGTGTTTAACTTTTTTGCATTTTCATACAATTTAGATTTGACAGTTAATGAGTGTTTACTTTATTCCTTGATTCATTCACTCTTCTACTCTGGTTTATGTTTAAATCATGATCACCATGACATAATATACATGGGCTAGCCCAGATATGTAATGGCAACAATATCCCTTCTTCCTCTTGTTCTTATACTGGATTCTGGTCTTCAAGGTAAAAAAGTTTTTTCATTTGATACTTTTTGATTAAGTCTGAGAGATTTGTTGTGTTCAGGGTGATCTAATATATAGAGGTTGATCTGCAATTTATAGTTTACAAGGTGAACTATTATGCAGGGAGTTATCTATTACATACTGTACATGATGATCTATTATGTACACGATGATCTATTATGTACAGGGTGATCTATGATCTATTGTGTGTAAGGTGATCTAAAGGCACAGGAGTACAGGGTTATCTACTGTACTCTAATACATATGATATCTACATTTCTATATACCCAAGTGCAACATATCCAAAATGATTTAATTTACAACAAGTACATTTGGAGAGACTAGTACATCTGCTGCAGAGATACATGGTGACTGACTGTAAGAGATCTAGATGATATGAATCAATCATCAAAACAAGTCAACAGTAAAATATCATTTCATTTGGTTTTAAACCATTTGAAGCAAAGTAGTGGAATTACCAAGAAATAAATGAAATTGGAATCAAGCACAATATCTCAACTATATAGAAATGCAAGAAAATTAGGTAGTTCAATCAAATCTGTACGAGCAATTGCATGGAATATGCATTAGCAGATGGACATTTTCAGTTTGGCTTATCAGAAGAAAAATATTCATATCAGTAACTTAGTATGAGATAATCCAGTTTTGCTTCAAGGAAGCTGTTAATCTGAAAACACTTATGCTACAATTGGTTTTTATGTTGTCTTCCTTAATCTGTGTGGTATAGAGCAGTTGTTAGTGGAATGTTTGTGTGATTGTGGTCTGTTGCTTTCTTACATTTTTGGCTCTGTTTGTTATGGATTATAATCAAGTTGTAATTTAGAAGCAGCACAGGGGAGGCAGAGAGATGGTTAGAAGAATGCTGCAGATGCAGTTGTGCTGGATCACACATATAAAAATGATAGGTGCAATCGAGTGATTTTTACACTGAACTTGCTATAGCACCTCACCCATATATTTAAATATAAAAGAAATGCTTCTACTATACGCTCAAGTCTTAAAATGCAGTTCTGGATGTGAAGTTTAATGAAGATTCATATGTCTAGACTTTTTTATTTTACTAATTTTCATTACTATAATGACTGATAATCAATGGAAGGGATAATATTTTTCACATTTGTATGTATTCTACCATAATAGCCCCATAAAATGTGAAAATATTACCTCTTATTAACCACCCTATGCAGACAGAGCCTGTGGGAAATATTGGGTGCGGCGCAAATGAGCGGAGGGTGCGGAGCTAACGGTCATTTTTGAATTTAAGATTGGGATATTTCTGAAACTAAGCCGTTTTGGGACTTCAAATATACCAAGATATGTGTATTTGACACCAAATATCAATAAAATTGTGAAAATAGTAGTGCAATTCATTTTATAGCGACGCAGTATGCCTTAAACATTTCCCAGACCTATATATTTTGAGACTATCCTTTTAATACTGCGTCCCAAGCATTCATAAAAAAATGGTGTTCAAGATACACTACCCATGCAAATTATTTTTGCATCTTGGAAGCCAGGCAGTATCTGTGTGATTTTATAAAAATTCGGAAATGTTCTTCAGATATGAGCCCCTCTAAATATTGGGTGCGGAGCTACGTTTATGGAGCTGCTCCGCACCCAATATTTAGAGGGGGCTCATATCTGAAAAAATTTCCGAATTTTTATAAAATCACACAGATACTGCCTGGCTTCCAAGATGCAAAAATAATTTGTATAGATAGTGCACCTTGAACACCATTTTTTATGAATGCTGGGGACTCAGTATTAAAAGGATAATTTCAAAATATATAGGTCTGGGAAAGGTTTAAGGCACACTGCGTCGCTATAGAATGAATTGCGCTACTATTTTCACAATTGTATTGATAATTGGTGTCAAATACACATATCTTGGTATATTTGAAGTCCCAAAACGGCTTAGTTTCAGAAATATCCCAAATTTAAATTCAAAAATAACCGTTAGCTCCGCACCCTCCGCTCATTTGCTCCGCACCCAATATTTCCCACAGGCTCCGTCTGCATAGGGTGTTAACTATCAGTCATTATAATCATGACAGTTAATAAAAATTATCAACATGCGGGCCTACTTTATGGTGAAAATTGTCAAAATATACAGAATTTTGTCAGATTCTATCAACATTTCCTTAACAGATCTCATACAAAAATCCAGGGGAGTGCTCTGTTTTATTAAGTTTTTTTACAGGCACTTCAACGCAACATGAATTCATACACATATATTATTAATATTTGTAAGATTTATTTATAGCTTTTGTGATATTGTGACATACACAGTTTGAGTTCCTGTGATCTTATTTATAACTAAAGTTGTCATGAACCAGACTAAAATTGGACCAGGTCCCTTTCTTGAATACTTGGGGTAAAACACCAAAAATGAACTCAATGTAAACACTGGCTTGATAAAACAGGTACATTGCTAAAGATGATGACAGAATCAGATAGGAATGTGATGCAATTAAAATTACAGAGGTAACTGTAAAAGTCTGTTTTGTATAACACAGTAATGTTTATTTTCTTTCTACTGAAAGTTTCATTCCAAGTCACATGCGTATTCCACTCATATTCTCTCTAGAATTTGAATAAATTGTCTGATTTTCTTGCATTTTAATAATAATTAAGAGTATGCATTACATATTTGTTTACTTCATTTCTTGCTTCTTTCTCCCATTTCTGTTCTATTTTGCATTTTAAAACATGGACAGTCTTGATATTTTATCTCTTGGAATCAAGTCTGGGATGTATCCATGGTGTTGAGATAACTTGACTTCACCAAGATATCAAAACTATATACTGACACATTGTTTTAGTTTTTTGGGGAGATTAAGTAGTTTAATTCAAATTGTTCAAATAATTCACCATCCTACTTACACAAATCGGGGAAAGGTTCATGGCTAAGACAACAGGTTCATTCACCCCAAAGGCCTACCTCCTTTTCTCTATCGAGTGGCATTGATGGTGAGGTCAAGGTCAATATGTATCACATGATCATTTCAGGGTTATCATTCATATGTTGTTATTTGTGTTTTTCAGATGTTGGCAGGTGTTATATTTGATCAAGTACTCTCGACATGTCAAGGTAAGCTATTTTAATGGAAAGTCCTAATTGGAACATTTTGTAGAAAATTCTGTAGAAATTAAAATGAATTAAAGGAGAGGTTGGAAAGTGGAGCAAGCATGTAATGTTATGTCCAAACTGTTTGAAATTTTTAAAGAAATTATTTGACTTGACCATATACATGTATGTATGAGGAATGAATTCAACAAGAATCCTGATTTCAAGAATTGTTTGGAACATAATCGTGTGTTGTGTAATACTGAGTAATAATACAATGCTTATGATTAGCTGACAACAGTCCTGTTAATGAATTTCATGATAGTCATATTTAAAAATACAAAATGGAGTAAAGGGGAATAGAATTTGCAAAGAACAAGGTATACAGGCATAAGATTAACACTCAAAATGTGATAGAAATGCAAGAAAATCAGACACTTCATTCAAATTAGTGAGAAATTGAATGAAATAAACAATAAAAATGGAAGTGTTGAGAATGTGTTATTTTATCTAAATCTGTTGTATGTCTGTTTGTCTTGAGATACATGGAGGTTTATCATGTAGCAGGGCCCTGACCAAAATAAAAAGATGAGCATTATGAAAAAGTCAAATAAGAAGAACAAGTAAAAAATTCTTAAAACAATCTGAATGGGATTCCCTTAAGTATATGGAAACATAATGAATTGTTGTTTTCTCTCATTTTAGTGAGGAACATAGAAGAATTGGGAATGTATAGTGTTAAAGATCCTCCCTCTAGCTATCAACTTCTTGTACTTGAGTAGAATAAACAGCAATCAACATTCAAGTGTGCAACTCTACATAACATTGAAATCTAGATTTAACAACATAAAACTCTCAAGAATGCCATTGACATTATCTCTTAATATTCTCAGTTTGTGAAGGGAATTTCTCTCAGTTTTGACCATGGTTTAGTCAAAAGTGCTACAACCTTGAAAAAGAGGATGTGATTTCAAAAGAAATATTAAATTAAATTAAATTCCTCAAATTATGGGGCCATATGGGGTGACCCTGAATTTTAATTTTTCAACTTACATCATCATGTCATATGACAGTGCTCAAAATGTCATCCTTGTTGCATTCAATATTTTATACTCTTTCTCAAAAGAGTTTGAATGAATTGTTTGATCTTTTTACAGTTCTGTATAAATGAGATTGTTGACTTGTATACTTTATTCGTAGGAAATTTCACTCTTTTCCACTTTTCTTAGTATTTAAAATATTACCACCATCATATTTTACTCATAGGATATTGTATATATTGGACATTCTGTGATGTTACATATGGGACATTTGGCAACCATTATGGTCATTATTTCCCCTTTATTTCTCAGACCATCTGGTTTTTATTTACTAAGATCTTTAGTTTGATGACCATATGTCTGCTATCATCATAGAAACATCTTACACAACACTCCCAATAGTTTATAAAATAGATGAATCTCCAAAAGTTATCATCGTAATCACATGTCATGGGAAAATTGGTTTTTCAAAATAAAAAAAAATAGTAGAATTATTAAGGGGTTGGGTGGTATGTCTTTCAACAAGGAAAAATCAGGAAGTGGTCAGTTGAATAAAAAAGTGTTCAAACGGGGCAGAAATGAGATGAATTACAGTAATACATGGAGAGGGCCAGGGTCTCTATGTTTCTCTGATGTTGAGAACAGGTGAATCTGATTGATAGTGGATTTGATCAATAATCTCATGAATCTTAAACTGGATTTGCTGCATTTAATCTGCCCAAATTTTCATTATCATCACAAATGAGTGCCAATAAAACTACAAACTATAGTATTAAATATATGAATGCAGTCAAAACAGGTTGCATGATGCCTATCTTTTCTTTAATCCTATTTAAATGAAAATATGACTTAAATGCAGGTAATTATCCTTATTATGTCTGAATTAAAACATTTAAACGATTGTAGTTATCTTTACATCTTAGAATATTCTTTTACATGTAATTCTTATTGAAATGCATTTATTAATTTTATTCAATTATTAATAATCCCATCGATGAAATTATAGTTACATGCTTTGTGGATTATGTCCCTGATAAGACTTTTAAGATAGGGATCAAGATATTACCTCATATGGTCTCCAAAATGTCATTTGCAGAGACAAGGAGCTGCCAGTTTATAACTGCATTTGTTTTCATCATACAGGATGTTGCTTTTGGATAGCTTTGCAATTTTATTTAGAGGTCATGCTACTAGACATCAACATAGACATAGGTTCAGACAATGTATAAGGCCAGCATTTTCATAATTATGTTTCATAAAAAAAACTACTGATTTATTTTTTCATTCCCATCTATGACAAAATCTCAACATGAAATGTGTCTATAGTTGTTCAACTCATTTTTCAAAGATATAGCCTAATAGTAGTAAAGTTGTACTATTAATATGTTGTGCAGTAACATTATTGAGTGTTATTTTTGTGTTTTTATTGTGTCTTCTTTAACAGAGAACTCTGCCTGTTGCCTTCCTCTGTATCAGTGCCTTTTCTGAGTAGGTCTTATATAAGAACTGAAAACTTAGATACAGGGTGGTCAAAAAAATGGAAACCCTGTCGCAATTTCCCTCATATCTTTGTCATTTTAAGAAATTACTCCCTGATATTCAGCACATTTGTACATCATTCAATTTCCTACTGGTCTACCATATTTCATGACCATCAAATTGATAGTCACAATGTTACAGCACTTTAAACAACATGCTCCAGTGGCCAATATTGCACTTTCGCCAAACTTGCACCTATCATCCAAAATGTCCCTACCTAACTTCAACCTGTGGTGATACACCAAAAAGGAGTGTACGAGAATAACCCCAGGACAACTGCAGACCTCAAAAAGCAGATCATCCATGTCATTCGGGCCGTACCTGCTGAAAAATGTAGTCAGATCATTGACAACCTGTTCAGATTTGCCAATAGTGCGATGGTGGCCACACTGGGGCATCTTGTTCAAAGTGCTGCACCATTGTGACAATCAATCTGATGGTCATGAAATATGGTTAGCTGGTAGGAAATTGAATGTTGTACATATGTGTCAAATTTCAGGGAATAATTACCCAAAATGACAAAGATATGAGGAAAATTCAGGGTTTCCATTTTTTTTGACCACCCTTGTATGTGTTTGTATTAAAATGTTTCCCTTTTATGTGTCTTCAGTATATAGGAACACAATAATATTTTGATCCAAAGATGTTGGAGGGCAACGGGGATGGGCAAAAGCTTGATGCAAGACTCTGGTAATGTTAAAGTCTTGGATGAAGATTTTGAATAAAATATTTTGAAAGGTATTTTGATCTTGCATTTAATGTACTTGCATTTAATGATGTAGGATATATAGAAATGCAAGAAATAGGGACATTTATGAGAAATTGCTCAATTTCTCTAAATTATGGACAGGAAAGTAGGTAAAGGAAGTTAGTTATTTAAATCATTACTTTTACACAAACATACAAATACATATGTTAGCTATCTGGGAGTTTATTTATTTACTTTATGTCCATAATCAGATATCTAAATATTTCCAGACTTCTTACTTATGGCTAAATACCTGTGCATAAATGTCTCTAACTGGTCCTGCTAATTCTACCTGATTTCTTTCTAAATGAAAGAAACGTCTGGCTTAACATTTTAATATGATTAAGTCTTAGTCTGTCTTCTGGAGAGTCTAGTGAATTTTTCATTTCTGGCAACTTGATTTCTTTTCATTTTATTTTTCATTTCAGCAGCATAACATTTGAGTTACAGGTGCTCATCCTGGTGCCCAACTCTCTGTTCACTATTATTTCAAGTACTGAAAAAACATTTCATGTCAGTTGCACTTTGAATTGTGAAATAAATGAAAGCAGAAAATGGAATTTAGACTAAATTATATAGAAACTATATTCATTGACCTGGAATACCAAAAATGTTAAATCTATAAGTTATCTAAATATTTTGGTGCATGAGTCTGGCAGAACTTTCAATTTTGTGGTGAATTAATCTGGATAATCAGATAATACAGCCTGGTAGAGTAAATCCCATTTGTAAAACTGTTGAGCTTTCAAACTTAATGTACTTTCAATCATATTTAATTATGCATAAATACTTTATTCTTTATTATATCAAAAACATCACTTTCATAATGTATTTTTAAAGTTGATGACCATTGGGCCATATTGAAATTAAAAATCCCAGGCACTTCATGATATTTTATAATTATGTAATTGTTCCATAAATAGCACAAAGGAACTTCAAAACATTTGGAAAGTTCATTCAGAAGTCACAAGGAGTTTTCCCTCTATGAAACAAGGTGGCTTGAATTGATTTATTGGGAATGTTTAAGCTTTTTTGTAATGATAGAGCACATGAAATTATAAAATGCAAAATGTTTGGGGAATATGGATAAGTTCTTGTACTTATTCTAACACTTTAGTCATTCTTATTCTAGAAAGAATGGTTCAAAGGTTCAACAAAGATTAGAAGAAGTAAGATGATTTCTAATGTCACAATTAAACCATTCTACCAAAATCTACCATATTTCATCAGATTCCGCAACTCATTTTCAGATATAAATAAGGATTATAAATATAAGGGAAACGTTTGCATCCTTTTTGAAAATCTTGCTTTTGACATTTTGTTAAGTATGAATATATAATGCAGGTGGTGTACCAAACAGAAGCATTAGAGGAAGTTTAATTAAATCATAGAAAAACTTCAAAGATGCTCTGTTTAATGTTAACATTGATTTTTGACTTCTCTCCATTATAGTTCTTGTGGTTGTTAGCTCATGCCCTGTAAATAAAATACCACCGGAGTCATGGCTTTCCTCCCCAAATAGCATCAAAAGGGAGGAATCAACAAGGAATTAAGATAACAAACATCATAATATATCCCAATTTGGAAACAAATCTCCACAAATTTGATTTTCAAAACCAAGATGTATTACTGTTTGATGAAATCAGAGTGAACAATTTGTACTTGTTTGGCAGAAACTTGCAATTGGAGTCAGTAAAACAGGGGATGGATATCATATTCAATTTGTGTTTAAAGTTTCACATATATTTATAATGTTGTGTTTTAAGTTTCAAATCAACATTTCTAAATGCTTTAATGTTCCATGTTAATCTGTTACATATTACCCAAAATATTTGTAAAGAAACCTGGCTTTGGTTAGTTTAGTGTAAAATACAAAGCTGTTCACTGTACAGCCACAAGCAAATGCATATTATCAGATATTAGGTAAATTAAATCAAGAGGTTTGTCCTAAGGTGGGACTTCTCTCAAAATTACTTTGGTGATCAGTTTTGTCACTGATACAAGTATAAAGTACAGTGCAACCATAAAGACTATTATTTGATTGTTGAACCCCTGGGAGACTCGCTCAATAACTAAATCTTAAATATTATTTTAGAAGAAGCCATACTCAAATCAAAAACTGATTATTTTATATAACTTAGTATCATGGTAAAATGGTATCTATAATATTGATCTTGAGTTCCCATTTCTAAACTGAAATTCAATTGATTTTTACTTCATATTTAAGACTGGCACAATAATTAATTGTTCAAAATTTCGAAAACTAAGTGACAAGCCAATCCCAAAGATTCTGGTTCTAAAGCATTTGACCAAAGCAATCACCATTAGAAGGACTTAATGTTGCAAATAGTATTGACTCATCAAAGAAACCTAGCAAACAGAAGTCAGTGTAGCCAAACATTATGTGAACATATCCGGGAGTTGGTAAACAGTGGAAGTGAGTTAAAGGTATATCAAGCATTATAAATGTGAAATACAAACATATCCCCAAAATCTAACTTTTCAATCTTATTCCTGGAATGTCCAGCTGTTTTCATAACTGAACAATGCACTTGTAACTTCTACTATTTAGAATCTTTGAATTCCTTAACTTTTCAAAATGTACAGGGTTTCCCTTAATAATGTATAGTGTGCCTGTACATACTAGGGCTCTGATGGTTTCATAATTTCTCTGTTAGGTTCAGATCAGTTCACAGTTTTCATCTTTCTAGTATCATAAAAAACTATTATCTTAAATATGAATTTTCTGTTTTTAGGAAAATCATTCGAATTTAGTTTATTAATACATGAATCTTTATTGATCTATATTTATCATGGTATTGTATGTGCCTTTTCTCAACCAGAGAAGTACTTGAAAGAATTAGTGATATCTTAAAGTCATCTGACAGAGCCTTGAAGAATGAGCATAGTAAATGTGCCATATTTTAATCTCGGGTCATTACTGTTGATTAAACTATGGCTTAAACATGACAATTCCCAAACAGCAAACACATTCTCCTAATCTCTGATCAATATTCCTGGCTGCACTGATTATGCCTTGCTCTAAAATGCACCAGTGATTTTATAGATGCACTCACTTTGACATTTGCGATTTTGTTACTGATCTTTATTCTCTCTGATATAGTTATTGTGTATTGCATCCTTTAAAGACTATTTATATTTTACCACCCAAAACATATTATACTATACAAATTGGAAACATATTGTACTATCTACCGGATTTTCTTGCATATACGCCCCCTTAAATTTAGGCCCATGGGCCAAAAATCGAATGTAGTACGCTTATATGCCCATGGGCCTATAAAAATGACTATTTATTGATTTTTCAATAAATTCAAGAGTATTTTGTCACTGGCAGATCGTTCTGTCGTTACTTTGTTTCATTGTATTAGCATTCATTAACAACTTAACATTCCATTGTGTTCATCAGCTCTTCTCACCTTTATGCCCACTGGGCCAAAAATCGAAAGTAGTACACTTATACGCCCATGGGCGAAAAATAAGAGGTAAAATAACAGACGAAATTACCCCTTCTTTCAGTTATACGCCCAGGGCTTATATGCGAGAAAATCCGGTACAATTTTTTTACTGAAATTAGAAATGAGACATTTGCAACAAATGGTAACCAGGCTAATGTCTTGTTTAATGCTTTGTTTAAAAATTGAGGATAACTAGGTAAATAAACATATAGTTATCATCTTTGTGGATCTTTGTAGAATATAACTCTGACAAATAGCATTTTTATGTAATGGTATTAAAAACAGAGAGGTCTGTGGCAGACTTAACCAGAGGTACAGTATTCTCAAAATGTTAAAGGCAGTACCATGTATAAGCATTGCTGTTTTCTATCCTTTTGATGATCAGTTCAGTTCAGACCTTCAAGTTGTGACTCTGCTTATTTTTACAAACACCTTCTCTTCAAGCAAATGGCAGAGGAATGTTTAAATAAAACCTTATGAATGATATGCATATGCCTATAGCATACCATTTCTCTCTAAAGTGTGAATGAACCATCATATTTGTTTACATTTCTGGATAATTTAGTATGTTTACTACATGCCTTTTACTTTTTTCTTTGATACTTCTACTCATTTTCACTTTATTCTCTATTTTAAACCATGATCACTGTGATCTTTTTCTTGCGGGCAAGTTTAGATAAAATTGATGAGTCAGCAATTACAGTGACAGCCAGTATCCTGGTCAGAAATATTTCACCTGATCATTTTCTCATTTATCAACTGGCGCTCAGCGGTAAATTATCATGGCATGTTTTGAAACAATAAATAGAATGATGTGAAATCAGCAAGGAATAAAGTAAAGTATGCATTGATTTAATTCTGTTAACCTTTATTCTTTATTGCTGGGTGTTTTGGATGTTCCTCACTGTGATAACAAGATGATTTGGATTGATAATAGGGGTTTATTTTGTTAAACAACATCTTGTCAGGTAACTTAGTTGTAAGAGGTTGTAAGCAAAATTCAGCTGAGATGTATCAGAATGACTGCCTTGCAAATAAAAAGGAATTGTAAAATATTGCGACATTTATTTTGCTCAGAATTAAGTGAATTCAATTTGCATCAAAAGATGAGATGTTTTCTCCTGATAAGGCTCTCTTTCTATTCAGTTATATTCATTAAAAATTAAGAGAACATGTATTTGTATGTTACTCTCATGATAGTTTATGATTTGATGAAATGCAAAGTAGAAGTAAAGTAATACAATTAGCATGAAATAGGGCAAACAGACAAGGAGTATATACTCTGAATTATATAGAAATAACAGAAAATGCAACACCAAATCCAAATTTGAGAGAAATGACGTTAATTAGCATGATGCAAATCATTTTTTATGAATAGGACTAGATATAAGGTGGGAATACACTTTTCTAGATAACTTGAGGCAACATTTAACATTTCACCTTGCTGGAGATCACCTCCACTTTAAACTTTCTGATTATGTCTGAGACACAGTGTCTCTCTATTCTCAATTAAAATCTGAATAAAGTGTCAAATTTTATTTACTTATTATGTAATAAAAAGTTTACACTCCAAGCCTGTTATCTTTATCCCTTGCTAATCCTCTTCTTTTCACTGTATTTTACATTTCAAAAACATGACCACCTCGATGTTACACCTGTCTATAGGGATCACCTGAATAGGATTGCTCATAAATTCTACCAGGGGTTGTTTTTCCTTGCCAGAGAACAAGAGAGAAATATTCAAGAAAACTATGGAGTTACTACAACTTAAATCTTTTTTGATTTTCTTTCTAAAAAAATTAATTGAGCTGCTCTATTTTCTGAGATTCTTGTAAGTTGTGCATTTTATATTTCCTGTGATGCTTCCAAGTGATAATTTGTATAGAAATGTTGGACTGTTGTGCTTTGGTGAAAGCACAAAAGTCAAAAGCCATCAAACCATAGATATATCAGTCAGTTTAATGCAGTCAAAAAGCCCACCAGTCCATAAACATTTCAGTCAGTTTGAAGCAAGATTCACTGTTTTATGGATCATAAACTCCAGAATATCTTGTATTTCCACTTGTCATTTATCTGCAGAAGGAGCCTGTGCCTGAAATATCTCTCTGCTATTTCTATTTCATTGAGATTTCTCTCTTAAATTTAAATGAAGTGTTTGCTTTTTTCTAATTTCTACATGATTTGGAACATAGTATTTCTGTTTTTATGCTTTATTTCTTTCTGATTCCACTCTTTTGCACTCAGTTTTGTATTTCAAAGCTTGCCCATCACGATACTTATCTTCGGAAGTATATCAATGTTCCAGAATGTTCTACATCCTACTTACTACTTAAAATTACTTCTTATCTTATATAATTATGATACAAGTGAAAACACTAGATTACTACAAAGTACTATGTTTATAATCTTCAAGTAACTGTTGAAAATATGAATTGCCAATATACCTCCAATATACAAGGGTTGAACAATATATTTTAGGACACTGTTTCAAGAATAGATAATTGTTTAAGCTTAATCAAATATCATCAGAATTTTGGGAAAAATAATTTTTCATATGAGGGTTGATCAAAATGTTTTAGCATCTCTATACAATGTGTTGTTATAGTTTTGGATCATAATTCCTAAAACTAATTGAGTAATCCTCATATCTCTAGTAGTGGAGGGTTATTTGAGGTTTTTGGAGCACTGATATACCTGTTAAGATGTTCATTGGTATCTTAGATATTTCAGACATGGTTAGTTTAATCAAATGTCACAGAATCAGATGTTTAACATCAAAACAGTATGTTAGGTTAAGGTGCTTAATCATTACTTAGTTTTCTATTCAGTCTTCCACACAGCCCCCAGAAATGCTTCAACTTAAAGAGAACTATATTTGGTAATTTGCTAAATATAAAAGCACCATGGTCAGTAAATATGTCATATCATTTTTTCAGTTTTGTTATCACCTTGCAAGTGAAACAGAAAGATGTGATGAATATCACAAAGAATCCAGGGAGAATTATTCCATGGGAAGGGACCTTAGTTTGTTATCTGATCAGAAATGATGATATTTTGAGAAGTCAATGTAATTTGTGTTTTGATGGAATTATTCAACATATGGAGCAAATACGACTATTACAGATTGTTCTAGGGTGTTATATGAGTTCTTAGTTGTTCTCATTTTTCATTTTATTGTGCACTAGTCGTGTCGGCAACCTGATTTTAAAATTTCTCATGCAATTTCTGCATGATAGCTTTGAATAAAAAGTCGTATTTCTTGAATTTCTATTTAAGTTAGAATAATGCACTTCATGTTTTTTCTACTTTAATTTACTGGTAGTTCTACACATTTTCATTCCAGTCCATTTAGCTTTTTAAAAGATGATCATCATGACAATTTCATTTGTGGAAGTTCTGTCACAAAGTCATTGTGTAATCTTTTGCAATTTTGGAGATTTCCCCATGGACCAGATATCTTTAAAGATGATAAATATATAATCAATTGACCAAATTCTTCATAAAATCCAGTCGAAATGATTAATCTTCCAATATTAAAGCTAAAGATTGTCGTGAAAGATGATCATGAAAATGAATATAATATTGATTTTCCAAGATTTTTTCAATAAAGCACTTTGTATGACTTTGCAGGTTTAGATTATGATAGATGGGGACAGCATGACCCCCTGAGATTACCTGACTCTGGATATTGACTCTACCCCCAGGGATTGACGACCCCATGTCTACTTTGATAAACATTTCTTATGTAAAGAAAATGGATTCTCCTTTTGGTAAGCAGACTGCATCTTTCTATCATTTGGTATTCTAAGATTTTGTCATCTTGTGTATATGTATTTGAGAAATGTATGATATTGAATGGCCCACATTCTGATTTACTAGTCCCTTTCTACCTAATGCCTGGGAAATAGGCTGTGGTATTCACAGTGAGAGCTACATTTGATTTATATTTCCTGGACTTCATAAATAACCAATTTTGTTAAAATAAGTGAATAAATAAAAGATGTAGTGGTCAGGGAGCATATGTTTATCTGTCAACAAGAATTAACACAGTATTTTGTCAACATAATGCACAACAACCAGCTGCTCAGGTGTGTACGCTACCCACAATAAAAACCTCACCAGGGTCATGATTTAAATTGTAAAATAGAGTGGAAATGAGTAAAATTATTTAATGATTAAGATATAGGCATGAGGCCAACAGATTAGATTATATAAAAATGAAAGAATCTTTTGTTCTTCATTCAAATTTTAGAGAGAAATTGCATAAAATAAGCATGAACCAAAGAAAAAGGTTAAGCATGCAATTAGCTAGGGCCAAAGGCAAGCCCCTGAGCAACAAAACACATGCTTTTTTCAATCAAATAACATGTAGAAAATAAGAATTAAAAAGGAGAAAGGAAAAATGCATGCATTGGAACGCTAGATGCTGCAGTAGCGAAAAACAGAAACTGCAATAAGAAACATTAGAGGAAATAGGTGAATTGAAGAAACTTTTTGACAGGGTTTATTTTACACCTGGCTATTGTTCTGAATTATTTCTCTACCCAAGCTTGTGGCTTTATTTTAAAATGAAATTTCAGACCTCAGATTTTTAAATATACATGGAGCTTACTGAAATATTATATGAACATCTTTGTAATCTCTGCTTCTCTTTCATGGGACAATGTGATATATGCTAGGATTACATGACACACAACAAATAAACAAACAAACAAACAAACAAACAAACAAACAAACAATTGCATCACACTTTTGGTGTTGAAGTTGAAAAATGAACAAACTATGAGTTACAAATATACTCCCTTACTTTGCATTACCTATATATTTCACATTTCATTACAGTAAAATATAAAATCTGAACTATGCCAGAAATGCCATCACTTGCAATATACAAGATGTCAAGTTTGCCCCGAAGGTCATGCTCCAAGTCTAAAGTTGAGACAACTAATAGCTCATTACTTCTTTTTGTGAGTGCTAGAATTTTAACAATGTTTAAAAAAGAATGTTCAACTCATGTAAAAACACTAGAGACTCATTTCTTGAGTACTTTGATACAAAACAAACAGCTGGTTGGCTAGAGATACTGTTTAGTTATAGCCATTGGCGACATTTATTTCTGTGTAGGGAAATGGTGATACTTCTTCCCTGACATTAAAGACGAGTAGGTAGATTCATTAGGAGCCAGTGGATTATATGTTAAATAGCACAGAGGTCATTTTTGAAGGAATGTTAAACCAGTTATAAGTCAGTTAGTTAGATTTGTAATAGTATAGCACCTATATCATTATCAAGCAGTATTGTTTCTATTTCTAAAAACACTTTTCCGTTAAACATTTTTAAATATTTCAAAAATTATATTTTAATTTCTAAGGAGTGTCCTAATTTTTCTTCTATTATTTATTGTTGTCAGTTATTATTTCATTCCCGTTTTAATGAATTTCGGTACTTAATAGATCTATATTGCCAGTTTAAGTCACAATGCCTTGGCTGAATCCTCATATGTTTTTTCACATGCACTCAGCTGAAATAGCATCCCAAGGTCTGGCACATATTACATACATGTTTATTGTCAAGTTAGATTACGAGTTCATATCAACTTGAACTGTTATATTTTCATAAGAAATTGAACTCTTTTCTGTTGAGTCTAGTTTTGAAACATGAACATGGAAATTGCATGTTTTCTTGAACATGTATGTCATTGTGCATGTTCAGTTGGTGAATTATAGCAAAATCAGAATAAATTACAGTAAAACCTGTCTAATTAGAAAATGCTCACATTTCAAGGTTTTAACATGGAAATCTATGATTGGTTAAGGCGACGCTATATTAAATAATAAGTACAAAAAATGACTGCCATATTTTTTTGATAAAGACACATGTTTTTAAAATCTGTTTACCTTGTATATGAATTGTGTATCTTGACTAATGAAACATGTCAAAGTTAACATCACACATAAACGCATTTTTCCAAACTATGAATTGGAGGTGCATGGATCCCCAAAGCTAGCATGAAGAGTGCGAAGTGAGGCTAATTTTGGAAAGTTCAAGGAGTAGCCTTGCAACAGTCACACATTTGCAAGAGTCTAAAATTTCCACAAATCATCTTACCTTTCCCAGGAACAACGAAGGAGCATGAAAATGTGCACTTCTTGCATTGTTAGAGTATAATAAACCTCAAACCATTGTAAATTCCAAATATTTCAGGTCCACATTTTGTTTGCCAGAACTACTTCTAGACTTCCTGATTAATCCTCATGCAAGTTTTGTGACTACACCAAGTGGCATGGATTATCACTTGTATGTTTTATCTATTACAGTGTAATTATCATGATAGATACATGATAGAGGCTTTATGAATGATAAACAATGGAAACATGAATGAAGATAACTCTGGACTAAAAAATAGTTCCAGGAAACAAAATGGTGGACATGAAATATTTAGAATTCACAATGGTTTGAGCTTTATTATACTCTAACAATGCAAGAAGTACACATTTTCGTGCTCCTTCGTTGTTCCTTGGTAAGGTAAGATGATTTGTGGAAATTTTAGACTCTTGCAAATGTGTGACTGTTGCAAGGCTACTCCTTGAAACTTTCAAAAATTAGCCTCACTTCGCACTCTTCATGCTAGCTTTGGGGATCCATGCACCTCGAATTCATAGTTTGGAAAAATGCGTTTATGTGTGATGTTAACTTTGACATGTTTCATTAGTCAAGATACACAAATCATATACAAGGTAAACAGATTTTAAAAACATGTGTCTTTATCAAAAAAATATGGCAGTCATTTTTTGTACTTTTTATTTAATATAGCGTCGCCTTAAATGGAACTGAAAATGTGTTCATACTGAGAGGTGTTTACATTGAGAGGTGTTTGTATATACATGTTTTACTACAGTTGATATTAAGGGCAAACTGATAGGTATCTCTGTCTCGACCCTTCATTGTTTTTATTTCGCAAAACATTACATATTCATGACTGTAGTCATGTAGGCCTTGTGTTTCTATTCTCTCCCCCCCAACACTATGTATTTTTCACATATGATTGTTTGGTTGTTTATGTGCACATGCCTAATGATTAAGGATAACTCCTATTATCTCTCCTCCCAGGGGATATGCTTATGAAAAATCAAATCTATTTCTAGAGTTGTATACATAATATTATAACTTACTGATAACTTATTTGGTTAACGTTTATAAAGATAAATGGTTATTTAAATAATAGATTATTAATGGAGGAGAGCTGATGCCAGATTTAAATGATGAAATTAGGTTGAAAAGGTCAGGAGTGAAGGAATATTAGAATATATTGAAGAATGGCATTTTAAATACCCTTTGCATTCGTTTGACTTCACTTCTTAAGAGAGAGCTTCGTCTTCACTCTTTCAAACTAAAATAAACCTGTGAACTCACCGCGCCAATCAGTGTTCATCGGCCAAATTTGACCGACGTTCTATATATGGTCATTCCTTCTGACGTCATCGTTGAGCCCGGAATTGACCAATGACATGCGCATATTTAATTAGAACGCATTTGGCGTATGTTTCTTCAAGTTCGCTGATTGGTGGAAGAAAGGTCAGTGCCTAGGTCAGAACGTGATTTATTACCCAAACTATCACCTGTACCCGTCGTGGGGGCGGGGCTACTAAACTGTAATATGGTCTCTACTAGGCAGAGTGTAGTTTAACTAGACTCTGCACGCAGGGTACATTTTAAAGGATGATGTTGTTGCTTTGGAATCTCCTTTTAATCATAGTGACATAACTCTCTGCTGAATTTTGAAAAAAAGGTTGACCTCCTGAACTTGGTGATCAGTGATCATTAATTCATTACTCCTGTTGAAAATGCTGTTTTCTCATGTTTAATTCTTGGCACTCTTTAAAATTGTGAGTGAAACATATGCATTTTTTTCATCTCAAACAATTGTGAGTATATTCATCATGGTGGGTTGCTTCATTCTTTGATAAATCATTTTCTTTTGTTATATTCTGAATTTCATAATATGACCAAAATGTAATTTTGTTCATGGTTGAAAAGGGATTAAGAATCTGTGGACATTTATTGCCTGACTGAGGCTTAGATAGAGTTTATCAGGCTACTTTAGATTCTAGATCATTTCATTAGGGTTTGAAATCAATAGGGGATGTATCAAAGTTATTCAATTATGGAAAATCAGATTAGAAAACTTGGAACTCTATTAGTTCAATATTTGTTTCAGAAGCTTGTTTGTTCATTGATTTCATCTTAATGCTTCTTTGCCTGATCCTATGAATTGCTCACAAACTTCAATCAATTCAATTTTCTTTAATTTTGTGTTCATGTTTTGCTCATACATAATTTGATGATAAGGTATATGCTTTGATCTAGTCAAAGTTTGTGCCAGAATACATATATTTGCGCTGTTATAGAAATCAGGTGGTCCAAAGACTTCTCACTCAGAACATTTGCTTCTAAAAAAGGTTTGTACTTTCCAGGGACTTTTAATTTGGTGTTGGAACGCCTTTTCTTGTTTTCTATGAATATTTCAAGGCATTGTTTGAAAGGTTTAGGACAGTCCCTTATTTGATGTATCAATCTAATGAGAGAATTTGATGCATAGCAAGGTCTCCTTGCAATTAACTTCTCAGAGTTAATAATGACCAATTAATCCACAGAGTAATGTGGCTTCTCCAATAATAATGGTCTGCTAATGTTCATGCATTGTCTCAATAATTTTGAAAATTTAATTGAAGTTTCTAATTTGTTTGCATTTCTTATATTTACTTGCACTTTATATACAATGTATAATCTGGTGTATACTATATTCACTCTTCTGTTATTCCTAAATCGACTTCCTCCCCTCTATTTTGAAAATAAAAAACTTGACCCCCATGCTATTTTCTGCAAGGATTCCTCTGCTTAATTCAACTGATTTCAATTAGGATTTTACTGTGCATTGTCTGATGTTAGAGTGACCAGTTTCAAGATTTATTTGGGAGACACATCTTCACATATTGGAATCTCCTCCATCGTTTACAGCCTGAATTAAGAAGTAGGTAGTAGCATTGATTTAATCAATTTATGCTATATTTGCAGTGATACAGATTTCTGATCTGATATATTCTTTATGATGTCATCTCACATGAGTGACCACCATTTAAAACATGTTTAGTTCATTTTGATTAAACCCATATCATCTTCAACTAACAGTATGTGTTATACTAATTGCCCATATTGTGGTCAAATGCCACAAAAAAAACATTTACAAAAACGGTATGATCAGTCAAAATTAATTGTTGATGTTATGGCTTTGGAGGTCTCTGATTGGCTTAATCTAACTCAAGAGGGATTAAAGTCACTCTATGCTAAATCTGAAATGAGTTGCCAAATCTGAAGTGAGCTGATGTCATGAAGGCAGATTTTGACAATACCCTTATTCGTAAAAGTGATGTACTAATTGTCAATATTGTGGACAATTGTCAGTTTCAAAGTGGTATGTTCTGTCAAAATTAATCATATGATATTGTCTTTTGTCTAAAGGGGCCTATGATTGGCTTGATTGAATATGAGAGGGATTAAAGTCAAAATCCACTTCAGCTGATGTCAGGAACAGCTTTTTGAGTTAAAACTGTAACAAAAATACTCTTTATTGGGACTTGTCAACATTTGTCAATTTTTATGGAATACCACTTGAATTATTGTATAACTTAAGGCAACCCATGGCTAAGTGTATCCAGGCTATATTTTGAAACATAGAATAAAGTCAAAATTTGAGAAATTATGAATTTATAAATATGACAGGCATCAAGTGATTACTTTTGATTGTATAGAAATTTCAGAAAATCTGAAGCTTTATTTAATTTCTAGAGAGAAATCATGTGGAATAAGGGTGAGCAGACAGACATTTCAATACATGACAAGAGCTCTGTTGAAGTTGAGAGGTGAAATGTATTTAAATAACTAGGAGTGACACTTATTGTGTGAGAGTAGCCATTTTCTGGTTTAATCCTGCTTCAAAAATACTTGAATGAATGTTGATTTCCTGTTTTAAAAAAATATCATAGTGACGTGCGGTCAAAAGGAAAATAAGCATTATATTCAAAGAAAGTTTTTAATTAACCTAGAATAGAAATCTTAAATTACCTGACTCAGTTTATTAATTTCTTTATTTGGATTGTTGACAAATGAAATTGTGGTTTCTAATTATACCTGCCCACACACAACATTGGAAACTTAGTATACCTAAGGTATATGGTAAAGATATCATTATATCTTTTGCTGAATAAAATTCATAGTGACACAATAAAACCAGACCAATTATATTTATAGCAATTATAGAATAATAATTCAGAATTCTTTATACTAAATGCATTTAAAAGTGCTTGAATTTTAGCTTTGTGCAATGACCAAAATATTTTGGCAAAGAACTCATGTTGACCCAACAAATTATGGTTTAGGCCAAAATAGTGGAAAATGTTATCATTGAGTCTTATGACCCGAAATTGAAGTTTGGCATTCAATAAATTGGAATCAGGAGACTGGAGTCCCCTCTGAATATTTTCCTTATTTCGTAATATTTTACGATCTTGCCAAAATGGGTTAGGTATTAATAGTGTCCCAGAGGTTTGTAATTGAATCTTTTATGGTCTGTGTATTGACCATGTTACAATATGTTTTCAGTGTAGACCAAAGAAAACATTTAATTATGTAAATTTGAGCAACTAAATTAATTTTGATCCCAAATTGAGTAATTTCTTGGTCGATCCCCATGATTCCAGTTTCAGTTTGTTTCTATCAAAATCTTTAGAAGAGTGAAGGGAAAGGGAAGTAAAACTAAAAAGTAAACTGTAACTGAAACATTTTCTCCATTCACAAAGCTTCAAAAGTACATTTCTTTTACTTCTTACAGTAGTTCATTTCTTCCCATGAATCTAATCTCAATCTCATGGATATGGGAAAATGATATCATTTGCTTGATATTAAAGAGGAAAATTTGTATTGTAGATATTTTGTATATATTTCTTAACATGATTTTTTACTCTGACAACATTTTTAGGAAAGCAACATTAATCAACGAACTTGAAATCCTTAGGGATTGAGAGTTTGCAGAGACAAAGAAGGAGGCAAGATCACACTGGATGAAATGCTAGGAGATTGCAATTTTAATCCCATCAAAGTAAAAGCACTTGAACATTTTTGAGGTCTACCTTCGTTGACCCTCCACCATGTCCACGTGTCAGTATTAAGTCATATTTCAACACAAGTTGATGACAAACATTCATTATCTCACTTACGAATGGCTTATATGATTAAAACATACTGTTTAGAAGTGCACAAGATTCCTAGTTTTGCCAAGATTTCAAATGAAGGTGTGATTATAATAAGCAGTTGTGTCAATCATACAATTTACAAAACCATATGAATTTGTTGTTCAATTTATGAAATTAGAATGTACAACCTATAAAATGTAAAAATTTCCCAGCATAGGTTTAAATTGTGTGGAAAAGAGATTGAAGAAGTATAATTTAGGGACCCTTTCAATGAGTCTTATTCTTCCATATTGTACACATTCTCTTGTTACCCAAGTATAAAGCATAATTTATTTTAAAGAGACATGTTTAGATTGCTTTATGAGTTGTAGTTGTGTGTTGAGTAGATGTCTTGGGGTAGACTATTCAGAGTGATACACATATCCAGTTTTAAACATGTTTTAATGCTAATGGGCACCTCTTAAAATTTGCATAAACTACATTGTAATTCTGTTTTTTCAGGAAACTAAAACATTTAAGTTTAAAAGTCATTTCAAGATAATATGATAAATATCATGGGCTATGCCCGAACAGAATTCTGTTAATTGTGTGGTAAACCCTTTTTGTCACTATCTTAGAGACTGAGAGTGTATTTTCTTGATTTTCAGACAAGATGGGAATCATGGTATGAAAATATACAATTTTAGGTAAAACTTATCGGGAGATATTACAGAGAATATGACAATATCACCAATGTTACCATTTATTCGGATGCCAATCTAGCACAAGCAAAACATTAGTGTCAGTAGTTATATGAAGATAACGAACAGATAGTAGTTGGGCAGACCAATGTTATATAGCTACCTTGGGGCACAAGTCACGTTATGTGAGCATTCTATTGCAAACACACAGCATTACAGGTATGTCATGATGGTCGTGTTTTGAAATGGAAAATAGATGGGAAAAAGTCGGAATATGTGGAAATGATGTAATTATTAATGAAGTATGGACTCTCTAAATTGTGAAGAAACTCAAGAATATCTGACAATTCATTCAAATTTTAGAGAGAAAATCCATAAAATGAGTATGAAGAGATGACCTGGGGTGAATTACAAACACAGTGATGTAATCCCCAATTGCTATCATCAAGTAGTTTCTTTACCTGGTACAATCATGTTCAATGTATTGCTGTTATGAGGAAGTTATTTTGCCTTATTGTTTTTGGTTTTGTATTAAAACACAAGTGTGTTTACTGTATTATATCTAGTACATTAGCATATAAAAAAGGGTATCTATATTGATACTGGTATATGTATTCAGAAAACACTGATGTGGCTTGTTGCTTGCATGCTAATGAAACTTATATACTACTGTATAATGACAAAATCTTGGTTGAAAACACTTGTTCCTTTAATGTCCACCAAAGCCCTGTGGGGTACAAAAACTTAAATTGCTGTTTTTGCAATTACACGGACAATTTGAGCAAACTAAAAGGTAAATTATTGTAAGGCAATTAATGTGGATTGGCATGGGGCGCTATAGAATGTACATGGAAGGTCACTGGGGTTTGATTATAGTCTCACACTGGGATCCAAATTTCCCTACTGGGCACATTTTAAAGCTTGTATTTATAATAAACAGTCTGTATGCCTGTCCTTTCTCTGTACACAAATGTATTTATGTATTTTTTTAATGTTTATTAAAACTTACTTCAATTATGTATTTTCTTAGTGTTGCATTAATTCTTTGTATTGTCCCCTCCCCTTGTATTGTTTTACATTAGAATGTGTATAGGGGTCTTTAAGTCACATGCTTGTAGTATAAATAGTCTTTAATTTATAAATAACTAAAGATTAATATGTATTCACTTCCCTAATCACTTGAAAGTTAATCTATATAGGTATGCTTCTAGTTTGTCATGAATTGAAGAGCTCTTCACGTGCCTTATAAACCTTCTAAACACTCCCGAGTATCCATGTCTCACACCTCTGGAGTATGTGTTGGTTAAATATTAAACTTGGTGTCAATGAAACAATACTCCTTAACTACTGTATCAGTAGCTAAGGTAATTCATTTCAGAACTTTTTGAATGACCCTCTTTTAATCAGGACTTCCTTCATTGTAAGTGTTTTGTTTTTATGAAGAAGAGAACATTTCAAAATCTGATGGATGGAAGTTATACTAGAGATAGCCATAGTTAGTATTAGGATCATTTGAAATTTTTCTCTGATATTCTAGCAAACTTGATATTCAAGTTGAAGTAGATGTATTTCTTTGCCATGTCAGATATAGTGTTAATCAATTGACAAATTTTACATGTGTAGAGCAAATATGTTTTTGAATGATCTTTTAATGTTATCAAAGCCCTTGTTCAATTTTGCCAGAGGCCATCACTTGCTGTTATTGCTCATCTAGCATGCCTTTATTACCTTTATAACATTGGCAAAAACCAGATAATAGATTTATAATACACAGATTCCTAAGTTTTTTGAGAAAATATTTTCTTTCTCTGACACTCCTCCCAAGTTTTTAAAGCATCTGAAAAGGCATTCACATCATTTTGTACATTTTACATACACACTAAGAATCCCTTTGTTCACTTAGTTTTCACTGAACATAAGTTCAAATATATTTAATGCCTATGATTAACTGAATGTGTTTTAACTGTATAGTAATTGTATGCTTCTGACCAATATTTGTGTTTTAATAGAAGCACAACATGCAAACCTTAACCTAACGACCTTTCTATACAATTGAGTAAATTCTGATAACATATATTTGTTGATAAAAAGTATTTGCTAAACAAGACAGTTATTCAATTAACTTAAAGTTGAATATTGAAAACTAGGTCAGTTTTATCAGAATTTCCTTTCAAATGCCCTCTGTTTCTATATAAAGCAGACCCGATGATACCATGACCCTGCTTGGTGGTATCATGGCTGTGCCATTGGGCCTAATGTATTAGTTACATCAGCAGTGGGTTCAGCTCAATGTGGATCCTCAAATGCTCATGGTATCAGCATGTCTACTTTAAACCTGTGTATATGGAAAAAGGAAACAGAAAGGGCGTGGCTTGCAACAATGGCGAAAAATATTTATTATAACATGTACTTATTTACATGTGATATTGAAATCCAGGCTCTATTTTTCTATTTTGTCATAGGAGTCATGCCGGATTCAGGATTTTATTATTGATTTTGAAATATTTTAAGTACGACATTTATTGACCCTGTCATAGGAGATTTCATGTTACTAGGTACACTTAAATTCCACAGTTAAACTTATAGGTAGTAAGCTAGCACCCAAAAATGTATTAGTTCGTGAACAAATTGAAATTACTTGTTTCTTATGTATTTTTATATGATACTTCAGAAAATGTTTGTCTGATGCGCCGTATCCGGGGCGAAAGTTGTCAAATTGGCGTTTTCGACCCTAAAATGGAAAATTACAAGGGGTACTTAATCATCATTGAATAAATCTTTCAGTTGGTCTTCAATCATCATAATAATTTTATGGGGAGTTGATTGGATCATGCTGAGGTAGTATGTTAAGTTTCAATCACCTGTCACTCATGGTTGCCATGGAAACCACAATTTTCATTGAAAAATCCTTAATTTTGGCAAAATCTATACAGGTACATAATATAGAATGTGGATTATTTTTCAAATCAACAGATATAAGAATATCTTAGCACACCCAAAATGGCCAGGGAAGTTCAAGCATTTGTTGAAGCATAAAGGATATTGCAATTTATATAATTGGTAAGTGTCAAAGACCATACTACTACATAAGTGATCAAAAGTGGGCGTCGCCCCCATAATTGTAAATGATGACCATTCTCTGAAAAGACAGAGTTTAACTTGACTTTTGAGATACATTTATATTGAAGTTCTTTGAATATACCTAATATCATGCATTTCTGGTAAATAATGTACATATAAGTGTAAAAGTTGTTGCATGGGGAGTGGGGGGGGGGGTGGTAGTAACAGAATTTGGAGGGGCAGAGCTAATCAGCCTTTGTATAATTCTCATTTATATAGTTCTTGATTTTCAAATGTTAAATCTTCTGGGTCTTCTTCATTTTCATTTCAATATATAGGTACTACATTTTACATGATTGGTGTCAAAGACCATACCATTACATAAGTGATCAAAAGTAGGCATCACCACCTTCATAATAGTAGATGATTACCATTCTCTATAAATACAGGGTTCAAGTAGAATTTTCGAGATAGAGATATATTTATCATTTATATTTCTTTGATTATACTTAATATCAACCATTTCAGGTAAATAAAGTACATCTCACTGGTGTCAGTTGAGAAGATATACCAAATATTCCATTCTATTGAGGTGAATACATGTTTATCTTTCCCTCAGTATGATTCCCGCAGCCCGAAGGGAAAGGGAAATATACCTGAGGGAAAGATGAACATGTATTCACCGAAAATAGAATGGAATATTTTTGATTTATTATTTCATTTGAATGTTCTACAAATTAAGTGTATTTCTTTTAACCATTTAATACATAAATACAATATAAATGTGCTCATCTGAATATAACCACTCTAACTACAGTCACTATTAGTTCGATGTAAATGCAAGATATTGCCATCGTTCACCCTCAAAAGTCACACGTGCAAGTTGACTTGTGACATCACTGGTTTATAAACATCAAGAACATGGCAACGGATACACCATTGCTATGAGTAACCATGCTCATACTACAAATATAAGCTGTGACGTCATAACAACGAAGTTTTGTTGCCATGCGTATCCAAGTATTTTATACTCCGTGGTATATACAGTTGAAAACGAGGCTGAGGCTGGAAACTGCAGGAAACAATGAAATACACCTTAATATTTTTAATCTTGTGATCGGTTCTTATCCAATGAGAAAACATGAAAACTCCCCAAAATTTTTTGAATTTTCAACTTATGGTCTGCCATTACTACAGCCCTCTTGATGTCACACATTACTCGTATTCCACCTTGTCAAGAGCTTACTACAAAGCACTTATCATGCATATGGCCCATATTGTAAACCCTGACATTCCAGCAGAAGATGGACATGGATGGAAACTGAATGACTCCACCATTGGGTATTGACTGGTATTCTCATACAAATGATTGTTGATATAGCATCAGATGATGAATCAGAAAGACTCCAGAAGATGTATCTTATGAAATCCAGAACTGTGAAGATGAAATTGATATTTAATGCTGACTTGTTCCCCCACCCCTCCGAATTCTGTTACTACCCCCCTCCCATACAATAACTATATACAGTATATTGAGATAACTAAGAAGACCCAGAAAATACTCTATGAAGAAGTCCAAAAGAAAGAATTTACACTTAAGGCTGATTAACTCTGCCCCCTCCCAATACTGTTACTAACCCCACCCCTCCTCATGCAATAACCATTGCACTGAGTTGTACATTATTTACCCAAAAATATAAAGTTATGATCAAAGAAGTCCAGTGTAAATGTATCTCAAGTCAAGTTTAACTCTGTATAGAGAATAGCAATCATCTACTCTAGTATGGGGGCGACGCCCACTTTTGATTACTTGTGTAATTGTATGTTCTTTGACACTGACCAATCATGTAAGTTGTAATATCCCATATATTGAGATGAATATGAAGAAGATCCAGAAGATGTACCCCATGAAATCCAGATATATGTAGATGGGATTTATACTTAAGGCTGATTAGCTCTGCCTCCTCCCAATTCTTTTACTAGCCCCCCTCTGTACCCCCCCCCCCCATGCAATAACTATGACACTTAGATGTACATTATTTACCAGAAATGCTTTATATAAAATATAATCAAATAAGACCAGTGTAAATGTATCTCAAAGGTCATGTTAAACTCTGTTTTTATCAAGTATAGCAATCATCTACTATTATGGGGGCGACGCCCACTTTTGATCACTCATGTAATTGTATGTTCTTTGACACTGACCAATCATGTAAATTGCAATATCCTTTATATTTAAACAAATGTTTGAACTGTATTGGTTATTTTGAGTGTGCTAAAATGTGCTGATATGTATTGATTCAAAAAATAATCCATATTCTACATGATGTACATGTTCAGGTTCTGCAAAATTAAGGATATTTTGAACGAAAATTGTGGTTTCCATGACAACCATGAGTGACAGAGCATTGAAATTTTACATACTACCTCAGCATGATCCAATCAACTCCCCATAAAATTATTATGATGATTGAAGACTAACAGAATGATTTATTCAATGATGATAAAGTACCCCCTGTAATTTTCCATTTTGGGGTCGAAAACCCCATTTTGACAATTTTCGCCCCGGATATGGCGCGTCAGACAAACATGTTCTGAAGCATCACATAAAAATACATAAGATACAAGTAATTTCAATTTGTTCACGAACTAATACATTTTTGGGTGCTAGCTTACTACCTATTAGATTATGACTAAGATAAGTCCTGCTTTGTAAAATTGTTTCAACTTATTGCAGTAGCTTTCTTATCAATTGTTAATCATACGAGGGTTGCCCCTAAAATATTAAGAATCTGATAGCACCAGTTATTAAAACATGTTTGTGTATGTTTTTTGGGGTTGTATCCAGAGCTATGTATTCAAAACTTGATGTATTAAATACATTATATCAATAACTCAGTAAGGTGTGTTTTAAATGGAATTTTACATTGTATATTTTCAGGTGTATGTTGGTGTGTACAGACATGAAATGAAAATTGTACTTACAGTCGATACAGCTTTCCCATGTTAGCGAACAGCAAATCAGGAATATAGGCAAGTTTGTTGCGGTTCAAACGTCTACAATGGAGAGGAAAATAATATTAAACAATAACCATGATACAATAACATGATCTGGGTGTGCCATGAACATTGATTCACTGAACAATGTCCAGAGATTTCTCCAGTGATTTCTCCAATGTATGCTTACATTATAATGAAAGACAATTTACAGAAGCCAAAGCATGAAAGGGCCAACTCTAACCCTACATTGTATAATGAGTCTTCTTTCAGCATGTGTTGCAAAATGTGATGACATGAGAATTTAGTTAGTCCATGAATTTGGCTTATTTGAATACTCATATGCACACCCTGTAATATGGTGATAATAATATAAAATTTATCATATGCACACCCTGTAATATGGTGATAATAATATAAAATACATCATATGCACACCCTGTAATATGGTGATAATAATATAAAATACATCATATGCACACCCTGTAATGAGGTGATAATAATATAAAATACATCATATAGAGAAAAGGATAGCATATTTCCCGAAATGAAGAATCTTACTCTGACAAAGAACGGTCTGATATGTCAATGATTTTATAATTTTTATATTTTATCAATCTTTTACATTGGTTGCTATGTAGCTTGGGCAGTATCATGAAATTCAGAGGATTATCATCCAAACGTGTTGATTTAAGTAACACAGCAGGAACAAAACAACATTATTACTATATATGGAATGTTTTTTAAAAGACTCAGTGTGAAAACATTTGTCACTGGGGTGGATTTGATACCTTCCATTCCTTCTAGTCAATATTTGTAGTTTCTCTGTTACGCTAACCTTTAGTATGTTGGTTACTCAAAGAATGTTTCATAAAAGGTAATCGATTCTGCCACAAAAAGGTTCCTGTATTTAAAATATCCTTATTTTCATGGTTATTTTAGATAATTTCTTTGTAAAATTTGAATGAGATGTCTGATTTTCTAACATTTTTATACAATTTACAGTATAGGCTTTTTGTTGGTATTTTAAAATCCTTGTTAATTTTTCTATTTTTTATTTAATTTTGAAGTTTCAAACACAAATGTTGCAATGTTCTAGCTATGGGTAATGCTCTCTATGTGCTAGAAAAAGACTTCCAGGGATTAGATCTTTCTATTTACACAAAGATGATACATTGTATGATCAAACTGGCACACAAATGTCATGGAGCTCATATTTCAAAATGGGAAATTGAGTGAAAAAGAGTGGAGTTATTAGGAAATAAAATACATAGGTATGGAACAAACATTCTAAATTGAAATGTAAGAACATGTGACACTTCATTCCATTTCTAGAAAAAAGTCCCACAAATAAGCCAAATTAGAGATAAAACATAGCTAGGCTGCTTGGGTATGGCAATTCCAGTATAATTCGAACCAATGTGGTAATTGTTTGATTCAAGAAGATTGTGGCTAGATTCTTGAAACAGAAGTAGAATCAATGCATCATTTCACTTCAAGAAAACCCATTTAAAGGTTTCTCGATTTTGTTAAACTATTTATACTTGAAGTAAGAGGCTTTAAGTTGAATATGGCAATTGTTGTTTGTGAGATACTAGATTCTAATATTATCTAGACTTGATCAAGTTCTCACTGGCATTTAATTTTCAGATCTAATACATTCCAAATTGTGTGATAAATGACGGGTGGCATGTGGAAAAATCAATCTCTCTCCAAGATTACTGAATGACATATGAAGATGCAATGTTTCTTGCAGACAGAATATTCGACTCTTTGTTTTTTGTGATTTCCCTGATATGTTTGAAAGAGTTTGTTGATTGAATTGATATTCTCTACAAAATAGAGTGTGCCGATTATGCAAGCTTGATTTATATTCTTATAATTGTACTCCTTTATTGTGTATTTTGCAAAAGAAAATACAACTGTTGGGTCATCTTGTTAGGGTACAAATGAGTCAGAGAGTTCTTATGTTATCTTACTACTTCACAGTATAATCCAGCCAAGAAAAGTGCTTATAAAAAGATTGTGTGCCAGAATTTGAGATAATCCATATTAATATTTTACAAAGGAGTAATTATAATATATCAATATTAAAGGAATAAATGGGTCATATTTTCTTTGTACCAACAATGATGAATAAATTGATTCAGAAGATGTGGTTCAACACAAAAATGAACACACTTTTGAAGAACACAAAAAAAGAAAGTTTTTTTTCTATGAAACTTGAAGTGAAGTGTTTGAAATTTCATTTAAGGAGTGTAAGAAGAGAATATGTTGAAAGAACCACCTTATTTCTGTTCCACCTTACCACCCATGTCATATTGCTTAAGATCTTGTATAAGTGTTTTTCAGTGTCCCTGAACACTGAATAAGATTAAGTAAATATTACATGAATAGTTTCACACTTATGTGTATTTTCAAAATAAGCTAATGAAATGGTTACTTTTATCTCAAAATTCTTCACTTGGACTTTATTTGTGAAGCACAAACATGATTTGAAATGAGAGTATTTACATGTGGTTTACTAACTTTCTAAAGATCTATATGCCATTGCACACTGCCCATAGATAGATTGTCATGGGCTTCATGTATTAAAATGCAAAATAGAGCAAAAAAGAATGGAATTTGTGAGGACTAATGCAAACATGTGTGAAGTACATTCTCTAAATTATATAGTTTTGCCAACAAATTATACACTTCAAATTCTAGGGGGCTATCACTTGGAATTAACATGAGCAGATGGACATAAAAGCTTTGGTTAATACACAACTATAATGTCAAAGATACAATAGAAAATGCACCTTTGATACCATTTTGAAATTTCCCCACAAACATCTCTATATACAAGTGAATGGAGGATTATTTGAGCAGGGCATATATGAATTGCAACCAAAGAAGTTAATTGAATTCTGGAATACATTTACTATCGACAACTACACCTTCGGGTCAAAATTGAAAACCCCAAGACAGACTACACCTTCATTGTACTTTACCATTCTCACCTTAGACATCCAAACTGGGGGTTTCTGATATCTTGATCCATCAAGGTATTACATATGACTGAAGGAATACAATGAATAAATTAAGAATAAATGAAGCCCAGACTTAATAAAAGAGTTCGAAACCACGGAATGGTTACACATGCTAGTAACGTTTATTGACCAGATGGGACTACACGTAATATTGAAAACCCTATATTTTTATTTTATCTGTAGACTGATAAACGTTGTTATTCAGACAACCCCAAGGCGAACTCTATCAATTCCGTATGGTCTCCTTTCTTCCAATATACAGGTGTATAGATTGATTTTTCTGGGGGAACCACAAACATCAACTCCAATATTTGTCTCATCAATTCATGCACAAATTCTCTATGAATTTTCACAATAGATAAAATCATCCCTTTTACCACAAAAATCTTTGGAGTAAGATTTAAAAAAGCTTATTGTTTTTCAGTTATCTCAATGCCCACTGAAGTGAACATAGGATGACCTGAGAAACATTTAAAAACATTTGATCTGTGTTTCAAAGTATCAGTTTTACTTTAAAAAATGGGAATTCTCTGTCCTTTTTAGATCCTGAAAAGATATTTGACAGATAATGACAGTGTGGTTCTCATGACAAGGGGACTGCCGCCAATGTCATTTCAGGTATACCACAAGCTAGTCCATTATTACCCTATTAAACAGTTATAATGGTCACTGAACACTGTAATTATTTTCCTCACTCACTCTCAGCTAAGTTTCATATATCTGACCTTATGTTTGCCAACCCTTTCCTTGATTTCTTGCAGTAATTGTGTATGCCTTTCTCTCCCAAACAATAAGCAAAATAAAGGAATCTCAAAATAAAAGAAGTTACCTAATTAAAGTTGAAAAAATCCAGCACTTTATTCAACATGTTTAGAGAAAAACCAGAATCTATTACCAAATTGAATATTTTCAAAGGGATGTCCCCATATTTACTTATATTAGAAAGAATAAATATTGTAATGTAAATGCTGCCCATCTCATCCCATAGCTTCTAAAGTTGACTGTTATTGATGGTATTTATGTCATTGTAGGTGTTAGATCTTCTGAAGTTTTTTAAATAGTGAAATCTGAGATATTAGTTATTGAAAGTCATGCTGTGGTGCTCACTTTAGAGATACCTATCAGTACCTCGTGTCTCAGTAGGCACAGACAAATATTAGCCTTCCCATAATTCAACTCTCCGTCTGCTCAAGCTGATTCCATTCATTTCTCAGTATCATTTGATTAAAGTGTTTCAATTTATTTTATTTCTGTACAAGTTAAGATTATGTTCTCCATGTCTGTATATTAGATTCCTTGAACATTTTTCTCTTTTCCATTCTATTTTGCTTTTTAAGGCATGACTTGGTATTTCTCAAACAGGTCAGTAGACATTAAAGATCATATGAATGATGATAGAGACTCATCAATGGGGAAAGTGAAACTTTGCCAGAGGCTCAAGAGAAGGGGGGGGGGGCTTATCTTTATATCTGAACTTATGTTAGCTAATACCAATTTACAACATAAGTACATAATTTGTGAAACACATCTAATTATCATGTGATGTAATGATGGAACACCTCATTACTTTGTAAGATTGCCATTGCATACATGTAAAAAGTATGATACATTTTCTTTTTGGTGAAAAGCATTATATCTTCACATTTATTTATTTCAAACTTATCTAAATTTTTCTATCTTGTTTGTATACTCATCATTGTTCATTCAAGCAAATTATAAGTTCATTTATTATTAACTTCGAATCTTGGTTGTGAACTTACAGCAGGACAAAATAGATGTTGAGGTTTTCAATGAAGTGTACAAAACACAACTACCTATACTGTACATGTGTATGCTTTATTTGTTGGTTGGGGGCAATGGAGGAGTAATTTGGTGGAAAATGAGAATATGGGCTCCAATGCACTGGAAAATATCATGAAGTTACCTGCGTAAAACTTGAGTTCATTACTTTCAGATAAAATGGCATGAGAGAAGTATTCTAAATTGAAAATAGAAAAGGAAATAGACTTGTTAACAAAACATGGAGTATTTAGCTGTGAAGGTCATACTTCGAATTGAATATAAACTGAAGAAAATGAAATACCTCATTTAAATTTAGCAGTGAAAATCAGTGGAATTGGTAGGAGTAGAGAATATTTGAGACATAGGGAGTTCATTTAAAACTATACTGCAAAAATAAAATCATGTTTTATGCCTTGGTTGTCAAAACTTGAGACTTATCAGATGAAGGATCTAAGATGGTGCATTCATAAATGTACATTCCTTTTCTTAAAGTTCACAATAACCAATATGAGGTATGGTCAATATTAAATGGGATTTCAATTTGTTAGTATGCTTGCTTCAAGACCCTGGAATATCTACTCTAACAACTTTGTTGCTTAGGTAGAGGGCCAGGTCCGCACTCTTGACGCAAGACTAATGTGAATAGCAACTTGAAGGAACATTCTCTTCACAGTAACAAATATGAGGGATGGTCAATATTAAATGAGATTTCAACAACTTAAATATGGTGGGACGGGTTCATAATACAAAATCTGAGGGGTTTCCTTTAATGGATTTCAATAGTTTATGTATCTCTGATGAAGAATGTCTTGTGCAAATTACTCTAATATTGCATTCACATTTGAAGAGTGCACATTTCCATACTAATCAATGTATAAGGAAACCCTGAAAAATCTAGTATGGCGTCTCAGTAATGTCAAAATAAAATCATAGGTCTATGTTCATTGTTCATTCTCTGACAAATCTACAAATCATATCCTACTTTAAATACTCAGAAGACCGTCTCCTACTTACATAAGTTATTTGTAAGTTAAATGATACACTTGATAAACTCTGACATGGGAGAATGTAAACTTGTAAATACTTCAAAAGTATTAGTCATGGATTTAATTGCACAATAAGGCTTCATACAGGTGTGTCTAATTAGTTTTGTGTTATCAAGATGTATTAATTTTAAAGGGTAATTCAAAATGTTATGTACTTACAATCTTTCCATTGCAGTTAAGTCTTGGAACGCCCCCTTTTCAATTGTCTCGATCTGATTATCAAGAAGTTGTCTGGAAAAATATTAATAACACAATTGGGAAATAACACAGGTGGGAATACTAGGAAAACAAAAACAATTTAACATAAACTCACTGAGCCAATCTGTATAATACTTCATAATAATATTTTATTAGAATTAATCAATTTCTACTTACAAAATTCTCAGTCTTTTAAGACCGTTGAAATCACCACGGCGTATGATTGTGATATTATTACCCTGCAAATCCCTGAAAATATATATATTAATTAACTGAATAACCTCTGTGTTCAAAAGTGTCTAAATTCTTAGACAGTATGACAAACATCTTTAACACAGACCTTGGAGTTGGAATATTTGTGTATCACATGCATATGATTTTATTTTGACTCATATTTTTATTCTGAATTGTATGAATAAAATAACTAACTAACTATATTAGTTTAACAATTCAGTTCTGAATGTCTCGAACCTTACGACTCTTCAATTAAGTTAAATTAAGTTTTTGAACCTCCTCGTATGTCTACTTGAATTGATTGAAGTCTGACTATTCACCTCTCACAAGGAGGTTGTATCGGCATTTTATCTCCAAATATAAGTGTTTATTGGTGTATCACGGATGATAGTAAAAGTTTGTGTGGCCATAGAGTACAAAGACGAGAATTTCACTAGCCTGAAGTGAAAACTCAATAGTAAACCTCTGTGTACAAACGGTAGGAATATAATTAATTGAAATTGAAACTATGCGTATCGTTTATTATATTGTGCTTGAAACTCGAAATATAACAATTCAATTGATTTTGGTTCAAAATCAACAGGTTCGGGGATATTTGTGTCTTCCTGGTCATCCGGGTTACTGAATATGGGGAATGGGAATAATATTGACAAGGATCACATCATGTGGTTGCTGAAATTGCAATCCCGACACTGAGAAGTCAAAAATGAAATATCAGAATTCTCTGAGAACAATATTGGTATTGGGAGTTCTATTCACCAATTCAACTAGTGATGCTTATTCCTTGGTAGTAAAATGGTGCAGGGACACAGGTCTTTAATTCAAAAGTAACCCTCGGAACTTCTACATCAAAATACAATTCCTCATTTGACCCCGGTTTCAATAGCAAAACGTCTTTGAAATCTGAATTCTTTCCCCAAAATTAATAATTTCTTTAAAGATCAATTTAGCATTTAAGTATCAATACAAAAATACTGGTCCACTTGGGGTGATAAGTGGTTTTAGAATATGACAATTGCAATCAACAGTGGGTCCAGCTACAGTGTCCACAGGTGTGTCGTCCTACGTTAAAATGTCGTCTGCTCACTCCACTTATTCCTGGCCATTTCTGTCTAAATTTACGAAAGAGGTCTCCAATTTTTTGAATTGTTTAAATAATTTACGAGTTCACCCTTATTTTTTACGATTTCTACTCATTTCTTCTTTTAATGTGCCCCCATAGAATTTTAAGCATGGGTCGTGTCGTCACTCCTTCACCCCAGCCCCACATGCGTTGACCCTGTTGATTTGAAATGTCTAAAACGCTGCCGTATCCCCCCTGATCTATCGGTTCTTTCTCATTCTTTTCATCAGAGAAAGCTTCTCAAAGTGTCCCCTTGCAGTTTTAGGGTTTCGTCTTTAATCCCATTTTCGTTGTGTTCAAAAGATCGGTTTAAACATAATCGGGGTTTGCAATTAAATTAAGATCTTAATTTTTTCACTGGGGTGTTAAACTGCTTAGTAAAACAATGTGAACACTTCAAAGGTAAATAAGTAAATGTATAGTTTTTGTTATTGACCTAGAGGTCGGCCCTGAAGTGAAATCCGATACGAGGGCTTACAATAAGTTATACATCGTATTGGATACATTTGTGTACATTACGCTAAGATCGTTCAGAACATTACAAGTAACACTGTCGTCCGTTTCATTTGATTTGATTGCATTGTTACAATATTTGAAATCAATAGGAGCGTCTAGGACCTCCTTGTGAAATCCATTGTTTTATAGTTTCCCATGTGGCGATCTATAATTGACTGTTTGTATGATACCGGTTGTGCAATAATTTTATTACTCACTCAGTGCTGCTCTGTGTGACAATTTTGTCAACTTTCCAACTAGATTTTTGCGGTAATTTTTTTAACCAATTGAAGTTTTATTTTACAATTTCAAACGCGTTCTTATTTCAGTCTGTCGTATTCGCCTACCAAGTTTCACAAGGTTTTCGTTGCTCCAATTTCATATTTCTAATATACAATCATATTTTGATATTTGCTAAAACTATTATACTTCCCCCAATCATATATTTTAAATGACCTATTTTGAAATACGTACGACTATTAAACTATATATTCATACTCTATTAGGCCTACGGAGGGTGTATACCCAGAAGTGTAGCCTATAGTAAATATTGTGGCGATTTCAAGCAGAAATTCTTTTAAGATGTAACACTATGGAAGGAGATTGAAGCCGAGGAATCTGCGAATGAGTAACAGTAATAGTGAAGCACACACATATTAATGAAGCTACCTTCATCCCAGGTCTACCTATTGTTACAGCCACAAATGAATTCATTAGTCACACTTATTGATTTTGATAATCAATGTGAGACTCGTGGACTTGAATTGTCGCAGACGATAACAGATAACAACGTTCTCTGATTAATGCAGGTTCCGCCGGGACCCTGTGTCATAGAGTTGTATTCAGGTAGTTGGATGTCAATGTATGATTAAACTATCAAGAGTGCAACATCAAGGTGCAACAATATTAAGAATAATATTTTGCAACATATTTTGCGCAAATAGTCACGTAATGAATTTATTTTGAGATATGATTGCCATTTGGAAAACAAAATTAAAGTTAAAGAAAAACCTGATGAAGATAGGAAAATGACACTTTCGATATTTAAAAATTTAAATACAGGGAATAACTTACAATCTTTCTGTAGTTTTAGTAATGTCTCTGGGGACCATTTTTAACCCTCTAAAGCTGCAATCAACAGAATTTCCCTGACATATACATTCCTTTGGACACAGTCCGACGCACGGAGTAGCCCAGCAAATAATCCCTACTAGGGTGATTAAACCCATAACTTTAAACTTTCCCATTGTAATGTTTCACTTGTTTTGACTAATATGACGTTGTCATTTTAGGCGAATTTTGTAATAAATTATATTTTTATCCAATGTTTGCGTCCTCAAGAATCAACTAAATTTCTTCTTAGCTTTATAATCCAAAACGGTGTATTCAATTCAATCTGACAGCAGCTAACTGCTGAAAGGTTTAAATCCTGTGCTTATATGTGACGAAATTGATTCTCGAACGTCATCAATTAATAAAAAATAATCGGTTTATTACTGCACTTCCTTCTGTGTACTTGGTTCTATTCTGGCTTCTACTACTTTAACCTATAGGCAAACACTGCGGCGATAAGACCAACCTGGGATATCCCATACCCCTGCGATATAATCAACTCGTCCACTAAAAGATTCATCAATGAAATTTGGACGAGTTCACATTCGCACGAAAAAGGGAACGCTTAAATTAGAAAAATAATTTCTGCAGATGAAAAGCGATTTAATAAAAGTTTAAATAGTGTACCAATTTGGAAATAGTCACGTACGATGCATTTCATTAAGTATTTCCCATAAAGAGCCAGTGATAATTGAGTGTTGGGACTCACAATCAGATGTGATTATTATAAAGTTATTAGTCCAAAGTCTAAATAGCCCGTTCTACGTTAGTAGGACCAGGTGCAGCGATCACAAAATAAGATGTTTGAAAAACACACAATTCATGAATCGTGCTCCATGAATAAGAAAACAAATGAATGGTATATACCCACAGCTCAAAGAATTTGTTTCAATAACATCGCACAACACTGCAATATCTAGTTGTTATTTAGAAGACTACCCTAACGTAATTATGATAAAATAACAAAAAGATTGGTATGATTATTGAAATTTATTTTATTTAATATATCGTATTTGAATATACACTATTCAACAACATCAGTTTTAGGTGATATGAATCGAATTGAATGAGAAAAAACATAGGGAATCGTATTTGTAAATGATCACTGTTTAAAGGGCTAATAACTCTAATTCTTTTTTTCAATTTGAAACTTATTTCGATATTTTCAGAAAAGAAAGTTTAACTGGAATGGCTGGCTTCACAGGGTTAAAAAGTGAAAGTGATATATACGTTTAAGTCATTGAATAAGTATTCATCATGAATTAGTTAATACGATTTAGCCACTGAGCTTTGAGTGACATCTTTATATTTAAACGTACTTTAGAAACATAATGCCGATGAAATGAACTTGCCTACGACTATTAATCCACGTTATCTATATACTGCATGCGACATCTTTAAATTCATTCTATTTACACATATTGTCAGACAATGTTATACCCTGTGCGCAGAGTCTAGTTATAAACAAGGACAAAGTGAACATATGAAGTCGAACGAATACAAAGGGTAACAATGTTATAGTTAGGAGTCCCGTCAGTGGAGAGGTTAAGCAAATACGGTTTTTCAAAACGTATACGTAAACGCAAAGTACATTGAATCAACATAGGATTGTATCGCTTTAGTTTACTTCAGATACCCGTTCAACTTCAAAGTTGCGTGTTTAGAACGGGAGATTTTAAATTTTCACGTTGCTATCAACGGGAATCATTATACTCATGTCTGTTGAATACTATCCTTGGAATTTTGATTTCGATGCAAAGTATAATTCTTTCTGAAGAAGATGATGTATGTTACGCATGATTTAACTCCAATAATCTTACGAAACGAGCTCGTTTAAAATATGTATTAGAAAACCAGCTATTGAACTTCATCAATGGGATACTATGTAATCATTACAAGCTATGGTGTAGTCTAAACAAACACTAGAGCTGAACGGCTATTTATGTGTGAACTCTACATGTATTTGTATAGGGCCGATTGATACGTTTAAGTTGCGTTTTGGATTTTATACGGTAGCTTAACCTCTCCAGTGTCAAATGCCAATGCCATCAAACTAGGTCACACATATTATCCAAGTTTGAGGGTATTTTGGACTGAACGTAAACATTCTTTTTAAGGTTATACACATATTAGCAATTAACTATCTTTTAGAAATCTGTTGCACCTTAGAGTTCAAAAATTAAAAGGTAGTTTTTCAAAAGTTTTCAAGGACACGTTTTAACTTGTTTCAAATTGAAGAACAAATCTTCAAAAAGGAGACTGAATTATGCCTAAATAGTAACATTTTTACTTCCAAATACTTGAGTTTTTGTGGTGGTGGTCTTACTTTAGTTTGAAATCTATTGAAAAAATTTTAAAATTCGAATAGAAGATAGACGAAACCCCTTTTAAGAAGCGAAGTCGAACGAATGCAAATGGTCAATAAAAGTGGTCATATCTTTTTTATTTTAATTGGTGTTCTATGCAAAAACATTTTTGGTTTAGAGAGAAGATATGGAGCTATCTCGTGGTCTATAACCACATTGGAAGTAAAGTATTTAGGAAGGGTTATCCTAATCCCGCGTCGGAGCCTGTGGGAAACATTTGATGCGGTAGAAATGGGCGTTTGATGCGGAGGTAACGGTTATTTTTAAATTTAAAGTTGGGATATTTATAAAACTCTTGGGACTTCAAATATACTCATATATGTGAATTCGAAATTGTGAAAATGGTGTACGTAATTCATTCTATAGCGACTCAGTATGCGCTAAACCTATCCCCGACCGATATATTTTGAAATTGTCCCCAGCATTCATAAAAAATGGTGTTCAAGATATGCTATATATACATGTACAAATTATTTTTGCATCTTGGAAGCCAGACAGTTTCTGTGTGATTTTATGAAACTTCGGAAATGTTAATCAGCCCCATCTAAATATTTGGTGCGGCAGAGTAAACAAAAGAACTTCATCGTTTGATGATACAATGATATTTTGTGTTGTGAGAGGTATACTTGGACCACGTCAACTGTTGGGGACGTGCGTGCGAGCCCCCCCCCCCCGATATCTCCCAAAAAGTGAGGACCTACCTTTTTGGTTTCTTGGAGGAACATCTGCTTTTCCCCACATGAACTGGGCAATTTAGAATGTAAAAAACTGGCATAACTGGGCACTGGGTGTTGGTGGGGGGGGGGGGGGGGTCGACCTGGCTACGGAATGCAGGCTGTTGACTGTGATAGATAAAGGGGGACTATGATAAATAATAATGTGAAATCATGTGAAAGTTAGATGTCGCATGAATAAAAATGTCCGGTTTCATCATTTCAATAAAATTTATCTTCTGAATATATATAAATGTCATTAAGCGGAATTCGTCTATTCCCAACATTTTATTTATGAATTTAGTTTACTCTGGGTCTATCTCTGGATTCCTGGTGGCGTCCGACTGTTCAACTATTTTCTAATTTATATCCTTATGAGAATGAAAGATTTATTTAAAAAACTTATGAGTGATTCACGCATCTACCTACACGTTGCTAGAGCCTGTGGCCAGATGTTAAAATTAAGAGAATTGGTTATTTTTAGATAATTTTACAGATTTTCAATTAATGACTAGCTATTTATTGAATTTTCACATGCCAGTGTCTTATACTAGGTCGATGGCGGCCTGGGTTATTGTTATTTTACGAAATTTTTATATAGTGTACTATTTATTAACCACGACACTTAAATAAAATAAATATACAATATACAAAGATCTGTTTTTTGATACAAGTTATCTGAGTTATCTATCAAACATAGGCCAAATGAAAGGAATGGAATCGTGAGTGAGGGTAAGTGAAATATATCCAAGAAAGCATTAAACTTTATTATATCATTTGAAGTCATCCGAGGGGAATACAATAAAATGGGTGGGGCGTAAAAAAGATGCTAAATGTCATGATATGGAAATAAATCTATTTGATGTAATGAACTAAGCAGTGCAAAGTAGGTAAATCTAATCACTGTGTGGGATATCCTGTCAAATGACATATCCATGGCACGATTGGCCATTACCCCTGCGGAAAATGACATCTTGCTTGTTCATATCGTATTTCAATTGGTCGTTCTGTAAATTTCGAAAGAAATGAATTCGTTGCATTATTCTCTCTGATTTAGTATAGAAATACATTTAGATTCACTTTTCACTAGCCCATAGCTCTCTTTCCACTCATATTTGTTTGTAATTCCGAAAAATGACCGCCATTTACCCACAGGCCATTAGCAGCGGCAAAGTAAAGTGATGTTATTATAACTTCATCTTCGCCATTGTTAATGACGTTAGGATATTATAATATTTTTTGTTCTTATAAGAATGACTAAATAGACATATTTACCTTACTTTTCGAAACGAGAAATCACATTTTAGCTCAACATTTGGAAAAAACAATCGAAACAGGCAAATTCCATCGAACAAAACATGTTTTGATAATTGGATAAACAGTCGCCAGGTTGAAAATCTCTTCTTGAACAGAGCTCCTTTGTCCCTGGGTATCAGCATATACCATTTGAACCAAAGTCCACCGTGGTCTTTGAGTTGTCAGAGATTATGTTTTTTACAAAAATTGACAGCCAATTTTTTATTCAGCTGCCATCTTGAAAATTTCTTCTTGAGCGCTCGGCTCTTTTATCTCTAAGCATCAAATTTGAACCAAAACCGTCCACTATATCTAGTATTTGAGTATGTAATCAAAGATTACGTTATTTTACAAAAATTTGTGGCCACTTTGAAATTCAGCTGCCATCTTGAAAATCCCTTCTCGAGCAGATCTCCTGTGTCCCAAGGCATCAGCTAGCATGCGCCCACAATCTTGAGATAGAGAGAGGTAGATATACGAGACCTATTACTGCTCTAAATATTCGATTTTGTAAAACATGTAAGGACTCTGTTATAGAAGATGAAACACATACTTTTTATTCAAATGTAAACAATTGGAGGCTATCAGACAATCTCCCTTTAAAAAACTTGAAAACCTGTGCACTAATATAAAAAAAACATGATTGAATGACCACCAAAAGACAATTTTTCTATTGACGAGTGAGGGGAACATATTAAAAGAAACGGTTGACATTATAAAATATATATACCAGTATATATATTTTATATGATAATGATTGGAAGAGATAGGATCCTTATATCATTTAATCATTATGTAATTTGAAGAATGTAGTTTTCTTTTCTTTATATTATTACTATTTTTACTTCACTTGAAGCTAGTAATTGTTGGATGTAAAATGGCATCAGTACAAATAAATCCTATTATAAAATATAAAATTTGAACCAAACCTACTGGTATTTCAGTTATTTGATTACTTGAATTTGAGAGTCAAAGATTACACTTTTTAAGAAAAAATGGCTGTCATTTTGAATGAGTGGCCATATTTAAAATTCCCTCTCGAGCAGAGGTTCCTCAGCACAAGTACAAGCCTTTAAAATATAAACCAAATCCTTCAACCGCCTTTTGAGTTATGGCCCGGACACCCAAACGAACGGACGGACGGACAGACGGGCGGTTTTTCTATAATCCTACGAACGTCATTTGGTGGGATAATAACCATCATACGCAAGCTATACAAATTCGTTCAAAATCAAAATGTCAAAATCTGTATTTCTGTAACTAGTGGAAAATATCATATTTTTTAGCTAAACCATAGTCCCGGGACAATTGAATGCTACTTTCAAATTCAAACCATAAGTCACTTCGGGTCCATTGACGTATGTATCATTGACATATCATGGTTTCATTTCTTTTGTCGACTTTTTTTTCGTAATGTCGTCTGCTAAGCGGGCGACGCGGGTTAGCGAGCGGACGGTGTCTCCCTTTTAGTACAGGTTTCCAACCAGACCATTAGAGGGATTCATCTGACATTTTCAGGGATGTTTCTACGTTTAAAAGTTTACAGCTGAAAATGTTTTTGTCATTCTGGGTAAATGCTACGGCGGCTATTTTGGATTTCGATCACAAAATCTTGTTAGATAAATAATGTCATCGCGATTCATTTCATGGTAAGAAGTTCTAAGAAGAGCTAATTAACTTTTCGGCTGTCGTCTTACTTTCTCGGTCAACAAGCCCCTCCCCTACGGCTGGACTACGGCTGGGCACGATATAGCTTACCTCGTGCCTTGTTTCTTCTTCTTATTCAATGGATGATTCAGAAACACTGAATTTTTGGAAAACTGTCAGAGTGATCGCATAGAGAAAGCAAACCTAGAAAAGAAAGGTAATGGAAAATCGTAAGGGGAAGAGTGGAAATCAGCGATGGAAGAAAGAAAATTGTAAAAATAATGGATAGTGGAAAGGGCAAACGAGATAGGGAAATGAAATGATCGAAATGAGGAGCGAAGAGAAAAATGTTGATTGAAGGATTTAACGAGCACGGAAAAATTTAGACGAAAGAGTAGGTTTGATTGAAAAATTGAGTGAAAATACGAGGGGTAATCAATACGTAATGGACGCTTTTTTACACAGATGCTTTTTATAGACAAATCCCTTCGAATTTCTCATCCTTTTAACTCAAGATTGTGAGACAAGACTGAATCCATTCTCTGACATAGTAGCAAGATGCAGTTGCCCGGGTTGTTTTATTTCATCAATGTCAATAAACCTGCGTCCTTTCTCTAGAAATAAGTAGAATAGAAATAAATAAGTCACGTGTGAGCAGATCTGGACAATATGGTGCATTGGCCAAGGGCTAAATTTTGAGGTCCAGGGATATTGTTTTCTGAACATTTTGAGATCTGTGGGCAGGTGCATTGTCCATGTGGAGTAGGGTGCTCCCTTCTTTCACCAACCCCTTCTTCCACAATGCTTTCTCAAATTGACCTGCAAACCCCTTCCATACAACACTCTGACATCACAATACTTTCTGTTTATACTTTCTGTTTTCTGTTTATCTGTTTATGTGTGTCAGCAAAATATTTCAACACAACACTTGTTGCATATAAAAAGTTCAAATCTAACTGAAATTTGCCAAACTGGCTAAAAACTCTGGAATATGTGACGTAAATGTCGGTCCCGAGGTACCTGTACTTCCTTCACGGAAATAAGGATATATCAACATGTACTATATATTTTGTCTTCAAATCTTCAGAATTGATAGATAATTGAATGATGTATCACTGATAGGAAAATCAAAGGGATTGTATCTGTGTAAAAAAGCGTCCATTACTTATTGATCACCCCTTGTATATAAAGTAATAAGAAATTGAGAAGAAAGTAAGATAATGGGTAGAAATAGAAACTTGGAAAACGACTGAAGAAAGGATATGAATAGAAAAAGAAACGGCGAGATGATAAGGGAGAGAAATGAAGGATTGGCCTCCTTCGAAAATGCTGAAGATGCTATTGATAAAATCGTTTAGATCATGAAATATAAGTGTTCTTTTTACGATTCTGATACAGGCTTTATACTCAACCTATTATCAAATTTTCGAATACGGATGTAAATGATGAATCACGACATTATACATTTTGCTGCCGATCACCACGCTTATTATACTTCATAAATACATTATAAGCCATATCAATATGAATTTGATTGATTGCTTTGATTGAATGAAAGATAGATCAATCAAACCTTACGCTTGTTTAACACGTTATTTTGTGTTTGTGTTCCTTCAAGACGAAATGTTTACAGGCTAGGTGTGGCCGTTCGTCCTTTCGTCTGCCTTACCGTCCTAAATCGTATTTTCTCTACAGGCATTATCCTGAACAGGGACAACCTCTATAAGCAGTTCTATCTATTGAAAGGTGCACTTGATTGGTTTCCACAATCGCTATGCTATATTTCAGAAAAGTTTTGATATGATTGTAAAATTATTTCTAAAGTATGTATACCGTGTATTCATAATAAACGTCTGGGCAATTACCTTAGGAGTGCCGAATTGGGAATATCATAAGATAAAATTTGGAAAATTCACTTAATAATGAACTTATAGATAGATCCACTTAATATTTTTAGGGGTGCTACTTGGTATATCAAAATAGGTTTGAGTAGACTTTAGACATTATGCTTGTTACGGTAACTAGCGTAAACGAGTGGATCACCAGTGTTAATGAAAACACAGAATGAAATCCTGTCGATTTGACCTTCAGTGACCTTTTCGAGGTCAAAAAAGGTAAAAAGAATTCAAAAAAGGTATTTTTAACTTACTTTTTTTTCAAAAACTTCTACAAGTTAATATCAGAAATTCAAATCTGACTTTAGATTTGAGATTTGACCTTCAATGATCTTCTCAGGGTCAAAAAATGTCAGAAAAGTATTTTTTCAAATTGCTTCAAATAAACCATTTTTTCAAAATCATCTAGTTTGACTCGTGTTAGAGTTGGCTGTCGTTTTATTTTGGTTCTATATTTGCTTTCCTTTTGCCATTCATGCGTTGTCTTTTGGCAGCAAGTCTCTGTGTTGCCCCTACTGTAATAAACATTTAAGCTTAGCTAGTATGCAGCATAACATCATTAAATACGCATCTATGATATACGGGGAATTGAAGCAAGACAAGATCTACCATCAATGCCACAAGCGCTTTTAATAAACTAAACTGTACGTATGTGTTATTTTAGGTCAACGGAAGAGCGGGTGTTTCTCAACGATTATACAAAACGATTCATACGGTACATCGCATCTATAATTCACATCTAGTTGTCTAGGATCAAGTAGACATCTGAACTAAGCTAGTTTTACTTTTCAGTTAATAAAGGGATCCCTGGGGCATCACAACAGAATTGTACGCATCATTGGAATTATAAACGAAATTTTCATGAAATTGATTATATGCCAACCTAAGGCTCTAACCCAGTCTTTGAAGTAAATGCGCTTTTAATGTTCAAAGTTTGTTTACTACAAACGTGTCATAAAGAATTGTATTGATCAGGGAATCGGAAGCGTCACAAATGAAACCCTGATGTATCACTTGTACCTCTGTCTAATACATTGTTTTCATTCAGCGATGGACTCCTTCAGGTCAAATAGCAAATGCAAACATATTCGGAGAATGTATCCTGTAATAACATACTTTTTGTCTTGCAATACCACACCCCATTATCTTATACGTCGTAGCACCGGAAGTTTACGTTATACCCAGTATTTTTCGCGGGGATTTGTAAGTACTCATTTATTTCAACGTTTTGACAGAATTTGGTCCGAGAAATTAATTTTTTCTTTGAAAATATACGACGCAAAAGTAGTACGACGTTCAGGGAATTAAATATCCACAATGAAATGTCGTATACCTCCTTTACGTTGATACTTTCAAAAGATTTCTCGGAATTCTTTCATTGATTTGGGAAACTGAAGTGTCTGGATGATGTATAAAAACGTATTGTTAATCTAATCAATATATCAAGATGATAGAGTTAGAATCATAGAAACTATGATGATTTTTGTGAACAATGATAATTTAAAAAAAAAATTGTCATGCTTTCTAGAAGGTTTGAGAGGTTTTATACCGTGTTCAGACGTAATGTTGATAGTAGACTGAGGTATATCTGCACGGTATGGTCAATGTTTCTACGAAAAGGAAAGAACCATATTCTGTCAAAACGTCAAAACAAATAACGTCGTGCTACGACGTATGAGAGAATGGGGTGTTTATACACTTTGACTGTGAAGTCCATTTTCCTGAAGTTACGTAGAATGTGTAATGTTTTACGGTCATGCTGCACGTTCTAATAACATTACCAGACAATCTGGTAATTAAAATTTGTCAAAGAACATAAACAAACAAACAAGCAAACAAACAAACAACAAATAAACAAACAAATGAAGAAATAAACAAAGAAACTTACATAAACTTATATTCATAAGCCTTTAGCTCTCGTGAGTGAACTGTTGTTATTTCAATAAATGTTCTTAATCTTAACAATAATAGAGCGAAGTACTGGAAAATAGCTCTAAATATTATACGACATATTGAGAAGAATGTTTATCTCCTTCCACAAGTTTAGCAACCGGAGTCCCATTCTGGATCATGTTTCAGCCTTCTATGTTTCACCCTATGCAGACAGAGCCTGTGGGAAATATTGGGTGCGGCGCAAATGAGCGGAGGGTGCGGAGCTAACGGTCATTTTTGAATTTAAAATTGGGATATTTCTGAAACTAAGCCGTTTTGGGACTTCAAATATACCAAGATATGTGTATTTGACACCAAATATCAATAAAATTGTGAAAATAGTAGTGCAATTCATTTTATAGCGACGCAGTATGCCTTAAACATTTCCCAGTTGCCCTATATATTTTGAGACTATTCTTTTAATACTGCGTCCCCAGCATTCATAAAAAAATGGTGTTCAAGGTACACTATCTATACAAATTGTTTTTGCATCTTGGAAGCCAGGCAGTATCTGTGTGATTTTATAAAAATTCGGAAATGTTCTTCAGATATGAGCCCCCTCTAAATATTGGGTGCGGAGGTACGTTTATGGAGCTCCTCCGCACCCAATATTTAGAGGGGGCTCATATCTGAAAAACATTTCCGAATTTTTATAAAATCACACAGATACTGCCTGGCTTCCAAGATGCAAAAACAATTTGTATAGATAGTGTACCTTGAACACCATTTTTATGAATGCTGGGGACTCAGTATTAAAAGGATAATTTTAAAATATATAGGTCTGGAAAAGGTTTAAGGCACACTGCGTCGCTATAGAATGAATTGCGCTACTATTTTCACAATTGTATTGATATTTGGTGTCAAATACACATATCTTGGTATATTTGAAGTCCCAAAACGGCTTAGTTTCAGAAATATCCCAAATTTAAATTCAAAAATGACCGTTAGCTCCGCACCCTCCGCTCATTTGCTCCGCACCCAATATTTCCCACAGGCTCTGTCTGCATAGGGTGTGTTTGTCTATTCAAAAAATGTCATTTTTTGTCAGAAAGAAACAAAGCAAAGGCTGCTATGAAATGGATGCTAGCTAAACTTATGGAGGGGAGTTGTGACAGGTTTTGGAGATTAATTATATCAGGGAGTCCATTAAATAGTACAGTTTCCATATAGCTAAAAAAAATCTCACTAAATCTCGTTTTTCGTGAGATTTTAAGAGATTTGCATATTTGACTTCCAATGACTTACTTTGCCTTCTTTTAAATTGCATATTTGGATTCAGTGAACTGTTTTTAACAAGAATAACTTTGATTTATAATCATTTCCATGACTTTTAAAAAAAAACTTTAAAGCAAAATCTCCATTGATGCAATGTTTAAATCCTCTAAAAACCTTAGTTAATTGTTAAACAACCCAAATTATGATGATAAATCACAATATGTATGTTAAAAAGGGTCAACACACAATATATCAATCAAAGGATGGATATCGATATGGTGAACTGAATTCAACAATGTTTTTCTCTAAACCAATTATTGAAAACACTGTATTTTATGTAATGTTGACTGATTGGCAACAATTTAATGCAAAATTTATTTATATATATTTTATATAACTGTTTTTGTTAATTTTTTTGTTTTTTTAGTGCAATTGTTTTTTTGTTCCTTTCTATCAATTCTTGAGAATGTAATAAAATGTCTTTCCGAACCTTGTTGGAACAAAATATACAACTTTCTTTTGTACAATTACAATATTGAGAGACCTAAACACGTTGTGTTTATGTCGTTTTGTTTCAATGAGGTTCGGATAGATGTTTCATTCATTCATTTTATTCCGAACATATGATACCAAGAACGAAAAAGTGTCTGATTTGTTTTCTAAAACAATATAGAGAAAAGTATATATATATATAATTCAAATTATAATGTTAAAGTTACAATGGAAAAAAATTGTGAAGAGTAAGGTACATTTATTCGAATTACGTAACTGGCAAATTGAATGTATATTGTCAAGAAAATTGCCAACCCATGACATCCAGCCTATAATATGGTGGAAGGTAGCAAAATTAGATCCTAGAATTTTGAAGTGTTGCAGGACGGTGGTTAAACTACTTTTGGGAGAAGGAAACATAATGATTAATGTCAATAGGTGGTCTAATGGAAAAATTTCCGTATTATGTAAAATGTGCTATAAAGAACCAGAAACACTATCCCACATGATACTGGACTGTGAAGGTCACGATGCTTTAAGATCAAATATTTTGAAAATTGTATATAATATCTTCAAACCAGCACAAAATTATCCAAAAGAGATGATTCTTGGAGCAATTTTTGGTGCAGGGGAGATATTTGATGTCGAGGAATATAAGCAAATTGCTGTTTACATCCATAAAATGTACATAAATAGACCAGAATCTGGTCTGTAACTAAAATCAAATTGTATATTATATATATATGTATTACATACCTAGCGAAGCATTTGTATGGAAGTCAATGGGAAAGTTAGCGAGCTATATCCACCGATATTGCCCGATTACCCCGATATAGCCCGCTTACCTCGTTTTGATATTAGATTTCTTTAATAACCATGATAATATCATGACGTCACGTCATTGATACAAAGTAACCATGGGAACAAAGGCATGTAATACATCAGTTATGTCACTATGACGTGAAATATGCCTTCGTTCTTGCCCAAATATAGAGCCTCCCAAGGTCGGCCTATATTGGGAGAACTCAGGCATATTTCACGTCATAGTGACATAACCTCTAAGTATATGTTATATTATAAGTAAATAATGTAAAATTTATTTAAACACATCAATTATGGTGGATGAAATAAATTTAAAAAAAATAAACCATCCAAAAGATGACCATTAAATTGACGATGCGTAAACTTTTCAGAATGTTTTGACGACTGGTTTAAGAGAAACGCGTGTTCAAAAAGTTCACCATATCGATACCACTCCTTTAAAACAGATTCAACATACACTTTTTGATAAATCATAAAATAAAGTCACTTTTCGGAGATCTTAATATGGAAGTCAATGGAAGTCTAGAAAAAATCTGAATAAAAGATGGCAGCACTGGTTTTCATTCATTTTCAGCTATTTAGAAACTTACTCTTATTGGTTAGTATTTGATTAGAGGAATTATGCGTATTCACCATGGGCCTTAAAAAGTTGTCTTCATATGTTGATACCCTAACCCATCTTGTTGCATAAGGTTGAACATTCAATTTCACCTTATATCTCGAGCAGAAAATTCCGTCGACTGATTTAAATTAGCAAAACAAAATGCACACGATGCTAAAATCGCAAAGGTATCATTTCACTATTAGTCTCTGTCTGTGAAACAAATATTCAAAACGGGACATGAATTTGTGTTTATCACCTTGCAAGTCGAAAATGACCGAACTTCTAATATAAAAGTACCACGACTTAACATTTCTGAGGAGTCAATCGTAATGTCTGAAACCTTTTTAACCACAGTAAGTCGCAAGAGAGGGGTCATTTGGCCCCCCACGTCGACTTTTAATTACTTGTCTGATTTAAATAATGTTGGTATTGTTGTAAACATTATCAATGGTCAATTTGAAGCAAGTTGAAAAAATACCCTTTTGACCTTTTTATGACCTTGAGAAGGTCAATGAAGGTCAAATCTCAAGTCAGATTTGAACTTGTGATAACTTGTAGATGCTTCCGAAAAAATTGGTCAATTTGAAGCAAGTTGAAAAAGACCTCTTTGACCTTTTATTGATCTTGAGAAGGTCAATGAAGGTTAAATCTCAAAACTAAAGTCATAATTGAACTTCTGAAAAGTTGTACATGATGTTGAAAAAAACTGAAGTCAGTCTAAACAGTATTTGTTAAGTTATTGGAAGTTTTGAGAATTTGTTGCAGACGCCAAACGGCACCCGCCGTCAAAAAACGGAGACCATAACAATGTCACCACTTTTTGGTGGTGACATAATAAGTGATTTGGTAAAAATAAATACGCTCATAAATGCTTGATTTGCTATTATTCCAACGTTATGTTATGTTATGTCATGTCATGGATTTGGTCCATGATTTTGCCTAGCAACCACATGGCAACGGAATATTAATTAATTAGTGAAATTGAATTGGGGAAATGGGAGAATAAAGAATGTATCTAAATTTTGGAGAGGGTTATCATTCTAATTTCGACACCAAAGTTTGCATTAACATCGAGGAGCGTGCAAACAATTTTTCAAGTAAGTAGTTTTTGAAAATTCCTCAGGGAGAAAGCAATTGGCAATTATTTGACGATTAACTGTATTTTACCTTTTAAAATTCATAACATAATGTCGTCAATAGTGGCTCGATTTTCATGAAAATAAAGGTAATTCAATGTGCTAAATGATTAGCCATCAAGCAGAGCAATACTGATCACTTTGCTTTATCGACAGTATTAAAAACAAAGTCATTATCAATATTTTATGAAATTCATTGTTATTGGCATATCATTATTAATTATTCCGAGTAACATAACTTTGCCCCTCTACCCCCAATCACTTTGGTCATTTATCTGTGACTCAAGCTAGAAAAACAACGGAGGCACAAAAAGTACCATTGAGGGGGTTCAAGTTGACCACCCCCTCCCCTGCAGGCGTTAGGGTTAATTATTTTTGTTTGTGTACTTGGACCAGTTAGTTTTTCAATTATTATATCCATGAAAAGATCTCACAAAACAAATTACGTGTACAAACGTTGTGCCACCCCTAAGCTTTTTAACTCAAACGATTAGCTATTGCATTTGCGTACTTGTCTTTCTGTCTTCTGTCTGTCCCTCTTTAAGTGTAATCTTCCCCCTATTTGTGTTCATTATCAATAATAGAAAAAAACTCTGTCTTCCGATTCAAAAACTTTTTGGCCACCATTTCGAGGGAAATAACTTTTTAGCAATAACTTGCGAATTAGTGCTTCGGTTTGCATAAAAACAGAATGACCGCCATTGTTGGGGTCGAAAATGACGTTTACAGCCATCATAAATCATTGCTCAGATTCGATTTTTCAAATACCACAGGCTGGTATCGAAAGATTTGTCCGCTGTGACGGAGCATGCTATTTTTCATAAAAACACTAAGAATGCCTCACGATTTATTTTCTAACTCATATGTTTGGTTATATCAAAGATAATTACTTACTCCATGCAATGGATATATCATTTGCGTGTAACCTTCATTTCTGTTTGAAGTCCAATAACGCTAGGAGTAAAATCTATTGCAAACGGCGCCAGAGTATCAAACTCTAAAATGTACCATTTCTTTTTTAACTTCTTAATGGCATGATATAGTGACACGATAATATTAACATATGTTTTCAGCATAACTCTGAATGTATTAATGAGATATTAATGCATTGGGTCTTTTTAATTTTTTTTATAAAAAATAATATTAATATTTTTTGTCCGCTGTGACGGAGCATTTTCACAGTTCACATTTGCTCCGTCACAGCGGACAAATATTTCGATACCAGCCTGTGAATAAATGTTCTCACATTTAAAAGAACTAACGTGTTTGGTTTAGATAGAATTCTAAAAATAATCTGAGAAAATGTTTTAATCTATTAATTTGAAATTATTCATCGCAAGATTGAAAATCGTCAAACTGTCATAATATGACTCCCAATTCGACTACAAACATGTGTGCACAGTATCCATGATACTATTTGTTGGATCTTAGGTAAAGGTATTGAAATGAAAAACACATGTGCAACACAACTTGTTCGTATTTAGGACTCGGCAAATATATTTGAGCAAAGCAAAGAATATCAAGGTTTAAGGGATGTGGGCAGATGTAGTTTAAAGAACCGGTGGGGATTTAGGTCCGCAGGAGCACCCCTTAAATATTGGTTCAAATGAGTTGCGCTTATACGAATTCTTCATCTGGTGGAGTCATATCATGGAGTAATATGGTGTTTTGAAAGTGAATACACTTTTCATATGTTATAAGGTCACACCTCTTTACTCACAAACGCCAGAAAAGATATACCTTGGTTGATTCCTGGATCAAATTGTAGTCTGTAATATATTTCATACTAAGTAGTTATGGCACTTGTGGCCTTCCCTCGTATACTGTAGACATATAGCAGCTAATGCCCTACTGAGCCCTTATTGAGGTTATTGCCTTTCTTTTAAAAAATGAAGTACACCGGACGGGGAAGGATGAGATGAGCTCATACATGATTTATGCAATCTCATTTAATTCACACTGAATGACTTATCATGCCACATCCGCAGTCAGCTGTAACTATACGATTGGATGGATGATATGCAAAGGTTACACCATTTATCACTGGCCTACCATACCTGTCATAATTATCTAAATCTACAAAGTTTAAAACAAGTCGTTTGCGAATATACGTGTATTATTTAATAAACTATTCATTCAACTTTGGCATACATTTACAATTATCAATCAGGTTTTAGGCCTATTCATTTTTGAAATGATTGTATTGTTGTTTTGCAAATGTTTCCAATTTTGCTTAATGTTGTTCCCGCCGGACAAAAAACTCACAATCGGACAAAAAAGTATGACATTTTATTTTCATTTTACACTGTCCAGTTTCTCTTTTAAGTGGAATACTTTTGTAGTAATGAAACTTGAATCCGTATTAGACATTGTTTCTTTTCACATTGGATTATGGTTTCAGGTACAATTGAGATTTATTTTCATTGTGACTGGTGTATACTTCGATGTTTTCGTTTTGGTGCTGGGTTCTGTAACAATTTTTGTCCTTTCCCTTTGACACTTGTGCGTGAATATTTTTTTTCTTCAGGAGAACGTGGTGTCAACAGGACTCATCAGTTCACCAACATGGTCAACAACATTATCATAAGACTCTCTATCATGTGAGTAGAAAATAAACTTCTTCTATAGGTGAGAGAAAATCCAAGTCAAATATCGACAATAAACAATATGAGGAAACGGTTACTGACCCGGATTTGGTTTTGGAATCAATCCTCACACGTATACACCACCCTCGATATATTGTTTACCGATGCACTCTGGGGATAAACATTTTCCGGGTGTTTGCGGGTTGTGTTATCCGATTCTTGCGATTTCCCCCTAGTGTTTTTAATTGTTTGTTCAGTGTTGTGTTTTATTTGTTTGTAGCTAAAGCGTTTCATGTTTTGTGATTACAGAATTACTAATTAGAGGATCCTTGTCCTGCAGAGGACAATACTTTCCAATTAGGACCCTATGTAGGTGGTAGGAAGGTTATGTCTTTTGTACAGTTACTGTCCTGTGACGTGCGAATGGTGGGCGATAATGGCGTAGGCTTTACCCCTTATCAATATTTCTGTGTCGAGATGTTACGATATTTCAGTGTTTGTATGTCACCACAAGAAGTGGTAACATATTCTTATACTCTCCGAATTTTTGTGGACAATGTTCGGTGGTCAGCGCCCGGGTCAGCATTTGGCGGTTGGTAGGTGGCGTCTGCAACAAATGGCAGGTGGTGACATTTTGCATGTTAATACCTTGTTATATGATTTTATAGCTTCTAGGCACTACACTATATTGTTCATTCAATCTGTTGTAACTTGTATTATCTTTGCCCTTCCCTTGTTCTTCCTTGTCAATTGTCTGCCTTTGTCCACTGGGAGCCCTAGTAGTTTTCAACAGGAAAAGGAAAGTAAAAGTGAGATTACAAAAGAAAGAGAATATTAAACACGATGATGATACTCAAGTAGAATAGTATACAATGATAATAATTCATTGCACCTTCATCATATATTTGATTAAGCCACGTGACGCAGAATCAAAGATTCTCTGGAATGTGTTGACTATTATTGTCGTCCCCATCTCGGAATGTGATATTGGCATGAGTAATATTTTGCAAGATTACATTGCTGTTGCTGACAATACACTAATAACTTCGGTCAGAATTACTCTTCTACGGCTTTAAAGACCTTGTGAGCTAATGCAGCGGCTAAACGCAAATTTTATTTTCTCTTGTAATAGAAAATTATTCGGCAACTCACTGGCATATCCGATGCATAATCGCTCGAGTAATTTTGAAACAGTCTAGTTGATGGATGACTTGAGAAAATCAACATATTATGTTTTAGCAAGTGATGCCAAAATCTGTTAGATTCAGATAACAAATTGAAAATACTGCAAAGAGCTGTAAATCTACATGGAAATCGTCCAGTTAAGCTTACTATAGATTGTTTTGATCACAGAGCAGACATAGTACTGATCTACATTCAGGAAATTCACGCCTCTAAGGATGCACCGGGCCATTGGCATTTGATTTAACTAACTAAATACTCGTGAGATCTGTATAGTTCTTTACCTGAGGCTAATTGCTTAGTAACTATAATTCTTGTTTCCTATCAACACGGTTGATAGCCAACTTCAATGTGAGATATAATCAGAAATCAATAAGAAGCCATCAATTTATCAACTACAGTTTTGATTCAATCATGTTATTTGATTGATAAATGTGTTATTAAAGTATATCTTATTTTGATAGATTGATTGCATCAAACGTTTAATAACTTCTAAGCTACTTCAGACAAAAAGGTCCTGGATGAGTGGATGTAGATTTAGTGTCGGCTATATATTGGATAACTCGTATTTTGCGTGGACTAATTGCAACACAAACGGATCTGCAGATGCAATCACAGGTATGGTGTTTTTTGCATTTGTTTTTTTCTGCGTTTTATTTGAACTGTATGTTTGTAGGAGCAATGGATGTTTTGTTTTTTCTCTAATTCTTGATTTTTTAAGTTTCCTTTACTGATTTTGTCCGGGGATTTTGTACTACTTGCCATGTTGTTAGCAAAACTGATTTCCAATGATTTCTCATAAACCAACAATGTATAACCAAACAAATAATATCACAAAGAATGCTCAATGAGCAAAGAAAGATGGCCAAAATAGTATACTTTTCTTTCGGAAATAAGATAAAAGAGAGGTTGGGATTTTTCAATTCTTTGCTAATCTGAGATGTCTGAAAGGAACTGAACTTTACCACAACCAATATTTCTACCGAAAGTTTGCTTATTAATCAGGAATCAAATACATTTTACTATAGATATTCTTAATAAAGAAAACTATGGTGTGTGTTTCAATACATTGAAGTCGCTGTGCTTTGAAAACGTAAACTCCAACAAAATGAAAAAATGAATAACGTTACACCAAAATCGGAATAAAAAGACTTGATCCAATATTCTCAGACATAATAAGGCGCATGAGTTAGAAATTGTGAGGGATGTTGCCGATGGTCATGACAGATGTGAATAAATAGGGCACAGGGTGTAATTTTTCGCTGGCAATATAGAATAACACTTTATTACACATTAGTTATGATAGATAAATGTGGGATTGCATTGCAATACTAACTTACGCCAATACTATAAGATAAAGTGATGAGAAAGGACAGAGACGAGTTGTGAATACGTTTCGAAAAATTGTCACAATTTTACAATGTATCAATCGCTGTCATCATTTCATGTCAGGCCCATTTTCTGAAAAAAATTCGCATTTGGAGTATTTCCCACGTATATTTTGAACGGGGGTCAATCAAATATATGGAATAGGTAAAGTAAAGAATTACAAAGATATACTGATAGCAGAGTTATCTATTCACAAATGGTATATTGAAAAATGTGTGAGTAACTTATATCTCTTTTAAAATTTCTCTTTATGAATTCGAAACCTCATATTTGTAACATACCTGTAAATAATTATGTTTAGCTGAAATAAATGAATAAAAAAACGTATATTTTGAACGTTACAAAGCACATTAGTAATAAACAAATGGTTTTTAGTATATCACCACCAAAAGTGGTGACATATTGTTATGGTCTCCGTTTTTTTGCGACGGCGGTTGGCGTCCGGCGGTTGGAGGTTGGCGTCCGGCGGTTGGAGGTTGGCGTCCGGCGTCTGTAACAATTTCTTACAACTTCCTATAACTTAACAAATACTGTTTAGACTGACTTCAATTTTTTTCTAAATCATCTACATGTTCTCAGAAGTTCAAATCTGACTTTAGATTTGACATTTGGCCTTCAATGACCTTCTCAAGGTCAAAAAGGTCTTTTTTCAACTTGCTTCGCATTGACTAAATTTTTTTTCAAAATCATCTACATGTTCTCAGAAATTCAAATCTGACTTAGATTTGACTTTAGATTTGACATTTGACCTTCAAATCTGACTTTAGATTTGACATTTGACCTTCAATGACCTTCTCAAGGTCAAAAAAGGTCAAAAAGGTCTGTTTTCAACTTGCTTCAAATTGACTAAATTTTTTTTTCAAAATCATCTACGTGTTCTCAGAAATTCAAATCTGACTTAAGATTTGACTTAAGGTTTGACATTTGACCTTCAATGACCTTCTCAAGGTCAAAAAAGGTCAAAAAGGTCTGTTTTCAACTTGCTTCAAATTGACTAAAATTTTTTTTCAAAATCATCTACATGTTCTCAGAAATTCAAATCTGACTTAAGATTTCACATTTGACCTTCAATGACCTTCTCAATGTCAAAAAAGGTCAAAAAGGTATTTTTTCATCTTGCTTCAAATTGACTAAATTTTTTTTTCAAAATCATCTACATGTTCTCAGAAATTCAAATATGACTTTATATTTGACTTTAGATTTGACATTTGACCTTCAATGACCTTCTCAAGGTCAAAAAAGGTCAAAAAGGTCTTTTTTCAACTTGCTTCAAATTGACTAATTTTTTTTTCAAAATCATCTACATGTTCTCAGAAATTCAAATCTGACTTTAGATTTGACATTTGTCCTTTAATGACCTTCAATCACCTTCTCAAGGTCAAAAAGGTCTTTTTTTAACTTGCTTCAAATTGACTACTTTTTTTTCAAAATCATCTACATGTTCTCAGAAGTTCAAATCTGACTTTAGATTTGACATTTGACCTTCAATGACCTTTTCAAGGTCAAAAAGGTCTTTTTTCAACTTGCTTCAAATTTACTTAATTTTTTTTTCAAAATCATCTACATGTTCTCAGAAGTTCAAATCTGACTTTACATTTGACCTTCAATGACCTTCTCAATGTCAAAAAAAGTCAAAGAGGTATTTTTTCAACTTGCTTCAAATTGACGACTTTTTTTTTCAAAATCATCTACATGTTCTAAGAAGTTCAAATCAAACCTTCTTAAGGTCAAAAGGTATTTTCCAACTTGCTTTGAATTGACCAAATTGTTTTAGGTGGTGACATTTTGTCATGTTAATGCCTTGTTATGTCATTGTTAAACGCCTTTTTGGTACTGGCGTTCGTTGTCAGTGTCGGAGAGGTTGTTTTTTCTGTGATTATAATACTTATATGCATGCCAGCCATAAATTACGTACATGTCTCAAACTGAATCTACCTCCACTTGAAAAAGTTATGTTCGATAAGGTAAACGTTTAGCGGTACCCTTTGAAGTATCAGCCCAGAACGCAGGTATGTTTTCGGGGTATTTGTTTATAAGTGTTGATTTCTACATTTTGTTGATGTTTAGATTCAGGATGTCTATCAAGAAAAATGAGAGGCTGAAACTTCAGAATTTCCATTTAGTAATATATTTAGTAATATATAGGGAAACTTAACTTACAATTAATCTCCAGTTATATCTCCAGTGTCTCCTCTGATATGAATGATTAGATGCGAGTAGAAATAATTTTGATTTACGTCACTAAATATTCAAAACCCAGTAAAAGTAATGTCATATTTGAAATCTACATGTAAAAGGAATATGGTTTCGGAAATTGTTTATCAACTTTGAAACATTTTTTTTGAAAATGTGTTTTCTAGTTCGGGGAGATTCCCCATAGACCCCATGTTATAAAATCACAAAAAAATGAAATATCTTTTTTTTGTATTGGACAGATAACATGTTCTTTAAATATTTAAGTTAAAAGAGACGTTCTACTATACCCGCCATGCTATCTGACCCGAACGAGCCACCTTTTGGTGAAACTGATAACTACCTACTCGTATACGAGTCATAAGAGATGGTGCAAAAATGTGTTTGCTGACGAAAAATGTTGACTTAATTTCAACATTTATCTCTCGAATAAACACAAAATTGAATTGAAAATTGAAAATCAACATATCAAGTGTATTTGATAATGTAAGTAAATGACTTCTGTCAAGATTACTTCGACAAGTCGTAAAATTTAGATGCCAAGAACACTTGGAACTCAACAGACGTCCTTAATATTTCCAACAACTAGAGCTCGCTAGAGCTGTTCAGCAAATAATCCATTTAGTCGTAACCGAGGCATCTAACAAGATATTACTGCAGGTCTTCGTTTTCTGTCGGCACAAATCATGTTCCATGCGCCATACCTATCTATAACGCTGTGTCTTCTGTCTCCTCTTACTATTCATAAGGAAGATACTCATTAATCAGTGGCAGTTTCATCTCCATATCCTAATTTTGCCGGTAGACGGGTAACATTTTTCTTTTATTAATTACTTATAAGCATAATGGACATTAATTCTGATCCTCGCCTATTAGTTATAACTTTGTTATGAGCAACAACTTTGTTATTACCTTCAAAACTTGTTTCTAGTTATAATTGTATACAGCATTTCCCTCAAAAGGATGAGTGAAATATTTGATCTTCCTTTTTTGTATACAATTTGAAGTCTACACCTCGCACCTGTGTGCTTTATTCCTTGCTTTATTCAATTATTTTCACTCTTTTCTGCATTTAACATCTTTAACTATCATGACTTTTTTCACGGGAGGCCAGGTCTAATTTCCACTCATACGTGAGGACACTGTTCATGCGTAATAATAATCTTTAATCAAATAAAATAATGACACATTTAGACAGATTCTACTATTATATGTAAATCACGACTTCACAATAATTTGTAGAAAATCAGAGAAATTATGTAAAGTTCGGAATCGTTTTGTTATGGATCTCCTGGATAGAATTCTCATAGTGTTGTTTTGAGGCCTTGGAGTAGGAACCATCAGGAGACGGTAACGGCCGTTACATTGTCTTTCAAAATTGCAGAAGGTTAATGTTGATTTCGTCATGACTACACATACGAGGGGTGATCCAAAAGTCTTGGACACCCCGCTCTAACTTTGCTATTTTCTAATATAATTACATGAAACTTTCAGATAATAAAGATCAACATCTTAACAACTTTGTGTATAAGTTTTAACAGAAAATAACATATTTTAGCTACTTTTCTAAATATTTTTTGATACCGGGTCTCTGCCACCCGGAACGGTATTTAAATATAGTAAATTACGTCACAACTGTTATAATATGGCAAATACTTTAGGCGCAGGTGCACAACCTAATACCAGTCATGATATGAGAGTATTTTCGATTTTCAGTCTGAGTGTCATCTACCATCATCATTTTCACATATTAAGACCTACTTTTCAACATATTTTCCACGAATTTGAACACATTTTTCATACCGATTTACCAATGAATGAAAGACATTTAATGAAGCCGCCATTGCTTATGTGATACAAATGCTGCTGGATTGCCACTCTAAACCTCATCCAATGAGTAAAAAACATTTTCTTTCAACCCTCCTCAACTTGGAGAAAAGGAAGAAAATCACACGGAGCCATATCTAGACTGTATCGTGCATATGGTAGCTGTTCAAGGTCAATAATAGTGAAAATATATTGTAGTATTCTTTGTTCCACTTTGATTTCTTTCATGTTCCGCATTTCAGCAGCCATCTTGGAGCAAAAATGATAACAGAATGAGGTTTGATTGTCTGATGTCATTTTCGTAGAACTTGACATATACGGCCATTGTCATATGTGACATTATGATTAAAACACAATTAATTGGTTGCCTAGTAACAAAAGAAGTAAACTAACATGGTTTAACATTCAAAATTTAAGGAAAGATATTGGTCAAGACTTGCAAAACAAGTCAAATAGCGGAAACATTTAGGCTGAAAGTTGCCATGTGCGAATACCGTTCCGGGTGGCAGGGTCACTATATTAATAATTATCTAGAAAACCACATAAAATATATAATATCACCATGAAATTAATACACAAAGTAGTTAGGTTGTTGGTCTTTATTATTAGAAAGTTTAAAGTAATTTTATCAAAAACAAACACAATTAGAGCAGGGCGTCCAAGACTTTTGGATCACCCCTCGTATAGAGGAGTTTCTGCATATAGCTTTGAACTCTTACTTATTCTCGTTTTCGTATCATTTTAAGAGATTTGCTTCTTATGACTTACTTTCCCTTCTTTTTAATAGTATATTTTAATTCAGTGAAAAGTTTTCCACAACAATAACTTTCATTTATACACCTTTGTTATTTAACTGATTTTTTATGACTTTTTCAATTTTTCTAAAAAAAATCCGGGCCAAATCTTCATTAGTTTGATGTCAAAATTATTTAAAACTTTAGTTTTTTGTTCAACAACCAACATTTTCATGATTTAATCACAATATGTACATAAACAGGGTCACGCCATATTATGCCATTATTGAGTTTTTAACAGATTCAATCAAAATTAAGTTTGAATTAAACTAATTATGAAATTATGTGACATTGAAGCCTTTGGCAGTCCGGCCCAACCAAAACAAATAAAACAAGTGATGACAGTTATTTATTCAGCTTTCTTGAGCTATAGCAACTCCCTGCGTTACCATACCTTGAGCGGAGAATGTAAGCTTGGTCGAATTATTGATATGGTAGTTTCAAAACCGAAGGAGAATTGGAAATGTCGAGATTGATTTTACTGTCCTCTAAAGGTAACGGCCGTTACCTTTAGTCTACTTCATCTGGCACTGCGATCAGAGACGAATAAGATACATTTATCAGTGTCGCATTGTTTCTAAATCTCCAGATACCAGTGCAAATCAAGTTTCGTTCCCGTAAAGTGACGAGGAACAGTATTAGAACGACCGGGGGATGGTCAAACTAATTTTCTTCGTAAAAAGCAACAGTCCAGGGAAATTAATATCTATCTTCATTTATCTATATTTCTATCACACTGATCTCTCATACATCTAGATATTGTACATTAATGCCGATTAGAGAGAGGTCTAATCAAAAACAACGTCTTATCATACAAAATAAATACACAATTGTGATTGAAAATAGATATGTTTTCATTTACATATTTGATATTCGTCTTATTCATTCTACAAAGCTAAACATTTGCCCAAAAGCCTAATCAAGATTCCAATGTATCAGTATGAAAAACAGATAAATGCAAGGCTTTGTACACATCTTTATTTTGATTGATATTTTTCAGCGGCTCTTGAATTTTTACAATTTTACACACAGATTCCATTGTATTTATAAATGAGGACCCTAGTCATATATGATTCGATTCTTCATTTACACAACCCCGTTCTTTAAATTATACTCCGTCGGGCTCATTGAGGACTAAATACACATAGAAGGGGAGACAAAATTCCTTTTGGGACAATGAGCAATTTGATCGGTTCCTGTAACCTTTGATTGTAATTTCTCATTCCTCTTAATCTGGCTCATAATTCACGGTGTATTACTCAAACGCTCCCACTCTGGAGCGCTGAGGGCTGATGTGAAAAAGTCAGTACACCGAGTGCACCGCTTTCTTCAGATCGCTGTCATTCTGGGTGTCAGTTGATGCTTGAAATACGTGTTTCTTGACGTTTATATGCGCTTCATTCGGCATCTTTCTCCCTTTGATGCCCAGGGAAAGAGTCGATCTTCTCTTTCTCTTCTTGGAAAAGAAAACCAAGTGTACAATACTTTCTACACATATCTAGACTACCGCAACGTTTCCGTTGTATAAACCCTACCTTGGGGTTTCATGAATATGAGAATGTCCTGATTTTTAGACTGGATTTTCGGACATTTAATTATTTATTTTATTTATTTATTTATTATTTAGACTTACACTTTTAAATCAGTGGCACACTAAAAATATTTAGGTGCGTCTACAGTCAAAATACATACATGATCATTAAAATATCTAAAATCGTTCTTATAAGTCAGGTTTAAAAATCTTTGTTAAAAACTGTTTTACCAGTCCATCTACAATATAAAATTGATCGTGCCCCCATTGACTGAGAACATCATCACCTAACATAAAATAGAGTTTATTTTCTGAGGTACAGGATATAAAATAATTAAACACATTCTCATTGCATTTGTCTAGTAACTTACAATAGAAGTCTGTTCTTTCTTTGTTAAAGAAAGAACATTCTACAAGTCTGTGTTGGATAGAGTCATCTACATTATCTTTACATAATATGCATTTTCCATCTGTCTTTCTTTGTGATTCATAATTGGAATATAGAGCAAATTTGTTACATCTTGCTAAGAATTTGAGCTTTGATCCATAGAAGTCATTGTTTTGTTTCAGGTAGTTCTCTAAATTAGTGTGTTTCTTGATTTTTGAATAAAATTTTAAGGAGCTATATTCCTTAATACTAGAGTGAAACTCATTAACAATTACGATAATGTAATGCATGGTATCTTATATAATTGAGATTTGACAAAATTATACTTTAATGCTCTAATTTTGACTCAACTAATCATATGATTCGACAAAAGGGTTCTTACCAGTAGAATGATAAACACTTTTATAAATTTTGATAATTATACCGCTTCGTACACATACCTTTTATTCCAATCATTATCGAAATTGGACGGGTGGTAATAGACTAGGTGCGAGTAGAAATAATCTTGATTTACGTCATTAAATATTCAAAATCCAGTCAAACTGATGTTTTATTTGAAATCTACGTGTAAAAGTTCTTCTTGAAATATCGTTTCGAAAAGTGTTTATCAACTTTGAAAATTAAATTTGTTTTCAAAATGTGACTTCTAGTTCGGGTTGATTCCCCATAGACCCCATGTTACAAAATCACAAAAAGTGAAATATCTTTTCTTGTATTGGACAGATAACATTTTCCTTTACTGGACATATTTTAGATACTATTAGATACATAAGGGTTATATGAAAATTGAACCACTAAAACATATGTAATTTAAGTTAAAGGGAACTTTCTACTATACCCGCCATGTTATCTGACCCGAACGAGCCACCTGGTGGTGAAATTGGTAACTTCCTACTCGCATATATGTTATTTCCACCAGCCACTCTTGTTCTGGAGCGTTTCTTTGTTTAGATTCAGTAATGAACGCTCTGGTGTGAATGTAGGAGCGTTTCGGGTTATGCAGGACGTCAAGTAAGTCTGTTCTCCCCCTTAACTTTTTATTTAATATAGAAGTAACATGATTATTATATATCATCTTAAAGGGAATTCAATTTGCTGATCACATACCAAATTTCAGAGTGATTGGTTAAATTCCAATTTAACCAATTGGTTGATCTTCGATTCATTTTTCGACCCTGTCCTTCGTAATTGAAATGTACATGTTTCACCTTTCATTCACTCTCCTGGTAATTTTAATCGTTTTGGCGTTATCAACAACAACCTAACAAGAAACATTGCAGCCATTTTATTAGGACGGGTGCATTATTGATTTCAAGGGTGGAGAGCATTTTCCATAAGCTTTAAAATGCTATATGGGTAGTATAAAAAAGTTAAGGGGAGAGACTTTTTGACGCCCTGTTAACAGTGTGATAACGAGTACCATGTAGAGCATGTAACGTTTGGTTAAGGTTGAGGTCTTTCTCTGTACTCGCGAATACACAAGTACAGCTTCATACTCCAGAACAAAATACCAAAAAGAAGAAAGTACTTGTTAGAATCAGGTTTATTTCGTACAATATTTTCTATCATTTGCTTAACCGACGAAGCGAGTATAACATTGCCACACTTTTATAATAATCTAACCATCTGTAGAAATAAAATAAAAAGGCCATAAAATCATACTGCTGTCAGTTTTACCAGGGTTTCATTATAATTTATTTTTTGAAAAACGCGTTTCTTTGATAATACTGCTTGCAATATCAGTTACTTTTGGACATATTCTGTTATTTATTAGCCTAGAACTAATGGTATCTATGAGTTTTTCAACCGCCAGCCCTCATATAAATTATCTGTTATTGACTCTTATTCGTTCATGATTGAGACAGCAGATTGCTTTGAATTTATGCGCCACTGGTTGCGTCAGGCTTTTTTGTATTTATACTTCCCGCCCGCTCTATCGGGGAAATAATAAACTGACAAGTATAATTTGGTGTGTCAAGAGCCATCCTGTGGCCATCTATTTTGATTTATTATTTTTACATAAAAACATTACATAATCAATTTCCTAACATTACATAATATTACACAAATTAACAATAGTATAAATTCGTTTACATTGTCTTACATAATTGTATAAAGTATTACATAACCTTACATAATGTTTGAAATGGACGCTAAAAAGCCGTAACCTAATGTAAAATAAAAAATATAAAAAAGGTTAGTTAATACTGTACAAGCTTACTAACACATGGTGACAGCTATGTGAAAGTCTCTTTCTCAAATAGGTTTGCGAAAAACGTGACATAGTTAATTACAGTCTGTAAACTAAAACAACGTGAATTTCAACAATAATACATTTGTGTTATTGGAGGTAGAATCGGGGAAAGGAGGAGGGTTATAAATAGTGTTCTTTCTTATGTTATATAATATTTTCTTAATATAACAATGCTGAATAGCTTGTAAAGTTGAAACAATAATTTTTTAACAAATCAATGCTTATTTATGTTGTCTGTTTCGAAACATGAAACTGAATGAAGGATGCTGTCTAGCTAGGAAGTAGTAGATAGACCCAAGATGTAACTCGAGACACACGTGTATAACTGAAAGTGAAAGCCAGTACATGATTGGATATCCGGCCAGTCGGTATAAATCCATTTAAGGTCCACTTGCAGATTCCTTAAATTACTTTTATACTTCCCGCCCGCTCTATCGGGGAAATAATAAACTGACAAGTATAATTTGGTGTGTCAAGAGCCATCCTGTGGCCATCTATTTTGGTTTATTATTTTTACATAAAAACATTACATAATCAATTTCCTAACATTACATAATATTACACAAATTAACAATAGTATAAATTCGTTTACATTGTCTTACATAATTGTATAATAGATGACAATGCACAACTGGCCAGGATTGTTTCCAACTTTCTGTTTTATCAAATAACATGTAAATATTACTCGTACACATATACAGGGTGTCAAATAAGTCCCGTCCCCCCCTCTACAGCCAAAACCAAGATATATGGTACCAAGTGTGATATATCATTGGAAAGGTCTTCGAAAGTTACGTTGATTAGCATATATTTGACACATGTCAATCAATCTCACAAATTGTTACATTGTATCAATTGAGGTGACCATAGGCCCAGAAACATGCCAATTTGGTGTGTTTTGCGTGATTTTAAGAATCGTGTATAAGAAAAGTCAAAGGACCTGAAGATAACTACATATGTAAATGGCAATGAATTTAACCAATCTCTGGGTTGGGTTGGATGTGTAGAAAATAGAGGTTCAAGGAAAGTGGTGAAAACCATTTTGTAACAAGTAGAATGCGAAAAAGGTTAACTTTTTGACGTATTTCTGAGGTCATATCCTTTTAATTTTGATGCAAAAAAGCTGCTTAAATGAGGGTACGCTAAATATAAAGGACATCATGAAAATATAGGTAAATTTCATCCAAAATACTTGAGAGTTGATGAGTTAACATAACTTTGGATGATCTTTCCAATGGTATATCACACTAGGTACCATATATTAAGGTTTTAGCTGTAGCAGGGGGACGGGACTTATTTGACACCCTGTATAAAACTTCAATTAAATGACGGTGATGAAATTACAGAACAATTTTCGTTGTGTGTTCGTGCTCTTACATTTGAAGAAAAAAATTGTTTTCGGTATTATCAAGAAAGGCTATACGAAATTTATTACCATTGAGTGTCAGCGTTGTCACTTAATGAAAGTCACTTCCCTCACTTTAGTAAATTGCCTTGACATTGGGATGGGATGATGAGCTATATACTTCCTGGCTGGCTAGCATTAGCAGAACTTAACATCTAACACCTCAATCCAGTATAACATTTTTCTATTCTGCCAGGTTTGGATCAATCCGTTTTCATTTTATTAACAGCTTGCCATCTCATTCTGTCGTTTTTTGTCACTTTTACTAATATCTTCTTTCCCTCGGCCATTGTGCAAATAAGGATGAGGATAACTGAATGCAACAGTCAGGTAAATGTGCAACAGCTTTGACGTCAGATTACAAAATAAAGCTATTGACCTGCGCAATATTGAGGGATTCTGTTATCTAAAATCCCAAATAAGCGTTATCTGGTTAAACACTACAAGTTAGGTAACATGCTCGTCTGTCTACATGCGCACATTTGAAATTTCAATGGTCATCGGAAGTGTGTAAATTACAATTTGGTAAATATCAGTAACAGATACTTCAAGCTTGGCTGAATTCGTTAATAAATCAAATTGTGTATATTCAATATCTCAACCGTTTTATCATAACACAATATTAACCGTGTAAACAAAGTTTTGATTTAATTCTCTTTTAAAGAGCTGGTGATTGTTCAAGCATTAGATTCCAGTATATTCAGGGCAATGGCATCATCATTTTATATTGCAAATTCTTCTACTATCCAAAGGAAAAATTCAGATGATCTGTACGCAAAGGTTATATCATAAAATGAAGGTGCCAAGAGTAGATCTTAGATATTTCATCGTCAACATGCCTTTCTCTGAGTACCTCTCATAGGAATGTATAATGCCCAACCGAACGTTTTTGATTCTGTTCTTCAATATATACAAGGGGCGATCCGAAAGTCTTGGACGCTCTGCTCTAATTTTGTTGGCTTTTGATAAAATTACTTCAAACTTTCCAATAATAAAAATCAACAACCTAACTTCTTTGTGTATCTAATTTCATAAAGAATTTAAAATTATCTATTTTTCCGAGACTTTTGGATCACCCCGTACATGTATATGCCATCATTATATTCAAATTGAATAGTTTTGAGCTGATTACAAATTCGATATTACCTTTTAGATTTGTGCATTTACCATGAATTACTCATATTGCATAATTCGAACCTTTCGAAAATAGGTCATTTTATGATAAATAAAAGCCGAGTGCCGTGAATCCCATGGCTGTTATTTGACCTAAAACCTAGTACGAATGCTTTATTTAACTTAAGCCCCACAGACTCATATGAAAGATAAGTGGTCCATGATCCAATATGGAAAATTAGATTTTTTGTATTAACTATTCAAGTAAAGGTACGTGGTTCAGGGGCCTTACCAGATTTCCGATCGAATTTGATTTCTTTTGTTGAATGAGTGAATAATGTATCAATGACCCTTTGGCTTTACAGGTTTTTCATCTTCGAATGAAATTGTTTGCAAGGCTTGTAACATGATCTTCGAGTATGTGTTGAACGACATTGTAAGTAACTTTATGTTGTTTTGATATTTTTTGTTTTGTGAAATTGAAGCAACAATGAACAATACATTAACTTTTACATGGATTTGATCGCAATGTTATCAGAACTATAGAAAACCCAATCAGGTAAAAACAAAAAAGCTTTTAAACATTAACTTGGGGTCAATGAGAGATCAGAATAGAGACATCCGGCAGATGATCAGTATGAATGATTGAACATCAGGATTTACTAATGTCGTAAAATGTCGTATTCCAAACTACTAAAAGGCTACCTAATCAACATTTAATGCTATTACAATCATTACACAGAAGGTCAATGGACCTTTTCTTTGAATATAGTATGTTATTTGACACAATAAGGATAAATATTGTGAAATGAAGTAGTAGTATATGTCAGCTTAAGCTTTTGTAGTGGTAGTTGATGAAAACGTACGTTGATTAATACAAAAGTAAAACCATATAGATTGTAAACGAGCGAATTGTCTTCATTGAATTGGCTTAAGTTGTTTTTAGAGATGCACCAGTTGACATACCTAATACATAATATACTAGTTGATAACTATGATAACAAGGTGCAAATGGCACCATTTGAAAAACAGATCTAGAGATGTACAAACTTCATCTTTAAATCATTTGAGGCAGGATATTTGAATGAGAATCACTGTATAATCACATCACTGCTTTTTCGAAGTGCTTGTACGTACGGGAGCTTCCCTCTTGTAATGTTTTCATTAATCATTGAAGCAGTAATTGTTAAAACATGAATTCGTTTCCCATATCTCTGTTAGTGATCATAATAACATGTCACTAAGCGGAACTAGTCTTATATTTCATCCCGTAATGATAGACTCATTAGATCTTTGTCGTTAACATGGGGGTCCAACTTTCGTAGCGTATCGAAACCAACTTAGACTACACCGCGAAAAAGGATAAATTTGACTTCCTGTTTAGACCTATCAAGGATTTTGATTCTCAAACTGCATTGTTTTTATTCAAAGCTGGATCCATTAAAAACAAAAGAAAATGCCTTCTGTTGGTACATTACTCTTTTATAAAAAGTCCCTCATTTCAGTGGCGTTTTGGTCCCAAATTATGAGAAGCTGCAACTTTTCAAAGAATTCAACTTCATGTCTTATTACTCTCGTCAGATCTTTCCTCAAAAGTTCTTTTATTTTCCGGATCGACGCCCAAAACAGACCATCTACATATTTTGGCATTAAACGCAGCAGTTTCAAAAAAGCTACCCAACTGTTTAAAAATGATGGTACACCACCACATAGGGTTAAACATGCAAATCTTAACCGTTGCGGAAGTTCCGTTCCCTATCTATATCTTATTCATGTTATATCTACAATGATGCAAATATGCAAGCATGTATTCACCTAACAAAATACTATTCTATAAATAAAGAATTAACACAATCCCGCAGATTTACTTTTTTCTCCCTAAAAGCTAGAAACCCTAAATAGCAATCCGGCCTCCCAAATAAGTATAATATACCTTTTCTATTGATTATATGACATAGTGTAATATACCAAATTGTTTGAAAATGTCAATTACCTTTAAAATGATATGAAAGTCAATGTTCCATACTGAACGTAAATATTTTTATCCTGATTTGAAGTTGGGTATTGTTTTTTTGGCCCACCCTGTATATTAAGTTAGTAAGCTTTCTGGTTATGTCCCTTATAAGTCAATGGAACCCAGTTTAAAGAGACATCAGGCAGATGATCAGTATTACTGATTCGACACCAACTCTTAAAAATGCCGTAAAAGTCGTAGTCGGAGCAACTAAAAGGTACTTATTTAACAGTTAACGCTATTACAATCATTGCGCAGAAGGTAAATTGACATTTCTTGTGAATTTAGTGTGCACGTTATAAATATGGTACTCGTAAATGACACACTGGTTTCTACCAAGTTCAAGATCTAAGGTGAGCAAATATCAATACGAATCAAATGCCTATAAGAAGAGCTATGTCAATAACGTAGTTGAATTTGTCAAAGGAGCTAACCAAGTGGCGAAGCTTAAGTCATCTTCTATGGCCTTGCAAGACATGTTTCTTTCAATATGGCGTTATAAGTTATTGAATAATTTGAAGTGCAATGCAGGATGTATTTTGTTCGAGAAATTCTGTATTGACACGAGACGAATTGAGTACCAATACAGAATATCGAGAGCACAATTATATCCTGTGTTGCACTTCAAATCATTCAATAACGTTTTTTATCGTATGATCTTAGGCCAATACATTTTACTTAGGAAATAATCCCTACGAAATATTCTGCACTCTTTGTACATATTGAGATTGTTCCCTCCGTACCAATATTTTCTGTATTGCTACGGAGATGATTAATGGGGACAAGCTAAGTAGCAACCTAAATTCCGTTAATATACACATACAATATGTATGCTGTATACAGCAACATTTCCAAACTCATCATATAACCCCAAGAGCAATTTGAAGAGGGAAAAAGTCAAATGGACTATTAAAGTCTTTCTAATGATCGAATCGTACACCTGCAGATTGTTGGAACAGAGTTGTGCAACAGCTAAATCTAGCAAAGCTTAACAACGAGATACGTTTATTAGTAAGACAATGGACAAGGGCAGCACAAGACCAAGGGTTCATGAAACTCGTCAGAGAGGGAGAGGGGAAATGTGCTACAGAAACAGTTATCTCTCTAGTCCATCCTAGCCGCAAAGGCTTGGATTTTCAAAGCGAACCTCTTTCAAGAGCGAATATTCCCTTTCGAGATTGTACCCACTAAAGCACTTTCCTGACATGTTGCTAATTTCAGGTATCAGAAATACTATCATCAAGCTTACCATATCATGTCATGGAAAGATCATATACGATACCACATTAAAGAATGAGCTGCGACACAATTTGTATCTTTCTGCGAGTGATTGTTAATAATCAACCGCAGACAAAGCATACTGGCGAAACTCTAATGACACCGTGACGCCCATTGCAGTATTGAAGGCGCAATGGATGACTTTTTCGTCGTTCTCGATTAAGTCCTGTCTACACATTTTCAGGTGAATCATTTGATGGATTGATTTCAATGATGTTTCTTTGTATTTCAACCTAGATCTGACTAGTTTTTGGTAATTCTGGGTAAATGTTAAAGCGGCTGTGACAATAAATCCCACGCACCATCATGATATACCATGACATCTCATTTCTTCTCAGCCCTGATATGTTTCAGGTGAAACAGAAAGATGCTATGAGTATCAGAATGCCCACGCACATGAACTAAGAAACTGATGTGCAGTTTATGGCTGTGAAAGTAAATGTCAGGAATGCCAGGCATACAATAATAAAAACTGATGTGCAGAAAATGGCCGTGACAATCAATGTCAGAAATGCCATTATCTCTGTGAGTGATCATAGTAACATGTCACTAAGCGGAACCAGTCTTATATTTCATCCCATATCATAGACTGAAGTAATTACAGCAGCATACGGACCACAATTGATATAGATCAGCTCTGAACCGTTTTATTTGCAATCTAATGCTCTTTTACTATCTTATGTTTGATGAGACTTTAACCACAAGCGAACAATCATGACTTTTTAATGTGTTCAACAAGTAAAATCAATAAATGTCAATGATGCGTTGATTATTGATAAGTTGATAAGTTACTTGTTGGTTTGTCTACTAATAAGTCTGGCATTTAACGACGGTGTATTAAATACAATGCAATCTACTGCATCAACTACCAATCAACAATCTTCAACAATCCTGTTTCCCTAATGTTAATTAATTTCTAAATCAAGATTGTTATTGATTTTGTGTACTGGTATTTCAAAGATCTAATGACATTTACGATTTGTTATCGAGTACAACATTTAAAGGACATAACCAGAATTGTACCTTCAGGGGTTTGTGTAAAAAAACGGGTGACCGGAACCCTACCTTCCTACCAGGGTTTGGAATTTGATTTTTTCATTTTATGCCTCAAAACGCCCAACTGACATCCCAATCAACGTACCAGTGACACAACCAATCAAGCAAACAACCAAGCAAGCAACAAAATTTATTTACCAATAAATCAACCGGCAAAACGACAAACAAAATTAATATAATGTCAATCAGTGAGGCAATAAATCAAGCAACTAACGTTGTATTGTACATCGGACACTAATGAACAGATAAAAACGGCAAATAACGTTTCAATTTACGCATACGTAAATCTTCCAGATTTGTTTAATATTTGTATCTAGAAGAAATCGCCATCATAGAAAACAATCATCGATATCCAGTCAATCACTCAGACAATAAATCAAGCAACTAACGTCATCGTACGTGTAAACTGTGTAAATAACTACCTAGGACTTCCGAAATTACGTCTCTTACAGGTTCTTGGTAAAATGATAACGTAAAAATATTGAAGGGTAGTTTACCAAATGTGCAACTTTGAAAGTTGGTAACACTAGTACCCGGATACCCGGCCACCCGGTCACCCGTTTTTTTACACAAACCCGTACCTTTAGTCAAGAATAATAACGAACCATATGGATGTCAAGATATGCAATCATTGAGTTGCAAATTATAGAAACCCCAGTGAAGTATCTTAAATGAATAATATCAATTGCAGACGATATATAGTTCGTTTGTAACACATTCAAGGAATGTCAAAATGGCCTTGAGAAAAATACATTGTAACGAACAGAAGCACAGAAACGGAACTATTTGATTACACTAGCATTAACGTCTAGTAAAACATAATAAGAAAAACTACTGCTCTACATCAACAGAATACTAGATATATATAATATAAAGGGTGGGCCATAGAATACGATGCAACATAACCGTTTTGGTAATGTTTCAATTAGTTACACAATGAAAATATGGCGTTTTGGCACTTCCTCTAGTTGGTATGGTTCCTATAATTGCGAAATGACTTATATGCATTTTTAACTTATTAATAAATGCTAATTAGACGCATATGTATTATTGATGTTTTATTATACTTCTTTATGTGTATATTTTATTGGTTGAGAGAGGTTTAAAATATAAACATAAATTTCTGACACTGAGAGTGTGAAATGCAATTTTGCCAGATGTATATATGTGATACAAAATGTGCATAGCAACTGATTTAATAGTCACACAAAGATTGAAATTCAATTACGATTAGAAAGATTACGATCTGGGTTATCTTTATTTAAGCAGTGCAAGGATGTCCATTGGGAAATCGAATTCCGATTTCTCCTTACTGATCATGAAGTGAATGACCTGCTCCCGTTTGGTGAAGCAAGTACGATAATCACCATCATTGAAGATTAGCACCGCTGTTGTAAAGCCGTATAAAACGATCATTAGTAGACGTGTAATTCGTAATTTATCATTTATTCACCCTTTCGAACACAAATTCACATTGCTAAGGCTGGTTATATTCTTATAAACGGTAAATATCAAACAATGGAAGAATACCCGATTGCAGCATTTGATTACATTGGAGGTTACAGAGCTGCATCAAGGTTGTGAATTAATTGGCATTTATTTGTTGATTGACTTTAGTTGGATATGCGTCTTTCAACCTCAATTTTCTGCCATCGTTAAAGGCGGTACTATCAGGATTATAGTGTCATAAATTAGCCTTGGATAAAGACTTCATGTGATATCATTGGATTATAGGGTATGATATACGAGAGGTATGATTGATGTGGTGGATTAGCAATAATCTTGAAAAATAAACACATGTTAAGTTACGTAGCTGCTTGTCATTTGTCTAACACGAGGCAACACAATAATACAGAGATCTCTAATGGAGGTAAAACATATTCAGGGACGTGTGACAATTTTAAGTTATTCTTGTATTTTGTACACGCATGATAAGCGCAAGGATGAGAGCGAGTGTTACTAGGTATGAGATCCGAAGAATTCAAAACAAATGTCTGATCTTGACTTTACAATTTAGACTCATCATGCCTGTTTACCCATTTCGCCTAACGAATATAATAGAGGCGCTATTGGTCAATAACCTCATTTAGTTCTCAGAAATGCACAGTTATTGGACGATTTGTATGAAGAGGGGAACATCATGATCATCATTTCTAATATTTCTTATTTCTTTCGAAGCAATCAACACTAAAACTAATGAGGTCTTAACCTCGTAGAAAACACGAGTGTAAAGTGACGTAAAATACATATTCATTTAGCTCACTTCTTTCTTGCCTCTATATATTGAGCTGATTTTTTCATTCATCTTTATCGATCGTAGAGAAGTAGTGGAGATTACATAATTGAGATTAGTACAATTACAGGAATTGCGACCTTGAAAGTAAGTAAATCTGCCATAATTCGATGTTTGACTTTTCATGTATTGTACATGGATTTTTTGTCGTATAATAAAAATGATATACAACAACCTTGTTTAAAATATTTTTCTTAGCGTTTCCCATGAAAAACACAATCTTGATGTAGATTCAAAGGTGAACAGAGACTTGCATTTAAAATCGAAATTGTAACCTATATAATTGCCAGCATAGTATTTAATATTTTAATTTGCATAACTATTAGATACATACGAATTATATGAAATTTGAACCATTCTGATACTCATAGCATCTTTCTGTTTCACCTGAAACATCATCTCAGGGCTGAGAAGAAATGAGATGTCATGGTGTATCATGATGAATTTGAACCATTAAAACTAAGATGTAATTTAAGTTAAAGGGACCTTTCTACTATATACACCATGCTTTCTGACCCAAACGAGCCACCTGGTGGTGAAACTGGTAACTACCTACTCGCATCTGCGTTATTATTTTGAATACGATTATTTCTACCCACATCTAGCTAGTCTATTGGAGAATGTTGTTTCTCCATTGTTGAAAAGAAGAATACATTATGTTTTAAATACCATTGGTTTCTATGGGAACTAGAATTTTAGAAATGCATTTTCTATGGACCACTTTCATGCATGAATGGGTTTGTTTCTAACTTATTTATAAATCAGTTTTCTTAATTTATTCGACAATAACACATAGGGATGAATGCTCTGCATTGGTATGAATTATCTCTAAAAAATCCATGTGACCTCTAAAATTCAGTTTTGAATAGATTCACTATTTTTGGAATAAAAGTCCTTCAAAAACTACTTTTTGAATTCAAAAAGAAGTTTCACATATCACAATTTGCTAACATTGGGAAGGATCGATATATGTAAAACTTTATACGGAGCCTTTAAAAAACGTTCACAGTCTCTCAATCTAGAGATTCTATTATGTATGCATTAATGTTTGCCTTCTGTTATAACTTGATTACGGTGATAAAATACCAGATCGATTGTTCATTTCTACACTGCGCTATAAATATAGATAACAATTATATTTGCAATGATTAAACAATGTATCGGTATATAAATCTTGCACTGTCTTTCGAAAAAATCATGAAAGTAGGTGTAATCTAAAAAGTAATCTTTATCCGGGACCTGGTTAAGTATATTCAAAATAAGCATGTTAGGTTTGTATTGTATTGTATTGAATTGTATTGTATCGTATTGTATTATATCATATTGTATTGTATTGTATTGCTTTTGTATTGCATTGCATTGTAATTGTAAATTGCAAATATTGCAATGAAATTATACAATTGAACGGTGATATTTACATAATCTAAGTTTAAGGACTTCACAAGGAAACAACAGTTTTTCAATCGGATGGTGTTATATTGTTAGAAAATTATATTAACAACAAAATGTTGAGTGTCTTAAATTTGAGAAGGTTTGAATATAGAATAACGGTCCATTTTATGCCCACTCGATATAATAATTTTGCATCAGTCGAAAGATGTGTACCTGGGCAAATTTACGATAATTGATATTTTCAAAATCAGTTGTTTTACTGAAGCCTGTGCTGTGTGTGTTGATAGTTGATACCAGGTCTATTTGATGTGCGCTATTTTACAGTCATCACAACTAGTTATCATAATCATGCAATGTATACTGAAAATGTTGCTTATTATTTCTCAAAAACAGCTTAAATGATGATTTTGTTTATCAAATGTTTGCTGTGATACAAAACCGGATTACAATACATACAGAGCATCGATTGCGTTGATATTTTTCATACTACATAAAAATAAATATGTTTGACATCAGGTCTTAAAAGGGCGATGTTAGATGTGTGTTACCCATGCAATGAAACGGTTTTTCTATACATATACCATTTATCTAATATTTTGTATCCTCCAACACACTGTTTAAATTAACAGTGCTGATGCATCATTTGTTTGAGATTTCGCCAGAAAGTGCCTTACAGGGTTACCTCTTAAATGACAGACAATGAAAACACCACACAAAATATTGTTATTTTTGTGGTGGATTTAGGCTCTGCTGTCCAATATTTTGTATCCTCCAAACATCAAGATTTAATCAATGCACATAAATTATTTCAAACAATTATTTTCAGAAATTAGACTAATTCAATGTCCTATTTAAATGATTGTTATATAAATTCTCAATTAATTCGAATTTTTTAGTAAATTGAATATGTTGAGTATGTGTTGGAGGATACAAAACATATGGACATTATAAAACGTGTTAGCTTTAAATGAGTACGACATATCAAACAACCCCTTTTGAGAGATGGTGGGAAACATATTTTATTAACGAGTTAGAAATCATCGACGGACTAGATGCATAATCTGTAATGTTGTCCGAGTTTCCATAGCAAAATTTGATTTTGGTCCAAAAAATCTGTTTTTAAGAACTAATAAGCAATATTTTCAATATATATTGCTTAGTCATGGTAAACAGTTGTGTTGACAGCACAATAGCACATATATAGTGTCGTTGATCTCAATACACATGGCGCAGGAAAAACGCATTTTAAGAATTTTGTTCTTATTGAATCCAATTTGTACATTTTAAAACATAGTAATAACTATAAATAGGCATTCTAATCTCATCACATCTTTCTGCTTCAACTAGAAATATGTAATTAATTTGATTGGTCATCAGCATTTTGAAGAAAACTGTTCGGGGCCAAATCGAAACTAAACTGAAATTGTCTCATGACATTCTACGAGTAGAGAGAACACCGTGGAGAAGCTAATAGAAGACCAGGATTTCTCATGATAATAAATATATATCATTTAGTTGTTTGAACAGCAAAAACCTAAATTTTGCCTTATCTACTATTTTTCAGAAAAAATGTGTCTGATATTATCACCACAAGAAAAAATGTGATAATAACCAGACTTAGTAGAGCAATATCAATACCACTGAAGAATTGCAACTAATGAAAATTATTGTTCTTCAACAAGAGATATTTTTGGATTTTCTGTTTTTTGTTAGTATTGATTAATGTTTCTCCTACTTCGACCGTGTTACCATATGAAGCTCCCCAGCCCTATTTTATCATTAACGTTTTACAACGAGGGCAAATGCATCCACATGGGATAGTTGATATAATGTCAGGTGTAAATCGTTTAAAGCTGGGGAGTTACCATATTACGATAACAATTAACGATCCTGATCTGATTTTACTTGGTGTAATTACGCTGCCTGATTCACTGGGGGAGTCTTCAGTTGAGATTTAAGGTTGTTATAGCAAGAGCCCTAAAAAGTTCCAATAAAGGTATATATTTTATATAAAAAATATCTTCTTGGAGCATTACCAAAAGATGATATGATGGTCAGTATTCTCCTTTTAAATAGCTGACAAATAACACTTTTGACAAATTGTGTTTCAAAGATACAATACGTCATATATTGACAATGAAGAGGGATTAAAGATTAAAATAAAACAATCAGAATTATGATGACAGCTTGTCATAAATAAGCAGAGACAACAATTAATCTTGTTCTACACAAAATCAACCTGCTATTTGTAGTCCGATAATTTTATACATAAGCATTAAATAGTTTTCAAATTACACAAGGGATGATAAAAATAGAATAGAATTATGAATAGGAAATTGAAAAAATGTAGATATAATCGCAATGATCACTCTCGCGCTCTTGAGGTTATTCAGTACTTTTTAAGATTGAATCAGAAAGTTCAAGGCCCTGCTGTTCGTATACTACCAAATCAAAATTGTAATTATAACTTGAAGTTAAATGGAATATTATGTTTATAACATATGTCAAATCATTTTTGCAAGAATTTTTAAAATGTCTAATATTTTCTAAATCTTATACAAATTATGTATATTTCTCAGGACATGAGACGCTGGTAAAAAGTGTTGAATTGTATGGTTTCTAAATAGCACGTCCATGAAGTTCGTTAAGAGATCATATGTGAAATCCCAACTTCGTACATCCGCTCGAGAGAATTACCATCTTTAGATTTTCATGCTATCGATCCCAATAGGTTCATTGCCCAACTGTCAAAAGCAGAGAACTACCGGATCGCACTCATCATTATTTACTCTCTAACGCACAACGCATATTCCTTTGGATGAAATAACATCATCTACTCTTACTGAAAATTGACTAATTTCTGTTATTTTCATTTTATTGACATGCATCTACAGGTTTGGCCACAAATGTCAATGGTTTTTATTTGGTAATAGCATTTCGATTTTAATAGTGCATACATTTTTTCATTTTTGATGGAGATCACATTTGCAATTGTTTCTGTAAAAGGGACAAATACAAATAAATCTTCAGGGGTTTCTGCATAAGAAAGGTAAACATAAACTAAGGGTCTAGATGAAAGTATACTGTTTTCAGGTTAATATTCAAAGCATCAATTTTAAATTGATATTAGTCATGCCTAAAATAATACTTCCAGATTGACACATTATTCAGTTTTCAGAGAAAAACATTGGGTAGGGTGAAAATAATTTTTAAACTATTTCTGGCCAAAAAGCTATTAGAACTATCACAAGAGATATAATTTAGATTCAACAAAATTGATTCAGCATTAACAAAAAGTGATTTGGGAAAAATGCCTCTACTGGGAAAACTCTTCCGAAGATCAGAAAGGTCCTGCAAGATTGACCCCAAGATCTTAAAACTTGTTTTTTTCAATGTTCGTAATGTCTATAAGGCAGAATCAGATCATATAGGGTGTGACATTGAAAGCAACGTGGATAAAACATATGTAAGCAGTTCATTTAATCTACCCTATATGTATCAATACCTTCAATTTATATCAGAATGTGGTGCTTAGTAGTGTAAGCACTGCATAACGTGTCTCTCTGAAAGACTGATTAAGATACACATCCAATTCCGATAAATGGGGCAAAACTAAAATCACTCTAAAATGTGGACGGACACAAAATATTTCCTTGAAACCTCAAAGTGAACGTTTTCTGGCCCACCCCGTGTAATTATGGTTGGCTAAAATATCTGAATAAATATTGAGACTATGAGTGAGTCTACAGAAGCAAGTGTCAGCAAAGATAAACAATTCATGTTTCTAAATTATATTTATTCAATCTACCACATCAATCATTATCTATGATTAACCTATTTTTGAATTCAAGGTAAAAGTTTAATGACGGTATAGTGCAAAACGGATGGACAATGCATTTACACTCCTCTACATAAGTTTAGCAACCTTTGGTCCCTCATTTAACTACGTGTTAAAGTCTCTTTATGTTTGAATTTTATTTACATAACCAAATTTTTTCCTCAATAACAATAGGTCGTAAATTGATGATAAATCTGATGAATTTTTGAAAATCGACATTCTCATGTAAACCAATGGGAAACGGTAGATTTGCCGCAAGTCATATGTATACCCATCAATCCGAGTTCTTGCAAAAATACAAATTAAGTAGTCAATTGAATTTGGTTTAAAAAAGTTATAGGTGTTCAAAGTCAAAATTATTTTTCAATAAACTCCTCCCATTGAAATAACACAGGAGGCGAAAATAATTTTCAAAAATGACTTTGAAGCTCTGCAACTTTAGTATTCATAAAGTTAACTGAACACTTAGCGTATAAAAAGTTAGACAATTCAATTTTCTATATAAAAAACCCACCATTTTCCAATGGTTTACATGGGATTGGCAATTTTCAAAAATTCATCAAATTTATCATAAATTTCCGATTGTAACTGAGGAAAAAATTGGGAATATTTGGAGGCATTTGAAATAAAGTCAATTACATTCCCATCAATATTATAAGTATTTTCTTCACAGGTTATGTAAATAAAAATTCAAACATAAAGAGGCTTTAACACGTAGTTCAATGAGGGAGCTAAGTTGCCAAACTTATGGTGGAGAGTGTACATCTAGTGACGGATCTTAGCCCGTGTTTAAAATATCTGGTAGAGGCTTTCATACGCAATTTTTTGAAAATTGAAAAAGTCTGAATGCAAAATATTTGGTAAATGTTATACTCTAGGATGTGCCTGGGTAATGATAGGATTAATAAACAGTGTTTCTAAAACCCCTTGATCCAAGGAAATAAGGCCATGTACGGAGGTTTAGGTCGAGTATGTCTATCAAGAAGCAGAAAATCCCTGATATCCAATTTATCTTGTCTTTTCCCACATAAGGATTAACACAATTATCAAGAAAATTGAACAGGACTGTCTCAATTTCTTTTAGTGCTAATCCGGTGGTCATTTGGGAAATTCATCATTTCTTAGTTACTTATGTCGTCTTTGTATAAACATGTATTTGCTGAAACATCGAAGTGTGTGCAAATGGACATATTCAATATATTCGGATCTTGCTACAGGACATACATGAAATTACCCCTTTCAATTTTAGAAAATATAGTAGCAGACAGGAATAAGATTTCTTGGTGCAAACCATTAAGAAAACGGAAGAGGCTCCATTGTTAATTATTCCACGAGTACGCTCAATAACTCAAAAACTGTTTGATCGATTACAAGAGTTCATGCCCAATTCTTCGTTTTCATTGATTTCCCCGCAAATTGTAAATAATTATGGTTTTTATTATTATTATTAGATTTATTTTCCCTCCATTGATTGGAGATAATATAATAATTATATATTACAGTATTATTGGATGCGTATCAAAATATAAACAATAGACAAAATAGAACTCTAATAAACACCAATAACATTATAAGTAAGATCTGAGAATTGATAAGAGTAGGTATAATACTCAAATATGAATATAAGCTATGAAATACTTGGAACCGCATACATCTTTCCCAAGGTCGATGTTGCATGACCAGGTGGTCATTCTTGCTACGTGTTAAAATATTGTATGCAATTCATTGAGCTATACATGATTTGACAAAATAAAAATTTTCCTTATGAAAATACACCTGTATTCTATGATAACTGACGTTCCGTTGGTCACACACGGTGCCCATCACATACTCATCGTAGGGGGGCGGCCTGTTTATATCCCAAGTAAATCTAATTGACTCCAATCCGGGCGAGGTACATGTTCTAACGATCATAACAAATAAATATCGTATGTATGTACTTTTATTCGAAATTAAATTATCTATCCAGTGGAATACAACTTATTTATCCATAGTTCTGCCAGTATTGTGAAGATATTGGCCAGTCCTTATGTATGGTAGCAGTTTGAGGTCGGGATTAATTAAATTGTAAAGAATGCCTTTAATCCAATGGTACATTTCAAAAAGGAAGATAGTTAATATATTGTAGCCCTTGAGATTTAACCCCCGTGTTGGCCAACGACCCCAACAGTGAACTAAAAATAAGATATCACATATAATGAATTGCATTGTGGACATAATTCAATTGCGAGGACGATTTGCAACACAAAAATAAGACAAGACTGATTCTTTAAGGTTCAAAAACATAATCGATTCATTTGTTTGTGATATTTTAAAGTCAAATTGGATAATTGGTATGTGCCCCATAGGGGAAGAATGCTTATTGATAGACAAGATTAAGTCGTTGTATCATCAGATGCGATGGTATGACTTGACAATAAGAGTCTGAAATAGTAGGCTGTAGCGCACTTTTCAGCTTTCACGCGTGAACATTCCTGAACTAGGCCTAATAAGTATTTTTGAAACAAAGAGCGTGTCTTTCTGCAGATCTAAATAACTAACATCGCTTATCTTTTATAAATGAGAAAGTACTATAGGCTATATTGCAAATTTATTCTCGATGTGGGTAGTTTAACTTTTGAAAAACAATATAATTGAGACTGCAAAGATAATAGGTATTATCGTTAAACCAACAATTGTCAAAATGTCCCTAGCTATAGCAAAGTAAAGATGAATGATTGTCTCGAGGTGATAAAAACACAATTAGTGGAAATTACACAATTTAGATAAACTCACGAAACAATGTAATCGTAATCCCTTGTCAATCCTGTTTACCATTATTTCGGAATAAAGAAACTTCATGAAATAAACGAACCAAGTTGACGATTTAGGGTGGAACGATTCTTGCAATACCACGCTTGGCAAGTAAAAAAGATACAAGTATATAAAATATACGAATAGGAATATTTCTGTAAGTATTCTTAACTATCTACAGTCCAGTCCCCAAATGACGCAATTGTAATTAAACCGTTATGTTATTCTTAATTCAGGGGTGACAACAGCATAAAATTCCAAAGACAAATCGGTTTACCAAGTTACTACAAAAGCAATGTCTTAACTTGTATTCTCGAATGCAACTTTTGGCTAGCGGTTACCAGATTGAATGCAGTTTGATGGCAAACTCATATAAATATGAATAGTACTTGTCGTGTATCCCGAAGGCTGCAATGTATTGCGTCAAACCCAATTGCTGACCTAATAACGAGTAAGTCTGCCCTATTTAGCAGCAGGTAACAACGAGCAGTGGCATGAAAAATCATGCGATCACCGTCCGTTCGTCCGTCTGTCCGGGCAATAACTCAAATTCCGATTGACGGATTTAATTCAAATTTTATAGACTTATGCCTTATGGGTGTAGGACCTCTTCTCGAGAAGGAATTTTCAATATGGCCGCTAAATTCAAAATGTAATCTATGATAACTCAATTACTAGTGGACAGATTTGATTCAAATTTTATATGATGATGCCTAGGAACAAAGGAGCTTTTATTTAAGAAGAGATTTTCAAGATGGCTGCTAATTTTCAAAATGGCCGCCATTTTTTGCAAGAAAACGTAATCTTTGATAACTCAAATGCCAGTAAATGGATTTCATCCAAATTTTATATGCTGATGCCTGGGGAGACAGTTGCTCTGTTCGAGAAAACATTTTCAAGATGGCGGCTCAATAACTCAAATACCAGTAAACGGATTTGGTTCAAATTTTATATGTTGATGCCTAGAGACATAGTAGCCCTGTTCGAGAAGAAATTTTCAAGATGGCAGCTGAAATTTAAAATGGCTGCCATTTTTGTAACAAACCTTAAACCAGTGAACGAATTTGGTTCAAATCTTATATGCTTGCTACCTAAGGACAAAGGAGATCTAATTTAGAAATTTTCAAGATGACAGCTATATTTTAAAATGGCCATCATTTTTCCTAAACAAGACGGTGGCTGTTTTTCAAAATGGCCACCATTTTTTGTAAACAATGTAATCTTTGGTAACTCAAATAACAGTGAACGGATTTGGTTTAAATCTTAGAAGCTGGTATGCTCTGTTCAAGAGGGAATTTTCAAGATGGCCACTAATCATCAAAATGTGTTTTGGTCGGTGGGATTTGCTACTCCGTGGAGTTGCTGTTTTTCTAGTTTAGCTTTGCCTAATTGATATACTATGTTCATATCGATTATCAATAGGTTTTGGAAGTATGTACAACAGGAACCCGGACTAAGTAGACTCTACTTATCTCTTTGAAATGATTTAATATAACCAATTAGATTGTACATCTGCATTGAGTGGCGTAGTTATCCCATTTAATGAAAGCTTCTTATGAGTATTAGCGTTTCACTTATTTAAATATCAATATATTACGGACCGTTTCATCTTCGATCAAATAGGTGGAAACTACATCCTACCCGTATCTAACATTTTCATCGGCTTATTCTTAGTTTTCTTTATTTAATCCCAGAATATCAACGAAGTAACTGATTTTTTTTATTTGCTTGCAGATAGTCTTTACAACAAGCCTGTGAAGTTTATTCGTTGGTTTGTCCTCTCACTTACTTATTTTCGGAATACATTTACATAATAAGCATGTCATTTTTCTCAAGCGTCTCCTTATATAAGGCAGGAACTTTATCAAGCCTCGGAGTGCTCATCTCTAAGTCTTAAAGCTCTGAGCAAGCTTGGGATCCGTTCAAAATACTGAGATATTTAAGGACACGACTTCACAGGAATTATTGCACTGCGATCATAGAGATCTTCTCAGGACATTTATTAGATATTTTGTAAATGGATACTGGAGCTGTGGGTATGATAATTGAATATAAAATTCACAATTATTGTGTTGTTTCACTAGTTGCATTGATGGTACATTGATGGAGAATATATATAAAAATTGGTGAGTCGGCGAATATAAATATCACGTTATGAGGTCAGATGTGAACTCCTGAGAACTTGTACAGGTGTACATGATTTAAAAAAAGTTTGGTCAATCTGAAGCAACTTGAAATCAGTTTTGAACAAAATACTGCAATCGGCCGGGCGCCGGCCGATAAATCGGAGCAAAAATGTGACCTCGGTATAACGTATAGTCTCTTAGCTTGTATTCGCGAATGCAACTAACGCCTGTCGGGTACCGGATTAACCAACTATTTTATGAGTAACTCATTTCTGAAAATATAAATAGTAACTGCCAGTGTTTCATTCATATTTAAATGAGTTGGTCATAAAAATAGTAGGTTAATCCGGTAGCCGACAGGTGTTTGTTGCATTCGCGAATACAAGGTCAGACTATTTGTAGAAATTAGAAAATAAACTGGTAAACTCTATGCTCAATTTTTTTATGAACAAATGTTTGTTTAATTTAAAATTTGTGAACGCATCAATGGTTTCAATATTCCATTGAACAATTATTAAAGCATGATGTTATTTGTTCATCTTTACATGAACATGATTATTCACCTCTTGGTATTCTTTAGGAATAAAAATATCTAGCATATCATTGTTTGAATAATACCTTGTCTTTTTCCTAAGCTTTTACAATACAAGAGTTAAATATAATTTTGAGGAAGAGGACGTATTTTTCTAAATACGTTCGTTTAATACCATATTTTGGAATATAACGGACGTGCACAATGCCACATTCACAGTATATTTCAGACACCATGCCCTCTTTGTTATCAGTCAATATGGTACAACGAAAATGGGACTTCTGCGCATGTTAAAAATTTTCGTCAAAACTCAACTTGTGTTCAAGTTGATACGATTGTCTTTCGAACTAGAGACTTACCTCATTCGAAAGATCATAAAATACTTTATCTTTACTGAAAATCTTAGATCCAAACATAGTAGAATACGCCGTCAGTCCGCATTTGATTTTTTGAAGTGAGTTTCGTAGATCGTCAGATTTCTCCGACTGATATCGGGTTATCTCAAATTGGTTCGTTTATAAATACGAATTTCTTTACCGTTGTAAGGCGCATGCGCAAAATTGATTTATAAACGTGATTGGTTGATGGTTTTTCTTCTGAGCATGCGTGAAGTCTGATGAACACTTATGACGAAGACCGGAGCAAACATTACTAGCTCTCGAACGAAATTCCAAGATTCAGATCATTTCGCCGTGTTTGCTAAGCGTGTATACGTGAATGACAAGCTGTTTTGAGTAGATCAGGTACCTGTTTTAGACACAACATTGATTTAGCTTGACATTGATGTGCACATTGGCACTTTTGAGCATGTTAATACAAGTTTTTACACGCTTAGCACGAGACGTGTTTTCGAAAAATCTGTTATCTGATTCACTCGATTATCGTATGGATATGTATTTCTGCTGACATTTCAACACCACATCACATAGAATTACGATGCAGAATGATAATAAAACACAAAACAACTACTAAATTCCACTTGTTATTTCACAGGAGGTAAAAATGCACACTGCCTTGATTCTTTGTAAGGGTCGTCAGACATCGGATTGGCCGCCATATTTGAAATGAAAATATCACTAAATAGAGGTCTGCGCATGTGTCAACATTTCGACTGTTATTTGCCGAGGGTTTAGATTAGTCAAGTGCAAGATGTATACTCCTCACATCTGTTTCCTTCGTATGTTGTATAATCAAATATAAGAAAATAATCAAATCTATTTCCATGAAAACGGCTATTAGGAGTCTTCAAATTAGGTCTCGCTGGCATCTTTAGATCAGTTCTTCACAGGTTTTATTCGCTAAAGTGAATCTTGAAAGAACTGTCAATATCTTCAGACTTGTTTAATGGTAGTTAGAAGAGGGGAGTTGTGGAAGACGTATTGAAACGCTGAGAATGTTTTTGACACCCAGTCGAGTATAGGTCTGATTTATCAAGTGTCAATGTTTCGCTTGAGACTTCACGAAGATAATCTAGTTAGATTTGTAAAATAAAAGTCCACATTTTTATGTCATCACCAATGAATGGTGACATATTGTAGTGGTCTCCGTTTCTTTTTGACGCCGGGTGGCGGTTGGTGGTTGGCCGTCGGCGTCTGTAACAAATTCTTAAAACTACCAATTGCTAACAAATACTGTTTAGACTGACTTCAGCTTTTTCAAAAATCATCTACAATTGCAAGTTATCAGAAGTTCAAATCTGACTTCATATTCAAGATTTTACCTTCAGTGACCTTTTCAAGATAAAAAGGTCAAAAAGGTCTTTTTCAACTTACTTCAAATTGACCAATTTAAAAAAAAATTATCTACAAGTTATCAGAAGTTCAAGTCTGACTTTAGATTTGAGATTTCACCTTCAATGACCTTCTCAGGGTCAAAAAGGTATATTTTCAACTTCCTTCAAATTGACCATTTTTTAAAATCATCTCAATTATATTGTAAGCCACTATAATGTGGTGACATTTTGTCATGTTAATGACGACATTAAGGGTGACAAAAAGTGCCACCCACATAAAGTTGCGTGACTTTTTTGTCTGCATGATTTCTGACTTGTTCTTTAAAAGTGAAGTACATTTAGTTAAGCTAGTCGTCTGAAACTTCTTATGGGGGTGATCCATGGAGTACTTCACTTGGACTCACAGCCACACAAGCTTATATTCTCACGAAGAAAGTATAAAAGGAGTATACACCAGATAGAACTACATTTATGAGGTGGCAGAGGAGATTTAAAAATGATGACTGGACCCTGGATGACAACTCCAAACATGGGAGGCAAAAGCTCCACAAGTCACAGCGGAAGCAATTGCTAAGAGTATTTAAACCCACAGGCATTAAAAGTACATAACATGCAAAGGGCAATATTTTGAGAAAATGTGAAATTGGACACTGAGCAATATATATCCATTAAATCTAGCATGTGCTCATAGTAATCTAGTATGTTAAAATGTATTTTTGAGCATACTTATTACAGTTACACAAAATGGTATTTGTTAATTAATCATTTCATATTTTCATTTTTTTATTCCTTTTGATGTGACTGTATAACCTGCCCCACCCTACCCAAACTCGCCAACTTGATTTTATTATAACATCAATATAGCTTTATCAGTCAACATGAAAATCTGTAGACTAATCAAGATGTCTCTAAGGAACATTTACTGAAAATTTCATAGAAAAATATCATTTATTGATAAAGTTAGAGCATATAGTGCATTACTTCTGGGACAACCCTCGTATATATTTAATGTGCAAAAGAACAAGTCACAGGAATCGCATACGTTTTATGTAAGTCTCAGATACGGATAAGAAAGTTATTCAAAATTATGTGGGTGGCACTTTTTGTGTCACCTGTACTTACTTAATTGTAGTTGAGGAAAATAACAACATTCATTCTAAGATTCTAAAGATGTATATGTTTAGCAAAAACAAATATATCAGGGCATTATGCAGCTGAGAATTCCTGTCCGTGGTGTTTGAGGGGTAAACTACAAGAAAGACGGTCGCTTGCAATTAGTTTTGAATTGAACGTATTTTTTATAGAAGGTCAACAACAACCTGTGACATGCTGTCAAGAAAACAGGATGTTATCAATAGACGAGGCTTCTTTGTTTTATGAACGATGATATTTATAGATGATATTTTCTCACAAGTGTATCATTGTTGTTTGATGAACGAGTCATTAATTCTCGATGTTTTTCTATGATTTCAGATTGATGATGGTTCGGATTCATTAAAGATGTAACTCATAGAATAATATGATACCCCACCAATTAGAAACTTCTGAAAAGTCTGCCGGCATTATGTCTTTCCTGTCCTCTCGAACAACCGTTCAGGCGCCGATCTCGGATGTATACGGAACTGACACCACGTTGAATACGTCCGGAACAGCATTTGGCGCTACTTCAATTGGCGTCATTAATAGCTCTTATCCTAGTGGAGGACTCAGTGCTGATGACATTCATAATTATCTTCATGCTGATGAACTAACGAAGGTCAACCTATATGACGACGTCACTCAGTCCATTCTAATCGCAGCATTTACGACATTGATCCTTTTTGGAGCTGCTGGTAATGGACTTGTAACGTTGGTTGTGATACGGAATCCTCACATGCGAACGCCACGAAACATTTTCATTATTAATTTAGCAATCTCTGATTTAACGCTGTGCTTGTTGACTCAGCCTCTAAACATGTTTAAAATGCTACGGAAGGATTGGCCACTTGGTGATTTCATGTGTAAGATGGTACCAATGTTCCAAGGCACTAACGTATTTGTGTCTACCATCAGTATAACAGCCATCGCACTGGACCGTTTCCAAGTGATAGTCTATCCAACCAAAGAGAGCATGAAGAAAGTTGGGGCTGTAGTGGCCCTGATCAGCATATGGATCATAAGTCTAATGATGTCGAGCCCTCTACTTATTTTCAATTATACACAACCGTTCCCCTTGAAGGAGTTCTACGCGTTTACCATTTGTTTTGAGAACCATGACTATAAAGAGGCCAGAAGTGCTTACTCCATTGCATCAATGATCTTTCAATACGTTCTCCCAATCGTTATTGTCAGCGTGGCTCATGCACGCATCTGCAACAAACTCCGATATCGTATTATCAATCAGCGAACAAATACAACTTCTGCCCCAATTTCCGTTTATCAGAAACGCAAAGGAGCACAGGATAGGCGGAGAAAACGTCGGACAAATATTCTGTTAGTTATGATTGGTGTCATATTTGCATTCTCATGGATGCCGTTGAATACCCTTAACATTATCGTTGATAATGACAATACGGGTGATATCATCGGTTCTTTTGGTAACCCTAAACTGTTCTTCGCAATTAGCCACCTATTGGTTTTATTTAGCGCATGTACAAACCCAGTTCTTTATGGATGGTTGAATGATAACTTCAAGCAGGAGTTTCTTAAAGTTCTATGCTTGCCCTGCTGCCAACGTATTGCTCAGTCCAACCATCCCCAGGCTAGGAATGGCCGGAGACGATCTAGTGCGTATCTGGCCACGGGTGCGGTCCCAACAATCACATTCACCAAGGCCACCACTACAAACAATGGTAACGGGACAACGACAGTAGTATCAAGTAAATGTTCCGGTTCCTCAGATGAAAGATTAATTGAGGAAGGAAGTCCAATAATGTTGGATTCAAATTCAAATCGAAAGAGGGACGGACTTGATATGCTGTAAGAGGTGTAGTTAGACGATATACGAGGTTATGATATTCAAGGTTAACATATGGTCGGCTAGGTACATGTCATAAGGACGTTATTAGAACAGTCTTCTTAACCTTCATGGCGTCAATCTAACATAACATGTCCTAATATTGTACTAAATCTAATATTTATAGGATATCCTCTGATTTTGAGGAATATCATTTTTATCTACGAGGTGATATTGATATCTGCACGAGAGAGCAAAGCGAACAATATCACCGAGTAGATTAAAATGATATTCTGAAAAAATCAAAGGATGTTCTTAATATCTTAATATCATACACTTACAAGTAGTGTACTAAATGTAGAATATCATTGAAAAATAAATTTCATGCCAAATAGAGTCACTTTGGCAGGAAATCAACAAACGGAGTATATCGTCACAATATCCTCCGCATATTGGGGTTTCCGGAGTATATCGTCACGACTCCGCATGGTTTTCCGGAGTATATCGTGGCGATATCCTCCAGTCATTCATTTTGCCAATAGATATCAAGTTTATTTTTAAATGTTATTTTACATTTAGCACACTAAGTGTAGGATAAAAGTGTATCATCTAAAAAAGTTAAAATGCAATGAAACACTGCTATATGGATACCCTTTGCATTCGTTTGACTTCACTTCTTAAGAGAGCTTCGTAGTTTAACTAGCCTCTGTGAGCAGGGTACTATATGGATGACAACAATTAAGCTATTAAAACTGAGCTACATACAACGCATATCCGACATCAAAGAATTTCAGATCTGTTTCACATATGGTACTACTTGAGAAATATATCATTGAAGATGAGAAGATCGCAGTACGTGATTCGAAACATAAATCCACGGTAAGCGAGAAGCAGAATCAAGGGGCGGCAGGAAATACATCTCCGGATTGCCAATGATGCAATAGTTGATTCGCAAACAGACCTCATATATCAGGATTGCTCTGACATTTACGGATGTAGCACTCTGAAGATGATTAGCGATTGATTTATCCAAGTGACTGAAGAATCCACCCTAAGTAAACTGCAATTGTGGCATGTTTTAAAATGGGAAGTGGAGTGAAAGGGAGTGGACTGGGTAAGGAATAGAATAAACAGGCACGAAGCAGACCTTCTTGTTGCATAAGAATATAATAATACGAGCCATTCCAGTTATGAGAGAAATACGTTTATAGAACAGGGGCATCTTCAAATATGAGTACATGTAGTTTGTTTATGTATAATTGAAATATCAGTATTGTCACGAATACTACACCATGGTAAGTATGTAGAAAACAGGACGATATTATAGAAATTAGATGTAGGTTCTTTTGATAGGGATAATTGTTCTACGGGAAAAATATATGAGGGTGATCCAAAAGTCTTGGACGCCCTGCTCTAAACTTTGCTATTTTGTAATACAATCACATGAAATTTTCAGATAATAAAGATCAACATCTTAACAACTTTGTGTGTAAGTTTCAACAGAAAATAATATATTTTAGCGACTTTTCTAAATATTTTTTAATATCGTGTCCCTGCCATCCGGAACGGTATTTAAATATAGCAATTGTTAAGATGGCAAATACTTTAGGTGCAGGTGCACAATCTAACACCAGTCATGATATGAGAGAATTTTCGATGAGTGTCATCTGTCATCATCATCTTCACATATTAAGACCTACTTTTCAACATATTTTCCACGAATTTGAACACATTTTTCGTACCGCTTTACCCATGAATGACATTTATGAAACCACCATTGCTTATGTGATAATGCTCCTGGAGTGCCACTATATTAAAAAGCTACCATTAAAAACTATCTAGAAAACTACATAAAATATATCATTTCACCATGAAATTAATACACAAAGTAGTTAGGTTGTTGGTCTTTATTATTGGAAAGTTTAAAGTAATCTTATCAAAAACTAACAAAATTAGAGCAGGGCGTCCAAGACTTTTGGATCACCCCTCGTACATGTGGAAGGTTTATCATCAAGTTTATTGTCAGTGATCGTATCATCGTACTCTATTACGAAACACCATAAAACGCGCACGGGACTTTTAAAAAGAACAATGATTATATATTTTATCATGATGTTATTTCTTTAATCACCTTTTCCTTTTAGGAACATTGTCTTGTTTAATGTTTATTAGAGTTATAAATATGTATATTGACAATATATCATACATTTACGATGTTTTGGATATCCAGTCGTGTTTAATATTACCTTCGAGAGATTAAATGCATTTGTTTTATGTGAACATTTAAATAAAGATGTAGTAAAACGAGTTCCATAAAAATGGACTCATAAAAATTCATGAAATCTCATCACATTAACATTCCCCAGGCGACATCTTTGGAATAATGTATTAAAATATGAGAATATAAAGGCGGATTTGAAAGCAATCGTGATAACAAGCACTAGAAAAGATGTCAGATACATTTTCAAAGTTATTTTTCTGAAAAACAATTCAACTAGTAATAATTCATGTAATGTTTCTTTGATGACTCATTGCAATGCAGGTTTTAAGCCTTGGATGTTTTATATCCTATAGGCGTCCACTAAAAAACACTTCTAAATTCAGTTTTATGGAAACTTTCTCTGCTCATTCTATTTGATGATATCTTGCATCTTTTTCGAAATGTTGACCGCTGTCACAATGACTATAAGATGACTATAAACGATCGTAATTTCTCAACTGAAATAGAAATGTGACCAGATGTTTGTCTCTATGTATTTATTACAAAATCACACAAAAAACATGAGTGGATGACACCTTTATTAAGTGCATATCCCAATAAGAAAAATATAATAATTTTGTATCTGCCGTGCAATTTGTGCAAACGATTCATGTCATCCAGATATTTAAGAAAATATTTTGTCTCCGTATTATGTCTAACCTTGTACTGTATTGGATGAATCGCGAGTGAATGATCCCATAGCGGGAATACCCTGTTTTTGTTCCTAGAACCCACCACCTCCACCACCCCCACCGTCATTACTGGTATACCCCTCATCTCCGAGACAGTCACACTCTATTGGTTCACAACATTCCTCACAGCCCAGCGCCTCGCAAACGGACTGACAAATTGATATAATGATAGCATTGATGCAGGCCTGGATTGCTCCGAGGATGCACCCAATGCAGACTCCTATACAAGTCCCAGTGACACACTCCCAGTTGAACTTCATTCCAACGCAACAGAGGATGACACTGACTATCATAGCAACCCCGCCAATGACCCCAAATACGATCCCGATGATGGCTCCAATAGAAAGGCCACCTCCACAACGACCACCCAAAAGTACATTTCTGGAAGAAAAAGTAAAACGTGGTTACAAATGAAAGGATCGTTACATATACTTATACTGAACTAAATATTACTTCTTATATCAAGGAATGATATTCCAACATTAAGATTACCTGTAATGTTCCAGCATTTCTTTGATGCCCTTGTAATACTGCTTGTCACTGAACAAACCACGAACTCTGTCATAGATAAGCCTCACACAGCCATTTGGGAGACGTCTTCTGGCCGTGGCTCCAACTGATGTCCACACCTATAAAACATGCTACTGATATATGACATACTAACTTTATGCATTAGTAAGTCAGTATCAAGAAACTTGAGCGTTTTAATTTTGAAAAATATGTGCATAGGACTAAATAGCAATAAGTATGTTTGTATATACATCTTTCCACCGAATATGAAGAAAATCAATCCACTAGTACTTTCGAGTGGTGTTCCGAATGGACAGATGAACCGACTAACTGACAAACGAAAGGCTTTACCGATCTCTACCGAACTTCGTTGTGCTCGACACTTTTGGAACTTCTATATGTCAATGAAATGTGTGGTTACCCTCTTTTCATGAATTTCAAATTTTCAAACTCAAGTTATACAGGAGTACACATGTTGCTATTAATTAAAGGAAATGCTTAATCAAAGCAAAATTTTAAAGTGAAAAGTATAAAAATTGGTCATGGTCTTAATTATCAGGGTCCTAGTTGACCAATTACTTCTACACCACTGGAGAAATTGATTCAGTTGTCTCATTTTTGTCAAATAGATACTTTTAAAAAGATAGATAAATTGTATTCACAATTAATGATACACACTGGTCTAGAATTATCCGTGTCTACACATACATACATAGCATAAAAACATAGAGGAGGTCATAAATTTAGATGACCCCTATTCCTATTGTTCAATGGAATCATTCAGACTAATCCAAATTGCAAGTTTGACAAGGATAGGCTGTCAGGGCAATGGGGTGAACCGAACTAACAAACAAGGACATAAAATGCAATTTTCCGTATTAGGGGATTACTCACCCTTCTATCCTGCCTGGAAACTACAATAACAATGCCGTCTTGGCAGTAGCCGAAACGCCATCGATTTTGGCGTAAGTCCAGTGCAAAATTTTCAATAGCAATCTGTATGTTACTTTCCGTAGGCGTCTCTCTGAAATTGATGAAGTTAGTTAAAATGGCAATCTTGAATTTGCACAAAAGTACGTTTCACGATGCCCAAACGACTAGAAAATAAAATGGATCCTACCCCTGTAAGTTTAGCTTGTTAACAAGGGCAACTGCAACGGCATAACGTCCTCTGCCAGGTGGACACGAACCGCAAACACACCCAGCTCTGGATCGAATATCGTTGATTATCGTGTCAAGCTTATCAGCTAGAACATTAACATTTACAATACAAATATCAAATTAGGTGAAACATATTCGATTTAGTTCGTATAGAATACACATTAGGGCGAGTGTAGCACGGATCAGTTCTGGGAAGACGCTTTATGGGAATACTTATTCACGAATCCAATGGGTCCATTGTCTCAACACCCTTACTTTGTTATTTCTAAATGATGCATTTGTACGCCAAGGGCATTATTTTACTTTCATCAAGTGTATGTTTATATAATGTTTCATATTGGACAAACCTTGTTCATAGGACACCACACCATTTGGGTCACATACCCAGGATTTCTTTCCTCGTCTGCCACATCTATGGACGTCTAAATCGGACTGAGGATTGGGGAATTCAGCCGCTGTCCATTCTTGCTGAACCGTGGTGACGCTTACACTTGGAGTGGTCGCATCAGTATTTCCCAAATTGTAGATCAATGGGACAGGGTTGGGTGACACGACATGTATCCATAAAACTACCAATGCAATGGACGATATCATGCTGTGATCTGGTTACGTGTTGGGAACTTCGAAAAATCCTGAAGCTAAAATTCTAAAATCTTAAGCATACATATGCATTAAATGATGTGGTTGACTTTCATATTAGATATTAAAAATTACATGCAAATTACAAGTGCATTTAAGATTACTTTCAGAAATACCTATCTGCCCTGAGTTGCAACCTTATTGCAATCCTGAAATGATAGTCAGGAGATAAACTGGGCGCATACGATTCAATGTTTATCCACATTACAATCCCCTAAAATGAAACAACGCTGTTTGATGAACTCAATGTCACGTATGGTTACACGAAAGCCTAAAGCCCTGCACACACTTTGTAAAGCGTTCAAACCTTTCCAATACTTGAACTATTTCCTCTATAATGATAAAATCACTATAGTGAATTTTTCAGATGAGCCTTAATTAAACTGTCTCATCCTGTTCATCCTCCAATTGTTTTGATGAGTTTAAATGATAAAACATATATTCTTACATACGTTTTCTCTTGTTGAGGATCTGTCAACATTACCGTTTACTTATTATTGAGGGGTTTAACAGGGGTCCACAAAAAATAAAAAATACAAGATTTTGATAATTTTGTTTACAACGGATTATCTACTTATGAATCGGTTTTCGGAATGGTTATTAGCATGATATATTGATTTTATCTGTTTAATTGAAAATAAGATCGTCTGTATGACTATATTTTGCATTCATAATTATTACAAATAATTGTTCAATTTAGTTCTCTTTTCTTTAGCATCACTTCGTTTTTCGTCGATCCCCCAATTGTTTTGATATGTTTAAATGATAAAACATATTCCTACATACGTCTCCACTTGTCGAGCACCTATCAACATAAGCGTTTACTTATTAATGTAGAGTCTTGCAGGGGTCCACAAAAATGTGAAAATATTATATCTTGATATTATTTGAAGTTTACAACTGATAGTCTACTAATGAATTGGTTGTTTGAAGGGTAATTAGTATGATATATATCTTATTTGTTAAATTCGAAATGAGACCATCTCTTCGTCTGTATTTTTTGTTTAAATCTTTAAAAATAAATGACACAATCATTTCACCTTCATTGTACATTTATGTTGTTCATCAGGATTCGACAAAGGGTTGCACTTATTGTCACGTCTATTTTGATTCATGCTCTTGTTATATTTTGATTCATGATCTTATTGGCAATAAAATTTGAATGAATGAGTGTACATAAATATATGTAGGCCCGTTGAAATGGGGCGACTGCACTCCATATGGCACCCCTCACTAAAACTGAAAAGGGATATTTTTATTAGTTTTTCTAATTGACTCAGACACTTTGGAAGTGCATGGAAATCACTGAATAACATTGTACCCTGTGCACCCTCCTACAAGAAACCAGTTGAATTAGTTATATGTTACCTTTACCCCTTATTTTGAACTGAGAAGAGATCTCTGAATCTGAAGTATATTACCTCAAATTTTATCACAAACCGGTTGTATATAATCAGACTGTCACTACATAACTAATATTTTTCACAAAGTTTTATTGGATTGAAAACTTTTTAAAATGGTGTTTTCCTCTAAACGTGACTAACAATTTAACTTCATGTCTCGTGTCTCCTTCTTGAGCACACAGTTTCTCATATCCTCGTATTACGTCAATTTATGGTAAAAAGTCACACTTTCTCCATTTGGCCAAAGTATACATACATCATACCTCTGACTGTTTGGTGTGATAACAACGAAAAATAAAAAAGATATTGTTGGTAAAGGACACCTACCTTCCAAGGTCAAGGTCAAAGTTTTCCTTAACATTGTTCTCTAATAATTTATCATATTTTTTATTATGTTTTTTTATAATTGATGATCTTGTTTATTAGACCCCTGCTGAAATCTCAAATCAATAAAAATTTGTTAAGTTGTATGATGCTTAACAAATTTAGATATAGTCAATGATGTAATTATAACTAATATCGACTAAATTAAACAGTGTTAAATGAGTTATACCACCCACTGTGAGTTAGGGAGTCCATTTCGTCTTATTTTTAGTCGAAATCGTATAAAATGTTCTTGATGTTAAATAATTCATGATATTTTTACTTATTTATTATCTATTCAAAATAAATTTTTAAATATAAAAAAATCCTTTGAAAAATGATCCCTACCTAGTCAAAAATAAATGATAAACGATAATGTTGTGTGATGCTCAACAAGCAAAAATATATGTTCAGTAGCAAACGTACCCGCATCGACTGATTGGATCTGGATATTACTGTTGCTCCGGAAAGTGATGATTAAAAACCTGGGTTCTTTAGCCTATGCCAATAATGTTCTTGGATCCTGAATAAAATGAACCTCTTTGATCCCACGACGGTTCTGTTCTTGCACGATGTATCTTCCTTGAAATAACTCTTCCTGAGCATCGTTTCAGTAAGTACAATATATAATGTGACGCTTGTTCATTTGGACTTTAGATAGGCATGATTCATAGTAAGAGAATAAAAATATACATTATCAGAAACTTAATTTTGTTTTGTTAAAAATAAATTTCTATGTTTAATAATTAATAGCAGTACTGATATGAATTGCTTGTGTGTACTGTAGTATTATGAATAGTAGGCCTGCTAGTGACTAGCTAGTAGTAAGAGGGAGTACTTGTTGCAAAATGCTCGACCCTTGAACGTATGTGTTGTTTGAGACTTCTTTTTCAAATATTTACAACTACTAGCTATGTTTGCGAAAGCTATCAAAAAGGAGAAAGATCTAGGGTATACTTCAAATCAGTGCCGATTAATGGGCATCAGGACTCGCATAGATAGATGGCAGTAATAACTACTGCGTTTTTCTTCACATCTGGCCCATTGGTTTGTGAGTAAATATTACTGTTTTAAAACTTCAAATTCATTACATATTATCAATTATTCCATAGTTAGCATGATATTCATAGGATAACATGTGAAAATAAAAACGGTATTTTTGTAATCAGTGGTAAAATATGATATTTTTGACAAAGGACGATTCTCGGTTTGGAGAACATTCTCCTGGGCTAATATTTTTTTTCATGAAAAATATAGAAATATTACCCAAATTAAACTATGAATATTCAAAAGAGGACATTTAAATCTACAAGATGTAAAAATATCAAATTGGTCTGGAGCAGGGATAACGCTCAATTAGACCGATTTTAATAAAATACAAGTCTCTATTTAGGGAAAGAAGTTCATCAGTGTACTGCGCTAATATTTTTTTGAGAAAAATCTAGAAATATTACCCAAATTAAATTATGACTATTCAAAAGAAGACATTCAAATCCATATTATGTAAAAAAAATCAAATTTGTCCGAAGCAGGGATAATGCTCATTTAGATTAATGAACTTCGTTCTCCAAACCGAGAATCGTCCTTTTCACTTAACCATAGCATACGGTTTTTTAGCCATGACATACGACGTCGTATGCGATGCAGTCGCTCGGCAGGTCAGAGAAATGTCTTTACTTTTGTTTTTCTGCGCATGATTTTTGAGCTTCTACTTCCGGAAATGATCGATGATTTATTTGCTCTAAAATCACCCCTAAATAGTCACCAATGAATACAATTCCTATAAGATACGTCTTAAGAATGAATTGAAGCATATTTTAAGCCCAAATATTTGTAAATATATCGATCGTATCAAGTGTGGTTGGCGATCAAAAAAATATTTCGAAAAATCGAGACTTGTTTTTTATGAAGTTCGTCGATGTTTTAAGTGGAACAGAAATTATTTTTTCACAGAAACATAGCAACAAGCCCAATGAATCAGAATAACTTGGAAAAACATCCTCATTTCAGATGGCCCGGCTATGATACGCTTTTTCCCTCGGATATTTTATCATTTTTCGAAAAATCCAATATGGCGGCCGACGAAGAAAGTGAGAACAACCCGATTAAGAATTTTTTTCCTGAATAACTTCTCCAATCTGCGTTTAATTTAATGATTAGAGGAACACTTTATACAGGATAGGGTACGCATTGTTATTTTAACACTGAAGATAATGAAAACGCCAGAATATAGACAGTTGAACTGTGTCGAATGCCTTCTGAAAGTCAAAGTATGCCTTGTTTTCTTTCTTCAAATCATGGGCTTTCAAGAGAATACAATGTATTCTTGCAGGTCTAGGATCAGAATAATATTTTCCCCAACATATTGGTTTTCAAGTCGCAGAGTAGTCCTGTTTGATCATATTGAATACTTTTTTTGTAATACTGATATGATTTTTACTGCTATGATCTAAAATTAATTAAAATAATTATGATTATAATTTAGCGATATTTGTAACTTTTTTACAGGGCACGCAAGAAATCAGCATTATCAATAAAGTTAATATTATCGCTGGTACTGATAATTTTGATAGTATTCCTATTAGCAATAAATTCGATAATTATCAATAATCGACAAGTTATCAAAATTATCTGCTATTGTCTGATAATTCTAAATTCACTTTGTCCATTTTCTTATAAACTGAATAACTTGGGCTTCGGGCAAAATAGATTTTTCAGATTTAGACAAAATCATCAGATTGAGTAAAACTTTTATCAATTTTGATAAAAACTCCGATTGAAATAACATTGGCTCTGGAAAATAAGGAAGTAAAAGTGACTTCCATACCAACCTCAACCAATGAGATCTACATGAACTTTTTAGATGATCAGATATTGTCTTGTCAGAAGTTCAGAACTCCAAATGGTATTTAGTCTTGGCCCTAGACCATGGTTATTCACAAATAATGGAAACTATAGAGGACTATACACCAACCATGTCAACAGCTAGTACTTTGTCTATCATATGGGTCATGTCTACATTCATCACTGGGCCTACAGTCCAATCTAACTAGTTTTTTCCAATGATTTATGATCAGCATAAGTTACAACACAGCAGGATTTAGTTTCAATAGAATTATAATTGTAAAAATATATTAACAGTATAAGTTTCATGAAAAATAAATACATAGAGATATTTCCATATGCTGACGATAAATGAAAAATCTAGTCATACATTTGGGTCCCCAAAATTCAACTTAAATATAGATTAGTTTATATAAAAAAGTAATATATTTATATTGAAACATCATTAAGTAAGTCAAATATGACTTTCAATTAAAACAGGTCAATAGCATATAAAACATGAAAAAACTAAATGATTGCACTATTTAAGTTTGATAGGCTTTGTATCTGGTGAATAACAAATAATCTGTTCCAACACATCATCATTTCCCTCTCTGATATGTTCTTTGCACCAAATGTTCTCATACTAAAGCAATATTAAAAAATTGTTTGGTTTGCTATATTAAATATCTTGATTGATCATTGAATCTACACATATTGACCATATTCTTCACTTGCATAAATACTTTCAAGAACCCATTGCATGGATGTCATTTTGCATCTGATCCTCTAATTACTCTTACAATGATTACAAATGCAAAATACTTTCATGTCGATAAACATATTTGTGTAGTTACTTTTTTCTTTAAGAATGAGTAAACAGCACCTCTCTTTTTTGTGCAATGGAATTTGGATAGGTATACAAGTAAAGAATGATTGATATATAAACAGTTCAGTTTTTTAAAGACCATGTCATAGTTGTAATCACTCAATTCTTATTCTGCTGTTCAGTATACTTGTTGCATCTCATTAGACTTGTTGTCTTGCATTTCGGTAACTGGAAAAACAACATACTGATTTGGGTGATACTTGAAATGACAGAATATGCTTTAATAAGTTTTCAGGAAATGTTCTGATAAATGAATTTTATCACTGACAGGCTTAATTATTCTCAAAAAATTATCTGATACATAGTCTAATGGATAATATTATAGTATACAACAAAATTTAATCAAATTTATTTAGGAAACTGCATTTTTTGCTACAAAAACTATAATAGACTTTTTAGAATAAAGAAGATAAGAATAAAGACTAAAATGGAATGCTGATAGCACAATCTTGTTTCAAGCATTCTATCATTTTGTGTCCATTTTTGTACTCCTTTCATAGAATTTCTTTAGAATTGACAAACTGACCGAAGTATATTTAATGTTCATATTTTAACTAGCAGGCATATTCACCTTGCACTCAGCAGAGATGTTAAAAGCAGCCCCTCAGCACTCTGTACACAGCAGCTGGATCTTCAGCCCCAAATGCAACACAGTATGCATCTCAGCAATGGTTAAAGCATAGCTGAAAATGAACGCTATACTGATGAAACACCACGTGAAATAAAGCATAGTACATGGAGTAGAAGCATCATCACAGGCACAAATTCACTAGACATTGACTTATTTTGACTCGTATCTAAAATGAAACTGGGGATATGTGAAATGCCCATGAATAGTGCTTTTTCTCATTTTGCCTCACTTATTTTTGGATCCTGGCTACACCCCTGCACTTTACATCAATCGCTATGTATCACTAATTCCTATTCAATTTCAGGGGAAGACCTGTACCATTATTAAGAAAAACAGTATTCAAATTTGCAAATTTTGGGAAATTTCAATTTCACTGCCACTTTCCAGATTTCACAAATTTAACTTTCACTTTTCTCTCTTCAATGGATACAATACAAATGAAAAATCATGTAAAATAAAGCCAAGTAGAAGCATCATTTGCCATTGGTACAGGCACAAGTTAAACATGTATTTTATATTCACTGCACTAGATATTGTATTTGAAATGAAACTCTGAATACGTAAAACTTGTTTTCTCAATTTCTCTCACTATTTTGGGATCCTGGCTACACCTCTGCACTTTACATAAATCACTATGTATCACTGTTTCCCCCAGATTAGTGGTAGGTTATTTCAGAAGATCAAAAGTATTCTCCCAGTATATTTTGACGCAATGCAATTCTGCGAATCTTGAGGAATCAAAATTTCGCTGCCATGAATTTTGCAGATTTCATTAGTTTAAATTTCACTATGCTCTGAATCACAAAGATTTGTAAACCTACCTTTCGACCTTCACATTTTAAATACTAGGATAATGGAATATTTACCTTGCACTCAGCATATATGTTCAAAGACAAGCAGTCCCTCAGCACACTGTACACAGCAACTGGATCTTGGGCTCCATAATGCAACACAGCTTGAATCCTAGCATTGGTCAAAGCATATCTGAAAATGAATACTATATCTATGAAACATCATGTAAAATAAACCATCAGTGGAAGCATCATTTGCAGTTGGTACAGGCACATATTACATGTATTGTATATTCACTATAGATATTGACTCTTGAGTCAACTTGATCCTTAAAATGAAACTGAATATTTTAAAGTCTTATGAAAGTGAATTTTTTTGATTTGCCTCACTTATTTTTGGATCCTGACTACACCCCTGTACTTAACATCAATCAGTGTAACACCAATTTCCATTCAATTTGAGGAAAGTCCTGTTTCTCCCAGGTCTTAGTTGTAAGTTATTTTGGAAAAAAAACAATATTGTTTTCCCGGTATACGGTATGTTTGAAGCAATTCAATGTTGCAAATTATGAGAAATCACAATTTCACTGACATAAGTTTTGCAAATTTCAAAAGCTAAAATTTGACTTGGCCTATTCTTTGAATCTTCAAGATTTTTAAACCTAAGTAACCCTTAGACTCCCTGAAGTTTTAAAAGTAATGCCTATGGCACAAGCAATAGTTCAATAATGTACAGTAATCAAATTGTATAGTACACAGTGTATAAATATTACACCGGGGCTTTATTTGGCAAATATCGCCACAATTATCTTTTGCGATTTTACCATTATTGGGAGTCGAGTGTAATTAATTGCATGCAAAAAAAATACTGGGAGTAGAGCAACTGATTATAATGGGGTTACCATATAGGTTTGAATCGCAATGGTCCAAATCCGATTGGCTCAAATCCCATTGGTCCATATCCCAATGGTTCAATTCTAAGTTGTCAGAATTAATACAATTTTATACCACCATTGGTATTTGGGTGAAATTAAATTGCATGCAAAAAATAAAAATGGTACAGCAACTGATTATAATAGGGTTGCCACATTGGTTCGAATCGCAATGGTCTGAATCTGATTGGTTCGAATCACATGGGTCCATACACCAATGATCCGATTCAAAGTTGTCTGAATTTCAGTTGTCAGAATTCAATCCCACAGGCCCAGGAACATGTATGAAAAAATCAAGTCAAGTTCCCGGCTCTTTTCAAATTTTTGTACATGTCGCCCCGGGCCTAGCTATGGAATCCCATGTGTCCGAAACCCAATCGTCCAAATCCTATTCGTCCGGAATCCAGTGTCCAAATCTCAATGGTCATGATTATCACAAATCTGCTCAGGCCCGTAGCCAGGGGAGGGGGGGGGGGTCGGGGGGTTCGGGCCCCCCCCCCCCCTGGCCAAAATTTCTTTCAAAATCATGCAGTTTTTCACCATTCTGACTATTTTTTGAGTGATTTTTGGCCAAATTTGCAAAAGTGAACCCCCCTAGAATTTTTTGGAAAAGTGAACCCCCCTTGGAAAATTCTGGGTACGGGCCTGCTGCTCTCACTGACACAAACAGACCAAAATGAATAACTGTGACATGATACAGGTAAGGCTTGATACAATTCAAAGAGTCTACACTGGATGCACACATTACTACTAATGAGATTTTACAAAAGATTACCTTCAAAATGTAGTCGATATCAGTAACCAGCTATAAGTCAACATTAATCGCCCCAAGACAGTGTTACACCTAAAATAAACACAAATAAAAAAAAATTATGATGGAATTCATCATTATTTTTCATATATTTCCTAGAAATATTCGATAATTCCTGAAACCGGAAGTTGGGTTACCTCCGATTATATGTTAAATATCGCTACATTGACAGGGGGAACATTAATTCTGTTTTAAATTACAAAAAATACGATTTATTTTGAAGAAAATCAAGTCAACATTCAGCCCCAATCTTTAATGGCCCGGTTGTGATACGCTTTTGCAGACTTACCCTAAATCTATCACTCAAAACGTACCAGCCTTCTTTGAGCCTTCTAAAAACTTATTTCCCGTCGAAGAAAAATAATGTTCTATACACCAAAATGTCGAGAAAAGACTCGTTTTTGAAACTAAAATGGCACGACATTAGTTCCTTGTATGGGGTGGGTCATGCCTCCAAAAGAGAGAGCTCTCTCGAGAAATCTCGCGGAGTCTCGTTAGACGATTCCCCGGGAATTTCAAGCGTGATTTGAAAATTAAATTTTCTTATTTAGTGTAGCGCGCAGCTTGCCTGCGTATCAGCTGGATGGTTTATGGATTTTTGCTACTTCAGACTCAAAACGAGGCTAAGTGTCAACATCGCCGGATCGTTTGGAAAATTCGAATTAAATCACTTAATTTCCGACGATTCTGACGATGACTTTAACTATGGAATAAAAAGAACATCCTATGATTTACTCGTGATATGATTTTAATCCACTCATGGATATTGATATCTGCACTCTCTCGCTACGCTCGCTCGTGCAGATATCATATCCATTCGTGGATAAAAATCATATCACTCATAAATCATAGGATATCCTCTGTTTATTAAAAGGTTTTGAATATCTTTAATAAAATTCATCTAGGAGATTTTTGGAACAATTTTGACATGTTAAAGTATGCTACTAAACCCACTGAATTTTTCGCCATCTATTGACAGTCCTGAAGGCCATTTCCATGGATATTATCCAGATCTGCATTATCCGTTTCTTTTACAGCATCATATAGGGCCCCCTAATGTGATATATCGTAAACGCATATTCTGTCACCACGATTTGTCAAGATAATTGAATGCATATCTTACATACAGAATAAATGATAAGTATAAACATGTCCTGCGACTGACCGAACTACTGGTTTTGGCTGACGTGATGTCGAATCTCTAAATTAATTAATTCTGACCTGTTTTACAAAAAATAAAGTTGAAGTTCTATCTGGTATATTGAATTCCGTTTGTTGGAAATCAAATGTTTCTAATGACATGTGATTTGATATCATCTATAGCTATTACTTAGTGAATGTAATGATACTTTTATGCCCAATTTCTGTGACATGAGACCTTGCACATTTTCGGATTCATTATATGCTAACAAAAAGATTCTTATTTTTTTAATATAAAACGATTTATTTATTATACAAAATATGACATTATCTCGGGTATGTTGATTTGTGTAGAAAGAAACTTAATTCAAGACCACTAGGAAAGACAAATATTATTTATATTGTATAATATCACGGGCGACCAATTTTATTTTAAAAACGTTGCTAGAATCCTCCTCCTCCACCACCCCCACCGTCATTACTGGTATACCCCTCATCTCCGAGACAGTCACACTCTATTGGTTCACAGCACTCATCGCATCCCAGTGCTTCGCATATTGCCTGGAAAACTGACACAATTATGGCGTTGATACAGGACTGGATGGCGCCCAGGATACAACCCATGCAGATCCCTAAACAGGTGCCCGTGACACACTCCCAGTTGAACTTCATACCCACACATATCAAAATGAGACTAATAATAAATAGGACCCCGGAGATTGCCCCGATCACGATGCCAATTATTGCTCCAATGGATAGTCCACTTTTTGTGCCACAACTTCCACCCAGTAATACGTTCCTACAAAAATAACATTATAATACTTGATATAGTATACGTATATATAAGAGGCGTATTTAAGATCAATGGTTGAAGGAAAATGATATTAAAGTGACGTCTCGTGTGAATGGCCATTGGTCTGACACCTGCTTTCTGGCACTGTATAATTTGAAAATAAAAATTCATAATTCCATCCAACAATTCTTACATAAGATAAACTCAAATTTACTTGCTGATTTGTAATATCAAAGGGAGTTGCACACGATAATGTGGCAGAATTATGCCTCACTCACATTTGATCTACAACAACCGTACGGCTGCCGTAGTTGTCCAAAGTCGAGAGAAACATGCAGCATAAAATATAGGGATAACAGTAAATTGTATATTTTCCATCTCGATTTTGTGAAGCTACATTCCTCGTGATGGTTTACGTTATCAACCATGAGCCATGCGAATGAAGGGACGGTTGTCAGAAATTGAAGCATTTCTTGGAACCATGGATCGGACGAGCTGAGGAAACTATACATATACATTACAAAATAAAAATATATTTACGCGTAATATTCCAGCATTTCTTTGGCTCCGTCATAGAACCGACCATCTGTAAACTTCCCCTTCACTTTGTTGTAGACAAGGTCCACGCAACCGTTTACAAGCCGTTTTCTTGGTGTTACACCTGTGGACGTCCATACCTTATTAATAACAGATGGAGAAGAAGCAGAAGTTAAATATGTCCTCAACATGTTGAGCGTGAACACGTCTTTTTCTAGTTAAAACGTGTCATTGTTTTTGGAATGCAGAATATCATTTAATGCGCAAAGAGTTTAGAGCATCTTTGGACTTTCAGATTTTGAGGATGAATAACACAAATCATGGACGTCTATCAATTGCTAGAAGTCCATGCATAAAGTTAGCATATGCATCTCATGGACAAGATTGATTGCACTGGCAGATCCAAGACGGAATGCCCCTCCCCCTTTTGTGGGCCCAGAAAAACATTTTAGGGCCCCAAAAAATGTTGGGCCCAAAGATTTTGCATAATTGGGCATAATTAGGCCTAATTAGGCCTAATATTTAGGCCAAATCATCAAAATGGTCCTGAAATGTTCAAAATTTGGGTCCAAATTTTAGTTTCAGAGGCCTAAATTTTTTTCCCGCCTTGTTAGCTTCTGGATCCACCATTGTATTTTCAGTAATTTGTACCTTTCTGTCTTCTCGTGAAACAACAATGACCACTCCATCCTGACAGTACCCATAATTCCAATACAGAGTTCTCAAGAACAATGCAAAGTTTTCGATAGCCCTCTGCTTGTTATTATCCGTTGGTTCAGCTCTACAATGAACATGATAGAACTAGATATAAATAAAGCACGTATATGTATAATTTGCATAATTAATGTATTGCATAATAGAAACGAATACTTTACCAGAACAGTACTATAAATGTCTCTCATCAATTTTTGAAAAATAGTATGCTTTTTAGTCTCTTGTGCACTTCAATGGTTGTGCTAACAATTGATGAGATCGAAGTATTTATTAGCATGTTGTGATAAAGCTAAGGTTTTCGAAACAAGTACATCAAAAGATGGAAGCACGACACATTTGATAATTCTGTACAGTATACACCGACGTAAAATGGCCGTTAAATATGGCTATAACATAAAGATGACGACTCGTGGAGGACTCGCCAGTTCTTCAGTGCTTAAAATCGAGTATTATTCTTCACAAACTTCACTTTGTATTCAGATGCTGTAGTCGGAAGCATTATCATCGTGTGATGATTAGCACATAATATTTATTTAGTTTATTCAAAGTACAGTCATACCCTTCAAGGTTCAGCTTGTTGACAAAAGCAACAGCAATGGCGTAGCGCCCTCTGCCATCTGACGGGCACGATCCACAGGCGCACTTTGCTTTAGACCGGACGTCGTTGATGATGGAATCTAATTTATCAGCTAAAAACAGATGCGCATGTGAACATTTGAAGGGAAGAATATTTTCTGTATTTCACGAGAAATCATTGAATAACGTTTTATTCCATGATCACTGAGATGGAACTCTCCCAAAATCATGTCCAATTCCTTGGCCTGGCCGGAGAAAATTCAGACAGATCAACCTTACTCACCCCATAGATTTTTTGATCATTTTTATATTTGTTATTTGTATTTTTTGTATTATTCGGTACGTTTGATCTTACCCTGCGCGCAGAGTCCAGTTAAATACGAAGCTCTCTTTACCCCCCTGTCACACCAAACTAGTTCTTACCCGTTCTTGCCAGTCCTACGAAAATGTCGTAAAACGGGCTCAATCTGGCTGTGGTCGGGAAATATGTCTGAAATAACTAGCTTCTTCGTTCTTAAACAGTCTTCAATACGTCCATCTCGTTCGCAGTTCGTTCAGGTCGCACCACGTCGGTGTGCAACGTCGTAGAACGCGTCCCTTGGTCTAGAAGGTCAACATGACCTGATTACAGAACGGTATGGTCGCCATCGAATTTTGAATCGATTCAAAATTCTAAAATTACATTCCCGTCTGAGAACGTTCATAAAGTTCGTAAATAGACCTGAGAAAGGTGCACCTACGTTCATTCCGTTCGCACACAGTTTAAAACCAGTTTTGAAGAACGCAGTGGCAACTTGTTTGGTGTGATAGCTATATTTTTGCTAACTCGTTCATATGCAGTGTTAAATACGTTCTTAATCAGTTTAAACCTGTTTGCAATTAGTTCTACCTCGTTCTCAACACGTCCTCAGACAGTTCAACTCGTTGTTAAAACGTCCCTAGTAGGATTGAAGTACGACGGTTCCGTTCGTAGTACGTCCAGTTCGTCGTTAGTACGTTGTCACTCGTTCTAATTGTAGAACGTGACGACCACGAGAACATTTTGAGCATTGTCTAAGTTCTAGAGAACCTACCCGTTCGAGTACGTTCGATGAAGTTTGTAAAAAGATCCCAAACGTTTCTTAGTAGGTCCAGTCCGTTCGTACACAGTTGAAGCCCGTTTTCGAGAACGTAGTGAGAACTAGTTTGGTGTGATAGTAGAGTTAGCGATTATTTTTTGTATAACGCATGGAAAATAACTTTAAAAAGTGAGCAATGGCATTAGTGTTTTGATAATAACGTCCCTTATACCTATTTATTACAGGTCGTGTAGACCATTGTTGCCTGATTTATAGCAAAAAACATTGACTTTTGCACGTTGGTGATGATGCGTCTTACCCCCCTATCACACCAAACTAGTTCTTACCCGTTCTTGCCAGTCCTACGAAAATGTCGTAAAACGGGCTCAATCTGGCTGCGGTCGGGATATATCTCTAAAATAATTAGCTACTTCGTTCATAAACAGTCTTCAATACGTCCATCTCATTCGCAGTTCGTTCAGGTCGCACCACGTCGGTGTGCAACGTAGTATAAACCGCCCCTTAGTGTAGAAGGTCATCATGACCTGATTACAGAACGGCATGGTCGCCATCGAATTTTGAATCGATTCAAAATTCTAAATCACATTCCCCGTCCGGGAAAGTCCATGAAGTTCGTAAACAGACCGTAGAACGTTGTAGCTACGTTCATTCAGTTCGCACACAGTTTAAACCCGATTCGGCAACGTTTTGACGACCACCAGAAAATTTTGAGCATGCTCTAAGTTGTGGAGGACCTACTCGTTCTAGTAGTTTCATGAAGTTTGTAAACAGATCCCAAACGGTTCTTAGTTGGTTCTTAGTACGTCAAATCCGTTCGTGCACAGTTTAAGCCAGTTTTCGAGAACGTAGTGAGAACTAGTTTGGTGTGATAGTAGGGTTAATAGAACTCATATCTTAGAAGCGTATCAGTTCAAAAAAAATACTAGAAGACCTAACATATTTTTGCCATGCACTAACTAACTCACTATATATTTGGCAATTAAGTTGTAATTTTCCTCTTGAAAAAACAAATCTTCCAAAGTTGAGTTTGCAGAAATCGCCTACTCCCCCTCCATCCATTTTGTACGATCACCGGGCGTGATGTACAGAAATTAGGAATCCTACACCAACATTTCACAATATTTTTAGATACATCATTCTTTAAGCCATCCCCAGTCAAATATGAGCTCAATTCTTTGAGTTAGGTAGTATTCAGTTCTATCAAGTCATACGTCAAGTTTATATCCCATTTTATTTATATTAACCTCGCTCACATTGTGAAAACTAGATCAACTGGTCCTAGTATGAGGAGAGGCATGGTGATGATTTAATGCATACATATCTGATCGTTCTAGCAAGTGAAACATGCTGATTTATTTTTAATCATTGACTATACCTTCTTCATAAGAGATTACTCCGTTTGGATCACAGACCCAACTTCTCTTTCCGCGTCTTCCACATCTTTCGAGGTCTTTCTGTGGATCAGGAAAATCCCTAGCCGTCCATTCCTGCTGAACTGTAGTGACAGTGACAACGGGAGTGGTGACATTTTCATTATAAAGGACGGGTAGTGTTGAGGCAACATGCAGCCATGTTGAGATCAATGTGATCGCTAGGTTGATGGACATTATCATACGTCTCGGATTCTACAATCGAAGTCGGCGTTATGCATATTACAGTACATTCAGTTTATATTATAATTATGTGTTTGGATCTATTAATTTATAATTCAGAAAATGTGGAAATTTCGAGAGATGGTCTCATTGAAATGCAGAAAACCTCACCAGGGTAGGAATAATTTCGAACGGAATGCGTGACATATACGTAATTCGCGTGAAAAGTCCGAACTAAATGCGTACATTTTTTTCCAGCGTTCGTATTTTTGCTGTGTAGACGATCTTTTTTAGAAATTTTTCTACTAAATATTTTTGCTTGACAGTTACCAGGTAAAATGCGTATTTGCGTGACATTTTCTGTCACGCAAAAATAACTGGCGTGACTTCAAATTCTTCAGCAAATGCGTGACAAATACGCAAATTGCGGGACAGTTGACAGGCCTGTTTATTACATCCAGTGGAGAGCTATACAAATTAGGGAGAAAAAGACACGACATCGAACAACTCAAAATACATTTACATTCATTATAAAAGTGAATATATTTGATTATGCTATATTATACATGTATGTTACATACCTTCTGTTGAAAACAAGTGAATATCAAAATGTGTGTAGAGAATGGTAAAGATATATCCAGCAGGAATCCATTTCAAATAAATATATATTTCATATAAGATGCTGATTCATGATGTATATTTCTTTTATAGTTCCTTGTAATGTTAGGTTTAACGTGACCGTTTCCTACAAAGAGAGAATTAAGGAACTTTGGACTCGCCATAGATAATGCTTATGACTCATATTGACTGTATGTTTAATATCTTGATATTAGGAGGTGTTGGTACACAATATTATCATACATTAGGCAAGGTGTAGTCTCAAATTCAGGTAAATAGTATAGTCGACTAGTTAATGAAATAAAAGAACGACCTTCAAATGAAAATGGCTCTTTAAAATTGTTGTCAAAATATAAGAATCATAACAAATTAACCTCGATGCTATGATTGAAAAATTCTTTCATTTTATTATATCTGGTCAAACAAAGACATCCATCTTTCAACAATGATCAGCTGAACTAAAACAAACTGCATTTTATTTTTAGATATTTATTCAAAAATATACAAAATTATATACAGTTTATTTACATTAAAATTTGTTTACATACTGTTACACTAAATACTATAAAATAATACTGTAGATATAACTGTTTATCCAGAATTAAACAATGTTGTACATGCACAGATTTGTAAGATAATACTGTTAAAATTAATACTATAAAATAATACTGTAGATATAACTGTTTATCCAGAATTTAACAATATTGTACATGCACAAAGTAAGATAATACATTCAGTATTATTGAACCCCTTTTTGTAAATGTTCTCCACGAGTTGGACCATTCCCAATGGTATCAACTTCAAAATGTATCTTTAATTACTTCCTTTTCACAGTCATGACCCTAACTCATTCACTGGGATTGTTTGTCTATTAACTGTCAAATTAAATGAATCTATTCCATAACTCCATTTCCCTTGTCTCCGAGTAAATCAAGGTCGTAGGAAGTCCCGCCGCGAGTTCCCTGCATCACAGTTGTCAAGGCAACATTAGAATTGCATGGACTAATCATTTTGAACCACTATTATTTTGAAGTAATTTTTTTAACATCTTCCCATATTATAAATGAACTGTTTCCAGGTGACTCCTGCGCCTACCGTGCCATACAAATCGTATGGACGTGTACTAACGATCATTATACGTCTATGAGTATATGTACCTCCATGTTCTAGTGAAATATGGCATAATCAAATTGGTACATATTGCGCTCTATCAGAACGGGATAACCCCGGGGGGATAACCATGGGATTATCTAAGTATTGTCCTGGTATTAGATAAATAAGTTCCATCATCAGTTCCAATTAATCTACTCGGACACTCATCCAAAGATGCAGTTCAGACAACATAAGAGATTTGTGAATTCCGTCGCGGTTGCTTATTGGTTTTATATTTACGTTCTTGGTGCATTGCCAATTCCAATAACAGTTTTGTAAGACCCTAGCCCATATCGTCCAACTGAAAAAAGAAATATTCATGATTTGAAATATACCACGCAAAAATGCAGGCAAATAGGTAGCTTATTATGTCGTCCTATTGCATACTGAGCTTAATCTTTCATTTTTGTTTATTTTTCATTTTTGCGTAAATTGTCTTAATTCGATAAAAGCAGTATTAAGTCATCGGTGGGAACCTTCAACTAAAATAAAATGTTTCAAGTAGAATAATACATTATTCATGAAGTATAATTGACACTCAAACACGAATTTTTAATTTATACCTTGGTCGGTCATGGTACCCCACCCTACCACGCCATCAGAAGTTTTAATGTGTTTATAAAATAAATGGAGTGAAGTGAAGTGGAGGAAGCAACTTATATTGATTTCAGTGAAGTATTTTAGATCCACACGTGGAGACACTCATTGGGTTAAAACAAGCTAAACCAAAATAGATGGGAAAACCAATTTAATTACTGAATAGCAAAGGCGCCATTTAGACACTAAAACTAAAAAACAAATGTTATCATCTCTAGTATGAAACAACAAACAAAACGTGGCCTACTCTGCCTAGATTCATTTCTAAGTAAATGTTAATGTAAAGGCTGTAAAGGAAAAAGAAAGAACCAAAATGTAAAAACAGACGTAACTGCAAAATCGAAGATGAAACCAGAAATATATACCCTAGTATCTGGTGTGTTTAGTGTAGGGCAATGAATGCCCTAGTGTCTGGACTCTTCCAAGGACGTTAACCCCCTTCATTGTTCTGTACCAATATTGGTAGTTGCTTCGATAGGGGGCACCTGAAGCAAAGTGACGTAAGCATGACGCATAAGAGATGCAATGAGTGAAACGGCAAAGCTAGAAGCAGTATACAATTCCTGAGGTTAAATAATCAATGTGCAAGAGAAAGTAGAGCGATCCACAATCCAGCAATTAGTGATCACCTAGAAATATGTTAACACAGAATATGTACATGTGTTCCACCGAAATCAATATTAGTAGTTCCACCAAAAGGACTGTAAAAATGTTTACTCTGTACTAATGTCAGTTCGGTAAGACAACCAACTGACATTAGAGTATCGAATAATCAAGCAGACATATGTAGACATAAACCTAAATACAATGCAGTATTGTTCTGACTCTACAAGCATAATGCGTCTGGAAACGATTACCTAATGTTAACTTTGTATTTCATACAGCATACTTACAAGTTGTTGGTTTTGGTCTATTGATTTCCCAGTAGTTGAAACCCTCCTTCGCTCTTGAATTGAATGATGTCCTCAGTGTTTCCTTGTTGGGTTTTGTTTTGGGACGAGATAGATAATAAGCACCGGGGACATTGCCGTTGAGGCCGTTTATCACGGAAGTGTTAAAGTCAAGGTCAGGTAGTCGGGTCAGGCCACCACTCTGACGCTCGGCGTAGCTTTGTGGGTCTTGCATGCCGGGATTTTGTGACCTCCTCAAACTACCCAAGTATGTCTGACTGCTAACATAACCTGGAAATGTGGACAATATGGATTATTCAGATATACTGGCAAGATACTTGAATTATATTCCGTGTGTCCAAAACATACATCACTTTGGAACATGCCATTAGACCAGAACTTATTCATTTTTAATTCAAACTGCGCAAATCCAAAGCAATCGAACACTGTACATGTGCTATATAAATGCTTACTTGGTGGTTGAAACTGGCTCTGAAGTGTATCGAAGTTCACCCCTTGCTCACTGGGCCTGAGATCAACATTCTTCCCCCTCAGTTTCATCTTGGTCCAGTGGTCAGTGCTATCGTACATCAAATTAGCAGGTTCTCTTGCCGCCCAGAAAGTCATGCTAAAGAACACATTTACTCAATTAATCCAATTGGTTGATGAAGAAAATGATGATAACATGAAGGTTTGTGTATTTTCATATTACAGAATTGAAGACCATTATATTAACTATAACTTGAGCAGATTATTCAAAGAAATAGTCAGTAGCTTAAGTATATAACAATGGCTTAGATTGGAACTTGAGGCATTTTAAAGCCCCTTTAAAGCTAAATCTAATCATCTAATTTTACTTGCATTGTGAGTTTTTTCATACACTTTTCTGGCAAAGTTCATTTTGATGCATACGTCTGAGGTGTGGATATTTTGTGAAAAGGTGAGATGTACTTTAAGTCTCCAAACATCTTTTCAAGATAACGTTTTTGTTATGTTTTTTTTATGAATATCATCAGTTTTTACATTGCATGATTTTGTGTTGAATGAGTAAAATAGTCTTGAAGCAGCGTGAGAATTATAGCGTGTGTCTGACAATTTATATCTTGACCAAAAGCCATTAATGTACAACAGAATATACTCAGGCCTAAACTATTATCATATAAAAACTTTAATTTTTATGTAAAGTCCATGTTTTGTGTGTTATTGATGAGGTTGTAGATACAGTCGGTGTTAATGTTTTCCTTGACAGATTACAACTATATCATAAATGAAATTTTTGAAATCATTGATTGATGTTTGTATAATTGTGGCTACTTACTTGCTTTTCTTCGGCTGATATTGTACCTGGGTTGCCATAATTGCAAACTTATATGTCAAATTCTAAGTCTGTTATCCCACCTTCCTTCACTATGTTGTCAGGGTCGCTTCTGAGTTTGTTCTACCAAGTTCCAAGAGTCACAGCTGGGTCAAAACAATATACCTGGCGTGTCCCGGACCTTAGCAACGCAAGAATACAATGTGGAAATGTGCCTAACGAGATCAGACTCTTATCAAAGGGTTTGAAAACTACTATTGTTATTTGGTTATCGACTAAAGCTTAAATGTAAACTCTATTAAGATCAACTTTGCCAGAATCCGAGATAACTAACTCACTACTGAAAGTGAATCAATCAATTATTGGTCAAAATCTGGTCTTAGAAACAGTTTAATCTAGAAGAAACATATTTTTTGGACAACCCGACATTGAGGGTGAGATCGATTATTGACTCTGGATTTCAATTGTTAAACTTACTTAATCGGTAGCTATTGTTGTATATTGTCATGTTATCCTTGTTCAGTCCCTTATGTTTACCAATCACAAATGGAAGTCTTGGGACCTTCTTGAGACGACCCATGATTAAAATATTGGCTTTATATTGTTTCTACTCTGAATGTCCAAGCGTCTTGTATGATGCATTTCTATACAATTATATTCTGAATAGGTTCGTCTTGTCTGATTCCAATACTTTCCGCTTATTTTGAAAGAATTTCTGTTATATTAATAAATTCTAAATCATGTTTTGTATAAATGTGACATTTCCCTTCTGGGTACTATTCCATAGCTTCAGACGAAAGTTTTATTTTACAATCGATTTATCGCAACTACATTGTCGCTTTATTGACTTACCAGGCTGAAACATGTAAACGGTAAAAATTTATGTTGAAATGACTAAATACATTTTGACACTATAAGAGTTTAGTCAATCTCAATTATATTTGATTACACTTCTTATGTAAACAGAAGCGCTTTTAATGTTTAATAATTGCGGCCATTGCAAGAAGATGTGACTTTACAATGATTGTTCAGAGTTATCCTTCCATTTCCAATAACGGCTTCAATTTTGAACTTATTCTTAAATTAGTTTTATGACTCCGTAACAATAAATCATGCAAACATAATACAAAATGTGTTGGTGTATTTCGAGCCATCCTGTGGCCTGTATAAAATTCTTTTTATTTATAGTAAAAATGATATTACAGATAATGTTGAAAACAGTTCTCTGCTAGCGCTTTCATTTTGAATCATTTCATTATAAACAAGATTTATGTATACAAGTCATTGACATGCACCCTGTGGAACATAATGAAGTTGAGACAGGGCAAATAATATTACTTGCATCGTTTGCAAGTTTTATTCGACAGGTCCGAATGGCCAATGGAATATACTTATCTTGTGAAAGAGCCATGGGTATTCATTTGAAAATAGAATGAGATATTCCTTTTAGATTCGGCACTCATAACCAAACATAATTATTTATTAGACTCCAGATGAAATCTGGAGTCTATTGTTTTTGCCTCTTTTCTTTTTCTTATTAGACTCCAGATGAAATCTGGAGTCTATTGTTTTTGCCATTATTGTTTATTCTTATTCTTATTATTCTTATACTGATCACGTTTTCTCAACAACTATGAGGTATCTTTTCGAGACAATTATATGGTCAATTAAGGTTCAGTATCTAGTTGGTGGGAAATGGGGTCAAATTTTTATCTAGGTCAAAGGTCAAGAACTAGGTCAAATCCAGTACTTTGTCACTTTTTTCGATTTTCTCGGTCGTCCTTCAATATTTTCGATCCGGGTTTTTTTCATTGTGTTCCTTATAAAAAAGTAGGAAAGCTAGGGTCGATTTAGTTTTTTGAAATCTCAAACCGATTTCGAGATATCAGTGTCCGAAAACGAGGTCCAAAAAAAATTCTCCGAATCAAATGTCCAGGATATTAGTCTTATAGGAAATTTTCTCAGGATTCCGAATCTGAAAACCAAATTTGAATCAGACTTCCGGTTCGGAAGTTATGGCGTTTTGAAAGCTCAAAAATCGCTAAATTTGGTGCCCATGTTAAGTCAATGGGAAAAAAAGATTTTTTTGAAGTGAAAAATACGAAATATAGACTGAGTTCAGCTAAATATAATGAAAGCTTTTAAAAGAATGGGACCTGAAAAGTCATCTAGCTTCAAAATTTGGACACCAAAATGCCTAGGTCAAAATCTAGGTCAAATTCAAAGTTTTTCCTTATTTTTGCTATTCTGACACTACAGATTAATTATATTCTTCGAAATTTTGTATACATGTAGCCAAGAGTGCGCTAATAGTGTTAGCCTTTTGCCGTCAGAAAGTATTTTGCCCCACTTTTGAGATATGGTGTCCGAAAAGTAGGTCAAAATAAAAAATTCTCCAAATTTAACGTGTGAGTTATGAACTAAGTATAGAATTTTCTCAGGAATCCGAATCTGCAAACCAAATTTCGATTTGACTTCAGGTTCGGAAGTTATGACATTTTAAAAGCTCAAAAATCGCTATATTTGGTGCCCCATGTTATGTCAATGGGAAAAAAGATTTTTTTTGAAGTGTAAAATACGAGATATAGACTAAGTACACCTTAAAATAATGAAAGCCTATGAAAGAAGGGAACCTCGAAGGCTACCTAATTTCAAAATTTGGACACCAAAATCCCTAGGTCAAAATCTAGGTCAAATTCATAGTTTATCCTTATTTTTGCGATTCTGACACTACACTTTAATTATATTCCTCGAAATTGTGTATGCATGTAGCCAAGAGTGTGCTAATAGCGTTAGCCTTTTGCCGTCAGAAAGTATTTTGACCCACTTTTGAGATATGGTGTCCGAAAAGTATGTCAAAATAAAAAATTCTCCAAATTTAACGTTTGAGTTATGAATTAAGAATAGAAATTTCTCAGAAATCCGAATCTGCAAACTAAATTTCAATCCGACTTCCGGTTCAGAAGTTATGGCGTGTCCGAAAAGTAGGTCAAAATAAAAATTCGCAAAATTTAACGTATGAGTTATGAATTAGAGGTAGAATTTTGTCAGGAATCCGAATCTGCAAATCAAATTTCGATCCGACTCCCGGTTCGGAAGTTATGGCGTTTTGAAATTTCAAGAAAAATCGATCTGATGGTATCCTGATAGAAAGTCAAGAGTAGAGAAGAAAATATTGAAAAATGCATCCATCCTTCCTTTCTGATCCTATCCTATCCTTCCTATCTACCCTTGCTTCGTATCCTCTCCTTCCTATTCTATCCCTTCTTCCTATTCTATTCTATCCTTCTTTCCTATTCTATCCTATCGTTCCTTCCTATTCTATCCTATCCTTCCTTCCTTTTTCATCCATCCATCCATCCATCTTTTGCTGGATGACTTAGCTTATTTTGGATGACTTGGCTTATTCTGGATGACTCGGCTAAAAAAAGTCTAGATCTGGAGTCTGAAATTGAACTCGTTCAATTTCCAAAATCTAGTTCTTATTCTTATACTGATCACGTTTTCTCAACAACTATAAGGTATCTTTTCAAGACAATTATATGGTCAATTAAGGTTCAGTATCTAGTTGGTGGGAAATGGGGTCAAATTTTTATCTAGGTCAAAGGTCAAGAACTAGGTCAAATCTTACATTTTCAACCTTCTGTCTATTATCTTCGTCGTTATTTATCGAAACGTCTTCATCTTTTTTTCATCATGTAGCTTAGAAACAGCCCTTTCATGAGTGTGCCATCCGTTTTTGGATTACTCTTACCGATTTTGAAATATGGCGTCCAAAAAGTAGGTCAGAACAAAAAGTTCTCCAAATTCAACATGTGAGTTATAAAATAAGTGTAGAATGATCTCAGGAATCCAAATCTGCAAACTAAATTTGAATCAGACTTCCGGTTCGGAAGTTATGGCGTTTTGAAAGCTCAAAAATCGCTAAATTTGGTGCCCATGTTAAGTCAATAGGAAAAAAGATTTTTTTGAAGTGAAAAATCTGTAATATAGAGTAAGTTCAGCTAAATATAATGAAAGCTTTTAAAAGAATGGGACCTCAAAAGCCATCTAGCTTCAAAATTTGGATACCAAAATGCCTAGGTCAAAATCTAGGTCAAATTCAAAGTTTTTCCTTATTTTTGCGATTCTGACACTACATATTAATTATATTCTTCGAAATTTTATATACATGTAGCCAAGAGTGTGCTTATAGTGTTAGCCTTTTGCCGTCAGAAAGTATTTTGCCCCACTTTTGAGATATGGTGTCCGAAAAGTAGGTCAAAATAAAAAGTTCTCCAAATTTGACGTTTGAGTCATGAATTAAGTATAGAATTTTCTCAGGAATCCGAATCTGCAAACCAAATTTCGATCCGACTTCTGGTTCCGAAGTTATGGCGTGTCCGAAAAGTAGGTCAAAATAGAAATTCACCAAATTTAACGTATGAGTTATGAATTAGGGGTAGAATTTTGTCAGGAATCCGAATCTTCAAATCAAATTCCGATCCGACTTTCAGTTCGGAAGTTATGGCATTTTGAAATTTCGGAAAACTCGATCTGATGGTATCCTGATAGAAAGTCAAGAGTAGAGAAGAAAATATTGAAAAATTCATCCATCCTTTCTATCTGATCCTATCCTTCCTATCTTTCCTTCCTTCTTATCGTTTCCTTCCTATCCTATCATATCTCTTTTTTCCTATTCTATTCTATCCTATCCTTCTTTCTTATTCTATCTTATCGTTCCTTCCTATTCTATCCTATCCTACCTTCCTAATTTATCCATCCATCTTTTTCTGGATGACTCAGCTTATTCTGGATGACTCAGCTTATTCTTGATGACTCAGCTAAAAGGTCTGAATCTGGAGTCTGAAATTGAACTCGTTCAATTTCCCAAGTCTAGTTCTTCTTCTTATTCTTCTTATTCTTATTATACTGATCGAGTTTTCTCAACAACTATGAGGTATCCAGTAAGTACCATAATACAGTTGATTTAGGTTCAGTATCTAGTTGGTGGGAAATTGGGTCAAATTTTTATCTAGGTCAAAGGTCAAGAACTAGGTCAAATTCAGTACTTTGTCACTTTTTTCGATTTTCTCGGTCGTCCTTCAATATTTTTGATCCGGGTTTTTTTCATTGTGTTTCTCATAAAAAAGTAGAAAGTCTAAGGTCGATTTATTTTTGTGGTATCTCAAACCGATTTCGAGATATCAGTGTCCGAAAACGAGGTCCAAAAAAAAATTCTCCAAATCCAATGTCCAGGATATCAGTCTTATAGGAAATTTCCTCAGGATTCCGAATCTGAAAACCAAATTTCTATCAGACTTCCTGTTCAGAAGTTATGGCGTTTTGAAAATTCAAAAATTGCTAAATTTGGTGCCCCATGTTAATTCAATGGGAAAAAATATTTTTTTGAAGTGTAAAATACGAGATATAGACTAAGCACAGCTAAACATAATGGAAGCCCATAAAAGAAAGGGACCTCAAAACCTTCTTTTCATAAAAATTTGGACACCAAAATGCCTAGGTCAAAATCTAGGTCAAATTCAAAGTTTTTCCTTATTTTTGCGATTCTGACACTACAGATTAATTATATTCTTCGAAATTTTGTATACATGTAGCCAAGAGTGTGATAATAGTGTTAGCTTTTTGCCGTCAGAAAGTCTTTTGACCCACTTTTGAGATATGGTGTCCGAAAAGTAGGTCAAAATAAAAAATTCTCAAAATTTAACGTTTAAGTTATGAATTAAGTAAAGAATTTTCTCAGGAATCCGAATCTGCAAATCAAATTTCAATCCGACTTCCGGTTCGGAAGTTATGACATTTTGAAAGCTCAAAAATCGCTAAATTTGGTGCCCCATGTTATGTCAATGGGAGAAAAGAATTTTTTGAAGTGTAAAATACGAGATATAGACTAAGTACAGCTTAAAATAATGAAAGCTTATGAAAGAAGGGGACCTCGAAGGCTACTTAACTTCAAAATTTGGACACCAAAATCCCTAGGTCAAAATCTAGGTCAAATTCATAGTTTTTCCTTATTTTTTCCAATTCTGACACTATGTTTAAATGATTTGCTTCAAAATTTTGTATTCAGGTAGGAAAGAGTGTGCTTATAGCGTTAGCCTTTGCCGTCAGAAAGTATTTCGACCCACTTTTGAGATATGGTGTCCGAAAAGTAGGTCAAAATAAAAAGTTCTCCAAATTTAACATGTGAGTTATGAATTAAGGGTAGAATTTTCATAGGAATCCGAGTCTGCAAACCAAATTTCGATCCAACTACTGGTTCGAAAGTTATGGCGTTTTGAAAGCTCAATTTCGGAAAATCGATCTGATGGTATCCTGATAGAAAGTCAAGAGCAGAGAAGTCGAAAATTTTGAAAAATTTATCCATCCTTCCTATCTGATCTTATCCTATCCTATCCTTCCTATCTATCCTTCCTTCGTATCTTTTCCTTCCTTCGTATCTTTTCCTTCCTATCCTCTCCTATTATATCCTTTCTTCCTATTCTGTTCTATCCTATCCTTCTTTCTTATTCTATCATATCGTTCCTTCCTATTCTATCCTATCCTACCTTCCAATTTTATTCATCCATCTTTTTCTGGATGACTCAGCTTATTCTGGATGACTCGGCTAAAAATGGTCTAAATCTGGAGTCTGAAATTGAACTTCGTTCAATTTCCAAAGTCTAGTTAATATTATCATACCACAAATACGCGTGCGCAATCTACATTTTCTTTGCTAGTGACACCCCAGTCACACTTCCTACGGCGACCGTGCGGTCTTTCATTTCTGCGGTCAGTAACATTTCTACGCTCGCCGTGGAATTTCTGTGGTCGGATACTTTTGCAGTCACATTTCCTACGGCAGCCGCACGGCGAGTTTTTGAATTTCTGTTGATTTACACCCCAGTCACATTTGTCGCACGGCGGCCGCAAGTCGACCGCAGATCAATTAAATCGGTGAATTTCTGCGGCGAGCGTAGAAAAACTACGCTCGCCTTGCGGCCTCCGTGCGGCGTATGCAGATTTTTACAGGCCGCAGGGAAGGCGTAGAAATTATAACTCGGAGTTATAATATTTGTTCATTTCTGAGGTCCCCGTAGAAATCAACTGGCTCAACAAGATTGAATCATTATTTGTCAATGTTTCACGATCACTTTTCATTTGATAATACATCCTAGCACTATGAATAACATTTATAAATTGTCCCGATGTAAATAAAATGAAAAAAGTATTATTTATCAACAGAAATTTAAAATTCACCATGCGGCTGCCGTGGGAAATGTGACTGCAAAAGTATGAGAGCGCAAAAATTCCACGACGAGCGTAGAAATGTTACTGGCCGCAGAAATGATAGACCGCAAGGTCGCCGTAGGAAATGTGACTGGGGTGTTAAGGTTAATTCTTTTTTTATTTTATCTACATCAGTACAATTTATAAATGTTGTTTGTAGTGTTAGGATATAGTATCGAATAAAAAGTGCAATTGAAATCTAACTTGCTGTGGTATCAGTTACCTTACATGTACATCAAACAGTATACGTATTTTGTTGTGTTTAAAGCAAATATATGACCGAAAACTGACATGAACTGTTTCCAAAGGTACATTACTTATCAAACCTTACAGAACACGCAAGACCTTTCTGCGGTCTGGCAACGGCCTTTTGATTTCTACAGGGACTGCAGAAATGAACAAATATTACACCCCAGTCACACTTGTCGTACGGAGGCCATGCGTCGACCGCAGATCAATTAAATCAATGAATTTCTGCGGCGAGCGTAGAAAAACTACGCTCGCCTTGCGGTCTCCGTACGGCGTATCCAGTTTTTACAGGCCGCAGGGTAGCCGTAGAAATTATAAGTCGGAGTTATAATATTTTTCATTTCTGCGATCCCCGTAGAAATCAACAGGCCGTTGCCAGACCGTAGAAAGGTCCTACAGTGGCGGCAAGTCGGGTCTACCGTTGACTTGCGTCTGCTGTAGGGTTTGATGGGTAATGTACCTTTGGAAACAGTTTTTAAGTCAGTTTTTCGGTCATATATTTGCTATAAACACAACACAATACCTATAATTTTTGATGTAAGGTAACTGATAACACAGCAACTTATATTTCACTTGAACTTTTTATTTGATACTATATCCTAACACCCCAGTCACATTTCCTACGGCGACCTTGCGGTCTATCATTTCTGCGGCCAGTAGCTTTTCTACGCTCGCCGCAGAATTTCTGCGCTCTCATACTTTTGCAGTCACATTTCCCACGGCAGCCGCACGGTGAATTTTAAATTTCTATTGATAAATAATAGTTTTTTTTCATTTTATTTACATCAGGACAATTTATAAATGTTATTCAAAGTGCTAGGATGTAATATCAAATGAAAAGTGATCGTGAAACATTGACAAATAATGGTTCAATCTTGTTGAGCCAGTTGATTTCTACGGGGACCTCAGAAATGAACAAATATTATAACTCCGAGTTATAATTTCTACGCCTTCCCTGCGGCCTGTAAAAATCTGTATACGCCGTACGGAGGCCGCAAGGCGAGCGTAGTTTTTCTACGCTCGCCGCAGAAATTTACCGATTTAATTGTTCTGCGGTCGACTTGCGGCCGCCGTGCGACAAATGTGACTGGGGTGTAAATCAACAGAAATTCAAAAACTCGCCGTGCGGCTGCCGTAGGAAATGTGACTGCAAAAGTATCCGGCCGTAGAAATTCCACTTCGAGCGTAGAAATGTTACTGGCCGCAGAAATGATAGGCCGCAATTTTTCAATTTTCAATTTGTTTATTTCATAAACACACATACAATATAGTATACAATGAGTGGGTGACACAAGGGTTTGTGTATATTCCCAAGATGGAGTAATGCGGCCGTAGGAAATGTGACTGGGGTGTTATAACTCCGAGTTATAATTTCTACGGCTATCCTGCAGCCTGTAAAAAAACTTGACACACCGTACGGAGACGGCAAGGCGAGCGCAGTTTTTCTACGCTCGCCGCAGATATTCACTGATTTAATTGATCTGCGGTCGACGCACGGCCTCCGTACGACAAATGTGACTGAGTTGTAATGCACAATAAGCACATCCACCATATGACATGTAAGCTTTGTTGTATTAATAAAAAAGAAAAAAAGTCAATAGACTTAATCCAATTGTAAATTGATATGTTACGTCGTCCCAGATCTACAGTAATTAATTACTTTTTTCATTCTTTCACAATGTAAATATAAATATGAGGACTAGTTTAATCACGACATTGTACGTGTTCAATGATATCGTGATCCCTTTTGTGATATGTTAATTAACTATTTTGTCATACATAGCTAAAATTCGTTAATCAGCATGGATCAGTATTGGATGAAGGTTTTTTTCTTTTTTAAATGCAAGTCAAAATATATAAAAAAAGGGTAATACAAGTCAACGAATTAATGTAAACCATGTTTAATTACCCAATGGTAATTTCAATCAGTCTGTTGTAAAGAGGAAGATGTAATGGGCAACAGAAAGTGGACACTGCTAAACAGACGATTAATTTAATTGCAATTTATCATTTTTGTGAGTGCATCTGAGCATCAATTCAACAAAATTCGGTGCAATACTGCTAAAGTGGTGGTGATGGTATTCATAACTGTGATATTTTTTTCAATTGTGAGTGTTTTCACAAGTTTCACAAGTTTTTATCACACGTCAGATATCACACATACATGAATTAGCACTTTATATCAATAGGAGTTTCTCACAATTAATTATTGTTAATCCAAAACCATGTACAAATCATAACCCAGGATGGTAATATAATACATATCATCAATCAATAATTCCATGCAGATGCCAGAAGGTAGTTACTAGTTTCACCACCAGGTGGCTAATTCTGGCCAAATAACATGGCAGATATAGTAGAAAGCTCCCTTAAACTTGATTACGCAAAATGCGCGAAAATCGCTCCCGCGAATTAATAACATGTGGTCGATGTGACATCTTCCAGACCTAGAAGTCACATTTTCAAAAAGGGGTTTTATGTTGATTAACAATTTTTGAAACTTTTCAAAATGTATTTTTTTTTCAAATATGTATCACTTTAATCTCGTGACCGAATTAAGAAATATAGACCGAATAGCAGGGGTAATATCGTCGAATACACCCCGCAGGGCTAGGCACAAACGTTTTCTGTACCCCAAACGACCGAAGGGGTGTATTCGACGATATTACACCTGCTCTGAGGTCTATATTACGATTCGAACATGAAAACTCAGCAAAATGTTAATTACTACGGTCCGCCGTTATGACGTCACACATTACACATATTACCAGGGGCATTTTCCGCGAATATACACCCCGGGTGAAATGTTGACTTTGTTGACAGTTTATAGAAGGCGTGAATACAGTCATGTTCGAATTTTGAATATTTTATGACGTTAATCAAGTTTACCTATACTTGCATCTTGCGGATTATTTTTCCAGATTTAGGATATTGTTCATTATCCTACACTTAGTGTACTAAATGTATAATACCATTAAAAAATAAATTTGATATTTATTAGCAAAATGAATAACCTGAGGATATTGTGATGATATACTCCGGGCGGAGGATATCGTGACGATATACTCCGGAAAACCCAATATGTGGAGGATATTGTGACGATATACTCCGCTTGTTGATTTCCCGCCAAATTGACTCTATTTGGCATGAAATTAATTTTGCAATGATATTATACATTTAGTACACTCCTTGTAAGTGTAGGATAATAAGAACATCCTATGATTTTTTTTCAGAATATCATTTTAATCTACTCGGTGATATTGATATATGCACTCGCTCGCTTTTTCTCTCTCGTGCAGATATCAATATCACCTCGTAGATAAAAACGATATTCCTCAAAATCATAGGATATCCTATAATTTTCCCGCTACAGTGTCTATTCCGAGATAACGCTTTAGGAGTTCGACACGTTAACCACCAAAGCATCGATATCTTACATAGTGAATGTCGTTTTTTCTACCCATGGTGCTACATAACAACGTTTTTTGAGAGCAGTTCTTCAGTAATCCATTCTTTATTTTTCCCATTTATTTTACCAATATTTCTGCTAAAGTTTCCAGTGAGGAATATGGTTTCGTTTCCTATTTTGTGTAATTAAGTTTCGTTTATCTAAGAGGATTTTAAGAGGAGTCAATCGATTAATATGTAACATTTCGTGAGTAATCACTAAAAGCATCTCTCTCAGGGAATCTCTGCAGCAAAATATTCAATTAGCCTGATTATAAACAGTGTGCATTATTTCCGAGCAACATCCGACCACCTGCATGGCTTTTCTGTCCAGATAAAGATGTCATGCGACCTAACATGGCTTTGTGTTCTATTTTCTTCTGCGTTTTACCACCGAATACTAGATAAATAACTGATGTTTCCCGATTCAGTAAAAGATCGACTGGTAACAGTTGATGCAAAACGTCGCAAATATCATACTCTATCGAGTCTTATTAGTAATAACAATTACCATTAGCTATATAACCCAAACTCATCTTATTACCATGTTGAAATCATGTATAATAGCTTTTGGCCTATAAAGCGTCCCATTATAATTCCTCAGTTAAAGATATGATCAACATATAGCTTTATTGCATGCTTTCCTTGTCCATGTCGCCAGTCGTTTTATTTGATTTAGCGTCATCTAGCTCCTGTTCAAATTCACTGTCATTCAGTTTTAAGTCATGCGCATAAAGTTTGTGAATAATTTTTATTCTCTTCCTGATCAAAATATCCCCCTGAACCTACCATCTCATGACTTTAGGCATTTATCTTGCACGAAGTCCTATCATCACTAGGGATTGTGGATGGGCAACCACTCTCTATATGCAATAGTATTATCGAGATATAAATAAGGTGACAAGATTCAACTAAATGAAATATAACTGGTCACGCGTGAAAACCATAATTATATAATAGTCCAGGAAAACATTGAGGGCCCAAAAATGTTATAGGGGCTCAAAAATGGGCCTTTTGGGCATAATCTGGCCTTTATAGGCCTTTTTGGACCAAATTATAAATTACCGTAAAAACGGGCCTTAAATTTGCAAAAATTGAGCCAATTTTTGGGTTATAGCGGCCCAAAATTAGAGGCGGAAATTATTTTGATGACTTTTGCACCACCCTGTTAATTTTTTCTGGATCCGCCAGGGTATAGCTTAATGTATTCAGAATTGTTTCGGTTGAGTCTATTAGGACCATAGTTTGAAGTGCGTTTACTTACAAGATAAAAGCTCCTGGGTACTGACTGAGTATAATCTTTGAGCAATGGCAAGGTCGATCTATGATAAAGGAACCACGGATTGGAGCAGATTATCTCCCAGATAAGACATTTACAAGGGAACGATGGAACAAGCCCTAATAGCTTTGCCCTGCGTCGAAAATTACATTTTGGTTTTATATTTGAAGCATGGATTAGAAAGAAATGACTAGAAGTTGCAAGAAATGAAATGAAGATACATGTAATACCCCTAGTGTCAGAGCCTTCCCTAGTTCAATTGGTAGGGCGTTAAAGTAGATGAGGCACTCGAAAGGATTTGAAAGGGTATACACATTGTTTTAAATGTGCAGAAATGGTAGGGAAATTGCGTGCTGGCATGATCTGTGTTGCGGATGGAGAGAGCTGTGGCTGGGGAATACTTTGCTTTTATTATTAAAGCACCAGATGTACCTCAAAGAAAATGCATAAGTATATAGTATATGTTCGGGTCTATTTGCTTTTTATTATGACCAGATTAAGGATCTATTGATGTGGATGAAGGAGATGTGTATTTGAAATGTTTGAGGTAACTCAGTACGTAGATATGCTATTGTTTTAAATTAACCGAATTCTGGAGTTCGTTTATGAATTGCTACAGCTGGATATAAAGAAATATACATAACTGTTAATAAACCTATAGATAATAGAATATTGAAGATACCTGTATCTGCTGTTTGATAGAATAATGGAAGATAGTCAAGCGAATGGAGAAAATTGTGCTATTAACTGCACGAGGGATTCTATTGGCCGTCATGATAATCCAGAACCAGCAGGACATAACTCAAACGGAACAGATGATACATCTCTATCGCAGAGACATGACAATAATAGTGATGGGATAGATCTTGATAGAATTGATGAAATTCGGGAAACGCATTTATTAAACGATTCTGATATGAATAACTCATGTCAGGAGCGCATAATGGAACGCGATACCACTGAATCAAACTTGTGCTGCTTTACTTGTCAAAGAAATCGTAAATCAAAAAGACGGAGAAGATTAAAGAACAATTGCTGTGGATTGCGACTGTGTTCTACGAGAAGACAAAATAGAGACGACGAATCATTGGATACGAGCGATGGAGATCGAGGGGACGCCGACGAGGTGGACATCTACGCGGTTGATCGAGAGCCAGTCCGAAAGCAGCTCTGTCGGGCCTGCTCGACCTTCACTTACATTCTCTTAGCGATTATAGCCATCGTTGTAACATACTCTATGATCGCTAACCTCATATCATCGTTGAACAATCCTGTAAGGTCGATACAGTTTCAACAGGTGAAACATTATGAAGCGCCAGGTGGGGATTATTTTCTTATGCATATATTTCATAACCTTGCAACACTTGCAATTTGTTTATATATTTTTATTTTGCTATATATATCAAATGTCATCTTGACTTGTGCAGTAACTCCAAGTTTCATACCAAAATTGATATACACGTCTCATTTATTTTAATCACTATGACATTGATAAATGATAAGATATTTTGACAGAAATTCTTCGCATTCTCTGAAACAGCTAAATAAACTCTTTCCCAAATCAAAAGCGGAAAAACAATACCCGTGACCACTACAAATACACGGGATAGAAACAATATATTCCTTTGATCGAGATTATGATGAAATATTATGACATAGATATCTCGACATCAAATTGAAACAGTCCTTTATCTATCATATTAATAATGCATTGACTTTGCACTTGACCGAATGTGTTGCTATTTGAATGTTACATAATCCAATAACTGTTTTTCCTTTACAACTGTCCTTGCAGCCATCTCTCAGGTGGCTCGCATACTACTATCTTGCTTGCGTCTCCATTTTGGTCTGCAAAATGAGCATGTGATTCGGTGTAATGGAATTAATGCCCCATTAGGATATAGACCTTATTCCATATACATCTAAATTGTCTCTATAGAATACCAATTACTACTTAAATTGCTGAGTCCATGGTGGCAGAAGAATAGTTCATCTTTTACATCCGAATTGGTCTTTTTCGGTATTATGTATACTCGCTATATCAGTTTATTGAAATTAAATTTACATACTTGTATGCAACTTATATAAAACTATATTTGCAAGGATGGAGAAAAGAGAGAAGTCTATCTTTAAAACAGTTCGTAGTTAAGCCTTAGTCACATTTGATCTACGGCAAACGTACGGCAACCATAGCTTCCAATAATCGAGAGAAATATGCAGCATAAATGTAGGGATAAGCTCTGTAGATTTTCTACATCGTTCTACATCATTTGTGTACGGCCGCCGGCCGCCATAGAGCAAATGTAAATGAGGCTCTACATATTTTGAGAAAGGATTCTGTTTTATCTTACGATCGAAAATCCTCAATCATGGACTTTTCTCTTCATTTTTACAAAAGTGTCAAAGACGAAAAGGTGCGCGTAATACAGAATATTATTTGAGAATACAAAATGTTATCTCTGATTCATCAATGCAAATTATGGTAATGTTTTTTCCATTAAAAAGCTTTTAATTCACACTATGTGTCATAGATCTCAGTGCTACTTTTATAGCCTATAGAATATAACAACATAACCTGTGTTATGTGAACACAAATTGGATCTCTTCATGATAAGGTGCGTGTTATATTGTGATCAGTAACTTGCATCCTGAAATCTTACAATAGTCTTAGCGTTTCCAGGCAAACTGAACAGAACTTGAAAAACAGTAAAACAACAGTAAAATGCATCTTGGTATGAAAATCAAGAACTGATTAGCTTATTGGCATTCTGGGTAAATCTAAAGGCGACCACTAGACCCCATGCAGACAGCTCGCCTAAAATTACATTCGTATAATGCGAGACTAGACACTCACAGGGAAATTAGAAAAATTGTATCACCCATGAAGCAAATTAATTTTTTCAGCTTTATAAATTGAGAGTTCTATGTATGAGAATAGCTCTACGTCTTGATATTTCAAGGTAACTCGTTTAAATAGTGATGGCGGTGATTGAAATTACGATGTAAAGATAAAACCGCGGCGAAATATTTGTAGATTTCTTTGAAAAACTACCAGGGGGAAACGGACCTACAGGCCTTACAACTTGTACATGTTTTTTTGTGTTTCGGAAAATTCTATATGTGATGTATGATTTTTGGTTCTTCAAAGAAATCTACAAATATTTCGCCGCGGTTTTATCTTTACATCGTAATTTCAATCACCGCCATCACTATTCAAACGAGTTACCTTGAAATATCAAGACGTAGAGCTATTCTCATACTTACCCTACTATCACACCAAACTAGTTCTCACTGCGTTCTCGAAAACGGGCTTCAACTGTGTACGAACGGACTGGACCTACTAAGAACCGTTTGGGATCTATTTACAAACTTCATCGAACGTACTCGAACGGGTAGGACCTCTAGAACTTAGACAATGCTCAAAATGTTCTCGTGGTCGTCACGTTCTACAATTAGAACGAGTGACAACGTACTAACGACGAGCTGGACGTACTACGAACGGAGCCGTCGTACTTCAATCCTACTAGGGACGTTTTAACAACGAGTTGAACTGTCTGAGGACGTGTTGATAACGAGGTAGAACTAATTGCAAACGGGTTTAAACTGATTAAGAACCTATTTAACACTGCTTATGAACGAGTTATCAAAAATATAGCTATCACACCAAACAAGTTGCCACTGCGTTCTTCAAAACTGGTTTTAAACTGTGTGCGAACGGAATGAACGTAGCTGCAACTTTCTAAGGTCTATTTACGAACTTTATGAACGTTCTCAGACGGGAATGTGATTTTAGAATTTTGAATCGATTCAAAATTCGATGGCGACCATACCGTTCTGTAATCAGGTCATGTTGACCTTCTAGACTAAGGGACGCGTTCTACTGCGTTGCACACCGACGTGGTGCGACCTGAACGAACTGCGAACGAGATGGACGTATTGAAGACTGTTTAAGAACGAAGAAGCTAATTATTTCAGACATATTTCCCGACCACAGCCAGATTGAGCCCGTTTTACGACTTTTTCGTAGGACTGGCAAGAACGGGTAAGAACTAGTTTGGTGTGATAGGGGGGTTAATTACAGATGGGGTGCACTAGTATGATCACTAATTATGATTGGATCAGAACTCGCTTCCAATAAAATCCTTACAGAATATTTATTGGTTTGAATCAAATACGCCTCGCTGAAATGTCTGATCATAATTTGCCCCGGAATTTCTTTAAATCATCCATCAGACCTGAGACGTGTTGCCTTGAAATGCGTAACACTCAAGATTTCAGGAAGGAATCATCCGGAGATAGTCAGGACTAGGACCAGTCATTTGATATTTGATATCATTGATAACATCTACCCATTTTTGTAAAAGGTTCTTGTCAAATTAGATGAGCCGACTGGCTTTTTGGGTAAATCTTAGAAAAGAAAGATCTTCTAATTTACATTTTTAGTGACAAAAATGCCAATTTTAGAAAATTATTTTTTTGAACATTTTTTGACAATTTCATCGAGACCATATCTGGACGGAAAACGTGATGTCTCTTAAGCTGTCGATACTACACAACTACACTAATAGTTTTTTTCCCTTGGACATCCTTTCTACACATAAAAATCATGAAGATTCCTTAATTATTGAGACAGTTATTCCAAAATTAGTGGATGGCATTTTTTGTGTCACCCTGTAAGTTATAAAAATAAGGATTTTGTGAACCCGTTATACTTTTCATTTAAGTGAGTGACGAAATGTGTCTGGAAAATTATTTCATATTACTTATTTTGCATGTTCGTTTTTTAATTCTTTTTAGATTTTAAATCATGATTAAAATCTTGGTTCGCTTGCGTTTTTAATTGATGTTAAATACAAATGTGTTTCCTTATCTTCGTTTAGTTTTAAAATTCTACAAACAAATAATTGCCAAAGTTTTAAAAACCATTAGCTGCAATTATGATATAATTGTGTACCTCGTTTCCAAAAAGCGCATGCTACGAGATATCTCAGCATCTACAATATTCAACATTCAACATAGATGGTCCTGGAAATATTCTAAAGTACTCAAAATTATTCAAAAAGTGCTCAAAGTTTGTCAATAGAATGAAGCAATAAAATAAGACAATAGAATACCACGTGTTTCCCTGAATTGTTAGTTACGTTAGAGTCAATCAACACCGTACTTGCTAATAACCGCGGTTTTCATGTGGGTACATATGCGGGTACATGTTATAACGTCATAGAACCAGGTGTTTTGAACCCAATTATAACTTATACCTTATTATGTTATTAGAGTGACTCTCAATTGACCCCCTAAGTAGATTTTGTGTACAACACTGCTAATAAATGAACTAAATTTTGAAAGGTATGTTTTTCTCTAATCTAACAGTGTTAGTAAAGAAGGCTCCTGGGCACAATTGACTTTGTTCTTGGCCTCCAGTTCTTAAATCAAGAGCTTTAAAAGGGTAGATGATCTCGGGCAAGGCTATCTGTTAGCCTGTTATTTCAACTCAATTGCGATCTCTAACAGAACCTGCGTTTGAGATTTCAGATTATTTTTCAATCTATGGTATTTGATTTCTATGATGTACTAATCTGATGGAAGTATTCGCTTTTCAAGGATTTCTGTTCCAAAGCTTAGACCGCATGACTATTTGTATTCTTCACTCATTTTTCTTTATATAACACATCGTTGAAATTTTCCTCTTCGTATGGGTTATCTGTGAAATCAAATTAGGCGTCATAGCATTAGTAGAGTCTAAACAAAAATGACCCTTCCATATTGAGACTTTATATAGCATTCGCTAATTCAACTGCCGGCTCACGACTGCCGGAGTATCCTATTATGGCCAACTCATTTAAGTATGAATAGTACCTGCTACTATTCTATTCATATTTAAATGAGTTGGACTTAGAAAGGTTAAACCGTCAGTGGTCAGTTGACAATTCGAGAATGCTACCTCTGCTTACGTCTTGTTTTTTTCGTTTAAATTGTCCATTGTGTAATGGTGTAAACACGGTCGCTGCGCTCCCTCGGTCAATATCATATTGTTCCTCGGAATAAAACCCACATTCAACCCCTCTCAGTAAATAACCTATATGAATCATATTCAGTACAATACTAATTCCAATTTAACACTATTCCATTTCACTACCTCAGTCCTAGCCATTTATTTAAACAGATCAAAAGTTCTCAATTCCATAATGGATTCATTATGTCTTTCTCCTTTCTATAAATCATCACTGAGGCACATACTGACGTAACTATGGAAACAATGCATTCAGAACACACAAGGGCCAACTATTAGAAAATCATAATCGACCTCTGTTGTCAATTATCTGATTATGCATGATTTTCTTTCAAAGGATTAGACTTACATTTCCCCAACGATTATGCAAATAAATGTTCTTATCCCATGATGCTACTACTTCCCAGTGAATAACACCCGAGAATATTTTTGTTTGGGTCGCCTTTCTGGCCCACTCTGTACTATTTTGTAAGTAGAATAAGTTCATCTGTCAGTTTTGTTCCGTTAACATATTTGACAACACGTTGATGCTCTAATGGGTAGAAATACAAAATGAATTTCATTAAAGGATCGACAGTGAAGAACCAAGGGATGATAGATTTACATTTCATAGAATTATCAGTTGGGAATCTGATCGGGAACAGGAAGTTTATGTTTCAATGAAACCCATACGCAAATACTAAATTCACGCAGATGGGAAAATTGGAAGAGCCTCTAAGAGGAAATTGGAAGATACAAATTGCCCCTATCTGTCTAAACAAAATATAGCTTTCTTGTTTGCTGTTCATGTAATATCTTTGCTTGTCTATTTTAACAACTAACCTTCCATCACATACACAGTGATAAATCTCATAATTAAAAGGACCTAGGTGATTTGGAGAGTAGATTCGTGGCCCTATTGTATGGATTATTTTCAATTGTATCTGTATTTTACAATTATCTTGTACTTTTGTATTTTACATTTGATGATGTAATTAGAATTGTATTTTACAACAACTTTATTTTTGTATTCAATAGTTAGTTTAGTCTTAGGTCAATTCTGTAGATCGTAGTTTTTAGTTTTTTAGTGACTAATATGTCATTAACTTGCAGTTAATATTTCAAAAGGATTAAAATAACCAGAGTTTAGTTTCACTTTGAACCCAAATGTATGTTTCAAACTTCATTTCATTATATACACTCCCCTCCATAAGTTTGGCAACCTTAGCTCCCCATTGAAGTACGTGTTAAAGCCTCTTTACCTTTGAATTTTTATTGACTTAACCTGCGATGAAAATACTTATACTATTGATGGAAACGTAATTTGACTTTATTTCCAATACCTCCAAACTTTTTCTTCAATTACAATAGGTCGAAAATTGATGATAAATTTGATGAATTTTTGAAAATCGACATTCGCATGTTAACCAATGGGAAATGGTAGGTTTGCCGCAAGTCATATATGACAGAATATCCACCCATCAGAGTTCTTGCAAAAAACGAGTTGGGTAGGCAATTGAATTTGCTAACTTATTTAACAAAAAATTGATACGTTTCCTCAGGTTCAACAAAGTTATAGGGCTTTAAAGTCTCATCAAAAAATCTCTCCCATTGAAATAACACAGGTTAAGTAAATAAAAATTCAAACGAAAAGAGGCTTTAACATGTAGTTCAGCGAGGGAGCTAAGTTGCCAAACTTATGGAGGGGAGTGTTCAACATATAATAGTTTATGCCAAAACCATCGCATGGACCAAACGGGCTTTTCATTTTCAGGTGTAGCCATCACGTAACACTAAATTATGTGATTCCGATATCTAGTGTAGAAAATGTGATAGTGTGGCAAAAATAGAAAAAGCCATTGATATAACTACACAGGGATTGAACGTTTTATCTTGCTTGCTACCTAATCCGCAACTTGTTGCTGAAAAACATCATCGTAGTTTGAGGATATCGTTAATCTCTAAATATGAATGCCTGTGACGATTTGAACATCATGCCCCTTTATCACTATTTTGTAATTTATTCCATTGAAAGCGTCTGATGAAAAAGATGAAAAGTATATCATTTTATATCATACTCAAAGCGGTTAAAATTCTAAAAAGCTCGTTATACTGCATCCAACCTCTTATACTACTAACTTCAGATGATTGTTCCGGCAAAGTAAAGGGTAAATTGCTGTTATAAATTTACTTGGACTCACAAGAATGTGTCGATCCCCATGCATTTTACCTAACTGTACGGAACAGAGAGACTGAGGGAGTGGTCAGCTGATGGTTAATCCCGGGGGTTAATCACTTGTGGTTATACGAAGAAATATGACACGATATTCTGCTGACACGATATTCGAGTTGATTAGAGGCCTTGTAATCTGTACCATAGAGAGACATCATTCATTGAGTAACTTCTAGGGGATACAATGTACGTTCAGCGTTCGTATTTCGTCAAAGGGCTTCATTTATTTTCTAATTATTATGGAACTAAGTGAAACACCATTGGACAAAGGATGCGTATATCACCAGCAATGTGGCAATTGATCTATGGTTCAGATTATAAGGCTTCTAATCAACTCTAATCAATGTCTAATAGTTGGAATTTTGAAAATGATCCCATATAAATATATATTATTAGGGCCAAATGTGATACTGCTCACTGTGGTGAAAGTAAAATGAGTCCATAGAAAGGGATGCTGGGAGCAAATTAAACCTAGGTCAGTAACACTCACGACATAGAATATTAATGAACAATATATTCAGTTGATCAGGAAATGATGAAGCGGGAGTGATAATTCACCATCTTCTCACGATAAATGAAGCTTTCTTGGATACAGCCATCTTAATCCATCAATGCATTTCATATGACTGAAGCAATGCAAATGTTCAACAGTTAAGGGCAAGGAATCCTATATCATCGATCCTATGTTGCAAATAAAAGCATGAGGTCATGTACTAAACCATACACATAATGCGCGAAGGTGAAGACTGAGTGCATCATCACACTGTTTGAAATATGTTCATTCTACCATTATATAATTCGTAATTGCCAGATGTGTCAATTCAGAATAGCATGGTCTATCGATTTGACAATTACAACAGCAATTGTTGACAACGACATCTACGGTTATAATTAAGCAATATTTAACAAAGCGAGTTGATCAAATCCCAGAACGGACTTGATTTCATAGGAACCAATCTTCAGATAATAGCATCAGAGCAGCAGAGGGGGATGTTAAGCTATGTTGTCATTTGCTTCATTCATATTCCAAAATTGCTCTTTGATCGAAAGCTCCCCAATCGTAGGCTTTATGAATTATGGTAATAGTGTTGTAGTTATGGTGTAAAGTAACATAAACATTATGCTATAATATTCGTATCCTCTGGGAATGATGAGAAATTAAGTTACAATCCTTGACGTAAACCAAAATTAGAAGCAGTCATTGAAACAAAGAAGAATTGGGCCGATGGAATTTGCGTTTATTTTCTCGTCAGCATGCCTACATGATTTCCTGCTTTTAACAATTTTTGAAGTATAATTAGCATTTATTAAACGATCTTAATTTTATTTGAATTGCTTCCATGGTCTATACGATATCGATTCGAAATTAAGAATTGAGACAACACATTCAGGTCAAATTAAACTTGTACTTGGAGTCATTAATCGGACAATCCTACCTTTGGGACAGGAATCAAATGGAATGGACGTCATATTCTGAATTAGAAAACAAGCTTTTGAACAATACGCCTTTCAGAAAAGCTTGACTTCGTAGACAGGGTGCCTTCTCTATGAGAATGTACTCTCAGACAAGTTGTTTGAACCATTGAAAAGACCATCCGAGGTTGACCGAGGTATATCGTTTAATAAATTATGATAACAATTTTGGTTCATGAGGCCCAATGATTTCGAAAGTTCAGTTGTGGACCGCTACTCTAATTTGAAACGCAGATTGCAACGCAACTACAAAATGGCGGCAAGTCCAAGGTTATTTTGAAGGGAACTAAAGATTTCATTTTGGGATTATTAGACTAAAATATTAGAGTCAAATAATTTTGCAATTCTTCTTATAACTATTATTGTTTATCATACTGGTCGGCTTTCTTGAGAACAATAAGGTTTACAATTGAAACAATTGTATGACCACAATATTATGTACACTATCTTAACCCTAAACCTAATCCTGACACTAACCTTCCTAATCTTAACCCATCCATACAAAGTATTACCATTCCACAACCATTCACTCACAAACTCATCCATTCACCTATCCATCCATTTACTCACTCACCAACACACCCACCAACCCACCCATTCATCCATCCACTCACCCACCCACCCATTCATCCATCCACTCACCCACCTACCCATTCATCCATCCACTCCACTCATCCGCCGACCCAACCATTCACCCACCCACTCACCCATTCATCCATCCACTCACCCACCCACCCATTCATCCATCCACTCACACACCCACCCATTCATCCATCCACTCACCCACCCACACATTCATCCATTCACCCACCCATTCATCCGTCCACTCTCCCACCCATTCGTCCATCCACTCACCCACCTGCCCATTCATCCATCCACTCACCCACCCACCCATTCATCCATCCACTCACCCACCCACCCATTCATCCATTCACCCACCCATTCATCCATCCACTCACCCACCCATTCGTCCATCCACTCACCCACCTGCCCATTCATCCATCCACTCACCCACCCACCCATTCATCCATCCACTCACCCACCCACCCATTCATCCATCCACTCACCCACCCACCCATTCATCCACCCACCCACCAATTCATCCATCCACTCATCCACCCACCCATTCACCCATCCACTTACCCAGCCACCCACGGACCCAACCACCCACTCGACCATCCACAGTCTTTCCTTCCATTCATCAAAACCTTTTTCAAAATCTTGAAGTTTGAGAAATTTTTAAATTTTTGCTTCAGTGTTCGTCTTTCCCTAAGAAAGAACAATTTACAGTTGATTTCTAACTGCGGCCATTTCGAAATGAATGCCATTTTCTAGTTAAGCGAAAATTCATTTCACTACAACTCAACAGTCTTATCGACAGATTACGCTTAAATTCCTGAATGCATGTGGTATTGTTAGCTTTCGCAAATGCACAGAGGGTTGGTTGCAAAGGGATGGATGTCAGATTACCACATACGCATATAACTACTCAAAGGCCCCTTCAAATTACTTTTAATGGAACATCAATCAAAAATTTCACATTAACGATGTTTTCCCATTATTGCCTAGTTTTAGATCCAGGGAATCCTTTGGGTGGCAAAAAAGAAAATCCGTTCATTTTTGATATAATAAAGCTTATCATTCTTCTAGGCGATGCATGATAATAAATTCTTAGTACACCCAAAGTTAGTGCTTTGCATGGTACGATTCTGATATATAAAGGATCCATAAATAAAGCGCAGTAACATAGGAACCAATATTTAAGGAGGTCCATATGCTTGATTTTTTTAAATACCGTTTGCTGAAAAACCTTTCAGGCTTTTTGGTCGGTATATGTCTCTCATCACAATTGCTCTCATTGAACCAATGACTTGACACCTCATCGTACTTGTAAGTTTAATGTAAGCTTCAGTGGTTATATAATTAGTGTAACTACATAGGTGTGGGTATTATATATTAATATTTAATATTTATATATAAGGTATTACTATTTGAGAGTTTTATTTAAGATTCATCCCTATCATCACCAGGAGTCAATTATTGCCTATGTTTTATAAAACATGTCATAAACATATTCTAAAAAATATCTAATTGAAAGTTATAAAGGTTTTGGAACGTTTCAGAGGGCAGGGAACGTCTAATAGTCTATAAAAAGCATATGCAATCAGACGCCTTACATTTCTCTTTCGACATTACTGCTGCATTTTATGACATTTATTACGTACGTCCACTTTGACAACTTCTGGTTATCATCGCAGTTTTGTGAAAATCGAAACCATTGTAGCCAAAGTTAGTCGGGGAAGAGCAATAAATCCTCCTTTGTTGACCCCTGATAATATCTCAAAACGTATTAAGACCCATTTTCAAAAACTACCATATGTAGCATATATCAGTCTAATATAAAACGATTCATTGCCAATATTGAAGAAACTATTCAAAATGTTGATATACTCATGACGCATTTTGTTGGTATTTAGATAAATTACGTCAAATTTCTAGCTGGGAAACCTTAAACATATATTTAAAATGTATTTCATATAATTTTCTGTAGCACTATGTTCTCCAAATTGTAAAAAAATGATTTAGTTTTCACTTATGTTTGACCCCTGCTAATGACACACATAATTAAGCTCAAAAGACCGAAGCATATAAAGGCTGTCATAGAGGAGAAAACAAAACACTCTTTAGAGGAGGACACTTTTAGAGCATTGAGCAAAAAATACGAACAACAACGTTTTGATTTAGGCCCCTAGCTAATCGATATGATATTATCACAACTTGTTAAATTCAAATGAACAACTTTTCTATTTTCAATTACGGTATATTTTTTTGTTGTTGAAATACTGCTGACAGAAAAAGCATAGTTATAGGAAGAACAAAAGCATCCATACCTGGAGAGGTTCATAAATTACGAGAAGAACGCCAAACCTGTTGCATCCCACTTATTTTTCGACCATGTTTTATGGCAACAGAGTCAAGTAGATATGCCTATAGTTCAGTAAAGTAGTCGAAAATACAATGTGAAAATGTCTCATTTGAGATAAACCTCCCACTTTTTTTCCTAAATAGTATACGATTGATTGTGGCACTCGTGTTCTGCCCAACATAGGTACACATCACATAATTAATTATATACACTTTCTGCCCTTAACAAAGATATGTTTTATCCCAACAAAAGGTCACAGATGCATTTTGAGATGTCATTTCTGTATGTACATTTTAAATATATATTTTACACAATCAAGCTATGATAGACTATGAAGCTGAAAATAAGAAAAGTGGACCTGTCTTTCAAGATAGCTTTCGGATACGTACCTAGGTGCGAAATAACACTGTCATATTACCTCATTTTCAATTGAAAAAAGCTTCAAAAATGGTGCGAGGCCGTGACTTACCTCGCCTGCCTCATGCTTGCCTATTACTTTATCGATACTGCATGCACGATGTAGAACTTCAGCAAACTTAGCTCAAGTACTTCATCGAATTGGAGTCGGAGAAAACTGTATTTACATGGACATATTCAAACTGAAATCAGTTATGGTCCGTGTAATTTCTGTAGGTAAGCAGCCTAGAAACTCAGTGGTAAAGATCGGAGCGACCATTTTTAATGACAGGACTATTTGTTCCTCTGTGAATCTCAAATAATTCGGGGGAAAAACTTCATAAGTTGTCGCACTATTCCTTTAATTTGAAAACAAGCTTAACGAAAATTTGATGTAATCAGTAATTCCTCTTGACAGGTCTCAATATTATAACTAGACGTTGTTTGAACAAGTACAAACAAATATATGATAACCTTGGACGAGTATTTTAGTAGTGATACCCTTTCATTCTTTCCTTAAACCTTGCTATATATTGCAAGGGCATACAAGCAATTTGCTTCATTTAGCTACCTGAGCATATCTTAATTGAAACCATAGGTCAAAAGTGGTACATAACTGTTTTATGGAGCATTCATTTCAGAGATTGATATATTTGTGCCATTTGTTCACACCCAGATGCAACATCTAGCCCCGCCAAGAAAAACAATCTGAGAAACAAAATATTTAGAAAACTACACTTGTTATCTCAGCTATCTCATATCAAATCCAGCTTTTTGATCCTGATATACCAATAATTCAAAAGTACTATCTGCTTCCCAAATATTTCAATATGAATATGAATTTTGAACATGTCGGTCAAAAGGTTTTCAAAATAATGATGAAGACTGACCTTTATACTATATGGCGCAAACCAGAAAAACAACCTTAAAAATCTGTCGTGATCTGCTTGGTACTGAAATATTTGAATCAGCAATAGAATATAATGGGAATGCAATAATAGCATGGAGCTTGATTTATCCTGCACCTGCCTCATCAATACATACTGCATGCGTTGAATTCACATTCTACTTATTTTAAGCAACAGCTAACTAGAATCACTGGAAATGCGGAAATTCCGCATGTTGCAAAAAAAACTAAACAAGCTATTTTTGCTGATCAAAGATCTTATCATAATTGATGTAATTGAGTAGCTCGTTGACTTACTATCTTGAACAAACTATTTATAAGTCAAGTCGGAAATAAAATGTTTACGAACTTATCTTCATCCCTTCAGGAAAGCGAGGCTACCGGAACAGGAAACACGCCACAGTTTGATACAAAACTGACTGGAATGGGATTATTCTAAAACCCAACAAACATTGAAAGAGGCAAAATCTCACTCGCGCCATCGAATCCAATCGAGTCCGAACGTGCTGCGTCGAGTCCCATGATATCACATTGGAACTTGTTAATGTAAATTTTGCCCCATCGAGTCCCACCACATGTACCCTTTGCATTCGTTTGACTTCGCTGCTTAAAAGAGAGCTTCGTCTTCAAACGTAGTTTATAATTAGATCCTGGGCACAGGGTACCCACCATGCTCCATCTAGTCCCAGGGAAACGCTGTAATTTAGTTTAGAATGTTTTGTCGCAGCCATTTAACCCATAATGCCCCATCGAGTCCCATATATTGATGAGGCAAAGTTCCAAGGGGTCATATGGAGTCCAAAGGAAGTCCTATGGGACAAAGCTCCATGAAGTCCCAAGAGATCCTACGCAATGTTAGGTCTATTGAGGACCTACCATGCCACATTGGTGTACACGTATGTTGGACTTTAATATGCGTGCAGTCTCATGCATGCATGGTCTCTTGTTTTAAAAGGTGAAATTAGTGTTCACCAAGCATCATCAAGAAGCGACTATTGGAGGTTGAGTTTTTTGTTTTTGTAACAGAGACGCGGCCGCTCGGCGTTCTATCACTACTAAAGAGTCAATACATTTATGCGACAGATCGAGACGCCAATATAAATAGGAAGTGTTGGGATACATAATATCTCCACTAGTATGTAACCCCCCTATCACACCAAACTAGTTCTTACCCGTTCTTGCCAGCCCTACGAAAACGGCGTAAAACAGGCTCAATCTGGCTGTGGTCGGGAAATATGTTCCGTCCGTAGTACGTCCAGCTCGTCAGTAGGTTGTCACTCGTTCTAATTGTAGACCGTGACGACCAAGAGAACATTTTGAGCATGTTCTAAGTTCTAGAGGACCTACCGGTTCGAGTACGTTCGATGAAGTTTGTAAATAGACCTCAAACGGTTCTAAGTACGTCCAGTCCGTTCGTACACAGTTGAAGCCCGTTTTCGAGAACGTAGTGAGAACTAGTTTTGGTGTGATTGTAGGGTTACACCCCAGTCACATTTGTCGCACGGCGGCCGCAAGTCGACCGCAGATCAATTAAATCGGTGAATTTCTGCGGCGAGCGTAGAAAAACTACGCTCGCCTTGCGGCCTCCGTACGGCGAATGCAGATTTTTACAGGCCGCAGGGAAGGCGTAGAAATTATAACTCGGAGTTATAATTTTTGATCATTTCTGAGGTCTCCGTAGAAATCAACTGGCTCAACAAGATTGAATCATTATTTGTCAATGTTTCATGATCACTTTTCATTTGATATTTCATCTTAGCACTGTGAATAACATTTATAAATTGTCCCGACGTATATAAAATGAAAAAAGTATTATTTATCAACAGAAATTTTAAATTCACCGTGCAGCTGCCGTGGGAAATGTGACTGCAAAAGTATGAGAGCGCAGAAATTCCACGGCGAGCGTAGAAATGTTACTGGCCGCAGAAATGATAGGCCGCACGGCGGCCGCAGGAAATGTGACTGGGGTGTTAGTGATATGAATGAAAATCTAATCAAAGAAGGATATATGTGGTTTTCAAATATGTTGATCCAAATCAAGATGTTACGTAGACTAACAGAGCTGTAGCCCTGCCGCCATGCCTAAGTACAGGGAGTGGCGGGCTAGAAGTAAGGATCTTATGAGCAGAAAAGTGCCAACTGCACGCATTCGAATATGGGACAAAAGGTTTATATTGAGAAATCAAAATATCTTACGGAAGTCTGCTACCGAAGGGCATGCCATCTTGTTGTGGAGACACGGTAATACGCCAAGATTCAGTGAATTTATTATAGCTCGACGAAAGCCCGTTGGCGGAATAGCAGTTCATGTTTACACACGCGATATGTTTACACACGCAACATGATTACACACGCAACATCATCCGACTAGCACCTTGATACACAATTCCAATTATATTTCAAAGCAAAATGTGTTATATTCGCTCTATTTGGGATAACGTTTTCACCTTTGAGACTGCTATATAGCACATTTCAATTACATTATTGAAATAAAAAAGTTGTTAAATGCTATTGTGTCTGACAGGTTGACATGCGCTGTACTTTATCTTCGACTTGCAGCTATATGCTATACATACCATGCATATATATGGCCACTATCTTCATGACTACTGTCAATGACTATTCACATTTAAATGAAGTTAAACCAGTCTTAAAAGTTTTACAAGAAGATATAGAGAGAGTTTAAGTTTTAAGTTTAAGTTTTAGTTTAGAACCCCGATTAACAAGATTTATACCCGATAAAACCAAGCCCGAGCGAATTCCATTCATGATTAAATTATTTCTTGTATACTGATGTATTCATCATGCATGCAAGAGTTTGTTTATATAAATGACAATTATCATGCTATCTTTTATATATTTCATCAATCTTAAATTTTGAATCTTTCAGGCATAGCCATATATCCGGGAGGAGCAAAATTTCTTGCCTGTGGTCACTACTATAACAATGTCGTCACTTCAAAAGGTAGGCACTCTCGATACAATATTGATAGCATCAATGAAGGTATGAATTGTACAGTTTCCGAATGACGGTTTGTATTTATCACGTACAGCTGTAAGGTCAGTATTTATGTCAAAAGGCCTATGATATTTCAATTGATTAAATGAAATTTCTCTTATTGACCTTCTCTCAATTCAACATAATTCAAAACCCTTCATTATACACTAGGATTGCAGGTATAGGAGACACTGCCAGATATACTTGGGAGAAATGGTTTGAAAGATGAAAAGTATGTGGAAGTTAGTGGTTTGTTATGATTTTTCAAGAGATTCTAGGATGAATGACCCCTAATTTATGGCAGATTCTCTACTTGCAATGTTAAACGACAGTGTTCAGGCAGCCATTCATGTTGAAATCATGAATTAAAAATGGAAGCCCCGGTGCCTAACACCCCAGTCACATTTCCTACGGCGACCTTGCGGTCTATCATTTCTGCGACCAGTAGCTTTTCTACGCTCGCCGCAGAATTTCTGCGCTCTCATACTTTTGCAGTCACATTTCCCACGGCAGCCGCACGGTGAATTTTAAATTTATATTGATAAATAATAGTTTTTTTCATTTTATTTACATCAGGACAATTTATAAATGTTATTCAAAGTGCTAGGATGTAATATCAAATGAAAAGTGATCGTGAAACATTGACAAATAATGATTCAATCTTGTTGAGCCAGTTGATTTCTACGGGGACCTCAGAAATGAACAAAAATTATAATTCCGAGTTATAATTTCTACGCCTTCCCTGCGGCCTGTAAAAATCTGCATTCGCCGTACGGAGGCCGCAAGGCGAGCGTAGTTTTTCTACGCTCGCCGCAGAAATTCACCGATTTAATTATTCTGCGGTCGACTTGCGGCCGCCGTGCGACAAATGTGACTGGGGTGTTAGTAGATTTCGTTGTTATTTTCTAAACTACTCGTATATTAAGTCAATAACTTATGTTTGACAATAAATGAAATCCGTAATGTTACTGTAATTACCAGTAACACTAATAGTAAGAGAAAATACATGGATGGACAATTCTTTTAAAGTTAGTTTTGACTGTTATGTCCAAACAAATGAATGTTTTAAAATGTTCCCGATTAAATTTTTGAACTAACATTTCAGTACGACTTGGACAGTTAGATCTGCTGAACAGAAACTGCAGTTACGTCAACATGACGTATTCAGATCCGCATAATACGAACATATCACGGGACGTGCTCGTATTCCGAGGACCAACGAACTTTGTCGACAGGGAAGCAGTGTTTTTTCACTTCATGCTTGAGGACGAAACACGGGATTTCTTTACTGTCAGTTACTTTGTGTTCCAACAGTGGGATAGATTCAATGTAAGGTAATGACCATGGTCAAACGAGCTTTCTTGCTCTATATCGTACAGAGTGGGCCAAAACGTCCATATTTTTTTATTTGGCGATACTTTTTAATAAATGCATAATTATATTTTTAAAATGTTTTACTCAATTCTCCAATTGTTTCTGATATGGGATAAATGAACCTTCAGCTATTTCTAAATATGAAGGGTTATCAGGTCGAATTGAAAATTTACAGTTGTTAAAAATGGTTGACTAGATTTTATATGCCTGGTTACAACCATTGATTAAAAGATACTGTAGTGTACTCTTTTGTTCAAACTATCGCTTCTGAAATACTTTGTAAAGTTAAAAAAAATTATAGCCAGGGACTTTTTTCAAAAGAATGGCGTTTACTCGTGTATTCCTTAATAATTGGATTTTTCTATACCTATCCAAAACTTCAAATAGCAAAAAATATTATTTTGCAGCTCAGACAAGGTAGAGCGGTTGCTCAACTATCACCGTTACGTTCCAACGTACGCGTTATCCGCCGAATTGCGAATGTGGATAAAACTTAGTATGAAAGAAACGCATGTATCTGACGGTGACATGCACACTGAGTTTAAGGTGGAGGTAAATATAATCAAAGTTTCATTTTTCACTGTTCATTCGTAGATCCGTCGTCAGTGCTGAATAACATGATTACATATGTAAAAGCGATTAAATTAGTCATGTTTTTTTCAGTATAGCGTGGTTCGATTCATCGATAGGCGACCAGAAGATGATAAAAAGCGACATCTATTCTTTATTTTCTTCGAATGGAAAAACGATTTGATTGAAGAGTCCTACATGATGTATACTCAAACCCCATGGAGCGTAGGTGCAGGATTGTGTGCTGTACTTCTAACTCTCCATAGGGGTATACAAATTGCTCAACTCTCTTTCAAACGTGTACAAAAAGACAAACGTAGGCGAACTATACGGAGGAGAACAATTCAGGAAGTAAAGGAAGCAAAGCGAAGTGGAAGACGAGTTCCGCCTCAATTACTGAGAGGACAATCAGCGCCTGCATTCAATCATTAGATGACGCTCATTATATCAGTCGCCATGCCCAAGAACACTCATATTTGGATGCGTTCACAAAATACTTCAGAATAGCATTCGTGCGATTTAATTTTGCCAGAATGTTTACAATCTCTGAAGATTCACATTTTTTCAATTATTGATTACTAAAAGTTGATTCAGATGTTGTGGGTATCACATACAACATTTCTAGAGCTTCTAACGTACTGTCAAATCCTGTTACACTCACCTAGCATATAGATTTAGCTTGATGCATAAATTTTCTTATTTTGTATATTAAATTATATCAATCATAAATCTTAATTCATCAAGTGCGTGTCTACACCACATTGTTGTGAGACTTGTTTGTTTTTTGTACGTGAAATAAATAAACCTATCAATATGTTTCAGAAAAACAGCTACATTGATCATTTATTTCAGACGAATTCATCTAAAATAGGTCTACATTTTTAAACAAGGTACTGCCATGTGTACATTAACACTTACACATTGGGTCACATTTGCTCCGTTTTTCAATATTCCGCCCGCCTGATGAGTATTTTGTTTAAAATTATATTCAATTTTGAACAAAATACTCATCGGCCGAGCGCCGGTGTGAAAGAAATTATGGTCCCCTGGGGATTATGGTCCCCTTTCTCAAAGGCCCTTACCTCCTACCCTTTTACACCGGTGTTGAAGATCGGAGCAAATGTGACCACATTACTGGTGAGTAGATCATTCCGTTGCACACTGTTTGTTTAAATCAATACCTCTATCAGTTTTGCATTGATATTTATAAAAATGTTATTTTCATCTAAATTTAACTAAAATCATCACGTGACCATCTATTTTGGTTATTTATTTTGAAGAAAATGACCATCAAAGAATCCATTCAACTAACAACAGTTGACATCTTGAATCTGATCTTAGAGTTTGATATTGGGTATCCTAGGTCCAGGACATGGACTGCCATCTGGTGTCGTACTGCTGTGCCCACATGGCTCGCATGTGGATTCCACAGACTCGCAAGACTGACGGATCTCGTCCCATATTTCTCCTGAAATTCACATTTTAACAAATACAAAAAGGTGTAATGTAGGCTGTTGATCCCAGTGACAACCTACATTAGAATTCATTTTTAAATCACGCCAACGAATCAAGCCAGGGTTTGATCATAGCGAATAATATAAAATTCACCTTCTGGGCAATCTAGCTCTTCTTGCCATTGGTCGTTTTCACATCGATAATAGGTGTGACACATATTGTCATATATTGGGACGGATGCATTTCCAAATCCTGCACAAGACCGCAGTTGTCCACACGGAGCTTGGACCTCGTTGGCTCTTAAATAAACCCATTTGTGACTTTACAATAATCCAGATAAATTCGATGTAGCACATTTTTCATACATGGTGATTGGTGATGGTATACATAATGTGTATTGAGAGGTTTTGAATACAGAGTTTATCTCGAGGAAAATATGCATCTCCCGAGAAACCGCATATGTCCGGGACCTCGGCGATAAAAAAGAAGGATATATGCAGAAATATCCATCCCACTCCAAAGATACATTAGGCCTCTATGATCCCGCACGTCATGTACCTGGAAGCGTTTGGTTACGTTATCATGATAAGTGTGATAATCTTATAAATCATCGCCTATACGTAAGAATATCACACTTATGGACGTATATGAGCTGCGGAATAAAGGATGTTAAATCAAACACTTCATAAGTGAGATGTGGAACAGTCCAATATTACGTTCAACAATAATATTGAAGACAGATAATGGTAAAAAATGGTCAGGTAACATATTCATGCTCTGCAAAGCCGACAACATTATTTAAAGGACCCCTCCTGGGGTACTCTTTATAATTTTATACGATTTTGGATTTATTTATTATATGGCCTCTCGCCTGATCTTGGTATAACCTGGCGGGAAATTGTTTTTTATCTAGGTCAAGGTCAAAGGTCAAAATCGAGGTAAAAAATTGTCAACACATATTCAATATTTAAAGCCAAAATTTGGTATACTTATTGATGAGACTATGCTAATAGTGTGAGCCGAAAGGTATTTACTAGAAATTGTTTTGAGATATTTTGGTAGAAACGCTCAAAATCGTCATTTTCAATTTGCTTCAAATCGACTGATAATTAATCACAAAAGTCCTAATGAGGTCTAAAAAGCTAATGTAATTTTGCAAGGTCAAAGGTCAAGGTCATCAAACTAAATCACAAACTGTATTATCTATGTTTCTCAAAATTGGTGACTACAAATTAATATTTTTGCCTGATATTCGGGGAAAGCATTCCTTTAAAGCTTCTTTACGTTCTAGTAGATCATTGTTTACAGAAATTTTGCTCCAGTTTTGAGATATAAGAGCTAAAACGGAAAATATGTCATATTTCAAAAATCGAATTGAAAGGGTTAATATTTAGGTTTGGGTTAGGGTTAGGGTTAAAACTAGGATAAGGGTGAACGCCACGGTTAAGGCTAGAGCTAGGATTATGGTTAGTGCTTTAGAGCTAGGGTTAGTTTAGGGTCGGGGTTAGGGATAGACCTAGGGTCAGGGATTAAATCTAGGGTTAGGGTTAAAACCAGCTAGGATTGGGGTGAAAACTAGGGCTAGAGATATAAATGGGTCCTTCACGCGTGTGTTGGGTTGGTGTCAGATAATATTCAAAGCTGAACAATGGAATTTCATATCTTCACTGTTTTGTCCTGTAGGGCCTCCTTAAAACACCAAAATCAGACAAGTTCAAATTCGAAATCAAACTACGCTACCAGAACATTTCAGATCTGCAAACTAAATTGAAATCAACCCATTCGTTATCGAGTTATACGCGTTTGAAGGTCACCCCGACGATGGAAAATTTGCTTTATTTGCGCAAAAAACTATATCCCTGTTCCGATTCCTCCGAACTATAACACAGGGTTTCGAAATGCTTCTCTGGCCACCGCGAAATCAATTGTGGAAGGTAGAACGAGCGATAGGCTACTCAGATCTGTGCCAAAATCTCTATATTGACGTCCAGAACGCGATTCTATTTTTTTACCTCGTAGGCAGACTCTCAACGCACGTCTCTAGTGGTTCTCTTTGAGATTGCTTGCAGTCTTAGGTCTCTAGTTAAGATAGATAATACTTACGGAGCACATGTTTGGTTGACGCTGTCGGCCACCTCACCAGGTGCACATTGAACAGTAATGACGAGTCCACTCTCACATACCCGGAATGAGGTACATCCAAAGCCAATGTCACAAAATTTAGATTCATTCTCTGAGCATGTACAAACTCTTCCTGTTGAATGATGTTAGTTGAATGTACAGTTAACATTTCGTCATTTCGGGGTGGTCCAAAAATGGAACATTACATGAATCTCTGTCTTGGAATACTAAGCATAGTTCTTTCTAATGCACTTGGTCTGTCTAGAGGGTATAAATGCAGCCTATCATGTTAATGGGTTAACAAGCCAATGTTTGGTATGACCCCTCTTCTCCTGATCATGAATTACAAGTTCAATCCAGGGATTCCATTTTGAAATAATTCATTTGCTACATTCGTTTTCCTCCAAGCTGGCTGCTAACTTCATTAAAACCTGGCCAAACTTACATGTTTAATGTAGATATGTGCCTTGAAAGACCAAATCTTGTAATGCGATCAACTTTTCTAATCCAGAAACTCATTATAGTGAAAAAAATAAACAACATATGGAGAATGCAATGGGGTGGAGAGATTTATGGAATTCCAGGAACTGCTTCTAGTAAAGGGCAGTTGATATTAATAAATAAAAAATCAGACATTAACATAGTTGGAGGTATTATTAACTACCAAAATGATAGAATACAACATACTTATAACGTTAATAAACTGTTACGGGCCGAATATAGATAGAGAGAAAATTGATTTCTGAAAATTATCTGATATTATTGATGATGCAGGGACAGATGGAAGTGAAATAATTGTTGCAGGAGACATGAACACTGTGATAAATAATGATTTAGACATAATTAATGGTAAAAAACACAATGAAAGAGCTGTTCAAAAATTCAAATTAGCTATTGAAACAAATGATATAACAGACATTTGGAGAGCAAATAAGGGTGATAAAAAACAATATACATGGTGTCAAAATAATCCATTTATTGCTCGAAGATTAGACTATGTATTTTTGTCAGAGGGATTAGCCAAAAAAACAAAAGAAGCTGAAATTATTCCATGCAGTTGTTCAGATCACTGTGCTGTAATGGTTGAATGGAATGATACTGAGATAAAACGTGGTAAAGGTCACTGGAAATTCAACAATAGTCATTTAAAAGATATTAATTTTGTAAATAAGATAAACAGTGTAATTCAAGAAACTATAGCAGAATATGTTAATATTGTCAACCCACAAGTATTATGGGATACATGCAAATGCATTATAAAACAGACATGTATTGAATTTGGAAAAAAGAAGCACATGAAAAACAAAAATCTTTAAAAGCATTAGAAGATAATCTTAAAGAAGCTCAAGAGATTTTATCTGAAAATGTAAATGAAGAAAATCAAAAGAATGTGTTGAATTTGAAATTAAAACATGAAATCTTAACACAAAATAAAACCAAAGGTGCACAAATTAGGTCGAGAGAAAAGTGGATAGAAGAGGGGGAGAGAAATACAAAATATTTTTTAGGATTAGAAAAACATAGGGCAAAAATGAAATCTATTGAAACTTTACAAGATGATAATGGGGTTAATACAAACAATATGGATGAGGTAATGAACACGCTATATGTATATTATCAAAATCTATACAAAGAAAACCATGACATCAAATATACTTTAGATAACTTCCTAGATGATGTTCAAACACCCAAATTATCAGAGAATGAAAATAGACACATAGAAGGATTAATAACTGAGTCAGAATGTTATATAGCAATTAAAAAGATGAAGTGTAATACGAGTCCTGGAATAGATGGGTTAACACCTGAGTTTTATAAGGTATTTTGGTCTAAAGTGAAAGTATTAATGGTTAATTCATTCAACTATGCATTTCAGTCAGGTAGATTATCTAATAGTCAGAGGAAAGGAATAATATCGTTATTATTAAAGGGTAACGAACTCCCTAGATATAAACTTAAGACTTATAGGCCTTTATCATTAACATGTGTTGATTATAGGATAGGAGCAGCTGTCCTAGCAGCAAGAATCCAAAAAGTTATTAAAAATCTGGTTAATTCTGATCAAAACTCATATATGAAAGAAAGAGGAATACACTTAAATCTTAGAGTAATCGATGATATTTTGAATTTTGTGAATGATAATAACAGTCAAGGGATTATGATAACATTAGATTATTCCCGTGCGTTTGATTCAATTTCTAAAAAAATTGTGTTTGACATGATGAAAAATTTTAATTTTGGAGAAGATATGATAACTTGGATCAAAGTATTCAATGCTGATAATTTATCTTGTGTAACAAACAATGGGTCGTACACAAAATGGTTCCCTTTAAATCAAGGATTACGGCAGGTTTGCCCCCCTCAGTAGTTTGTGCTTCATTCTAGCTACTGAAATATTTGCGTGTAAAGTTAGGCAAAATAAAGATATAAAAGGTATAAAAATATCAAATGAATGTGAAGTGAAATTATCAAGTTATGCAGATGATGTATCATGTTTTGTTAGAGATATAAATTCAGCTCAACTATTATTTCGAGAATCAGACCACTTTTATCTTACAACAGGTTTAACATTAAATAAAGAAAAAACAAATGCAATGTGGATTGGCTCAAATAAAAACAACATTGAAACGCCATTAAACATAACATGGCAAATAGGGGAAAATGCAAAAGTGAAAATTCTAGGAGTTTGGTTTTCAAATCAATGTTCAGCTGCACAGATTGAGGAGAACTGGTTACCAAAAATAATTAAAATGGAAACGTTGATAAAAAATTGGAGTAAACGTAATCTCACATTGAAGGGTAAAATTACTCTTGCAAAAAGTTTAGTAGCCTCACAAGTGACATCACTTTTAATGTCATTCAAAGCTCCAGATAAATATTTGGAAAGAATAAATAGTATCTTACATAAATTTATTTGGGGGAGTGAAAAAGGAAAAGATAGAATAAAAAGAAATGTTTTAAGACAAAGTTATGATAAGGGAGGTTTCAAAATGATAGATATTTTTGTAAGTCAGGATGCACTCTTAACCCTTAAATGTTTTTTTTACACCCTCTAAAGGTTTTTGGGGTCCGTTTGGACCCCAATATACATTTTGCAATTACTATGCAACCAGAGAAGCTTTTTTTTCATTCTGACTTCAGTTCTACATAGAGTAATCTATTACCTTTCAGAATATGTATGCATTATTTATCATGAAAGCATGGAAATATGTGTAAACCTAATTATAAGGAGTCAGGTGTTCTAGCATTTTGTAACACTTTGTAGCATTTATATATAACACTGTATTAATTGAATATGTTTCAGTGATAGTGATGTTCTTTGGCCTCAGGTAGCACAAAAAGTCATGATGCGATTTATATCTGGTTTGTTTTATCTGAAAGGAATTTTTTCCAACTCTACAATGTATCATTTTCTTGCTCCACATACCCTGTTGTCATGTTGCTATGGAAACCAGATACCTATGTTACTTGTCAAGTTAATTGTTTATTTTTACACAAAATGGAACTACTATATATGGGGTGGTTGAGGCCAAATATGAACAATATTCATAAAATATTAAGATTTTTAGAGCAAACGGTTCGGAACTTTTGGATCAACCCTCGTATATTAAATCTTAATCAATCAATTCCAAATTGTGAAGAAAAGTGGAAAGGTTATTATCCAACAATAAATTGGAAAGAGATTTGGAGTCGAATAAAAACCTTAAAAGAACCAAGATTAAAAACGCTAGACACATATGAACATTTCTTTATACAATGTCCAAAGATTAGAGAAATATGGAATGAAGTAGAGAATCTAGTGTTGAAGAAATATTTTTATTACCCCAGATTAAATGTGAAGGATAAGTTATTTGAAATCAAATTAAAATCCAGATCTAAGGAAGTATATATAAATAGCCTAATTCTCATAGTTAAGGTTTGTGTGAGTAAATATAAATATGGAAATTATCCAAATATTTTATGTTTGCTCAGAAGTGAAATAGCAATTAGGAAATTGTAAAGGAAACATTATTATATATTGTTGTTGTAGTAAAATATAATGTACTGTAATGTAATATGTTTATGCAATAGCAATAATAATAAAAAAATAAAAAAAAACTTTTTCTAATCCAAATTGATTGGAATCGAGCATATTTTGATGGTTATTGTTTGGTGTACTGATTGAATATTCTTCTCCAGAAGAGAGCAATCTGTTTCAACTGGTACATGGTAACATGTATATGTGTATAAAGTTGGTCTTTAACTGATAGGTAACTGATAACTGATAGGTAACTGATAACTGATAGGTCAATATTGCTTTTATTGGAAAGTTGAAAGAACGAGTTTGGCGCCGAAGTAGCCCTTTGGGTTTTGCAGCGGCAAATTGAAGTGTATATCATAGAATAGTGGGTCATATCAAACTTTAGCCAGTTTAATGCATCATCTTTATGAATTGCCCTTATAAACATGACAGATAAATAATTGACTGAACTATGATCAGGTTGGTGCATTTTATTTCAAAAACAAATGTTATGTGTACGATTAACAAACAACGTCCTACTTTTTTGGACCACGCTGTACTATCGGTATTTGTTCTTTAATTGAGGGCCGCTGTTTGATTACTTAGTCAGTACTTTGATATTACAAAATAAAAAGTCGAAAAGATGAAGGCATCCTAATACTTACTCCTTTCTCTCTGACATATGAAATCAAGATCGTCATTGTAACAATGTCTATCGTCCCAATACCCTTTGACTATTTCATCTCTACCCGCGAGTGCTATGCAATGATTTGGAGGCCCAGATGGTTCACCCACAGCCCAGAAGTTATTTCTGAAATCATAGATTTGATGATCACGTTTACTCCTCCTTAAGCCATATCTGGCTCAAAAATTAATTTAGAGAAAAAAATATCAAAAATTGACCTTACATAAATATGATAGCAAAGCATACTGGTCTATCTAATAACCAAGCTTTTGGGGAAATCAAAAATGCCTTTCTTTACTTCATGATACAGACGGCTGTCCTCACTTGGACATTCGAAGTGAGGCAAATCTTTTTCATGCGCATTTTATTCAAAAACATCATATCCATGAAGATGCTGGTCATGTTATTCTAAATCCAAGAAAACAAGAAGTTTTTCAACACATAAAAGGAAGAAGTGGTATCGATATGGGGAATACCATATATACATGTATATAAAAAATAAGGTAAATAGCAATAGTGCACATATAAAGAATTTAAGGTTGTACATAATTAGCGTTCATGAGCTTTTATAATTATTGATTATGTATTTTATATGTTCAACTTATGTGATCGTGAGTTTATAAATTAATATGTTTGTAATCTTCTTTTATGGAGGAAATAAAGGTAATACATACATACACACATACATACATACACTCCCCTCCATAAGTTTGGCAACCTTAACTCCCCCATTGAACTACATGCTAAAGTCTCTTTACCTTTGAATTTTTATTTACTTAACCTACAATGAAAATACTTATACCATTGATGGAAACGTAATTTAACATTATTTCCAATACCTCCAATTTTTTTCAATTTTTTCCTCAATTACAATAAGTCGAAAATTGATGATTTTGATGAATTTTTGAAAATCGACATTCCCATGTTAACCGATGGGAAATGGTAGGTTTGCCGCAAGTCATATGACAGAATATCCATACATCCGAGTCTTTGCAAAAAATACGAGTTAGGCAGGCAATTGAATTTGCTAACTTTATTTCACAAAAGATTTATATGTTTCTTCAGGTTCAACAAAGTTATAGGGCTTTAAAGTCAAAATTGTTTTTCAAAAAACCTCTCCCATTGAAATAACACAGGAGGCGAAAAATTATTTTCAAAAATGACTTTGAAGCGCTGTAACTTTAGTAATCATCAAATAAACTAAATAACTTAGTGTACAAAAAAGTTAGACAATTCAATTTTCTATATAAAAAATATTTTTTGCTGAATCTTTTACTGAAAAGATATTCTCATTTCTGATTTGCCTCGAACCCTCCATTTCCCATTGGATTACATTAGGGAATGACGATTGTCAAAAATTCATCAAATTTATGATCAATTTTCGACCTATTGTTATTGAGGAAAAAATTGAAAAGAGGCTTTAACACGTAGTTCAATTATGGAATGTTTTCTGCTTCATTATTCGTATTTTACAATATGTATTCGTATATTGAACTTTTGAATTTGTTAAAAGTACATTAATGTTCGTAACTTGAGTATTTTAATTCATTGTTTGTATTTTCTGTTCGTTAATCTAATTTGTTTCGTTAAAACGTTTCGTTATATGTAGGTGTTTTATACAGAAATACATTCAAAAGTCCTCAAAAGCATTTGTAAGTGACACATTGTATATCCGTATTCAAATAAATTTAAGTTCATTTTTTACCATTATCGTTGTTTCTGCAAATATATTAGTTTAATATCTACGAACTGAATGTCAAATTTATCAATGAATAAGTACTTGCCTTGGCATTTCATTTTTTAATTGTCGAATTTATTTTCGTAACAAGGTAATATGTTTCTGTAAAAGTGCACATTTACTGTTCGTAAAAATTGTCATTTGTATTCGTAAATTGCACTTATATATTCATTTTTCATTGGTTCATTAAGATCACGTGATCATTCTCAACGAGACATGGTCAAGACATGGTCAAAGTCATCACCCCCTCCCTCACACACACCTAAAACTCTCATGTCACGTGACCTATGCCCCGAGACTTGCAGTTCATATTCGTAAACTCACATTTGTATTCGTAAACACTCACATTTATATTCGTAAAGTTTCATTTTATTATTCGTTAATGTACGAATATTTCTTTGCTTTCTGCAATAATTCATGGGTAATTTGCAAGATTATTATTCGTAAAAATACATTTCTGCGATAAAATAACTGGCAACTTATTTGAAATTTACGAATTATATAAACTGTAGTTGGCGAATAATAAATTGCTAGTTACAAATATTTCCAGTCCTTACAAACATAAAATGCACCCGATTTAGGAATTATTTGTGTATTTGATACACCATATATGTATTTGTAACTTAGGCATTTTATTTGTAAATGTTACATTAATATTCGTATAAGGGAATTTATTACAAACGAATACTGAATCAGTTATGGCGCTATATTCAATTGGGACGCTAAGCTTATGGAGGGGAGTGTACATACACATTGTCAATTTAATGGTCATCTTTTGGATGGTAACATTATAATTTGAAATATATATATTTACTTTTCTCTATATTGTTTTAGAAAACACATCCGACACTTCTTTTGTTCTTGGTATCATATGTTCGGAATGAAATGAAACATCTATCCGAACCTCATTGGAACAAAACGACATAAATACAACGTGTTTAGGTCTCTCAATATTGTAATTGTACAAAGGAAAGTTTGGTTGATTTTAAAAAAGTATCTTGTTAATGAAATAAAAGGTTTATCTTAATTTTTATATATTTTGGGGGGTTTTGTTTTAAGTTTTTGCATACTTTTTGTTAAATCAACCAAAATTTCCTTTGTATAACTATAATATTGAGAGGTCTAAGAAAATGTTGTATATATAGAAAAACAATTTTTTTAACAAAACAGTTATATAAAATATATATAAATAATTCTTGCATTAAATTGTGGCCAATCAGTCAACATAACACAAAGGCCTGTGTTTTTTACGGAATCTTTTCAATAATTGGTTTAAGAGAAAAACATTGTTGAATTCAGTTCGCCATATCGATACCTATCCTTTATGATATACTCCTCTCACTTGATATAAACAAGGCAACTGGGCCAGACATGCAATCGAATGATAAAAATAGCTGCTCCATCTCTTTCCCCAATTTTCTCTAAATTATTTAACAAAATGTTTCGTCTCAATAAATTCCCGAAAATTTGGAAAATGGGAAATGTATGTTGTCCCAATTCACAAAAAGGGGAATTAGTCCAAAATTATCGACAAATTACTTTGTTATGCTGCTGCACCATTATAAGCAACTAGGTTTTATACTAGACAAACATTTGACTTTTGAAAATCACATTAATGAAATTGGAAACAAACTTTACAAGGAACTAAATCCGCTTAAATCTCTCAGTCAAAAGATTGGAGGAAAACACCTAGAACTAATATTTAAATCCTTTATCCTGCATTTATTTTATTATTGTGTGATATTATCTATGGATGTGCAAATGCCACCAAATTAACATTACTTGACAGGCTTTTTTATAAAGCAGCTTAATTGTATCTGTTCTGGTGTCTTACCAGTAACCACATCTCCCTTAAAATGCTTAAAACGTATCTGAATATAATGAAGAAAGATGCACAGAAATGTTCTTATGTATAGAGCTCATCTTTTGTCTGATTATGTATCAAATATTTTTCAGCCATTCAAAAGAAATCAAAATAGAACCAATCGGCACAAATTTGACTACACTATTCCGATAAAGTAGCTTGCCATTTATAATACATTAATAATTATGTATTTTAATGCTATGAATGAGCGGAATTCATTTTCACCAAAATCAGAAACTCAAATAATTTAAATGTTTTAAATCAGAAATTAAAAAGGATATAATAAATACTGAATTCGTACTTCAGTCTTCAGTATTTTCATCACAGGTTAAGTAAATAAAAATTGATAGGTAAAGAGGCTTACGTAGTTCAATGGGAGAGCAAAGGTTGCCAAACTTATGGAGGGGAGTGTAAATCAATGTCGTATGAAATTATCGGAAAACAAAATATTTCTATTACGTTTTTATGTTTTGAAAAAATAAAGAGTTGCGGTTTCGTGTGTGTGGATATTGATTGGAATCCAGATGTCGTTTTCCCTCATGTTATTTGATTATAGAATTCACGTACGCATGCGCTTGATCCCAAGGCGTGCCATCCAGCCAATAATAGCTTCCATTTCTCCAAGGCTCATCAAGTCCGCCAATCCAGTAATCGCGTTGCCGACGCCCCACTACGTCCTGTCTTAACTGGAACCATTCCTGTTATGTGAACAGTAGACATTCTGAATCGTGTTTTGATTAAGGCTAATCGGTTTATATTCACATACAGCTAGGCGTGATATATCACGCACATTCCAGCAAATCACAGTATATAATATAAGACACCAAAGGTATACCATTTTTAAATGTTGAAATGTAAACAAAATATGAAAAGGTCGAACCTTGTAAACCCCTCGTAAAAAAGTTTCTTCCGTGCGCACGTCTATAGGTACGTCCGTGTAATAACTAAATACCGTTGGACCGATACGATATTTTATACATTAATGCCCTGTGGGGGTACAAGTTCTCCTCGAAAGCAGATTTTCAAAATGGCCACCAGTTTTAAATAAGCCGCCATTCTAGTGTCAATTTTACAGTATCTTAGGTACAACATATTAAACTGTAATATCAAGATATTTAAAATGCAACAGAATCATGTAATGATTAAGTTCAGGAAAATCTAAATATTTAAAAAAACTTGGTGGTGAAAAAAGCGGCTGTTACATGCTGTTTTACGATTTCTACAGTATCTGGAAAACTAGTGGAGTGATTTTGTTCATATTTGATATTTGAAAACTTATTCAAATGGCACTGAGAGAGCACGTGCTCATGATTGTTCACATGATCACAATCTGCAATTTGATTGGACATCATATAATGGGGAATCCCCGAATACGATAGAATATGAAAGAACTATGGGAGCTACTCACTACAAATTTGTTCTGCGTCAATGTGCAAAATGCAAGCTTTACTTACAGCGATGTCTTGTGTATTTGGGGTTGCTAGTTTTGCCCCACGAAGCTGGCATTGTTGGTTTGCTTCAAAGAAGTTCATTTGGCCGACCGCTCCGTCATTACTACTGTGCCAGAAGCAGAAGTCTCCCCTTTGCTCCAGTCTGTATGCTAGGTCACATGGTTCATAAGGAGGGAGATCCTGACCAAAGGCTGTAAATAGATAACAACACATTACAGCAAATACTCCAAATACAGATAATACATTACAGACTCCAGATATCATCCATTCTAGACCTGGTCCTACTTCGAGGCAGGCAAAGTGTAATGAAAACTATTGGTTCGATTTTGCAAACGAAGCACGGGTTGGAATTTGTCTGCAGCGGGCAAAATGTAGCCTTGCCCAAGTCGGTCTCTCTTACTTAGTCTTGATTTCTATTATGGTAATAATTCAAGATCAGGATAAGTAAAAAAAAATACCGACTTTGGCAAGACTAGGGAAAATGCTATTTTTCATAAAACTAAGAAAATATCACACATTATTTGTTTACTCATGTTTCGTTATAATAAAGAAAATTATACCTAAATTTAAATGAAAATTATGTTTTTTTGTCCGTCTTGGTGGGCAGTTTCAAAAGTGAAATACATAAGAATATTCCTAATATATCTTTTACGACTACACTTTGGATGAGAGAACGTGTCAAACCCGTTTCCAAATTTGCCTCGTATAACATCAAAAATGCACGTTGCAAAACTGAAAGTAACGCATCTTCTCTATCAACCCGATTTAGTTTGTTATCTGAAAAATTGCCACGTGAAAATATCAGAAATTCTGTTATTTTAGCGGCAGTGGTGTAATTGAAGTGTTTGAAACTGTGACTGGGATTCATGTCTTAGAAAATATGATTAATAAAAAGGATTTATTTTACTTCAAGTATCTAACCTCTATTCAAAATATACAGTACACAATACTTATATGTTTTAGCTTTAATTTGATCATGAAAACTAGTTTTTAAAAAGAATGGTTAGAATCTGCTTACCCAATAATGATGATAGCATGAAATATACACTGATAAACAGAATCATTTTAGTTTAGCTTTAATTGCAACTCAAATATGCAATTGTCCCATCAAAATGCTACCAACAAATCAAGAAACAAGTGAAAGTCAGCAGATACCAATATTCAAACCCTATATTTTCGTTTAGATAAATGCTATTCATATCTCAAAAATAACGACTCTTTCATTCACATGGCCCTAAACAACACATGCGTTTTCTCAAGATCTAGGACACCTTATTTAAAATTAATTTTGCAGCCATTGTGTTTCCCACGTAATCATGAGTCGTATGTTTGTCTGCAGAATCAACAAAAGTCCCCAGTCTATCCTACAGCAAGTTAGTGTTGACGTTCTTAACTTGTTGGACGACTGTATTGATCTGAATTCGAACATGACTGTATTCACGCCTATAGACTGTGAAAAAAGTAAATATTTCAACCAGGTTATATTCGCGAACAATACACCTGGTAATTCGAGTAATGTGTGACGTCATAACGGCGGGTCGTAGTAATGGCGACCATAAATGTAAAATCATAAAACTCCCTTTTATCGTTCAGGGTACAGAAAACGTTTGTGCCTAGTCCTGCGGGGTGTATTCGACAATATAACCCCTGCTCTTCGGTCTATATTTCAAGCTGATATTTCTTAAATAATGAGTGCATGTACATGTAGTTGTGTAATTGCTACTGGGGCTTACATCCTCCTGATGAAGTGTTACAGCATCCATTGCGCATGCATTCCAGTCTGTGCATTCTGAACAATGCACTGCCTGGGTGGCAATATGAGGAAACATGGAATCATCAGTCCTTTTTGGCTCGAAGGTTGACTGGGGACGTGTTATTACCATGAGCAAGGACCAGTAAGTTTTCACTAAGTTTTGGAGGTCACTAAGCACCAGAAGGGACATCTAAGGAGATAAGTTATGCAAATGATATGCTGAAATGGTTTAGGCAATGCTCTGGTGGTCAGCTCATCAGTTGCAGAACGCAAACCATATGGGCAGCCCATTCGCCAGATCTAAATCCCCCAAATTATCCACATTAATGTGTGTAGGTCAGGGTCATTAACAACTTTGTTCGCAGAATTCGATTGTGCATAGAGAGGAGAAGTGCCTACTTTGAGCATGTTTTGTAAAGTACTTTAGTTTTTGACACAATGAACAGATTCTCATCAAACTTTCAGAACAAAATTCACATTGAATGAACTAAATAATTGCAAAATTTCAAGTCAAAATATGCAAAATTGATTGAGTAATTCAACTTTTTTACGGTCCTGTTTTTTGGACACCCTGTACAACAGTGCCTTTATAGTTCCTTTATTTAAGAAATATAGACCGAAGAGCAGGGGTAATATTGTCGAATACACCCTGCAGGGCTAGGCACAAACGTTTTCTGTACCCTGAACGACCGAAGGGAGTGAGGGGTTCGAAAGCTTTTGTGCCTAGCCCTAAGGGGTGTATTCGACGGGATTACCCCTGCTCTGAGGTCTATATTACGATTCGAACATGAAAACTCATACAAAATGTTTCGAATATTCATTATGGTCCGCCATTACTACGGTCCGCCGTTATGACGTCACAAATTACACGTATTACCAGGGGCAATGTTCGCGAATATACCCCGGGTGAAATGTTGACTTTATTTACAGTTTATAGAAGGCGTGAATACAGTCATGTTCGAATTTTTCATAATGCATTGGCTGGGCAGTGCTGTTCTTCATAATTTTTCTGCAAACTTTAGCATCAAATGAATAACTGTATTGTACTTAAATAAAATAATTTGACGAATAAAGCCTTCTAAATAGTTTTCAAAGGAATATTATGATCAAGTGTAACTCGACACCCCTATTTCTAAAACATAAACTAGTCCAGCTTTAGCCCTACAGCGCCCTCTAAAAAGGTGAATATTGCAGTTGTTGTTCAACACGCCTTACCATCGACAAGGTACAGTCACGTGACAGTGACAAAATATACCGTAGTACACTTTTGATGTACTATGTCACTATTAACTGATTTTAAGCAAAGACTATGATGTAGGTTTGATGCAGGTTTTCAAAAATAAATTTGAGGAATACATAAAGCATTTCATGTTTGATTTCGCGTGTATTCGATTTCAAAGACATTTATTTTTCTAATTACGTTAAAAGATCTTCGAGCAGTGCTCAATTTTTTTCGTTGTACGTCTACCCATACAATTGTTCGGTTGGAAAAATGTTGTTTTTTACACATATCCTTTGATAATTTTCTCCACTGACGTCTCAGAGTATCGAATATTTTTATGAGAATGTGTTTCTCTAAACTGCACAGTTTAAGACGGGTGAAGATTTAATAAATATTCATGCATTTGGTATAATTTAAAAAATCAGAAATGTACGTTGTCAACTCACAGGGTATGTTGTCCCTGTAATTGAAATTCAACGAACATGCTCCTGTATCCCTAGTACAGATAAACAGGTAAAAGTGAATTTTTCGTTGAATGCTATTTTATTTTATGAAAGTGTTAATATGGTGATTAATATGTGACCATGGCGTGTTATTTTCCGACCTCTTTGACCACTCGGCGTCGGTACGTTACGTTATGATTAGTTGCATGGAGAGATCTATACTAGCTAATCCAAGATGACTTTCAAAATTTATGCTACAGGGTGTCCCGAAAGTATGGCCCCCCTAGGCAGACATATACCAATGTCTCCATAGTATGTGTCATATATCATTTTAAAGCTCATCCAAAGTTACATTAATTTGCCGAGCATCATGGTTCAACTCACAAATGGAAAAAGTTACAGGAATTTCAAAAGTTAGTGTTTGGCCAAAATTAAAGTCAGTTTTACACCAAAACAATAGTCGGTGTGTCTCCTTAGCCGCCATGTTAACAGCAGCAAAACTTTCCATATATGACCGTAAACAGGCTTCAAATAGGGATATGGCGTTTTGTTATCCTCATAAAAACCCGTTTAAGGCATAAGAAGAGTTTCCTTGGAGTTATGGCTTACGGACAACTCATCCCCTAGACAACTCATCCCTGGACAACTCATCCCCTAGACAACTCATCCCCTGGACATCTCATCCCCTGGACAACTCATCCCCTGGACATCTCATCCCCTAGACAACTCATCCCCTGGACAACTCGTCCCCTAGACAACTCATCCCCTGGACAACTCATCCTTTATCACACAAAGCCAAATTGTAAAGTGTTTTTGAAAAAGAAATATTTAAAAAATACACCTTGGATCATTCTAAATATTATTTTATTAAAACTTTCATCTCTTGTCCTTATATTAGATGACTTAATATTTCATGACATAATTTTGAAACATGAACTTCAGTAACTTCATCTGTAAATACTGTGAAAAGATAATCTTTGGATTAAAGAATATTTGAGCTATGAACAACAAACATACTATGACATCAAAGGAGCTTCTTCAATCAATGTTAATATAATATTGAAATATATTAAAAGTAAAATTAGCCGTTTTTGATTTGAAACTTAGAACTGATCATGATAACCAAAACATTTAAATATCATTTGAATAATATATGAATTGATAATATAAAATCAAATTACTCAATGCCAAAGGATGAGTTGTCTAGGGGATGAGTTGTCCAGGGGATGAGTTGTCCAGGGGATGAGTTGTCTAGGGGATGAGTTGTCCAGGGGATGAGTTGTCCAGGGGATGAGTTGTCCTGGGGATGAGTTGTCTAGGGGATGAGTCGTCCAGGGATGAGTCGTCTAGGGGATGAGTCGTCCAGGGATGAGTCGTCTAGGGGATGAGTTGTCCGGTTACCGGAGTATCTACCCTAAACGTCATCTTTTTAGAACTCAATATCCATCCTATATTCGAGAATATCATCAATATTTTCTGTCACATTCAGGTCAGGGCTGTTTCCAGGATACTGAAATCTTTTTGGCAAAACGCTAATTTTTAAAATGCCTGTTACTTTTTACCATTTGAAGCATCATATGTAACTTTGGATAAGCTTAAAAATAATATATGACACATACAACTATGGAGAAATTGGTATATGTCTGCCTAGGGGGGGGGGGCATACTTTGGGACACTCTATATCTGGAAAGTGCAGAAGTTCAAAAGCCAGGTTATGGAACACAAAAAAAGAATTAGTAACATTGAAATTTAATCATATCAATGACAATTTTATGGATTAACGGACAAAATATTAGAGTAAATATATCTGATATGCCTATCATTAATTCATTATTATTACTTTATTATCAAATATTTTCCTTCTATTACACGTACATTATAGCATTTCATTCACTGTAAAATTAACTGTGAATTGAGATCTGTAAGGCCATTGTGACAACATACATTCGAGTTGACAACATACATTATCTATTTTTCGTAGTAGCATCCAAAGTAAAAAGCGGTTTTGCATTAACTCTGGATGTATATTTGTATACTTTAGTTGTGTTAGTCGCAGTTTGGCTGTTATTTGCATAGCAAAACAAAAATTAGAGAGAATTTTGCGAAATTCAGTCAGGATTTAGAGATCCCTGACGTACTGGGTAGATCTATAACAAGATATTGAAGTTGCTGAGGATCATTTGAAGTAGATATGCACATTTGCAACTTAATTACAAATCGAATGCAACAACTACCTGATGATGAACTGACACAATATTGATCAAATCAATGCTACTTCTTGCCTCGCTTCCTCATTCTAGAAAATGGCGATCTAAAATGGCGGAAATGACATAGTACATCAAAAGTGTACTACGGTATATTTTGTCACTGTCACGTGACTGTACCTTGTCGATGGTCAGGCGTGTTCAAGCGCCAATGGCTTTGCTGAAATTGATCGAGCCAGTGAATAAGCGAATATCAGTTAGTACACGCCTGACCATCGACAAGGTACAATCGAGCACTGCTCGAAGATCTTTTAACGCAATTAGAAAAATAAATGTCTTTGAAATCGAATACACACGAAATCAAACAGGAAATCCTTTTTGTATTCCTCAAATTTATTTTTGAAAACCTGCATCAAACCTACATCATAGTCTTTGCTTAAAATCAGTAGTCAATAGTGACATTGTACATCAAAAGTGTACTACGGCATATTTTGTCACGGTCACGTGACTGTACCTTGTCGATGGTTAGGCGTGTAGTAGCCAAAAACTGATATTTCTGTCTCTGGAGTCTCTGGAAATTATAGAATAAGAATGTCCATATGTATTGTGATATTGATAAAGGATGATTTATATATGATATCTCAGATGTTTTAGATGAAAAATAGAAATGCATAAACAAACCTCAGAGAAAAAAACTCCTCAGATTCTTCACATACAACTCGCGTCCTTTGAAACAATGTAGTACAGATAAATTATTAAGTCAGGAATAATTAAGAGGCATTATATGTAATCGAACGCCTTGAAATTCTTCCTCTGCGTTATTGCTAGCTTACATCACATTTTCTGATGATTATCAAAGCTTCGTAACACACTCCAAAGAATCCACATTAAAATGTAGAAAAATCAAAAATCAAATGAAAATTATGATGTATTTCGGATGATTATCTTGGCAGATATAATCTGCAACTTATTAGATCACTATTATGTACAATTATTGTTTAATTGAACTGTGTATCTATCTTAATTGTAATGCTGTGGTATGAGTGAATCTAAATGTAAAACATCAATGATAAATGAAGACGAAACGTCAAGGTAAGAAGATGTGCAGTAATGCTGTTCATCTGACTAAGAATCAAAGATCAGTGATAAATCTCACCAGGGCATGTATTTATGTGACAGAGGTTGTTACTTTCATATAGCAACTTACTTTACCTGGTATATACTGTAGCCTACATAATGACATGTCACAGGTTTAACAATAAAGGGATACCCAATAAGGCTAAATGAACAATAGGGCTACGAATATCAGTGACTGAATTGTCTACGAATTATTATTTTCCTTTTATATGTACTACAAACAATTTTTGAATTAAAAAAAATTGGTTAAACCTGAACATTAAATAAAGATCTACTTCACATTTCACGGGAAGGATTCGTTGTATCACCACGTCACATAGACACGGTTACCATACATCCGTGTGCACACCTGTGCATGAAAAGACAACGCGTGAGAAGAAAATGGCAGGTGCTGGAACGTGGATGATAATTCTCGGATTATACGCATTATACTCCCTAACACACGCACAGGAATTACAAGTGATTCGGTTTAGTAATTCGACGGAATTCGAAGGTCAGAATTTCTTTTTCATAGTCGACTAACGAAAACAAAATATGAAAAGGATGATAAGATAAATCAGTTCAGTCTTATTTTTTAACAGAAGGGTCAGGTTACACCTAAAAAACGCCTGGACAAAATCTATCATGTTTTATACGAAAAATTACAAACGAAATTGAAGACTTTATGTATCACAATTACTTTCGTATCACAATTACTTTCGTCTTGAAAGTACTATTCTTTTACATCAGCCTAATTGTTAGGCCGACATTCGATTAACTGATATTTTCAAAGTTTTATTGTATTGAAAACTTTTTATTTTTTATTCAATGCTCTAAACTTAATAACTAAAAATATTATTTCGTGTCTCACAAGATCCCCTTTTGGATATTGTATTTATCAGACTTATGACGTCAATTCATCGAAAAAATTCATACTCATGCATGATTTTGTGAGTTGTACAATTCAATCCTTTCTTACTTTTTACCATCACGAATGTTTTTTTCATTTGATCAAAGATACATACATCGTATCTCTGAATGTTTGGAATGATAATACAGAAAAATAAAGAAAATGTGACTGATAAAGGACCATGCACCTGTTTTTCCTTTACAGAGGGTATTGTTCAAAGCATCGGACACGCTTTATCATTGTATTGTTGGTGAAATAAGAGCATGTTGACTCCCAAAGGCCAGAGAATTGAGAGAATAACAGCTTCCAATGATTCACACACAATTTTTCAGTAAATGAATATTCTATTCTACCAATGGTCAGGTATTTGTCTCGCCTACCATTTGCCTGAATCTTATATTTCACTTTTTAGTGAGGTGCTTATTGGGATATTTCGAGTCCAGTACTGGCGATCTAGAACACGACTGTTGTCACTACTACCAATGCGTTGACCACGGCAACTCCGCATACGTACGTACATGCATGTACCCGACAGTCTGGAACATAGCGACGTGTTCATGTGATCATCGCTTCGCTCGCCCTGATTGTGAAAACACTCCGGATAGCTGTTATGATGGTTTGTTCTTTGTAGAATTCATCCGATACTATAAGATATTAAATGATTTATAATTTGTGGTGTTGCACTTGCGGGATATATTGTAATCAAGAAATTCTATATTGGTACGAGATGAAGTCGAGTGCTAATATAGAATATCGAGAGCACAATATAATTATCATGTATTGCACTTTAAATCATTCTATAACGTTTTAATCGTGTGATCTTAGGCCAATAGATTTTAGTCTGTATTCTCTGTATTGCCCGATCCTTAGATTGTCCCCTCCGTTCCAATATTTTCTGTATTGCTACGGAAATGATCAATGGGGACAATCTCAGTAGCCATACAGATTGGTACATTACAAGAACTGAGCAATCAGAATGCTTCATTTTACAGATCATACGATAAAAACATTATGTAATGACATTCTAAGGCTGACATGTAACTAAATCATTCGCAAACTTCATGATTGATTTTCAGAGCCACTTGCAGACACAAATTGTTCCAGTAAGACTTTCGACCCCGATCTGAATGGTAATTGTAGCCATCTTAGAATAAGTATTTTCCTGCATATCTTTTCAAAAACTACTTTACATACATATATAATCACAATGTTGGAAATCGTATTACTAGACAGTTCCACAATATACACCCCTGTAAAATAAAAACTGAATTGACAAAAAGGTCAGTGGCATATTCTGGTGCCATTTTATGGAATGCTTTGCCAATAGTACTTCGAACATGTAAAACTTTGAATTCTTTTAAACATAACATTAAAAAGGACCTTTTGGAAAAGATGAATGAAAACATTACATAAAATCACATTTTGTTTATTTAATTATTTCTCTCAAGACTTCAAAGTTTCTGTATTGTATCTATTAATTGTATCTGTATTGTTATATGTTATATTATATGTAATTTTGGTTGCTCTGCAACACATTTTGAAATAAGCACTGATACGCCCAATTACTAAGGGTGTCGAGTGCACACGTTTTGTACTTTACATTGTTATATTATGAAATAAACTATAACTATATAACTAAAAAAAAAAAAAAAAAAAAAAAAATAGAATATCGAGTTTGGATCCATTATGAGAAGATATAGCAAAGTATTAAGTATCTAGATCTTCAAACATTTTAATTTGTAATTTATCAAATATAAGTAATATGTTTACCTCTAGAATGTTGTATCAATGGAGATGTTTACACTTCTTTGGATCCAAACGTTGGTTATATGAAGTTTGGAGAGAGATTCCCTACGTTTTGTTCAGATGGTTTACATTTTGATCTTGAGGAGTGTGGCTGTGTAAATGGAGAATTGGACAACGAGACAGACACCGGTGAGTATTCTCCCCTCACAACCTTGGTAGAGAGAGATACATGACTTGTACGTTTAAGGTGAGTCAGATTTCAATGAGATTCTGGAATCTTCTCTAATGGCCGGGTTCATCCAAACAACTTCCGTTAAGCCACATATATGTAAATCTTGTTCGCTATTCTAGGAGATAAACGCAACAACAACAATGCTGTTGTTACGACGACTTTCTCGTCACCTTTTTGTCTGAAAAATTGTTAAACAATGAGTTGAGCGATTCTTGTAGTTGTTTACTGACAAGCATGTATGTATGGGCTAAAAGTGCAGATCTTAACTGTTTTTCGAAATACCATTTATGCAAAGTGAGGAATTAAATCGACGATTCTGTCGTCTTCTGAACTATTTGTTCGCAAATATGTACATTTTCTCAAACATATGATGCTGATACACGTTTGTGATAAAAATGTCGTGGGAATTCTGTCTACAACGTGTGAAATAAGCTTAGGAAAAGAGAAAAATTGTACCTTCGACGTTCCGACATTTTGTTACAGAAACGGTACCAGCGTAATCAAGTGGATCACCAGTGTGTATATGTCCATTCTTTGACAGTAGCAAGTCGAATGGCATTTTATTCTCATTCGTCACCATAACCGAAAATGCGAAATTCTATTTCAGAAGATACAAATCCTGACTGTCTTCACTGGGGATTCGATTTGGACTTCTCCGATGATTTAAAGTCAACATGGGTGAATCGAGGGAGCTTAAGATTCCGAGGCCCAGGTGTATTAAATACGAAAGCGTACATAGAGGCTAGTGGAGGCCAACCTGGATTCATTCCATACTTTACGAAGGTTGACCTAGGGAGCGAAATAACGATTTCAGTCTGGTATAGAACCCAGATATTCGAAGGATTCCTTTTCGATAATTTTGACGACAGAGATGGTGAATCGACACTTGAGTTTTCATTACAGCAAGCGTCTGAGATAAATGGAGGTGTCCCCCCGGATCTACCCGAAGTTCAGAATGACGAACTGATACGGGAAGAGTCGAATATAGCAATGGTCACATTGGGCTCTGGCAGGCCAATGGAGATACAAGTAATTATCATTTTATATTCTATTTATTCTCTATATTTGAATATAAGTTATAATCCGGGTAGTATTTTATCTTTCGGCTGACATTAACAAATAAATTATATCTAGTATGAATTCCTTAATAATAAAGAGGTTACAAAAGATGAAAGATGTAAATATGAAACCCATAGGCCTTGAAATGCCATGGACTTTATGAATTTCATGACTTTGACCTGATCAGCCCAGAAAGAAAGAAACCATATTTTTTTGAAAATATGACTTGATCTCGCATGAATAATTGAGTGATACAGGGTTTCAAAATTAATCAAAATTCATATTCATTTTCATATTTAAGTTACCTGGTAATGGAGTGGTCCAGAACGATGATATAAGTTTAACCAACCAGTCACATTCAGTCTGGAACAATGTGATTGTCGTTTTGAAAGACCAGGTCATAAAACTCTATAACAATGGTAGTTTTATTGGAGAAGGTGTCGACGAGGATGAAAGTAAGTGTAACCACATGAATACAAACAGTGACAATTCACTTGCAATGGATGTATATTCGGGATAAAGAAATACCAAACACCTTTCCATTTCGTTGTGACTATAATAGGTCCTTATTATGAAATGTTGGTTAAGAAAATCTTTAAAATCTTTTTCATAAGCGGCCCATGGAAATAGACTCCCTCTGGCTATAGGGAGAAATTACAGAGGGGATCTTGATGAGGTACGAGCCCACTATATTTGTCGATACTGTAGTTATATATACTTATGTGAGATGTACAAAAAAGAATCCTCGTCTGATTTGTAATTTTAGTTGATCGTTTGTCGATACGCTTGGACGGCTAACCAGGTTGAACGATATGTTGAAAATGGGAAGATCCCCAAAGGAAAAAATGGAGATAGGACGAGAAAGAAGAAGAAGAAAGATAAGGTTGATGATAATGAAGATGACTCTTAACGGATGCAAGTTTCAATCAAATACGCAGAATGTTCCACTCTGTATACCAGTTATATGAATAAATCAAACTCACTTGGTGAAATCAATAAAATAATATATAAAAAGATGTTTTATTTTCGGATATTTGTGTAAAAAGATGCGTAATAATACAGTATTTCCATTCAGTATTGTAATTATTATATTATATTATGAAGGAAAAAAATATAATCAGCAAAATATACTCTATTATATAGAGATTAATATAATATAATTAGAAATAAGCGAGATCCAAATATGATGATTGCAGTTTATTTAGAATTTTTTTCTATTCTAAAAAATATTATTTTCTTGTATTTTCCAATCTGAACAGAATATATCAAATTATATTGTATTATTTGGGTTCTAAAAAATATTATACGCGATTATTCTCGCCCAACTTGATGTACAATCCATCTGGTTAATTACTTAACCAAACAAAACAAAGAATGCACAGAGTGGCAGTTAATAGGATTAACCGTTCTACTGGCCTTCTCATCTCCATTACTTACAAATGTCACACATACATTTTATTTTGATTGTTCTATTTCTATTTGAAACATATTTACAAAATAAATATTTAGAAGAAATTAATAAATTTAATTTGATTAAAATTAATGTTAACAATGGAGTAAACATGTGAAGAAAAGTCATCAATTAAAAATCAAAAAATTAACTTTCCGATGAGTTAATCAATTCAATCCAAATTTTAACACAATGTTAATCATAGAAAGAGGGACACTATACCATCAAATAAATATGAAAAACTTAATTTGCAAATTATTATTTTTTGTGGAAATAAGAAGAATCAGTTCTAGATATTAATCCATTAACTCTAACAAACGGATTAGCTATCAGTGAACAAAACTCATTTCATAGAAATTGAAAAAACTTAGGGATTAAGGTATTACAGTTGGGGACAAAAATAAATGACAGGTCGATTTTCGATCACCATTTCCTAATTATGGTGGTCTGAAAGCCCATAATTTCCAATATTGTCTAGATACATATCCCTTAAAATTTGTATATTTTACATTTTGTATAATCTCATCCACTGATTTATGGCCTCTTGTAAATTCTCTTATTTTTAACATGGGAAATCCTCACTTCAGCAAATCCACCTGTCATTTATATATGTCCCCAACTGTACTTATATTGCTCTGACATCAATAAATGTATGTGAATGGTGAAAATCTGCATGATTTTGAAAGAATTGTTGGCCAAGGGGAGGGGATCGTTACTCGATAGGTACGGGCCTGTATAAAATTCGTAATGTACTTGTATTTAACTGACAAATTGAGCAGTTCTGTGTCAAGACTATTTTTGTGGTTGGCAAAGTGAATACAGGTGGTTGTTTGTGTCTCACTCTGTGTAAGAGGGGGCCTTAAATGTTGTTTGTTGTAAACTTAATGTGGCAGAGAAACAATGGAGTGGAAACTCATTGATTAAAACTTAACTTTCCGTTGAGTCAATCAATTAAATCCAAATTTTAACACAATGTTAATCATAACATAAGGGGCATTATACAATCAAATAAATATGAAAAAATTAATTTTCAGAACTGTTGGCTGTAGGAAATTAATCCATTGCCTCTAACAAACGGATTAGTTGTCAGTGTTAATGAAGCTCATATTAAAGAAATTAAATAATTAGGGATTAACATTTTACTTATCATATTGCTCTGACATGCTGTATGTCAATATGTTATTTACATCAGTTTGTTCTACCATGCACCAATTTGCTCAAAGCGTAATTATTGCTTTGTCAGATGAAACATTAGGAATAAATGTAAAGTGTGCCCACTTCTTTATTTTCATTATCAAACAACTAAACATACCGAATCTCGCACCTTTTGAATATATATATTTGGAAATGGAAAACAAAGAAAGTTGTAATAAAAAGAAATGATCCAATTGTAGTAGAAACAAATGTATAACATCATGTACTAATCTGATGTTTATATCCCCCCTCCCGGGATATCCCCGGTTTATATCTCAGATATTATATGGATAACAGAAAACACACGAATTGTGAAATGTGAGAGAATACAAGTTCTTATTTTGTTTTAGCATGGCTTAACACCACTTGTATCGGTTAACCTAATGGACGTTTCCTTATTTATTATCAGTGATTTGTCAGAAAAATCGGAGCAAAACATACAATATATTACAGGCTTGTAATAAGTTTTAGCCAAGGGGATCAATTTTCAAAACATACCAAGGGTTCACAATTGATAATAGGATTTTGAAAGAATTTTGGCAAGGGGGAGGGTGATTTACTCGAACCCAACGACCCCCCCCCCCTTCCTTGCCATGGACCTGTATCAAATTTGTAATGTATTGATATATAGCAGTTTCGTGTCATCAATGTTTTGTGTTGTTTGTGAAGTGAATAAAGGTGTTTGTGTCTGTGTGAGAGAGGGCTTTAAGTCTTGTTTGTTGTAAGCTTAATTTGACAGAGAAACTATTGATTTAAATTGTGAGGAAACCAAATGGAGTAAAAATGTGAGGAAAGCCATTGATTAAAAATTAACTTTCCATTGAGTCAATCAATTAAATCCAAATTTTAACACAATGTTAATTATAACATAAGGGACATTATACGATCAAATAAATATGAAAAACTAAATTTGCAAATTATTTTTTGGTTGAAATTAGAACCATCGGCTGTAGAAATTAATCCATTAACTCTAACAAACAGATTATTTATCGGTGTGAACAAAACTCAAATCATAGAAATTGAATAATTAGGGATTAAAGTTTGACTTATTATATTGCTCTGGAATGTCAATACATGTATGTGAATGTTGAAAAACTATATGAATTTGAAAGAATCGTTGGCCACGGGGAGGGGGTCCTTAAGTATGGTTCTGTATAAAATGTGTAATGTGTTCATTAATTATTGAGCAGTTCTGTGTCAGGACTCTTTTTGTTGGCAAAGTGAATACAGGTGGCTGTTTGTATCTGTGTAAGAGGGGGATTTAAGAGTTGTTTGCCAAAAACCTAATGTGACAGAGAAACAATGGAATAAAAATGTGAGGAAAACCAATTAATTAAAAATTCAAAAATTAACTTTACAATGAATTAATTGATTGAATCAAAAATTTAACACAATGTTAATCATAACATGAAGGACATTATACAATCAAATATATATGTAAAAACTTATTCTGCAAATTATTTTTGTGGAATTTTTTAGAGCCATCAGCTGTAGAGATTAATCCATTAACCATAACAAACGGATTAATTACTTAAGTATAAGTATGAATGAAACTCATTTCATAGGAATTGAATAATTAGGGATTAACGGCTCGAAAATAAACGCGTATAATCGGTTTTTGATTGCAGATGCCAACATATTATTTGCTCCTGACAAAAATATTATTCTATATTATATGGTATTATATGTTGTTCCCTTTAAATAATACACGAATAATATTATTAAATCAAAAATAATTCTTCAAAATACGTATTATATTTTTTTCCGCTATAATACAAAAAATAACTGCCTATTATACTGGAAAAAATATTCTCTATTATTCTCTCTTAATGCAACTTATTTTGCAGTATATTAAACATTTTATTCTATATTATTCTTACATTTTTACCAAGTGACTGCTACACATAATTGTGTTGTTTCTAGATGTTAACGCATAGTTGGATCAAGGTTTTATTTAATACCCGGGCCTTAAGTTGTGTACCAAACGAAACGACACGACACCCAGGGCTTTGTATGATCTTCATTAGACAATGGTGGAATAGAGGGGTCAGTGTTCTCAGACCTAGGTACCGTTTAGCGGTTATTTTACCCTATGGCATTGCAATCCGTTCAAATCATTAGCTACATAATTGATTAACTTAAAAACAGACGCGGACAATCTTCGTTTTAACAAGGACAGATAGACAATTGTCTCTGAACGGTTCGTGACCAAAATTCACTAAACTAGAGAGATTGTTTTTACTTATCAATCATCAACATGTGCTGGCATATTCAGCTCTGGACTTCATGTCCAAAGGGGGGTAACACACTGTCAGAATGAAAGTTCTCACACCCCTATGTTTAATTGGCTAATTCAAATCGGATGCGGTAAAAACCGAATGCAATTTGCGAACGTTCCGGGTATCACGTTCGCCCTTGTTTGGATTGTATTTTGTAACAGTCGATCGCGATCGGTGACGTTTCAGCATACTGAACCAATGTATGAAAAGCAATAACGTTTCATATGGAAAACCCAAAAGAGGGCGCTATTGAAAAGGTATAAAAGGTACACAATATCTAAATTTAAAATCGAGATGATGATTGATTGAAACGAAGTTTCAGTGCAATCATCTGTGAAACTTTTTATACATTTTATTTTGTTTATATTATATGTATGTCATTTCTTTTTTTTCTTTTTTTTATTATTTATTTATTTATAAAAAAACAGATGTACATGGGGTAATATAGTAAATACAAGAGAGCATATTCAAGTGCTAATCACCATTTTGGCATTATAAGCACTCTAGCCAAGCGGGGAAAAAGATGAAGAGGGGTGGAAGGGGGGGGGTCTGAGCTGGGCTGGGACTGGGGGAAATACAGGGCAGAGGGACAATGTAATTTATATTTGCAAGACAAGGCAGGGTACAATAGGTTCTAAGATAGTCTTCTTCAGTCTTGTTCAATATGGGGTAAGCCATCTCTTAATAAAGGCAGAAGTCAGAGTAAAGATTTTTGTGTTTTCATCCTTGCTAAAATTATGATTGCCAAAGGCTAGGTATTCTAAAAGTGTGGATTGGTTAGTGGGGATCAAAGGAGTTTCAGTATAGAGAGTATTGAAAAAGATGGTTCTTGCATTTTCATTCAGAGGGCAGTGAAAAAAGAAGTGTTTTGGAGTTTCGGGTAGACCACAAGAACAATTAGGAGAGCTGATGAAGGTGTAATTGTGGGCAAAGAGTTGAGCCCTGAAGAGCAGGTCTACCCTAAACCTATTTATAAGTGTTTCTTCATTTCTAGAAATATTTAGCATTGAGGTAGGGATTATGTTTATGTCAAGGTTGAGAAGGTGCTTGCGATTGTTGTTCTTAAAGGCAATGAGGGTTTTACTTGTTTGAATATTCTTTGGTACAGATAGCCAATGGGAGATTGCATTTGGTATGCAGGAGTTCAGGTATTTAGTAGTGGCATGGTTGGGTAGCCTAAAGGGGCGAGTATGTCGTAGTTCTCTTTGAGTATCACATCGAAACTTATCAAAAATATCGTTTATGTATGGTGGAGATGTACCTTTACTAACATTGAACATGAAGTTGTTAATTTGGAGTTTTCGTCTAGTTTCTAGGCTTGGCCAATTTAATATGTTAAGAACTTTAGTTGTGCTGGTTCCTGGTAGACAACCTGAACAGATAAGAGCACATTGATAGTAGGCACTATTTAGATATCCAAGTAAATACTTGGAAGATGAGTCAAAAAGAAGTGATCCATTGTCAAAGTGTGGGAGAATGTAGGACTTAAAAAGTGTTTCCAAGTGAGAAGATGTCAGTTTAGATTTGAGGGCTTTAAGGGGATTTGTGAGTTTGGTAATTTTATTTCGAAGACCTAAGATGTGGTCTTTATTTGATAGGAGTTGGTCAAAGACATATCCCAGATGTTTGTGACTTGGTACTCTCTGAATAACTTGGTTGAAAAGGTTTGAGTGATTTATATTTACATTATTGGTTCTGGAACTGTGGAAAATAAGTTCAAAGCTTTTTTCAGGTTTAAATGTTAATTTCCAAGTAAGTGACCAATTTTCAATAGCAAGGAGATTACGAGCAACAGTCTGATCAATGTCACTAGGGCTATTTGGGTCAAAGGGGAAATATATTGAGGTGTCGTCAGCATATATGAAACATTTGGAGTCTAGGTTATCAGGTAAGTCATTTATATATACTAGGAACAATATGGGACCAATGATTGAGCCTTGGGGAACGCCACAGTTGATAAAGTGTGGGTCGGATATGTTAGAGGATATGCCAGATATGTTAACCTTTATTCTGCGATCTAGTAAGTAATTTTTGAGTAGTTTGAGTAGCATGCCCCTTATGCCATAAGCTTTTAGTTTGTGTAATAGTAAAGTGTGGGGGACACGGTCAAATGCAGAAGCAATGTCTAAAAAGATAGTTTTTACAGATTTCTTGTTATTTATATTGTCTTGTAGGTAATGTTCAATTGCTGCTAGTTGAGATTGAGTGCTGTGGCCAGGGAGGAAGCCAGATTGGTATTTGAAAAGGAGGTCATTAGAAAGGAGATGTTTTGTTATTCGATTTGCAATGATCTTTTCAAGTAATTTAGAAATAGTACTCAAGAGGGCTATTGGTCTATAGTTGTTAATGTTACATTTATCGTTTTTCTTGAATATAGGACATACATTTGCTAGTTTCCACGTAGATGGGAATACACCTTTGGATAACATGATGTTGAAGAGTGTGGATAGTGGTTGGGCTAGAGTATGAGCTGTGAGTTTTAACATGTGATTAGAAATAAGGTCGGGGCCAGTAGCTTTATGAATGTCCAAATCTAAAATTAACTTCATGACCTCTTCTCGGTCCGTTTGAATTGAAATAAGAAAAGAGTTGGTTCTATCAGGGAAGTTTGGAATGGAATTGGGTAAATCGTAGGTGTGATTTTTATCAGAAAAGAAATTAAGAAAGGCATTTGCTTTGTCGACATTCTTCATATGTAAATTACCATTATTATCAAAAATAGAAGGAATTGATGAGCAAGTTCTTTTCTTGCCACAGAGTCTACGAATAACTGACCAGTATTTTTTATCATTTTTTTTAAATTTAGAAATGGAATCAATAGCTTGTTTTTCAGATTTTGTTTTTGCATTTTCTATTAAGTTAGCAACTTTTTTGGCATGGTTTTTATATTTATTTATATTTTCAAGAGTGGGGTTATTTTTCATTTTTCTATAGAGACGCTTCTTTTTGTCAACTTGAGTTCTAATGTCATCATTAAACCAGAATTTATCGTTAGATTTAATTGTAATTACTTTGTTTGGAATAAAAGTTGAATAAAGTTCTTTAAGTTTGGAGGTAAAGTTCAAGGTAATGATGTTGGTATCTGGCTCATTTTGGAATATATTTTCCCAGTCTGTATTTCTCATAGCTGAATTGAGACTTTCAATATTTACTTGGTTATATGACCAGACAGTACGTTTTATTGGTAGATCTTTTGGGGTATAGATTTTAATTTTTGCAAATATGGTGCTGTGGTCAGATCCGCCGATTGGGTCCAAGACTTGACATGAGTTGATAACATCTGGGGAGTTTGTAATTATATGGTCAATGCATGATATTGAAGTTTCAGAAATCCTGGTAGGCTGATTAACCATTTGAGTGAAATTGAAGTGTTCTAATATAGCAAATAATTGTTCACCGGCTAAATTGTTATCATTATTATTACCATTTTGAAACCAAGTGGGGTGTTTAGCGTTCCAGTCTCCCATAATGAAAATGTGGTCAAAATTTCTAGAGTTAGATATTTGGAATAGCTGATCTTGGAAGCTACTGAAATAGTTTCTAGTATCGTTTGCATTTTGGCTTGGTGACCTTTATGATACACCAATTAACATCTTTTCAAAATTCACAGATACTTCCAAGAAAAGGCAGTCGAGGTTATTTATGTAAAAAACTGGTTCGGGACTTTTTACTGCAAGTGATTCATGGGAATAAAGGATAAGACCTCTACCAAGTGGTGAGTATAAGGGTTGATTGTAGCCGTCAATGTCAAAAGTACCATCATTAATTTTGCTTTCCAAATTTAGACCTGCCTCACATATTGCTATAAACGAAGGCTTATGTTCTTTTATTCTTTGTTGAAGGCTAGTAAAACGGGTCCCACTATCAGCTGTAATACTGTTAATATTAGAGAACAAAAGGGACATATCATCTCGAAGGGTATTGTTGGTGGGGCCGGGGTTTTGGTGAATGTCGCCTGCTAAAAGCAACATCATGTTGGTGATATTAGGATAAAAGAAAGAGACAGCAAAACCTGGTATGAGAGCACCAAATAAGAATATCTGAGTTGAGATTATGAGAAACCGTGTGTTGTAAACATGTTTGGCATCGAGGGCCACTGCATGGAGGATTACATAAGCTAGAAAAGTCAGTACCACTATGTTTAAGGCACTCAAAAGCAAAATGGTCAGGAAGCTTGAGTATTCGATAACATAAGGATGGCAAAGAAGAAGAAAGAAAAACAACAAACCAATGTAGGCAGAAAATATAAGAGTAGAAGAGAATAGGCATTCTTGATCGATATTTTGTCTAGATCTAGTATAGAAACATGAAGAAGTTTCCTTGATAGTACTCTTATTGTAGAACATTCCTATTGCTGCCCGCCATTGTTGTGCACAAGTGCCCATTATCCAATACCATCCCTAGCCCCAGAGATCCCACAATCCCAAACCCAGCTCAGACAAAAGATATGTTCAGCATTTGTACACATATATGTAATTGTGTCCAGCGGAATTGGAACAGTTAAGTTAAGGTTGTATTGGAGCCGTATATGTAGGAGGACAAGCAGTACAATAATATCTTGAAAATGCTCATTGATTTAAATAATAGAGAATATACGAGGGGGGATTCATAAGTAGTGGGACAAATGCTATAACTCCACTTCTATCAACCAGGTTTTATTCAAACTTGGAACACAGAACCACAAACATGTGATAATCATTTTGTGAAAATTTCAAAAAGTTACACCCAACTTCAGTAAAGTGAGAGTTCCAATCATGACGTCACAACAGGGTCCACGGAGCACATTGTTTGTCACAAATTGCTAGTTAAATATACAAGTCTCAACTGATATTCAGGACGTGATTTAATCCGTGACTTCTAGCGAGTCATTTTGTGGACCACATCAATTCTGTGCAGGACTATTGATTCCTTATCCTTCTGGTGCAATCTCACTCTTTCTCAAAGTATTCGCCATGACAATCAATGCATTTTTGGCACATCCTCGACCATTCTAGGTATGCACCCTCAAAACCATATTTTCCAAGATTGGTCATCTCGGTTCTCACAGCATATTCAGAATACAAACACAGAATACCACCTATATACTGTAGATTTTTTTTAACTTTTTCTTTCCCATAGACTTCCAACAAACCTCATTAGGTCTCTAATACTGAAAACATCTTCAAAGCATTAAATTTAATCTCAGCACGGATGTTTATACGTGATTCTTGCTTTTTCATTGCTATTTTAATCAAATTTTGCTCCATCCAAGAAGGACTGAAAATGGCAGTGTCCTGGTGTCACTGCGTTGTGTGACATCACAATAGCATGATGATGTAATATATGTTACAGTTGTCATGACTACAAGGCTTGAGACAATATGAAACCAAATATTTGAAAATAACTGTCATTTTGAGATATTTCTGAGCATATCTATGTTGATCAAGCCCTTCATTTTTTAACTGCTCCGTTAACCCCTACTTTTGGTTACCATAGCAACCGTTGTTGCTAAGGCACAAAATGAATTGAATTGAAATTTCACCAAACAATGCCTTATATCCTAGTCCGTTCATGTGCCAAATTTGGTTGAGATATGTACACAGGGACTTGCTGCCTCAGAAAAGTCCCACTACTTATGAATCCCCCCTCGTACATTATAAAATGAATGGGATTATGATAACATTAACTGGTTCAGTATGAAATGGTGTCAAGTTGAAACATTATTCTACTATGTTCATGTGATAATATTTGAATTAATTGGGCACTACGCAAATGTAAAAGGTACATCAGGTGGTATATAAGGTGGTATCAAATTGAACATTATAGTATTACGTAAGTCCACAGTAAAATTAGAGTCAGTTGTGCACTGTAGTATTGTAGAGGTTCATAAAGGTGAGTGGTTTAATATTAGCCACAGTTCGATGAATGTCCACTTCTGTATCAGGATATCACACTACTATACCTAACACCTAGAAATGCATAAGATACTTTGTTTGTCTAATTGAATTGTTTGATATATTTTTGAAAGTGCCCTACTAGCATCTAATTTTCAACCGATAAACCATTAATAAGGAACAGACAAATAAAAACAAATACATAATCATTACTAATAAGCCAAATGGGTTGCTCATGAACACCTAATGCAAGGTATAGTAGTGTGGATATACATAATTAGAAAACAAGCTGTATGAAGCTTGAATGAAAAGAGTATAGCATAGTCCAGGGTAAAACTAATACTCATAAGCTGATTGCTGTACAAAGTATACAAAAACATAGTGATTCAAGGTTATGTAATACAGGATTAAGTGTTACTTCAATGCAATAAGGGATATTAATTGGTGTCAAGTTAATCAGTCGTTTGAGCAGTTACAGGTAGCTGTGTACTGGGGGTTAACCCTCAGTTGCCAAGTTTGGTATCGAGGTCATCATGAATATTTAAAAGGACCTTCCTATTGTCAGTTGTCCTGATACCCCAGATTTTACCATTGAAGCACCAAGCGTCCTTTGCACCGGGATGTTGTTTCACTCTCCATAAAAGATTCTTGTTTGCAGGTGAAAGATTTTCCATGACCACCAGGGGTTTGCCTTTCAGTGCTTTGCGATTCTGTAGAACTTTGTCTCTAGTTTTGCGATTATGGAATCTGACAATCATTGGAGCAGGTCTATTTTCGCGTCCCCGGGGTTTTGCCAAGCGGTGAGCCACTTCAATGTCATCCACTGAAATGGGGCAATCAGGCATGTACTTGGTAAGATCGGTTACCACTTTGGAGATGCAGTCTTCACGTGTGGCGCCAGCTGGTATTTCTTCGGTGATACCTAGCATATCGAGGTTGTACTTACGACTGTGCTGGTTATTGTGGTTTACTTCCAATGACAGTTTGTCTATGCTGGCTTGCATGTCGTTCATAGTGTTTTTCAATGTGCCAACCTCAAGCTTTAGGCGAGTATTTTCATCACGTACATCAGATATGTCTTTCACAAGTTTTGCCATATTCTCCTGCATAGGATCACTAATAGATTGCTTAATGAGTTGCTTCATCTCATCCTTAAATTCATCAAAGTCAGCTTTACATATCATTTTATCCATCTGTTCCTGAATGTATTGAGAGTTTTTTCTAGTTTGAGTCATAATGATACTGTGAAGGCTAGAAAGGGTTAAATATCCTTTGTGTCAATTATTTGTGAAAAAAGTTGATCAAAACTCTTCTCTCACATAAAATATTGAAATAAATTCTAGCAGAATATGTTGATATAGTACTTATATATAAGTTAGATGCGAATTTGTGAGCCTTTCCTCCTACTGTCCACTTGAAAATTGATTAAACTGCTCCTGATCCTATTTGCTGTTTAGCCTTCCAGCATGATTTGTAGCTGATTTGTATGTCATTTCTGAAAAGTATGACGAAATTATTCGATGACGAAATGACTTTTTGTGATTGTGGTCTTTTTTGAAAATTCCAATATTCGAATAGATGGCGGAAGAGAGACATTTAGAGTTCCAAATGTTTTTCGCAATGTGCTATTTAATATTGGAGTTTAATCATACATATTCATGAGCGAGGAGTAGCCATCTTGAACTTTAAGATGACCATTCGTAATACTTTCGAAAAGGTTTCTTATCGTCGTATGTTCCAGGTAAACATTTCATTGGACCTATACATATACTTTTGCCAATTAGAACATCAGCACATCGATATAGTATTCAATAGATAGTGAGACACTCGCACGAAACGAAAGTGGTAAGCGGAAGTATAAGGTCAACTATGTATGGTTTCCTCCAAGTTAGTCATTTCAATATTCGGCGCGATATAGTTCTCATCATCCCAATGGGAGGAAGATTGCTTGAATAGAATCAGTTCAGATATGACAGGTAAATATGCATTTTCGGCAACCATTTCGAATTATTTCCAACATTTACTGTAACCACAAATTAAATATGGGAAAACTGTAAGGGATTAAATTAGAACCCATACTAGACTACACCCGATTAGTTATCGTGTACGCCGTGTGCCATATATTATCACTATGTTTCTTGTTTAGTTCTATATATCATTAGGGAAACATGGTAAAGTCTATTTTAACGAGAGGGAAGAACGGCATGAATACCAGACGAGGTGTTTTGGGGAAACAATATGTGAACATTTCCAGCAGATGCATGATTTTGTGGCAGAATTAGTGTATAATATTAATAATTTGTCAGCTGCTGTAAGCATGCAACTAAGCGAGGCATCCTAACTCTGTCTTCATTGTGTAGTGCAATGTGTTATCATTTGAATCACGCTCTGAAAATTAGCTAGAAAATACCAACAAATTCCAACGAACAAAACATTTTTTGAAAATTTCTTCTATATTATATTAGCGCATAAAATTTGGACCAAATCTGTCCCCTGTTATGTGAGTTATGGTGTGAGTACCGTAATCCAACACAAAATTCGAAAATTCTGAACACTACTTTGCACATATGACGTTCGCGACCAACTATGAAACGCTTATCCCCCATAGTGTTTTTGACCTACATATCTATTTTCGTCATTAAAATGAAAGTTGAACTCTTCCTCTTTGTTTTGATAACAAATAATGGTACCCTAGAATTGTACCCTAGAAGCCAACTATGGCGTTATTTAGAACAAAATCACCTGGCTTTTGAATGGACTATACCTTTTGGATGGATATGAAACCTCGCACATCATTAATGACTATTGTATAATTACAATATTGAGAGACCTAAACATGTTGTGTTTATGTCGTTTTGTTCCAATGGGGTTCGATCAATTCGGAAAGATGTTTCATTTCACTCTGGAAACATGATACCAAGAACAAAACAAGTGTTTGATGTGTTTTCTAAAACAATATAGATGAAAGTATATTTTATTTTTCAAATTATATTGTTACCATTCAAAAGATGACCATTAAATTGACGATGTGTTAAATTTTTAGATTTTTTATGACTGGTTTAAGAGAAACGTGTGTTCAAAAAGTTCTCCATATCGACACCACTCCTTTAAAACATTTCCTCAGATACCGCAATGGATTGGCAGCCATTTTTCAAACTCATACTCTGTTGCCTGCATTGGAACAATCTAAGTAAAAATATTTCTATAAGGTTCTCTTTGGACAAAGTATTTCGTTATAAGATGGTCATTACGAATATTTTGGTAGTATTCAAGCTTCCTCAGCAGTTCTAATCTTCAAGATTTGAGTAATATTTTTTACCAAATTGGTCTACGCCGGGCAACGGAGTACGAGTTTGGATAACGGCTTCTAATCCTCCTTGATACTGCCTGTTTCTGAGCCCTGTTCTCTCTTGATATGCAATAACCACCTTATTTACATTTTATACAGTATGTAATATATGTATGTTAAGTGTATAATATTTCATGAAAAATCATTGAGTTGAAAAAAGTTATCAGAATGAGATGGATGACTAATTGTTATGCCCGGCTACTATGAATATAATAGACTAGATGCGAGTAGAAATAATCTTGATTTACATCATAAAATATTCAAAATTCCGTCTATTCATAGGGTGTACAGGTATAGCGCTTCGGACAATAAATCGTCGTTTTCCACATTTTTGGAACAAACTACACAGATTGACTTTTTTCTAACGAAGAGTGGCACATAGTACAAAAGTGATAACAGAAGAATTGAGTTAATATTATTAACCATGTATTCCCATTCCTTTTTGTCGAGAAAATTTGTAAAAAATCTCTCTGGCCACTACTGTAAATAAACATTATTCAAAAACTATTTCTCTATGGGGAAATAGGTTGACTCCCGGAGTGCTAATGTAAAGCAACTGGTGTTACCCGATGCTTCAAGGTTATTTAAATGCAAGCTCTTGGATAGATATTCTACCTGTTTTGGCATGGCCTCATGGGATAACTAAACGCAAATCTGGAATGACCTTATTTACGTGACCTAGCAAGGAAAACAAGGTCACGATTAGTGTTGTGTGCTGTGCGTGTGTAAAACATAGTGAATAGACAGGATACTGCAGCTACCAGCTCGATAATCGCCAGGAAAGGATAAGAATAGGGATGTTCAAAGCTGCATTATTTGCAGGTATTTAAACACACATTTTTACTCAAAAAATAAATACGTTCAGTAAATGAAAATTAAATGAATATATGAAAACTATTGTTTATTATTATGTAGTCTTTAGTTATATGATTAACTTGGCGATAAGATCAGGCTTAGTTATTTGCATGACATACTACGTAGAATAAACAGTTGCGTGCCTGATACAATTTTTATTCTTCGTAATATTTGAGATAATAAATTGATTCCTGAACTTGAAATTGAATTCATAATTGACACAATAATACGTATGAGTATGTTGAATTCACTGTAGTAAAATGTTGATAATGACTAGACATGAAACATTAACATCAATGCCTTTTCCATTTAACTTTTTGCGGGATAAATGATAAATCTAGAATCAAACGTTATTAGAATAAAGATTTTTGTTGTACACATGGTTGATAAGAATTTATTCATTTTAAATAAAGTAGGCCGTTAGTAACTATACACCGCATTCGTCATCAAGCTTAAAAAAATTCGTAAACAAACGCTGTTTACGCCTTGTGCATACAACATGTTACTGGATTAAAATTACACACATTGTTTATCAGATACTGAATTATTTCCAGATTTTCGTGTGGAGTTGGTTGTTTTTAGTTAGATAAATAACATGCCTCACCCGGCGTACTGACATTTCTGACTGAATAGTTCAGATAAATTGTTTCTCCAAAAATAACTGCATAACGATGTCTAACGATTGTGTGTTGTATGTTTGAAAACAAAAATAAATGTTTGGAACATATGGCTCAAGCAGTAAAAATCTGTAGTGTAATACAGAATTCGAATGAGTCATGAGTCATGGTACATATACGTTCGATGTACTTCTACACATTTGCTCATATACTCTCTGCTACGAAAACTCTCTGTGTCGCCATCGCCATGGATTGCTCTTAACTGTTGGTATTGGTGACTATATTAAATTTAATATTTCAGTATTTATACAGTGATTGTCTGGAACTTGATTGGAAGATAGGACATATAGTTTTTTAATATACATTGATTAACATATTGAGACAAAAATCGCTTTTGTACCTTTTTATATACTACAAATGCCGTCAAACCTATGTACTAGAGGGATTACATATATTTATTTATCATATGACTATTTCAATGTTCCACAACTAGTTACTTTGACGGAACGTCAATGTAACAAAATGGATGAACTTCCTGGTTGGGAGTTTTTTGTTTCCTCGATTTAAACCTGCTTGTAAGTCAAGTTGCAGATTTTAATTTGGCACAGAGCTTGAAAATATAACCTAATTTTAATAAGTGTCTTCGATTAGGACTTTGGAAGCTGCAATTCATATTTTTAGCCCCTCGCTTTTGTTGAAAGTCTGTCATATTACAAATGTATGTTACTTTGACGACTTACGTCAATGTAACAAAAGCGATGGTCTAAATGCATGAATTACAGCTTTATTTAAACATCTACTCATATTAAGAACAGGAAATAAGAAAATCATTATTGAATCGTTGCAGGGCCTTTTGAGACCCATTGAAAAAGTTCACTATAGGCATTTATTGGCCCGTTTTAATATTCCAGAATCAGCATGTTTTTTCTTTACTCCAAACTTAACATTTTTAATCAATATATACGGCCCAATCCTTCCTTATCTAGAAAATGGGTGTGTAACATCTAGAACATTTCACCAATGTATTAGTTCTGGATAAAAAAACATGTAGGTCGCCTTTTTCCCTTATAGAATCAACATGACATTCTTCGTTTTACTGCAATATTGGAATCTATCCAGACTTTTCAGTTTGTTATCCTGATAACTGAGAGACGTATCCTCAAGAGCGTATCATTGCCCTAAAGGACAAATCAGTATATCTTTGATCCCAAGATTGGGTTGACCATTAGATTTTACCAATAAAAGGACTATTCAACATATCTTTGATCCCAAGATTTGGTTGACCATTAGATTCTTCCAATGTAAGGACTAGTCAGTATATCTTTGATCCCAAGATTGGGTTGACCATTACATTGCACCAATGAAAGGACTTGGTTATAAGATTTGGTTGACCATTAGATTCTTCCAATGTAAGGACTAGTCAGTATATCTTTGATCCCAAGATTGGGTTGACCATTACATTGCACCAATGAAAGGACTTGGTTATAAAATATAAGATTTGGTTGACCATTAGATTTTTCCAATGTAAGGACTGGTCAGTATATCTTTGATCCCAAGAATAGGCTGCCCATTAGATTGTACTAATGGAAGGACTTGTCAGTACTGTATATCTTTGATCCCAAGATTGGGTTGCCCATTAGATTCTACAATGAAAGGACTTGTCAGTATATCTTTGATCCCAAGATTGGGTTACCCATTACATTCTACAATGAACGGATTTGTCAGTGTATCTTTGATCCCAAGATTGGGTTACCCATTACATTCTACAATGAAAGGACTTGTCAGTATATTTTGATCCCAAGATTGGGTTGTCCATTAGAATGTACCAATGAAATGACTTGTCATTTAATCTTTGATCCCAAAATTGGGTTTACCATTAGATTCTACAATGAAAGGACTTGTCAGTATATCTTTGATCCCAAGATTGGGTTGCCCATTAGATTGTACCAATGAAAGGACTTGTCAGTATATCTTTGATCCCAAGATTGGGTTACCCATTACATTCTTCAATGAAAGGACTTGTCAGTATATTTTGATCCCAAGATTGGGTTGTCCATTAGAATGTACCAATGAAATGACTTGTCATTTAATCTTTGATCCCAAGATTGGGTTTACCATTAGATTCTACAATGAAAGGACTTGTCAGTATATCTTTGATCCCAAGATTGGATTGCCCATTAGATTGTACCAATGAAAGGACTTGTCAGTATATCTTTGATCCCAAGATTGGGTTACCCATTACATTCTACAATGAAAGGACTTGTCAGTATATCTTTGATCCCAAGATTGGGTTACCCATTACATTCTACAATGAACGGACTTGTCAGTGTATCTTTGATCCCAAGATTGGGTTACCCATTACATTCTACAATAAAAGGACTTGTCAGTATATTTTGATCCCAAGATTGGGTTGTCCATTAGAATGTACCAATGGAATTACTTGTTAGTAAATCTTTGATCCTAAGATTGGGTTGACCATTAGATTCTACAATGAAAGGACTTGTCAGTATATCTTTGATCCCAGCAGACCTTATGAGTAGGTCCCAAGCAGTGTTCATCAGGCTCCACCAGCATTTGATACAATGTAGCCGCGCAAGATGGTACGTTAATAGAACGAAAACCACAATGTATGGGTTTCAACAGATTTCTTCCGAATGGTATCTTTAGCAACACTGTATCCATACAGTGCATCCATAAAAAGTATACCCAATTTCATAACCAAATTACTTTTGAAAAAAAGTATATCAATTTCAAAACCAAATTACTGGAATCCTGAAAAAAAATTACTTTTGCCTACTATGTATTCACAAAATGAAAGAATTATTTCCCAAATTCAAACCTCTTCTCTGAATATAAATAATATATATGCTTCATATTTTTTTATTTTTTTTTTTATTCTTCTTTATTCAATTTTAGTACATACAAATTACACATGTAATGACTGCCGAAGTTGAAAAACATTGGTGGCAGTTTTTATTTAACAAACATAGTAAAATTATAAAAAACAAAAAAAACTAAAGGGTGGTGTCAGGTTTTCTGTCTGGGGTGTTTAGGCAATAAGCAGAAAACAAATTAAATAGTTATTTACAGCTGAATACAAAATTGGCAGTAATCTGCAGCACAGCTTGGTTTTCTTCAATATTTAGTTCGTCATTTCCATTTAGTAGAAATTCAATTTTGCTTCGAACATTTGAATCTAGAAAAATTTCAATTGCATTTAGCTCTGAAAGTTTTGCAAGTAGAGTTAGTCTTTCATTGATATGTAGATTGCAGTGAAGGAAAAAGTGTTCAGTAGTTTGTGGTTTTCCACATTGACAGAGGTCATCCAAAATTCCAGGAAAGTTATGAGCATATTTATGTGATTTTAAAAGAAATCCTACTCTAAGCCTGTTCAAACTAATTTCATAAAATCTATCAATATCAATATTTTGACAATTTGTAAATATCTTTGGTTGGGTTGAGAAGTTTCTTTTGACATGATTTTTAAAGGTGGATATTGTTGGTTGACATCTCAATTCAAGTGGGAGTGAATTCCAAATATTTATGCATGAAAAGATACAGGGATTTCTAAATTTAGCTGATATATTAGTAGGTAAGTGAAAATCAACTGGATTTCTAAGTTGCATATGTAATCTGGTTGGTCTATATTGTTGAAAAATTTCTGATATATAAGATGGCATTTGACCTAAAGATAATTTGTACATAAACGTTGCTATGTGTGATTTACGTCGGTCAACAAGTTTGTCCCAATTTAGTAATTTCAATACCGAATTTGTATTTGAGCCATGTAAACACCCTGATACAATGCATGCAATTCTGTACTGGAGTCTCTCAAGTCGGTCAAGAGTTAATTTGTTACCAGTATGATAAATAATGTCATGAAAGTCAAAATGTGGCCGTATAAATGATTCCGCTATCCTAGAAAGATGTTTACTTTTAAGTTTATGGCTCAATGCACGAAGTGGATTTGTCATTTTTTGAACTTTATTCAATAAGTTTTCAATGTGCACGTCAAAATTTAGAATGTCATCCAGGTGCATACCTAGATGTTTGTGACTATTTACTTTTGGCAGAGTTTCACCATTAAGTGTCAAATCAGGGATATTATTTAAAGTACTTCTTGGTCGTCTGAAAATGAGATCAGCACTCTTTGCTGCTTTAAATGCCATTTTCCAAGTATTTGACCATTCAGAAAGTTTGTTCAAATCATCTTGTAAAAGGTCAATGGAGTTAGGATCATTTTTGGAGTATGGATGATAAAGTGATGTATCATCAGCATAGAGAAAGCAAAGGGAATTTAAATCATCTGGCAAGTCGTTTATATAGATTAAAAATAATAACGGTCCAAGAATTGAGCCCTGAGGGAAACCTGCATTTATTTGACCAGGAAGTGAGAAATTTGATTGTATTCCATTTATTGTGACTTTAATTTTTCGATTTGATAGGTACATGGTTATAAGGTTAAGTAGTGACTGTGAAAGTCCATATCGTGATAATTTATGCAAAAGTAAATAATGCTTCATATTGATCTCCTTAATAAGTCAACAGATCCCACATGCGTAATAAATAATTAGCTGATATTAACATTTTTATTATTCAATGGCCAATGTCGTCACATATGATCAATGTCTAAGAGTAGTTATTCAGCTTGTACTTTTTTTATTTAAATTAATATATTGAGCTCACCATCCAAATTCACACCACCTATATCTAGTAACTGTGAATGGCGCATAGAAACTTTTGATCCTGAAGAAAAGGTGGTAGATTATACTGTACCGAAATAGCTTACCCTCAGTGACTAGTTCGACTACATGTAAACATATTTAGACGATTTCGCTAGTAATTTCTGAGGCAATCCATCAAAACCAAATGGCAACAGTCGGGAAAGCTCATATTTAGAACGTGATTTAGACTTTTGCATCAATTGCATCATCCCAAGAGTGTACTAACTTTTCATTTATTGAGAGACAGGTTTGGAAAGTTGAATCGTAACTAAAAAGATGTAAAAGATAATTCCACATCATCTTCTGTAGCAAAACAAACACCCCTGACGATAAAATGGATTAGCGCGAGGTTATTTACTGGAACAAATATGTTTTTATTCAATAGGAAAAATGATCTTGCCCAATCTATAATCATTCTCGACGAGTAAGCTCTGTATTATAAGCTTCCACATGATGTTCATCAAGGTTTCGATGAATTATTGCTATTAAACCAACGTTCCTATAAGATTCTATAAAGAATTTTACATTTTGCAGGGCTGCTGGCAGTCTCAGCTGGGTTATCCCTCGTTGTCATGCCCAACAAGACACACTTTGAAGAAGGGGATACTATATCGTTCAGCTGTATCCATTTGGGACTCAGGCAACATGAGAAAATCCGCTTCATCAAGGTATGTACCAATTCACGAGTAACACTCTCTCTCCGGGGGAGAAGGGCGGGGGCTAACTGATGTGAACAATGTGTGAATCCACATGAGTTTAAGAAATCTAAAGCAATTACTTGAAATCTTTGTACTAGCGGTGTCAACGTAAATATGGACCGTGCCTCATATGGTCCGTTAGACTATAAGTCCTGGCAAATAAAGTCATGGACTATATTATCTAGAATAACAAGGCCGATGGACTATATTATTTCCTTAGGAATTTAGTCCGTTAGCTAGAATGTGATGTCCGGGGTAGACTATAAATACCAAATTATGGTCTCTTTAACTGTCATTCCGGACCATATTTTCTGGTTAAAAATGTCCTTGGACATGTATTGAACTGTCAAAATAATATTTCATTGACATACAAGACAGGATGTATTACTGCTATACCACAAAATTGTATAACCCGTCTCGTACTTTACAAAATAATGTGTAAAACCTTTTTATTAGTCATTGGACATTTAATTTGTCTAAATATCTTGAAACATCAATTAAAATTAGCGGGAAAGTGCTTGCCCGGAAACGGGTTCAGCAGTGCAATGTTGTGCTTGCCATTGCAACTCGGAAAAGGGTTCGGCAGTGCATTTTTATATAAATAATGAATTTCTAGTGCCTTAAAAATACCAGGAGAGGGGGGGGGGGAGAATCACAACTCACAAGTGACCGGTCAATTTGTCAAATAAATCATTGCATATTTCTGTTTCACCTGAACAGGGCTGAGAAGAAATGAGATGTCATGGTTTATCATGATTCATCTTAGGTAAGTTTTATGGAGCTGTCACACTTAGGCCGTGTGGGCTTGAGTTTTGCAGCAAGATTTCCCCATCATACCAAATATGGAAATTAATTAAGGAATTAAAAAATCAATGTCCAAATTATTCATCATAGGACTGGTCCATTAACTTCTCCACAGCATTTTTTGTGTCTTTAGTGTCCGTATACCCTGCGCGCAGAGACTAGTTATAAACTGACGAAACTCTTTTGAGAAGCAAAGTCGAACGAATGCAAAGGGTATAGTGTCCGCAAAATGGCTCCCGAAAATATGACTCATGGCAAGAGCCACTTTAAAGTCGCCTTGAAGATTCACCCGAGAGAGAAGTTCTTACACGGTCTTTTTAGTTGCGATGAAACATATGTTAAACATTTTGAACCAAACGGGGCAAGAGAAAACAGTGGGTGGCGAAACTTCTATATGTATATACTCCAATTTGAATTGTCGCAAAACGCAGTTGCAACCAGCAACTTAAGTTAACAGTCTTGATAGACATTGAAGACTCAAAGAGTTTCCGCAGTATGTTGTGAGTTAAACTGCTCCGCTGAATCTATTTCCGAGTTGCTAAGGCAACCACCTTAGGTTTCTGCTATATTTTCAATATATATGAACAATTCTTTCAGGGTATTTAGGCAAATATCAAATGTTTCTTCTGTAAAAATCTTAATGATGAATGGTAAATTAAAACAAATAAAAAATAAGCGTTTTAGAGCAAAATTAGTTTTACTTATTGAACGACCTATATATTTCAATCCTTATTCGTTCATTTTGATCATTACATCATTATATTTTAATCATTAATCATCATCATTCATCATATATGTTAAATCATTCAAGATACCTTTTCCCTCTTCCCTTTCTCTCTATCTTAACCACTAGCCCCCATCTGGTTATAAATACGTTACGTTACGTTTTTATATCAAAAATGGATGAATTCCTCGAAAGAAATATTAAACGGGCCTTGGCTGGTGATTCCGATCGTGTTATCACCCGAGTAATTGGACAGATGTAAGTTAACGATATACCCCTGGACACGCATAACTAGAAAAATTAGAAGAACTGGTCTCGGGAACAAATGCAACCAGAAAAAATAGTCCGATTGGACTTGTATGTCTAGAAAATTAAGAATAAGTTGTCTCGGGGACAGAATCTACCGGGAAATATAGTCTCCTGGACATGTATTAATTATATAAATATTTAAGGGAAACTAGGGCAAGAATAGTCAAAGACAATTTCAGTTCCATTTGATGCAGAATATGCTCAAAGAATAATAAAAATTAGGAATGAGTGGGACTCGAACCACACCAAAGTAGACACTCATGAACTATCCCCAAAGATGATAGAAAATATGGTCCGGTTAAGACAATACACCCTAGGACACACCCTGGTGTCTTAGGGTGTATGGTCCCACGGACAATATATTCAGTGAGACTATATTTACTCTGTCAGTGGAACCTGGATTTCGGTAATAAATAAAAATTTCATACGGTGGTATTTGCTCTAATTACCCGATCTTTATTTTAACAGACTGATTTTTTGTATACCATGTTTTGTAGAAACTTTCGTATGAAAAACCTTGTCGGTCTGGTGGCAGTTGTATCGTCGCCGATGGAGATCGAATGAACGCACCATTTGTGAATGCTGGACGTTATAAGATTGTTGGCGACCAGTCTTCAGGATCGACGTTAACCATTGACGGTAAAATGAATTATTATTTTCTTACAAAATAAATCAATAATGTCTGAGGAAATATGTCACCATTTTAGAATGCATATGCGTTGTTCAGTTATTAGTCTTACCTCAAGACTGTGGACCCCCCCCCTCTTATCTACTTCACCGCTGTAGTGGGGAAGGTCTCACAAGGGCTTCCCCACTATCAATAACTGACTATTGAATAGACTTTTATACGCCATGAAGTGCTAAATGATAGCGAGAAAATATCTCCTTAGCTTCATTATCATCATGAAATATGTGATGTTTTTGCAGGTTTGGTTGCCGAAGATACTGGAACTATAGGGTGTCGGATAGAATCTGCAGATGAAGAAAAAGTTCAAGCGTTTTTCGTATATAGTACGCATTTCTCTTTTTATGGGTCAATTTTAGAAACCAGTCAAATAATGATTCTATCATAATTATCAGCACATTTATTAGTGATGCATTTTGGTGTCTCGAAGTTAATCAGAAATTCAAATTTGGCTTTGATTTTCTTTTACTGTCGAAATATCAGTAAAATATACATTTTGACTTTGATCTTTTGGTAATTCCGTGTGTAAATAAACATTAGATTTAGAGATATCTTGAAAATGAAATGTCAAAATGGTCGAAATATTCTTTTTACTAAATCTTACTTCAATTCCTGGTTTGCAAAGTTATCTATTTTCAACGGATTTTTGTCTTCTGCATCATCAATGACCAGCTTTGGTTATCCAACTCGTATACCGGAAATGAATAATGTATCCAAGTCGTTGGAATTGTCCTGAAAAGGACCAGATCCTTGATGAGCAGCAGAGAACTTCTAGTCATTCTTGACATGAACTCCCCATTATGATATTAAATCGTTATGTTGTAGGAGACATCCAGGATATCAAGTTAGTCCAGAGGTTATCAAATGGCACTAATCTGAATCTGAAAAATGGCGACAAAATACAACCTGTCGCTGCTGGCGAGGATTTAGATATCTCTTGTATCACAAATGGCAGTAATTCAGACCCTGACTTTGAAGTTTACATCAGCGAGACAGACGAGCCTGTGAATCTTGTTACTTCGTCATTTGAACCTGGGGCTCAGAATATCATGGGAAAAAAGATGGACGGTGGTTTAAACATGGTTAATTACTACAGAAACTTTACGAGCCTTGGGTTGGAGAAGTTCAAAATGACATCAACATACCATAAGATGTATTTGTATTGCGCAGCAAAAATTGAAATATTAGATGCAAAAAAGATATGGGTATCTTTAGATGTACTTTGTGAGTGGATATTGATAGTTGTGTTGCGAAAAGCCTGTTGCTCATTTTAAAACTTCTCATATATAATAATAATTAAAATAAATATAGCAATGTTTTAAAATATTACTTCATAAATCTAGCTAGTGATCTTTAAAAAAGATCAGGATTTACTTCATATTGTTCAATCTTGATGTTTTGCTTTGAACATTTAGTTCCTCCTGAAAATCCACAGTGTGAAAATGGTACAGCCGCAAACTATGGAGAGTCTAACGTCGAGATTACTTGCTCTATACGAACCAACCCTAGTTCTAATGTAACCTGGGTCTTTCCCTGGGGCGAGTCGGCGTCAGGCAAAAGCTCTAACGACAACTACTCTATATCTGCAGAGGTAAACTATATCTTTTCGTGTTTTAGTCTCCATTCCCAGTTACACCGACGGGACAAAGTCTGAAGTGACCAATGAAGTCCCATTGAATTACTTGAAGTCCCATCGAGTTCGACGATACCTTGCCCATGTTCGAGGTCTCACAAAGCATTATGGGACAGAGTCCCAACGAGTCTCTTGGGGTCCCAGAGCGAAATGTTAAAGGCCCTTCTACTTGATTTAATTTTTTTTTTGTTCTTTATAGATATTTGAATTTTGGCCAATTTTGAAGAGTTTTATGAGATAATCAGATTACAAATATTCAAGTATACGATGTAAAATACAATGATTTCACGGAAAAGATTGAGTAGATCTAGACATTATTGAAATTATTTAATTTTCCTGTTTTGCCGACCTTGTAATATAATGTCATGAGGGTTGCATGAAAATTAGTTTCTATTATCGTGAAGTAGACAAATTAATATATTGTCTTTAATTTCAGTACACGGAAAGTACAAATACTCTCGTCACTAGTGCTATTATATTTAAAGCAGAGGAGGATGTGTTTGATAAACCTTTCAATCTTACCGCTTACAACATATACGGGGAGGTGTTCCAACAAGCGTACATCGTCTTAGGTATTGTATTTTGATTCAAGTAATCCTGTCTTACTCGAACGTAATGAGGAGTTCACATTTTGAAGTTTTTTTATTTGCGAGAGATTAACTCTCGGAAGCTTTGACGACCAAGTCAATCCTCGTGTTTAACATGGGAGTCAGTGGGAGGAAAAAAGGACTGAAAATGTGTTCAGATTGGGAGGTGCTCGAATTAGCCAGGCGTTCGGATATACAGTGTAACTGTAAATAGGTATTGAACAGAGGTGATGATTTTAAAAATGCATTTGATCACAGTTGGCACTTCTGTCTTAGTTATTGGTTATTATTGAGTAACGATCCTACTTATCTGTAGTATTTAACTATCATGCAATTAATTTGATTCACGCTGCTCGTTAACGAGTATTATAATTTTTATTTAATTTGCTAATGGCTTTAAACTTTTCTCGTCTGTTATGCATACTTTAAACTGAGGAACGAAAATATCAAGGAAACATACAAAGATCATCGTTATTCATTTGCTATATTTTTCGTTTCAGGTGGTGCATCCGGGGCGATCCAAATTTACTTCAGCGTTTGTCTGACACTATCATGTCTGATGATGACCATTGCTCAATTTATGTAGACCAGAGACTCGCATTTAGACAGTGATTCCATATCATAAATATCATGTATAACACCTGTATGGAGCTCCATTAACCACTCATAGATATAATATGTTGATCCTCCCACAATATGCACACATGTCGCCGCAATTATTGAATGATTTGTTAACGGTAGTATGGAAATTAGCTTCCATGTTATAAATATAATTTCCCATAAGGCCACATAAGCCGATGAACAAGAAATATTGTGATATGGCTTTGTGACTTATAAGTTAAAAACATTGGCTTGGAAGTCACATTCAAAACTGTGCATGAAAAGCCACTGTTTTTAATTTAAAGCTGATTCCCGAATGCACGGTATATCTCAATTAGTCTTTACGTTCAGAGTGAACCATTTCTATTAAAAAAACGACAATTGGTTGAACATGTTTTAACACGCTTTTCAAAGTACATATGTAAGGCATTTGCATGATGCTGAGAGGATGCACAAATTCTATGTAAAGTCTGATGGTAATTTGATAATTCACTTGTTCTGGCCATACATCTTTCATTCTTTAATGTTTAGAAATGAGCTTATATTGATTTGTTGGACATATTATTGAACTCGAAGATTTTACTTGTTTGTATAAAATTGATAATGAAAGTCTACATAGACTTGATCGTCAAAGAAACTTGGTATTTTGTGACTTTCTTTAGTTCTTTCGAAATATACTCCTAGAAAAGTTAAAGACCAGTCTTTTTCCTCATAGGTTTACATTTTAAACCCCATGTCTCTTTGAACTCTTATTTTCAAAGCCTGGAACGAATAAAAAAAATGATAATGTAAATGGATATGTACCTTGACTCTATTCTCTATATTACAGAAAATTTTCAATTCAATATCTCCGTTACAATATGTCAAAAATTGATGTCAAATTTGAGGAAAATTAAAAAAATGGCACAACCCATGTAATCCAATGGGAAATGGTTGGGTTGCCAAAAGTCATATGAGAAAATATCCATCAATCAATTGCTCTCAAAAATGGAATGTAAATAGACAATTGAATTTTCTAACTTGTCTATAACAAAAATTTATTTGTTTCTCCAGGTTTTACAAAGTTATGGGTCTCAAAAGTCAAAACATTTCTCATAAAACCTCTCATTGAAATAACACAGAGGGTAAAAATGAGTTGTCAAAAATACGTTGACGCTCTCTATCGGTAATTCTCACAAAGTAAGCTTACAAAAAGCATGCACAAAGTAAAACAATTCAATTGTCTACTCAGAAATTATTTTTGATAAATGTTTTACCGAATACATATCCAAAAATCTGATTTGCCCCTAACCCACCATTCCCCATTTGTTTAACATGGGATCTGCCATTTTTGTTAAATTTCATGAAATTCATAAATTTTGACATTAATTTTGACCTATTGTAATGGAGATATAACATTGAATTTTGCAGACTTAATAGAGAATAGAATCAAGATACAGATTTATTTACTTTATCGGGGTTTCTTTTGTTCCACGCTTAGAAAATATTCGTTCAAACAAATATGGGGGTTAACATGTAAACCCGAGGAAAACCACTGGTCCTTAACTTTTTTGAGGAGTATATACAGGGTGTCTCAAAAAATGTACCCAAAAGTATATCAAGAGCACAGGTAAACCAATCAATATTTTCAGACATTTTTTGCATGGTCATGTTGCCAAAACATGAAAGTTTTCTCCCCAATACACCATTTTCATTTCAGTCTTGTCTTTTTGATGCTTTAACCCTTTACCTTTTACACCACATAATCGATGTAACCTCATATTTCGATGACAGCCTGTATCCTTACTGCTACATTGTTCATCACATTTGATAATAATTCCAGTGGAATGTTTTGGATTTCTCTTTGGATGTTGCCCTTAAGTTGTTCTAGGTCTTTTTGCTTGGAATGAGCATTAAAACACACCTTGTTCAAATAGCCACAGAGAAAGATGTTTGAGGATGACGATGGCAGAACAAACACAGATAATCATGATCAGGTCAATTATCGGCAAATGATCCAGGAGTTACTTTCCAGAGTTAGGCAGGCTAGCCTGGAGACCAAATGATATCCAAATGAAAACACAGTGGTCTCAAATTGATACACACAACAAAAGCTACACTAGAAGCCCAACCAATGCAGTTTCTTGAACCTCTGACCTCTCTGTATAAGGGGGGTATACATTGTGAGGGCCTCCCTATTCACCATATTTGACGGCCCATACATTTTTCTCTGAGGCTATTTGAAGGACCATTTTTATGCTAAACCCAAGCTAAGAGACCTAGAACAACTTAAGACCAGCATCCAAACAGAAATCAAAACATTTCACCAAAAATATCAAATGTGATGAACAATGCAGTAGTAAGGATGCAGACTGTCATCGAAATATGAGGTTACATTGAATATGTGGTGTAAAAGGTAACGGGTTAAAGTATCAAAAAGGCAAAAATGAATTAAAAACTATGTATAGGGGAAAAAACTTTCATCTTTTATCTACAAGTCCATGCAAAGAATGTCTGAAAATATTGATTGATTTGTCTATGGTGTTGATATACTTTTGGGTACATTTTTTGAGACACCCTATATAAAGGTCTGTTACAGACCGGTAGAAAAAAGAAAATTTTGTCTGGAAGTATTGTTTGATCCCTAGCCACCTGGGCTCAACTGTATATGACTATTAAAAAGAATAGATCTATTCACAATATTTCACGATGACAACAATTTTCTTACCTCCCGTGTTGAAGAGCTCTCATTTCTGGTACAGAAAACTCTACATCCGGGTTCTTTCCCATTGGAATATACAGGCCCTGATTTTTGAACACAATATTTTAGCTCCATTTGACATTTTTCTTTACGTAAATTTGCACAATCGATAAGAATATATGTACTTATGACACCTTGCAAAGCTTTATCCTGAATATCTTTCGAGACGTACTATAATCATGAAATTAATAATCGTGACATCGCTGATTTCATTCCCGGGAGCTGAAACCCGGGTCCCGGGGAACTCGATATGAAACATGAAGCTAGTTTTCGCGTATTTTTATCACAAATGTGTGTCAGTGTAATAAGGAAATGTACAAAAAGTTTGTTGTTCGCAAACATGTGGCACAATTCTGTTGTTTTCTGTACTACTTGTTTGCAAAAATGTACATTTTCTTAAACATATGATACCAACACACCTTTGTGATTAAAATGTAGGAATCTGCCTGCAACCCTGAAATAAATTTATGATGATTTGGTCAAGCATATTGAGTGCCGCTGTGACTGCAATATGGAGGGAAATTTGGGAATTTTCATTTTTGATTTTTTGATGGTGTCATTTTGTTAAGAAATGATTTATCTTTAAAATCATATGTAATACATGGCATGGTTTAACATATATCATATGAATCATTCATCTTTAAAAAAACTAGATTCTACATCGTCCTGGAATTTTAAACGGATTGAGTACTCGAACTTTCGTTTGATACCCAAAATCACCTCAAACGGACCACATCGCAGCTTATAATTACAAATAAAAAAGATATTCCCTAATCCGTCAAATTTTATTGAAAAATTTCATCTTTCAAATTCCAGTTGGCAAAGATATACAGGTAGATTATTCTTCAGTGTCCAAAGTTAATCAATACGCCATCTATTTATTCAAAAGTAATTAAAAAACGAGCAGAGTCTAGTTATAAAGTACCAAAGGTACAAAATAGACTGTGTAAGTTATACAGTGCACGCGCGATGCACAAAAGGCCGTATATAATGAAACTGCCTGAAACACATGCTCAATAAGTCATTTGTTGTGACCTTGAAATTAATTCTTCAGGGTACTCAAATTTAACAATGTGATTTACTTTGTCTTTATCAAGAGGTTGAGGATATCATTCAAATGATCTCTGAGAGATTTTATTTGACACTTTAAGGTGTCCGACAAAGTATGTTTGTCCAAAAAATAAAATCACCCCGACTAGGGTCATATGGAAGCCAAGACGGTGGGGAAACAACGTCGTGTGTTGACATTTAATATATGAAACCACATAAGTTTAACCATTCAAATTGCAAATGAATTAGCAATTTGTACAAGTATATGCATGTATAAATAAAAAGGACCATTTCTAGCGTGTCAAATTGAAGAGTCTGTGGCCCTCAGTTACGCCGGAAAATTTATTTCCACAAACGCCTCGGTGATTAGGTCACATTTGTCGAATTTCTCCAATGTCTTGGATTCCCGCTTTTTTGAATTGCCCGCTTGACGATCACACAGGAATCAAGTTTCATTGTGATTGGATTCTTGGATTTGATCTTTTCTACTGTATGCAATAAATTAACGACACCCGATGGTCCAACTGATGTCAAGACTGATGTCGTGTCTGTTTAGCATTTATGGACAGTTTGGATGACATCGGCAAACACATTTTACTTATTTCCTCGACCCTTAAATTCTATCATGAATTTCAAAGCAAGACATTTATGTTAATTTACTCGAATGAGCTGTTTGCAGCTATGACAAATCTGCAGTTGTGTCACGACGACTGCAGCTGAATATTGCGTTAACTGCTACTGTACAGCCCTTGATAGAAATGTCTGGTCGAGATCATTTCTCATAATTTTACCCTCAAATCTGGATAAACTACCGTATTTTCAGCTATTCTGTATTGCCTTCATGTATTGTATTTACGTTTACGTTACGTTTAGTATATCGTTCGAGTGTTTCTACTAAATGTGCATTTTGAAACATGATAGTCACATACTATTCCTCGTTGATAGGCTTGCAATATCTGCCAGACGTGTATCCATGAATGTATACAGTATTACCTATATAGAATATCAAAAGTACTGTCTCGTTCGTTTTATTAGATTTTTAGATTTAGAACGCAGTTGTCATAAAACATTCCTTTGGATATAATCATCATAAGATCATCGAGGTAAACAATAGCATTCTGTAGCATAATGTGGTGGATGTAGCATATTGCAATCGTTGTAAGTTAAACGTTTAAGCTAATACACATGTAAAGATTATCTCATGGTCATCCGTTGGATCAATCAACCAATCGATATCGGTGATACATCATCAGTCATTTTGACCTAAATATACGTATAATTCACAACGATAAGGTCCAAATAAACAACATATATTATAACAACCTAAGACTCTTATTGACGAACTGTGTTATCTAGCAGATGTAAGTGTTATTATTTAAGTACTTGAAAGCATAGGATATACTATACAGGTTTTTATAGTAGCCTACATACAGTTGTCAAACAGATTGGCGATATATATTTGAGTTGAGGTCGTCAATATACTTCTCTCACGAGGTTTTCATTTATAACAGTGGATATTTACGAGCAGATTGATCAGCTGCAGAGTATATTAGTTGATTTTGACTTTGATTTTCAACACAATGTTCTTCCATGCAGCATCACTGTGTCGTGTTGTGTCGCGGATGACAATCAGAAATGTAGGAAGGGGTTTCAAAACCAGCCTAGGGATATACGGAAAAGCCAAACCCTCTCACAGTGCTGATTTCGTGGAAAGTTTTAAACCAACACTCGGATACGTAACGAGTATTGCTGTCACTGAACAAGGTCGAGTGGTTGCTGCAGAAAACAAGAAATTTCGTGACAGTATCGAAGTTAGGCACGAGATAAGCCGGGTGAACGTATATGATGCGGAAAATGGCGAGGTAGTTGGAGAATGTGAGAGTGTAGATACTTACATCGATGACCCTAGTTCTCCAAGGCTCGTATACCCCACTTCGTACCATGATGTTGCAGTTTTCGAGAATGGAAACATCGCAGTGAAATGTAAGCTTTACCCAGAGGAAAGGGATTGGGCGGGTTGCGTCGGTATTTTCAACCCGGAAGGTAAATTCATCAAATTTCTTGGCGAACGTTGGGTGCTTAATCATGGCCTGGCGGTTAATAGCAAAAGTCAGATTTTGCTAGGGGTATGGGACGAAGAGGAGACCCCCTACCGAGTATGTGTGTATTCAGAGAGCGGGAAACTCAAACGGGAAATTGCAGACGACAGATTTGGACCACAGATGTCGCTAGCTGTTAATGCCAATGATGACATCGTATTGGCCGATATGGATTCTGGACGACTTAACATATTCGACTCGGATGGTAAATATCTATTTGACGTTAAAATACGAAGCCATACAGGCGATAAAGAAAACCAGTCAGACAGTATGGATTCACTATCTGTTTGCTGTGACGCACAAGGAAACATCTTCTGTGCTGATGAACGCTCCGGAAAAGTGCATATGATATCAGTTGATGGTCGAAGCCATAATATCATTGTTTCAGAACGCAGTCACAAGAAGGACGCTCTTGTTGCACCAAAAGCAATCGCCGTTTATGATGGGGGCATACTAGTTGCAGAATCGGGTGTATCAAATTTGGTAAAAATGTTCAAGTACATGTAATCAGAAATGACATAGTTCGATACATATAGTCAGATGCATGACTTCACGATTTGTAAGCATACAGCATAAATGGTTTTGAGTTTTATAAGAATATACATATACGCACATACAGCATGCGTTTAATAACGTTATTGATTTCAATAACGAATCATTTACATCTTGCAGTATATGTATTGGAAATAATTTTAATGCCAGCTTGAATAAAATATTTAATCGATGCAGACAATCACAACATATATTAATTTGAACTAGATTGTATTATAAAGGGGGATTCCAATCAGAAGACAATGAATGATAATATCTTATATCAGAGCAATTGTCATACTTTTGTCACTTTATTAATATATGCACCCGAATAAATAAGTTAATATGGTACAATAATTAATTGAGGAGGAACTATTTTGTTGAACAAATATCATGACATTGCCGAATAAGTTACCACCATGTAACATTTGTTGTTGGTTATACTATATTTATGTTTGATAAATCTTCACTGATAATTAACTTTAAGCATTACCAGTAGTTATAGGCCATTTTATTAACGTGGTTAGGCGAATATACTCGTCATCAGACTTCAAATTAATAGTACAATAACGTCATTTCGAAGGGCAATATAGTGAAATATTGGACCGAGGGCCAGAGGCCCACTAATACCCCTTGAACATGCCCGGTAAGGTGATAATAATAACAATTTATACAGACATAATATTTGAACAATCTCGCTTCTATTCGATTATTTTGTACTTTGTTATAAACTACGTGTTAAAAGATGGCAGCATTATAGTCAAGTATATTTGTATATTGCCAGAAGTGTAACTAATTATGGACACGAAATATCATAGGCAGGAGAGACTATTATTCCAGATATTAACCATGTAAGCCAAGTAGTAGCACAGTGTAAAAATGAAGTTAAATAAATATGGAATAGATAAAGTAACATCTTAAATTAAGGTGAATCTGTAAATGCCCTAGTAACAAATGGGTCCGATGCTAAACCTATTCCTGGCACTGCTTTTGAACGAACAACAATCCATCTTTTGAATAATACTATACTTAACATACGAACGAATCAGCATTGTTTTATGAAAGATGGCAGGCAATAGCTTAATCTCAACTTTGAGAGCATAAATAGATGGCAGACTTTTGGCAAAAAGTAAATAAAAATGGTCCCCATATAATTAATCATCGTATATCTTCCATTAGCAACGAATCGAATATGACACAATACACACTTGTTCGTTATGTAATATACAGGTGATTTTATTTTGCATCACAAAATATCATCAATGATGAGTAGAAAAATCTATATATTCAATAATCGTCAGCGACAGCGATACTTGGGCGACTAGATAATCTCTCTCTCATGTAATGACTGTTATTCGGATTATGGGGGTTTTTACCGTCCTTTGATTTAATGCATAACATTGTTTTTAACTTTCTTCTAAAATTGATATTACATAGTGGGTACAGTATTGGATTCAATGTACTATTGAGGTATCCTATCCAAGTGACTGTTGTCATGAGATCATCGCTTATACAGTTGAAGCAGAACGCTACAACCAGAAAACAGATGAAGTAAGGAAGGAAACAGATGGTGAACGCCCCCATTATAACACCCAGTTGCCTCGCTGCCTTAATTTCACGTGTCAACGCAGAGCTTTGTTTCTTTTTCTTATTGCAATGTGTTCTAAGTCTCAACAATCTTGCTGCGTTCTGTTTCATACTTTTGGTTCGACTGATCTGTGGGGCGTGTTCAGATCGTCGGAAAAATTCTAAGAGAGATGCATCTGAATGTCGTTTTTGATTCAGTCTATCTGGACCGTTTCTTGACTGTGACCTGTGAGCATTTGGTCTTTGTAAGCTGGATTGCCTAGCCCTGAACGTTCTTTCCTTGAAGGAAGAGCTTCTGCTGCAACGCGATTCTGATCTTCTTGAGGCGCCATTAGGCCTATTGATACTGTGATAGTTCCCCCTAGATGGAAGCAGCTTCCTTGACGTGTCGTGTTCGATTTCAGACACGCTCCACGGCTTGTGTTTTGGCGTCATGTGATCCTCGTCAGTTTCAGATGAATACACATAACGTTCAAGTTTTTCTGTGGTTGAATCCATGACACACTCATCATAGACAAAATCAATTTGGATATGTATAGATGGTGTTGATTTATCAATTAATGTATATCCATTTTGAGATTTATTCCCTATTGACCGTAACTCCGTGTATTCGGCAACAACAGTTTTGCGAACTATTTCCTCGTCTGAGGTCACGTCAGTATAATCCCCGGGTACTCGGAGAAGATTATTAAACCTGGCACTGGCACTAGGGGGGTCTGAGGAGTCGTCCTCAAAAGTATCGGACACGTGAGAGTTTCTACGGGAATCTATTGAACATCCCTGAGATTTGGTATATTTGGCACTTGTGGAAGCTCCCCCAACGTTCCTCTGCCCTATTTCAAACTTCGCTCTTTTCTTGATTTCCCAGAATATTTTTCCATATAAGACAAACATTATACCTAGAGGTACATAGAAATTAAATATCCCCGTGACGATTTTTAATAGTTTATTCTGGGCGTACTCAGTGTCACAAACATTACTAGGTACAGTGCGTACGCCATTATTGTAAAAGTAGTGCCAACCTATGACTGGAATAAGCCACAGAGACGAGGCAAACCACACCAATGATATCATAATACATGCGCGTTTTTTCGTCCGTTGTCTCAGATATTTCAAAGGTGACGTCACGGACCAGTGTCTGTCGAGACTAAGGATGAATAAATTCAATATGGACGCCGTGCTTGCCGTATAGTCCACTCCAATCCAGAACTGACAAACGAAGACCCCGAACAACCAATCCTTTGTGAATATATAGATGGCGCTGATAGGCATCACACATAGCCCAACAATAAGGTCACTAACTGCTAGACTAACGATAAACATATTGCTCACCTGAAAGAACAAATAAAAAACGTTATTAAAAAGTATTCTACAAATACTATCATTTATTTATCAATATTAATATATACTATTTACACGAAAGGACACTAAAATAAAAACATTAATCAACTTTTTTCGCTTTTATGTTTTGAAGATGAACATCTCGTCTTGGGGATATCTTATTGATATTACTTTCCATTATAAAAGAATTACAGAAGAACTTTGAAAATTTTCATATTTGTGACGATGTAAACAAACATTTTTTACGATCAAAAAGATAGATGGTGTATCATATGAGTCAAATCTAGCGATACTCTTATGAGTTTTGCAACGTATATTTCAAGAGGTATCTAGCCAATTACCCTGAACTCTTGTAAATTATTGTCCCAGCACCATTCTATTTGTAATTGTATTCACATTGAATTTGTTCCAGCACCACGCTACGACTTGCCTTCCTTCCCATTTTTTAATATATAATATAGAACCCTTCAATTGCTCCAAGACATTAAAAAGGGTATCATACAATATGTTCCTTGGAACGTGGTTAGCGAGGTCGGAACTAATGTCCGCAGTTGGGGAAGGCTAGGTGGCCTGAGGTTGGGTGATTCAAACCTTACGTGGGGTGAACAAGAAGGGGAATACCCAAGAGTTAAAGGAAGACCATATTTTCAATGGAATTTTTACCACGTGTGTGACCACCAATGATGTTAAATGGGACGTTTAAACCTAGTATACCTTTAGGAATATGGAAATAAACAACGTGCTCCATTTGTAACTTCACTAATGCCTTGGTCACATTTGCTCCGAATTTCACTACGGCACCCGGCCGATTGAGTATTTTATTCAAAATTGAATACAATATTGAACAAAACACTCAATCGGCCGGGCACCGGGCGATGGTTTGGAGCAAATGTGACCCAGGCATTAGCTGTCGTCTATATCCCTTTAATAGATAACACAGGCTACAGTATAGGGGTAGGGTAGAGAGATACCAACCAGAAAGAGGTCGAATCATACAATAAAAAATGCTATAAGCCTTTGGACGATTCACACTGACTGGATAATGCCTGGGTCACAATCCGATCCATCGGCCGGCGCCCGGCCGATTGAGTGTTTTGTTCAACATAGTATTCCATTTTGAACAAAATACTCAATCGGCCGGGCGCCGTAGTGAAAATCGGAGCAAATGTGACCAAGGCATTACCATCTTGTGAAGCCGGTGAAATGAGTTTTATCAGGTTAGTTATTCTACACGGACGACATCGTATTTTTGCCTTTAGATGGGTTGAATCAGCAGGAACATATTGAAATCATTAGACAAGTGAGAGAAGGTTTAAGAAATGATACAATTTGATCCATACTTGTTATTGTAGGTAATAATTAGTATTGATGTTAATAATCCCCAATTTTCTTGGAAATCTGCTCTTAATTTACTTGGTACACACCGAGTGGGTAAGTGGCTTTGAACTGTCGTAATGCTCCTCATAATTAGCTTGGTGAATTAAGTTCAATTGGAACCATATATCTTGAATCTATTTTCATATTTAGCACCATCGGATCCTGCATTCCGTCTTCGACCCCTTTTGGATGTCGAATGATTTTACGGATACCATGATAAATAATTACTCATCCAGAATTTCATGAGTTATATAAATCCAATGGTATCATAAATGTATTTTAGTACCCACGTTTTTGATTTCTTACTGATAACTATTTTAATATCATACGAGAACCTCTTTAGTAAAACAATACTCCAGTCCCTAATGTTCAAGATATCACAGCCACTCATCAGATATGATGATACTTATAACTAGCAATAAGCTTCTCGAAAGACAATTGATAGAAAACAGTGAACTTTTGCGACGCTCTTCGGTGCAGTTGCGTACATGTACGTATAAAGTATATTCAAACTACTGATTACAGTAATCGCAATAAGAGGCCATTTTGAAGGAGAACAGTACAAAATAGAGTACGATTTTAGACTTCCAGCCGAAGGGCCAAATGTTTTCCAACCCTAACACTAACCCTAAACATATCCCGGCCTAAACCCTAACGCCTAATTATAGTTTAGCCCCTAACCATAACCCCCAACTTTAACCCTAAAAGAGAATTGGAATCTCACTCGGCCATCTCCTGTGGAATGGCATTGGTCCTCCTGTATATAATAAACACTCTTTGTTCCGGAGATCTGCATTTTTTTGTTCAACTCTGGAAAATGTCTTTGTTTTGCTTTCCCGAGTCCCCCATCCCTAACAACAAACAATTTGCACGTAAACCCCCGTCCCTCTCCCTTTAAGTTTGGCGGGCAACGTAGTGAAACCCTAATGAAGCCTTTTGGCCAAGATTTCACTATGCCCTTAAAACGAGATTGTTAATATTGTTGATCAACCGTGACGTTACAAAGTGTTTGAACTTCGGTTCAATGTGACCGGAATGAACTAAAATTCAATATTTTAATAATTCAATTAATACGTCTAGACATTGTTTCAGATCAGTACCAAATTAAATTCATACATAGCTGCTTTTTATGCAAGATATATGAGTTTTCACCAACCAGATAATCATTCTGAGTATCTTGGCCAACTATTTCAGCTTTGATGTAAATATTGCAGATAATCGAAAATTTGATGAAAGAAACTTGATCTTGATATCCTCATATCTTAGTAATTCTATACCCTGTATTAGCTATCTACAGTATAAGCAAGAGTATTTTTCCAGTGTAAATTGCATAAAGTAATAAATAATGTAATGTCAATCACTCTAAGGCATTATAGACATATTCACCTATAAAAAAAACTTGATTGAAAAATAAGTGACAAGTTGATAAACATGCTTGAGAAAAGGATGAAGTGATGATAATGGCTTGAAGGTGACGGTATTTACTTAGCGGGTTTACAAAAAACAAGTATTTCAACTTCCTTTCTTTAACACAAGGTAATTTCTTCCGAAATAACTGATACTAAGGTGCAATTCCATGAACCAAGACGTTATCCTTGCAAAATGAAACAGGAATGAGAACCCAAATGTGCTTCGCTCTCGAGAAAACAAAGCCCCGGACACCCCAGGAAACAACTCATATGTTTTGATCAGGGCGCGCAACTGACTGTCGACTACAACATTGGCCGGAAATCCATTCGCCTTGATATTCAAAACGAAAATACTGTGTATAAAAAAAGAAATCCGAACATGATATGAATAAAACATTGAATATCATTGCGTAGAGATTTTTCAATTACTCTATTTGAAGTCGATGAAAAGAAAGACTTCTCACACTTGAAGAAAGGAAAATAATTTGATTTGATTTGATTTTAGTAAGAATCACAGCTCAGTATATTGATCTATGGCGTTGAGAAATAGATGTTGACTTCCGATCGAAAAGGTCTACTTTCAATACTCTTCTATAGTTTACATTGATTGGGCCATGCCTGCAAGAATGCAAAAAGCAATGAGAGGCGAAATTGGAATATGTTAAATAGTGTGCATATCATAATTTTAGGGTAATAATCGAGGTTTATGGACCTCTCCAAACAAGTAGCATAACATAGTGTCCTGTCATTTTCGAAAAATCGAGATCTCATTAATGTTCTTGCATGAAAAATGAGTTCTGTGGGCGGAGATGACGATTTTCTGGGCTTACATAACTTCATTGTGATTTTATACGTATTTGCGACATATACATTTATGTTGTATGTACTCATACTCGTTTCCCAGTTTGATTTTCAATCATATGAACATATCATACCTTGGAAATCCAAGATGGTATGTATCGATATTCAGTAATTTACTTTCATAGGTCTTGGATTTTTTGTTACTAATACGAATGTGGAGAGAGGAATTGTGAATTGAGGAAGACAAATGAAAAGCACGATATGTGCTCCCCGTGTTTTATTTTTTCGTGTAGAAGAAGGATATGTTTATGAATCAACGTGGCAAATCACTGTCAAATAGTACTTATAATTAATACATGGTACTCTAAAAAGACCGGGACTGGACATGTTATGATTTGCTTAGTCAAAATATTGAACTTCCGAAGAGAGTAAAATGTTTGACTGGGACAAATCTTGATAGATTCCTGATTCAGGTGAAACGTTTTATACGTTGATTTAGTAGAGGAATGAGTTATGAGTACACACCATGTGATGTACACACCATGTGATGTATCCTTACGTATTGCCTGGGGGAATTGATCCGGTATCAGCCACATAAACAGCTATCAGGTGTGGATCTCAGAAGCAATAAAAAGACAAATATATACTTTATGTCAAATATGTATAAATTTAAGGCCAATTAACCTATTTCTTCGATGGATATACATGGAGGGGGGGCAGATTAGTTATAGAAGATGCTAAGTCCGCTCATGCCCATACCTTCCATATCAAAACCAAGAAGTGAAGTCAAACGAATGCAAAGGGTACACCTTATTAAACACCTTATATAAATAACAAAAATTGTTTCTTTGAAAATTACACAAAACGTAAAACTTGAATTCCACACATCTCCTTTTATAATTAATAGCTGAGAGAATCTTGTTAAAGAATTGCAAAATCTATTATCACCGGAATAACGTCGGTTAAACTATTGTCACTGGGATTGATCCCTGAGTGGCCTTGGTTCCTGCCCTGGTTACTGTTAGTTGAGCAGCATCTAATAAAGAATTTGAAATAGTCATTCATTTCTATACGAAAGGGGGATTACTCCGTAGATCTACGTCCCTGCAGAAGGAACCAATGTCTCTAGGTATAAGAATTTAACTTTTTTGACATGGGAATCCGTTAGTTTTGGTCCCCTGTTTCATTTTTCACCTTTACTTATTAATACCAGCCTAATTGTAACTAGCTCATTATTTTTATTATATTGTCTGGGTTCCTATTCAATTTTTCATGACCTAGGCTCATAGAAATATAAACCAAAATCTTCTTGGGACAGTCCTTATTATTGATATATGATAACTTTCATTAAGTTTAGTGTTTCTGGGGTGATGGTCATGCTTGAAATCATCAACATTGGAGGCACATGAAAATGTTAGAAAACAGATATAAACGAAGTGATTTAACGGGTCTGTTGATGGAATAAATGAGACGTTGATTGTTATAGCAAGGCATACGATGAACGATTACTGGAGCAAGGCCCATCAAATGAAATCTGGATCAATAAGATGGTAATACGGAGTGAATTAAGTAGAGGGATGATTGAGTATGCACATGTATTCTCAGATTAACTTGTAAGACTCCAATTAACGAATTAGCGATCAAGCGAAAATGACAAGTATAACTTTCGATTACTTACGACGTTTGTGTTATCCAAATTAAAGCCTTTTTGGTAACATTTGCAATCTCTTGAAAAATTCACTTTTAGAAACGGTCTACCCAGGGAACTAAGTGGTTCACCATCACGCTCTAGCGCTAACCAATGTCGAAATATACTTTTAAAATTCAAATAACATAAAACATCTGCATCGGTACATCGTAACTGGCCTCATTTTTCTGGTTAAGAATTGATACCACAACATTTTGGAAGGTTCTTCGTAGAAAGAAGCATATCTGAGCAGGAAACTGGAGATTTACACTGGGATTGTTTCCAATAGATTTAATGGTATTAAAGATCAATGTAATTTTCAGGCAGAAATGACGAATACATGTTTCAACGTCTTTTACAATAAATCCGCATGATGGCTGCAGATAAACAAGATGCCTTGGAAGAGGTATCACGTGACCAAAATGTATCCAATCATTATAATTTGGACACTTGGTAAATACGTAAGGACTCTTTGACATTAATTCTGTGAGAGCATAACAGGTTTAGATGTATGAGATAACAAATTGTTCCAAATAATGTTTATGAATGAAGACAATTTATTTGCATGTGCATCACGGGGGTAAAGCAGACCCGATGATGCAATGAGCTTGCTCGGCGGTATCATGACTGTGTAACGGGTCTTAATGTATAAGTGTGCTCGGTGGTAGGTTCAAACAACGCGGATCCTCAAAGCATGTGCTCATGGTATATTCGTGTTTTAACACCCGTGTGCATGGTGACTGATTGGGGAGCCAGGCCTGAACAGTCTAGACCCTCTCTATATTAGTATACGCATGCGCAACATCAACCATCCATGACACGACGGTCACATGACCCTTATGCTCTATTGTTAATCCTGACATACCAAGCTTTGTGCATTCGTTCATCTTAAAGAAAACACGTCAAGTGCGTTGGTCGATGTCATTTCTCACAAAGAAGATTCATCCACCTTGTTTTAACTTAGCAGTCTCTCTGAAGTATCAGTATGAATATCAATTTATTTAATTCACTTGCATGACTAGTACTCTTATAACGAATTCATAGTTCTCCGTAATGTAATTGCTTAACCATGATGTTAATGGTTAAAGCCGTGGGCATCTTACAACATAGTGCGGGGGTGTGGGGTAGAATACTAGAGGGGATGAGTTCGATTAATCCTGCAGGGCGTCAAGAGCATTGCGTTGCCCTTTTCTTTCCAACTTGTATAACATCGAATATCGTTTTCAAAACCGGCATTCTACTTACGAAATGATTTTTATGAGTAAAACAAAACTATGTGCCTATTAAATGCCTCAAAGGTATCAACAAATTGTTTGCTAGAGTGTTTCGTGAAATTGAAGGCAATCGAATTACCAGAGTTCAAAAAAATGATAAGCTGACACCGGAGCAACATTGTATATTTCTAACCAACCAATAGAAACCAAATATACAGGATATCTGTAAAGTCACAAAACACTTTACAAATACTTTGTAATTGTAATTGTAAAGAGACTAATGGACACCATGTAGCTCATATCTTATAGTTAAAATCTCGTTTTGTTTGAATCATTTATATTCATATAAATAAGTAGCAACCCCGTAGCATGTCTGGCATTTATCGAGAAATGACTAGAACGACGCCTTTCCGTTGATTGTGTCCTTTAATCGTTTTTCCGACCTAAGAAAATCACATTCTAATTATTCCATATCATTTGAGGAGATAATCGAAATAATTATTTTCAGACATCATGAAAAATTAGCGGAATATGATTAGGCGCATCTGGATTGTAGCTCGTTATAAGGACATGTCGTTATTAAATATAAAGGATCTAAATGAGACCTATGCCCACTTGGTAAAAATGTAAGAATAATATAGAATAAAATGTTTAATATACTGCAAAATAAGTTGCATTAAGAGAGAATAATAGAGAATATTTTTTCCAGTATAATAGGCAGTTATTTTTTGTATTATAGCGGAAAAAAATATAATACGTATTTTGAAGAATTATTTTTGATTTAATAATATTATTCGTGTATTATTTAAAGGGAACAACATATAATACCATATAATATAGAATAATATTTTTGTCAGGAGCAAATAATATGTTGGCATCTGCAATCAAAAACCGATTATACGCGTTTATTTTCGAGCCGTTAATCCCTAATTATTCAATTCCTATGAAATGAGTTTCATTCATACTTATACTTAAGTAATTAATCCGTTTGTTATGGTTAATGGATTAATCTCTACAGCTGATGGCTCTAAAAAATTCCACAAAAATAATTTGCAGAATAAGTTTTTACATATATATTTGATTGTATAATGTCCTTCATGTTATGATTAACATTGTGTTAAATTTTTGATTCAATCAATTAATTCATTGTAAAGTTAATTTTTGAATTTTTAATTAATTGGTTTTCCTCACATTTTTATTCCATTGTTTCTCTGTCACATTAGGTTTTTGGCAAACAACTCTTAAATCCCCCTCTTACACAGATACAAACAGCCACCTGTATTCACTTTGCCAACAAAAAGAGTCCTGACACAGAACTGCTCAATAATTAATGAACACATTACACATTTTATACAGAACCATACTTAAGGACCCCCTCCCCGTGGCCAACGATTCTTTCAAATTCATATAGTTTTTCAACATTCACATACATGTATTGACATTCCAGAGCAATATAATAAGTCAAACTTTAATCCCTAATTATTCAATTTCTATGATTTGAGTTTTGTTCACACCGATAAATAATCTGTTTGTTAGAGTTAATGGATTAATTTCTACAGCCGATGGTTCTAATTTCAACCAAAAAATAATTTGCAAATTTAGTTTTTCATATTTATTTGATCGTATAATGTCCCTTATGTTATAATTAACATTGTGTTAAAATTTGGATTTAATTGATTGACTCAATGGAAAGTTAATTTTTAATCAATGGCTTTCCTCACATTTTTACTCCATTTGGTTTCCTCACAATTTAAATCAATAGTTTCTCTGTCAAATTAAGCTTACAACAAACAAGACTTAAAGCCCTCTCTCACACAGACACAAACACCTTTATTCACTTCACAAACAACACAAAACATTGATGACACGAAACTGCTATATATCAATACATTACAAATTTGATACAGGTCCATGGCAAGGAAGGGGGGGGGGTCGTTGGGTTCGAGTAAATCACCCTCCCCCTTGCCAAAATTCTTTCAAAATCCTATTATCAATTGTGAACCCTTGGTATGTTTTGAAAATTGATCCCCTTGGCTAAAACTTATTACAAGCCTGTAATATATTGTATGTTTTGCTCCGATTTTTCTGACAAATCACTGATAATAAATAAGGAAACGTCCATTAGGTTAACCGATACAAGTGGTGTTAAGCCATGCTAAAACAAAATAAGAACTTGTATTCTCTCACATTTCACAATTCGTGTGTTTTCTGTTATCCATATAATATCTGAGATATAAACCGGGGATATCCCGGGAGGGGGGATATAAACATCAGATTAGTACATGATGTTATACATTTGTTTCTACTACAATTGGATCATTTCTTTTTATTACAACTTTCTTTGTTTTCCATTTCCAAATATATATATTCAAAAGGTGCGAGATTCGGTATGTTTAGTTGTTTGATAATGAAAATAAAGAAGTGGGCACACTTTACATTTATTCCTAATGTTTCATCTGACAAAGCAATAATTACGCTTTGAGCAAATTGGTGCATGGTAGAACAAACTGATGTAAATAACATATTGACATACAGCATGTCAGAGCAATATGATAAGTAAAATGTTAATCCCTAATTATTTAATTTCTTTAATATGAGCTTCATTAACACTGACAACTAATCCGTTTGTTAGAGGCAATGGATTAATTTCCTACAGCCAACAGTTCTGAAAATTAATTTTTTCATATTTATTTGATTGTATAATGCCCCTTATGTTATGATTAACATTGTGTTAAAATTTGGATTTAATTGATTGACTCAACGGAAAGTTAAGTTTTAATCAATGAGTTTCCACTCCATTGTTTCTCTGCCACATTAAGTTTACAACAAACAACATTTAAGGCCCCCTCTTACACAGAGTGAGACACAAACAACCACCTGTATTCACTTTGCCAACCACAAAAATAGTCTTGACACAGAACTGCTCAATTTGTCAGTTAAATACAAGTACATTACGAATTTTATACAGGCCCGTACCTATCGAGTAACGATCCCCTCCCCTTGGCCAACAATTCTTTCAAAATCATGCAGATTTTCACCATTCACATACATTTATTGATGTCAGAGCAATATAAGTACAGTTGGGGACATATATAAATGACAGGTGGATTTGCTGAAGTGAGGATTTCCCATGTTAAAAATAAGAGAATTTACAAGAGGCCATAAATCAGTGGATGAGATTATACAAAATGTAAAATATACAAATTTTAAGGGATATGTATCTAGACAATATTGGAAATTATGGGCTTTCAGACCACCATAATTAGGAAATGGTGATCGAAAATCGACCTGTCATTTATTTTTGTCCCCAACTGTAATACCTTAATCCCTAAGTTTTTTCAATTTCTATGAAATGAGTTTTGTTCACTGATAGCTAATCCGTTTGTTAGAGTTAATGGATTAATATCTAGAACTGATTCTTCTTATTTCCACAAAAAATAATAATTTGCAAATTAAGTTTTTCATATTTATTTGATGGTATAGTGTCCCTCTTTCTATGATTAACATTGTGTTAAAATTTGGATTGAATTGATTAACTCATCGGAAAGTTAATTTTTTGATTTTTAATTGATGACTTTTCTTCACATGTTTACTCCATTGTTAACATTAATTTTAATCAAATTAAATTTATTAATTTCTTCTAAATATTTATTTTGTAAATATGTTTCAAATAGAAATAGAACAATCAAAATAAAATGTATGTGTGACATTTGTAAGTAATGGAGATGAGAAGGCCAGTAGAACGGTTAATCCTATTAACTGCCACTCTGTGCATTCTTTGTTTTGTTTGGTTAAGTAATTAACCAGATGGATTGTACATCAAGTTGGGCGAGAATAATCGCGTATAATATTTTTTAGAACCCAAATAATACAATATAATTTGATATATTCTGTTCAGATTGGAAAATACAAGAAAATAATATTTTTTAGAATAGAAAAAAATTCTAAATAAACTGCAATCATCATATTTGGATCTCGCTTATTTCTAATTATATTATATTAATCTCTATATAATAGAGTATATTTTGCTGATTATATTTTTTTCCTTCATAATATAATATAATAATTACAATACTGAATGGAAATACTGTATTATTACGCATCTTTTTACACAAATATCCGAAAATAAAACATCTTTTTATATATTATTTTATTGATTTCACCAAGTGGCCGCTATTGCGTCTAAATTAAATCATTTGACAAGTCAAATCGAATTCCATATATTGAATTAGACTTCATTGGATAAGACAACATAATAATTTTGTGTTCTAGTTAAAAAGCACCGAAATAGACAAATGCTGAGATTACACACAACGGGTGGATCGACCGCCCGACCGACTGGAAAACTTTAAAACTCTTTGTTTGAACATTATAAAATGAACCGTACTAAGATGCGCCATTGAGAAAATTCTAGAAATAAAACAATTAACCTGAAGAATCCCTGAAGACTGACTTTCAAGTAGAGAAAAGGGATATAAACAAGTTCTCAACATTGCCAAATTTTACAATATGCTAAATGTTCTCATCATTGCAGGCCTATTCTCCAAATCAACCAACAGTTATGATTTTAGTTTAGGATAATCCTTTGTATTTCAGCTTACAAAATGATTTACAATTCGATTGAATTTTGACAATTCCGCATCTTTGATCAGATATCTATCCTTTCTACTTCCTAAAATAATAATGGAGTCCAACATTGTTCCATTCTAGGACCCCCTCTCTTTTTAAAAATGATTTTTTTATATTAGATATTTTTCCAATTCAGGTTTCACTACAGGATACATAAATATGTCCAGCAGATATGTCCAAGTTAAGATGTTGCTGTATGTTTGTCAGAATCTTTTTATTAGAATGATACCTCACAGTGCAAAGCTAGATGGCCGACAATTCACAGAGGCCATACATGTACATGTTCAGGTCTTTCTAGATATTTCTACATGTTATACGTTCATTTAAGGGAACCTTATTCTAACCGTACCTTCCTGTCTCTATTCTCAGTTGCAAAGTTCCACATCTTAATTTTGAAAGTATTTGACAAGTAATCTTCTCAGCAATTTGCTGAAAATCACTAATATTTTATTTCACTCATTATTTGACATTCTATGTGCACCGTTTTCCGTGTATTTCAATATCCAATGCTTGCCCGTAGCCAGCTTTTACCAGGAGGGGGAGCTTTTTTCCAGGGGGGGAGCTTTTTCACAGTTTTGGCTGAAAATCATGCAAAAAATTCTCAGAATGGTGAAAAACTGCATGATTTTGAAATAATTTCTGGCTAGGGGGAGGAGCTTCCGCTCCCCCAGCTCCCCCTCTGGCTACGGGCCTGTAATGTATTGTCATTGTGATTCAGATCAATCCCTCTTTAACAAATAATACAATTCAAAAACAGTCGGTCACCTTAACATTTTGAGGCAGAGCTGTTCATAGAAGTGCGTATTTTGTCCTATTTAAAGAACATGATCAATTGAAACTTCGAATTTCGATGCTAATCCTCCAAAGAGGGTAGACATATCATCGAAATATATCATTTAAGACATGAACGGATACCGTTGGGTAAACACTTGCTTCGATGAACGGAAAGGCGATATTTGGGTACGCAACGAATGAAGTTTGAATTGATTGGATTCAACTGTAGAAGGGTATTACCTGTAGTATCATCTTCATTTAAAGGCTTCTCCGCCAGTTACAAAGTAATCAATATTTCCTGAATATATATTTCGTAGCACAATTCATATACAAGAAAAGTTACCGGGTCTAATAATCCTCATTTAGATCGCAATGGAGTACTCTTTAAAGTCACGATGCATTTTACCATATTTAAACATTGAAAATTCAACATATTGATTAACGGCGTTAATGCAGCAGGAGATCCAAGACGTCATTTCCATTGTTCTTTCGGCAAAATCGCGTAGTAATCTACGGTGATCAGTCCATTTAAATTTCACGCTTTTGAACGTCATGGTGTATACATGCATTTCTAATCGATCATATCTCAGTCAATATTTATCATTATATTATAAATTTGATAATTAATGAAAGCTTATTACAAGGGCATTATGTACGTGAATTAATTATTTCGATCCGATAAAATACCACCAAGATACGGGTGCTAACGTGTTGACATATTTTTCATTAAAAATGCAGAAATGTGTATCATTTTCGCGCGTTAATTAGGCTATTAAAGCAAGTCGGGGCAAAAAATGTTTTTCACTCATCATTTAGCCCACATTGAGCTCTTTCTAATGGTAAAATTGATTTTTTCTGAAACCCCTGAAGACAAATTTCTGCCAACTTTCCGTAACGACGAGTGAAAATTCATGTTTTTTCCCGCAAACCAATGACGTCGTACTTCTCGATTTTTATATCAAGATTAGATTTGATACGCGTTTGATATTTGTTCACGGTCATATCTCGGTCAATATTCGTCATTGGATGATAATTTTTATAGTAAATGAAAGCTTATTACAAGGGTATTGCGCATGTGGATTAATCATTTCGACCCGATTAAATACCACCCAGCTACGGATACAAATTTGTTGACATTTTTTCAGTGAAATTCACTGAAAATGCAAAAATGTGTATCATATTCGCGTGTTAATTGGGCTATTAAATCTCGTCAGATTAAAAAATGTTTTTCACTCTACATTTAGCCCACAATAAGCTCTTTCCAATGGTATAATTGCTTTTTTCTGAAACCTCTGAAGACAAATTTCTGCCAACTTTCTGTAACGACGAGTGAAAAATCATGGTTTTTACTGCAAACCAATGGCGACGTCGTATTTCTCGATTTTTATACCAAGATTTGATACGCGTATGATATTTCTTCACGGTCATATCTCGGTCAATATGCATTAATGATTCATGAATCTAATACTACATAAAAGAGTATTACAAGCACATCGCATTGTTGGACTTATTACATATGATCCGATGGAATACAGCCAATTAAACCAGGTTTTTCTGTTACCGTTGATCTTCACGCCAAATGCGTAAATATCACTCGTTTTAGCGCATTAATTGAGGCATAAAACATATCCAGGAAAGAATGCGTTGGTCATCAGTAAGAATTCATTTCCAACTTTGAACAATGAAAGTCAAAATACCCGGCTTTTACTTTTACGTAGTGAGGTCGGCGGCCGTCTCTATTTCTCGATTTGTCCAATGAGGGAATTGCAATCATTGCTCGCTCTGTATTTAAATCTATTTTATATCATGACCAGACACCGGATATCACGACGATGAATAAAGATTTCGAAGGCATGTTTTATTCGAAAATGATCAGCATACGTATACATATTCATTCATAGCATGATGACCCGTGGTTAGTAGTCTCGGATGAGCTGTGAATGCCATCTATGCCCGGCCTCAATTCAACAATGAAGGTGCGCCCCTAAATCAACACGCAATTAAAAATCCTCCAATAAAACCGCTATCAGGCTATGCAAATATAAATTTTCAAAAACACTTATCTCGACAGATCAGTTTAAAAAAAGACATTGTACTGGTAATTACAGCATTATGTTCCGAGGAGCCACTCACCAAATAGCTATAATTTGTTAATTGTGCATCCTCAGTCTGTCAGCCGCTTAGCGCTATGGATCAGTGACGCTGACCGCATATTGCACCTTTTATAATTTGTAGCAGTTTGCACAACGTCGACGTGCAACTTGAGATTTCTTACTCTTGAGTGCAAGGAGGACTGGCTCTCAGAATTTCATTTCTTGTGAGTTTTGGAATGTTTCGTTTGGAAATAAGACCAAAATTCACGATTCAAATGTTGATGTGAACAAAATGGCGGTTGTTGGAATTCGAATCTTGAAGCACGACATCCCCATATATGAGACAGAATATGTGTCTTGCACTCTGGGAGGCAATCCCCCTTGGGAAAATCAATAGTGCATAGACTTTATTTATTTAAGAATTGAAAGGAAGTGAAGTTAACGATATATACAATTATACTTTCTGCCAAAAAAGCACATTAATTTCGTGGGTATTAAGGGACCGCGAGTTGTTTATAAAATGAAACTGGGGAGCTTGTTCGTACATTCCGCTTGTGTTTTTCATCTAAAAAATATCAATACACTTTAAAACACAATGTAACAATACTCGGGTGTTAATCCATATATAATCCTTGAAAATGAGAAATATTTTTTAGGATTATATGGTGCAAACTTAGTCAATTAAATGTTTTAAAGTGTATCATTCTACAAAAAATTCGAGGTCCTTTACCCTACAAAACTCCCATACCCTTCTGTTTTCCTGGCGTTTTCACGAACCTTCCCTGTTCCACCTAACAAGACTCTTTCCCCCATTGCTATACCCGTATACTGCCCATAGATCTGTGCACAGGAGTTTCACGCAGAAGATGAACTTATTCTAGGAAATATTGTGGAAAAATTACACAGCAAATCATTCCTCAACTATATACACTGACCGTTGAATGCAATTATTCATATATTTCATTTCATCAATAATCATAACATCATGACGCTAACATGCGAGCATGCTGACTTGGTTTTAATTCTAAAAATTAAGATATGTGCAGTAATATAGAACCAAATAATATTCATTCATAATATGCTAGGTTATAGAACAAGTACTCAGTAATATGTCTATGTGGAGATCAATTCTGAATAAAAAGAGGGGTGGACACCCAGAGCTTTGGCGATGACTGATATATTAGCTTCTTGCTACCACCTTTGTTTGCGCAAATTCTCACGAGTTAGTTTTCTAACATTACACGTTGCGTGATGTTTCTTCATCTTGATGTGAAAATCCAAGCTATGATATTGGTTAACACCCCAGAAATAACAGTATTATTTGAAGCGTTGTTAGAAAATTATTGGTTAACACCCCAGAAATAACAGTATTATTTGAAGCGTTGTTAGAAAATTTGAATCCGCAATTTTTGTTTATCGATTTGGACCAATCAGAGGTGTACGAATTGTACGTCATCTCAATACATGTTTACATTATAAGTGTAGTCATCTTTGAACTCTGGGGCTAATCCACCCCTCGGTTCTGAAATATATATGCATGAATACTCAGTAAACATGCGTATGGTAATATTTCTCAAATGTAAAGATTCAGTTCTATGTACATTCTCTCAATGACAAATAATGATCTAGACATTCTTATCAGAAGCTTATTCCATGGCTCAAAGGTTCAAACTAACAATTACTAGTATGCTATTAGACAGTGTTGTGTATGTAGTGCAGAATCACAGAAGTGTAGTATAGCAGACAGCTCCAAGAGATACCTCAATCTCCCAATTCTTTATGGGTCAAGATTTACTACATCTTAATTTTCAACATAACACAAAACATTTTTTCAATATAACACAAATCATTTTAATTTTTTCAACATAACAAAAATCATTTTAATTTGTTGAGCTACTCCAGAAGATCATACTACTGCACATATTATCCACTGTCTATTTAAACATTTCATTGAAACGAATCAGGAAGACTGGCAGTGTCATTTGGAACTAATTCTCTATTAGTTTATGTTCATTATAGAATGAACTATATTCAGGTTTTGAATTCATGGAGGGAATTTTAGAACACATTCTGTAGTTTTCCTTCTTTTGTATCTGCAATTTTGCTGGAGGTCAACTTCGTCAGCATATCTTCAACTCCAGAGAATATGATGGCTAGCTTCTCCTCTACTGCCATGGGAACTGCAAAGATATATCATAAACATAAAAGAACAGGTCCATTTAACAGCCTATTGGTCCACTTTTTCTAAAAAACTCATTCTTCCATTTACTTTTAAACCTGATTGCAAGTTGTAGATAAACCTTTTTTCTTGAGATGTGCAATTTCAAAAAGTGGCATTAGTTTTCAGTTTCTTTGAAAAATTGACGGTAAGAACCCCTATCACAAGATTGTCTGAATATGGGTACACACTATGTTAACCACCAGAATAATATCAAAACTTATCATTGTATAGAATTTACTATATGGAACATATGGCATACAAGCATTCGGAGTAGAATATTAACAAAATCCAGCTACGTATGAAGTTTACCAATGCAAATCTGGAAAACATTGTCATTTTTTGTTCACTTTGTTATCAAGTTTTAGCATGGTGCTCATTCCCTTTCATTGAAAATTTAACCATCAGCCCACACTCCCACAAAAAATATATTGAAACTGTATAATGCAGAGACTGTAAAGTAGCTTCCCTGCAAATATCATTTTTGTGGGAGTGTGGGCTCACCACCAAAACTTAACTTTTGTGATAAAAATAAGGCTGACTTGTTTATGTTTTCAATATGGCTGCTAACCTGGGCATACATGTACACTACATAATTGCATGTACAGATTAGGCCATTCAAAATTAATTATATGTTGGCATTGAACTGATGAAGGGCCTCATATTAAAAACTACAAAACCTTAACTTATTTAAAGGGTTTTATATTTTATTTAATAGTACTCTGTACTTGTAATGCATATACATGACAAAGGGAATTGTGATCTTGAATTATTATCATGTAGTTTTTAATCAATCTTGGAACTCATTTCACTACAATATAATCCAAGATTACAATTCCCTTATTTATATGCATTACAAGTATAAAGAGTACAATGTACATGGGAACATTTTTTTCTGAGAACATGGAATTGAGTGACATTAAATATAAAAATCTTTGAATGGCCTTAGTGTTTTCTAAATAGGGAATAAGTAGAAATTATTTTAGGCAATCCTTTGATTGTCGTGCCACTTATACATGATGCTGCCTCATATGTATATTGAAAGAGGATTTCTCTGAATTATTTGTGTTTCAAATATGGGAACTGCAAATTGGCAAACAACTTTAAAATTAAGTGTCCATACATTTAATTTCAAATTCCAAAGCAAATGCCAATGGGCATTTATTAAAAGTGACCCTATTAGCTATTTAGAATTTGGCAAACATGTTTAGAAAACTGGCGAGAAGCAATTGAAATAAGAAAATCCATTCTCATGGAAGTACCCTTGTGTGCCTTTAATTGCAGTCATTTCATCCTAATTGCCCATGGGCATTTCAAATAGTAATCACATCCCAACTCTTAAAACATGCTTAGGATACTGTTGGAGTTTCAAAAGGCAGCAAGAACATTCATTTTTGAAACAGGAACATTTAGTTTCCCTAAAAATGCCCATATATTTATTCTCAAGATTTTCATGTAATTGCCCGTGAGAATTTATTTAAAATATTTTTTATTTCCATTCACATGTCTTATTATCAGTCACAATCAAAATTAAGCCAACTGCTTTCATTTCTTGCATTAGAAAACGGCAAAACTTTGACAAAAATAGCATCTCTCAAAGTTGACCTTTAAACCACCCTAATGTCAAGGTGAAATGTCAAAATTCTCAGAAATCATATTTTAAGTAATAATTCATACTTCCTCTTCAATTTCATGTCAATATATACTTGTTTTGAAGGGGGGCTTAAAGAGGGGTTTACCGCCACCTGTCCTTTCAAGGAAATGTGTGACATATGAGTTGGAACAAATGGGGTTACTGTAGTTTTAGGCCCATGGGCGTTTATTTTACACAGGGAAACTGCCATGGACCTTTATTAAAAGGGGAAATCATTTATTCAAGGGGTGTGGCGTTTATTAAGAGGGAAGAAAATTGCTTCCCAAGCCAGTAGGTGTTTATTTTGAGGGATAATAAAGATTGCCAGGTTAACACATGACCCTCATACTCATGCAATAGTATCATGAATGCAGATGTTGACTAACTTGTGACCTATTGTAATATTTATGCTACATCATGTTAAATTCACCTCTATTCTCTGTTCTGTTTGCCACTTTAATTTTATTCCTTTTCTCAATGTTTTTGCACACTGTGTTTAAGAAGAAGTATCTTAAATGAATGTCCATGGGGTTTCACAAAGAGGGAAAAACCGTTTTCATACACCTCTTTCAGATAAACACCCATGGGCCTATACTTGAGAAACTCTGTTACATATTTATATCACACATTTGCAATGTGAAATAAGAGCATGTGCAAAACATTAAGTAGGCCATTTAATATAATATTTTTTGATAACTAGTGGTCGTCTTAAAAATTTATCCTTGAACTGACCTTTCTTTCAGCATATAAAATCTGAACCAAATCAGTTAACTGGTATTTCTATTTTCCAAAAATATGTTTTTCAAGTAAAAAATGATGGCCATTTTGAAACTCAGCTGTCTTCTTGAACCTACCTATTTCATGGCTTAAATCTTATCCTACACGTGATATAGACTTCAGGGACCCACATTAATGGAGGCGGAGGGATCTACTATAGAATTCATTGATCTTAGGAATCTGGATATGCGAATGGAGATCTGGAAAAAAAGAAATTGTGTAAATTAGTGTAGATTATAACTATTCTTTGCATCAGGATGCAATAAAGCACATGTTATGGGGAAAATGTATTTTGTTTACCAGTAATGAGGGTTGGCAATACCCGTTCCGTATATACAGCGTGTCTCCCACCCCACTAGGAAGTATGCCCCCCCCTAGGCAGACATATACCAATGGTTCCATTGCACGTGTCATATATCATTTAAATCTTTGGAAAGCTAATGATATATGACACATACTATTGAGAGACATCAGTATATGTCTATCAAGGGGGGGGGGGTCCCATACATTCGGGATAACCTGTATATGGTGATAATGCATGTTGTCATGGCTTTTTGTACCAGCTGTGGACCATGCAGTCAACCGCACTTCCGCCCATTAAATTGATCACAATATTGCACCTTCTAATTATAATAATATTGTACTCCCAGTAATTTTTTGAGCGCGACTTTATTTGGCGCTTTTCGCGAGAATTGGAAAATTCGCGAGAATTGGAAAATTCGCGAAATATAATAGCCGCGAAATTCCAGCAGTTCTAATTCGCAAAATTTAATATTCGCAAAATTCCAAGGAAGGTACCGGGGGTTTCAATGTTGACAATGTTTTAATCCAGAGCTGGGCTATAATAGGTAAAAAAGCCGAAAAACTGAAAATTAGCGAAATATAATAGCCGTGAAACAAAATGCCAAAAACACAAAATATAATCGTGTCAAATATTAGTGGGAGTACAGTATATCATGTATATCAGGATGTACCTTGACCTGCATATTTATAATTTGAAAATGTACACTCAACTTAATTCATGAAACATGCTGTAGATACAGTTAATTTCGCACTTCTTAATTTAGCGGAACTGCCCTATTTCAAATATTCATGGCTATTTACACTGGCAGATCTGGGGGGGGGGGGGGGCTGGGGGCCCCTTGGGTGGGCCCAGAAGAATAAAATTGGACCCAAAAGATTTCGGGCGAAAAAGGCCTTCAGGCCCCAAAAAGTGGGCTTTTTTGGTCAATACTGGGCCTTCTAAGGCCTTATTTTTTATTTCAGGCCACATTTTGAAGAAAATAGACCTCAAAATTCCAAAAATTGGGCCCACTTTTTGGTTTTAGGGGCCCAAAAATTTTTTTCTCTGACCAGAGGTTTGGGCCCCCCTTGTTGGTTCCCAGATCCACCCCTGATTAAATTTTCCAGATTCAGAACTGAGTTTTAAGTTTTATCATTGATCTGGAAATTAGCATTTCAAATTCAGGTGTACAGCATACAGTAAGTCTTAGTATAGCAATGAAATCCAAATAGAAAGACTTACACAAATGAAATCTTTCAGAGATTTGGAGATTATATACACCTGAAAATTGGTGGATTTTTATTTGGCAGACCTTTTCAATCTGTCAAATTAAAGGTGCAACAATTAGTGCAGAGGGGCAATTCAATGATCATTGACCAGTGTCAAAATATATTTACGTATTTTTTATCAAGACTAAAATTATTTTTTATTATCTCCAAAGAAACCCCCTGGATGTACATTAGTTCAGCTGATATTCCTCTTGAAAAGTTGTGAATCTTAAAAATCTATAAGTGGGACTCCCTTTATAGAAGCGTTGAACTGAATTTATTCTGCTTAATGCTGAAATTGATAGTTTATCCATACATTTCAAGAAAAAAGGTATGTCAAAGAAGATGTTAAGCCAAATATTGGCCTGATAGCTCAGAAAAAATAAAAAATTTCTCTCTACAGTCCTTGTTATTTTATACCCCTTTAAGTATATCTACAGTACCCAAGTAATAGGACTTTCTCACCAGTTTGGCTTCTCTCTGAAGTATTCTCACATGATGTCACAGCCAGAGTAAGGAGTCAGGTATTAGAGAGGAGCAGCATCAGAAAGCGGTACCAGATACAACAATGATGCTGTACTTTATGGCATCTAAAGAAACATAAACAAGTTGTTAGAGAGAATTAGTACATAGATGACAGGCAGGTTTATGGTTGTTTTAATACCTATTACTCCAGTATCATCAAGGCAACAATAAATATTTTTGAAGCAATCTCTAACAAGGCATTAAAGTGACAAAATAAACCCATGACTTCAACTAATATTTAAATCAACGAGGAAACAAACCTGCATCTTTGAGTCTCTTGAGAAACTGAGTAACTATAGATCATTTCTACTAGAGCAATCTGCATGGGTTCTTTCACTCCGTGTTCATATAATACCCAAATTAGTACCCACTCTTTGCCTGCCTGAAAATCAAAGTGTGAAGAGCATTTAGTATACAGTCAGTTCTTGGATGTGTTATGCGTGGAAATAGTACTTTTGCCTCTGTAAAAAAGCATCTAATATTGAAATTTAGATTCATTCAAATGCTAACTTACCATCCTATTTGGCCAATGCAGTTGTGCTCTCTGGCTAATGACATTTTCAGTTCATTTTCCACATACAATATAAAAAATACCCTTCTCAAAAGTGAAATCGACTGAAAAGTCTATAAATATTGCCTATACCTAACATTGATAAGACAATGCAATATATGCATCAAATGCAATGGTGCAAAGATAATGTGTTTTGCACTGTAAACTGTGAAGTGGACTATTTGATTATTAAAAATTTCACCTTTTATTTGTAAATTGGTGGGATATTTGAATATTTGAAAAAGATTTCTAATATTTTTGCTTAATTTAATTTTGGACCTTTCGATGTTAAAGTCTAAAGAACATCTGGAGATTTTTTATGATGCTTGATCATTATATGAAAATTTGAAAATGAATTCCACAGATCATCAAAAGCAAGGCTTTTTGGCCAGAGTTCAACTCAGCTCATTACATGAAAAAAGTTTCATACCAACTGTTAAAATTATGAGAAAGCTGCTAGTAAAGGCTTAAGAAGACCTGGAGATATTTCTATGATGCTAGATCAAAATATGAAAATTTGAAAATGAATTCCACAGATAAACCAAAGCAATTGCTTTTTTGCAAGAGTTCAGTACATGAAAAAGTTTCACACCAACCGTTGAAATTATGAGAAAGCATATTCTGATGCTTTCACTTGAAGGATAAGTGTAGCTAAATTAAACTGGCCCTCTCTAAACCTAAGTATTAGCAGTATTAGCAGGGCTTTTCTTGCATCAAAATGAGAAAAATATACACAATAAACAATAACAATTTCAGTTGATCAAAATAATGAAGAGAATACAGAGAAAGAAATGTCTTGTCACCCTACACTTGAAGGAAGTTTAAATTGTGACTCTGCAGCTTTTAGACTAATTATTGCACTTTAAGCAAGGAGGATTGGCTCCCAGAGTGCAACATCGATATTCTGTCCCATATATGGGCATGTCGTGCTACAAAATTTGAATTCCAACAGCCGCCATTTTGTTCACTTCAACATATGAATCGTAAATTTTGGTCTTATTTCCTAACGAAAAATTCCAAAACTCACAGGAAATGATCGAGATATTGGTTCGAATCTTTTGAACTGTTTATTTTGAATTTATAATCGGTTATAATTTCAGAAAATAACGACATCTCGGCGTTTTCATTGTTGGAAAATATCGACTTCGATTCTGGGAGCCAATCCTCCTTGACTTTAAGGTAACTTATAACTAAATCAAAAAATCCAAGATGGCCGAAACCAGGAAGCACATGGCATTTGAGTATAATCTGACCATCAAAATTAACTGTCTTTTGGTTGGATTTTCTCTCAATTTTTTAGTTCCACTTATCATTTATATAACCAGGCTCTCTGTGGTAATGCAAATAGAAACAGTAAACATTTTGGAATGGGAATTTGAGTCCTCTGAAAATGTGACAGAAAAATTGACAAAAAGAGTAGCACGGCAAAGGTCCCTGAACATTTTTTTTCTAATTTCTCTGAAACATCCCTTTAATATAGCCCAAAATGGAAGGAGCTTTAGAATTTTGAAATCTCTCATACAAATTAAAAAAATAGAAAAAAACAATTTGAGAAGTGTACTTTTTTCCTTATTTTGATCCCAATTTTTTTATCGGGTAATTTTTCAAATTTCCGTTGCTCCTTCACTTTTGATATATGTTTGAAGTATATTTTCTGAAATGTTCAGATATTTTGAACCTGAAATGTTCAGATATTTTGAATCAGCGGTTTTTCACCGGCTACTCCTAGAAAAAAATCTTCTCAAATTCTTTAAACGGCACTTTTTTTCTCAAACTAACGTTTTTTGTTGTTCTTTGATGTCTTTGTATTGATTACAGTGCACAAGATTATTGTGAAATAATAAAAACGACTTCTCAGGAAGAGTTTGAAAATTTCAATGAAATTTTCTATTTTTTCTGAAAATCGATTAAGGTTCAGCTGGAAAGTAACATTTTGGTAAAAAATTGCTATACCTGCACATGTTATTTTCTGGTACAAAATTAAGTATGAAGGCATGTGCGTATTTCCTTGCTTTTTTCAGGAAAGTATCATTACACTGTCTACTTTTAGTAAACCTGGAAACAGGTCAATGGTAGCTCCTGTGTTGTCTGAAAACTTTGAAAGAAAATTTGGAAAAATAAAAAGTGTGAAATATCAGAGTTTCCTGGAGTTCCCATTGAACTCCAACTAGATATTCTTAAAGAAGACAATGTAATGATACTTTCCTGAAAAAAGCAAGGCAATTGACACATGTCTTCATACTTTATTTTGTACCAGACAAATCAAGAAATCTCCTATGGCAGCATATACCGCTACACTAGCCGTATAGTATTTCCATATCATCAGTGATTAAGCCAGTTTGTTTGTCATCTGATACTTCTGCAGTAGGAGTCTTGGAAGAGTGTAACTACTTAACATTGATAAGGCATAAACATGAATACTTAACTGTTAAAATGTCTAATGGTCAAAACATTGAAAAGTCTTATGTTAATTAAATGTAAAGCTGTGTAGAATGCTCAATTTCTAGTCACTAGTACCCCGCACGAGTTTTTGATAATAACTTTGACCCGTGATTTTAACATTCTACCCTAAACTATGTGTTATTAAATTTAGCACACAGATAAACTAGAGGCAATTTCCAACATAGGAAATTTTGTTTTCATTTTACTTCAATATCAATAACAATAGAAACCCACGCAACTGAACCAATGGTGTCATTAATGCTTTTAACCAATTTAACGTCATAAAATCAAAATTGATTTAAACAATTTTATTCACTTATCACTTATTTGAACAATAACACTCTGTTTAAAGTAGATCTAATGGTATTTTTGAATAGTCTATCGGTAGTCTGTCTATAAGACAGGTTCATCGAAAAAGCTTTATTTTGGGAATATACTTGCGCTTGATATCTAGTTGCCCAGGTGTTGTCATGGTTGAATCATAAATGCACTACAGTTTTAACATCATATTCATTGAAACAATATAGCAATTTTGGTAGAATGTTCACATCACGGGTTAAAGTTATAATCAAAAACTTGTGTGGGGTACTATAATGCTGACCCTACTGTGCACTCAAACTCTATGTGCAGTATTTGTAAAATATCAAAAATTACAAAAAATTGCAACCGAAAGGATACAAATTCACAAAAAGAGTTTGCAAAGTTTACTATCTTGTATCATCTAATCAACCTCTTACTGAAATATTTGTCACTCAAAATAGATTAAAAAAACGTTGAAAATATTTGAGATAGCAGCATTCTTTCACAGTACACTACATTGAAAATCATTGATAGATCCAAGACCAGATGGATTCGATAAATAATATTAATGATAAAGTTTGCTACATTTAGAATGTAAAGGGTAATGTATTCTCTTAGAAGCAGTTTGGTTTCTTCTATTACTGTAAACTCTTTGTATTAGCGTATAGTAATCTTTCAGAAATAAATCAACGAAATCTCATCCTTTTAAATAATCTAACAATGATTTTTTAACAGTACACATTCTATTTATTTATATTTTGTCAACAAACTAAGTCAAATAAGATAAATAACATTATTATCTCAAAAACAAAAATGATGGGAAATGAAGTATATTTCTCTGTGTACAGTAACATTTTAGCAAAACCCTAATTCTGCTTTGAGAAGCAACTTCTACAGTTTGCTGGAATATGAAACCACATTAATGTTTGCGTTGACAGCTTAATGGGCCTAGATAGGGATTTAACATGCAGTATAGTTATACTGGTAGCGGTATACGCATTTCTTGATTTGAAATAACATGTGCTGGTATAGCAATTTTTACCAAAATGTTACTTTCCAGCTGTACCTTAAGTTAACAGTCACCTTAATATCCCCGGGGTAATATCGAGCATCTATTTATAGCCTAAAAGCACAATACTTCAGATTGGAATGGCAAAACTGGTCACTCAAAATTAAACTTAGAAAATTGGAAGCCATCTTCGATCTTCAAATAATTTTAGTAAAATGTTACTTGTTCCTTCACTTTTATCGATACCATTTGTTGTATACTTACTTCAATGTTATCTGTTTGTTCCCTTATACTTTATACACCAGACAGCGATACCTTAGGGTCCGATTTATTGTTTACTGTCGTCCTATTCGGGCATATTCGACAGCAATTTGAAAACTTCCACCGAAAACTTCAACCGGAATTTACGTCACGAGGCCATGACTCGCCAAAAATACGATATAGGGTTAAAAATGAGAGTGTACTTTCTACTTCGTTTTCTCCATGAACTACGACCGGGGCGAAAAAGATAAGCTGACAAAAAGATCAGAAGTATTCAAAATAATCACGAACACCCGAAGGTTAGTGCTGAAAACCTCAAAGACAAATTTCTGCCAACTTTGAAGCGGGAAAATTTTTTTTTTTGAAAAATCATCAAAAAATATTCAAGTCGGGTATACACCAAATACACGATTTTATCACATACGAAACATATCAATGGCTTTATATAACGCAACTCTCGTGTTGGGCATCATAAAAATCCAAACGGAATCGAAATTGATGATTCATGGGTTGAGTTATGGCCTCTTGATTTGAGGTGTCGTATTTTTCTACGAACTCGTGTACCGAGAAATCGGGACTATATCACGCCACGGCGGAGATAGAAATGTCGCTAACCGAAGCACAATTTGCCCTTTGGATCTCCTGCTGAATGAAGAGCCTTTAACTTTAAATGTTTTCCAAATCGTTCATGTTTTAAGGTCTATACAATATCTGACGTCAGATTCCCATTAGTAAAATCTAGTTGTTCTCAAACTAAAAAATGAGAAATGAAATGCGTGTAATGCCTCTTGGTGTTAGCCCTGTAGAAATAGATATATCTTCTGACTACAGTAAAACTTCTGACTAAAGTAAAATCTCAAACACTAATACTGGTACTTATCACTTTGGTTAGAATGAAAAAAAGCATTTTCGAAATATCCACAACAGGCGGCCATTTGGAATTTTAATGAAAATTGATGCATATACAATTTATTCTAAAAATCCTTTCCATTTCAGTATGATGAAGTTATATTTCAATGAGAACATTAACGAATATTTCCGTTTTCTTGACCCTTAATAGAGGGACGAAGAGCTTTACTATATCCCCATATACTTCGTACGTTAGAATAATTAGGGTTCAGTATTGGAATTCATTCGAAAATGTTATGAAAATATTTTCAAAAGTATTAAATAAGTGAATAAATGTTTGTTTCATAGTCTTTACTATCATACGAAGAGCGTAGAGCTCACAAGCTTTAGATAAAGATAAATCAGTGCATGGTTAACTTAGTTTCGCGGTGAAAAGTGCACAACTGATACTCCAAAGAAATGCAATCAAATGAGAGCTTGGTATGATACTACTATTTATTCAGTGATATCCATCTTCGATTACCAAGGTATGAAGTTTTCATGGTGATATCCAAAAGTACATGTACTTTGAAATGTATGATTCCAAGAATATAATGAAATGAAGGGGATCTTTATGTTATAAAAATTGCTACACCTGCATATGTTATTTTCTGGTGCAAAATAAAATATGAATGCATTTGTGTATTTCCTTTTTTATTTTAGGAAAGTATCATTCCATCGCCTTCTCATAGTAAACCTGGTAAGCGGTCAATGGCAACTTCAGGAAATGCTGATATTTCAAGAAAAATCATTCAAAATGGCATTTTCAAATTCTTCTCCATGTTTCTCAATAACACTGGATTGCCATTGACCGTTTACCAGGTTTTCTATGAAAAGGCAATGAAATGATACTTTCCTGAAAAAAGCAAGGAAATACACACATGCCTTCATACTTAATTTTGTACCAGAAAATAACATAGGTATAGTAATTTTTCAAAAATGTCTTCTGGAAACCATCACCTTAACTCCACAACTCTTCATTGAGCAGAAGAGGTGGAAACCTTATCAAGAGGGAAAGGAATAACAAAAGAATAAGTTTTGAGTTGCTGCTATTTTTCTGACATGCAGAATCCTTTATCAGAACAATTTTAGCGCCAATCAACAATTTTTTCATATCACATGAACTTTAATTGGGTATAATTACAGATGGTATTACAGTAAGAATCTAGACCCTCAGCTAACCAAAAGTAGATTTCTTGAAATCACCAAGCGTGGGTAATAGTCTATAAGGCAGGGCGGTAAGGAAAGGAAGACAGTGGGACGACACGATTCTTAATGAAGTCCTAGTATTCAATACCTGTGAAACTCTAGATTACCCAACACGCCGTACATTTAACCCGGAACGTTTCGTTACTAAATCCAAACAAGAAAAATGGTGGGTGGAAATGACCACCCGTCAAACAATTATGATAATGGAGACTGTAAGCAATTCATACAAAATCGAAACGTCAACATGTACGTATAAATCGCCCTATACAAATCCATGTAGTTTTCTCACATAAACAAGCATTCAGTTACATTGTTTAATCCGTTTCTTAGACTACACATCAATACACGCTTGCTGCAATCTTATTATTCTCAGGAGAAAATTGGTATTGTGCATTCCACATTGTGCATTGCACATTAAAATACATATTATTTTCAAATATCAAATCTCATTTCTACTAAAAACAAAAATTCTGACGCATTTTGTAGCATTATGGGTCATTGCACTTAATGACCCCTATCTCAGCCTATCTTGATTCAAACTCTTAAATATTCTCCAAAGAATAATTTACCACTGAATTAGTTATTGTAAATTTAAAAATAATCCATTCTGGCAATAGAGGTACTTGTCATTTTGAAATTGATTTTCATAAAATTAATAAATGACTCCTTGGGGATGAAAGGGTTAACATTTAATTTTGCATTCACTAAAAATTCAAATGGAGGTCAGATTCTTAAAGCTGATCCGTTCAGCTTTCCAACGGTGTATCGGAACTGCACGCCATTTTCAAATATTCAATCTCATTTCGACCAAAAACAAAAATTCTGAAGCACTTTGTAGCATCATGGGGTCACTTAATGACCCCTATCTCAGCCTATCTTGAGTCAAACTTTTAAATGTTCTTCAAAGTATAATTTGACATTAGTTATTGTAAATTTAGAAATAATCCATTCTGGCCATAGGGCTATTTGTCATTTTGCAATTGATTTTCATAAAATTAATAAATGATCCCTTGGGGATGAAAGGGTTAGTATCTAATTTTGCATGCACTAGAAATTCGAATGGAGGTCAGATTATTAAAGCTGACCCGTTCAGCTTTCCAACGGTGTATTTGAACCTTAGTTCAGAGGTGGTCATTTATATCACCCTAGTTTGCTCCACTAATATTATACATACAATAATTCAAATGTTAGTAAAATGAAGGATGGTAAACATAAAATGAAACTTGACATAAGAGAACACAAAGTATTTGCGAGAGTTAAGTCTTCAATTATTGAATGTGATGCTTCCAGGTGATATCTCATCTAAGTAAATGCCTATAAATCTAATCTCGCTTACTTTTTCTGTACTTGTATCATCTTTTTGTAAACATAATAACATTTGTACATATTTATGGCAGCGACACCTACATATATGTATATAATTGACCACATTTAAAAACATTAATCTAAAATGTTCGAGTACTTGCAATTGATTATAATGTGACATTAAAATTAACCTTTTTCTCGTATGTGAAAGGCATAAGCTTAGTTTTAACAATATTTAGGAAAAGTTTGTTTGCAGTGAAGTATTCACTCAAACTTTTCTTCAATTGTTAATGGAATATGTGGACGATTGGTGATCGACGTATCGATCGGAAAAATATGCTTGTTTTAACTAATGTGCATCTAAATGTTGGAATTCTATTTTCATAGATTTTTAATATTCCTAACCAATAAGTAAAGAGACAGGCTCGTTACGGTCGCACATGCCATTAAGATCATGATGTCTTCCACACGACTTTTTGTTTTTGTTGATTGCATACCATAAACTCTTACGATGAGCTTTCAAATAAATTTAGACTTTGACTAGTTAGAAGTCAAATGCATGGTTATACATGGTATATTACTTACCGTCTGGAGACGTTTTTCTGTCCTTACTGCTTGTAAAACCATTGCGTTTCCCAGAAAAGTCATCAAGCACATTAATCCTAGAACAATACCAAGTGGGATATCAACTAATAAGTTATATTTCACTGTCGCTTCGGTGGTCGAGTTCAACATTTCACATGACGTAAGGTTGAGCCCAGTATATGACCCATTCATCAGTGGGTTGCATAGGGATATGTTTTCAGATAAGTTCAACGTTGCGCTATACGAATACGATAATCGTTGGGCTAAGGGTAATCCTATGTTTTCCCCAGTGTTATCCAAATAATGCATGTTATCCATACCCGTATGTATATTAACATCCAAACCTATAGTTTTCATTATATCTGTGGAATTATGAGTTGTATTAACTCCTCTGATACCATCGTCATCCCGTGAGTATAATTCATCTCCTGTATTATGCTTCCCCGTTGCGTTGTTTACAATAGTTGGGTAATCCCCCATTGTTTCCTCTAATTATTTATCACCAACTACAGAATAAACATCCTGCCATGTCTCCGATATCCTCACCACTAAGTATAGGAGAGAATAACTTAATTCAATCAACTCCCTGAGCGTATACAGTTTCAGGCCTAACTTCAAAACTGTCCAATCTTGTCTAGAATTAATCTATCGTTCAAAGAAATAAGATCCGATCCTATTGAGTACACATTGTTTCGGCATGCAGGATTGGTTCTGCTTCGATGATTGAACCAGTTCTCCACTCATCAAAATTCGATGAAGAATAAGGTACGAGTTGATTTATCCAATAACGTCCTATCGGAGGTTTCTTTCGGATCGGGGGCATCAACAAAAGTTTGCGTTGTGGAGTGCTGTATTACCAATACCAATCTGAAAAATAAATACGCTCATAAGCTGTTGTCATATTTATGTTTCGCATGCTATTATAACTTTAAATTCATGTTGGCTTGTTTGATCTGAAATTGTTTCTGTTGTTTTGCTCTAGATCTGTGCTTTATTGCAAAAAACGAGAGTCATTGAATATGTATGTATGCATCATAAATATTGTCCTCGAAAGCGTCTTGCAAAATACGAAGTTTTAGTTTTGTATACTGTACACAACCTAGGAAGCCGAAGGTGCTCAAATGAGGAATATAAAAACTGGAAGATGTTTTTAATTTGCGTTAATGCTGATGAATAACTTCTATGTATTGAATAATAGATGGACGAACATAATCATAAACATGTTAATGCAAAAATTAGCTAGGTAAATATAAATTATGGATGCATGAAACCAAAGGCAATCATTAAATTTGGATAATTTTTGGTTCAACATTTTCTAAGGATTCTGATCGGAGGGACTATATCAGTTATCAATTCAAGGGAAAGTGTACATGTCTTATTGAAAGAGCGTACAGATGAAGGCATTTTCATGAAGAGTAACCTTGATGATGATAGTAAATCATGACGAATGCTATGATGGAAGTAACGTCAACATTTATAGCAATACTATTCTTTATTCATGTAGATATATATATACCTATTGTCAACATTTTACAAATATGATTCTACGTGTATTCGCTATACGGCTGTGTATATGTCGTCGCATGAGAATAACTTTGTACTATCTCACATTTTTACGGAACTGAGAAATCAAGGTTTGAAAGTTTAGAGGTCTGTATCTTACTTAGTATTGCTATGTGAAACTTGATTTTTTGTATGTCACCTGGTCTCACCCTAGAGATATCTTATATGAAATATCATACCTTGAAACAATTTACAAGATCCTTTTTTAAAACTATGGAAATGGAGTTGATACAATTTCCCACCGGAATAACAGCTTATTTCTAATTTCAAATTGTCATATCTGATATCAACTGTTTCAACCAATCAACTCTCTAAGAATTGGTCATGTGACTTGCAAAACTTGGAGTTATAACAATCTTGTATTAAAACAAAGTATGCCAATATGCATGTTATTGTATCTAGAATGAAAAATAATGTTTTGCTTTGTAAAAAAATCTTCAAAAACCAAAGAATATTATTTAATAAAATAAAGAAAATTCAATTTATAAAACTTTAAAATCAATTTCTCAAATAAGTACAATTATTTCTTAATTTTGGAATCTCAGGACACCCTTCAAAAAGAATTTATTGCCTTTGAAACTAAGGCAGAAGTACAATGCATTGAAACCAATGATGCCATTACGGTCCCCCACATATTTCCCTCGGTATAAACCCTGTAGCCTAAACCTCCCAGCACATTACAATGTAGCCCCTAAGGGCCGGTCCGCTGGTCATTATCAGGTTATTTTTGATACAGACCAGTTGATTTTTTCACTGGGTATAGGAGAATAAAATTGCAACTGGTCCGTAATTCCATTTTGACCAGCAGGTTTCAGATCCTTAGGGCCTAAGACATAACCAATTTTTATTACATGCACATGGAAGAAATTTGAAAATAGAAAAATAATTTCTAATTCATTTTAGATTAATGAAAGTGATGAAACCTCGATTTAGGTAATCACATTTTGTTCATTGGGATGCGGCTATCATTATCCATTCATTGTCTGTTGTTTGCTACCCTGTGGAGTACAATTGGGAATTGAAGCAATTGTAGAAGTGGAGACTAAGAGTGGCTCTTTGTAAAGAAATTGAACCAATTTGTTACTTTTCCAAAATAAAATGTAGATGATCTAAAAACAATGATCCCAAAAATGCAAAAGAAAGGACAAATCTGAAAAACATACTAGTAATAAAATAACTAAAAAGATCCCAGATGTTCAGTGAAAAGCGCAAAGTAAATCATAGATGAAGAGAAAATAAAATAAGTATACTAACATAAAGATAACTCCTTATTGATATAGTGTATGGTCAGTAAAAGTTAAAGCTAGTTTAAATAGATTAAGCTTTTTTCCACAAACTACAAAACATCATTTTGAAAGAGATTTCAATAGTATACAGACAGTGATTGCCTTTGAGCAATGTAGTGCAAAATATGACAGTTACTATTTGTTTTGATTACTATATCTAGTATATAACCTATTATTATGTACTCTATTTGAAAAAACAAATAAGTAGTCTTTCATTTTCAACATTTAATGATGACAGCTTCGTATATGCATTTCTATTGCATTTGGCCATTCAAACCCCTATAAGACCTGGTAGCAGGGAAGATAAAGGGTACTTTTGACTGCTCACATGATCTAATTAACTGGTCATTTGTACTTTTCATCTTCCCTGGTAGTAAGGATTTAGGTTTTCGAGGAAATTAGTAATTCTATTTCATATCATGTGGCCATGAATAATCCAATGAGCATCCATAATACAAAGAGTAATTGAGGACATATAATTTGAATATGCATGGGATTACACATACTGTATCATTTTATTTTTTTGATCTACTTGTAATAGTTCTAAAACTAAAACATGAAAGGCCAGGCATGCAAACTGGCATAGTATTGTGTTACAAAACATTATTTCATTCTAGATACAATAACATGCATATTGGCATACTTCGTTTTAATATAAGATTGTTATAACTCCAAGTTTTGCAAGTCACATGACCAATTCTTAGAGAGTTGATTGGTTGAAACAGTTGATATCAGATATGACAATTTGAAATTAGAAATAAGCTGTTTGTCTGGAGATGGTACAATTTCACACTGAATTCTAGCTTAATGAGAGGGAATTGAGATGGGGCATGTATCTGAGATGAAAGCCTGTGTTTCAAATAGTAAAATTCCATGTCTATCTCAATTTTTTTGAAAATGGCAGTTAGTACAAAGTTATTCTCACGCGACGATGTATTAAGACCAAAAAGCGAGTCAGTGTTCGATGCAATATTTCTTTATTCTATGCATGCTGCGATCAACTGAGCTCTATTATTTATCTGTTTTATTCTCTTCTATATTTAACAATGGGTTTTTATTCCTGCCTGTCCAATATCGATTAACAGTTTAATATTAAGTTAAGTCACTTTTGACTCATAAGAATCCCGAGAATGAAAGCACATTGTAAAAGTTACAATTTCAGAATGAAATGAGCGAAATACGCAAACGAATTAAGTCATTTTAGTTCAACAATCCCAAAATGAATGAAATCTAATAACAAAGGTGTTGCAATATACTCCAGCTCATAGAGAAATATGATGAAATCATAGTGGCCAAGTGATATTCTTTAGCATGGATAAAGCTTGCTTTGGTAAACAATGCTCGTGTTTAACTATTTCTCGAATTTCAAAATCTTATTATTGAGTAAGGGGTTAGGAACCCATATGTTAATGGTTGTACCCTTGGACTTGGAAACAATCAACTGAGTTGAGACGAAGAACGACAAAATTGAGCAAATGTCATGATTAAATTTGTAAACTCTAGCATAAATGCCTTTGTAGTTTTACGTGTAATCGTATGTTTCATGTGTTTGTATCATAGTTTATTGAATCTGATTCGTGAATGGTTGCGTTTGCTAGATTTCAAACCTCATTCGCCCTCATTTAAATCGCGTCGACAATAAACAAAATCAAACCATATTTGTGACCTTTGTGTCACTTACGTAAGGAATGTGTTAACCTACCAAACAACCAGAAAGCATTACCATACATTGCCAATATATTGATAATTGAAACACTGATCTGCACACAACTTGATATTTGAACTAATATTCAACGTTTACGAACATGTTCTATTTGATAAATTCCCGGTAGGTTCCCGGTAAGTAGGCTACTAGCTCTTATAACATCTCTCTTATACGTTTGACGAGAGACACTAAAGATTTGTGAAGAACGACAAGCAATATCCGATCATTTTTCTTATAACTTCTTGTGTGCTTATGATGTTAAGATAAATATTTGACTTGTAAACGTACGGATTAATAATACGCCCTGACTTCCTATTACCCTATTGGGTAAAAAAAATCGTCGAGGTGTTAACGTCAATTCATTCATACTTTTTATATTTTATATAATACCATGTCAGGCTGAAGAAATGAAAGTTTCTAGCATAGAATTAACTTTTTGGGCTTGGGATCTAACATCGTAGATACAGTACATCAAGGATTTTGTAGGACCATACAACTGTTAGATTTTTGGTCAGTCACCCTAATTTTGACCGTCGCCTTTATAGTACTAATCCAGTATACATTGAACCTATTACCTAAGCCCCCATTTGAGTTCTAATTATGGATATATAATCCAGAACCAAGTATCGATATGCATATATAGTCCATGAAGTAGAGAAGCTTTGTTGTATGCTATCCATTCAGGTATATATGACAAGAGAACCCATTCGACTTTCACATACTCATTTCCGAGTCTGTTTGGAATAAACTACATCGTGGCCATGCTTGAAATGCAAAATAGAGTAGAAATTCACAAAATCAGCAAATAATCAAAAACGCATTCATTACGTGCATACTCTTTATTATATTGAAACATGATTATTAAGCACGATTCTTCTAATGTTGAAAGAGAAATGTGAAAAGATGTGAAAAGGTAGACGATATTTGTAGTACGGGATAAACACGATGCGATCCACTTTACATGATGGACTCTTTGACGGCACCAATCGATCTAAGGAACTGACATTTCCATAAAAGGAATATTTGTAGAAGAATTGTAAGTGAGAAAGTGAGAAAATAATGAAACGTATACTTATGTAATGATTCTTTGCATCCGGCTAATTAATTAAAGATGAGAGTAGCAGTGGGAAATGGAAATCTTTGATTGGTTATTTAGAATTTCAATTAATTTAATTGATCAGTCGATAAACCAAAATTTATTGTGCCTACATGTATTGTCTTAAGTCAACTTTATATACCGAAGGCATTCTTATGAATAACGATTTGCATTTGGTGTAACTGGTTGACTTTTAAAAACCATCAGCCCATCAGAATGAATATGTTTTGCAAAATGAACTTGTGCAATATGCACAAATTCATGTTTGGTTATTGTTTGAAGTGATAGCTTCAATGATATTGATTCGCAAACCAGTGTTATCTGTCTTAACACCAACGATGCGTTTTGATATGAGGTATAGAATACATTTCAATGAGAAAATGCGCCGCTCGTGTACACTGTTATAAAGACTTTACATCTAGTAACAAAATGGATGAACTTCCGCCAGAAGAAATTCTTATTTTCCTAATTTTCACGAAGACGGAGGTCGATTAGTATATTTACCCGTATGTTAATAGTACCATCCGGTTACAGTCACGAGTATATACATCAAGGGTTCCAATGATCGAGTGAGAATTCCTCACTTCAGCAACCAGCACGTTAATATACTATAACACAACGCAACCAGGACGTTATGAAATTCACCAGATAATGCCTTGGTTGCTGAAGTGAGGAATTCTCACTCGATTATTTGAGCTGCTGAAAATGTTTGCTCGTGCCTGACTAGGTTTTCAGTAACCGGATGTTACCATTAACAAATGGGTAAATCATTTGGATGCAACTCAACCTTCTACTTGGTGAAAACGATGAAAATAAAGAAATCCTCCGACGGTTCAGTTCATCCATTTTGTAACGTCTTTATAACCAGGTGGGGATCAGTGATGTATAACTCATGTTTCTCTAACACATCCCAATTTGTTATAGTGGGGGGGGTGTATAGGGGGTCTTGGATATCATATACAATATTTTTCAGCTCTCTTATACCATATACAATATTTTTTCACCCCTTTTATACCATATACAATATTTTTCACAGCTCTTATACCATATACAATATTTTACAAAAGTTTAGGTGAAATACAATATACGATAATTTTGAAACTACTGTGTTGATCGAATATTTGATATTTATAAGGAAATAATATAAGGAGAGAATCCATATGTACTACAGTAAATGTATCATTATAAGGCAAATAGACCCCACATACTTACCACAATGATTTCATTTATTACATTATGACTGAGACACCATTCGGGTACATCCGCATCAGAAATTCTGTGACCACTTTTTATTTTCAGGTAAACACGTTGATTTAAAACATATTTATAGTATAAGATTCTTGACTTCTCTTTAGTGATTTCACAATCTACTTTGACCAAAACATTAACTTGACATTTCTGCAATTGGCTAAAGCCAGTATCTGCTATTCTTACTTATTTTCTTTTTTTACTCAAAATCAACTTGATTTTTTATGCTTACCAACCAGCAATACCTTAAATAAACACTTGTCTGTTAGATACTGCACTACTACTACTACCTGCATACACTTTTCTATCATTTTGTAAAACGATTACCAAGATGTTGGAGTTGAATGTGATGCTGGTTAAAAACAGATTAAGTCTCAAGGTCTTGTGTTGCCCATCTTGATATCTCTACTTTGTTTTTATCTCTGCCCTTGTTTCACACCTTGTACAATCTGACATTCCAATCCAAGACCTAAACAAACTAGAAACACGTGTTTCTGGCCTCAGCAACCTGGAGTTACACATGTTGATAAAATCTACCACATGTGTTTTCTCAAATTTATTTACATATACAATGGTCTCGACTGTGTGATTCTCATTTTTATTCTTATACTTGTTATGAAAAAAATTCAACTGAAGAAATAAGTATGCGTATAGCTAGGAATTCCAAGGAATGATGATCTCATTCACGTATGATCTTTATAAGCCTTAGCTATTTATTCAGGGTTATATTTTGGCCTTCTCTAAAACCGAAACACCGAAGTAGTAACGAACGACCAATATTTGGACCATGATACCATGATTCAGTGAGCCCAGTGATAACATGAAAGCAATGACACCACAAATTAGTGATACCTCCTGTTTATGGATGTGACCCTTGGCACGTGGTCACAATACTGTTGCATTGCAAGTGCAGTAGGCAGGTAATTCAAATGGTACCATTGTATGGTGTTTAAGCTGCTTCTTTATACGGTACATTAAATATTCCATAAATCCCAAATAAAACAAACAATTCTACGCTCGCCGTAGAATTTCTGCGGTCGGATACTTTTGCAGTCACATTTCCTACGGCAGCCGCACGGCGAATTTTGAATTTCTATCGATAAACGTTAATGTGTATTTCTATTTAATTTAAATCAGTACAATTTATAAATAATATTTATAGTGCTAGGGTCAAATAAAAAGAGTTAAGTGATACGTTGACCAATAGTAACTTAATCTTTTGTAATATAGGTTGCTGTGGTATCAGTGATCTTACATCAAAAACTATACCTATTACTTTGTGTTCACAGCAAAGATATGCCAGCAACTGGAAAACTGTTTCCCGAATGTACATAACCTATCAAAACAATACGACAGATAAAGTCGTAAACCCAACGTGCGTCCACCATGGGACCGTTCTGCAATCTGGCAATGACCTGTTGATTTCTACGGGGACCGCAAAAATGAACAAATATTATAACTCCAAGTTATACCTTCTACTACTACCCTGCGGCCTATAAACAACTGGATACGCCGTACAGAGACCGCAAGGCGATCGTAGTTTTCCTACGCTCGCCGCAGAAAATCACTGATTTAATTGATCTGCGGTCGACTTACGGCCGCCGTACAACAAATGTGACTGGTGTGTTAAGAGTTTCATTCGTTCTTTGTGTTGGCATTCACATTTGATATTTATACATGTATTTGTTTGATGCGGCGAATCAATTTGTTTTCCTTAAGTATAATTCAATTAATTATTTGTACATTCGGTATTTAAGTTATTTATATTCGGTAAATACCGAATGCAACATTCGATAAATTTCGTTATTTTTCGATACTTTACGAGACTTTCAGTCACGTGAAATATTTGAACGATGTAGAATAGCTGCGCGGCCATTTTGCAAATCTCGAGGTCACGTGACAAAAATATCGAACAACAACGAAAGTTATCGAATATTACTAAGTTTATTGCATTCGGTAAATAGCAAATTACCTTTTGGTAAAATACATTAACTATGTCATAGAAAAATAAACCATTTGGTAAATATAGGCAAACTTATTTCGGTAGGGTTCAAATAGAAATTCAATATTGTGCATATAATGTGTTACTCTTAAGGAATACCATAACAATCTACGCAAAAAAACACATCAATTTAATTTAATGCACATAGTATTAAGTGATTGGCATTTTGAAAACCTAATTTGCTGTAACAAACATATAAACGTTTTTACCGAAAAGAAAAATGATTTAGCGAAAATAACTATTTTCATATATGAATGCCATACCATTGTATCATTGAAAAATAAATTTCATAAAAACTCCACAAGGATGAGTATATCGCCACAATATCCTCCGCACTATATTGAATTTCCGGAATATATCGTGGCGATATCCTCCAGTAATTCATTTCGCCAATAGCTATCAAATTTATTTTTTAATGTTATTATACATTTAGTACACCGAGTGTACGATAAAACGTGATAGCAATATATGATTTGGCCTTATTTGACACCTGATCACATTCTGAAAAAGGCGGGCCAAGAGTGGTTAGCTTGAATCATACAGGGACCATACAGAATTCATATGTGCATATGAATCCTGCCTCTGGGCTTCTGAGGTTTGATTCACGTTTATGTTGTTAATAGTATCGTGGTCCCATGCTCCCGTGCTTGTACTTAACTATATTCTCGGTGACTTCCCATACAATTTTCAAACACCTTTGTAATTCCCCTGTTGTTGTAGAATTATCACAAATGGCTCTTTCATTCTCATCTTTCAAGTGCACGATTAGCCAATCTAAACTTACCATATGTTTTCACATTTCAAATAGTTTAATCTTGGTATAACTGATATGTTTTATACAATCCTACTTAGGATGTCAATTTTATCTGACATCATTGGATTCAGCTGATATCAGCGAATGGGCAATTTTCTGATACGTGACTTTGACTAAACGAAGGAAATTGATGGTCTCGGCGAAAGAAAAAACGTAACCGAGACAGTTCTCTCTATTTGTTTTTCATATTCTCTACGTAAATCTCGAGCAGTACAGTTAAGGGCACAACGAGTGAAAATTTCTTATCTAAAATGATTATTTCATTTCATTTTTCTTTGTAATGGATATTATAATTCATTGTACATTGTTCTGAAACCATATTTGGTAAAATGCATGTAATAGTTGAAGATACACGAATGGAAATTTACTCATTGGACATCTACTATCATTTTAAATGTTTTTCTACTCATATTTCATTAAAACGATACGTGTACAAACGTGTACATGTTTTTATTATTTATTAATTACGAATTTCCTTGATTTTGTGTCAAAATATGTTTCCAGATTCCTGAAGGATATATTTAGGTTTTAATTGAGATTAGTATTTGTCAAACTGTATGTACAAAAACGAACCTTACAGACATCAAAGAACTTTACAATGATAGATGGTACTGACTGACTTCATTAACCTTATATTCTGAATTAAGGTCGTTCTGCCTCATTCACTTCTAGTTGTCTTCTCACTGACTGTTATCTAATACGAAACCTATAAATCTCTCATACATTCACTAGCCGTACCACCTAATCCAGCAAGGCATTACGTGCATTTAACAGTTGCAATCGTCGCCTTTCCACTAGGTTTCTGTAGGTCTAAAAGGTGAACGAAAAATTGTGAATATTACATTCCATTGCTTCATTACATCTTTCTGTATTCCAACCAACATTATACTTCTGGAGAGGAACCTATAGTAAGAGTGTCACAATGGTTACTTTTACGATTTAACTGAGATTTTACTTGAAACAAAAACTGTTCCTGGCAGGTCAATTCTCCTTACCAACATTTGGAAACTTTGAAATGCTTTGCTTTAAAGGAGTGTACACATGAATGCAAAGGATTGAACACTATACCAAGCACTAGTTCACTGCTAAAGTCCATATCAATAATACCCTTTACATTCGTTCGACTTCACTTCTTAAAAGAGAGCTTCGTCTTCGGTGTTTATTACTAGACTCTGCGCGCAGAAAATATCAATTATTTCATCTCGAGGCAAATATGTTATTATTCAAGTCATTGAAAAAGCATTTACAATTCACTTCTTTCAACTAAGGTGTGAATTCTCTGTGTAAATATTGACTTAAAAAGTACCATTGTTGACTGGAATATACTGCATCATGATAAGGAAAACTCATTTACACATTTCAGTATCAATATCCGATGTTTTTAAGTAGTTTTTTTCAAATGCTGGGTAACAGTATATAATCAAAATAAAAGGTCAATTATATTCGCTTAATGATAGTGGACTGAAGCGCAAAACGGCTCTTATGTGTGCTTTTGCTGAATCAATCAAAGTGTCGTTTCTTATAATTTCTTTTTCTCAGATATCGTTATTATATTTAGACAGGCAATTTTGTCTATAATACTGCAAAGTAGCCCATTTATATACTTATTTTTGGACTAAAACTCTCATAAAATACAAAATAATGGTTTTTCTGATTCAGAAGATGTTTAAAGAGACAGACTAACCTTGTTTCAAAAAAGAAATGTTTGTAGATGCGATTGCAAACAAAACCTACATTATTTTGTTCATAAACAAACTACATATATCATTCATTCGAGCTCGTTTACGTCATTTTTGTCCGCCTACAACCTATTCTGACTAATAACGTTTTGTAGGGAATAAAAAGCTAAAAATAATGTCAAGAACAAGCTCCAACAGTTACATATTACAGATTATATTTTACTCTCTCTTCTCCTCGTTCCAATCAAGAATACAATGGACCCGATTTTCCAGGTGAATATCTTAAATCAAAAATAAAGGTGTAAAGTAGGATTTAAGCTTGAGCTTCGAGAGAATCCGGAAATTATTCCACTGATTTAAAGCCAGTCCGGAGTTGTCAATACTGTGTGTATTTAATCTAATGTATCTAATTTTCACGCTTTTGTTTTCGCCAACAAATATATTTGCATTGACGTTTCAATCAATTTCATTTGATTCGTCTGGCTGTCTACTCTATTTTCCCGTCTGGTGCACAGACACAAGAAAGCATGGCCATTAGGTATTTAATGCGTCGGTAGGGTTATCACGGGTTAGGGTATTTCAAGAACAACGTCGTAGATGTTTGCATATACCCTCCGACAGTCATGCAACGACACAATCCATCTAAATATTGGACAAATGGATTTCTAATTACATACAAAGTGTGTATTGTTCCCGTCTTGCATGACGCGGGTCAATATTTATATAGATGGGATAAGTTCGGATCACCAGGCCTTGCAACGGTGAAAATTAAATCGTATTTCACTTCACAACATTGAATTAGAATAGGTTTTATGTTTTCTCATGGTTGCAGCTTTATTTTGTCTGTCCCGTATCATTTATAGAATGGGTGCCATTTTGCACAATATAATGTACTATATGTATATAATGTATTGTATATTTAATTCATTTATCAGCCAAACAACATCCCAATCATGTTTTATCGAAACGAAAAAGTCCTACTTATAAGTTTGAAAATGTTTCAGAATTTCATATTTCCCTTCAACGCAGTGTCTTGACACATCCAAATTACATCCAAAGCGTTCTTCACCTTAATTCACAAGGTCTCAGTTGTTCCAACTTATAACACCTTTGAAGTCGAAGATAAGTGTTCTTAACAAAACATTAAATTAATACAATATAACCTCCTAATATTGTTTTGTCAAACTCACAACTAGCATATCTAGGGATATTCTGATACTAAAAGCATCTTTCTGTTTCACCTGAAACATGATCTCAGGGCTGATGTAAGAAATGAGATGTCATGGTTTATCATAATGTATCTAGGGCGTATCGTAAAAGAACAGCCTTGTAAAGAAGTACGATGAGACCGTTTCGTGGTTTTTGTAATCGAGTAAATGGAATTATCACGTGACACCAGAAGTAGTGCAAAAATGGCCTTTTCACGACTCGGCATAGTTTTGATGACATTTAAAGACATAGTTCCTCCCTCATGTGCATTATCCCATGGAAATTGGCATACCATTGCAAAGATCTTTGTTCTGTGATAAAGAATAGCTATCAAACATTGTCTGAAGAGCAAATTTAGCTCCGTAATTCTACTTTTAACATTGCGACCAAAATACAGCCATTTGGGCGATAATAGATGATTCGGAAGTTAAAATGAGTGCGTTTTTCGTGGTTTCACTTTGACCAAGCCTAGACAAAATTCGAAGTGGTAAACCTACCCCCACTTTTGACATTTTAGTTTTCGAGAAGTCATCAAGATGATATTAATGTTTAAGAAAATTCGTGTGTCTAGAAATATTAAAAAATTAGTGCCATTATGGTAGGTTTGGATGCTTTTTGCTCTCACTTTTAACCCCATTTTCACGGTTGACATGATAACTTGAAGGATTTGGTAACCATTATAACTTGATTTTTGAAGAATATCCATCTGATAGTAGTTGGGCCAAGTTTGATGGAAATGGGCCTGGTTTGATAATCTAGCAGTGAGGTTGATTGTGGCAAGCAGTAAATAGGAAAAACAATGGGGGAGTCAGACCATATACAGTTAGTATCACTTAAAAATGACTTTTTGCGAGGAAACTTTTCTGCAAGGGTTAACTAGGTCAACAGACTCAACACTAACATCAATTCCATAGCCATTTGACATTCATTTAACACTAATATAATAACCATTTGGCCTGCAAAAGCACCGGTACCTAGGTCGTTATTCCCTATGATACTATTGATAGATTTTCACTCAAAAATGAATTTGACATATGTGTAATCAGTTACACTAGAACCTAACATAAGCCCGGGTACATTAGAGTGGGCGCCTGATTGAAATGTGTTGTGATTGGCTGATATTGGACACGCCTTGTATAGATATTGTGAATATGGCATATTCACCTGCAGCGCGGATAATGGCATGTCCATTTGCGGAATAATGACATAATAGAGAGGTTTCGCAAAACGTTTTTTAGCTCCACGGATCCGTATCCGTAACGTATTTACCAGATTTATGCGGAGTCAGTTCAATTTATACGTGAAATGATACGGAAAACACGAAAAACGAGGCTTTTGTACGTTGGTCATTTACCTATTCGATTTTACCCTTCGATTATATTGTTTTTAGTTCTAAAGGTATCACTATATGAACAAGCACAGTGTGCTGTGTATAATTTGATTAAAATTTGGTGAATGAATTTGTTTATTGTTTGAAATAAATCGAGTTTTTCAAATGGTATGTTCAACTCATTTTACACTGTATGGAATGGTATTGCAATAATTACTGTGTACATGTTTCGCACAACGTTTAAGCTACCCGTATCAAAATCCGTAACGCATCGATGGAGTAAAAGTGTACTCAATACGTTTGTGATACCAACAGCAATACCGAAAGTACGTAAACTAACACTTTCTGTGCGTAGTTGTCTCCGTATCTATTTTGTCCTTCAAATCTTGATAAATATTTCCCTAAATGTATAATTTTAGTAACCCACATATGTTTTCATGTGAATCTTGCTAATTTTGATGAAGTGATAGCCTTATCTGCCGATAAATTTGATCATAAGCGAGGGGCCTGCAATTTTAACGAATAAAGCTTTAGTCACATTTGCTGATAGGCAGATGTAAGGTCTATCGTTTCTGGGCTCAATAGTAATACCGTAGTCAATTTCTTAGGGACATCAAACCAATAGTTAGCAGCTCATCCTCCGATCACAGGGCTTCAAAATCCAGAATATATTCTTTCTTTTTACCGGACACCTGCTTAGGAGGATGTTAGCAGCTAGGCCACCTAAATATATATTTTGTGCCTTAAGTCACGCTCCGAATTCATATATAGATGATATAGAGCAGGGTTCTGGGCTTAGTTTGAGTATAGTAGCTTGGTCCTGACCTAGACAATGAATGTGATACTGGGTCTATAGATGGCGCCCCGCATCACTCTTGCCCGTATCCAGCTTGTGGCAAGGGGGAGCTTTTTGGCCCGAAAATTGATCAGTATGATGAAAAACTGAATGATTTTGAAAAAAATTCTAGCCAGGTAGCTTCTTCCCGTGGTATGACTTGAACACACATCAAGTCATGCGATCTATGTCAAATAGTAAGCGGCCTCGTTTGGGGGTCCAGGGAGACTAGTGCCCTAAAGCTTAGTGCCCAAGCTTCCCCGAACCACCGTCAGTGATTATGTAACAGGTAGAGTATATTTCTTTGATCCTAGGATGATGAGATTTTCATTTTTTGTAAAGACAGGCCTGACATCCAGATCTTGTAACGGATCTTCTCTCTTGCACATGAGTCACGGTAGGGGCCCCAGATGTTCCTAACTCTTGGGTAGTGGTCCATGATGTGTTCTTCATTAGCAGCCTTGTGATGATAGGAAAGGGGAGTTGTAATTCAAGTACATATTCAGTTGATATCGGGTTGTCCCCTATTGTTTTGTGCGATTGTCTCCAGTTGGAATTACTTAGTTGAGTAAATCGGTATCAACGTTTCGTTGTGGTTTATTGGTTGTGCCTGATTGTGTTTTGATGCGTTGGGTAAATCGTTTTAGTATTTGGTTAAGCCTGGTTGTGTAATGGTGGGTTAGTGTAAAGTAGGTATAGGTTTTGCCGAATTGTGTTGTGTACGTTTGAGACTCGGTTCTCTCTTTATGGTTGTTAGTTTGGTGATTTAGTATCGGGTTGTGTCCCATTGTGTTATGTTAATCTTATGATGGGTTGTTTTCTTTTGTGAATATGTTTTGTTGGTTGGCTAGCGGGTTGTGGCTAGTCGGGTGAGGTATCTTGTTGTGTCTGATTGTGTTGTGTGATAATTTCACAGTTCGATGTGGTTTCCTTGTTGTTAGTTTAGTTTTCTTTTATTGATTGTGCCTGATTGTGTTTTTATTGTTTAGTGTTGGGTTGTGCACAATTGTGTTGAGTTAATTCAACAATTGGTTGTGTTTCTCTTTGTTGTCTTATTATTGGGTTGTGACATATTGTGTTAATCTGACAGTTGGTTGTGTTTTTGTAGTTGTAAGTCAGGTTGCGCTATGCTGGCTTTGTTGCTTGCTTATGCTCTATTGCGTTCTGTGTATTTTGACACTTGGTTATGTTCTATTGTACTGTTGCATGATTGGTGATCTAGGTTGTGTTTGGTTGTAATAGGTTATATATGTCGAGTTGTGGGCTGTGTCCGATCAGGTTGTGGTGTTTATTGGGTTAAGAAACAAATGGCCGGTTTAGGGTATTATGTTGTTGGTTTATCAGTTGATTCTGTGTAGACCCCAAAGGGGATATAGGGTATTATGATGGTGAGATATTCAACTGGTATGATAGGTGTTAGCTTCGCGTCGTTCTCTGATGAGCTGGTCCCCTGTTGTTCAATGAATTTAAGAAAAACAATGCTAATTCATCTTTTTACATAATATGTTTTTTGTTGATTTCTCATACAAAACATACTTTTATTGCATAAATGATATATTTGTGTCGCTTTCTATCATCAAATGTGTTACTTTGCTCCCCTCCTTAATGAGGCATGGGTTTTCAACTAAAGCACATGTATGAGGAAAGGGGGTGGCTTATGTGAAAACGTATGGTTTCCGAATGTCTTGGCCTTGCCCAAGTCGCTATTTTTTACTTATTTGATCTTGAATTATTACCAAAATATACAGCTGCAAAAACATAAAATTAAAGATCCATGTGCAGTATGGCAAGTGATTTTAGAAATGTTTGTAAACGCATTTTGTGGCATAATGCAGTCACTGCACGTCACTTAATGACCACTATTCAGCCTATCTGTTTTCAAACCCTTAAATATTCCCAAAAGTATAATTTGACACTGAATTGGTTATTGTAAACCTAAAAATAAACTTTTCTGGCCTAAAGTATATTCTTCATTTTGAAATTGATATCATGAAATTAATAAATGACACATTGGGGATGAAAGGGTTAATATGTATTTTCGCACTCACCAAAAATACTTTTGGAGTTGTGATTCTGAAAGCTGACACTCCCAATTTTAAGATCTTAGTGCAGATGAAGCCTTTTATTTGACCCTAGTTTTCACTACTATTAAACACGATTGAGATGCGTTTATAATTACGTACTTCAAAAAACGAACTGCGAAACGAAAATTATCGAAATACGTATCCGTAAACGTAACGAGATACGGATGCGGATACGTTTTAGCTAATTCGTTTTGCGAAACCTCTCTATTGTTTCGTGTTTACCGCATTACAATTGTTTCTATATTAAACCTTGCTATTACTGGAATAAAACGGCATAGATTTGTCAAAAATCAAAGTATAAAGTATAATCCAAGATGATACGATGTCAAACATGAGTTCCTGTATTAACACTTTTTAACACTTGGCACTCGACCGTCTGACAACAATCTATCAAACGATGCTTCTTTGCTGACAGGAGAGAAATCTCTATTGATCACCACCCATATTGAAACTGTCGTCTGCTAATTATTACATCACGTCATTCTATATAAAATGTGTATGATATGTCCCGTTTTCTTGTTTGTGCAAACAATTAAGAGTGTCGGGTTTGTAACTATATATTTCATTTCTGGATGTTCGCTCTATTTTGCATTTCAGAACATGCTTGTGTTGACATTATATTTGTGAGGATCACAATCAAATGGTATTTATGGGACTTATACAAAGTCATTAATCATTGTGATCATCGTGTCCCTTTTAAACAATTATGGCAATGGCATGAATAATGAAATGAAGATTGTGATTACCAGAATTGTGATTACCAGAATTCAGATAACTCAACAGTATCATTTAGATGTCATGACAATTAAAGTATAGGAAATTGTCAATAAAGTAGACGAGGACAATTTTTCATCACTACGTTTTTACAATATCTTTAGTGACCTTCATACCCATCCAACTGAGTGCACTCTTTATCATTCCAGCACAAAGTCGTCTGAATTTTTTCCAATCTCTCAAATGGAGTTGTTGTCATATTATACGCCAATCTCTTAACGCCTTGCTCCATGACCAGTTCGGGACCAGTACATTGTTTACAAAATGTTTATGGCTTTTATGAATGAAGATAAATGACTTGACGTGACGCAGACGACATTTTGGATCAAGAGATAGGAAATGGAAAACGTTTGAGAAAAAGTCACTATGAAGAACTGACACGGAATAAATATGAGCAGACGACATTTAAGATCAAGAGATCGAGAAGTGAACTGAAACATGTATGGAGAAAAGCTCACTGTGAAGGGAACTGCCATAAGTATGAGTATGCAACATTTTAGATTAGTGAAATGGAATACGAATGAGAAAACTTTGAAAAAACTGGTATGAAATAATATTGACAGACGACATTTTGAGCAAAGGATATGAGTTATAACAGCATTTGAGAATTTTCCACTGATTCTATGGATTATTATAACCCAATAAATATCTGTCAGATCATCCGAAAATTATATCTAGGCAATATTCATTAATGGATTTATTTAATTGCAAGTTAGTAACACTCATCTATCTTCGCTAAAAATCCATACCAGAGTTGAACAACCGCATGTGTCTTGAGAGGCCCATTAATGAAACAATACGATTGACATTCCCATAGAGCAAATCGTAGGGGATTGAGTAAACAACTGGAAAGAAAACAATGATCATGCGTTTAAGTAAAATCATGTTCTTGGCAATTCAGTGGCAATCGGCGTAGATTTGTATAGGAAAGAAAAACATGAAAGTTGTATCTTTGGTAGGTCAATAAAGGTCAAAACCAGCATAGGAAGCAATCAGATTATGAAGTTGATACATACAAAAAAGATGAGGAAATCCGTCATCCGTTTGGTATACGATATATTAAGCCGTTAGTCAGAGGAGCTTCAGTAATGAGGTTTGACACCCTGACACTCTGAACAGAAGATGTGATGAATATTTTCAAGAAATTGTCTGATGACTAATACATGGAGACACTAATCTAACATTTTCTTTAATGTGTATCGTGTTTTCTTGATGAGTTACCACAGATGAATTACTACATTGAATTATTTGTCCGTGCATATCGCTAGATCATTGCTTTCTAAGATTTGAATGACCTACTTAATTTAAGGATTAAAGTACCCAAGATAGAAAAGATGTTTACATTGATAATTGATATGCAGTACTTACTTCCATTATAATACATCTATAGCTAATAAAAATGGCGGAGTTAACCCCGGCTAAAAGATAAGGTCCAAATATAGAACACCCCTCAATATGATATGTCAAAAATAGTACTTTTTAACATGAAGTGTTGAAATAATATCAAACACTTCAAACGCAGAGGTATAAAATCGCCCCTCACTGAGGACATCATGACATTGCAAGTTTCGGTAAAGAAATGGCAATGGACGTTGCATGGTAGGAAGTTGAGTTTTAAAAACCACCTGTACCAGGAAAATACATTGCAATATCTGAGGAATATAGTGTGATGTATATGTTAAGATAGGCGTTGATTATAACTGATGCAAATAGACTGATCAGATCAAGTTAGTATGTTCATGTAAGTTACTCGATATCAAAAAAAGTTTTCAAAGTTTTAACATATCTAGAGAGAACTTGTGGACTAGCCACCAGTCTTGTATTGAAAGTATATACTGCCAAAACCTCTGGTCCCCAACTGGTGGTATAGAGGTTGCGTCTTTATAACAAAATGGTTGAACTTCCGTCTGAGGAAATTTTATTTTCATCATTTTCACAAAGAAGCTGCCTCTCACAGCTGGGGATCGTACCCAAACGCCGCAAAAAGGAAGGACTCAGGGGTTCGTTTTTCGTACGATCGTAACTTACGATTCCGAGAAAACCATTTGTCTCTGTTTTGATGAACAATGACTTGCGACCAAATCGTATATATCTGTTATAACAGAATAACATACCAACAGAAATGCATTTTTGTTTTGCTTTTAATGAAACAAGTTTGAAGAAAAACGGAGCAGTAAAGGATTTTCAAACATCTGGTAAGTCAAAATTCAAATTAACGGTTTTCAACGTGCAAAGTTGGACCCGCGTGAGTATGGTATTTTGTACTTATGTTCGATCTTATGGACATACTAAGAAATTATTATTTTGCTTTCTCTGATTTGATCATCTCCGTCAAATTGTATGCACTAGCGTGGTAACTTCGAAATACATCCTTTTTGCATTTCATGTTCTCCATTAGCCTTGGCAAACTGTATTTCATGTTTTAAGCAATTTGCCCAATGTTTTATACAGGCATGAATTGATTCCCGTAACAGCAATCTTTTCAAATGCGAATTTCATGGTTAGTGATTTGAGGCAACCAGTACGTTTTTGGTCTACATGAATTTCATTTTGGCAAGCTTGGACATCTTTAAACACGTTTGTCATTTCTAAAATTGTGATTACACTCATTTTGGTTTACAAAGTTTCAATTATTACAACTTCTAAAATACAGACGAGTGTACACCAATTAGAAAGTCGGTTGAAATCCTTTACTTTGTCACATACAGATACAGAGTCATATCATCTTAATTGTATTGTCATTCTCCTATTGGATAACCCCTGTAGGTTCTCCAAGACGAGCTTAATTAAAGTTAAGTGAGAAATAAATCTTCCTGATTAGCTTTGAAGGTTTTACACTTCTCAGAGGAGTCTCTGGGATGATTAAAACACCTTCAAACAACATGGTTCTGTCTAACTGGCGAGTCTAAAACGGCAATCAACTCAGTGAAGGGCCGTATGATCGCACTTCGCCTTTCGCTCGGGTCTATTTAGTGTCTTGTTTTTCAATGAATCTACAATTTCAGTTTGCGCAGCGGAGGATCTCTTCATGGGTATTAGGTTCAACTTATGGTCAAAGGAATGAGGATTGCCTGGCCTGGTGCCATTGGTTCCCCTTTTCAACATTACATAATTTAGACATAAACAAACACTAAAGTGAATGGAAGCGGTGTAAACCTGTTCAAATTCAAATACTCAAAACCTCTTTTACTGAAAATAAATGCAAACCAGAATTGTTGGATGCTGGAGATGCAACTCTTCAAATGTAGTAAAAACATTAATAACTACTAATTTATTTGACAAGTTATTAGTGCTACTAACGATATAATATAGAATTTGCATGACCCCAGAACCAAGCCAACCAATATTTACATTGATTTTAGAAGAAGAGTGACATTTTAATTGCAATCTTAGAAAATATTTTGGAGAACAGAAATGCTCCAGAGGTCATAACTTATGAGAGATGACAGGTTCATTTTCTAGCTAGGGATCCATGAAAAATGACGAGTTATGAATTTAAATAGAGCAATGGTCATAAATTTACATTGTGAAAATCACTGGTAATACTGCTAGCAATGATTCATGGATATTGATGGGACATTGGATAAAGAATTGATGATTTGCGATCACCGAATGGATTCTGTCTTTTAGTGACGTCACAATTAGGTCACCCAGCTTTAGATGCTTGATTTTGAGAGATTATCTTCTATATTTCGTGCTTTATTGATTTATTTTTCACGAAAGCGTTCTATTTGACTAGATCAACATTCATGCTAAGCACATACCAAGTCTAAGGTCTTACTGACATGATTTAGATAGCGGTTTAGCGCCCCCCGATTTTGACAAAAACGGGGGGCGCTTATAGGCATCGATGTTTAGTATGAATTTCACCCAAACTTCGCATATATATAGACATACTCATGATCTAGTCAAATCGGCATACCTGGTAAATATCCGACCCATGGTTTTTATATAAGAAACGACAATATTTTTAGCTCAAAACTGCCACGTGTCCGCCATTTCGTGATTCCATCATGTCTAATATCATTTCTATATGACGTCATACCAATAAGACGAAATACGTGACAACAGTATCCATAAACAAAATTCCTAAATTCTGATCGCAAAAGGTCAATTGCATAACAACAAAGTGTACTAAAGCTTATTAAAGATGATACATTTGATAAATCATTATACAGAACCGGAAGATATTAATATAACGATGTAACATGGAATCCCTGCAACCAGCGTTCTTACATACAGACATTGATCCAACGCAAGCTTTGTTCCCGACCCGTACCCCTTCTCTTCGTTTCACATGTAATGCAGCGATACTGGAAGGCGCTTTATACCCGCACGACTCTTCTCGCATCCGAGAGTCAATGGTCCTTGGCTTCGCCACCAGACTTGCACTGATACACAGACAATGATCTCATGAACGCCTTCCACAAAAACGCAAACGACACTAACGAGAGCTTTATTATATCAGTCCGAGTTTCTGCTGCTATGTAAAACTAACGACTTATTCATAAATTGACCGGTGATATCCTCGTGTGAAACACTGAGCTCGAGGCAGATGATTCTCTCTAACCGTGTCTTATATATGCAAACACACATTATTTGTATCTATCACTGAAAGGACGCGTATGACAATGTGAATCCTGCCCAAGTTCTATCGCTGACATTAACCAAAACCTTTCCTTTCAAGATGTATCAGAATCGGATACACGCAAATAAACAGGATTTTATTGGCGCAGACTGTCACGTGACCATTTGAAGAAATTATATTGGTTAGATATGGTCACATGACGAAGTCTGAACTCTCTTAATGCAGCTTTTCATTGGTTTGATATGATCACGTGACATTTTTGATGTGCTCACCTCTCATAATAAAAACTGGCATATACGAATTTGTACTTGTGAATAGAGCAAATACGGATAAATTGTTAACATAAGATCAAATGTCACTCAAATACATTACTATCCTAATAATTAATAATAACTAACAGGTTGTAAGTGTCGTATTTGTCTTAATAAAACGTTGTCACTATCTTAATCAAGTGCCACTTGACAAATTTATAACTTATTAATTTCTGGAAGGTGTTCGTAGCGGTTATTAAACGTAGGTTTTTGATTAATCATAGTCTAACAAAAGAGAGTGTGTGGTTTAGGTGTTTAGGTGTTTCAAACTTTTGTACCGCTTTCGATCATAGTTTCATGACGGAACAATGTATATCTGCTGAGTGTTCAAATAATCAATGCACTCGGATGTATGATGAGTCAATATATTAGTTACGAGTAGAAATGAGCTTGATTTACTTTATTCAAAATTTAGTTAAAAATATTTCATATTTGAAGTCTACGTGTAAAATTGCATCTACAAATGTGGTTTGAAGAAAGCATTAACCAACTTTGAAAATTGAATTTTCTTTGAAAATGTGACTTCTAGGTCGGGGAGATTCCCCATAGACCCCATGTTACAAAACCACAAAAAGTGAAATATCTTTTCTGGTGTCGGGCAGATAATATCTTTTACTGGACATATACAGGGTGGTCCAAATAAAAGTGAACCCCTGCAACTGGCCATATTTCCCTTATTACTTGCAGGAATTATTTTTTTATTTTCACATGTTGTAGAGGAAGGTCTAAAATTTATGTTGGTACCATACATTTTTCTTAGTCTTGAAATTTGCAGAAATCATAAGCCTAACCAAACATTACTGAAAATGGACAAATTGTGATTTTCAATATTCGTGATTCTTCAACCCTTTAACACCTTTCCCCGAGAATTTTTTAAGCTGCAGTCTTAAATTACTAATATTTTCTGACTTTGTTCAAATTTAAATCTTGCACATTATGGCTTAAAACAAGCATCCTATATTTGTTAGTCGCAAAGTTATTGTGATCCAAAGAGATGTGCTAAGCTTCCACAGACGAAAACATTTTCCAGTGAAATCATGAACATAGCCCTATATGATCTTGAAATGTCAATATCTTCATAAATCATGGACCAATTCTAATGATATATGGCTCAAAACATTAAATATAGGATTTTCTTTAGTTTTTTAAAGATATTTGATGAAGGGGTTATCAGATTCCTGGTCACAGGGGGCAACTTCCTTCCATAAGAGGCCCCCCTCTAACTGTTAGTGTAGGTAACATACCCCTGACCTATTGAACAGTTAAACGTGCTTCAAAATGATCAATGAAAGTGTGAAATGTGTTTTTTGCTTGAATAGTGTCTCTTTTGTCATATGGTAGGGTTTTAAACTTGTATCTCTAACTGAAAGCTGTTTAAGACCATCCAATGTGTTTCAACAATTTCCGTGAATCACATCTGTTAAATTTTGTACAATATCTAATTTCCAGGCATGTTTGTTAAACGCTTGCAATATTTTCAAAATTTAAGACTGAGAATAAATTATGGCATCAACCAAAATTTTAGACCTTTCTCTACAACATGTGATAATATGAGCCAATTCATGCATGTATTAAGAAAATTGTAGCCTGTTGCAGGGGTTCACTTTTTTTTGGACCACCCTGTATATTCTCGTTTGAATAACTATCAAAAACATATATTAAGGATTATATGAAAGTTGATCCACTTAAACTGCTAATATTCAGGTTTAGGGGAACTTTCTTATATAGCTGACATGTTGACTCAACCCGAATCAGCAATCTGGTGGTGAAACTGGTAACTACCTACTCGCATGAGGGTAATTAGTGAAACAATCTATCTGTTTTGTAAAGAACTGTAGTAGTTTATCATCAAACGTTCACAACAAAATTCACATTGAATAAATTATTTTTTTGAAATTTCAAGGCAGGATATGCAAAATTGACCGAGTTATTCAACTTTTCTTCGGTCCTGTTTTTGACACCATGTACCTACCTTCAAGACTTATAAAAGAGAACTTTAGTGATACAAAGTGCCCGTGTATTAGACTAGACATGCCTCTTATTTCCTCTACTTCACGTGTATCAGACTATGCCGCTCATTTCCTCTACCTTCCCGTGTATTAGACTATTTAAAGGCCCTAGACATGCCGCTCATTTTCAATACCTCCCCGTGTATTAGATTATGTAAAGGCCCTATGCCGCTCATTTCCTCTACTTCACGTGTATTAGACTATTCAAAGGCCCTAGACATGCCGCTCATTTCCTCTACCTCTTGCTTAATAAAATATTGTTGTTAAATAGGGTATAATAAATTACATTGATTCTACCTCAGGGAGCTTGCAAATCAGAATATAGTTAAAAACCAAGCAAGCCCAGATACCAACGACAGCAAAACAGTATTCAAATAGGATTGGAGTTGTCAATCTATGTCAAACAAATGCGGATGCCCTGTAGAGATTATTCAAACATTCATCAGGGTTAGCGCTGTATTTAATTTTACTAATCCTCTCCAGAATGGAAAACTGTTGAACTCATTGTTCCTGACAGGTCTGTGAAAATATTTTAAACAACCCATTCGATTGAGGTTCAGAGCACATTAAAAACTATTTAATTTATCACATTCAACTTCTGAGGTGGTTTTAACACAGTCGGAGCAACTGAAATTACCCTTTGTATTCGTTCGACTGGTAGTTTATAACTAGACTCTGCGCGCAGGGTAAACTGAAACCTATGTGCTAATGAAATATGACCTGCTGATTAGAGGACACCAGCCAGCACCCGCACATAAAAAAAGTCAATCTGTACGGATAAGGAATTAAGGATAATTGATAATTTGTAACCTCATGAATATGAGCATTTTAGATCATCATTCTTCTATCCATTTCTAATTATTTTCACATATTCACTTAAATTTTAAACCAATCAACAATGATGGGACATTCGATACATACGTCTGATCATACACTCACCCATACCTAGACATTCTAATAACGCAGATGCGAGTAGGTAGTTACCAGATTCACCACCAGGTGGCTCGTTCGGGTCAGATAGCATGGCGGGTATAGGAGAAAGTTCCCTTAAACTTAAATCACATCTGTTTTAATGATTCAATTTTCATATAACCCTTATGTATCTAATAGTTATGCAAACTGAAATATGTCCAGTAAAAGAAAATGTTATCTATCCAATACAAGAAAAGATATTTCACTTTTTGTGATTTTGTATCATTGGGTCTATGGGGAATCAACCCGAACAAGAAGTCACATTTTCAAAAAAAATTAAATTTTCAAAGTTGATAAACAATTTTCGAAACCATATTTTTAGATGTACTTTTACATGCAGATTTCAAATATGACATCACTTTGACTGAATTTTGAATATTTAATGACGTAAATAAAGATTATTTCTACTCGCACCTAGTCTATTAGAGAAAACATTTGGCTTTGTGTAAAATGTTAAAAAAAGGTTTCAGTCTGTACTGTGATGTCTCGGCAAAAGGCTTGCATAAGGAACACGTTGATTAAATCCTTAAACAAATCATTGAGTCCAGAATCAATATATTTGTTTGATTTATTATGCATTCGTGCGTTTAAATTTTGAATAAATATGTTTTACAACTGAGCAAGAATGCGAATGACTGAACAAGATTTTAGAAAGATTCCACATTTTTGAAACTGTTGCCATCTGTGACACATATCTTACTCTAACTATGCACCTGACTTCATCTTCAATTATAAACCTGGGGCGTGTATATTTTAGAACAGATCGCACGTTCGACATATCTGTACTCAATCCGAGTTCTTACAATAAATATTATTACTATTTTAACTAAAAATTGAATCATAGCTTCTTATTTGACGAAGAATATTTCTTTTTAGATGGTAGCGATGTATACATGAACTGTAGCTTACCGAATAATTCATAGAAATTTAGAAATCGAGTAAAATAAACTCCTTAAAACTTTTAGATGTTTGGGAAAAGGTAAATGTATGTCATGTATAAACTGGAATTGTTTATATAATCATCGTTAACTCATAATGTGCCTGCGGGTTTTAATAAAACTAACAAGAAAAATATCTATGTAAATATAGTTATCATCTGTTTCTATTCAAGCTTTTCATCTCTTTGAGCAGAAATAATTATGACACACTGTACTATACAACATCAATATTACAAAACATATTTTATTAAATACCTCGTTATTTTTGAAATTATATGATAGCAATAACCAGGGGAGTTTGAGTAGTGTTTCATTTTCAGGCAAAATCTACGCCCCATGATGTGATGTGACATAAAGTCATATATTGAGCAAAGGTCTTTTGATCATCAGGCATTGGTATATAAAATTTGGACCAAATCTGCTACCTGGTATTTGTAATATCAGATAAAATTTGAATTCAATTATAATATTCCTTCTTCAAAGGCCTATGGCAGTTAAACATCGGTGCATAAAATTTGACCAAATCTGAAAATGAATCAGTATAAACAATCTGAACCGAATCCATTAAGATTACATTAAAAATGGCGGCCATTTTGAATTGTGGTCATATTGGAAGTTCTTTTTTGAACAGAAGTCCCTTGCCCATGTGAAATTAGCCTAAAAAATTAGGACCAAATTCTATATCTTTTTTGAAATGTCGGCCATTTTGAAATTCAGCGACCATCTTGAAAATTCTTCTTGAGTAGAGCTCTTATGTCCCTTAGGCAGTTATTGAAAATCACATTTTTAATGAAAAATTGCAGCTTTTTAAAATTGAGTAGCAAGAAAAGCATAAGCATTAAAAGTTGAGCCAAATCCGTCAACTGGTATTTGAGTTATGAACAAGGGGGGCAATTTTGAAATGAGCGGCCATATTGATAATGCGTCATTTCCTTTAAGCAGAAGTCCTTTCCCCATAAGACATTAGCCTATAAAATTTAGACCAAATATCAAAATTGTATTTTGGTTACCAGAGATTACACTTTTATGAAAAATAGGGGGCCATTTTGAAATTCAGCGGCGATTTTGTAAACTTCTTGAGCAGGGCTCAAATGTCCCTTCTTTTAAGCATCAGCATAATGTGAAGCAAATAATATCCACGTGCGTGTAATTTTCGCGCTGTTCCTGAATGCTTTGCCCAGGGTGCTATGAACACGCGAATACAACATGGTCGTGAAATAAATGTGCACCATATAATCGGAGTGAACTTAAAAGAGGAAAATGTTGGCCTGGTGACGGATAAGTAAGAGCATTTTTAGGGAGAATCTGTAAATTACCAATACGCCGGGGCCTATACTTAAAATTATATCACTAAAATAATTTCTTGATAAGGATTATCACATTTAAACAACTTGTCAAAATTTGGTGTAAAAATATTAAATAGAACTGGATATATTGTCATTTCATTGAGCCTATCGTCCTGAAAGGTATTACATAAGAGGACTCCATATGGAGCCAATCGTCGTGAAAGGGTTAAGAGAAAGTTCAAATTGAAAGTGAAAACCTGATCCATGTACGTACCTTGATTTCACGACCAGGAGGTTTTTCTACACACTATCCATTGTTTGTAAATTATCCTTTGTTTGTACGTTTGCTTTACATGTTAATGAATAAATTAGAACATGTAGTTTCTGCTTGTTTGTGTGTTTATTGCAATTAACTTCGAAGCCAAAATTAAAACACCTAATATGGCGCTTATTTTCCATACAGTATAACATTTGGAACCAAATCCGTAAATTGGTATTTGATTAATCAAAGATTACATGATTTGTGAAAAAATGGCGGCCATTTTGAATTGATCGACCAAAATGCAAATCCCTCTCGAGTAGAGTTTCTTCACTCATAAACCTATAAAATCTGAACCAAATCCCTCCATCCGTACTTGAATCATCTTCCGCATACACGAAAGGACGGACGGGTTCTCCATATACCCACGGAATTTGTTCGTTTGGATAAATATCATAAATAGTCTATAGCTAATTTTCACCTTCTATTGAAATATCGAGGGTACTTAAGCATTTTCGAGATTGATCCAATTTAAGGAGCGCTTCTGCACGAGGCAACCGATTTGGTAAGTCGGCTATCAATTTGGCCATGAAATACGCTTTTGGTGTAGAAAATCTGGGACAACTCCAAAATAAGGCTGAATGTGAGCAAGGGCTTTACTTCGCCAGCACTAACTAATTATGAACTAATTATTTTTTAACTGAAGCATTATCCAGTTAGAAATTTGTAGTCAAGAAACCACGTTAGATAGATGAGGGTTATATAGTGGTACACTCCCCTGCATGAGTTTGGCAACCTTAGCTCCCCCATTGAACTACGTGTTAAAGCCTCTTTACGTTTGAATTTTTATTTACTGAACCTGCGATGAATAACTTATAATATTGATGGAAACGTAACTTGATTATATATTTATTAATATTTATATTAATATTTAATAATTAATATTTCCAATACCTCCAAATTTTCTCAATTTTTTTCCTCAATTACAATAGGTTGAAAATCGATGATAAATTTGATGAATTTTTCAAAATCGTCATTCCCATGTAAACCAATGGGGAGTGGTGGGTTCGGGGCAAATCAGAACTCAGGATATCTATTCAGTAAAAGATTCAGCAAAAAAATATTTTTATATAGAAATTGAATTGTCTTTTTTGTACACTTTAAGTGTTTAGTTTACTTGATGAATACTAAAGTTACAGAGCTTCAAAGTCATTTTTGAAAATCATTTTTCGCCTCCTGTGTTATTTCAATGGGAGAGGTTTTTTGAAAAACAATTTTGACTTTAAAGCCCCATAGCTTTGTTGAACCTGAAGAAACGCATCAATTTCAAGTTATTTCATCGCAGGTTAAGTAAATAAAAACGTAAAGAGCTTTAACACGTAGTCCAAAATTTAAAAAAATATATTTTGTAATATTGATTTTCGTTTTTCTACTTTTTCAGAGAAAATTTAGTAAAACAACACACACAGGACAGCGAAATGGTCATCATGTGATTTACTCAGCATGCCCAAAACCTAATCGGATCTTGACACTTGTCTGCTCTTGCATCGGTAAAATTTAAGTTGAATAGGTCAGTGTTTTTCTGGAATTGCTATGGCGAGAATTAATTTGTAGTCTCGAACTTTTAGAAACTTAACATCGTCTGTGACCTAGTTTGATGACCTTGTCCTTCGACCTTAAAAGTTCACTTTTCAGACCTCTAAATTTGAATAAAAACAAATTCAAACTTTTTTAACTTCCGAAGGTCACTGGAGGTCAACCAAAGGTCAAATCCCAGGTCAAATCTGAACTCCTGAGAACTTTTAGATGATTTTTTTAGAAAAGTGGTCAATCTGAAACAAGTTAAAAAAAATTCAAAATGGATGATTTATCAATAAATCATTATTGCTAAACTTCGACGGACATGCGGGTAGGCGCCACATAAAATAATATAGCTCTTTTCAAAATGAGATAAAAATCATATTTAGATCTTGATCTTTAAATTTTTCAAAAAAATATTCAAAGATAACAAAATTTCTTAATACGTTGGAACGGGACCGGGATGGAAACAGCCTGCACTTCCCAGATCTTGGCGATAGCGGAATAGATACAGAAATTATCTATCCTGCTCCCTAGATAAACTATATATTCCCTTCTTATGATCATACACCTCAAAAGATATGAAATACAGAATGTTATTTCATGACCATGAAACGACACTCTCTTGTATAAGCGCCTCCCATTAATTTCAAACGCCCATAAAAATCCACGAAAGCTCCATTTGAGATATTCAAATCATTCAAACTGTCAGTAGCCGTCAGAGGATCGTGAGATATTTAGCTTTTCGGGGCTCACTGTTCAGATCATAAAACGAGCAACTTCAGAATAGGTACCGATATGTCTGATGAACTTGACATTAACAATGACTGCCAATAACGTAGAACTCGTTAATTAATAAACCACCCTAAGGTAAACAGTTAACGAGAAGTAATTTTAATCAAAATTATGAATCGGATAATTAATTCCATTGCGTAAGACTTGGACAAATACTCTTATTATGTGAAGATATAATGGCGCACATGGATGGTTTAACCACATTCCCGATATCATTCATTTTCAAAATAATAGAAGTTTTAACATCAGTTCATTCTCTCAGCCACTCCGCACCCAGTTCATTAGAGTAGAAAAAGGGGACAAACTTAAAAAAGACATAACTGTTGGACTTTCAAAAAAGAGAAATTGTGACTACATGTACTTTTGTGACTTACTCTGAACTGTACCGTACCTTTCCCTTCTAGGCTATAATGAGTGTCTACTACAAAAAGTTATTAATCGGAATGTACACGACCAAGATACAGTTGTCGCTCTACGAAGAACCAATGTGAAAAACTATTGAATCGCGTTTCATATAATTCAGATATTTATGTTTATATTTGTATATATATATTTATTGCGAGGTTTAGTCCACTATCCATTGTGCGTTGTCAAAAGTTTCTGAGAAAATACTGAATCCATTCGATCCGCAAAATTTCAGAATATATTTTTCCAAAAGAAAGGCCACCTGAATGATACCACAGGGTGACCCTGCGTCATCATAACATTTAAAAAACGGTGTTGAGAAAATAATGTAATGCGTACAAGACCATGCTGATTTATCAGAGTCTCTCTTTATTTAAAGCTATTCTTTGGGATAGTAGAGACTGTCGATCCCACAATGATAAAGACCAACAATGAAAGACTTCGAAAAAACGTTTTTAAACAAGCAAAAATCACAACAAATGTACAATGATTAAAAAATGTTTTCATAATTTGCCCTGGGCCTTTAACCATATGGCAAAACGTAACAGGTAACTCTAAGAAGACATAGCCTAGTTATATAAATATCACCTGCAATACTAGTGCCCGGAAACTTTAATTTATCTAAATATGCCAATAAACAAAAATACATAGTTAGAGCAAATAGTTGTTACAAGATATCCCGGGTGTTTATATAGCGATCTATCAAAGGTATAATGATTTCAACCAAGAGTTGGTGCGGAGTAATAGCCAGTTATCTAACAAACATTCTAACAAATATATACACTGCGTTCCAAAAGTTTGGGATTGAACTTCATCTCTCCATTGGCAGGTTGTAAATGTTTACTGTAATGCCAAGGAGGATTGGCTCCCAGGATCGAAACTCGATGTTTTCCAACAATGAAAACGTCGAAATGTCGTTATTTTCTGAAATTATAATTAAACCCGAATATAAATTCAAAATAACAGTTCAACAGATTCGAACCAATATCTCAATCATTTCTTGTGAGTTTTGGAATTTTTTGTTAGGAAATAAGACCAAAATTTACGATTCAAATGTTGAAGTGAACAAAATGCGGCTGTTTGAATTCAAATTTTGTATCACGACATGCCCATATATGAAACAGAATATCGATGTTGCACTCTGGGAGCCAATCCTCCTTGCCGTAATGCATATCCGGTAGGAAATTTATGACAAATTGCACAAATTTTTGAATCGCAAAACATAAACAGGTTTTTACATACTGTCCAATGGATAAGAGGTTTTGGTGAAATGAACAAAATCTAATTTTACCTATTAAGATTCTGTCTTCAAAATTTGAAAAATCCAAGATCAAAGGTGTGAGGTTCCATATCCATCCGCCAAAAGGTATATAGTCCATGTAAAAATCTGTGATTTTGTTCTAAATAACGCCATAGTTGGCTTCTAGGGTATCTAGTGTGCCATTATTTAATATCAAAATAAAGTGGAGGAGTTCAACCTTCAGTTTAATTACGAAAATAGCGGTGAAGGTCAAAATAGTTCCAACGTGAGCATGTTTACTCCGCGTGTGTTTGTTATCTCAGAATTGAGCAAATGGTAGCAAACGCGAGTTACAATAAATGGACGCTGATATCTCAAAAAGTAACATGACTCCCTATAATTTGATGTAGATCAATCGAACAACTATATGAACAAGTACATTCTGATATATAACACTATGGGGGGTAAGCGTTTCATAGTTGGTCACGAACGCCATGGCATATGTGCAAAGTATTGTTCAGAATTTTCGAATTTCGTGTTGGATTACGGTACTCTCACCTAAGGCGATCGTAGAAATGTTATTGACCGCAGAAGTGATGACCGCACGGTCACCGTAGCAAATGTGACTGTTTTGAGGATGCCCATGACAACCCAAATGTATGATAATGGGTTCCCGGACTTAACAGCGACAATGTCACGTTCAGTTATTTGTTTCTTTTGTAATTGGACTTTATCAAACATGTGTATAATCTATGGCAGAGCCTAGATACTCGCCAATTGCTGAAAGCCACTTAGATACTACAGAGAATATTTGAGATATGCGTGTAATTAGGAGATAACAATACGGAAGTAAACAGAATAATGTGTCTCATGTTTTTCCGCTCAATTCACAAATTTATGACTATTAATAGAACGTATCAAAATTGTCTTGAATCGTTTCTTTAGGGTTGACTTCATGCGAAATTATTTTCATATATTACGAATTTCGATCGTCGTTCTAGCTAAATAAGTATTGCTATGTCATAACAGTTTATTGAAGATCAAAATCGAGATATCTATGCCTAATTTTCGCAGAAGTTGGCTTGACGATTTGCAGTTCAATATGTTATGTTAGTTCAATATGGCTTGCAGTTTTTTAGTTGGTGCCATGGTTACTAACAATATAATGATCCCTATCAAAGAATAGTAACATGTTACCCAGAATTCATATCCTCGCCTCACTAAGCTAGTCAAAAAAGTAAAATGTCATTCATGAAGAGCTACACACAAACTATGCTTTTCGCAATGATCAGGGTCTGAAACTTGGAAAAAATTAATGATAGCACATTAGATCAATACAATATTTAATGTACATATAAAATACAATATATATAACTTTTAATTTACAATACATTAGCATCAAATGAAATACAATACACAACGCAATGCTATAAAGTGTAATTGCAATAATAAAATTTGCAATACAAAAATACCCATATCAACGCAACAAAATGCAATGATACATACATTTTGTATTAAAGAAAGTGAAGCAAATTTACAGTATATCAAATACAAAACCTTGTTCTCCGTTTTTCTTTATTTCATTTGAATTAATCACATTTGTTTCAACAATATAAAAAATCAATTTAAAGATTAATCATGAAGCTGAAGACCTGAAAACGTTGAGCTTGTCTTTGTAGTACGATGTGCTCATCAATTACAATATGAGCGCCAATCATGAAAATACAAACACTTGAAATAGCAATCAATATAGATAACTTTTCTAAAAATAAAAAAAGTTTTGATCTGTAAAATGAATATGGAAATGAAAAAAACACTTACATATTGACGTGTAATTTTTCCAGATTGAGAATATCCGTTTGTTAAATCGCTCTCAACAGTGTTTGTTTTCTTGGGAAATTCCTGGGGGATTAACGCCGGGAATCAGTTCAGGAAGTATCGCTCTTTAGATACATGCGCGCATCAATAGATGTGCTATAAAGGCTATGAAAGTACATAATAGATATCCTTTACAAATCCTCTCACTCTTATAAGCTAACGTCATCGGCATTCAGATTCTCCCGAATCAATGGCAGCGAACCTAGAAGGTAAATAGAACACTCTTCAATTATAAAGGTTTCATCCTACACATCCCGTTTACCTATCAACCTGAATGGAGGCTCGGCATGTCACAGCGATGGCCTATCATTATTAACCATTGCACTCAGGTTAGCGTCGAGAAGTTCGATTCTGGTTGTTGGTTTCATGCCAGTGATAGCCAATGATAATTATTAACTGAACTAAACGCCCTTCCATAAGGTTGGCAATTGGAAGTTTCAATCTCAATTGTGTTACAGTAAACCCTTTGTATATTGAACATATAAACGTTGAAGTGTTGGTAGGTTTTCACTACAGAGAGGGTAATTTATACAATAGTGATCAGTAGAGTATGTATGGAGAAAGGGTATCCACTAGAGACAGGTATTCACCAGAGAGAGGTGTCCAATAGGACATGTTTTACTGTAATGCATCCTCTAGGGATTTTTTAAAATCGCCAAACATTAACAAGCGTTGATAAGTGATTCAAAATGGGGACTTCCGAGAACAAAACTTATAGAGAAGAGTACCAATAGCTCAGAATCGGAGACCCCAAAAATGTGACTCTTGAATTATTTTACAAGTGTATTTGTAATTGATCCAATGGCTAACATCGGATGTCTCTTAAAAGACAGAAAATAAAAACCATCCTCTTCTCTGTCGCTTTACTTTTGTTGAACCCCAGCTTTCGTTGATGTCCAATTAAAACATCAATTGATGTGAATGCCATCGTGTTAATGACCGAGTCATATAGCGTCGTTCATTATAGCCAGACAAAATAGATTATCTTAGTTTCCACGTGCTTTCACATAATGATATATTTGTAAGAACTTTTAGTAAGTAATTGCTGTATATACATCTTGGCCAGTTATTTCTAATTTGGCCCTTTTAACCGGCTCAGCTCCTTCTCAAACCCCCCACCCCCCAAGTACATGTACATAGTCCAGTTATTTGATGCAAGAATTTTCCATAAATGATACCCGGTGATACGGCCCTTTAAACCACCCTTCATCAAAGGGCTTCATTTATTTTTCAATTCAGGAAAGAAGTGAAATACCCTCTTATACTTACCCAATACAACATGATCCAATACAGCATGTACAATTCTCGTTATGCCTACACATCTATCAATTCACCGATTATTCCATGAATTGAAGGTTCGGTGCTTGCTGGAAGAAACGTAGTTGTGTATTATTTAAATGAGAAATATATGATCTATATCAGCACATTAATTCCATTTGCAAACAACAAGCATATACAGTATATCATTTGTCTGATGTGTCTGGCGAAATATTATGATATAAGCGCACGAATCAATTTACACATAGAAATTATGTCATTGTTGAAACCTAACAGACGACACATTTAGAGTACGATTCAAGTGTTCAGAAATGGGTGGATTGTGTTAAGTACATTACCCCAAGTGTTTGTTGTCCGGAGGAAAATATTATGGTATCAACACCTTGAATCCAAGATTGAGTATATAAGGGATAGTGAAAGAAAGAATAAACTAAACTAGTGTGAAGTGAACATCCTAAACTAAATTGAAAAATCAAGAAATTACACAATTTATTTAAATTTAAAAGAGGAATGAAGCGGAAAAGTCATCCCCAGATAGCAATCTAATTGGCATGGGTAGGCTATCATATACCAATGTAAACGTATTCTTTTGATTACATTCTTCTTATAATCGATAAATTGCGATAAGAGATTGCCTCAATCGCTACGAGAGGTTGATTCTGATCATATTTAACAATTTTATCAATTCGATCAATCCTGGTCTCCCTAATATATGATGCGCACTAATAATGACTATTTCCCTGTGATCTACCTAGGAGCTGTATTACAGGCATCACAAAGTGAGGCTTAAAATATATATGTGGTTCAAATGTTAAATTTTGGTCAAAAATTAACCCAAGGTGTTCATGTTCATTTACTTTTAGAATTTGATCACTCCAAGTATCTGCATTGTTGGGGTTTGCAAATCAGATTTTCTAGGGTTAAATATGTTAATTCAGAGAGAATTTCCGCTTTTGTGGTATGTAGTACAGTGTACTCGAGTATTGTGCAGAATAGTTTCCCATCTCAAAATAACACGCCCGGTGATCGGGCAAAAAGGATAGAGGGGGGGGGGAGTAGACTATTTCTGCAAGAAAATTCAACAAATCTGGAAGATTTATTTTTTTCAAGAGATAACTACACTTGTACAATTGAATTGCTACACGAATAGGCGGACGCATGGTAAAATATGTTAGGTCTTCTAGGATTTTTTTAAACCGATGCGCTTCTAAGATATGAGAAGAGGCATCGTCGCCAACGTGCAAAAGTCGATGTTTTGCTATAAATCAGGCAACAATGGTCTACACGACCTCCATCCATTTTGTCCGATCACCGGGCGTGAGTAGGTTCTCGATAAAAATTTAGAACTCCCTGTTGAGGACATCCTAGAAAGGTAAGAGAATTATCATGCTTAATGAGATGCTTTAATCGGCTTCTATTGGCCTTGGTATCTAGGACAATAACCATGTCATGATCCTCGGAACTGAATCGATGACATGCATCTCTATATTGGTCCATGGACATGATATAACAGTAAGAATCTGAAAATATATCACAGTGTCAGGTTGCTCTAATCATTCATTTGCCCCAAGTCTTATACAAGTTCTCATTTTCTTAATTCTTGATAGATTATTGCTTGCGGAACAATGTCAATGTTAGTTTAGGCAGAGAGGGATCTGCGTACCAGGCTCTATTAATAATCCTGGAGTATATGGAAGAACAGCACTGGGAAAACAAATGATTTTATTTATATTGAACAGTATAACGTGGTAATTTAAACAATATTCAAACCCTGCCTGCAACTCTATAACTCTCACCGACACAACAAAAACGTTGGCGTATATTATTGAAAATCGAAGAAATGAACGATTACAATCAATTGGCCTCTCTTTTGAATTTTTAGATCTCAAACTCACGATATTTGCATATTTAATCACCAAGAACTAAGATTTACAGTCCAATAGGCAATAATAATCTGCGCTTACCTGTTCAGCTTTTTTACAGAAAAGTGCCAAAATCTGATTAGGTTTAGGGCATACTAGGTAAATTACTTGACGAACATTTAAAATGTCAAGTCGATCTGATCAGGGTTTAGGTATGCTGGCTAAACTACATGGCAGTCATTTTGATAATTTTTTTGATAAATCGGCCATTTTGATTTTTCAAGTTGTTTCGATTTTACCAATATTTTTTAAAATCATCTAAAAGTTCTCAGTAGTTCAAATCATTGACCCTCAGTGACCTTCAAAACGTCAAAATGTTTATTTTTAAATTGAATTAATGAATTTTTAAATTGATTGATTCAAATGTAGGTCAGCATAATTACAAAGAATAATAGTTTTCGAATAATAGTTTTGTTTCAAGGATTAATTCTATGACATATACGAGACCAATATTAATGCTATCAGGGGAAATTAGACCTGCAGGCCTTACTATTTATACATGTTTTTTCTGTTTTGAAAAATTCGATATGTGATGTATATTTCTTAGTTTTTCAAAGAAATATACAAATATTTCGTTCCAGTTTTATCTTTACATCGAAATTTCAATCACCGCCATCCCTTTTCAAACGAGTTACCTTGAAACGTCATGCTATTCTCATACTTATAGAACTTAATCTTTGGGTTGCGTTTTTAACACCATGTATTAAGCAGTAAAAATTGATTTGCTTCATGGGTGACAAAATGTTTCTAGTTTCCGGTTAAATGTCGACTGTCGAGTCTCGCATCATACGAATGTAATTTTAGGCGATCAGTCTGCATGGGATGTAAACCTACATACGATCGATGTCTAGTGCGATACCCCTCCTCGACCAAACTATAGACACTGTATGATATCATAGTTAATGGCCCCAATTTCGAATTTACAAAAATGTTAATTGAACGTTTATGATTAACTATGATCGATAAAGTTTGTAGTTGTATGATAGCCGTTCTAATTACATCTATAAAGACGCAGTAGTAACATTTGAATTTTCCAATCAGTCTCATTTTATCTAGGTTTTTGCCGGTGAGAACGGTTATTTCAACAGTTAATTTTTCATCAAGATTAATTTGTTGATATCTGGCCAATATATGCAAGTTGCTCTCAGTATCAATCAAGTAATAAAGTGTCCGTTTTAAAAAATATATGAAACTCAAATCGTGTCTTTTATTTGTTCTTTTGGTGTAATAAATTTATGTTATATAGCTCTTGACATGTGGAAACGTGTATGGAGACTGATTAACATGGGGGCCTTGCCAAATGTTGGATTTGGAACTGGTAAGAGTGAATGGTCAAGATATAAGTGCTAAATCACATATCCCGCATCTCATCGTTTTTTCAAAAGAAACAAGCTTTGATATCACTTCTTTAATTTGCCATCAAGTTTTAGATTTTTACCTTTTAGAAATATAATACCAGTTCAATGAACAAAACTGTTTTAACAGGAAAATACATGTTCTAAAACTTTTTGAAATCCATCGTAGAAAAAAATCTTGGAAATGAATGATAGAGGAATTAATGATTTATTGACTCCACGCCAATATATAAGACAATTGTTATTTGAATCAAAAGTTTGTTTGACTTTCTGCTTTCCAAATTGATATTAACATTTGCATAGTCTACGGGAATTTACATTTTACTATTTTGTGAAAATCGCCCGGGGACACTTATTTCTTGAAATTGCAGACAACTTTCTGAATGACATTTAAAAATGGCTGCCAGAGGGGCTCTCGGTATAAAGTGACAAAAGAACAATTATATTGGGTCCGATCGTAATAAATGAAAAATCAATTCTATAAACACATTTTTTGTTTATACAAAATCTATATGTTATATGTTTTCTATGTAAGTGTCAAATATAAATCGTTTTCCCGTTTTCGGTTCGGATATTTAAGGATTTAAGCCCTCGACTCAGTGCAATGAGGAATGACGATTCCTTGCATGTGTTGCTTTCGAAAATTTGCACGAGATCAGATGCGGAGCTTGTTAATTTTAGGAAACAACGCCTGAAAGGAATGGTCATTACACAATGCATTGGGTCTTGTACTTAAATTCTTTTCAAACATTGCAAAATATTTTCTACACCATCTAAAAGATACAAAATCACAAAATAACATATTTTCAATGAAACTTTTTGCAAGGGTCAAGTTGGCAAGTTGTCAATTTCAATCTGTAGAGTCAAAGTTATCACCTTGACAACCACATAAGGAGTGACCTTGGATGCGACGATGCATTGCAGTTATATCAAACACTGTGTTCGGATTGGCTGGAATCGGACAAATCTTGCCTAGGTAAGTGTGAAAAAAAGTTTATTAGCAATATTTGAAAATCAATATGGATGAAAAGTTCCCTGTAAATATAGTAATATGCATATTCACCAAAACTACAAACGCTTGCTTGATTGTTCATATGTACTTTATTATTGAATGTCAGAACAGGGAACTGGCGCAGAAAAATGCTCGGTAGATGATTTCTGGCCAAATTAAAGACGGTTGAATTTTTAGCGATCTTAGTGGCCAATGTGAAAGATACACCACGTGTTTTCACGCTTTTGAAACAGTCCGTTATATGTCATTTTTATACCTTTTATCCGTCAGAAATGTCTACCGAAATACACTTATGCTGATCATCGCCAATGTTTTTGACCCCTCTTGGATTGTAATGTCGCAAGATGGAACTTGAACGGGATGTAAGATAATACAACGTGTCAGTTTATGTCAGAATAATAGTTCTCTGTCACTCTGTAATGCCTTGGTCACATTTGCTCCGATTTTCACTACGGCGCCCGGGCGATTGAGTATTTTGTTCAAAATTGAATACGATATTGAACAAAACACTCAATCGGCCGGGCGCCGGCCGATGGATCGGAGCAAATGTGACCCAGGCATAAGTCATTAGTGATGTGCGAAAAAATAAGACATCTTCTCCCAACATCCAGCCTTCAACACTAATATAGCTCCTCTAATTCATGGCCGTATCCAGGGGGTCGCTACGGGTTTCAGCGCACCCCACTCTGAGATTTGCCTCATGACTTTTCGAAAAAAATGCTTTTTTAATTTGCCTCAAATGTGTGAAAATTTTGCATCACCTCAAGTCATTTGTAACATTCCGCTTTTTGCCAGCATTACAACTTAGATTTTTGCACAGCTCAAATGTTTGCATTGCAGTGCCATAATATCAGGGATAGACAATACACAGCTGGTATGTTGAAATCTAGATGACATAAATGTTACTTTATGCACTGTACCTTACAAAACTAGCTGTTAATGTTTGCCTCGACGACGATGTTTGCCTCTCTGACAAAAATATTACCTCGTTGATAGAAAAAATTGCTTCACTGCACCTTATGGAGTCCTAGCTTTTTGCCTCGTTGATAAAATATTGCCTTGTTGATAGAAAAATATATTTGCTACAACTGTTACTTTTTTAGGGGCAATTTGATGGCACAATTTGTATTTTTTTTATTGAGGGCATGTAATGGATGGCAGGTCCCCGCCATTTCAACATACTTTATTTATTTACTCCATCTTGGGAATATACACAAACACTTGTGTCACCCACTCATTGTATACTATATTGTTTGTAATTTTATGAAATAAACAAATTGAATTGAATTGAAAAAAAAAATTAACCCACTGCACCCCCTCCCCATAAGAAATCTTGGATACGACAGCGCCAAGTGTACGTATTTTCAGTGCAGTACAAACATGCTTAAATGCCAGACGGACCAACGGCATGTTTTTCCCGTACCTCATCCAGATTCTGAAATCGCTCACCCGTGTATTCCTTGAGTACAACTTAGCATTTGCTTTGATGTAGAAAGTGCAGATGATAGTTTGTTCATCGACTGGATGGTAGATGGTCTTTAAGTAGGACGCAATATTTTTAAGTTGGGTTTCCATCTAAACGGGCAATCATCAATATTATAATTTTAGGAAAGGCTTGAATAATTCTATATTTGGAAAAGATCATTTACCTAAATATATTCAAATGAATTTAATGTAATGAATTATGTCTCAGTCACATTTGCTACGGTGAACGTATGTCCCAATATCTCTAAGACCAGCAGTAACATATGCTATGGCAGTCTTACAATGTATTTTGAATTTGGGGACCGTAAACATGCGTTGACCATAACTGGGATACGCCAAACCAGTCAATATGGTATAACGAAAATGGGACTTCTGCGCATGTTAAAATTTTTCGTCAAAACTCAACTTTTGTTCAAGTTGATACGATTGTCTTTCGAACTAGAGACTTACCTCATTCGAAAGATCATATAAGACTTTATCTATACTGAAAATCTTAGATCCAAACATAGTAGAATACGCCGTCAGTTCGCATTTGATTTTTTGAAGTGAGTTTCGTAGATCGTCAGTTTTCTCCGACTGATATCGGGTTATCTCAAATAGGTTCGTTTATAAATACGAATTTCTTTACCGTTGTAAGGCGCATGCGCAAAATTGATTTATAAAAGGTTATTGGTTGATGGTTTTTCTCCTGAGCATGCGTGAAGTCTGATGACACTTATGACGAAGACCGGAGCAAACATTACTAGCTCTCGAACGAAATTCCAAGATTCAGATCATTTCGCCGTGTTTGCTAAGCGTGTATACGTGAATGACAAGCTGTTTTGAGTAGATCAGGTACCTGTTTTAGACACAACATTGATTTAGCTTGACATTGATGTGCTCATTGGCACTTTTGAGCATGTTAATACAAGTTTTTACACTCTTAGCACGAGACGGGTTTTCGAAAAATCTGTTATCTGATTCACTCGATTATCGTATGGATATGTATTTCTGCTGACATTTCAACACCACATCACATAGAATTACGATGCAGAATTATAATAAAACACAAAACAACGACTAAATTCCACTTGTTATTTCACAAGAGGTAAAAATGCAAACTGCCTAGATTCTTTGTAAGGGTCGTCAGACATCGGATTGGCCGCCATATTTGAAATGAAAATATCACTAAATAGAGGTCTGCGCATGTCTCAACATTTCGACTGAAACGGTCGCCTTTAAAGATACCTTGGTTTCGGATAGCCGTAAAGGAAATATGACTGAGGCATTAGGTAGTAGTACACCATTGTATGGAATATTTACGTTTTCAGTATTTAACCTGTTCAATGCAAAGTTTATCTGTTTTCATCCATGGATCAAAATTCTTATTTTCTTGTTTGGTTCATTGAAATACACTGCTATGTACCGTTTAGCAGTGTATTTCAATGAACCAAACAAGAAAATAAGAATTTTGATCCATGGATGAAAACAGATAAACTTTGCATTGAAATAATAGAATAATAAATAATAAATAATGGTGCCAAATACTACAGTAGGTACAGAACCCACCAGTGGCGCTATTTAATAGTTAAAAGTTAAAAAAGACCTAAGTAGTTAAGATTTAATGTCCTGTTTAAGAACCCCTATTCTTACTATTGAAAATGGATTTTAGCAATACTATCCAAATCTACTTGTTGAGACTCGATCAAGCATTGAGCTGACGTCCTGAATCAAATCGTCACTAGCGCCTCCTATAATACCAGGGAGAAAATAAATTCCGGAAAAAATGTTGGGTCCCTAAAACCCAAATTTTGAAAATTTGAGGCCCATTTTCTTCAAAATTTGGCCTGAAATTAAGAAAATAAGGGCTTAGAAATCCCAGTAATGACCAAAAAGGCCCACTTTTTGGGGCCTTAAGGCCTTTTTTTGGCCCAAAAACTTATTAGGGCCCAATTTTTTTTATGGGGCCATCCAAGGGGGGGGGGCACCTCCCCCCCAGATCCGCCAGTGAATACCCTATTCAATATATGGACCACCGCTTAGAGATGGACAAGAACAAGTGATCATTCATTTCATCATATGTTTCTTTTTATATGCTATGCGTTTAGATGTCCTCTATTACAGTTTGCTACATGATGATTAATAGCAAAACATATAAGATCATTCAAAACATTTTAGTTGTCTATTTCAAAGAGCAAGAACAAAAGGAGCAAAGTCAGAGACGTATTTTTCTCAGTATTTAAAACTATAGTGTTACACCCCAGTCACAGGAGTTATAATATTTGTTCATTTCTGCGGTCCCCGTAGAAATCAACTGGCCGTTGCCAGACCAAAGAACGGTTCCACGGTAGCCACACATCGGGCTTATGTTGACTTGAGTTTGCCGTAGTCAGGTAGTGTTTTGATGGGTTATATACATTTGGAAACAGTTTTTAGGTCAGGTTTGCTGTCATATATTTGCTGTGAACACAACGCAATATACCTTTTGATGTTATGCCACAGCAACCTATACTCAAAAAATAAAGTTACGAATGGTCAATGTAACATTCAACACTTTTTATTTGATACTCTATCATAGCACTATAAATAACATTTAAAAATTGTACTGATGTAAATAAATTAAAAATTAGTATAAGGTTTATCAACAGAAATTCAAAATTCGCCTTGCGGCTGCCGTAGAAAATGTGACTACAAAAGTATCCGACCGCAGAAATTCTACGGCGAGCGTAGAAATGTTACTGAACGCAGAAATGATAGACCGCACGGTCGCCGTAGGAAATGTGACTGGGGTGTTATCCGTTTATACGTTATACTCGAAAATTGAAGCTTACACTTGCCCATAGTGAATATTTCCACTAATATTTGTATTTCCAGGCAAGCCCCTAGCGAGGGATGTATTTTGGTATTTGGAGGCCTGGAATAACTCAACTCGATCGAATATTGATATGGCCTAATTAAATAAAATACCGTTGTTTTAAATTCCGGACTAGTTTACATTATTCCAGTCTACACGATTGGATCAAAGATATACTAGCCTCATCACTAAAGATATAATGGGACGCATAAAGTTGATTAATGGGACGGGAGCTTAACCTTATTTAATCTTTAGTTCAATAACATCGTTATTCTAAAATCTATAAATGTGATCAGTCACTCTTCGGTTAAGACGTGCCTAATAACGTCAAATACGGCCAAATCAAAATGTCAGTTTAATTTAAGACGAGCGCAAAGTTGTTAGGATAAGGCAGTCTTACCATAATCTTTACAATTTCAATTCATCGATTAATGAATGATTCGACGCATGCCAGTGACACGTGTCTGACAATCAGAGCGGAGCTTCACGAAGAAAATGAGTCCGATCACAGGTTTAATCAGTATATCTCGACGCTACTCACAATCGTCGGCTAGTTTATTAGCTCACATGGTGACTTTTGTTGATAGTAATCCCGCTTTAAATATGTTTGGAGCATCAATACAGAATACCCCCCTTAGACTCCTGATTCAAAAGCTCGCTTACTATAATTTTCATAAAATCTTGGAATGCTTCCCAATCTTGGGAATTCTTCCCAAAATATTCTGATTTATAAAGTGTTTGAACTTAAAATGTATATATGCCTTAGCTATGCTGTAAGGACGTATGCTAGAAAGATTATTGAAGGAACACTGACATAGACCATTGAAAATAAACATAAACAACTGTCCCAAATTAGAAATAAATAGATTTGGAAAATGGATTGTTTCGACTTTAAATCTATTCATTTTTGTTCCTTCTTAATCAGTTAATATTCAGGTTAAGGTTCCTATACTAGGATTTGAGGAGGAAAGAAATGCCATAGTCATGATCGTTGTCATGGTTTATCAGAATCGCGACAATTCTAAAAATGTTCGTTCAGCGCAACGCAAAAAAATCGGGCTAAGAGCTCTTTGCTAAAACTGATGGATTTACACTCGCCTGTAAAACGTTTTAACGCTAAGACGCCTTGGCTGTGACTAGGGCCCCAAAACGTTTTAGCAAATATTTCTCAAGGTTGATGGCAAATTAGGGTTAATTTAAGCTTGATGTCAAACTATTACAACATAAAAAAACTCAATCCTGAATCAAGCTTAAATCAAGCTTGGTTCAACCAAGGGCGTTACAATACCCGGGAATTTATCGGTTCGTGCAGTACTTGTTTGTGATAGCGCCCTCTGTAGGTCACTGTGCTTATAGCCTACAGTAATACGGGGTAGGATATCGGGAATTCGGTCAGTTTCTATCCGTCGATTTCGCTATGAATTGAAGCAAGTGTGACCACTTTATCCACTTAAACAATTTGATAATTGATTAAATCTTTAAACAAAATCGATAAACACGTTATACACTTCCTATCTCCTTAGAAATTAGCATGTATTTATGGATTGTGTTTTCGAACAAGGCTCGACCCATACCAATAGGGAAATCCTTATGCTAATTAGTATGACGTCATATTTTCCTGGGGAATCCTAGATTTCAAAGCCTCAGTCTGTTATTGTGTCAAATGTAAACGCTCTTTTGCAGACAGAAAATTGACAGATTAGCTTTTAACTTTCAGCTTTGATGTTTAATCATTCTGTATTTCTACCGGACTTCTTGCTGAATATCATATAATGTTATAACTTGATTTGGACAATTGCCTGATTGATCATTCTGAAATTTTGATTGTGATTCATGATTGATTGGCAAGAAAAATAATTCCTATTGTTTTCCAGCGAAGTCAAAATGTTACAGCATGAGTTATAATGTCGAGTTTGCATCATGTTAAATTCTGCTAGTGATTAGAAGTCCATGCACAAGCATACACATAAGAGACAAACACACCCAGGCTCCAGGCCGTGGATGGAAATATAAAACTATTTAAGGCACAAACTGGTATTAATAGACCGATATGTAGTGTCTGCCATGTATTGAAGGTAAACCAATCTGCATTATTAATGTTTCTTCTATCAATACATGGATTGTGCAATAGAAAAGCAATGGCACAATCAAAAATGTGCATATCAATCGTGAATATCTCTCGGTTCAAAGCTTATTTCCAACAGAATCGTGTCAAAATATGTGTCTGAGTAACAGTTATACATTATAAGATCGCAAACTCTTACCAATTATCAGCCGAATGGCTCATTTTCAACGAAATGTCTTTAAGACAACAGCCCTGGGTCGCGCCTGAGACCAAAAACTACTTCAAATAGCCCTCCCCTAATTATATTGGATAATTAAGTTTAAAGTTTAAAATATTTTATTTCTGTGTCACAGGTTTAAAAACTACATTCAATATCATATAATAAATACTTTTTTTAAAAAACCCACCAGCCGGCATCGGCTTAGGAGACACCATTAAATGTATATCTAATTGTAATTGAATATTGACTAGAGTAAGTTGACTTAATAGAGCACTCTTAGATAGAGTAGTACTCAAGTGCTGCCATCTTTAAATGCTTTGACAAATATTTTCTATTAATGGCCATTATCACAATAAATGAATATGCATGCATAAATAAACTGTATTGATACAATAAATTTTGTAGTCAAGTGCTGGAAAATGACTATAACAGATTGGGGACACACACCTGCTGCCCAGTTATATCTTTAATTCTAAAAAGTATCAGTTTTAACCAAGTCTGGACTTCACAAATGTAACTCCTATAATCTGCCATAGTCAAATTGCCTTTTTGAATACATATTATGAATAAGAGCTGCTAGAGGTTTTTGAATCTTCTTGGCAAGCATTAGGCTAATAAATGTCAAAAGTGAATTTGCATTATTCAAGTCTATATATGGCAATTGCTCTTGCACAATCTCTCTATAGAAGGTATCCCTTAGGAGCTTATAGTGTGGACATTTTATCAGAAAATGAATTTCATTTTCAACTTCATCCAAATCACAGAGTCTGCAAGTTCTCTGGTCCAGAGGAGTACCATCATATCTACCAGTTTCTATACGGAGTTGTAGCGTCCCAGTTCTCAGTTTAGCCAATGCACTTCGATGGTGTCTTGGGATGAAACAAGTTACATAACTTTCTGCTACTACTCCATACTTAAATTGCCTGAAAGTTCTTAATTTATTACCATTCACTTCATTGTTTTTGTCATTCCAAATGTTTTTTAGAAAGGGATCTTGAGATTGTTGATAAAGCTTGACCTCTTCTAAAATAGCTTTAGCATTTAAGTTTTCCATTTGAGTTATATTCCCTTGGCCTGATGCCTCTAAGAACTTGTAGACTCTGTAGTCCCAACTATTTTTACGTCTTAAAGGGTGACGCATATCGTTTAGCAAATCGAACGCTCGTTTCTGGTGTTGCTCACCGTTTAGTATAAAAGGCCCGATCCCGGAATAATACTCAAGGGTTCACAGGCTCGAGGTCGTTGTGTCAACACCTCTAACTGTTATATAGCATAAGTATATTATAGATCGTCACACATTTATAAAAGGGTGATTTTTATTTTGACAAATCAATTCCACATTTATGGGTGAAGTTTCAGGATCGTCTATTTGTGTATAATAAGGAAAAATTGACATCTAAATTTCCCCATAACGTAATAGCACACAGCTTGGCATATGAAATATCTTACAAATGAAACAAAGCAGTTCTAATACAAGGATTTATATTGGCTGTTGTACATATTCTTTGAACGCAATCACTCTATGGATAACGTTTTCAAAATCATTATAAACGGATTACTTTATCTCAAAGACAATTTCAATAAACTGGATTTTACAGAACTCCCCTTATTTCTTAAAAATGGACTGATCCAGGAGCCGCCATATTGTTTTTATACGGGAAGCTTATCGGAACCCTTTAAGGACCAATGATGTATTTTTGAGTTTAACCTATCTTTGTCCAAATTTTGCAGGCGTATAAAAAGACGTGCACTCTCTATCTGTTGTTTGTGAAGTGGTAAGTCCCATCCAAGGTCAGCTCGAGCTGCTTCGTTGTTTGTTTTGACACCGACACCAAGAAAGAATTTTGATGCCTTATTCTGGACTGCATTTATACACTTGTGCTCATTATTACCTATCAATGAACAGCCATAGTTGATCACAGGTTGCACTAAAGTGTCATATAATTTGCTGTAAACAGTTATATCCATGCCTCCAGTTTGTTGGAATTTTGACATTATTACACATAAAGCACGACTTGCAGACTTAGCAATTTCCTTTGCTGTTATTTGAGGGTTGACATGCTCTTCAAGCCATACTCCCAAGTATTTATATTTTTCAGTATATTCTATTGATTTTATTCCACACTTAAATTGATATGTAGATCTTGGTTTAGAGGTTGGCCTGTAGTGAACGATTTTAGTTTTTTTCTGACCTATGCTGAGTCTCCATTTCCTACACCACTGGTTTACAACATTAATCACATTTATGCGTGCGCGCGCAGCTCATCCACTGAACGAAACGCCACTTCCCGCTGAAATCACCGGGTATTGATCTTTCCCTTGGTTCAACCATGGGCTTTCAATTAGAAGGGTATGCAACTCTGTGTTGTAAACATGAGACCTTCAAATCAGCAATGCCACGCTTCCCTCTTTGTGGTAATATTTCAAAAAGTATTTGATAAATGTATATGTTTTAGGATTATTTTGAATAAAAATCAATTTTCAATATGATTAAAGCATAAAATATGTTCAGTCTCATGTAAAAGTAAACAAAAAGACCAATTAACTATCAAGATGTTCTCTTTGAGTATTGCATTGTGGGTAATTATTCAAGAACACATTCCAATAAAAACATAATTTGTGGGAGAATGATCACTCTCTGTATTGTCATAATTATGATGAATTCCATTTTTATTAAATTATCAACATGTATGTAGGTGATCATGTTTTTATATTGGAGTTATTTCTTTAAATCATCCCTAAAAAGTAAAAAATAAGATTTTCTTGGAATGTGTACATTCTCCAATTCTGAAAACCCAAAAGGCAATGCTTATGTGTGAAATATGGGAAGTTGCCTACCCTTCTAGTTGAAAGCCCATGGTTCAACATCGATATCCTCAACCTTGAATCAAGCCTGAAAAATCAACACTGAATCAAGCTTTGTTTAACATTGCATTAACATGATTAACTCATTAAGCAAATTATGGCTTTAGGAGGAATCAATGTTGATTTTTAGTCGAATCAACACTGAGAATATCAGAATCTTCGGATATTTAGAAAATGTAATTCAATTATCATGAATTTCCACTTGCACAATGAGCTCTTCAATTAATGATCAAATAAATAGGAAGCAACAAAATCAGCAAAAATGTGAACCCCAATGAGAGAAAACAACTTGAATCCTGACCAAAATAATGTTTGTATGGTTGCTTCCTTGAATCAAACACTGCCCAGCCTATGTATGATTTGGTTGTATGTGTTTCCAAATTGTTGTCATTAATGCATTAATGTCCTATGATTGAATTATGTTCTGCATCATCAATTCACTCAAAGTGTAAGCTTCAACCAGCAGTTTATAGTAAATATTATTCAGTTGAGGGGGATTCGTGTAATATTTTTTATACTTGCTGTTTGTTCTGATTACCAGTATGAAAAGGTAAGATCATTTTCAGTAAATCGTGTCAATGCACTATACTGCCTCCATCTTTGCAAAACGTCATCCATTTTAAGCCAAATGGGTTTAAAGCAATATATAAACAGAACGATATCACGGGGGATAAGCAAAACGAGGGCGAAGCCACGGACTGCGACTCGCGTAATTCAAAACGAGGTTACAACGCATTATAGCTGAACAATGGCGGTAAGTCCAAACTTAATTTGGAAGGCATGTTAGGATTTGGGGTAGATTATTGGTTTGGATATTCTACAGAATAGCTAGTATGTTCCAGTCGGTGATCAACATATTCATACTCCACCTGCAATGGCATTCTTGGTGCTCGGCTGTCCAATAGTTTAGCATGAACACAAATGAATTCGAAATCTGCCACAAAAAATGTAATTTTGTCAATATTTGTCCCTAATATACCGATTTAAACAAAGGAATCAGAAATGACATCGAATTAATATAATTATTCATGTTCTGTTGTTACAATTACATCTTCGTGTGATATTTGGTAAGCGGAAAACGTACAATTACATAGAAAATTGGAATTTATAATAGTCGCAGTCCATCCATCTGCCCAACGCAGTCCGCGACTCAGTGTTGCTTTATATCTGAAGCTGAACGCAATCACAGCCAAAGGTAGATAGCACAATGTGTGTACAGGTGTGGCCGAAATGGAGCAACTTTGGACAAAATTGAATATAAAGGGCTATTTTAATAGACCTACATCGTGTCTCAATCCATTCTGCAAATATATACAAGCTGTCAAATACAGCTGAAATCACGAAGTTATGGTAGCTAGCAATTGATGGACTGTTGGAAAGATCATCCAAAATTACATTAACTCACCAACTCTCCAATTATTTGATATTTTCCTGATATCTTAAATACTAGTTAATGTACCCTTCCCCAACAGCTTTTATTGCATCATCAAAAAGTTAATTGTTTCGCATTTCTACTTCTTATAAAAAGTCTCACCACTATCCAATTATCTATATATTTAACCCTATCCACAAATTGGTTTGTAATAAACATATTACGTTGTCATCTTGCGCTCGACTGTTCTGCCAAATACGCTATTGAATTGCCATATTTCTAGGTCTTAAACGATACAATATAGCAATTTGGGACATTGATTCAGGTAATAGATATATGTTAATCAACGTAACTTTGAATGATAATCAGGATGCTGACTTTCTTTTCCTGAAACAATAATAGCGTAGGAATATAGTTTACACTATCTTATTTATTTCGTGTTCGCAGCTGGACTGCGTTGCTTAGAATATCAATGGAGGCTGTGTTGCGTTGTTGAAATAGCTTTGTTTACTGGACTGCGTCCACTATGAATGCGCAGTTTGAATCTAATTTTCTCCTCATGAACACATTCTATTATCAAATCATTTTCACGAATTATACTCGGAGCCTCAACTAACCTTTAGATATCAGAAACGTGTTAAAACTCCTTTCAAATGTATAGTAAATTAAATAATATGCACATATTTTACAGGTAAAATCAGAACTTTGCTACTGTTTTAGCTTGATCTGGACAACTGCTTATTTTCTTATCTACAGACCAACAGTAGATACAGAGTAATATTTTGGTCACCGATTAGACACTACGATAGCATTTAAAATACCTGGATTTCTCTATTTTGTCGGAAGAAGCAGAAGGCACTGCCGGATGTCCCTCCATTTTGGCGCTGGGCTGCGGTGTAAAGTTACGCGAGTCGCAGTCCGTGGCTTCGCCCTCGTTTTGCTTATCCCCCGAAATATCAACATTTTTATTATCAATTAGCAGTGTTACTTCATTATTTTTTTTATTTTTTTTTATTCAAGTACTCATTTAATACATTTCAAGTACAATATATAAAAGAATACAAATGTAATTTCACAAAAGTTTTATATGTAGAAATATGTACTATAAGTTTAAATAGATATAATTTTACATGATCTTACAACTTGAACTTCATTCATACCCATTCAAATTCATTCATTCATGCATTCTCCCACTCACACGTTGACTTTTACATTGGTATATCTCTTCAATTAGAGTCCTAATGGACCATTTATTTTTATCAAACGAAACAGAAAATGTGGTGTTTTATTTATTTTTATTTATAAAAGTCTATATAGTGCATTTACATCGATACCCCTTTGATCTAGGTGCTTAATGCTGTCTAGATACACTCTTAGATAATTGATCAATTTGAAAAAGTAAGGTATTTCACTTTCTAAAAATGATTTGTATAAAATATATTTCACAATCAGTATACATAAGTTAAGCTCATTGACTTTCTCTTCGTTCCGGGTGATACCTAATAAAATATTATTTTCAGTAACCTTTGATTCTTTATTTACTTTTTGTTTCCACCATTCAATAAATTGTTTCCATATATCTTTTGTTATTCTACAGTTCACGAGGATGTGCTTCATGGTATGGGTTTCATCACACCATGGGCATTTGTCTGTCTGTGTAATGTTCATCATTTTTAACTTATTGTTGCATATTAATGTATTTGTCAATATTTTGTACTGGAAACTCCGAATTTTTGTTTCATATGTTACCTTTTTGGCAAGCGTATAATAGTATTTCATTTCTGTTTCCTTTACATCATTTTCTTGAATCCATTTTCTCAAAGATGTAGGTTTTTCTACCTCTTTTTCAAGGATTTTGTTATATATTGTTTTACATGTCAATTGACTGTGAAGCAGTAATGTTTTAATTGTGCATTTGTTTTTCAATCTGTTATTTTTAAGATTTTTCCATGTTTTGGGAATAGCGCTAAGTATACTCGCATATTTCAAAAAGTCTATATGAATGCTAAATTTTTGTTCCAGTTCTGTCTTAGATAAGAAGTTGTCATTTCTGTCTAAGATATCATGAATTTTAACAACTGCTAGATGCCATTTCTTGAAGTACAGCATTTTATTATTGACTAAAATATTTTTATTATTCCATATGATTTCATTTTCAACATCATCCCAATTATTAACATTATGATGAGTTACTTCTGCCCATGTTTCTAGCATTGTCAAATAAAATTTAGGAATTTCGTTATAGTTTTGAAAATACTTTATATGGTAGTTACACTTAGTGAGAAACTCAATTCCACCATGTTGTTTAATGAATAAATTTGGAATTTCTTTCCAAGATGATTGTTCTTTGTCTATCAATCGTTTTATCCAAGTGCATTTTAGGGATCTATCCATTATGATATAATCTTTCATTTTTAATCCGCCTTGTTCAATTTCAGCAATAATTGATTTTCTTTTTACTTTTGGTGGTTTCTTTTTCCAAACAAATTCAAAAATTGTTTTGTTTATTTCTTGTAAAATCTGGGGTGGTATGTGCATAACTGAACTTACATATGTTAACTGAGAAATACCTAAAGATTTGATAATTTGAATTCTGCCTATTATTGTTAAATTTCTCAAGTTCCATAATCTTATTTTATTTTTCATTTCTTTAATTTTCTTTGTGATGTTCAATTTTGATCTATCATCTGAATCATAGGTAAATGTTATTCCTAGAGCTTTTACACTAGTTTTTGATTTGATTCCATTTATATCTTGCTGTTTTTCCCGATCCCTTCCTATCCACATAACTTCAGTCTTTTCTTTGTTAATTTCTAGACCAGAACATTTTCCAAATTTTTCAACTAAATTTAAAGCATTATTTGTTGACTCCTGATCATTCAAAAATATGGTAGTGTCATCAGCATACTGACAAAGTTTGACTTCACATTCATCTTTAATTGGAATTCCTTTTATGCTGTTATTTCATTATGATATACTATTGAATCTGCTATGTAACAAATGCGCCGGGTGTGTGAGTAGCATGGTGTTACTTCTCGAAGACAGTTTGGCCAGAGAGTAGTAACATACATACATGCTAAAGGTGGGCAGTCCCATAACTAAAAATAAAAACAGAAGTTCATGTCAAAACAAACACGTCAGGCCAGGGTAAAACAATTCAAATAACACACTTTTATAGAGTATAAAGATTTGCATTATTGTTGCTGTGAGCGTAACGGACTCAACTTTAGTGAAGGTAATGAAAAGCCACAATGTCCTATCGCTGTGGGTTGTTTCTATCAGATGTATTTTTATACATTAAATCTTATTTTATTAATCTCCTTTTTACAAAATTTTCATTTTTACGAAGTTTGAGTTCCCGTTCTCGATACCCCTCCCCCTTGTACTAAGAGTCCGTTAAAATGAAAAGGACTGCATGTAATTTAATAATAATGAACAGTCACGCTAACTTAGTACCCCTGACACGTGAATGATGCAGTCATATTTTTACTTTATGTTTGCAATGGAACAACTATTCTTATTGAAATTTTCAAGATTTATTCTACAGACAATTTCAAACATGGAAAATAAATATATATATACTTCATTGTCAATAAAATCCAGGTTTTTGCTTGAACAATTGAACTTTTAACGTCATTTCAAATATTGTAGGCCGCCTAAAGTCTTTCCAGATATATTTGTTGCCATATTAACAATTATGGCTGATAATATACAAATAGTGACTGCCATTGAGGGCAATAGTGTAAATTATTTCCCCGAGGGAATATCCTCTACAATGTAATATTCCCGAAGCCGCAGGCTGAGGGAATAGTACATTGTAGAGGATATTCCCAAGGGGAAATCATTTACACTATTGCTCGAAATTAGGCAGTCACTATTTGTTTTATTATATACCCTATACTGACTCTTGTCCCGTTTCCTTTGCGAAGACCAAAAAGGCTTAGAAAGCCCCCTCCCCGGGCCCATTGTTAGCATTATAAGCTCTGACGTCATCAGATGCTCAACAGAAATTTTTGCCTCTGAGACTCTCACTTAACAAATTCAATCGCGTTTAACACGCGGAATAGATTATCATAACACTTGAAATTACACAGACGTATTAAGCTTAGGGAACTTTATACACGTTGCTTATACTGTATCGTTCACGCACGTCTGTCATGGTGAACGGAGTGGACTTGTGTTTGTGCTCATCCTCCATTTTTCTGTTTTTTGTCTGCGCAGTGATGATGCGCAGACGTTTCCAAGGGTAATAGAAGTTGCAATCGTGACGTCAGCGGGCAATAGTTCAAATGTATATTCCCGCTGACGTCACATTTGAGGGAATATAACTTTCCGAGGGAAATAGTAAATCTATTTCGGAACACGTGACTAGGTATTGACCAATCAGGATTAGTGTTACATATTGGGTATATAATAATTGACTTTAGTCATATTCAATATAATTACAGTGCATTAGGCCAATAAAAACTTGTTGCCCTGGGTCTCGTTTTGTGAAGCGTTCCCTAGATTAAAACCAGGTAGAGGAGGTCAATCTTCTTGTCAACTGACACGAGTTCAACCCTATCGAACTGTTCAATGCAATACTGTCCAAAATGAAGTTAAACATTACGAATCTCCAACTTCAAGTATTCCCAGCATTAGATTCTTCAGAGATGTTAGTATATAGCTGTGTTAAATTATGTCATGAAATTGTCAAGGAAACCTGACACATTCAAAGCAAGGTACAATTTACATGCCACAGGGTTGCAATCTGAGTGATGGTGGTGGAAAAGCCCAGTGGAGAAAAAGTGCTTTATCAGAGGAAATGAGACCCAGAGTGACAAGTTTTTCATTGGCCCAATGCACTGTAATAATATTCTTGAATATGACAAAAAGGAACAACAATAATTAGCCATAATTAATATGGCATCAAATATATCTGGAAAGACTTTAGGCGGCCAACAATTCAAAAGCTAGACAATCTCTGAAATGACGTTAAAAGTTCAATTGTTCAAGCAAAAACCTGTATTTTATTGACAGTGGAGTGTTTTCGAAAACCTGTCCGGGGTACTATGAATTCTTGATAATCATTTGGCGAATAGATATTTATAAACGATACAAAAAATAAAAAGTCCGAGTACTCTACTGGTGTCAGGCCGTGTGCAACAACAGGGTAGGTGACTTTTCTGAATTGTAATCCAATTGAAATCTGATCATGACTATGTAATCTTAATTCTCAGTTCATACATGATCACAATAATCTTCTGATCACTGCAGGCCCGTAGTCAGGATTTGCCAAGGTCCTTGAAAAGTGCTCAAAATGGTGAAAAACTGCATGATTTTGGCCAGGGGGAGCGAACCCATCGAACCCCCCCCCCCCCTTGTTCTAATACATGCACCTAGTTTATCTAGTGCCAATACTATCTCAGAATTTGGTCTTGGGCACATATAATAGAAGTTTACATTATAATTCAAAAGTCGAAAATTTTCGGCACTAGCCAGCCACATAATTCTTACCTCAATTGATTCTGAACACCACCCAAAAAAGTTGCGACTGCATCTAGTGTCAGTCTCTAAGAAGGTCTCTCGAGGTCAGAACCTTGGTACAAGATAACCACGTCGTGCAATCTTGATTCACAGGGTAATTATATCATCACTTCCCGGATCTCTTCCAACTTCTACAATCATCTTGTAACCAGAAGATGCAGACTGTGCAATGCTTCTCGACATGTGCAATCAGACCCTTAGCTATAGTCTTACATACACACCCGGACACATGTGCCATCAGACCATAAGTTTTACATGCCCACCCGGACACATGTGCCATCAGACCTCAAGTCTTACATGCACACCCGGGCACATGTGCCATCAGACCCCAACTCTTACATGCACACCCGGACACATGTGCCATCAGACCCCAAGTCTTACATGCACACTCGGGCACATGTGCCATCAGACCATAAGTCTTACATGCACACCCGGGCACATGTGCCATCAGACCCCAACTCTTACATGCACACCCGGACACATGTACCATCAGACCCCAAGTCTTACATGCACACTCGGGCACATGTGCCATCAGACCATAAGTCTTACATGCACACTCGGGCACATGTGCCATCAGATCCCAAGTCTTACATGCACACCCGGGCACATGTGCCATCAGACCCCAAGTCTTACATGCACACTCGGGCACATGTGCCATAAGATCCCAAGCCTTACATGCACACCCGGGCACATGTGCCATCAGACCATAAGTCTTACATGCACACCCGGGCACATGTGCCATCAGACCCCAACTCTTACATGCACACCCGGACACATGTGCCATCAGACCCCAAGTCTTACATGCACACTCGGGCACATGTGCCATCAGACCATAAGTCTTGCATGCACACTCGGGCACATGTGCCATCAGATCCCAAGTCTTACATGCACACTCGGGCACATGTGCCATCAGACCCCAAGTCTTTCATGCACACTCGGGCACATGTGCCATCAGATCCCAAGTCTTACATGCACACCCGGGCATGCACAACGATCCCCCAAAATATTTAGCCGTTCTCAACCCCAAGACATGGGGAAATGGTTTGTTGGACTTGGCACAAGACCATTTCGGACATGGGTGAGCTTAGGCTAGCTTGTTCTACTTTAGTGTTTTCCAGCTTAAAATGCACGATTCTGATTGACCAAAGAGCGGTAAATAAATTTAACTATTGCCCATGCAATATCTACAAATTGACATCGATATTTTTCCATTTGGCGTCGGTTTTAAATGTCAGAACACCGTTTAAATAGCCAACCTCTTGACCACTTTCGGGTTTAATATCTGTACGGGGGTGCAGTCAATGCATGTAGAAGTGTTACCCATGCCCTTGGGTGTAGCCTCTGGGGTGGATTCAAGGCTGAAAATAAACACCTATAAAGAATCTTGGCACCCGGGTCTTTTCATATTTACAATGGCTTTTTCATTCAGTCTATTTCGTGTACAATTCACCAACCGAGCAAGTATGTTATTATGGTATAGTATTTCTTTGGTAGTTGTAAGACATTAATGGGGGGGGGGTAATGAGTAGGACGAGCCAAAAAATGATATAATTTAAACAAATGGCTAAAGAAATAAGAAAATGGAGCAATCAAAACAATTTTTGTTTAAAACAAGTCTTTGAACCATGTTCAATAATGTTGTTTGTCTTTGTCAATATAAATATACCACTTGAATTATGTGGACGATTGCATGTCAGTGCATCATATATTTATTAATTTACATGACTATAACAAGAGAATCTATAGTTTAACTCATATTCCAAACGTCGAACAGTTTAAGCTTGTCTAAAAATGTATCAAAAATCTAATAATTCACACAACCCAACGGTTTACCTTGTATTATCGGTTGAGGGTATAGAGTGTAATAGGCGTTAATAGGGCGTTTAATTGCTATTATTCGAAAACCACTCACAACAATTATTGGATAAAAGAAAAACACATGTAATGTACTTATTGTAAACACCTAAGTAAACATATTGAAAGACGGAGCAATCATCAAACATAGTGTAATTGTCGGCTTTTCAATGGGGGCCCTAATTTACTCGATTATCAGCCCAGTATGTGGCTAATAGAGTAATATACTGTAGTAATTATGTTATTGTCAGGCGTTTAGCCGAGTCTTTCGTCTGGCTTCTTGTCGCCAGTGTCTCGCAAGCTTTAGGAGTTTGGGCAAACTTAGCCAATTACGCACCTTTGACTTGAATAGGTACATGGGCCCCCACTGTGCTAAACACAGTAAAGGTTTTGTTTGCCTCTGCAACTCGTGATCGGGATGTCTGAGCTTACTATTCCGAGGCGCCAGCGACGGGCAAAACCCGGGCAGATTTGTCTAGAAGCTCGACACCTAATATAAGTTTTAACAAGCTTTTCAGCAATAATTAATATGAGTGAGTATTGTGTGATCTATGTCATTTCTGGCATTTCACATCTCATCGTCGAAGTAGCAACACGCCTGAGACATAAAAACAAAATAAAAAACAAATATAACACATCGGAAAAACAGGAAGCACCTTTCATAGAAGGTTACTAAAATGGCGACTGGAAAATATACGTCGTTTTCGATTGATGCGATTCTTGGCTTGCGATCCAAAGTGGAGGATGCAAAGGATGCACAGGGTGAAGGTGATGCAACTGTCTCTCAGAAACGAGAGTCTGTTCATCCAGCCTATACTCATCTTCTGGACCAAACAACTACAGTTTCTAGAACACTGGGTAAGTGTCAAATCTATACATCATTTTATGTTTACAACGTATTTTATCAGAGACACATAATGCGAACTGGCGACTTGGGTTTTGTGAATATGTTCGAGTTCTACATTTGTTTAATTATTCATTTACTGTTGTTGTTTGCATTGTTTATTTATGTTTTGTTGACTCTTTGAAACATGGAAATAACATTCTAGTTTGCTTGATTAAAGTTCCTGGTCCTGCAAACATATCCATTTCTTGAATTTTTGGTATTGCTGATTTACCACAAGTTATTATCGAAAAAATGTACGAACTGATATTATGCTTATTTCGGTTAAAACACACCCGCTGAAAACCATAACACGAATGACATTCCATATCATTGTAAAGATGGTAACCGCAGATATTTTAATCATTTATGTTTTTATATTCCAGACAATAGCAGCTATGTTAGTGAGCGACAGGTGCGAGCTGACAACACCTCCCCTACCCCCTCTCTCAACAGTATTGGAGAATCCGACCACGATAGTCTCGCAAGTTATGCTGCAGACTCTGACACCGACTCAAACGGCGATACTCTCAATGAAAATGTTGACAATAGCGATAAGAAAAAGAAAAACCGAACTGTATTCTCAAGGCGTCAGATTATTACCATGGAGACTGCTTTCAACAGTAAACGATATTTATCCACCCCCGAGAGGAACGCTCTGGCCCGGAGTCTAAACCTCAGTGACACACAAGTGAAAATATGGTTCCAAAACAGAAGAAATAAATGGAAGAAAATCGCAAACAGCTCCCCAGAAACTGATATCTATCAGCGCCAGCTAGTAGCGCTCCAAGACACTAGACTTGGATACAATCTATCAAGTGCCACATACCCTCCCACTCTTCAGCACATGCCACACATTCAACAGCCATTACCATCTGTAGGTTGCAAAACGACTTATGTTGGGTCAAACATTGCGTCAATGACATCACATGTACCACATATGACGCCCACTATTCATGCGATATCATCAGCGCCATCTAGTATTTCGATGGGACACTACGCAAGTACTTTATCGACTGGACACTCAGTGTTTGCTACTGGGAAACATGGTTTGCACTTACAACAACAATCTAATCTTATACGACGGACTTCTTTTTATTAAAACAAAATAAAGTGGATACTCGTACTCAAAATAAGATTATTCGAAGTTTTTGATGTGAAAAACTGTTAAAGAATAAATAAACAGACTAGATCATATTTAATTCATGCATTGCAATTTCTAATCATCGATCAATTACAAAAAATGTAATATCTAGCATGTGATTGTTACATATTGGATAATTAGTCAAACTGTGAATTTCTAATTACATGCGAATATCAGCAGGCGTTTAAATACACGAATTAAAACTCAATTAACATATGTTGTTCTTTTTGTTACCAATATGCAATCCTTTTCCATAGCCAGTGGGATTGCCCGTGCTCAGGTGCTCCAGTCCCTATTATTCCCGCATAAAAATGGATTTCATCCAACACAAGCTGACCAGTACATTCAATTTAATTTGTCCTTTGAGAATTTTTGTGGGTCAAAGTGACATCAAATGCAAAATTAGCCTTGTACTCTGCTTTTGACCCCATCTAACTATTTCCATCATATTGTATTGAAGGTTGAACAGTTGAACTTCACTTAAACATTTATGATTAACATTTATTTAATTTACATTTTTTACTTCCAACTACCACGTTCAAAGTATACAAGATCGATGTCCTCGCAATGAGCACATTTTCAGGGGTAGAGTTCATCCATTCGAGAGAAAGATATGCAGTTATGAGCAGTGCCTCGGGATTTCAAAAATGCTTCCTGTACATATTCCAAGAAAACAATTTTGTTTATTTTTCATGTATAATTTCTAGAAACAACTCATAAAACATGATTATTATGCAAGCATGTTGATTATATAATACAAAATTGATTTATATAGAAAACCTGTAGATTGTACCATACATTTAATCAGTTAACGATTTATTTGTAAACTTTCTCGTGAAAAAATAAATCTTGGAGATTTGTTAAATTTTCTAGCAGATATCGGCCACTCCCCTTCCCCCGTTCATTTTTTCGATTCCAAGGGCCGGGAAGAGTCACCCATTCAGTTGAAAATACGAGAATGGGCGGAAGGCATTACTTCTAAAAGAGAATCCATTGCCTTTGTTTAACCCCAATTCACTGTTGTAATTAGTTACGGGAGGAACACACCAGTTGGCATGACAATTTCACCGACTTTACTTAAATCGAGACTGATATACAAATTATGGTTCACTATAGTGAAGTATACCATGCTTCATGCAGGGAATGAATATGGTGTAGATGGGGTAGTTCAGTTCTCGACCTATGTCTTCATTATGAATAGTTTTGAGCAACATCTAATAGACTTTGTCTAATAAAATCATCTGTGGAGACATCTTCATCATCGTTTTGTGTATCGATGTTCCTCGTCCTAATATAGGGTATTAACATACTTATGCCGCTTAGAGCAATCACAGTTCCACCGAGATAGAAAGATCCGGCGTATTGTTGGGTTCGGTCAAACATCATTCCTGCTATCGGTGCCCCTGGTAAAATACCCGCTGCACAACATATACATAGAAGTCCATATCCCGTCGAAAGGTCTTTCTGACCCAAGAATTTACGCACGATCTCTGGAGCGAATACTCCAAAAGCAGCGCTACACATTCCAAAAACGACTGCAAACGATACTAATAAAGGATACACATTCTGTAGCGGAACTGTCAACATTAATAAACCAGTTATTGCAAATGTTGAACCGTAGAGAAGTATAACGTTTGTACATGGATGCCTTATGGTTGATAAAGCTCCAAAAATAAATTTTCCTACTAAATTGGAAAATCCGATAATTGAAAATAAAAATGCCGCCTGCTCTGGTTCGATTCCAATGGTGATTGCATACTCTGCAAAATGCACATACAGAATAGAATGCCCAATACAATAAAGGAAGTTGGTCATGCACATTATCATAAAATTCAAGTTCAGAAAGACACGTGCATTAAAAACCGTTGTTTCTGTACTAACATTTTTTACTGTTGTGTCGTCAGTGGCTTCAGCAACGCTTTTATATTCAATGTCATCATGCATATCATCTTTCATGCGACGTGTAGGGTCATCACTTATATTCTTAGGTCTCATAATGGCACCACAAACACATATATTGAAGGTTATAGCGGCCAAGATTAACATACACCCTCTCCAACCGAAGATGGCTGTGAGTGTGGTGATCAATGGCGGATAAAGGAACATCCCTATTCCAACTCCAGATGAAGATAATCCAACAGCCAATGTCAGGTTCTTTGAAAAGTAGACGGCTAAAACCGTTATTGTAGGAATGTAACAAATGCCAAGACCACAACCTGAAATGAAATCCACCGAAGATCAATATATACAATTAATTCAAAACAAAGAATCGATATAGAACTGTTTATCCTTATATTTTTATGCATATTTCTCTCGGTTTAGGGAAGCTAAGGCCACCACACGGTTGCCGTATATCGAAATGTGACTTTGACTCAGTGTTCAGAAAAGGAAAGTGTGGAGCTTATAATTTTATTATTTGGGAGAATTGTCATTATGTGGTAAACCTCGTCTTATAACGACAAAATCAATTTCTAAATGCATCAGTACACAATCTTACTATTTACGAGTTCGAGAATGTTATGAAAGCATAATAATTGTACAAATTCTCCTAAACTGAATGGTAGGATACCTGTTAAAAATCCAAATGTTATATATAAGTGATATATATTTGTTGAAAGGGCACTCGTGGCTAATCCTATAGCTGCCACGACGCCACCTATCATCATTGTTGTTCTATATCCTAACTTGTTGGTCAGCATGCTCGCCACTGGACCTACAATTACAAGATTGACATATCTATTCAAAATCACAAGACGATGATATGATTAAACATTATCTGAAGTTATTCATGAGGCATATTTCATATGGCATGTTCAGAAATATAGACCTTTATCCTATGCCAACTATAGTTTTAGGGACATATGTTGGTAAGGTATATCCCGTATCCTGATTTTGAGGTTTCCATATCCAGAACCTCCATATCTCCCGCCATATCTCCCGCTTCGGTGCATATCTTCCCGCTTCCGGTAATGCAGTAAAATGACTTTGCATATGAATGATTTGTTTATTTTTTACACCTTGTACTATTGAAATGGCCATATGCCCCTGAAAACTCAACTTGGTATGTGATAAAGCAGTTATGTACGGTCGGTTTGGATATAGGGTTCATCCCTCGTGAGATATGCACATCTACCTTCGGTCCCTACGGTCCCTCAGGTAGATATGCATATCTCCCTCTGGATAAACCCCATATCCAAAACCTCCTAGTACATAACCCTTATTTATATGCTCCCGATGCAGATATGCAAGACTCAAGAATAATTGTCATTTTACCTCAAGCGAACTTAATAATGAAAGGACTCGTAAGGTGTTATGCTAGCATGTGGTAAAAATCTTTTACTTTTTTGGTACTTTTGTACACTAAAAGCCTTTTGGACGTTTTTTATCAACTGCAAAGTACAATGAATGGCTCCGATTAAACTAGAGACATCTATGAATTCATGAGTTATATATTAGAATGATATATCATGTATTATTTGATAGCATGGCGTGACATCTTTAAATAGCTTCTTGTACCAGGGCCATTGATTAACATTTGCCAAATTCTCTCAAAACCATACAAAACTAGATTAAAATCAATCGGTCATTGAATGTTTAAAGGCCCCATATAAAGTTGAAACCACTTTGTCTTATATTGTAGTCCTACCCAATGTTATCAAAGTGTGATATGTGATTTTTTAATTTCAAAAAGTGGTTTTTGAAAGACTTTTTGTTCCAAAATTTTTGAATTTATTTTAAACCAACTTTTAGAGGTCACTCATATCTTCTAATTAGCCACCATTCATATCAATGCATAGTATTCATCCTCCCATGTTTTTTGCCGAAAAAATAAGAAAATCGGTTCATAAATAAGCGAGAAATGAACTAATCAGTGCATGAAAATGATTCTGAGAAAAATGCATTTCAAAATTTTAGTTCTCATAGAAACCAAGGGTACAATGATATCTAAAGCATAATTTATTCTTCCTTTTAACCTGGTTAGACAATCAACATTGGTTTTTTATGAAAGTCTAGCATATTTAGAAAAGATTGACATCAAAAAAAACTTTTCAATTTTTTTCAAAAAGTTTTTGCTACCTTAGTGACATCACTAATGTTTCAAAATATTTTTGATATGCTAAAACATTGAAGTGGCCCATTAAATATGGCATTTTATTATTGAAATAGTGTGTCCTTTGTTCAATCTTTGCATTGGTGTTAAAAAGATGATCTTTTTTGAAATGCATTAAGAAATATTTGATGGTTAAGAAATTTCAACTTTTTTGAAAAATGGCGGGAAATTTGAATATTTGAGAAATAAAATGCTCACAACTTTTTTTTCAAAATTGTTTTTTGTTCAAAAATCTCTAAAATCACTTTTTAAGTCCTGACAAATAGTAAATGAATGATAAAAAAATATTTTCAAACTTTAGACGGGGACTTTAACTGACAGTTGACAAGATGATTTAATGACTAGCTTAATGCTTGGTTTACTATTTTGAATCACGGTGAAAAGCGCTTGTCCTTTGTATGCATGAATATATCATTTTAAAAGAATTTAATGTTTTGAGTAGTTTCTCGGTCAGTGAGTGTACATTTTTCATTTGGCATGAGCAACATTGAAAACGACAGAAATAATTAGCTTTTAGATTCAATGCATCCTTCAAGATCGGACATTCACTGTCCAAGGTAAAAGATAAAAGTTGGCCCTTTGTCGTAGATCCTAACCTTAACTGCCGAGTTTAACTTTCACAGCCCCCCCCCCCCCTAGATCTGTTCTAGATCTAGTTAAGACCATTTGACTCCTTTCACTACATTCTACATCTATTATAAGGTTTTCCAATCCCCAATGACCAGATTTTCCTTTAACAATTTACATTGTATGTCATTTTACAGTATTAACTGCTCTTTCTTTACCAGGTAACAAATACATTATGGTATCAAAACACAATGAGTAAGAGCAGTAGACAATGCAAATAGCCATATAACGTCTTACATCTTTTGTTTTCGTCAGTAAATTATTCAATGCATGATGCATGATGCATTGAATAATTTAACGAGAATCACTAATATATAGAATATAAGAAGGAACTGATATCTCTAAAAATTCGATTTGACATGTTTCTAGCAAAAATGCCATACACCTTGTTACTTGAACAAGAAGTATATAGCATCCAGGCGGGTAGAACTGCAGACCTGGTCACATGACTAATATTCGTACTAGGAACAGATTAATTGGCAACATTTTCTAGGAACGTACATTTAATAGGAACGAACATTCCCAATTAGAATTCTCTGTTCAAATCATTGGTGAAATGTTTCTAGTTGAAAGAAAAACTGACCATATTTCTGTTCCTTACAAGAATTTGAGCTAAAGAGCATTTTCACGGTGATTTTTAGATATTACAGGTACAGTGTGCCTTATGGACTGATTGACAATAATAATGATAATTTTGCTTTTGATTTGAACCCACCAGCAGTGGGAGGCATCAAAGATAGTATTACACACAGAAATTGACATACATGTAAATAAGCTTCTTGAATACAATTAATTCATTGTTTTTGGCGCTACCTAATGAAATTATTAACAAATCTAAGCTTATTGAAGTTTATAATGACTATTTGAGAACTTTAATTAATTTTTTTCTTTACCCCATTCAAAACTGTATGAAATGCTTGCACATTCTAGAAAAAAGCCTTTTCAGAAAACAAAATTTCTCAATATTAACTTTTACATCCAAAGAAACAAACCTAAAAGGTTAATGTAAATATTTCATTTTGACACATACACAATAAAGATATGGAACGCATTAATTTATCCCAAGCGTTACATGGCAAGAATGCAATAAGTTAGCCTGCATGCAGAGTCTAGTTATAAACTACCAAAGCTCTTTTAGAAGCCAAGTCAAACGAATGCAAAGGGTAGTAATAAGTAAAATCCCTGCTTATTTGACTATTAAGCGGTTCCGTCAAAATCGTATAAATACAGTGATACAATCGCTTGTAATTGTGGACATTCTGATTTTAACTAATTTATCTATGACCCCGCCCCCCCCCCCCCATAAACATGTCAGGTAATTGGAGAATAAAAGCTTGCAATGTTTTCCAACGTCACCGTGAACGAAAAGTACATGATTCAATATAGTAATACGCGCATACAAAACAAGCGCTGTTTAGTCTATTTCAGATATACCAGTTTAGCTTCAGTTTCGTGTTTAGAAGGGGAATTTTGCAACTCTACGTTCACCCCGGAATAGCCTGACAACGGTAAAGTCAGATACCGTTGTCACAAATGGCGGACATAACCGTCGCTTCAATTAGATTTTCATGAACTGTATGTTTGATAGAGCACCTAGACTAAATTCCTTCAGAACAACAATCAATCAAAGTGTCTTAATAATACTCATTCTCCAGTTAATAATGTTCTTTAACCGATCAAAATGCGATACGGGACAACGGACACTGTAATTACCATATGCCGTTGTCTTTCTAAATTACTCAAATTCAGATTCCGTTATCATTGACGATATCGAAGACGCTATATGGTGGCGATTCACGATCCAATTTGATCGAAAATGGGATTTCATATGAAACATTACATTATCACAAGAGCTTAAGTACACAGAATTAGCGACGATAAAATCCCATGAAATGAGGAAGTGATTAAACAGTTGAAGCGTCGATTATGTCCGCCATTTGTGAGAACGGTATCTGACTTTATCGTTATCAGGCTATTCCGGTGTGACGTTGGTGTCAACGGAATAATCATACTCATGTCTGTTGAATATTATCGTGGCAGTTTTGACATAGATGCCCAGCATAATGCTTTCTGAAGTAAAAGATGTATATCATATATGTCTTGGCTTCAAACATGCAAATAGCTCACGAAACGAGATTGTTTAAAATATCGACCCATTATTTTCACATTGTTACAATTGCATTTAGCTGTTATTGAGAAATCAGAGGTTGGAGATTTGGGATTTCATAACTTTTGAGCTGTAATTTTTAAAAACTTGTTTTCCCCGAATTTTTATTCACTTCCATTTTTGACTGGTAGTAATTGAATGAACTTTTATTTTTGTTACAAAATAATGTCAAATCTGCTTTTTTGTTTGTACTACATGTATAGTGTCATGATTCATGTTTATCTCCTTTGTTAATTTCTTGCAAAGTACCATGTGTATGGTATACTATAGTAAGTCATTTCCCATTATTTCCACATTGTTATAACTATTAGTCACATGATCAAAATTATGTGGCTCAGTAGCCTACCCAAAAATTCCTCATTTTTGCACTTACAGCAATGGCACTGGAGATTTCCAAAAGGAGATGAGTTCCATTGATATTCCTCGTGAAAAATGTGTTATAACAATGTGGAAATAATGGGACGATATGTATCATAGAAAACCAGCTATAAAACTATCAATGGCATATTTCACGATGATGTGTCTTAGTAATGAACTACGTAAAAACTTAATTCGAAACAATTATTGAAGTGAGAAAACTACATACATTTGTATATGGGTGATTTACACGCATAGGTTGCCGTTACGATTTTATCTGCAAGCTTAAAACGAGTAAGTATATTTAATAGTCAACTTCTTCATTTGACAAAGAAAGAAAACAATATTTTAGGAGGGAAAGTCTCAAAGAATCACCCCTGAAGGTTTCAGGGGTGATGCCTTAAGGGCATTTTCATGCCAAATTATCACTTTTCAAAGTATTAGAGGCCCAATCAATTTTTCCCTCCTAGTAACCCAACAATCCAACGTGTACCAACCAGTATATCTGAAACGAATGCTGAAACTAATATACCTCAATACAGAGATATATTAGTATGCAGCTTCTACTGACGTATCCCATCTGTATACTTTGTTAGTATTGTTTTTTATGGCTAATGTGCACTTTAGACTAAACTAGTTAATATATCCGGTAATGGTAGCTTACCTATCCCGTACATACATGCAGTGTTTATTGACCCCGTCCAGGCTGTCTTCCCTTTAGATTGCTGAAAAGCTCCTAGAAAGAGGACGAAAAATACTCCCACCGACCAGCTGATTCCGTGCATCAATACATTAGAACACAGCGATCCAAGTACAACCAGCCAACTGTAGTTAGCATTGCTTTTGGCCTTTCTTGTCCACCCGCACCCAGCAGCCATCCTGTTGCTTGCCTGATATTCTTAGTCTTACAGAGTTCTTTAGTTTTAGTGTGATGTTATTGTCATTGTCCTCGTGTTACCTACACTGCTTTTAGTCGAATACAAGTGTTTATTCTATAGATTAGCGTTACACTTATTCAAATGATCGCATCTCCATATATTACATGTAAACCATCATGTGTGAGGCAAGCAGGCGAGGCGATTGCCTCACCAATGTTTTGTACAAAAATATATTAATGTTGTACAAAAATATATTAATGTTGTACAAAAATATATTTAATGTTTTCAACTTAAACTGCAGAGATGACGTCTAGAGGTAGATGTGTACTTTATCAAGCCTTAACCTCATTTATTTACATTTGCATTTGCCTCATCTAATCTGACTACGTCCCTGTATAAGGACTTAGATTATATAACAATGTGTGTAGATTATTGCTGTTGCCTGTAATTACATTGTACAAACGTTAAGTATAAAAGCCATTGTTGTGTGTATTGGCTGATACATATATCCAAAGAGCTTCAAAGTGCAGTTATCCACATAGACTTTGTATGGTATAATCAAACATGTTAAAGTATCAGCTGTTTACTTCGTCGCAATTCGGTAACACTGGCAGCTGTTATCGCGGTCACTTTGCCTTGGCACTAACTTTGTATATCTTTCTAAACATACATCATGTAACATCCTCGTGTAACATCCTCTTGGTATATTCACCTAATAATACTTGCGATTTTGTTAAGATCCGGGTGAAATGACCTTGAGCAAGCGAGGCTAATGTCACAAGGCCTGTAAATCTGGTGAATAAATATCTAGCATTCCGTGACCAGGGATTGTAATACCGGTTCATAAACACTTAGTATAACTATGTCAAGGGTTTCATATTATGCCGACTCTAACGCATTTGGACTACATATTAAAAAAATATTGATCCAGCGCAAAATAAATGAATACAAATACTGAATTCTGTTAATGACCCCCAGATATTCAACTCCACAGAATTCAGTATTTATAACATGTCAAAATAAAAACGGTATTTTTGTAATCAATGGTAAAATATGATATTTTTGACAAATTTTCACTTTACCATAGCATACGGTGTTTAAGCCATGACATTCGGCGCCGTATGCTATGAATTATGGATTTTTGCTACATGTGCTTCAGACTCAAAACGAGGCTAAGTGTCAACATCGCGGATCCGAAAATTCGAATAAAATTTCTTAATTTCCGACTATTCTTATGATGACTTTAACTTTGGAATAAAAAGAACATCCTATGATTTACTCGTGATATGGCACTCATGGATGTTGATATCTGCACTCTCTCGCTACGCTCGCTTGATCAGATATCGTATCCATTCGTGGATAAAAATCATATCACTCATAAATCATAGAATATCCTCTATTTATTCCATAGTTATTCATAGGATAACATGACAGGTTAAATAAATAAAAATTCAAAGGTAAAGAGGCTTTAACACGTAGTTCAATGGGGAAAAAAGGTTGCCAAATTTATGGAGGGGAGTGTATCCCAAAACCATAATCTAACGTGAAAAGAAACAATGTCTAACATCCCCCTCCCCCTCCAATCGAGAACCAATATCACAATCCAGGACCAGAATACCAATTTGAATACCATTTGAAACAGTGTTTTTGTTGTATTTTCTATCTATGTTTTGTTTTGTTTTGTTCATCATTGTATTATTGCTGCCATAGTGTATTCTTTTATATATTGATGCCATTGCTACATATCAGAAATATGTTATGTCATTAACCAGTATAATGAAAGAAATATTATACAAGTGCCTAGAAGAATGGTCCCTGGTCATGAGTAGGAAAGTCAATATTGCATCTCCACAATGCACCAATTCACAAAGCAAAAAACAAACCTTTCTATACAATGCCCCATATTCACCTGATGAAGCCTCTTAAGACCTCTACCTTAATGACCATTTCAATTCAGTGGCGTAGGAACAATGTACGCCAAAACGCCAGTGCGTAGTGTTGAAAAGTGAGAATAAAAAGGCTTATTAATTTTCCTATGTTCTTTATTCATAGTTTCTCATTGTATTGTGCAAAAGTAATCTCGAGCACACTAGCCTAAAGAAATGTTTTGTGGATACCATATGATATGCTCGTTTTTTTTCAATAGTACTCTTTTGCATGGTTTTTGTGCCTCTGTTATTTTTCTAACCTGGGCCACAGATAAATGACACTTTTTGAAAAATAAAATATTGAAAGTTACCTTGTTTCTATAGTTCTAATACTGTAGAAAATGCATTTAGTAACATGCTTTATCCCACGATTAATGTGTTATCTGTACAATAACAGCTATTGATATTTCTGATATTATTGAAATCCGTGTGATATTTTCCAGAAAATCGTTTATCAAACTCATATGCGTGTGATATCGTTTATCTCACGCATATCCGTGTGATATCACATTTGCATTTCGCGCCACAATATTGTTGGAAATTAGGTCAGATAATGTATTCTCTTTTGAGAAAATAGGTCCGTTAATTTATTCTCTTTAAGTTTCATTGGTGTATTGAATTACGATTGTGTATATAATTCGATTAGAAGGCTGCTTTAATAATAACGATTAAAAATGGTATTTATGACGAACTATATCATGTACAGAAAGTGGTGCATATTACTGCGCAGTGAGTTAAGTACAAATCAAAATGGCCGGTGCAAATTCGTCAAATTTGGCGAATTGTAATCATGGGATAAACCCAATATCACATAATTTCTCGTGATATCATTTTATCGCCTCGTAGAGGCTATGCGTGAATCTACCTATACGTATGACCAATCGCCCATACAAATGCATCGCTTAAACATTTCCGTTCACATTTAGGTTATGAAAACATTGCATTCTATTGCAGGTGAGAGGTGGTGAGAATATTGTTGTCATTCTGAACTATCGCGTACACCTCTATTAATACTAACTCTTCTACGAGCTTGTATTTGTATTTTATTTTCAGAAGATATAAAACAATAAACAAGGATGTGTACAGAAGTAAAATTATATAATCAGTGGTCCATCCTGTAAATGAAACATGTTCACCTTTCTGTACGATTTTGATTTATGGAGTTCACCTCTGTATGATATCTTTGGAACCAGCTTCAAATACAAAGACCAATGCACCAGTTTAATTGTTGATTTGTAAAGATGCTATGCTACTTTGAGCATCAATATTATGTGTTGCCTTTCATGTTTGTGCAAATAGATAAACATGAATGATATTCTAATATTAACTACAGATCCAGAATGCCTCTTCGTGTCAGATCTTCGTGTTTTACATTGAACAATACAATGTAAAGCATTTTTACTGGCTCAGCACAATTCTTTTCTCCAGACTGATTTTAAGTACACTAAACTGCAACAATATAAATCATTTATTTTCAGATTCACTTTAAACTTCAGGCTCATTAGGTTATGTACAGTACCAGGTATCTTGTCAATTAAATGATGTTCCTTCATTCTCCTTACAAAGGCATTATGCCTTGGTGTCCAAATAAATTTCTTTCTTCTCGTGTCATCTGTAAATCAAGTGTATTTCCATTGGTAACTGAATCCAGGAATATATGCCAGTCATCTTAGCTGTTGACTGAAAAACAACAAACAAAAATTATATGCATTTCGTGCAATTACATGTTCAAGATTTCGTACTGAAATTCCCTGCAATCTAATTGTTCCATGAGACTTAAATATATCTTGTATTTACACACACTTTCACTTTCGATGCGGGAAATACAGACACTGGGGACTAACCCAACCAAATCCTATAACATGCGTCTTCCAATCTAAATGATTTGTCTTTCAGAGAAAACTTAGATTTGTGGACATGTTTTGCTATCATGCCATCATACCCCAGTATGTCCTCTGTCAGTCAAAAAAGTTTGAACCAAAACTCCCCACGAAAATCAAAAGATCTCACCTGTTGAATACGCCATCTATAGAAAAATGTCAAAAATTGTCACTCTGATTTGGACAGATGGTGAGGCAGGTCAAAAAGGTCAAAAAAGAAAATGCCCTCAATCACATCAAATCATGTGTTAGAGTTGGTCCATACATACACATTTTCATTCATGTACTTACCAAAATCCAACCACTGGTGGTGCTTATATAATTACAATAATTGGACTATATTCTTGTTTTTAAAATGCCATCTATCGGAAGGATAAATAAGTTGTGTGTCCCCCGGGCCGTATCCCAACGCTGACGTCAAGTGGAAAGTTCGTGTAAATACAAGATATATTAAGTCTTATGGACCAATTAAATTGCAGGGAAATTCACGTTCATTGAATAAAATATAATGCAATACATATACTTAGCTTGCAGAAGTGTCTCAAGGGAAAAATATTGTAGGAAACGCCCACACATCCTTCGAGAAATTCGATTCATTCGCACACACATCATTTTTTTGAGACACAAAAGTGCGAATTTCTCTTTAACCGGGAATCGCATGAATGGGATATTTGGAGAATTTAATCGTCTTTAGACATTGATGGTACGGGACAAGTTTCACAGATCTAGATACATTGCCTAAAACCATGTTAAAAATTAAACTATCATTATAAACCTGAAGTGGAAAGAATCGCGAACGGTTTGCCCACCCATCATCCATAAGGTCAAGTGACAGACTATACAGTGTATAGGGTGAGCACAGAAGAAGTGAGTAGCTCCCATAATACTATCATATTCTTTCGTATTCGTGCAAGGAGGATTGGCTCCCAGAGTGCACCACCGATATTCTGTCCCATATATGGTAGCGTGACCTTTGACCTTGTTGACACGTGACAGGTTTGAAACCATTTTGAAACCTGTGAGGTCAAAGGTCACCGCTACCATATATGGGACAGAATATCGGTGGTGCATTCTGGGAGCCAATCCTCCTTGGTATTCGTGGATTCCCCTTAGCCATCCTATATGGTCATACAAACCTTATATGGATCTATCACATGATATTCAAAATGGCGGACAACTTCCTATACATGTATGGTCATACAAACCTTATATGGACATTTTATAAAAAACGATTTTGAAAATATCAACATTATACACTTTACACATCAATTCCCCATAACAAATTGAAAGAGGAAATATTTGGTATCATTAAAAACACAATGAAAGGTAGTAGATTAAAATTTTTAAATTGTAGTTCAAATAGAGCTTTCTTTACTAGTGATCAACATGAAAAGTACATTTCTTTTACTGCAATACAACTTTGTGAGGTTTTAGGCTTTTTGATTGATAACATTTATGTAAAGTATGGAAATACAGTTTTACGTCAAAATATTGGAATACCGATGGGGACAGATTGTGCTCCTCTTTTGGCAGACCTTTTTCTATTCTCGTATGAATACTAGTACTATGAATACTAGTATAAGTTTTTGCAAAAGATGATGAAAGATAAGACAAAATTCCACATACCTAAAGTTTTTAATAAAACAGATAGGTACACAGATGACCTGTTGAGTTTGGACAACCCTGGATTTGAAGATTTTGTAAATGAGATATAGTCTAGAATAGGTATGTATAAAATAAAATGGCATCTTACATTTTGACGAGCACCTTAACCATGGTTATCAAATGAAAGGTAAAGGGTTTCTTTATTGAAACTAAGATTTGCCAAGATGAAAAAGGTGTCGAGGTGACTTTTTGGGTAAAAAATGTGTTTTTTGCAAAAAAAAAATTTAAATTGATAAAAAAAAATTTTGAAAACTTATTATATAAAATACAGTCTAGTTGACTCTCAAAAGTCGAAATATACCATATGTAATCAACTTGGGGGGATTTTGGGACCTTAATAGTTTTTTATTTGGGATTTGCATGCAATATCGACTAAAACGAGTGTGTTCAAAATATGATGACAACGTTAACACATTTTGACGAGCAGCTTAACCATGGCTAATAATTGAAAGATAAAGGGTTTCTTTATTGATACTGAGGTTTGCCAAGATGAAATAGGTGTCAAAGTGAGTTTTTGGGTAAAAAATGTGTTTTTTGCCAAAAAATTCAATTGTTAAAAAATGATATTTTTGAAAATTTATTATATAAAATACAGTCTAGTTGACTCTCAAAAGTCAAAATATACCATGTTTAATCAACTAGGGGGATTTTGGGAGCTTAGTAATTTTTTCTTTGTGATTTGCATGCAATATCGACTAAAACGAATGTGTTCATAACATGATGACACCATTAACACATATTTTGAGGAGCAGCTTAATCATGGTATATAATTGAAAGGTAAAGGGTCCCTTTGTTGATATTGAGGTTTGTCAAGATGAAATAGGTGTCGAAGTAAGATTTTTGGTAAAAAATGAGTTTTTTGCAAAAATAATTTTATGTTAAAAAGAGTATTTTTAGAAAAACTATTATATGAAATACAGTCTAGTTGACTCAAAAAAGTCGAAATATACCATGTTTAATCAAAGGGTTCCTTTATTGATACTGAGATTTACCAAGATGAAATAGGTGTCAAATTATGTTTGGGGTGAAATGCGTTTTACAAGAGAAATTCGAAAATTGAATTATCTTTTTTGAAATTAAATTTTAACAAATATAGTCTGATTGATTATAAAAGAAGTGAGAACAACTATTTGTTATCAATTTTGAGAGATTTTCGAAGCTGTTTGAGGTATTGTCTTGTGGTTTGTATCTTGCGAACTCAAAGGCACTTGAGTTAACGTTACTGCAAGGAGTTAAGGGGGTTGCGGTTGGTGGGATCTCAACCATACCCAAAAAATACAACCAAAAAAGAGATGAGAGGTTTAGAATGCTTTTTGAAGTTTCTAGCTCAATTTTGAAGGAGTTTGCACCAATTTTTAAAATACTACGATTGCAGCCCCCCCCCCCCCCCCTCAGCTGGTTGAAAGCGGGCTACGGCCTGCTATGTATACCCTTTGTTTTATGTATATTCCAGTTCATACGTTAGTTAATGAAAACACCATATAATTATCTGCGATGTGGCGGATATCTACAATGAATATTTTAATGTATCCTCTATTACAAGAAGATACGTGGTCAATGAAATTTGTACAAATTGATCATAAATAGGAAATCCTTGATACAAAATTATCTTTAAGATACTTCTCTCAATCAAATTATCACTAACACTGAAAGCATCACCATTAACAATGTTAATTGCTGATTTAAAATAGTATTTAATGTTAACAATTAGCAAAGATTTGAACTGCATCAATCTGTTATCATATTTGCACCCAGCAGTACATTTGATCCTAGACACTGGGCTCATTGGCACTGACCGATAAGCTTTGCATTCCATTGTGCAGTGTATGTCTGGTATGAATGTAGAACTCATGATTAATACAAGTACATTTGACATACATTTAAATGTGATTTTCACCTTCATCTTCTATTTCATAATTATTCTCATTTATTTATTGACTGTAATTCCATTGGTACCATCAATTTTAAATATAAAGCATGTTACGAAAACTCTTTGTTACAGTCTTAGCACACAAGTCAAGATCAAGACCAACTTCACGGGTTGTATCCAAAGCCCCGTTATAATTGAGAGATCGCGAGCAAGTTCCCGCTGAAATCACGAGCAAAGTCCTTTTTATTTAATTCATCTGGAAATATGGACCAAAAAGGTAAGAATACGCATTACTGTTCTTTGATACTTTAGGTATACTTTCAGAACAGGTATATCTTCACAAACAATGACATGAAAGATAACTATTTTTACTGGCATGGAAGAAACGGGCGTCAATATGCACGTTTGCATAATTTACTGTTAACATATTACTTTTATGGTTAAAATAGAGACAGGAACTACGATATACATACCTCATTATGAATATTGGACCAACATTGTATGTATTGATAAGTTTGTTTTCAAAAACATCCACTGTGGGGGGTGAAATACATCATTGAAGGTGTGCCAGTGGCCCCGCTGAAATTATGAGGAAGCCCCGCTGAAAACATGAGGAGGTCCCGCTGAAAACAGGAGCAGATATCACGAGTACCCGCTTCGATCACGAGGAAAGCTCATTACTATTACATAAAATATTGAGGTATTTCAAATAAACGTACACGAAAGACCAAGTTAAGTATTTCTAATAATTTCTGTATATATACTGTTTCATTCTAGGGCCAGGTTTCTAATGTTTCCATTCCAACTTCAAGCCACCAGAGATTTCGTCAAACATTTTATAGAGTTACATCCATATCAAAATGTATAGGAGAAAGGTGGATATCATTTCAAGAATGAACTTAATTGAAGCCTGAGGTTCAGGGTAATGAGTCTTGTATTAAACAAAGACACCCCAAGTTGCAAGAAGATGAAATTTAGAGAGAAAGGAGAACCACAAAGTCTCCATGATAATTCAGGTTCTACTTTTATAATTTAACAATAACATTTAACAATAACATTCAAGTTTTTGTTTTTAAATATTTATTAAAATAATGATGATTTGTATTCCATACCTGATAATTTTCAGGGACATATCAACCGGAAATATATTCCATATCCGGGCAAATTTTTTTCGTATGTCCCGCTCAAACGAGGATCCGGGACATATAAATCGTATGTCCTGCATAAGCCATTTTCCTGGACATATTGTTACGCGGTAAACACGATACAAATATATGTCATATTCCACAATGAATATGGCATATTCACTTGTGGAGTATGATAGATTCACCTGCGGTATATGGCATACTCACCTGCGGTGTAAGGCATATTCTGCAAGTGAGTATGACATATTCTGCGAGCATGGGGTATTTACTGAAATCAATGTATCACATATTCAATACGGAATATGCCATACTCACCTGCAGAATACGCCATATACCACAGCTGAATATGGCATATACACCCGTATCACAAATACCACGCAACCATGAATATATGCCATATTCCGCGTAACACATACGATGTTACGCGGAGTATGGCATACATTTATGGTTGCGTGTTATTTGTGATACGGGTATACAGTATATGCCATACTCACCTGCAGTTTATGGCATATTCCGCAGGTGAGTATGCGATATTGCGCCGTGAATATGCGATACATTGATTTAAGTGAATACCTGATAGTCACCTGCAGAATATGTCATACTCACTTGCCGAATATGTCATATACCGCAGGTGAAAATGACACAATGATTACCCGTTTGTTCAATCAATGCAATTGACAATTGCGTACTTCTGTATCATGTTCTCCTTGCTTAGTGGGTATGCAATATACTGCAGCTGAATCTGTCATACACCGCAAGTGAATATGCCATATTTATTGCAGAATATGACACATATTTGCATCATGTTTTCCGCGTAACACGTGCGTTTAACATAACCTACGATTAATTGTTAATGATGAAATTATTTGATTATTATTATTTCGGACTCATAATCGGATGATGTACTCCTTTGTTACTTACATCTAGCAGTTGATCCATAAATTGCCTTTTCAAACGTGTGCGCCATTGGTGCTGAATCCTCTAAGGTAGTAATATACTGAACTACAGTATAATGTAACTTCAGTGAAATATAAATATATATTGCATACAAAGAAGAACGAGTTCTTTGAAACTTGTCAAAAGTCGTGGAATGGATTTAAATCTTCTCTCGGTAAATTTCTCGATGGAGTCAGGTCGAAATACATTAAGTGAAATGGTTTTATTGGAATCATGCTCGTAGCCAGCTTTTGGTAAGGGGGGGGGGTTGCTCGAACCGATAATAACAATGACAATGATATATGATATATATGTGCTCTGTAGAGTATCAATAATTAATATATTTATTACGTTTGCTACAGTCGTGGCAGATTTGCAAAGTCAAATTGGTCTTCACTCCATTTTAGAGAGCCACTTGCTCCTGATTTCAGCGGGACCTCCTCATGTTTTCAGCGGGGCCTCCTCATGTTTTCAGCGGGATCTTTAGTTTATTGCTCATGGTAGAAGCGGGGCCTCAAGGGATATGCTAAAATTGAAATATATAATTTTTTGTGAAACTTTAGGAAGTGAAACTCACAATACCTTCATTTCATATTACTATGACCATTTCAACTGAAGGGCAATGACCTTCTTCAGCTATAAAATATAGAAATATATAGATAAAGATTCAAGATGATACATTCTCTCTCCAATTATCGAATAACAAAACTCAGAACATCAGCTCGTGATCCTTTTTTGCAGAGGTTGCTTTTTAGTATCAATACCATGTAATAATTGAGTAAAATTAAATGAAAACGCTTTTAATAACATACAATTCAAGTAAACAAAAGATAACCCTTCTTTTCTTTTAATTGCTCGCGATTTCAGCGGGTATTTGCTCGCGACTTCTAAATCATAGCGGGGCTTTAGATACTACCCGTGAACTTGATTATGGGTTACTTACAGTATAGTAAAATAACCATTCGGTATATCAAATAAGCATGTACTTTTATGTGATAACAGACTTATAAATACAGTAGCTCCCTTATGAGAGAATCTGAAGAGCAGACAATGCTGCAATGCTGTAGTGTGATTCTGATTATTGGTTTACTAGTTCAGTAAAATCAATCAAAGCAGATTGAGTACTGTAATCTATGGATTTTTCAAAACACTGGCACATGTCCAGCATGAAACAATTGACACATTGACCATAGCTGTTTTGGCATTTATGTGGTGATCAACACTGGTTGTATTGATTGAACTAGTTAAGAAATGAGGAATGCTAAATTAATTAATCGTCTAATTAGTGCCTTTCGACACCTCGTTCACTTTGGCAAATCTCACAAATCGTTTGTAAGATATAAAGGATTATTTTGATACAGGTCTCTAGGGTGCTCGCCAAAATGTAAGAACTCTCTCTTTCTAGAGGCTTTTATTTTGAAAATATTCTAGACTAATATACCCTTCCGAGTTAGAGTTAAAAAAGACCAATGAATCGAACATAAATGTGCCTTATCTTGACCTTCTCATTAACATTGAACAAGACAACAGTATATATATTGTAAATGATAAACGAGATGATCTCAACTTTTATATTGTGAATTTTCCCCATTTAGACAGTAATATTCCATTAAACCCAGCATATGGGGTCTATGTATCCCAGCTTATTAGATATGGCAGGGCATGCTCTAAATATTTAGATTTTAAGTCAAGACACAATACTTCAGTGATCAAACTGTTAGGTCAAGGTTATACTTTAGTATAAAGCTTAAGAAATACTTTCTGGGCTTTGCTGAAAAAAAACAAATAATTAATTTCGAAGTTTCAAGTTTTACCACTTGAGATGCTGAAGGATGTAGGAATTGTTTAAGACATTGGCGCTGAACTCACAATATTTTCAATTGGCATCTTTTGAGGTGGATCTCGGCTATGGCATTAATGGTTGAGAAATAGGGATCGAAACCACCCATAGTTTTCTCCTGATGACCATCGCGAATTATTGTGTTTTATGGATTATGGCGACGGCTTTTGTGAATGGATGTTGACCCTTTGAAACGCCTATGGACTTGGCGACTGGATTTTATCTATCCCACATCATTTGAGACTGAATGCTCTATCTTGTATGAGTACTTGTATCTACAACTATTTTTGAGGTTATGAGTGTTGGATATCAATTTCTAATTTTTTCTTCAACATGTATTGTAATGACATCAGCAGAATGAAATGTCCCTTGGTCTTCTGGTCTTGGATTGTGATATTGGTTCATGAATCAGAATGGTGGGGGAAAGGGGGTATTAGACATTGTTTCTTTTCACGTTAGATCATGGTTTTGGGGTCTGTTTTCCTGATTTCTGATTTGCCCCGAACCCTCCATTTCCCATTGGATAACATGGGAATGACGATTTTCAAAAATTCATCAAATTTATCATCAATTTTTGACCTATTGTAATTGAGAAAAAAAATTGAGAAAATTTGGAGGTGTTATTTCATTGTCGGTTAAGTAAATAAAAATTCAAACGTAAAGAGGCTTTAACACGTAGTTCAATGGGGGAGATAAGGTTGCCAAACTTATGGAGGGGAGTGTATTTTTCGTCTTGATGAAGGTAGATGGAAGTTTTATTTTAAAGGAAGAATTTTAGTAAGCGTCCCATATTGTGACGTCATAGAGTTTGAAAAATAGAATCTGTTAACAGCAACCTTTTTTGCTAATTTTTTGTTACCTTCAACTTTTCAGGTGTACATTAAACAAAAAATACGAGATCAATTTTTAATAAATAAATAAAAGAAAACTAGCTTGACTTTGACCAAAAGACTTTGATTTTTACTATAATATACATTTTGCACTTATTCTTCAAAGTAGCCTATTTACATACTGAATGGGTTCCTGAGAAAATATGGTATAGAATTAAATATAATATGAGTAGTGAGATCTTCTATGATTGATGTAGACTAGATTATGACATAGTATTATTTTTGTCATTATCACACTTTGACTTTAATTAGCTCCAGAGCTTTCGGTTCTAGGCTCGGTTTCAAATCTAAAAAGATCTAAGAAAAGGGGGGCGGTCGCCCCAATGCCCCCCCCCTCCTTCTGACGCCAATGGCTCTTAAAAGAGTTTGTCTGCCAATCTTTTTGATAATAGCTTTAAGTTTTGGTCCCTATGCTGATATAGCACTACCAATAAAATGTTGACAAAGTTTCTTCCAACTTTTTATTGTCCATCTTCTGGAACTCTCCGCATACCCTATGGTCATCAGGCAGCATCAGTTAAAGGTACATTATGTAAATTATGTTGATATCTCATGACATGCCACATGTATAAGTGGGACACTGGTGACATCTTTTATTCAAGTAAACGTGTACAATTCATCATGGATGGCTACCTGAAGATTACATTTTCAAGTTTCTTTGGGTATAAAATAAATATGATTTTGGAATCAAATATTAAAAAAGTTATGGAATTTTAAAAAAGTGGCGTTTTTGGCCTACCCTGTATGTATTAAACCCATGTATTATACCGTACTGGAATTAAATTGTGGCTTCGATGACTTGTATGTTTATGTCTATACATGATATGGTTGATTTAGGTTGATACTGTATAAGTGGTAATTTTGCCTAATCATTTAATTTGCCTATTTCCTAATTTTTGCCAGGTTAAAATTAAATGTCGGAAATGTTGTCTTTATAATGTTATCCAATGGGAGGTTTCTTGTCATTAGGAAAATTAAAATTAAGAAAATGATGAAATTTGACCATTCGGAAAATTAACCACTCTGATTAAATACCACTTATACAGTATTCAAGGCCTTGTGTGAAGTGTAAACCACATAATGTAGTCAAATCTAGTCGATTGAATACATTTTTGTTTTTTCATATTCATATTTCATATTCAAAAACAATTCAATTACTTTAGTATCACTTTTTGCTCATATCAAGGGTGGACGCAATACAAAGAAAATGTATCTTTCGCAAATCAAATGTAGTGCATGATAAGGCAATAGTAGGCCCTGGTTGTCATTTCATTTCGTTCAGTATACATAATGTACTAAGCCCTGGGTATTGAATTAGCCCTGCCTATCTATATTGTACGGAATGAAACAAAACCATCACATTTGATGTTGCCATTTACCCATTAAAATGTATTTTTATTTTCCATTTAAGGATTGGGGTTTACCAAGAGTATCGATCTGTATCAAATATGGGCTCCTGGGTCATCCTAGAACATAGCTAAAATCAATCACGTAATGAGCAACGTGTAATAGCTCATCTACACATAAAAACTTTCACGCTTACCTGTAGAAAGAAGACTAATCTGACGGCATTTTTCCCGCGCGTGCATAGAAGTTCACGTTCATGCTTTGTTGAATACGCGTCTGTACACCAATATGATAATCTCATTTAAAAACCTGTAAACTTAACGCTGGCCCAAAGAACATAAACAATTCAGACGTCATTTATCTGCGCGCGCATTGAAGTTCACGTTACAAAACAAAACCTCACTTTTTTAAAGGAGAACAGATTTCTGCTTTAAGATGCTATGGAAGTTAACAGGAAATGACAAAACAGGAAGTGACAATTTTTTTTGCATTTTTAGACATTTTTTGAACAAAGATAACAGAGTTTTGTTTTGACCTCCAGTCGATTCAACTAGTTCCAAACACCATTTACAGGTCCAGGATCACAATGTGCAGGGTCAGAATGACCCTAAACATGATGAAATAGCCTTTTTAGCCCTTTGAAAGTGTGACTGAAAAAGCTAAAAGTAGGAGCTAGGGAAGGTCACTGAACAGAATCTTTTGAATTTTTCAGAAAATGTGCCCAATATAATGCTCTAACTGATACAATTTTTGAAATTTTAGAAAATTGTCTTAAACAAAAATGACAGTCATAAAAAGGAAAATAAATCGCTTTTACAATCAGTTTTTTCATTTTTTTCTTTTTCCATGGATGATATCAAATTTTCAAAGATTGTATCATTTAGAGCAATATATTGGGCACATTTTCTGAAAAATTCAAAAGATTCTGTTCGGTGACCTTTCCTACCCTCCTACTTTTAGCTATTTTTCAGTCACATTTTCATAGGGCTGAAAACGTTATTTCATCATGTTTAGGGTCATTCTGACCATGAACATTGTGATCCTGGACCTGTAAATGGTATTTGGAACTAGTTGAATTGACTGGAGGTCAAAACAGAACTCTTTAATCTTTGTTCAAAAAATGTCTAAAAATGCAAAAAAAATTGTCACTTCCTGTTTTGTCATTTCCTGTTAAGTTCCATAGCACCTTAAAGCAATGCAACTCCATTTACCAGACCTTACATAACACCTGGATTACAATTGGATGGCTTGTGCGCGACCCGTTTATTGCAAGATTTAAAGAAAACTATACATCACAAAAACCCAACACTCTTAACTAATCTCTATCAGAGATCCTCGACCAAATGCATCTTGCAATATAAAAATTCGCGATAACGTTTAGTTTTGGTTCAGTTTAGTTACCTCCCGTTTGAAGAGCTCTCATGTATGGTACAACTTCGTCTACATCCGGGTTCTTTCCCATTGGATTACACAGAGGTGCTATTTCCAATGCCACACTGCAACTCTATTAAACATTTATGTAGGGTTGCATTTTCACAAATGATAGGTATGTATGTAATTAAGATATAAGCTTATAACAAGGCTTTTTGAACTGTAATCTCCAAATCCGAAGAAATCTGTAGTTGATTCATCGAAGATCGAAAAAATATAAATGATGTCACTTTGACTCTCCAATTATCTTTCTGATTATTGAATAGATTGGATCATATTGCTTGAGGGCTGATGGAAGAGGAAGCTGAGAAACGTTCAGAGTATTCGAATCGTTCGATCGGCGGGCCAATGAAAATTTGTCCCTTCCAAAGCGATGCATCTTTGGAGATATTTATGTAAATTACCACCTGAACTCTTATCGCGAATAGGAGTATTAGTCTATATTGTCGTGACCTGAAAGTCAACAATTTATACATTACATAGGAAACATTAACAAAACCTGATCGACCCTAACCGGAGTGTTGACTGAAAAACGAATGGGTGACATTGCGATGTCTTCATGCTGCCTCCACTGAGACAAACGTAAAAACAGAAGTATGGACTTCCCTGATTGACACATCGTTGGATATATAGGATTACTACAGTATGAACATTTTAATTAAATTCTATCGGAAAGAGGCAATGGTCGTTTGTGGAACTTCTGAACTCATCAGCATGATCAACTGAACAGATCCGGAATCTGACAACTGATCATGGCAATCGTTACCAATCAGTCCTGTCTGTGAAATGACATACTGTGTAGTGGACATTGGCACCGTCCGAATAGTGGTAAAACGGACTAGTGAGGCCAAAGAGGCCAAGATAGTAATCGAGTAATTTGCTTAATATGTTGGTGCTGCCTAAGAGGGAAAACATTCGGAAAAACACCTAGTATACGGTGATATCAATTTTGATTATCTAGGCATAATAAAGTATCATTAATGATAACATATAAGATGCTAAACATACATTCGTTCAAAAAGAAGTCAGAACTTTTAAATCAGTAAGGGTTTGTGTATTTTGAAATCGGTCAATAGAGTATCTGTTATGAAGGAACTTTATATATTGATATAATGATTCATAATCCAGGTGAGGTAAAGCTCCAAGGTTAAAGAGATACTTTTCTATCTGTGTATTCATTGGTATTTCTTTGGTATGGTCTTGTTACTTGACCTTATGGAGAATACAGTGTTAAAAAGGGAAAGCATATGCATGTTGTATATTTTTACATAGTGTATCATATTGTTTTTGCCCTATTCAAGTTTAGTTTTTTGGAGTAATGTTGGCATTGCCATAAATTATGATGATTCGGTTATTGAGCTAGGCGCAAGAGAAAGTAAGTTGGTGCTTATAATTCAAATTCAGGTATATTTTCCTTTTTGACCAGTATTGACGTCATACTCTCTGCTTTGTATATTTCAAGGTGGTCGGATAACGTGGTTAGACCAAGTGTGAAACATAGAAGCCGATGATATAAAGTATTGGCATTTCACTGATTATTTGCTAATGTTTTTTTGAGTTGTGTAAAGTGAAAGGTAGATACATATGAAGGTACTGACAACTGTTGCGTGTACGAATACTGATATTTTGTCTGCTAAAGATACTTATTATTGGCCAGAGCCATTTATAATGAGGTAGTTGAGGCAAAGGAATGTTGTGGGTTGAACTTGAGATTCATGTTAATTATGTATTTTTTGATTAATGGGTTTATCTCTTATGCATACACTCAATACAAGAGTCCAGGCCAAGGGACATTTTTGATACTGTATAAGTGGTATTTAATCCGAGTGGTTAATTTTCCGAATGGTCAAATTTCATCATTTTCTTAATTTTAATTTTCCTAATGACAAGAAACCTCCCATTGGTTAACATTATAAAGACAACATTTCCGACATTTAATTTTCCGAACCTGGCAAAAATTAGGAAATAGGCAAATTAAATGATTAGGCAAAATTACCACTTATACAGTATATGTCAGTTCACAGTTCATTTATGATAATCATGTTAAGAAGTATGGAGTTGTTGAGGTTGTTTCATGGTGCGAGGAATATACTGCCGCATCACGAGAGGATATATTACGTGGATGACATAATTGAGTATATTTTGGGAAGTAAATGGTCAATATGATCATTGTGCATTTGACGAGTGTGCCTCGGGATTTGAATTTGGTGACGCTTCCTGTGATCACACTTTAATTGATGATATGTTTCGTCATTTCAATCATTGTGTTGATACAAGTTACTTCTAAGTACTATTGCTGTTTATTAAATGAGAAAATTGGAGACTGGGGTGGGAATAGTAAATGGTTTATGGTAGAGCTAAACAGAACTCATTTTCAGGAACTACTGGCTACTTCACCAATCTTGTTCAGGTTTTTGCGATTCACTGATTGCTTGATATTGGAGGTTGTGTGAGTTGATGAGAGTAGTAACTGACAATAGGTTAAGTGATTATTTTCCGCATAATATATGCCAAGATATGTTTCTTAAGAATTAATGTGTTTGGTTTGGATTGAGATTTATGTGAAATGTAGTTTTGTATTTCCCTCTGTGAAGTTTCACTGAAGTGGACATGAGCCAGTTTATTTCTTGGACATACACGCCAATACAAGAGTCCGAGGGACGTTTATGTATACCAGACCATTGATAATTGGTTTAAAGAAGAGTATATATTGTTGTTGAGGATTTTCATATGCGAGAGTAAATGTCGCATTGTGAAAGTAGATATAACATGGATGGCATAATTGAGTTAATTTTTACTTTGGGAGTTTTTTTTATTGGTCAATGTGATCATTGTGCTTTTGACGTGTATGTTTTGAAATTTGAATTTGATCATGCTTCCTTTGGTCAGACTTTGATGGAGGAACTTTTTAACATTTTTTTTAGCAATAACTGATCAGTGGCTGGCCTATCTATTTTTGAATCTGTAATTAGATGATAATGGGATATATTGTTTATCATTCTAAACAATTTATCAAGCTTCAGAGTACTGTTATTTCGAGATGTAATTTTGTCTTAAAGGTGATACGTTTTTATTCATAGGGAAATCCGTTTTACATTTAGAGTTGTTTGTACTGTAGATTATGGAAAATATGGAGATGAACTAGTAGTTTGACTTTAGGTGAATGTTGATTGATGGAACAGGTTAGGATATAGAAAGTTACAAGCCTACAGTTTGAGTCTAAAATAATGTAACCTCCTGTTTTACAAGCTTCTGGGAGTGAACTTTGGTTATAACACTGACATCTATATATGAAACATTTTTGTTTATGTTTTTGGAATAAGGGAGTTATATTTGATGCAAACATTTTGGATTTGGTTTTTAACAACAATTATGCCTGGATATCAATTTGATTAAACCAATGGAAACAACAACTATGACTCTGGACACTGTACTATTTGCTCTATTTATTTCATAGTTATCATATATTATTAGAATCTCTTATCATGAAATGTTTTATACATGGTATACTTTAATATTATGTTTCCTTTGTGGGGACACAAAGCTTTCAAATGGAGGGAGAGTATTGTTATGCATATTGCTATGTGTTTCTAAATATATTATATATTTGTCAGTCTACTATAGCTATAGCTGTAACTCAAGAGGCAACATCTCTAGCTAACATCTAGTGATCTTGGGTTGCAGTTAGGACATTCAAGGTTACTTTAGATGCTTGTTAGAATAGTCTTATTGTGAATAATAAAGGAATTGAGATCATATATCTTAGTTACATTATCGTACCCCTAGACCAGACAAAAGTATTATACCACGAGAAGCGCCTAACGTAACAATGTTAGTCACTAAAACTACAATATGGAAAATTAAACTAAGACGAAACTAACTACTGAATACAAAAATAAAGTTGTTGTAAAATACAATTCTAATTTCAACATCATCAAATGTGAAAATACAAGATAATTGTAAAATACAGATACGACTTGACAGATATTAAAAATATCAGTGTGATGTATCGTTGACGCGTTAATCCAATTTTTTAAATGAATGATAGATGAACTTTGCTAAATGTAAAATTACATAAAAATTCTCATGAGACATCAGTTTTTTAAAAATGAAGTCAGGTCTGCCTACAAAATTAAAATGTGCCAGGGTCTCAAACAAAAGTTTTCTTTCTGTAGTGTTTTTCTTACAAATCATGATGAAGTGTTGTTCATATCCTAAAATACCACAAATATTACATATTAAAAGTTCATCTACATGTTTTGGCTTTGGCTTCAAATGTCCACCAAGTTCTATATGTAACTTGTGAGAACCAAGCCTAAATCTATAAATTGCTTACCTGTAATTTTTATTTTGGATATTTAGATAACTCTCTAGATCTCTTTCAAATACATTTTTGAATTTAACAGGGTTATTTAACCGTGTTGGAAAAACCTGGAAAAGTAGTCTTTCTAATTGGTTCCACATTCCAGGTTGATCAATAAGTTTAGAGAAAATCACTCTCAAACTAAGAGAAACCCCGAAGTGTCTCTGTTTCAAATGTTCAAACAATCAAGTCTCATATTGCCTTTATTTCAAACTGTAGTGTCAACTCTAATTGCAATGACTCTAATAAGATATTATTTCTTGAGAAACTCTCAAATGTCGACTGGACCCCTTGCTATAAAAGTCAAGATGTAGACATAGCATTTAATATGTTCATTAACTTGTTAATGGACCAATATGATTCTTCATTTCCACTCAAATCCAAAAACAAGATTAATCATGATCCTAATAGACCTTGGTTGACTTCTGGTATCTTAACTTCTGCCAAAACTAAAAATAACCTATATACCAAATATTTGAAAAACCCCTGTTGCAAAACAACCATAAACTTGAGCACATAATTAAATACTAAAAACGTACATATTATCAAAATAATTTTGCTGAAGTAAGTGGTAACATTAAAGTCTTGGTCTATCATTAATGAACTACTTTGAAAATACAAAAGAGCTGCATTGCCATCTAAATTCACTATAAATGGAAAGAAAACAACAGATCATGAAATCATTTCTAATGGATTTAATAATTTTTTTTACCAATATTGGTAAAAATCTAGCCAAGGAGATTCCAAAATCCAAAGAATGCTTTAATGAATACCTAGCAAGATCTCAAAAACTGAACTTGAATTAGAAATGTGTCTTCTAAAATCGTTCTCGCCTGAACCTGATGGGATTCTACCATCACTTATTAAGTTTGCAAGGCAGTTTTTAATTGATCCACTCTTGTATATATTCACGAGGGGAAAGAGTACCCGTGTATATACAACCTACCGCCGAGCAAAGACCCGAAGATGTCTGAAAATGTAGGGGGTGAGTTATAAACTTTTGTTTATATCTTGAATTTCTCAATATGAGAAACAGATAAAACACAGAATTGTGTGTAACTGATAAAGTTATTGTTCCAGGCACTCATGTTTGCAAAATAATGAGTACTTAGCGCAATGTTTACTATCCAATCGCTAAATTCAACTTTTAAATATTTGAATGATGATTTACATCTTGAATAAGTAACAACCATGGCTGTCTTTACTTCATTCGATTCAAAGATACAATAGGTGTAAACGTATCATATTTATTTCACTGCCATACGTTGCATTTCATTGAAATCACCGGTGAAAGTTGAAAATGAAAGACCCGATTATGTCACGAGTACGATTATATAGGACCCGAAGCTACCACCGAGCTATTCCGACTATACCATGAGTAGAACCCGATGAGGTAGTGAGTAAGCTTTCGAATGAGCATATAATATCATGACGATATCACAAATATTCCTTTTTATTCATCATATACTCCTGGCACCGGGATATAATATAATATGATATAATTCCCGCAGCACTATACGTCAACGTCTGTTTCCGGCAAAGTTCTTTAAAACATTGAATTCATGCTTACACTTGAATCACCATAATTTCCTATGTGTCTATGGTAAGAGTGCAACCCAAAAACATTTAATTCTGCATTGCAAGCGCCATTCTACTCAAAGAACACAACTTGAAGAATCCCAAGCTTCACAAGCTTCATATCCTCGAAACGAAAATTACCGTGATCTTTCTTTGATAATACAATACCATAGTCAAAAACATTGTAAATCCATTTTTGCCATTTAATTCAGGCACATTAACTTTAATACTCAGTAATGGATGGTGCTGACTGAAGTGGACCACAAAGTCATCCATCTCGTGTGCTTTATAACTACAGTGGAAGCATTTGTACCGAGGACCTGAAATACAATGTTTCGATGTGCAGTGGTAACTGGTGATAGCCGTATTTTTTCAGTTTCATTTATTGTTCACAACAAAATGATTCACAAATGATGCAGATTGTATGTTTATTATTTTTTCATCAGCATGTCATAAACTCGACGATATAATCGGATCTCAACAGATTTTACTCAAGTAATGTTCGGATTCTGAGATCCTTTACTCAAGATATTTTCGGATCTTTATAATATTACTCGTCGATCACATCGGGTCCGATGTCCGATAACCTCGGATCTTTTAGGACAAAGTTTAAGTGAAGATTTTGCTGTTCAAAAGTGCTATTTTGACCTAATATTTTGACACTTAATATATTATGCATATGTACATCCATTTACCGACCCAAGTATGTCTTATGTATGGCTCATTATCAATTAAAGCGAGTATGAATTAGAAAAACAAATCGAAAACCATTATACGTTTACCTTATCTCTTAATTTGGACATAAAAATATATTTCAACTATAATTCTAGGCCAATTGCGCCTGCTAGAACATCTTAGTAACAACTCTAACCATCCAAAGGAATTGTTAGGGACATTATATTACCTTTATTGTCCATTTTCCTACGAGATGACATTATCAAACATTTGCTCGGCGGTATGTGCGTGTCTTGCTCGGCGGTAGGTTGTATATACACGGGTACTCTTTCCCCTCGTGTATATTTAACTTATCTTTTAAATCTGGTATTTTCCCAGATGCCCTCAAATTGGCCAAAGTAACACCTATATTTAAAAAAGGTGTCACTACAAATCCTTCAAACTATAGACCAATTTCAGTTTTATCGGTATTTTCTAAATCATGTAAATTGTTAGAAAAGCTCAGGCACGCCAAACTCATTGGTTTTTCAGAACGTTTTGGAATTATTTTCACTTATCAATTTGGATTTCGGAAATTCAATTCTACATACATGGCCTTTTTATATTTCATTGAACAAATTCGAAATTCAACTGATTTGGGAAAAACAAGCATTGGCATAACATCGATAATGTACAAAACCAATATTATACTGTTTTGTTGATTTTATACTAGTACCTGATTTTTTGGCAACATTTCTACATTGTACATCCTAAAATTAATCGTAAATACCATTTTCATATACCTACATGTAACACAATATAAGTGCTTTCTTTTATAATGTAGTCTAGATGTAATTTTAAGAATTTCTGTTAACCCGCAACATATACCCACTGGGGTGTCTAGCGGCTTGCTTTTTTATAGTGTATCTTATATAAGAATTATAAAATAAATAAATTTATTTGAAAAAAAAAGTTTCCAGACTCGAGTCCAATCAAAAATTATCTGCATGGAAGTTTGTGAAGTCATTTATTTCTGAAACTGTTTTCAACACTTAATATTTTCCAGGTAACTGTCTTACAATATTATTGTGCATTGTGAATCTTCATTATCTACCTGATACATATTTTCCTCAGCAAACTTTATTTTCTTAGAACACATGATGAATCTTTTATTCCACATTCTCAATTTTGCAGTCATAAGAAAGAGGTTCCAGTCATTCCCATGATGCAAGTTTTTTGCTACTTTTAAATATCCTATGGCACTTTTACAGGTAATGGCTTTAGCCAATTGCAGAAATGTAAAGGCCGGGCGCATGTTCGGAATTTTGCTGCAACCCTCAATATGGTCACATGCTATTTTCCAAAAGTTAAACAATTCAATTTTCTATATAAACATATTTTTGCTGAATCTTTCACTGAATAGATATCCTGATTTCTGATTTGCCCCGAACCATCCATTTCCCATTGGCTTACATGGAAATGACGATATTCAAAAGTTCATCAAAATCATCAATTTCCGACCTATTGTAATTGAGGAAAAAATTGAGAAAATTTGGAGGTATTGGAAATAAAGTCAAATTACGTTTCCATCAATAGTTTGAGTATTTTCATCGTAGGTTAAGTAAATAGAAATTCAAAGGTAATCGGAGGCTTTAACACGTAGTTCAATGGGAAAGGTATTGGAAATAAAGTCAAGTTACGTTTCCATCAATATTATAAGTTATTTCATCGCCGGTTAAGAAAATAAAAATTCAAACGTAAAGAGGCTTTAAAACGTAGTTCAATGGGGGAGCTAAGGTTGCCAAACTTATGGAGGGGAGTGTACATAAAAATGCATTCATTCTTCGTGGAGAAAAGTAAGTAACGTGAAGTAACGTGATTTAAAATTGCAAACGTATAAAAGTAGATTACTCTTTACGAAAAATGACTTAGTCCAAGTAGCGCTTTTTCGAAAGGATTATCTGACCATTTTTTTAACAAGTCTTCCTCACATAAATTGTCTTCTGGTAAAAGAGACGAAAAAAGCGTTACTTTTGAAATGTCAATATTTTCTGTCCCTAAATCATGACCCTCAGATCTTAACTGTTTTTCGGAAAACCGTTTATGTAACTTAAAGATGCATTATACCATAGGTTTCTCCCTCAGACAATCAATGATGTCCTATTGTTATTGCTCATATAATATCTCACATACCACTGGATATATCTTGAGAATAAATTTTGGAGCAAAGGTAATTCCGTGTCCTTTTTAGAGGCGAGCTAAGCAGCATATATTTTTATGAACTATATGTGATACTTACCAAGAAAAATGATGTTGGCAATTCTGAATCCGCGACGGCGTTGCTATGGTAACCAAGTAAATAAGCCACGCCCACTTTTAGGGGCTCTTTTCAGTGTTTGGCCCCTATCTCCTTCATTATTGCTCAGATTTCGATGAAATTCACACAAATGGAAGGTAATAGATAAAAGTTCATGTATTATCTCAGAGTCACTTTTAAAGTGTCCAGACATCATCAAATAGCACCTTGAAATGGTCAATGTTTCCGACTGAGGGAAACCCCTTTGCTCCCCCTCTGGCATCCCCACCCCACCCTCTCTTTTATCCTCTTTGACACCCCCAAAAAATTGAAACACATTTTTTATTGACTTATACACTTTGAAAGTGCCCAGAAAGCATCAAATAGCATCTCAAAAGTGTAAAATTTTCTAGGGGGAGTGGGCACTCCTCACACCCCCCACATAACAATTGGGAATGTTTGGAAGTTGCATTTGTTAATTTTAAACAAAGTGCCCCGAAATCACCAAGTGACATCATGAAATCATAAATAATCTGACACTGCATCCCAAAAACTAAAGCATTCATTTACTCAAACACATTAAAAATGCTCAGAATTAACCAGACAGCATCTTGAATTAGTAAAATTTTCCTGTGCTGCCCACTCGCTCCTCTAAGAAGAAAATGATTAAAAAATCAGAATTTCTTTAAATTGATTCTATTGCCTTCTAGCAAACCCTCCCTCCCTGCCTATTCCAATGTTTCTCCAAATTGCTCATACAATATTTAGTCTAAAAACAATATGAAAACAATAAAATACTACAAAAATAGGCTGAGTGGCCTAATATAAAGAGTAACTGACCCCCCCCCCCCCCTCTGACTTACGCGATTTGATTTACGCGGAAAAATGACAATTTTATTTTCTCTATTAAAAACCGCACCCCCTTGGAGAAAAGTCTTACGGGCCTGTATTTGATATGGTTGATTGTAATTTGGATATGTCAAAATCGGCGCATTAGTAATTTTCTGTTTTAACAAATCAAACGATGCTTGTGCTTCCTTACTCCACAGAAATGCCACTCCTTTCTTAAGAAGAGCATGCAAAGGTGACGCTATAATGCTGAAATGTTCCACAAAACGACGGCACCAACCTGCTAAATCCGAGAAATTGCTTTACTGCTTTTTGACAATCTGGAATTGGAAATTCGCGCACTAACTGTATCTTGTTTTGATCAATTGAAATACCCTTACTACTCAAAACAGGACCCAAGAATGTCACGGACTCTGAAAAGCGCGGATTTCTTTGCCTTAGTCCTCAAATTAGCCTCTCTAAATCTTTGAAAAACACTTCTCAAGTCCCTCATGTGATCGTCAAGAGTTTGAGAAAACAATGACGTCATCTAAATATGCAAAACAACATTGATATAACAATCCCGACATGGCAATATCAATCGTACGCTGCATTGCGGCACTACTCGATACCATGCCCATAGGCACCACATTCCATTCAAATAGGCCAGAGTGAGTTGCAAATGCTTTCTTCTTGTAATTTCAATTGCCAAAACGAGCTAGTCAAGTCACATGTTGAGAAAAACGTTGGCTTAGATTCCCCAATTGATGTGATCGAATCTTGCAAATGAAGTAATGGGTAGGAATCACTTTGAATGTTATTGTTCAGTTTCGGGACATATACCCGAGCTGCACATTTTTTTGACTATATAATCTCTTCATCAATTTGAGCAGATGTAACACCATGAAGAGACATGGGGGTACTTTTGGATTTTTTTAGCAAAACCTCTTATCCGTTCAACTTAATTTTTAGATGCAAGAGCAGACAATTAGTGGCAACATTTGACATGTTTGATTAGATATTGGCCATGTTTGGTTGATTTCTTGGCGCCCATTTTTGATATTTGGTGAGGTCTTGTTATAAAAATTTCAGAAAACCCCTTTATTCATACATCCTGAATCTTTTACAAGGTCCCGTTCCAACATGAGCTCATTGTTCGCGATGTCAGCGGAGCGTCAGTCCCCGTGAACAACTGGACTACTAATCTCGCAGCTATAAGTAAAACTGACAGAATTAAACGCCCAGTGTAATATAAACCAGTAGGCTTTTTTTTTATTAAAATCAATGTAACATATTTACGTTGGAGTGGCTATGTCTTTCATACCTTTCACTTTGGAACATAAAATCCATTACAAAATTTGGAAGCTTTGTTATGTCTTAACACTGATTACTCTGATTCACGAGTCTCCACATGATGGGGGCCCCCCCCCATGATGTTGCATGTAATTTACAAGGGGGGGGGGGTATGTGTTGCTGCATCAAGATGACCAGGCTTCCGGTGATTGATCTTCCTAAGATATTTTGTTTTCCCAATTTAAACAATTTTCTAGGACGAGTTTATCAATATAGATCACACGGTACACGTGCCCTTAGGGCATGATCTATGTATTTTAATAAAAACTGTCATAGGTATACATGTAGCATCATCAAGAAGCGATAAATTCACGGTTTTAGTTCCTCACTATTGATGCAACAACACCGAACCGAAGAAGCAAAAACACTCCTTTAGATTTGAGCAATGATGCAACAACACCAATTTATGGCATATTAAACCCTGAATTTAGAAAAGGATCCCGATGTCAACGCAGGTAGAATGAACTTGCACTGAACTCCCCATCCTAAAAAAACTCATGCATCGCGCCATTATACAAAATTTTGTGATCACTGCAAGGCACGATGTCGACCCTCCCTTAGTAAGTGGAATTCCTTGATGAAATATTGGATTATGTTGTATAAACCAATAACAGGTTGTATCAAATCATTATTAATAGAGGTTTTATTCTGTTTATATTCTGTTTATTGTTAAATACAGTGAAGTCTGTGAATGAAGTATCTATTAACATCCATAAATGTGAACACTTTCTGTGAATCACTTCACTATGTTCAATGATCTGAATAGCCACTTGCAGCAAGTCTCTAGATCCTCCCTCCACATTTTTCTCACCAAGATGGTGTTAAGGGAATATACAAGATGGGTAGAACAGGGGCTTGGGATATTACAATTTTGAAATATATACTTTGACTGACCAGCAGTCAATGAGCTACCAAAACAACCTTAGCATAACAAAATCTCTCCAATTTGCATAAGTATGTTTTTTTCATTTCTTAAATATACAAACCTAGGCCTCACAAAACTATTTTTCTTCTTTTCACAACCTTTTTTTACTAAACATGACGTTCCAAACCTGTCTGGATCTTTTTCAACTGTATATAAACTGAACTGAAACGCTACAAAACAAAAAGGTTGTGATAAGAAGAAAAAACAGTTTTGTAATTTAATAATCCAACCTGATGAACATGTTTAAGAAAACCTAGGCCTGTTTGTTTATTGCAAATCAGTTTTTTGTTATTCTTTTTCATGTTTCAAAACAAAGACCACTTTGATTTTATTGTCCTCATGAGAAATACTCTATCGTAAAAAGTAAGGTGAATGGAGGCCCATTTTATAAAAATAGAGAGCTCAAATTATAATTATGTTTATAAAATGTGAAAACCTTTATACAATAGTTATAAGTTTTCTACAAATTTGAGACTTGTAACAAATAATGATTAATTAATACAGGAATTTATATGATAAAATAGATGGATTTACATAGATTTGGGACTTTTATTGTAAGCTCTGTTACATGATTTTGAGTGTGATACAGCAGAATATCTTAAAAAAGGCAAATCCCCGTCTCATATCTTGTTCATGTAAAAGGTGATAACTCCCTGTATCACAATCCAAACTTTAAAACATGATATAATGATTCTCTGAAAAAATATTCACATATTTGTAAATTAGAGATAAACTTTGAGCCATGGAACAGAATGATATATTAACTGATCAGTTTATGACTAATTTACAATGTTAATGTGCATATTGTTTCATACAATAGGTGCGCAGCAAATGAATAGCTTCACCAAGGAACAATACTCACAGAAATATACATATTAATGATCAATTAGCTCAACAAAACATTGCACCTTAATACTGTTATACTGTAAAGTTAATGAGACAATTGCACGGTCAATGAGTGACACTGTGTATAAAATATGTGTAGGTTATATCTAACAAAGTCAATGATCTTGAAATCAGCTTTGGCCCTGGCTTTTCGGAATATAAGTGATCAATATACCGTATACCAAAAGCATGAAAAATAAAATGTGCAGGATTAGTCTGTTTTTGTTTGTTTTGCATAGTTTCATAGTTCATTGCTCAAAATGTTTAAATTATTTTATGTTATCCATGTACTAACTGTCAGTTAATGTTTTACTTAAAACTGAGCATTAACAAATCTTGAAATTCAAATGGAATAAATTCTACACCTTATTCTGTACAGATCTGCCTGCATTTCTAGCTCCTCCTCGCAAGCTTTCCAATTTATCAGGATTTTTCTTGAAGTACAATATTCCTCCAATTATAATAGCAACTAGGGCAATAAGTCCAATACAAACACCAACAATAACACCAACTTGTGGCTCAGTTCTGGCAACATAAACCCCACCACCCTGGGCTTCAAAGGTTGCAAGGCCATCATTAATATCAGCATCGAGTCTGGTCCAAGTTGCAAAGTCATTATTTGTGCGATAAACTCCCACATTCTTAGTGCCTGGTTGCTCAACTTTCATCTGAACAGTGAATGTCTTGTCACCCTGGGTGAGTTTGGTCTCAGGAAGCAATCTGATGTAGTTACTTGCATAACCGTCTCCAACCTTGGAACAGAAAATCAATGAATTAATAAGACAAAAAAATATTTTATATCAATCAAACAATCAGATAAGTAAGCAATATATAAGTATAAGCCAAATGGTTTTGCCATTTCATAACGCAATCACTATTTCAACTACTTGTTAATGTCACAACCCTTGCATAAGGTTTCTATTTGACTCCTCATTTATGAGTATGTTAATTGTTTGCAAATATGGTTTTTCCTTATTGTAGTTCTTGGATGTTGATTAAATCTAAACAATCCATTCAAACCAATAGGGGAGCTTATGGATTTTTTAGTGTTGATACTTGAAATTCTGTGTAGAAAGGACCTCTGTAGAAAGCCATGTAAATGTCCTAAATGTTTTGTGTGGATATGCAAGGATTTGTCAAAACCCACAGAGGGAGATCTCAAAGTTATTGCAGGAAAAATAACTCCCTGTATGGAGGGAGCTTTAAAACCCCATGAGGAGACCTTGAATCCCATGTGAATAGTGTACTAACATTGATAGATCTGCCCAATTCTGCAATCCTTGCTTCTGCAACTGCCGTCTCCCATTCCTCTATGCGCAATTTCTGCAACTGAGCAAATGTGTCAGGCTCTATATTGATGGCAGCTTTTCTGAAAATAAATTGAACTCAATTATGAATAATTTTGGCAAATAATAAGTACTCTATTCAATTACTTAGATGCGAGTAGGTAGTTACCAGTTTCGCCACCAGGTGGCTGATTCAGGGGAATTAACATGGCAGGGTATTACAAAATTCCCTTAAACTTGAATATGCATCAGTTTTAGTGGTTCACTTTTCATAATAGTCAGTTTGACCAAGGAGTCCAAATTACTGGTTTAAAAAACACTCTATTAATCAAATTGGTATAGAGATCTAAACCTGAGGTATTTATTTCAATTAAATATAAGTATACTCATTAAATGTGCCCTGGAACTCTGGCCAGGCATCAACTTCCAACTTTACTTCTCTTACCTTTTCTATGCCAAAAATTGATCAAATCACCACTGACAAATTAAACAGATTTCTGAGGAATGGAAACCTCATCTTTGGAAATTCAAGCATCAATAGTAATAGTAAATAAAAGCGATTAATAGTTAACACTTGTACAAATTAACTACATGTACCTTCCAATATTGATACTGCCACCATTCCATCCTACACTGACATCCGCCACTGAGTGATCCAAGCAAATGATACGACCTTTCTGACTTCGGTTTGAGAAATTGTTGTTCCTGGTACACATATAATGATAGCTCCCTGTGGTGGTCACCTTGCGAGGCCCAAGGTCATAATAAGTTCCTGCATCGTCAAGTTCTGATAACTCACCACGGAATTGTTCTGAAAAAGGCACAATTGATGAAGGTCTTTCCTCTTATACTTTTCAATCAATCTACAATATATATTTGAGCTAAATGCTGTTCTGTATACCACATCAATGTTAAAACAGTACTCTATATGTCAATATTAAAAACTGGAAAGACCCTTTGGTTTTATAAAAGATATTATAGACCAGTTAATATATCCTAGATAGGTTCTGTATTCGATTTTATCAATGATACTCATAAAGAATACACAATGTACAATACAAGTGTGAACTTACTGTTTGTAAGGACTGCCAGATTTTGTAAATCCTCTAATGGGAGATCCAGGAATGACATATTTCTCACATCACCAGGGTAACTTCGACCCCAGTGACCAAACTTTTCTCCAGGTTGGTATGCTATTCCAGAGCCTTCTGGGTAAATCTGGGCTCGTTGAAGGACAACATTAGATCTGTCTGTTCCAGCAAGACCTTGACCATCATTATTACGAGGATTTGTATTTGAACCTGTCCACCTATAATTGGAAAAAACACATTAGTGAGATGATTTGGTGGTGTTGGATAAAATTCAAAATAGGGTAATATGAGGAACTAGCATAGAAAAAGAGAAGAGCCATGAAGTGGCTACTATGTTTTCATAACTTAAACGGTTAGGCTATAGGGAATTATACTAATGGTTAGGGGGGGGGGGGGGCAGATCTGCACCCAATATGATTTCGGAAATGTAACATGTTTCAATGATTTTTTTTTGATTTTTTCTTCTAAATTAAGTATAGTGGGCCTGTGCACAGTCAGAGATTTAGTCCTTGTATATCAAGGATAACTTTTAACTTACTGGAAATGTACATGTTCCCCAGCTGCCATTTCCAATGTATTTGGAACAAAATCATACTCCACACCTGGGTAGACCTACAATAGTAGTTTCAGTTTATCATATGAATGTTATGTGAATACAAAACAAACAAAAATATGTAGGTCTCTAAATAAGGTGAACATTTAAATCACAAAACATGAGAACAGAAATCAGAATAACAAGACGCAGGGTGAAAAGTATCGCACTTTTGAATGGAATAGACAATTCTCCGGATGGAAAGTCCATAGCATGGTATAGTATATAGGTATGGTATTGAGTATAGTTTTTTATTCTAGCTTGGTACACACTAATATTCATGCATTTTTCCTCACCTGTACAATGTTGCCTCGCTTGCCACGAACATTGATGTTGTGAATTACTGCATCTTTTAAGTCTGCTGGCCGCTCCACGACTGCAAATGTGTGTGATCTACAACAAGGAAATACATTACTCTTTATCCTTAATTTATGGGGGGATGTCACTTTATATTGATCCAAATAAGGAATGAGTGACCAATGTGGGAGGAGCTTTGATAATGCATGCTGACACTCATGTCACACTCGTCCGCATTCTCTTTATATATTTGAATGATATTTACTTTTCAGTGAAATCTTTGAAATTTAGTATATCGTCTATCTTCATGGCTGTATACTTGCTGCTTCAACTCATTGCCAATTCTATATCTTGAAACAAGACATTGACACTCACATAAAAAACACTAACATATAATGGTATATTAGGTGAATATTTACCTGTCTTGGAATGTACGTCCAAGTTGAGCTGTGTTGATTGCCAGCTGGAGAGTAAAGTCTGCATTTGGAAAGATCTGGGTGTTAGGATTATTCTCAAACTCATAGCCTCTATCTGCAGCAGCATCCTGGTCATCAAGCCCATACCTAGTGGTAAAGTCATAGTTAGTTTTGTAGTACTTAACACACGAGTAGGAAAACATTGTTTTTATTCTTTATATATAATTTAGGAGGTGACTTTCATGCCTTTTAATGATATTCCTTGCTTATTTCAATCATTTCCATGTTATTTACATACAAAAGCGTGACAACCTTTATCATGCACTTACTTCTCAGACAGGTCCAGCTGAGCAGCTTGGTTGTTCCCCTGTGCATTGTTAGAAGCATCCGTGTCATTCCAACCTTCATAATCTCCTGTAGAGATATTGTACCTGGAAAACATTAATGTATCACTAGTGAAATTATACAAGTATATCATAGCATTCAATGGGAAACTAAGCAAACGTATATATCTATTTATACCTTGGTGGACATTTGAACAATCTATTGGAAGGGTGGTAGTATTGTGACATTAGATAATCTTTAAATGTATATTAACATTTATATACATGTAAATGATATAAAAGATCAAAAATAACATAAAAGATCTATTTTAAAAATCTTTTCGAAGTAAACCAATGATTTTACAACTTATATCATTTGACATATTTAGGTGCAAAAAGGGCAGACAGATAACAAAATATTAGGTATTATCACAGCTCTAAGGAGATTATTATGTTGAGCATCTTTAAAAAGATCATTAAAGCATCAAATTTGGAAAGTGCAATTGCAATCAAAATTATAATAGTGTTAAAAATTATTTATGGATGTGCATCCAAGATATTAAAGGCTTAATGGCTAAGTAAGACAACATGATTCGCAAAAGATGATCATACAAAGTCATTAAGTATGGATTAAATATGTTATGGGTATTTATCCCTAAAGAGATTTTCCCTTGATTATGAAAGAATTATCAAAATAGCAAATTTTTTTTTCAATAAATTACAGCAACTAATTTTTTGAAAAACGTCATTGACACTGTTTTTAAAGCTTTAAGTCACTTCACAAACAAGATGACAGTTGGATGGTAATTGCAATACCATTATATACAAAGTCATAATGTGCACAGTTGTAACAAAAAACTACTAGCTGGCATGAGACGGCTCCCTAAAACTTGAAAAATGGGCCTTTTGAGGGCTTGTTTTCAAAAATAAACCTCATTTTCTGAAAAATCTGGCATATTTTGCAAGAAACAGATCTAAATATGAGCCAAATCAGAATTTTTCTTTCCTTCCCTTTTCTGCCCATGAAAACAGCCAATTATGAAATTGACCCTAAATAAATGGAACGGTCTTCTAAATTAAGATGTGTCTTGAGGCCACTTAAAATCATTTTAATTGGGGCTAACAGATTACTGAAAAGTGTAAATGTATTGCTCCGATGTCTACCTACTACCTATAATACATGTAAGTAGAGATAGGAATTTATTCAATAACACTTACAATGAAACAATGATACTTGACCCCAAACGCAAGGTTCAGATAATTGTTTGTTTGAAGGTATGATAGACCAATAGTTCATAATATGGTCAAATATTGCATTTCTAGTAATAAAATCATGAAATGTATAAAGACTCATATCTATCATAGGTCCAATGAAGAATAGTGGAAACAAGGAGGATTAACTGTAAAGTCTCATGAAAAGTCTCATGTGAAACATGTGTATAATATACTTTACAGAAGTGTCCATTGTGGTATTATCATGAGAGATAGTTGCACAGGTAAAAGTCTGGTGATTAAACTGATTTGTTGACAAATTCTAGCCATCTCTTATCAATAAGATATCCTATCAAAGGTCAATATTATCATCATAGGCATATTGTCATATCCTCCATACTGCATTTTAAATAATGGGAGACAAAACATTCGTATTTTTGAAAGCCAAACTTAGCTTCCTTACACCCCCCCCCCTCATTTGTTATAAATTTTTCAAAAATGACAAACTAATATTTGACCAAATTTACAATTATGCTCTTACCTTGTCCTTAGAACACATTTGTCCTCAACAAAATCCTCAGGAATGGTCCAATTATGAGTCAGGGGGTATCCCCCAATCCCATTACCTAACTGATTGTCCCTGGAAAGCTCAGTCTCTCGACACTCAGGGGCTGGAATACCATGGGCAGGGAACTCTTTCCATACTCCATTGGTGGCATTCACACCAGCAACTGCAGGGAGCTCTAGTGCCTAAAAATAAATATGAGGCATGAGAAACTTATCAAACTTAATTGGGAGCATGAAAGTAGATACAAGTTGCAGAAAAGGTAAAATAAAATTGAGAGCTAAGAGAAATAGAGCGAAAAATATAGTTCAAAAGAAATACAAAAATAAGGTTCCAAAATGTTAAAATAAGGTTCCAAAATGTTGTTATACACAGCATCCTTTGCTAGCAGAGATGCACTCCAAAGACATGGAAGGACCTGAATATCTACAAAGGAGACATTGGGAAAACACCTTGTTTTGAGGACCACCTTAGACTGGGCCCAAAATCCAATAGTGCTGGGTCAAACACATTGGTCTTATAGTACACAAGTGACATGAAAGCATAATACCTTACTTTGATAATATACAACCTTAAGATGACATCTTATTATGAAAGATCACCTTTACATGATTCACCTTTCCAATTTTAACTACAAACTCATGTCATTGGAAAAACAACCAGGAAGATTAAAGACATATGTAAGTAAATCTTATATATTACCCTTGTAGAGGTCATCACTAGTATGTTACACTCTGACTACGACTGATTGTTCTACAGTTTTCCTTAAAACCAGTCAGAGAATGCTTCAGAGGCACACTCATGTTAACATATAATCAAGAACCATCTTTGAAGGAATAATGGACTCTGGTTGGTTGGGTAAATTCAGATGCATGAGACTAGGCCAATCACTCTTGAAGAGTATGACATTACAATTTTGCCAAAGAGTTGCTATTTAACATGAAGTACTAACTGGGACTACTTTCTTCAACTGCCAAGCCAGTCAAGGTTGACAGGTTATTTCAAATGGCTATTTCAAATGTAAGCACAATAATATCTGAAGCATAAGCTCATTTTCAGGGCTTATTCTAATCACTTACTAATCAAAAATAAGCTCATTTTTAGAGCTTATTCTAATCACTTACTAATCAAATCACTTACTTTATTTACATATCATTCTCAACTTTTTGACCCAAAACTCTTAAATCTAAGTATGTATTTATCTTTTATGAAACACTTTATGTTATGGTGTCAAAAATAATTCCCACATTTTGTAATGACATGAAAGTACATAATATGCACTTCAATGATTTCATGTCAACCTGCATCTATTTATTCCAGATGAGTAATTCCAAGGGACAATTTTATAAGTGTTATGAAAGAAAAAACTGATATGTGTACCTAAATAAAAGAATAAATAAATATACCTTAATAGAAACATAAACTCAAAACCCTCATTGTTGAGAAAACGGAAAAGTCTACACATACATATAAGGAATTATTTGATATTTCATGTATAGGTAACATAAACTTTGCCAAATGGAACGCTTTATTTGACTATCACCTACGTTTATGGCATTTTAATCATATTGAAAATAGAATTGAAATGTGCATGTTAAAGTTGACAAATGGGAGGTTGGAAAAAACAAATTGAGGTAATGGAAATGAACCATGACATGAGAAAGTTCACAGATGAATAAAGAATATGGTAAATGCAACATACCTCACAATCTTCCTTGTTATTTGGAATCTTGAAGTTCTGGTTGGCCTGAGCATAAATGACTTCACGTGGAATGTCACAAGCAAACTTTGACTTTACGTTCTGGCTTTCACTCTGGTAGTATGGGCACATTGTTGCATCATTTGTCAAGATAGCAATGTCCTGCAATTGTAAATTAACAATATGAGTTGGGAGATACATAGTTAATACTTATTCAATAGTAGTTCTGATTTCTGGGTTTTCTGAGACAGGGATTGCCTTTCATATGAACACCTGTCTATATGGATCATTTCTGGCAAGTACCTACCTTCCAAGGTGTAGGGTGCCAATAAGGGTAATAATCCCTCTCCTCTGGGCACTCATATCCTCTACGTGTTCCTCCAGGATTCTGTCTTGTATTTATAGCAGTTTGCCTATTGTTGCCATTTAGATTCTGTAAAACAAAGTCAATTTCTTTCATATTTCATTTGATTAGGGGTTTCATTTGTGTTTTAAATGATGCTCCTTGTATTTTCTCTAAATTTTCTTGTCATATTAATTTTCAATTTTTGAAATATTTCATTTTTATCAATCATGAAAATGATAATACATTGATTTATGGAAAAAGCTGGTTTAATTATTTTAGTTTGTTATTCATTTATAACTAAGGAATGAAAAAGGATTCAAAACAAATAGCTAAGGATTGACATTGATTTCACCAAATTACCCACATAGTTGAAGCAAATATTATCAAACCATCTGTGAATTAGCCCTTCACTTTAAGTACATTCAACATCCACTCTTCAATAAATTACATAATGTGATTAACATTGTTGACAATTTAATTAAATTGGGTGGACTTTAATGAATTATCTCAACATAACCAAATAAACCAAATTATCAAAAGGTTAAATTGATGAGATTAAATTTAAATTGGGGAAATTACTCACCTGGTCGGCGGTGAACAATCCTTTGTTTCTGTAGCGAAGTTTACAGTTGAGATAATAGTCATAATCTTCATTCATTCCATATCTTGTATCTGTGTTACAATCATAGTTTTCACATTGTGCCGGATTGTCTGGAATAGTTCTGAAATACCAAACGGATAATACATAAATAAGTGATTCTTTTTTAATTGATTAAATATTCAAATAGAGAGAAAGAACAATTTCAATTTAATGGGTGTTAATCATTTAAAAATGTTGTTACATGGGAGGGGGAGGAGGTTAAACCATATGACAAAACAAACTTTATTTTCTCAAATTGTCAACATTTGAACACAATTCATTTTCTAACTTACGTCGTTGTGACACCATCCCTGACTAAGTCCCCACACATGTATTGCAATACAACCTCACAATGGGCATTACGATTTTGGCATGAATGTTGGTTCGTCCTGAAAACAAAAAATGTTTTCAATTGCAATATATTAAGAAATGAAAGGCTACCAAAGCAGTGTGTTAACATATTTGATTTTATTATTCATATATTGTCTGGTTCAGCAATACAACATTCTTTGATTGACTATAGGGGAGTTCTGAGAATTATCATTTATATAAAGAGTTTAGGACAAAGCTGGTGATTCTTGCAAATGGTGATTGAGGACCTACCAGAGGCTTATTGAGGACCTACCAGAGGCTTATTGAGGACCTACCAGAGGCTTATTGAGGACCTACCAGAGGCTTATTGAGGACCTACCAGAGGCTTATTGAGGACCTACCAGAGGCTTATTGAGGACCTACCAGAGGCTAATTGAGGACCTACCAGAGGCTTATTGAGGACCTACCAGAGGCTTATTGAGGACCTACCAGAGGCTAATTGAGGACCTACCAGAGGATAATTGAGGACCTACCAGAGGCTAATTGAGGACCTACCAGAGGCTAATTGAGGACCTACCAGAGGCTTATTGAGGACCTACCAGAGGCTAATTGAGGACCTACCAGAGGCTAATTGAGGACCTACCAGAGGCTAATTGAGGACCTACCAGAGGCTAATTGAGGACCTACCATTCTATGGAGAGTTTTGATCCCTGGTAATAATAAAGACTTCCAACATTGTAGCCTCCTCTGTTATTGTTCTGAGAGTCAAACATCCTGGAAAATATGTAACATTCATGTATAGTCTGAATATTCCATGGGCATCATTTGATAATGGCCCTTCATATATAAACATCACATTAGTAGGGTGGGCAAATAAAAATGGGATTCTCCCATACATTTTATTTAAAATAGCAGAAATGAACCAAATGTCATGAAAATTAGGAAAGTGGTCTATTTCTCCAGACATCCTGATTCGCATCTTAAATATTCCACAATCTAATAAAGATGATTCTGTAACTGCAATATGAAATGATTGGAGACATAGATCATGGAATAGTGGGATCAAACATTTTTATTGTAATCTTGGCATAGTTTAAGTTAAACATTAACTATTTTGTTAACTTATTGGTATGATTCAAGCTTCCTTTTTTCAAAAGTTAAGACATGATGGATCAATGACTCATTCACTATATTCATGATATGGTAATATAATATTTAATCAAAAATTGAAAAAGTGATAAAAATATTAAAAGTCACTTTAACTGATGTAAAAGATGAATAATGTGTCTATTCAATAGAACCATTCTTCCGTGTATGATTCTAACTTAGTGAGTCATTGACATAGGACATATTCAAACATGAAAAATAAAATATGAGAAAGGGAGCATACATTAATGACATTAAAGATGATGCTGAAATTTTATTATTCAATTATTTGTCATTCGAGCTTTATTTTGTAGGTATTATTTTGCATTGGACATGAGTGGAATTAGCAAGACATATAAAAATAAGGGTAAAGATTAAAAGGTGGATTGGATCGAGTGGATTGGATTCATGTAAAAGGTGGATTGGATTGGCTATCTTCAAAATATGGATTTTCCTTTAAAAAAATTCTATTGATCTCCCTCTAGGAAGATTGGTGCTCTCTTCACTTGCACAATGTCAAATAATAGATGTAATATTATTTTGCTTGGGTGGGCTAGAAGGATGACCTGGTACCCGCTTTCTGATATACGATCTTATTCATTCCAAGTGTAATTTGAGACATTTCATAAATCATAAGGCAGACTGGTTTGAAGATCCATATCATCCGTTTTCAATCCAAACTGAACGTGCCAGAAATGCTTTGTGAACATTCACACATCAATTTGAATGACAGGTTTTCTTTTTCTAAAGATCTATGTCTTACAAAAGTTGATTTACAAGGAAAGCAGTTAAATACTTAAGAGTGTCCATGAACTAATTGGAGTATGTATTTGTCATTGCTTTGTTCTGATTTCTCAAAAGGGATCTGTAATACTGTAGAGGGAAATTGTTAAGAGGGAGATCAACAGAATTATTTTTATAAGAAATTCGACATTTTGAAGATTCCCGATCCAATCCACCTTTTACATGAATCCAATCCACTCGATCCAATCCACCTTTTAATCTCTACCAAAATAAGTTAAAATTCTTTTGAATCCAAAAATATTTAAAGGATTGGTATCAAAATGGTGAACTGAATTAAATATTGTTTTTCTCTCAAACCAATTATTGAAAACATTCTGTAAATAAAAACATGCTCCTTTATGTAATGGTCACTGATTGACAACAATTTAACATGTTTAATGCAAACATGATTTAACATGTTTAATGCAAACATGATTTATATATATCATATATTATTGTTTTTGTGACCAATTTTTGTTTTTAGTGCAATTGTTTTTTGTTCCTTTCTACCAATCCTTGCGAATGAAATAAGAGATCTTTCTGAACCTTTTCGGAACAAAAAAGCATATACAACATTTTCTTAGATCTCGCAATATTATAGTTATACAAACAAAAATTGTGATAATCAGCATGTGATTGGTCAATCATGTACCATGTGACTAAAAATACCTCAAGGTATTCCATCCATGTGTAAGTCAACGATATGAAAGGTGTATTTTTAGAAAAATAAATACAGGTATTTAACGAATGTGAAATCACATGTATAGACTGCTGTGAACATGTGGTATTATTTATCCAATTTTCGATTTTTGAGACACTATATAGTTATATTCAATGGTACAGCACACTGTACTCACTATTTCCATGAGGTTACTCACCTATTTGCATTGTTCCTTTCCCTACCAGCTTCATCTAATCTATTGTTACTTCCCCTGAAAGACAACAATTAATCCTTGACAGTACATGTATATGTTTTAAATGATTTACTTGGGCTTACAGATGTAGCGCTATTTTTATGAGTAGTACATCACCTCGGGAACACGAGTTGAACAAAGCGAAAAATGAACATTCAGGGGGGATTTGGAATGCAACCATCTGGTAAGCCTGTGCATACCAGCGAACAAATGCCTCGGATCCATCAAACAGGATCAACTTTGAGCCCAGACATGAAAGGGATGTGCTAAATGTCCCATGTGAGAATTGAACCCAGGACCGCTCCATAGACAGATGCTCTACCCCTGAGACATAAGGCCCTTTTAGCTAAGAGGCTCTAAGACTGTAGAGTCATGTGTCACAATATAATATTTACCATCTACTCTACCCCCGATCTGCAGATAAATGCAATGCCCCATGCGAGAATTGAACCCAGAACCTTCCCCTCCATAGACAGACAGATGGATGGAGGGCTTCACTATATCCCCAGAACTTGGTTCATTGTGATAATTAGCATTCCAAGTAAAAAGTAATGCATATCTATGTGGTATTTGGATTCTTTTAGGTTTTAGATTGGCGCACAGAAGTGATTCAGAACTATATAACAAAAAATTACTAGTAATCAATTAATTATCAAAAAATAAAATATATACAATGTACACCATGATGTAAATGATAATAGGGTGACCCTTTCGAGTCACAATTGTGCCATGCGAATTTAAAAATTAAAAGTAAAGCTTTACCTTGGGTTATGAAGATACATGTCGCAATTCACTGCATAAACGCATACCAGTAAGATAAAATATAGCTTCATCTTTAATTTCGCTTGATTTGGATCACGCCAGCGCGACCACCTTGTAAAGAAATTATGAGTTTTAGTTCGATGTTTTGAGATGTCTGCCTTTTCCTTCCGTATATGATTTGTTACACTGATAATCTTCCGCGATGTAAAGTTTGATTTATTTATATTTGATTGTTGCTCAATATATCTCTGCTTTGTGATTTCTTTTGTATTTGTTATTATCGACAGTTTTGTGTTTTGTCACGAATGTGATGATTTCCGGCTTAATTTCTTATTATCTAAGCTGCGGATTAATTTATGTAAATATGTCAACTCCATATATGGTTAATTGAACTATCAGCAGGTGAATCATAAACAGAAATCACGACAGCGGAGGGTAAGTCTTAATAGCTCATAATTCACTGAAATCCTTAAATATCGGAGGTATGTATCTTTCTATAAATTTGCCTGTATGAACTTTGTAAAGTGGAGCAAACGAAGAACTCATATTTTTGGATATATAATTCTGAATTTCGTGGAAACCTGATTTGAGAGGTAGGGATTTGTTTTCAATATTTGAGAAACTGTGACTTGAATGGAGTGACATTTGGTGATCGCTTACCAATGTTAGGTATTGTATGTAATGTATCTGTTGTATCATCTATTATTACATGTAGGTGATGGTATGGATTGTTTTCTGCTTCATTATTCGTATTTTACGTATTCGTATATTGAACTTTTGAATTTGTTAAAAGTATTTTTATTCATTGTTTTATTTTCTGTTCGTTACTCTAATTTGTTTCGTTACAACATATATACGTGTGTGGAAGCCCAACTGTTCTGGGCTACCCAAGTGTTCTGACTCTTGCCCAACTGCTCTGACAACCCAAGTGTTCCGAGATCGCTTATTTTATCATATCTTATAATTCACAATAGAGGGTTCAAAAAATAAAATTCTGCTGGAAAAATGCTAGGATGAAAAAAGAGAGTTCTAAAATGTTGGATCGTTGAAAGTTTTGACACAATTTTTAAAAATATGGACCCAATTTTTAAAATCTAGGCCCATTTTTCAAAGAAGAGGTATGTTCCTGAAATTGAGACCCAGCCTAATTATATTGATATATTCTGTCTAAATATTCTGTTGCTCAGGAGTGTCCCATGGTACAAAAGTCTAACAACTTGGGATTTTACATTCCCAATAGGTACCCTGTTAGTTTATATGAATAAATGGAAAGCCTTTAGTGCACGAGGCAGCCACATTATAAGTGGTTTCATTAGCTTAATTTCAACAGCCATCTCTGTAGAAACCTAAAATTGATAATTAAAAATTGAAAATCACTGTATCGAGTGTATTTGATAAAATAAGTAAACCCACAATACTTGGGCCAGGTCGGAATACTTCGCCAAGAGTCGGAATACTTGGGTAGCCCAGAACACTTGGAGCTTCACATACATGTTTTATACTGAAATACATTCAAAAGTCCTCAAAAGCATTCGTAAGTGACACATTGTATATCCGTATTCAAATAAATTTAAGTTCATTTTTACTTGCCTTGGTATTTCATTTTTTAATTGTCGAATTTATTTTCGTAACAAGGTAATATGTTTCCGTAAAAGTGCACATTTACTGTTCGTAAATATTGTCATTTGTATTCATAAATATTGTCATTTGTATTCGTAAATTGCACTTATATATTCCTTTTTCATTGGTTCATTGAGATCACATGATCATTCTCACCGAGACATGCATGTCAAGACATGGTCAAAGTCATCACCCCCTCCCCCTCACACACCTAAAACTCTCGTGTCATGTGACCTATGCCTTGAAACTTGCAGTTTATATTTTGTTAACTCACATTTGTATTCGTAAACTCATATTTATATCCGTAAACTCATATTTACATGTATATTTGTAAAGTTTCATTTTATTATTCGTTAATGTACAAATATTTCTTTGCTTTCTGCAATGATTCATGGGTAATTTGCAAGATTATTATTCGTAAAAATACATTTCTGCGATAGAATAACTGGCAACTTAGCTGTAGTTGGCGAATAATAAATTGTTAGTTACAAATATTTCCAGTCCTTACAAACATAAAATGCATCCGATTTATGGATTTATTTGTCTATTTGATACATCATATATGTATTTGTAGCTTAGGCATTTTATTTGTAAATGTTACATTAATATTCGTATAAGGGAATTTATTACAAACGAATAATGAAGCAGTTATGACGCTATAGTATCGTTTTCCGAAAACAGTTTTGAAAAATTGCTATACCTGCCCATGTTATTTTCAGGTACAAAATCATGGGGAGTGCACACAAAATCTTTCGATAATAGAGAGTAATCTTTGGCAACCTGGGGGGGGGGGGGCGTTAAACTAATTAACTCATTCCAAAGACTTAAGACTAAAAGTGCAATATAAACAAATATAAAGCATGTACACTCTATCTTTGCCCTATAAAGAGCTGTCATTTCTCGGACAAAAACATATTTTTGATGAATCAAATATGTACAGTGGATGGATTTGGTTCAAATTTTATGCTGATATGCTCTGTTTAGAATAGATTTTCAAGATGGCCACTGCAGATTATCAACATCTGTTTTGTTTGGTGGGATTTGCTACTCTGTGGAGTTGCTGTTTTTGGCTCACACAGTGAGCCTATGGGATCGACCAGGCGTCCGTCCGTTGGTCCGTCCGTCCGTTGGTCCGTCCGTCCGTCCGTTGGTCCGTCCGTCCGTCCGTCAACATTGGCCGCACAAATTAAAACTGCTATTTGGATTGAGTCATATCCACATTCATTTTATGCATATCCATAATGCCTATTTGACCTATCATCGCCATTTCCCAAGTTCGCCCGGTTTCCGAGAAATTGCGGATTTTGACGTCAAAAAGTCAAATTTTCTGTAAATACTAGACACTTTGTTGAAGGAGAACTTTCAAATAACTTTTAGTAGTTGGTGTATATGCAACTTATATCTTCTGAAGATTTCAAAGCCCTTGGAAGTACAGTTTTTGGTGTTTACTCTATAAAATTTGACAAAAAGTAGGACTTAAAAGTCATTTTCAGGAAACTTTCTCATGTATAAAGTCAATGGCAGGTTTTGTGATTGACAAGATTCTTAAAGTTTGCCTTATACTTGATCATTTCCTGCAAAAAATTATATCATTAATAGATTTAAGCATTCCCTACATATTTCTCAATATATGTCAGCATCAAATTTTTACTGTTTTTGAGATATTTGACGTAAAAAAAACAGTAAAAATAAGTTATTTTTCAACTTTCTTCAATTTGACCAATTTTTTTTGAAAATCATCTACAAGTTGCCAGGAGTTCAAATCTGACATTAGTTTTAGGATTTGACATTTACTTGACCTTCAAAAGGTCAAAAAAGTTGATTTTTCAAATTGAATTTTGGATGTAAATTTTGGTCAGCTTAATCACAAAAGACCTTACTGAGCTCTGAATAAGTAAAATTTTCAAGGTCAAAGGTCATCAAACTAGGTCACACAACTATGCTATCTAAGTTTCTCAAAGTTCGAGACTAGAAATCCAAATCAATATTTTTGTTTGAAAGTCAGGATATAAATTTTTCTGAAGGTTCCAAACTGTGTGAGCACAGGACCGTGGGTCCTTCATTTATTTATGATCAGGGATCGTAAATTCAGCCCAACACGACAGTGTAATTGTTTGCTTAACTATGGATGATGATTCGCTATTTAGTTCGCAATCTTATTATGTTTAAAAATAACAAAACAATAACACATTTTCAGAATATTGAGCCAGACAAAGCAGAGCTAAGAAAATGCTGCGTTCAACCTGTTTGCTGCTGGCGGCAACATGTGTCATGGCCGATGTTTACTTACACGTTCCAAGAGGCTCAAATAACAGACTCAATGAAAATTCAGCAAATCGACAAAATGCTAACAGACTATTTGACTCACAGGTATTTTTAATTGAGGTTTAATTAAATAACAATTTCTGCAATTCTGCTATGTAATTATGAGACAGCAAATAATTCCATGTTATCAGCAGATACAGAGAGGGAAAGGGGTTACTGTAGAAACTATCTTTGCCATTGTTGTAATGTATGTCTGTGCATGCAATTTATATGCAAGTAATACGTCTTTACAAAGCAATACATCTTAACAAAACAAAACTGGAAAATATTTGCAAAATGAGAAAAACACACTGGTTTGTTACACATGGGAGGGGGCCATTTTAACAGAAAGTTTATAAAGTTTAGGATTCTTAAAATCCATTGGTTTCTTATGAACATTCTCTTATGAAATCAATATATCCATGGAATGCAACTACAATGTGTTTATACATGCATTTACAACACCGATATAATACAAGTGTATATACCGTAGGTTTGAATTTTGATACTGAAAGACCTCAATTTGAACTTAATGGTTTCTGGCTCTCCACAATTTTTGTGTCATATGACAGGGTGTTAAAAAACGCCATATCTTGGAAAATACTTATCCAATTGTGTTCATTTTTTTTCAGAAAAGAAAGAAGAGACTGTGTGTGTATAGCTACTGCTGTTAGTTAGTTGTAAAACACGATGCCTTGTATACCTGCTAAAAAGACATTAGTATAACTAATGTCTTTTGAGCAGTTGTCCAGGGCATCATGTTTTACAACTAACTAACAACATGAGCTATTATAATATATATACACACACACTGTCTCTTCTTTCTCTCCTGAAAAAATTAACATAAACATAAACATTCATTGCTTTTCTATTGATATGTATCATTAATGACATTTTGATCTTGTTAATTTAGAATCTTATCAAAGGTAAGAATCAGAAATCAGTGATTAATTGCTTTGATACATCCCTGTGAAGCTAAAATTGCTCTTATTTTAGCAATTTTCATACACAAACATTGTTTTAAAATGTGTAGAAATGATCTCTGCCATCTAATTTATGAGTATCTAGAGTTGTAGAGGTATGTTGTTAAATGTCAAAAGGTGGCAAAAATGAAAAATTCTCTGGTTTCAACCGATTTTAGAGGCTGAGATTCAGGAGGCTAATTGCTGACTTAAATGTGGAGTTGCTTGGCAGTGAAGTAATAAATGTTGCAGTCTGCACTGCCTTAAATGCCAAAGTAGACATGAAGATCACTTCCCCAGTTTTCACAATATTTAAGTCAACCAAAAGTGACAAAATCTCAAACACTTAGTCATCTTATCAATAGGCATCATTCATTTAAAGTCTTGCTCATTGCTTTTCTGTTCACAAATTGTTAAATGCCATCTTTGTAAAACAATTTTCATTACTTAAACATCTAATATGTGGCATGGAATGGCAGAGGTTATTTAGTTATTGATAATACAAATGCACTTGCAGTTTTACATAGTTATTTTACTTGTTCATACATTTTTCAGAACAACAACAGAGGTGGTTACAATGTTGGGGATCAAGGGCAGAATGCCCAGGCTGGGAATGGTGAAGAGAATCAATATAGAATGGTATGTATTATACCTCTATTTAAAGGGGAAAGAAGCTCACAAAAGAAGTATAATTCATTAAAATATTAAGTATGTTATTAAAAAGACTGATTGGGTTACTTATGTTTTCGATAGATGCATAAACGAACATATTTCAAAATCATCTGCAAGTTATCAGGAGTTCAAATCTGACTTTAGATTTGAGCTTCATTGACCTTGAGGAGTCGCAGATATAGTCGGGCACATTCCAATTTTTTTAAGTTATGTTACCTTCTCAAGGTAAAAAAAAGGTCAAAAAGGTATTTTTTCAACTTGCTTCAAATTGACAATTTTTTCGGACTTTAGAATTGAGATTTGACCTTCATTGACCTTCTCAAGGTCAAAAAAGGTCAAAAAGGTATTTTTCAAATTGATCAATTGATCATCTAGAAGTTCTCAGATAATTTTTTTCAAAGTTATCTAGAAGTTCTCAATAGTTCAAATCTGACTATAGATTTAGTAGAATATGTTGTGGGGCATATTTTACCATCTTTCTTGGGTTACAATATGGCGAATAACGTTGATATGACATCACACTTCCGGTGACCTTGATGCAAAATGGCTATCTCCATCAACTATGTCAGTGGGTCAATTGATTTTATTCTTTACAATATAATCACTTAACCTAATATATTTTTTAAAAAGTTTTATTCTTATTTCCTCAATTACACATAAAGCTACATATTGAGATGAACATAGAGCCAACCATTAGTTCTGCTTTGAGGCTCATTGTAAATGTCATTTGCCAGTAGAAGATCATTCAGGTCATGTAATTATGTGGTCATTCATTGAGGATACAGTACTATATCAAGTCATTTAAACAATTTACATAATTATTAAATAAAGAAATATTGTAATTTAAACCAGTGCACAAAAATGTTTTTCATGATTTTTCATAGACATACTTCCAAAGCGCCAAAGCTTACAAGACTTTAACAGATGATGCTGGTAAGAGTTTCTTGACATTTGAATGGACCAATCAGCATGGATGTGGAGGTAACGAGGATACAGACCCGCATAAACAGAATTGCAATATCGTGTTTCAGTATATGTGCATGCCTGAAATCAATTCTGCTACAGGTATAAAAAAGTTTTAAGTTATGTTTGGGTTGCATGTTGAACTTTTGGAATCGCCAACACCTCTGTCCGTCCATATGTCCTTTGTCTGTCCTTTTTTATATTTCTCTATTTATTATTATTTTTATTAGATTTAAAAGTGCCACAACTGATTAGTCAATAAAACTTCTTCTACATGTATGTATAGATTTTGTAGGATGTTAGATATTGGATAATTATTTTTTCGTTTGTTATGTTCTTGCTTGATGTTTCATTTCTGACATGTCTATTTCATTCTCTTTTATTTTATTTCCTTACTATTTACAATGCATATGTGTGCATCTTCTCCATGCTAATTTCTCTCCTTGCTATCATTTTCTAAATTGATCCATAATAATTACTCAATTTGACTGCAGGTGCTCAAGGTGCAGGTCAAATAAGAAATGGAGAAACCACTGCAACTCAAAACTATCAACAAACCAATAATCAGAATGAAAATCAAAATGCTGCTACAAATCGCCGCAACAACAATGTTAATGTGAATAGAGGCCTACAGGAACCATGGGAATGGTACGATAAATGCAACAGCCGTGAGAGGAATGCAGGTTAGTTGCTGTTAAAATTCATTTATTTTGAGCAAAAGAAAATCTGAATTTGGATTAAAATAAAAAAGTTGAATTTTTGCTGTCTTTTTATTCCTTTCTCGATTCTCCTTAAAAATGTTTTTTTCAGGTTTGTTTACTGCTGACCAAAAACTAAAAGCCAACAATGGTCGTGGAATTAGTGCTGCCATCTATACAAGACAAAACCCTAACGGTAATCGTCGTGGTTATGAGTGTCCGGAAGAGAGAGATTATTATCCATACTGGCATCCAACTGTGTGGAGGGACATTGCAGTGCTCTCGGAGAATGCTAGTCAATGCGCGTAAGTTAAACTCAGTAGATATAGGCACAAACACTGACCCTAAGAATACTGTAGCACAGAAGGGATAAATTATCAAGTTATCAAGTTCTTAAAGTGTAATCCCCAGATTTTTCCTCACATTGATGCAATATTCTCAGGCTCTCTTTTTTCCAAACAAATTTTTAATAATTTTATGAAGCAAACAATAAGATGTTCAGTTGGTTGGCAATAATTCAAAAACTGCTGACCCAATATTGTTCATATTTTTGATATTTTTGATACACATATGCCATATGCATGGAAGTGCAAGTCATGCATCTTAGATAATAAAAAGTAGAATAATCATTTATTTATGACTTAGTCCAAATTCTTGTTTTTTTATTTTCAACTTGGTATATTTTTCTATTTTTGCATTTTTTGGGTTAAAAGTCAGATACATGCATATCAGGTCTCCCAAAAAAAAGTGAAGCGCTTTTTGACATTTTGCTAAGCAATTTATATCTCAAATTTATTGAAAATTTTCTATTATACTTGTTAAAAAGCGGTTCAATTTTTTGGGACACCCAATTTGTAGTGTCTATATCTATGTTGTCAAAACATCCAACATGCATCTTCTGAATTTGCAATTTTTATGACAAATATATTAAAATTGAATTGACTATATTTTTCTTGATCTAAGCAAATATTAATTATTTATTTTCCAGATACTATACCAACAACAGCTTCAATACACGACCATATGGAGAATGCATTGAGACATATGGGAATGGACAGGCCAAACACTGGTCACAGTATAACAATCCTGCAGATTGTGCTGATAATGGAGGTGAATGGACAGAATTCTCCAGCTACTTGGACAAAGCACCAGGTATTGTAGAGGGCTTCTTAATATGGTCTTACAACACTTGACATAATCAACTCTGCTAGACAACCAATGCAATTGGTAGAGATATTTTGGAAATGCAAATTTTTGTGCAAGCAAAATCTCTTTTATCATTCATTTTTTAAAAATGAACAGAATTCAGTCAGTTACATATGAGACAGTGGCTAACATATCAGACAGGAGATTTCTTAATTCCAATTCTGATTTTTTTTCTCATATTCAGTCCAGTCCTCTCATATACTCTCATGTACTTGAACAATAATTTCAGAGTTCACAACACAAGCTGCATGCGAAGCTGCAGGGACCAAAGATGGACATCAACTTATCTGGGCCATACCATATGACAGACCCCTCATTGGTTCCATATCTACAGATGAGGCTTGCCTTGTTGCTATGGATCCCCCAGAGTGCAAGGAAGCACCCTGGTCTAGGTAAATTCTGATGACATTATTAAAGGCACCATTTGTGGGTCACCATGTGAGGAAATGTCCACTTGTCCATCTGTCCATTCTTTCATCAATAATTTTTGGATGAATGAAAAGTGGCTATTGTACATGTATATTGTATTGTTCTTTTTAGCAAGGGGTCCATTATGGAAATGTACACCATTGCTCTCCTGGCTCTTTATTTTGCCTCCTTTTGGAGAAATGGGCCTTTCTGTCATCAAAATATCACATTAATCACAGTATGCAAGCCTTTAATGATGTGATATTTTTTTCATTATGTTAAGCCTCATAATGTTTTAACTTGCTATATTCCTACATGCATCTCCTTTTTCTCATAACCAGCATTTGATATATCATTCAATTTGATTTTTATGTCCTTGATATATAAAACATCTAAGAAAGGAATGTTGGCCAATGGTCATGCATGTATCCACCTCAATAGACCAGAAGGACATATATGTACATATCTATTTGTGTTAATAATTACAGGTCCAATCACCTTGGGAATGGGCGAGATGGAGTAGCTAACAACTATACATGGACCATTCCTCAGTTCACATCGACAGACACTCAGAGATGTGCAATGCGAATAAGGTAAATATTTCTTGAAATATGCCATGGTTGTCATGCAAAAAGAGTGAAATAAGGAGGGAATGAATGCATTTTTAACCACTTATAATTCAAATTTAAGATATAAGGCACTTCAAATGAAAGAAAAATTATATAAGATGGTCACAAGTAATAATGTTGTGACTTATAAACATAAACCTTAGTATTTTTTAACATAGAATGATTTTAAATATGCGAACGTTCTGATGATTTCATATAAGTTTGGGAATCAATGTAGTAAAAGTAGACAAAGTCCTGGAAAGTGATCTAATCAAGACACATCAAATAGTAAAATATCTCAATTCATGTAAATTTAACATGTTTTACTGTACCTTGAATTACTATATAGATTAACACATGGACTATTATTTTAACATTCTTCAGTTGATAGATGGCATGATTATTACAAGGTTTTAGTATTTTTTTTAGATGCAGGTGCATTTAGAAAAATGAATTCAAAATTCTATATTTCTGTAACTATATATAATTTCTTATCCATGGTTAAAACCTTGGAGTTGTTAACTTTTTGGTTATGAATGTTTACAGAAATGACTTCTTGATTGACCATTCTATTCTCAATGTATTTCAGATATAACATCTCAACCGATGATTATGATCCTTTCAACACTGACAGCACTCAGAATAAGAATATGTAAGTAAATACATCAGTCATTTCATTCACTTGTACGCATGACTGCATGAAAAAAGATATTTTGCAAGGAAGATGAAGTGTCAGTTTCACTTTCAGTTTGAGTTGTCTATGTCAATGTAAATAATCTGCAAAAGGCTAATAAGCCCATTTAAAGCATATACTTGTAGATGGCGGCAAAATTCTTTTGTAGTAGGATCTGATTTATTGAGCTACTGATCCTTCTATAAAGGAATCTTGACGGCATCTATGATTTAAAGCAGATATACAATTTATTATTTAACCGTGATAGATTAGAATTTGAAAATAATATAATTTTAAAACCTTAACATTTAAAAATAGATCTATGGTTTGGTTTCTCATTTGAAAACCGGAATGATAAGATACGCTGGTGGTGACTATCAGGCTATCGTATTGACATTGCCACTATTTACCAGTAGTGCAGGCTTGTTATCTGATTTTTTTCTTTAAAGTGCGATAAGAACCGAAAAACCAAACCGAAGCCGTACCGAAAAGATAAAAACCGTAACCCCAAAACCAAAACAAGAAATTATGAAGCCATTTAAGAGCCCTACTAGTATATGTTGATAAAATGTTGTAATATTTGAGGAGAATTATGTTTAATTATCTTCTATTTTAGTGCTCAAGGGATTGTGTCGCCAGTACAACAAAACCCAATTGTTGAAGTAGGAGCAAGCTCACCTCTCCGTCTTGCAATAAATACAGCACAATTTGGACGTGTTTTTCAAGATCGCAGCCACGCCTTTTTACTTGCTCCAAGGCCAGCTGGTGTTGGCGATGAGAAACTGTATAATTTGAATGTTCGGGGAAAGCGGGGAAATATTGTTCAAACATTTCCTGCTGTGGAGTATGATTTTGCCCCAAATGATCTGAACATTACGGATGCTGACTTGGTGCATATACAGTGGACAGGTAGGTGGAAATACTTATATAGGTTATTGTAAATATTTTGCAAGACATCAAATCAAAGATTTGCCTTCTTCATAGTTTTTGATTATGATCTCCAACTTTTTTGTGATGGTGGTTGGTGTTCAGAGTTTGGTGCTCAGATAACAATAAATGTAACAAACAGGAGGTAGTGACATTTTGCATGCCTTGTTTTACATTATTATAAACTCAATGAACTTGTTTCAATAGAACCTATCCCTCATGGAAAAGCATTTTTGGATGTAAACCTTAACCTGTACTTTGCTGGTGAAATAAATTGTAACAGGCAGGCATATTTAATGGATATAATATAGTATATAGTTCAATGTTTTAACAGCTCATATGTTGATTACATGTATTTATATTAGACTAGTTCATCATTTTGTCATAAAAACCTACATATCCTTTGTTACTCTGTGCCTTTTCATTACTCTGTGGGTGAGTTGCTAATAAGCTTGATGAACAAGGTTATTAATATATTATTAGTACATCTCATTCAATATTTCTTTATTATAACATACCTATGATGATGTATAGTGCAAAGTGTACACAAGACAGCGGGCCAATATAAGTTTTGAAAAGCCCGCGCCCGCTAACTTTCTGATTGGTCAAGGCTCTGACGTCATAACCAATCAATCGAAGATAAAACTGCGCGAGCAATTTTTCTAAACTCATTTCAATCATTTTCAAACCATTTGTGTTTCAATTCTATAAGAAAACGGTACTCTCTGACCAGTCTACATCATCATAGGTATGTTATAAATCGTTTATGTCACTATCGTGGCACATATGCCCTCGGTTCTCAGAGATCAATGTCCCTCCCAAGGTCGGGCCGTATATCACTGAGACCTCGGGCATATATGTCACGATAGTGACATAACCTCTAATTATAAACTTGCTTCTCAGAATAATAAGGATATTTTGTTCAATTTTGACAAAGTATGTTAATTGCAATATGTTGCTGATTGCACAAAAACATAAAGATCAAGTAACACTTTTTGGAATAAGTTAAAGAGCCCCAAAAGTTGACACTGGTCCAAAATTAACAAAAAATGCATTTTGTAGTCAGTCACATTGCATTGGAATACAACACTATAATTGAGAATATAAGAACATTACATTCCCCTACCCCTTAAAATGTTAGAAGGGTCATAGTTAAGTAGAGGTCAGTAAACGTTTTGCAGTGTTGCAGTTTATCAAAAGAAAAACTAAATTTTGTCTGAGCTATCAATTGCATTAATTCTATATAATACAAATACAAGGAGTCATAATTTGATGATTTTTAATTATCCTGCTTTATTTCATTAAGTCTATCAGAATTTAACAACATGTGGGCAAGTAGATGAAATTTGCGCAAACTATTGCTGTTTCATGGTGATATAAGGGTGATGATAATGTATGTCTGAGACAACGATAATGGACTTTAGAACCATCAATAGATGGCATAGAATTTGTAAGATTGTTTTTAACATGTTGCTTCAGATATTGCATTGATCAGTTGATCATCATTATTCCCTTGTATTGACATCTACAACTATATATTCTATCAGCCTGTAGTATCTACTTTCTGAAATAAGAATATTCCACTCCCTATGCAGCATGTCATTGTCAGCCCACTACCTTAAACATTTATTTTCTGAATAAATAAATCTCTCTGTATGAACATAACAGGCTCATCTTTATATACGATATTGGTATGAAATTGTCTATAATCGCTCTGGAAACCAATGGTTCAATGAATCAAATCGTAACCAGTTCACCTTGACTTGTGATATGAATATCAATATTTAAAAGCAGAATGTAATGATATTCTTAATTTAAAGTACATATTCTTACTTACAAGATCAAAAAATTGTTTCTTATAACTTAAAGACAGTGAATGTGAGCTTTCCAGAACAAATAAACATTCAATTCAATTAATTTGAGTCCATAGCAAGCTGTATATCTTGTTGTATCAAAGGTAAAACAGGTAATATTTCATTGAACATGCAATCTGGTGTGCTAACTTTTTTTTCCACAGCTTCATAGACATTTTATAGGAAACCTCTCTAAATTATTCATAGTTTTCAGGAACAGGAAGTGTAAGATAGATGCCACATCATCATTCCAATCAAATAACATGAATAAGCATCTCTTTTAGTTGAATGCATAATAATTTCTTGAATTGAGATTTGTTTTTACCAAATTTTGACATTTTGAAGCAAGAGATCATACTTTGTATCATATTAACATGATGCTTTCGAGTTTTCATAATAATGAAACTATTTAGTATCTTTAAAAATGATTCAAGTGATCTGCATTGTTTAAAACCCTGTCACTGGGTGTATGTTAAGGAAGCTATTTTTGATTTCCTGTCCTAAAATCTTGTCAGTAAATTCTACACTTTTCAAACCATTTTGTCAAATGGATTGATCTTAAATTTTTAGGGATGTTTCTTTATATGAAATTTTACAAGTGATTATTTTTTAAGCATTCTAAGACAGTCATTTTGGGATTTCTTTTTCTGCCCTATAATCTTATCTGTATGGTCTTCTCTACATAGATGTATTTCATATAAGATCTCTGATTTTGGCGTTCTCTGCATGTTTACTCTATTCCTTCTTCAGTTCATGCTTTTTATACCTATTTCCACCCGTTTTTACTCTACTGGATAATACATTCATTTTGAAAGTCTGGAATAATTTTACATGATATCCCACCGAGTGAGAATAGGTTTGCCAGTCAGTACCATGTATGAAGAACCAACGACTACTTTTCACAAAAAGGTGGATATTTAGGTGATGCACAACCACGTGGATGGCCTTGTTTATCGCAGTTTTTATCACTTATGGTGAATATCCGATCATATGGAATGTTGCCGAGCTCTGTTGCCGCAGCCCCAAATAAGGAACCTTTGGTCAGGAACACAATGTCTGCTTTAGAAATTATGAAAAAATCTGCCATAGTTTTAATGACACCTTTTGTTTTGGTTTTGTCATCATATTTATCTAAATGGGCAACATGAACAGGGGAAGATATATCTGTGTAAATCACATTATTTTTGCCAATTTTTTTAGCAACGTTTTTAATGACATAATCCTCATCACTTGTAACAAACAGTTTTACATTTGCTGTATCAATTTTTCGCTCATTCATATATTTGTTGTAGCAGTCTATGAATTTGAATTCATCGCCATCAGAAAGGAAGCGCATATAGTCTGATTTTCCTGTTCTGATTACCAAGGCAACCATGTGTTTATCTTGAAACTGTTGCATAACATTGTCAATAACAGTTTTGACATTAGGTTTAAGTTGCATAAAATACGACCAGACTAGATGATCACCAAGGCTATATTGGAGATTGTTTACTTTTGGCTCAGTGAGAATTGGGTTTCCAACAGCAACATGACCCCTGATTTCAATAATGGTACTGTTTTTGCAAAGCCATTCATTTTCTAATGCATCATGTATGTTCCACTTCAATTTTGAAGGCTCGAAGGTTGTATCCCAGTCAAAAAAGTTCCATTGCATCGTGAAAATGAAACTTGTTTGAATTGCTTTATAATATGCAGCAGAAAGGGCATGCATGGAGTCCCCGAATCCAGCACTGGGTATGAATATGATTGCCTTTTTTTGATCGCATGGTATTTCCTTGTTGGTCAACATGAGGTTATGCCATTTGGTGTACTGTTCCATTATTTGTTGAGGTTTCAGCTTTGGAATGTTTTTGATATACAAACTTTTAAAGTATGGTTTCTCCCTTGGCTTATTTTTCCTTGCCTTCAATGACTGATTGATCTCATCATTTGACGATGACATTGTGATGTAATGATATCCCATAATGACAAATAAAAGTCCTATTGTCATTTTCAAGATATTCAAAAAGGAGAGTCGCACACTCATGATACCTGATCTCCTTGTAAAAGGTGCTAATCGAATAATTTGACTTCTCATTGCTGCCAACCAGAATTTTATTGATGCTCCAGTTCCAATTGAGAGTTCTTCTTTCTGCTCCTCTGCTTTCGCATTGTTATTCCCTTCCTTTGCTCGCATAGTACTGTCTCAGGGGTGATAAATCGTCAATCCAACACTCATCAAAACGTAACCTGGAAGTAGAATATAGGCCTGTTATATTAAACAGGATTTCTCTATAAAATATGATTAAGTTAATATCTGTCTGCATTAGAAATTTGTCTGCTCATGCTTATTTCATGCAATTTCTTTCACCATTTTGAATGAAGCAACTAGATTCCACGCATTAATCTGTGGTTTACATGTATAATATGTACTTTATTACTGTTCATTTTATTCCTTGCTAATTTCTCTTCCTCAACCCTATTTGTTTTAAAGATGATTGGCTTGGACGTTGATTGTTATATGAAAAATGTCACGAGGAACAAATATTATATTTACTTCCCATGTAGCTATATTTAGTTTTGTAACATATTAGTTATGTACCATTTTTCAAGATACAATCTGACATCAGTTTGTTACTGCATGTTGTTTGTGGCAGATTATAAATTATATTTTTCTGTTAAAACCTTACAATAATATTTATTTTTTATTTGTTTTGCATCAAGTAAAATCTAATTATTGCACATTTAATGAGGTACTATTCTTTGATATATGACCCAAGTTGGTGATATTTAGAAAAAGCCATGATTGAAATGTTAAAACAACAATAATATTGTCTTGCCAGGGTGACTTAATTAATGAACTGCCTGTACTTAAAAAATGTCAGCATGTTCAGACTTTTTTCTACATTGTTGGTCTTCAAAGCTCCAAAATGTCAATTAAATGCCCAATTTTCTTGTATTTCTATACAGTTTAGAGTGTCATGACTATGCCTGTAAACCTATAAAGTTGTGAAGCATATTGTAAGTGTGCTAATGTATCAGTATTCTAGCCACATATTGTACACTCCTAATAACATTGCCTTAGAATGGATATTTATATGTCCATAAATAAGAACTGACAACGAAAATCAATTGGCCATCAAAAAATGCATCAAAATTGCTCTGATTAATGGAAAAATATAATAGAAAAATGACATCTGAAAAGCTTGTGATTAGCTCTTGAATAAAGATGTAATCAAGGAGTTTGCCTTGTTGGAAATATGGCTTAAAGTAAAGAAATGAGAGGAATAAAAAAGAAATAAAGGAAACAGGCATGACATATCAAACATGGAAAAGGATTAAGAAAATTTGCTTCATTTAATGAGATAATAATGAACCAATATCATATGATATATGAGTAAAGGGTAAGTCACTATGGCAATTTATGAATGGGGAAAGTAAATATTAACAAAATGTCACTCCTTAGAAACATGGCAATTTCTGTGAACTAATTGCAACTTTTAGTTTCATTTCAGAGCCATTCATACTTTCATTCAAATATATTGCTTTGAGATCTTGGAGTTTAACTGTGATATCCTTTCTATTATTGAGCATTCTAACGTTTTATGCTTTGCTAGGATTTAATGTTTTTTACGACGTGTTTTTGCCAATAACTTGGATAATTTAGGAAAATACATCCTCGGTTAAATTAATGATGTGTCACAAAATGGTGGAAAATAGTGTCTGACTCAACTAAAAAAGCTTATCTTACTATCTCCTTTTTTACCTTTTTGGACCATTCAGTATAAAGTTTCTTCATTGTATATTTTACGTCTGGGAATTTCTATAAATTATTAAGTCACATACCTCCTCCATATTTTCTAAAGTATTCTATCCTTTTATTGTGTAAAAGTCATTGATTCATTGTTCAATGGATGCCAAGCTTATCTGGATTATAACTGACAGAACTTCCAATTACATGCAAGAATAAAACACAGATCAGCTCTAAAATTCTACAATATAAAGGAAAACTGCAAAACAGTGATTTAATTAGAAGCGGGCAACTTGGAATTTTCTCCAGTTCATTTCTACCCAAGTCTCCCATTGTGTTTGACAAAATTTGCAACTTTTCCAATTCCATGTCAAAATTGTAATTCATTTTGCCAGTTGTTCAGAAATGTTAATGAAACCCAACTGACATTAAACGAAAAAAGGCTTAAAAACAAAAATACTCTCAACAAATCTAAAAACAAATCTTTTGATCAATTTTAATCCACACCTTGAGCCTGGGTATTAGCAAGGGCAATTGAAAATGATCTGTTTGGTATCTCTACTCTACATCAGTCACAATTAATGGAAACAGATCATGCTTCCATCCTATTAGGATTTACAATAATATTAAACCAGGATAAATCAGGTAGTTGGAATTGTATAAAAAATTCATGATCACTTTTCATTTATGTGGGACTAGGGGCCCATATGTAATCCCCTAGCTTTTGCTGAACTAATTCTGAAACATACACCAGGTCATGGTTAATTTCACAGTTTTTTTTAATGATTGAATAAAGTACTTGATTTTCGTACAAAATTGTACAATTTTGAGCATGTACTTCATGTGTGTTCATTTTATTAAATACAAATGTCATCCTTTCTAATCCATTTTATATCTTAAAAACTTGACCATCTTGACAATTAACTTATTGGTAGTGGATTTTATATCTCTGTTTGTATCATAAGTCTTGGATCAGACTTGGATATAATAAATGTTAGTGTCATTGTGATCCCTCTAATGCCCATGAGAAATCCCTCTTAGAATAATCTCATAGGATAAATGTAACAATTTGGCAAACCCTAAGAAAAGTAAGATATACATAGAAATGAAAATGTGAAATAGAGAGAAAAGGAATGGTTTGTTCAATCAGTATATAAAGCTACTATACTGGCTACTGTACAATATACATCTACATGTATACAAATTATACATCTACATGTATACAAATAGGTTCAAAACTTGTTATACTTCGCCCTTTTAATATATAATCCTATGGCATTGTGTTTGAATTCATGTACAAAATGTGCACCTATCGCATACCTGTATACAGGTGAGTTGTTGCAAAAATGTCAAGATATTTTGGACAACCCTCACAATGAAAATGTCCACATCATTCAGTATTTGAATAATAATTATTCAGGAATTGCTTTATTTAGTACGTATTCCATTCTATATAATTCAACTTTTCAATGTTTTATAACATGGTTGGTTAGATGTAAGATTCTCAAGTCAGTTCATTCATGGTTTGGGTTTATTACTAATCTTACAGATCATGATATAAATGTTACAAGAGTACATACTAAATTTTGAATCATTGAATTCCTGAAACTGCAGTTCATATTTTTGCTTCATATTACAACAACCATTAAAAGCATGAAAAATCATAAAGATCATTTGATCTCGCTTACCTTTGTGATTGATACATTATTCTCTGAAGAAAAAACTCCACTCCAGTAGGTTTGATAAACGACCAGTGAACAGTCTATTATAGCAAATGTCAAAAATGTTGATAAATGGATTTATATGATTGTGTTTATTTATGTATTGATGAATCCATGTACATATATTATATATAGCTGTTCTATTGAGTATTTACATATTAGCTTTCATACAATTACTCCTGTATAAACTATGGTGCTGAGGAATATACCATCAAGGTGGTGAGGGAAGATCACATATTGTAAATCCAAATTAGCCTCTTTAATAGTTTGTTTTCAGCTCTTTAAAAGTTTTTAATCCACACAATAATTTCTACTGGGCTTCAAGGCTAAGTTAACCTTTATTTCATTGCTGGATTCGTGGTGATCGGTTGATATTGTTCCAAAGTATTTCATTGCAATTGCATGAATTTAAACACTTACTTATTGCCAGTGATATTCCACATATTCATATTCTTATGTTAGTTAGCATTTATTATGTTGACAAAGTCGAGACCACCTCCGGTTAGCAACTCTCTAATACAAGCTATAGTCTTGTAATATTTCACAATCATTTGAACTTCAACACCATTTGTTAGAGTAGGAAGTGTTTACATTTCTGATAAATAAACTTTGATAATCTGTGTATAAGTTAAATTGTTTCCATCCTGCAGAAAGTAATACATTACCTTATTCTATGTTATTACTCTTTAATTTCTCTTCTATGTAATCAATAGTGTGCATTTCATGTCTGATCTCTTCATTCCTTGTTTATTTCACTCTATCTGATTATATTTTAAAATTCATGGAATTGTCCACCATTAAATTTTATCATTGGTTCCAGATTACAATTAATCAACATTAAGTTCCACTTGTTACCGTACATGTATTTAGTATTTACTTGTTACTGTACATGTATTTAGTATTTACTTGTTACTGTACATGTATTTAGTATCTACTTGTTACTGTGCATGTGTTTAGTATTTACTTGTTACTGTACATGTATTTATTATTTACTTGTTACTGTACATGTATTTAGTATCTACTTGTTACTGTACATGTATTTAGTATCTACTTGTTACTGTACATGTATTAAGTATCTACTTGGTATTACGTCAATATTTCTCCTTGAAATAAATTGTTATTTCTGAAGTGTCAATTTTGTTGAGTTATATCATGACTGAGTAGTCTACAATCAATCTCCCTTTTGATAAAAAATATCTAAAAAGTCCTTTCTATATTTAGGCCCCATTAGATGATAATAGTTTTGTGCAAACACTATGTGGTATTGGTTTTGGCCCAAGGTCTAAACAATATACAAATCAAATATGGTACATACAGTGAAACTTGTATTCAATTTAGTTGAATATATTATGAGCACCTCTCCAAATTTGCCTTTCACATTTGCAACCCCTCTTCTACCTCCCAGCCCTCAGATATATATACCTTTTCCAAGAGAATTTTTCCGGAGAGAGCTTCATTTTAATGTATTAAGATCTATTTTTATGCTTGTATCATATATTGAGAGATAATCTGCATATTATAAGTAAATATATTATTTATATTTCAAAATAATAACAATTCAAATCCCTATGCATTTCTTTTGGAAACATTATGAAATTTCACAAATGAAAACATTAAGTAATTTATCATAAGCCACCTAAAGTTAAGAAAATAACCATATTTTATAACTAATCCCATGTTGTTATCATATCTTGGCACAGTTTGACAGTATGGTTTGTTGGACAATATATTGGATACATCTACTTTGTAAAGATAAAACCATCTAAAAGGACCACAACTGTGGCTGATGTGTTACCTTGTGAATCAATAAGACATGAGATAAAAAGCGTCAGAATAGTGATTCCAACATTAAGAAAGATTGCTATGAGCCCATGAAGACCCCCCCCCTTCTCTAGAAATCAAGTGACATTATGTCACAAAGTAATATCAGTAGAGAGTGTGAAGAATTATAATGAATTTTGCAAGCCTTATTTTGAGAAATCCACCGCCTCCCCCATTTCTATTAGTCAATGTATAATATCACTTACCTTAATATATAAAACTGTTCCAATATGTTAAAGATCAGGAAATATTGATCATGTGTAATTCAGAGATGTATTAAACTGCTGTACATATAACAATATCCTCACAGATGAAATCCATATGACTATAATTTATAATTATGATAAAAGTGTAAACATTCTATATTCACCCATGAGTAAAATATCCTAGTTGCCATGATTTTGACTCAAAAAGAATGAAATAGAGAGAATTTAGATTTAGAAATAAAGCTGACTGATGTAGTTTCTTATCTCAGTCGAATAAAAGTGCCAAAAATTGACTGGTAGATGTGCTGCTTATACTGTAGAGTATAGTTATAAACTACCCTCTGCCTAGTATAGACTAGTTGAGAAGTTGATGCAAGTCTGATTTTACATGAGTTAATGAAATCTGTCCTGTGCAGTCAACCATGGAAGGATTTTGAATCTGCTGGTGGCAAATTAATCAAAAGAGCTTGCTCTTTATGAAGTATATTTTAGGGCAATTAATATATTTAAGAATATTTAAGAAGCAAAGTTGAAAACAAATGCAAAGGGTATACTAACTACTGATCATCCATACTCTTTCCTTGCTATTAATTCAAGTTTGATAAGATAGTCTATAAATATATTGGCATCACTAATTAAATTAGTATGCTTGATAGCAGTCCAGAAGTGATCACAAATACAGTAAAAATGTTGAAATAAGATTGGAATGTACGATTTAAAGTATACATCTTGCAAGCAGGGTATTTTCATTTCATTTGTCTTCCATCTTCCCCCACACTAAATATGCATGTTCCACACAAGGGTTTGGAAAGAGATATAGAAATAGATTTTATGCAAGGCTGCGATTTATTCATGGGCTGTAAGCCTTTTGACATTCACATAAGTCAAAATATGCATTGCATAAGAATGTTATATTATTATCACTGCCATAGCTAGGATTTCACAAAGTAGGTGCAATGAGGTAAATGTTTTATGTCAATGAGGCAAATCTTTTCTGCCAATGAGGCAAAAAATCATTGGTGAGGCAAAATCTGTTGGTGAGGCTATTTACTGTCCTAATCTGCATAGGCAAACACCCATAGCGACCCCCTGGCAATGGTAGTATGCATATTTTACATGTTCATAGTACTGTAAATGTGTTTTATGTGTGTATTAAGTTTGAATGATTGAAAAAATATCATTTTTATGAATTCAATTTACATCACATCAATTCTTTTGTTAAACTCTTGGCATGCATTAACAAATATTACAGTTTTACTTTGATACCATCTTAGAATCCAAGGCACTATTTGTACATTTTCTCAAATGTGAAAAAAGAAACTAACAACAATATTATCAGATTTACAGTTAAACTAATAAGTATGGGGAAAATATACACAGTTCTTTGGGTTTATGGCTGTTAAGTGATTTGTATTCTCAATTAAAAGGGAAAGTTGTTACAATAGATTGGCACATCTGCATTAACCTATTGAGCCTATGTCCCACTGGCAAAGTATCCTTTGAATAAGCAGTCATGCTGGAGAAAACAAATAAAGTTTAAAAGAGAGAAATTAGCAAGGAATAAAGAAAAAAGACATGAAGTACACGCTCCATAGTATATAAAAAAGCTAGAAAATTGAAGGGTTCATTCAATTTTTAGAGAGGAATCACATGTGATAATGATGACCTGGTGTAACAATTTGTCATGGGTTGTATATTTGATTTACTCTGCTAATGTACATGTCTGCACTTTGAATATCATAGCTTTTAATAGACATGGATCCATCCAAGTTACTGTATAAATAATGCATATTTCAGACATGCTATAATCTCCTGTGTTTCTATGTTTTATAAGGTCAGGAAAATAGTGTATTCTATAGAAGAAATAAAGGAATAGAGATGTGACTTGCTAAAATTGTATTTTGTATAAAATGCGTATTCACATAAAAGTCTTGTCAGAATTGAAAGATCAATCATTTCAATGTACATGTAAGTACAAACAACAGAATATAACATACCTAATGAAATATATAATTTTGTCATACCCTGCGTGCAGAGTCTAGTTAAACTACACTCTGCCTAGTAGAGACCATATTACAGTTTAGTAGCCCCGCCCCCACGACGGGTACCGGTGACAGTTTGGGTAATAAATCACTTCTCTATGCGCTGAACCTTCTTCCTTCGAGCTTGAAGAAACATACGCCAAATGCGTTCTAATTAAAAATATGCATGTCATTGGTCAATTCCGGGCTCAACGATGACGTCAAAAGGAATGACCATATTTAGAACCGACGAACACTGATTGGCGCGGTGAGTTCACAGGTTTATTTTAGTTTGAAAGAGTGAAGACGAAGCTCTCTTTTAAGAAGTGAAGTCAAACAAATGCAAAGGGTAATTTTGTCACAACTTTATTTGAAATTATCATCAAAGGATTCATTCAATTAAAGCTGCTTAAATTGAAGATACGTGTATTAGTGGTCTGGAAATCTCTATCATCTACTTTAAAATGCAGTTAATAAATAAGATAATATAACTGGCAAATAGAAAATATTCTCATAATGTTTACCAGGTACGATCTCATAGAAACTGAAAATTGTCAGGGTAGAAAAATCTCTTACCTGCAAGTCCTGCATGTACTTTTAAACTGAGACTGGATATTTAACTTTATTCATCAATCCACGTAAACTTTTAAGACTTAACAGCTATTTATTGATTTATCATACGTGTTATTTTTAGATGAATTTGAATATAAAAAGATGCTTTGAATAGTATTGATTGAACTGAGTCATGACATTTTACTCATGTTTTTAACCATTAATTCTTTTCTGTAACTGAATTCAAGTTGAAAGAACAATTTGGTTTTCTTACATTTGGTGTGTGGGTTACAGTACTTGGTTGTATTGATAATTTCTTCTTAGATTCTACTTTTTTGTATTCTATTTCATATTTTAAATCATAATCTCCTGACATCATTTATAAGAGTAAGTTTTGTAAAGTAATATGAATGATTTCATAAATCATCCACAGGGGCAACAAATGCTAGAAAGCAACAGGGGCAACAAATGCTAGAAACCAACAGGGGCTAACAAGGTGGAATAAATAAAGCAAAGCATAAGATTGCTTTTTTTGCACAATCTAAATTACTGAATACTATTATCTCAGCATCTCATACATATTTATAGTACTCTTGTCACATCAAAAGGCAACGTTTGTAATAAAGGAAGCTGAAAAATATATAAACCTTCATTAAATATTCTTTTGTTTTAATACATTATTTTATTACAATATATGGTTCATCTTTCATCAGGCCTGTAGTCATGGAAGTTTTGTGGGTTTAAGTGAACATGGGTCTGTACATTTTGTGTTTAACTTTTAAGGACTTTTAGACATGGTCAGAAATATACCTATGTATTACATACCCAGCGAAGCATTTGTATTGAAGTCAATGGAGCTGAAAGTCGGCTATATATTCCTGTATAGCCGCCAAACCTTTTACCATGACAATCTTATGACGTCATCGGGACGTCATGTTTCATTTCTTCCTAATTTCACTCGCACACAGACACGTGGCATCATTGATATAACGTAGCCATGATATAAAAGTATGTAATACAACAGTTATGTCCGTATCATTGAATATATGCCTTCGGTCTGTCGTAATATAACCCTCGCAAGCTCGGGCTATATTGGTGACAGACCTTAGGCATATATTCAATGATAGGGACATAACTGCTAAATATAGCTTTGTTGGAATTCTATGTTGTTTTAATGAAATAGAAAATTTTAGAGAATCTTTTGAAATGAACATGACTCGGCCAGCCGATTGAGTATTTTGTTCAAAACTGAAACAATTTTGAACAAAATACTCATTTGGCCAGACGCTGGCTGATGAATCGGAGGAAATGTGATTCAGGCATTAGAGGAGGGGCATTTATATCAGGGTTTCTTCCGCCTCAACTAATCTCTAACAAATGTGATTGCAAATCTCAGAGATTCACTTGTATCGAGGCATGACAAATACCTAATTTTCCATTAAATCTCTCCATAATTTGATGCTATCTGACAAATCTATCTATGAATAGGATTTCATTGTGGTCATGTTTTAAAAGAGAAAATGATTACAATAGTGAGAAATATGAGGCAATAAATCTGACAGGCATATAGTCAAGCCTCTCATACTAAATAGAAATGAAAAAAATAATGTTGTTGAAGAGAAATGGCATTAAATAAGCTGAACAGAAAGGGAAAGTAAACTGGCAAATGAAACTGTTACAGACACAATTGATCAAGTCTTGAAGCTAATGTGACACAATGAATGAATATATGAATACAATTTACCAAATGACTTTCTTTTTTGTGCAAAACTTCTCACCTCAGTCTGTCAAAGTAGATTCACGTTTTAATTAGCGTAAAATAAATGTGACAGCTGAACGGTTCAATTGTTAAACTATTTTCACTTTTATTCATCGTTTGACATCTCATCAATATGTATCATCAATAAATTAGAGAATTTTGTAATAATTTAAACAACATGATACTGTAAACAATATAATGGTGATGGTAATATGTATGTATGAAATAAAACAGTGGGTTTTGCAGTCATACCCAATTCTAAAGAGTTTTAGAGTCAGAAAATTGAAAGGGATACTAAGAAAATTAAATTGGGCCATTTGAAATTTGAGGATATATTTAAATGTGAAATAGTTGAATGATAGTGTTTATAACTCGAGCACATCTCAAACAATAAAATGAATATTACATCTATCTATTAATGATTGGTATTGAAATGCATGCCTCATACATTACAATACAATACATTACAATAAATAACACTTGCATCTGGTTATAATTTGAAATTATTGTTGCAACCCAGGTGATATAATAGAAATTTGATAACCCTTGTTCAGTAAAATATGAATCAAATTAAAATACAAAATCATTTATGATGATATCTGTTTCTTTGAAAAAGTGAAGTAAGTGAATATCAAGCCTGCCAAAAAATGTATTTTGCATTCAAAAAGTTCGTCAAAACCCAGTAGGTCAATTTTCACATTTTTTGATTTTTTCTTCATTCAATATTTTGGTTGTAAATCATTATTAGATACCAAAAAATAATATATAAACAATATCTTACCTTTTGGCACCAAATCTCATTTTTCCAATAATGATCTTTCTTTGAGGATATATGTCAGTATGTAGCTTGCTTTCCAGGTCTCTATGCACAATTCTCTAAGGTTCACTGTAACTTTAGTTCATCACTATAAAACTCAGTATCTGATTCTAATAGCAGGAGGACATCTCTTTCGCATGCATATTCTCTTTTTATTTGATAATGAGAAATCTCCTGTCAGCTTTCCAAAGAATTTCAAATCCTCCTTAGTTTATTCTTGAGATGCCTGCCATTCAAAGCAGCCCTCTTAATCTAATAAAACATTGATGAGCTCCTGCAATCAATAGGAAACTTCTGCTCTTTATTTCTCACTCGCCACACATATTCCTTGTGATTTCTCTCTAAAATTTGAAAGAAGTGTCTGATTTTACGGTAGTTCTCTGCAATTTGGAGTATTTACACCATCTCTTTGTATTTCTCTTCGTGATAATTTCTTTCTTTATGACTCTATTTTGCATTTTAAAACCCAACTCCATGATATTTTCTTTAAGGGATTTTTAAACTCTTGGTCCTATAATTGTATAAATGTTGTTTGCTGCTTACCAAAATGGTACAATGGTAGCAATTACACCCCTATTACCAATGGGTTCATCAATTTCTACATTGATTAATACTAACCAGCCGATTTTTACTCAATTTCAAACTATTTAGTGCCCCAAACCTATAAATGAAATATTAAAACTTTTAAGTGATGGATATGATGAGAAATTGGTTGTGATGGGTCTAAAAATCTAAAATGGGTTGAAAAGTTAGATACATCTGTACCAGACTGTGACCACTGAAGATATGGAAAATTTTAGTCCATTGTCAAAGCAATATAACGTCCCATGATTCCTGCAAAGGAGATCTGCTTCCCAGGTTACCACATGTTTTTGGTCAAAAGGTCTAATTTAGTTAGAAAGTTCTTGGATAATTCTTGTAAACTTAGGATTTAATATTAGTAATCAGGTCTAGATGACTTATACATGTAGTATGCCATAATTCATGTAGATTAAATTTGAATCCAGAAAGTAATAAGCTGGATGAAATTCAGAAGGATATCATAGAATATAGAAGTTGCTATTTCTCTGACTTCCTCATATTACAATTGTTATGTCATTCTGTCACTCTATAAGCATTTCAACATGTGCTATTCATACTCCTAAGTGGCACTTCAACTCCAAAAATTAGAAACAGAATTGAATCAAATATGTATTACCAGGAAATATAGAAAGTATTGGTACAGGAGTGGATCTGGAAATTGGCTTAAATCTTTTTTTTGAAAGTCCAAGTCCCTCTTTGGAAAATGTTTTGAAATTCTAGACCAATTTTCCCAAAGTTGAGGCTCGTTTTTAAGAAATTGGACCTAATTTTGAAGTGAGCTATTTTAAGGTCCAAAATGAGAATAAGTTGTTGCCCCCTGATCTGCTTGTGGGATAAGGCTGCTTAGATTGACATCAGAGATTGGCAAACACATTTCAGCTAGATATGCTGCAAATTGTTTGACCCTCTCACCTCCTTTGGTATAAATCATAACTTCAGATGTATCAGTCTGAAGCCAGTATTTAGTACTTGGAGTAGTAATATAAAGTCTTGCTAGTAAAATTATGGTTGGGATTTGCAGCGATTTATTCAGTAGAACCATTAGTTGAGCAATCATATGGATTTGTCGAGTTGACATTATACTGTTTATTTTTGAAAAATGAATGAAGAAAAATAGCTCCACCATTTGCCAAATTAATCTTTATATAAATTAACTATCAACATATAATTTTACTCTTACTTTTTTAACAATTCTTTTGCTATATTGTTCAAAATAAGAACAAGAGACATGATGAACTTGACAGTTGGATCCTTAAGTCACCTCTCAACTATAGGATAAGAAATGATCTGTACAAGGAGTAAATAGATACCAATATATTAGACAGTGGTGTTTTAGGAAAACTGTTTTATTTAGTCCAGTAAAGTCCCTCAGCGATAAAACAATTGAATTGTAGATCTGTCGACCTACTGATTTATCATACCCTATAGACTACATAGTCTTTCACTACATTGAAATAAAAAATATCTTTTGGCTTGCTAGAATTTACCAATAACCTCATTTCAAAAAATAAACATTGTGAAAATCTTGGCCCTTCACCCTTGCTGAACTGAGGTATTAAGTATTATCACGACCTACTGAAAACTATGTACAAACTTGTTATTCACCCAGGACCAGGGCACATAATGACAACTATGGCCCATCCATCGGTCAAGTCAATATAGTAAAATAGAAGCCTTCTAAACTAGTACTAAGTCTAATACCCTGAGAATAGTCCTAGCAAGGTGATGATAATTAAAGCCTATAATCATCTATTGGTGTATTCTCCACAGAGTTAATTCTCAGTTTATAGTGCAAGAGAATACAAAATGTTCAATAGATTTTCTTAAACTTGCTAGCATATGTAATAAGTGTATTAATCACCTTTTAAAAATTGAAAAGATGTCTTTTATCTAGTCAAGCTGCTTAGCTCTACAAATTTTGATATTTAAAGAAAGACATCAAAAGTTTTATATCAAGGTCTATTTATTGTGTAAGTTCTACAAATTATTTATGAATCAGAAACCTTTTAGAGTGATTTAGGGTCGGACACTGGCCTTCGTAGAATATCCTTAATGATCAATTCTGTGTGTATATTATAAATGCATGAAGAAGAAAGATAGAGGTATATAGTGGGAAGCAGAATGTGAAAATGAAATTATTAAATGTTCTTTTTGTTTTGCTTAAACATGATTATGACATCAACATTGTCCATATTATAAGATACTGGTTAAACCTGTCTATCGCTTTTTGGATTTAGACCCTGGTCATCCACGTTGCAAGCAAGTATTCTGGCACAGACCACTGAGTTATTCAATAATCCCAAGAGTAATGTGATGCACATTATTTGAGAGGTCCTTATTCAGTTTTGACGTAATATTCTAAATTTAAATTTGAATTTGAAATTAGAAATCATGAGTGCGTATCATTTTCATTCGGTGGCAGTCTGTTCTTGCTATTTCAGCCCTGGGCCTGCTGAAATGAGGTTATCGGTATATTCTTTCATTATAGCTCAAAATCTTACAGTTAACCCCCAAACAACCCAAGATTGCGTCTTAAAGTGATATGCAGCTTTGTAAAGAAGTTGTTAGTGGATAGAGTAATTTATTTATTACATATGATTTATTCTATATATTTCCAGGGTCAAACAGTCACAACAATGGCAACCCAGGAGGTGATGGTCAAACAGGAGATGCAGGGGAAGGAACCGGAGGTAAGTTATACCCATATTTCTTTCACCAAAAGATGGTTCCTTTTGATTAAGTTTCAATATATTATGCCATCTTTTGTTCAATAAAAGAATGATAAACTGATATTGCCCTGCAGATGCTTGCACAGAAGTAGCCTACTTTAATATGAAATTAATTCAAAATGGCCACCACTGCCATTTTAATACATGAAGTGACTAGACCTTTAAAAAAGGCATGTTCTTATGATATACATCGTGCACATACAGGTTACTATGATTTTAGGAATATACTTTGAGCTATTTAAAGCTTTTTAGTATGCATTTTGTAGAATGAAAGTAAATATGTGAATGTGAATATGTGAACTAATTTTTTGTTTGGATGAGGAGTTAACCTTCAGCAGAGTGAAAAGTGGTATTTTAACAATGAAACAGAAGAAACAGTAAATAAATTTGTAAAAATAAAAAAATAGAGCAAAAAGAAACAAACTTTTCAAATGCCCTTGTACATCAAGATTAGTGTGACAGTAAATGATATCATGTTTACACCAAAGTTAGTGTGATTTGATGCAGCATTTGTGACCTCATACAATTCACATGACCATTGTTAAACTCTGAAGTTAAAACAGTTAACAGTTGATTGTTGAAATCCAAATCACCCAACTGAGGTTATAAAAATTGTGAAAAATTGTGATGATTTGACCAGTTGTGAACACTTCTTAATATGAATATGAAATCATTCTACCTAGATGTGACGAATATTTGAGACACTTCTATCATTTCAGGAACTGATCGTAGCAATATCGTAGAGATTCTTGATAGGAATGACAACTTCCCAATACCATTTGAGAATACAAACATGTGGACTGGGGCAGAGATAAAGTGGGTCCCCAATGCTGGAAAAACAGTAACTGCAGAGGACCTTGCAGTTAACATGGCCTCTTCTGGATATTACCAGTAAGTGTATCTATGACCTAAAAAGCAGAATAATTATAAACATTGTTTTTTTCTGGTTGTTATCATATTAGAGATGCTAACATAAACAATAGTGAGTAATGTCTATTGACAATATACATCTCAAGTGCAAACAACCACTATTGTTTATGTTAGCATCTCTCAGTGTGAACTCTTTAGTTTGGCACATCAGTGTTCCATTAGTGCTCACTTACGTATATTTAGATTATCTTTAAAAATATGTTTACATTTGATTTAATATATGTTGACTCACTCAGCACATTTTAGTGAAGTCGTGACATCGGTTGATGTTCGGCATTTGGTTGGCATTCACCGTTCGGTGATCAGCATCTGTAACAAATGGCAGGTGCTGACATTTTTCATGTTAATGCCTTGATCTATTTTATGTTTTATCTGGCTCTCTTCATTCTATGTTCATTTGACTTATGTTCATTTTACTTTTAGGTGTATGAATGCTGCAACTTGCCAGGGTGAGAGTGTCCAAAACAAGGCCCAATTAAACAACCTCCTGAACAATGCCCCTGCATCATATGAGGGGGCTGTGGTGAAGTTCAAAGAAGGACTTCATCAATACATGAGTACACGCAATAATAACTTTTCAAACCGCAGCCAGAAAGGTGGTATTAATGTAAATAAGAAATAGTGCCTGTACTTACTTCTTCAATTCAAAGCTGAGCCACTTGGTCTGTCTGTCCGTCTGTCTGTCTGACTGTCCGTCTTGATACGCAAACATCCTGAAATACTTGGGTTTTTGAAATTATATTTTATTTTGATACAAAACCAGAAAAATGGTTTACAAAGATTTTCTCCTTCAAATGAAGAAAAACATGTCATATACAGTTATCTCCCCAGCATTAAAGCAAGTGGGCGCAGCACCCACCTGAGATTTTGAAAATAGGCTGGCACCCACCTGAAAATCCATTTGCACCCACTTGACAAATCATGAAAAATTGGCATATTTTGACCAATTTTTATCTGGATTGTGAAATTTTTCACCCACCTGAGAAAAAATCATTGGGAGATCACTGATATAAGGAATTTTATCCCATTGGTATTTTGCCGGTTCATTGACTTGGTATATATTTTTGCAGCATTTCTTTTGTCATATTATGTATAATTTTTTATTCTAACTCATGCTTCATTCATTCTTTCTACCCAAGGACATCGTGCTACTAAACCTGAATTAGTGATAAACCCATCAAGTATTATAAGCAAAAGTTATTTATGCTGAAGCATTGTTGATTTGGCCAATCTGTGTTAAGCAGATTTAAGTTAGTTGTGTTATGATATTTTGATATTTTTCACATCTATTGGCAAGAGCTCAAACACTTTAATGATAATTCTATGTAATATTTTATTGTTGTTTTACCTGTTGAATGTTTTGTGTTATTAAATAAGTTTAATTACTGAAACTTTTAATTAAGTTGATTTGCAAAATACAAATGACAAAAAAATATAATAATATGTAGCAATACAATACATAACCCAGTATTTTGTTTTTGCAAAGTAGAACTTAGATTTAATATAAAATGTGAACACTTCATGCATAATTATTAAACACATTCCTAGTTTCTACTTTCTTAAAATGAATTTTGCTTTATACACATAACTTTACTATATTATTGTCATTTTGTACTTGCAAATCAATTTAAATTACAAATTAGTTAAAAGTTAAGTTCTGAAAGTGTAACTATGAGTGTAAAGAAGCATCTTTATCTGTCATCAAAATAAGGAAATACTCAATTTATAACTACTAATGTTACATAAATGTTTAGAGTACATTAATTTTTCGTACTTTTTGTACTTGTTTTGAAACCATGGTGGATCCCTGGAGTACCCATGTGTTTCATAAATGAGAATGAGATGCTCTAAGCAGTCATATATCTTTATTGTATAATAAAACATATGTACTAATAGCTTGAAAGTGTATTTGATGAATCTGCTGGATCAGATGGGAAAGCTATATTTGTATTGCTGTAAACTATATGTTAATATATGTATATAGATATGGTACTGATGATGCAATATTAATACATTCTTTTATTAATTAAGATTTTTGTTATTTGTTTTTTATTTACATTTCTTTGTTGAAATGTTGCTTAGAAGCCCGGGGGGTTCACTAAATAATTTGGGTAGGTATGTGCAGCATGGTCAATTTTGGCTTTGGGCATAAACCATGGAAACTGGCAAATCTGGGAGGAAAGAAACATGGGAAAATCATCTAAGAAAGTACCCTTTTGGTCAAAATTCAGTTTTTCTTCAAAATCACTGGAACAATTCACTGGAAAAGTGAATTTATTTGTCAATTTATCAATATTTAGGGAATTTTAATCTCAACAAAGAAATGCTCAAAAAGTGGGTCTTTGGTGCGGCACATAGGTATTAAGAGGTATATTGGAGTGAAACCCTCAGGCTTAGAATAGATGTTGCCCACTTAACATTGTTAAGGATGAGTCAGGGAATATGCCCTTTTGGTCCCTCACTTAAATTGATGTGAAATATGGTTTTTATGTCACCACCAAAAATTGGTGACCTATGGTCTCCATCTTTTGTGACGGCGATCTGAGGTTGGTGGTTGGCTATCGGCTTCTGTAACAATTTCTTACAACTTCCAATAACTTGACAAATGCTGTTTAGACTGACTTCAATTTTGTTTTGAAAATCATGAACAAGTTTTCAGAAGTTCAAATTTGACTCTAGAATGAGGATTTGACCTTCTTAATGACCTTTTCAAGGTCAAAAAAGGTTAAAGAAGGTATTTTTTCAACTTGCTTCAAATTGACCAATTTTCTTATTCAAAATCATCTATAAGTTCTCAAAAGTTCAAGTCTGAATATAGATTTGACCTTCAATGACCTTCTCAAGGTCAAAAAGATATTTTTCAACTTACTTCAAATTGACCAATTTTTTCAAAATAATTTATATGTTCTCAGAAGTTCAAATCTGACTTTAGATTTGAGATTTCACCTTCAATGACTTTCTCAGGGTAAAAAAACCTTTTTCAAAATCATCTGCAGGGCTCTCAGAAATTCAAATCTGACTTAAGTTTGAACTCATAATATTGTGAGCATTTTAATGCCTTGTTATTACTGTTCTAGTTATACTTGAAGTACATGTATATGCACTTTTTCATGAGTTTTGAAGCAAAATGAACCTGCTGCTGAGATGTGCATCCTAACAAAAACATAGTCAATAAATATATATACAAATATTTATTCTGTAATACCATGTTTTCTCTGGGAAATAAACTGGGAATAAAAGTGATACTCAAGAAACTCAATCAGATCCAGTATCAGCCAAAATCCCTTATCAGATCTCGTGGCATATTATGATATATTATTATTAGTATTATGAATTATTTTTATTTTAAAAATTGTTAATAAAAGTTGAAAATGTTATTTGATGAATTAAACTGTAGCATTTAATGTCAACATCATTGGGTGACGACATACAAAACAAGTTTCAGAAGAATATTATGGAATAAATAGGTAATTGATTGTCGTGATGGAATATGAATTTTTTCCTCGAGAAAATATGATATTCGCCTCGGAAAACATCATATTGACACTCGGGCTGTCACCCTCTGTCAATGATATTTTCCTTGGTCAATATCTTATTTTCCCTCGAAATAAAATTTATATTCCATCCCTCCCATTAAATAACCTCTATATATACCTGGCATTACCATACATAAAAAACACAAATGACAACATGTATGAAACACAAAGTAGAAATAACTTAAAAACCCATGAAGAATTTAAAAGAAAACCATACATCTGGAATCGAATACGAATGGCACTGACCTGCTCAGTTTGTGTACAACTGAAATACCCCTAGACCTACAATCAAAATTTCAGAAAAGTTGACCAGCCTAATATATCCATATAGTTTTGATGAACATGGGTAGAATGTCATCTTAATAATTATTTTAAAATTTGAATTAGATGGCTACACTTTGTGCACTTTGTGTTCTTGTACAATTTTGTCAACACTTTCATTATTGACATTCATTAACACCTTTCATTAACACGATTCAGTATATAAGAATATGATTATTTTGTATATCATATTATTATTACTATTATATTTTTATCATCTGGTTCATCAAATTGGATTCATTGTACAAAATGAAGACGTTCTTCCTATTATACTTAGGTAAGTTATTCTGATTGTTTAAACTTTTCATCATCAAATAGCAATTTGTAAAAATAAAATACCATCTTGAATGAAAATCATCTGAGCCACTTTATGGCAATCTGTTAATTTAAAATTGGTTGGTTCTGTTGAAAGTCAGTATGAATCTGATTATTTAGATGATAAATTTTCAAAGTAACGTTGTGTCTAGCAAGGCCACCTTTGTGCCTGGATTTCCATTAATTGACAACCTCACATACTGGCAAAATTCTACAATGAAAGTCATATACATGATTTTGGTTCAACCAATGTTCAAAAAATGTTTTTCTGAGCTCATTTAATGTTTTCCTTTTGGCCACAGTGTCTACCTTAGGTTTAATAAGATTCATTGCTTTTTCACAACAAGTTGATGGTTGGGGGATGGGACTTTCACTTGTAAAATGCTACATGTATATGGATTTCCTTATTGTGATATTCATTGTGATATTCCATTAATTTTTCCCTTTTTAGTTTGCAGTTGTAGTGTTGTGAATGGTCTAAGAAAGGGGTGTTATAGTCTTGGATCCATTGTGGCATGTTTCATACCTGTGTTGGAAGGTGTTACTGAGTTAACAGAGAATGATGTCCTCAGTGGTGCCAATGATGAGATAACAGCCATAAGAGAAATATGCAGGTAAATATACAAGTATTATTGTTTTTAGCTCACATGTCCATCTGTCTGTAAACAATAAGTTACTTGGTTTAAAGCTTGGGTCAGTAGGGTTCCCATTTTAAGTTATTTTGGTTCATCGTCAATACAGAACCCCCTTATGAATCCCGTTTCAAAAGCTTGCCTATTTTCAAAATGGCCACCAATTTAGTTGCAGAAAATTCACTTTTCGACCAATTAGCTTTATAAATAATTTCAAGTGTCCTACATTGTAAAAGCCCATGTCACTGTAAGTTTTATGAGATAATTTTGTGAAAAATCAGCAAAAATATCTACATTTTAATTGTCAGCCACTTTGGGATTTCCATCATAAAATCTTGTCTATGAAGGCTTGTCTACAGGTTTCAAGCAAATCCTCTTTTGATATGATTCTAGATTTACGTTACTTATGTTAATAACCAATTCAAGAAAATCATATGACACCTAGTTCAAAAGCTAGGCTATTTTCATTTTTGTGCAAAAATCACTTTTGGCCATTTTCAGTTGGGGAAAATTTACTTTACTACTATTTAGTAGCCTTATAAATAATTTCAGATCCTGTATTGTAAAAACCTATGCTACCGTGAATAGTAAGTTTATGTAAAAGAAATCTGCAAAATTTACATCATGTGATCCCAGTACCCACTGTACTATTTATGTATTGACGTGTCGCAAAAAGGTCGCACACGCATTGTTACACATTTTCGCTTTTTAACACCACAAAATGTGACGTTTTTTGAGAAAAATGTACACATATGGAAATCCTTTCGTCCTCCACATTTGCCTCTATATCTCAAAATATTTAAGGCGAATAACTCTGATATCGTATATGTATTAACAATGGGATAGGAGCATCATAAAATACGAATCAATTGATATTTTAGGTGAAATAAATATACGTGTTGCTGTGCTTGAAAATAGGCGAATGGCGTAAGTTAGCCCTATTTTAATGAATTTTGAAAACCTTTCGTCCTCCACTTTTCCACATACAACGGAAAACACATACTTTTGCGAACAAAATCAACTATTTATTAATAAACTAGAGTTTAAGAGCAAAATAATCATATATGATTTATTAAAAATTGATCTCGTATTTTTTGTTTAATGTACACCTGAAAAGTTGAAGGTAACAAAAAATGAGCAAAAAGGTCGCTGTCAACAGATTCTATTTTTCAAATTCTATGACGTCACAATATGGGATGCTTACTAAAATTCATCCTTTGAAATAAAACTTCCATCTTCTTTTATCAAGACGAAAATAAGTATAATAGTCATATATTGATTGAGTTATGAGCGTTTAAAGACGAAAAATAATACAAAATGTAACATGTCAACAGGGGATATTTGCAAGATGTTTTGGTAAAAAACTCTTTTTTAAAAAAGAACGCGCAAGAATCGTGAACGGAGTGTAGTTGATCTAAAAACGTCATCGAAACAGCTTTAAAATGATATATAACTTTAATTAGAATATTATCTTATAATCCGGAGAATCAAAGTTACATTCACGCGATACCCTTAAAAAACAAATGCGCCACCTTTTTGCGACACGTCATTGAGTTTTAGAATTTGTCTTGAGGCCAGTTTGACCATCAATTTAAGCATTTCGTGTGTTTCCTCCTTCACATTTGGTATTTTATGAAGCAACTGGGCAACAGGGTAATATATTAGCAGGGCATTTAGTTATGACCAACATGCTTGAACATAAGATGGATGTCAGAAACAGTCTGTCCAAATGAAATTGCTTGGTACAACAATGTACTTTACTGGATAATGTGAATTCATTGCAGCTTGTATGAAAAAGGAATGAAGTGTCTTAAAGAAAAGCAGAACACGTGTGAGCCTCCCACAAAACATGAAAATGAACAGCTGAACATATTCTTGGAACAGGTAGTTCGCCAAGGAGTCATCAAATTCTGTGGAGAAGAAAGAGTTATGAATGGTAATATATATTTATTTGGGTTAACCCTTCTTAATTGCTCCATACTTCTAAATGTTTGGTATATTTCAATATACTAGATGCGAGTAGAAATAATCCTGATTTACTTCATTAAATATTCAAAATTCAGTTAAACCCATGTCGTGGAATAGTTAATTTTCTTTGGTATAACGAAACATATGAGTTAAAAAATAATTTATGAAGTATTCTTAGTGTTTTTATGAAAAATAGCATGCTCCCCCAAGCTGGACAAATCTTCCGATCACTGGGCATGAGCATGGCGTATTATTAATGTTCATTTTTCTTCAAAACTATATTACAGCTTATATAGTGAATGCCAAATGCCTGTTTGACAATCAGAACTACACTCAAAATTGTTTGGTGAGAACTCAAAAGGCTTTCAAACATGTGAAGATACAAAGTGAATTTTCTACATCAAATGATGGTTCCATGGAAAAACTTTGCAGGTGAGACTTTACATATGTGATTGATTTCAATGTTTAAAGTACGTAGACGTATACGATAACATAAGAGGTGCGGCTAAAGTATAAAAAGAAAAAATCCCCGATTAGTGTTATGGGCAAGCCATAAAGGTGTTGAAAAAACATCATGTGTGGATTTTGAATGTAGATGTAACCACATAAGTTACATTACTGAAATTTTAAATAACTGTTGTGTAAATTCTGAATATCAACTTGTTTGGTCGCTAAGAATGAAATGGCCCATTTTGATTATGCTACGCAGGGAACTTTACTTCCATTGGTGTACACAAAAATACAATATGTACATGTGTTGAACAGCTTTATTATCCCAACAAATGAAGTTCAGTAGGGATATAGTGAAGCCCTTCATCCATCAGTCAGTCAGCCAGTCAGTCAGTCAGTTACGGGAAATTTTTTTTTCAAGAAGCCACCAGTTTAAAAATGGCGGAAATTTATCTATCTATTTCAACACCTATCTATTTCAAATATATCCCATGTTTTTCACCATGACCCCCAGGGGCCGTTTGGGGGTTCGGACAGAAATTTGCATTAATTTTTAGATGTCAATGAAGTATAGCTTTATTATACTCAAATGAAAGGCAATTTAGAGTAGTTTGGGATTTTGCAATTATTTTCTGATCTCTTAAAAGTATGGCCATATTATACTCAAATTGAAAGAATTTTAGAGTAGATGGCTACCTAGAGCGGAAATTCGCCATTAATTAGAGCTATCTTGAAAGTATGGTTACATAATACTACAATGCGCTCAAATATTTATTGAAGGGAAGAGTAGATAGTAAATATTACATTGTAATTGTACAGATTCATGATTTATATAGTGTTAGTTGGGATTTGCTACTCTGTGGAGTTGCCATTTTCTAGTTTTGTATTTGAAGGACTTGCTGTTTTGTACAGGATTACATCATTGCTTAATACTCAACCATAAAAACAATTCTAAGGATGGAATCATTACATGGCATCCAATGTAATCAAGAACTTATACATATAATCATTTTTTTATTTATTGTTTTTTCTATTTTTCCCATGATATATTTTAAAAGTATCCTAAGTTTTGGAGATATTCTTATTGTTTCCTGATAATCTAGTGTTCAACATGTGATCATGCTGTTACCTAAAACTTTGAGAATTTTACTTTCTTCACTTTCAGGATAATCACAAAAATGTTCAAATGTGGATCTGAAGCCCTGGAAAATCGATGTGGAAAACAAGCTGGTCAGTTATTTGTTCGTATAGCAAGTGACTTTCTTCCTCAGGAGATCACAAATAAGTGTATAAAAGGTGGCTACATTCCTGCTTCAGTTCTTACAGGGCAACATAGAATAGCCACAACTATGTTTATGACATCATCATCAGTTGCATCCAGCACTTCTGGTTGCTCAAATCTAAAAACATTGACCAAATGGCAATCGTGGACTTTATTTTACTCTGCATTTTTGTGCATATCAATAGGTATTTGTAATTTATATGTTGCATTTATGTATGATTATTGACCAGTTTTATAACTTTATCAAATCTCTTGTACAACTGTTATAAATATCTTTTTGTGACAGACCAAATAGCAAGACTGAATTATTTTCAAAATTCTAAATGATAACGTTTGAAAGGTTGGTAGAATATTGACAAATGTTTGTATTCGTTGATGTTTGGTTTGAATTAAGATTGATACAAAATGAATTGAAGTCATGCAAGGTTGCAAGAATTTATGTTTGAATGATATATTAAAGTTATCCCATCGAACAAAGTTCAGAGGGATATAGGGAACGCCTCTGTCCATCTGTTCGTAAGTACTTCCTTACGTACGTACATATGTCTGTTCGTCCGTCCGTCCAGTCATTAACTCAAATACCATTGGCCCGATTTTGTTCATATTTTGTACACATATACCCAATGGGGGTGGAAGATCTGCTCGAAAGCTAATTTTCAAAATGGCCACTCATTTAAAAATGGTGGCCATGTTAGTGCAGATTTTTCCGTAATTAAGGTAAAATTGTAATAGCAATATGTTTTAAATGTGAAAAAATTATATAGGACATTTATTAAGCTAGAAATGTAGATATCGAAGATGCTCATGGCAGCCATGTTGAAAAATGGCGACCTTTACACGCTATTTTACGATTTTTGCTGTGACTTGAAAAGTAGTGGAGCGATTTTGTTCATATTTGGTATGTGAATACTACTGAGCTTACTACATAACATCATTTTGGGCTGGGCCGATTTAGGAACAGAATTACAGACTACTATGATACGCAACTTGGATGATAATATACTAAGAACTTGCAATTTTAAAGGGTTTAAGGCTGGCGGCTGAAGGGATTATAGATGTGCTTATATTAAGACTGAATGAGTGTGGTAGCCCAAATTCCCAAAGCTAGGATACAAGAAGTGACTGCATTGAATAACCCACAATTCATTGAGTCAGTGCTGGAATCCCTTTTAAACATTGCAAAAGATTTTGTAAAATACTGTTAAAAAGAATGGAATTAACCATTAACATTTTGCAAGGGTGCAAGATTTTAATTTTTGACATTTTTACCTCCATAAGCACCTTTCTTGCAATAAGTTATGAAACTACAATATATCATTTTTCAATAAACTGTCAATTCAAAGTAATAAGGTTCACTGAATTTTAAAATAATAATAGTCATTCACTCCATTGTAAAAGGATATGGAGAACTGAATTCAACAATGTTTTTCTCTTAAACCAATCATTGAAAACATTCCGTAAAAAACACAGTATTTTATATAATGTTGACTGATTGACAACAATTTATTGCGAAAACTTTTTAGAAATATTTTATATAACTGTTTTTGTGAACATTTTTTGTTTTTTAGTGCAATTGTTTTTGCTCCTTTCTACCAATTCTTGAGAATGAAATAAAATGTCTTTCCGAACCTTGTTGGAACAAAATAGCATATACAACATGTTTTTAGACCTCTCAATATTATAGTTATACAAAGGAATTTTTGGTTGATTTTAAAAAAGTATTCAAAAAATTAAAACAAAATCCCCCCAAAATATATAAAAATTAAGATAACCCTTTTATTTCATTAACAAGATACTTTTTTTAAATCAACCAAAATTTCTTTTGAACAATTACAATATAGAGAGACCTAAACATGTTGTGTTTATGTCATTTTGTTTATGAGGTTTGGAAAGATGTTTAATTTCACTCTGAAAACATGTGTTTGATGTGTTTTCTAAACAATATAGATGAAAGTATATATATATTTTCAAATTATATTGTTAGCATTCAAAAGATGACCGACCATTAAACGATGTGTAAAATTTTTAGATTTTTTTATGACTGGTTTAAGAGAAACTTGTGTTCAAAAAGTTCTCCATATCGATACCACTCCTTTAGAATGTATATTTTTAAATTCCATGTTCTTATATTGGCTGAAATTTGATTTATCATTTGTGTGAATGTACAAAACAATTATTATTTGTATGGTTATGTCATTCTCTTAGAATTCCTGCATTACAAGCAGTGCAGCAATGTAAATAAAAGTAAATAAGAATAAATTGAAGAGGTATGATTGGGTATTATCTCAAGAGAACAGCTTCTGTTTCCTCAATATCCTTTGCTAATTAGACTGCTAATTGGATTGACATAATTTTGTTTGTTTGAAAAAGGTTGTGGATAAGCAATCAACAGGATGCTCTTCAGTAGTGTCCAAGTATGGTTTTCCTACAAATGAACCCATTTTTCAAACTCAATTCCATCTCCATATATTTCATGTAACCTTTCAGTACGATCAATGTCTGATTCTCATTTATATATTCCAATAAAGGGTTTGATATTGTGCCTTAAATGGTATTCCTTGATAAATCTACCATTCTTAACTCAGCATATTACAATATGACCCATACTGTATATATTATATTTGAGGGACATGATATCATATTACTTCTTGATTTTGAATTATATAGCTGGACATGTTAGTTTGGCACATTAACTTTTAGATGCTCATTGTAAGGTTTGAAATAAGGATCATAAGGTGTGAAATTCTAAATACCAAAATTTAAACAAGTGGGGACTATAATCTAATGTAATAGTACACAGATGATTATTGTTGGATGTTGTATTGTCAAGCAGATTCAGAATCAAAATGTTTCATCAATTTTATATCATTGGGATAATATTTACATGTGTGATAATTGTATGTATGGATTTTGCTAGAGCGCAAACTAGTAGTACTAACAGTGGCAGCAACAACAGCAACAGTACAAAAAACAGATTTTGTTATAAATATCAGAACATAGAATTCCGGTCAACTTATTGTGTTTATCCTTGTCGGTATTCAAAAAAAAGTTGCCCACGAGATTCTGTTCAAACAGGTCGCCAAGAGGATTGCCATGTAGTACAGGAATCAGCATCTAGATTTTCACGTCCTTTTGATCTTCTATATAATCATGATCTACTATATCCCATATGGAGACGTCTACAACAACAAAATCCCCGTCCCAAAACGGAAGGAATGTTAGGGTGTCGACATGTATGCAGAAAGAAAATGCGGGTAATGGACTGTTGTGATGGCATGTGGGGTGATCAGTGTGAGGGTAAGTGTTTGTATTTATTAGACAGCTTTGTATAGCATTGGGTGTTCCAAAAAAAGTGAACCTCTTTTCTCAGCAATGGATAAGCTGAATTCTTTGAACGTTTTTTTTGTGGAACTAAATGAAAGACATTGGTTACTTAATATCTGAGTATTTTCAGATAAAAAAAAACACGGTATTGCAAAATATCCAATATCAATGGAAAAGTCACTTATTTCAGTTTGAAAGTTACTTTCTGTTTTTCCAAGCAGAAATGCTTTTTTGTATTTCTTTCAACAATATCGCTTCCCATGACATAATTAATCCTGTCCTTAGTGACAGGATTAATTATTTGTCATTATTTATCACTTTTTGGGGACACCCAATACAGTGTATGTAGATTATATACTGCAGCTATGTAAATATAAAACCTTATTATGTTATTCTAAAATATTCATTATAGTCAATTAAATATTCTTGTTGAATTCGTAAAAGGAATGACACACATTCCCTTCCAAAGCAGAAATTTTTTTAATTGCAGACTGTCCTCAAACTAATGGCGAGGTGTGTTCAAACAGAGGCACTTGTTCAGATGGCATGAAAGGGGATGGGACTTGTCATTGCATGGTAAGACATTTCACTTTTTGTAAGAATTAAATTCAAATAAACTCAAGATTTTATGAGCTGATGCCTTACATACAGGCTGTTTCGAGATGATTGCTGAATTCAAAATTGCCAATAAATTTTTACAAGAAAAATAATTTTTCTGATAAGACATTAAAAGTTGTTGAATCTGGATTGTCAGATCAGGGAATTCTACTTAAGATGGAATCTCTACCTGGTTATTATTTCTATGATCTGAAATGTTAAAAATGATTAATGGTTTGATAAAATATTTTTTGTTCACTGGGATTTACTTTTAGCTATTTTCTTTATCGTTTTAGATGACTGAAAGTAGAGGTTATAAGACATACATGTATATTAATTATAATCCATACTGTCAATTATTAATCAGAATTGACAGAACAGGCAACACCTTTGTTAAGAATTTCTCACTTTATTGCATGTTATATATTTGAAGATTTGCAAAACTCTTGTAATTTGAGTTGACTTATTAACTTTAAGTTAATAAATTTTTCCTAAATTGAAAATCTGGTAATGTTATTTCAGTCTGGCTTTGGAGGGACTGCATGTGAAATGTGTAAACATAACAATACATTTGGCCAAGAATGTTCTCAAGGTTTGTTGTCTGCTCCATGTTGCATATGAATATATCAATGTTGCATTTGAATATATCAATATTGCATATGAATATATCAATGTTGCATTTGAATATATCAATATTGCATATGAATATATCAATGTTGCATATGAATATATCAATGTTGTATATGATATCAGAATAGAGCAACTTGAGAAATATCAATTATGAAAGGAACTGTTGTCTAGCTGAGATTGATGTACATGATACTTTGTACATTTATTAGTGTTGCCTTTTGTCATTTGAGTGTTATGCCCAAGTACAAGTATAAGTACACTCTATATATATTTTCATTAGAATTGATAAAGGGAATATCCCTTAAAATTATGAGGACTATCATGATATAAACCAAAAGTCAGAACTAATTTTTAGATGCATAATCATATCTTGCGAATTTGAGAGTTGAATTAATTTTGTTTTGACATATTTTCAAACTTATCCTCTACTTGCTCATATCCAATCCAGCTGTTAGATTGAATTGATGCATTTACATAATCATTGTTTATGCTTCCAGTTTGTGCATGTATCCATGGGGATTGTGACTCAGGTTTGAATGGTACAGGGAAATGTGATTGCCACTCTGGCTACACTGGCGAGATCTGTGATCAATGTAAGTTGTGTAACACATAACCTTGTAGATGCAGTTTTATCAGATCTGATTTGTATGATGTTTTTTATTGTTTCTTTTTGATTTTATTATTGTATGATGTTTTTTAATTCGTATTTGTAGAATTAACATCAAGATCTTTTACATCTCAATTGTATAATTGTTTGCTAGATTTCTGTTTGTATTATATTAATGCTTTGAATGTTTTTGTCTTTCAATCCTAAGAATGGTTTGTTGTTTGAAATGTTGTTTGATGGATCCAGGAATAAGTCTAACACTATCCATTTTGTAATAACCATTCTACTTACCATGTAATTCCATAACAATATCCATGTTTCATTACTTAAATGGTTATTGTTGTTACAGTGATTTCAGGATGTGCTAATATCACTTGCCATGCTTTAGCCAAATGTGAATCTAAAGGAGGGAAGGCTGTTTGCAATTGTAAACATGGTTATGAGGGCAATGGAACAGAAGTTGGTGGCTGCACACGTATGTTATACTTCATATTGTCCTAATGTTTTGTTTATAGATACCGCATGAATGTATGATGTTTTTTAATTAGCATTTGTAGAATTGTGGTATGATACACATACAGGACATGTAAAATTATGAAATTATGTAGTGTTGCCTCGATTTTGTAGAAAGGCCTTATGTAGTATGACAGGCCTATACTAGAAAACTTATTTATAGGTCTCTCTGATACATCTTGTTGCTAAAATATTATAAAACTGATACATATAACACATATAACAATTAATCAGATGAGTATTCTAATCTGTATGTTTTTTATTCTCAACATGAAATTTCAAATGAAAGTAAATGAACCATATACATTGTCAATCTTCTGCTCTAGCAATCAATGCTTGTGAGAGGTCACCATGCCACGACAAAGCTCTATGTACTAATACTGGCCCAGACATGTATAAGTGTGATTGTTTAAAGAACTATGAGGGTGATGGGAAGTATTGTCAACCAATCAACCCATGTGCAACAAACCATGGTCAGTGTCCTAGAAATACTACTAAGTGTCTCCATGATGGACCTGGATTGGTAAGTTAGCAATTTTAAATCAACAACATCCATGTAAATGTTGATTGTAATAAAAAAAATCCAGAATATGGAATTTGAAAATTTAACTATTATACCATTAACAATATAGTAAACATTCAATGATAAGAAAACAAGCCCCAACATCCTACCTGTGATTATTAAACATACAAAGAAGCATTGTCAAATGAGACTCGATCAACAGAGAAATCACTAGAACATAATTCAAGAATCAATAACACTAGTTATCAAATCAATTAATAAAAGTAAATTAAAAGTAAAAGTAAATTGTATATGATTATTTTTTTCATGCTTTTTGTAATACTCTACTCTTTCCCCTTGGACTTACATATTTACTTAATACATATAACATGTTTATGAAATTAGAAAACTGCAAAGTCAATGATTTATGCCACAATAGCTATGATATTTATTCATATGCTGCTGATATAAAAATGAGAGCAAACAATGATTAAAAATTGTATTTATTTTTAAAATTAGCACCACTGTGAATGTTCATTCGGATATGAAGAATATATAGATGGCATTGGATGTAGCTTGATCGATATTTGTCTGACAAATAGCAGTGATTGTGACAAGAATGCCAATTGCACAACAGTGGCCCCAAATGTAATGAGGCAAGTTATTTTTTTGTATTTCAGTAAAATGTTTGAAGGGTGATACATAAATAGAACTTTTCCTAGGCAAGCGAAATCATTTTGTTACATGCAACATCAATTGCTATGGCAGCTCAGAAAAGGGCTTAATGAAACAGTCAATGATCGAGTGTTCAGAATGCTTGTAAATTTTGCTAAATTGTGAAAATTACCTATTCAATGACATTTTATAACATATAAAGCTTTTCTGGTTTTAATGCTTGCCCACATGATATCCTAATGTTTTTTTTTAGTTGTACATGTAATGACGGTTACTTTGGTGATGGATACTACTGTTATGGAAACATTTTAGAACGCATCAAGGAGATTAATCTTGAGGATACCTCCTATGCTCAAAAACTGACTTTCTCAGAAAATCTATTTAGTACTGTATACCCAGAGGGCTTGCAATCAAAGGGGCCATTTACGGTGTTTGTACCACTGATAAAGCCATACTTCAGTGATATCTCAACAAGCAGAAAGGTAAGCTTTGGTATGATTTTCAAAAATATTTCAGTGCAGTGACTGAATTCTATTGTTTTATGTCATCACCAAGAAGTGAAATATATCAACAGCCACCATTTTGTGACTGGTGTTTGACATTTGTTGCCAGCAGCATTGACTTCTGTGGTTATCACACTTTGTCATATTAACTGGTTAGTTAATGAAGATATTTCAATTCTAATGAACTAAGACATCTCTTCATATCAATAACTATAACTCACATGTTATAGTGCTGTATTAAAAACATTGGCAGGATTTTGGAAAGAATGCTTAAACAACATTCCACACTCTTAGTCCTTTATGATTGCTTCAGTCAATCAAGAATTGGTTCAGGAATGTAGTAGATGTAATGTTCTTTATGTTTCTTCAAACAAATATTTTAGCTAGCTGAATTTCTACGTGAAAGAGAGTTTGGACAAAGCCTTGCTAACACAAACATTGTTCCTGGAATTCATGCAGTCGAAAGTCTGAAGAACAAGTCCAGTTTCTACTCTTTGAGTGGCACCCCTGCACAGATTTATGTTAAAGAGGTCAGTTGTATTTTAGTCTGGACTTGTGTTTTGGTATGTCCAAAAGTTGGCCATTATTCTCATTATATGAATATTCTGACAGTATATATTTTCTTATTTCATTTTTTATGTCACCACCAGAAGTGGTGATATACATGTATTGTTAAGTCTCCAACTTTTTGTGCATGGTGTTTGGCTGTCGGTGTTTGGAAGTTGGTGCTTGGTGGTGAACATCTGTGAAAAATGGCAGGTGGTGGCATTTTGCATGTTAATGCTTTGTACATTGTAGCACTAATATGTATAGATGTAATCTGAATTGAAATATTTTGTGACAGTTGTTGGAATATTGCCTTTTTTGTGGTTAAGGAATGTACAATTGTTAGAGGCACTTGCCTTTCATCCTTTACACTAGCTGGGTTAAGTTTTGAAATGAAGTGGTTCATTGTTTGGAGAATTGTATATATCATGTTATAGTATTTATAATATATTATACAAATATTGATCCTTTAGCCCAAAAAAGCAAGTTATGCAAGCTAGATCCTCAAATATTAATTTAAAAATTGATCGATATAATTTTAGGATGATGTAAGATATCGACTTCAAGGTCAAAGTCAGGCTGATAAGGTGACAATTCTAGCAGGGAATTTTCAGGCTTCAAATGGACTGATTCATATTGTGGATAAATATGTTCTTCCTGTAAGTATTCATTGATTTTGACAAAATGCTATATTATAGTGTATTCTTTTATTGCACTGACATATACTGGTTCAAATAATTGATCGGTTGGCAAGCATGCACAATGTAGCATGGCAACCAAAAGCATGTTAAAATTATTTGCTTGTTGACGCAAAAAAACTGGGCCGAACAATCTTGAATAATTTTTAAAATGACAAAATAACATTATTATTTGAATGCACATATTTTCACTATTCAAAGGGCATTTAGAAAGTGGGCCCATGTTATTTTACTGGTGAATGATGGGAGTGAATACATGTAGTCTGTTGAAAACCCATGGTATGAGTAATTCCCAAAATGTTGATATGAAATAATACTTCGCAGAATTGTCCAATAAATACATAGAATATTGGTTCAATGATTGAAGGGGATATGTTTGTTTCATTCTTAGTTATTCAAATTAAAAGACATTTAATATATTGGGAAGCAGTTTTTCTTATCATATTCAGCTGAAAAGAAAGCATTTCATTCTAAATCTAATTCAATATCTGTGGACCTTATTTCTAAATCTGTATGTCATCATTATTGTTCCGTTAGGGCCATTCTTGTAAACTAAACAAAATATATGTTGCTCTAAGTTGAAATATAATTGTTTTCAGACTGGTAGAGATGTGTCCTGGTTCAATTCTCAATCAAAGGTGAGCATTTTTAAGGAGAAGCAGTCTTAGCCTCTTTAATATTTAAAAATATGCATAGTTTCAAATTACTTTAAAAAGCAGCATAATAAATTAAATATAAAAATATAGTACTGTTGATTAAAAATATATTTGAATACTTTTTTGTTTTTTATGTAATATTATTCTTAGTGATATTAAATATAGACTAAACTTAACAGATACACATAAAATACACAAATCAACATGAACATAAAGTACATAATATTATTTTATTGTAGAAAACACTCACTGAAAGCATCAAAAATGATGGAAAATATAACAGATTTGAAGCATTGTTAACTGTGAGTGTTTATAGTGTTTATGTAATTTCAATTATTTTACAATTTAGAGGCACTTTATATAAGAACTTAGAAATAGAAACTTAAGCTGCCTGGTTATAACTTATAGTATCATGAACAAGTTCATCAAAATGGAATGATTTGATAATGAATATTTTTTTTTTTTATTTGGATTTGTAGTTGGAACAAATTGTACTTACCTTTTAATAATTTTTATGTTGTAGGCTGCTGGATTTGGTGACTTCTTGTCGGGGACAGGGCCTTACACTGTACTTGCTCCAAATAACAAAGCTTGGGATAGACTACCCAAGGATTACACACAGTACCTGTATTCACCAGAGGTTTGTTTTCAGTTTCTGTCTTCAGTTTAAATTCGTTTTTTGTGATTGCAGATGGCGGCTGGCGGCTGTAACAAATTCTCACAACTTCCAAACAAATACTGTTTAGACTGACTTCAAAATTCTTCTACAAGTTCTCAGAAGGTCAAAGCTGACTTTAGATTTGAGATGTGACCTTCACTGACCTTCTCAAGGTCAAAAAGGGTTAACCAGGCTAACCACTTGATGGATTGATTTCAAATTGTCAGGGATGATTCCTTGTATGAAAATCTAAATCCAATTACTTTTGGGCATTCTTGATTAAATGTTAAGGTGACCATTTGGATGTTTTGTCCTAAAATCTTGTTTCTTCAACTGATTAATGTCATGCATTCAGGATTATAAATCTATAGAGTATCTCCCATTATAATTTGAAATGAATGTCAAAATGTGAGGAACTTATAATCATATATTAAATGCCAGAGTAAATGCTTAACATCCTTTAGCTTTCTGAAAATATTTCATAGGGTAAGGATAAGCTGATTCAGCTGCTGCAGTGCCATATAATGAATGATACCATTCGTGCAATAGACTTAGTTTCTGGGATGCAATCTACATTTACCACCATTGGGGGAGTGATGCTCAATGTACAGATTCAGACACAGGTAAAACTTGGATTTATATAAAGATAGAGATGGGAGGGGCATATTCATTGTCACGCATTGTTATTTTCCTGACCCGAATTGCAAATATAAGCCTTTGGGAAATTGATACGCTATGCAAATTATATACATATGTACATGTCACACTCATATTTGCCAAATGTGGGACTGCATCTCAAGGTACAACGGAAACATAATTGTAAAGAGTAAAAGGCCTTTGTGTGTAAACCATTGCTTCTGGAGCACAAATATGCTACCTCTCTCAGTGTATAAAACTTAAATTGCAGACAATACAGTTGATAAGGCAGATCAACTTATAACAATCATTGAAAATAAGAGGAGCTTGAATTAAATCATAATGTACATATTATGGAGCCATAACTCAAACCTTTATTCTTATAACTATTTTGGTCCTGAACATGTCTATAAATTTTCAGTAATTCAATTTCAGTTCAATTCAATTGTTTTCATCATTTGTAAATATCATACACTGATAGTATACCATAAGACACCCAGAGGATTGCTTATGGATACATGTACGAGGGGTGATTCAAAAGTAATGGACAAAATTTTATTAACTAATTGCAAATACATTTTGAGATAGAGCACTTCTCTTGGATCATGGTGCATACACCCGGAATCCATTTTTAAGGCTATTTTCATCATAATAACAAATGGATTTTCAATGAAAAGTTTGCTGGTGCAATATATTTTGCAATGCAAGATGTATATGAAAAGCATATCGCAGTAAGTTCAATAATAATCCATATCATTCCTTATTATTCCTGATGATCATTCATTTGAATTATATTCAATCCTCAGTGTATTCTCCTCCAAGTTCAATTACTTTCTTCTGTCGGCGCACCCATGCAGAGAACACATGCCCAAATCCATCCAGCAGCCATGGTGTTCAGCTGTTTTTGTACAGCCATTTGCAGCTCAGCTAATGTCTGAAAGGATTGTCCCTTTAATGCCATCTTAAGGGTGGGAAAAAGATAGAAATCACAAGGAGCAGTATCAGGGCTATATGGAGCATGTGGAAGTTGAGGCATGTCCATGAATGCTGCAAGAGTATCCTGAACTAGCTTGGACCTGTGTGCTGGGGTATTGTCCATGTGTAACAAACGATTGTCTCTTGTGTCTTTCCTTTTCTTTTGAAGTGCCTGTCCAAGATTGCATTCTAGAACCTGAAAGTGAAATATCATTATTTATTTATTCATTCATTTATTTATTTATCTATTTTCAAATTATTAATCTTGCTTAAAGCTATTATGACTTCATTCTCTCCTTTTAAATTGACAATGATTAAAACGGATGAAAATATCATGTTTACCTTGGTGAAGTATTTCCCTGTGATAGTCTGATGAGGAGGAACATAGTGGGTCAGGATCACGCCATCATAATCGAAGAAGGGAACAATCATCACTTTGTCAGAGGATCTGCTTTGCCTAGCCTTTGTTGGGCGCCGCTCACCCTTTTTGATATACTGTGTAGATTGTAGTTTAGTTTCTGGATCTCTAAAGTATAGCCATGATTCGTCAGTAGTGATTATACGCTTTAGGAATCCTTCTCCTTCATTGTTGTATTGCTTCAGAAAATCCTGCGCAACTTCGACACGTTGTTGCTTTTGTTCTTCGGTAAGAAGCTTAGGAATCCACTTGGCATACACCCTTTTCATATTTAGGTCGCATTTTACATGTGAGTCTTGCTTGACAATTGCATTACCATGCTTGTTAGACATATCATGTGTGGTAATTGAGTCATTAAAACGAAATCAAGCAAAAATGACAAAAACATTCAATTATCATTAAAAAACCAATTCCACCCATGCTTACCCTTGTTACCATGGTTACACATAGCTGAAACAATTTCAAATGCATTTAAATGAGAAATCGACACAAAGTAGAGAATTGATTGATCTATTCACTGTGAAAAAATTAGACTGATTGGGTGAAATTTAGTATGCCTATAAAATTCTGTCCATTACTTTTGAATCACCCCTCGTACAATGTATGTGTCTGGTTTAACAGAAATGAATTATAACTTTATTGAGACTACATTGTAAAGCAAGAACCTATATCATAAATATACATCTACTATGTCATTAATGTTAAAATCCAGGGCCTTATCACCATTGAGCAAGATTCTGCAATCGTGGAGAGTGACATACCAGCAAGCAATGGTATATACCATCATGTGAATGGTGTAATAATGCCTAAGGCTATTCTTCCATTACTTCCAAGTAGATGTGACATTGATAATACAGTAGTTGTAATGGGAAAATGTGGACCTTGTGATGAGCCACTTGTCTGTAGATCAAGACATGATGTTTCAACAGTAAGTATTATGTGCTTGTACTCCTTTTTATTGCTCTATTGTTTTTGAGAAGATGATTGCCATTACTTCAGTGATCTATACATAAAATGTCATATGTTGAGATCTTTTTATTTCTATTAATCTTGATGACCTGATGTTTGATTTTCTTAGCCTTTACTACTGTATATATTGTTTATATAATCTGAGATTTTTCTGGTTTGCAGAATAAAACCAAAGGAGGGTGCAGGTATTGGGGTAAAGTGGGTCAAGGTCAATATCGGGCTTATATAGGATGCTATGTTCAATGTAAACGATCATATACCATCCTTAAATGCTGTCCTGGGTTCTTTGGAACAGATTGCATGCCTTGTCCTGGGGGGTTCAAGACCCCTTGTAACAACAATGGGAAGGTATATTTTTATTTTTTTAATGAATATGATAAAAATGATTTATTTTAGAATAATGCATACATAGTATACTTTCTTAGTTGAATTAGTATCCTGGGTGATAAAAAGCATGATTAAAACTACTGATCTTGTAACTTGGTACGGATGTTCCCCAAATATTATATAAGATTAATGACTCAAGTATTTGATTTAACAAAATCATGGTTGCCATGGTAACCCAATACATTAACAAGACACACTCACTGCTAGGGATTCATATTCTTAATAAAATTTTTAAAGAAATCACAGTCAGAATAATTACCACTGTGGATAGAAATCCACATTAGATTATGTTCACAGATCTTTAATTTTTTACTGCAGTGCCTAGAGGGGATGTATTCAGGCAATGGTACATGTATGTGTGACGTAAATTTTCGTGGTGCAGCTTGTCAACTCTGCAAAAAGGACAACAAATTTGGAAAAAACTGTGATCAAAGTAAGTTTTTTTGTTTTCTTTCACAAAGAAGTAGAAATGCATACAATATAAAACAGTTTATTGTACAATGTAACATCTGCCATCTATTTTAGATTAGACAGATACTGTATTCTACATCCATCGATTGCAAGATATTACTATTGCATTGATTTAAAGATGGCATTCGATTGTAGATTCAGGAATGGACAATGAAAAGGGCTCTGGGTTATTTTCCTAAATATACAGGGTGAGCCAATAAAAATGTCCATTTTTTTCTTCGCTGGTATGTAAGAAATATCCATAAATTAAAAAGATAATTCAATTTCCAACAAAGTAATATATGATTCATAAAATATGACTGGCTATTGGTGACTCTGTGGTCATTTCTGTATCATGTGGTAGTAACAGTTGAAAACAACATTTCGCTATGTTTTGAGCTTAATACATAACATTGCATTGCTTAATCAACACTTTAAGGCTTTTACATATGAAGAAAAGGTATTGGAAATATTATTTTAAAACAAATACTTATTTCTGTGAAATAAATTATATATCATTTTGTTGGAAATTGAATGGTCTTTCCAATGATATATGATTTAAACATTTTTGGCCCACCCTGTAGATTTTAAGAGATTAGGTGTTCTTAGTATTTATACAAAAATAGGTCGATCCATTATAGGTTAAAAAGTTGAAAAGACCACAGTAAAGAGGGGGAGAAACCCCAGGGTTCAAAGATGACATACGCTTATAATGTGAATCTGTATTGAGATAACATCGTCGCTGATTGGTTTAGCGAGTCGATCGTTGATTGGTTTAAAACTAGGTCAATTTGAAATCTTTGAAAACCAAGATGGAGGGTAAACAAATATACGTACTTCCAAGAAAGGAGGTACGCGAAGGAGGAAATTGTATGTCATCAATTGAATCATGGGGTTTTCCCTCCTCTTACCACAGTATAAATGGAAAAATACACCCATACTTTACCTGTAAAGGATTTGTATATTTCAGATAAATAAGTATGACAAATATACTATCTTTGCATGTACACAGTCGCCAGAACAGATGAAAAAGTTGTTCTAAAAAAGAGAACCTAACCCCCGTTCTCTGTGTAGCGGGCACCTTACATGTAGCACACAGAGAAGATGGATGGATTTTCCTTTTAGGACAACTCTTATACTTGTTCCAATACCTTTGAATTCTCATGTTCATTCTTAATATTACATTCTTATTTTTCACTCTATATGAAATATGACTGGACAGTTGAGCAACATGTGTATGTGAAGGGATATATAAGCACTAGTGCCAAGGGGATAAAAAAGGGTAGGGTGCTTCCTCTGGTGTGTCTGAGCGTTAACATCAGCTGCCTCTAGTCAGATTGACTAACAAAACAACCTTTTTTGGGGTTTGTGTTTATTCATTAGAGTAGATAAACTGATAATTTATATTTGTTTGAGCGTAGTGATTTAAGAATATAAATATTTTCTTTAATGTGCAGTGAAGTTAATAAGACAAGAAAGTTGTGTTCAAATAGAGTGACGGTTTTTGATTGGTTGGTAGTCTTTAGATATTGAATAGGTTTTCATTCTGGGCTTGGTCGCCGAACGCTAAATTCCAAAATTGTAAATAATTTTTTTTGGTTAACATTTTCCATAGTTGAGTAGAGTAGATTTTATTTGTGGATGATCCTGATAGGTTGAGAGGTGGTTCCTCTCCAAGGGGCATCGACTTCAATCGAACGGCAACTTTGGTTTTAATGTTGACCAACCACCTTAATATCAATCAGATAATTTTTAACATGACACGCAATATGTTTCGGTCACAATTTCACAGGTTCGCAATCACAGTAGACTTCATAATTATGTACTTGTAGTATGCACAATAAATCTGTAGCGACCACAAGTCAAAGTTTGTTCCAAATTAGAATAATTTGTTTTGTTGATATAACGAAATATTATATTGGGAAAAGTTCCATACCACCAAAATATACTTATCCTTGTCTATCAGTATATTAATTTGCTGAGATTCCGTACATTCAAGCTTCCCAAGGGATTCAGATGATTTATATAAACCTAGTATCCAATCATTTTAAACTTGCCAGAAACACCAGAAAGCATTGGACAGTATATCATTAATGGTCATTGATTTGTTTTGTCTAGGGACATAATGTACATTAGTTCTATGATTAGGGTTTTGATATATTTAATCCACTGGTCATAGAAATGTCAATACTCAGCGTAGGCTAAATCTGTCAATTCAGTTGAAATTAGGGCTAAATGTTTTTGAAAGGGTGCACATAAGTTGTGGCTTATCCAGAATACTTTTTAAATATGATACTTTGAGTAGTAGTTGATGATTTTTTCCAACTGTAAATTATTCAACAGGAAATGATCTATAATATGACTTGAATCAGCTGTGAGAAACATAAATCAAACTATACTCCTACATCTAGTTTGCCTCCTTCTTTAAGTCTCTTGGGTATGATATGTTGACCTTCTCAACGAGTGAGATTAGTATACCTATCTTGATCATTCAACATATCTGACTTCTTCACCATACAACAGCTCCTCGTTCGATAAGAATCTAATTTGTTTTCATGTACACGTGTAATTAACCCACCAAACGTAGGTCCCATCTGTCCATTCATTCGTCTGTTCGTTCATCTGTCTGGGCAATAACTCAAATACTGATAGATCGATTTAGTTCAAATTCATAGGGTGGTGCTTTGTGGGCATAGGACCTCTGCTCGAGAAGAAATTTTCAATAAGAAATGATATAAATCAACTGCTAATTATATGTGTATAATTTTAGAGGGATGTATGTTGTTGGCAGGGATAAACTTTGTATCAAAAACTGACTGTACATAACAGATGTATTCCATACCTCCCGAGGTTCTCGGTATTTTATACCTCATGAAGTTCCAAAATTCAAAAATGTACTTAAGATACACATTTTCACACTCATATATTACTGGAGCAGATCAATGATTGATATTAACATTTAGAATATACATGTACAGCATAAGTTTGAATTTTAATTTTAATTTCGTAAATTGAATAAAAAGCAATTGCTTTTCAAGAGTGGGACTGGGATGTCCTGGCCCCAGCCATTGGCGATAGCTCCCTTGAAATATATTCCTGCCCATTATGTTACTAGAACCTCAGTAGGTGTGGAATACGATAAAATATGTCATGTGGTGGTGGAATTTTCTGCTCTGGGGAGTTGCTGTTTTTTTTCTAGTTTATAATATATTGCGAAGTCTTAAGGTGCCTACAGAGCCATTTTTGAAATATTGAAGTTGTAAGAAAGCAGCCATTAGCATAACAATTTATTAAATCTATCACAAGCTTTATTGCATTATGTTCCACTTGTCACGTAGCTGTAGAGAAGGTATTAGTAGAGTTAGATTCTATAAGTGCCTTTTAAATACGTAATGAAGAGTGACAACTATAATTATTCATCTCATCCCAATCTATTTTAACATTATCATTTTATCATTCTCACATCAACACATATTAGAAATTATTTTTTCATCCCAATTCTGAATTTAAAAGTTCAAATCTTTGTTATTCAGAGTTTTCCATAATTTATCTTGCGTCAGTATATATTTAATGACTTAAAATGACTTTCCACTTGCTACTTGAATTTATTTATATTTTCAATTGTGAATGCATTGAGAAAGGAGTCTTCTTATGTATTAGATATGGAGTTACATATACTTATTTTATGTTGTTTTGTATTTTATTCTTGTGAAAATAAATCTGTGTTACTGACATATCTTTTTCTGATTTGTAATGAATATTTTATTAGGATTTTAATTCACAATATTTTTATTTCATATAAAAATAATTGTAATTTCAGCAAAAACTTGATAGCCTTGAGTGGCATTTCCAATAACTCAGGTCACTCTACCCTTAGGATATCACAAGCAATAACAAGATAAAATGTCTGCCACACTTTTGATATGCTAAAATACTTACTAATGAAATAAACCCAATAGATGCCAAAAAGAGAATTGTGTAAGGCAATAAGACTACCCATGCAGTTTAACTGCAAATCAATTACATACATTGATCATTATTTCCACATTTTGCCTATCATGGAGCAACATGATCTAAATACACTACTTAATGAATCTCCTAATAAACAGGAACTTAATGATAGAGCACTCTCAGATGAATATTAAAAAGAGATTGTATTTATTGTTACTTTTGAGGGTTTACTTCCCTCTCAGATTTTTAATGACATATCTAGGAAACAGAATTCCCAAATGTATATTAATGCATAAGAATAATCCTCTAAATAAAACATCCATTCGGGTTGCTAATTATCCTAATTTCTCTCTGTAACTAGAATTATTTGTCTGATTTTCTTGCATCTGATGCAATTCACTGTTTTAATTACTTATATTTGTATTTTATTTCTTGCAATATCAATCATTTTCTACTATATTTTGTATTTTTAAAAGATGTCCATTGTGCCACTTTGCTTTGGGGTAATACATATAATTGATATATCCTTCCTCTTCTTGAAGCTTAAGTGGTATTTAATTTGACAGCTCCAATCTTAAGTATTGTCTTCGTGATATGTAATACTTTTTTGGTAAATTACTTTTCACCATTTATTGGCCCAGAGCTGTGATAATATCAATTTGCAGTTTGGAATTTAGAAGGTAATCAAATTCTCATTTGTTTAATGCAATATGCACCAAAGTGTTACAGTTAGACACGTGTGCAAAACTCTTTTTTGATTTACATGTATGTATGATAATAGTTTAGTTTATGACAATAAATAATATGGGGCCATATTGTCAGCCTTGGCACATCCATCTGTCTGTTCGTCCATACATCCAACTGTTTTCTCTAAAATCGCTACAGATATCACCTTCAAATAAGCTTGTCACTTGTATCTTGGCAAAGCAGAATAATTGACTTTATGATTGCAGCATGTCCTCTTATGGACCTAATTTCCACTTAGAAATTGAGTTACGGATGGCTTCTTTGGGAATTGGGAAGTAAGGTTATTCAATTAAAATGCTCTTTGTTGTCAAAGAGTCACCTTAATAACTTTATGTTAGTTTATATTCAAATTACTCGTGCGTGTCAACATATAGTAAGTCACAAAGAAGAATACTTTACATGAAGATTTTGATTGAGTTTACCCTGACAGCAGAAGTTGAATGGTTGAGACAATTTTACAGTTCAGTGTGCATCGGATCGCCCTGACTAGTGTTGGGTATCACACCAGGGTCATAAATCAGTTCAATCCAAATGCTAGAATATTTTCTCAACCAATCAGCACGTCACTGGCTCGGTTAGTTGGGCAGGCCTGTCAACCTAGGAACACCTAAAATAAGTGACTTACAAATGTAACTTACAAAACTCCTTCTTTCAAATTGTGAATACCTTGGTTCAGATTTTATTGCTCACATTTTGAACATTTTTTTGCGGGGGGGGGTTAGGGACAAGATAAAACAAACCAAATGCGTGATATATTCCTAATTTGTTTGAAATTTCCATATTGTATTCAGGGATTCCCCATTACATCATCTCTTGCATCATCTCCAATCAAATTGCAGAATTTGATGACGTGAACAATCATGAGCATGTGCTCTCTCAGTGATGCACATGCACAAAGTTAAATTTGAAATTGTGGGAATGGCGGTAACATCAGTTCAACATCATCATTTCAAACCTATGGTAATACTATTGAAGTTACTCGATCCATACTTGTAGAGAATACTCATAAAACTACAGTGAACATTAAGAGATACATTTCAATGGCAAATTGAGGCCTGTTTATAAAATTTGTTTTTGAGCGTGCTAATATGATAGGTCATCTTTGGGAAATCTCCCCCCCTGGGGATGGATTTTAGATTGTTTGCTCGCTTTTTTTTTGTCTTTGTACTGCATTTGTTCATAGAAAGATTTCATTTTTTACCTAATTTTATGTTTTGTGCTTGAGTATCTTTTATCAGATGAAGTCCTCATGCCTCCTGATGTATTTTCAAATATCATATATTTTCAAATATCATTAAAGGAAGCTTATCATTTCCGTACTTTTTTTAACCATAGCTATAAAAGGGTATAATATTGTCATCAGCTGTAAGCAGGCAGTGGCCTCTCACTTTCCTCCTCAGGACATATTCAGACAAATTACTGAAAGACTTATTTAAGTTTGTGGGCATGTGTTTGTAGGTTTATTATTTATAAGCACAATAGTGTTCAGGTGTGCCTTGTTACGTTAAAAGTGTTAACTGTACACATTCCTAGTTTATTCATCGCTACTTTGTTCACATCTTTTCAACTATAATTTTCATTGACATTTCTGAGATAAATTGCTTCACTTTACCCCTTAATAAATTCTTATTAACCTTTATGATTTATTTTGCCAATTTGCGAAAACCAAAAAGGGAGACAAGTAGGATGCTAAATATCCCCATGGCTAAGCTTTCTCTCTTATGTGCCTTTATATCTACAACAAGTTTTCTTTTTTTAACATAACATGTTCATAACATATGCAGCATATTGTAGATCGCTTTCCTGGCTCCATTAATTGTTTAATATATTTATCACAAGTAGTGAATGCTTACTTGTAAATCATTTGTAATCATCTAGATCTAGAAAACAATAGGGATTAGAAAAATCATCATTCATGATGGAAAATGATGTCTGGTTGTCATATTATTCAATAATGAAGTGCAGAAGGTCATTTCTGATATAAGGTGATATTGTAGTCAGTTATTACTAATATAGCCTTGCCCAAGTCGGTATTTTTTACTAATAATCTCATGTAAAATGTACTCTATGATGTGTTTTCCATTCTGTATCCCCTGAAGCACAAATGGGAAGTCAAAACATCAAACCAACAAAAGTATAGTATTTGATTTTCTTGCATAAATCATTCCACCAAACAAAGTGCATCCGTCTGTTCATCCATCTGATATTACAAGATGTCCGACCTTTAGTGTGTCCAGGTGATAACTCAAATACTGACTGACATATTTGACTCAAATTTTATAGGCTTATGCCGATGCCATATGTGTGTTGTGGTTCCATATTATAAATGTTTTACTAATTTATCCAAAGGCCTTGTTTGTGTAAAATCTAAATGGCCTTCTCCTTTTCTGGTTTATGGAATGGTTGTCATGTGACATCAACTTTAGTCACAGTAGCATTTGATGAAAATAAAATAATAACATGGACCTCAACATGAAAAAATAAAAATTTAGTGTTTTAGAAAATTTACAAAAACATCTTAATAAATAGTTTAAGTTACTAAGTATAACATGATTTGAGCACTCACTTTGTTCTTAAGATTGAAACCGCATTTAGGGTTGAGTTTGCAACTTACCCAGTTGAAAAGATTTAAATTAAACTCTGAGGAATAATAAAAACAACTTATACATGAGCTCCTTTTAACTGTTATGGTCCATGATATATAACTTCTGTAGTATAATTATATAGCCTACTCTCAGTAAATAACATCATAAATCGACAATTTATAGTATGAATTTACATGTAATTAACTACACATTTACAATAATCAATTCATAAAATGTAATATTATGCAAACTGCTTCATTGGGAGTAAATTAAAGTTTCCCCAATGAGTAATTATTTTTATGTGAAATATGATAAAAAGAATAGTATTTTATAGACAATCCTTTGTCATCTTAACTGAATTTTTGGCTATAACGCAAATGCCTATTTACCAATTTGGGAGTTGGGTCAAGATATGTAAAATAACATTGCGAAAGTTCTAAATCAAACTAATTACGCAAAGGATTGGTATCGATATGGAGAACTGAATTCAACAATGTTTTTCTCTTAAACCAATCATTGAAAACATTCTGTACAAAAACACGGTATTTTATGTAATGTTGACTGATTGACAACAATTTAATGCGAAAATTATTTAGAATTATTATATCACTATCTAGCTAGCGACAGTATGATTGGTCAAAACCGGGTCACATGTCGTGGGATATCTGGCGATATTCAATGGCAATGCTAATCAGATAAGACAACCGTGAGATATCTAGCGATATCCCACGCTCCCGGGAATTTTCAAAGAATTTGTTTTCGTTCAGTGTAAATAATTTAGTTCAGTTTAAGTCAAAATGGCAGACGAATCGAGTAGATTCGTAAAAATATCTGAAGACTTAATGACTTAATAATATTAGGGATGTTTAGCTAGACAGTGATATAATAAAACAAATATTTCACTCTATTTTCGGTGAATACCTGTAGCACTTTCACAAGGTGATATTCCACTTGCCCTTCGGGCTTCGTGGAATATCACTTGTGAAAGATGTACAGGTATTCACCTCAATAGAGTGAAATATTTGTTCAATATTTTACATAACTGTTTTTGTTAACATTTTTTTTGTTTTTTTTAGTGCAATTGTTTTTGCTCATTTCTACCAATTCTTGAGAATGAAATAAAATGTCTTTCCGAACCTTGTTGGAACAAAATAGCATATACAACATGTTTTAGACCTCTCAATATTATAGTTATACAAAGGAATTTTTGGTTGATTTTAAAAAAGTATTCAAAAAATTAGAACAAAATCCCCCCAAAAATAGATAAAAATCAAGATAAACCTTTTATTTCATTAACAAGATACTTTTTTAAAATCAACCAAAATTTCCTTTGTACAATTACAATATTGAGAGACCTAAACATGTTGTCTTTATGTCGTTTTGTTCCAATGAGGTTTGGAAAGATGTTTCATTTCATTCTTGAAACATGATACCAAGAACAAAACAAGTGTTTGATGTGTTTTCTAAAACAAAATAGATGAAAGTATATATATGTTTTTCAAATTATATTGTTACCATTCAAAAGATGACCATTAAATTGACGATGTGTTAATTTTTTAGATTTTGTTTATGACTGGTTTAAGAGAAACGTGTGTTCAAAATGTTTCCATATCGATACCACTCCTTTGTTTGTACACCCGCACACTAAATAAAACAATGACACCATCGGAAGTATTCTTCTTTGTCATTGCTTTGATAAACAGTATACCGAGTTTAATCAATAAAAGATTGTACAATGAACAACAAAATTCGGAAACGAGTACTATAGATTTGCTTTCGGACCACTGAACAGATTGACCTAGATAACAGTGACGCGTCTTCTTTGGTCAACTGCTCAGTCGTTTTTGGGTTTTCAATGTAACTCTATTATGTAATTTAAAGATGAGAACTATTATTCAGTTGCAGTTTGTAGTGCGGTAAGATTGGCATGAAAGTGTTGAAAGTCGAATGGAATTGTTTTTTTCCAATATGGCAACTAGTCAACTGATCACGTGATTCTCTTCCAGAAAATTTTCTCACTTTTCAGTCATACAGGGTGTTCCAAAAGTAACACGCAATGTAAGAAAAAATAAGTGTTTTATTAAGATTAATAAGAGATCAATCATTTCTGATAATTCTTTTTGTGCTCTCGTACGGGAATATAAACTAATACATGTATATCGTTTGAAAAATAGGTGTGAAAATCACCATGTTGAACCTATGGGGGAAAATAAGGAAGTATAAATTTGTTCCTCCGCAAACTGCATCATGGGAAATATTTTGACCATATAAGGAAAGATTTTTGTGTCTCCTCTTTTGAAGAGGGAACAACAATCTGCTCAATTAAAGCTGTATAATGTCATTTCACACATTTGCTATAGCTAGTAGTAGGAGAAAATAATGCTCCAATCTTCGCTTTCCTTTCCATCGTGGCCATTTTATTAGATAAATCAGTGAACATAGCAGTCCAACCTCATTTTCAGAGGTGGCGTAACTGTCATGGTATACCAGGGTGATATGAGGAGGTCGCCTTTTATTTGTTAGAATATCTTTTAGCAACACTTTAATGATGGCATGGCCAATAACGCAGATGCGAGTAAGTAGTTACCAGTTTCACCACCAGGTGGCTCGTTCGGGTCAGATAGCATGGTGGGTATAGTAGAAAGTTAAATTACATCTGTTTTAGTGGTTCAATTTTCATGTAAACCATTTGTATCTAATTGTTATGTAAATTAAAATATGTCCAGTATAAAAGAAAGTGTTATCTGTCCGATACAAGAAAAGATATTTCACTTTTTGTGATTTTGTAACATGGGGTCTATGGGGAATCAACCCGAACTAGAAGTCCCATTTTCAAAAAAAATTAAATTTTCAAAGTTGATAAACAATTTTCGAAACCATATTTCTAGATGTACTTTTACATGTAGATTTCAAATATGGCATCACTTTGACTGATTTTTGAATATTTAATGACATAAATCAAGATCATTTTGACTCGCATCTAGTCTATTTGAGATGTAATGTCTTGACACTCATTATATGATCAATGGTGTTTGCTGAACCTTGGCTGCTATCTAGGTTTGATCAAAAATGTTCAAAATAGGGAGTGATTTAAAAATACATGATTTTTTGCATGATGTGCTACTCCATGGTGTAAGTGTTTCTCCAATTTGCCCTTCATTACTGTAATCAATCAATAAATCAAGATAAATGTGTATTGTTTTGTGATGATTTTTCAGCAAAATTGAAAAAGAAATGTTTTACTTATAATTTAATGATTCATCACTGATGATTTTATTAACATGAACAGACATATACATAATACATACATATACATGTACATATACATACAGTAAACAGATTCCATAACAGAGTAACATATTTTACAATATAGCATCGACCCTTTAATCAAAATACAAAATGTGTAGGGTTTGTAACATTTTGCCACTTCCCTTTCATAAATCTGTTTGAAAATGTCAACACCTTTACTTAAGGATTTAAGCCCTGGACTCAGTGCATTGTTTGCTGAATCATACCAAGAAGGTGTTGTTTCCAAATATTTGCATGGCCGCGCAGCGGGAATGCAAATTTTAAGGAACAAAGCCTGATTGGAATGAAGCAGCTACAATGCATTGAGTCTTAAATTCTTTTCACACTTTTGCAAAATAGTTTCACCAAAGTCATCTAAAAGGAACAAAATCACCAAAAGAATACATTTTTAATGACATTTTTTGCAAGGGTCAAGTTGGCAAGTCATCAAATCCAATGTGAGAAGTCCATTCATCATCATAACAACTGTTTAACTGAAGACCTTACATGTGTTATTGATATTTCACACACTGTTCATTATGTGAATACTCTGTTCTGATTGGCTGGAATCAGACACACCTTGCCTAGCTATGTGTGAATCAGGTTTTACCCATACAATTTGGCCATTTAACATGGATAGAATCACACTAAGTACATGTATTATCCTCATGTCAGAGCATCGATATTTTTGTTTTCTGGATGTGGTCCTGTTCTTGCATTACACAAAGTGGCAATAATTCAAACTTTAACTGATACTGCTCTAGACCTATCATATTGTTATTGCCTTGCAGAGATGTTAAATGGCAATAAAAAAAGAATATCGCAAATTATAGCTGAATAATTGCACTTTTGAAATGATCAGCCATGTCTAACACACTTAGCTACTACATTCTGATACTCTTTGCATCCATACCAAGAAATGAAGAATGTTGTAATTTTCTTCTTCACTTTCTTAAATGTTAGCCTTAACATAATGGCCATTATATTGTATCATAATTGTCATGTTATTAATTTTGCATACCTGCTGTAATTGGTCAAGTGATTTGCAGGAATTCCCCTTTAATGTCAAATCAGGAGATATCATTCATTATGAACCAAGGATTCTTGTGATTTGGGAAGTACCATTGTTTACCAAATGTTGTCATTGACAATGGTTATTCCATTTATACACTTATTCACTGCATCTGAATATACAATCTTTTTTTTTAAAATATTGAATAAGAAATTTTGTGATTGCTCTCTCAAAATGATACTGTAACCCTTTTAAGTTTTATTCTTTTGTTCATATGTACATGTATTAAATGATGCACATAATATATAAACATTCATTATTATATTACACACTGAATACTATATGCATTAACCGCCTGATGCAAGTATATATTTTTAAAATATAACGCCTGGTATGCACAGTCGTACCAGATGGTTGCAAATGGGAAGGGAGCCCCCATACCCTGAATGCACGTTTTTCACTTCACTCAACTCGTATTCCCAATGATGGCATACTACTTATAAAAATACCTCTATACACCCATGGAATTATGTGATAAATGTTGCTGTTGTCTCTTATCCTCCTTTTTGACATGTTAGTAGTATAAACCCTGTAAATGCTTAAACTCTGGGAAAGTCAGTCCAAACACATCAGATTTCAATTATCATTTTCATTCATTACCTTACACTATGAATAATAATTCTAGCCCAAAAGCTCATTCTGAGAAAAACCAGGTTGTCAGAAATAAACATCTTTCATTTCATACAAATCATCCCTCTTGGGTACATGATATGATGTATAACATGCCAGATACATTTTTCAGATAGCATGAAATGATTGTACAGATATTGTGTCTGTCATAATCTACATTCTACAACATTCATTAATCATTGCAATGTGTACACATTCTTGTTGGACATCTGTAGTTTTAAAATACTATCTATTTGTACTCTGGTTTTGCATTTACAGAATAGATAAATGAAAATGGTAAACAACATCTAGTATAATACATAATGTGTTATATCCTATATGGTTCATTCATTTGTATAACAGCTAGGCCTGTATATCAGACATTTAAGCTCTTTCATGCTATATGACCATTGCCATGATGCCATAACACTCCATGATAATTCCAGTAATAATATGATATTTACATTTTTATAATGAAGCACAATTATTCTGAATATAAGGATATATTTCGGTCACAAAAAGTGATTTGACAAATCTCAGAGGTGCTGAAGTTTTTTTAAAGATACATTGTTATGACCACATCTGAGTCAGTAGTCATATATTGAGCCATTTAATTATAAATAATCAAATAACTTGTTGCTTGTTAATTCCTAAATTGATTATGCACCAATACATAACTTACACAATTGGAGCCACTAACCCATTTTCATTTATCAGCAAATACATGATATACTGTACAGTCATGGTGATTTCTGAAAATTAAACACATAGGTTAGATGAAAGAACAAACAATCATTTATTCTCTCACAAGTGTATCATTAAAAACATTTCTTTGTTTCATTTAGTATATTCTCTAATTGCTTCTAGGGGTCAGACAGTTAACTAAAACTTCGAAGCTCTGATCGTCATTGGGGTCAGCAGTTTTTTGTTCAAAAAATTGCTCAGTTTGGTTTTTAACTCATTGCTGACCAACCCCGAGATATTTCGTCTATGACATTATCAGGCCTGTCAACTGTCCCGCAATTTGCGTATTTGTCACGCATTTGCTGAAGAATTTGAAGTCACGCCAGTTATTTTTGCGTGACAGAAAATGTCACGCAAATACGCATTTTACCTGGTAATTGTCAAGCAAAAATCTTTCTGTAGAAAATTTTCTAAAAAAGATCGTCTACACAGCAAAAATACGAACGACGGGAAAAAAACGTACGCATTTCGTTCGGACTTTTCACGCGAATTACGGATGTGTCACGCATTCCGTTCGATATTTTTCGTAGCTAAATTTAGCTAAATAAAATTTAAACCAAGGTGTTCAAAATTTGGATCAAGGTGTTCAGATTTGGACCAAGGTGTCCACATTTTGAGGGGAGGTGTTCAACATTTCCAAGTCACTCATGTTAGGTGTTCCCAAGTTGACAGGCCTGCATTATAATCATATGTGACCAACCTTGGGGTGCTTTCCAGTAATTGTCACATAATCTGTACCAGTTATCTTATGAAATATTGTAGTGGTCACTAGGGGAACCTGATAAGGTGCAATTGAAATATTTTGTCATTGGCTTCACAAATGGCATATAACTTAGCGCATAGGGTGTTGATATAGTCTATTTTATGCTAATGTGAAAACATGCAATTTTCAAAATCAAAATTGTCAGCCACCAGCATAAAACCTCAAAAATAGCTTTGGCCAGCAATGAGTTAATGGGAATAACAGGAAAATTACCATTAGTAACTGCATTTTTGTTAAAATAATGCAGATCAAGAAAATGTCTGATGTTGAGAAAAACATCAATGGATGAGGAAGATATTAGTGTCCAAATATCAGATTCACTTGACACATGTATTATTTTAACAGTTTTAAGTGTTCAGCATTACATTCGTGAAATTTCAAGACATACGGTAGCCTATAACATGCTATTAAATACATTGTAATCTTACAAACTATAGTTTTGTTTTACATTATGTTCAAAGCAGAATATAATAATAATAGCCCAATGAGAACTGAATATCGAACTGAAAACTGAACCGGAACTGAAATGTTTGAAACTGTCTACCCCTAATTGCTTTGTAAGATGTATATAGGTTTGTTTTATTTTTTGTTTCAATTGTTGCCCTTTGTGATATACACAATGAATCATTGTGTTATCTTTAAATATACATGTTTAACATATAGCTAAAATATATACATTTGTAATTCATTTTCAGACTACACGTATATGTTATATTCAATCTCATGTCCATATAAGAGTGAGAGACAACAATGAATAATAGTTCTAAATATTCTAATTTGTTTTTCAATAAAAACATCTTTTCGATGTGCTATTTACATTGTATCTCAATACAATGTAATATCTTGTAATATTATATATAAATCATACAATAAGATTTAATCATTATACATTGTACACACATCTGAATATATGAATATAGTATTATAAATATACAGTGCAACTTTCAAATATATCATTGCAGTATGCAAATGTTGCATTATCTTAATATATGATGACCCATGAAGGTTACTTTTGAAAATGTAAGCAAAACAGTTTTTCTGAATTGCACTAAAAGTCCAACAAGTTAAGATTGTCTGCTGTATGATGATATTAGTACATTAATGATTAGATTTTTATAAGCATTTTATTGAGCCCTAAAAATGCAGAATCAACCGGTAGCATTATGAAAATGTATTACTTTGAGCTAATCAGCTGTTATACAACCCTCCAACAAGGAGAGATGATGCAAGCATTTATACGTTTCTGATTGACAGTATTAGATATTCAAAAAGTCAAGTGATATCATATTTTAAACTTATATATCAATTACATCTTGAAATAGGAATCAAAAATTGTTTATAAACTTTGAAATTTTGATTTTCCTTGAAAATGTTACTTCTACAGGTAGGTCATGTTAATTCCATTAGAGCTCATGTTATATAATTTTTTCTTGCTGTATAGGACAGAAATTACTAAATATATTAAAAATATTCTGTACTAATGAGTTTATGGTATTTTTTAACTAAAACTAAATTAAACTACCTACTGGCACGTTGGTAATTAAGATTCAGTTTCTTCAAGTAGTATGTGATAATATGTAATGACATTTTGATAAAGCTAGTATTTTCATGCACTCATGTTTTGCTCACTATTTCCTTGCTCATTGATATTCTCCAGGAATGATTCAAAGTATTTGATATATACAGAATAATATAATAGAAATACAAATATTCTGCAAACTCTTAAAGAGCCATAGAATGTGACTTAAGCAATCATATTTGCCACAATAAGAGAAATGCAGGAAAACTGCAGTCCAAGGTGAATCTTTGGAGTGTAGGGAATGAATTATGAATACTAACATCAATAAGCAGCACATTATTTAAATGTGTTGAAACTAAAGTGTCTTATTTAATATAATACAATCCCCTTCATCCCATTGTATGTACATGTACCTCACATGTTAAATGGTCATACATATTTGGCCCTCTGTTTTTTTACCTTGTATAGTCCTGTGCCTGTCAAATCATAGCAAATTGCCTTGATCCTTTAACATGAAGCCTCGCACATTGCATTCTCAGTTACCAGATTGATTTTCAATCGAACGAGTATCATTATACCTTTTAACTATCCAAAAACAAACAAGTCATTAATCCAGAACCTGTGACTGCCAATTACAAAATATTATGATTTTGAAGGCATTTCAACCTGTTATGGCATGAAAACATCAGAAGTCTGTCATTTGAAATCCAACATAAACAGACTGATATGTTTAACAAATCATCCGTCTTTGATTGAACACACTCACACTGAGGTGTCCCTTGTACTTGTATACACATAGGAAAAATTTCTGTTGGAGCTTCTTACTGTATTATGCTCACTACTAAAGATGCTGTGGTAGTGATTGGAGCATTTCTGAACACAAACGATCTTTTTAAATGTTTGCCAGAATTTCTCACTGAACCAACAGTACAAAACAAAGTTAACCGCAGATTTAATAGTGATAAGGAGTTTGGAAACCGACATGAAAGTGAACAAGGTAGGTGTAATGGTGTTGATAATCCTTGTTTTGTTGAGGTTAAATAGACTAGTGAAGATGACCATAGGAGCTTGACAAATGAAAAAGACAACAATAACACTTATCAACATCAGTGTGATCTGAAACTCTTCTTTCTGGATGCTGTTGTCACTGTCATTAAGAGTATTACGGCGCAGGAAACTGCTTGACCTCCTCACTTCACAAATGAGATAGACATTGAGCACAACCAGAAGAATGAAAGGGAGGACAGTGAAGAGAAGGCCATCTATGATACTCGTATAGATGACCATATAAGTAGCATTGTCAAACAGTTCAGTATTCTTAACATGTACAAATGTTATGTTGGTTAATGGATCAACTTCAGTCATAATCTGGAATTCAAAGAAACTTGGAATTTTGATGATGATTGAAATAGCAAAAATGAGGCAAATGAAGAGGATAGCCCTCTTTACTGTACACATCAACCTTGCAAAAAAAGGTTTACATATCGCAATGTAACGTTCAACTGCCAGCATTACTGTCACCCAAACTGATGAAAAAAGGAACATGTTCATCACAATGGAAGCAATATGTAAATAAGCTCTGATATAGCTACTTGAATTGTTTATGAATGCTTTATGGCCAATAAGTATAGTTGAAAGAATCACTAAGAATAAAAGGTCTGCAACTGCTAATGCAGTTAGATATGTATTTGTGGAAGTGACCATTGACTTTCTACTGAGCACAATGAGGGTGAGAATAATACCACATATACCAAAGACCACAATTACAGGCAGAATGTGGTCTTCAATAATCGACTGAACTTTTGAATGGGTTTCATCTAAATTTGAACCTTCAGATACTGGTAAAACTGAATGATTATAGTAATTGTCATAGTTTTCGTAATAGTCATAGGATTCAAGTTCTGCTGGTAGGTTCAGAAATTCTGAGCTATTGTATCCTGTTAAGTTGTACTCCATTGTGATAGTTGTGCCAGTATAGGTCAGTATTGCTGTTCACAGTCTCTTATGCTTCAAAATGGTTTATTGATGCTTTCATCATTCCTACAAGTGTCAGTCTATTGGGCTTAAATTGTACTCAAGATGTTTATTATTCAGATCTGTAATACTTTAACTTGGTTCTCTATGGTTGTTATGGTTGTTTTCATTCTCTCAGTACTTTTTCTCATATTGCTTCTGATGCTCTTATCCCCTGGGTCTCCTATTCATGAACTGCCTGTAAAGTTAAATTTGCTTATATTTATTCAATATTACAGTTAATCAATTTTATATTTTCCTCTTTTTCAGTGTGTTAATTAAATGTTTTTTATATTCAGTTCCTTGAACCTTTCTCACATGTTTCTCACTAAGCTATAATGTGTGTCCATGGTAAGATTTTAATAAAGGTCTGCAAACTCATCAATCTGAATTGATGTCACGATGTTGTATTAATCAGTGCTAATCTCATTGGAATACTGTTTTCAGTCTTTGTTTTCATATCTGCATTCCCCATCATTTATCATGTACAATTTGAAGTAGTTTATTATATTCTTGCACTTCTCTAAAATTTAGATTTTGCAGACCTTTGTTGTTTCTTTGATTCTCTAGAAAGTGCACTCCTAAATTGTATTTAACATCCCAAAACACAACTGTTGCATTTTACTTGGGGGTATATAATATATAATGGAGCTGAATTGTTGTTCCGTAATGTGTTAATGGGCCCCAAGCCGGATACTAATGATTTAGTCTATTTGTTCTGTCACTTGTCTTTATTGATATAGATGAACATACAGTGATATATAAACTGTACTGGAAAGTGTCTCCTCTGGGCAATGTACATTTATTTTGATAGAAGGAATATCACATAATATACCTATTTTTCATTCTTTTGTGATACTTTGTCATGAACTGCGCCTTCAGTAACGTCTCCAGAGATACTTATTAGTATGATGTATTTTGACTCTCTTTAATGGAACAGTTAATTCACAGCTGTATGTCACATAGTTGCTGCAGCACTATAAATATGGTCACCCCCAGGATCTCAGTTGGGAGTAAGTGGTAGTTTAACTTGACTTGATCCAATGATGCTCACGAGTTGCTCTGCGAGACATCAATCTGGAAATACAAAATGTGATTGCTGTAGCTGTTTATCGAATTGTTGGTTTATCATTGTGTAATGCGCATTATACTTGGTGACAGATTTCACGATATGCATCTTAATAAAGATGATTTAAGATGATTTAATTAAGCTAAATTAGATCACTTCTTGAATTGCTTACTGAAACTGAAAAGACACTGAGTGAAAGTGGAAATGTTGTAAATGTTAGTGTAGTCAGTCCTCGGGCCCCAAAAAGGTGGTTGTTTACCTGGAGGCCTAAAAGTAAATTTATGATAAAGTGTATATATTTTTATATTAAAATGGCCAGATATTGTCATTTTAAAATGATCAGGACATAATTATACTTCATAATCAAACAAAAAATGGTGTCAATGACTTTTCTTTTTATTTAAAGCTATAAATTATTTTGATCCCCCACATTAGGGAATATGAAAGTAGGGGATTAACACACTTTATTATTTCCAAAACTGAATGACAGGATTTTTTCATTCATGCACGTTGGAAAGTTAAATGAATAAAATTAATTTTAAGAAAGTAAAATCATGGTTACTGACTTGGTTTTTTTTTATTGTTTTTCTCAATTCTCAGGGGATACTATTGTAGAATGTCTTGGAATGAGGTTTCTCTATAATATCATCTTACATGGATTCTCATGAACTAAGATCTTGGTTGGAAAGTGATCCATTTTGGCCATTCTAAGGCATGGTACTTGATTTTCTCAACTGGGGTAACAAAGATGACCTTTAAGGCAAGAAGTCTATTCATATTTTGTTTATATTCCAATTTAAACTATTCTATATCTAATTCTTGGGTATTTTTGGTATTTTGTTGCATCATGTCATTAAAACCACATCGGACAACACACTTTCTTCTATACTGTGATGATGCATACAGTTACCTTTATTTTCCATTTCAAAATTACTGTCTCTCGAGACTCTATATAATTGGAGCCTTGAAGCCTAGGGATAGCTACACTCATTTAGAACATTTTCAATTACATCAAGTGTAATAAGAGTTTTATCAGCAATTTGTATGTAAAATGGTTGATATGAATATATAGGCTATGAATATATTATTAGAATGCAATAAGCTTTATATTTGTTGTTATATACAATTTTCTTTGGAATTATATGTTATTCAATGATTTGTTCACAGATCACACCAAATTGTGATATGATAGCAAAACAATAGTTTGATTGATTAAGAATTGTTACATTATTGGTCAATTTCACATCAGTTTTGCATGTTTCACCTATTATAATCGTCCACTTGTCTGTCCCATCTGCCTGTCAACACATGGGTAAGCTAATTCAAAATCCTCAACTTTTAAAATGTGAGTATTATCCATGTAGCATCTTCAACTGTCCCATAAGTTGCATACCGAAAGCTTGCCTTCTTTTACATTTTTTATTGTGGAAAATCAAGTTTTCAGCTCCACACTCCATGTCCATCATTTTGCTTAAAATTGCCCAGGTGCATTAATAATGTGATCAATAATGTCTGCAAGTTTCTCAAAATATATTACAAAGATTTAAAATGGCTACCATTTTATTGGTGAAAATCAGGTTTTCACATATTTTGGTCATAACTCCATAGCTATCCCATCAATTTGCTTCAAAATTGTAATTGTACAGATACCTTAATTTATAGGTTATCAATAATGTCTACAAGTTCATCAAGATTTTATATTGTCGAAATATCACTTCCTAGCAAAATTCTGTAATGGCCAATCAAGCCAATCAGTATTTCACAGTCTTATCAATTTCTTTATTTTCATTTTGCTATTCATAAATGCACGATTTAACCTATTAGGAAGAAATGGTTATTTGTTTTATTGTGAAAATATCCCTTTCCACAAATAGAAAGAGTTAAAGGATATCACAACTGGCTCAGACAGGAAATTGGTCACTTTAGATTTACCTAATCAATCTAATCAACAGCAAACTGAAAATGGACCTAAAGAGGAAACATGCTAATTGGGGTAAAAAAAGAATGCTACTATGGCATCCTCAAGGAATAACTTTCCTAACTTTGTAATAATTTAATTGACCATCACGTAGACACTTTTATGAAATATAATTTTTCAGGACTTAAATAAAAGTCATCAGATTAGGTTCAGATTTTATGTGCTCATATTTTATAGGCTTGGAGGCATATGACTCTGTTCCAGATAGAATTTTCAAGATGGCTGCTGAATTTTAAATATTTTTTAATGATAACGCAAATACTGGTACCATTATTTTGTCAAGATTTTGTCATGTTATGTTCAAAATGATGAGTGATTTGATAAAGTATGTTTTGTTCGGTGGGATTTGCTAATCCAATGGTTTTTTTATAGTTGCAGATATACAGGGCGTTCATAAAGTCCTTGCAAAAATACTCTAATTTCTTTGTTTCTCAATCAATCTGGCTGAAATTGTCACTCAGTATACCTACACTGTCTATATACTTGAATTATAATGAATAGTTCCTTGAGGACCTTGACATCATAGTTGAAATTTATTTGATTCATGGCATCACTCATGGTATCATAGTGACCTTTATTGGTTGATGGCATCAGATTTAATGAAAGGCAGTGTCAATTTCATTTTTGTGAAAATGGTTGCAAAATCAGCAAAAGATGATGATTTGCTATTTCAAATATTCAGTAGCATTGGTATGTATGTTTTTTGGAAAATTCAAGAAAACAAACACTTGAAGATGGGAAGGAGGCTATGGTCAAAAGAATCATTTACAAAATGGACTAATACATTTACTGATGATAGGACAAATGGTAAGGACAATGTTAATCAGGCCATCCAAGAATGAAATCCAGTGAAGATCAGATGATGTTGATGAAAGTCATCCATACAAAGATCAATCGCAATAAATTTTCCAAATGGGTTCCCATATGTTTGAGGAATGGTAAGTAAGACAGCAGAGGTGTATAGACCATGCTGGACTGGACACTATTTTGAACACCTGTACTCTTGAGATACTGTTATTAAAGTAGATAGGACAAGTTAAAAACATTTTGAACATTCAAACAAAACAGATCCTTTTGCCTGCTCCGCCTACCTCTGACTCTATAGCAGCCATAACAGCTAATAGGATCTCAATGTATGAATAGTGTAGGTATACTGAGTGAATATTTCAACCAGATTGACTGAGATACAAAACTTTTAGAGGACTTTTGCAAGAACTTTATGAATGCCCTGTATAATATATTTATTTTTCCCAGTCTTAAATTGTTCACTCACTGCCAAATATTGGTCTAAAAACTAGTGGTCATATTTGACAATTTAATCATAAAAACTGATTCTTTTTTCCATTGTTAAATTAGAAGCTACAATAGTGTTCTAACAAAAATTGAACTTTATCTTAGATACAGAGTTTACCTTTACAAAGAGCCAATTATGTTTGGCACCTGTTGTATCTGTTGTGCATATTCATATTATCATAATCCTTAATTATATATTATTCTGCGGAAGCTCTGAATAATATACAATTTGTTTTATCACACTGTCCTTACTAAAAATGTATCTAATAATTGATTATTGATTTAATTGCATCTTTTAATACAGCATAATTACTATGTTTTGTGAATCTGACTTTTAATTGTGATTTATTGCTGACTGTTACTTAACAGAGTATTTTTCAATTTAAAAAGTACACTCTCTGATTATTTACTGTTAGGTAATGTTCAACATTTGCAGGATTAATAGGTTCACATTGTCACATCAACCAGTCGAGACTTGATAAATGAAACAATTCAAGGAAACAATGTAGCACAATCATCATGTCTGAACAGTTACCTTTATCTTTGAAAATAGAGAAAACAGGTAACAAAATCCTTCTGGAGTGAAAGTTTTAACTCTCGGACCTTTTATTCTGAATAACCTTTGTCAATGTTCAGTGGAATGGAGTAATTTGAGAAAGTGAGACAAATGAGTATTAAATGTCACATCATTTGAGAATGAATGCCTAATCTTGTATGAATAGTATTAAATGTCACATTATTTGAGAATGAATGCCTAATCTTGTATGAATAGTATTAAATGTCACATTATTTGAGAATGAATGCTTAATCTTGTATGAATAGTATTAAATGTCACATCATTTGAGAATGAATGCCTAATCTTGTATGAATAGTATTAAATGTCACATCATTTGAGAATGAATGCTTAATCTTGTATGAATAGTATTAAATGTCGCATCATTTGAGAATGAATGCCTAATCTTGTATGAATAGTATTAAATGTCACATCATTTGAGAATGAATGCCTAATCTTGTATGAATAGTATTAAATGTCACATCATTTGAGAATGAATGCTTAATCTTGTATGAATAGTATTAAATGTCACATCATTTGAGAATGAATGCTTAATCTTGTATGAATAGTATTAAATGTCACATCATTTGAGAATGAATGCCTAATCTTGTATGAATAGTATTAAATGTCACATCATTTGAGAATGAATGCCTAATCGTGTATGAATAGTATTAAATGTCACATCATTTGAGAATGAATGCCTAATCTTGTATGAATAGTATTAAATGTCACATCATTTGAGAATGAATGCCTAATCTTGTATGAATAGTATTAAATGTCACATCATTTGAGAATGAATGCCTAATCTTGTATGAATAGTATTAAATGAAATGTCACATCATTGAGAATGAATGCCTAATCTTGTATGAATAGTATTAAATGTCACATCATTTGAGAATGAATGCCTAATCTTGTATGAATAGTATTAAATGTCACATCATTTGAGAATGAATGCCTAATCTTGTATGAATAGTATTAAATGTCACATTATTTGAGAATGAATGCTTAATCTTGTATGAATAGTATTAAATGTCACATCATTTGAGAATGAATGCTTAATCTTGTATGAATAGTATTAAATGTCACATCATTTGAGAATGAATGCTTAATCTTGTATGAATAGTATTAAATGTCACATCATTTGAGAATGAATGCCTAATCTTGTATGAATAGTATTAAATGTCACATCATTTGAGAATGAATGCTTAATCTTGTATGAATAGTATTAAATGTCACATTATTTGAGAATGAATGCTTAATCTTGTATGAATAGTATTAAATGTCACATCATTTGAGAATGAATGCCTAATCTTGTATGAATAGTATTAAATGTCACATCATTTGAGAATGAATGCCTAATCGTGTATGAATAGTATTAAATGTCACATCATTTGAGAATGAATGCCTAATCTTGTATGAATAGTATTAAATGTCACATCATTTGAGAATGAATGCCTAATCTTGTATGAATAGTATTAAATGTCACATCATTGAGAATGAATGCCTAATCTTGTATGAATAGTATTAAATGTCACATCATTTGAGAATGAATGCCTAATCTTGTATGAATAGTATTAAATGTCACATCATTTGAGAATGAATGCCTAATCTTGTATGAATAGTATTAAATGTCACATCATTTGAGAATGAATGCCTAATCTTGTATGAATAGTATTAAATGTCACATCATTTGAGAATGAATGCTTAATCTTGTATGAATAGTATTAAATGTCACATCATTTGAGAATGAATGCCTAATCTTGTATGAATAGTATACTCAAGTATCTATTTTTGATGCTATGAGTATTGGTTTATCAATTTGTATTTATTCTTCAACATATTGTAATGGCTTCTGTTTGAATGGAATGTCCCTTGGTGTTAGTGTCCTGAATTGTGATAATGGAACTTGAATGATGGAGAATGAGGGGCATTAGACATTTTTCTTTTCAAGTAATCTTGTATGAATAGTATTAAATGTCACATCATTTGAGAATGAATGCCTAATCTTGTATGAATAGTATTAAATGTCACATCATTTGAGAATGAATGCCTAATCTTGTATGAATAGTATTAAATGTCACATCATTTGAGAATGAATGCTTAATCTTGTATGAATAGTATTAAATGTCACATCATTTGAGAATGAATGCCTAATCTTGTATGAATAGTATTAAATGTCACATTATTTGAGAATGAATGCCTAATCTTGTATGAATAGTATTAAATGTCACATCATTTGAGAATGAATGCCTAATCTTGTATGAATAGTATTAAATGTCACATCATTTGAGAATGAATGCTTAATCTTGTATGAATAGTATTAAATGTCGCATCATTTGAGAATGAATGCCTAATCTTGTATGAATAGTATACTCAAGTATCTATTTTTGATGCTATGAGTATTGGTTTATCAATTTGTATTTATTCTTCAACATATTGTAATGGCTTCTGTTTGAATGAAATGTCCCTTGGTGTTAGTGTCCTGAATTGTGATAATGGAACTTGAATGATGGAGAATGAGGGGCATTAGACATTTTTCTTTTCAAGTTGGATTATTGTTTGGGATAGTTGGGATTTTTACTGATGACTGGTGTATACTTTAACATTTTCTTTTCCTCGCGATTAAAAATGACCTTGCAAAAAAGTAAATTCTATTCAAAACAAAATTGCTAAAACTGAATCAGCTAGCATTAATTGATATACTGCATCTATGAACCACCTATCACATTTGTGTGAAATTAGCCATTGCTGTGTCAAATAAGTAGCCTCTGTGGATGATAAAAATGTTATTTATTTGGAGGCGTTTGAAAACATTCACATAGTGGATCAAAATGAGGGGTTTTCACACTAATGATCTGATATCTGAATCTGACAATTTGCTTATCACATTGTTTTTACTTTTATTATTTAGATACAGATTAGAGAAGGGGCATATGAAAATTAATACCATGTGTAGTCAAGGCCATAAAATGGACAAAATGCAATAAGGGGATTGTACAATTTGTTGAATTTTTCTCACAGAAATCATATAATCTAACCTCTATGCATTTTGTCAGTTTGCAGTCATTGTATTTAAGAAATCCTTTGAGATAATTAATGGGCCAACCTTTTTCTGTATACTGTACGAGTGATTTCCTTAAATTACATGACTGTATAAGAGAGAACACAAACCCCAAATCTTTGAAATATCTGGATATCAAGCAAATATGATAGGTAGATCAACACTGACAGGAATGTGTTTGTGATGTATGTATTTATCAGAATAATTGAGCAAACGTGTATATCACAACATAAAAAAATGAGTAAGTAAGAATATATATGCGCAAGTGCCAACAGGAAAATACCAAAATTGGTTATAGCAGCAAGAAGCTGTTCTCAAAGGTCCATGTGCAGTATGGCAAGTGATTTTAGACGGTCATATCTTTCACCATAAGTACTTTCTGGGTATAAATACAGTGGATTAGGACCCCACCTTGTCACTTTTTTAAAAATGTAAGGCTTATTTTCTAAAAAAAGGATCTTGTTTTTTTCAATTTAAATATATCAAAAGTTTCTTTTACACTATATTAATAACTTCTGAAAAGGGGATGTGTATTGAAATACCATTCAATACCATTCTACTTTTAAAGATGTTTTAGACCCCTTGTTGAATAATCTTTTCATGCAATAAAAATCAGAAAAAGAAGATCCTCTTTTGAGCAAATAAGTTCAACCTTTTGAAAAAATTGTTGACGTGGGGTCCCTATTTATAATTTTTCGGATTGTTCGATTGATATTTTTATCATCATGGGGACTTCAATTGAAAAAAACATGTTGTTTTAATAAAAACCACTGTATTTATACCCAGAAAGTACTCATGGTGAAAAAATGACCATCTAAAATCACTTGCACATTGACCTTTCTTACAGAAATGCAACTTTTAATTTCAGGAAACGTTACTAACAATGGTATAAGAATGGGCTCCAGGATCCTTTTGTTTATTTATGATAAATCCAAAGTTTATAAAGATTTTTTTGACATGTTTAAATTTTGAAATGTTAAAAAAAGAGATTTTGCAACTCACTTGAAGCAGGTTTAATATTCGTGTATAATGTGTAATTTGCAAAATGTTTGATTATATCATCATTTATTGTGCAGCTCTAAACGTCCATAAGTGTGATATTCTTATAAATCATCTTCTATATATAAGAATATCACACTTGTGGACGTGAAGAGCTGCACAATAAATGATGACGTAATCAAACGCTTCTTAAGTTATATGTTTTATGGGAATAATTAACATGCTATAAGTGAGTTGCAAAAATTACCTTTTACTTACTATCACAAACAAATATAATACAATTAAGCAATACAAATCTATTTTATTTGTTTGTTATATTTGTCAGCATTTCAGGACTATATCAACAAAATTAGTTTCTACTCACCTCATTAAAGCCTCCCTAAATTGAATTACCTTTGAATTGAAACAATAACTTGGCTATTAAAGTAATCTAAGTCAATTTGCTCCTACATTACTGCAGCATTGATTTTTTCTAATTGCTACTATCAGCTCAGTCTTCCTTGATAACACTGAATTGCGACTATGTGCACGTCGCTTTTATATGAACTACCATTTCTAACACTTTCCCTATTGCATGATTGCTTGAGGAAATTACATTGCTTTATGAGCCCCACATGAATATATTAATTGTTGTTGTTACTCTTCATGGTGAAACATGAGTATTATTAATGCTTATGTATATTTATGGACTGTGGTAACATTTGAAATATTAGAAGAAAGATTAGGAGAAAAAATAAAAATATGCAGTAAACTATAATTCAAATTGCAAAAAGCAATCAATTGATGGAACTTACTCTCAACGTCATGTTATGATACACCAGGAAAAAACAACATCAACAGCCATGCAGAATCTCAGAATCAAATTATGCCAAAGCCATTAGTCTAATAATATGTTGGTCTACAGAGAGATCTACCAAATGATTTTAACAAAACAGATTTAGAAATATAGAGAACAATACTGTAGCCTTTCATGGAGAAATCCCTTGAAAATCATTAGTATTATGTACATTTCTGTTTATCTGATGAAGGAATATTCTTGATATTCGCTCATCTTTCAGACAAAAAAGTTAATTATCATTAACATTGAATGATCCGCAGGTCACAATTTTCTGTTTCATTTGGGTACAATATTTGGGGGTTTGGGACACCCAGTATGATCTCATAAAATGATATCTACCATTTTCCCTCATACATTTCTACCTGCTTTTAAAGCAAATTTTTATGATCATTTTGACAGCTGACCCTAGAATTGCATTATGAATCTAAAATCTAAAAATATTTTGATATGGATATTTCTTTGTAATTATCTGCTAAAATGTGATTATTTGTTCATTTCATTCATAAAAATTGCAAAAACCTGGGAACATGCAAAGTCAACAAGTGAGTTCCAGATATATTTTCAACACTTAATGAGGGTTGTTCAAAGAGGATACTATATCCCAACAATTATTATGAATGGAAACATGTCCATTTGTCATAAAGATGACCAATCTCTTAAAAAATAAAAATATGAAGGACTTGAACTAATTAGGCAGAGGATTCAGATAACTTTATTCATTATGCTATCAATGGCATGATTTGCAATACAATTCAAATAGGTCCACCTGAAAATAAATTAATTAGTTATCAGGATATCACAAGGAGTAAAATAGATGAAAAAACCTTCAGTAACATTCGTATCTTTTATTCATCTTATGTGTGATGTTCAGATAGTTGCAAATTGCTTCTTTTGTGTATATTAGATACCTGTTGTGGTTTGGATGATTGGTATTATCTGTATAACAAACGCACTTACAGTTACTGCTTCTGACAATACCATAACTAAAATCTAAAGACAATTACTGATGTTTTTGAATAACATATAAGTGTGCAAAATGAAGGAATTTAAAGTATGGTATAGGATTGAACAAATTAGGCAAATTAGGACTAGGGAATGATATTGATATAAAACTTGAGACAAAATATTCTCTCTTTTGGTAATTATTATTCCATTTGAAAATTATTCCATTCCAAAATTGCTTCTTAGTGTAACAGTTTAGCATACAGTACATGTAATAGCCTCCTGGGAACACACTTTGAAAATGTTAAGAATTGTGAATATGATGAAATAATCAGGAAAGGTCAAATCCAGACATCTGATGAATGGACTTTAATGGCCCTGTGATTATAAACTACCCATTGTGATTAAATCACAAATTGCACACTATCTGTTACACCTTAAGTTTGTCAGTAACATTTGTATCTCCATGTGCTTTTTTTAAATGGGTATAACTCTTTTGCTTTTCTTACCCCCCTATCACACCAAACTCGTTCTTACCCGTTCTTGCCAATCCTACGAAAACGTCGTAAAACGGGCTCAAACTGGCTGTGGTCGGGAAATATGTCTGAAATAATTAGCTTCTTCGTTCTTAAACAGTCTTCAATACGTCCATCTCGTTCGCAGTTCGTTCAGGTCGCACCACGTCGGTGTGCAACGCCGTAGAACGCGTCCCTTAGTCTAGAAGGTCATCATGACCTGATAACAGAACGGTATGGTCGCAATCGAATTTTGAATCGATTCAAAATTCTAAAATCACATTCCCGTCTGAGAACGTTCATAAAGTTCGTAAATAGACCTTAGAAAGTTGCAGCTACGTTCATTCCGTTCGCACACAGTTTAGAACCAGTTTTGAAGAACGCAGTGGCAACTTGTTTGGTGTGATAGCTATATTTCTGCTAACTCGTTCATAAGCAGTGTTAAATACGTTCTTAATCAGTTTAAACCCGTTTGCAATGAGTTCTACATCGTTCTCAACACGTCCTCAGACAGTTCCACTCGTTGTTAAAACGTCCCTAGTAGGATTGAAGTACGACGGTTCCGTTCGTAGTACGTCCAGCTCGTCGTTAGTGCGTTGTCACTCGTTCTAATTGTAGAACGTGACGACCACGAAAACATTTTGAGCATTGTCTAAGTTCTAGAGGACCTACCCGTTCGAGTACGTTCGATGACGTTTGTAAATAGATCCCAAACGGTTCTTAGTACGTCCAGTCCGTTCGTACACAGTTGAAGCCCGTTTTCGAGAACGTAGTGAGAACTAGTTTGGTGTGATAGTAGGGTTAGTGATGAATAAATGTATTTTGTTTTTCTTTATGTTCTTGAGTTGTATACATATTTCATCTGCTTATTTTATTTGGAGGTTCCAACCAAACTACATATTAAGTCATGATATTTTCTTTTGAGGGTCTGAGGCCATTGTTCTATGATTCTTTTAATTAGAAAAGATCTCCTATCTTCTCTTTATTAAGGTCTGAAAGTGACACATTTGGAAATAACAGGATATAGCTTCATCATTCAATTTAGTGTAAACCCTGTGCCGTAACATATTTCTGGTTGTACCAGTGCACTCTTAAAGGGCTCCGATAAGCTTCCTGTATAAAAACAATATGACAATATTCAGGGATCGGGCCTTTTATACTAAACAGTGAGCAACACAAGAAACTTGCTAATCAATATGCTTTTAAAACTAATCTGAATTAAATTGTAATTTATAACTTTAAAATTTTTTGCAATGTACTATAGAGTTTGTACTGCAAGTATTTTCCACTCTTGTCTACATTTGTATTTTCAGCTTCTAAACATTGTGACCCTCAAATCATTTTCCTTAAAGTCCCCGTCCAAAGTTTGAACTTTTTTTTTTTCATTCATTTACTATTTGGCAGGACTTAAAAAGTGATTTGTGAGATTTTTGAACAAAAAAAAAATTTCAAAAAAAAGTTGTGAGCATTTCATTTCTCAAATATTCAAATTTCCCGCCATTTTTCAAAAAATTTCTTATTCATCAAATATTTCTTAATGCATATCAAAAAAGATTATATTTTTAACACCAATGCAAAGATTGAACAAAAGACACGCTATTTCAATAATAAAATGTCATATTTAATGGGCTACACCAATGTTTTAGCTTATCAAAAATATTTTGAAACATTAGTGATGTCACTAAGGTAACAAAAACCTTTTGAAAAAAATTGAATTTTTTTTTTCGATGTTAAACTTTTCTAAATATGCTAGACTTTCATAAAAACCAATGTTGATTGTCTAACCAGGTTAAAAGGAAGAATAAATTATGTTTTAGATATCATTCTACCATTGGTTTCTATGAGAACTAAAATTTTGAAATGCATTTTTCTCAGAACCATTTTGATGCACTGATAAGTTCATTTCTCGCTTGTTTATCAACCGATTTTCTTAATTTTTTCGGCATAAAACATGGGAGGATGGATGCTATGCATTGATATGAATTGTGGCTAATTAGAAGATATGAGTGACCTCTAAGAGTTGGTTTTAAATAAATTCACAAATTTTGGAACAAAAAGTCTATCAAAAACCACTTTTTGAAATTAAAAAAAAAAATTTCATATATCACACTTTGATAACATTGGGTAAGACTACAATATTAGCCAAAGTGGTTTAAACTTTACATGGGGCCTTTAAGGGTCGGCATGTGGTTGAATAGTATCTCTTCATATTATCTAGACTCATTGCTGTGTAATAAGACAACTAGTATTCTGAATTATGGTATAAAAGGCACCTTTGGCAATGCTACTGATATTGGGCATTGATTACTGTTCCATATAACATGTGAATGATGTGAATTTAATTCTGCTCATGAAGAAAGTATCAATATGGCCACCCAATTGAAAATGGCCACAAAAAAATGTAATCTTTGATAACTCAAATAGTAGTTGATAGATTTGGTCCAAATTTTATATGCTGATGCCTAGTATAAGGAGCTTACCTCAAGAAGAAACTTTCCAAATGGCCTCTGAATTTTACCATTTTTCGTATAAAAACTAATCGTTGATCATTTAAATACCAGTGGATGGATTTGATTCAAATTTTATATGATAATGCTTAGGGACAAAGTTGAGCTCTGCTTTTAATACTTTTTTTAAGATGATAGCTGAATTTTAAAATAGCTGCCATTTTTTATATGCTGATGTCTAGAGATTAAGGAATTCTGTTAAAGAAGTTTTTAAGATGGTTGCTATTTATAAAAATGGCCACCATTTGTCATTGAAAATATAATACCAATTGACAAAATTGGTTCAAATTTGATATACTGATGTCTCTGGGCAAAGGAGCTCTGCTCAAGAAAAATTGTCAAGATGGCCTCTGTTTTTTATATCTAGGATACAAGCTCTGTTCAAGAAGAAATTCTCAACTTGAAGATGGCTGCTATTTATTAAAATCCATTGTTTTGTTTGGTGGGATTACCTTCTCTGTGGAGTTGCTGTTTTCTTGGACAAAGTTGAAAATGATAAACACTAGGGAACCCCTAATTTTTTTTCCATGAATACAAAAATAATTGTGAAACATATGAATTAAAATGTAACTAGACATAAGCATTCCCTACAAATTGCTCACTATATGTTCACGTTAAATTTTTACCGTTTTTGAGATAATTGATGTCAAAAAACGGTAATAATTGGTCATTTTTCAACTTGCTTCAAATTGACCAATTATTTTTTAAACATGATCTACAAGTTCTCTTCTTACTTTTGACCTTTGACCTTTAGTTGACCTTCAGTGACCTTCGAAAGGTCAAAAAAGTTGATATTTTAATTTTAAATTGATTTTCAGGATTCAAGGTTCTGGTATATTTTATCACAAAAGACCTACTGAGGTATAAAAAAGTAAAATTTGCAAGGTCAAAGGTCAAGGTCATCAAACTAAATCACAAACTGTGTTTTCTAAGTTTCTCAGAATTGATGACTACAAATCAATATATTTTCATGAAAGTCAGGATATATATTCCTCTATAGGTTCTACACATATTAACAATTGACTATTTATTAAAATTGTGTACCAGTTTTGAGATATTAGAACTCAAAAACTGAAAAAAGGCCAAATTTCGAAACTTTTCAAGACTAAATTTCAACTTGCTTCAAATTGACCAATTTCTTTTTAAAACATCATTTACAAGTTCCCTGGAGTTCATATATGCCTTTGTTTTTGAGAATTGACCTTTGGCTGACCTAAAAAAGGTAAAAAGCCTACGGGGTCTCCGTAAGATTGCTTGCAATCTTTGACATCAAGTTATAATCAAATTGTAAAGAAAAAACACTGGATCCCACATCAAAGAATGATTTGTTCATTATGAATTGTAACTTAATGACATTTTGCGATTGCTTTTCCTAATTCATTCCAAAAGACAACCTGCGCACATTTTGTCGTGTTGCTCCAATGTTCTGTAATAAAGCAATACCTTAATCATTAAGCTAGATCTGTTTAATGTTTAAAATAAAATGTTTAATATAATATTTTTTTGCCTATGCCTGGTGCACTCTTAGATGTTTTCCTTTTCTTGCTGTATTCTGTAACCAGTTTTGATATTTTCTTGCTGGCATTAATGGGTTACATATTGCTTTGGAGGGGTGAGACTTTATTTTATGGTCAAATAGCTCCTGTAAGTTTGCACAGTAAAACATATTTCTGTCAGATTAGATAACATGCTAGATACTTAACTTATTTTCAATAGATGCTGCATTGATTTCATCTATTTTGATTCATAAAATAATTGTGTATGGGAAATGCTTAACAGTTTGTTATTCACCATGGCCTTCAAAGTCTGTACCTTTTTAATGGATGATGGTATTTATGGCTTCATCATTCTCAAATTTCAGTAACAGAATCTACTAGTTGGTAAAACGCTCATTAAGATACAATTAATCTTTTTGAAACAATTGGAAAGCTAATACAAATATGAGGAGTTAAACATTGTAGGCTTTGTATAATGTTCCTCATTTGTATTATTGCCTACTTGCTTTTACTTTCTTTACTAACCTGTAATGCTGTTGTTTTGCAGAAAGTTTTGTTTTTAGCTCACATGGGACAAACGAGCTACGCTAAAGAAGAGATTTTCAAAATGGCTGCTAAATATCAAAATGGTGGCCATTTATCGTAAAAAACACAATCTTTGATAGCTCAAATACCAGTGAACAGATTTGGTTCAAATTTTATAGGCTGATGCCTAGAGACACATCTGTTTGACAAAGAATTTTCAAGATGGAGGATGAATTTTAAAGTTGCCGCCATTTTCGTAAAACGTGTAATTTTTGATAACTCAAATAGCAGTGAACAGATTTGGTTCAAAGGATAGGTATCGATATGGTGAACTGAATTCAACAATGTTTTTCTCTTAAACCAATATATTGAAAACATTCTGTAAAAAAACATGGTCCTTTATGTTATGTTGACTGATTGGCAACAATTTAATGCAAAAATTATTTCTATATATTCTATATAACAGTTTTTGTTAACATTTTTTGTTTTTTAGTTCAATTGTTTTTTGTTCCTTTCTACCAATTCTTGAGAATGAAATAAAATGTCTTTCCGAACCTTGTTGGAACAAAATAGCATATACAACATTTTCTTAGACCTCTCAATATTACAGTTATACAAAGGAAATTTTGGTTGATTTTACAAAATGTATGCAAAAACTTTCCAAACTTTCCTCATTGTGTTTATGTCTTTTTGTTCCAATGAGGTTCGGATAGATGTTTCATTTCATTCCGAACATATATTACCAAGAACAAAAGAAGTGTCTGATGTGTTTTCTAAATCAATAGAGAGAAAAGGATAAATACACTGATGTATATGTTTCAAATTATAATGTTACCATCCAAAAGATGACCATTAAATTGACGAGGTGTAAAATTTTCAGAATGTTTTGATGACTGGTTTAAGAGAAGCGCGTGTTCAAAAAGTTCACCATATCGATACCACTCCTTTTAGATGCTAATCGACTCCTGGTTCAAAACCTGGCCTTTTTTCAAAATGGTCGCCATTTTTCTCTAGCAAAATTCACTTTTGGCCCATTTCCTTGCTTTACAAATAATTTCAAGTGTCCTGCATTGTAAAAAACCATGTCATTGTAAAGAGTAGTTCTATGAAATAATTTTGCTTCAAAAAATCGGCAAAAACTATATCCATTTTAGCCATCATTCACTTTTGAGCAACACCATGTGAGCCCAGTACCCACAGTACTATTTATTTCAGCCTGCACCTGCTTACATGGAGTGTGCTCTAATGGGCCTAAGGGGGATGGGCTGTGCAAGCCTAATAGCTGTAAGAATGGGTATAGTGGCTTGAATTGTGACCTCCAGTTGACACTATGTGAAGATGGGACCCGAGCAAAGTTGCATTGTCATGTGAATGCAGAGTGTATTGTAAATTTTAAGAATGAATCACTCATAGATACTAGGTAAGTATTGCTTCTTTAGTATTAATGTCATTGCAAAGTTGCATTGTCATGTGAATGCAGAGTGTATTGTAAATTTTAAGAATGAATCACTCATAGATACTAGGTAAGTATTGCTTCCTCAGTATTAATGTCTTTGCAAAGTTGCATTGCCATGTGAATGCAGAGTGTATTGTAAATTTTAAGAATGAATCACTCATAGATACTAGGTAAGTATTGCTTCTTTAGTATTAATGTCATTGCAAAGTTGCATTGTCATGTGAATGCAGAGTGTATTGTAAATTTTAAGAATGAATCACTCATAGATACTAGGTAAGTATTGCTTCCTCAGTATTAATGTCATTGCAAAGTTGCATTATCATGTGAATGCAGAGTGTATTGTAAGTTTCAAGAATGAATCACTCATAGATACTAGGTAAGTATTGCTTACTCAGTATCAATGTCATTGCAAAGTTGGATTGTCATGTGAATGCAGAGTGTATTGTAAATTTCAAGAATGAATCACTCATTGATATTAGGTAAGTATTGCTTCCTCAGTATTAATGTCTTTGCAAAGTTGCATTGCCATGTGAATGCAGAGTGTATTGTAAATTTCAAGAATGAATCACTCATAGATACTAGTTAAGTATTGCTTCCTCAGTATTAATGTCATTGCAAAGTTGCATTGCCATGTGAATGCAGAGTGTATTGTAAATTTCAAGAATGAATCACTCATAGATACTAGGTATGTATTGCTGCCACAGTATTATTGTATGTGTATATGAATATGTTGGTACTATTTAGAGATTATCCTATTTGAGGTTCAGGATATGGGGTTATCCCAAGGCCAATATAATATATCTGCCCGAGGGCCATTGGTCCTGAAGAAAGATGTATTTTATTGGCAAAGGGATAATTAAATAAATTGGATAAACCCCATATCCAAAACCTCTCAGTACATAACCCTTATATATCCAGATAGAGATTATAGGAATATCCTATATCCTATAATATCCTAAAATATCAATTATATCCAATCATGGATATAAATATCTTCACTCATTCGCTGCGCTCACTCGTAAAGATATCAATATCCACTCATGGATATAAATGATATTTTTCAAAACCATAGGATTGTCCGTTTATCCCATGGGAAATCTTAAAAAAAAAAGATTTCGAAAAACATTTTTGAAAAAAAAATTGAAGGAAAATTTTTTTGAAAATTTTATGATTTTAAGGAAAAAGTCTAAAAAATTTTTTTAAGAAAATCTTGAAAAAAAAATTATTGAAAAAATCGAAACTTCGAATATCACTTTTGAAACCATCGAATATCACTTTTTGAGAAGTGATATTCGATGGTTTGAGAAGTGATATTAGATGGTTTGGGGATTTTTTGCTAAAATATGATATCTTGATCCACATATCAAATATATCTTCACCTGATATTCAATATATATCCTTGTAACCATTGGATAAATGCATTAATCCTACACTTAGTGTACTAAATGTATAATAACATCAAAAAACAAATTTGATATTTATTGCCAAAATAAATAACCGGAGGATATCGCGGTGATATACTCCGGGCCCGGAAAACCCAATATGCGGAGGATATTGTGACGATATACTCCGCTTGTTGATTTCCTGCCAAATTGACTCTTTTGCAATGATATTATACATTTAGTACACTCCTTGTAAGTGTAGGATAATAAGAACATCCTATGATTTTTTTCAGAATATCATTTCAATCTACTCGGTGATATTGTTATATGCACTCGTTCACTTTGCTCTCTCGTGCAGATATCAATATCACCTCGTAGATAAAAATGATATTCCTCAAAATCATAGGATATCCTATAAATATCTTCCGAGGGATAAACCCATGGCATGGTACAGAGGTAATGGATACAGCTGTGTAGCTATCAACCCCTGTATTGAAATATAATATGATATATTTGAACTTCAGGTGTCAGTGTATGGCGGGGTACAGAGGTAATGGTTACAGCTGTGTAGCTATCAACCCCTGTATTGAAATATAATATGCTATATTTGAACTTCAGGTGTCAGTGTATGGCAGGGTACAGAGGTAATGGATACAGCTGTGTAGCTATCAACCCCTGTATTGAAATATAATATGCTATATTTGAACTTCAGGTGTCAGTGTATGGCAGGGTACAGAGGTAATGGTTACAGCTGTGTAGCTATCAACCCCTGTATTGAAATATAATATGCTATATTTGAACTTCAGGTGTCAGTGTATGGCAGGGTACAGAGGTAATGGATACAGCTGTGTAGCTATCAACCCCTGTATTGAAATATGATATACTATATTTGAACTTCAGGTGTCAGTGTATGGCGGGGTACAGAGGTAATGGATACAGCTGTGTAGCTATCAACCCCTGTATTGAAATATAATATGCTATATTTGAACTTCAGGTGTCAGTGTATGGCAGGGTACAGAGGTAATGGATACAGCTGTGTAGCTATCAACCCCTGTATTGAAATATGATGTGCTATATTTGAACTTCAGGTGTCAGTGTATGGCAGGGTACAGAGGTAATGAATACAGCTGTGTAGCTATCAACCCCTGTATTGAAATATAATATGCTATATTTGAACTTCAGGTGTCAGTGTATGGCAGGGTACAGAGGTAATGAATACAGCTGTGTAGCTATCAACCCCTGTTTTGAAATATGATGTGCTATATTTGAACTTCAGGTGTCAGTGTATGGCGGGGTACAGAGGTAATGGATACAGCTGTGTAGCTATCAACCCCTGTATTGAAATATAATATGATATATTTGAACTTCAGGTGTCAGTGTATGGCGGGGTACAGAGGTAATGGATACAGCTGTGTAGCTATCAACCCATGCTTAGATATATCATATGGGGGCTGCCATAAACAGGTAATTGATTATCCCACCGAACGAAGTTTGAGGGAGATATAGTAAAGTCATCCGTCTGTTTGTCTGGGCCATAACTCAAATACCAGTCGACAGATTTGATTCAAATTGTATGGGGGTATGGCTTATGGGGGTAGAACCTCTGCTCGAGAAGGAATTTTCGATATGGCCGCTTAATTCAAAATGTTGCCATAAAAAATCTAATCTTTGATAACTCAAATAGCACTAGTGGATTTATTTTTCAAATTTGCTACATGTTCTATGCTGATGCCAAGGGACACAGTAGCTCTGTTCAATAAAGATTTCCAAAATAGCAGCTGAATTTCAAAATTGCTGCCATTTTTCGTAAAAAGGAATGTAATATTTGATAACTCACATGCTAATTGACGGATATGGTTTACATTTTCTATGTTGATGCCTAGGGACAAACAAGCTCTGCTCAAGAAGGAATTTTCAAGATGGCCACTAATAATCAAAATATGTTTTGATCGGTGTGATTTGCTACTCCGTGGAATTGCTGTTTTTCTAGGTGATTTTATTTATGCTCAATCTTATGTACCCACATACCTTATATAACACGTACCTTTATCACGTTGAATCCAAATTAATTAATTTTTTCAGGTATAACAAATAATCAAATGATGTGCAAGACATTAGTATGCAGTAAATCCAGAGGAGTTTTATGAAAAAAATGAGTTGAAATGTATGAGTGAAAATGTACAATGTATGTGGCATACCATAGCTGCGCCAGGAAATTCACTTCCATTAGTATACACATAAATATGTCCTTGCTCAGTTTGAGAACCTGTGATAACCTGTGACATGCTAACATATTAACTGCAATTTTTGTTTTAATGTTAAGAACAAAATTAACGTTTTTAAAATGAAGCTTTTACATTCCATCACATGTTATTTACTAGGGACCATTAATTGGATCTTGAGGGGAGCTCACATTTTTCCAAAATTCGGTACTGTACCTGTAGTTCTTCTATAGATAAAATCCTAATGGTCCAACTTTTAGCAGAAGTTGTAGACTAGTCCAGAGAATTGGCACAGTGTTTATCAACAAGTCAGTAGCTCTAATAATTACTTGCCATATTGTGTCGCTCATTAATAACTAATTAGCGCATCAGCCGATATGTTATCTAATCAATGTGCAGGATATGATCAAGAACAATCACAAGCACATGTTGGCTTAAAGTTGAGCGTGTGTAAAGCAAAATTTGAAATCATGGAAATGGCAGTTCTTAGTTAAACATCGTCAGTTCAAAACTAGGCCATCCAAACTTAACGATAATATTCAGAAACCAACAGTGAACATTTTGAGATCAATTTTAATGGCAAATGATTTCAGTTGGTCATCGAATATGACAGTGGCATCTCTCCTCCTCTGGTGATCTTATGACTCAATGTTTCATCCGAACATGATAGTAAATTATTATTACAAAATTGTAAGTTCATCTCCTTAATAATAGTATGTTTACCTTTGGTAGTATTGTCCTAGTAATTGTAACAATGAACTGCATAATGAACCAAACCAGAAATTGATTGAGCTTACACACCCAAATAAAAAGTAGACTCTTCTAATCCACCAGTGGAAATTCGGTGTTATCCATCACCAGAATTTTCGGACACTTGAAGCTAATTATAAAGTTATGTAAATGTTGGAATGTGGATGATTAAGCTATAGCCAAGATTAAAGGTATCAATTTATCTCCCTCTTGAAGGAGGTTGTACCTTAAAGACTTCCCTTTAATTTAATTTTCTTTTCAGGCAAAATGTTTGTACACATCACCTGGGCAGAATAAGTGTACCTGTAGGAAAGGTTGGGTGGGAGATGGCACTGCTTGCTTCCGTGCGAGGAAGTGCTTCAACTCTAAGATTCACTGCCATAAGAATGCAACATGTAAAGGCAGAATCAAATCCATAGTTGTAAGTGCTAAAGTTAGGTCTTATTGCATCATCCTTAATCAAATGCTGTTCTGTTTAACTATATTTGGAACTTTGAGATTACTTGGGAATGTTGAGGAATTGTCTGTGTATGGTTGAAATTCCCAATTTTTTTCTCATGTAACTAATTTCTTGATGCACATTCTGTTAATGCTGAGAATTTAACCTCTTGACTACCTGGAGTGACGAGATTTCTTGTCACCTCAGAAATGACCTTGAAACCCAGAGTGACGAGAAAATCTGTCACCAAGTTTTTCACTAAAATTGTGTTTGAACAATTTTCATCCAATTTACACAAGAATTGTTTTAAAACGTGTAGAAATGATCTCGTCTAATTTTTACTAAGTTGAGCATCTAAAGTTGTATAGGTATGTAGTTAAATGTCAAAAGGGGGCAAAAATGAAAAATTCTCTGGTTTCACCCGATTTTAGAGCCTGGGATTCAAGCAGACAAAAAACAAGTGCATTTAATCACTTAATCGAGTCCTATGCTATTCTTTTCCCAAAGGGCTATGCATTTTAAACCAAACTAAATCATAAATCAACCAGAAGTCTTTTTCAAGGGGAGTATTCAGGCATGAAACTTTTAATCATAATTACACCTAACCATGCATACCTAATCATCATCTACTCATTTCATCATCATTGATGATATTAATACTGATTCGAGTCCAAAATGTGTCCGGTTTTAGAGAAGTTAAGAAAGTGACGGTAAATCAAGTAAGAATAATCATGGTTCACCTACTTGGGTGTGTTTTGGGATCATACTGCCATGTTCCTGTTAGAGATCATTCAATCATGCCCTTCATCTTACTTTTACTATTTTGCGCAATTACTATACTATTTTTCCTTTTTTAATTCCCCCCAATGATTCCGAAAGATCATGAAATATCAATGTTTTATTTTTCATAGTGCTTGATGATCACATTTTCTCTGTAGCTATTTCTCTCTATCAATGAATTAAGAGACATATAACAACTTCTTAGTACTCCGTTAATAAGCTATAAACCATAAGTTTTTTTCATTGAGAATATTAGCTCATTTCTAGTTATTTTTTGATGTGTGCTTCTGATTTTTTCTCTCATAGAAAAATAGACTTTATGATCATTTACATTTATATTAGTAAAATGGTTGAATCCATTGTAGTGTGGTTCAAATATGTGTTTCATACACTGTAGGTTTGATAGATTAACATGGGTATGTGATATTTTTCAGATGTTGCCCTTCTTGCTTTGATTATACATGAATATAACACAAGACATATTAAATGCATGTATTTCAAATATATTTGAATTCATTATTTGAAGCATAGGACTTGTTGTTTATTTTACAGGGACGGTGTGTATGTAATGATGGTTACCATGGGAATGGTGTTTGGTGTGTACCTACAAACACTTGTGCAATAAATAATGGAAATTGTCATAAAAAGGTAATAAAAATTTATTATGTTTTGTTGTTTGTTATCCTGATGGTATAATAATATTGAGGAAATGCATTGGAGCTGCAAGTAATTTAATAATCAGACTTTTATGGCTTTAAGGTGTTTCTCATTTGTTAGCTAGTATGTTTTATGGAGAAAAAGGTGTTCATAAAACAGAGTTGTTCATGTTCAAAGTGTTCTTTTGATTTGAAATCCTTTCCTGTAAGTATGCTAATGAATTGGGGTATTTATTCATTGGCTTTTAACAAAAATGCACAGTGGCATTTTATGCCAAATATACAAGTATTACTTCAATGAAAATGACACAACAGCCATTTGCCTGCCATATTGAAATAACAGTACATGTATCAACCAATTTAGAAATAGAAAACAAAAGGGTTTGGATCGTTTTTTTTTAAATTTTTTTCTAGACGAAAGTGGAACACAGGCATTATTTCTCAGTCAGGACTCATATGGGCGCTAAGAAGGACAACTTTTCGAACTGTTTTGAATTACCTTGAGCGCCTGGGCACCAATCACGGCTAATACAGTATATATACCAAATATATGGTATTATTGTTTGATGTCAGTATACAGGATGGGCCAAAAATGTCAATATTTTTATGTCACCACCAAAAAGGGGTGACATATTGTTACAGAGACATTGTGTCCATTTTTTTTGACAGCGGTTGGTGATTGGTGGATGGCGGTTGGCTATCAGCAATCAGTGTGTGGTGGTTGGTGTCTGTAACAAATTCTTAAATCTTCCAATAACTCTGTAACTTAACAGATACTGTTTAGACTGACTTCAGTTTTTTTGTTTTTTTCAAAATCATCTAAAGGTTATCAGAAGTTCAAATCTGGCTAAGATTTGAGATTTTACCTTCATTATCCCATCGAACGAAGTTCGGAGGGATATAGGGAACGCCTCCGTCCGTCCATCTGTCCGTCCGGGCAATAACTCAAATACCGTTGGCCCGATTTTGTTCATATTTTGTACACATATACCCTATGGGGGTAGAAGTTCTGCTCAAAATCCAATTTTCAAAATGGCCACTCATTTAGAAATGGCGGCCATTTTAGTGCCGATTTTACAGTAATTTAGGTGCAATATGTAAAACAGTAATAGCAATATGTTTTAAATGTAAAAAAATTATATAGGACATTAATAAAGCTAGAAATGTAGATATTAAAGAAGCACATGGCAGCCATCTTGATAAATGGGGGCCTTTACTCATTATTTTATGATTTTTGCTGTAACTCGAAAAGTAGTGGAGCGATTTTGTTCATATTTGGTATGTGAATACAATAAGCATGGCACACCGTCTATTAATGACACTTCTGGTAGAAGGTTGCCATTTGGAAAAATGGCTGCCATTTTTGCTATATACTTTGTAAAAATGCCAGCCATGGCTGTTCGATGGGATTTGCTACGCTTTGGCGTTGTTGTTGTCTAGTTATTGCAATTGAAGTGTTTTTTGTTAGATCCTGAAGTTTCAGCATCATAGGTTAATGTAAAGTCTTAAAATGGTTGCTAAAGCAACCCGGGGGTAGGGATAGGCGGGGCAGGTACCAATATTTCTAATCATGAAGAGCTCTAAAGTGTTTTTCTATTTATATTTCTTTTAAATGATCAAAATGTTTGGGAAGTTGTTCCCTTTATTCAGCACGATGTTCACCAAACACAAATAATGACATTTAGCATTGTGATGTCATCATGCCACAGTTCAATTAATCACAAATTTAAATTCAGTCACAGTCTAGAAATTGCAAAAATGCCTGCAATTCTCAAACCTGATAAGAAGGCCTTGTTCACGGTGGCCCAATTTTATAATTCATTTGGACTCACAGTCACACAAACTCATGCTACCATGAAGAAAGTTAAAAGGAATATACACCAGATAGAGCTATAATTATGAGGTGGCAGAAGAGATTTCAAAATGATGACTCGACCCTGGATGAACTCCAAACCAAAACCTCTTTAAATTTCATGAAAAAGATTTCAATGCTATATACACTGTAGCAGTCTCTATTGCAAAAGAAACTATCTGAGGTGATGATATGTGCACATTCACTTATTTTATTACACTAATAGCTTTTAGAGCAATTTGTTAAGGAGTAAAAATGGATTATGACGAGTATGAATCACTTCTTGATGGGCCTGAGCCTATAAAACTAGACACCATACAGGATTGATAGCCCATGCTGATGTTAGTTTTGTTGACCATGCTTATAACATTAACTGCCTTTCTCTATGATCTAGGCCATACCACACATTTCTCTCTAAGATTGAATGAACTTTCTGATTTTGCATTGCTATACATGTTTATTGCTTTAATGCTAGCTAATTCCACTCATTTTCTATCAATTTTGCATTTTTATTATCGCACTTTGAAAAAGTGCTATATTGCCGTCGTCTTGTGCTGTTGGGCGGGCGGGCGGGCGGGCGGGACATAAACCAAATCAATTGTCATCAAATTTCCAGGATAACTGCTTACCTGTTCAACTTGAAATTTTTACAGATGCAAGAGCAGACTAGTACCAAGATCTGATTAGGTTAAGGGCATGCTGGGTAAACTACGTGGTGGCCATTTTGAATTTTTCAACAAATCTTGTCATCAAAATTCTAGGAAAACCACTTATCCGTTCAACTTGAAATGTTTACAGATGCAAGAGCAGACTATTGCCAAGATCTGATTAGGTTTTGGGTATGCTGGCTGAATAACATGGTGGCCATTTTGAATTTTTCAATTTGGCGGCCATTTTGAATTTTTCAACTTGCTCCAAATTGACCAAATTTTTTTTTTAAAAACATCTACAAGTTCTCAGAAGTTCAAATCTGACCTTAGATTTCAGATTTGACCTTTCATTCACCTTCAGTGACCTTGAAAAGGTCAAAAAAGTTGATTTTCTAAATTGATATTTTGGATTTAAATTTAGGTCAGCTTAATTACAAAACACCTACTGAGGTCTGAAAAAGTTAAATTTCAAGGTCGAAGGTCAAGGTCATTAAACTAGGTCACAAATGATGTTATCCAAGTTTCTCAAAGTTTGAGACTACAAATCAATTCTTGTCATCAAAATTCCAAGAAAATCGCTAACCTGTTCAACTTGAAATTTTTACACATGCAATAGCAGACAAGTGCCAAGATCTGATTAGGTTTAGGGCATGCTGGGTAATGTATGTGGCGGCCATTTTGAATTTTTCAACAAATCTTGTCATCAAAATTCCAGGAAAACCACTCATCCGTTCAACTTGAAATTTTTACAGATGCAAGAGCAGACTATTGCCAAGATCTGATTAGGTTTTGGGTATGCTGGCTGAATTACATGGTGGCCTTTTTGAATTTTTCAATTTGGCGGCCATTTTGAATTTTTCAACTTGCTCCAAATTGACCAAATTTTTTTGTAAAAACATCTACAAGTTCTCAGAAGTTCAAATCTGACCTTAGATTTCAGATTTGACCTTTCATTCACCTTCATTGACCTTGAAAAGGTCAAAAAAGTTGATTTTCTAAATTGATATTTTGGATTTAAATTTAGGTCAGCTTAATTACAAAACACCTACTGAGGTCTGAAAAAGTTAAATTTTCAAGGTCGAAGGTCATCAAATTAGGTCACAAACGATGTTATCTAAATTTTCCCAAAGTTCCAGACTACAAATAAATTCTTGTCATCAAAATTGCAGGAAAACCGCTAACCTTGTCAACTTGAAATGTTTACAGATGCAAGAGCAGACTAGTGCCAAGGTCTGATTAGGTTTTGGCCATGCTGGGTAAATTGCATGGTGGCCAGTTTGCTCTTCAAAGTGCGATATTTATCACTGTGTGTCTTGTTGAATATGACTGATGTGATATTTAAAATCTGGTTATTGCTGGGCTCTCACAGGAAATAAACGTCACAGTGAAGCTAACAGAGTCGGTCAACCAGCTAATTTGCTGCAACGAAACAAGTGAACAATAGCTACATGCTAGTAGAAATGAATTTGATTTTAACAATTAAATTCCAAAATTAAACCCTCTGTTCTGACATCAGAGGTAGCCACCTCTAAGAAGGCTGATGTAGGCTAATTGACTAGCAGATTTGGTTTAGTTGAAGCAGTCTGTTATGCATTCATGTTTCTTACCTTAAGTTTGTTCCCCAATAGGTGATCGTTTCTATAGTCTATGAATGGTTTGAGAAATGTTGAAGAATAGTCTTATGTTTTTTGTGAAAAATTTAATTCTGAAATTCCGAGGAATGAGTCAAAGGGACTTTATTTGTTACTACGTATTCCCTGTTGAGAAATTTGAATGACGATATTTTCTTAAGTGTTGATTCATACATTTACCTGTGTATTCTGCAATTTTAAAAAGACATTTACATCTGTGATTCCTTAAATGATTTCAGAAGAGATTGAATAAGGAGATGAAATTACACACAAGACATAGAAACATTATGTATCACTATAAATCCACAGAACACATTAAAAAAGCTGTCTGTCTGGGCAAACAGATTAGGTTCAAATTTTGTAGGCTAATGTTTTATGGGGATGCATGTATAATAAGACCTCTGCTCAAGAATGAATTTTCAATTTAGCTACTCGGTTCAAATTTTGTTATTAAAATTACATATGCTGGTATAACCTGAAGGATATATGACTCTGCTAAAGAAAGAAATTTCAAGATGGCTGCTGAATTCAAAATGGTGTTTTTTGGTTCAGATTAAGTATGCCAATGCCTTAGTAAATAGGAATAAAGTAATACTCAAAATTCTAAAGAAATGTCCAAAAAGCAAACATCTCGATTACATTTTTTACCACTTAACAATAAGACAGATAGCAGACTGACAGGGATGAAACAAATCAAGTGTAAAGAGCTTATTTAAATGCAGCAATAAATCTTAGAGAAGCAATTTCTTACACTAATGAATTACCTTTGTCAAGTTTTGATTAAAAATTATGAATAATGTTGTCTACCATTTAGACATGCGGGAAGGGATTTGATGTTGAAAAATATAAAATCATGAATAAAAGCATTGTAAAATAAAAATACTGGAACTAATCCTTCATTTATCTGTTAATATTGTATTCTTAATTAATGGTTTTATGAACTAGAGTGTTATAATTCAAATATTTTGACTGCTTATTTGGCTGGTGTCATCTTTTATGAACTTAGCAAACAATTTATGATTTTTAAGCTTGAATATTTTCAACAAAATTATAAGATTAATCTACTTCTCTAACATTGATTCAAAGTTTATGTACAATCGATATGCTCTGGAATGCAGTTTATAGGGGTACTTTAAATACATAATTATGAGTTAAAAAACTTAAATGGTCCTGGTGCCAAAATCAGCATGCCTTACCTTAATTAATGTGATTGTGTTGTTTCATAAAACCATGAAAATGCAAAGGATCCAATCCTCTGAATGTACTATTGCATCTTTTTCTATTTCCAGGCCATTTGCACAGTAACTGGCCCAGGAGATAACAACTGTACCTGCCCCTTGAACTACATTGGAGATGGCTTCACCTGTGAGGGGCTTCTGGGTCTGGAAATATCAGATATACCTGATCTTGCAGTAATGAATGATGTAATCAAGGTAATTTTACATTTACACCCTATGCTGAAGGTGCTCTACAAAAAACACTCGGTGCAGATATCATACACACATATGAATATGAATGAGTACCCAAAATGGGTTAGTTTATTTACCAATAAATCTGCACTGCACATTCATGATATCCACACCGAGTGTTTTCAATATAGCACCAGCTGCATATAATAGGGTGATTTACATGAAATCAAAATTAACAACATTTGAAAACACAAACTCTAATGATTAATTTGGAAGTGAGAGTACATCAAGCTCAAAAAGTATGCAAAAGTACCAAAAAGAGAATACAAAACAATATGACAAAAAGAAAGAAAAATATAAACATCATCATGAAAACAAACAAACCTCAATTTAAAATGATTCACATTGAAACAATGTCTATTACGCTCCACTCTATACAACTGCCATGGAGCCTTTCATCTTTTATTTAACTTTTGTTAAAAAGCGTTTGTGATCACTTTCGAACCTAATTAGCCATTACTGCAGTAAAATGACCAATGGAGAGCAATAATATCACAATAAAATCATACTAAAGTGTGTATTTATATTATTTATCAATGACACTTTTAACAATAATAAAAAAGCATTAAAAAGATAAACATTTTTTTTTTTTTTTTTTTTTTTTTTTTTTTTTTTTTAAATATTTATTCAAGTTTTAGATTTACATTATAATATAAGGTTACATGATAATACATATTATAAGAAAGTATATAAGGGGGGTTTACAGGGGAGGGGAGAGACTATAATTACTTGATCTAAGTATAGTGGGTCAAATGTGAGAGTTTGGTTTTTCTATTTAGGTCTTCTTTTTACCCCCTTTCTGACTCTGTATGTATGTTTTGTAGTATTTGGTTTCCAGCTCAGAAAGGGGGGTTATACATAATTTTCTATCATTGAATTTATAAGATTCCATTTTCTGTCATGCAATTCTTCTTGTCCATGTGTTTTTGCAATATATTTGTCAGCCTTCTTTTCTCTTATTAAGTATCTTTGAAAAGCATTTATGGTAGGTGTTTTTTCTTCCAATTTATTAATATACATGAATCTCTTTATGAGTAAGGTTGCTAGGTTTTGGCTGAGAGACAATCTTGGAGATCCTAACATAAAAGCTTGGTCATCAGGTATCTCTTCATTCAGGATTCTGTAGCATTGTTGTTTGAAATCTTCCATCACTTGGCATTTCAGGAAACCATGTTCTATATCGTCTATTTGGTTGCTATTGCACAGTACGCATGTTTGGGTTTTTACTTTTTTCATTTTGAAAAGTATTTTTCTGAAGTATATTGCCCTATTTAGTATCCTATATTGAAAATATATTTATATATTTATAAAAAGATAAACATGCTAAATGAATGTCACTTATTCTTACATTGTATATTACATTGTATATTCTGTGCTCATGGGAAAAATACATTGATACATCTTGAAATTCAAAATAGAGCGGAAAAGAGTGCAATTAGCAAAAATCAAAATAAATTGGCTCGAAGGAGAAACTCTAAATTGTTTAGAAGTGTTAAAAAATCAGACACTTTATTCAAATGTTGAGGAGTTATATCATGAAATAAACATAAGCATAGAACACTGATTTCCATGAATGGCCATTACCTCATTTGATAGATGACTTTAACCATTGAGAAAAATGTTTTGATTGGTGTGATACAAAATCTCAAACAGAGTGAAACTTAGTGGAATAAGCAAAGAATAAACTGAACAGGCATGTAGGAAATACTCCACTTTGGCAATTTATTCAAAATATAGAGAGAAGTGTAAAAACCTTGACAAGAGGAATTATATGCACAGGATGACTTGATATCTCCAGCCTGAGTCTAATTCAGTGTATAACTAGATAACAGCAAGATGCTAAGACAGCAAATCCCATTGAACATCTTGTAAATGTGAAACAAAATAACCAGCCACTCCATTGCCAAAATTGCATGGAATTACAGGGTGGTACAAAAATACTAGATCACTTGTTAATTAAAATGAAGCAGAACTTCTATTCCCATCAGGTATTTGTTCATAAAATATGATTCAAACATGACCGTGCTCTATTCGAATTTCTCAACCAATCAGAATGCAGCATAGCCAATATAGAACGTTCTCTAATTCTCCATAGATGCACGACCATGCACTATTCAATCTGCAATTTGCATTGTTTTGAGTGACGTCACATCTCAGCTGCACATCTTGGGCTCTGTCCGGGGATAGCTGTTCTTTTTTACTCCCTCCGTAACTACTGTAACTATTTAAATTACTACTGTAACATGTTTGCATACACTGTATAAAATCTAAAACGGGGAGTAAAATAGAACAGCCCAAACAAATTCTAAAATTTTTCCGGCCGACTTCAGAATCTTGACAGCATGCGTATTCTTCCTTCATGCCCGTTCCACAGACACGGCTTTTACTAATTTTTATGTTTGAATCGGAATAAATAATGATAGGCCATTCAATATGGTGAAATTCAGCACTCGTTGGACAGAATGTTAGTACAAATGCACTCACCTTCGGTTCGTGCTTTGTACAACATTCTGTCCAACTCGTGCTGAATTTCACCATATTGAATGGCCTATCATTATTTATTCCTTAAATGAATATTGGCCAAACAGCATTTGACTTATGCTTAATTGATGGACAAACAAACAGACAGAGACATTCTCTATATCCCCCTATGCAATGGAATAATTAAATCACAGGACTTGATAAATCCAAGAACAATACAGAGAATGAATGGCATGTTTATATTTACATAAATCTTTGTCTTTTATTATTTCCCACAAGCATCTACTTGACTTTTTGAGTGTGATGATAGCCTACTAGTATTTTATTTTATCTTTAACTTAATAAAGGTGGCTCATGTGGAAAAGCAATATTGGATATTTGACCATAAGATATATTATTATTTGAGAATGTCATCAAACATGTTAAGTTAAGAGTACAGGTTTAGCGTATTTTAAGAGTTATTTTCAAACGTGATATAATGAAGTGTGAAATGTTAACTCAGAATTATATCTATATTAAATGGAAAATATATAATATTTTATATCAGGTTCTACTTGTCTTATATATAAATAAGTAACACATTGTTTACACAATGCTGTATTATCATTATAGTATTGTAACACTAAACTTAACCGTTTAACAACCTTATGTGTTTAATCTTGTTGTGATATCTTTTCGAAATTTGAATAAAATGTTTAATTTTTCTTGCATTTTACAAACGGTTCTGTGAGTTGATAATATAGCATGTCTTTTATTTTCTTATTTACTGATATCTTCAATTCTCTTTTTATTGAGTATGAGTTTTTTCCTCATGGTATCTACCTCTAAATACTGTGAACTTACCTTATAGTTATCAATGACATATGATGCATTCTACAGTTATACTAATTGCCAGTGTCCCTTTTCCAAACGAATAAATTCCTAATTGCTGGAACTATTAGCAGCCATATGCACGCTAAAATGCTATTCTCGAATATCAACTGGTACTGCTCCACAGATTTATTTTATTGTTTAGAAAACAAGACACTTATCCTAAAGTCGTATAAAACTCACTCACTTACTTTGGAATTCCAATTCAGGATAACTCTTTCATATAATATTTAATTTAAAGTGTTGTTTAAACACTAATTCATTCAGCTGCTGGTTTATATTTATTTTATATTTATATTTTATTGTTTACTACTTCTACTTCTGGAAGCAAGCAAACAAATCATTTGTAGAGAGCTGATAAGAGGTCACTCTACTCTACTTGAGGAGTATACTTTCTTTTATCTGTTCTTGAATACATTCTCTTACTATGTTCTCTGAATAGAATAATACTCGAATGACGTAGTCTTGCATTGTGACCCTATTATATACATCCCCCCTGTATTTCCTCTTCCTCATAGAGAAGGAAGGGTCTTGATATAAGACTAGAATGGCCCTACAATAACACCTGATTACGAGTGTCCACTTCATACCTGTTTGTTTTATTCCTTAAAAGATCCATTGGAAGGTTTATACTACATTTGAAATCATTATCAGGATATCATTGTGTAAAATTGCCGATTCCATTCAATTCAGCTTTTCTGCATTTCAAAATAACTTACACAACTTATACCTAGCTAGATGAAATATGATGTATGTTTGACATGTTATTAAGATTTATTAAAGGTCCCATTTAAAGTTAAAACCACTTTGGCTAATATTTTCAAACTTTGCATATACAATCTTTACTATATACACTGTATAAACTATAATTTTTACTTGTTTTTAGACTCTTCCATTTACTGATGATTATCTTAATGATATAGACTCAAACTACACAGTTTTTGCACCATACAACCAGGCTACACAACAGTTCCTTAAGTCCATGAGCCTAAGATACTGGACGCAGCACCTTAATGTGCTAACACTCTTAAGGTAGGTGTTATGCAATTACCCTTTCCAATAATTTGATATTGTATATTTAAAATGAGAACTTTATTTCGTAGTTATACAACTTAACTAGCCTCTCAGGGTATTATTCTATGTTGTTGTAATGTTGTATCTTGAATTTAGTACAAGGCTATTGAGGAGGCCATCTATCAAGATAAGGTATAAGCTATAGGCCCCAAAACACAACCCAGGCATAAGTGCGCTTAAAAACAGTGATTTATGATGCCTTTTCACTTTTGTAAAGTGTAAGAATTTACATTTTCCTTTCATAGTTGAGTCAATAAGGCATAAAGGAGTTCAGGGAACCCTTTCAATATCCATCCTTCCAGTATGAGCTTTATGTAGTAAAGATGATATACACTGTATAATTACTTATTAAGCCTTCTGAGAAAAGGACATTGGTTCTTAACATTAAAGTATAAATCATATAATATAGAGTGTGCAAGTGTCAGGAGATGGGGACCAAAGATAGGGCAAAGCAAAGTTTGATCCATTTTGGTATGAGAGGCAGCCAGGACAGTACTATATAGCTATACTTTCCTTTTAATTGAGATGTCCCCTGATATGTGACATTCTTAAAATAAACAGTATTTGTGTCACAGAATTCAAACTAAGAGTATATTTAAAGGCCCCATATAAAGTTTAAACCACTTTGGCTTATATTGTAGTCTTACCCAATGTTATCAAAGTGTGGTATGTGAAACTTTTTTTTTTAATTTCAAAAAGTGGTTTTTGATAGACCTTTTGTTCCAAAATTTGTGAATTTAGTTAAAACCAACTTTTACAGGTCACTCATATCTTTTAATTAGCCACAATTCATACCAATGCATAGCATTCATCCTCCCATGTTTTTTGCCGAAAAAATTAAGAAAATCGGTTCATAAATAAGCGAGAAATAAACTTATCAGTGCATGAAAATGGTTCTGAGAAAAATGCATTTCAAATTTTAGTTCTCATTGAAACCAATGGTACAATGATATCTAAAACATAATTTATTCTTCCTTTTAACCTGGTTAGACAATCAACATTGGTTTTTATGAAAGTCTAGCATATTTAGAAAAGATTGACATCGAAAAAAAAATTTCAAAGTTTTTGTTACCTTAGTGACATCACTAATGTTTCAAAATATTTTTGATATGCTAAAACATTGAAGTGGCCCATTAAAAATGGCATTTTATTATTGAAATAGTGTGTCCTTTGTTCAATCTTTGCATAGGTGTTAAAAAGATAATCTTTTTTGAAATGCATTAAGAAAATATTTGATGATTAAGAAATTTAAACTTTTTTTGAAAAATGGCGTGAAATTTGAATATTTGAGAAATGAAATGCTCACAACTTTTTTTTCAAAAATAATTTTTTGTTCAAAAATCTCTAAAATCACTTTTTAAGTACTGACAAATAGTAAATGAATGATAAAAAAATATTTTCAAACTTTAGACGGGGACTTTAAGAAATCTAGTTTCTTTAATAGAAACCTGGAAGCACCTAGATAGATAACATACATGTAGCCCCTTTTGAAATGGACTTGTGAAACAATGTGGATTCTTGACATTACAACCAAGAAGCATTATTATATGGCTAATATAAGGCAGGTGCTCTTTTCAGGTCAAATGGTTAGTATTGACCTAGTTTTAAACATTTGACTTTCTTAACACTTGCAAAAAATTAGTTTTCATTAAGTTTGGAAAGAATTTAAGCAGATGACTTCATGTTTTGTTTCCTAGACTTTGATTGTCTCCGTCATCCTCTGATCAATCTTGTTGTTTTACTTGGTCTATTAAGCCCTATTAAAATTGAAAGAAAAGTTGGATAACACAAGAATTCCTGTGCCAGTCTTTAGTATCATTGTATAGTTTGACTAATTCAGGTTAAATAGTTAATTTGCAAAAAATTTCAGCTATCACACAATTGATGGAACATACACCGTGTCTGATCTTGTGGGCGCTGTCAATGACACAAAAGCAACATCTGGTAGTGAGAACACAGTGACATCTATAGAGACACTAGCTGATGGATTCAACATTAATGTAACATATGTTCCTAAGGTAAGTATGGAACCGTCTTTTTCCTTGAATCAATGATGCCATTCTTATAAGAAAAATTACAAAGCCATACTGGGTAACAGCTTGCTTATCTTGTTGAATGATTATGACCTGTAAACAAAAAAATGTAGAAAATCAGAATTTGAACAGTGATAAATAGATGTTTTCTTTTATGTTATGGTTTTGATTGCACATGCACATTGTTTGTTGGAACAGAGATATATAAATTGTCTCTGGTTGGAATATTCATTTCACTTCACACTTTAATTTCTTCACTGAAATGTTGTCCTCTGAACACTTGATGCAGTTTATCACTTAATGGTATCACTTAATAATTGCACTCACTTGATGCAACTAAAAATGAACATTATTGTTAATATTTAACAGTTCCTTCAGTAATAATATCCAACCTGTCTTTCCATGCATTTTATATACATAGATTCTACTTTGTTTAGAATATTTATTTCATTTTGTTATATTTTATTTTGCTTTCAAAACTTGACTCTCTTGATTTTTACTTCGGGACACCCTTTAATTTCAACAACTATTATGTTAAACCATACATTCAATCAAAACACATGTTTGACCTATAAAGTAGATGGTTTGTCAGTGATTTCCACAAATCTGCACCATTAATATTGTGATAGGAGTGATGAAAAAGGTCAATAAATTACTTTAGAATCCAATTTCATTTAGTAAATGGATCTTTAAATATTCAGTTATAGGGCATAGCTAGGTTATACAGTTCAGTTTATATGTCCATCCGTTATAGATTATTTTCTGCTTGATTGATAACTTATGGCATGCTCCATATTCTGAATCAAAAATTGTAGATATTAAAGAGATATTGTGAGAACTATTTTAGAAGGTTAAATATGTTCTCCTTCTTCCTTTGAAATTATGGTCTTGGAAACTCGAAGAAAGAATTGTGGCTATAAAATGTCATAGAAGTGGTGTTTTACATTGCACACAAGGAAACAATGACTTCAGTAGTAATGAATAAGGAAAATGTGCATGATGCGGACACTCAAATTATATAGAAGATGCAAAATAGACATTTTATTCAAACAGAGAAAAATGGAGTGAAATAGAATGGAGATTTTTATATTGGAACTGTTGCAATATAGTGCTTTGATAATTCCTACTCATACACATCAATTGAGATTGGACAATTAAAATGTCACAAACAGGCTTTTATTTCTGGTTAAGTTAATAATACTTCACACATTTCTTGGCATATTTGTCTGTAGCAGTAGATTTATATGTATGGCTATGATATTGCCTTCTCACCTTATCTAAGTGCTTTTAGTTCACCACCATACAATGTAGCCTAATGTATTAAATCATTGAGTAATGACATGGTCCAGAATGAATAACTCATATTTTAACACAAAGTTCAGAACACACGACTGGACTGGGAACTAGGGAGTTTATACATATTTATAATCATTAACTTTATAGATTCTGAGTGATTAAAAGGAGACTTTATCTCATATTTTTCTTCATAGAGTATGTTTGTATGAGATAATGCATTTAAACTGTAAGATGAATGTTTAATTTAGTAAATCAACCAATTAATGAAGCAGTTGGCACCTGGCAATTGATAAATTCATTTACATGTAGGTGACAAAAAAAAGGTTTTGCATTAGTGTTGAATACCAAAGTGTATTTACATGTCAAAAGTGCAAGAAATGTAAATGTGTAGGAGAGTCTCTAAATTACAAATTATCTCTTAAATCAAAGATGTATCATTTTTCAGCCAAGTTGACAGAAACATTGTCAGTGGGGTTATCTTCATTATGCAAAACTAAGCTGAAATGGTAGGAATGAGTGTTGATTGAAGAAAATAGACATGCAGTCTACACTCTAGATTGCATTGTAATGCCAAAAAATGAAACACTTTATTCAGATTTTAGTTATAATTGTGAGAAATAAGCGCAGCCATAGAGAGCATTAAACGCGGGTCTAAGCTTCAGATAAAAGAAATTACTTAGCATTAATTGTCCTAGTTTCTTCTAGTGTTGAAAAACGGCTGAATAAGTATAAAAATGAATTCAATGCTTTTATCTGAAATAAACAACTTTATGTATATTATGATACAAAGCTTTTTGTTTATTTATATTATTCACTGCTGGCATTTGTTTCATGTATTCTTTGAGTTACTTGTTGAATAAATCATGGAGATTTCAAGAAATGATTTATAAGCAGGTACCTTGCTGGTTCATTGACTATTGATTTGTTTTATGTTGGGGCAATTGTATTTAGAATTAATTGCCTAAGATCACCATAGATACTGTAGTCTAATTCAGCGTTGATTAATACATCCAAATACATGTAAACTTGGGCTTAGCCATGGGGGTGCTCCCTCCACCCCTACAGAAAAAGAAAATAGTTCTAGTATATTGCTGATTAGAACCAAAACCCAAATACATAGAACTGCTGCAAATAATTTTCATGTGATGCTGATTTGATCTTAATGATCTTACATGAATCTTCTCAGGCCTTCCTGGTTGTTTGAATGTAGATTGAATGTCATCCTCTTTTCGGGGAAAAATATGTAGTGACAGGATGTTCTAATGACATTTTCAAGCTGAATTAAGGCCAGACCAAAGATTAAAGTGTGGACAGGATCAGGCAATTGCAAAGGGAAGATACAAATCCCAGTGGAAAAGTATAATCATTGATTTGTTACCAGGCATTGATTAGTTAAACTAATTCAACAAATACGTTTTACATTGTACTTATAAATCATCTGCATGCCACTGAAGGTTAAATAAAGCTTGAATTTTGTCAGTTGTGTAATTGTATTTTGTACTTCATGCCTTTTATGTGTGACATTTGATTTTGTGATTCATAAAATTAAGATTTCTCTCTTCACCTTCAAAATTCATTGGTGATTTTTGCACATTTGTGCCATATAATATGATTGTAAATGAATACATGACAGGTTAGTCCATCCTTGTTGTAATTTTTGGTCTAATAGAATGCAAAGCTTCCTGCGCCAAAGACATTTTCTCTGATACATGCTCCAGTCTATTTTTCTCTTGGAGACTAAGCAAATGAGATGTGTATAGTTCTTGTGTTTCCATAGAATTTGGAGTATCAACTACAGCATGTTGTTATTTTATTTCTTATAAATTCCACTCATTCCCCATTTTAATTTACATTTTAAAGCATGGCTATTGTAGTTTAAGTTGGTCCATCCCTTGTAGCTTTGGACTTTTGGACCCATAACTTAGGAATTATTGTTTTGATTTGCATTAAAATCTTCTATGTTCTTTTATATAGCACCAAAGAAAAGTCTTTGACACAACTTTTTGGAAAAATTCAAAATGCCTGCCATTTTTATTATTGTAGAAAATTCACTTTTTGAGCTATAACTCTACTTGCATTAAATTGTACAGGTATCTAATTCTAATCTAAAAATGCGGTTTTAAAGTGTTGACATAAATTCTTGCAAAAATTCAAAATGGCCAGCACTTTTATCGGAGAAAAGTCACATTTAGAGAGAGAGCTTTGAAGTCAATATGGCTATCAAATTGACAGTAACTAAGATCACAACACTTTGTGAGCTCAGTACCCATGGTACTATTTATCTAGTTTCTAATGTTGGCTTTCTTGATTTAGATAATGCAGAGATAATTGGCATATTGCCATATATATATCATTATACTAAATTGGATTTTAACCCTAGAAGTCCTAACGTAAAAAGAAGTCACACGAATACCTTAGGGGGCTCAAAAGGGCACCCCCCCTTGTAAAATTTGTATAAGTAGAGCTAGGATGTTCAAACTTTCCCCAAATACTTCATTCAATTATCTACAACTTGGTGTAATAACTTTAACAACTATGATGATGTAAGACTGGGTAATTTTATTCTAAAGACAACAAGTATGGTAGAATTAGTGCTAGCCTTTTCCCCGATTTTGTCTATTGGAGCTGATGATTACATCATAATAGATTAATAACAAAACAGTAAAGCTAGGATGTTCAAACTTCCCCAAAGTATACTTCATTCAATCATTTCCAACTTGGTGTAATAACTTTAACAACTATGATGATGTAAGACTGGGTAATTTTATTCTAAAGACAACAAGTATGGTAGAATTAGTGCTAGCCTTTTTCCCGATTTTGTCTATTGGAGCTGATGATTACATCATAATAGATTAATAACAAAACAGTAAAGCTAGGATGTTCAAACTTTCCCAAAGTATACTTCATTCAATCATTTCCAACTTGGTGTAATAACTTTAACAACTATGATGATGTAAGACTGGGTAATTTTATTCTAAAGACAACAAGTATGGTAGAATTAGTGCTAGCCTTTTTCCCGATTTTGTCTATTGGAGCTGATGATTACATCATAATAGATTAATAACAAAACAGTAAAGCTAGGATGTTCAAACTTTCCCAAAGTATACTTCATTCAATCATTTCCAACTTGGTGTAATAATTTTAACAACTATGATGATGTAAGACTGGGTAATTTTATTCTAAAGACAACAAGTATGGTAGAATTAGTGCTAGCCTTTTTCCCGATTTTGTCTATTGGAGCTGATGATTACATCATAATAGATTAATAACAAAACAGTAAAGCTAGGATGTTCAAACTTTCCCAAAGTATACTTCATTCAATCATTTCCAACTTGGTGTAATAACTTTAACAACTATGATGATGTAAGACTGGGTAATTTTATTCTAAAGACAACAAGTATGGTAGAATTAGTGCTAGCCTTTTTCCCGATTTTGTCTATTGGAGCTGATGATTACATCATAATAGATTAATAACAAAACAGTAAAGCTAGGATGTTCAAACTTTCCCAAAGTATACTTCATTCAATCATTTCCAACTTGGTGTAATAATTTTAACAACTATGATGATGTAAGACTGCGAAATTTTATTCTAAAGATAACACATATGGCAGAAATAGTGCTAGCTTTTTCCGATTTTGTCTATTGGAGCTGTTGATTACATCATAATTAATCAATTACCCTTTGTACGATTTTGCTGATTTTTTTTTGACGATCCTAACAGATGTCAATAAAAAGTTAAGGGGAAAAAACTTAACAGAAAAAAACTTTGACCCCCCCCTAGGGCATCTAGGGTTAAGGAAATGCACTTTTTAAAGCACATTGAAATTTATTAGAAACAATGCACATTGGTTAATATAACTTGTGTTGTTTCCTGATCCCAACCTGACACTGGACGCTACGGGCCACATAAGAGCACATTATTCCTAATTTTTTCAATGATAGTTCCCAACTATTTATGTTATTTTTTTTTATTTTAGTTTGTGCGTGTAAACGATGCGGTTATTCTACATGGTGACATTCATGGTCTTAATGGAATTATACACATCATTGACAAGGTAAGACTTTACAAATGTATATCCTTTTTAGTGAGATGTGTCACAAGAAACAAACGTGCACACTACATTACAGATGAATATGCTAACCATAACATTTGGGAGTACACCCCTCAGATATATTTCTTGAATGGATACATTTTTAGAAACACCTCTCATCTTATGACGTATGAAATATTCTAAAATTAACACTTTCAATGAGAGCACCTCAAAGTGTGTTAATGAAAAAACTAATTACTTTTTTGACATGCAATTTATTTTAAGGCCATTTCTGTTTTTTTACAAATCAGTAATCTATGTCAAATACTGTATAAGTGGTAATTTTGCCTAATCATTTAATTTGCCTTTTTCCTAATTTTTGCCAAGTTCGGAAAATTAAATGTCGGAAATATTGTTTTTATAATGTTATCCAATGGGAGGTTTATTGTCATTAGGAAAATTAAAATTAGGAAAATGATGAAATTTGACCATTCGGAAAATTAACCACTCGGATTAAATACCACTTATACAGTATTGAGCTCAACTCAGGTAGGATGGTATACATATCTATATTTTTCTCAAGTGTGCAATATTATTTTTCATGTGTCTTGCTTTTCCATTTACTGTAGTGAAATTAAAGGAAACATTGACGACTTTGATGAACTTAAATGATCATGCTATTCCCAAGTTAATTAACAAAAGGGAAAGGGTGGGTTACAAATAATGAAGTACTGTTTTCTGACCAATCATTTATCTATGAACTGCCACAATTACCAGCTTGTCATCTATCTTTCGTTTGTCAAAACTAGAGCCCCAAGACCTTTTCTGAAAGAGGTAAAATTCGTCCAATATCCAATATCTGTTAGGCTACAGAAGATTGTGGATAAAGTGACATGGAATTAGAATAAATATAGCAATATAGTTAAACATTTAAGTTGTGTGAAGTGACCCTGGTAGTGATCTCAAAATATGGTAAATATAGCTGATAACCTTGAAATAAGTCACTGATAAATGACATACAGCTTAATAAAATGTCAAGGAGAAACTCCATAATAATGAAAGTGAATCTTTCTTTGCATATCAGATGATCCATGGATTAACCAGATGATGCCAGGATCAAGTGGGATCAAGAAAACTGATGAATATATGTCTTCATTTTGGAATCTTTACTGAAGCATGCCCATCACATAGTAAATATGAAATATTTGTTAGATCAAATAAGCCTTTCTGATTACTTGACATGGAAATTGAAATTGAAATTTTTCTTGAATGATTGAGATGGAATGAAATAATTTTCTGGAATGATTGATATGGGCAAATTGACAAAAACTGGAATGATTGACATTGAACATCTGGAATAATACTTTAGCACCTCTCAATCCAAAACTTGTTTGATATTTCTTGGATTCTTAGACTGATTCTTAGCCTGGGTATAAAACAAATTGTAGTACCTCAAATGATTTACAGAATTTTGAAGTGATCCAGTCCTTCCAATTGATTCAAAATCTTTTGGAATGTTCAAAGTCTTTTTGAATGATTGTCAACTAAAGTTGATCATTCAATATATTTCATTTTTGAGGTCACCTTTTTTATATGGGTTGTGCCACCGACACAATGGCATTACCATTGCAGACCATCTCAAGCTAGTGGCCTGAGCTCAGGGGCCTGCCCCACTCCAGAGAAAATGTGAAAGTTAGACCCTCTATGGTGCATCTGAGAGCCATATTTGCATCATTAAATACAAATCTCTAAAATAATGTTTTTTCTGTATAAAGGGCTTGTGAGCATATCTCTAATTTGAACACTTCAGTTGTTCCCTAATGTCAACACATTTTTCATATTTCAGGTTTTAGAGCCATATCCCATTGCAAATGGAGAAGCACCAAGCTTAGTTGAACTATTACAGAATAACCAACATTACACAATATTTCTGGGGTATCTCAGTCGCAAGGGGCTAATAGACAAACTTGCTAATCTAACCACACAATACACTTTATTTGCACCTGTTAATTCTGCCTTTAATCAATGGAATGAGACAGATTCACTTTTGGAGGTAAGTGACCCTTTCCATTTGATATTATCTTCTTGCTTAGAGCTTATTTCTTACAGCTTCCCAATAAAACTAATACAAAGTAGAGTTTACATATATTTTTTCACAGTTCAGAGTGTTAATATCATACACATTTAAGTACATTCAGGGGCGTAGCCAGCTTTCAGTCAGGGGAGTTTGATCACCAAAAAAATTGGTTTTCAGTCAGATTGTGACATAAACAAGCCAAAAGTTTATTTTGAATTTTACAAAAATTGACAGATTTGGTTAACAGATTTGGTTAATATGCTGATAGGGACATAGAACTCTGCTCAAGAAGATTATAGGTCCTCAAATTAATTCTTTAAAAAACTCTCATTGAAATCACATAAAGTTGTCATTTATGATCAACATTTTGCAGTTGGTGTAATGTAAGCATTCAGTATGTGTGACAAGTGTTACACTTTTGTAATTTTGTTTATATTTTATCAGGCTAATTCATGCTGTTTTGTCAGTAGAAATTAAAATAATCAAAATCTGTGTGTGGCTGTTTCTGAAACTGCCTCTCATGAATTTTAAAATTGGCAAGAATCAGAATACATAAAAAATAAACTTTATTTTGCCTTGCTTAATAAAGGCAAAATCTTTGTCATGTGTATAATCAGGATCAGCATAACCGTATGAGACTGATGATTATTAAACTTTCCAACTGATTGGATTTCCACCTTTGAATGATTTATTACTGAAATAATTATCTTCATTTATTTTGTAACTCAACCTAGCTGTTAGCACATGGCAAATAATTCAATAAATGAGGAATAGAAACATTCATTTTAATTCCTCATTTATTCATTACAGTTTGATAAAACAAAAAGGAGCTTTTGGGAGATGACACCCTCTCAAAGAGACAATTTTTTAAAGGTCTCTTAATTTCTTTATTAATCAAGTACATTATTGTATTTCCATTTGGATTAATGCTTAAACCATAAGAAACTATATGATTTTGTTGACATGTATGTGAATTGTGATGTAACATTAAAATCAGGATCCTTGAAAGAGTAAATATGAATGTTATTTAGAAACTTACACACAGAATTCAACTATGCCATGAAAATGGAAGAAATTGTCAAAAATTCAGATCTGCTAAAATCTCAAAAAGGAGACTTCAACAAGATTTCAAAGCTATTTAGCGAGCTCTCTATAGATGAACTTTTGAAAGTTGCCATTTCCATGTTATCCAATGTGTAATGGTATGCTTGCTGAAATGTTATAGCTTTCAAAAAATATTTCTATGTAGCAAACTGACTTTAACTATCTTAATTTGAAAGAAGTTCATTCATTTTATCAAGGGAAAGAGGTCCTCAAAATCAAATTTATTCTTAAAAAACTCTCATTGAAATCACATGGGAGGCAAAAAAAACGATTTTCAAAATTGACTTTGATACCCGTGAATTGTTATTTCATGGAGTATACTAAAAGGAACATGACTCCTGTAGGTAGGCAATTCAATTTCCTTCATTAGTTCCATAAACAGATACCATATAATTATATTTGTAGCAAACTCACCGCCTGCATTGGAATAACATGTAGATGGTGACTTTCAAAAGTTAATCAAATACACGGTGTAATGCATCAAAGTACGACATTTTGTAAGTGAGGGCCAAATTCAGGAAAATTCTGGGGAACTAGAAATGAAGTCAATTCATATGATCATTAATACAATAAGGCAAATTTTACTGCTTTTTTAATAATAGAAATTGAAACATGGGCACCATTCAACTGAGAAAAGAAGGTTTCTAAACTTTTGGATGGGAGTGTATGTTGACCTTGTATATTACTGAAGGTTAAATATTGTTCTGTTTTATAGCACCTGGACATGTTATATTACATTGTCCCAGAGGTTCTTTATACACGCAACTTGATTAACCTCACAACTATGGAATTAGATAGCCTTAACACAGATGGTGATTCATTGGAACTAGCTGCAGAGAATAATAAGGTAGGTATTTTTGATTAAGGCCTGGATTGTTTAATTGTCTGTTAAGTGGAACTGTTTCCCCTATCAAATGAATTGTGCCTCTTTGTCTCACATAGGTGAGCTATTGAAATCACCCACTTTTCTGTCTCTTTCTCTGTCCATCAAATCATATGTCCATCCCTCCATCCATCCATCCACCAATCCTTCCCTCCATCCATCCATCCATCCCTCCATCCATCCATCCATCCATCCATCTATCCATCCATCCTTCCCTCCATCCATCCATCCATCCACCAATCCTTCCCTCCATCCACCCATCCTTCCCTCCATCCATCCCTTCCTCCTTCCATCCATCCCTCCATCCATCCATTCCATCCATCCCTCCATCCATCCATCCATCCATCCATCCATCCATCCATCCATCCCTCCATCCATCCATCCATTCCATCCATCCCTCTCCACCATCCATCCATCCATCACATATTTTGTAATCCTCAATGACAGTTAAAATTATTTCCCTTTTAAAATGTATCTGAATGACTATGTATAGAAACTGTGTGTTTTTATTATCGCACTTTGAAAAAGTGCTATATTGTCGTCGTCTTGTGCTGTTGGGCGGGCGTACGGGCGTGCGGGCGGGCGGGACATAAACCAAATCTTGTCATCAAATTTCCAGGATAACTGCTTACCTGTTCAACTTGAAATTTTTACAGATGCAAGAGCAGACTAGTACCAAGATCTGATTAGGTTTTGGGTATGCTGGCTGAATTACATGGTGGCCATTTTGAATTTTTCAATTTGGCGGCCATTTTGAATTTTTCAACTTGCTCCAAATTGACCAATTTCTTTTTTTAAAAACATCTACAAGTTCTCAGAAGTTCAAATCTGACCTTAGATTTCAGATTTGACCTTTAATTCACCTTCAGTGACCTTGAAAAGGTAAAAAAAATTGATTTTCTAAATTGATATTTTGGATTTAAATTTAGGTCAGCTTAATTACAAAACACCTACTGAGGTCTGAAAAAGTGAAATTTTCAAGGTCGAAGGTCAATGTCATTAAACTAGGTCACAAATGATGTTATCAAAGTTTCTCAAAGTTTGAGACTACAAATCAATTCTTGTCATCAAAGTTCCAAGAAACCTACTGAGGTCTGAAAAAGTGAAATTTTCAAGGTCGAAGGTCAATGTCATTAAACTAGGTCACAAATGATGTTATCAAAGTTTCTCAAAGTTTGAGACTACAAATCAATTCTTGTCACCAAAATTCCAAGAAAACCGCTAACCTGTTCAACTTGAAATTTTTACACATGCAATAGCAGACTAGTGCCAAGATCTGATTAGGTTTAGGGCATGCTGGGTAAATTACGTGGCGGCCATCTTGAATTTTTCAACAAATCTTGTCATCAAAATTCCAGGAAAACCACTTATCTGTTCAACTTGAAATTTTTACAGATGCAAGAGCAGACTATTGCCAAGATCTGATTAGGTTTTGGGTATGCTGGCTGAATTACATGGTGGCCATTTTGAATTTTTCAATTTGGCGGCCATTTTGAATTTTTCAACTTGCTCCAAATTGACCAACTTTTTTTTTAAAAAACATCTACAAGTTCTCAAAAGATTTGACCTTTCGTTCACCTTCAGTGACCTTGAAAAGGTCAAAAAAGTTGATTTTCTAAATAGATATTTTGGATTTAAATTTAGGTCAGCTTAATTACAAAACACCTACTGAGGTCTAAAAAAGTGAAATTTTCAAGGTCGAAGGTCAAGGTCATTAAACTAGGTCACAAATGATGTTATCCAAGTTTCTCAAAGTTTGAGACTACAAATCAATTCTTGTCATCAAAGTTCCAAGAAAACCGCTAACCTGTTCAACTTGAAATTTTTACACATGCAATAGCAGACTAGTACCAAGATCTGATTAGGTTTAGGGCATGCTGGGTAAACTATGTGGTGGCCATCTTGAATTTTTCAACAAATCTTGTCATCAAAATTCCAGGAAAACCACTTATCCGTTCAACTTGAAATTTTTACAGATGCAAGAGCAGACTATTGCCAAGATCTGATTAGGTTTTGGGTATGCTGGCTGAATTACATGGTGGCCATTTTGAATTTTTCAATTTGGCGGCCATTTTGAATTTTTCAACTTGCTCCAAATTGACCAATTTTTTTTTTAAAAACATCTACAAGTTCTCAGAAGTTCAAATCTGACCTTAGATTTCAGATTTGACCTTTCGTTGACCTTCAGTGGCCTTGAAAAGGTCAAAAAGTTGATTTTCTAAATTGATATTTTGGATTTAAATTTAGGTCAGCTTAATTACAAAACACCTACTGAGGTCTGAAAAAGTAACATTTTCAAGGTCGAAGGTCATCAAATTAGGTCACAAACAATGTTATCTAAATTTTCCCAAAGTTCAAGACTACAAATAAATTCTTGTCATCAAAATTGCAGGAAAACCGCTAACCTTGTCAACTTGAAATGTTTACAGATGCAAGAGCAGACTAGTGCCAAGGTCTGATTAGGTTTTGGCCATGCTGGGTGAATTGCATGGTGGCCAGTTTGCTCTTCAAAGTGCGATATTTATCACTGTGTGTCTTGTTTATTTTACCTTAAGGGTACATGCACAATATTTTGTTATCTACTTGTTACTTGGATGGGCAGGCTGGACAGTAGGCAGGGGTGTCTCTTTTATCCCATCTGAACATTTTATATAAGCCCTGCTATTGATGAAATAATTTTCAGCAAATCTTCAACTGAATGGTATTTGCAGCTTCCATTTTTATTATTACATGTAGGTGTGGTATTGTTCACTGAGAGCCTTTTCCATTATTAATGCTCAGTGTGTAGGCTAAAAAGAGGGAAACCTGTGGCACAGTGGCACATGTCATGTTGTTTTAAGCTGCCAATGTTTCAGCTACATGCATTTGTTTTCTTTATGGGCCTCTTGGTTAGGGTGGCGCATATTTTATAATCTTTGTTATCATAACTAATCCAAGGATTATCTTTGTCATAGTATGTAATCTATATTTATTTGGAGGATTTGGAAAATAATTTAAAAATAAATCCTGTTTGCTTTTAGTGACAAAATATAATTGATTTCAATTCTACCAATAATTTGCTTCCCATTAGATAGAATCTCTCATTTCTCATCATTTGCCTTCACAGGGCCATTAAAGGATATTAAGATTAACAAGATCCATACAATGACCTTTTGAATGTATTTGACCTCTAAATAAAACATTTTACTTAACGTAAAGGCTAGAGTACCGACAATTGTCGGTACTCTAGACTCTGATGTGGTGGCACGCTAGAGGACCGACAAATAAATTGTCGGTACGGGAGATATGCTGTGTTTACACGCTAGAGGACCGACAAATATTGATTTTCGAATTTTCTGGCGCATGCGCAATGCGCGGGGGGATATTTCAGATATCATACGGATATTTTGGGAACAAGTGCAAAACCCGGGGAGGGCATTAGCCCCGGTTACCCGGGGATTACCAAACCCAGGTCAAAAAATGGTAGCCCGGGAACAGGGAATGGTAGTAAACGTTGAAAGGCCCAATAAAAAACATGAACAAGTAAGACGTTAGAGAGCTATTAATGCAGAGTAAACGGCTATATATATTCTAAACAGATAGGATATTTCTCCTGAGCCGATCAGGCGTAGAAAGGGGCGTTTGCGGGGGCGTTTGCTACCCATTAGATAGAAGAAAATAGCTAGAATGTTTTTTATTTGAAGCTTATGGTATGAGGTTCCATATCCATCTGCCAAAAGGTATATAGTCCATTTAAAAACCTGTGGTATCGTTCTAAATAATTACCCATAGTTGGCTTCTAGGGTACCTAGTATGCCACTATTTGGTGTCAAAATAAAGAGGAGTTCAACTTTCATTTGAATTACGAAAATAGCGATGTAGGTCAAAATAGTTCCGAACGTGAGCATGTTTACTACTCGTTTGCCCGTCATATCAGAATTGAGGAAGTGGTAGCAAACGCGAGTTACAATAAACGGACGCTGATATCTCAAAAAGTAACCTGACTCCCTATAATTTGATGTAGGTCAATCGAACCCCTATATGGACAGGTGCATTTTGATATATAACACTATGGGGGGTAAGCGTTTCATACTTGGTCACGAACGCCATATGTGCAAATGGTGCAAAGTATTGTTATGAATTTTCGAATTTGGTGTTGGATTACGGTACTCATACCTTATAGCACAATTTTTGATGGAAGTTGCATTTGGCTCCCTTAGTTAATGGCCACGATTCCATCTCGCATGAGAGAGCTACCAAACGCAAAGTAAACAGTGATATATTCCAAATGGGATATTTCTCTTGTGCCATGGCGTAGTAAGGGTAGAGAGCGACGGGGGCGAAAGCATCCCCTCCCCTAACTGTATATAGCGACCCATTAGATAGAACAAGAAAAGAGCTTTAAAATGTTTTTTAATTGAAGTTTGTAGGACAATTTTGATGGAAGTTGAATCAATTTTTGTCGAAATAAATTATGGCTCACTACAAGTTAATGCCTGTACGATTCCATACTGGAAAAGAAGCACTATGTCCCCCCTCAAAAGAAAAAAAGTAGGTCTTGCCGGGATTCGAACTCGGGACCGAATGTGTCCGAGTCGTGCTCGCTAACCACTAGACTACCAGTGATGTGGTTATTTCTAAAAGTAAAAGTAGTGGATTTATTTATGAAATTGTCGGCTCTCTAGCAAAAACACGTAGCAGCCACTTGCGTACCGACAATTGTCGGTTCTCTATCTGGCACTACTAGTTGACGATAGAGTGCCGACAATTGTCGGTACCCCAGCAAATACCCCTGGACAGTCTCCAGTACCGACAATTGTCGGTCCTGGAGCCACTCCGTTTACTTAAATATGGCTCATTGTGACATGTGTTGGCCTTAATATGTATACCATAGACATGTACATGTATTAACAGTCCACCTTTCGGATAACCTTGACGACCTCCACAAATACAAACACTGAAACACCGGGTATTTCTTTCATTGCATTGACCTATAAAGGGGAATTGACTTGTCATGACCCATCGAGTGGCCTTAACCTAAACTTGGCTCCATTATACATGTACCTTCTAGCCCTATTCAGAGCTTATCACCTTGAGTGACTCTTGCAAGTTGACCATAGGCATAAGATTCAAAGAGAACTACACTTTTATGATATGTTCCAGTTCTACATCAATGAAGTGGTGCTAGTTGAGACAGATATGGTGACTGATGCGGGGGTCATACATGGTATTGATGGACTGCTCTGGCCCCCAGAACCAAGATGGTGTATGGATGTCAATACCTCAATCCATAATGTAAGTTATACTTTCCTCCTTTTGATCCTAACTGCAGTTCCTTTAATCAGGTGTTATTGCTGTATTCTATGAAGAGTTAAGTTGAAGAAAAAGTAAGCTTGTTTAAAGCCACTCTTGCCATTGTGGGATCCACAGCCTTTACTATCCTTTTGGAATAGTTCAGACTGTGGGATACTGACTGTAATAAATGTTTCCTTAAACCCTAAAATGTACGGACCAATTAAATTATTTACAGAGTTCTATTGACCATGAGTATCATGGGAAGGCATTACCTGCAGTTGCATGATTACATAAGCAGACAAAGCCTAATGAGTGTGACCAAACACAATTCCCTCCCAAATAATCCAAGTGTTGACATTTGCATGATAATTATTGTTTAAAATTCTAAATTGGAAAACGATAAGAAAAAAGAAGCATGTCAACATTATCATAGTTATTAATTTTCAATATAAAAACAAGAACCATCAAGATAAATAAAAGTTTTCCACATAATGAATTCATTGAATTAAAGTTTACAAAGGGGAAAACAGACCGGTGCATTCTTAGGCACTAATTTATTCCTCCATATACACTGATTTACTTGGAGAATGCACTGGCTAGGAAACGTGTTCTGCCTCATGATATATTACCCTGCGTGCAGAGTCTAGTTAAACTACACTCTGCCTAGTAGAGACCATATTACAGTTTAGTAGCCCCGCCCCCACGACGGGTACCGGTGACAGTTTGAGTAATAAATCACTTCTGACCTACGCGCTGACCTTTCTTCCACCATTCAGCGAGCTTGAAGAAACACACGCCAAATGCGTTCTAATTAAATATGCTCATGTCATTGGTCAATTCCGGGCTCAACGATGACATCAGAAGGAATGACCATATATAGAACGTCGGTCAAATTTGGCCGACGAACACTGATTGGCGCGGTGAGTTCACAGGTTTATTTTAGTTTGAAAGAGTGAAGACGAAGCTCTCTTTTAAGAAGTGAAGTCAAACGAATGCAAAGGGTAATGATATATCAGAGTCTCTCAAAAGCGTTAGGTAAAGAGGGACTCTGATAAATCAGAATGACTCTTGCAATTCAAGGTTCATTTTCTGCATATAGATTTGTTCAAGCAGAGACATATAAAACTTCACATGTCTCTATTTTATATGTCTCTGTTTTATATGTCTCTGGTTCAAGTCACTCCACACCCATAAATGTTCCACTTAAGGGGAAATAAAAAACCAAATGAAAAATGATTTCCATTAATTGTTTTAGTCTTAGTCTTGCCTTTATTTTATTTTTATAATAATGTTTATAATTACTGTTCAAAAAAATGATTATAGCATTGTTTCATGTCGTACTTAGTCACTATTAATCTGCTAATGCTATTCAATTGGATGTTTATTTTATTTTATTACAGTACATTGTTTTCTGTTAGAATTGCATGTGTAAAATTAAGGTTGGAATTGGTACACACTGCATATAAAGCTAAATGAATAGGGTCATCTCATATGCTTCACATTTAATTCAAAAGTTTAAAACAATTGTAAAGGTATAAATGTACATAAATTACCCCTTTCCCTGCAGTGGCGTAACCAGGATTTGACAGAAATTCAGGGTTCGAATAGTTTCGGCAATTTTTTTCCAAAGGATTGGTATCGATATGGAGGACTTTTTGAACACACGTTTCTCTTTAACCAGTCATAAAAAAATCTAAAAATTTAACACATCATCAATTTAATGGTAATCTTTTGAATGGTAACAATATAATTTGAAAATATGTATATACTTCCATCTACGTATATTGTTTTAGAAAACACATCAAACACTTGTTTTGTTCTTGGTATCATGTTTCCAGAGTGAAATGAAACATCTTTCCGAACCTCATTGGAACAAAACGACATAAACACAAGAATTGGTAGAAAGGAGCAAAAACAATTGCACTAAAAAAAAAAATGTTTACAAAAACAGTTATATAAAATATTTCTAAATAATTTTCGCATGAAATTGTTGTCAATCAGTCAACATTACATAAAATACTGTGTTTTTTACAGAATGTTTTCAATGATTGGTTTAAGAGAAAAACATTGTTGAATTCAGATCTCCATATCGATACCACTCCTTTGCTGAAGTCTTGCCAAAGCTTAAATTTTGCCAAATTTGCTTAATTTTGGTCCATTTTATTAATTTTTGCCAGTTTGCTAGAATCTAAAAGTTTTACAATTGCCAGAGAAAATATCCCAATTTGTGACCAATTTCGTTCATTTGGGACATTTAAGGGCAAAAATCTAGAACTTTTTTCAACAAAAGCCTATTAAAATCTCTTTAGATTTTAATGTTTTTATCATTTTCTGGATAGCTCAGAAAAATAAATCCAAAATAGATAGCTCAGACATAGACCCCCCCCCCCCAATTTAATTCAAGCATAGGTTGTGTAATTGTCTTCTATTTTCCATTGAACAATGTGCTCTTCAGGAAAGTAGGAGGCAAAAATTATCAAAGATGTGAGTCCCAATGAAAGAAAACAATTTTGAAAGTGACCCCTGGCCAAAAATATAATTTTCTAGTGTTCATCACGTTCATTGCATCACTGATCTTTCACATGTTCAATATTTATTATCAAGATTTCTATCATAAATTAGGGACTATTTAGACGCTTATATCTAATCAGACAATTTCTACTTGGTAAGTATGCTTTATTTGTACAATTGAATTCTTTTTGATGGTGTTAGATCGGTATTTCAGGCCTAAAATGCGAAGTGCAAACCTATTACCGTCAATCTCAAAATAGATTGTTTTTCTGTATTCTCAGTCTTTTTACTCAAGATACAGTTATACTGTACATGTAGGCTAACATATTTCCATCTCTGCATACACCTCAAATATTTAAAGTAATCAAAAAACGATAAATTACTGAAATACTGCAAAATATTAACTCAAAATTTGGGGGTTCGCATAATTGCCGGAAAAACCCTCCGAACCCCCTCTCCCTACGACCCTGCCCTGAGTATGTGTTATCTATCATGTTTTCATGACAAGACTTGAGGAACAACAAAGATGAATAATTAAACATGATTATTGAAAATGTAGTGATTGAATAATTCAACACCTTATTCAACATTTTCATGCTACACAAATTCTTGTGTGACAAAACTTGTTATGTAGGAATCAAGCCTACTCTGGTTCCTTTGTAATTTTGTTCACAACTCTAAAAACAAATGTGAACATTTCTTGTAATTTATCACTGAAACAAAAGTCAATTCCTTTTAGATATTTAGCAAATCTTATCACACAATGTCAGAATAAAATTCTATATCAAATTGTGCGTTGATTATATTCCAAAAATAACACAGAATTGGTTCTGTTATTTCATTAGGACTGGAAATTAAGTGAATTCAGTATTTACTCAAAAAACAAAGAGGAAGATAAGAAAGGAATAATGGGAATATTAAATCTTCTGTGCACCTCATTGATTTCCAAATTGACTTTATAATGTACAGTTATTTTGTTTATTACTCATTTATCTTCATTAAAGGCCAGGAGAACCTTCTATATTATAAAGGAACAGTTGACATGTTAGGAGGAGTAAACCTTAATCTACAGGTCTATTTTGAAGAAAAAACTTAATCTACCAGCCACAGGTTTTTTGGGTGTAACCTACAATCTCAAAACATTTCACTCAAACATACAGATATACAGACCCTAGGTCTTAGAACTTAAGAGAAATAAACTTCAAAACAATTTAGAGTAAATCATCATCACATAATTTGATATAGTTCGGATTCAATTTGAATTTCAGTCATCTTGTGGCCCAACTGTAGCACCATGCCCAGAAGGCTATTTTCCAATGGCAACAGCCATGTGCAATATGACAAGTCCCCAGGGTGTGACCACCATGTCCCTGAATGAAGTGACCAGTTCCCAAAGCATAATGACAAGTCCCAAAAGTAAAATGGCTAGTCTCCAAAGTGAATCGACAAGTTCCCAGCTGATGGGTATGATGAGCATCTGTGTAAAAACCATTGAAACAAGAAAATGTTGCCATGGATTTAGTGGTGAAAACTGTACAGGTATGTCTTCTTTGTTTTCCTCATATAATGTGTAATGTTAATCATCTTAAATGATAATACATATAGTGGCACATTTAGTTTCCCCTCAAGCCAAGAGTGGCATCAAATGGAATCTGATAGAGCCCATTGTTTGTAAAGGGACTTTCTATGTTACCCTTTGGTGGAAAAACTGGAATTTGCTATTTTTGAACTGTTCCATCATCAAATTAATAAAATTCTCTTCAAGCTATATGTCAGATTATCAAGGGAAAATATTTTTTTAAATGTCTTAAATGGCAGAATAGTTGTATAGTATAGAATGTAAATATTGTAGATTTTTTGTTTTCTCTTTGTTATGTATTTGCATATTTATCCAACCAGCAATTTGGTAGAAAGATAACATATTTACAATTATACAAAATTTATCAATTCATATTTATCTCTGTCACTGCATTCCCTCCCGAAATATTGATATCTTCCTTGTAATATTCCCCACATCAAATCCCTCCTGGTGAATAACTACATGTAGTCATTTTTCCCAAAGGGGGTTCACTTTATAAAAATATATGTTCAAATTGAAATTGTTCAAAATTTGTTACGGGTCTGGATAAACTGCATGTATGAAGCAAGTAGAGGATTAACAAACTACGAGTATAAGATTATGTTTCAATATGAAAATTCTATCAACAAGCTCACTGAGATAATAAAAATTGAAAAGTTAACTTGTACTTAGTTTGACAGAGAGTAACCACATATTTGAATTGGCTTGAAACCTATAATCACATATTATCTCCCCATGAAGAAAGCAAATTGTAGTATATTAGGTTCCCCTGTTGATATTTACAACACTGTGTGTGTATTAGTTTCAATCAAACTCTAGCGTTTCCTGTGTATGGGTGTGAACACCTCTGATTTGAACATCTCTCTACTGAAGCACCTTTTTAAAGGTTATAGTCCCTGATCTGGACCCTCTGAAAAAAAGTTTTGTTGTCCGGTACTTTCCCACATAAAATGATTGTACCGTTTGAAAGAACAGACTTCCCTCTTAAATAAAACACCTTTTCTATTGATGTAAACAGGGGCAAAAGGCACCAAAACGGGGTTAGACAAGGTGGCATTCTGAAGTCTCACTTTCTTGTCATCACGATTCCAGGTAAACCATCAGACGGATTTACTTCAAGTTTTCACACATGTTACATGGTAAGAAGTTCTAGAGCTGATTAACTTCGCGGCGGCCATCTTGCATTCTGGCGGCCATCTTGGAATTTTTTTCAGATAAATATTGTCATCGCGATTCCACAAAAACCACACAACAGATGTACTTCAAATGTTCACACATGTTACATGGTAAAAAGTCCTAGACCTCATTATTTTTTCGGTGGCCATCTTGCATTCTGGCAGCCATCTTGGAAGTTTCAAGATAAATCTTGTCATCACGATTTCAGGAAATCCAAACGGATTTACTTCAAATTTCCACACATGTTACATGGTAAGAAAATATAGAGGTGAATAACTTTTCGGCAGCCATCTTGCATTCTGGCGGCCATCTTGGAAATTTTGGGATAAATCTTGTCATCGTGATTCCAGGAAAACAACCTAACAGATTAACTTCAAATTTTCACACATGTTACATGGTATGAAGTTCTAGAGCTGATTAACTTTTCAGTGGCCATCTTGCATTCTGGCGGCCATTTTGGAAGGTTTATAGATAAATCTTGTAATCACGATTCCAGAAAAACCACTTCACAGTTTTACTTCGAATTTTCACACATGTTACATGGTATGAAGTTCTAGAGCTGACTAACTTTTCGGTGGCCATGTTGCATTCCGTCGGCCATCTTGGAAGTTTTTAGATAAATCTTGTCATCACGACTCCATGAAAACCACGTAACAGTTTTACTTCAAATTTTCACACATGTTACATGGTAAGAAGTTATAGAGCTGATTAACTTTCCAATAGCCATCTTGCATTCTGACGGCCATCTTGGAAGTTTGTAGATAAATATAAAATACAGTCAAAGCACTTACCACCAACAAAGGATGCTCTCATTCTCCATATAAATAGAGCCAACTATCAGGCCTATATTTGGCGAAACGCAGGCAAATCAATGATTGATTATCAATCCCCCACATTACATGGTTGGACATTCAAAGGGAGTAAACTACAAATTAAGTGGATGGAAAACGGTCCTGCCCCACAAGAAATAATGGAGCTTGTTGCTTGCAGTTGTAAAGGAGCGTGTGACTCAATGAGATGTAGTTTTAAGAAACAGGATCTCATTTGTGGAAGTTCATGTAAGTGCCGCAAAGGTGTGTGTGAGAACTGTCCAACCCATCAGCACGATGATGTTGATGAGAGCGACAATGAATTTGAACCAGTTGATGACACCATTACACCAAACGTTGAAGATCAGGAAGAAAATGAATTACCTGAAAATCTCTTACCTGACAACTGGATGAACCAACTTGTCAAAGTTGATGCCATAATATGAATTATATCACCCTGTATATACACTGGTGATCCGCTCGATTACAGGTACGATTTGTCCTTATTCCTTATTTCATGCGGTGTAGGCAGAATCCTCTCGACGTTTTTTGTCACAAACGTGAATCAGTATCATATGTCTTAGAAAATGTACATGTTTGCGAAAAATAGCTCAGAAAATCGTCGATTTAATTCCTAACTTAAGTTACATAAAGGTTTGGGTTAAAAGTGCAGATCTGTACCGTTTTTTCGAAATACCATTTATGTAACTTAAGTGAGGAATTAAATGTACGATTATGTTGTCTTCTGAACTATTTGTTTGCAAATATGCACATATGATACTGATACACGTTTGTGAGAAAAAATGTCGTGGGAATTCTGCCTACAAAGTGTGAAAGGAAAAAGGAAAAATCATACCTTCGATGTTCCCACATTTTGTTACCGAAACAAACCGTTTAGGTAACCAGCATAATCGAGTGGATCACTATAATATACTTTAGTAGTCTTTAATAATGTTAGGGAGGATGAGTTGTAAGGCATACTATGTCATGTTAGATCATGATCTATACTATTTTTTATTACAATTTACCAGTTACACTTTCTCCATGCTATGTTCTATTATAACTTTTGTTCCGTTTCCTATGGCATCCGTGCTTTATACATTTACATTCACAATGGTCCCTTCCTGGTATATTTTTTTAGGTTTTATGACTGTTAAATTCTATAGTCTTGTTAAGACCACTTTATAAACAGGTTTATTATTACTTTTATGACTGTTAAATTATATAGTCTTGTTAACACCACTTTATAAACAGGTTTATTATTACTGGTGTAACTAACACAGCGAAAAAAAATATAATTAATTTATTTGATTTTCGATTAGAAATATATTTAGTTGAAAACTTAGAGTAAACAATCACAAAGTTTATTTTGGTTCAGTAGATTTTTCTATACATTATTTTGATGTCACCACCACTAGTGATTGGGTGACATATTTTAATAGCTTCGAACGTTTATCTTGACACTGTTCAGTAGTTAATGTGTACTGTATACTTAACAAGGTGTGGTGACATTTTGCATGTTTCTGCATCGTCCCTACTATTGAAAGCTTATGTTGATATTGTAGCAGTGTTTTTTAAGTTCTTTTTGTTGGTACAATTAATTTCCAAACCCTATACTTATATCGATCTGACACACAGTTTTAGTGCAGGTTTAAGTGATTTTTGTTGATTATTAAACGCAAAGAGCACATGTGTCTCGAACTCACAACATTGTGGATACAGAGCCCATTCACATAGTTTGACATGCTGGTGCTCTGAACCAGCTCGTTAGTTAATATCTGACTAAGAGACAGCTTGCTTTCCCGATGAAGAAACGTTATCTGCAGCTTTTATGAGTACTATAGTATCTACAACTAGTTTTGATCTTATGAGTATTGGATATCATTATTTTCAATTTTTCTTCAACATGTATTTTAATGACTTCAGTATGAATGGAATGTCCCTCGGAGTTGTTGTCGTTGATGAGGAATTGGTCATCGAACGGTGTTGATGCTGTTTATTCCCATATTAGATTATTGTCTTGGGATATTCAGGTTTGATTTTTGTTTGCCAGTTTTACACTTTACAGTTTGCTTTTCCCACTAGGTTGCTTTACACTTTTTTCCTTTCTCATTTGTCATTTTTGTTTATATTTAGTAAGGATATGATACGCAGGTCTCTCCTTCTGTATGATCACCTGTCCAGAAAATAATTCAACTGCATGAAGAACATTTCGTTGACATGATGCACAGTGAAAGGTTTTCCACACATTTACATTTCGTTTAAAAGAGCTTTAATTCCGTTATATACTCAGATCAAGGCCAATTTAGCATACATTTCGCTCTCAAAAATCACTGTGCAATAATGCATGGATTTCAAAGAAATGTTTGACATTTTCAATAATCTTTTTTCTTTTTGATGAAATGTAGTTATTTATTCTAAAAATCAATCGATGTCATACACAAAATGCATTTAAATGGTATAAAGTACAGAAGCAGAGTAAAAATATGTATTTTAGAATATTACCATGTGTTACCCCATTGTAGCGCCTCTTGCCCATGTTTCTATCAATATAAAACATGATATCATACACCAAATATGCATCTATGTCAAATTATGTGGTTTAAAATACAGAAAAATAGATAACATTCTCCTTAGAATACCACCTTGTGTAACCCCACTTTACTGCCTTTTGCCCCTGTTTATATCAATATAAAAGGTAGCACGTAACCTTCCTTGTAACATGTGTAAAAGTTTCAAGAAAATCAGTAAAGTGGTTTTCCTGGAATCACAATGACAAGATTTATTCAAAAAACTTCCAAGATGGCCGCCAGAAAGCAAGATGGCCACCGAAAGATTAATTAGCTCTAGAACTTCTTACCATGTAATATGTGTGAAAATTTGAAGTAAATCCGTTTGGTTTTCCTGAAATCGTGATGACAAGATTTATCTTTAAACTTCCAAGATGGCTGCCAGAATGCAAGATGGCCACCGAAAAAATAATGAGGTCTAGGACTTTTTACCTTGTTACATGTGTGAACATTTGAAGTACATCTGTTATGTGGTTTTTGTGGAATCGCGATGACAATATTTATCGGAAAAAAATTCCAAGATGGCTGCCAGAATGCAAGATGGCCGTCGCAAAGTTAATCAGCTCTAGAACTTCTTACCATGTAACATGTGTGAAAATTTGAAGTAAATCAGTCTAATGGTTTACCTGGAATCGTGATGACAAGAAAGTGAGACTTCAGAATGCCACCTTGTCTAACCCCGTTTTGGTGCCTTTTGCCCCTGTTTACATTAATAGAAGAGGTGTTTTCTTAAAGAGGGAAGTCTGTTCTTTCAAATGGTACAATCATTTTATGTGGGAAAGTACCGGACAACAAAACCCCTTTTCTAGAGCCCTTTTGGAAATCAGATCGGGGACTATTAACCTTTTTCTAGTATTATAACAATTTTACAATATTGTTTTGGCTCAAAACATTCACCAACATTAAGTACCCTATTCTTTGCTGCTAATTTATATGAATACCTCTTGTATCTTTTATGAGAATATCTCTTAAATGCAAAATCATGTTTAATGGAAATGTCTTTCCAATTTGACCATCTTTATTTTCTTAATAGGTCAGTTATAAAACTCCTTATATTAAAATCACAATTTATTAAACACTCACATGGTATATTAATGTAAAAACCTTTTGTAGACACCTTTTTTAGATGAACCCATTTTTCACGATTTGAACATCCCCAGTCACTATCTAAGTCAAATATATACATTTACAGCATAGTCACCTTAATCTAGCATATTAGTAACTTAATTGAAGTTGCATTAAAGTAAATAAACTCACCCTGTTTCTATGCTCTGTTGACTATGATCTATAGAACTTGTTTGTCGCAATAATTGGTGACAACCACCTGTGGTGCTAATCAACTTTCATCCCAACTGTAAAAATATTTGTTCAAAGTTGTAATATTTTCCTGGATGTTATTTCTTGGGCCCTTGATCATCTGAAGTAATTTTCTATCTATCGATCCGGATGAAACATTGATTAGATCTTTTAAAACCAAAAATGATTAGATTTAATTCTTTATCTTTTCTCATCATGAGCGTGTTGATGAAATATGCCAGGTACATTACTACTTTCAATTACATCTTGTCCAACTAAGTAGAAAATCCAGTAATTTAGGAGTCGAGATCTTTTGATCAGTGATTATCTATATTGGTGATGGGATTCTATACTGGATGAGCATAATGTAAAAGTGGTTTTGAAAAGTAGCAAATTTCTCTTTATGTAGGTTTTTTGTGGTTTATTATTCTACATTGATTCTGAAACTATTGGTGTCTAGTTTTTCAGCGTTTTGGAAATATGCAGATTTATACCCCCCTGGTGTTATTTTAAGAGGGGTCCTAGGAAAGCCATGTATAATTCCTAGAGTATCCAACCAATCATCTTGAAATTTACAGGTAACCATCTTCTTATCATGTCCTATCATTGTGAGCAGTTTCATCAATATTGGTTAACTGGTTGCTATGGTAACAGAAATCACTTGTTAAAAAAGTACACATTTTCGTAAAAATTTAAGACCTACCCTGAGACAAAGCACATAATATTTTCCTGGAATTGGGAGGAATTAGCATGAAAACATATTAGAAAACTTATTTAGAGTATGGTTGATAATACTAAATCAATTGATGTTTTATTTTAGCCATACAATTAATTATATTTGCCGATGATAATATGGCTATGCAAAAAATGTGGAAAAGGGGGCGTGGCACTTTTCCCAAGAAAACTTTATTTGTACCCAAGTTTGTGAATAAATATATGACTATTCATTCTGATATTAACAGATATTAGTATAGTTATGATGTTTAACCATCATGGGAAGTTTCACTATTGTTGGTCTGCTGGTTGTTATGGTAACAGAAATCATTTGTTAAAAAAGATTGTATTTTCTTAAAAATCTAAGACATACCTTGACACAAAACACATAATATTTTTATGACAGTCAGGATGAGAACATTTTAGAAAATTTATTTAGAGTATGTTTCATAAAATTAAATCATTTGATGCTTTATCTTAGCCATACAAAGAATTCTACTTGCTGATGGTAAACTGGCTTTGCAAAAAAATTAGAAAGGGGCCATGGCACAATTTCCTAAGAATTCTTTATTTGTGTTCAAAGTGAAAAAATAATGTCAGTTTTCCTTGATATCTACATTATTATCCCAACGAACGAAGTTCGGTAGGGATATAGTTAAGCCCTCCGTCCGTCCGTCCGTCCGTCCATCCGTCAGTCCGTCTGTCAGTCAGTCAGTCAGTCCGTCCGTCCGGAAGATAACTCAAATATTAGTTGACGGATTTTCTTCATATTTGGTGGAAAGATGTATGTTGATGAATAGTTTTACGCAAGATGGCCGCCGCTTTAAAAATGACGGGACTTTTTCGCAAAAATCATAAATTTTTCATTCTAAACCAAAGTAATTAATATTATTGTTTGAAATTTATATTATTATATATAATTTATATATTTATATTCGCAACATCTATCTATTTCACATATATTCTGTGTTTTTCAGGAAAACAGAAATTTTCGCTAATTTTTAGATCTTTATGAAGTATAGCTTTATTATACTCAAATGAAAGGCAATTAAGAGTAGATTGCAACAAAGGTCATCTTTATAGCGAACAGAAAGTTTGTTCTTCAGGAAGAGCTGTTTATATTTGGGGTTATAGTCACTCAGATTGTTTTCCTTCATATGTGCCTGATACAACTCATGGACATGATCAAGTGTTTCAACTCCATCGGTTTGAAGGTCATGTTCATCTATATGCTTACATATGAAGTCAAATGATGTTATTTAAACCTTTTCCTCTTCATTTATCGTTCGTACTTTCTTGCACAAGTAATTTCTTCTACAGGTATTATGGTACCAAGCTTCTGCTGATATCAAACAGCGTCCTCCTATTTTTGCATGTAAAGTCCAGTCTTCTTGGGCTTTCACTGCATTTATTATTGATGTTGAAGCGTTGTCTGTTTGGCATTTTGTTAATGATTCTTTTGTGTTTCTTTTGAGATATTTCAGATCTTTTTCACAAAAGAGGCACTTGTTTTGTTCAAAAAGGTTGCTTTGGCGTAATTTCTTACTATGACATTCTTCACCAATTGCTAGAGCAGAGGATCTTTTCCTCAAACTTCTCTCGGACATGATATATACGTAACAACACTAATACATTGATTTACAGGGTTCTACTCAGTTGCATGATATATGGAAACAAGTATATATATTGGAAGGGCAACACTCCACGATGCAATAATGGAAACTAAACGATGGTGTATTAAATCATCTACCTTAACTGAAACGTAAAAGTAAAAAATAAGGAATAACTGTGTATATAGCACAACTGCAACCGCAGCACACTATCTGGAACCACTGTCCAAAATCACTCAATCTATTAACACAGAGTCACTAAACTTTATCTGTATGCAGCACACATAAACAATGTGTATTAGATCACCTACCTTGACTTCACCCTAAAATTATAAAATAAAGAAAATAAAGAATGCCTCTGCATCTACACAGTTACGCAACCGCACCGCACTGTCTGGAACCACTGTCCAAAATCACTCGCAACTGCCCCGTAATCAGTTAGGCAACCGCACCTCACTGTTTGGAACCACTGTCCAAAATCACTCACCTGACTTAAATCACTCACCTGTCCACAATCACTCACCTCTATCTAGATGTAGCACAGCTTAACCGCACAACGTATATCTATTTCATCAGGTCTGCACAGCTAATCAAGAAGGCATCAATTGTTGTAATTGAAGCATAACATTGACAACAAAAGCTCATATCAACAACTGATTTATCGTTGCATATACAACTTATTCCTAGGAATGCAGATTTAATTTGCCATCACATTAATGAAGTCTAAATTCTAATTGCAACATTTAATTAATGCTCTAAATTTGGTATTATTGTTATATCAAATAGGAATTATTAACTATTTTTATGAATAACATTATTTTCTATCTGGATATTAAGCATGACGGGAATCACTCAAACATGTATATTTTATAAAGATGTCAGGTTGATTTAAAAAGAAACAAATATATAGGTAAGCATGTGAGTGAGTGATAAATTAGTATCATCCAGAATGAGATTAATGAATTTATTTAATATAAACAATAATTTATTTGATTTTGTTAAAATGCGTTTTCCTCAAAACTTCATTCCAAGATGCAAATTAAGCACACATAAATAAAATCACATTGATGACCTCACAAAGCCATGAATGTATATTTGAAGACAAAGTTTATATCCTTAATTAGATAATATACCCCATACCCCTTTAATGGTCAACTGTTTTAACAAATGATTTCTGTTACCATAACAACCAGCAGACCAACAATAGTGAAACTTCCCATGATGGTTAAACATCATAACTATACTAATATCTGTTAATATCAGAATGAATAGTCATATATTTATTCACAAACTTGGGTACAAATAAAGTTTTCTTGGGAAAAGTGCCACGCCCCCTTTTACACATTTTTTGCATAGCCATATTATTATCGGCAAATATAATTAATTGTATGGCTAAAATAAAACATCAATTGATTTAGTATTATCAACCATACTCTAAATAAGTTTTCTAATATGTTTTCATGCTAATTCCTCCCAATTCCAGGAAAATATTATGTGCTTTGTCTCAGGGTAGGTCTTAAATTTTTACGAAAATGTGTACTTTTTTAACAAGTGATTTCTGTTACCATAGCAACCAGCTAACCAATATTGATGAAACTGCTCACAATGATAGGACATGATAAGAAGATGATTACCTGTAAATTTCAAGATGATTGGTTGGATACTCTAGGAATTATACATGGCTTTCCTAGGACCCCCCTTAAAATAACACCAGGGGGGTATAAATCTGCATATTTCCAAAACGCTGAAAAACTAGACACCAATAGTTTCAGAATCAATGTAGAATAATAAACCACAAAAAACCTACATAAAGAGAAATTTGCTACTTTTCAAAACCACTTTTACATTATGCTCATCCAGTACTATATGTAACTTCAGTTTTGCAATGATATGGTCTTCTTTCATGAGTACACAACTAATATGGTCATATAATGAATCTTATGTTTTGATTGGTTATGACAGCTTTGTATTTTATCCTACAAATTTGACAGGCTTTTCTGAATGTTGTTGTTTTCTGCCAAATGTTACTTTTATGATATCTTTGTCTTGTCTTGTTAAATATCATGGGCGTAGGGCTATATTTTGAGTTGGTACGCCCATATGGGGATGTCTGAATGCTCCCCCAGAATTGTTTTTTCAAAGACCTCACAATTTGAGTGCATCTATCAACTTTAAGTAGTTCTATTCTTATAAAACTTAATGGTTTAATATGCAAATACAGAATCATCAATAAATGTGCAAACAAATTATGATGGACTTCAATGCGTTTTTGATAATTTCAAATTCATGCATTATTATCACAAGATAATCTGCAAACAAAAATTTTGAGTGGCAAATGAGAAGATCATAATTTGGACAATAGAAGTTGGTTCTGATCCCACTTTCATCTTCCAAAACAAAACAAAAAAGAAGCTTCCCTCTGTGTTTGGATTGCCATCAATATATAAATGTACTAAATAACATATATGATAAATTCTTTATGACATTAAATATTGCTGGATTACACAGCAAGTGTTTATATTGTGTATAAGTAGCTTATCTGGACACATGGGGGATTACATGCTTATATATCCCAGAAATAAAATGTCATATAAGTGTAAAGTTCAAATATAGTGGAAGGGAGTGGAATTTCATGGAACAAGTGGTAGACATTCAAGAAATACTAGCTATGTCAGTTGGGTGAAGTGAGGCAATACATGGGAGTCAGAAATCCTATTGGAAAGACATGAACATAGAAGTAATTTAAACTAAACCCAGGTGTGTCTTTTTATTGATCCCATCAAATTTAATTATCTTTGTCCTTTTCCATAACAAATTTAGCAAAATGATGTGATCCCCAGAGTATTATGTATCAAAATGTAATGTAAAGCAGATTGAGCCAGTGATCCCCTAATAATGAAGCAAGTGGGTGTTATACCCACCCAATAGCGGGCTAATAGTCAATTTGCATCCACCTGAAAAGTACCCTTTGCATTCGTTTGACTTCACTTCTTAAAAGAGAGCTTCGTCTTCACTCTTTCAAACTTAAATAAACCTGTGAACTCACCGCGCCAATCAGTGTTCGTCGGCCAAATTTGACCGATGTTCTTTATATGGTCATTCCTTCTGACGTCATCGTTGAGCCCGGAATTGACCAATGACATGCGCATATTTAATTAGAACGCATTTGGTCCATGTTTCTTCAAGCTCGCTGATTGGTGGAAGGTCAGCGCGTAGGTCAAAAGTGATTAACTCAAACTGTCACCGGTACCCGTCGTGGGGGCGGGGCTACTAAACTGTAATATGGTCTCTACTAGGCAGAGTGTAGTTTAACTAGACTCTGCATGCAGGGTACCTGAAAAGAGAAATATCGTCTAATTCATTGCACTTGTGAAATTGGCATATATTGTCCAACTTTGATCAGCCTTTTTGTGAAGTGGGAATTTCCATCTACTAGAAGAAATATCCTGAGAACACTGAAATGTTTTCACACAAATAAGAACATAAAGTTCCTTTACCTGTTTCTGGAATTTTAAATGTGGTTGTGAACTTACTATTTTGGTTTGACCTTGAATGACCTCTACCTTATGGATCTTGACCATGAAATTTTCATGTATAAGTACGTGAAATTAGCAATAATTTAAAATAACTCCAGTTTTTGCAAAGACAAGAAATCAATAATGGTTTCCTCAAATTGATAACATATATCAAGGGAACAGAAGAGGGTTATCAAGGTAAGCTCCAAAGACCCCCAGAACATTAGGAATATACATTTTGGAACAGCAGATTTTTGTAAGGAAAAGGATTCATAACTTCCATATAAAAAATCAGATTTAATGAGACTATTAGCTCCTAAAGCGTTAAGTTTAAAAGACTTAAGAACAATACTTGACCCCTCAACTGGAAAAGTGAGAGTATCGCCTTGATATAAATTGCTTGAAATCTCAGACATATAAGTCATTCTTTGAAACATTAACTCCTTGAAGACTGCTCACTTTTTGGAAAAATGAAAAAAATGAAAATGTATATGAATCTACAAGCAAGAAAATGAAGTGAGACATAATAAGCTATATATCATTTTGAAGGCTTAGACTAGACGTTTTTTGAAAAAAAATGTGAATATGCAAACGAAATAGTGTCATTCTGATGTCATAATTCAAGATGGCGCGTTTGGATTTTTTACAAAATGGAATTATTTTAGCAATTAATTTTTTATTGAGACAATTGAACTTGCCATATTGCGAAAAAAATTGAAAACAATAAAATCCCATGTTAAATCGCAACAGGGATTTTCTGGGAATTTAGCATAAAAAGATCTATAATTCTGTGTTTTCAGATTTTTAAATTGAAGTCTCAATAAAAAATTAAATGCTAAAATAATTCCATTTTGAGAAAAATCCAAGTGCACCGTCTTTAATTATGACATCACTATGTCGCTATCTCATTTGCATAATCTCATATTTTCAAAAAACATTTTAAGTACATGTATGTGTCTACTGTCTTGCCCTTCAAAAAGATATATAACTTATCGGGCCTTGCTTCATTTTCTTGTTTCTAGATTCATTTTATTTATTTTTCATTTTTCCAAAAAGTGACCAGTCTTCAAGGAGTTAATATTAAAATTGATCTTTATATACCTCTATTTTTATGATGCCCATTCCAGTCTTTATAGGATTTCTGCTACAGTTATAGGTGTAGAAAGATATACTGTATAATGTTTGATATAGAAAATCTTAATTTGTTAGGCAGAGGTCTGTGTCACTGTCACCAGGTATTAGAAGATCATAAAACCAATTAGTTCATGTTGTTTACATTCCAATCTTTTGATCTTGTAAATCATGATTTAGTATCCATTGATAATATCTTCATTTACTTGGTTGATATGTGAGGGTAAAATGACATGTTTTATTTTAATTTTCAAATCTAAAGTACCATGGAAGTGAGTGGTGTGATTGAGGAATAAAGAACAACCTTGTAGACAATAGAGAGCTTTTGCAAAGAGTTTTTAGCTTAATATATTTTAAGTCCCTATCAATCATATTCACCAGATTTATGAGTAGCAATTCAATTAAAATGAGATGCAGTTGGAGATATGTTTTAGCTATAACCCATTGTGCAAAGAAATTTTAAGGATTTTTATCTTTATTCCCTCCAAGTTCTCAATGCACTTTAGGGCAGGGTAATAAGTTCAACTTGTTAGACTTCTGATGCTTCATAATCAGGTAATCTTCATAACTCAGCCCATTTTACATACAAACCAAGATTATTTTTATGATTTCTTCAAACAAGTTATGCAAAATACCAGATAAATGTAAGTTTTTATGTTCAAAAATCAAAACTTGTGAAAACATCATTCTTTAACTTGAAGATCTAATGTCTACATTAATATCAGTGATTTATTTTCTTCAAGAAAATACATGCAATTGCTCATTTTTTCCATCCCTGTTGTGGCATTGCTCAACAAATTCATTGGGCAACAATTGTCATTATAAATTATAGTAACCTACATACAGAGACATTGAATTGAAACAACTCAAATTGAATTAGCTTTTCTATTGCCATAGGTTTTAATTGCTTTTAGTTTACTTTCCTGAACTTTTGACAAATTAGAGAATCACTTTTGACTTTTATTATGTTACACCATTGGAAAAGAGTATTTTCATAGATTCAATTAAGATATTCATGTTTGAATAGTAAAACCAGAACACCTTTATTCTGAAGACATCTCAGTCTTAACACTCGCTTGGTCAATAACCCAGATGCGAGTAGAAATAATCTTGATTTACGTCATTAAAAATTCTAAATTCAGTCAAAGTAATATCATATTTGAAATCTACATGTAAAATTACATCTAGAAATGTGGTTTTAAAAAGTGTTTATCAACTTTGAAAAATTTATTTTCTTTGAAAATGTGACTTCTAGCTCGGGGAGATTCGACATAGACCCCATGCTATAAAATCACAAAAAATGAAATATCTTTTCTTTTAATGGACAGATAATATTTTGCTTTACTGGACATATTTTCATTAGTATAAGTATCAGACACATAAGGGTTATATGAAAATTGAGCCACTTAAATTGATAATATTCAAGTTTAAGGGAACTTTCTTATATACCTGCCATGTTAATTGACCCGAATCAGCCACCTGGTGGTGAAACTGGTAACTACCTACTCGCATTTGGGTAATTTTGCTTTATTCTTCCATTGTTAAAGAAAACCTTTAAATGAAAATACTTATATCCAATTTATTAGAAACAATTCATCATTCTAGGGTGACACAAAAAATGACACCCACCTTACGTTGCATAACTTGTTTGTATATTAACATATAGACTTGTCCTTTGGCACGCAGACATAATGCGAAAGCACCTCCAAAGATTTCAGATGTGTAGCTCAAGTTCTAAATGTCATCCATTCCTTTGCAGATACCTATGGATTCTACACAAAAAAATGCCAATCAGCTTTTGTAACATAACTTTGTAAATACTAATAATTTTGGCTAATAATTTTTATGTAGTTGTCATTGATAAAATCATTATAACTTATTTCTAAAATTATGTTACAAAAGGTGGGTGTCATTTTTTCTGTAAGATCCAGTTGTGCCAGCAAAGGAATAGATGACACATTATGTAACTCTCATAAATGTGCATCTAGGTGAGCTAGTCATCTGAAACTTCTTGTGGATTTGCAAAATGGAATGAAGTTTTAATGTGCGAAAAAACAAGTTAGAATTTTTGCAGACAGTGTTTTTTTATTGTGTCATGCAGTACCTTAATCATGTTAAATCAATATAAACACCCTCCACTTATTGAAAGTATATTTTTATTCCACAATGAAACAACATTTCTGTTGTTCCAGACCCATGTGTTGGAGAATTACTTGTAACTGGGCCAAGGAGTGTTGTTCTCGATGATCAGATCACATCATCATCAGACTGGGACCGGAACCATAGGGCTGCCAATGCCAGGTTACACAGTATAGGAAAGAATGGCCGCACAAGTGCCTGGTCTGCAGCGGTCAATGACCTGCTACAGTGGATACAAGTAAGTAGGCAAGGCATTAGTAAGTTTCTAAATGTAGGGCTTGTTACTTAACTATATCAAAACTTTGCACATGCGTGGCAGAGGATAAAACATGTGCTCATGATTGTTCACATGATCATATCCTGTAATTTGATTAACATCATACACTAATGGGCGTGAGTTAAATAAACATAACTATGAATACCAAACCAATACCAAAGAATTATGGGAGCTTCTCACCTCCTCTGGGCTGCAGAGATTTAGAGGGCCAAAAATCTTCTATCATTCTCTTGACCCTTGAACGAAAAATACTGTAAAAAATAATTTCAATTTAAATCTGAAACAGAATTAGGTTTCCTTGGGCAGTGTCTCTGGCATTTAAGATAAGTAAATTTTTTTTAGGTAGATTTCCATTACCAAAGGAAAATTCTGGCCATAGTGATACAGGGCAGAAGAGAGTTTGACCAGTGGGTGACACATTACAAGATGGCATACAAGTATAACACTACCAATAAAACACCTGTGTTTCAAGACTACCAAGAGCCAGTTGGAATCATTAAGGTATGTACTACATGTATATACCCTTACAATGTGAAACATAGATTTCCTGATTTTTAACTTTATTATGTCACCACCAGAAGTGAAGACATTGTCTCCAAGTATTGTCTCCAACTTTTTTTTGTTGACAGCAGTTGATCCTCAGCATTCGTCAGTTGCATCTGTAACAAATGGACAGTGTTTGTATCAAATGACAAGTGGTGACATTTTGCATGTTAATGCCTTGCCTGGCTACTTATGAAGTGACTGCAATTCTTATTGAGAAAAGCACAAGTTTGATTAAGCTATAGCTAATCTCTTGTGCAGAGTGCAGATGAAATTCTTTTTAATGAAGCAACAATTGAAAAGGGTGTTTACTTGTAGGAATTTTCTGCTAACTCTGATAGGAATACCCCAGTCACCAACAGGTTGCTGCGACCATTTATCAGTGATGTCGTGCGCATTATTCCAACAGCCTGGCATGGTCACATCTCAATGCGTTTTGATATTGAGGGATGCTTTCCAGGTAAGTTAAAATTTAGAATATGCTTTGAAGGACATGTTTTGCAGCCACGAGAGGAGATGGGTAAATCTGGGATGAATCACCCTAGGGTAGATGCATTATTAAGGCTCTTACTGATTCTTAATATGTATGTTGTAGTGTTTAGTATCACATAAATTATTCTAATTTGTTTCTAAAAATTTCTAAAATAAATGTGATTAAACTGGAAATGTTTTTTTTATTTATGTTTCAGATTGTCCAGGTGATCCTAACAACCCGTGTAGTGGACATGGCACGTGTCTGGGTGATGTAGGTCAGGCGACCAGTTGTCAGTGTAATCCTGGTTACTATGGAGACAATTGTGAATGGTGCTCTGATACTAGTCATTGCTTCACCAAAGGTATATGCACCCCCCCCCCCTCCAAAGATCTACCAACAGGACGTCCCTTTTTGGCCCATGTGTTAAAGCATGTTATGTTAAAAGCATTTTTGTCACACGATTAATTCTTCAACATACATAGGGTCCTGTATAGGTTTATCCTTCATTCGGTCTTTTTCACTTCAAAATAAGAACTGTATAGATATGTCATAGGCCTAGAAGACCACTTGATAAAATCCCAGGCTTAAACACCATATCCATGGGACATCATTGATTGCCATACTGTTGAAAGAGAGTGTGTTTATTTTTCAGAGAACCTTTGTGTTGGAAATATGAATGGAGGATGCCATGAAGATGCGATTTGCTCATATAATGAACAGGTAACAAACATGCTCATATTATAATCTCCTGAAAGCAATGATTTGCCACAAATGTGTAGTTAAAGGTGCAACAATTAGTGCATTCATGCATTCAAAGATCATGGACCAGAGTCGAAATATATCTAAGTTTGGATATTTCATCAAGACTATCATGTATTTTTGTTATTCCAAAAGAAACCCCCTGGATGAGCATTATTTCAGCTGATATTCCTCTTGAAATGTGGTGGATCTTAAAAATTTATAAGTGGGACTCCCTTTATAGAAGCTTTGAACTAAACTTCTTAATGCTGAAATTTATAGTTTATCCATACGTTTTAAGAAAATAGGTATGTCAAATAAGATGCCAAATATTGCCCTGATTGCTTAGAAAAAGTAAAACTTTTCAAATTTTCTCTACAGGCCTTTTTGCCCCTTTAAGTTCCTAAATAATAAATGAGATGAACACATGATAGTAAAAATATTTTAGTAATATGAGAAAAAGACATAACAAGGATTCACATGAGGCCAAAAAAGTTTAAAATGTAGACAATGTTTTGTTAAAATTGCTGGCTGGATCTAAAACTACCTCCTTATTATGCAGTGTTTGATGTTCACTTGATTATATAACAGAACATTGAAAATGAAACACATTTTAATGCACGTTTTGTGTAAATTGTCAAAGGTAGAGTATGTGAGAAATTCTGTCACTGATATACCTGTCACCTTGGTTAAATATTGTTAAATATTGTATTCACCTCTAAGCTCAACCTTCCAGAAGAATCTCAAAAGGTGCGACTGTAAAGATGGTTATCATGGCATTGGTGACAGATACTGTTTCCCAGATGGTGGCGTTTGTGTAATAAACAATGGAGGCTGTTCCCAGAATGCAACATGTTCATATACAGAGCTCCCTGAAGAGGAGAATATAGATGTCGCCTGCTACTGCAATAATGGCTTTGTTGGAAATGGCACACTTTGTAATGCTGATATGTTAGACACACTTGGGAAACTTAATGACACCCAGGGGTTCTACAATCAACTCTTTAAGTCTAAAGATTCAGACAAACAAATGAGAGACCTTAGAGAACAACTGGGAGATATCAAGACTCAAATGACTGTATTTGCACCAGTCTCATCAAACTTAAACAAAACAACAGTGAGTAGAGTATTTCATTTCTCTGAGTGGGTTCAGAAAGGGGCAACATTAGAAAACATTTTAATTGCCAAGAAAAAAAAACCTTGAGAAGCATCGATTAAAGTATTACATATTTGGACTTATTGTACAAAATATCATATGAAATAGATACTATACTAGTAATATTAATAATGATGAGTAATGGTCAATGATTTAATGTCCATTGACATGTATGTTTCAGCCATTGACATATGCAGACTTAGAAAACTATGTGATAGAAGATACAATAAGGCTGGAGACATGTGAGAATAATACACAGATCACTTCCTTGTCTGGTAGGACCATGTTCATAATACAGAAGGTAAGATTCTAAAGGGATTGTGTTTTTTACCTCCCCCTACCAAGGTGGATTTCCACCTGCTGATCCACCACACCATGTAGGGTCAGTTTTTCCGCCAGAATTAGACTATTCAACCAAGTAAATACTAATGGCAGTTGATCATTTGTCCAATGGTTGACTGCAAAATTTATTATTTACAAAATCACAAATTAGCAATCTTTTGACAAAATGATTAACCTCTTGACTACCTGGAGTGATGAGATCTCTCGTCACTTCAGAAATGACCTTGAAATCAGTGTGACGAGAAAATCACTAAAATTGCTCTTATTTGAACAATTTTTATCCAATTTACACAAAAATTGTGTGCCCTTAATGCTTCATTCTTTGCACTGACAAGAATATGTTTCCTTAAATTCTTTAACCTAGAATCAAATATTTTGTTATAGAATGGTGGATTTTTTCTTGATGATATTGAGATTCTGGAGAGAAACATCCCATGCACCAATGGAATGCTACATCTCCTGGCCTCTCCCTTCAAGCTGCCCATCCATCATCCATCCTCTCCATTCAGCCGGCCTATAAAGACATCCAATGGGCATGAATATGGGAATGCTGCTCTTACAATTGGCATGTCTGTTTTTGGAGTGGCCATCATACTGGTCTGTGTTGTGGTCCTAGTAGTGCTGTTGTACAAAAGGTGGAAGCTGCAGCACCAGGATGAGGATTTACAAACCCTCATTAATACATTCTTTGTAAGTAAAATATGTTTATTTTATAGTGTTATACTTCATTTTGTCCAATAGATTAGGTTTTTGAGTAATAGTTCATATGAGAATAATATATGGTTGTTTTATGTTTTAATTAAGGTCAAAACATGGCATGATTGATTCAAAAACATGTGAATATTATTAAAGTTATTGCTAGACAAATGTACATGTCTTATATACACATATACATGTAATTATGATCACTAATATTGTAATAAGATAGGTATCTGAAATAAAATGTATTTCAGGGGAAAAGAAACAAAGATGAAGTTTCTGCATCATACACTAAACATCAAGATCCAACAAGCACTACAGACTTTGAAAATCCACTCTATGCTGACAGTGGTCCCTCTGTGACACTCAAGTGAAATGACATACCTATACCAACTGATTATGATTAATCAAGTCCTTGTTTGGATGTGCCATAAGGATTAATGACCAACCAATCAAACTCGAAGTACAAGCTGTAATTACCAATTGATTCAAATACATGTATTGTCCATTTCTGATTTTAATTACATTTAAATTCTGAAATGAAAATATTTGAATTAATAACAATCTTAGTGATGGACATTCATAATATACTCGTCATAGTAATATGTTGAAACTAGATAAAAGCAACACCAAATGACACGTATGAACACATTTTTCGCAATGGCCACTTTATTAGCTAGACAGATTTGCTCCATTTAAAGGGAGATACTGAGTAGGTCTCATTCATATCAAAAAGATTAATTGTAGTATTTTCAGCAAAATCCTGTTTTGGACTTAATCACTAATTGAATTATTTACTCATTCACCTTGAAATCAGGAAGTGCAAGATCTCAAAACATGCTTTGGGGTCAGAGATATCATACAATAGATGTATCATTGTGTCAAGACGTACCATCATGTTCAAAAGTATCATTGTGTCAAGATGTACCATCTTGTTCAAAAGTATCATTGTGTCAAGACGTACCATCATGTTCAAAAGTATCATTGTGTCAAGACGTACCATCATGTTCAAAAGTATCATTGTGTCAAGATATACCATCATGTTCAAAAGTATCATTATGCTGAGAATTATCATTTCAGATGTATCATTGTGCCATTTATTATTCCCATATAACTCATGAAGCGTTCGATTACATTATCATTTATTGTGCAGCTCTATAAGTGTCATCTTCTTATAAATCGTAGTCTATGTATATGTAATAATCTCACACTTATGGATGACACTTATGGATGTATGGAGTTGTGCCGTAAATGATGAGGTAATCAAACGCTTCATAAGTTACTGAGTTGCGATATCTCTCTATTTTGTCATGAACATAACATTTCTTAGCTTTTATACAAGTTTTCTGTATTTTTATATTTTGCTTAAACTGTTTTAACAAAAATGATACAAAAATATTCATACATGTACCTATATAATGTATCAATTGAAATGAACAGGTTTCATAACAAATCAATATTTGTAAACAATTATTTGAATAAAAAAGCACCTTTGAATAACCCAGATGCGAGTAGAAATAATCTTGATTTTCGTCATTAAAAATTCAAAATTCAGTCAAAGTAATATCATATTTGAAATCAACATGTAAAATTACATCTAGAAATGTGGTTTTAAAAAGTGTTTATCAACTTTGTAAAAATAATTTTCTTTGAAAATGTGACTTCTAGCTCGGGGAGATTCCGCATAGACCCCATGCTATAAAATCACAAAAAATGAAATATCTTTTCTTTTAGTGGACAGATAATATTTTGCTTTACTGGACATATTTTCATTAGTATAAGTATCAGACACATAAGGGTTATATGAAAATCGAGCCACTTAAATTGATAATATTCAAGTTTAAGGGAACTTTCTTATATACCTGCCATGTTAATTGACCCGAATCAGCCACCTGGTGGTGAAACTGGTAACTACCTACTCACATTTGGGTAATTGTCCCTAACATATAAGTATAAAATATAACATCATTTTATAAAACAACATATAAATTATGTTCAATATCTTGAAATTATTGGTAATACCTGCCTCTCGATGCCCTTTCAAAGAAAGACAGCTTAACAGATGAATATTATATAAAGTATGTAATGAACACATTTTTTATTCATGTAAAAGATGAAATAGCCCTGAAAGCAGACACTTAATGAGCAGAACATACATGTAACTAAAATGATTTGGTTATTTTAAAATCACACATATCAGTATTGATAAAGCTGCCTTATTGTGTGTAAAGACTTCTGTAGCGACACATTGCCAAATTAAATACAATTTATAACTTTATAACTGATATACTAGATGAAAAATGTTTTGTTTCATTTTATTTTACTGTGTATTGATACGGATTTCAATTTGAAATTCAGAAATGTTCAGTTACAAATATATAGAGATTATCCTATATGAGGTTCAGGATATTGGGATTATCCCGAGGCCAATATAATATATTTGCCCGAGGGCCGCAGGTCCCGAGGGAAAATATATTATATTGGCCAAGGGATTATCCCAATATCCTGAACCGACTATAGGATAATATGTTTATCCCATACCAATCTTGGTCATTTGGTTAACATTGTTCAATCATGGAAATATTCTAGAATATTCATGTCCAGTTTTGTTTTCTTGGCCGTGGGCGGATTTTCCTGTTCTCTCAAATATTCCCACATTTATTTTCTCAAATTTCTGATTGATTAAGTGGATGCTCCTTCTCTTTTTTAAACCATCAAACAGATCTAAATTGTCTGTGTTTTCTCCATTGTCGTTTACAGTCATAACGCGAACGTTACAAATTATGAGCAAATATGCGAGCGGCGATTGTGACGTAGCGGGCAGATATACTATATCTGCCCGCTCGGAGCAGGACGTAAAGCTATATCTGCCCGCTGATGAAAATATAAGTTTTTACAAACCGGCTTTATGTACCTGTAACACGTCCAAGTATGGGATAAATATATTTATACAGGGGGAGTAAAAGGGTTGATCTGAGTAACTCAGCATTCAGTATGACTAGAAGACTATGTTTACACTCATGAGACATATTTCAATCATTCCTTCCTCACATTTCCCTTTTATCACTGCCATGAAGCCATTCACATTTTACATACTTTGAACACAGAATATGTAAATAATATACAATTAAGATATAAAATAAAATCTGTCTTCAACTCATTGCTGGCCAAAGCTATTTTGGAGATTTTCTCCTGGTGACCAGGCCATTTTGATGAAAAATTGAGCAAATTTGCATGTTTTCATATAAGCATAAGATGGACTGTCAGATATGAGATAAAATAACTAATTGTATATAATATATACAGAATATCACATCATTTTGAGTGATATCATCTTTATCGCCGAGTTGATAGCAAATATCAACACGAGTGAGTGAAGCGAATGAGTGTTGATATTTGATATCTACGAGGCGATAAAATCATATCAGAAGAAATTATGTGATATTAGGTTTATCCCATGATTACAATCACCTTGTGATGTTCTGATCCAATTTCCAGGACATTGGCAGACAATATAAACTAGAAATTAGAAATATCAATTGAATATTTGAAACACTTTATTTTTACAATTAAAAGTAAATAACATGATATAGTTCGTCATAAATACCATTTTTTAATCGTTAGTTAGCAGCCTTCTAATCAAATTATATACACAATCGTAATTCAATACACCAATGAAACTTAAAGAGAATAAATTAATGAACCTATTTTCTCAAAAGAGAATAAATTATCTGACCTAATTTCCAACAATATTGTGGTGCGAAATGCAAATGTGATATCACACGGATATGCGTGAGATAAACGATATCACACGCATATGAGTTTGATAAACGATTTTCTGGAAAATATCACACGTATTTCAATAATATCAGAAATATCAATAGCTGTTATTGCACAGATAACACATTAATCGTGGGATAAAGCTTCATACTACTTAATTATATGTAATGGCATGTAGATTCTTAGGTTGGATTTCAGTATGCATTAGCCTCTATGGCTTGATTGTTCAAATAACATGAATTACTATTCCTCAAGTGTGACTTTCCGATGCAATATTACGATAATTGTTACATTTACAATTATCACAACCTTGGGAGGCCTGTTCTCAGGGACTCAGTACTAGTTTAGAAGGCTTGCATTTACTATATTGACTTGAGCAATAGCAATAGGTGGAGACACAGTGCCTTCAGATTTCACTATATTGCCCTTTGAAATGATCTTATTGGTATAATCAACCAAAAATCATGACTTACAATCTACATTTACATGAAAATCAATAATTACACCACCTAATCCACTCTATTCTGCCTACCTTAAAGTTCACTGCTGTGCTGGTGCTGCTCTGGCACTCCCATATCATCACTATTCTTCATTAAATGGTAGTAATAATTTATGGCTTGTTCGTAGTTTTTTACTGATATCCTTTCATTAACTCCGTGAAATCTTGGAAGGTCCTCTGGGTACATATAGGTGGGGCTAAATCTGTAGATATTTTTTGAAAGTTTTAGATAATGCTTTGTATCTGTGTTGCCAATCATGAGACCTGAAATGTATATTCTGAGAATTAGAGATGCAAGGATGAAAAAAACTTTAAGCAACATTTAGAATTGTTCATAATGTGTTCTTAACCATTTTATATTATCTCAGAAAATATCCAGATCCATAGATACTTACCTGGTGCCACAACTGCTTTATGGAACACTTGTCTAATGCTCTTTTTGATTGTCTGGTATCCCTTAGCTTTAGTATCATATGGGGAAACAGGATGTGCCTCAACTGACTTTACAGTTCGGATCTCAACTCTTGGGTCATTGATAACATATCTATCATGCTCTATAACCTGAAATTATACAGTGTAGGTAAGTAATATGCTTTATCAACAAAGATTTTGTAAGTCTTGAGATTTAGGAACCAGATGTATTCCAAACATGTTAAAATACTATATAAAACATACACAAGGTACACCCCCAATCTGTTGGGCAGCCAGAAATCCTATTGGACAGTGTTTTAAAGGCTCTTTCAAGTTTGAATCTTAAAGTTTTAATCTTACGTATTATTTATGACAAATTAAGTATTGATTATCTGAGTACCACACATCAATGTGCCATTTTAATCAACATCGAGTAATTCCTTATATCTCTGGTATTCAACATTCCAAACTTCTTACAAGAAGTGTGTTAAAGGACTCTCTACAGACCCCCTAGCTTGAGTCTATGCACTAGTTGGGCCTTTTGTTGTTGTGGAATACTAATAATAATGTGAACTCACTATACCACTGATAGGCTTATTATGACATAACAAATGATCACCTGTTGTAGGGTCTGCCCTGGGTGGACTCTGTGGTTCACTGTTGCTGTTGCCTTGGGTGCAAGTACATTACTCTGGAAATACAAATTTGCAAAAATCTCATTTTTATGTCACCACCAAAGGTGGTGGTTTTTAACCTTCCCAAACAAAATCACTCTTGCTTTAAAATAATATACTGAATTACTGATACCCAACTACCAGGTTCCTACTTAGTATATCTATACATGTACAGTGCAACTTTCTGCAAATCTGGGTTTACCTTGATGCCTGCATGAAATTCAGTCACTGCTGTAGTAGTTCGTACCATAGCATTAGAGCTAGGTTTCCATGACAACACCATGGTAACCAATGGGGAAAAGAGCCACAAGTTGCTCATGAGTGTCTTGAAGCCCAGTTTCATATGTGGGGCTAGTTGTTCAAACAGCCCTCTCTCAGGCCCTGTTCCAAACATACTCGGTTGAGGGCTGTTTTCTAATCTGAAACAATATTCTAATAATAAGCTGATTTTTTAATTTCTAAATAATAAGTAATAAATAATAATTCTAAACAATAATTTGAGAAGAAGAGTATAAGGAAAACAAAAATCAAAATCTTTGGAATTACAGAATACCTGATAAGAGTTAATATTTTACATTTTTTGTAAGAGGTTTTAATCAATATTTTTTTTTTCATAACATATATCATAGGATTCCAATGATACATGTAAATTGACTGATGGGTGGATTCACGAATTGTTTCTTTCTTGAATTAAACAATTTGCAATTTAAAAACCTAGCCATTGCTATCAAACTGTGAAAAAGTGAATGGTTTGGTAAGAACTAAACCAGAATTCATGGAAATTACTTTTGTGATTTGAATGTATGTACAGTATTAACAGTAATGCTCACCGTGCGATGGCATTGGCCAGTATGCCAATAGAGGACTCTTTACCAGGCATAGAGGAGTGCCCCCCTTGGGTCTGAACACTCAGTTCTAGAGTTAGATACCCCTTCTCAGAAGTTCCTATCCTATAATAAAATAATTTTTAATTGAGATTTTACATTTATTCCTTGTCTAACCTGCATTAGCCTCTAGCCTTAGGATTCACTGTATTGTTGTTGATCTCTTGCAAAGGGAACATGATATAAGGTCACGAGGGTCATGCATTTGAAATGCAAAACAGAGTGGAAAGTTAAACACACTAAACCATATACAGATGAAGTTAATAAGACACATCACTCAAATGTTATCAAAATTATGTGGAATCAACATGAAAAAAAATCCTCTTTGAAAATTTGCAAATTATGTACAAGCATGGGCTTTCAACTAGATGTAATTAAAAGCCCATGGTACAAGTTACATTCTGAGATACTGAATATATATTTAATTTTGGAACTTTTTCAGATTATTAATTTATTGAGTGGATGTGCATGAGTAAACTGAATAAAATAGAATATTGAAAAAATAATTACTTAATAATCTGCACATAAGATCACAATTTTGGGTGAACGTGTGAATGGCATGAGTGAAAGAATGAATGGATGGGATATTAAGTATGTGAGGACAATAACTTTCGAAGCAATAAAGGTTATTGGAATGGGAAGCAGCATGCATTAGATTCTCAATCAGCAATAGACAATGGGATCAAATGTCAAATGTCTAAATAATAGGAATAGGATTAAATATTCAAAAATGTATGACTTACAATGCCACAGGTCCCTCCATTCCATTTATGACTCCATCTACTACAGTGAGGCCTTCATCCACAATATATTCAAACTGAAGACCTCTGGATTCAAGAATGTGTCCTATGCTCTGTGCCCCTTCTATTCCATTAACCTAGAAGAAAAAGTACAAAATGTTACATACATTATGGTAATGCTTCCACAGATATGAACCTTTACCTAATATTTTAATTCAGTATTTCAGTGAAAATGAACACAATAAACATACTTATTCAATCAAAATACATATAGATGGAAACAAGGACAGTGTTGAACATCTTTCCTATTTCAGTATTTCAAAATATTTAAATAATACAAATAGTATACGTATCTGTAATATCATACACATGGTACATGTACATGTACTATCAATATCATCTTCATATGAATGGAAGAACATGAAGCAACATGGGCTTGCTGGAGAAATATGGGTATAGTAGTTGAATACAAGTTTTAACAAAGTTCAAAAGTGCCAACCATTGATAGTTACTATGTCTATAGTATAGGTACAGTGTATATAGCTGCATTAGACTTAGATGCCAGTAGAAATTATGTTGATTTGAAACTTTCAAAGTGATATCATATTTTACATACCAGGTTGATCAACACGTTTCATGCACTTTCCTCTTATTGTACCAAAAATTTGGTTACTATGGTAACTCGTGTTTTTGATAGGCGGGCAAATAATTTGAATGGCACAAGTAAAGCACATAAAATGTTAAATATGTCAATTTATAAATATGGTTTCTGAGCTCCTTCTGGCATAGGGGTAGGTCTTATAGTCCTCAAAAAATGTAGTTTCCATTGTTCTATAAAGATACACTTTATTCTCCTGGCGTTGAACCCATTGGCGGAACAAGCATCTGAATCCATCAGTAAAAGGTCTGTAACGTTCGCATATCTGAATCCCTTCATCTCATCCTTCATCTGTCCAAACACACCAAAACCACAACTCATCTCATCTGTTGAATATGAAGCATGGGGGAGTTGTTCCATTTGAAGGTCATCAGTGATAGTGCTATTGACAAGAGCAGATGTATGGGATGAGGCATTGTCGTGGTGGTTCAGTAATGCTATGAAAATGCCAAATGTCATGAGGAAACGTTTTCCAGATGGATTCAGACGCCTGTTCCACAACTTTGAGATTTAGAGATATAATGCTTTCTTTGGAGGTGTGATCTGACATTAACTACTTAAAAATGTAAAAATGAAAGTTAAAAAATGTGATTATTCTAAATCTCACAAGCATGAATGCAATATAAGTGTACCACTGTTTTCTCAATTGAACACTTTATCTACACAAAAGTTTTACAAAGTCATCATATTTGAGAAAATTATTCCAAATTAAAGTGTATAATTTTTTGGGCAACCCTGTACCATTTCACCTAAAAATGCAGAGTGTTCATGTTTATCAACTTTATATTATGTTTTTAAAAATATGATTTCTGGAAAGACAGCCATACAATTTTAGGTTTTTGAGGCTCCAGCTTCTTGCCTAAACTGTCCCATGTCATGAATCTAATAACTGGCAATGCCCTTACCTCATCATGACCAAATGCTATGTAGAAAGATCTCTTCAGTTTATGTCCATTCTTGAGTAGATATGTCAATGTCCTTACCTCCTCATCATGACCAAATGCTATGTAGAAAGATCTCTTCAGTTTATGTCCATTCTTGAGTAGATATGTCAATGTCCTTACCTCCTCATCATGACCAAATGCTATGTAGAAAGATCTCTTCAGTTTATGTCCATTCTTGAGTAGATATGTCAATGTCCTCACCTCCTCATCATGACCAAATGCTATGTAGAAAGATCTCTTCAGTTTATGTCCATTCTTGAGTAGATATGTCAATGTCCTTACCTCTTCATCATGACCAAATGCTATGTAGAAAGATCTCTTCAGTTTATGTCCATTCTTGAGTAGATATGTCAATGTCCTTACCTCCTCATCATGACCAAATGCTATGTAGAAAGATCTCTTCAGTTTATGTCCATTCTTGAGTAGATATGTCAATGTCCTTACCTCTTCATCATGACCAAATGCTATGTAGAAAGATCTCTTCAGTTTATGTCCATTCTTGAGTAGATATGCCAATGTCCTTACCTCCTCATCATGACCAAATGCTATGTAGAAAGATCTCTTCGGTCTATGTCCTTTCTTGAGTAGATATTCCAGAGCTTCAAGTATACCCTACAACAATATGGAAGAAGTTGCTCTGAGAAACAGAGGATAGCACTACAGTTCTATTTTGAATGAACTTAAAATTTGAGTACTTACATGTACTATCTCAAACAAAATAAAAAGTTAAAACAATGTGTTAATATTCTTTCAAATTATCAAGTAACAGTTGAATAGACAGATGCGAATAGAAATAATCTTGATTTACGTCATTAAATATTCAAAATTCAGTCAAAGTGATGTCATATTTGAAATCTACATGTAAAAGTACATCTAGAAAAATGGTTTCGAAAATTGTTTATCAACTTTGAAAATTTAATTTTTTTGAAAATTTGACTTCTAGCTCAGGTTGATTCCTCATAGACCTCATGTTACAAAATCACAAAAAGTGAAATATCTTTTCTCGTTTTCTTTTACTGGACATATTTTAATTTGCATAACTATTAGATACAAAAGGGTTATATAAAAATTGAACCACTAAAACAGATGTAATTTAAGTTAAAGGGAACTTTCTACTATACCCGCCATGTTATCTGACCCGAACGAGCCACCTGGTGGCGAAACTGGTAACTACCTACTCGCATCTGCGTTATTGAAAAAAAGATTCATTTTAGTATAAATTAGATCTTGTTATTCTGCACCTCACCACTACTCCATTATTTTCAATAGCAAAAATGGAGAAACATGAACAAAGATATGATCTATAAGTTATATAATAATTTATTTCAAACATACACTGTGTAACATATAGCAGACAGAAATAAAATGCATAAATTGTATAAAAATAATTTACATAATTTCTAACATCTGGCAACTGCAATAATTTGGCATTGTAAAGACAGTTTAAAATGTCCTGGGTTTGAGCATCTCTTGAAAGCCCATGGTTTGAGAGGGACCATTCTATATGGTATGTTGATTATTACATGAACTTGGACTTCCTGGTGTTTCCCTTCAAGTGAATCTTCTGATGTCGGTTCAGGTTCCCAGACTGGGTGAAAGCAGCAGGGCAGGTGTCACACTTGTAGGGCTTGTCACCAGTGTGGGTCCTGACATGCTTGGAGTAGGTGGAGTAGTCACTGAAGCCACGACGACAGAACTCGCAGCTGAATGGCTTCTCCCCTGTGTGTGTCCTGGCGTGTGTCTTGAGGGTGGCACTCTGGGCGAATGTCTTCTGGCAGATGTTGCAGGAGTATGGTCGCTCACCAGAGTGGACCCTGATGTGGTTTTTGAGGTTGGCACTATTCGTGAATCTCTTTCCGCAGAAATCACAATGAAGTGTAGTCTTCCTGTTGGAGATATTGCTGCGTTGTTTACGTTTCGGTTTCTCTGGGAGTGGTGAGTTGAAGCTTGATGTGGTGCTAATAGAGTCACCTTTGAGATCATTCACCATGTCTCTGAGGATGGAGTCATTCACAGTGGAAAAGATAGTTGGGTTGACATCCTGGAGTGTGTTGTCAGCAGAGCACTGAGAGTTGGATATGTTGTCACACTGATGTGGCTCCGTGTGGATTACATCGCTAGTACATGTACTGTTGATGTCATCTACCATTTGCTGATACAGAGTTTCATTCATGTTAGACTGGATGGTGGGGGTGATATCCTGTATAGCTGTATCCAAACTTGGTGTGAGGTTATAATAGTCCACAGTTGGTGTGATATCCATGACATATTCACAGTGATGAGTGTCATCTGAATATGTGGCAGGAGAAATTGCCTCAGGTGATGGAACTGGAGTTGTATGTACGAGAGGTGTGGTATCCCTGTTACCAATCTCCTCATCCAATAACACTGCAGCAATGTCAGACACTTTCATATCAGGCAGTGGATACAGAAAGTCCAAATCAATACAATCCTTGATTGATTCCTTTATCGTATTGTCCATTTTACTGCTGTCGTTGCTGCCAAGCTGCTGGTTGCTAGGCTCGTTGCTTGATGTTACATATTTCATGAGGCAGCTGTCGCCATAGCTATAAGAAGATATATCCAAGAGTTGTTCTGTTCCATAATAATCCATTCTGAACAATAAGATTTTATATTTCTAAAGTTATTGTTATAAAGTTAGTAATTGTTTGCTTGTTGTTTGCTGTTTATAGTAGTTCATGTGCTGTAGATTGCTCTAACAATGAATAATCTTCCTTATTCCTTTAGTGTTTATATACAAATCATGGGAGCTGATTTTTAGGATCAAAAGGATTCATTTGTAGGATCTAAAAATAATTAGGTTAGGATTAGTGATCAAGGGATATAGTCAATGATTTCATTGGTTTTAATCTTGTTGTTTTAATCTAACCTCTGTTGATCATCAAACAGATTATAACAATTCTGAAAACTTTCTTGAGAATTTTTTACTTCAAAAACAAAAGCTGATTTCAAATAGCTATAATTTTAAACCTGCTTATCAAATAATTATTACGTCTTACTACTACTAGATATTAATCTTGTTGGAATCAAGAGAATGAAATAATGTATGCATGTATTTCAAGATTACTCCATGGTCAATAAGGGGATTACAATATAAATAAATAAACAATAAAGGATTACAATATAAATAGATAAACAAAGAGTTTGTGTTGGTGTTTGGTTAAAAAGTTAAAAGTTTGAAAAAGAACACTATTATTGTATCATTTATCTTTTTTGTGCTTCAGATAATCCAAAAAAGTCACCTTATGAAAGAATTCTCGATAATTGAGATAATCCCCTGTGTATGACTTCTGTATATTATACTGAAACATGATACATGTATATGCATTGTGACATAATTCAGATTTATCAATAATTAATTTGTTGGGACTTGCTACTCCATGAGGTTGCCATTTTCTTGTTTTGCATTTTATTCTATTTATGCAAACACACACGTTTAAACAATTTCAAAAACAACTTTGATTGAAACAAACATGTTTTTAAAATCACATTCATACATATAAACAGAGACATATAAACATGTCTCTGATATAAAACACCAGGCAGATAAAACATTGTACCAAAACCTCTAATAATCTTTTTAATTTAGAATCACAGATAAATGTAACATAAAAATGAAAGTAATATTTTCAGAATTTGCTTCCATCCCTGTGTCATCCTTTAATCATGGTGATCTATTTACAAATAATAAAAAAGGAAAAGTATTAAATATACATGTACCTTTGAAGTACTAGACCATGGGCTTCCAAGAGAACCAATGATTAAACATTCAATGGGCAATATTTCAATCTCTTTGATGGTAATATCACGGATTAAAACTTTGATATTTTTCAACAATTACTTTTCATATTACTTGTACCTGTAAAAGTTATTCTTGTTATTATCTAAACATGCTTTTGCATGTATAAAACGAAAAGGCTATTGTTTTTTTTTTGTCATAAATACAATTTCTAGTGATCTTGTTGAATATCAGACCATGGGTTATCAAGAGACCTACAATTTCAATCAGAAATTATTTGAAGTCTGTTTAATTTGCTGTTTCAGCCAGATGATTTAAAACTTCTTTCTCTAAAAACTATTGCAATCATTCTTTTAATGAACATAATCTGTTTCTGGTTTGAGGAAATATAAATATTTAATCTGATATATTATTTTTGTAACTGTTTTTCAATAGAAGTAAACCAAACACAACTCTTTGTTTATATTGTAATCCCTATATTGATCATAGGGTAATCTGTAAATAATTATATGTATTTCATTCTCTTGGTTCCAACAAGATTAACGAGATATAAATTGATTAACCACCTGAATCCTTTAATCCCTGACTGATCATTGTGATCTAGTAGAATCTATTTCAGAATTGTTATAATCTGTTTTGTTATAACCTCTGTTGATGATGATCAACAGAGGTTAGATTAAAACTTTGATGTTTACAACAAGATTAAAACCAATGAAATCATTGACTATATTCCTTGATCACTAATCCTAACCTAATTATTTTCTGATCCTACAAATGAATCCTTTTGATCCTAAAAATCAGCTCCCATGATATGTATATAAACACTAGAAGAATGAGTAAGATTATTCAGTGTTAGAGCAATCTACAGCACATGAACTACTATAAACAGCAAACAACAAGCAAACAATTACTAACTTTATAACAATAACTTGAGAAAAATAAAATATTATTGTTCAGAATGGATTATTATGGAACAGAACAACTCTTGGATATATCTTCTTATAGCTATGGCGACAGCTGCCTCATGGAGTATGTATCATCAAGCAACGAGCCTAGCAACCAGCAGCTTGGCAACAACGACAGCAGTAAAATGGACAATACGATAAAGGAATCAATCAAGGATTGTATCGATTTGGACTTTCTGTATCCACTGCCTGATATGAAAGTGTCTGACATTGCTGCAGTGTTATTGGATGAGGAGATTGGTAACCGGGATACCACACCTCTCGTATCTACAACTCCAGTTCCATCACCTGAGGCAATTGCTCCCGACACATATTCAGATGACACTCATCACTGTGAATATGTCATGGATATCACACCAACTGTGGACTATTATAACCTCACGCCAAGTTTGGATACCACTCTTCAAGATATCACCCCCACCATCCAGTCCAACATGAATGAAACTCTGTATCAGCAAATGGTAGATGACATCAACAGTACATGTACTAGCGATGTAATCCACACGGAGCCACAGCAGTGTAACACCATATCCAGCTCTCAGTACTCTGCTGACAACATATTCCACGATGTCACTCCAACTTTGTTCTCCACCGTGAATGACTCCATCCTCAGAGACATGGTGAATGATCTCAAAAAGGACTCTATTAGCACCACATCAAGCTTCAACTCACCAATCCCAGAGAAACCCAAACGTAAACAACGCAGCAATATCTCCAACAGGAAGACTACACTTCATTGTGATTTCTGCGGAAAGAGATTCACGAATAGTGCCAACCTCAAAAACCACATCAGGGTCCACTCTGGTGAGCGACCATACTCCTGCAACATCTGCCAGAAGACATTCGCCCAGAGTGCCACCCTCAAGACACACGCCAGGACCCACACAGGGGAGAAGCCATTCAGCTGCGAGTTCTGTCGTCGTGGTTTCAGTGACTACTCCACCTACTCCAAGCATGTCAGGACCCACACTGGTGACAAGCCCTACAAGTGTGACACCTGCCCTGCTGCTTTCACCCAGTCTGGGAATCTGAACCGACATCAGAAGATTCATCTGAAGGGAAACACTAGGAAGTCCAAGTTCATGCGATAAACAATCAACGTACCATAAAACATACACCTGTATTCAGGCTTATATGCAATGGACAGTTTATACAGAGATATAATGCCAAATTCCACATAGTTGCCAAATGTTTAAAAAATCAATAATTCTGTGATTTATTGTTTTAGTCTACAAATGCATATACTGTACATGTATATTAAATATATCTGAAATAAATAAACAATGCAATTAAAAAATCTCTATTAGTTCTCCAATGAGATAACTAGATAACAGTAATGCCAAAGCGTAGCAAATCCCATCGAACATCCATGACTGGTATTTTTACAATGAAGTTTATAGCAAAAATCGTAAAATAACACATAAAAAATGCCCACAATTTTCAAAATGGTTCCTCACAAGCCAAATTGTCATCAGAAAGTGTAATATGCTTCTAAGTAGGCACATACAAAATTTCAACAAAAATCAGCCATTTTTCAAAATGGCCGCCTACTCCCTAAAGTATCATTAGACAGTGTGCCATGCTTATATTCACATATCACAGGCTGTCCATCTGTCCCGAAATTTGCGTATTTGTCTCACATTTGCTGGAAAATTTGAAGTCACGCTAGTTTTATTTGCATTTTACCTGATTATTGTGAAACAAAAATATTTTTGTAGAAAAACTACAAAAAAGTGATCGCTGATAAAGCAAAAAGACAAATGCCAAAAAAAAAACGAACGCATTTTAGTTTAGACTCTTTATGAGGATACCATATATGTAACGCATTTTCCTCGAAATATTTCGTATTTGAGTTATTGCCCGGACGGACAGATGGACAGGCGGATGTACGGAAGGACATACGTATGGACGGACGAAGGCATTCGCTATATCCCTCCAAACTTTGTTCGATGGGATAATAAGTGAATAATAATCCCAGTTTGGAGAATGTGAGAAAAATTCAAAATCTGATCTTTCTAAATAAAAATGATTGCAACAAGGTACATGGTGAATAAAAACATGTCCTTCATGTGGAAAAATGGTCTACATTATTACCAGTTTATGATAACTGCAATATTATTATCACAATGGCCTCTCTTAATTAAAGAGAAATATATTCACTTACCATTACCATATGTTTGTCATCAATTGTACCTCTTCCATAGATAAACCCATTAATAATATCAGCTGCAAATGGTGGAGCTTCCCATGTTTCATGTGATATGGGCACAACATCTAAATGTGCCATCAGTAGATATGGCGTAAGTGCACTCTGAGAGCCTTCTATCCGGTATAAGAGACTGTAGTTGGCAACTGTTTCCATGGTAACCAGAGGTGAACCATGAATGGCAGGATATGCTGCAAACAGAAATTGACATGTATATTTATTCTGTATTATTTTAGGTTAGTTAAGTCGAGGATTTAAGGTGACATTAAATGGAAATAATGTCACTAAAATGGTAGAATGAGAATGATTTAATTTGCAATAACATTTCCAGCATCAAAGGCTCTTATGTTTGACTAAGTACATACATTGTTCATCAAAGTGTTTCAACCCTGGATAGCAAGTAGCTAGCCCAGCTGTTGTGGCTTAAGCCTTTATAGCTCAAGAGTAAGATCATCAGACTTTGGATCTAAGGATCCTGGGTTCGATTCCCATATGAGACATTGAATTTAGCACTTCTTTCATGTCTGTATCTGGCTTGTCACACTACACGCGTTAGTTAGGGCACGGACCTGAACTCTATGATGCGATAACTTGTATTATTGCATCAAGAGTTAAGAACCTGTGTTACACACCCTTATTCTGTTGAGTGTTCGATAACAGCTTCTTGGCCCAGTAGGGTAGGTTACCGAGCTGATGGAAGTCTTGAGCCAGCTTAGCTGTGTTCAGTAAGGTGGGGGAGTAACCAGAGAAACTACTAAATGCTTTGAATATGAAGAACCAGAGACTCACACCGGAATAGCCTAACAATGGTTAAGTCAGATGCCGTTGTCACAAATGGTGAACACAACCGTCGCTTCAACTCTTCAATCACTTGGTCCTCATTTCATTGGACTTTAACGTCGCCAATTCTGTGCATGTATTAAGGTACAGCTGGAAAGTAACATTTTGGTAAAAAATTCCTATACCAGCACATGTTATTTTCTGGTACAAAATAAAATATGAAGACATGTGTCAATTGCCTTGCTTTTTTCAGGAAAGTATCATTACATTGTCTTCTTTAAGAATATCTAGTAGGAGTTCAATGGGAACTCCAGGAAATTCTGATATTAAACACTTTCTATTTTTCCAAATTTTCTTTCAAAGTTTCCAGACAACACAGGAGCTACCATTGACCTGTTTCCAGGTTTACTAAAAGTAGACAGTATAATGATACTTTCCTGAAAAAAGCAAGGAAATACACACATGCCTTCATACTTAATTTTGTACCAGAAAATAACATGTGCAGGTATAGCAATTTTTTACCAAAATGTTACTTTCCAGCTGAACCTTAAGCTCTTGTGATAATGTATCATATGAAATCCCAATTATATCAAATTGGGTCACTTAATACATGCACAAAATTAGCGACGATAAAGTCCCATGAAACGAAGACCAAGTGATTGAAGAGATGAAGCGACGGTTATGTCCGGCATTTGTGACAACGGTATCTGACTTTACCATTGTCGGGCTATTCAGGTGTGAGACTGGAGCAAGTGGTTGAAAATGATGAATAGCTTACAAGATTTGATAAATTCAACATACTGCAGCATAGGTTCTCTGTTGAAATCATGTTCTTTTCTGGCAATTGTTTCAAATTGTAACGCTTTTCTGAAATTTTCTAAGACATCCCCTTCTGCCTTGATGAAATCTGTGTCTTTTGGATCACAGTCAATTACTCCAGGAGGCTTATCTCCAAATGTCAATGTTCTGATGATAATAATGAGGAATAAAATGAGGAAAAATCCTCCCAATAATAATGTTGTTTTGCCCATGGTCTCAAAGGTTAGGTTACATCCGTGTTTACTAAATGTCAAACTTGAAGAAACTGTATGTCTTTATTTCATTTGAATTTAGCATTGTTCAAATTTTAACTATCGAAAGTAATCAAATAAAAAGATAATTATTTTATTGATATATTTACAAAACAATGTGTCAATTTTTTTCTTTACTGTGATAGTTAGTGTTGAACTAGTTTTAAATCGTTTTAAAACTAAGTTGCTCATTTGGACTTTTTAAAATGGCGACACCCATGAAAAATATTAGTGGACAGTGAGTTAATCTTTTGATAATTTTGCTCCGCGCCTGTTGGCTTTAACCATATTAAAGTCCAATTATTAAGATAAACAATATATAAACATCTTCTGAACTCAATCGCTAGCATTTTTTGATAGATCACCTTGCTAAAGAAGCGTAATACTTCATAAGTTTAATAATTTCCCAATTATCGCCCACATAGACTTTTTACATATAATAAAATTTATGTTTTCCATGAGCTTTTGTTTAGCTTGCTGCTGTAATATCAGGCCCATCTGTATATTTTAGAATATTTCGATGATTGTTCTTCGACAACGTGTTTGTAATTTGGTCTCTAAGCTCTACCCACCTTCACCACTATCTCATCGATCCAAGAAGTTGAAAGCCTCGATGGCACTGAGTCGATTTGAATATGTGAAACAGTTTGAGACTGATGATCGATGTCTTCCTAATTGCTGGATTGTTGTGCGCATAGATGGAAAGGGATTTCACAGGTATGCCAATGATCCAGTTATCATTACATGAATTTACATCTATTTTTACATGTCAGTCCCGTAGTCTATATCCAATAGACTGAATTTCCTGAGAATTCAGTCTATTGATCATTATGTCCCTCCTGTGGGAAAAACAGGAAATTTCCTGCAAACTATATCAATTTTAGGAAACTTCACTTCCCAAAAATAAGCATTATAACAATTCAATTAAGTAGTAAGGTACAATTAAATGCTATAAAAAGTAACACAGCATATTGTCAAATGGAAATAAAGCTAGGGGAAGTAACAAATATGCAAATTAATTTACCCAGTTGGCCATTTTGAATGGCACTTCCTATGTAAACAAATAATTTTCAATCCCAAATTTTAACATATGTGGGCTATAGTCTGAATATTTTCATTCCAAATTTCAGAAAAATTTCAGACTAGAGGATATAGTCTAGTCAGTCCCATGTCAGGATTTGCCAAGGAGGTTGTACTTTTTAAAAATTCTTACTCTTTAAAAGTACCAATTAGTAGATCACAGGATTTTTTCATTTCATCATATTTTTAAAAACAATATTTCTTCACTCTTCTCTTCACTCTTTGTGCAAAACTGAAAGATGTAGACAATATATGTAATGAGTTATGTGTTCCTGGAAATAACATGAAACTCCTATCAGGATTGCATAAAATTCCAAACAAACAAACTTACCTTATTTTCAGATTTTCTGATCAACACAATTTTCTGAAACCAAATGATGACAGGAGCCTTCACTTGATGAACTGTGCAGCAAAACAAGTGATGACAGAATTCAAGGATATTGTGCTGGCATATGGGCAAAGTGACGAGTACAGTTTTGTATTCAAAATCAATACATCAACATACAATAGGAGGTCAAGGTATATAATTTGGATCTGTTTATTAAAACATCTATTATGATTAGGCATAACAAATCTGCTCAAATAAATGTTCAGTTCTGCAAGAAAAATGATTACTTCTAGAAACATTAGAAAAATCTGCTGCAACACAGAAAATTAGATTTTTGCATCCATTGTTTAAACTATGAAACTCAGTAGACATACAGCAGGAATTCTTATATTAATCAATGTTTAGAGAAATATGACACTAAGGCTAAAGGGATTGTCATCATTTTATCTATAATTTATCATGGATCAGCTGTTTTTGGCATCCTTATAGAAATGTGAGAAATGTAGCTTGAAATCTCTAATTTCACCCTCTAAAGTACCCTATGTTCTTGAAAGTTGCCTTAAACTAAAACTTAACATGTATTTTGTGCTTGTACAAACTGTTGTTAATGACTCAATCATTTAATTTCAGCAAACTGATGACAAATATTTGTAGTTTGTTTGCATCAACATTTGTATTCAACTGGCAGAAATACTTCCATGATGTAAAATTGAAGTACCCACCAGCCTTTGATGGTAGAGTTGTTCTGTATCCTAGCAACCAGAATCTCTTGGACTATTTAAGCTGGCGTCAAGCTGACTGTGAGTATTGCAGGATGAAACTTTCAAATGACCCATATGTTTTGAAATTCAAATAGAAAACAACAACAAGCAGCAACAAAAATAACATTCTAAATTTCTATATTTATATAAGTGCAAGAAAATCTGACATTTCATTCGGAAAAGTTGAGTTACAAGCACATGAGTTTGAAATGGATTTTAAATGCATGAGTGCAATTTACAGTTTTACATCATTAAAGCAGATATGAAATGGTATTTCTAACCTAAAGGAATCAATATAATTTTTTGATAAATGTATTTGGACATGTTTTCTCATCAGTAGTGTGAAAATTATTTCCCTCTAACGATCTTTATAGCTGCTAATAAGCAATATTCGAATTGGTTTAGACATTATTGGCCCCCACGTGATCTCTCACTGGTCCATTAGATCATGACGTCATTATACCAAAATGTTTTGTTATTTGTTTACACAACTATCCTATGGTTGCTGTGACGTTGTGATTACTAAGGAACCAATAAACCAAAGCTATATTTTGCATATGACGTTACTAATCACGTGGGGGCCAATTTGATTGATCGGTCAGTTTTATTTCGTTATCTATGACCGTTAGCAGTTATCTAACATTTATTTTATAATGGCTATCGCAAGAGCTCTACGTTGGGCTTACAATGGAGAAAACCGCATTTTTGTAGCTGCAAGCTATTTCAGTTGTCCTTTAAGTTACATCTGCAAGTACATATAGCATTGATAAAGCACAATTTGCCAAACTTGCCAGACTGTAATCCAAAATGAATGAAGTAAACATAAATTGCTTTTTGTTTCAGGTCATATAAACAATATGTACAACACAGTATTTTGGGCACTTGTGCAACAAGGGAAACTCACCCCTCAGGCAGCTCAGGAGCGTCTAAAGGTAATATTCTAAATAACATAAATTTAAAATAATCCAAGTAAAAACATTACAATTAATGACTGAACCTTTCCCTAAAATAAGGCTTTAAATGTTTCAATCATGTAAAGGAGGGGAAAAATTGTTAGTTTATACCCCTTTTCTCATGTAAATCCAGGGTCCCATTGTTAGAATTCTCTGTAGACAGTATCACTATAAAAATGTATGACCAAATGTGGTGAAGAAAGATGGAGTTTATGAGAAACAGACATGAAAAGCTGTTACTTTTATTCGCTTATTTTAGTATCATCATTCCTTTTTATTTTCAGGGGACTTTAGCAGCAGACAAAAATGAAATCTTATTCCAAGATTATGCAATAAACTATAATGACCTGCCTGAATTCTATCGAAAAGGCACCACTCTCATTCGTGAAAAGAAGGAGGAACAAATAACTCACAAGATACCTCAACAAGATGGAACTTTTAAAGAAAAAGCAGAACTTAAGATAAAATCAGAATTAGTTGAACTTCATACAGATATTATTGGAAGTTCATTCTGGAATAATCATCCAGAAATTCTGACACCAAAATTGAAAAGGTAGCATCAATTTATGGAGATGTTAAACTGGATTATCCTACACTTAGTGTACTAAATGTATAATAACATTAAAAAATAAATTTGATATTTATTGGCAAAATGAATATCCGGAGGATATCGTAACGATATACTCCGGGCGGAGGATATCGTGACGATATACTCCGGAAAACCCAATATGCGGAGGATATTGTGACGATATACTCCGCTTGTTGATTTCCCGCCAAATTGACTCTATTTGGCATGGAATTCATTTTGCAATGATATTATACATTTAGTACACTCCTTGTAAGTGTAGGATAATAAGAACATCCAATGATTTTTTTCAGAATATCATTTTAATCTACTTGGTGATATTGATAAATGCACTCATTCGCTTCGCTCTCTCGTGCAGATATCAATATCACCTCGTAGATAAAAATGATATTCCTCAAAGTCATAGGATATCCTATAAACATTCACTATTTGCTCAGGAAAACATTATGCTGATATCCCGGGGCTGATATAGGAAAAAATGTCCCATAGAAATATGATTATGGACAAGTACACCATTGTTTCCTGTTGTGTACACAAGATATCAATATCTCTTTGCTATTGGCAGAATATGATCAGAATCATTTAACTCTGTGAAACCAAAGTGGAAAATATGAAACAGTTAAAAAATGTGCAAGCTGTGTAAATACTATATGCACTTATAACTATTAACGCTTTATAAGAAAATGTATATCAAAGATAATAAATTCATTGTTTCTACTAAGCTTATGTGTTTGGGGTGATCATTAGATGGGTAGCCCACCTTGTCCAGAAACATCCTTGAAGCCTATGTAAGGGAAGAACCTTTATTAATGTATTAACTTTTCGGCATGGGTTTTACTAAAAATATCATTGATTACCTTTGTTAGAATAACAGCAAATTAATTTTATAGATGACACTGTTGAAATTGGTACATGTAGCTGGATCTAGTCTGCTGAAATTCAAGCCTGTTATAAAATTTAGTTGAAAGTAGTGAACCAAGTTGAAGTCATAGTTATATCGAAGAATAAAACCATATTCATTGGTCAATGCTACTTGAAAATCCAATGGAACAATTATGGAATATGTCAATCATAAAAAAATCAAAGTTGCGTATGACAAATTTTCGTACAAGTAACAAAAGCCAAATGTTTTCGAATGAGATGAGTTGTTTCTTTTCAGAAAGCCAATGCCAGTTTTTTCCTGACATTTCTAGTTTGACATATGGAGCTACCCCTTGAAATATGTGGTTCAATTTCTAGAGTATCTGTTCTTTCATAATACACCACTTGTTTCTCATTGGATTGTATTAGAGCTTCTTCTTATTAATTTACCTGTAGGATACCTAGAATAGTCGTATGAACTTCCATCTTTTGATACGACCAGAACATATGGTTATGTGTATGGTTATATGCCATGTTAATCTTTCCGAAAATAACATGGCATATAACCATACACATAACCATATGTTCTGATCGTATCAAAAGATGGAAGTTCATACGACTATTCTAGGTATCCTACAGGTAAATTAATAAGAAGTATTTTCGGAAAGATTAACATGGCTGAAACTCTCTAAATTGCAAAAGGCCACACATTTACTGCACAGTGCACATTAAATAACTATCTGAAATATACAAAAGTACAACAAACAAGTACAAATGTTTCTTTTTTTATTTTATATACTGTTGCAATATAGTCATTTGATTGCTTATTTTTTAAATTCAAAGTAGTTCCAATCATTTAAAATTTTACTGTACTTCACCCTTGGTATACGCAGCTAACGAAAATTGACCGGTACGGGTCAAAAGCTGGACCGGTACGGGTTAACGGTTTTATTTGAATTTAAAACAGCCATAACTTGCTCAATATTGACTTACTCGAATTTCATCCTGCTTGCAGCGAGAAGACGGACCGGTTCGGGGCAATCTGCTTGCAGCGAGAAGACAGACCGGTTCGGGGCAATAGCAGATGAAATTCTTTGTCACAAAGTTTGGCATTTTTTATAAAATCAAACGCGCGTCATTGAAACTCACAAGATGTAAATAGCATGTCATTTACATCATACCTTGATGGGGAAAAATAGATCTTATATGTTAGAAGAACTAAATAAAAGTTATAGTGAAAATGAGACAGTCGTTCTCGAGAGAAAAGAGCATAAATGCGCATTTAGAGAGTTTTGGTCCGTTTAAAAATCTGTAAAAAATTGGGGTGCTTAAAAGCATATATTTCAAATTAGACACGAGGAAGTCAATATTGAGCAAGTTATGGCTATTTTAAATTCAAATAAAACCGTTAACCCGTACCGGTCCAGCTTTTGACCCGTACCGGTCAATTTTCGTTAGCTGCGTATACCAAGGGTGTACTTGAATCTTCCTATGTCTAAACAGTATTTCCCGGGAATTTTCGTTTTTAGTCCAGTGTAATTTCCCGCCGATGCGTAATCCAGCAGACTAGAATTGCAAAAATTGAAAAAGTGAAGATCGGTGGAGATTTTATATATTTATACTCAATTTGGGAGTCAGTAACAGATGGTAATTTGTTTTTCTATTTGAAATGTTGCTTACATATATGCTTTTCACATTTAAAATCGATTTTACGTTGTTTGTTTCAGACAAAACCCAGATTAGAATTTTGCATGTTTGAATCATTTTGAATATTTTCATAAACCGATAAAGTTCTAGCCTAGCCTAGTAGCCTAAGCTTAGTCCTAGATCTAGCCTTGGCTAATGTCCATTTCAATGTTTAATTGCGTCAGTAGAATCTAAAAAATAAGTGGCCGCATATTTTATAAGCCAATGCAGAAGCAAATCAAGATGAACAGACCTTACTCGAGTCTCTAGCCAATTCTTAGCTAGAAGTAATTCCATCTGGAACACCGTGAACTATTGTAAAATTTCTAGTCGGGGTTCAATAAATTTAAGTAATATTCTAAAAACCATCATGTTAATATTTCATGAATTGAAATGGAACTGGCTAGGCTTCTTGATGAGATATTGCACGATTTCGTCAGGATTTTCTTTAAAATTAAAATGGCTCCAAGAAAAATGGCGATATTCGAAAACTGGACGAAATGTTGTTAACGTCTGACATTAATAACTGGCTGTAAATTTTAAGTTAGCGATCCAGAAGATGTGAACCAATACATTGATCACTTCATGTGTGTTTTGGAATTTTAGGTGAAGGCCACGATAGGTAAAACAGGCCTGTCTTACTCACTTCGAGAGCCATGTTAGATTTTGAACAAAATCAACATAGCTTTCGCAGGAAGTAAGGCCTGTCAACTTGAGAACACAGTCCTTGGGAATACTTAAAATGAGTGACTTACAAATGTTGAACACCTTCCTTCAAATTGTGAACACCTTGGTTCAAATCTGAACACCTGGTCCAAATTTTGAACACCTTGTGTTTCAAATTTCGGAGACCCTATCTATTGCAAAACTTATGCCTGGCATAACCGTCACCATTTGAATATTTTTTAGATCAGAAGATGAGTGAACTGGTTTGTAGAAAGTTACAGCAAGAGACTCTGCTGGCTTTATTTGGTGAGGTATGTAGTGGTGTTGAAGCATTTGTTCAGGTTATTCTATACTATTTCATAAGTTTAAACAATATTTGGGAAAATGTAATTTTAACATTTAATCGCTACATTTAGATTTTGGACTGTAATCCTACATATTTTACCATATTTTGTAAATCTTTTAAATGTAAAGAATTTTTTTTCATTTATTCTACAGAACATACAGATAACATACAATAATATTCCCTACATTTTTCAACAATGTCAGCAATACAACAAATTGGAAATAATAAAAATATGACATGTGATTTAAAAAGCCATTACTTTTCTAGTGGGTTTATTGAATTAGCATTTGTTATTTCTAGAGAGAGGCAGTAACCATACCAAGCATCTTTATTTATGGACACACTGGGACAGGGAAATCTTACACTGTGAAAAATATCTTAGAAAATCTACAAGTAACATACTAAGAGTATTAAAAATAGAATTAAGCATGTTATCTTCTTATCGATCAGAAAAACTCATTTGCGAATAAAAAATTTAGAAAATCGATTCTGATAATAAGCAATCAGAAATGCCGAATATTTGAATATTTGACACATCATCTATTATTAGAATGTAATCCATTTGTGATTATGTCATGCTAAATGTACATGTGTGATATCCCTGATTCCATTTTTACCATTTCAGGCTCCTCATGTGATTATTGATTGCGTTGAGTGTTTCACAACGAAGCTCTTGTTTGAAAGGATTCTTGGGGGTCTCTCTCGTAAGGTCCCATCACCAGAGAATGACTACACGTGTCAGATAAGGTGTGAAAATATGAACGATTTCGCCAGGTTGTTAAAGCAGGTCATAACTGACATAGGATGTGAATCTGAAACTGTCTACATTGTAAGTATATTTTGGAAGAAGAAAATTGGTAAAATGGTACTTTTTGCAAGATTTTTCACAAACAAAATATTGTCTGCGCAATAAAAGAAAAGAAATTTCATTTTTTGTGGTTTTATAACATGGGGTCCATTGGGAATCTCCCTGAACTAGAAATCACATAATCAAAGAAAATCAAATTTTCAAAGTTGATGAACACTTTTTAAAACCACATTTCTACATGAAAGGATAGGTATCGATATGGAGAACTGAATTCAACAATGTTTATCTCTTAAACCAATCATTGAAAACATTCTGTAAAAAAACATTATGATATGTTGACTGATTGACAACAATTTAATGCGAAAATTATTTAGAAATATTTTACATAACTGTTTTTGTTAACATTTTTTTGTTTTTTAGTGCAATTGTTTTTGCTCCTTTCTACCAATTCTTGAGAATGAAATAAAATGTCTTTCCGAACCTTGTTGGAACAAAATAGCACATACAACATGTTTTTAGACCTCTCAATATTATAGTTATACAAAGGAATTTTTGGTTGATTTAAAAAAAAGAATTCAAAAAATTAAAACAAAATCCCCCCAAAATGGATAAAAATCAAGAAAAACCTTTTATTTCATTAACAAGATACTTTTTTAAAATCAACCAAACTGTCCTTTGTACAATTACAATATTGAGAGACCTAAACATGTTGTGTTTATGTCGTTTTGTTCCCATGAGGTTCGGAAAGATGTTTCATTTCACTCTGGAAACATGATACCAAGAACATAACAAGTGTTTGATGTGTTTTTTAAAACAATATAGATAAAAATATGTATATCTATTTCAAATGATATTGTTACCATTCAAAAGATGGCCATTAAATTGACAATTTGTAAGATTTTCAGAAATTTTTGATGACTGGTTTAAGAGAAATGTGTGTTCAAAAGGTTCGCCATATCGATACCCATTCTTTCACATGTAGATTTCAAATATGATATTACTTTGGCTGAATTTTTAATGATGTAAATCAATATTATTTCTACTTGCATCTAGTCAATTGAAAGATCTTCACAACAAAGAAAAAGAGTCAATAAAGCTAGTTGGTCAATTATTGAGTTTGTCAGAATATGTTCCGGGATATATTTTACCATATTTCTTGGGTTACAATCTTGTGACCTTCATGCAAGATGGCTATCTCCATCAACGATGTCAGTGGGTGAATTGATATTATTCTTTTCAATATAATCACTTAACCTAATACATTTTTTAAAAAGTTGTATTTTTATTTCCTTAATTACACATAAAGCTACATATTGAGATGAACAGATCTAGCCAACCATTACATGTAGTTCTGCTCTAAATATGTATAAAACAATAACTGTAAAAATTACACTTTGAAGTTAATATGGCCTGTATACCACAATATTCATACATTTTTATTTTACTTGAAGATTTTGGATAAGGCTGAGCGACTACGTGAAATGGATGCCAACATCCTTCCAGCATTTCTACGACTGCAGGAACTGGTAAGCTATTTACATCTTTTTAAACATTTCATTTTTATGTGAATACCTGTGCAGTCTTTCACAAGTAATATCCCTTAAAAATTAGGATCAATGGGTCTTTTATATTTTATGTGATTGATTTATACATGACATCATATACTTCTTAAGGATATACATATTCTTCATCCTCTTGGAAAAAAATAAATAATATGAAACATAGACTTTAATTACTCTGGCCACATGCTTCCAATTGTTTCCCAATATTAAACTAGTACTACATCTATTATTTTCAGACTGGGTGTAATATATGTGTGCTCCTACTGAGTGAAATTGTCTGGGAGAAGTTCAGATTTGGAACTGGATACCTAGAACCCTATATCTTGCATTTTCCAGATTATACAAAAGGTATGCTTTAAAGTTTTTAATACTTCATAGTTATTCTCAGCCACTTTCGAAAAACTGAGGTGAAGAACTTCCTTCATTATAAGCCTTGGGTCCATTTTTGGAACTGTCGTAATTTACAATTTAGTTGCAAGTCATTGTTTGTCAAAAGTAGATAATTGGTTTCTCGGAATTGTAAGTTACAAATGTTTCAAAAAACGAACCTGATTTGTCAAAATTGGGTCATGTTACATGAAAAATCATGTGATATTCACTAGAATATAGACCAATAAAATCAATTTCAGTTTACTAAGGTCAAGATTATGATCACAGCAGATATAAACAGATGTTTAAACCATGGTAAATGTATCAATGTTTGCCAAATAAATATCAATTGATATTTGTATTCATCTTACCTTGTTGCAAAAGATCAATTGTTATTTATTCCTTGCCAATTCCATTTCATTCCACTCTGCAAAACATGACATACATGTGTTACCTTACATTGATTATTGTGTTTCAGACCAGATTCTAAAGATCCTACAGCTGGATGTCCCTAGCAACTACAGTGAAGATTTCTATGGCAACTACCTCAGTTTATCTCTTAGTGTCTTTTACACAGCATGCAGGGACCTCACTGAACTAAGACATCTAGTAAGTTTGGCTACAGGGTAGTCCAGATGATTTGAATAGATGTAAACTGATTTATATTTGTTAACCACCCTGTAGACTAGTAAATATATTAGGTAGGCCATAGATTTCTGTCACAATAGAAGATTTGCCCTATAGCTTTGGATCTTGTTGGAGTCTCATTTAATGACAACTTTGAGTTCTTTATATTATTTTGTATACGTAGAACTTTGATTTGTACAATAATTTTACACTACTCAAATTACCAAGTTTTCTATAGAAGGCCAAAGCGTAAAAGCCCCATTGACAGACTGGAATTTTATCGTACCTAGCAAGAGGTACGATATTGTAGTCAGCTTGGCGGGCGGGCGGCGTCTCACTTTTCAGCTTGTCTACAGGTTTCCAGCCAAACCATTTGAGGAAATTTTCAGGGATGTTTCTACATATCAAAGTCAAGAACTGATTAGTTTTTGGGCATTCTGGGTAAATTTTAAGGTGGCCATTTTGGATTTTCCGTCCTAAAATCTTCACTTTCAAGACTTGTCTACAGGTTTTCAGCCAAACCATTTGAGGGATTCATCTGAAATTTTCAGGGATGTTTCTACATATCAACGTCAAGAACTAATTAGTTTTTGGGCATTCTGGGTAAATTTTAAGGGGGCCATTTTGGATTTTCCATCCTAAAATCTTTACTTTCAAGACTTGTCTACAGGTTTCCGGCCAAACCTTTTGAGGGATTCATCTGAAATTTTGAGGGATGTTTCTACATATCAACGTCAAGAACTGATTAGTTTTTGGGCATTCTGGTTAAATTTTAAGGTGGCCATTTTGGATTTTCTGTCCTAAAATCTTCACTTTCAAGACTTGTCTGCAGATTTTCAGCCAAACCATTTGAGGGATTCATCTGAAATTTTCAGGGATGTTTCTACATATCAACGTCAAGAACTGATTGGTCTTTGGGCATTCTGGTTAAATTTTAAGGTGGCCATTTTGGATTTTCTGTCGTAAAATCTTCACTTTCAAGACTTGTCTACAGATTTTCAGCCAAACCATTCGAGGGATTCATCTGAAATTTTCAGGGATGTTTCTACATATCAACGTCAAAAACTGATTGGTCTTTGGGCATTCTGGGTAAATTTTAAGGTGGTCATTTTGGATTTTCCGTCCTAAAATCTTCACTTTCAAGACTTGTCTACAGGTTTCCAGCCAAACCATTTGAGGGATTCATCTGAAATTTTCAGGGATGTTTCTACATATCAATGTCAAGAACTGATTAGTTTTTGGGCATTCTGGGTAAATGTTAAGGCTGCCATTTTAGATTTTCCGTCCTAAAATCTTGTGTATCGAGGCTTGTCTACAGGTTTCCAGCCAAACCGTTCAAATTTTTACATATGTTAAACAGTGATAAGTTCTAGAGCTGATTAACTTTTCTGCGGCCATCTTGCTTTCTTGGTCAACAAGACCACAATGCTGTGTTTTAGGTACGATATTGTTCACGTCTGTGCCTTGTTGTAGTATGTTAAGTGTACAGGGTATATCATTTGCATGTGTAAATTATAACATGTTCATTTGAAATTTCTTGTTTTCAGGCAAAATTGAATTTTAAGAAATACATTGAGCCAATAGAGAGTGGGGAGGCAACAGTTGAAGACACACGTAAACTTTGGCGGAACATCGAGCCACATCTAAAGAGGGCACTTCAAACAGTTTATTTACGAGAAATATCAAGGTAATCGTTTTTCAAAGATCTGTAACGGATAAAGGCTATGCATTTTCAATAAATAAACTGCCCTTTTTTATGTCACCACCAAGTGGTGACTTATTGTTATGGTCTCGAACTTTTTTGTGGATGGTGTTCAGTGGTTTGAATTCAGTGTTCGGTGGTTGGCATTCAGTGTTTGTAACAAATGGTAGGTGGTGACATTTTGCATGTTAATGCTTTGCTAGATTTTGGAGTGCTAGCTCCAGACACAAAAAATAATTCTATCATGTATTTTCCCTTTAGTTCCCAGTGGGAGCGAATGCAGGAGAAACATGCTGACAATGGTGATAAATCTTCCTTGACATCATCAGGCAATATATCAGGTAAGCCTATATATTTTAACATGTCCAACTAAGGGACAAAATCAATATTTAGCAGTTATGTCCCTATCATTGAATATATGCCTGAGGTCTATCATCAATACTTGATCCCAGAATGCCACGCCACAGGAAATAACCTCTCATGAGGGACCGATCATTACTACCCTATGAGCAGTCTAGTTATAAACTACCCTCTGCATAGTATGGCCTATATTACAGTTTAGCAGCTCCACCACAGCCAGTGCTCATGACAGCCCAGGTCATAAATCATTTCAAACCTACCGCGCTGACCTTTTCTAAACCAATCAGTGATCTGGGAGGAACATGTGCCACATGCATGTTCATTAACTATGCAATGATGTCAATGGAAATGATCATTTATAGAAATTTGTCAGTATTTCGACGTCAAACTCTGATTGGCCCAGTGATTTCAGAGATTTATTGTAAACTGAAAGAGTGAAGACAACGCTCGCTTTAAAGAAGGGAAGTGGAACGGATGCTAAGGGTAGATCATTACACATCCCTCAATCTACAGTAAACTCAATCAAGATTGAACAAAATATTTAATCATGTCTTAACTTTAAAGAACTGCAAGTTGCCGGTGTTTCAAAATTTTAAATCATTTTATTTCAGCCATGGTGTCTCGCAGTAATATGGAGTTGCCATTTTATTCCAAATACCTCCTAATAGCAGCCTATATAGCATCATACAATCCTGCCAAGTCAGACAGAAGATTCTTCTCAAAGGTAAAGCCCTTGACTCAAATTTGGTTACAAATAGATTTATTCAATTTATTGACTATATTGTTTGGTCTCAGCGTGTAGTATCTAACAAATATATAGAACACTTTTGTAACAATTTACAAGGTGAAGGTGAAATTTTTATAGGTAAATGCTTTATTTGTATTTGATTTGAATAATGATTCTCACAGGATGATTATTACGTTATTGTAACAAATACAACTAGAAAAACAAGCCCGTTTTAACTTTTAGTGTTCTTTGAACCCAATCCGTCAACCAGTATTTGAGTTATCACCCGGATGGACAAACAGACGGATGGACAGCTTCTCTGTATCACCTCCGAATGTCGTTCAGTGGGATGATGATTAATAATGATATTGAATAGAGGATACAAGACCAAATTACAGTGTCTATATTAACTCTTACTATATCTTTATATTTAGAATTGTGGAAGATTGTCATCAAGAATGAAGAAGAATGCAAAGAAAACAGAGAGGGTATGTTGAAAAAGTAATCTACATGTAGTCATGTACATACTGTAGTAATTATAAAAGTACATTTCTTGCTCATATTAGAATACATTTTTGACTGATTAAATGTAAATGATAATGAGCTAGGAAGAAATCCTTGCTTCTGGTAATTTTGTACCTTCATGCTTTTGATAAAGATGTTACATTTCAGCAGTATGATATGTGAATTGAAAATTATTGTTTTTTGACTAACTAACATGATAATAGGTTAAATATAGGATGGATTCGTGTATCACATACAGACAGAAAATGTACTAATTTTGCACCCTTTTTACCGTTTGCATTTCTAAAACAATTTTCAACATTTTCCACCAATGATACTCAATTCATGCCACAAAGTTTTGCAAATTTTTACTGTGCAGGCTTATTTTTCTTGATTTTAGGACACACAACATGGTCGAAAAAATCAATAAATAGTTCATTGTAAGAATTTTGATTTTAGACAAGCAGTCAGCTACTTGGCCCCAAGCCATTCCCGCTAGACAGACTAATGGCAATATTCTACTCAATCATGGAGGGGCGAATAACACCTTCTGCTCATATATTTTCACAGGTAAATAAAGAGCTTGAATAACTTTATATCAATTGATAATCATCGATTTCTGTCAATTTCTCATCCATTCACATCTGGATTTTTGAAAATCATCAATTTCAAATTCAGAATGGTTCAGGTTGAATTGAAGAAGAAAGGAGCATGTGGGTTATCGCGAACAATTTCAAAAGGTTATATCTTGGATTATGACTATTTTCTGACAATGAAGACAAGTTTATCTTTTAGATCAATTCATTATCTCAAAGAAAATTATGCACAGTAATAATAAATTCAAACAAACTCAGAGATCAACACACTTTTTCAAACATGTTGACCTAATTTTCACCAAAAATGCAATCATTTTTTACAATGTTTAATGCATTACTATTCTTTATTTTGATGTATCAAATAGTTCTTGAAAGAAAAACTTAATTGCATTAAGATAAATGTTCCCCATGTTATTTCTCCATTGAAAAATCTCATGCTATCCATTGGTTTCAGTTCATTTTGGTCATCCAAATTGAATATCTTTTAAGTCCCTGGAGCAATCAAATTTTCTTTTTAGGAAATCAAACATGTCTCAAAGCACATTCTAATTATGCATTCAACAATATAATAATAGGTTGCATTTTTGGTGAAAATTAGGTCAACATTTTTGAAAAAGTATGTTGATTGGTCCATTGCCCCTTTAATATCACTTAGGTCTGATTAACTAAATTATCATTATATATACTTTTCTTGAAGATAATGAATGGATCTAAAAGATACACCCATGTTCATGATCAGAAAATATTCATAATTCAAGTTAGAATTGTTTGAAATTGTTTGCAATAACCTATGTGCTCCTTTGTAGATTCTGTATTAAAATATATTTCATTTCAATTTCTGAATTTGAATTTCAGATCTCATCGCTTGTGACACTCCAGCTGTTAGGACATATACAAGGAGGTGACCTCTTAGACAGCCCTAAATACAAGTGCCTTGTGTCATTTGATGGTATCAAGTCTATAGCTAGGTATGTACATGTATGGTATTTTGCAGTAAGCGATATATAATGCATAGATCTCTCTAGCGCTAAATCAAATCAACTCTACCTGGATCAAGAGTATAAAAGTTAGCTTGCATCTAGTCAAAAAGGCATTGGAATCTTTAGGTATTTTTTTCAATTTATCATTTAATTCTATTTTTGCACAATTTATGGATTTGTGATTTAGTTTTAGTGCAACTATTTAGAATTTACTTAATTTGGTTTAACATTTTAAGAGGCACACTGAATTACTGGAGGTATGGTTTGGTGCCATGATGTCTCAATGTTACTGGACAATATTGATTAGAATTTGCATGCAGGCATTTTATCTTTTTATCGTACCTAACAAGAGGTACGATATTGTAGTCAGTTTGACGGGCGGGCGGCGTCTCACTTTTCAGCTTGTCTACAGGTTTCCAGCCAAACCATTTGAGGGATTCATCTGAAATTTTCAGGGATGTTTCTAAATATCAACGTCAAGAACTGATTAGTTTTTAGGCATTCTGGGTAAATTTTAAGGTGGCAATTTTGGATTTTCCGTCCTAAAATCTTCACTTTCAAGACTTGTCTACAGGTTTTCAGCCAAACCATTTGAGGGATTCATCTGAAATTTTCAGGGATGTTTCTACATATCAACGTCAAGAACTGATTAGTTTTTGGGCATTCTGGGTAAATTTTAAGGTGGCCATTTTGGATTTTCCGTCCTAAAATCTTTACTTTCAAGACTTGTCTACAGGTTTCCAGCCAAACCTTTTGAGGGATTCATCTGAAATTTTCAGGGATGTTTCTACATATCAACGTCAAGAACTGATTAGTTTTTGGGCATTCTGGTTAAATTTTAAGGTGGCCATTTTGGATTTTCTGTCCTAAAATCTTCACTTTCAAGACTTGTCTACAGATTTTCAGCCAAACCATTTGAGGGATTCATCTGAAATTTTCAGGGATGTTTCTACATATCAACGTCAAGAACTGATTAGTTTTTGGGCATTCTGGGTAAATTTTAAGGTGGCCATTTTGGATTTTCCGTCCTAAAATCTTCACTTTCAAGACTTGTCTACAGGTTTCCAGCCAAACCATTTGAGGGATTCATCTGAAATTTTCAGGGATGTTTCTACATATCAACGTCAAGAACTGATTGGTTTTTGGGCATTCTGGGTAAATTTTAAGGTGGCCATTTTGGATTTTCCGTCCTAAAATCTTCACTTTCAAGACTTGTCTACAGGTTTTCAGCCAAACCATTTGAGGGATTCATCTGAAATTTTCAGGGATCTTTCTATGTATGAAAGTTTAGAACTGATTAGTTTTTGGGCATTCTGGGTAAATGTTAAGGCTGCCATTTTAGATTTTCCGTCCTAAAATCTTGTCAATCGAGGCTTGTCTACAGGTTTCCAGCCAAACCGTTCAAATTTTTACATATGTTACACAGTGATAAGTTCTAGAGCTGATTAACTTTTCTGCGGCCATCTTGCTTTCTTGGTCAACAAGACCACAATGCTGTGTTTTAGGTACAATATTGTTCACGTCTGTGCCTTGTTGTAATGTATCATAGCAACCATAGGGGGATTTTGGATTTTATGAAAAATAATATCTGCATTATTCCCACCAAAATAAATCTGAAAAATTATTTTTATTTTACTTATTTTTCAGAACTGTTGGATTTGATATAGTGAGGTATCTCTTTGACTTTATATGATAGCAATGATTATTCCAACAATAAACCTGCCAAGAAATCTCGTCAGACAATAATAGGGGAAATGGAATCAACAGATGTGTTCAATATGTTATGGAAAATTGCTGGATATGCGATAGAATATGAACTAATCATACGACTTGGATATGGAAAATAAACAGATCATACTATGTGATGGAAAATATGCTTGTCAGCTACAGTGATAATGTAATGGAAGCTGGACAATAATTGACAGTATTATTACATTTTCCTTCAAGTGCCATGAAACTGTAAGTATGGAGAGACATAGGAATGTGAAGCTCAACTGTTCTTCTACTTTTACTTTGAGCTGTTAATTTGTCTAATAAAATAAGTGACAGGTGTGTATTTGCACAAAAATCATCATTCCTGTAGTTATTTAATTATATCCTTGGATATGAGCCTTATTTGACATGGCCGTTTTGATTAGGAAATATGTACAAGTCCGTAGCCAGGGAGATCAGGGAATGCAAGCAAACTCCCCCTTGGCCAAACCTTCTTTCCAAATCATTCAGTTTTTCACCATTCTGTGCACTTTTCAAGTAATTTGGGGCCAAAGTTGTCCAAGGAGAACCCCCCTGGAAATTTTTGATAAGAGAACCCACCTGACAACCTGGCTATGAGCCTGAGCTGTGGTAAACTAAGAAGAATAACTCAGTAAATCAATTGAATCAAAATTTCCTTAGAAATCAACAAGATAAATCAACATGACCTCCCTCCTCCACCCACCAGCATGATTCAAACAGTATATAGACATTGCATATAGTCAGCTGAGTTGCCAGTTATGTCACAGAGCAGAATATTCAGATAAGCCTACATGTACCTTAGTCTTGTCAATTAGATGATTGAATAAAATACAAAGATCAAAAACAACTACGTAGATTGAGAATTACAATAGGCTCTTATAGTTAGTTTGCCTGGTATTGAAGATTATAATTGTCATTGTTTAATTTTTCTGTTTAAGTTAAAGAATTGCATACAATTGGTTCTTCAGGTAATTTATGCCAAATCTCCGGTCCTTGCTTGATAATCGAATATTTGCCAGTCTAAGTTTGAATTTTTGTCTTCTCTTAAAGAGGTCCATCATTAAGATATTGAGTTGCAGAACATATTTAGAATATTCACATTTTTGAAAAATGGGGCAGTATGATATTGTTTTTGTCATATATTCCTATGAATTGTTTTATTAATGGTTTTTGAAATCTTAATGTGAGCTTTTCATGATAAATGTTCATTGATATTGACTTTATTATAATCTATTTCATTTTTAGCAATCTTAAAAATAATTTACATATGATTAGTTTTGGTTGGATTGAGAGCAGGTTTGTTGATCTGATAACCAAGTTCCTATAAAAGGCTATAATGAATTATTCTTGGCATTTGACCTGATCTATAGAAATCTACTGTAATCTGTGGTGTACAATATTTTCACCAATTAACATTTAAAAACAGTTGAATTGCACAGAAAGTAGACATCAGTAACACACATTGAATTATAAAGATATGCTTTAGATTCATACAAAACACTAAACACAAATCATTCAATTAGAAATTTGTGAATGAAAGTGTTAACAGAATGGTTAATGTAGATTTTGCAAATAGATGCTTTATTGAGAAAATTCATAATTTATCAAATGAAACTAAAACAAGAAAAATTATTATCAAGGCTTCAGTTCAATAATTCATTTGTATATATCCCAATGAGAAATCTTAATTCTATAAATATGAAGTCAAACGATGCGTCAACATATAAAATTGTATAGATGGATTTTATGTTATCACTTATTAATGATACTCTGTATGGCGCACATAAATAAAACAGTTCTGAGTTCGTCCTAGTGATATTTTCCAATAAAAAAAGCTGATTAGATTTGGTAGCATATTTTTGTCATAATTGATGGGAGATTAATAGAAAAAGGATTACTTATATCATCAATCTATTACCCAGAACATACTTTTAAAAGCATTGAGATATTGTTTCATTGTACTAGTCAAAACTTACTAACTAAGCTACACCTCTACCTGGCATTAAACAATTATTTCTTTGTGGTATGGTATTAAATTCAAGATGCTTATACATGCATTAAGAGTTTATGGAAGAAAACTGATAAGGAAATTTTTGAAAGCGTGGCCAAATATAATCATTGTGCTACTGAGTTCATTAATCACCTTAATGATATACATCATAATGCAGGATTTTGGAAAATTGAAAAATGATAAGGTATGTATTTTTCCATAATTATGCAATACATTTTCATTTTCTCAGAATACACCTGACTATTAGATGAAAGATGTGTTCTGTGTACATTTTCTCAGATTGAATAAAAATGAATGATTGATCAAATTAATTAATACTTTTCTTGTTTTAATAGTAGTCTCTGGAGCTATTTTTATTTGACCACAAGAGGGGGGGGGGTGTTTAAGGAGGGCGTCACAAGGGCTTGTTGAAAGACTAGGCAATGTTATCAAATAATCAGTTTTGTTACACTTTTGAAATTGCAACTACATGGTATACTATTTTGCCATAAACGCCTTAGGGACATGGACACATCTTTCAGATGTCAAAAACTTGCAACTCAAAACTGTGTGACACCTACATTTAATAGACACTAAGATGACAAAAGATTAATCTTTTAAGACCTCTTCAATTGGTCCACATAAATATAAATATACTTTATTTATTCGATTGTATTAACTTTTAGAATGTGGACCATAGTGATGTGAATCGCGAAAACCTTGATGTAAAGCCATGGATTGAGAAAATCAAATCTGGCGGGAAGTTAACATGGTCAATGGACCAATTTGTACAAAACAGAGAGCTAGTGGAGGGCAAAGGTATTGATTGTCATTTTTATTAGGATTTTGTTTCTATAATTCTGTGTATGATTTGTATTTGATCCATTCACTTATTATCAGGGATAACTGGTTTACTAAATACATGTACATTTGTTTAGTAAAGTGGTGGTGGTGACATATTGTTAAATAGTCTCAAACCTTTTTGTTTGCGGATGGTGTTTGGCAGTTGGTGTTCGGCAGTTAGTTTATGAAACAAATTACATGTTAATTCCTTGTTGAAGGGTCTCTCAAGGAGAATGATGTCCTACCAACACCTGTTAGAGCTAGGAATCAACGTTTTACAAGTGATAACATACAACAACCTAGATCTGACAATATGCCTATGATTGGAAATGTGAACAATGGGAAAGTTGGAGTACCAAGGATGTTAGGAAAACATGCCAACAATGCTTTAATTAAAGACAATTTGGTAAAGAAGGCAGCATTTTTGGACCCTGCTCACCAACTAAATCAACTCCCTATGATTGGTCAAGCTAATCATCATCAATATGGCCAAAACAATCAACAATATGGCCAAAACAATCAACAATATGGCAGAAACAATCAGCAATATGGCGGAAACAATCAGCAATATGGCCAAAACTATCATCAAATTGTTCAAAACAATGCTCCAAAAATAAGAGATAGACTTCCTCCTAATCGAGCCTTGATAGCAGAAGCCAATCATAACTTAAATTATTCTGAATACTGGATAAACCATGTTACTCTCCAACACAAGCGTGGCTACAGTGTTGAAAAATCAGAGAAAGCTAGAGTAATTGAGAATTCAAAGACGGATGGTGGTGCAGAAGCAGCATATTTTGCCTGGTTGATGGAGAAACAGCTTGGTTGCTACCCTCGTGACCTTCATCAATTTGGGAATGGAGTTAACCAGTGGACAATGTGTAATACTGGACGCCTGGCCTTGAAGCACCCTTGCATTGTCTATTCTTTTGGGTATGTTTGCATTCACTATATTATAAAGTTTCAAGTTTGAACCATCAGTAGACTATTTATGTTAATAAGACTAAGTGTTAAAAACAAAACAAAACATTGAGATTTATGAAGTTTTGACGTATCACAATATACAGGTACAGGCAAAATTTAAATGACAATTATCAATTGTAATCTGGTAATTGTAATTTAAATTTTACCTTAAATCGCAACAAAAAAAACATTTTTCTTTCAATATTTCGCACCGAAACTTCCGAAAGAAGTCCATTGGTCAACTTATTTTAATCTATACACAAAGTCACTCTGTTCTGAACCATTCGGAAATTGTTCCGTTCCGAAGCAAAATGTTCAGAAAAGAACCATTATCATTTTATTTAAAGGCCCCATATAAAATTTAAACCACTTTTAACTAATGTTATCAAAATGTGGTTTGTGAAACCATGGACTTTCAACTAGAACTTGTCACTTTATTCAAAAAGTTGATTTTGAATGAGTAGAGAAAATAATGAGTTTTACAGTGTTAAGTGTTGTTTTTTGATTATCTAAAATTCTAAACGTTTGTTTCTGAAATGGCAGCAAGGAGGATTGGCTCCCAGGATCGAAACTTAATATTTTCCAACAATGAAAAGGTTGAAATTTTCTGAAATTACAACCAACTATAAATTCAAAATAAACATTTCAAAAGATTCAAACCAATATCTGGATCATTTCTTGTGAGTTTTTGAATTTTCCGTTAGGAAATAAGACCAAAATCCATGATTCAAATGTTGAAGTGAACAAAATGGCAGCTGTTTGAATTCAAATTTTGTATCGCAACATGCTCATATATTGGACAGAATATCGATGTTGCACACTGGGAGCCAATCCTCCTTGAATGGCAGGAAATTCAAATATTTGAAAATTATGAAATGAATTTTTTTTCACGTCAAGTTTTTCAAAAAATGTCTCAAATTGAAATAGTTGTTCAAGTCTTGAAAGAAACATTTGAATGATTAAATTATACTTTCAAACTTTGCGCAGGACTTAATGTGTTTTTTATAAACCAAAAGGATGCATATTTGGAGAATGTATAAATTGTATACAAAGACGGTTACCTGATATGCATGTACCGTACCAATATATGTTTTAATGTACATTGAAAATCATTTATTTTATTATAATAACTGTACCAATTACATGGTTTGTGTCAAAAATAATCAAAATAATACAACCATGTTGTGATTTGATTTGAATTGCAGAAAAACTGACTTTGAATTTGAGAATGGGATTGAAGTGAAGTTTCAATGTCAAATACATGTGTTTGATATTAACATTGAGTAAGTTAGTTTTCTTATTTCCAGGTAGAATATTAGAATATTGCATATCTCATCTGGAATTTACATTTAAAGATATTTAATTTGATATCACAGTCATAAAATATGAAATAAAATAACTTCATTTTTCATTAGTTATGAAAAACACTGATATTATATGCAGTAAAAACATTAACTTTCCTTCACCAGTTCATGTCCATAAAGGAAATGTACAAAACTATTTCTGTCTGGGTGTGTTTACAGGAATTTTGCGGCACATTCCTTGTCAGATAATACACATTTCCATGCAATAGGACTGTGGGACGATGACATTGACACAAGGAACGTACGGGATATCTCTCTGAATCAGTTGTCCACTATAATCAAACAAACAGGTCATGGTAATGTAAGTACTCAGTCATACATAACACTGGCGGATCCAGTAGCTAACGGGGGGGGGGGCACATATCAAGTCAGGGAAAAAATGTTGGGCCCATAAAACCCCAAATTTTGAAAATGTTAGGCCCAATTTTTCATAAATTAAAAAAAATTGCATTTATCTAATATGAGAAATTGAGAAAGGTGAGACAATTTTGAATAGAAAAGACATGATTAAAGTAAAAGTTAGTGCTGGACATCATTTTTACAGTTTTAAAAAAGTGGTCTGACTGTAACACCATTGATGTCTCTCTCTCCCTGTGTCTCCAAGTCTGCCTGGCTATATACCTGCCCTGACTACCTACCTGTGTCCTTAAATGGGGGACTTTGGCTGAAAGTCCTAGGCCACTTAAAGTTCAATGAATAATTAAAAGATGTTGAAGCTCAAGGACTCTAAATTAGAATCTGTTGATATAGCTTCACCAACACATTGTCTCTTCAAGGAGAGTCTGATGCCTGCATGTTGTCTAATTTCAGATGATGATTGATCTGCTGAAGATTGACATTGATAACATACTATGGAATGTGCTTCCCTCTATTAAAGATGGATGTTGGAAGCGTGTTAAACAGCTTATAATCAGAGTTTATGGTCCAGGTAACTCTGGCATGTATTGAAAAGAGGAATTTGTAACACCTTTCTGATGACCTTGACTAGACAATGCAATGTCAAATTTGTGTTATTCTCTTATAAATTGCCTTGTCTTCAAAGAGCTGGATTTTATCAACTAAGTTGTATCTGAGAAATTTTCAGAAAATCAAACTCGTAATAGAGTATGTTTATTGTTAAGTTACAGGTCATTCCTTTTTTTGGTATCGAACATGACTGTAAATAATTCACACCTTCTATAAACTGTAAACAAAGTCAACATTTCACCCGGGGCATATTCGCGAACAATTTACCCCTGGTGGTGACGTCATAACCGAGGGCTTCTGTAATGGCGGAGTATAATGAATATTTGAAACATTTTGGTGAGTTTTCATGTTCGAATTGTAATATAGACCCCAGAGCAGGTCTAATATAATAGAATGGAATAGAATACATCCCTTAGGGCTAAGCACAAAAGCTTTCGAGCCCCACACTCCCTTCGGTCATTCGGGGTACAGAAAACGTTTGTGCCTAGCCCTGCGGGGTGTATTTGACGATATTACCCCTTCTCTTTGGTCTATATTTCTTAAATAAAATTCGCAAGGAAAAAGTCAATGGGCACAGACATTAATTTCTACAGTGTATAGATGTGCAAGAAAATTGAATGTTTTGTGAATATTTTAGAAGATTATAGTAAAAACAGCATGACTGGACCCATTTTATCTTTCAGGAGATGGTTTACAAGTTCCCTCAGTACAAAAAATGTATAGAATTCTAGCTCAGGTAGGGTTATATTCCTATTTCATTTTGTGCTATTCTATAAAGACATATGAGTTTCTGTTTCATTGTATTAATGCCATGGATCGTTATCCTGTATTAAATCTTACACCTGTTGACATGGTTGAATTTACTAGCTGTAGTCCTTTATAAATATGGTGATGCACAGCACATAGATGGATTTCTATTTTTTATAAATTCGATCAGGCAATAACTGATACCCACGAGATTTGCATTGTATGTCACTTGTATCTCACCCATGATGGAGGAATTTTGAAAAATTTGAAAACTTGTGCAATGATATTAAAAAATGATTTATTCGATTTTTAAATATCACTACGCCAACATAAGGACTCATTTTTAGGTAAAATCCCTGCTTCACTGATGAAAATTAACGAATATAGTATTTCAAGATTTACAGGAAACTATATTCTTGAGATTTTTTCTAAGAATGGTACATTTAGAAAGTACTTGAGCTGCACTTTAAAGGGGCAACAAGGCTTGTAGAGAGAAAATAGGAAAATTTTAAACTTCTTTCGAGCTATAAAGGCAACATTTGGCCTAACAGCTTCTTTCATTCTTTGACATAACTAATTTCTTAAAATGTATGGATAAACCATAAATTTCAGCATTAGGAAGTGTAAATTCAGTTCAAAGCTTCAAAAAGGGAAAATCCACTTTTATATTTTAAGATCCACCATGTTTCAAGAGGAATATCTGCTGAAATAATGTTTATCTTGGGGGTTTCTTTGTAGATAATCAAAATAGATTAAAGTCTTGGTGAAATATCCAAACTTAAATATATTTTGACACTGGTCCATGATCTTTGAATAAAGTATTTCAGGTGCACTAATTTCAAGTGCACTAATTTTGCACTAATTGTTGCACCTTTAAATATTTATCTCCAATGGCCACTGTACATACACGTAAACTAACTATATCTGTATACACACCATTTGATTTTGCATGTCTTCGTTTTTAAAGTATTAAAAAAGATACAATGTCCCGGAATCGCTCCACTACTAAAAACGTTAAATAACACACGTAAGATAGCGGCCATTTTTTAAAAGTTTGATTAGACAGTGTAACATGCTTTTAGTAATCACCTATTAAATATGAACAAAATCGCCCCACTACTTTTCAAGTTAAAGTCTAACAAAAGTAAAATAACACGCGTAAAAATGGCGGCCATTTTCATGGACAAGATCACCATTTTTCATGAAAAGGTATAATTTATTGTCCGTATTAATGTAAACAAAACAAGAATATGGAACAATATAAACGATACCATGTAAAGGCCACCATTTTTCAAGATGACTGCCATGTGTTTCTTAAATATCTACATTTCTAGCTTTATTAATGTCCTATATAATTTTTTTACATTTAAAACACATTGCTGTTAAAGTGTTACAGTTTTATATATTGTACCTAAATTACTGTAAAATTGACACAAATGGCCTCAATTTTTTAACGAGTGTCCATTTGAAAATTGACTTTCGAGCAGAACTCCTACCCCAATAGGGTATTTGTGTACAAAATATGAACAAAATTGGGCCAACGGTATTTGAGTTATCACCCGGACGGACTGAGAGAAAGACAGATGGACAAGTGGGTACATGTGATTGCAAAAGCTCACCATGTGATCTAACCATCCCTGTCATGTTAACCAAGTGTGCATCGGCGATTTTGAAAAGGATTGTTGAATTCCCTGATAAAATGTTTTAATTGTTAACAATAAATTTTATTCATTTCCTTTATGTTTCAGGTGGAGAGATTTGGATTCCTCAAGTACAATGTACAACCCTGTCCTAAGCAAAAGATTGTGTCTAAATTCACCAACAATCTCCTTTTCCCATGTTTTGACATAAGCTACGTGAATAAACCCTACATAGGATAATCAGCATACATGTGATAATCAATTATGAATCAAAATGACACAACGCTTTGCCACAGATGATTTATCATGGTCTAGGGAGCGGAATAAAATTACAAAGGAGGACTAGAACATGAGAACACACTTGGATATTCGAAGAAGAAACATTAAGATTGAACACTGAATTTCAGCCACAAATCAGATGAATCTGATGATGTCCTACTGACCATGGAGTCTGATGATATAAGAAATTGCGAGCGAATTTCACTTTGGAAATTTCAATGGTACTAGTTTCGTAATTTATTGTAATGTGAAAAGAAAAAATGAAATCTCATTTAACAAACTCAGAGTAGACCTTTCTCTAAAAAGTCAGCTTTTTGCACACATTTTTTTTATTTTAATAATGTGGCTTCACTAGAATGTGCCTGTTGTCACCACATTGAAACCCACAACACTTTTTTCTACAGTGCCCTCTGTACATAAAACCTAGATGAACTTCTAAGAGATCTCTATATGGCCCATTGCTTAAGACTATTGCTTCATTGCAATTCTTTTGAAATGATAGACATGCTTTTAATAATCAAAGCAAGTGTGCCATTTTTGCCATCCACCAAAAGCCTATTGGACCCATAACTTAACCCTTACCCATTAAGCACACAACTTGACCATTTTAGATAAAATAATTTACTTTTCTTTGTATATGATATTTATGAATAACACTTAAATTAGATATTAGTTTGACAATAATGTTGTTTTAACCTTGTCAAACGTTATTATCTGAATTATTTTATGTATTATATATATAGACTATGAAATAAATGATTATAAAAAATCTCGGAGTCTTTGGCACAAAAGTCATTGTATCTCAGGAAGTACATTACTGGTGATTCTGAAACTATATTCATGTACCCCATACCTAACTGAGGTCCTGGTAAGAAGAAATCCAGGAATATATATTTAAGGGAAAGGATGAATATTTCTGTTTTTATTCGCCAAGTCCAAGGCGTGGAGAAATGGTTTACATGTCTCACTTGTATGAGTTACTAGCTCAACACACACATAGGGCCCTTTGGAGGGACCATGGAGAAATCGTTGCTTTTTTCTCACTTGTATGAGTTTCTAGCCTAATAAACACATAGTAAAGTTTTGGGGGTGGAGATCATGGAGAAATCATTCACAATGTCTCATACTCATAGAAGATATCGGATTATCACATAGATAGTACCCTCTTGGAGGCGGAGATCATGGAGAAACTGTTGCTTATTTCTCACTTGTATGAGTTCCTAGCTCAACATATATCGGGTGTCCATAAAACGTCACACTTTTTGACGAAAAAACGAACGGTAAAACATTAAACTGTCCTCTACCACACTCATCGATAACCGGTAACATCCACAATTCTGGATTTTTATTTGCTGTCAGTTACAGTTCATGCTAACCTTAGGTTTTAGGTCCTTATATTTGTATTCACCTTCAGTGAGTTTAATGTCCGCACTTGTTGATAGAGGCTTTAGTTACAACTTCGTCAGTTTTAAGAATCGAAAGATGACATGTCGATGACATCACTTCCTGAGTAAAATCTTAAAAGATGGCAGCTTACTGGAAATGAGCAGAAATGGTCTGGCCAGGAATGTTCCTTTAAGGGAAGGTAACTCCAATTTCGGTTTTACATATGATAAGATAATATTATTAAAATATTAAGTTTGAAAATTTAATTTTTTTAATGGAGCTCAATGGGAAAAATGACATAATTTCAACTATTTTTTAAACGTAGTTGTGCGAATATCCTGAAATTGACAGATATAATGAATAATGGTAAGATAAATTGTTAGAAGAAAAATAAAGTAAATACACAATCCTGTTCCGCAAAATGTGAAATAATCATAAAAACCAGTAAATATAGATTGAAGCCATTTGAAGGGGGTGATTTTATTTTTTGGTGTGTCTTTCAATACTACAGGGTAACCATAAGTTAGGTAATGTTTACTTTTCAAAAAGCATTACTTACAACATGTGTATCAAGCATAAGTAAAACAATAAGTGAGTTATGTTTATTGGAATAGTATATATTGTATTCCTTTAGCAATAATGACAAAAACATGTTACACAATAGGTAAAATCATATCACATACTAATTTTTATCATCAAATCAATCCATTATAATGCACATTATACAATATAGAAGTATATCTTCAAATTCAAAAAATTAGCTAAAGTTTAAGATAACAATTAACTCTTTCACCGAATATTACTAAACTATAATATTTCGGTAATTATGCTAATTTTAGCTGCTGCAGTTTAGATCAGTTGAGGAGATATTCATTACCATACTGTCACACTAAATGATCAATCGAATTAAACTATACGATTTTTTCATATTTTCTTTTTTGGTAATACAGCCATTCCTGAAAAGCAGCAATCAAGGCCTTCCAATGCACCTGACCCTTAAAAACATTTTTCAGGGATTTGTCCACCTGTAGCCCTAAGGTGTAGCACCTTTTACACTTTTCTAGCCATATTTTCAGAGGTCTGGATTACCTATTTTAGTGTGTTATTTTAGCATTATTTTCCCAATTACCATTTGAGTTGTCATTCTAACACTCAATAACATATGGAAATAAAAATGATAAGATGTCAAAGATGATAGTTATATATTGTAAAAAATCAAAGATCAAACAAGCTTTGGTCAGGAAGTGAACGGGTGAAACCCTTGGGATATATGTATTAATTAATCATAAGAAACTCATTCATCTTTCTACAATTTATAGTCACCCTGTATAATTCTACAGAGCATGATTATACCTGTGCAAAATATTACAAAAATATTATTTACTTATTGTCATAATTCAATGTTACAATATCATTTCATCTTCAAATTTTTCTGTAATGGTTAGCTTGTGAGGATGAGTAAACCATCCATTATGTTGATGGTGTATGATGTTGATTTTGTGATAAATCTACAACATCTACAGTAGCTTATAAGTAGATGGCAGATGTGTTCCATTGAAGAGCTGATCCAGTAGACTCCAGTTATTTTTGTCCCCAAATAACCTTGAAACTGGTCCTTATTGTCATACAGATTGACTGCACACATTATATTAGTTAGAAACACTGAGAGATAGTTAAGGTGAATGCTCCAGCTGATACTCGAACATATTCTTTAAGATAAACATACTTGAGGTGTACCTCTCTTCATTGTCAAGGGCGGAATCTCTCCAACTAGGAACAAAAAGAAGATTTACATGATTAGCAAGATAGACAAGTCAGATAACTGTCATAAAGATGATAAAATACAATATTTGTGATCTAATATAGTATAGTATAATAATCATACTTTGAAGAGATCTATAAATTATAGCGAATTCCAACTTCAGGCAGGCATTAGATTTTGAATTTGAATTTTCTGAGGCACAAATCAGAAAACAATACCATAATTGTGATCTACTCTAAAATTCCTTCAATTTGAGCATAACATAGTCATCCTTTGAAGAGATTTTACAGATTTAAGGAAATTATTGCAAACTCCCACATTCTAAGGCAGCAATTTTGGGTTTTCAGGTTTTCCAAGGCCTGAATTAGAAAAAGCATAATACTTCAGAAAGTTCTCAGAATAGGATAGTTTCTAAATAGCAGAAAAATCAATTAAATCTCGTGCTGCCATCTTTTATTCAGCTTTTAACTCTGGCTAGAGCTCCATTCACTTACATGCTAAAATCTTGGAAAAGTGGCTTAATTTCATGATTTATCAAAGTGTGTTTGTTGAATCTGTATAAAACTTGAATGATATACCACATGATGACCCTGTTTATGAACATGTTGTGATTAAACATGCTAATGTTGATTGACATACAAATAATCCACGGTTTTAAAGAATTTTAGCATTGCATCTATGGACATTTGGCCCAACTTTTTTTAAATTGTCATAGAAAATTATTCAAATTACATAACTGTAAATCAAAGCTATTTTAGGAGAAAACATTCCACTGAATTCAAATATACCATTTAAAAGAAGGTAATGTAAGTCATTAGAGGTCTAATATGCAAGTCTCTTAAAATCTCACGAAAAACGAGATTTAGCGAGATTTCAAAAGCTATATGGAAACTATAAAAATTCCTGTTTTCACAACAACCCCCTTAATAAAACTCCCATACTCAAAATAGTACAAAATGTATTTCTTAAATGCACCAATTTTTGTGTGACACTGTATACAAGGCTACCAAATAAATAAATACTACAAGCCTCAATGTTTCTACAAATCTTATTAACTCTTCAATTGGTTTTCAATACTTTCAGTAGTAAAGCAGTGTTACCTCTGGCGCACTTTCTTCCATCTTGCCATATGCTCGAGCAGAAGATTTTCTGGTTCAGGGGCTGCTTCTGGATCCTGAAATAACAAAAATAGACTATGAAACCTTCTAGTTACACCAATTTTTGAGATTTTACAAAAAAGTAAATACAAAGCCCACGATTTTACATTAGCCTGTACTTGTATTTGCCTTACTTTATACTGTACTCCCACTTATATTTAATGCTATTATATTTCGCGTTTTTGGCATTTTGAAATACAAGATCACATACAAGATCACTCTTTCGACTTCGATATCAGCCATGGTTGTTCCTTCTCCTGATGATTTTGGCTTCTTATTAAGCCATTTCATTAGAATGTTCATTTTAATACAATAATAACGATCTTTCTTCTAATTTCTCTTTTTCAAAACTCGAAATGTCATGTTTTTACCTATTATCGCCCAGCACTGGACTATCAAATTTCGGGAATTAAAACTAGGAATTTTGTGCCTATTATATATTGCAAAGGATGTGTCCGGGTATATGCCCTTTTGGTCCCTCAGTCAAATGTATGTGAAATATGGTTTTTATTACAGTCCTAGTTATATTTGATAAGTATATTTACTTTTTCATGAGTTTTGATGCATAATTAACCCCCTGCTGAGAGTCAGAATAAGTATCTTAACAAAACCAAAAATAGTCATTATCATAGAAAAAACACCAATGGCAACATGTATGACATACAAAGAAGAAATAACTTCAGACCCATGAAGAATTAAAAAGAAAATCATATTTTTGAAACATATCTAAGGATTAAAAAAATTTTCAAATTTTTGAATTTCCCGCCAGTTTAATTTGAAGGGGGAAAAACAAGATGGTTGCCATTTGATGTAAGAAATAACAGAAAAAAAGTTGCTTCGCTTTTAGTTTTCACAATGAGCACAGTTTTCCGGTTTAGGTTTTTTGACTGATTCTGACTCTTCATCACCAGGGTCAGGTATAGAGATTATAAAATTGAAACCAAAATGTTGTGCTCAGCATGAATTTGACTAAAATATGTGTAACATCACCAACACAATTGAAGTCTCAAAACTGGACGCTCAGTAACTTTGATTGACTATAATCCCTTGATTTTCCAGATAAACACCAATTCACTTATCCAGAAATACCATTCAATGTCTATACAAAGAAAGTAACCAATGTTTTGGAGGATATGTTTCAAACTTTTTGCATAAATAAATCATTTAATATTTGGCATTGATTTTTTTCAATTCTGAAAAAGTGATACACACTGTCTTTGATGCCAATATTCTTCATCAAGTGTGATACAAATTGATATTTTTGTAATCTCAGAAGAAGGATAAGATATTGAAGTTTAATAATATGTGTGACTGAGTTCGGTTTTCAGACATTACAAATTTCAATATTTTCTAAGTCGATGCCCAGACTCATTCCCAGACTCATCCTTTCCAAAACTCCTGAAAAGCGCGAAATATAGTAGCGCACAAAAATTACCGGGAGTACAGTATTTAATATGTTTTCCTTCACAATACTTCTTATTGTGTTTACAATTTATTTACATGTTTACAATGTTTCTTACTGTGTTTAGAGTATCAATATGTTCATCAGGTTGGGGCACAGGAACTGGTATCCTGGGATCAACATATTCTCCTTTTACATGATCAAATGGCCTGTTTGGCCCTGGTGGCATGCGGTAGATATCTTTAGGAATTCGATCAGTTGTCTGAAATAAAAGTCATTTTTACAAGAGTAATTGATCTGTATTCTGTACATATCACAGGATCCTTATTTGTATGTTGATGCTCCTAATTAGATGAGGTAAGTGAATATCGAAAGACATGATATATTTCATCACAAAATATTTTTGATATGAAGTCATTGCATTGTTTTCTTATTTTCTCATAGATCATCACTGTAGTGAAACTATTCAAAATGTCTATGGATCCATTTTGGTAACAAATGTCGCAACAACAATTTTCCTTCTTCCATGATTTAACGAGTTGGTAACAAATGTCACAGCCTACAATTTTCCATCTTCCATGATTTAAAGAGTTGAAGACAGAATATTCACGAATTTTCAAACATCATACGCTTAAGAAAATAGTTTGCGAACGAATAGTTCATGAGGTGCCAGAATCATCGAGAAAATTCCTAACTTTTGTTCTGTAGGTGGAACTTTAAGAACATTTAACATCTGTACTTTAACCGTTTTATTTGAAACAATAACATCTACCTACACTTCACAAATGCTTAGATTTTCTGAGACATGATGCTGAAATTCGTTTGTGCCATGAAATCATGGAAGAAGAAAAAATTACTTCAAAGGCTGCTCCATTTTGATACTTTTGTCAACATACAGAGAACTGTACAACAGTATTTTTGTGGCTGTGTGAGTGTACATTGACAGGATGGTTAGGCATGTACTCGTACTCTATGAAAAAAACACTTCAATCTTTGGGACAATCAATACTCTTCCAGAGAGTGAATATTTCCCATTGCACTATATGTAAGTATGTACATGGTGTCCCGAAAGTATGGGGCCCCCTAGGCAGACATATACCACTGTCTCCATGGTATGTGTCGTATATCATTTTAAAGCCTATCCAAAGTTACATTGATTTGCCAAGTATTATGGTTCAACTCACAAATGGTAAAAGTTACAGGCATTTCAAAACGTAGCGTTTGGCCAAAAATATAGTTCAATTCAGTATCGTGGAAACAGCCCTGACCTGAATGTGACCTAAAATATGGGTGCTATTGTTGAAGATAGGATGGATATTGTGTTCAAAAAGAGGACGTTGGGGGTATATACTCCAAGGGAACTCTTCTAAAATGCCTTAAAAAGGTCTTATAAGGATTGCAAAGTGCCACATCCCTATTTGAAGTGCATTTAAGGTCATATATGGAAAGCATTGCTGCTGTTAACATGGCCTAGGGAGACAAATCGACTATTATTTTGGTGTAAAAGTGACTTTAATTTTGGCTAAACCCTAATTTTTGAAATACCTGTAACTTTTTCCCATTTGTGAGTTGAACCATGATATTTGGCAGATCAATGTAACTTTGAATGAGCTTTAAAATGATGTATGGCAAATACTATGGAGACATTGGTATATGTCTGCCTAGGGGGGCCCCCATACTTTCGGGACACCCTGTATGTAAGGAAAAAGAAGTTACACACTTACTTTAAGCAACATTATGAACAAGGCATTAACATGCAAAACGTCACCACCTGGCATTTGTTACAGATGCTGAATGCCTAATGCCGAACACCAACTGCTTAACTCTGAATGCTGTCCACCAAAAAGAGACTTATAACAATATGTCACCACTTCTGGTGGTGGTGACATAACAGTTGGTAAACAGACCCAGACAAATAACCCCACCTCTACCTCAGGGTCAAAATTGATGATAGGTTCAGGGGTGGTGGTCTCAGACCTAGGCCCCAGGCTCTGGTTGTGGGGCTGATTCCTCATCCATGCACGACATATAGGGTACAGGGGTGTTTGATCATCAAACTGGGCCAAGTCAACACTTCGATCAAACAGTTTCATCACATAAGTATCTAGAATTAAATGCAATCAATTCGGTCTACAGCAAGTGTGATCAGATCTTTCTCCTTTTGAAGTACAGTACAAAAAAATTATCTTCCAGTTTGGTAAACAGAGCAAATGATGGCCTTGTTATTGTGTCTCAATATTTTTTGCCTGCTATTAAATTTCGTGAAATTTGCCAATTGGATCCCCTGGGAAATATGACATTAGGTAGACATGATTACTGTACATTAATGAACCATTGTTTGTGCCATGTGGTCATCTCGTATATGTGGTCTAGGGTAACATAAAACAATAACTAAAAGCTCTCAGGTTTCAGAGAATGAAAGTTATACAAATCATATTTCACATACATTTAACTGAGGGACCAAAAGGGAATAAATCCAGACTCATACTTTGCGAAATTTAATACTTATAGTGTATAACATTTACTGGGAGTACATTAAGTCAAACAAGGCACCCAGTGAAGCATAGTCTTACTTTAGGATATTCCTATTGTTATGAGTCTCATATTGATTTATGAAAACAACCAAATAAAGAAGTCAGTGCATCTCGAGTCTACCTCTTCAAATGTTTTATAATTCAAACTTACGATGATAGTGTGGCTGCATTTCATCAGTTTCATCTTTCCTCTTTCTTTTCCTGCTCTTGCTACTTGATCCCAATCCTTTTTTAGGAGTAGATGGGCCAGAATCACTAAAAATACATAATTCAAAATAAAATATGAATTTAAGTAAAGAATTTGTTAACATTACTCAAAAAAATTCTTGCAATCACAAAAGCAATAGTTCTGCTTACTTAACTGAGCTACTCTCCTTCAACATGATTATTGCCAATTTTTTTTTGATAATTCCTATTCCACATGAAAGAACTGAAAATCAAATTTTATTACTAGATTTCTTTAGATATGCTTCTTATTCTCCAACCCATTATTAGATGATATTTCTTTTACTCAGCTTACCTGAAATAGTTGTCTTCTGGCTCAAGTTTAATCCAAACTTCCTCATCTACTTTTGAAGGACTGAAATAAGCAAAGAGGTTTTGCAAGATTCAATAGCATCAAAATATACTGGCAGTACATTATGTCAAACAAGGCACCCAGTGAAGAATAGTCTTACTTTTCGATATTCTTATTATTATGAGTCTCATACAGATTTATGAAAATAGCCAAATAAAGAAGTCTGTGCATCTTGTGCCTACCTCTTCAAAACGTTTCTCATAGAAATCAAAGTAATCACTTTTAGATTATTTAGAAGCATCTAAAATTGATTCAAACATGATCGTGCTGTAATTGAATTTCTCAACCAATCAGCATAGCCAATAATGAATGTTGTCTATTTCTCCATACATGCACGACCGTGCTCTATTCAATCTGCTTCCAGGAATCTATGTACATGTATTGTGTTGTATTATGACGTCACATCTGGGAATGGCGAAAATAATGGCAAGTTTTGTTATTTCATTGACCTTGATCCCCAATTCTCTGAACAAGGTTTTCATTTTTATGTTTGAATCGGAATAAATAATGATAGGCCATCGGTTCGTGGTTTGTACAACATTCTGCCAAACTTGTGCTGAATTTCACCATATAGAATGGCCTATCATTATCTATTTCTCAATCAAAAATTAGTACCATGGGTACTGGGCTCACATGGTGACAGAAAAAAACGGATATAATTTTTTGCTGATTTTTTGTTACAAAATTATTTCAAGCCATCTGTCTCTCAGTCAATTAAAATGGCTGAAAAAAAAACGGATATAATTTTTTGCCAATAATTTGTAACAAAATTATTTCATACAACTACTCTTTACAGTGACATGGCTTTTTGCAATGCAAGACACCTGAAATTATTTGTAAAGCTAGGAAATGGGCCAAAATTGAATTTCGCGAGACAAAAATGGCGACCATTTTGAAATCAGGCAAGCTTTTGAACCAGGAGTCATAGGGGAGGTTTTTGTATTGATGTTGAACAAAAATAACTTGAAACTGGAATCCTATCGACAGAGGTTTTAAGCAAATGGTCCAAAAGAGGATTTCGCGAGACAGATGGACAAATCAATGTTTACTAAAATGGCTGAAAATAAAAAAAACTGATATAATATTTTGCCGATTTTTTGTAACAAAATTATTTCATACAACTACCTTTTACAGTGACATGGCTTTTTACAATGCAGGACAGCTGAAATTATTTGTAAAGCTAGGAAATAGGCAAAAAGTGAATTTTGCGAAACAAGAATGGCAACCATTTTGAAAATAGGCGAGCTTTTGAACCAAGAGTCATAGGAGAGTTTTTTGTATTGATGTTGAACAAAATTAACTTAAAATGGGAATCCTATCGACAGAGGGTTTAAGGTAAATGGTCCAAAAGTGGATTTTGCGAGACAGATGGACAAATGAATGTTAACTAAAATGGCTGAAAATAAATAAATGGATATAATTTTTCGCTGATTTTTCGTAACAAAATTATTTCATACATCTACTCTTTACATTGACATGGACTTTTACAATGTAGGACACTTGAAATTATTTGTAAAGCTAGGAAATGGGTCAAAAGTGAATTTCGCGAGACAAAAATGGCGAGCATTTTGAAAATAGGCGAGCTTTTGAACCAGGAGTCAAAGGAGAGTTTTCTGAATTGATGTTGAACAGAAATAACTTAAAACAGGAATCCTATCGACAGAGGTTTTGAAACGTGCCACAGAAAGTGGATTTCGCGAGTCAGATAGACAAATCAATGTTAACTAAAATGGCTGAAAATAAAAAAATGGATACAATTTTTCGCTGATTTTTTGTAACAAAATTATTTCATATATCTACCCTTTACATTGACATGGATTTTTACAATGTAGGACACCTGAAATTATTTGTAAAGCTAGGAAATAGGTCAAAAGTGAATTTCGCGAGACAAAAGTGACGGCCATTTTGAAAATAGGCGAGCTTTTGAACCAAGAGTCATAGGAGAGTTTTTTGTATCGATGTTGAACAAAATTAACTTAAAATGGGAATCCTATCGACAGAGGGTCTATTAAGGTAAATGGTCCAAAAGTGAATTTTGCGAGACAGATGGACAAATCAATGTTAACTAAAATGGCTGAAAATAAATAAATGGATATAATTTTTCGCTGATTTTTCGAAACAAAATTATTTCATACATCTACTTTTTACTTTGCAATGGATTTCTACAATGTAGGACACTTGAAATTATTTGTAAAGCTAGGAAATGGGTCAAAAGTGAATTTCGCGAGACAAAAATGGCGGCCATTTTGAAAATAGGCGAGCTTTTGAACCAGGAGTCATAGGGGAGTTTTCTGAATTCATGTTGAACAGAAATAACTTAAAACAGGAATCCTATCAACAGAGGTTTTAAAACGTGCCACTGTTATTGACAGAAAGTGGATTTCACGAGTCAGATAGACAAATCAATGTTAACTAAAATGGCTGAAAATAAAAAAATGGATACAATTTTTCGCTGATTTTTTGTAACAAAATTATTTCATATATCTAATCTTTATATTGACATGGATTTTTACAATGTAGGACACCTGAAATTATTTGTAAAGCTAGGAAATGGGCCAAAAGTGAATTTCGCGAGACAAAAGTGACGGCCATTTTGAAAATAGGCGAGCTTTTGAACCAGGAGTCATAGGGGGGTTTTCTGTATTGATGTTTAACAGAAATAACTTAAAACAGGAATCCTATCGACAGAGGTTAGCTAGGAAATGGGCTAAAAGTGAATTTCGCGAGACAAAAGTGACGGCCATTTTGAAAATAGGCGAGCTTTTGAACCAGGAGTCATAGGGGGTTTTCTGTATTGATGTTGAACAGAAATAACTTAAACAGGAATCCTATCGACAGAGGTTTTAAAACGTGCCACTATTGTTGACGGACGGACGGACAGACGGACGGACGGACGGATGGACAGACAGACGGACAAGTGAGTGATTGCAAAAGCTCACCATGTGAGCTAAAAACAGAATTTATAGGCTATAAACTTAAGGGAAACAGGAAAATGTTCTAGGCAGATATGGTCATTATTAGCATAATTTGGGCAAAATGGTAATACTGTACTCATGGTTTATTTTGCAAGTTTTAATTTTGCAGATTTCGAGAAAGCACAATTTTGCGGTTAAATTTTGTGGACTGCACAACAATTTCAATTCTATTATTCTATGGATCCTTAAGCTAAATGTAAGTTACCTTGTGTACAGTAATTACAAATCCCCAGGGATTTAATTGGCAAATTTCAGGATGATTATTATTTCTTGCGATTTATGAATCACGATTTATGAATCACGATCTGTGCAAAATTAAATCACACACAAAAAATACCAGGAGTACAGTATCTGGAATGAATAATTATATGTATGTACTATTGTAAAGATGCATACTTTACTCCCACATAATATTTCAAAAACATTTGAAATGAAAGTGTTACCACTGCTAGAATTTTTTTTATGATACTACAATCTTTTATTTATTATAAAATCAATTTACCATACAAGATTTAGTTTTTATAAAACATTGACCAGTGTGACTTGGACATCCAGTGTGTACTATAAGTGTTACAAATGGTATCTATCAAGTACCTCTCTTCTTTCTTTTCTACAAGATTCTGGAGGACCCCATCTAGTTTGCTCCTTGCAGAAGTCACCTCTGTAGTCTTTTTCTCAACAGGAACATTATCTGTTGAAGAATAGAGAGAAAATGTTAAGAGGCAACAAATTAAATGGATGTGTTAAGGGTCACTAATAAAACACGTTCAATCAGTGAAACCTTACTAAAAGACTTATTATATTTTTTAATTTACATGTACTGTATGCTGTGTGTATGATTGGGGTCATGCATGTAGATGGGTTATTATCCATTTGAGTTTGATTGTAGTCAGCACTTTATATCTCCAATACCTTTAAAGGGCCTTTAAAAATGAAAACAGTCAAAGTTACCCTTTTTGAAAATACCTGACTGTTAACAGACTTGCCAACCTCCCGTTTTTTTACGGGAATCTCCCGTAAATTTTTTGTTTTTCCGTAAAAAATACCAAACTCCCGTACCGTTTTCTCCCGTAAAAACTCCCGTAAACTCCCGTACCGTATTTCTACTAAAATCTCCCGTAATTTTTTTTAAGAATATGGTCGTAAAATCTCCCGTATTTTTGCTGAAATCTCCCGTATTCTGGTGTAACTCCCGTAAAATCTCCCGTATTCTTGGTATAACTCCCGTAAAATCTCCCGTTTTCTGGTATAACTCCCGTATTCTTGGTATAACTCCCGTAAAATCTCCGTTTTTTGCTGTCGAAATCTACCGTATTTAAAAGGAATTTGACAAATTTGTGACTTTGATTATTGCAGGCACGCTTCTTTCTTTTACTCCAAGAAGGTTGGCTCCCATGGTTCACTATCGATACTTTCATAAATAACTTAAAAGTACTTCATTCCCATGATTCAAATTGCTTTTCTGCGATCAGTTCGGTATAAGTTTGCACACCAAATGTCCACAAATGGGGGCCAGTTCATATTCTGTCATACTTCTGTCGGGAGAATACATTTTATTTTTATATGGCGCTAAACAAAATATTGCCGCAATATAAGGCGCATTATAGGTAGGGACTGCTGTGAAATAATGAACGTAAGTGACATCTATCTTAGATTATAAGTTCTAATTAATTTATTAACTGCGCATGCGTCGTAATAATTTCAACCAATTAAATCACTGGATAAATGCTCATAAATCTTCCGTAAAAACTCCCTTTTTTCAAAATCTAGAGTAAAAACTCTCGTTATTTCAGAAATCTACCGTAAAAACTCACGTTTTTTTCAAAATTTAGCGAAAAAACACCCGTTTTTTCAGAAACCTACCGTTAGAACTCCCGTTTTTTCAGAAATCTACCGAAAAAAACTCCCGTTTTTTCAGAAATCTACCGTAAAAACTCCCGTTTTTTCAAAATCTAAAGTCAAAACTCCCGTTTTTTTCAAAATCTAAAGTAAAAACTCCCGTTTTTTCAGAAATCTACCGTAAAAACTCCCCGTTTTTCAGAAATCTACCGTAAAAACTCCCGTTTTTTCCGAAATCTACCGTAAAAGCTCCCGTTTTTTCAGAAATCTACCGTAAAAACTCCCGTTTTTTCAGAATCTACCGTAAAAACTCCTGTTTTTTCAGAAATCTACCGTAAAAACTCCTTTTTTTTCAGAAATCTACCGTAAAAACTCCTGTTTCTTTAAAAATCTACCGCAAAAACTCCCGTTTTTTCAAAACCTACCGTAAAAACTCCCGTTTTTTCAGAACCTACCGCAAAAACTCCCGTTTTTTCAGAACCTACCGCAAAAACTCCCGTTTTTTCAGAACCTACCGCAAAAACTCCGGTTTTTTCTGCAATCTTCCGTAAAAAAGTCACGTTTTTTAAAATTTACCGCCTTTTCAAAGTCTCCCGTAAAAACTCCTGTTTTTTTTTCAATTTACCGCAAAAACTCCCGTTTTTTTTAAATCTCCCGTAAAAACTACCGTTTTTTTCAAAAATCTCCCGTAAAAACTCCCGGTTTTTATCAAAAAACTCCCGCAAAAACTACCGGATTTTGAAAAAAACTCCCGTAAAAGTACCGCAACTTTTTTTAAATCTCCCGTAAATTTTTCATTTTAGGTTGGCAAGTCTGGTTAATCTAACAGACTTTACACAAACATTTTCAATCTGACAAGAACAATAATTTTGACTAGAGATCATTACATTGGGCCTGATGCACTGCCTGATTTCAAGAAAACATTAGTCAGAATTCGTTATCATAAATGCGTTGATGCCATACTTTGAAGAAAATAATGTATAGTCTAGACTTACTTGACGAAGATGGAGAGGGAACTGAAACATTTATGGATCTTGCCTTCGACATTTCGACGTATTGTTGCTAGTCTGTTGGATGAAATCTGCTCAAAATCCAAAATAAACATACAACTATATTTCCGTTGAATAATAAATTAAATTATTTGAAAAGATATATTATAATTGCAGAGATATTAGCGAAACTGTATAATTATTCTAGTTTTCCCTCTTCAAAATCGGACGCCATTAAAACTCAGCCTCGTTTTCGGAAGGACTTCTGATTCGCTCAAATACTTCCGGGTTACACAGGTAGATTCATCTAGGTAAGTGCTAAGGTCCAAAAGTGCTTATTTTCCATTATTGTGAGCTAGATGTACAGTTGGGGACAAAAATAAATGACAGGTCGATTTTCGATCACCATTTCCTTATTATGGTGGTCTGAAAGCCCATAATTTCCAATATTGTCTAGATATATATCCCTTAAAATTTGTATATTTTACATTTTGTATAATCTCATCCACTGATGTATGGCCTCTTGTAAATTCTCTTATTTTTAACATGGGAAATCCTCACTTCAGCAAATCCACCTGTCATTTATTTATGTCCCCAACTGTATATACTATACGATTTATATTTACTTAGACTACTTTTGCGATAAACTGGTTCACATATATAAGACGACTAAGCTATTAGAAAATATAAGCCATGGCTAATTACTAAAGCCCATAAATGTTAGTCATATAAATCTGACCCTCGTATGATGTTATTTGTTGTTATTTTTTCTGATTTGGATATTTATTTTTTCTTATTTTCTTGCATACTAGACGGTATGCTAAGAAAATGATAAAAAATAAATATCCAAATAGGAACAAGGAATATCGAAGAACAGCATATAACGGTCGGATTTATATGACTAATAAATGTCAACCTCGCATTTTTGGGGTAAAGCTGACACACCATTGGTCCAGATCTTACTGAACACACCTGTCTAAAGTCTTTAGGCACGTGTATTCCACATCCTATCTATTGCAAAACTTGCCTGGCACAACCGTCAGATCAGAACACCATCACTTAACTAGTACAAAGAATATTATAGTGATAGCGAAACCCCCAAAGTGAAAAAAACAGCTTGCTATACCACTCTTATAAACCACTAATAGACTACATCAACACTAATACTCAACTAAGTACAACATGATCTATTAGTGATCTGTTAGTGGTCATTTTCGTTAACAGATCACTTTTCGCCATTGACTTATTAGTTGAAAAAATTACCATGCAAATGAGACAAAAATTATTGACCAATCAAGGGCGTTACAATACCCGGGAATTTATCGGTTCGTCCAGTACTTGTTTGTGATAGCGCCCTCTGTAGGTCACTGTGCTTATAGCCTACAGTAATACGGGGTAGGATATCGGGAATTCGGTCAGTTTCTATCCGTCGATTTCGCTATGAATTGAAGCAAGTGTGACCACTTTATCCACTTAAACAATTTGATAATTGATTAAATCTTTAAACAAAATCGATAAACACGTTATACACTTCCTATCTCCTTAGAAATTAGCATGTATTTATGGATTGTGTTTTCGAACAAGGCTCGACCCACCCCAATAGGGAAATCCTTATGCTAATTAGTATGACGTCATATTTTCCTGGGGAATCCTAGATTTCAAAGCCTCAGTCTGTTATTGTGTCAAATGTAAACGCTCTTGGGACGCTCTTTTGCAGACAGAAAATTGACAGATTAGCTTTTAACTTTCAGCTTTGATGTTAAAATATTCTGTATTTCTACCGGACTTCTTGCTGAATATCATATAATGTTATAACTTGATTTGGACCATTGCCTGATTGATCATTCTGAAATTTTGATTGTGATTCATGATTGATTGGCAAGAAAAAAGAATTCCTATTGTTTTCCAGCGAAGTCAAAATGTTACAGCATGAGTTATAATGTCGAGTTTGCATCATGTTAAATTCTGCTAGTGATTAGAAGTCCATGCACAAGCATACACATAAGAGACAAACACACCCAGGCTCCAGGCCGTGGATGGAAATATAAAACTATTTAAGGCACAAACTGGTATTAATAGACCGATATGTAGTGTCTGCCATGTATTGAAGGTAAACCAATCTGTATTATTAATGTTTCTTCTATCAATACATGGATTGTGCAATAGAAAAGCAATGGCACAATCAAAAATGTGCATATCAATCGTGAATATCTCTCGGTTCAAAGCTTATTTCCAACAGAATCGTGTCAAAATATGTGTCTGAGTAACAGTTATACATTATAAGATCGCAAACTCTTACCAATTATCAGCCGAATGGCTCATTTTCAACGAAATGTCCTTAAGACAACAGCCCTGGGTCGCGCCTGAGACCAAAAACTACTTCAAATAGCCCTCCCCTAATTATATTGGATAATCACATTTATGCGTGCGCGCGCAGCTCATCCAATGAACGAAACGCCACTTCCCGCTGAAATCACCGGGTATTGATCTTTCCCTTGGACCAATCAGAGAGCATGTAATACACTACTAATAGATCACTCCTGAAGTCTCAAGTATTACTAATAGACCACTAATACATCACTTCCTGAACTCTTATACACCACTAATACACCACTACTAGTCTTAGACTAATACACTTCTAACAAATCACTCCTGAAATCTCAGAATTTTATACATCCATAAGGTACAAAATCTCCATAGTGCTAAATTCGGTGAGAAATTATAAATAAGATTCAATCAAGGATCAGTTTAATACACTACTAATAGACCATTCCAGAAAAAATCAAGTTAATACCCAACTAACAAACCACTCCACCTAAAAAACTGTACAGTGGTTTAATTATTAGTTGAGTATTGCCAGTTGTAATACATACATGTAACTTATAAACCACTTGACTAAATCACTTTCCATGGTGTATTGGTGATCTATTGGTGATGTATTAGTGGTATATAAGATTTCTTTTTACTTGGGCCTGCTTGAGATGCTGCCATGAGTGGGTGTGGTCTGTGTCTCTGCATGTTCACACAGTATTTCATGTACACAAGGAGATATGCCGAGTACTAAAATAGTACTCATGGCATTTTAGCGCTAATTGAGTACTCATTTCAGCAAATATTAGTACTAAATGAGCACTTATGACATGAGTACTGATTTATTGCATGTTTTAGTACTAAATGAGTACTCATATGATGAGTGATAAAATAGCGCTAATTCCATCGATTTTTCATTACTCAGTGAGCACTCATACTTTGAGCACTAATTAATTGCATGTTTTAGTACTAAATGAGTATATATATCATGAGTGATGAAATAGCACTAATTTCATTGATTTTTCATTACTCAATGAGCACTCATATTATGAGAACTAATTTATTGCACATGTTTCATCACGAGTGATAGAATAGTACTCAAGAATTAAAATGTTGATAAATTGTTTTTAATTGATGAAGTAAAATATAGAATACGTTATAAATTACATTTTAATAAAACGAAAACATGGATAAATATATCATTAAACTTTTCCAAAAATTCCCATTCCTGTAGCTATTTCATGTAACGGGTTGACAGATACCATATTGTTCCATTCTTGAGAAAAGTGCATATACAGGGTGGGCCAAAAAAACAATACCCAACTTTAAATCAGGATAAAAATAGTTATTCAATATGGTACATTGACTTATATATCATTTTAAAGGTAATGCATTTTCAAACAATTTGGTATATAACACTATGACATAAAATCAATAGTAAAGGTATATTATACTTATTTGAGAGGCTGGGTTACTATTTGAGGTATTTAAGGTATTTAAGATTTTAGGGAGAAAACAGTAAATCTGTGGAATTATTTATTTTATTTATTTATTTATTCAGTAAGCTAAGTATTGAAATACAGACAATGAGCGGGCGACACGAATTGTGTATATTCCCGACAGGGTGGTAAGTTGCCTACATAGAAACAGAGGGGGATCTGTTTGTGTGCAAATGCTTGTAATGGGTGGTAACTGAATGGTGTGTCATAGAGCCCAAAATATAAAGTATGCATATGATATTCAATTATTAACAAAGTACTTTTTCAGCTCTCTTTTCATGATGGGAACTTTTTACTCATAGAATATCATTTTGTTAGGTGAATACAAGCTTGTATATTTGCATCATTTGTGACTAAACTTATTGTGTATGAATTTCAGTTGTTTACTCTCAATAAGTACTCAAAAGAGGTATGTTAAAAGACATAAAACGTATATGTAGTGAGGGTTTTATTTTTCAACAAGACAGTGCCTTGTATCATAGATCAAAGGAGACATTGGCATTCCTTCACGAACAAGTTGTCAATTTGACTGATCAAGATGCATGGCCACCCAGCAGTCCCGATGCTAATGTGGTGGATTACCATATATGGAGCCATCTCCATGTATGGTAATGGGTCCAGGAAATGGTGTTCAATCACAAGCATCCAATTAAAAGTAGTGATAAGCTGAACTGCGGAATCCTAAAGTGCTGGAATGACACCTAGAGGGGGGGGGGGGGCATGTTAGGCAATTGTCTAAATAAATTAATGGTAAAATGTTATTAAACAACTCTGAAATTCATAAACAATAAGTTAGTATACAATGATGCAAATATACAAGGATGTATTCAACAAAATAATATTCTATAAATAAAAAGTTAAAAATAATTCTACAGATTTACTGTTTACTCCCTAAAATGTAGAGACCTTAAATAGCGACCCAGCCTCCCAAATAAGTATAATATACCTTTACTATTGATTTCATGACATAGTGTTATATACCAAATTGTTTGATTGAAAATGTATAACCTTTAAAATGATATGTAAGTCAATGTATCATATTGAACGTAACTATTTTTATCCTGATTTGAAGTTGGGTATTGATTTCTTTTGGCCCACCCTGTATATATACACTGCTTTGTTACTAGCTATGAATAATGAGGTAATGATGAGGTAAGTTGTATTTAAATGAGAAATTACTGGTGAGTTCTACATGTGCTGCTATGAGAGGAAGTCTAAATAACAAAATTGAAGGTAGCATGTGAAGTGTATCCCAGCTAGAATGATACCTGCTGAGTGCTTATTATTTAGTAAATGAACAATATTTTAGTGCTAAATGAGAAATTTCTTAGTACTAAAAGAGCGCTCAAGTAGCACTTCTAGATCATTCTTTACTCAAACGGTACTGAATTTAACCCTAATTATTTTTCACAAATTTAGTCCTAAAATAGCACTCAATTAGTAATAAATTAGCACTCTGGCAATATTAGTGCTAATTTAGCACTAATTTTGTACTAATTGAGTTATCGGCATATCTCCCTGTGTACAAGACGTCCGTCCACATGTCCGTTCGGAAGATAACTCAAATACAAATGGACAAATTTTTTTCATATTTTTGGAAAGATGTATATTGGTAAATAGTTTTATGCAAAAAATATTTTTTCAAGATGGCCGCCGCTTTACAAATGGCGGGAACTTTTTGCGAGAATCTTATATTTTCATTTTAAACCAAAGTTATATATATTTTTGTTTGAAATTTTGGTAGTATATTCACAACATCTATTTATCCCACATATATTCAGTTTTTTTCACCCTGACCCACAGGGGCCGTGCATTGGGGTTGGGAAAACAGAAATTTGCTATGCGTTAATTTTGAGATCTTTCTGAAGTATAGCTTCATTATAATCAAATGAAAGGCAATTTAGAGTAGATTGCAAATATTGTATTGTAATAATTTGGGCCCCGGAAATTCAAAATGGCCACCTTATGTGAAATTTCGCAAAATATTTTCTGATCTCCTGAAAGTATGGCTATATTATACTCAAACTGAAGCAAATTTAGGGCAGATCATTATTATGGTAATGTTATTCTGAGTGTCTCAGAAAATTTAAGATGGCTGTGAACACCGCCCCTTAAAATGTGGACACCTTGGTCCAAATCTGGACACCTTGATCCAAATTTTGAACACCTTGGTTTAAATTTTATTACATCTTGCCAAATTTTGAACACCTCAACGGGGGGGGGGGGGGGGGGGGGGGGGGGGTAGGTACGAAAAATTTCGAACGGAGTGCGTGACATATACGTAATTCGCGTGAAAAGTCCGAACGAAATGCGTACATTTTTTTTCCAGCGTTCGTATTTTTGCTGTGTAGACGATCTTTTTTAGAAATTTTTCTACAGAAATATTTTTGCTTGACAATTACCAGGTAAAATGCGTATTTGCGTGACATTTTCTGTCACGCAAAAATAACTGGCGTGACTTCAAATTCTTCAGCAAATGCGTGACAAATACGCAAATTGCGGGACAGTTGACAGGCCTGTGGCTGCCAACAGGAATTTGCGTTCATTTTGAGATCTTCCTGAAGTATAGCTTTATTATACTCAAATGAAAGGCTATTTAGAGTAGATTGCAAATATTGTATCATTTTTTTGATTTGGGCCTCGTAAAATTCAAAATGACTGCCTTATGTGGGATTTTGCAATAATTTTCTGATCTCTATAAAGTAGTCTATATCAAATTGAAGTAAATTTAGGGTAGATCACAATTATTGTATTGTTTTCCTGATTTGTGCCTCAAAAAATTAAAACTGTCTTTATTATTTGTGCCTTTGAAACTCTTCAATGTTCACCAAAATGCTTAAATTGGTAAATTCTGATATACAGTAAAACCTGTCCGATGGAATACCTCTCTGTAGGGAAAACCTATGAACAAGGAATGCTTTTCAAAAGAACCAAATATTTTTCCATTGACTTACATGTTAACGGACCCTCTCTGTAAGGAAAACCTGTGAACAGGGAACAAGGAACACTATTTTGGGGCAAATTATGAAAATTCACCTGTGAACAAGGAATATTGAATATTGGTGACACTGTATATTCCATTATTTTTCAGAGGTGTGAAAGTCTTAAGCCAATATCTGATTCTGAAAAGCTTGGATTAATATTGAGATTAAGATAAGCCAATTGTTTACAAGATGTAGCATCCCACCCACTGTTAATTACCCTGATATATTTTAAAACTAATACAAATCTGTTTGTTACTAATTATCATTGACACTAATTCTTCCTTTCAACAAACATAATTACATCAAATCAGTTGTGATAATCTAGGGAATGACACAATTGTTTTATGGAGATAACAGATGAAATAAGTACATGTGTCATGATGAGCCAAATCCATCAATAATTACAACAACTAGACATCATCATACGCCAGCAGCAGCGGCTAAAATCAACATTGGGAGAATGCTCCTTACCCTCAGCTAAAGGAGGGAGGTGGGAGACCTCATACATCTTCCAAGATGTCACAACAAGGTCTAGCAACCAAGTATGGAGTCGGCATTGGTCAAATCAATTAATGCCCAAATATATACAAAAAAATGCTTATTCGGCAATTCTGCTGAAAGTGCGGTCCCTCTCTATAGGGAAAACCTCTGAACAAGGAAACTTTCCTCCAGTCCGAAGAGCATTCCCTGTTCGCAGGTTTTACTGTATCTCTAATGTTTGTATTTTTTGTGACAAATACAGATTCATATAATATTATATCTTTTATTGACAATTTATATCAGTTACATGATACATTAGTCACTAAAACACTACAAACTACTACTACAACTATTCTAACTACAAATATTGTTATGGTGTTCGTTGGGATTTGCTACTCCGTGGAGTTGCAGTTTTCTAGTTTTTTGATTTTTAAACAGTATTTAGGTAGTTGAACCTAAAGCAAACCTACTTTTTATAGGTTCATTTAACCAAACAAATTATTAGACTCACGCTTAGGTTCGCTCTAGGTTTCGAACCTGCATCGCCCACTGAAAGACTCGGGTAACAAAGTGTGTGACTTGCAACATCTATTTCTGCTTTTAAAGACCCCATGTAGAGTTTGAAAATATGTTTTCATCATTCATTTACAGTTTTTCATGACTTTAAAAGTTATATTAGATATTTTTGAAAAGAAATTGAAGAAAAGTTGCACATACAGCTTTGCATAATTTTTTGAGGAAGGTTTTTTGTAACCTTTTGTTGAACAATTTAAAATTTTTGTATTAGTGTTAGTTTAAGGAATATTTGAGGAATGCTTTGGTGTTAAGGATTATTTGGAAGTTCTACACCTCAGTGATTTCAATGTGGGGAGAACAATGCATTTGAGAATGTACACTTAGGGTGAACATGATCTCATTGGGCCCGCGCTGCCCCTGTGTGACAGTTACTGCTTTATTTTAGTGAGGGATCAGCCAGACCAAGACATGGATCCTGTTTTCAAGGCCTCGATTTTAACATCTACACTAGAGGGGTTCAAAATGTTGACCCTGACAATGGCAAAACGTCTCAGAATGTTTGAGATACTGGGAAAATATGTTTCCCCAAAAACTTCAAAAGAAATTGCTGAATCAGCAGGATATAGAGAGAAGTGAGTGAACATTGGTTGGTGAATGTTGTTATTTGGCCTATTGACCCCATGGGCATGAGAATGATATAACATCTTTAAGCACATTTTGCAAGCTGGACAAGCATCAAGTTTTTTTGTTGACTGAATATTGTTTGATTTGCACAATCCATTCATTGTACTTTAAAGTGCATTATACACAATTATTTGTAGTTAGTCCATCACAGTGTTCATGATAGCCTTTGCCCAAGTCAGTCTCTTACTTATTTTGATTTCTAAGGTAATAATTCAAGATCAGATAAGTAAAAAGTACCGGCTTGGGCAAGGCTATGTTTATGAATATTATCTATTATCATCTGTTTTTCAGCTATGTTACTCAATTGCTTGATACCATGGTGACATTCAAGTACATAAACTATGATGTACAAGACAAAACCTACTTTCTGCCCATAGAACATCGAGAAGTTTTGAACCAGGAGAGCTGGCCTCTAAAATGGCTAGAAATTGTGCCCTTATTTTCCGCAGCTCAACCTGAACTTGAGAAGATTTTCAAAGTGGATGGTCCAACTGGTAAGTTTTAAGCTAAATATTTTACAGTTGAATTAATTAAAACCATAGGACATTGCAATTATTCTGAATTCATGAGAATAATACATGTTGAATAAGAAATTTTGAAAAAAGGTCCTTTATTCTTGACATTAGAAATACTCATGCCAAAGGTAGAACAAACAAAATCTAGTTTTAAAATCAATTAGCATCCCCAAAACTGTTGCCATATTCATTTGAAGATGTGGTGTAAAGATGTTACATTGACTGAGCCAGGAACTACCAGGGGTGTTGACTAATACAGTATATATAAAGACGCAGCAATTAGACTGCAAAGTGTAAAATGTTGGAAGAAATCCTTAAACTGCCTATGTTTTTATTTTCTGGAAGAATTTAGATATCCGCATGATGAAATATAGAAGTTTTTGAAGAGTCCACTTCTCTTTCTTTGCTAGATAATCTTAAAATCAAAGGATTAGCATACATAATGTTTGGCTTGAAATAATCCTTAAAGGCCCCATGTAAAGTTTAAACCACTTTGGCTTATATTGTAGTCTTACCCAATGTTATCAAAGTGTGATATGTGAAACTTTTTCTTTTAATTTCAAAAAGTGGTTTTTGAGAGACTTTTTGTTCCAAAATTTGTGAATTTATTTAAAACCAACTTTAAGAGGTCACTCATATCTTCTAATTAGCCACAACTCATACCAATGCATAGCATACATCCTCCCATGTTTTTTGCTGAAAAAATTAAGAAAATCGGTTGATAAACAAGTGAGAAATGAACTTATCAGTGCATGAAAATGGTTCTGAGAAAAATGCATTTCAAAATTTTAGTTCTCATAGAAACCAATGGTACAATGATATCTAAAACATAATTTATTCTTCCTTTTAACCTGGTTAGACAATCAACATTGGTTTTTTATGAAAGTCTAGCATATTTAGAAAAGATTGACATCGAAAAAAAAATTCAATTTTTTTCAAAAAGTTTTTGTTACCTTAGTGACATCACTAATGTTTCAAAATATTTTTGATAAGCTAAAACATTGAAGTGGCCCATTAAATATGACATTTTATTATTGAAATAGTGTGTCTTTTGTTCAATCTTTGTATTGGTGTTAAAAATATAATCTTTTTTGAAATGCATTAAGAAATATTTGATGATTAAGAAATTTCAACTTATTTTGAAAAATGGCGGGAAATTTGAATATTTGAGAAATGAAATGCTCACAACTTATTTTTCAAAAAAAAATGTTTGTTCAAAAGTCTCTAAAATCGCTTTTTAAGTCCTGACAAATAGTAAATGAATGATAAAAAATATTTTCAAACTTTAGACGGGGACTTTAAATATCTTGATGATTTACAGTGTTAAGATGAAACCGCAGAACACCAATGGTGTGATATGTCTGAACATTACATACATGCAATGTATTCATGTATATAAAACCACAGAACACCAATGGTGTGATTTGTCTGAACATTACATACATGCAATGTATACATGTATATAAAAGCTGTGTCCTTTATATTCTGCAGCGTTACCAGAAGCAATGAATGATGCTATGCAGCCATGGTTGAATGAACATTGGGGATTTGATGAGCCTGGGGAAGACTATGTTAAACAATTGGTTGACAGCATGCCAGAGTTGAAGAACAAGTTGGGTAAGTCATAGAAACCTGAAATAATATCACTATCCTACTTGATTCTACATATTTGGTTCATTTCTAATCAATTAATATTGCACACCCCCATTTTATTGATTCTACATGTTTGGTTCATTTCTAATCAATTAATATTGCAGACCCCCATTTTATTGATTCTACATGTACATGTTTGGTTCATTTCTAATCAATTAATATTGCAGACCCCCATTTTATTGATTCTACACGTTTGGATCATTTCTAGTCAATTAATATTGCAGACTCCCATTTTATTGATTCTACATGTTTGGTTCATTTCTAATCAATTAATATTGCAGACCCCCATTTTATTGATTCTACATGTTTGGTTCATTTCTAATCAATTAATATTGCACACCCCCATTTTATTGATTCTACATGTTTGGTTCATTTCTAATCAATTAATATTGCAGACCCCCATTTATTGATTGTACATGTTTGGTTCATTTCTAATCAATTAATATTGCACACCCCCATTTTATTGATTCTACATGTTTGGTTCATTTCTAATCAATTAATATTGCAGACCCCCATTTTATTGATTATACAATGTTTGGTTCATTTCTAATCAATTAATATTGCAGACCCCCATTTTATTGATTCTACATGTTTGGTTCATTTATAATCAATTAATATTGCAGACCCCCATTTTATTGATTCTACATGTTTGGTTCATTTCTCATCAATTAATATTGCAGACCCCCGATTTTATTGATTCTACACGTTTGGATCATTTCTAATCAATTAATATTGCAGACCCCCATTTTATTGATTGTACATGTTTGGTTCATTTCTAATCAATTAATATTGCAGACCCCCATTTTATTGATTCTACATGTTTGGATCATTTCTAATCAATTAATATTGCAGACCCCCATTTTATTGATTCTACATGTTTGGTTCATTTCTAAACAATAAATATTGCAGACCCCCATTTTATTGATTCTACATGTTTGGTTCATTTCTAATCAATTAATATTGCAGACCCCCGATTTTATTGATTCTACACGTTTGGATCATTTCTAATCAATTAATATTGCAGACCCCCATTTTATTGATTCTACACGTTTGGATCATTTCTAATCAATTAATATTGCAGACCCCCATTTTATTGATTCTACATGTTTGGTTCATTTCTAATCAATTAATATTGCACACCCCCATTTTATTGATTCTACATGTTTGGTTCATTTCTAATCAATTAATATACAGGGTGACAAAAAAAAACTGGAACCCATAAATCATCAAATTTCTCGGAAAGTATTATACCTACATTCTTCATTTCTTCAGGGTAGAAACTAGACTGAATGCATGACAAAATGACACCATAATGAGTACTGTAGCTTAGATATTAATCATGCCATGGACGACAGAAGAAAGGACTTATATTGTGAGAAAGTATATCGAGACAAAATCATATAAAGAGACACAAACTGCCTATAGGAGAGATCACAGGGGAAGAAGAGCCCCTTGCAAGTCACAGATCTTTAGGCTTGTACAGAAGTTTGATTCAGAAGGAACAGTAAAACCAACAAAGAAGAAAAGTGATGGTAAACCAACCTATTCTGGGAGACAGAGGTCTGTCAGAACTCGAGAAAACTCAACAGTCAACACAGAACGTTACATCCCTTACGTTCGAAAGTTTTGGAGAGCGCTGGGTAGACGACGTGACGTGAGAAGGGACCAGCAATGGTTCCAACAAGATGTTGCCACACCCCACACCTCAAATAAGTCCATTCAAAGGCTTCAGGCTCACTTTGGTGATCGATTAATCAGTCACCATACCTACCACATCTGCCCCCCCACTCCCCTGATTTGAACCCCCCAGATTTTTATCTGCGGGGTTATCTCAAGGAAAATGTGTATACAGATAGTCCACTGACAATTGATGACCTCAAACTCAACATAGGAAGACTAATTAGAGAGATGGTCAGAGATAAATGCAGTCGGGTCATTGACAATTTTGCGAGAAGAAACCAGCTCTGCATCCAACGTCGTGGTGCACATTTGGAGCACATTATCTAAACGTGCCTCATTTGGAGACTAATTGAGCTAGAATGCTCAAACGTTGACATCTTGTCATACATTCAGTTTACTATACAGGTACCAAATAACTAAGCTCAATATGAATAATTGACGAAGTTATTAAGACTTAAGTGGGTTCCAGTTTTTTTTGTCACCCTGTATATCCTCCTTGTCTAAACTTTATATCAGTATTTAAGCGAGCTGACAAAATTGCAAGCAACATTGATGATTTTAGAACACAACATTAAATGGCTGTTAATAAAAAAACATATCACAGGTTATTCACATATCGCTTTTTAACAAGTGTTTTCTCAGCAACTGATTGATTGAAATTTCTATAAAGTAGCCTTAGGGTATTATTAGCAAGTTGTACATGAAAGAGATCAGTTTCATATTATGTGAGAATTGACAAATTCAAAAATCAAATATGTCAAAAAATCCAACAAGGCCAATTTATAGAAATTTTCAAGAAATTTGAGGAATCAGTTGCTGAGAAAACACTTGTCAAAAAGCGATTCATTTTTGGGGACACCTGATATTACCCGTGGGGCTTTCTCCCCTGCTAGTATATTTTTACACATCATGATCAAAATGCTATTTGTTTCTATTCGTATTACTGTACATGAATTACACAAAACTGCTGAACAATCCAATGATTCATTGTCTTCCAAAAACACTTGCTAAAAGTTTCTTGTTGAATTTCATCTTTTGATATGTGTGACAAGAATTAAGCACATGGCTTGGTGAATTTTGGTGATTTAATGCACATTTTTCTTAATGCTTGACCAGCCATATTCAAAGTCTCATAGTCAAAATCATCCATGACAGTCACCAAATGGAGACTTTTATTATTAGATTAGATTGATTATATTGCACAGTCAACATTCAAAACTTTTGATTTAACCAGTTGAAATTACACATTATACAGTTTTATACAGTTACAGACCAGGTAGAAGCCATCGATTTGCAAAATATGTTTTGAATGTTTTCAGAGGCTGGAATTCAAGTTTTGGATGTAGGATGTGGATGGGGTGGACTAGGTGGTGCTTTTGCAAAACTCTACCCAAAATCCACACTGTATGGTATCGACCTTGAAGGAATCGATATTGCAAAGAAAAATAATGCCGATATAAAAAACGCCATATTTTCTGTTGCGGACTGCACTAAATTGGATCCCTCTTGGAGTGATAAGTTTGATTATGTGTACATCCGTAATGTCTTACACTTTGTACCCCCAAAGTCTTTGGATTCATCCATTCAAGAAATCTACAGGGTGCTTAAACCAGGAGGTACATTTTCTTTGATCCAGTTTAATCATAAAGAGATTGGACCCAATAAAGGAGATATATTTGTTTGTTGTGGTGGGGCTATTGGAATGTATGCATATCATGGATCAGAGGATGCCTGCCTAGGAGGAACAGAGGAAACCTCAAAAGAAGGGTCAAAAGAAGAGGAATATAAAATGGAAGATTTGTCAAGTGATATGCCTGATATGGCTCGTTCAGGCAAGTGTCCATTGGTACATGAAGATCGTGTACTGAAAGCTGCAGATTTTAAGAACCTACAGTTCATTCCTATAGCTTTTGATCAGGAACACATCCATATGACTTTCAGCAAGTTATAAGAAAAGTTGGGACTTGGGTACATGATTTCTGAATCTTGATGCCCTAGTAGCACTTTAAGCATGGACATACAGAAACCTGTAAATCTGATCCATGGTTTAAGCTGAATAATGACATTGTGCCATAGTATATAACAGTTTACAATTTTTGAATATTTTTGTTTTATATATGTACATGTGTGAACGTATACAGGGTATGCAATTAGTAAATGTATCTCACTACTGTAGGTGCTGTTTGTGTCCTTGTTATACCCATTTCAAGATGATACTATTGTGAATGTCAAAATATTTTACCATATTTGCCATATTTTACAACATTTACAACACAAATGTATTCAGCATGATGTCCATTGGATTTATAATATTTTGTATACAAATATAATATTCTACTCTATTGATTTGTGGAGTTACCTTAGGTTCTTGTGTATAATACACAAGATGGAAATGTATTACACAGCCTCTGTGTCTGTGCAACAAGAATTGTCTGCCTTCTGGTAGCAGATTTACATAAGATACTTTGTTGTCTCCATTTAGACCCATTTCTTGGACGATTTTCTCCATCATCATGAAGCACCAGTGTAGTAGTTTTAGTTCCTTTTTTGTTACATAGACACCACTGAAGATGCATAAAACAGTGCAGCATGTAACACAAACAATGAAATCAAACTGCTAATATATGCGCTTCCTGTTGATGCTGGATATACATTTTTAAAACAAGAAACTATGCACTAACTGCTAGGATAAGTTGATGGAGAAAAACATATGAGAAATGGAACAAAATATCTTTCATGAGTCTACCACTGCAAGCCAGGCCATCTTGTTACACATACACATTTGCCATGTAATATGTTAAGACCCAGTGATGTCCAAGGGTTTATCTAAATTCTACAATGATGTTTTTTGATGAATCTATTCTGATTCAAATCTGTGATTTTGGATGTATATTACTTTATTTGCCATATATTATTTCAACTTGCTTGTATATCATGCATATGATTGTAACACTTGTACAAGACATTTTTATAAGGAAGTATAAGTATTAATAAGTATATAGTATAATTAGTATAAGTGAAACATAGGATCAAATCCTATGCTAATTAGGGCTGGTGTGAAGAAGTCACTCCAGGTCAATGGGGAACGAACCCATGACCTCCCGATTACATGCTTGCCACTGACATAACTTGCTTGTATATCATGCATATGATTGTAACATGTCTTGTACAAGACACATTGTTGGTAATCAATAAGATTGTAGAGTTGTAACAGTGTATGTAGTTAATAGTTATGTATAATTTGTTACAGTAGATGATAAGGCAATTAACTTGATGTATTATTTTTAGACAGAATAGCAAAAATCCAAATTGTTTTTCTGAATCACTCTTGCTTGTTCATACCTTGGTTCACATTCAAAACAAGGGCCTTCAAAAGACTTTTGTTATTGTAATCCATGTTTAGAAATGTGGTGCCAAATTCTGGAGAATTCTTGTTGTTTTAAGGAATTCAATGATTCAGTAAACAGCTGTGCATGTCAGCATATAATGTCTAATGTAGATGTACCAGTAATCCAGTATGTATACTGCCTGAGACTAACATAACATTTTATGATGGTCTCAGATACTGCTTCCAGGCCCTGGGTAGATATTAATTTACTTTTTGAAAAGAAAACATTTTTTTCAGTAATTTGTCATTTTTATGTGTTAGCAATGAATACCACAATGGTGTATTAATTATAGTTTTAGGACTACAGGTGTTCTGTTCATTATGCTGTTTATTTTGGAAAGATGTCAATCAAAAACTAATGTTTACCCTTGAGATGTATAGATAATAGTTTCATATTCAATAAAGATTTAGTTTTGCGATTAACAAAATATTGTTGTATTTTAATTTATACTTTATTATATGCAAAATGTAATTCAGCATAAGTGCCAAAGTAAATTTCAAAATCCTCAAATTCTGAGATTTAGCTTGTGCCCTTTGCTCATAAAAAGGTAGACTCATCAATAGTCTTACATTAAATTTCGAGATCCCACCACCTGTGTACATATCTTGATGAAATGAGGGGCCTAGAAGGGCTTGATACAAAACTAAAATACCATATCCCAAAATGAGTATTAGGTTATAAAATCAGGTTTAGAGAAAAGAGCAGTTTACTTGAAAGCTGACTAGAATTGTCCACTTGACAAAATTGTTTAGTTTGTTCAATGAATTGATAATAACCAAGGAAGAAATATTCTTTTGATACTAGACCAAACCACCAGGCAATCTATAAAATAACTTGGAATATGGTTTGTTGCAATTTTATTGCATTTCTGCACCTTTTTCAGAAGTTATTGAAAACTGACATTCTGAAAAAGATGATATGAGGGTCAGATATGATTTTTCATAATATTGGTGGCTTGATCCTTCCTACAGCTGTCCCAAACCTTTTCGATTTCAAAATTGTATGCAGTCAAACAAACACTGTAGTAGTACTACTTCATATGCTTATAGTGCCTGATGTATCAAGCAATATAAACACATTGTTCATATTTGATCAAGGTCTATCCATTTCTTGAAAATGATGTTACAAATATTAGATATCTTTGCTCAGTTTTGCTTTTTACTTTCTTTGTATCTGTATTTTTAGCCTGTATTTATTATATACCTCAGTTTCTTCTGCATGTTCGATTCAAGTGAACCCTGTCCCATCATTATTTTATGTAGCGTGTAATTATGGTTTAGCTGTACAGTGCAAAGTTTCCATACCGAAGCTTTGTGATGTCAAGGTAACATGTATGTATGGATGTTCACAAATCAGGTTTTCAATTCAATACAAAACTAAATGTATTTTTTATCGTACCTAACAAAAGGTACGATATTGTAGTCAGCTTGGGCGGGCGGGCGGCATCTCACTTTTCAGCTTGTCTACAGGTTTCCAGCCAAACCATTTGAGGGATTCATCTGAAATTTTCAGGGATGTTTCTACATATCAACGCCAAGAACTGATTAGTTTTTGGGCATTCTGGGTAAATCTTAAGGTGGCCATTTTGGATTTTCCGTCCTAAAATCTTCACTTTCAAGACTTGTCTACAGGTTTCCAGCCAAACTATTTGAGGGATTCATCTGAAATTTTCAGGGATGTTCCTACATATCAACGTCAAGAACTGATTAGATTTTGGGCATTCTGGGTAAATCTTAAGGTGGCCATTTTGGATTTTCCGTCCTAAAATCTTCACTTTCAAGACTTGTCTACAGGTTTCCAGCCAAACCATTTGAGGGATTCATCTGAAATTTTCAGGGATGTTTCTACATATCAACTTCAAGAACTGATTAGTTTCTGGGCATTCTGGGTAAATCTTAAGGTGGCCATTTTGGATTTTCCGTCCTAAAATCTTCACTTTCAAGACTTGTCTACAGGTTTCCAGCCAAACCATTTGAGGGATTCATCTGAAATTTTCAGGGATGTTTCTACATAATAACGTCAAGAACTGATTAGTTTTTGGGCATTCTGGGTAAATCTTAAGGTGGCCATTTTGGATTTTCCGTCCTAAAATCTTCACTTTCAAGACTTGTCTACAGGTTTCCAGCCAAACCATTTGAGGGATTCATCTGAAATTTTCAGGGATGTTTCTACATATCAACAAGAACTGATTAGTTTTTGGGCATTCTGGGTAAATCTTAAGGTGGCCATTTTGGATTTTCCGTCCTAAAATCTTCACTTTCAAGACTTGTCTACAGGTTTCCAGCCAAACCGTTCAAATTTTTACATATGTTACACAGTGACAAGTTCTAGAGCTGATTAACTTTTCTGCGGCCATCTTGCTTTCTTGGTCAACAAGACCACAATGCTGTGTTTTAGGTACGATATTGTTCACGTCTGTGCCTTGTTCTTTAAACAATTTCATATGATTTGATTAAATATGTTCAGAGAAAAAGTAACTTCTGTGTTTAAATGTACAGTACATTGACATTAAACCTCATTTATTCTTCATCATGTGAAAATTTAATTTAGGAGAATAATTAATTTGGCTTCACAGAAATATAATCATACATAGAAATATGTTCTATTTCCTCTGTAACATACAAAGCACAACACAACATACATGTAGTACAGACTACTATAGTACACAAAATGTATAACATCTACTTTTGTATTTTCAGAGTAAAGTGAAGAGAATTTAGAACATCAAGTTAAAGTTTGACTTATTCAAGAATAGTACAAGCTCATATACTATTGATCAATATGACAGATCCTGATCAATCTGCATCAAGAGAAGGTCTCCATCCTCATGATGAAACAACAGGAACATTTAAACCTGCATCAAAACATGAGTTCCGTGCTAGTGTGTTCCAGACCATGATAGAAGGTTATAAAACAATGACCTTGGCTTTGGGGTACAAACTTGGATTATTTGATGTTATGGCTAATTTAGAAGTCCCAGCAACTGCAGAGGAAATAGCTCTTAAAGCGAATTGCCGAGAGAAGTAAGAAATTACCGCGTGACACAATAAAAATGACACCCACCCACACAATGTCTCATAACTTTTTTGTTTGAAAAAATCCTGACTTGTTTTTTGCACATTAAAACTGCATTCCATTTCTCAACTCCACAAGAAGTTTCAGATGACTAGCTCACCTAGATGCACATAAATGAGCGTTACAAAATGTGTCATCTATTCCTTTGCTGGCACAACTGGATCTTACACAAAAAACAACACCCACCTTTTGTAACATAATTTTGGAAATAAGTTATAATGATTTTATCAACGACAACTACATTATTTTGTATTTGGGACTTCATTTCCCTGAAAGTACAAGATAAGATCATTAGTATTTACAAAGTTGTGTTACAAAAGCTGGGTGGCATTTTTATTAGCTCACATGGTGAGCTATTTCAATCACTCACTTGTCCGTCTGTCTGTCAAGAATTGGCCCGTTTTAAAACCCCTGTCATTAGGATTCCCGTTTTAAGTTATCTTTGTTTAACATTAGAGAGGTTAAGCAAGACGATTTTTTATGACGCGAACCGCAAACGTAAACATTTACGTTCCCGTATACGTACTATGAACAAACGTGCTTTAAGCTGAGCACTTTAGACGTAACGCAAACGCAAACCTCAAAATGATTTTTTTCTTTTTCTTAGCGGCGTTTCGTTTTATTTTCTACTTTAAAAGTATAAAAAGATTACTTTATTGACAAAGGAGATGTTTCACACCCTGGTAGTGTTCTATGACATCTTGAATCTTACAAAATACAAGTGGACGCAATAATATCTTTTAAGCAAGTCTTCAAGGCATTCATAGTTTTATTACTATGGTGTCACAATATGTATAAAGAATTAGGATGAGTTGACATGTGGGTAATTGCAATTGCATGTAATCTCATCAGATTTTACATATGGAATGGGTGCCTCAATATTCAAGTTATATTTGATTAGATTGGACACAAATGATCTCGATATATACACAGATTTGTGTCAAACATATTTATGTATTCGACCTATATCATATTTATCTCAATCGAACTTGATAAAGTATGAAAAATCCTTTACGGAACGACCTACCTAGACTTCGATTTTTCACGTTTGGATGTACGTAAACCGGGAAATAAGTAGAACAATATGACGTCACATCCTGAGAAAACCCCCCTCTGACTCCTGGTACAAAAGCTCACCTATTTTCAAAATGGCCGCCATTTTTGTCTCACAAAATTTCCTTTTGGACCATTTGCTTTAAAACCTGTGTTGATAGGATTCCCGTTTTAAATTTTTTTTGTTCAACATCAATACAGAAAACTCCCTATGACTCTTGGTTCAAAAGCTCGACTATTTTCAAAACGGTCGCCATTTTTGTCTTGCTAAAATCACCTTTGGCCCATTTCCTAGCTTTACAAATAATTTCAGGTGTCCTGCATTGTATACATTTGCTTTAAAACCTCTGTCAGTAATATTCCCGTTTTAAGTTATTTTTGTTCAACATCAATACAGAAAACTCCCCTATGACTCCTTGTTCAAAAGCTTGCCTACTTTCAAAATGGTCGCCATTTTGTCTTGCGAAATTCACTTGTATCAAATTTCCTAGCTTTACAAATAATTTCAGGTGTCCTGCATTGTAAAAAGCCATGTCATTGTAAAGAGTACATGTATGAAATAATTTTGTTACAAAAAATCGGCAAAAATTACATCCATTTTTTTATATTCTGCCATTTTAGCCATCATTCACTTTTGAGCAACACCATGTGAGCCCAGTGCCCATGGTACTATTTTTGTTTTATTTTCTGCCATTTTAGCCATCATTCACTTTTGAGCAACACCATCTGAACCCAGAACCCACAGTACTATTTATTTGTGATGAATCGTTGCCTGTCTGCAAAGGAATGGACAACATTTAGAGCAAATGTAACGCCCATAAAATTTGACCCACTTAAGTTACACATCTGAAATTTTTGGACATGCTTACACATTATGTGTACTTTAAATGTGACCAAGGACAAGTCTGAATATAAATAGACAAACAAGTTATGCAACATAAGGTGGGTGTCATTTTTGTGTCACCCTGTATTCGAATATATCAAATTGCAAGACATAGTATATTGGGTGCAGAAAAAATAAACATTTTGATTGTTAGATTATTTAGGTAATATTTTCAAGGCATCAGAATGCTTTCAAAGTTTTGCAACTTTGGTGATCTTAAATGTGAGCAGTATGTAACGAAACATGTACTGAGATGTTACTTTTATGGTGTTATGTATACCTCTGTATTGGAGGTCAGGCACCTTGGTGTCAGGCATACCTGTTAATATGAGGCAGTATGCCATAGTCAAAGGACAGGCCTAATTAAATAATAATTATGTTTTTAGGCAAACTGATGAATGGTTGCGAGCAATGTCATCTGAGGGCTATATTAAATATGACCTGGACACCAAGAGGTACACCCTTCCACTAGAACACAGCAAGTCTTTTAAAGAAAATACAGGAGGACATAACATTGTCACTTTATTTCTCGAGGGATTATCAGTTCTAGCTTGTGCTTTTGAAGACACTGCAGCCTTGTATAAGAGAGATGGTCCAGAATGTGAGTTCTCATAATCCATCATCATAATTCTCACAATGAAATAGCTGAAACGTAACATGGATCCTGTGATTTATAGGATTGTTTGGGTGCACGATTTTCTGCATCTATGTGGTACAATTAAATGCCAGATTGTGTAGCTAGTATGGAGTATATTACTTTATTATTATCCCACTGGACCATGTTCGTAGGGATATAGAGAAGCTGTCCGTTTGGTAGTGAATTCGTTAGTGTGTCAAGGCAATAACTAGGTCAAAAATTAGGGCATTCTGACCTTTGTATTTCAAAATATAGGTCATTCTATTAACCTCATGACTACCCAGAGTGACGAGATTTCTCGTCATCTTGGAAACGACCTTGAAACCCAGAGTCAAAATGGCAAAGTCCTCAAAAGAGTCCACTACGATTTAGATGTAACCCCTGTCTCCAAATAGGGGGTACTGAGTGCTTTCTTTTGGGTAATGTCCAAAATAACAATTCTTCGTACAAAATTTGTTTTGTTCAGGGGATTTTCTACTCCGTGGAGTTCCTGTTATATTTTTAGTTTGTACTGTTTTTATCACATTGCTGAATATGATGGACTGTTGCAGTTCTCCCACCCGCCTCCAAGAATGCTGTTGCAGAATGGAAGAAGAAAATATACACCATGCCTGAGTGGAGTGAGGAATCAGTTGCTGCTTTCGTTGACTCCACGCCTGGCCTTAAAGCCAAATGTGAAAAAGCAAATGTGACAAACAAAATGAATATCTAAACCCAGTCCACAAAACTGTACTACACAAAAGGAGTTCGAACTAGACGTACTTGTGTGAATGGTCCATATACATAATTTACTGATTTTTTAATGAGGTGCAGTTCACCATTATTGTATTTCTTAGTTTGTGACTATACTTCTCTTTTATACATTCATTCCAGAGGAAGGCATACAGGTCTTAGATATAGGATGTGGCACAGGTAGCTTAAGCATCAAGATGGCAAAACTGTTCCCGAGATCAGAGGTTAAAGGAGTGGACTTGTCAGAAGAATCTATCAAGAAAGCAAAAGAGAATGTTAATGTGCCAAATGTATCCTTTGGAACAGCTGATGCAACTGAACTGGACTCTAACTGGACAGAGAAATTTGATTATGTTGTGTCTAGTTTTGTGCTCCATCATGTTTCCCCACTTACAACTGCTCTTGGTGAGATAAGGCGTGTATTGAAACCTGGGGGGTGGTTGTCTGTGATGGAGTTTGCTGAGGAAGGCATTAGCCATGGTGATTTCTACATGAAAACTGCCCATTCTGTTGAGGTATTGGCTCAGGTTGAAAGTGAAGGGGCAGAGCATCACCATGGTGATCATGGTCATCACCATGGTGATCATGGTCATCACCATGGTCATCACCATGGTAATCATGGTCATCAACATGGTGAGGAAAAAGTGAAGCCAAGTGGTTCTATTATGCATGGCCTAACTGCAGTGGAATTAAAAGAGCGTGGTCCTGTGTGCAGGGTGAATGCTGACACCTTGAGCATGGCTGGCTTTGTTGACCTCCAAATACTGGAGCAACCAGAAGATGAATTCAATCCACATTATTTTCTGAAGAAACCCCTCTAAAGCCACTCAAACAATTGGTTTTAACATTCCAATATAAATGAAAACCTACCTGAGTATAAGCTCTTATGTTATGGTTTGTTCTTAACCGGCTTCTCTGTTTCAATTTTACTGATGAAAATTTTTATGATGAAAATATTAAAAAACTTGTTTTGAAAATGATATTTTGTGATAACACACTTTTGAAGATGAGTTTTTTACTTGATACATAATTTGATGGATTATACCCAGTGATGGCATTTTAAGGTATTTCTGTTGAACTTTGATAGATAATTAGCAATTTCCAATGGGCAAAAATTTCAGTTCTCCATTCCCCTATTCCCTAACGAAAGGGATCAAAATGCTTGCTTGCTTTAAGAAATGGAGTCTGTGACACCATCTTTGATTATGGGGTATAATGCAATGTACGTATCTGTACCTTTAAGATGATTGCTGCAGTAATATTGAAATGACACATCTTTGACTTTACTTCTGGATTACCCTGCATTTCAGCTTCAATATTGTCATCAAAAATCTCACATACAGGCAACGGGTGAGTCAATTTATTAATCGCTCTCTTCGTATGTGCTATGATATTTTTACTCTCCCAACACCCCAGTCACATTTCCTACGGCGACCACGCGGTCTATCATTTCTGCGGTCAGTAACATTTCTACGCTCGGCGTGGAATTTCTGCGGTCGGATACGTTTGATGTCACATTTCCTACAGCAGCCGCACGGCGAGTTTTTGAATTTCTGTGGATTTAACGTTAAGTCTTCTTCTTATTTTATCTACATCAGTACAATTTATAAATGTTGTTTGTAGTGTTAGGATAGTATCGAATAAAAAGTGCAAATGAAATATAAGTTGCTGTGGTATCAGTTACGTTACATCAAACAGTATACAAATTCACTGATTTAATTGATCTCCGGTCGACGCACGACCTCCGTACGACAAATGTGACTGGGGTGTTAAGGATTTATAATTAAGCCCAGGACTCGATGAATATGGTTAATGTTAAACCGCATATGTTTTGTTTCCAGATTTTGAATTAGTACGCCATGAAATTGCCAAATAGACCTGTTTAAAGTAAGACTGATGTAAAGACATTTTGTTCAAGCTAGATCAAGGGGGTAGGAAGGTGTTAATTCAACACTACGCCAAATGAAACAATTGTGTCAAATCTATTATATCAAAACGCCTATTTTATGCTCGTAAAACGTATATAACTTCGGGTCTTTGTAGTTTTTCAGTGATTTTTTCACTGGATTTTCTTGTTATGATCTTTGTAGTTTGCACAAACATCAATAATTTTATATAGTGCAGATAAAGGAGTTCTGCTAAATTATAAGATTCAGCAAGAAGTAGTGTAGTTAACAAGCCATTATTTTATAACAAAATATTGCAATTAAATGCTTTCAAAAAGGTTATCAAGCTGATTAGTATATAGTGTACTGAATGTATGTAATATTACTGCTGAATAAAAAATGAAAAAAGAATGTAATATTTGATAACTCAAACACCAGTTGACAGATTTGGTTCAAGATGCCTAGGGACAAAGGATCTCTGCTAAAATAGACATTTTCAAGATGGCCACTGAATTTCAAAATAGCCGCCATTTCTCGTAAAAAACTATATAACCTACATGCATAAGGCTGATAAAGATGAGCAAATGATGGATGTAACAAAAGAAACATTGTTTCAGTAACGTTTATAACTGTATTCTCGGGCCTCGGAATAAAACTATTCGTAAATGTAATGTTACTATTAGATCAAATACCAAATACCAAAACTTTTCAAAATGTTAATTTATTGATGCTTTTATAATGAGTATTTTTCATTTATTTTCTTTGTCGTCAAACCGAAACTCATTGATAAACAAGTAGCCAGTTTAGTTTCTTCATTTATTATACTTATATCCTGAATAGAGTTATCGTGAAATAGTTCACAAATATGCAAATATTGGCGATAAAAACAAGAAGAAATTCCTTTTGGAAACTAGTAGAAGAAAAACGTCAGTAGAATATACAGTAAATGGCAAAAAAAGATATGAATATGATAATATCAGATGCATGCGTGTTGTCTGTTCGCTCTGACTATGTCACCAGCAACAATGCCAAGGCATGATAGAGCTTGCAACTAGCTAACAAGAATGTCTTTTACATCCATCCTTCTCTGTTCTTGTAAGATATGATGAGTATTGTTCAGGCTAATAATGTCCAGATTAGGCAATGTGATCAGACTTTTCAGGCAGATTCGCCAGTTCCTTTGATACTCCACCTCCAGCCTGATATTGATTCAACTCTGTACTATTCCCCGACAATACCCGGATGTTACTTAACAGAAGACTCATAGATTCGTAGCATGGATCACAGACGCAATGTACACAAGTGCCGAAGAATTTCTGTGCGCATGACATGTTGATCTGGACCACTCTGTAGCACGGACCAACTTGCCAGATGTGAGCGAATGTGACACAGGCAAAGGTGCAGCCCCAACACAAGGCGAGAGGCAAGGCACATACATATGTGAGCACCGTATAGCAGCAGTTCTTACCACCTGTGAAACATCCATATGAGTTCTTCCATACACAGTCAGCACTGTGAGCTCCGTCGGGCTCGCCAATAACATCTTCGAATAGGGTCTACAAGCAGAAAATGCTGAATTGTAATGACAAAATGAGTAACAAATGTAAATGTGCATTGAATGAACAATCTCCCGGTATATCAATTAGCGCTTATACATGTAGCTGACAAAACGAAGATTTCATCTGTTAAAGGTGAAATATAATTCATTCTATACTCGTTATTTTGGTCGAATATTGAAAATGTATCTTATTACTACACAATAGAATGCTTCTATTTTCGAAAAGTATGTTAATATGTAATTTTTTTCTATAATTCTATATATGTTGGAATTATGTACTGCCCCTGCCTAGCTGGATTCCAATTTCCCACCAAACCATTTAGATTCGATCTTTCAATTTCTCTGATTATCGCCAGAATATGCCCCCAAATAAAAACTAATAGCAATAGTAGGTTACAATCATGTTGGTATCTTCGACATAGTTTCGCACAGATAAGCCAAGGGACAAAGGTAGTGGGCAGGCGTGATACCAATTTGTATTGCTAATTTTTCCAATTTATATAAAGTTTAAATAACCTTGGATTATATTGTAGTCTTACCCAATGTTATCAAAGTGTGATATGTGAAACTTTTTTTTTAATTTCAAAAAGTGTTTTTTGAAGGACTTTTAGTTCTCATCACAATATATTCTTCCTTTTAACCTGGTTAGACATTCAACATTGGTTTATTTTGAAAGCATACCTGGAAAAGATTGACAGAGAAATACTTTTTCAATTTTTTCAAAAGGTTTTTACTACCTGAGTGATGTCACGATGATGTCACTTAGGTTGCAAACTATTTTTTATGCTAAAACATTGAAGTGGCACATTAGATATGACATTATTGAAATAGTGTGTCCTTCGTTCAATCGTTGCATCGGTGAGAAGTGGAATATTTGATGAACATTTGATGATTACAAAAATTGCAAGTTTTATTTGAACAATGACGGGAAATTTGAAAATTTTGAGAAATGAAAAGCTGACAACTTTTCAATTTTTTCAGAATAAAATAACTAAAATGAAAGGTATGACAAATAGTAAATGAATGATGAAAACATATTTTCAAACTTTACATGGAGACTTTAATAGCGTTGATTCCGCTGGTCTAGTTGAAGGTGACTATCCTTTGCTTGATCGCTGTAGTATTACATATTTTGCATAGTATTGCACGATATAAATTTATTAATAAGTTCTGCTAGTTCCAAATTAACTCTCTCTTTGTGTTACTCTAGTCATTTCAGTGCTCGGAGCTCTATCTATTTACTAGAACTACTGATACAGTGTCGAGTCTAATATCTTAAGTGTTTTAGGATTAAGATAACATTCAAAGGCGTTTAGATAGCTATAATATCTAAAATAAAGATGTAAATAAGAGTTACATAATTGTAAAATCAAGTAATTCAAACGAAGCATGAGATCTCTTAGAATGCAAGTCTGCGCCTTTTGGCAATTTATTTATTTGGGATATTTTGTGGATCTCAATGATAATTCGGCACGTTTTATCATTATTTGAGTTTAACATGTTACAAACTATGTAATAGATATAGAAATAGTTGTGAATTCCTCATCGTATGATTAACTATGGAAAACATATTATCATATTGACATATTGTTATAGTCTCTGTTTTTTGACGGCGGTTGGTGGTTGGCGATCGGCTGTCGGCGTCGGTAACAAAATCTTACAACTTCAATTTTTTCAAAATCATCTACATGTTTACAGAAGTTTAAATCCGACTTTATATTTCAGACTTGACCTACAAAAAGATCAATAAGGTATTTTTTCAACTTGCTTCGAATTAACCATTTTTTCAAAATCATCTTCAAGTTATCAAAAGTTCAAATCTGACTAGATTTGATCTTCAACGACTTTCTCGAGGCCAAAAAAGATTAAAAATGTATTCTTTCAACTTGCTTCTAATTGAGCAGTTATTTTCTTTCAAAACCATCTACAAGTTCTCACCAGATCAAATCTGACTATAGATTTGACCTTCAATGACATTCTCAAGGTCAAAAAAGATTTGACCATCAATGACCCTCTCTTGATAGTAGAAATGATGGGCGTCGTCGAAATATCATTTTTGCAGCATTGAACACAATACAACACAATTTATTGTTTGAATAATGTTTAATGTTTGAAAAAATTAATTACAATTTAAAATGCCATAATTATTTGTCCCTAAATCTTAACACTGGTGCATTTTTGGAGCAATTCGAAATTAATTATCATTGCAATGTTAGGTTAGTTTGGTTAGGTTAGGACATTGACTACACACCAAAATGATACGAAGTGGTTAGAAATCGTATGCACCACAATATATCACAAAAAATTGGACCCGAACTAGACCAGGAAAATTGTAGATATTAATTTATCTATTTGCAGATATCAATTAGGACTATAGACCAAGAATATAAGAGAATATCAAGATATAGAACAATGATGCATAGATTAGGAATATCTCAAATGTTCGGCGATAATCAAATATGTGTGGACATTGGTCAAAGTGTATGAAAGTAGACCTGATTTATGAGCGTCTAAGTAATCATACAAATGTATCATACATACATGTATAGACGTTTGATTCTGGAGGCTAGTAAGAGTTGGGATTTTCAAGGTTAACCGCTTTTAAAAACGCCTGGATGGGTCAAGTCTATCGTAAGACTCAAAACCCCACCTCCTTTGCGTAATCCTTGTAACCCCAAATACCCGACCTAAGTCTTTTTGGTACAAGCTAGCATTGGCGAATTGAAATATCGGCTGACGACTGTCGGTTTAATTGATAGTCTATGGCTAACTCATTTAAATATGAATACCTGCTGTGCATCGATCTCGATAGCTATAGCTATCGCCTGAGAGGGACGCAAAAGTGAATATAGCTCAGATTTTCATAACTTGATCTCCATTTTACCTTATTTCTAACCATTAAGGCAAACAAAAGAAAAATACACCTGTTAGACACAACAAATTCATTTCCGTTGTTAAAGGAAAATTAAGATTAGAAGTCATATGATGCAGGACGTTTCAAAGCCTCGATTTGTTCAAACTTGTAATGGATTTTGAATTATGTTTTAACTGACGTACGTACAATGTATCTTTTGGCATTTAATTCGCGTTCTTATTCGATTTTGCATTCTGATTTCGTTTCATATTTCATATTTCTTATTTGATTTTGCACTTTTCTATTCAAACTTTCAAAGTTTCTGTTCAATTTGCGATTCGTATTTTAAAAATCTACATCAAGTATTTGATATTTGTAATGAACGTAACACGACATTAATTGTCAGGTCCATATTCGACACAACTTCGAATAGCAGATGAATAACAAATCTAGGCATCAAAATTCGCAAAATTCTAGATATCAAACAGGGTAAAAAACATGAACAGCAAATGTCCAGCTACGAAACACTTAAAAAGTTCGATTTGATTTCTTGTTCGATGTGTTGAAAATATTTTTTTGCTATTTGGTGTTGTACCATTTGATTCTCTATATTCTTCTGGTTTGGCGTTTTTAACATTATTTCGAATATTTGTGGTACAGATTTGCAATATTTAAATTGTGAAATTAACATTGAACTGTGAGTCACTTCTGGCATTCTTGTAGTATCTCGATAAGATAAGTGTTCATTGATAACACGGCTGTTTCCCCAGGTTAATATGTAGAATACAATAAATAGAATATAAAAGAATGGGTCATACAATTACTCATATGTAAATTGATGTTCAGTATTTAAGGTAATTCCGTAGACTATGTTTAGAATTTTTGCAAATTTGAAGAGTACACCACATAATATTCCAGTTATTTCTATACATTTTAAAGAATTATGAACCCTGATTGATCATCTAGGTACAGTAATGCATATTTTGTACAAAAATGAATATTGTAGACCATGTGGAATGAGTTGAATCATGTTTAACTGAAAATAGTACATGGTCATGGAATTTCAAAACGTACAGAGATGCCTTGATATCTTTATTCAAAATCAGGGTCATTGAGTTCTTTTACTACCAAGGTACAATCTCAAGGATTAAATTGTCTCCAGGATTAAATTGTCTTTGCAATGAGATACGACACACCATGTAACGTCAAGTAGTTCTTGCTGTATAGGGGGGTGTCGTTGTTTTTTGACACCCTGTAAATTGATCCATACGCATATTAGGCCATGGTATGAAATTTCTGGTACCTCTAATAAAAGAGCTGGTAAAACACTTGAGCGCCGATCAATAAACTTATAAACCTTTATTACGTCTTTATAACAAAATGAGCTTCAGTAACTGGATGTTACTATTGACGTACGGGTAAAATATTTGGATAAAGATCATCCTCTTTGTTGGTGAAAATGATGAAAATAAAAAAACCTTCCAACATTTCTCCAATGGAAGTTCATCCATTTTGTTATAAAGACGTAGGTTCTTTAAAACCAGATAGAGGCCAGTGACGATGTTCGACTATACATTCAAAAGGAGCAACGTGTGATATACTAAAGAAAAATTACCCTGGCGTGGAAGTTCATATTATTAGGATCCCTGTTGACCATATCTGGCATGTCCACCCTATTTTCGTCTAATTCTTGTGTAGAAGACATCTTGATTGTTCCAGTCGAGTTTGTCCTGCTTTTCGTTCAAAATCTGAGTATTTAATAATAGGTGTCGAGGGTTTACAATAAAATACTATGCATCACAACCCTAATTTGAGGATGCTTGGCGGGGGCGATGACACCTCAGAGTTGTGGCCTCCTTTGCTCGCTGTTGTAGTAACTATGATAACGTGCTGATACTGCCTGTATTAAGCTATAAAACAAGCATACAAAGATAAGATGTACATCGACTTACTATGGATTGCCAACATATATTCATTATTGTTGACTTATCCTTTTATCATTCGTAAGAAATATGTTAATACATTATATCTGATAAAAGTTGTATTAACTGGAGGTGTTGCATATTTTAGGGAACATTGTTCATCACCTGGATACTAGCTGTCAGAGCAGGATATTCTTGATACTACCAAAACAGAACTGAGAGTAAACCATTTTCACACGTGAACCATGGACCATTTTAGTGTCAACCAAAAACCCGAGCGAAAAATCAAGATTTACCTTCCCTTGGAGAACCTTCACCTCTTTTGGAAATCATGCTATTTTTAGGCAATCTCTTGAAGCTTAGGATTCCGTCAAGTTTTTCCGAAACTTTTTGTTTGAAGAAAGGGAGGTTCTTGAGCTCGAACCTTTGCACGATCGTTCATTCTTGATGAGTTTTGACAATTCTTCTTTATTGAGTCGAAGACGAAGTTTATAAGTCATATTTATCATATGGTCTGTAAAATGAAGTCCTCTGATTAGCCAGTTCTTGTGCTGTGCCAATCCGTTTTGCCACTGAGATTGTCCCCACTGATCTTCTACGTAGCAATACAGAAAATATTGTACGGAGGGGACAATCTCAGTAGCGATACCGAGAATACATAATATTTCCTATGGATTATCTCCTAAGTAAAATGTTTTGGCCTGAGATTACACGGTAAAAAATTTATAGAATGATTTGAAGTGCAACACAGGATATATTGTGCTCTCGATATTCTGTATCTACTTCGTCTCGTTCTCATACAGAATTTCTCGAGCACAATAAATCCTGTATTGCACTTCAAATCATTCAATAACTTATAATATGTGTAGATGATACATAATAAAAAGGTACTTATGTCGATAGTTGTGTACTTCATCCGATAGCGACGTACTACAAGATCAATCCTCTCTCCAAGTCACAAAAATGAAATCGCTTTAAACACCGTTGCAGCCTTCATTCAGTATTGGTGATTGACATGACCTTAATAACGTTCAATTGGTTTATTCAGTTATGTTTTTGTATTACTTTCCATGACTTTTCAACTTTTCTAAAACGTGTGGGCCAAATCTCCATTGATGCAATGTTAGAATTATTTAAAATCTTGGTTTATTCGTTCAACAACTAAAATGTTCATGATTAATTACAACATGTACATTAATAGGGTAATCCCCAGGCATTCGAATTTTAAACAGATTCAACCAACACATTTTGCCTAAAATCATGAAATTAAGTGACTAATTGCAAATTTGTACCATTGAATCCTAAAGCAGTCTGGTCCAACCAAAACGAAAAAAACAAGTACTGACATCTATTTATTCAGCTATACACGTATATTAGCTCCCTCATTGTAGATTACCGTACACGCACTGAACTAGTCAACGCGGAAACTGATGAGCTATTTACACACCGTGGGAAGAACATCATTAACCAGACAAGTCAATGTCAATCCATCGCACAAAATCAGTCATTCTTAGTATTTCAAAGTCATGAAAGTGAACCAGAGCATTCATAATAGCCCAGGAGCGAGCATCTCGAGTACAAAAGGTTTGAGTCCCTGTGTTAATAAATTGATAAAGACTTGATAATAAGAATCGAAAGTTCTGACCCGCTGTTCCATCTATTGATAGGATCATACAGTGTATCGCGAACAATTTACATTAAACAATACTTATCTTTATTAACCTATGCACAAAAATAAAAAAATGTCATTTTGATTATACTGATAGATAATGTATGAGTAGCCCATCTCTTTTTCTTATTTTTACCATATGAAAAGATTCTCCTGCACTATGTTAGCACGGGGTACCATCGAATAATTTTGGCAACGTACCGGAGAACGACATTTTACTAAGAAATGGCAATAATTTAGCACAATATATTTTTTAACTAGAGTTCTACTTTGATTTTGACAAAAGTAAGTATTCCATGCAATGGCTATTTCATTCATGAGTTTGTAGGAATTTTGTTGGAACCCAGTTCTGATCAAGTACGAAGTTATTGAAATCGGCGCAGTCGGACTTTACTCCGAAAGATGGTTTTTCGATTATAACTTTTTACAACATTTAAGTATAGACTTTTGAAAAAAGTACAGAATAGTCCTTATACTATTGAATAATTCTGTTATTTCTGATTCACACGACTCTGATTTGTTTGATTAAAAAAAAAGTTTTAAAAATATTACTTAGGAACGTAACCGGAGCTGGGAACGTAACCGGAGCAGATCAGTTGAATTATATAATTTAAAAAAATAAAATATATGATTTAAGGCATATATATTAATAAATACGCATTCGAACAATCCCGTATGTTTTTAAATTAGTATATGTGCTTTAAATCATATATTTTAATTTTTTGATTAAATAATTCAACTGATCTGCTCCGGTTACGTTCCCAGCTCCGGTTACGTTCCTAAGTAATATTTTTAAAACTTTTTTTTAATTAAACAAATCAGAGTCGTGTGAATCAGAAATAACAGAATTATTCAAAAGTATAAGGACTATTCTGTACTTTTTTCAAAAGTCTATACTTAAATGTTGTGAAAAGTTATAATCGAAAAACCATCTTTCGGAGCAAAGTCCGTCTGCGCCGATTTCAATAACTTCGTACTTGATCAGAACTGGGTTCCAACAGAATTCCTACAAATTCATGAATGAAATAGTTATTGCATGGAATACTTACTTTTGTCAAAATCAAAATAGAACTCTAGTTAAAAAATATATTGTGCTAAATTATTGCCATTTCTTTGTAAAATGTCGTTCTCCGGTACGTTGCCAAAATTATTCGATGGTACCCCGTGGTTAGTAAGCACTGAATGAAGGAATTGTTTAGCAAGCCCAATTATGACTCAATTTTTACCAAAACAAGCCTGAAAACAATGGATCGCATGGAGTTCTCACAATGGAAAAATAACTTGGGATATGTCATTTTCAACTTGATCTTGCTTTTGTTTTTTGTTTTTTTGGAAGGTAATCACTCAGTAGTGGGGGGGGGGGGTGAGGCTACTTTCAGTATTGTTCCAGTTCTAATTTTATGGGGGGGGGGGTTCTCAAGTCAGCTTTTCTGTTTAGTTCTGCTAAATTGAAGGGGGCTTTTTTATTTTGGCTCCATGCTTAATTCAAGTTTTTGGGTAGGTAATCATTCCCTAGTGGGGAGGGGGCTACTTCTAGCATGGTTACCAATTACCGTTTCTCTTAAGACTCCACAAAATCGGTGAAACTAGGATCCTGAGGACCGGTGTAAAAGAAATTATGGTTCCCTTTCCTTACGGCCCTTAATGGCCCTGACTGTGTATAAATGATAGGGAAAATAATTGTAATTAGGTCACCATATAAATCAATAGAGAGTAGGACCAAAATTTGATAGGACCACCTACCCTTTTACACCTGCTAAATACTCATTTACCAGGGATCCTCTTCTCCCCGGTACCATGGCTTCGATTTGCGTTACTGTTTACTCTTTCTTAGAATATTGATCATTAACAGATTAAGATTACACCCAGACAGAAAAGTAATGATAACAGCAGTCCCTGAGTCCCGGGATTCCAGATGTATTGTTTTTTTACTTGCCAATTAGTGCAAGTTGTTTATTGTCATTGCTTCATTAGTAGTACGTGAAAGACAAAGCAAACATGTTTAGCTGGCTTTATTTCGAATAATCGTTGAAATAGTGATTTCTATGTTTAAACACGTACCATCTATTTCAGGTATTCCTCGAGTCAAAAATAACTGGAATTGATTATTAACTGGGATTATTGCTGGGATTCAAAAAAAGGGAAAACCATGGACTTTACACAGCCAATATAATCACCGTTTCGGTACCATTCCGGCATCGAAACCTTTTGACACCAAAACACCTTGACACCTTTTGACTCGATCTAAAAATTACGTTAAAATAAATTATAATTAATCATTTTATGGAATAAGAGGAAAAAGTTAATGAATGATTTTAAAGTTATCCCCATAATGGCAACAAATTTATATAGAACATGATGAATTTGAGTATAAACTTCAAAATATCACATGTGATGTTCCATAGAGCGCATCATCTTTCTGCCCCCTCCCCCCATACTCCCGTACTTTAACCCCTTGCGAATCCCGGGTTGCGAATCAAGAGAAGTGAAGTGAAGTGTGATAGTAGTTTAACTAGACTCTGCACGCAGGGTAGATTGGGAGGTTTGGGTCACTGTCATGCGATGTTGGATCGGTCTTACATCAATAATCCAATCTTTGCAATCGTCGAACTGTCTACTTTGAACTTGTGAGGTGAGAAGTATAGTAAATGAGGGGGGCAGGGTATTGATGCAAGACTACCACCCTCTAAAACAATCTTGATAAACATTAAACATTATCAAATGGACAATAATATTGGTATATTTTGTTTCAATATATTAACCAAAGATACAGTAGTTGATTGAGTAATGTCTGATTGCATAGAATCCAATTTACAAACACTAATGATTGCTGTTGATAAGATTGATGGCCTTATTCAAAAGTTCTCCATTGTTATTCGTCTTCACAATAGCGATGTTTGTTTCTTTGTTGGTTCTTGGATCAATGGCAGGGTTGCTATGTTCACTCTCTCCATTACTGAAGTAAGATTGTATAAACATTTATACATTGACATCACGTGTTTAATATATATAAAATAGAATTTCATTAGTACTGATGCCCTTTTAGGACAAAACGTGCATCCGATATACAATTTTCAATAACAGTAAATAGCAATAAAGAAATAGGATTACATTCTTCAAATGACATATAAAATGTTACTTTGATATAAGAATCCTGTCTACCAATCATTAGATAATTTACTACATGCATTTGTGTAGGGCGATTTAAACATACAGGTTGCCGTTTCGATTTTAAATGCTTTGCTTAAAGTCTCCAATGTAACAGTTATCACATCCGTGAAACGGGCAAAATGACTAGAGGCCAGAGGGGCACGAATGTAGACATCTAATCCATGAATGAGTGAGTGAATAAAAACACAACACGAGTAAATCATAAGATTGTCTTTCTATTCCGTACCTAAAGGTTATAGCTACTGATACGGATATGGAGCCGTATCTCATGTCCGTACTCGATGGTTTTGTAAATTTTGCCTAAGCTTTGATATTTTCACTGCTTTCAAAAATACATTCTTTATTTCTACGCGATATGTCATGCATATTATATAACTTTGGAACAACACGTAACCCATATCGGGGTCCCATCGGATAATCTCTGAATATGCTACCCCTGATCGAAATAATCCAGATATACTCGAATCGCTGCACGTGTGGATTGAGGTTATCAATTTGTCTCAAATTAATCAAGAGATGACAATTCGATTTTTCTCACACAAATTGATATAATTTATATTAGTTCTTAGAGTTAAATATTTACAGACTCTATTCCTATTTAGATCTCATTATAAATTGATGATGTTTTCGCTAAACTAGTCATAGGTATTTATACGATCGACAATTTTATTACTTTAAATCCACAACAAATGACGACAAACCTCTAGACTTTTGGAGGTGGGATAATTCACATGTAATTAAAACATGTTTATAGTTTAATACTTAGCCTAAGGGTGTTACAATACCCGGTGTAAATGTATTTCTGGTCCTACCGACGATTATCACTAGGAAATATGGTCCTGGGGAATGCAGTATGGGTTCAACGGGCTATTTGTCTCAAAACAAAAGAGTAATACGTGTTTTGGAAAAAAAACATTGAGGAAAAACAAAGAAAAGCATTGAAGATGTACAGGGGTACAGGGTGGTCCAAAGAATGAGACACTCGTAAAGGAGGAGGGAAGTTAGCGCAACAGATTTTGGACAGTCATGTGTTTGATTTTGGCCATTTCCTGGGGATTTAAACAGGTGCATATGTTAGGCGAATGCATTACCTCCAGGAAAATCACTTCTAGAGATGATAAAACAATTTCAACTTTGAGACAGGGTAGATGCAAACAACCCACCCACATGTTTTTTCTGAAATGTTTTCCTGATTTTCAACCCCTTCCATCCTTGCTTTTTTAATTTTTCTTGCATCAATATGTTGCGTTTTGACACACAGTTAATCCCTTAAAAGGAATAAATGATTCCTTTCAGATAAAGTGGAAAACAATATTCCCCATGTTATTTTCCCATAGGAAAAATCATTGCTTTCAGCTAAGTTTGGTCACCCATAATGGGTATCTTTAAAACCCCTGAAGGAATCACTTATTCCTTTAAAGTGGTTAACTATGTGTCAAAATGCAACATATTGATGCAAGAAAAATTAAAAAAGCAGGGATGGAAGGGGTCGAAAATTAGGAAAACATTTCAGAAAAAAACATGTGGGTGGGTTGTTTGCATCTACCCTATCTCAAAGTCAAAATTATCTTATCATTTCTAGAAGTGATTTTCCTGGAGGTAATGCATTGGCCTAACATATGTAATTGTTTAAATCTTCAGAAAATGGCCAAAATCCAACATATGACTGTCCAGCGTTCATAATATAAATGACGTCATTTTCGTTCCAAAACGGGTTTTCCAAAACTTGCAAAAACCAAGTTTTATTGTCAACTTTATTTTATCTCTTTATAAAGAGATATTCAATATGTCTACCATTTTGATCAATTGTAGCCCTTATTTTTGGCCTAAACTGGTCAATAGCATCATTGATATGCTGTTGAAACAATGAATTTCACTTCTCAATAATTCTGTCCTTCGGGGACTAAATAGATGTAAAGGATTTATGGTACACTAATTCCCCATACGTGGTCGCAGACGTTGGGTGATCGGGGGATGAATCGAGGCACATATTCTTTTAAAGATTTGACACTCTTGTGGGATCTTTTGCTTACAGCCCCATCTTGTTGGAAAATGTAATGGTTCGAAAATGAGCTCATATCAGGATGGTCCAAAATCAACATAATTGGATCATCAAATATACGTAAACGTCTGTGACGACCACATATTGGGAGACCTAACAGAATTGGTTTATCATGAACCCCTTACATCTTCTCAGTCCCTAATTAAGGATAGACTTGTTGAGAAGTTGTCTCAACAGCATATCAATGATGCTATTGTCCAGTTTAGGCCAAAATTGAGCTAGGCAACAATTGATCAAAATGGTGGACATATTGAATATCTGTTTGTAAATAAAGTTGACAAAAAACTTGGATTTTGCAAGTTTTGGAAAACCCGCTTTGAAATGAAAATCACACCTATCTAATGGAATATAATATGACATGTTTTCATCAAGAAAATCAATATTTATTTTTGAAATACGAGTGTCCCATTTTTTGGACCACCCTGTATATTGTTAAATATCTTAATAACTGGTATAAAGTATACATGCATTAATTCCATAATTACTGTGATATTAATAAGATATTATGTCAAAATAAAAAAGGTATTTTTATAATCAGTAGAAAATGTATTTATACAATTGACAATTGTGCAATTGATCTACCAATGTATTCCTTACATATTCAAATTCAAATACGTGGGCAAAGGAGGACGGAAAGTATTGCAACAGATTTCGGACAGTCATATGTTGGATTTGGGCTATTTTCTGAGGACTAAAACAGGTTCATATGTTAGGCCAATGCATTACCTCCAAGAGAAGCACAAAATAATTTCAACTTTGAGACAGGGAAGATGCAAAAAACCTACCCACATGTTTTTCTGAAATGTTGTCCTGATTTTCAACCCCTTCCATCCCTGCTTTTTCAATTTTTGTTGCATTAATACGTTGCGTTTTGACACACGGTTAACCCCTATAAAGGAATTCCTTCAGGGGTTTTAAAGATATTCACTATGGATGACCAAAATTAAACTGAAAGTAATGGATCTCATGAGTTTTTCCTATGGGAAAATAACAAGGGAAATATTCCCATGTTTTCCACTTTATCTAAATAGAATTACTTATTCCTTTAAAGAGGCTAACGCAACATATTGATGCAATAAAAATTGACAACAAATAAATCGTAAAACAACAAAGCCAACGATGATTGCATCAATTATTGACTGTATCACAAAGCCATGTTTCCCCTCTTTTCGATGATATATCATTTGTTTACATGGGGATCATGGCCTGACTTTTTCATTTGAGGCATCTCGAGAGCAAAGTGTTCACCACGGGTTGATATGACCTGTAGATAATTATAAAGAGCTGGTTGTCTGCCACATCTTCGACTTCCAATCCAAGGTGTTATAGAAATATGAAGTTGACTTCCAAGGTGTTATAGGAATGTGAAGTTTGAGCAACTCAAACCTTGTGAATTAAGATGTGTCAGCCACTCACAAAAACTCCTGCAAAATGTTCCTACATACTGTAAATTATATGCTCTATTCTGGGTTATGTTTCGTTATATCCTATAAGAGGGGTTTTCACATGGTAAATGTTTAAAAAATCCTTGGTAAACAAAGATGAATACAAGATGTTGTTTTACAACGAGATAAATAACGAAGAACAAGTCGGATTATGGAGTATGAAATCTTTCGAGAAGTGCTTCGTCCACCAGTCCGTTCGCCCATCCGCCAGTGTGACATATAATAAAAATATCAAGAGTTTGCAGTGATGAAAATATTAAAGATATGGTCAGAACTCTAAGATTAATAAGGAAATGAGGAGAAAACAACAAGAATGAACGGAATTTAGATGTCAGTTTCCGAAATGAGGGTAAACAGAAGAAAAACAGCAACAAAAACAAACATCGATAAAGACAAAGGGGGAGGGGAGTGTTACCGGAAGAAAAAGTTTTACCCCACCGACGTGTAGCCACAAGTCTACAGACCCGACACCAAACAAGACCAAAGAGGAAAAGTATAGAGAAGAAAAAAACCAAGAAAGAAGAAACTAAAGAGGACAAGAAAATAACAGCTACATAAACAAACAAACTAAGAAGACAACGAGTGAAAGAAAAAGACCAGATCGCCTAAAATTACATTCGTATGAAAAAGTAGAAACATTTTGTCACCCATGATGCAAATTAATATTTTACTGCTTAATGATAAATGACAGTCAAATTAAGTTCTATAAACTTGTATGCGAATAGCATGCCGTCTTGATATTTCAAGGTTACTCGTTCGAAAAATGATGACGGTGATTGAAATGACAATGTAAAGATAAAACCGCAACGAAATATTTGAAGATTTCTTTGAACAACTTATATACATCTCATATTGAATTTTCCAAAACAGAAAAACATGTATAAATAGTAAGGAATGTAGGTTTATAAGTCATACAATTACCTGTAATATTTGAATCCCAACTATTATTCAAACTTATGATCGGACATAAGTATGATGTGTACTTCAATGTAATATTTATAAAGTAACATCATACTTACGTCCGATCATAAGTTCAAATGATATAGTTGTTTCTCAAATATTAATTGCATGACATATATGAGACCAATGTTAATGCTACCTAGTGCTACCTGCAAGCATTAGCCTTACTTTTTATACATGTTTTTCCTGTTTTGAAAAATTCGATGTGTGATGTATATTTCTTGGTTATTCAAAGAAATCTACAAACGTTTCATTACGGTTTTATCTTTACACCGTAAGTTCGATCACCGCCATCACTTTTCGAATGAGTTACCTTGAAATATCAAGACGTCATGCAATTCTCATACTTATAGAACTCAATGTAACCGTCCTTGACCATTTATTAAGTTTAAGTTTAAGTTTAAGTTTATTCCAACTTTTTAACATGTTACATATAGTATTCATATACAATCTGACGCAAAGCGTATATTGTAGTTCAAGGATCAAAAGTCAATATTTGTAAATACAATTATTTTAATGAAGTGCAGGAATGCAGGAAAAGTGAGATGGTAGAGTCTGCTAGAGTTACATATAAATTAATAAGTTGATATAATATGATGTTTAAGTGCTGCCTTGAATTTAACTGTACTGACACTGTGCTTAATTTCATTAGGTAGTTTATTATAATATGATGGTCCAATATATTTAAGTGAGTCCCACCCAAACTTAATGCGGTATTTAGGTTGGACTAAAAGGTGTTTAGATCTTGTGTCATGGCCATGTTGGGAAATTTTAAAATAGTCTTTAAAAATGTATATAGGAAAGCCAGATGGTATGTTTAAGCATCTATATACAAATGTAGCAACATTTAAATGATAAATATCAAAAATTGTCAAAATGTTTTCTCTTTTGAATAAAGGGGCAGTGTGCTCTCTAAAATGTGAATTTGTAATTAATCTAATACATTTCTTTTGAATAAGATGTATTGGTGTAAGTATGTTCTTTTTTACATGACCCCAAATAATATTGCAATAGTTAATTTGAGAAAGGATTAATGAATGATATACTTTAAGCTTAGAGTCATGATCAAGAATGTCTCTTACTTTATAGAGAATGCCTGTTATTCTTGATATCTTATTAGTAATATGCTGAATATGCTTTTTCCAATTTAACTTTTCGTCAATAAATACTCCAAGAAAATTAACACTACTTTCTCTTTTTATTGGCACATTGTCAATATGTATATTTATGTCATGGATTAAATTTCTACCAGGAGTAAAAATTATGAAATTAGTTTTATCTAAGTTAAGAGATAGTTTGTTAGCTTTAAACCATTGATTAATTGTTTGCAGTTCTTTGTTTAATAGTCTAACTAGTTCATCCATATTACGATTAGATATAAGTAAATTAGTATCATCTGCATATAATACAAATTTGATAAGATTTGAGGTTGAAGTAATATCATTAATATACATTAAAAACAAAGTCGGTCCAAGTATAGATCCTTGAGGTACACCACATTTGATAATATCTTGATTTGAATAAGTGTTATTGTAGCAAGTGATCTGTTTTCTGTTTTCTAAGTAGGAAGTGAACCAATTTTTTACATTTCCCCTTAACCCATAAAAATCAATTTTTTCAAGTAGAATTTTGTGATCAACGGTGTCAAATGCCTTAGATAAGTCAAGAAACAGTCCTATGTTAAAGTTATTATCATCGAGAGATGTTCTGAGGTTTTCAAGAAAAGTTAAAATTGCCATATAAGTTGATTTGTTTGGTAAAAAACCAAACTGACTTGAGCTAAGTATTTTCTGTTTTATAATGAAATCTATGAGTCTTTTATGCATGAGTTTTTCTAGCACTTTTGAAAAGATGCTAAGAAGAGAAATAGGCCTGTAATTAGAGAATAAACTAGGTTTTCCTTTTTTGAAAATTGGTGTAATTTTAGCTGTTTTAAGAATAAACAGTAAAAATTAATTTGCTTCATGGGTGACAAAATGTTTCTACTTTCCTGGTGAATCTTGAGTCTCGCATCATACGAATGTAATTTAAGGCGATCTGTCTGCATTTAAAATGACCGCAATTTTTGCAAAAAAGTAATATTTAATAACTCAAATACCAGCGGATGGATTGGGTTCAAATGCTGATGCGTGCCTAGGGACACTGTAGCTCTGTTCGAGGGGAATTTTCACAATTCTAATTCATTCATATAAATTTCTGTTTTATTTATTGGCTGTACTTTGCGTCCACGTATCTACGCCACTGAGAAGTGACGTAGCTAAATGACGTTTTTTCAACAAAACTGCATAGGCTAAATGAAGTTTAATACATTCATTAGATTCTCATTACGCCCCTTGGGTTCGTTTTTGGTAAGTTCGTAACTTAGGATTCCTAGACAGCCATTTTCTACTTTTTGACGAACAGTGACTTGCGACCAAATCGTAAGTTATAACGATTCCAAAAACGGACCCCTGAATATCCATAAAATCTATGGTGCGTCGTTTTCAATATTATATTATGATTTGATTAAGAAGTTTAACAATCCATGTGGGAAAAATTCAATAACATTCATTTTACACTTTGTAAAATCTTATTATCCTCAAGTTCATTTCATGTGTTATGCAAAAGTTTATGTTTTTTTGGTGCATGAAGCTTCCGCTAGCCAGCTGGGGTGAGGCCACCATCAAATGTTGAGGAAATCGTTTTGATTTTTGAAGCTTCTCTCTCTTTGAGATATTTGGATATCCCAAACAGTTTAATTGCTGATTTACGAAATGCTTTATTGGTTAAGGTATAGATTATAGCATTCCAAAACGAATTGGATATACAGAGGGCAGAGTCAATAGTTAAAACAATATGCGGGGCTCCGATGTAACCTGCAAATCCCCTCACTATCCATTCCGCACAAAGAGGGGTCCAAGCGAAATAAAACGCACACACAATGATAAGGAGTGTCCTTATGGCTTTTGGAATTTTGAACCCGGGTTTCTTTTCTTCCTCTCCTGGTTTAATGTCGTGATAAACAGGTTCAATACGTTTCGCATGATACAAGCTAACTTTTAGTATTTGAAAGTAACTGAATCCTATGATGACGGATACAATGCCGAATACAATAAGTATGACGAAGAGAGTGTATATAGGGTTGGAGATTGGATCAATTGTACAGTGTTGTATATCAGGTGTATATATATAGCTACCAATTCCAAAGAGCGGCCCAAGCCAAACAAGCCAGCTCACAAACCACGTTATTGTGATGATGATGTAGATCCGTTTATAAGTCACAATGCGATCATAATGTAGCGGTCGAGTGATGGCTATGTAGCGGTCAAAACTTAGCCAACCAAGAGTGTAGATTGAGACTACACAACAGCTTGAAATGGAGATAGTCTGAAAAACACAAAGGCCTGGACTGAACTGTCCCGTCGCCCTCATGTATATCATCGGCAACGGAAATGTAAGTCCAATGAGGATATCACCAACAGCTAGAGAGATCATCAACACACCACTCGGGTTTTCACGGAGAGACGGTGTCTTCGTGATGACTAGAATGTTGTACGTGTTTGCGATAAGAATAAAGATAGCAATCACTAAGAAAAAAGCAGTAAGCCCAGGGGTCGTCGTGTCAGCTAACTGCACGTTGACAACAAGCGGATGGTTATTAAAAATGAATATAGTAGCGTTTTGATTTTCCATGGTTGTCCTTTTCTCCTGGATTTTTTATAGAGAAAAGCAATTCCAATCGGGTTATTTTAGTTGGTACTTCGTCATCTTTTGCACATTACATTATAATCGTATTTTCCATATTTTGTTTCATATTTCATAATTTTCCTTTATTAATTATTTCCAAGAATGACAGGCAGTTATACTAATATTTCCGTCTATGTTCTATGTTGCACTACAAAATCTTAGCAGGTGATAGTTTCGCACAGTATCGAGGACTGTCTTATGTTCACTCGGCATGGCGTCAGCAATCGCATCCAAGGAGATGATGCCATAAAATAAATAAATATTCGAAATAATCGATGTCCCCCTATTGCATAACATTCAATAAATTACACATCAGAATTACAACAAGATAATAGATTCATGAATTTTAAAGTCTATTCCAATAATCTATATACTGTGAGGAGATACGCAAATAATCGGTGTCAATTTTAATAATGTTTGTTTAAAGTCCCCGTGTAAAGTTTGGAAATATGTTTTTATCATTCATTTTCTATTTGTCGTGACTTAAAAAGTTATTTTAGAGTTGTCAAAAAAAGTTATCAGTTTTTCATTTCTCAAATATTCAAATTTCCCGCCATTTTTCAAAAAAGTTGAAATTTTTTAATCATCAAATATTCCTCCATTGATTTAAAAAAGATGATATTTTTAACACCAATGCAAAGACTGAACAAAGGACGCACTATTTCAATGATATGTCATCAAAAACAAACCAATATTGACTGTCTAACCTGGTAAAAAGGAAGAATACATTATGTTTTAGATATTATTGTACCATTGGTTTCTATGAGAACTGAAATTTTGAAATGCATTTTTCTCTAAACCATTTTCATGCATCGATGAGTTCATTTCTCGCTTATTTATGAACCGATTTTTTTTCGGAGAAAAACATGTAAGGCTGAATGATATGCATTGGTATGAATTGTCGCTTATTCAAAGAAACGTGTGACCTCTAAAAGTTAGTTTTAAATAAATTCACGATTTTTCGAACAAAAAGTCCTTCACACATCACACTTTGATAACATTGGGCAAGACTACAACATAAGCCAAAGTTGTTTAAACTTTATATGGGGCCTTTATAAAAAATCAATCTTCAGTTTTTGATGTCTCAAACTAGCAATTACATGTAGACGTCTCATTCATTTTAAAGCTAACCATGTTAGGTCAGATGTTAAAATTAAGAGAATGTGCTATTTTTAGATAATTTTACAGACTTTGCTATTTATTGAATAGGTCGATGACGGTCTGGGTTATTGTTGTTTTACAAAATTTTAGTGTATTTATTAACCATGACACTTAAATGAAATAAATATATACATTTCAAACTGCGAAAAATAATTTCGAAATGGAAAAACATCAATTGCGAAAATCAAGATGTCAAACACTGAAAAAATCGTTCTTTGCAAGATCAATATAAATAGTATTTATAGCTTTATACGATTATTCAAAAAGACTGAAACTAAAAATCACTGAACATTCAATTTTTAATCCAAATGTTAACCAAAATTTTCTAAAATGGTTCAAAAATTTCTAACCAAAATGCGAACAAGAATGTGAAGAAGTTTTGACCAAAATGGTCCAAAAGTTCGAACCTTGTATCAGAGATTAAATGATACCTAGATAGTGTTGCTGAAAGTAACTTTTCTCAACATAAAATCGATATAAACCAGGTAAATCTCTGGGACATGATATTTACCAAATCTAAATTGTGTATTTCGTATCAAATCATAGTGCTATCTAATCAATGTCATATCATATAGTGATGTACCTTTGGAAAGGGGATATACAGGGTGAGCCAAAAACAGAACCCTATAAGAACTGTAATAATTTTTTAAATATCCTATCAACACATTTTTATGTGCATAAACTAGAATCTATGGATGATAATATGATATCAAGTTTGTTACGCAAAATTGATTACTTTTGTGATATCATGGATGATCTTTGAATGTGTCCAGTTTTCGGAAAATCAACATTGGGACAAAATCATATCGTGAGAATTATGAGAAATTCAGAGGGAAATTCTAAAGAAGACGTCAAACGAAAGTCTCATTTAATATTTTAATTGAAAATGAAAAATAGACAATGGTAAAACACCTAGTAAACCATCAGATAGCTGAAATTCCTGGCCTTTCAGCGGGAACACTTTAAATGCTATCCGTTGGATAATTCTCAAGAAATCATTAAGATAGCAGAATGATCAGTCAAGAGCATTGCGACATGTGATTTAAAAGTCAAATATTTAATAATGAGTCGAATAAGGAAGAAATGAGAACTGTTAAACACATGAATGGAAAAAAATCAGCTTACACTTATCTAGAGAGATTTCTAAGAATGGGGTCATGTGAACATTTGAAAGCACAGTCACAGGCTGGTATCGAAAAAATTGTCCGCTGTGACGGAGCGTGCTATTTTGCATAGAAACACTAGGAAATCCACACAATTTATTTTTTTACTCATATGTTTTGCTATATCAAAGAAAATTACTGACTCCATGCAATGAATATATCATTTGCGGGTAACTTTAACTTCTGTTTGAAGTCCAACAACGCTAAGAGTAAAAGCTATTGAAAACGGCGTCGGAGTGTGATACTCCAAAATGTACCATTTATTTTATTTCTTTTTAATGGTACAATATAGCGACACGATAATATTTACATATGTTTTCAGCATAACTCTGAAGGTATTAATGAGATCTTTATGTATTGGGTATTTCTAATTTTTTTTATAAAAAATAATGTTTAAATTTTTTGTCCGCTGTGACGGAGCAGTTTCAAATCTGAAATACGTTAAGAATTTAGATTTATAATATATCTCTTTATAATTACACGTTAGAGGAGGGAGCGTATCAAATCTCTTTCGTTAAGTATTCTGAAAAATAAAACGGAATAAAAGTACACAATTCAAATTCTGAGATGTATTATATACGACCACTCTTTAAGCTTCTTTTCTCAGTTTGTACTGTAATCCAAGTTATGCATGGTAACTCATGAAAATGATAGTCAACTTTATTTCAGTATAGGGTATTTGCCTTTCGTTGTGCCTACTGTGGATCCATCACCTGACATGGTCATTTTTTTATGGTAACTTATATACAGTAATATTATGTGGTAAAAGGTTATACATCTGTCGGAATGCAGGACGTCTGTGCGCTATTTCGAATAAATTCATATTATCCCTATTTCTGTTACGTGGTAAACACGATCCCAAAAATATGGCATATTCCGCAACGAATATGCCATATTCACTTGCGGTGTATGACAGATTCATCTGCGGTATATGGTATACACACTAACCAATGAGAACGTGATACGGAAGTATGCAATTGTCAATTGCATCGATTGTACGAACAAGTAAAACTTTATAAATTATTATAATGATTACTGAATCAACAGTACAGTTTATCGAATATATCAACGTATGCAGAAGTATCACTCACCAATCTCACGTAATAAACTTACCCAATCAATCCAGGATTCATATATTAGTACTCGACGCACTTACAGTATTGGTAATCCAGCGTAGTTTTACATTCAGAGTCGATTCTCGCAACCAATCAAACCAAGTCTTTCTGTATCACGTTTTTCACCTGCGGAATATGTCATATTCACCTGCTGTATATGACATATTCCGCAAGTGAGTATGACATATTCTGAAGGTGAGTATCGGGTATTCACTGAATTCAATGCATCACATATTCACTGCGGAATATCGCATACTCACCTGCGGAATATGCCATATACCGCAGGTGAGTATGGCATATTCACCCGTATCACAAATACTGCGCAACCATGAATGTATGCCATATTCCGCGTAACAATTTACACTACACGTGACATTCTAAGACGTCTTGGCGAAAACGTATCAGAAATATAATGTTGAGTTTATACCATGTTGATTTCAGTACAAACCTCCGAAAAATGCTTAGAGTGGTCGTTTTTATATCTCAGATTTACATTACCCCAGATCTCTCAGAGGCTACTTCTCATAATTTAGGAAAGTGATTTGTGACTTTCTCTCTTCTAAGGGTACTTTTAAAAGGTATAATTTAAATCATAAATTCTTAACGTAGTTCACAGTTAAAACTACTCCGTCACAGCTGACAAAAAATGAAAACATTATTTTTTATAAAAAATATTAAAAATACCCAATACATCAAGATATCATTAATACCTTCAGAGTTATGCTGAAAACATATGTAAATATTATCGTGTCACTATATTGTACCATTAAAAAGAAATAAAAGAAATGGTACATTTTGGAGTATGATACTCCGACGCCGTTTTCAATAGCTTTTACTCTTAGCGTTGTTGGACTTCAAACAAAAGTTAAAGTTACCCGCAAATGATATACCCATTGCATGGAGTGAGAAACTTTCTTTGGAATAGCGAAACATATGATTAAAAAAATAAATTGTGTGGGTTTCTTAGTGTTTCTATGCAAAATAGCACGCTCCGTCACAGCGGACAAATTTTTCGATACCAGCCTGTGACAGTATGTCATTGCATTGAAAGCAGTTCCAAAATATCTCGTCAACCAAAAGGTAACAAATCTTAAATTTTGTGTTCTTCCAAAAGTGGGCACATTTTTAATTGACCATTACAAGAAGAACATTGAATGTTATGTGACAAATTTGGTCTCACATTGTCATCCATAGATTTTAGTCTCTGAACATGAACAATGAAGCTGATTACATATGCATTAAAATCATTGATTCATTTTTGAAGGGCTCTGTTTTGGGGTTACCCTGTATAGCGAAGATATATATATGTATATAGATAGTATATGCCTCGTGTGAATACAAGTTCTGCTCTAAAGCTGATTTTCAAAATGGCTACCGGTTTCAAAATGGTCGCAATTTTAGTGTAAATTTTTTTAGTGTACATTTCGATATATAACACGATGGGGGGTAAGCGTTTCATAGTTGGTCACGAACGCCATATGTGCAAAGCATTGTTCAGAATTTTCGAATTTTGTGTTGGATTACGGATTTTATTCTTGGAACTAGATTTTCCAAGAATTTATTTATCGTAGTTATACCTTGAAATTCACTTCCGGTGAGAAGCAGAACAAACGGCGAACAAACTTTCGAAGATTTCTTGTGATATTTTGTAAGTTTTCCCATTTTTGTGCCATAGACTTTATGCCATTTATGTAAATATCTCTAACAATTCTTACTTTCCAGGCATTCCCAGGGTCACTATCGTCACATGAGATCTATGATCTTTAGAATAGAGCAGTTCAAATGAAAATAAATCAAGTGGTCAAATAAGCTAAGCTTAGTCAGCACCATCTATCTATATATAAGTGAATAATGAAGATTGATGCTGCTCACTGTGGTCATTATCATTCAAATTATAGGCCTATTCCATTTTCTATCAATCGTGTAAGCCTATGCCAGCATCTGCCCTGTCAACCCTCACGCATTAGGCGTGATTGTCTCGCATTTGCTGGAAAAATAGAAATCACGCATCAATTTAGCGTGTATGATCAAATATCACGCAAAACACGCATTTTGTTGAAATTTTTAAAAATCTTTTTTTGCGAAATGCCGTTACGGTTAAAATACCGAACAGCGAAAAAAAGTGAACGCAATACGTTCGGTCTTTGCACGCGATTGCTGATTCTGTCACGCATTTGGTACAAAATATGTGTACCCCCCCCCCCCGTTGACAGATTTGAACAGCGAGCTGGAAAAATTTTAGGTGTCCAAAATCTGCCAGTGTTCACTGAAGCTGTCCAAAGTTTTAAGGAAGGTGTTCAACATTTGGAAGTCACTCATGTTAGATGGTCCCAAGTTGACAGCCCTGCAGCATTAACCTCTTTCAAATGCTGGCCACTGATCTTAGCTGATAGGACAGCCTCTAGTCACCCACTTTTACTCGTTTCAGAATCATGAGGGGTGGAAATGAAATCAGCTGATTACTTTATATCTCCAAATGATCCATACATCTCCATCCTACATTTGCGAAGGTCTGTACAGTTTGGAACAAAAATAATGACACATGGATTTGCCGAAGTGAGGATTTCCCATGTTAAAAATAAGAGAATTTTCAAGAGGTCATACATCAGTGGATGACAGTATACAAAATGTAAAATATACAAATTTTAAGGGATATGTATCCAGACAATATTTGAGACTATAGAGGGTATAATAGAGGGCTCCTCAAGAGGGGGCACTGGGGCAGTGGTGTCGCTTTTGTCGCTTTTAAGATTTCAAAATTCTCACTTTGTCACATTTAAAATGTACTTGTCATATTTTGTCAGATTCTTTCCTTTTTAGTCAGTATAAGTATTTAATGCACTAAATGGTCTGTTATGTTCCATTGTTTGATTGCTGGTTAGAATAAATAATCTTAACTAGCATCAATTTACAATCAGAACGAATTATCTATTTTTGTCACTCTCAAAACACTTGTCAGTCCTATAAATGTGCAAAATTGTCACTTCCAAGGATTGATTTGTCACATTTGTTCATTTTTAAGTACCCCAAAGTCCCATTCAGTCACATTTTTAGAGGCCAGGTCGCCTTATCACATACCCCTTGGGGAGCCCCCTATAGGGCTTTCAAAACACCATGGTTTGGATATGGTGATAGAAAATCCACCTGTCATTTGTTTTGTTCCAAACTGTATATTATTCTGTTTCAATCAGACCTCGAGTAGACATTTTCTATCGAGAAATCAAAATAGAAATTCATGAAGTCCTGGGATTTCCTAGTTCAACAAGTTAAACCTAGTCTGGGCCTTATTTCTTATCTGACATATCTTGTGGCCCGCCCTAGGTTTAACGTTCGTGCCTATTCGGCCTATTTAATGCAAAATAATTTAATGGTGGCCTATGGCAGCGCATAAAATTCCATGCACGTTTTATTAATAAATGATAGTGAGAATTTGCAACCAATGAAAGCATGGCACGGAAGTGAAACCCAATCACGGCAACAAGAACATTCAGATTAATAAATGAAAGCCGTGGTATTCTGTCTAACTTGTTGAACTAGGGATTTCCAAATGAACTTCGGTAGCTCTTGTTACAGAAACCGCCAGAGATTTCGTAAATCATATTATTTTGATCAAGTTATTATATTCACTGAATGAAAGTTGACAATGCCAGGAACTACCCGATTATTGACTTTACCCCAGAATTCATAGATGAATTTATTTCCATGTAAATCTTCAAGACAGGTTCATCCCAAGAATTCATAGATGAATTTATTTCCATGTAAATCTTCAAGACAGGTTCATCTATGAATTCTGGGATATTTCCTCCATTTATAGGGGCTATGGCAACATCTCATCAAAATGAAGAAAAGGAGGAGCATCTGTTTCTAGCTGGGATTATCAAGAGCACTCATGCAAAACTGAGAGGACAACTCAAACAAAGTAAGTATGATAACGCGATATGTAATTGAGTAGTTTTTCATGTGACTTTTTATGTCCCCACCACGTCTTAGTGTGTGGCCATATTGTGTCGAGCCACTCTGTGTCTGTCCTCCCAGCTGTACATCCAACAGTTTTCTCCAAAATACCCTCAAACGTTCCTGGATATTTTTTGAGTACATAAAGAAATGGGAGAAAGTTTTTTGACAAATGAAAAAAAAGTATAGCAATTTTGTTAAAAAGGTGTACTTATTATCCCATCCAACAAAGTTCGGAGGGATATAGGGAATATAGGGAATGCCTCCGTCCGTCCGTACCGTATACCGTATTTGAGTTATTGGCGTCCGTCCGTCCGAGCAATAACTCAAATACCGTTGGCCCGATTTTGTTCATATTTTGTACACGTATACTAGTGTTGTCACGATGTGCCATAATCGTACATCGATGCATCGGCAATTTTCAGTAGTAAACATCGATGCACATCGCGATGTACATCGAGAAAAAGCCCGATAAAAATGCACTGAAATACCGAACGCTAATGCACTAAAATACCGAACAGAACAAATTAATAAGAGTACACTAGTACATCCGGGAACTTCTAGTAACGGTGATATGAAAGTAAGGTAAATTGTTTTCGATTAATGGTTCATTATGACTAACTAAAACAGTTTTAAAGCGAAAGAATATCAGAAAACATCAGAAAATGAAATAAGACATGAGAAAGGTAAGCGATTTGGGTCAAAATAAGATAAGAAAGGGTGATTTTTAGCAAATGAAATTTTTTTAAAAAACATCGATGTTTTGTTTCAGACATCGATGCATCGCCAGAATCAGCTTTGGCGATGTATATCGCGATGTATCGATTAATCGCGACAACACTAACGTATACCCCATGGGGGTAGAAGTTCTGCTTGAAAGCTGATTTTCAAAATGGCCACTCATTTAAAAATGGCTGCCATTTTAGTGACGATTTCACAGTAATTTAGGTGCAATATGTAAGAAATATGTTTTAAATGTAAAAAATTATATAGGACATTAATAAAGCTAGAAATGTAGATATTTAAGAAGCACATGGCAGCCATCTTGAAAAATGCCGGCCTTTACTCGTTATTTTACAATTTTTGCTGTAACTCGAAAAATAGTGGATCGATTTTGTTCATATTTGGTATGTGAATACTATAAGCATGGCACACTGTCTAATGACACTTTTGGTAGAAGGCGGGCATTTTTCATAAATGGCCACCATTTTATCGATTTTACTAAAACTCGAAAAGTAGTGGAGCGATTTTGTTCATATTTGGTATGTGAATACTATAAGCATGGAACACTGTCTAATGACACTTTTGGTAGAAGTTGGGCATTTTGAAAAATGGCTGCCATTTTTGCTATATACTTTGTTTGTAAAAATGCCAGCCATGGCTGTTCGATGGGATTTGCTACGCTTTGGCGTTGCTGTTGTCTAGTTGAACTAGTTAAGGAATGGGGAAAAACAACTTATTTTATTATATACCCCATATGTAATTCTAGATGCTCATTGGCTTATTCATGGTCACATGATATGAAATAGAATAAAGATGAACTAATTCCCTGGAAAGTTCTAAATCCCTGCTATCAGGGAAGATGGAATGTACTTATCACCAGTTAGGTCATGTGACCAGTCATTAGTATGTTTTATCTTCCCTGGTAGCTGAAATTAGAGGAGTTGAAAGGCAAAATACTGTTAAATGCCAATAAGAACCTGTCAACATTAAATGTTGAAATGAAGGCTTCTCATTTTGTTTTTGTTAACAGAGTACATATGGGGTATATAATAAAACAAAAAGTGACTGCCACATTTTTTGGAAATAGTTTAAAAAAATTTCCATCAGGAATATCCTGTCCACTGACATGTTCCCTCGGCTACATGTCAGTGGATAGGATATTCCCTCAGGAAAAATATTTTGCACTATTTCCCTCAATGGCAGTCACTATTTGTATAATATTCATTTAGTATTGTTGATCAAGATACCCTATTGATACAAATTATATTTGCATCTTAAAAGTCATATAATTTCTGTGTGATTTTATAAAATTTGGGGAAATCCATATATTCATAATATAAATATATCATGAATGTACTTTGATCTCAGCAAAAGGTCCCTCCAAATAAATCCTTGCACTACTAATTTTTTGGCCAAATGTGAAAATAAAGGGAATGTTATAAAAACCCTTCGACCTTCACCTTCGACTTACAGGGTGTCCAAAAAGAAAATATTATAGAAGCTATTTTTGCCGATCTCAGACCATGCAAGAGTCACTTGATTTGTGGTTCACAGGTGAGATCATTAAGATCTTAAATTGTAGCAACGTTTGCAGTACTCTAGGTATAGTTACAGGGGTGAAATAGCGTTTTCATGTTATCAAATTAAGATTCTGTTGCTGTTGATCCGGTAGTCAATCGGGTAGTTTAAGTTCCCTTTTTAGAACTTACTTCCTGGTTTTGATTCGATTGAATCGAAGTAAGATTAGAGTAAGTAGCGATCAATTACTGTTCTATTTATTGAGTTCCAATTATAGTCTTGTTGTGTGATCAGTATTAAAACTGGATATGGCGTCAATAACTTGTTATTTAACTTTGAAATCTTGTCCGAAAAGTGATGACGTCACCAGGCCTATAAAGTATTTCGCCGATGTAAACTCAGGAGATGACAGCTAGCTTTCGACGAGGACAGAGCTCCGTTCAATTTCATAATCTATGTGAAGTTGGACTTAATTGTTTTTCAAAGAAATATTTTTGGACTTTGACAATTTTCATAAGAAAAGTCAAAGGTGCAGGTCGAAGGGTTTTTATAACTTTCTTTTTGGCCCGCTTTTTGGATACCCTGTAGGTCGAAGCTGAAGGTCGAAGGTGCAGGTCGAAGGTCGAAGGGTTTTTATAACATTCCAAAATAAAGGTTTAATACTTCGCAGTACACAACTATTTACACAATTACCTTTTATTATGTATCATGTACATATATTTGGAATTGAATATAATTGAATACCCAACACAGATTATAAAATATCATGAATTAAATTTAAAAATGGCCATTTGTTCTGGAATGCATGAGCATGGTATTCACATCAAGCGTTTCCTGCAAGCAACTACTGCATACTAGGGTGTAAATCCAGGGGTGTAAATTGTAAACCCAAATGCTCTTGAACGAAACTGAAATGATGTGAAGGCATATGCATGGATGAGTGTGTCATTCTAAATAATAAAGAGATTTCACACATAAGTGAAAGTACAACTTATACGTATACGTATAGTTTAAAGGGTCATGTCGAACTATTATATTTACTAAAATCAATTTTAAATTGTACTTAATGGAACATAACTATTCCCGATATAGAAAAGCTCCATCAACTAGAGACTATGAATGCACTGTCATCTGCATGTGTAGATTATGCACATTATAATTAAATGCTTGCTTCCGTGTCCTTGTAGTTGTAGTGTATTATAAACACGATCCTTTAAAGGGAGTCATGATTCTTTAAAGTGAGTCTATTACATAAACAAGTTGATTATTTCAATGTTTTCATGATCAGTATAAGTTCAATGAACTTACAAAACGGTATATTTACGTAGATGATAACGTATACAGTTGGATCTCCGTATAAAGATTTGCCTACATGTGTGTGGAACAATTGACCGCAAGCATTTTTTAAAAATTAATTGGCTGAGTGGGAACAGTATCCAATCAAATACTTTAACCATCAATTTGAAACACCAATCAAACCAGTAGGTTCTAGCAATTCTTGGAAACAACCCATTCAGTAGCTCAACATATGACATACAGGGTGTTTCATAACGAGCATCTCCAAAAAGTCAATTTGAGAAGAGATGGGTCTATAACATATGTACTATATATGAGCCTATTTTATTCTAGACAAACACATTTGGATCAACTAAACATGCTACAATTCAAGAAAGTACAAATGGCATCCCTTTGACCTGTATTTATTACAGTCCGAGAAGATCTTTTCTGACGAAAAGCTCACATTATGAAACACCTTGTACGTTTACCTATAAGTATCAGTATACGTTATAAGTTGTACTTTCACTAGGTGCGAAATCTCTCTAATATATAAAAAATCACTTATTCCAGATACAGAAAACTACAGCAAGATTTGGAGTGACCACTGTAACGACAAAAATACATTGAAAAAGTATGCTGAAGCAATGCATCTACTTGCTACAAAACATTGGACAAAATCACCTCAGACCAGAATAGATTGGTGTAGGGATATCTGTAAGAATTATTTCTTTGGTGAAGGATTACAAAGTGCTAGGGATAAAGATGCAAGACGTAAGCAATTCCGGATCAATGAAGGATGCACAAAAGACTATGAATGCATGAACTCTAACCCTGTTTTGAGCATGTAAGTATATGATAAACATTGACAAATGGGATGAAATGTGCTTTGTATTTTGAAATTCATAGATTGCCAATGTTTCATCGCACATTGCTTGTACAGGTTATAAAATCATGAGGCAAAAAATAAATAATAGTGTTCCCATTATGTAAATTATATGCACAATACGAGTCATTTTTCTTTTTTAGGATTAATATTTTTATTCAAATTAATTTAGGATCGTCAATTGTAGTACATTGTCTTGTTTAGAAATTTTCGGTAATGGGTTGGTAAAACCATATGACTAATCAGCATTCCCGCAGGTGGCGCTTTATCATAAAAATGTGACATTTGAATTGGAGGGGAATTACCAAGGTGCCAGTAGATTGCTACCAATTTCACCACCTTGTGGTTAATATGGGCCAAATAATATGGTAGATATTGAAAAAAGTTCCCCTAACTTCAATATTTATTATCTCATTGAAGGAAATTTCATAACAATTCATGAGGTTTATTATTCACCACATCTTTTTATTCACAAGGTCTATTATTCACCAACCCTATTATTCACTATATCTCTTATTTGCCAGATCTGTTATTCACCATTCACAAGGTCTATTATTCACTAACCCTATTATTCACTATATCTCTTATTTGCCAGATCTGTTATTCACCATTCACAAGGTCTATTATTCACTAACCCTATTATTCACTATATCTCTTATTTGCCAGATCTGTTATTCACCATTCACAAGGTCTGTTATTCACTAACCCTATTATTCACTATATCTCTTATTTGCCAGATCTGTTATTCACCATTCACAAGGTCTATTATTCACTAACCCTATTATTCACTATATCTCTTATTTGCCAGATCTGTTATTCACAAGGTCTATTATTTACTAACCCTATTATTCACTATATCTCTTATTTGCCAGATCTGTTATTCACCATTCACAAGGTCTATTATTCACTAACCCTATTATTCACTATATCTCTTATTTGCCAGATCTGTTATTCACCATTCACAAGGTCTATTATTCACTAACCCTATTATTCACTATATCTCTTATTTGCCAGATCTGTTATTCACCAGGAAGGCTAGAACTATTGGTAACTATTGGAATTTTGAGAATTTTACAAAATGTTCAAATAGTATGAAATATACAAATATAGTAGCACTCAATATAACTGGAAGTACAGTGGTAAAATAATTTTCCCCTTTTACTCTCAGTTTTGAATGAAAAAGTCACTCAAAATACAGGTTTTGTAGTTGTGTAATGCTTTCTTTAAACTGTACATCTTTTTATTTTCAGAAAACTGCCATTTGAGGGTAAAATCCAGCTATTTGATGTAGGAAGCTGTTATAACCCATTCCTGACATTCCCAGAGTTTTCTTCTCTAGCAGTTGATATAAGCCCAGCAACAGAAGTATGTTAATCCTTGTGCACCTTTATTGCAATGAAGAAAAACTATCAAGCACTCTTAATGCTCACTTGAATTTGGCTTCATGCACAGATAGTGCTTGAGACGTTTTCATATAATGTTTCAGTTGAATAATAAGAATTTCTCAAGACTAAAATATTCTGGAAATAATACCCGAATTTGCTGAATAATCAAGATTATTTATTACCAGAAACGAAACATTTCAGCTTTGTCTGAATATATATATAACGTTTACATAAATTATGGAAAGTAATTGATCAAGTATTGGACACTCCACAATCGAGGTTGGCTTACAAATTTGAGGGGAAATGGAGAGAACTTTGAAACCAGATGATTGCAGTTCCTTTAATAACATAATGATCTAGTTTTCAAAAAATATATCATTATATAAATATCATTCAATATAACTTTTCAATATTTGAAAAATATGACTTTTGAAAAAAGTAGTTCATCTTATTGACTGTCTATTCAAGGGTGCGATAGTGTTCACTTTGTGTCTTGTTTAAGTAATGTCTACAAGATTCCAGTCAAAATGATTGATGGATTGATGTATAAATTCTTTAGTGGCCCTTTTGGGTTTTTCATCCTAAAATCTTGGTCCTTCAACTGATAAATGTTGGGCATTCAGGATCTAAAATCTATATACATAGGCGTAGCGCCCGGTACGGTGGGTATGCACAGGCGTACCAGATCATAGACCCCGGCCAGATTCTTTTGTAGTAGGATCAGTAGCTCAATAAATATTCCTCAAGATGAGACACCTCAGAAAATTTCACATTTTAAAATGACGATTATTGAGCCATTTCTGAAAAATATGAGACAAATCTTACCTCATTCGAAGCATCTTGTTATTCTTTAACTTTTATATCACCAATGACCGTTATTCAAGCAATGCTGCGTTGATAAGAGACCAAAACAGTGATGTTTTATCGCCGGACTCTTATCTGTCCAAATCTGAATGGTGCTCCCGTGGTTCCAGAAATGTGATGTCATCAGAACAATGGTATTTGGACACACAAGAGTCCGGATCTCGTGAAAAATATTCGCCGTATTAAAAGTCAAATAACTGCATCCATAGGTTATTTACTCGAACCAAACAAGTAGAAATAGAAAGATGAAGATCTCAGCTATAAAATAAGTGCAAAATCTGTCATGGGGAAGCAGGTACCATTTTGTATAAGGAACATTTTTAAAAGGTGGTCATATTTTTTTTAAATTTTCCAATTTAGTGTCGTATCTTGTGAATTATTCTTTGACCCTATGAGATCTTACTACAAAACGATCTGGCCAATATCTGTGTACCAGATGGTTGCAAATTCGCTCCAAATACAACCAAATTTCAAAATTTTCCTGGGGGAGAAAACCCCCCAAACCCCCCCTAAACGCTCGTTTTTTGCTTCGCTCAACTCTTGTACCCGTGGTGGCATACTACTTAGAGAAATAGCGCTACGCCCATGATATAGGATCACCCAATGGTGGGAACATGTACACATTTGTGATCTCGTTGAAGGATGTAATACAATTTGTTCCTGCTCAATCAGAGAAACATTTTCCTAAAACACACAATATATATTCAATCTTCATTGTTCTTAAATAGAAGCCTATTCTTTGTATAATTTTAATTTGAATGTTTTTCAGACCGTCCTGTCGTGTGACTTCTTAAATCTTCAACTAACCGAGTGGACATATGAGTGCAATCCTGCTGATGGATTATCAATGACTAGTTTCAAATCGCCACTTACGGAAGTACCAAGAGGAGCTTTCCATGTTGTTGTATTCTCTTTACTGTTGGAATACTTACCATCAACTGTACAAAGATGGCATTGTTGTCAAAAAGCATGTGACCTTTTAGTAGATGACAGCTTGCTTTTGATTATAACACCAGACTCAAGCCACCAGAACAAACGTCAAAATATGATGAAAAGTTGGAGAGTTGCTATAGAATCATTAGGCTTTACCAGATATTGTTATGAAAAACAGGAGCATCTACATTGTATTGCATTCCGTAAGACTAAAAATTTAGATCCTATGTGTTTGGAAAAGTGTCACCAATCGGAGGGAGTTTCACATAGAATGATGTATATTCCACAAGACTCTGCTTCAAAGGATTCCAAACTAGATAACAGTGACACTAAGGTGTAGCAAATCTCACCCAGCAGCCATGCCTGCCATTTTTACAAAGTCCTCCATTGCTTTTTCAGTTATAGCAAAAATCGTAAAATAGCACACATAAAAATGGCCACTTGCTCGCCAAAATATCGATGTATCAGTGTAATATGCTTCTAAGAAGCCACATTTAAAATTTCAACAGAATCGCCCAACTACTTTTTGAAAAAAGACACTAACACACATAAATTTGACCCCTACTAGCCAAAGTGTCGAAAACATTGTATCATGCTTTTTCAGTTATAGTAAAAAGTTCTCACTATAACCATTTTAAAATAATTGATAAATAACTGTTAATAGTCTAAATAACAGTATTATGAAATAAACTGATCAGTCAGATTGGCCCCCATGAGATCAGTGATGTCATACTTATTTATACATGTAGTTCAGGTTGATTGATATCTTGGTATCGCAACATCAAATCAACCGCATGAGTTTTGCTTAAACAAATAAGAAACATCTATGAGCTATGACACCATGATTCAATGGACCAAAACGGATCACATAGGGGTAAAAAACATCACATGGGGGTCAAAAAACATCAAACAGAATGTAAACATACCTGCCAACCTAAGACCAACATTTTGCGGTAGATTTTTTTAAAATTGCTGTATTTTTGTGGTAGATTTTTTCAAAATACGGTAGTTTTTGCGGTATTTTTCAACAAAATTGCGGTAGTTTTTGCGGTAGATTTTAGGAAAAAACGGTAGTTTTTGCGGTAGATTTTAAAAAAACTGTAGTTTTTGCGGTAGATTTAAAAAAATACGGTAGTTTTTGCGGTAGATTTTTAAAATATACTGTAGTTTCAGAGGTTTGGGGTAGATTTTTGAAAAAAGTGTAATTTTGCGGTAGAAATTAAAAAAAAGCGGTAGTTTTGCGGAAGATTTAGAAAAAATGCGGTAGTTTTACGGTAGATTTAAAAAATACGGTAGTTTTTACGGTAGTTTTTTGAAAAACCGGTAGTTTTGCGGAAAATTTTGAAAAAAATGGGGTAGTTTTATGGTAGATTTGACGGTGATATTTTGAAAAACCGGTACTTTTGCGGAAGATTTTGAAAAAATGCGGTAGTTTTACGGTAGATTTTGAAAAATGCGGTAGTTAAACCTTTATACAATGCGGTTTTCTATATTAATACAATGTTTACGTGGTCATATTGTTTTTGTTATTGTGAATACATATTTTACTGCAAGAGTGCTTTTGATAATTACAGTTTGTAAAGCAGAACTACCACCTGAGAATTATACGAAACTATTATTTTCAAGAATAAATAGAGACTTAACACTTTTTATTCTTCATTTACCATGCCTACAATGGACTGACAGCAACTTTGGATTTTAATGTTTCAGCAAAATGTACATGTATATGAATACAACTCTTTTACAATAAATCTAGATTGATTCAAAATACGAACACAATATTCATATCTCCACTTTTATTCACCTTCTAACCAGTTTTTTTAGATATCAGGATGTTTGGAAGTCCCAATGAAACATTTACTGAAATACAAAATATGGATTTTACATGTTTTTACTCACCATCTTAGATGAACTATCACTTTAACGAATTGAAATGACAGACACAATGTTCATATAACATTGGAATTATATGGTATTAAATATTGATTTGTTCACTCGCAAGTCTCTAATGATATCAATGTGTTTGTCTGGCACAAATAGAAAATAAGTACAGATCAATTGTCTTTCAAAAATAATCTGTAATGAGCATTTGCTGAAACCTTTCCCCTGAGACATCGTTCAGATTCGGATACCATAATACTTTTATAATAAACCAAAACTCAATGCTTTATTTTTTAATTATGTATTTGTTACTGATATAATGTGTTCTGATGAAAAATACAACATTTTATCGTCCTGTAAACAAATTGATTAAACTATGTATAATGTTGTTACGTTCGAAAATAACAGAAAGTAAAAACAGCAATTAAAATATGATAACAATATATTTATATTTTGAAAACTAAATAATATAACAATGATATAAAGGAGGTTTAATACTTAATTAATGTCCAACCAATGGTACGGCTTATTCTTGATGTCGATAAATATCCTTGACGATCCTTGAGAATGTTCCAGATCACGAAAGTTTCAATAATCGTTAATAGTTCTCCAATGTTTGTAATAGTCCAATAATGTTCGTCGTAATCCTATAATATTCGTATCCAATAATGTTTGATGATAATCCACAAATGTTTGATGATAATCCACAAATGTTTATGATAATCCACGAATGTATATGATAATCCGTATATAGTGTGTGTTGTAATATATGTCCATATAAAGTCCTCAGGTTGTATGTTTGTAGTGTTATAAATGTTCCCACAGTAATTATCTGCTAAGAAGATGTCCTTTTGATAAACTTTGAAATTCTGCTGACAGCCCAAATCAGCTCTCTCATTATATAGTGCAAAGGCATAGTCCAGATGTTTCAAGAAGTTACGATTTCTAGAAAATAACACTGATTGGACATCTTAAGTCACATGATTCAATCTTGATTAAATGATTACAGTTCCAGTACTTTCTAGAAGGCCAAGAGTTAATGAGTCATTCAGTTCAGTTATGTTTACAAGATATAATGTCATTGTGACCTTGACTTGACCTAAGATCTCTAATGAAGATCAGTTACAGTATGCATATTGATAAACTAAACTTAATGTGAATATAATAGAACATAATACTATTACACCTCCCTCCTTAAAAGAAAAGTTTTGAATGTAATGAAAAACTTTTACAATAATATCTGGTGTGGCGAGGGTTACAATTTTTCAGAGATGAGGTTTAGACTTACATAACATTTTTTTACAATAGTTAAATATAATAATATTTATATAGTTACAGACTGAGTAAAACCCAAAAGCATATTACAATAATATTATCAAATCACACTCGAACTACAATCCTTTTATTATATTATATTAGCACAAAGCCTTAAGCATATGCAGTTTAGCTCAAATAGCCTCTTAGAAATAGAGGTATTACACTCTTGAAAGAGTGTCAGCAATTAAATTATTCTTGCCTTTGATGTGTCGTATGTCAAGATTGTACTCTGACAATAACAGACTCCACCTCAACAATCTACGATTCTTGTTCTTCATTCTATGAAGGAATGTCAGCGGATTATGGTCAGTAAATACAGTAACTGCATGAACTGGTGAACTAACATATACTTCAAAATGCTGTAATGACAGAAGCAATGCTAGGCATTCCTTTTCTATGGTGGAGTAGTTTTTCTGATGTTTATCAAATTTCTTTGAATAATAACACACTGGATGATCAATACCATCCCTTTCTTGTAATAGGACAGCTCCCATTCCTACATCAGAAGCATCTACTTGAATCTTGAATGGCTTGCTAAAATCAGGTGCAACAAGCACTGGTTCTTCACTTAGTATGGCCTTGATTTTATCAAAGGCTGTATGACATTGCTCAGACCACACATATTTGATGTTTTTCCCAAGTAAATTGGTCAATGGAAGAGCAATTGAAGAGAAATTTGGACAAAACTTCCTATAAAAGCCAGCCATTCCAAGACTTCTCATTAATTCTTTCTTGTTAGTAGGAGCTGGGAGTTGTGTAATTGATTCCACTTTGGCACTCACTGGTTTGACCTGCCCCTGACCTACCACATGGCCCAGATATTCAACTGTGGCTTTACAAAATTCACTTTTAGCCAAATTGATTGTTAAATTGGCCAGAGAAATTCTTTCAAACAACTTACGCAGCAAACACATGTGTTCATCAAAAGTGTCAGAATAGACAATTACATCATCGATGTATACACCAGTGTTTTTGAGATCTGCTAATAAACTGTTCATCATTCTTTGAAATGTGGCAGGTGCATTTTTCATACCAAATGGCATAACCTTAAATTGGTACAAACCATCAGGAGTAACAAAGGCAGATACCTGTTTTGCTCTTTCAGTTAATGGAACCCCTAGGAATCCTTTGAGGAGATCAAATTTACTGACATATTTAGCAGTTCCAATTTTGTCAATGCAGTCGTCAATTCGTGGTATTGGATAAGAATCGGTCTTTGTTACTCGATTCACCTTGATATAATTAACCACTAGCCTACGTCCACCGTTTGATTTTGGAACAATGAAAGCAGGTGAACTCCATGGGCTATTGCTCTTTTCAATTATGTCATTTTCTAACATATAATTGACCTCAGCTCTCAAATCTTCAGATTTTGATGGATTAACTCTATAAGCATGTTGCTTAATAGGGGTTACATCTTGGACTTCAACATCATGATAAGCTATAGATGTCTTAGTCGGTACATGAGAGAAGATATCAGTGAACTCATGAATTAATTCTGTGACTTGCTGTTTTTGATCATTTGTCACATGGTGCAATTTATGATCTAGATTTGATAATACTTCAGAGTTCTTTAACCTAGACAAACCTTTGATATCTTCATAGTCCAAATCAGTATAAGTGATATCATCTGAATCTTGTAGATCAGTTTCTTTTACAAGGGCAGGTGCCAAAGTGACTACAGGTTTAACTGAGCCAGGCTCTTTGTCTGGCTCAAAGTACCTTTTCATCATATTGATGTGACACAGTTGTGTTTCTTTGCGCCTATCTGGAGTTTTGACAATATAATTGAGGTCATTGACCTTTGAATCCACTACATAAGGACCATAGAATTTTGCCTGTAATGGATTTGTCTGAAGTGGCAGCAATATAAGAACTTTGTCACCTGGCTGGAAAGATCTTTCTTTGACTTTTCTGTCATACCAAGTTTTCATTTTATCTTGGCTATTTAGCAAATTTTCTTTGGCTATTTCACAAGCCTTTGATAGGCGCTCTTTAAACCCAGTTACATAGTTCAGCAGATTAAACTTTTCAGTTTCTGACAGCCACTTTTCTTTGAGCAATTTAAGTGGACCACGCACAGAATGACCAAATACTAGCTCAAATGGACTGAACCCTAAAGATTCTTGCTTAGCTTCTCTTGTAGCAAACAGAAGCAAGGGTATGCCCTCATCCCAGTCTTTCTCATATTCAAAACAGAAAGCTCTAATCATGGTCTTAAGCGTCTGATGGTAACGCTCTAGAGCTCCTTGAGACTCTGGGTGATAGGCACTTGACTTACACTGTTTAATACCCAAGGTATCCATGACTTGTTGGAATAAGCCTGACATAAAATTTGAGCCCTGATCAGACTGAAGATCTTTTGGCAGTCCAACTAAGGTGAAAAATTTGATGAGTGATTTCACTATATTCTTGGCTTTGATATTTCTAAGTGGAATCGCTTCTGGAAACCGTGTGGCCATACAAAGAATAGTGAGTAAATATTGATTACCAGATTTTGTTTTTGGTAATGGACCAACACAGTCAATAAGAACCTTACTAAATGGTTCATCGAATGCAGGTATAGGGTGTAAAGGAGCAGTTGGAATTTTCTGGTTAGGTTTCCCTACCATTTGACATGTATGACAAGACCTACAATACTCTTGGACATCTTGTTTTAATTTGGGCCAATAGAAATGATTGAGTATTTTATGGTATGTTTTAGTTACTCCTAAATGACCTGCCATGGGAGAATCATGAGCTAGACTCAAGATTTCCTTATGATATGATTTTGGGACAACAATTTGATGTACAATTGCCCAATCATCTTCAGGGGAAGCTTCAGGGGATCTCCACTTTCGCATTAATATGCCATCCTTTTTGTAGAAACAAACAGGGACCTTGACAGCTTCATCAACAGTAAGACATCTTTTATGAAGATCAATGAGTGATGGATCATGCTCTTGTTCATAAATTAACATGTGTTTTGAATGAGGATCATTTTTCAAAGAATCACTATCAGAAATAGAGGATGAAACCTCAGAACTAGAAGAAGAAGATGAAACTTCATCGGGACTAGCAAGAGCGGGCGAAACCGCATTAAAATAGTGATCCTGCTCAGAAGGTGAATCACCTCTGGCAATAGGCTTTTTCAATGAAGAATTTGCCTTAATAGATGACTGCTTGGCTTGAACAGAAGGCTGTTTCAATGAAGAATTTGCCTTTAAAATAGGATAAGGATCATCTTTAACAAGTGGTGAGTGACATTCATCATCAAACAAGGAGCTTAAAAACCCACTATCAAAGTCATCTCCCACAGACGAATCCCCGCTATCAGCTAACTTTTTAGCCATAGCCCTAGTAACAGCACAAGCAGGATATATATCAGAGTCCTCTTGGACAGAATCCTCAATAGAACAAGGCTGATCAGAAACAATGGGGTCTAATGATACCTTACCCCCAGCTAAATCATTGCCTAAAAGCAATGCGACTCCTTCAACAGGAAGTTGTGGCCTAACACCAACAATAACTGGCCCTTTGACTAACTCTGATGTGATATGAATACGATGGAGGGGAACTTTAGTAAAACCTAATTCAATGCCTTGCATCAAAATATGGGTACCTGTGAATGACTCCTCAGATAAAGGAAGGACACCTTCTAACAACAAAGTCTGAGATGCACCCGTGTCTCTAAGAATCTTAATTGGCTTTGAATTGGTACCATCACTTGACAGTGACACAGATCCTTCCGACATGAAAGGCTTATAATCCTCCATAATATCACTATGAGTGGATTTCTCAGTATGAGTATATGAATCCCAAACAATGGGCTTTCTTGAAATGGGAACTGTAGCACAACCATTTGAATGAGCAGAACCAGACATCTCTCTTCTATTCTTAATCCTATAGCATTCAGAAATAAGATGACCAGGCTTTTTACAATAATTACAGGTGACATTTGATTTTGGACCTGAAGAATTTAATTGATCTGATTTTGAGCTAGAACTCTGTGATGAATAAGACTGGTCTTTTGCTTTGTTTGATGCATTTGATGATGAGGACTGATTTGATTTAGAGTCATATGAAGGTTTGTTACCTTGATAACCTCTAAAGTTAGAATTACCTTTGATAAAACTACCCTTATGAGTAAGAGCATAATCATCAGACAGGGTGGCAGCTTGACTTAAAGTTTCTACCTTGTGTTCATCTAAGTAAGTTCTAATGTGATATTGAACACAGTTTTTAAATTGTTCTATTAGCATAAGCTCTCTAAGCTTTTTAAATTCTTCAGATACATCCTTAGAGACAAGCCACCTGTCAAAAAGCTGCTCTTGCTCTCGAGCAAACTCAACATGGGTTTGGTCACTCTGTTTGTGGGCATTTCTAAATTTCTGTCTGTAAGCTTCTGGCACTAGCTCATAAGCTTTAAGAATTGCATTTTTAATTAGGTCATAATCAGAGCATGCTTCTGCTGAGAGGCAAATATTTCACTCGCTTTACCAATGAATACACTCTGAAGCATAACTGGCCATGCTGATTTAGGCCAGTCTAGGCTCTGAGCGACTTTTTCAAAATGTGTAAAGTATTTATCAACATTTTTCTCTTGAAATTTAGGTACAAATTTGAGAAATTTTGAAGCGTCAAACCTATTTTCAAAATGCTGATGCATAGTAGCATGTTCCTCAGTTTTGGATTTAGCTTCTATCTCAAGACGTTTTAATTCAATTTCTTTTTGAATTTCTTGTTCTCTTATTTCTTTTTCATTTTGCATTTCTTGTTCTCTTAATCTTATTTCTTTTTCATTTTGCAATTCTTTCTCTCTCAATTCTCTAATTTCTCTTTCATTTTGTTGTTGTGTTCTAATTTCAAGCTCTCTTAATTCAAGTTCTTTGAGCCTAATAGGATCAACTTGCTCAACATGCTGGGCTGGCTGCTCAGGCAGAAGTGATTCTGCGACCAAATATTGAAGTACAAAGTTTTTAATTGTATCCTTTTTGTATGAGCTTTTGACTGACAGGCCAACATGTTTTGCAATTGCCAAAAGTTCAGTTTTCTTTAAATCATCAAATTCCTCCAAAGAGGGCGCTTCTAAAAATGTCTCAACCTCAAAACTCATTTTCGATTAATTGCTGTCTTCACAATTTTAAATGGACAAGTTTTGGATTTTGAATTTAAAATATTTGTATTCTAGCTTGTTGTAGTTGGTTCCCGGACGAGCCCCCAATTTCTGTTACGTTCGAAAATAACAGAAAGTAAAAACAGCAATTAAAATATGATAACAATATATTTATATTTTGAAAACTAAATAATATAACAATGATATAAAGGAGGTTTAATACTTAATTAATGTCCAACCAATGGTACGGCTTATTCTTGATGTCGATAAATATCCTTGACGATCCTTGAGAATGTTCCAGATCACGAAAGTTTCAATAATCGTTAATAGTTCTCCAATGTTTGTAATAGTCCAATAATGTTCGTCGTAATCCTATAATATTCGTATCCAATAATGTTTGATGATAATCCACAAATGTTTGATGATAATCCACAAATGTTTATGATAATCCACGAATGTATATGATAATCCGTATATAGTGTGTGTTGTAATATATGTCCATATAAAGTCCTCAGGTTGTATGTTTGTAGTGTTATAAATGTTCCCACAGTAATTATCTGCTAAGAAGATGTCCTTTTGATAAACTTTGAAATTCTGCTGACAGCCCAAATCAGCTCTCTCATTATATAGTGCAAAGGCATAGTCCAGATGTTTCAAGAAGTTACGATTTCTAGAAAATAACACTGATTGGACATCTTAAGTCACTATCTCATATTTTATTTTATTTTTATTCTTATTTTGGACCCTCCTTTGATGGCCTCAAAGAATGATCTGCTACATTGTACATAAATTGTATATAGGTCCATTATAGGCGTAGGAAACTATTTTAATGATATATGTTTTATTGTTTGGTTCTTTTTTGACAAGAAGATTCTTTATCTTGCTTTTGGATGACTAAGGGACATATTGGCTTTGGTATTTTGTTATAATATTACAATAGTGCCTCTAGTGTACATTTCGCACCTATACTGTTTAGGGCTCATTTATGATATTCTTTGATTCAAATTACTAAATGGATCTACTGTGTTGGACATATGTAACATCTTTGTGATCTCACACATTGCCGTATTTGTTTTTGTTTTTCTTCCATAAACATCTTGTGATGTTGTTTGTAAATAGTTTCAGTGCCAATATCTATCAATCACTTATCATTCATGCATTTAAGTCATCAATCTCATTCTTCAGTACAAATTATGCAGCATTCCTTGTGGTTTGGGGATTATCTCAAAAGGCTCCATTGATATAATGCAATGGAGGGCATGTATAGGGACCTTTAGAGTTACTTGTACCTACAGAAGCTGTCCTAATTCTTATGGTAAGATGACCAAATTAAAACCTGATGTTATTTTCCCACTGCAAATTTTACTTTGTTTCTTAACATATATTAAGGAATTAACATTCATACTGATAATTCAAGAAATGTGTTATGTGCCTTTTCATGCATTGTCATTTATACTTTTTGTCTGTGCTGGGTGTATTTTGCTTAGCATTCCAATTTTATACATATGGTCCATTATGCAGGCTCTCTACCAAGTGAGTCGACATACTGTTAAGCCAAAAAGTAAACTATTTCTCTGTATAGGAACCTTGTTCATTGTACCAGGGTTAGCATCATATCTTCTGTTATGTTCAAATGTAATAATAAGATTAATTATAATTTTGGCTAACGACATTGAAGTAAATCCAGGGCCAAGATACCAAGAAACTAATATATTGTCTTGTAACATAAATGGTAAAATTGCTGATGGTGAAAATAGTCCTAGGTTTGTAGAATTGGGATTAACAGCCAAATTACAAAATTGCCAAATAATCTCGGTCTGTGAAGCAGGGAAAAATCTTGACTTAGACAAATTAATGATTGATGGCTTTCATAAACCATACCAACCTCAAAATTTTCAAGGGAGAGGAATTCTAATGTATGTGGACGAAAATTTAGCTTTCAAGCCTAGGGATGACCTTAGCACACTCAATGAGATTGGTTGGTTAGAGATAGTCATTGAACACAAAAAAATCCTCCTAGGCACATGCTATAGGTCTCCATCAAAGACATTGATTGGGGACATTGAACAATTTAATACATTACTAGAGCAAAGTGTAGAAACTGCTATGAGGGAAAGGAAATATGACATGATACTAATTAATGGGGATTTTAATGCCAGGAGTAAATTCTTTTATGATCATGATATTGATAATACAGCAGGAACCAAATTATATGAGACAATGACTAACCTTGGGTTTGAACAATTTATTCATGAACCAACTAGAATAACTGAAAATAGTTTATCATGCATTGACCTAATTTTTTCAAATTCTCCAGGCCTCATGATTGGTACTGAAGTCCTAGCCCCAATAGGGGGCAGTGACCATAGTACTATAGTGTGTAATTTACAGCTAGCTACTAGTAAAAATCAACCTAAAATTACTACTAAAACTTGGCAATACAAAGACTGCAACCAGCAAGCCCTGAATAATGATATAAATTCTGTGAATTGGAACAACATTATAAATAATGGCACAATTGATGAGTCAACTTTAAATTTTTCCTCCAAGTTACTGTCTATTTTTGACCATAACATACCTCACAAAATCAAGGTGAGGAAACCAAAAGATTTACCTTGGTTTAATGACGAAATCAAAAAGGCTGTGAATAACCGTGACAAATATTATAAGAAATTCAAAAGAAACAACACTTTGGATTCAAAGTTGAAATATAAAAATAAAGTTGAAATGTTGAATAATCTTATTAACAAGGCTAAACTTAACCATGAACAGGAAATTTGTGAAAATCTTCACACTTATTCAAGTGGGGAACATTTTTATTGGAGCGCTATTAAAAAATTACTTGGAAATAAATTTTCCTCTGGAATTCCAACTTTAAGAAATTCATCTTTGACAAACATATGTAGTACAGATGAAGAAAAACGAAACGAATTTTTGAAATTGTTTGTAGGTAAATTTCACTTTGATAATACCCGCGACACAAATGCATTACCATTTTTTCCAAATAGAACAAACAACCTTTTGACTTGTAATTTAATCACACCATTGGAAATAAGAACCCTCATAGCTGACCTTGACACATCAAAAAGTGAGGGTTTGGATGGTATTACAAATAAAATGCTCACCATGAGCATTTTATCTATTGACAAACCATTAGCCTTATTGTTTAATAGAATTCTAACTGAAAACATTTTTCCAAGATCATGGAAAGATGGAATAATAATTCCAATCTATAAGAATAAAGGTGATAAATCTGATATTACAAATTACAGACCTGTCACATTACTTAGTAATATATCCAAATTATTCGAAAAAATAGTGCATCAACAGATGATGAAGTTCCTTTTAGATAATAAGTTATTATATGAAAATCAATCAGGTTTCCTGCCTGGTCACAGCACTGACAGTCAGCTACTAAGTATTACTAATTTTATAATGAATGCATTTGAAGACAAAGCGGATGTACGGGGAGTCTTTTTGGACCTGGAGTCTGCGTTTGATAAAGTCAGACATAATTTACTTATCCACAAGCTAAAATCTTATGGCTTCAATGATAACCTGTTGAAACTTATGAAATCCTACCTAGACAATAGAAGAGTATGCACACGCCTTAATGGATCTTTATCCGAATTTTCTGAAGAAAATTTTATAAACTCTGGTGTGCCTCAAGGCTCTATTCTAGGCCCCATCCTATTTCTGCTATTTATAAATGATCTCCCAGAGGTCATCCAATCAAAATGTTATATTTATGCTGATGATACTTCTATATATGTCCCCGTTCACAAGTTTGAAAATGTTTTAACATCAAATACATTACTACAACATGATCTAGACAATGTCTATGACTGGTCAAGGGTTTGGGGGCTTAACTTTAAGCCCACGAAAACCAAAGAGATAATTTTTTCCAAATCTATTCAAAATGTAAGAAACTTTCCTATTTTGACCTTGAGCAACAGAATAATTGAAAGAGTAAATTATCATAAACATCTTGGAGTTATCTTAGATAACCACCTTGACTTCAAAGAACATATAGCCCAGCTAAAAGTCAAAATTGATAAAATGCTAAATCCACTTACAGCATTGAAAAATAAAATTTCATCCAAACACCTTGAAAGAATGTACTTATCGTTCATTTTGCCAAAATTAGAATTCGGATCAATCTTTTATAATTGTTCACCACATTATACCCTAAATACCTTGGATAGGTTACACTACAGAGCTGCCTTGTTAGTCTCTGGGGCCATTAAGGGCTCCTCTGAAATCAAAGTCTTAAATTCACTTAACTGGAAGACACTAAGTCAGAGAAGAGAAGAAAAAATGGCAACTCTAATGTATAAGGTATCCAAAAACAAGACTCCTAGTTACGTACAATCTATATACAATGAACTTAAAAATCCAGGTACAGAGCGTGTACTTCGTGCCCAGCACGAATATAATATTCCAGCAAAATCTTCAATGAAATTTACAAACTCTCCTGCCATAGCACCAATAAGAATATGGAAAATGATTTCACCTGAAGTTAAACGCAGCCCCTCAATATCAGCCTTCAAGTCAAGGTATAAGAAAACCAAATATAACCAAAACCCTAGGTCTGTGTTGACAACAAAATTGAACTTAAATCGATCTATTGAAATTAAACTAAACCGTTTAAGAGCAGACCTAGCACTTAAATCAGACTTTTTTAGGCATAATTTCAACAACTATCCAGACCCAAGTTGCCCTTGTGGACATGCCCAGCAAACCAAGTCCCATTTATTACTTTACTGCCCTCTATCAACTGGAACAAGGTCAATCTTTACCCAAAAACTACAAGAGCTGCAAAATTTTAACTTTAGAGAATTTGCCAGTCTAAATAGTGTAGATAAAGTCCACACCATACTTTTTGGAGATCATAAGTTCTCAGATAAATGTAATGCTGATATTATGAACCTTACGGCAAATTTTGTTGATTCTATCATTTAGCATTAGCCTCAACATTTCATCACCATCATCATCACTATTGTTATCATCATCTCAACTGTGGCCACTGAGACTCTTATAAACAATACATTTACAATACATGTCTGAAACCATTTATATCAACTTTATTTTGCTACTTTTATTTAATAGGGAGGCCAACAATGTAATTTTACCTCGGCCTTCCTAGTATGTTAAATATTGTTATATAAAATTATGCAAAGAAATAAAACTTAACCTTAAAATAAAAAAAAAAAAATCTTAAGTCACATGATTCAATCTTGATTAAATGATTACAGTTCCAGTACTTTCTAGAAGGCCAAGAGTTAATGAGTCATTCAGTTCAGTTATGTTTACAAGATATAATGTCATTGTGACCTTGACTTGACCTAAGATCTCTAATGAAGATCAGTTACAGTATGCATATTGATAAACTAAACTTAATGTGAATATAATAGAACATAATACTGTAACAATGTATATTTGGCGTTCATTACTGATCATAACAAATCAAACCACGCATATTTCATACGCTAAAACAAGTAGTTTTTGTCATTTCCACTCATTTATTTAGATGAAGAGCAACTAAAATCATATTTTTGTTGCATTCGGAATAAAGATCTGTGTACAAAAGGGTTTGGTTAACTACAAAAATCATGGCAGAAAGAATTCTTTCTAGCTAGTGGTAGTTGGTGTTTGGACTGGTTACACGCAAGCTTACTTAGATAAATGCGCAATAACCTGATAACCACAGACCTGCCGATACCTATTTATATTCGGGTTGGTGAAGGAATATTACAGGGACAGTACAGGAAGACTTCAATTTTTCAGCATTTCCCAACAATAACGGGAAATTTTAGGGTAGTTTTTGCAGATTTTAGCAGAAATACGGTAGATTTTCGAAAATTTACGGTAGATTTTCAAAATTTTACGGTACATTTTACGGCCGTTCTCATGGAATAAACGAGTTTTAAAAAAAAAATTTACGGTAGATTTCGAAAAAAATACGGTTTATTTTTTTACGGGCGTTTTTACGGGGAAAAAATGGTATTTTTTTACAGTATTTTGTCATTTTTTACGGAAAAACGAAAAATTTACGGTAGATTCCCGTAAAAATACTGTAGGTTGGCAGGTATGGTAAATATTGCAAATTAAACAGCTGCCACATTCAACAGAATATAACTGTTGCCACATTAGGGAGCATCTCTAAAGTTCAATGTAGGATTATTAACTGTATTTGCACATTCAATCTATGACCCCCCTCCCCCTCATAACTGTATTTGGGAAATGTTGATATTTTTCGAAAGTCACACCATTTCTAACATAACATGTAGTTAATGGCCTCATTTGATCTAGACCAGACCCCATTGACAAAACGTTCATATTTGCCACTTAAATTGGCGTAGACAGGCTTCAGAACGCTAATTTTTTACTTTAGTTTTACTTTGTTGCGTTCATGTATTATTATTTATCGTATCAGAAGTGCACTGGACGAAAATAGCATGCACTAATAAAATTTCTGGAAACAATGTCGGAACGGCAACTTTTAAGGCTAATGACCCCTTCCCAACTGTGCAACAGTTAATTTTCAGATATCTTTTGAAATGCTCCCAAATACATCCATTTATATTAAACAGAACTGATTCCTTTAGGTTTAAATAACTTTTTTAGTTGTGCTTTAATGCCCAATTTGCATAATAATTACTACTATGTAATCAAATTCTACTTTTATGTAACATTGTAATGTATTTGTTATTATGCACTTTAATGTGAAAATAAAATCCTTGGAAATGAATCTTTTATTATGTTTAATAGTAATGCAACCAGCCAACACATTAAAAACAAACAACAATAAACGTCTGAAACCTTACTGGAATTCCACAGTAAAATATTTTATGAAGGCTGTGGAAATGTTGGAAATGCAGCAGGGCGATGATGAGCGAATGGCCGAAGTGCAATATAATATTACCTGTCAAAAGAAAATAGATGAGTCTCAGGATGTAAATACTATTGGTATTTAGCTAACAGACATAAATGGGGTTGTAATAAATCTACATATTAGAGCTGATGATGGGACTGTGCTTCAAGATCCTGGAGCTATTAAAAATGAATGGGCTAATTATTTTGAGAAACTGTTTACCCCAAAATGTAATTTTAATTCTGACTTAAAAGATTATATTGATTCTCAAGTAAATATTATGAAAAAAGAATACCAAAACAATATTAATGGCTCTTTTGATGTTAATTTTGACAATGAAGAACTCTTTAAAGTGGTAACGTTGAATAACAGATGTGCTAGTGGTATTAATTGCAGTATGTTCCAAGTAGATTTTGAGATAACGGGAAAGCAAACCTTTAATACACACGTCCTTATTGGGTTTGTTTCAGTTTATATTGCAACCCAAAAAGATGTGTTTTAAAGATTTGTTTTCCTGTTATCTCAAAATCTGCTTGGAACTGTACCATTGGATTACTATGGGAAATTCCTCAGAGAAAATTCTAGGGATCAAGGAGTGGCCACCATTTACACAATTTGAGAAATTATTGGCATACATGAAACCTTTTTAAAACAGCATTTATATTATTCAAAAGTGAATAGAATCAATGTTGTAAAGTGTAATGATGTTTTTTTGATGAAAAACATAAGCAAAATGCATGAAAAACTCTGAATTCAGATTTTAACTTCTGAGATCATGTAGATAATTTTGAAAAAATTTGAAATCAGTCTAAACAGTATGTGTTAAAGTTATTGGAAGTTGTAAGAATTTGTTATAGACAGCAGATGCCAACTGCCATCACAAAAAAGGGAGACCATAACAATATGTCAGCATTTTTGGCGGTGACATAAAAATAGAGCAGTGTATGGAGATCAATTTTCACAAAGCATCAAATTTTCATTTGCTTCTAACCTAAACATGAATTAGTATCATGAAAAATAAAAATTATTTATTATTTATAAAAAGAAAAAAAAAGAAATAGAATTTTAATTGAGAAAGGATGGTCATAAATGTAAAGGTAGCTGGCTGTGGTATTATAATAATGTGTATGTTTTACAACAAGCATTTTAATAATATAATATCTCTTTATTAAATCTTTCAATGTTTACTTTCCAACCATTTTTACAGATAGTTTTGACTAACCTACACTAAAACTAAGCATTTCTTTATAACACAGTTTTTTCAATTTAGTTATATTTTCACAAACCATTATGTGGACACAAAATTAAATTGAATATTAATTTGATTGATTTAAGACCAGCTTATTTAGTCTGGTAGTGCAAGTTAGGATTTGATTTCATATAATCAATGAATAGTACAACAAATATTCTGTACAGTATAACACACATATCAATTTTTCTAAAATACAATATTCTTGTTGTTCCATATTAATAATTATTAATATTATCTATCTGATTACAAATAAATTACACATTTTCATGAAAGTTCAAATGATCAATTGAAAGGTATTGATTATATTTGAAGCCTCCTAAACTTTGTGGCATCCATAGTAGTCCTATTCATTTACAGGGTGTTCACTAAGTAATGAACACTAGGTCTCTCATTTCTACAGATTGTAACTGATCTTCCTAAATGTTTTGTTTGGCAATGCAATGATAAGTCAATATACCAATTTCATATCACAATAATAAAGATACAGTAAAACCTGTCTTAATGAACACCCCTCTATCATACTGTAAATACTTTGACTTTGTAATATGGTCCTTGACAGAGCATCAATTACGTCATATTTAACAATATATTCTATAGGAATATTTAAATCTGTGCATATCATTCTCATCTACACCATGACCATGGGCCAACGTTTCACTCAAAGTTGCTTTAATGCATTTTTATTGTCTAACCACCCAGTCCCGCAAAACATTGTGAAATCCACTTTGTCCAGTGTCATCACAATGAAACCATTGCTGACAAAGATGATGTCTGAGGAGGCCAAATACAGAAAAAAACCAGTTGGGCTTAATGGGCATGGTCTACATTTTAAAATGTTCAACTCTGTATTCATTGCGGTATGACAAAATGTCATATATATAGTACTCATAGAGTTCATCTAGTTCCTAAAAACCTTCTTAATAAGGATTACTGTGCTCATACTATGAATAAAACCATATATTACTGTACAAGTATTTTTAATATCAAATATACATTTTAAACAACCAGCTGACATAAAGATGTAGAATGCAAATGCTTAAACATTATAAAATGCTGGTAACATTTTCATCAAAATTGTGTAATATTAATGTTCCTTAGTTCCCATGGTTGTTTCATTGTCTCGACAACTTGATGTCATATCCTTTCAAACTTCAAGTAAACTCTTATGTTTAAAACATAAGTAAACTTATTGTATTCGTACAAATGGCCAAATACAATGAGGATATTTCACTGAGTTTTCAGTTTTGGCAGCCATGCTTACTCCTCATATTTTTTATATTCTAAAACAAAACCTCATAAAGTATAAATACTGTCAAACTAGAATGTTTCCAATTGTGGCCCAAATTACATGTACCTCAAAATGTACACATGATTTTAAGACAATGAGTTTAAATACTGTATTTATCATTTATTTAGCGTGTGTTTTAATTTGGTGAATTAACATACATGCCAAAATCCCCATGAATTTGACATGTTTTTCCTTCAATGCATGTCTGGTAAGAGGAAACATACCAAGATGGTCGGGGCCGTTTAAATTGAGAAATATTCAGATAGGCAATTGTTAATCAACAACACTGACAATGAGTATCTTGAATACGGTTGGGATTGAGATTTATAGAAGCCAATATGTCTGATATAAGACAAATACAGTAGTCTATTTAGGATGCATTCAGACAGATAACAGTTGTAATGATGCCAATATTGTGTGCATTTTGACATACTTTTGACTGCACCGTTTCTTTTTGCTTGAAAATAGTGACCTCGTCACAAGGTTCTAGTTTAACAATTATTCAATGAACTCAACATGTAAAGTACATGTATACACTATCACTTAATCATTTCTTTGCACCTAATAAGATTTTTAGCTGATCTGCCAACCAATCAGTTCCTTCAGTAAGTCCTTCTCCAGTCAAGGCATTAGTGGCACATATATGCCAAGGTTTATTCATAATCTGTTCCAAGCGCATCATTGTTGAACATTTCACACTTGATAATGCATCACGAATGTCCATCTTGTTGGCAAAGAAAAGGATGGGGATTGGTCGCGATCGGATATCAACATGATCCAATAATGTATCCAGCTCATCTTTTGCAACAACAATTCTTAATTTATCACTACTATCAATGACAAATATGATCCCATTGCATGACTTGTAATAATGTTCCCATAGATTACGATAACGTCCTTGCCCAGACATATCAAAAGCTGTGAATTGTAGAGACTTTGTTTGGAACTTCTCCACATTGAATCCTATTGTTGGAACAATGTCATGAGACTTGGTTTCTTCTGGCTTCAGATGATTAATAATTGTGGTTTTGCCACTGTTGTCAAGGCCAACTACCAGCACATTTGCTTCTTTCTTTTTCAGGCCCAGCCATTTGGCAAGTCCATCTAGGAAACCCATTGGCACTGTCTGTAAAATAAAACATAACAGTGACAAAATGATACAACTTGAACTATCAGCCATCCCAGTAAAATTACCATTGTGTCATTTAGAAAAATTGAAACAGTGGAAAAACGGACACAATGTAATTTACTCAGCGTGCCCAATTCCAAAACCTTATCAGATCTTGGCACTCATCCTCCGATCACAGGGCTTTAAAATCCAGAATATATTCTTCCTTTTTACCCCCTGCGATAAGCAGTTAGCATTTCCCTGATTAAAAACTCGCAATCTGATTGGCTGTCGCAACACTGCGACAGAAATCATGTATAAGTCACTGTCATTGCGCATAATTAGATCACGTGATTCAGTTTAATCGGCACTTCCAAATTGGTTATAGCAGGGGGAAAGAGGGAGGTAGGGATTCTGGACACCTGCTTACGAGGATGTTGGCACTAGTCTGCTCTTACATCAGTAAAAATTTCAAGTTGAATGGATTAGCTGAGTTCCTAGAATTTTGAGGATAAGAATTGATTTGTAGTATCAAACTTTGAGAAAGTGAGATAACATAAACGACCTACTTATTTTGTACCTCTAAAAAGGAGGTCACTAAATTTTCTCATTTTTCATACAAAACAAAACAAAAAATTCTCCATTCTCTTCTGGGTACATAAGCGCACTCTTGGTGCAAATATGAAGTAGACCTGATGTATATGAAACGATTTATTTATTCTCGAAAATAACATTTTTTTTTTTTTTTTTTTTTTTTATTGGATAAAATATATCCATGTATATACATGTATTTGCTTCTAATTTATACAACCAACATGTAATGAATAAGGCTATAGTGACAAAAACACAACTTAGCACAGGTCTTGGACGGTTAAACTCTGAGAGGAAAAAAGAATAATAGACAATTCAAAGTTCGTCCAGGAACCGATATAGACTAACAATAACTATTATATTATTGACGCAAATAAATAATACATATACATATATACAATAAATTGCATGCAATAAATGAATAAATGAAAACCAATAACAATAAAAATCATATAGAGTTTCAACAGAATTTCTATCGAGGTATCAATTTGTTAATGACAATAGTCCCATGACTCTTTTTTTTATTTTTTTTTTTTATTTTTTTTTTACTTCCTTTTCAACATTTTACAATACAGAGTTATAAGTCAGCAGGAGTATTAGAAGAAAATACAACAAAATACAAAAATTTTCACAATAATTTTCTCATTTCTAGTTCGTTTTGAAATAGAAATGATATATTTGGATGTTCTCCATATTTAAACTTGCTTATGCAGTGTTTTGCGATAAGTATGACTTGATTTACATAATCTTGTACAGATTTTTTTTTGTTCTCATAAAATAAAAGTACATCTACATCAGTGAAATTAATATTTTCATATTTTCTTTTTAACACTGTTTTAACATCATCCCAAATTCTTTTTATTTGGTGACACTTAATAAAAAAATGTTCATAAGTATCCTCCTCTTCTACACAATATTTACATTTCTTGGTGTTACTTAGTTTCCATTTTTCTAATTGAATATTCGTAGGGTACACCTGATGTATTATTTTATATTGTAATGATCTGATTTTTGTCTCTTTTATTCTGCCTATGTGTCCCCATATATTTTTCCATTGTAGGTTTTCATACATGTTATTCCATTTTAACATTACATTTGGACATATTTTCTCATTTTTTATTATAGAGGCTTGAAAATCTCTGGCCTTTGACTTATTAATGATACAATTGTTAAATTTCAAAATTTTGCTATTATTTCTTTTTATAATACTTATTTTCTGTATGGCATTTTTTATCACGTTATACTCTAACTGTAACCCTGCATTATTTTGCATGAGGTTTCTAAAATACTCAATTGGATGTACATGATTATTCTCGTCTATTATATCAGACACTGTATTCAATCCAGCATCTTTCCAACTTTGAAAATATATCACATTTTCCCGATAAGAAACGTTTCTGTTGTTCCAAATTATATCTTTATTTGAAATTGCTTCACTCACCTCTTTCTTAAACCAACATTTTACTAAAAATGTGTAAAATTCAGGGATATTTTCATCCTGAGGCCTTGGTTTTATGTCTTTGAAATTACAATCATACAGGAAAAAGTTTAGACCATGTCCCATTCTATTTAAAAATAAGTTACTAAGTAACTTCCATGCTGCATCATCTGTACTATACAGGCTATTTACCCATGTCAATACAAGAGCTTCCTGACTAACATTTATGTCTGTCATTCTAATTCCCCCATCTTGATAATCTTGCCTTAAAATATTTCTTTGAATTTTCTCTGTTCCTTTACCAGATTTTTGCCATATAAATTTATAAATAAGAGTGTTTATTTTTCTCAAAAATTCCTCTGGAGCTTTGAACACTAATAGTAAATGTGTAACCTGTGATGCAATAAGCGATTTAACTAAACATACTTTTCCAAGAAAGGACAAGTTTCTTTTATCCCAATTTTTAATTATTGCTTCTATTTTATCAATACGTGGTGCCCAATTTTCTGATATAGTAGCAGCTGATTTTTGGTTTGAAAAGAATACACCCAGTATTTTTAAGTGTTCATCTTTTCTGGTTATCCAATTCACATTACATGGTTTGTTAGTGTTATCCTTATATCTCCCCAACCACATTGCTTTCGTTTTCTCAGTATTTAATCTTAATCCAGATGTTAAGTAAAAATTTTCTGCTTGTAATAGCAGATTTTCTAATGATGTTGCATTTTTAATGAAAACTGTAGTGTCATCAGCATATGATGTTAATTTGATAGCCCTCTCTGTATTTCTAATTTTTATACCTTCAATTGTAGGGTCCTGTCTTACTTTGCAAGAAAATATCTCAGTTGCTTATAAAAATACGAGCGAACTCAATGGGCACCCCTGCCGTAAACCAGCATTTAATATAAAAGAATTTGTGAAGTGACCATAGTTTGAAACCATTGCTGAAGTGTTCTTATTAAAAACTTGGATCCAGCGCATGAAATCTTCCCCAAAATTAAGTTTTTTGACTACCTCAAAAATGTATCTTTTAGACAACGAATCATACGCTCGGGAATAATCTAATGCTACCATTAATTCCTCTAGATTATCATTATTAATATAATTCATAATATCATCAATGAGTCTAAGATTTAAATGTATTCCTCTATTTTTTAAATAGGCATTTTGGTCAGAATTTACGAGTTTTTTAATTACTTTATGAATCCTATTAGCAAGTACTGTTGCCCCAATCTTGTAGTCTACACAAGTCAATGATATTGGTCTGTATGACTTAAGTTTATTACGTGGTAATCCTTGACCTTTCAGAAGTAAGATAATTATACCTTGTCTTTGTGACGTTGATAATTGCCCGTTTTCAAAACCAAAATTTAGAGAATTTATAATTAGGTGTTTTATTTTGATCCAAAATACCTTATAAAAACCTGCTGTTAGGCCATCAATTCCAGGACTTGATTCATTTTTCATTGATTTAATTGCTAATGAGCATTCTTCCTCTGTTATTAGACCCTCACATTTTTCTTTTTCTATATTATCAAGTTTTGGTAATTCTATATCATGAGCAAAATCATCAAGTGTGTAACGTATGTCACTGTTTTCTTTATACATATTACTATAATGATCATACAACTGCGACATGACCTCTTCAAGGGATCGAGTGCTGATATCATTTTTATCTGTTAAGACTTCAATTGTTTTCATTTTACTTCTCATTTTCTCTAAAGATAAGAAATATTTTGTATTTTTCTCTCCATTTTCGATCCACTGACTTTTAGATCTTAACTGTGCCCCTTTGGTTTTTTCAATGGTTTCAAGGTCATATTGCATTTGTAACTTATAGACATTATCAATATTTTCAGGATTAACATCATTGGAAAGTTTGCTCTGAGCATGTAACAGTTTTTGTTCAACATGAATTTGTTTGATGTTTGACTTTTTTGCTTTTAACTTGCTATGTTTAATTGATATATCTCGAATTGCCCCTTTACATATGTCCCATAAAATTTGAGGATTAACTATATCTTCATATTGTGTAATGGTCTCTGTTATGACATTATTTATCTTGTTTATATATTCTTCTGATTTTAAAAGCGAATTATTCAATTTCCAATAGCCCTTTCCCATCTTATATTTATTTGTTTTGACATCTACTAAAACACATCTGTGGTCAGAATTGCTTACAGGTAGTATTTGAGATTCTATGACTTTACTTGTGAGACCATTTGACATGAATATATAGTCTAACCTCCTTGCAATAAAAGGTGATTTCCTACTCCAGGAATAAGATTTTATTTCTGGATTAAGAATCCTCCATGTATCATTTAATTCACAAGTATTTATGAAAGAGTTGAAATGCTCTATCACCTTAATGGTGTGAACATTACCAGAGATAATATCTCTCTCGTTGTTTACTACACAGTTCATATCTCCCCCTATGATGCATTCAGACTGCCTCACATGTCTGTCATATATATTTATTAACTTTTTATAAAAATCAATTTTTTCATTATCTTTGTTTGGAGCATATATATTCATCACTACTATGTTTTCACCTTCGTATGATAGTTTCAGGGCTTGGACACGCCCATTCTCAGTTTCTTTACATACTTCAACATTTGATATATCTGTTCCCTTTGCAAAAAGGATCACTTGCCCTTTGCTTTTATCTCCAAATCCAGGTATTCCGTATAATTCGCCACCCCATTGCGTTTTCCATGAATCATGTAGGTTTTCATTATAATATGTTTCCTGGAGTAAAATTATATCAAAATTGTATGATCTTAACCAATCAAAAATTGCCTTTCGCTTTCTCTTGTTTTTCAATCCATTTACATTTAAAGAACCTACTTTCATATGTTAAAACACAATGCTGATGAGTTTATACATTTATTTGTTTGGTTTTTTCTCCAATCTTGACTTTTCAATACTAGGTGGGGTAAAATTTGGAGGTCTCTTTTTGGGGTTGCATGGTGTTTCTTTAACAGATGTACTTTTTACAGATGTAGCATCATGAAAAATTTCAATTGCCAATCCTCCACTGCTCGAAAATAACATTTGACTTCAAAGAGAACTGCATAAAAATTCTGAATCCACACATTGACCTTATAATTTTTTTGGAGTGACTCATCTTGAGGAATATAAGCTACTGATCTTACTACAAAAGGATCTTTGGCGGCATCTAATACCTGCAATGTATGCCTACCTAACAGCACAAGTTGATGACAATATAGCTAGTGCTCATTTCGAATTTCTCACAAGACAAAGTACAGGTACAAAAATTTTTTGAAACAAGTATGTGACAACAAAGTGTCTAGTATTTACAGAAAATTTGACTTTTTGCCCTGAAAATGACAGTCATTTTTGTCAAATTTTATAAACACCAAAAACTATAATTTCAAGAGCTTTGAAATCTTCAGAGAACATAAGTTGCATATACAGGAACTACTACAAGTTAATTTAAAGTTCTACTTCAACAAAGTGTCTAGTATTTACAGAAAATTTGACTTTTTGACGTCAAAATCAGCAATTTATCGGAAACTGGGCGAACTTGGGAAAAGGCGATGATAGGTCAAATAGGCATTATGAATATGCATAAAATGAATGTGGATATGACTCAATCCGAATAGCAGTTTTAATTTGTGCGACCAATGTTGATGGATGGATGGACGGATGGACAAACGGACGGACGCCTGGTCGATCCCATAGGCTCACTGTGTGAGCCAGTAATGAGCAATCAAAGGACCACATTGAAACACTATATGAAAAAATTCTCTGCCATGTCATTTTCGAAAACATTAACATGGCTGAAACTCCCTAAATTACAAAAGGCCATTTAAGCTTTGCTGCACATTGGCATATTTCACATAATAATAATAATTAGTGACATAACCTCTAAATATATGCAACTGACCTTTTGCGATCAAAATTCAAGTATGTATTTTGTTTATAGATACTGTATTCATATTAAAATGATATTAGACATGATGGAGAGATGAAATGGCAGACATACAGGGTGTACAAAAAACAGGACTGTAAGAAAGTTGAATAGGTGTTAGGGTGGTATTGGCTTGTTGAAACCACTGCTTATCTCCTTAGAAGTCCCTTCTGGTACTTAGCGAGAACTTACTGGTCCTTGCTCATGGTGAAAGCACGTCCCCAGTCCAAAAAGGACTGATGATTCCATGTTTCCTCATTGCCACCCAGGCAATGCATTGTTCAGAATGCAAAAATGCATGTTACATTTCATCAGGAGGATGTAAGCCCCAGTTTCAATTGTTCTTGGAATAAACTTGTCCATTCAGAAAGATATGTGTGGAGGAAGATCATCAACAACTTTGTTTGTCGGATTGAATTGTGTATAGAGAGGAGAGGTGCACATTTGGGACATGTTTTGTAAGGAACTGTAGATTTTGACTCAACTGGCAGATTATTATCAAACTTTCACAACAAAATTCATATTGAAAAAGGCAAAATATGCAAAATTAACCAATTATTCAACTTTCTTACGGTCCTGTTTTTTTGTCGAATTGACTAGATTATGAGTATACCCTTATATGTGTAAAGTTTCCTTGAAATTCATACTAAACATCGATACCTATGAGGGCCTCCATTTTTTCAAAATTGGGGACAGATAGTGACTGTATACACAGATAGTGTATTATGATATTTATACTTTTATGAGAGAGACAATCAAAGACAAAATCTGCGCAACAAGTGAGAATAAGTACATTAGAGAGCACAAAGGGAATATATAGTACATAAGACTAAGTGCCAGTGATACAGCGGCTTATGCAACGCAACAACAACAACAACAGCAACACAATTACTTGGCATGTGCTTGGAATGAATGTTGTACTCAAACCAAATACTTTCGTGAAAATTAAATCAATAAAGTAAGAAATACAGATCTTCTAAGTTAATCTCTCAAAATCAAACAGCTGTGGCCTAATTGTGACGTCGGTCTAATATTGGGCCACACTGCTATAGATGTGTGATTTTGAGAGATTATCTTCTGTATTTCGAATTTTATTGATTTATTTTTCACGAAAGTAATTCAATTTGACTAGATAACATTCATTCTAAGCATATGCCAAGTCTTAGATATTACTGACATGAAAACAAAAAACATCCATTGCCAAAACTCTAGACTAATTTCTAATGATAGGATATATAATAGGGATGTCACGGTTTCCCAATATTGTCAAGGATTGGTTGGTTTCAGGACGGGACGGGACAACCCCTATGTACCAAAGATTTCGGTCCATGTTCAGGATATACTATTTCTCCTGTATATGACCCTAAAACTTTCCAAATACATGATAAATATGATCTAGATTTGAATTTTCATTCGTATAATAACTTCTTTGCCGGATTACGTCCATGCATAAATGCCATCTAGTCACATGCTATCTATTGCAAGACTTATGCCTGGCGCAACCGTCACCATTGCCACAGTCATATAAGGCTTTAACATTACAACGGTCATGACAGGCCTTGCAATATAATATAGCATTGTCACGATTATACCAGGCTTTCACAAACACTACCACAGTCATGGCAGGATCCTTGCGAAACTTAAAAACACTTATTAGTAATAACATGGTGACGGTTGTGCCAGGCCTAAGTCTTGCAACAGATAGGGTCTCCATCTAGTGGCAATTACTATAAGTGATTATAATAAACGAAAATTCAAGGCAGCACATGTAGTTTTATCAATAACAGTGTTTCCCTTTGAAATATACTTCAATTAAAACAATAACAAGGGACTTTATCGGCGAGAAAAATAACAACTTATAAGTTTTGTGCAACATGCGCAGTTCACTTATGACGTTTGCATGAGCAAAACAAGAAGTAGACAGAAAATGTAAGTTTTTGACTGTGATTAACAATTTCATTGGTTATGTCCCGTCCCATCCCGAAAGTCCCATCCCGAAATGCCGTCCCGTCGTATTTTTAACATCCCTATTCTATAAGACTCTTGTTATATATAGCTGTTCAAGTCGCCAAGATGAGCTCATTAATGCGAGAATCAACAAATAAAACAGGTAACTATATTTTTTGAATTCCTGTTTCCAATTCTGGTAAAATTATTAAGCTTACTGTCTGTTTCGAAAGAAACTTTGACTCAAGTCCGTGGATAGCAAATCATCAATTGGATCATTAAAACTTTTTGTGAAGAAATGACACAGGATATGATACGGTTTAGGCTAGACTAATTGTCCAAACGTAAGCTAGAAAAATGAAAACAGAAAAATCAAAAATTATCATGGAAAAAAAAACGACGAGACAAAAATCACACATATTCTACCATAGATCCCGGCAAGATTATTTTGTAGTAGAATCAGTAGCTCAATAAATATTCCTCAAGATGAGACACCTCGGAAAATTTCAAATTTTAAAATGACGATTGTGGAGCCATTTCTGAAAAATATGTGACAAATCATACCTCATTCGAAGCGTCTTGTTATTCTTTAACTTTTTTATCACCAATGGCCATTATTCAAGCAATACTGCGTTGATAAGAGGCCAAAATAGTGATATTTTATCGCCGGACTCTTGTCTGTCCAAATCTGAATGTTGCTCCTGTGGTTCCAGAAATGTGACGTCATCAGTACACTGATATTTGGACACACAAGAGTCCGGATCTCGTGAAAAATATTCGCCGTATTAAAAGTCAAATAACTGCATCCATAGGTTATTTACTCGAACCAAACAAGTAGAAATAGAAAGATGAAGATCTCAGCTATAAAATAAGTGCAAAATCTGTCACAGGGAAGCAGGTACCGTTTTGTATTAGGAACATTTTGAAAGGTGGTCAATTTTTTTTGAAATTTTCCAATTTAGTGTCGTATCTTGTGAATTATTCTTTGAGCCTATGATCCTACTACAAAACAATCTGGCCAACATCTGTGTATTCTACAATAAAATAGGCTCAAGCCAAGAATTTACCTTTATTCGTTGGCGTTCTTATCGAGTAACAGGTACCTGGGTACAGCTACAGGTATTCCTTCTATCTCAGCTTTTGGAAACGGCAAAAATATTCTTCTCAAATATTTACTATCACAACAAGTCTCCAATAAGCTGATAAGACTATTCTTAACTCTGCAAGAGTGAGGATGACTATGCGACGGAATGCAGGATATTTTACTACGCTAGATAGAAGTAGTTCTTCTTATTTGGTCTAATTTTTGACTCTAATGATTATAAATTGATCATTTTTCAGCCCTGAGTAAAATAAAAATATATGGTAACTTATCTGTTTTATTTATCAATGTATAGTTCCCTTTAAGCAGTTAACAATAACTTATACTGCTCTCCTCATACAACCACAGATCACAGTGATCAAGTAACGTGATCCCTCTCCGCTAGAGAATTAGTCTCGTTGTTTCTCGTGAGTTTATTGAGAACGAGGCTGACAGAAAAATATATTTATTAGTTCGTTCATGAAACTTCAACTAGAATTCAAGGTCTAAGGTAAGAAGTGATAGCTCATCCTTCATTTTGTATCCAGATCTTTTACTTTTTGTTTTGGCTGAGAATGTCAGACAGTAATGCATGCTGACGTTTAGGGAGTAAACGTTCGAACTGGAGAGCCCATTTTTAGTGACTTCCAAAAAAAGTCAATTTTTCTAAATTTAGTTACGTAAAGGCTAGAGTACCGACAATTGTCGGTACTCTAGACTCTGATGTGGTGGCACGCTAGAGGACCGACAAATAAATTGTCGGTACGGGAGATACAGTTGGGGACAAAAATAAATGACAGGTCGATTTTCGATCACCATTTCCTAATTATGGTGGTCTGAAAGCCCATAATTTCCAATATTGTCTAGATACATATCCCTTAAAATTTGTATATTTTACATTTTGTATAATCTCATCCACTGATTTATGGCCTCTTGTAAATTCTCTTATTTTTAACATGGGAAATCCTCACTTCAGCAAATCCACCTGTCATTTATTTATGTCCCCAACTGTATGCTGTGTTTACACGCTAGAGGACCGACAAATATTGATTTTCGAATTTTCTGGCGCATGCGCAATGCGCGGGGGGATATTCCAGATATCATACGGATATTTTGGGAACAAGTGCAAAACCAGGGGAGGGCATTAGCCCCGGTTACCCGGGGATTACCAAACCCAGTCAAAAAATGGTAGCCCGGGAACGGGGAATGGTAGTAAACGTTGAAAACCCAATAAAAACATGAACAAGTAAGACGTTAGAGAGCTATTAATGCAGAGTAAACGGCTATATATATTCTTAACAGACAGGATATTTCTCCTGAGCCGATTAGGCGTAGAAAGGGGCGTTTGCTACCCATTAGATAGAAGAAAATAGCTAGAATGTTTTTTATTTGAAGCTTATGGTATGAGGTTCCATATCCATCCGCCAAAAGGTATGACCCCTATAGTCCATTTAAAAACCTGTGGTATCATTCTAAATAACCCATAGTTGGCTTCTAGGGTACCTAGTATGCCACTATTTGGTATCAAAATAAAGAGGAGTTCAACTTTCATTTGAATTACGAAAATAGCGATGTAGGTGAAAATAGTTCCGAACGTGAGCATGTTTACTACGCGTTTGCCCGTCATATCAGAATTGAGGTTGTGGTAGCAAACGCAAGTTACAATAAACGGACGCTGATATCTCAAAAAGTAACCTGACTCCCTATAATTTGATGTAGGTCAATCGAACCCCTATATGGACAGGTGCATTTTGATATATAACACTATGGGGGGTAAGCGTTTCATAGTTGGTCACGAACGCCATATGTGCAAGGTATTGTTATGAATTTTCGAATTTGGTGTTGGATTACGGTACTCATACCTTATAGCACAATTTTTGATGGAAGTTGCATTTGGCTCCCTTAGTTAATGGCCACGATTCCATCTCGCATGAGAGAGCTACCAAACGCAAAGTAAACAGTGATATATTCCAAATGAGATATTTCTCCTGTGCCATGGCGTAGTAAGGGTAGAGAGCGACGGGGTCGAAAGCATCCCCTCCCCTAACTGTATATATCGACCCATTAGATAGAATAAGAAAAGAGCTTTAAAATGTTTTTTAATTGAAGCTTGTAGAACAATTTTGATGGAAATTGAATCAATTTTTGTCGAAATAAATTATGGCTCACTACAAGTTAATGCCTGTACGATTCCATACTGCAAAAGAAGCACTATGCCCCCCCCCCCCCCGCAAAAGAAAAAAGTAGGTCCTGCCGGGATTCGAACTCGGGACCGAGTGTGTTCGAGTCGTGCTCCCTAACCACTAGGCTACCAATGATGTGGTTATTTCGAAAAGTAAGAGTAGTGGATTTATTTATGAAATTGTCGGCTCTCTAGCAAAAACACGTAGCAGCCACTTGCGTACCGACAATTGTCGGTTCTCTATCTGGCACTACTAGGTGACGATAGAGTGCCGACAATTGTCGGTACCCCAGCAAATACCCCTGGACAGTCTCCAGTACCGACAATTGTCGGTCCTGGAGCCACTCCGATTTAGTTAAGTTCAACAACTTACTGCGGCTTTTTCATAAATGTGATCTTACTTGGGACCGGATTATGTTTAACACCCGTGATATGTTTTCAAATCAATTTTCCTCGATAAAAGGTGATACTTGACGTTTATATGAAAATGATAATAATAAATAATGAAAACATGTATTTTTGGTTTAGATGTTTATTTATACGAGTAAAATGAGGCTACACTTACCGATTTCTAAAATGAAAAATTCGACATTGTGTCTGTTTGTTCCCGCTAAAATCAAACGAAATGAAATTGTTGTCAAATAAATTGATAATTACTATCGCGATTATACTTGGGACAATACGATCAATTTGGAAGATAACAAGTATCTTTGATTGATTTATATAGCACGTGTATACACGCAAAGTAGTTATTTATTGTAAACCTACTAGTTCATTGTCGTTTTCTGATACGATTTGCAATTTCGATGTTGACAGAAACTGACCGGCATTTTCTGTTGGTTCCAAAGCCGTCTCCAATATTTTCGTAATTATACATGAATATGGTCACAGGGGGATATGGGATGGTGTGTATTGATTGATAAGGTATGTATGCTTGTTTGGATCACATTATTTATAAGATATTTACATGAAATTAGGGTTTAATTAGTTCCGCATGTCGAAACATGCGGAACAATTAAATAAACGCATCAAAGGCAAAATGATCATGGAGTTTAGACCTAGTCGGGGTCATAAGACATGTCAGATAAGAAACGAGGCCCCTGACTAGGTCTAATGTTGTTGGACTATTTTTTACTAGGCTAGACTACTGTAAGCTTAGGCCTATCTAACTAGGCTAGGCCTAGGCTAAGTAGTAGATCTAAGCTAAGGCCTACTTCGCATAGAAAAATAATGAAATGATATGATATAACCAAGTCCATGTATTTACTTACCAGTGGCAGGGGCGTAGCCAGGATTGTAGTGTACAGGGGTTATCCCGTGCCAGGACTATAGTCATGAGAACGTCTCAATCTTTTGCTTGTATGATTACAACATGGGGGAATTTTCTACGCCTTTTACACTGGGTTTATCGGCAGAACGGGAACACTTTTCTTTTCAATCAAGAGAGATTCCATCACTTTTCAAGATGGCGGTTGGATTTAAAAGGGGATTCCCAGTTTGACTGGCCAGGAAGTGTCCCGGAAGTACCAATAAATTTGACCGGGGAATATGACGGCTAAAATACCAAGGAATCTATTGAAGTAGGTATCTTAAGTGTAAGAGGTGTAGAAAATTCTCTTATATTATAATCGCAGAGGCAAAAGATTGAGACGTTCTCAGGACTATAGTACTGGCAAGGGATAATACAGGGGGCATGCTCCCTGAAGTAAATTTAGGATGTTGGGCTATTTGGTGTGTTCTGAGTGAATCTAAGGTCAAAATATAGTTGTTTAAAAAATGTTGGATTTTGCACGGACTTGAGTCAACGTACGTTTCTTTCGAAACTTACTGCTACATAGTTTTACCAGGATTGGAAACAGGAATTCCAAAAAAAGTTACCTGTTTTATTTCCCTATTCTTGCCTTAATTAGCTCATCTTGGTGACTTGAACTTGTACAGCTATATTAACAAGAGTCTTATAGTATCCTTTCACTCGAAATTATAACTAAAACACATTCAGCGGATAGATAAATGCATGAGGAAAACATTGAGGTATGACATGTTGTCTAGTCAGAGTTTTCAGTTTTAAAGAGGAAAATCATGAAATACCCTTATTATCGCCCATATATTTATCTTTCAAAAATCACCAGGGATTTTGTCATTTGAGGCATCTCTTAATTTGGGAATTTGGGAAATTCAAATTGTGCATTTATTAGAGAGGATATGGTCATAAAATTTAAGATTGGAAGAGGCTACTACTACTTCTCTAACCAAACATAAGCCAAAGGCACAATAGTTTATTCACTTCTTAGTTATCTTCAATATTAATAAACTAGATGCGAGTATAAATAATCTTGATTTACGTCATTAAATATTCAAAATTCAGTCAAAGTGATGTCATATTTGAAATCTACATGTAAAAGTACATCTAGAAATATGGTTTCGAAAATTGTTTATCAAATTTGAAAATTTAATTCATTTTGAAAATGTGATTTCTAGTTCGGGTTGATTCCCCATAGACCCCATGTTACAAAGTCACAAAAAGTGAAATATCTTTTTTTGTAATCGACAAATATCATTTTCCTTTACTGGACATTTTTTAATTAGCATAACTATTAGATACATGAGGGTTATATGAAAATTGAACCACCAAAACAGATGTAATTTAAGTTAAAGGGAACTTTCTACCATACCCGCCATGCTATCTGACCCGAACGAGCCACCTGGTGGTGAAATTGGTAACTACCTACTCGCATCTGCGTTATTGTCATTTATATAGTTTAAAATGTTGGAAGCAGTCATTCCAGTAATCAATATTTGAGAAACACTTGTAATTCCTAAAGACATAAAAAACTAGGGCCTTATATTTTCAAATGTACTTAAACCTGCACATCGCTCCAAAACGCAATCTTGGGTTGTTTCAGGGGTGAACTTTATCATTTTGAGCTTAATGAAAGATTATAGAATGATGAACAAATGGGGCAAATCTTGTGTAGAAATACTTACGATAAATGTGTCATTTCAAAGATTATTCATTGAATTGCTTTGATCGGCGCCGACGATATGATTTTGGAAAGGTTTCTAAATGAAGAACGTGACGTCACTTCCGAATCATAGCATTCAAAATAAGTAGCGTTTAATTACTTCCACCATTCATAATAAAACATTGGTGTAGCGGTACAATTCTCGCTTAGCACACCAGAGGCCCGGGTTCGATTCCCGCATTCGCCTTTTTATTTTTTTTAACTAAATGATTGTTCTTTGATATAACGCAGAAAAAAACAATTTTTATTTACATAAACTTTATATTAGAGCTTAAAAATGTCAAAACAATATATGTCAACATACATGACATATTGCGTTTTGGAGCGATGTGCAGGTTTAACACAACTTGCATCATTTAAGATTTATAAGATAGGACTTATTGCTTCAGTAGACTATTGTAGAACTAAAACTTTTAAACCTAAGTTTTTGTTTATTTATTTCCAGATAGAAGAAAAACAGTCAAGATGGAGATGCCATAAAAGTCTGCAGTATGACGCTTATGTACACATATTGGTAGATTTCTTCAATTATTCTACGCTGTACATGAATTCCAATGCTAAATGTGACTCCAATATGTCTGCGCTAGCTGTACTTACTTGTAGACCAAATTCACACCCATTCCAAGAGAGGCATGTGTCTTTGCATGAACCAGCAAAGATTGGTAGATCTGTAGCACGTGCTAGACCTGCGCCAAACAACAGTATTTTTGATTGCAAAGTTTTGTCAAGAAATCATGCCCTCATTTGGTATGAGGAAGGCAGGGTATGTTTTGTTATTTGTATATATTAATTAAGTCATCATAAATAACTTGACATCACTGAAGGTCAACCAAAGGTTAAATTGCAAATCTAAGATCAGATTTGAACTCCTGAGATGATTTTTAAAAAGTCCTTGTGACCTTCAATATCTCAAAATCGGTGCAAAATGAATCAAGGTGGAATGTGTATTTTGATTTTCCGCAAAAATATTGATTTGAAGTCTTGAATGCTAAGAAACTTAGATCGCACATTTTGTGACCTACTTTAATGACCTTGACCATTGACCTTGAAAATTTTACTTTTTCAAACCTCACTTGGTCTTTTATAGGCACCTATAAAACAGACAATCAAGATTATAAGGGCTTAAGATAATGCAAAGCCAGAAAACTAACTATCATTTAATCTTTTCTGATTGCAGTTCTTCTTGCAAGACACAAAGAGCAGTAATGGTACGTTTGTTAATAGTCAAAGACTCAGTAAGGGTTCAGAAGAAAGCCCACCACGAGAAATCATGTCTGGCGATGTCATTCAGTTTGGAGTGGATGTCATGGAAAATTCTAGAAGAGGTAACTTTCAAAAATCATACTAGTACAATGTGTCTCTTGAATATACCATAAACCAGTATTTACTGTCCCCTTATTAATTAGCATTTTTTCTCAAAATTTAGCAAATAAAATTTTGTGATTTAGAAACTGTGGATTTTGCGACAATTTTGTATCAAAAAAATATGATTTTAGGTGTCAGATCCAGTAAGAATTTTAAATTGTTTTTGTTTTTTGCACCAAGTTGGGAATTTTGTCACATCCGAATATGATATCATATGATCAACAGATTGATGCAGTATGTAATATTAGAGTTTTTATCTGTATTATTTCCAATATGGTTTCAGTAACGCACAGTTGTATTATTGCATCACTGCAGTTGTTCTATCCAGATGGACGGGAGGCAAAGCCAAGGTACGTTACTGCATGTAAATTTGTGTACATGTACATTCACTCACATTTATATGTCATCACCACAAGTGGTGACACAGTGTTATGATCTCCAACTTTTTGTGCTGGCTGTTGGCATTTGGCATTCGGTGTCTGCATGTAACAAATGGCAGGTAGTTACATTTTGCTCGTTAGTGCCTTGTGAGTTGTTGCAATCACCACTTGTATGCCTGTTTGGTGGACTGTCCACCTGTCAACAATTTGGAACTTTATCTGTCCTTAGGAATCATGTTTTCAGATGTTTTTGATCTTTATCAACAGAAAAATGTCTCCTTTGACTCCAAGTTAAGGCTTGTCTAATTTCAATATGACTGCCTTTTTATTTTGTGTATTTTGTTTATTTCCAGTGGAGATGGGGGCACATTTTCCCCTACTATAGGGACCAATATATATTCTCAGGAACTTTACCAATTATCACAATATTTACAGGTAACATCATTAACATAATAATTTTCATATACTAGTATCTAATATAACAACTAATTAACTTATTTCCAAGTCATTGAGAAATTTTGTTTACATTCATGATAACACTGTTAAACCCTGTTACACTGACCAAAATAGAAAGCAAATATCATGATATTATTTGACAGAAATTTTCGGGAGATGATTGATAGATGATTATGATTTTTGTGAGAGAGATAAGGAGGGAAATATCTTTTTTCAATATCATAGATGTACGAGATCAATTACTCGTGACATCACTAGTCAATGAACAATAACATGAACACTGTTACTTTGAGAATCTATGCTTCTTCAACTTAATCAGCTGTGAAGTCTTAACAGGTGCACAACTTTTGTATAATATGTTTGATTTTAGGAAGCACTCCACAGAGAACAGATGCTTGAAAACAAACTGGCTACCTTGCAGCGACTTGTCCAGGGAACCCAGGAGGCCTCTGAGCAAGGCTGGCAGGCCCTAGTTGATGAAGACAGGCTCCTATCTCGATTAGAGGTCTTAGAGAATCAACTCCAGGCTTATGCTAAGGTACATGTAGCCGTAGTTGGATGGATATTTTGTATAGAATTCATGTTACACATTACACTTATGCGACAATCATATTCCTAGAGTTAATTAGTGTTTATGTTTTAGTCGTCAATCTTCATATTTGATCATACACATCTCAAGATTTTGTCCAACAGTGATTGATAGACAAGGTACAAGGACGGTAGCCAATAGCCATCTAATGGTCCATCAGTCTGTCATCAACACTAGAAAACAGGAATGTCCAGGAGTAGCATAATAATCCCACACAAAACAAAACTTATTTTATCAAATCACGAGTCAATTCAAAATACCGTTTCAATTTTAATGTTATTCCAGAATCAAACAAAAGACAATCTAAAAACAGAGCTACTTGCCCTTCAAGATGATAAGTTAAATTATGAAAACTCCGCAAAGGAATCTCTCAGGAAAGTCTTACAAGAGAAACTAGATGCAGTTACTAAACTCTCGGGAATAGAGGTAATCTTTTCACAGTATAAAAGTACTAATATCATCTAATGAGGTTTGTATTTGACAATTAAAATTTCAATATTCGATAAGTCTTTATAGGCCATAATTAAAGACAGAATTAGATCTATGGGAAGTGACAAAATTGCAAGCAACATAATACAGTTGACCCACCAATGTATTCCTTACAATTTCAAGCAAAAAGACCCAGTATATGTATCAATGAATATCTTATTTCACCTAGAATATGTCTGTGGTAGATGAACTTTGAATAACTGAATTATGAGTATAGATATGGAAAAACTTCTTCATAGTTTATGGTTTTGTGCAAAAATATTTTACTTTAAGTAAAATTGAGAAACTTAGAAATTCCTTTCAGCATTCATTAAGCAATACTGAGGATGAGTGTGAGCATCTGAGGAAAATTTGTGAGACTTCTCAGAATGAATTGGAGGAGTTGGCAACCAAACACAAAGAGAGCCTCAATGAAGTTGAAGAATTCAAACAGCAACTTTCGGTAAGTCTGTGATTACTGTTCAATATTTATCTCAACAAACTTGTTTGGGATAGTCGTCTCATTACAATGTTTTCGAGATGTAAATCAGTCTATTGTCCAAAATACTGTTTTCTTTGTTACTCTAGGTGATTGGAAGGATATTCTTAATGATTGGTGTACACTCACTTGGATGAAACTCTCACCTAATAATTTAAGTGGCTTCACACAGTGAATTTCTTTTTTGAGGGGTTAGCCAGAAATGACTCCTCTCCAGGAATTCACCCTTAAAAGTGATATACATAGGCAATAGAACTTGACTTCAGATGATAGATCTATTCACCAGATCCTTTCACAAGATCTATTCATCAGATCCTAAAGCCAGATCAATTTACCAAATATATTTACCAAATCCATGTACCAGTTCCATTTATGACATCTACCGTATTATCTCTATTAAACGCACAGTGCGCTTAGCAAATTCCCGTGGGGGAGAGGTTTAAAGCAGCTAAATCCCCGGGAATTCTACAAAATTATGATGGTGGGTGATAATGGGTGAAAATTTACTTCTATACCTAAAATCGATCAAATATAGTAGATATGTGCGTTTATTAGAGAGAATATGCTATATGTTATGTTTTTACCTTGAATTGTGAGCTCCTAGACGACAAAAGTATATAAATACACTATTGTGTATTTACACGAACACCTGAAGAAATTTCTTACGTTGCATGCGTTGCATGATGGGAAATCGTGACGTCATGAATCATGATGCATTATTTTAACGAACGGTGAAAATACTTTATTATCGCCCACAATGTTTTTTTTATTAGAGCTTTGTCAGATCTCAATATTATCTGGACAGGACTTTCTAACCTGGGACAAAAAGTCGTTTATTAGAGAGTGTGCGTTTATTAGAGAGTGTGCGTTTAATAGAAATAATACGGTATTTATGATTTTCTTTCACCAGATCCATTCACCAGGTCCAGTCACCAGATTGTACCAGTCACCAGATCTATCATAATATCATAGTCTTTTTTATATGTGAAATACAGGGATTCATAGGGTGGGGGTCTAAACCCCCACCAAAAGAAATTTGATTCACTCTATGAAGCCACTTACTAGTTGAAAGTTCCATCCAAGACATCCCTCTAACTGGAAATGCTGATGTAATGAGTATTCACCATTCACTAAGAATGTCCTTCCTGGCCTAAAGTGTCATTGTAACATTTGATTGCATAGCTGTTTGATTAAAGTAAGCTACATTTTGGCATGTTTTACCTTTGAGGTTATTTTGAAATAGGTCCGTTGTATTATATTGATACATGTATAGTAAATTTATTTTAGCAAGCAGAGCTGTCTCATAAGAATGATTCTGAGAAGATTGAGAAGGAAAAGGAAGAGTTAGAGATGAAGATTGAAGAGATGCAGAAAGAAGAAAGTTCTTTGTTAGCAAAGATTGAATCACTGCAGGCTGACAATGACTTCACAAAAAATCAACTCACCTCTATTAAAGGTATTTTCTATGTAATGGGGAAATGAGAATTATCCCTATGAATGAAGTTGGGTGCAGAAGACCTCCACCCATCTATACATCCATCTGTATGTATATTTGTTTTTCTGTCAAGGCAATAATCAAATACTATTGGCCCATTGTCAATATTTAATATGCCCTATGGGAGTATGACATTTTGCTTAAAAGTATTTTTGAAATGACTGCTCCTAGGTTTTGAAATGGTCACCAAAATGGTCACATTTCACTCCTTTTAACACTTATGGACTGTTTCTCTTTTTTTCTTAAATTGATTATAATTCACTTTCATCTGTTTGCAGCACGGCTTGAGTCAATGAAAGAAAGTGAAGCGGAGGGTTCCTTAGATAATGATACAATAATCAACACAGATATGATCACAAAAGATTCTACTGGTAAGAGTCAAAATAATTTCATGCAATAATTAAAAGTGCCATTTTGCCAAGACTTCAGATACTGGATTCCCCATATTAGGCTCCAACTTTATAATAAGTGTTTACCTTGCTTTTCTGGAAAATGTAACATCAAAAACTGATCAAATAAAAAAAGGAAGATCTTTTAAAAAATCAAGTGGACAATAATAGAGTACTTGTCACATTTTTGTCCCATGCTAGAGATGCAGTGTCTATCAGTCATATTGCATTGTCCAACTCTTCATGTACCCAGTAATTATGGTACTATTTTTTAAATTAAGTGATAATCATTATTTTGAAAATAAAACCTCACATATTTTAACTGCTTCAGATAACAGGTTCACTGGCATAATTGCTGTTGTCAAGGATATTTAGAAAAATGATTTTAAACTTTTTCAGTTAAGTTAAAAGAGTTAGAGGAACAGATAGAATATTATAAAGGTGAGTGATTTATAACAAATTAGGGAGTGCCAGTTTAATTATGTTAAATGTGGCAGTCTCTCATGCTTTTCCTTCTATTTTCATTCATTCCTTTTGGAATATTTGCTTTAATCCTTCCACAACGATAGGCTCCATATGGTAATATCTTTCACGACGATAGGCTCCTTTTGGCACCACTATTTTTATTTATATACATCAATGAAATGGCAATATCTCCAGTTCTATTCAGTATTTTTACACCAATTTTTGACAAGTTGTTGACATGTGATAATGCTTATTAAAAATTGTATTTTAGTGATAAAATTTAATGAATAGGTCCCAGTGTATACATCATTTCCATTTTAAACTAAAAACCGCTCTTACTTATCTGTCACCAGGCCAAGATTTTCCTCTTATATTCACGTCGGAAAAGGGTTAACTTTGTCTTGAAGCTCTCAAGAAAAAAGGCCCTATAGACAACATAGAACTGAACTAGCTCTATTTGTTGTGTTGTAACAAACATGAGTCATGTTCACTCTACCCTACCATGTGACCACATTTAAAGGTGGTACAAATAAGGGACAGTGTAGTTGCAAATGGAGGATGTTTTTACATTTACATGCACAAATGTCCCATTGAACATTTGTATAAAACATGATCGCTACCCATTGAGGTCCCACCACATACTTAATAGCAGTGTAGGGCTACCCATTGAAGTCCCACCACATACTAAATAGCAGTGTAGGGCTACCCATTGAGGTCCCACCACATACTTAATAGCAGTGTAGGGCTACCCATTGAGGTCCCACCACATACTAAATAGCAGTGTAGGGCTACCCATTGAGGTCCCACCACATACTAAATAGCAGTGTAGGGCTACCCATTGTGGTCCCACCACATACTAAATAGCAGTGTAGGGCTACCCATTGTGGTCCCACCACATACTAAATAGCAGTGTAGGGCTACCCATTGTGGTCCCACCACATACTAAATAGCAGTGTAGGGCTACCCATTGTGGTCCCACCACATACTAAATAGCAGTGTAGGGCTACCCATTGTGGTCCCACCACATACTAAATAGCAGTGTAGGGCTACCCATTGTGGTCCCACCACATACTAAATAGCAGTGTAGGGCTACCCATTGTGGTCCCACCACATACTAAATAGCAGTGTAGGGCTACCCATTGTGGTCCCACCACATACTAAATAGCAGTGTAGGGCTACCCATTGAGGTCACACTCCATGTTCAATAGCAGTTGAGCTGCTAATTAGGGAGATAAGGGAGGTCACACCAATGCACCAATTGTCTTGTGCTTGTCCTTAATTTCAACTGCACATTTATACCTTAAGGTATCTCATGTCTATACTTTTATCATGTAATGATCATGTATAAGTGCTATTTATGGATTTTTAATAAAAAAAAATATGCATAAATGAACATGAGCATGTATATATGTAAATGATTAAGTTATTATAATATTTTTATCACATTTAGTGCAAGTGAGGGAATCAAACAATCGACTTAACGAAAGTAGTGAAAAAATTGAGATGTCACAGAGTAAGTTTCATGGTTGGTGTATATTGCTGTATATGACCTTTAACTCTGCTTGCATATGACCTGCAATGTTGTTTGTGTAGTCCGCTTGTAGCATAGCTCCTCATTATTTTCTTAGTTATCCCATCGAATGAAGTTTGCTGTTTGATGGGATTTGCTATGCTTTGGCGTTGCTGTTGTCTAGTCGATAACTTTGCTATGATATTTTCAGTAGATTTATTAACCAAGCTCACTTCATTCTAATGCTTTCAATTCTCAAAAATAACTTCTTAATTACTGTTTATAGATACCCACCTTATTTTTCAATTAAAAACATCTGTGAATAGGAGTGCCAACATTTTAAAAAAGGAACAATATGCTAAATTTATAGGTGATTCACGAATACATGGAAGCATGATATTACCATTTGACAAATTGTGCAATATGGCAGTCATTTAGTATATTAAAATGCAATGGAGTGATACAGTTGTTTATGAAATGGATACCATGCACTGCCTACCAATTGACAAGACACTCAACTGGATTTGCTACACCCTGGTGCCTAGTTTTAGCTTGCCTGCATGTCTGCCTGTCAATAAAAATAACTTATTTGGATCTCTTAAAAACCTTGTCTGATTTCAAATGTTTACATTTTTGTGTCCATTTGCAATAGTTTAGTGGTTCTTGTCATTTTTATGCCTTGTTTTTTCCCGTTTTAGACCAACTTGATCAAGCTCAAATGGATGCTGTGCAACACATAACAAAAATTGCCAGTTTAGAAGGTAATATTTCTCTCTAAATAACATGTAGAATCATACAAGAAACCTAGATTGTACTTTTACACATGGTAAAGGGTGGACCAAAAAATGTCCATTTGGATATAACATTTTTGAGAATGTGTTAATTTTGATAAAAAATACATGGAATGCAGGAACCACTGTTTAAATTGTTCATGAAATTGGATAAATCTTCAGGGATAAATGAAATAAAGGTAAATAGACACTAGAGGTCAATATGAAAATATATGTTACTCTGATGCTACTCATGTCTTGCAAATTCACGTGTTATTCAGTTTATCATGATATGACAAAAATGATTTGGGAAAATCTTCATGTACAGGGAAAGCTATTCCATAAGATCTTATTTGTGGTAAGGAAGATCACCAAGGTGTTTGATTGAGCTCACACAACAAGAAGAACATTTCAAAGTCCTCTGAGACTCAGATTAATACTTACCTAATCTTCCTGGCCAAAAAGAGAACATCATTTTGCACTCAAAATTTGATTTACCAAATGCTGTTTTTCCTGATGCTGAATCAGTTCAACTAGTCTTCCTTATTGGTGTTAATAATCTCCCAATGCTTCAATTTTATCAGAAATATATATATACAATAAATAGAAATTTAAGATCTGCTTTGTTACAGCTTTCATCCTCATCTACTTGGCCCAGCATCCCAGCATGTTTTTGGTTCCCTGATGTTACCCTTTTCTTGGGTTTGTCTCTACATGGTTGATAAATTACTTTCGTAACAAACATGTTGAGTTTTGATATGAGCTAAATAGAGCTATAGTCACTAATAAAGCGTATGAGCTAAATAGGGTTATAGTCACTAATAAAGCTTATGAACTAAATATGATTATAGTCACTCATAAAGCATTACAATTTTCAAAACATGGGCAGTAAAGGAATTCCCATAACATATAAATGATATAAACTGTGGTTTCATTTACTGTAACATAATGTTATAAATATGAAACTACTCCAGTATCCAGTTAAAGTGCATGCTTTAAAACATGAGTTTTTGCCATTTACACATTGTAGATTATCATCATAAGGCATGAGCATGCATTAGATTCTAGGGTAGAGCAGAGTTGTCTGATAATTAGGAACTAATGTCTTCCAATAATACTTATAATATGGGATGCAATGAATGAAAATGTGAAAACATAGATTTATATGTAAAACAATGTGCATTATTGGCCTATTTTGTATATCCCTAATTTCTCCTTTAATATTCATGAATTAAAAATGTGGCCCTTGATGAAGTTAAAATAAGTAACTTATCCCATGAAAGCAGTTGGTTAGGATACTGTTCATCCATCTGTTAGGCTGTCAATCTGTCCATTTGGAAAATAATTGAAGTACTGTCCTAGTGGTGGACCTTCTTTAAATTCAGTGGAAAGATGTATATTTGATGCAAAAATAATAACCATCTGTTTTTTAAAATTGAGCATATTAAACTTGTTGTAGGTGATGTTGCAAAGCTTGAGGCAGAGTTATTAGACACTAAGCGTATGTTGGAACTGCAGAGGTCTGATGCCAAGAGTGGAGCTATATTTGAAGTGAGACAGTTTGATTCAGATGAGACCATTAATAATGACACAGATTCTTCTGATTCAGGTAACATTTCATCTATTATTGTTCCGTTTGTTGGATTCACACAGTATAAGTTTAATCTCTAATGATATTACATGTAGTATTACCTGAAAAAGTTCTGCTTTGGTGTTATGTTATTCACTTGACACTCTTGTTTAAGCAGTGAACGAACTGTCAGCCATATCAGATAATGGAGGAGGGGAGAAAGGAGCAGCAGGAAAATACATTGAAGAAATACAAAAACTTAAAGGTTCCTATACATGTATTATTAATTTATTATACAGTACTATTATAACCATCTTATTTTCATGATAAAGTGTTACATGTAAAATATAATTAGGTAGAACTAAGAATGAAGTTATTTTAGCTAAACTAAGTCAGCAAAAAGTTCCTCTGCACACACGAGATGGCTGCTTAATTCCAAAATGGCCACCACCAAAAATGAAATTTTTGATAATTTAATTTCTGATATACGAATCGTAGAATTTGGTCCACATATTATAGGCTACAGTTTTATGGACGAAGATAAATCAATTAAGTTAGCGGATTCGATTCACATACATTTCAAGAAGGATATTTTCAAAATGGCTGCTCAATTCAAAATGGCCAACATTTTACATAAAAAATGTAATTTTAAATAACTTATATACCAGTCAAAGGATTTGGTCAAAATTCTAAGGGCTTATGTCATATGACCCAAGGATCTTCATTAAGCAAGATATTTCCATTTTGGTAATTCAAAATGGCCATCCTTTTTGTAAAAAAATCTATGTTTCTTGCTATAAATCTCAATAAATGATGATATAATTATTAATTTATATGTAAAGAGAAGCATATTCATTGTATTCAACTTTGTAGTTTTACTAAATTTTAAAGGTCATCACATCGTTTTCCTCTCTAGGTGAATTACTTGATGCTAAGCGCCAGGTACAACTAGCAAAGGATGAATACAATACAATGAAGGCAGAGCATGAGACATTAAATATGGAATATGAGATCAAAGTATCACAACAACAGGTTGACATGAAGATCCTTCAGGACAAGCTGCAGGAGGCACAACAGTCAGCCAAACAAAGCAACAATGAAGCAGAGCAATTAAAAAGTAAGTACATGTACTGTTTTTTTGCCATGTGGCTTTTTCCCTACCACATACAGTACTTGCTTGCAGTCGTCCCAACAATTTATGGGTCACATGATGCAGTTCAATTGAAAAAAGTAGGTCAAGCTTTATAAATGTGCAATGTGTTCATTCAAAGCAGGAAGACACTTTGAAACAATAATTTATGGGTTATGTGCAAAGTTATTATTTGTAAAAATAATTATTTGGATAAATTACAGGAAACTCATGAATTATAAGCGAGATAGCAAATAATGCAAAGTGACAAAATAATTCTAGTCCTTACAAGCACAAAATGGGGCTGATGTTAGGATCAATTTGCCCATTTTATAAGGGTCTTAATCCAACTTGTACTTAATAAATTGCAGGTAAATTACAGACCCTTCAAGATGATGTAAATCAGCTGCAGCATTGTAGTAAACTTTCACAAGGTTCAACCATCGAAAACAGTAAAGGTATAAAATCTTCAATACATTTCATTACTCGATAAAAGGGTCACTTTTTGAAATCAGGGCTCAGGGTTGGTCTAATATGGATCAATAGATTTTCAATTACTTTCTCAAAGATAGCTCAATTTTCAATTGACTGACAACACCATTATTATAATTTGTAATAATTTACTCAGATTTGTTAATTAATGTCAACATGTCAACTTCCACATTCTTTTAGTATGAGCCAGAAAGTTTCATTTCTGGCATTGCTCCATAAATGTAAACTAATTGTGTATTATTATTAATTGACAGCATATAGCATCTACAAGTCGTTTATGTTCAATGATATTTAAATGAAGTCTATCATTCATGTTAGGCTCTTGCACTCTTGAAAATTGAATATACTGTACAAAAAAGATTCTATGAGAACTTCTTTAAAGGGAGAATGGAATTTTGAAGTTATCAAATTTGAAGAACTCCATCAAAGGCAGAATTGAATTTGAAGATATCAAATTTTGGTCACCATAATTACCCACCTTATTGACAGGCATACTTCGGTCAATTTCTGAGGTGTACTTTTGGTATACTCATAAGCAGTGTAGTCATTAAGGGCAAATTACAATCAAGTCAGGTGGACAATTTAACTTAACCTATCTGTGTCTTAACTTGCTGGTCAAGATGACCAGCACTTATGAAAGTATCACATATCATTAAATTATCCATCTAAATGATGCCTATGTGCAGTGTATATGCACATTTTTGATGAACCATTGTTTTGGGTAAATGGGGATATCTATTCAGGTTGATTTCTTAATCTTTCATTAAATCTCTTGGGTATGACATGAATGTACTTTAGGATCCGAGGTTCATGAACCAGACCCCATTTTATATTCATGTTGAAACTGCAACTCCTTTGATGCGCACCTAGATCAAGTCTTTTACTTCTTTATTTTGAATTCACTGTATGGATGCCTTATTCCCACATGAACCTGAAGATGACCAAATTACTTTTTAGCACTCACTCCCTGACACTTCAAGAACTGACACTTCTTAGATCACAAGAATCAAAGTTATAAATGCTTGTTATTCAGGTGACTTAGCATTGCTGAAGGAAGAATGTGCCAACTTACGGAAACGTATCCAAGCTATAGAGGGAGAGAACAAGCAACTCATGAACAAGTATAAGGCCCTGGAGGAACTGAAAGCACAGCTGGAGGGTAATGAATCCACGTGGCAGGTCAACCTCACTGATGCCCAGAAAGATGCAGATAAAACCAAAAAACAAGTATGTATTTTGAGCTTCGAATCTATGATTATGTTTTCTTTTTGCTACTATTCCATTAGTTCCATTAATTAAATAATGGATATTCAAAATGGGAAATTTAAATCTACAATATGAAAAAATATCAAAATTGTCCAAAGCAGGCGTAACTTGCAGTAGACTGATGAACTTTGTTCTCCGAATCGAGACTAGTCTATTGACCAGATTGCAGATCCTTGTACGAAAACTTAAAGTTGTCCTGGACATTTGGTCTTGATGTTTGGAATATAATGTCCTAAAATCCCTTTGAGCTGCTGTAATTTGAATGCATTAGATTTTATGCTTTTTATCTTATTTTTGATAATAAGTTAATCGTCAAGCAGCAAGATAATAACAACGGGTCACTGGCCTAGTTATGTAATATAAAACGTTGTTACAGAAATACAGTGCTGTGTAATAAGAAGTAATCATTTTTGATGAACCATTGTTTTGGGTAAATGGGGATATCTATTCAGGTTGATTTCTTAATCTTTCAGCATCATAAAGGATCAATTGAACTATTAGAATAATACAGGAATGGATCTAAACATACAAGGATCATTATAGTCAAGTTTAAAAAAGTTTATGGAGCATTATAAATAGGATATATATACAGAAAAGGATTACTCCTTTGAAACAAAGGAAACATTAATATTTAAATGTAGGTCAACTGACTGTTTAACTTACTTAAAATTGCAGAAGTATTTACTCTTACAAAGCTGATGAAGTAGTCAAATATAATAACCTAAATTAAGTTATAATATATAGGACTGAATATATTTTGAAAAACAAGATAATTTAAGCATGTAAATAACAGAATTAAAAAACAATAATTTCAAATCTTCCAAGTGGGAGTGAATGGAATAGCCAATGCAGGCATTGTTTACAAACATGGATTAAAACACTGTAATAACACACTGACCATATGTTTTTATGCAGACTGTATAATACAATAGGATTATATTAATCACTTGTTTAAGGATTTAATCATATCTGATAAATATTTGTGATCTGGATTTTCTAATCTGATCATGGCTAATGTAAGGCCCCGTAGAGCCTGTACCCTGTCATCCCCAGGAACACCAGTAACATTTTCTTCGACTGATCTTAAAGGGAAAAGTAGGAGAAATAACAACAAACAAAACATGAGAACCCTCAAAAGGAATCCAGAATTAATTCATGAGGACTATGATTACACAGATATTAACAACTCGGGTATCCTTGAACTAGGAGAGGACTGTAAGAGTCTCATATTCTATACTGATAGAATACTCACATGGATTAAAGCGGTGGAATCATTCTACAAGCATAAATCTATGAGGACTACTTCAAAAAGACTGAAATATGGACTTCTCATAACAATCCAAGATCATGTCAACATAAAAATCAGTGACTCTGGCATCGTCTCAATCCAGGGAGATAACCTAGAAGACTGGAAAGACAATGATTATCAGTTAATTAGGCAATCCATTGAAGATCTTGAGCCCTCCCAATCTTTATTCTCAACCCCAGTCAATGGAGTCAATGGAACCTCAGATAGTGATGAAAGTTTCGATGGCTTTCTACCTGCAGAAATAGAATCAACCATCCCTTCTATTAATTTAGATGCTTGCGAGGATAGTCTCATGTTTTTCTCTGACACAGACTGTTCTACCTCAGATGTGTCACAATCAATCCTGAAGCAGCCTGACAGGATAATTGTGCAAGAAACACAACAATGTACCCCTTCCCCACCCTCAGATACAGAGTCAAATACCAAACCCACAGAGACCAGTACTTCATCTGTAGAACAGAGCCTCAAGGAGACTGAACTTTTGAAGCAAAATGCAAAACTCAGGAATAAGATTATACAATTTGAGAAAAAATTGGAAGCATTGGACGCTAAATATGCCGATGAAATGAACAAGAAAAACGCAGCAATGTCAGATCTTGAGAACAGACTGAAAATCTCGGATCAGCAGCGCCTAGATGAGATAGATGCAATGACCGTCTCAAACAGTATGAAGATGGAGGAGCTGAATAAAGAAATCCTTGACTACAAAAATAAGTCATCAGTTTTAACTAAAGAACTGCAAGGGGCAAAAACTGACAATGAAACTCAATACCGCAGGATTAATTTACTTACACAGCAGCTAAGAGATCAAGAGGCAGAAGCCATAATTAGCTGCAGTGCTCCCCAGAGTATATTGAACCGCACCCAAAAATCGCCAAATTTGGGTAGATCAACTCCAAGTCACCATTCAAAGAGCTCTCGTGTAACTGAACCTAACCGTACCCATTCCAGAAATGTATACTCAACTGAATCTGATAGAACCACTCCTAAACCTACCCAAGCCAAAGCAAATTGCACACACACCAAACCAACAACAGCCAGTCGTACCTCTGTTCACATTATGTACTCTAGTAATGGGAAAAATCTTAGTGCATTGATGCGACAGAAGTCCCCCAAGGAACTATCAGTTACCAGTTCAGTATACAGCGGTGGTAAAATAGCAACAGCAACACACAGCATACAACAGGGAGACTTACCACAGTCAACAGACTTTAAATTCCTGGGATTCGGTACCAACAACATCAAAACAGATAATCCCCAAGACATGGTGTATGAACTGAAAAATCTACTACAGACAGCCACAAATTTCCACCCTAAATCTAAACTTGTACTATGTGGAATACACCACCGTGGCGATGATGACAACCCCAGGCTGATACGTCATTGGAATAACAAAATAGATTATGTGAACAATGAAATGCGAATATTTTGCACAAGAAAGGGGCATGGATTTATTGACATAAATGAAGTGAACAATTCCACTGATGAAAACCCCTGCATGAAAGTCTTAAATAAGGATAGACTGCACTTCAACTCAATCGGTCGCAACAGACTTGTAGATACCATGCTTTCCATCATGAATGGAAACTGTCCTAAGACCTATGCCCAGGCTGTAAACCCTCAAAAGCCCTACCACCAAGCCAAGTTTTGAACAATGAGTGTGATGCACATACAATAGCTGACAATATACCATTACAAGTATGTAGCACAAGTGTCAGAAAGAGTATAGGAGATGTACATATTGTAAATAATAGTAATTCAACAATACAGGTAAACTCTAATGGGAGTAATTCTGAAACACACTTAATGTTTTCAGGAAATATTCAAGATAACTCTGTATCAAATGAATGTAGGATTTCAAATGAGAAAACTCAGTCTCTAAATGAACACTTTTCAGTTTTACTTTGGAACATCAATAAAATTTCCGATAAACTTCATGATGGAAGAGATATACAAATGTTTTTCAATGACTTTCAAATCATATTATTGTGTGAGACATGGCTTTCACCAGAGTCTGAAATTTCTTTTGAAAACTACACTTGTCACAATCTTGCAAGAAAATCAAAAAGCATGACTAATAGCCATTACTCAGGAGGACTGGCAGTACTGATTAGTGATGTATATAGTAAAAATGGTATTGAAATTCTTTCACAGTCACATGACTTTTTTGTGTGGTTAAAATTCAATTCCAATCATTTCAATATTACAGAAGATTTGTATTTATGCTTTGTATATTTACCATTTAAAGGTTCTTCATATGAATTTGTAACTGGTTGTAGTAATATTGACATTTTAGAAAAATCTTTAGCTTATTATCAAACATTAGGAAAAACTATTATATGTGGAGACATGAATGCTAGAACTGCTCAGTTACCTGATTTTAACATTAATATACCTGGCAGTAATGGTGATATACCAATACCAGTATATGAAAATGGTGACACTGTTCATAATTTGCTAGATATAAACGAGGTCTTAGTTAGTAATCGAACTTCTATGGACAAAAATGCAAAGGCAGTCTCTCAAACTCATGGAAGAGAATTTTTATCACTATGCAAAACTGCTAATATGAAAATACTTAATGGTCGCCTTTATCAAGATAAAAACTTAGGGAAATTTACATGTTATCGCAATGTTATGCACAAATCTAACAAAGACCCCAACTTCGGAAAATCAGTTATTGATTATGTTGCAGCTCAATCAAATACTATTTCCTTATTCACTGATTTTAAAGTTCATGATAGGCGTGTTGAGTCTGACCATGCACCATTACATTTTTCTATATCATTAAAAAGTGAAACTGATAATCAAAGAAAATCATCAAATTTTCAATCAGAATCTCTGAACATTAAAACATATAAATCATACAAATGGGATCCTCTAAAGAAAAATGAATTTAAACATAAGTTATCTGATAATATAAGTAATGACCTTTTAACATCATTTTACACTGAACTTGGATGTAATGATATAGGATCTGACGAATTAGTAAATAAGCTCCTAAATGTAATTCATTATGCATCTAATGACACTTTCCAATTTAAAAAATTAAAAACCACAAAAAGGCATACCTTTCCGATTAATTCATGGTTCAATGATGAATGTAAATCTTTAAAGAAACAAGTCCATGAGGCAATAAAACTTAAATTTGACGATGATATTATAAATAGTTTAATAAAACAATATAATCATACTAAACAACGAGAAAAGAGAAGGTTTAAAGCAGGAATGCTCAATAGTTTAATTCAGAATAAATGCAGATACTCTACAGATTTCTGGAAACTGATTAATGCAATGCCAGGAAATAAAATTAAAGAGATGCCAGTCCCATCTAAAGATCTATTCAACTTCTTCAAAAGTCTATCTAAACCTCCAAACATAGATTATTTTGATGATAATGCACTTGAGGAAATGAATCATTTTGTTACAAAATATCAAATTAATCCTGGAGATAAAAAATTCAAACTTTGCAATGATACCATCAACATGAAAATTACTCAAGCCGAGGTTCAATGTGCTTTGAAAAGAGTAAATGCAAACAAATCAGCGGGTATTGATGGTATTCCATCCAATATTTTAAAAAATTGTGAAACCCTTGTTTCTGATTTTACAGCACTTTTTAATGCTATTTTCGAAAAGGGAGAATATCCAAGTGACTGGAGTATTGGTATGCTCAGTGCACTTTATAAACAAGGCAGCCGTTTTCAAGCTGATAATTATAGAGGCATTAATGTACTGGCCTGTATAGGGAATTTATTTGACTCAGTTATTCAAAATCGTCTTGTCTTTAATGCTGGAGTGCAAAATTCACCAGACCCACTTCAGGGTGCTTACAAAGAAAATAGACGTACAACTGATAATATTTTTATTTTGCAAACATTAATTAACAAATTCAAACAGCATAAGAAACCATTATATACATGTATGATTGATTTTAAGAAGGCTTTTGATTATATAGATCGCTCAGTATTGTTATATAAGCTGTGTAAAGCTGGAATTCACCCACATACTAAAATGTACAGGATTATAGAGAATATGTACTCTAAATCTAAGTCATGCCTTAAATTAGAAAACGGAATCACTAAAACTTTTGACACTGAAATAGGAGTTTTGCAAGGAAGTGTTTTAAGTACATTTTTGTTCAATCACTTCATGGATGACCTAAATGAAGTATTACCACTAAGATGTGGCGTTATCGTAAAAGATGCCAGGTTCAACCATCTTCTATGGGCAGATGATCTAGTACTCATTTCCGAATCACAAAATGGACTTCAGTTATTATTAGATTCACTCTTCTCTTTCTGTAAAATTAATAGACTCATAGTTAATACCTTAAAAACAAAGGTACTCATTTTTAACTCTAAAGTTTCTGCCCCTTTCACTTTTAATGATCAAGAAATTGAACGTGTAAGTAAATATAAATATCTAGGAGTAATTCTTACTGATAATAATAAATTTGATATCAACACAAGTTATCTCAAAGAACAATCACGAAAAGCAATATTCAAAATCAAACAGCAGTATAAGAAATTCAATGACGTGCCACCTGATGTTGCTCTTCACCTTTTTGATTCATTAGTCAGTCCAATACTATGTTATGGCTGTGAAATTTGGTATGACAAGAAGCAGATGAAAGCGATTGAAACAATACATTTGTCCTTTTTGAAATCTATTTTAGGTGTCAAAACTCAAACAGCTAATCCCGCAGTGTATGGTGACCTTGGTAAATTTCCTTTATCTATCAAAATTGAATTATCAATTGTGAAATACTGGTTAAGACTTATTAAACTACCAGAATCTAATATTTTAAACCAGGCTTACTTATATGGACAAGAAAAACATGAATTAGGATTTAAATCTTGGTCTGGAAAGGTTTATGATATACTTCATAAATGTGAACTAACAGAGTACTGGGATGACCAAAGCCAAATTACAGACCACTTAGTAAATTTGGTTGACAAGAAATTAAAGAATATGTTTGTAGAAAATTGGAAAAAGGACATTTTGATATATCCCAAATTAAGAACATATAAGCTGTTTAAGAAAGATTTTGCATTAGAACCATATACAAAGTTAGACAATAAAAAATATAGATTAGCAATAAGTAGATTTAGGTTGAGTTCACATCAGTTAAAAATAGAAACAGGAAGACACACAAAGCCAAAATCCAAACCTGTAAATGAAAGATTATGTAATATATGTAATTGTGTAGAAGATGAATTTCACTTTATCATAAATTGTACAAAGCAATCTCAACACAGGCAAATATTTTTCAGCAAAATTTCTGAAACATTACCAAAATTTGATTTAAATAGTGATAATTTATTTACAAATATAATTTCAAGTGATAATACCATCGTACAACGGCATCTTGGTAAATTTATATATCACTCATTTAACAATTTAGAATAGTCAGCATATTTTGTACATCACACTTAAAAATATTCTGCCTCTCTTGTATGCTTTCAATATGCATATGGAATTTTTGTACATTACTTTGTAAATGTAGAAGTAGTTTTAGTTAGTCTTAGTGAGTAGTTGTGACTAATGTAATCATGTAATGATACAATATGTCAATAAAAGTTATATATAATATGTGGTTCGTGTAGTAAACGTGTCATAGATGTTAGTTCATTTATATCCCATGGATATGCCTTCCTTCTAAGCAACATTCAATAAAATAGTATGAATTTCATCCATTCACTTCATCCTTTGTCTCTACTTATTACTTTGAATATGAAACTGTGTTTTAAAATATAAGAAATGAATTGCATTGAATTATTTTGCAGCTATCTGATGCAACTGAACAGATCAGTTCACTGAAAGACAGGTGTAGTCAGTACACAGAAGAGATCAATTATGTCACGTCTCACCTTAGAGAAACTCAAGAAGAATTAAATAACCTAGCTTTACGTAGTAAATCAGTAAGTACTTTTTTCACAACAGCATGTACAGTAAAATTTCTTTGTTAAACTTCTTATTTTGACATGGATAGTGTTAAGCAGTGTCTCAAGTTAGAAGAAACACATAAGTTCACTGATTAAAAAAAATAAATGATAGTGTTTATTTATCTGACAAGAGTGATTATGAGGTACAATTGTGATTTGGGGTGTTACTGACATCCATTTCATAATAGCTTATATCATTTATGCCCAGGGTGCTCAAAGTTTGCAAAAGTAAAATACATAATACTGTTTCTTTCAATAGTAAGGTCATATTATGTCTGTTATTTGTTTCAGATTGCTGCTTTTTCCATGGTGCCACTATTTATTTTGTTCTTTGCCATTGTCATGGCGTTCTACCCTGCCCTGTCAGAGATCACTGCAACATCATCCATGTGAAACATTCCAGATGGTCAGGTATATCATCTGGGACATTCTTGATCCATGTGAGCATACCATCTGCAGCATTGTGAGGCATACCCATCTTTGCTACATCATCCATAAATATGAGACATATCATTTCTGCAACATAGGGCATATACAATTTCGGTTTGAGGCAAGAGGCAAACCAACATCTCCACTTCATATGAGACTTACCATTTGTGCAACATTCTCAATGAATCTGATGTAAACTATGTGCCATCCATATGAGGCATCCTCCATCCATGTTGGAGACCTACAATTTGAATAGATTTCAAAGAAGATCTTTATATCTAATATAGATAGTGGTCCTTATCAGTTACCTAGGTGCCAGTAGTTAGTTATTTGTTTCACCACCAGGTGGCTGACTCGGATCAGATAAAATTCCATACCAAAATTTACTTGCACTGTTTTTTTATCTAGTAACCTTTCCAAGTATTAATTATCCCACCAAACAAAGTTTGTTAGGGGTATGGAGAAGCTGCCCATAATTCTGTTCATTCATTCATGTCTTAGCGATAACTCAAATACCCGTTGTACAATTTGGTCAAAATTTATAGGCTCAGTGTCTCATGGGCAATGGATCTCTGCTCGAGAATAAATTTTCATAAAAAATGTTATCTGGAATTTTCATGACAGCTGCCCAATTCAAAATGGGCATGATTTTTCATAAAAAGGAAGAACTTAACAGTTGTAAGGTTTGGTTCAAATTCTCTAGGGTTATGTAATCGGGCAAAGGACCTCTGCTCGAGATGAAATTTCCAAGATGGCAACTCAATGCAAACTTGCCTTCATTTTTTTGTAAAAAGTGTAACCTTTGATAACTCAAATAAAATTTGATGGATTTGGTTCACATCTTTGATAATCAAATACCAGTTGTCAGATTCAGTTCAGAGTATTTGTGCTGATGCCTTATTGGCATAGGACTCTGCTCAAGAAGAAATGCTCACTTCAAGAGGGCTATAATTTCTCAGGTAAAACATGATTATGAAAATGCAAATTCACTCTTCGTTATTTCTATCATGTTCAATCAAATTAAGTGATTTGATATAAAAATATGTTTTGTTTGATGGGAATTGCTTCTCTTGAGAGTTGCTGTTTTTCTAGTTATATTAGTTAAAAATGTTTTCAGTAAATAGATTTATTGTTCAACAAAACAAAAGATATTTCATTTTCATGGTTTTATAACGTGGACTCTATTGGTCTACCTGACATTGAAAAAGTAAAGTGGAGAAACAATATTTGTAATTTTTTATGAAGATTTTAAATATCACTTCATTTTGCATGTTTAATCCTAAAACCTACCTGGCACCTATAGTTTTATGTTAATTGAAGTAACTTACATTGAAATTTAACAGTGTACAGGTATATGTGATGTTATCTGACACAATGAAATTCGTACCCATTAAACAGACAAAATGAGTGGAGTAAAATAATAATAATACAGTGATGGGAGGGGATCTAGCCATCATCCCTCACTGATTATTTTTTTAATGTTTTTTTAACTCACTTTAAAAAACCGCAACCTCACTTTTGCGATGATAACCTCACTGTAAGTATTTATTACAGGTTGTGCTTGATTTATAGCTATAAGATTGACATTTGCAGCTGGTAACTCTGTGCATTTTTAAATGGATCTCATTCTTAGTTCAGAAAATTTCATTTCTCATTTCTTTGTTCAAAAAATAACTTGAAAATAGATTTTACCATACCATGCACCTATTTATTTAACAATTTAATAGTAAAACATTCTCATGAAAAAAAATTCTTGCAGATTTGTGAATTTTCGAGCAGAAATTGTACAATCCCCTCCACCCATTTTGTCCATTTGATGGGCTTGAAGGTTTCTGTAATGAATACAAGCTCGTTCTGTATCTTGGATTTTTTTCATAAAAACTAAGAATAAATAAATGTTATGCATATATGTATTTAAGATATTCTTTGGTGTTATTATCTCACAGAATGAAGGTCATGTAGAAGTAGAGAGATGGTTAGAAATTAGAGCTTAAAAATGTTATTTATAGTTCGAATACCACTTTTATCAAATAAAAATAAAACAGGCCCAGCGTCATTTTACCAGAAACTTGAAGTCTTGAACTCAGGTTTTTCTCAATAGATTTTTTAAGAAACTGTAGTCAAAATAACACTGGCATAATATCAGTACATAGAGGTTATTTAATGGGAGGGATGGAATATGGATTTTATTCCGAGGGAAAATATGATATTGGTCAAGGAAAATATCATATTGACCGAGGGCGATAGCCCGAGTGTCAATATGATATTTTCTGAGGCCAATATCATATTTTCTCAAGGAATAAATCCATATTCCATCACGACCATCAATAACCTATTTATTTCATAATATTTTTTTTTCAATTTTTGTATGTCATCATCCAATGATTGTGACATAAAATTGGGGATCTATCTCCTCGATCGGTCTGAGTTCATTCCTCTCACTCCGTAAAAAATCTACTAGGATTTTTATGTCACTTTTAGTTTTCTTCGAAGTATTGATATTTTCTTGACCTTTAATGAAGTCATCAACATCCTCTGTTGCATACCTAGACATATTTGTCACAGTAATAGACCTTTGTCACAGTAATAGACGTAAACTAGATGATAATAATTTCAATTTTCCAAACGATTTTTTTACTTCCTGTAGAGATGTGCTAGATGAAAAGCGTAAAACTCAAGAGAAATTACCGGGAATATTTCTGATACGGGATCTGATACGGGATTTTTGCTGATACGGGATTCAATACGGGATCTGATACGGGATTTTGGCTGATACGGGATCTAATACGGGATTTTTCAAATAACACTTTTATTCCCTGTTATTTTCCCAGGGAAAACATGTTATTATGGAATAAAGTATATTATGGTTATATTAACAGTAAAATCAATCATTAAAAGGTGTGAGGAGGGAATGGTAGATATCATGGGGACTATTTGTGTGCAGTCTCAAGAATAACTTAGACATATGGAGGTACCATAAAATCACATTCCACTAACTCAATATTTCATCAAGAATAGTCTACTAGGTCCCTTAGATCCCTACCTTAGTTAGATTATTTTGATTATTTATTGAATATCGCCCACATCATTTTACCCATAGTTACATTAAAAACCTCCAAAATTTTAATGTTAAGGTGGAAATCCAGTTGAGATAATCACTGGTACTATGGAAAACAATGCATATCAAGCTTTCTCAAATATAGGAGGGAGCAACTTAACTGCAAATAGAGTGAATAATCCTTCATCAAACTTTCGAGCACTCTAACCATACATAGAAAAACAACATTCACTGTAATTACTGTTTTGTTATTAAGTTTAAGTTTATTTTCAATAATATGCTGTTTGGAGCATCACCATCTCATCCATATATTTACAAATAAATAAACTCATATTTTCATGCATAATCTAATCTATAAATTACATTCTACTCTATGTATATTTCTTCATGTTATGTTATATACACTTGCAACTGTAGAAAAAAAATTTCAAAGAACTTTACATTCTTGTAATATAACCACAAATGAATGAGAAGAAATACATCATTGTAAAATATCTACAAACCTGTTTTACATTTTGTTTTGGCTAAATAATTTTTGAGTTCTTGTCTATCAATTCTGATTTCCTCAAGATTGACATTTGAACCTTTGACACTCAACATTTTGAGTTTACTGACCTTTTATTTTTAAGGTCCTTTTATATTGTTTTAACTAATCATTTTAAAGTCAAATAAAGATTTGAAAAATATGACCTTAAGAAACTAAAAGGTTATAGAAGGTCAACGGGAAGTTGGATCTCAATGTCAATTTCAGATTGGGAAACTTATTGCAATGGATTTGGAATACTCTGAAATAAATCCTTTTTGGGAATCAAATTTCACAAAATTGGTAACATTTTCATTTGCTGGATGCTGAGGATATGTCTCGATGATATTTGAATGAAAATTTGCTCAATATTCCAAAGAACTCTTGAAAGAGGTCAAGATCATACAATGGATTATATAATGATCTGTCCCTCTTTTTAGCTCACATGGTGAGCTTTTGCAATCACTCACTTGTTAAATCTATCACAAGTAACAGTCATAAACCTGGATGTGAATGGTGGTGATAGTTAGGAAAAATCACCATGTTTTGGTCGCACTGTGTGTGTACAATAACATGTCCAAATGTACAACTACGAGTATGTGTACAACCATATACATGTATAGTTGTATATATGTGTTACTTTTTATGTTCATAACAATATATTACATGTATAATTATTTGCATGCAGGTGTACAACTATGTAGATGTGCAACTATATACATGTACAACTAACGTACAACTACATATGTACAACTATATACATGTACAACTACATATACATGAACATGTACAATCTTTGGTATTCTTGCATGGATTCACATAAAACATTTCTCATTTTGTCACATTTTATCCAACTTATTTTTACCAAATGAAATAAAACTGCGTAAACATTATTTTACAGTTGACTAGGAAATGCAGGATGCAATAGATACTAGTGCTCAAACTCAAAACATTTTTCAATGGATTTCAAGTGTCTATTTATTATTACATTATTAAAGTGAAGGTGATCTGAACTCGGTCTACTAAAATGTCTGCACACATACAAATAGTGGGATTTAACGACTGGTGGGCCATCTACCAGAAAAAATAAAGTGCTTCATGGAGAAACAGAGAAGGCCCTTTCTTTAGCAAGTCTTTTTGATTGACCTTGTTTAAGAGTTATTGTTTCAGGGCCTTCTTCAGGATATGTATAGGAACAAATAAATAATTGTTTTTCATAAACCTATTCTAGAGCTGGGAAGTGGAGACTCTGTTTCGCATATCTGAAGAGTGCAAAAACATTATTTGACATTTTGTAACCAATGGTAAAAAATTTCAGGCAACTCAAATATTCAAACTACATACATAGACTAACACATTGGGACAACGATTATACATACTCCAAACAACAGTACTATTCTAGAATATTTGGCACCAAAAGAAGGTTACAAAATGTCATACTATTAGTATACTCAATCAAGTAATTATAATTAAAAGGCATTTTGATCACAAATGCAACATTGCATACAGTGATAAATAATACTTAGTACTAAAGAGGTCACTGTGTAATACACAAATCACACACATGGAGACATTTTTGCATGATATCTACATTTTCATGAATCAGAAAATACTATTCAATTATTACATTGATAATAAATACAATAATACTGCAAAATATAGATTTAAATGTTTCAAAACCAGTTATTTTTTCTCTGGTGTCTGTTTAGTATCAGTGGAGGGAATGCTTTGAGGGAAACCAGGCCAGGGAGGTAAGGGAACATTTTGTGGGTAAGGATATGAAGGGGGTAAGGGGTTACTGAACCCAGGAAAGGAATAGGGGTTAGAAGGGAATCCTCCAAATGGGCTGTTCCTCATGTTATCATATTTGGAATACATGTCACCACCATCTGCATGTGACGAGTGTGGTTGTGAAGAATCACCATTTCCTGTCTGCTGTTGTGATAACAAACTGTCCATGTCAAATGGGTGTTGTTTCTTGTGTTGAGTAACAGATGGAGCCACAATAGTTTCTCCACCAGACAGAGTCTGGTGGTTTATAATTTGTTCAGATTTTGGAGTATCATCATAGTTTTTTAAGTCCGAGCTTGGAGATTGTCCATCAGCTGATTTTTCTTCATTGGAGACCCCATTCATCATGTCACGAATTCCACTGGATTGTTCCAACAGGTTGGTAAGCATTGATTTTGATTTGGAGGAGTTTGTAGTTAAACTAAGGGGTCTGTCACCACTGCTGGCTATAAATGAAGAAAGGTGCATTTGAACACTAAAAGCCACTTTACTGTACATATGAACACTATAAACCCCCAACTTTTTGAAGGGCCTGGACAACAATGATATTGTTGTCAAAGAAAGATGTTGAATCATCAAAGATGTTATTTCAAACTACCAGTGATTTTCCTAAAAATGTTGCAGGTTGTAAAAAGATGGGCTGTTAAGAGTAAATTGTCCATTGAGCATATCTTGGATATACATATAAGTTGTGACATGACCAGTAACACCATGTCCATGATACACCTCTTTGAGTAAATAATTAACATTTCAATCAGATTGAAGCATACAATCACTGAGTGATATAAAGAAGACTTCAGATCAAAACTTTTGTTTTCCAATTTTGAATACTTTTCTAAAAAATTGACTTTGACCAATATCACAGTATGTCAATTCTTCACTTCTTTAAAAATCAATGACAATTTACTAGTCAAATGAAAGTTGACAAATAGCAACAAGGATAAAATTGGGCTCATAAGTGCAACTTTTGAAGATTTATTTTTTCAATATTGCAAGGAAGTTTTATTTTTTCAATATTGCAAGTCCACCAAATTAAGTAGCCGCCAAATATTCAAAACAGCTAATCCACCTTGAAAATGAGTTGCACCACATTCATTAAGTAGAAGTACAGTACTTTAGCCCTAATTGTGGTATCCCAGTAGTGGTATCCCTAGATATGACAACAAATCAGTTAATGATGAATCCCCAAAGTGCTCCTATATCCACCCTTAAATATCTGTAGATAGTGATTCAGAAGTAAGAGGGTGAGGTGAAGTGTGCTCATTAGAGTGAGGTTTTATTTAAAGAGTTTATTCTAAGAGAATTATATATACATGTATACTAGTCAAGATCTATATGGTATTGACAATTTTTATGAACTGATGTGAGAATGAGTGATGTATGCCTTAAATGACTGATAAAAGAGAGATTAACCAAGTATATGTCCATCTTTTATATTGACTGATTCAATGCAAAGTCTCTATTAAGTCCATTTTTCAATTCTGATTGCATGCAATTATCCAAATTTTTGGCTCCTTGGTACTATTTTTCATAGATGCCTGTTACCTAAGCTATCCCCATCAGAATATGTTGTCGTTGTTGATGTTGTTGAACCAGTAGCTCCACCTAGTGGGGGCGTTGAATCACCTTTACTGTTAGGAGCTGACCTGACTGCAAATATTTTCCCCTGGCCTGTGCGAATGTAGACACCTCTTGGGGTTTTGATGACGAGAACTTGAGATCCAGCAGGTACTTTCTGGGGCCCACTGGTGGTGGAGGACGTTGTTCCAGGAATTGTGATATCTACATACAGGATGATTTACACAAATTTATCACAAGGGACAGCATGGATTTCTTGTTTTATCAATTATATTTTTAGTATAGGCATTCTAACAATACCATTTCTACAAAGGTTATCATTGAAAAATGTCACATAGTTTTATTCAAAATGCTAGTAATCTGAATAGAAAATAATTTTGGTATACTTTGTTGTTTCACTGTTAATATATTTTTAAGTTAATACCTGTCGTAGTAATGATCTGCTGCACATGTACGCCAGGGCGCTGTAGAGACTGAACATTGATAGGTGGCCCTGAATCGGAGAAGGATGGCTGCATAGGAATGGGAGCACTCTGGAGGGGTTTGACACTGGGGATATGCCGACTAGGGAGCCTGCCTGCCAGTCCAGGCATTGTAGATCTAAAAGACACAAGAATATTCAGATGAATTAAATTGAAGGGCATTGTAGATCTAAAAGACACAAGAATATTCAGATGAATTAAATTGAAGGGCATTGTAGATCTAAAAGACACAAGAATATTCAGATGAATTAAATTGAAAGGCATTGTAGATCTAAAAGACACAAGAAGATTCAGATGAATTAAATTGAAGGGCATTGTAGATCTAAAAGACACAAGAATATTCAGATGAATTAAATTGAAGGGCATTGTAGATCTAAAAGACACAAGAATATTCAGATGAATTAAATTGAAGGGCATTGTAGATCTAAAAGACACAAGAATATTCAGATGAATTAAATTGAAGGGCATTGTACATAGAAGCCTGTCCATGTTAAGAAACCAGTTAGGATGACTGTTCCTTTTGGTACTCAAATATGAAGCTCCTTGGTTTCTGGACACGAAAATAATATTTGAACTCAATTTTTGTGGATATTACCCGTAGTATAAATTGAGCGAGTATCTATAACAGGCAAGGTAGTAAGATAGAATATGACTGACATTAGTGAAATGTGAACACTTAAACTTAATTAAAACAATAGTTAATGTACAAGTATTACCTTGAAATGTTGAGATTTGGGTTGGCACCAGTTGATGTTTTAGGATACCATGTGGAGTAGGAGGGTCGAGAATAGGTAGTGTTCATCTTCTTCTCATATTCGTACCCCTGTTTGGCTAGCCTCTTTTCACTCTTTGTCAATTTTTGTTCCTTATTGTCAACCAGTAATGATTCATGGGTAAATGGCTCCTTTAACATAAAATGATTGGGTAAATGACTTGTTCAACAAAAAATGATTCCTGGGTAAATGGTAAAACCATTATAACTTAGTAATATCATAGTTCTTAGGATTTTCTTTTCATTAACCTATTTGACATCTTCCATTACTAACTTGCATCAATTTTTTTGTTATACAGGGCACCATACACTTTTCAATGTCTCCCTCCATCTACATATATTTCAGTATGATATGTATAAATAATAAATTAAAATTGAAATAAATTGAAAAAGCAGAGTTATAGTATCTATTTTTTACCTTTGTGATCCAATGGCCATCTCTTTTTAGTACATTCAAGAGTAAAGGATCATGACACACCCCATCAAAGTTGTTGAAGTTGATCAATGGCAATTCTACATCCTAAACGAGTAATAAAAATAGAGAAAATTGCATGGTATCTTGGAAAAGTAGTAAAATATGTTGCAAATTCATTATTAAAAAAATTATTTTATAAACTGTCATCTCAAAAATAAAGGCTCAAAATGAGGATATGAGAATGAAATATTATTTGCCTCTTTAGGGGTGACATAACGTCAAAAATATCTATATTTATCAAAACATTTGCTTGTTTTGGGGTAAATATTGACTTCAGCAAGTATAAAATCTCTGGATTGTTAAATGAAAGGGCTGTCTATTATGAGTTGGTCAACATTTTTCTCTTAGCCTAAACCAGTGATCAAAAAATTGTGAAAAAATTAGTACCATGGGTACTGGGCTCACATGGTGACAGAAAAAAACGGATATAATTTTTTGCTGATTTTTTTGTTACAAAATTATTTCAAGCCATCTGTCTCTCAGTCAATTAAAATGGCTGAAAAAAAAACAGATATAATTTTTTGCCAATAATTTGTAACAAAATTATTTCATACCACTACTCTTTACAGTGACATGGCTTTTTGCAATGCAAGACACCTGAAATTATTTGTAAAGCTAGGAAATGGGCCAAAATTGAATTTCGTGAGACAAAAATGGCGACCATTTTGAAATCAGGCAAGCTTTTGAACCAGGAGTCATAGGGGAGTTTTTTGTATTGATGTTGAACAAAACAAAAATAACTTGAAACTGGAATCCTATCGACAGAGGTTTTAAGCAAATGGTCCAAAAGAGGATTTCACGAGACAGATGGACAAATCAATGTTAACTAAAATGGCTGAAAATAAAAAAAACGGATATAATATTTTGCCGATTTTTTGTAACAAAATTATTTCATACAACTACCTTTTACAGTGACATGGCTTTTTACAATGCAGGACAGCTGAAATTATTTGTAAAGCTAGGAAATGGGCAAAAAGTGAATGGCAACCATTTTGAAAATAGGCGAGCTTTTGAACCAAGAGTCATAGGAGAGTTTTTTGTATTGATGTTGAACAAAATTAACTTAAAATGGGAATCCTATCGACAGAGGGTTTAAGGTAAATGGTCCAAAAGTGGATTTTGCGAGACAGATGGACAAATCAATGTTAACTAAAATGGCTGAAAATAAATAAATGGATATAATTTTTCGCTGATTTTTGGTAACAAAATTATTTCATACATCTATTCTTTACATTGACATGGATTTTTACAATGTAGGACACTTGAAATTATTTGTAAAGCTAGGAAATGGGTCAAAAGTGAATTTCGCGAGACAAAAATGGCGGCCATTTTGAAATCAGGCAAGCTTTTGAACCAGGAGTCATAGGGGAGTTTTCTGTATTGATGTTGAACAGAAATAACTTAAAACAGGAATCCTATCGACAGAGGTTTTAAAACGTGCCACTATTGTTGACGGACGGACAGACGGACAGACAGACGGACAGACAGACGGACAAGTGAGTGATTGCAAAAGCTCACCATGTGAGCTAAAAATTACACATTATCAATGGTCAACTTAAGAATGGTAACAATTCAATTTGAAAAATATTTATAATGTCATTTGGGTTAACTAAAACAATAATGTAAATTAAATTGTAAACATTCATTGACAGTGATTTTTTATGATAATCAGTTAAAGAGAAAACATGTTGAAATCAATTCACCAACAATAATAAAAATTAAATTGTTAACATTCGATGACACTGAATTGAGGATGCGTATTTTTCATCAATTCATGAATAACCATGAGCACTCCTTTATTCAATGAGATCAACCATGCACATTTTGAAATGCTTACCTGATACTGCAATAATGTCTCCACTTGTTTCTTAGTGAAATGATTCTGTGGGTTAAGTTCATCAACAACACGATCTGAAAACATAATGTACATGGCAATTTCTGATTTTGATATACTTAGTATCAATTCTTTTCAGTATAACCGATCAAAACTGCTGGAACTCACTTGAGTCTCTTGCCAACATTTTTGTAACAGTCCGTGTACCAAAATTGCAATTTGAAAATGTCAAAAATGAGATATTGCATTATTTAGATAGGGTAAACTAAGTTTGCTAAAGCAATTTTCTAACAATAAAACATTCTTCTTTTAAAACATTTTTGTGAATATATATTTGTTGATCAGGATATCTACCTGAATTTTTATTAATTTGAACAAACATGTGTAATGTGGGGAGTTGACAGGGAAGCTATCTGGCTATAGGCCTATAGTAGTCACGTATGTCCATCATTCAAGTTGAATTCTAAGAGAAAAATTTGAAATATCATCAAACAAACCTACCTGACATTCCCTGCTTGTTGATTTGTCTCTCATATATCCTCCGCTCCAAGGTATTGTCTGTCACAAATCTATATACAAAGGTCTCTTTAGTTTGACCATAACGGTAGACACGACACACAGCCTGGCAGTCGTGACAGGGATTCCACGAGGCATCAAAGATGATCACTCTATTTGCACCAATCAGGTTTATACCTAGGCATCCAGCCCTGGAACATACAGGAAATAAAAATATTTTTATTCATATAATATACACAATATGATTCATTAAAAACATGACATTTGTCCATATAAATCCCTTGACAGTGACATTATCCGAGTCTTACATCTGAGACTCTTTCAGAGAATAAACTGCAAAGACTCACACATTCTGAGCTTTGCAAATTCTTGTTTGAGTAATTTAAACTTGTTTTCTGATGAGGAATGACCAAAGGCCTTCCTTCCTTCAGGATTATTGATACTTGCTCTTTTGTAAATCTATTTTGTAGTTCGAGAATTTTGAAACTCTATCAAAGAACATTAGGCTTCAGAGCTGATAAATGGCATTAGAGTCGATTTCATGGTTTAAAACCTTCTCTCTGATGATTCTATTTTCGAATTATGCATGAATGTCCTTTCAAAGTCGATGTTTGAACCTTTAAAAAGCCATGTTTAGACTGAGGATTTTAAAAGGTCTGAGGAACTTTTATAATTGAAATTTTTCTTGATAAACCGGAAGTAAATTAATGAGTCGAGTAAATGGTGATCATGTTCTTTTTATGGAACGGGGAAGTCAAATTATTACGAATAGACATCATTGTAAGCATAATTAAATCATTTATAAGCATTTAAAAATTTGAAATGATCAAAATATTTTCACACCAACCTCAGAGAACACACAACACACTTCCGGTTTTATAATCGATGATTTTATGGATCCAATTTTTTTTATGAATTTGTCAGATATATGAGTATATCATAATTTTTTTTATTTTTCAATATGTTCTGATGAATTTTTCACAGAATGTGTAGTATAGAATGCTGTATCAGTCTATCAAAAATCAAAAAATATTTGGTATAACAGAAATATTATTCAAGAAATGGTTGCCATAGTAACCAGAAATCAAGGCACTCGGGGCAAATAAAAAAACTAACTATGTTTAAATGCATAATAAGTTATCATATATGCTGTGAAACACATCGTTAATACCATGTGTTCTTGACTATTTTGTTGAACTATTACAATGGTCATGTGAATTAGGTGATCTCATATTTAAGATCACATTTTAATGTGTTTGATCATTTGTGAGAGATTATTATGGATGTAAACATGGTTAATTAAGATCATTCTCTCAATTATTTTTATTTGCCCCGGGTGCCTTGATTTCTGGTTACTATGACAATCGTTACTTATCTAATATTTCTGTTATAACAAATATTTTTTGATAGATTAATACAGTATTCTATACTGCAGATTCTATGAAACTTTCATTAGAATATATTGAAAAATAAAAAAATTAGAGAGATATTATGAGAATTTTATGATGTACCCTTGTATATGTATGTATACTTGTTTTGATTGTTAAATTACAAAATAGGTAGAGTAAAGAATAAGTCAAAGTCGTTTGAAATTAGTCCCAGAAGCAATATTTTGTTATTTCTGTTGCCCAGAATTTCTTTAAATACTGTAGATGACTGACTTCCGACTGTATACAAATATTATGGGAAATAATTTGTGAAATGAGAGATTTCAGTTTTAAAGATTAGCCAAATAACTCTTAAGTTCATGGCTTACATAGGACTGCCACATACAATCTCTAAATCCTATGAAGTCATTATTATGTATATAGTAGAATCAGATATAGGATTTCTAGGATGTTAAATGAAATATTCTTTGACTAATAGTTTGAATAATGTGTTCCTAAAGCTCTTTATCAATACAGTATATTTATTTAATACAGCAAGTTTGCTATGCTTATCAAATCATGTAAAGAGATCCTTTCAAAAGTTCCTTTTAATTCACGTTGACATAAATACCGCATAAAGTATTCAATGGTGAAAAACCTTTATGTGGCCTGCCAGCAGTAACCAATCAAAATCCAGTATAACATTCATACTGCATAAACCAAATTCCCATCAGGAAGTAATATTGTTATCATGTTGATAAGTTGCTTGGTAAAGACATGTTGAGAGAAATTATGGATACATTGATTGATATTTGAGACACTGCTATTCCAATATTAGAGCTTAGAGCTATGATGCAAGCTGTACACAAGAAAATAAGAAGTAAGTATAAGTATACCTATTTCTATTTACTCAGCTGAAGTTTACTGGAGACAATTTAGTATTTCTATACAATTTATTTTGAAACAAACGACTTGGAATTTCCAGATGATAAAGTCACCTGACCTCAGGGAAATAGATCTTCTTTTCAGAATTACTAATAATAAAATCATAACTCATGTTGGGAATGGGGCTGAAATGTAAAATTAAATTACCATTATCCCTCAATTTTCGGATTTTGAGTATACCTATGTTTGTAGGTAGTCAAAACCCCAATCCAAGAAATATTACTGAAAAACTACTGAAATCAGGCTTTTGAGTGATCCTCCCAGGATTTTATTCAACCGAGTGCAACTTTTTGGTCTGAAAAAATATGTTCTGTAGGATAAGTTGCTAGTAATCAAGTTGTAATATATGTATAAATACATGTATGGTACTGTACAAATGCCATTTGATAGGGAGAATCAATCATATTATTTATTATGCAGGGGGTGACAAATATAAACAGGTACAGACGGTATATCATAAACAATGCATTAACATTTAACATACAAAATGTCATCACCTGCCATTTGTTACAGACACAGACTGCAAAACACCAACCACTTAACACCAACCGAACACTGACCACAGTTTGAGACCATGACAATATGTTACCAATTGTGGTGGTGACATAAAAATATCTAAGTAAGATCCCTAATAAGTTAAAAGCAATATAGCTTTATTAGTCTGATATACTTCTCTATATTACAGGTGCAATGAAGGCAATGAGCAAGAAAGAACCTCAGGAAAATGATGAAAATGAACAGCAGCATGCAGCCCTTGTCCACAGTGACAGCATGGTCTCTATGTACTACAAGGATTATGTTACAGGGAGTAAAGAAATGGACTTGAGAAGTCAAGGTCTAAAAGACCTAACAATTGATATTGAACAAGACAGTAATTTAGAAACAATAGATTTATCCGACAATGAGTTGACCTCACTTCCCCAAGAGTTTGGAGATCTCCCAAATGTCAGATCAGTAAATTTGATGCAAAATTCATTTTGTAAGTTTCCAAGGGAGCCACTTTATTTGAAGCAACTAACTGTGTTAAATCTGAAAAGGCAGGCTATATCCTCCTCATATGCGTCTATGGGAGCAGACACTATTCCAAAGCTAACTGACCTGCCATCTGATACCACTTGGCCAGTGTCCCTTGAAGAACTCACTCTTAGTGAAAATGCCATCCATGAACTGCCAAAATCATTGGCTACACTCCAAAAATTAAGAATCCTTGATGTAAGATCAAATAAGTTACGTGAATTCCCAATTCACATTTGTGGACTAAAAAGCTTGACAAGTCTTATTCTATCCAGTAACAAAATTGAAGAAATACCAGAAGAGATTGGACAGCTGACAAACTTAAAAATGCTGAGACTCTCAAAAAATAAGCTCTGTAAACTTCCCGATACGATATGTTCATTAGTGAGCCTGGAAACCTTGACATTGCGAAATAATCAGCTAACAGCACTCCCTGTGAACTTTGATAATTTGCAGGGATTGAAAAACAAGCCAAATACTAAACGACTTGGTCTTGGATTCTTTGCCGAAAACAATGCATTTATCTTCCCTCCACAGGACGTTTGTGAAAGTGAGGTAGAGAAAATATTCAAGTATTTGGACAATATAAGAGGTAACCCTGACACTCTTAATAAACTGCTTGAAGAGAGTCAAAAGGCCATGGAGATCAAAGCTGGGGGCACTGAACAAATGAAATATGGTGTGTAAAAATTACATTCTATGATAATACTCATATATATTTCAACTGTAATGGTATAAAATTTACTCAGAATCCCTAGTATGCTATCAGATTTAAAATCTGATTTTTGTTTTTTGAAATACTGTATATATTTCATCATTTATGTTAGAGATTGACAAAAGAAAACCATGTCACACAAAAGTAACAGTTAGCACTTTGAATAGATAAACCCAAATTATTAGACTTCATCAAATCCAAAATGAACACAATCCTAGGATTTCTCAAAAACTAGAATGACTCTTTGTAAATTCCCCTTTCCATAGCAAGAACTCCATTTCTGAACTTTTTTACTGAATTTTGGTTCAATTTGTAGAGATTCTGAAGGATGAATACTTCCGAGATCTATCAACAAAACTTGGGAAATCCTGGAAATCAGTAGCTAGCTATTTAAAATTAACATCTGCAGAGATTGAAACTATTGAGCTGAACAACCCAGGCCACACAGAAGAACAGATCTTCCAAATGCTGATAAAATGGAGGGATAGAAGTGTCCATTCAGCCAAGCAGATGCCAAAAGCGGGTAAAATACTGAAGTATACGGGGGCAGGAGCTAAGGAAGTCACAAACAATGCTATAATGGAAAAAGAACTTGCATTGCCTCAGGAACTAAGTGATGCTTTAATTGAGGCAGAGCTTGTAGTACTATCAAATGAGTTAGATGAAAAAAGGTCAAGAACTGACTGGTAAACTAATCTAAAGATCTTCAAAGGGTATATACAGGGTGGTCCAAAAAGTGAACTCCTGCAACAGGCTATAATTTCCTAAATACATGGATGAATTGGCTCATATTATCACATCTTAAAGAGAATAGTCTAAAATTTTTGTTGATGCCATAATTTATTCTCATTGAATTTTGAAAAAATCCCAAGACTTAAACAAACATGCCTGAAAATTAGATATTGTGCAAAATTTTACCAATGAAATTGTCTGAACACACTTGATGATCTTAAAAAAAGCTTTCACTGAGAGATATACTGTACTCCCGGTAACTTTCGCGTGCTACAATATTTCGCGCTTTTCGCAAGTTTTGGAAAATTCGCGAAATGTAATAGCCACGAAATTCCTCCAGTTTTAATGCGCGAAATTTGGTAGTCGCGAAATTCCAAGGAAATTCCAGAGGATTTCAATGTTAACAATATTTTCGTCCAGTGCTTGGTGATAATAAGTAAAAACGTGACATTTTGAGTTTTGAAAAAGAGAAATTAGAAGAGAGATCATTATTACTGTATTAAAATGAAATGAAAAGGCTCAATAAGAAGCCAAAATCATTGGGAGAAGGAACAACCATGGCTGATACCAAAGTTGAAAAAGTGATCCTGTATGACAAATCCGCGGAAATTAATAGCCGCAAAATTTTAAAAAACTGAAAATTAGCGAAATATAATAACCGCGAAATTTCAAAATGCCAAAAAAGCTAAATATAATAGCGTCAAATATTAGTGGGAGTACAGTTAAAGTTAAAACCCTACCAACTGACAAATGGGACACTATTTGAGCAGAAAACTCATTTGACACTTTCATTGACCATTTTGAAGCAGTTTTAACCATTCAACCATTAAGGGATATGGTACCTACACTGACAGTTAGAGGGGGCAAAGTTGCCTCTTGTGACCCAGAATCTGAGAAGCCTTTCATATAAATATCTCATAAAAAAACAAAGGAAAATCTAATATTCAATGTTTTGAACCAAATTTCAATAGAATTGGACCACGATTAATGAAGATATTGACAATTTAAGACCATATAGGGGTATATTTTTTATAATATAATTACCAATTTCACTAGGAAAGATTTTTGTCTAATAAATTTGGAACATTACTTTGGATCACAATAGCATTGCAACTAACAAAGGTAGGATGCTAGCTGTTACACCATAATGTGCGGGATTCAAAACCAACAAAGTCAGAAAATAATAGGTCTTTCAAACTGTGTGTTTGCCTTTAATTGGTTTTAATAAACTAGAAAACAGCAATGCCAAAGCATAGCAAATCCCATCTAACAGCCATGGCTGCCATTTTTACAAAATCCTTCTATTACTTTTCAGTAAGCAAAATTCGTAAAATAACATATATAATACAAGAACACAAATGTGTACAATATGTCCCCACCTATGGGTAATCCTGTCAAATGATTATCCTAAAAATGAGTAGACAAGACTTTACCGACACAATTTGAGGACGGAGAATCCAAAATGGCCATCTTAAAATTTACCAAGAATGACAGAAAATTAGTCAGTTCTAGATTTTCATACTAAGAACCACCCCTGAAAATTTGAAATTGATCCCTCACACAGTTAACCAGAAAACATGTAAACAAGACGTTACAGACAAGATTTGAGGACAGAAAATCCAAAATGGCTGCCTTGACATTTATCCAGAATGCCAAAAACTAATCTGTTCTAGATTTTCATACTAAGAATCATCCCTGAAAATTTAAAATTGATGTACCAAACAGTTCACCTGGAAATGTGTAGACAAGACTTTACAGACAAGATTTTAGGACAGAAAATCCAAAATGGCTACCTTGACATTTACCCAGAATGCCCAAAAACTAATCAGTTCTAGATTTTCATACTAAGAATCATCCCTGAAAATTTGAAATTGATCTACCAAACGGTTCACCTAAAAACGCGTAGACAAGACTTTACGGGCAAGATTTTAAGACGGAAAATCCAAAATGGCTGCCTTGACATTTATCCAGAATGCCGTAAAAATTATCAGATCTAGATTTTCATACTGAGAATCATCCCTGAAAATTTGAAATTGATCTACCAAACGGTTCACCTGAAAATGCGTAGACAAGACTTTACAGACAAGATTTTAGGACGGAAAATCCAAAATGGCTGCCTTGACATTTACCCAGAATGCCCAAAAACTAATCAGATCTAGATTCTCATACTAAGAATCATCCCTGAAAATTTGAAATTGATCTACCAAACGGTTCACCTGAAAACGCGTAGACAAGACTTTACAGACAAGATTTTAGGACGGAAAAATCCAAAATGGCCGACAATAAAAAAGTGATTATGAGTTTTTGCTGAAATCTTTTTACAAAATTATCACATATACCTACTGTTAACAATAACATAAGCTTTTACAACAAAGTACACCTGAAATTATTTATAAAGCTACTAAAAAGTTAAAGCATGAAAACTGAAAAACACCATTCAATATGATACAAAGTATTATCGTGCGCTAACTTTTCTTAAAACATTCAAAATGGCTGACATGACTGAGCTAACAGGTCCAAAACCTAATCAGATCTAGAATGAAGTGAGCTGAACAAGATGTTAAAGTTTTAAAAGCAACTGTGAAGCCGTTTTTCTTAAAGTTTGCAGACAAGGATTTTAGCATTTGACTTCAAAATGGCCGACAGGAAGTAGGTATCGAGTTAATTTTTTTTCATCCACATCTGTATGCACTCATAAATTATCCCTGAAAATTTGAAGGTGATATCTGCAGCGGTTTTGGAGAAAACTCCCGGACGTACGGACAGACAGACGGACAGACAGACAGACAGACGGACGGACAGACAGACGGACAGACGGACGCGCCTAGGCCGACAATATGGCCCCACACTATGTGGTGGGGACATAATGAAAATGGTGGCCATTTTTCATACTGGCCACCTACTAGCCAAAGTGTCATAAGACATTGTGCCATACTCATGTGTATTCCACACTACCCTGCCATGTGACCACATTTAAAAGGGATACAGCATCCAGTGAAGTTTTACATAGATTTTACATATCTTTCAAGTGTCTACTATATCCATTTTATAGATACATACCAGAAAAGACCAAGACAAAGATAGAGAATACCAGCTACATCCAACTTCCCTGCAGCCTGTATCCATTTTAAATGTGGTCATGTTGTAGCATAGTCACTGGTGATCCACTCGATTACGCTGGTTACCGAAACGGTTCGTTTTGGTAACAAAATGTCGGAATGTTGAAGGTACTATTTTTCTTTTTTCCTTATTTCACGCGTTGTAGGCAGAATCCCAACGACGTTTTTTTCTCACAAACGTATATCAGTATCATATGTTTTAGAAAATGTTCATGTTTGCGAAAAAATAGCTCAGAAGACAACAGAATCGTCGATTTAATTCCTCACTTAAGTTACATAAACGGTTTGGGTTAAAAGTGCAGATCTTAACTGTTTTTCGAAAAACCGTTTATGTAACTTAAGTGAAGCATTAAATCGACGATTCTGTTGTCTTCTGAACTATTTGTTCGCACATATGTACATTTTCTTAAACATATGATACTGATACACGTTTGTGTTAAAAAATGTCGTGGGAATTCTGCCTACAACGTGTGAAATAAGGAAAAGAGAAAAATCGTACCTTCGACGTTCCAACATTTTGTTACCAAAACGAACCATTTCGGTAACCAGCGTAATCGAGTGGATCACCAGTGATAGTGTGTATTCACATATCAAATATGAAAAAAATTGCTTATTACTTTTTGAGTTATAGTAAAAAGTGTAAAATAACACATGTAAAAATGGTGGTCATTTTCAAAATGGCCACCTTCTAGCCAAAGTGTCATAAAACAGTGTGCCATGCTTATGAATATTCAGCTTTATAACTTTTTTACATTTAAAACATATTGCTATTGCATTTTTATATTTTGTACCTAATCTCCCGGACATCTTGTAATATATAAATAAATACACTGCCCCACATGTTTTGTTAAAGAGCAACAGAAGCATACACTCTTTACACATAGATAAATTTAGACTAACATTAGGATATCTACACCATGTAGGTAGATTATAATTTTATTTATTTGTCATATCTAGTATTTAATTAATTATAGGTTTTAATCCATATTAATATTAAAGTCATATTTGGAAAGTTTAAAATCCAGTATTATATTATATTAGCAGGTTCCTCAGGCTTGTGACTGAGCTTTGGTGAATTTAACATTTTAATCCATGGAAACACTTCCCTTGCCTGCATGGATTTAATTAATAAGACATAACTGGGTCCTTGAACTCTATTTACAAGTCCATGAACACTTCAGTGAACACACAGGTGGCCAAACTAACTTAAATGTGTAAGATAATAAAATGTGATAATGTAAAATGACTCACCTAGTTGACAAGAGGAATAATTGCACGTTGGTGTTCTGAGGGTCATTAAACTGATTGATCAATTTGTCACGCTCTGAGGCAGAGGTGCTGCCATCCAACCCTACAATAAAAAATTGAAAATAGATAAAACCAATGAATTTCCATGTAAATTCTAGTTCATTGATGTGTTACTCATCTTAAATCAAATCCCAAGTTCACATACACTTTCATTTCGAAAAGGGATTACTAGAGATTATGTGGTGCAAGTATTTATTTTTTATGTATGATGATTTCTAAATTTGCATCTTTATTACTTTCATACAAGCGAATTTTATATTGTAAATAAAATATAAGTACACTTAGAAGTTCTTAATTGCATGCTGGAGGGGGAAATAACTTTTAAGCAGTCACTTTGATAACGATAAAGCAACTTACTGAAGTAATTTCTGTTCTTAGCCCACTTGTCATTAGTAAGAGGAACCTCACTTTTCCCTAGGTACTCCTCTATAAGGTTCAATGTAAACAAACTTTGACTGAAAATAAAAATAAATATTTGAAGCAAGAGTATACATCAAAGGGATAAAAACCTGATGTGCAAATAAATCAGTAAATCAGGAAACCAGAAAGTGAGCTATTTTGATTTTGTATACATTGTATAATCAAAATCCACACGCCATTATATGACTCAAATTCAATTGTTATCTATGGAATAAACAACAAGATTCTATGATTCATGGCGCAATAAATGACTGAAAATTTTATTCTGTTCTTTGTTAAAAGTCTTTGGCAATGGGCGCCAGAATAAAATCTGGGGTCAAATATTTGCCATAAATCATAGAATCTGAGGTTTTTGTTACGATTCTAATATGATAAACAAATGAGAAAAACAACTTTTTGCATTTATAAAATTTGTGATATCGTGTATCATATTAGAATTTTTATTATAACGTCATGTGAATCTATTTTATATACATATACTGTATTTTATGAAATAAATATTGCTGTGTAATGACGTGTTTGTCCATATTTCTAATATGTGCTAATATATTTGTCATTGATGAAGTGAAATGTTATACAACCTAACCTGTATGATATAACATTATAAAATAGGTGACAATCATTGGTGTCTCATATCTTTTAATTGTTAACAAAACATATAAGAAACAAGTAACCAGTATTAAGTTCCAACAAGCAAAATAGGCAATATTTACAACATCAGTGCATTAATGTCCCATTCAGGATTTGTGTGAGACCCCCAAGGCAGGAATTTGACATGAAGTATTGTCCCAGGGGGTAAGAATTTGACAGGAAACTTCATCCTGGGAGTGGGGATTTTATAATGCATATGTCTCAGAGTCAAGAGTTTCCCCTAGGGTACACTAGAAAGAAGGCACTAGACCTTTGGGAAACTCAGAATTTGCAAATTATCTATAAATTCTTTGAACTACAGACCTCACATGTTGACAACAGATAAAATACACTCGTCCACATGAAGGGTACAGTTTAAGGGGCGAAAATCGTGAGAATAACCACTAGAATTAATGGGGGTAGGGGGTTCGCCCAAATGGTACATTAGGGACCAAGGGACATAATACTAGTAGTTGACTTGGCAAATGTAATACTTCAACTGTTATTCAAGGAGTGTAAAATGAAAACCATCACTTTTGTAAAGGGTACTCTACCTGAAGAGTAACATCTTATCTCCCACCATGACTGACTCTTCCAGAATGTTCAACAGTAACTGCATCTTGCCACCATTATTGATGTCTCCTCTAACATAGTTCCTCAGTAGATCTTCTGCCTGTAAAACAGAAAGTATACAGTTTTATGTCGAACATTGAAATCCAGTAAAACATGTAAAGTGGAACACCTCTATCTGTAAGTGGAACACTGCTATAAATGGAACACTTCAAAGTTTCACAACATATTGACTCATTGTTAAATGGCCCTCTGCAGGTGGAACACCTCCCAAAAGGGACACTTTTTAATGTACCAAAGGTGTTCCCTTACAAACGTTTTACTGTAAGTGTTGTATCATTCAATAATTTAATCATTTTAAAATATGCTTACCCATTCATAAGTTATCCTTCCATCTGACTTCTCTGGTCCAAAGAGGCCAGGAGGGGGCTCCAAGCCCTCCATTCCTGGGAAATATGGTGATTGAGATTTGGGAGACTTAGTAGTAGCTGTTTTCTTCTTGGCTGTTCCATCATTTGACCTTGAACCCTCATCAAGGTCAAGATCAAAGTCATTCTCTTTATGAGCCTTGACAATTTCCTGGATAATATCAGGGTGGTTCCATATCTAAATTAAAGAAAGTCATATTTTTATACTCCTTTGATTAAATTGTGATGATATTTTAACCTAATGTGATACAGTGTATTGGGAAACTCTTCTCAACAGTATAAAAGCTACTTTATAACCAGTCATCTACAAGCTTCTAATTGAGTTTGTATCGGGTAATGAATTTATTAGAACAAATTCTCCAATCTACATATTAAAAGAATGTCAATACATATCCAACAAGCAGACTAGAATAGACATGTTGTTAAAAAGAAGAAACCTCACCTTGCAACAAACAGCAAATGCTTTTAGTGGATTGTTTCCAAACATGTTTGGGTCCTCTATGACTTCCATGAATCTGTTATAAAGCTGCCGTTGAATTGGAGACATACGCACCATCAGGACATACTCATGTTTCACTGGCAAACTGGATCTCAATACAGCATGCCCACGTCTGAAAATGTCAATATTATTTCACATTACTCCAAATAGAGCTGAAAATACTACAATTTGTAACAAGGCACAAACATGAAAAAATGTTAAAACATTGAAACTTTCTGCAAAAAATGTAACAAATTGTTACCAAGTGCCAAATTACAGTTATGATCAATGGGGACAATTTCAGTAGCAATACAGATTGGTACATTACAAGAACTGACCAATCAGAAGGCTAGTCACTTTACAGATCATACGATAATAGAATAAACAGTTTTTAGTAGGGGTCAAACGGTTCAAAATTCCAACGGTTCGGTTCGGTCACGGTTTTTAGGTTCACGGTTCGGTTCTTTCACGGTTCTCGCGGGTCTCGTAAAATGGTAATATTTCCTTATAAAATAGTAAAGACAGCTCATAAAGAAACAGGTTTTAGCTTTCTATCTAGCCTTGCCCATGTTGGCCACTTTCTATCCTGGTCCCACTATCCTTTTTTATTAAATTGACTTGACAAAGCAAAGTTTATTGGCCTAGTGGCCAACTTTAAATTTTAAACTTTAGATTTTTCTGTCCTTGATTGTATTAAGAGCTGAGATCTACATGTAGCACAAGCAGTAACATAGCCCCGGGAACATGCATATAAAGATCGAGTCGAATACACCAAGTAAAGAGATCTCTTTACTTGGTGTATTCAACTCATCTTTTTTATTATACATTTTCCCAGACCTATGTCTTAACTTAACTTGAGGAAAAAATTTAGCCTAAGAAAATATTTTTCTCACCGTGAAGATACTTTATGATCTCCCTACAGATTCTGCATATTGATACATTGTCCTCTGATTACCCATTCCAAACGTTGCTTTTGTATTTCAATAATTGAGATTTAATCTCGCAATTCTTGTAGTCTGTCAAAGCAGTCATGCTGAATCAGCACAGATGGCGCTGCGATTGTGCGGGAGATTTAAACACAAATATGTTTCAAGTTTTTAACAAAGACATTAGTAATGTTATAATTTCTGTAATTGTAGTATTTTTTAAATAATATTGATTAAAAACAAACTTATTATAACAGACAAAACACCTCCACGAAGCAAAATTAATTATACTATGAATAGCGTAATCTGGCGAGACCAACTTCCGGTCTATTTAAATGTCACAAAAATGTAAACAATTACTTGTCTATCGATTTGTGAGCGATCTGTTTCACATCTAAGGTAGGAATTGAATGTTTTCTATTGCTATAAACATGTTTTTAAGGAATATATTCATGAAGAATAAGTTCATGTCGAACGAAAGAGAGAATATTGAAGACTAAAAAATTTTATTTTTCAATTTTTCCTCGAACCGTGGATGAACCGAATCTCATATTTATGAACCGAAAATACCGTCCTAGCATCATTAACCGCGGTAACCGTGTACCGCGGTTAACCGTTTGACCCCTAGTTTTTAGACAAAAAGTCTGCCTTTACATTTATCCAGAGTGATCATAAACAGAATCAATCATACCTCTGAACAAAGCCCTCAAGCAGACTATGAAGCACATGGGCTCGGAATTTCATCAGACGTTTATCCTGATCAGTGGCATCTGCACATTGTCCATTGGTAATTGGTCTTTCAAACATATTGGCAAATTCTGTCTTGTTACCGAGAAAGCTAGGACGTACAAAATCCACCATACACCAGTATTCTATGAGATTGTTTTGAAGAGGATAACCAGTTAAGACTACTCTGCGCCTGCAAGAAAGTTCACAAACTATCTTAATGATCTGGGGGACATGTAAAGGGGTTATAGTCAATGCTTATTATACTTACTCCTCTGAAAGAAGAAAACTTTATCTACATTGAGATGAGATTAAAAATATCAATTTGGAAAGTTTGTTAAAATAAAATAGCACACCTAGATTTTGTTCTTCTTTCATACACCGGGAAATTAGAAACTGTTCCAAAAATCAGATTTATGGGTACAAAAATATTCAAGTAATATATGTTCAAGAGGCTTCAGAAATACATATCTAATTCAAATGCTTTCCAAAGCACTACATGTTATTGTAATTTCATACCTGGTCTGAATGTTTTTCAATGCCTGTGATATACTGGCATGTGCATTCTTGATTCTGTGGCCTTCATCGCAAATTATAAGATCTGGACCCGGTGTCACTAAACAAGCTTGCATATCTGGAAAAGTATGGTATGGTTTATTGATGGGAAAACTCAGGGGGCAAAGTTCCTTAGGCTAATTAATAAGTGTTGTTTAGCATTATTTCATAATTTTCATAAATGTCGAAATAGCTGCTACAAATAGGGGAAAAATTCACAACTCATTAAACTTACCAACTATTAATTCCTGATTTCTATCCTCTTCTTCTAAATCTATCACCACTGGTAAATGTGCTTTCTTTTTGGACATACGCTTTTTGATTATCCTACGTGATGTTAATAGTCGGTACATTTCATACCCCAGTAATAGAACACCTCCTATTTTATACCAGTTCTCTACAACAGCTGCTCGGGAGTACGGTGTTTTGTGAGTATCATTGATAATGTGGATGTTGAATTGTCGAGGCAGTACTTCCTGTTCTGGAGTATCGTCAGGGAGACATTTCTTATCAGGAAGCCACATGTTAAATTCCCCGACCCAGTTTTGGAGAGTGTTTACTGGAACGATACACAACACTCTTTTTGCCTCCGTTGTGCGTAGAAAGACGTCTATGAATGAAATAACTTGAATTGTCTTTCCTAGTCCCATAGAGTGGGCTAATATACATCCAAAGCCATTACTGATTTTATATCGTTCAATGGATTCCACCAAATTATCATACAGAAACCGAATGCCACCAATCTGGAAAATAAATGTAAATACAATTAGATTTTGTAATTAGGTCAGTTGAATCAATCATTAGATCACAATTGAAAAGGAACTTTAAATTGCAACAAACATTTTCTCATGCCTGTTGTTATTAAGTAGCTCTTAAATCAGGAGCTCATTATTTCTGAAGCATGTGGGATGCTCATTTCATGTCAATAAATGCTTACAAAATAATTCAAACAAAACAAAAAAACATACAAGTTAAAAAAATAAACTTGATTGACATGTGAAGGTTCTACATAATAAACAAAGGACTATTCGGATGGTACCAACAATTTAACCCCATATTTTAAGAACAAACTGTGCATGTGACAACTTGCACATGCTAAATCATTTTCCACCTCTTGGTCATATGCTAAATCATTTTCCACCTCTGCTAAATCATTTTCCACGTCTGTGTACCTGATGGGGTTTTACAGCCCTTGATAACTGAGGAGCCAGATAGACTGGGGGTTCATCAGGGGGATGTCCAACATTCACCATCACACGGCCTTGCTCATCAGGTCTGTTATGAGCATCATTTATATGTGCTCCAGAATTGTTTGGATCCTCATTATCGTCCTCATCAAACTCCCCCTGTTGTTCAGCCATCATCACAACGTCATCATCTTCGTCACTGGACAACTCAATAACATCTGGATCTGTGAGTGTGAGGAAGAATATGATTAGAAGAGTTAGAAACAGAACAGGAACACATACGTCTGATAAACAGTCCCAAGAAATACCTTGATTTTGGTAAATTCATTAACATCATTCATGGAAGGACATCATGAATACATTGCTTAATATAATGCAGCAGGAATACAGAAAATATTGAAATATTTCATATGTATCAAGAAATAATCAATAGTTTTTATTCAAAACTGAAACAACCTTTAAATCTAAAATATTCCTCCCTTCCCAAAGACCATTTAAGGATCATCAAAGGAAATTAATACATTCTCAAGATTATAAGCAGAGATTCTTTCAAAAAAATTCTTGTTTTTGAAAATTAAGCTCTTCTTTCATCACAATGATTTTTATCATATTTGATAAAAAAAATTCTAGCAGTGTTATATTAGTACATGTATTGTATATAAATTATGTACAAACCTTTAGGCACAGAGCTCTGAATCCCTCCATCAGCTGAAAACCAAAAATAAGCCATGAACTATTTTAATAATATACAGGGTGTTCAAAAAATGCAAGAGATCGCTATATCTTGGAAAATACTAATCCAATTGTGTTCATTTTTTCAGGAAAGAAAGAAGAGACTGTGTATGTATAGCTTCTGTTGTTAGTTAGTTGTAAAACATGATCCCTTGGATACCTGCTCAAAAGACATTAGTGTTAGAAAAATATGAAAAACGCAGTGTGAGGTGACTGCCACAGCAATAAAATTCAAAATTCTATTTCAAATTGGAAACATAGTGACTCCAAAAAATCCAACACTCTCATTTTAAAATAAAGTTTGAATCATCTTGCATTTTCTTGAGTAGATCACATGATCAAAGCTTCAACTAGTTACTACTTAAACTTTGATTTAAAAAAAATCATGTTTCCTGTCTAGCCATGCTCTCACATGACATCATCAAAAAAGTTTAGAAAAATAGAATTAAATAAATAAATAAAAAATGAGTAGATAGGATATATTTTTGGTACCTATGAAAATCTAGAAAAACTAAAAAAATAGCAAAGACAATTTCTGGAAATTCCATTTATGAATGTTTTTGAACATTCTTGATATTGAATATATTCATCAAGGACTGTTTGAAGGGTTACAGTTTTGGCCCATCGTGTATTTTTAGAATTCCTCGAATAGGATGAGTAGTTTTCACCTTGTTCCTGTACTGTTATAAATAATGAGTGTTTAGAAGTATAATCTTAATGATTAACTAACGATAGAGTTGCTTGAGAGATCTGTTAAGTTCAATATCAAGTACAGTATAGTAATGTTTATTTAGCGATTCACTTTAAATGACATCATGTTAAAGATATGAATGTACTGTACTCGTATGTTGACATTTTCATTTCTCCAGACATTTATCTTTGGAGTTAAGTGAGTTTCTGTCTACTTCTCTGCAGATCCTTCATCCACCTATTCTCACAGTTCCCACTCTAATTAGGAAATTATGTCATTTGACTTAAATTGAAGGTCTTTCACCCAAATCTACAAAATCTCTTGTTTAACATGGACATTTCTCCACAGGATTCAAGCTAAGAAAAATCAAAAAACCTTGTCAGAGCTTAGAAATATCTTGTTGTTATTAGAAGGTTAATAGTCTTTCCAAAGAATGCTAATTTTATAACACACGAAATCGATTAATTTTTAAAACCGAAATTATAGTTTTTGCTTCAAATTTTTTGCTGTGATAATGTATAGAAAACTGCACAGCGTTATTTTCAGACATTGTGCTTTGATACAATGGAAGGCATTATTGAGTAAAACAAATATTTCGAGAACATCTTTCCAATGTCTATTTTAAGCAGTGTTTTTCCTAAGCGAACACAACTCACAGGACCAATGGACCAGCAAAATCATAATTTCAACCTGTCCAGGCTAAGCATCATCCATCACCTGGACCTGTAACTTCAGTTATATCACCAGTCCAAGTAAAAACTAACCAGTCCTTAACTCTTAGCAGTCTGCACTTGCAGACGATTTATCTCACAAAATCAGACATTCCCTAGGGTCTGCTGCTAAAATTGCTAAAATTTGCTAAAATTCATTTAGAAACAAAAAAAAATATGCGCTTGGTTGATAATACATACCCAACACTTGATGATCAGATCAAAAATATATTGTTACTATGGTCAAATTGTTCATTTTGCTCAGACCAGGGCAGCAAATACTGGTATTTAGTTTAGACTGCTAAGAGTTAAAACTTAAAATATCAAAGAATTACCGTGACTAGTAGGCCTACAAGCCTTATTTTAACGTTCCCTGTCATGTCTCGTTTTTCGTAGCCCGGTTATTATTCTCATCATCGCCTGCTTCAATGCCAGTACTATATTTCTTATCGAAAATTGATCAAATTTGCCAACAGTTCCAAAAGAAATTTAAAATACAAAAATATGAATACCAAAATGGAACTTACTTCGACTACACTAAACGAAAATAAATTCAGTTTTGTATCTTCACTAATAGTGTATTCATTCAATTTATTAAATTCCCATGCAATTTCGGGGGTATTTTTTCACTTATTCTCTTCATTCAATATTGTAGTGGACAGAAATGAATGGCTCCTGTTAGAATTCCCAGTTTATAATGTGCTTCTGAAAATCTGAAAATTTCAAGAAGACAGCTTTTCACAGTTAGTGATAAATAATGCTGCGACATTTATCCTTGTTTGCAGATCTGAAACTTTTGTAAAAGTTTGTCAGTTTTCAAGAGTTTCAATGGGATGATGAATTTGGAGCATATCTTAGCCATCGTATCTTCGATAAGAAATATAGTACTGGTATTGAAGCAGGCGATGATGAGAATAATAACAGGGCTACGAAAAATGAGACATGACATGGACATAGGACATGGTTGAAATAACTCATCAGTCCCGGGTCAACATCGCAGGATTCGTCCGGTGGTCCAGCGCTTAGAAAAAACACTGATTTTAAGTTTTTTGATTGGGTAAGTTCTACATCATTATGAATGCAAAATATTGTAGGGTTAATAGGATGATTATTATTACAGCTGTTAGGCTTTTAACTTAAAACATCAATTCTACGATCATTTAATCATTTCCTTATTTTATTATTGGATCCAAACTACTAAATTGTGCATTTATCAAATTCTATATCTAAAAGGTCATCATGACCCCATGCTTTTCTCAATCCAATATATCCCTGGTTAGACCTGTGAAATCTGGGCACTGTGCTATTCAGACTTGTCACAAATAACTTGAGAGACCTGCATGATAATAAATCTTGATGCTTATTGTCAATCATGTGACTGAACTTAAAGTCTATTAGCACACTTTAACCTTCGACACCTTAAGCTTTTAGACATGTGAGATTGGCAACTTCTATAAATATATTTTACAAAATGCTTAAGATTATCTGCTAATAAATTTATCACAATATACATTGCAACTCTCTATTCTTTGTAAATTTTCATGTATTTTCTCAAGAGTTTTACCACAAATAATGTGACATGAATATCAAATTAGACTCACTTTGGACTAGGTCAAAGCTCTCAGACTATGGTTTAGGTCTTAACACAGAACTCAAGCAGAGAGCTGAAGTCTAAAAGCCTAACATATGTACAAAAATATGTGAATACTGCTAGGACTTGTCAAGGCCCTCATATTCAGAGGGCTTTTGATAACGTGGAACAACAAGAGTCAATTTGTATGTTATGAATGATGCTGAAAAATGTTCGTATTTTAAGATATTCACTTGAAAAAAGTGTTTGATATACCCAGATTTTACTGTACATGTACATACATACAATGTATGTACGTAATTATTATATTATATCAATTAGCACATATAAGTAAAATCTAAACGACATGTGACATGTGTAAGTGCTAGATATCTCAGGTGATCAATATTTGATTTATCAAAAGCAAAACAAGTCAGAAATATATGGTTACATCAGAAATAAAAGATATATATTTGAGCCTGAATATTAAGACAAGAAATTAATCCATTTACTGCATAGGATTTAAAAACCACAATTTTGACAAAAAAACTTAACAAATACATTGTAACACCTTTGTGAAAAAAGATTATAACCAAGATGTTATCTTACATTAAACTTCTTAGCCATGCAGTGTTTGAACAAAATGGTGTAATCAATTAAAAAACCTTGTCATCAGATTAGTATTAAAAAATATGTAAGATACTACAATCTGTAATGAATTATGAAAACCGTACATTTTTGTACTTACATGCTTCAAGTAGCCCTTTTAACTGGGGGCATTCTTTTTTCTTCTCTGCTTGAGTTATGACATTTGGGGGAAATTGTCTGCCTTGGAACCCAAGATTTTGCTGCAAAGCTTGTTGGGCTAGTAGTGTGCGTTTTAAATCAGCTAGACGTTGCTGGCGTTCTTTTTCCTCCTGCTGGGCATTGATTGTATCTTCAGCTAGTTTATCATCGCTCAGGATTTTTCTAGAATTCATTTCATAATTGTCTTTTTAAGGAGTATTAACAATTATGATTTTGATAATGATATACTGACTGAATGCCTAAATTATAAACATATAATACATGTAATTAATTTTATGAGCAAAAGTTATGTCTGACAATACTTCGATTAAAATAATGCACTTGGAATTAGTTCATCCTAAAATTAATAATCATATCACAGCATACCTGATATTTTTCCTTTCATAATTCTTTTTACTTTTCTTCTTCTTTTTGTCTTCTTTTCCTTTTTTACTGGCTGTCCTTTTTCTTTTAGCTGGTGGCTGTTCTTCACTCTCCTGAGACACTGGGGAAACATCTGTATCATCTTCATCAATGTCATCTTCCTCTTCATCATCATCATCATCATTTGCATCTTTATCACTCTCACCTTCAGTTGATGGGGATATATCATGTGGTTTAGCCACTGTTGGCAATTTTGTCACTTTTGAAGTGTTTTTATTTAGTATTCCTTCAACTTCTCGATCAACCTCTGAGTCACTTGTACATCTGCTAGAAGAAATCTTATTACACTCTCTTTCAGCAAACATTGTCGTTTCTTCGTCAGAATTATCCACTGTTTTGGGAATTGCACATAAAGGATTTGGATTAATTTCCTGAGGTAACGCTGAATCATTCAGCAAAGAATCAAGTTTGCTTATTGATGGTTTCGTTGCTATGATGTTTGAATCTAGGTGGTTTTGTAAGAGACTAGTATTATTCCCTGACTGAGGTATGACTAGTTCTCTATTTCCATTGATTTTACTATCATAGTTGCTACTTGCTGATCCATGTCCAGCCATACCTGGAAGTTAAATAAGCAAATACTATAACAACAAGTCACCTCAACCTTTTGAGTAATATTGCATTTGACAGTCAGTCCCTGAATCTCAAAGTAACATAAAACGTATAAGTCATGACTTGTCATGGTTTATGGTATCTTTAATTGGTAATATCTAGCTTTGTGGAACTTAAGTATGAATAATATCTAGCTTTGTGGAACTTAAGTATGAATATGAAACACATATTCTCTGTAATTGGCTAAAATGAACCAAGAATCAAAAAACAAAATTGAGGAAATTCCCAGAGGAGCCCCCTGAATTAAAAGAATTTTTTCCCCAATTATTTTCATCATTTTCGCTGGAAACTGTTATTTTGCCATCTTGATTTATTTGAAAATTCAATTATTTCAGATATACGTATTATTCTTGGTCATTCCTCAATATTTCTTGAACTTCATATTCAGGGGCTTGTTTTTGTACCGTTTGTAGTTACTAATGTTCGTAAGCCCATTGTTTAATTTGCGAATTTCATAAAGTTGCATCTTCATAAGATTCTTACAGTTACAAATGATTCGTAAAATTATGAAAATAGTGACATCATGCTTGCTTTCGTTCGTAGATTTAATAGCACCTATGACATTTTCGTAACTTTGCAAACGGCTTCTTATCTATTCATTTATATTACGATTTTGTGATGTTTCATGATTCTAAATCAGAGAACACAAAGGGCAACACCATGATCAACTTATTATCAACCTATTTCTATGTCTGTTTTAGTATTTTTCATGGAATCTTTTTATTAAGTTATTCTATATTGGAAATATAAAAGCATTGGTGTAATGTACTAACCAATTCTGCCTTCGTGCATTATGTAGATGGGTTAGTACATACACTCATGCTTTTATATTTCCAATATAGAATGATACATGATTTTTTATTTCTTAAATAAAATGTAAACATAAACAAACTTTGAAATGATTACAGTTTGGAGTAGTTAATTTCTATCACCATTTCCAAACCATGGTGGTTTGAAAGCTCATGCCATACTGTAGTTTCCAGTACTGTTTAGATACATATCCCCTAAAAGCGTAGATTCTACATTTTGTTTATTCTTATCCATTGATGTATAGCCTCTTGAAAATTCTCTAATTTTGAACATGGGAAATCCTTCCTTCAGTAAATCCCCGACTCAATTATCCATGGTCAAAACTGTACATAAAATGCATGCTAGGTTCTCCATCTTATGCTATTCCTCGACATTACCTTCCAAGCTCGACGGTAAGGCTAATATTAGGTTTTTTATATAAACAGAACTTACCAAAGATATAGATATTATCGAAGATATGTGTGAAGTTCCCATTGTACAATATTATAAAATCTGGTTCATGATCACAACCACAAGTAGGCCTGTAGCAGCTAATATATGCTTCGGATTGAAGTTTGATGGAGTTTGTTTACTGTCACTCTAATAATTCATGGTTATATAACCAAGAAATTAATACTTTGTAGTCCTTTTATAACAAATAGCTTGATACATAACACTCCTACCTGATATATAATACTAGTTGTATAACTCTTAGTTAGTTACATAAACCATGATTTGGGTTTCAGAATCAGAGGTCACAAAGAATGACCTACTTTATAAACAAAGGAAATCAGTGTAATAAAACTAAGATTGTAGAGTTACCTGCGAATTCAAACTGGTCCCGAGTAATCACTGTATAGGAAAGCTTAAGTTAATGTCAACTAAGTACAAAGGATTCCCCAACTATGGAGTAAAATTGACTTCATTGGTAGGTTTTGGTTTTGATTTTTTTGTTGAAATTTTGATGACGTCATTTCCGGGAAATTTCAGATTTATTTTAGATTTATTCCCTAAATCTTGAGTTTTTTCAAATTTCAAATACCTAAATATCTTTTTGTTCAACTGAATTGAAATATGAAGCTTTGTTATTGGGCATAGACTAATTATAAAAGATATATCATTTACACGAGATTTAGTACGAGATTTCAAAAATTCCAAACAAAAATGAGAGCTGTGCCAACTTGGGTTGATAAAGTCCATGATAGAGACAAAGTAGAACAATGGTAAGGTTCCTAAACTTTATAATAATCGAGCATACTCCAATACTTAATTTGTTTGTAGTTTTTCAAATACTCTGTCACTATCATCATCATCAGTTCTCATCTTCACTGTTATTTTTCCATCCAAACTGTCACTCGCAAGCCTTCCAAGTTCAAACTGTCCCGCAAGTTGCGTATTTGTCACGCATTTTCTGGAAAATTTGAATTCAAGCCAGTTTTTTTGCGTGACAATATGTCGCGCAAATACGCATTTTACCTGATTATTGTCAAGCAAAAATCACACTAGTTCAACGTCGTTAAACTCAATAACGGCGTTCTTTATTATTAGGAATTTTCTTGGGGCCATTATTGAGTTTAACCTCCTTACTATTCTTTCCTTTGATGCAAGTTCTGAATCCATCGAAACCATTTTTCCGCGACAACGTGCAACTGATACTTGACAATAATATAAAAACACATAACATCAAGCGATTTAACATAATATTATTGTGTTAAATGTTCATTTATACGAGTAAAATGAGGCTACACTTACCAATCTCTAAAGTGACATTTCCGCCATGTCCGTCATTGTGTCTGTTCGTCTGAGTGTCCCGGATCGTAAAATTAAACTACCAGCGAAACGAAATTGTTGTCAAATAGATTGATAATTATTATCGCGATTACTCGGGATAAAAAGATCAATTTTGAGGATAACAGGTATCTTTGACTAATTTATATAGCGCGTATATACACGCAAAATAGTTATTAATTGCAAACCAACTGTTCGTTAATGCAGTGCCGTGATGACGGTTAATTCCTGAAACGATTTGCAATTTCGATGTTACCGAAACTGACCGACATTTTCGTCATATTCCAAACCTGTCTCCAATATTTTCGTAATTATGCATCAATAGGGTCTAAGGGAGATACGGGACGGGGTGTATGTGTTTATAAGGTATGTATGCATGCTTGAATCACATTCTTTGTGTAATATTGCCATGTTTTCAGGTTTCAATTAGTTCCGCTTGTCGAAACCTGCTGAACGATTAAATTAACGCATCAAAGGCAAAATGGTCATGGAGGTTAGACCTAGCCGGGCCATAACACATGTCAGATAAGAAACGAGGCCCGGGCTAGGTCTAATGTTGTTGGACTAAAATCACACCTGTATCAACACCTGACAGTGACATTTATTGGTGACCAAACCCTGGAAATATCACTTTATCTCTTAAAAAGGAGCTCCTCGATCAGACCGAAAATCTACCAACCCATTTTTAAAAGTTACAAAATTGTTATTTTTCTTTGCCTGTGAGCCTTCATATTTTCCCCGTTTGTTAAAAACATAGCAAAAGACTAATATTTAGCATAGAATTCGATTCAATGACAATTGATTATGATAATTTGATGAGTGAAGTTGGTCGACTTTTCGTACGACTATATAACGGTTCAGGGTTGTGGCTCAAAATTTTCAAAATTTCATTACTCACCTTTCGTTCGTTTATCGCTAGTTTCGGCACAAACAACAATCTGACAATTGCAGGGATACTTCATCCACTTCTTTGGAATGTATTTGCAACTGAATTTCCATGTTTTACTTCATTTGAACCGTGCAATTTGCAATGTTTTCATATCTGGTGTTAGATTTATGAGGGTTATGTAATGGGAGGTTTTGGATATGGGGTATTTCCCTCGGGATATACCCCATATCCAAAACCGAGCATCACATAACTAATTTATCCTATGACAAGTAACTTTTATCAATGAGACATTGATTATTCCCTCAACTGATAAATTGAAAAGATTTTAACTTTTTAAACTAATGTTGATTTTATTTGTCGTACATGACACATGTATCCAAAACCGACCGTACATAACAGATGTATTTCATACCTACTGAGGTTCTAGGTACATCATACCACGGACTTTAGGTCCGTGATCATACCTTACAAAGATCCAAAATTCCAAAACAAACTTAAGGTACTAGGCGGTTTTTGGTCTTTGCGAGATTTTCAAAAAATGTGAAAAAAATAAAATGTGAAAAATAATTTTGAAAAAAAATTGAAAAAATGTTTAAACATTTTTTTTTTTTAAATTAAAAGAAAAATTTGAAAAAATTAATTTTGAAAAAATGTTGAGCAAAAAAAATTTTTTTAAAAAAATTAGAAAAAAATTAAAAAAATTAATCAGGAGCGGGAGATATATATATGTCCCGCTCCTCCAAGATATCGATTTTATATCCCGCTGTTATGTACCTGAAACCTCACTTGTCATAAGATAAAAAAATATATTCAATTAAACGAAAACGAGGCTGACCCAGAGGATGACCTATTTGATTCGGAAGAAAAAGTTAAGTCAAGTCACAAAAGTACTCAGATCTCAATATATTCATATTTTAAAATTCTAATTGATCGAGCTTTATGATCGAGTTGTGTTTCAAGAAATAACTCATCATCCGGAGTGTGAAATATCCAATAGAAACTAGTGATATAGAGACGAAAACTGAGCACTAAATTGAATTTTTTTGACTGGTAACTTTGACAGCCTCGTTTTCATTTATTTGAAAATATTTTTAAATTTACCCCCAGATACAAAAACATTGCAGATTTATACCGTTCAACCGAAGTAAAACATGGAAATTCAGTCGCAAATACATTCCAAAGACGATCTCTGCAATTTTCAGATTGTTGTTTGTGTCGTAAATAGCGATAAACGAACAAAAGGTGAGTAATGAAATTTTGAGCCACAACCGTTATATTGTCGTACGAAAAGTCGACCAACTTCAGTCATCAAATTATCATAATCAATCGACAGTGAATTGAATTTTATGCTAAATTCTAGTCTTTGGATATGTTTTCAACAAACAGGAAAAACATGAAGGCTTACAGGCAAAGAAAAATAACAATTTTGTAACTTTTAAAAAAGGGTTCGTGATTTTCCAGTGATTGTTACTCTCCTTGTACATGTTGTATAAGAGATTTATTCCCAGGGTTCTGTCACCAATAGATGTCACTGTAACTGTCAGGTGTTGATACAGGTTCCTGTGGCAAAAATATTTCTATAGAAAAACTTCAAAAAAGTGATCGCCGATAAAAAAACGAATGCTGAAAAAAATGAACGCATTTCGTTCAAACTTTTCATGCGGATACCACATATGTCATCCATTTTCATCGAAATATTTTGTACCTACAGGTACCGCTACAGGTATCACCGTGAACTTTCAATTGAAGGGTATGCAACTCTGTGTAATAACACGAGACCTTCGAAATGAGCAATGCCATGCTCTCCTTTTATAGTAATATTTCAAAAAGAATTAGATAAATGTTTTAGTATTATGTTGAATAAAAATCAATTTTCAATATGATTAAAGCATAAAATATATTCATCTCATGTAAAAGTAAACAAAAAAGGCCAATAAGAATAAAAGGTATCAAGATGTTCTCCAAGAGTATTGCATTGTATTCAAGAAAACATTCCAATAAAAATATAATTTGTGGGAGAATGTTCACTTTCTGTATTGCCATCATTATGATTAATTCCATTTTTATTAAATTATCAACAGATTTCTTTAAAAAGAAAGTAATATGTTTATGAAAGTACTTAAAATTGACTTTGTTCTATAATATTCAACAATGGCAAATTTCATGTTTTTCATGTTAGACAATGTGGCAAGGCCCTTCAATTTTACACTCGTCTCTTAATATTTATATCCACCTGGGGCTACTGTCAAATATCATATTGGCCCTCAGAATAAAACCCGTATGTAATCCTTCTCAGTTAATAACTTCTATTTATTCACCTACATTTACACTGCACTGCTCTTCTAGCTAGCAAGAAAAGTGGGAGAAAAGAAAATTAACTAGACTCAATTTAAGACTCCACATTGAATCGACCTAGATCTTTACCTTGACCTTTGATCTTCAAAATGTTGACTTGTCAATTTTGGATATCTTTTATTGTTCCAACCTATTGGTTGTTTGGATGTCTTGTTAGTTGTGTAGTTTTTTTTTTTAGTTGTTTTTTTTAATATTTATTCAAGTTTTAGATTTACATTATAATATAATAAGGTTACATGATAATACAGTTAATACAAATATAATTAGGGTCGCTCATTTCTTTATAAGAAAGTATATAAGGGGGGTTTACAGGGGAGGGGAGAGGCTATAATACTAGATCTAAGTATAGTGGGTCAAAACATCAAAATGTGAGAGTTTGGTTTTTCTATTTAGGTCTTCTTTTTACCCCCTTTCTGGCTCAGTATGTATGTTTTGTAGTATTTGGTTTCCAGCTCAGAAAGGGGGGTTATACATAATTTTCTATCTTGGAGATCCTAACATAAAAGCTTGGTCATCTCTTCATTCAGGATTCTGTAGCATTGAAATCTTCCATCACTTGGCATTTCAGGAAACTGTGTTCTATATCATCTATTTGGTTGCTATTGCACAGTACGCATGTTTGGGTTTTTACTTTTTACTTTTGAAAAGCATTTTTCTGAAGTATATTGCCCTATTTAGTATCCTATATTGAAAATATTTCATTTTCGTATCTTTTGTCAGTATGTTTATTAGATTATATTTTTTTTCCCATTCTATGTCTCTCCATTTGGTTTGACCTGTAGGGGTCTTTTGCTTGAACTATTTGCTGAGCTTTTGGTACGTTTTTTTATTATCCCATGTTTTTAATCTCTCAATATTATCTTCGTCATCTTGTAAGTTGGTGTTTGCCATTAGGGTTTTCCACCTTGGTGGTATGCATCTTATAACAGTGTGGTAGTTGAGAAAGGTCTGGTTTTGTAAATTATATTGATTTCTTAGTTGATCATAACTTTTCAAGTGACCATTTTGGTATAAGTGTTTAATTCTTGTTATACCTTTCCTTTCCCATTCTTTATTTTGAAGCGGGTTTTTGTTTTGCTTTATACATTCATTGTTCCATATGATTTCATTGGAGGGGTTGTCAATATCCTGTTCTTTTATATATTTTACCTCGTGCCATATTTTAAGAACTTCATCCAAGCTTTTCAAATTAGTTGTAATTACTTCAGACCTGTAAGGGTTTTCAATGTTATACTCTAAAATGTTATTGTCTCTGTTTTTGTCTAGTTTGCTCATCCAGATTCTTTTCCACTTACTGTTGCAATCTTCATCTTTTAGTTTACGCAGCCATTTTAGCTTTACATTTTTTGCATACGATTCAAGGTGTGTCATATCTAGTCCTCCTTCTTCTGTTGTTCTCCTAAGCGTTGCTCTTGCAATTTTGTCATTTTTATTTGACCATATAAAGTTGTAGAGGAGATCTTCTAGGTCTTTTAATGTGTTGTCTTGTGGTATTGGAACTGTTGTCAAAACGTATGAAAGTTGGGACTGAATTAAGGACTTTATTACACATATTTTACCAACTGGCGTTAGAGATCTTTCTTTCCATGTTTTAATTAAATTCTTAATCTTCTGTATAGGTTAGTTGTGTAGTTGGTTATCTTGTTGATTGGTTGGTTGGTTGGTTGATTGATTGTCTAGTTGTCTATTTTCTTGGTTGCTTGATTATTTGGGTGCTTGCTTGGTGAGTTGTTTTTTGGTTAGTTAGTTGCTAGCTTCCTTATTTCGTTCCCTGCTCACTTGGTTGCTTGGTTGTTTGCTTGGTTGATTGGTTAAACAGTTAGTTAGTTGCTTCATTGGTTGGTTGCTTGGTTGGTTAATTAGTTAGTTAGTTGCTTAATTGGTTGGTTGCTTGCTTGGTTGGCTACTTGATTGGTTGCTAAGTTGGTTGCTTGTTTGCTTAGTTGGTTGCTTGGGTTGGTTGGTTTCTTGATTGGACCCTTTCCTGGTTTCTTATTTGCTTGTTATGTATGGTTAGTTGCTTGCTTGTTTGGTTGGTCGGTTCCTTGCTTGGCTGCTCTCTTGGTTGCTTACTTGCTGAATTATTTGTTTGCTTGCTTGCTTTATGGCTGGTTGGTTTGTTCATTGGTGATTGGTTGGTTATTCCAAATCCCTAGAAAATTTCTCATTGTTTTGATACTTCAGAGGTTGGATTTGGAGAATTTTTTTGTTGACCTACTTTCTTGACACAAATATCTTAAAAGGTTAACACTATAAGTATATTCTAAATGCTATCTCTGTGCTAAGTTCCAAAGATAGCTATATTGAAGCGTAGTGTCAGGATTGCAAAAATCAGGAAGAACCTAGATTTGACCTTGCTTTTTGATCTAGCTATCAGAAATTTCATTTGAATCCAATCTGTTCCTGGTATTTTTCAATGACACCAGACCCATAGCCAGGGGGAGCAGAGGGAGCGGACACTCTCCCCTGGCCAGAAATTCTTTCAAAATCATGCAGTTTTTTACCATTCTGAGCACTTTTCGCATGATTTTTTTGCCATAACTGTCAAAAAGCTCCGCAAAAACTTGCCAAAAACTCCCCCCTTGGTAAAACCGCTCTCCCTGGTAAATCCTTGATTTGGGCCTGGAAACAGATGACATTTGGTAGTTACCAGTTTCACAACTAGGTGGCTAATTCGAGTCCGATAACCTGGCAAATATATATAGAAAGTTCCCTTAATCCATGGACTTTCCTTGAAAGCCCATGCTTATTCATTAGTTCTCATAGATCAATTTTCACAGTTTTTCTCAAGTGGGCGCAAGATTCTCATTCCTGGCATTAGGCCAGAAAGCCACTGTCACAGTACTTCCAACAATACCGCAGATCACTACCTAAACATGGTCGCAAAACAAAGATATAGTGTATGTGTGAGAAGATATGTTCTAAGCATAAGTATATCAACCTCTTTGAAAAATTAGAAGTACATATGTATGTTTAGAACATGACTTTACTTTGTTTTGCCCATCTATATTTAAAGTTGAACTTGTGATATTCTGGCTGCAAAAAATGGAACTCCACTTGACTTTCACATTGCAATCTGATTTCGATCTAGAATGATTTTCTGTAGTGTACAGTTTTATTTCAAATGCAAAATTAAGTTGTAATGTGTTGGTAGGTGCATGCAAATATAATAAAAATTTTAAGTTGTAAATATTTTGTTTCCCAAAGTACTAACATTGCTACTTTAAACATCCTTACCGCCCCACTCGTATTGTTACTCACCCATCTAGATTGTCTCCTCATAGTTGAATATAAAATTGTTTTCCCTGTAAAACTTATAGGTTCGGTGATAAGTTTGGAGTCGAGAATCCAAGCTTCAATGGCAAAAATGTGTAAGTTTAACAAATGAGGAAATGCTTTCTTAGAGTAGGGCCTGTAGAAACAGAGTTTATATTTTGAAATATATCTGCTTTTTGTTTAGTGTACCATCTTAGTATGGTAACCTTTCTGACCAGACCAGGAACCTTTTTTGAGGTTTAGGTTGATGATGATGATGATGCTTGTACATTACATATGAAAAACAAATGTTTATTTGTTATCCCATTGACCGATTGTTCAGGGGATATAGAGAATACCTGGGAGAGAATGCCTCTATTCATTCTTCTAATGACTTAAATAATGTTGGCCACATACTGTTTCAATAATGTACTATCACCACCTTTGCGAGCCTCAGACCTGTTCTTAGGTTATGAGTACTTGTTTAGACTGCTTATATTTCACTATATTGACTTGAGCAATAGGTGGAGCCTTAGTGAAGGGTCATAGTGCTGGGCAATAGTGGTCATCACCTGGAAATAACAAGTTTTTAACTTAGTTTTCGATAGATGATGATAATACTAATAACCTCATTTCAGCGGGCAAAATAGTGAAATCTTGGTTTAACTAGATTGCCCTTTGTTGGTTGTTGCCCTCTATTGGATTTAACTGTTTTAACTATTTGGGACAATACAAGTAGAAATTTCAACACCTCCATGAAACATGTCAATTAAATATCCATTACTAAACTATCAAGATAGGTATGAAAAACAGCAATACCCATGTGAAAAATATCAATACCCATGTGAAAATATCAATACCCATGTCAAAATATCAATACCCATGTGAAAATATCAATACCCATGTGAGAAATATCAATACCCATGTGATAATATAATGATCACTGTGATTTCTCTTCCAGTATTTGGGATCTCTGCTTTAGACCAGATGGATCTCAACTGATAGTTGCTGCAGGGAACAGAGTTCTTGTATACGACACCAATGATGGTACACTTGTGCAGCCTCTTAAAGGGCATAAAGACACTGTATATTGTGTCGCATATGCAAAAGATGGAAAGCGGTTTGCATCAGGATCTGCGGATAAATCAGTCATTATCTGGACTAATAAATTGGAAGGGATTTTGAAATATACGTGAGTTGATAACATGGATAAGGATATGTCATTTTGTTAAAAACTTGTCTTAAATAATCAATATGAAAAGTTACCTGACATGTAATTCATTTGATAATCTGAGAAATTCTATTTTAATTCAACTACACATAGTTAACCTTTAAGAAAGTATGCATGTAAAACAAACAGATACAGGTTTAAAATTTTCCATTGTGATCTTTCCCTGTATATGGCACGAATTAATTGAACATACAATAATATACGTATAACCATCTATTATAAATACATACATATTTATTTCCAGTCACAATGATGCTATTCAGTGCCTTGCATATAATCCAGTCTCACATAAGCTGGCCAGTTGTGCAATCACAGACTTTGGTAAGAACTATTCAACTACATGTTCTTTCTTGCACAAATGGCTGCTATTGCAATCATCAATTTTTTTTGTCCATTATTCCATTCATCAATAACTAGTGCTTCTACAACCTCTACTGGGAACTTCCTGTGTAAAATTATAATTGTATTGTATATACTCATCTTACATAGAGTATGAACACATTTTAATTACAGTTAAGTGTTGAATAATATTATTGTTTTTAATACAAATATATTCAAATCTTTAACTGTAATTGCTTTGCTTTATACAAAGTGACCTTTTTATCCCATCAAAAAAAGTTTGGGCATATCGAGAATGGCTCAATGTCAATTTGTCCATCGGAGTAATTACTCAAATAAGTTAGCCCAATATATGCAATATGAGTAAAAGTTCTGCACATTATTGTTATCTACTCAAAATTTTGATTGTATTTTAGGGCTCTGGTCTCCTGAACAGAAATCAGTCTCTAAGCATAAACTTGGTGCCCGTGTGACTTGTTGTTCATGGACCAATGATGGACAATACCTCGCCTTGGGACTATACACTGGCTCTGTCAGCGTGCGTAATAAGGTACAGTTAGAAAATGTGTGCATGTTGGAGGTGTCATGGAACAAAACCATGGATCAGAAAAAAATTGGGTATCCGTGACATCTCTAGTTCATGAAACAGAATACAGCTTCTAAGAGCATTTAAGTTCAGTACAATTTATTTCCCCAGCGTCTTTCATAACATGAGTACCCTCTTCAACTGAGAACTGCACCATCTCAAAGTTTGCACCACTCTTGAAATGTGTATGCGCCCAATTCACCCAATACTGACGGAAAAGTGAAAATGTTAGAAAGATGTTGGCATTTGAGTTTCTAATGAAATATTTGCTTATAGTTAGAGTCATTGAAGATACAATAATTACTTTATGTTTTTTTACACAACTCTTCTAACTCTGTTCTATAGCAATAAATGTATTTGTGCTATTTCTTCTTAGGCTGGTGAAGAGAAAGTAAAGATAGACAGACCTGGGGGTGGCTTGAGTCCTATATGGTCAATAACATGGAACCCATCAAGGTAATGGCAATTTTGATGAAATAAAGTTAATTTTGTATAAAACTCAAGAAAATATTGCTTCAAGTTTGATACATATATTGTTTTTCATGTTAATTGTAGGGAGGAGGCCTATGATATTCTGGCAATTGCTGACTGGGGACAGAAACTTTCTTTTTATCAACTGTCGGGAAAACAGGTACTTAACTTTATACAATATGTGATACTCATGTTTTCTTTAGATTGAAGTAATATTGACAGAACATGAGTCATTTTAAAATATTTGTATTTAACCGAATTTCCATAAAAATTTACCATTTCACTGCCTCAAATAGCAATTTAGCATAATTGAAATCTAAATGGGAAAGTGATACATGTGTTTTAATCCAATACATATATATGCATGCATGTGCCGTCAAACATCTTACATTTTAAACAAGCTAGTGTCAGGCAACTAGCTGGAATAAATACCTGTTCTAACTTCTGTTCTATTTAGATTGGTAAGGATAGGTCCCTAGGATATGACCCCTGCTGTGTGAGCTGGTTCAGCAAAGGGGAGTATGTTGTCATTGGTGGTTCAGACAAGCAATGCTGCTTGCATACTAAAGAGGGTGTTAAACTTGGAGTGATTGGGGAACAGAATTCTTGGATGTGGTGCTGTCAGGCCAAGCCAGACTCTAACTATGTGGTGAGTATTATCTTATAACATGAATAGAAATAAAGGTTATTTAATGTGATATGGTTATTCATTGCACGAGGAATAGAGGTTATTTGATAAAAAATCAAGTACATATTCAAGTATGAATTAAATCATTTTGCAGTATTTTACTCCCTAATTTGTATATATATCCTAACTCTAAGATTATTTTATATCTGCAGGCTGTTGGGTGCCAAGATGGGACAATTGCCTACTACCAATTAATATTCAGCACGGTACATGGATTGTACAAGGACCGCTATGCGTACAGGGACAACATGACAGATGTCATTATACAGCATCTTATAACAGAACAGAAAGGTGGGCATATATCCATACATGTAAAGATGTATTTTTACATTTGTTATTTGTAGATATAAAACAGGGTTCCCAACACAAGTAGAAAACATCTGTTGTTTAGATGTGGACTACTCCAAATAGTACACATTATGTAAGCCAATCTGATGTAAAAGCTGGTCAATTTCCTTTGACTCAAGGCATCAAGGGGTCGTGTTGCGTTGAAATTCCTTCAACGATTTTTGTTTCACTTTAAGGGCATCTCAAGTACCACTAAATTCATAACTTGTTATGCTTTTAAGTCTTTTCTCTCCTTGCAAAGCTCGAAAACATGGCACATGGTTGATACTCTTCACCTTTTTCTTTCTGACATTCACAAAAAATCCATAAGCAAGTTGTTCAAATTTTCTGAATCAAGTAGAGAAATATCTCTTATTTCCAAATGCCTCGCCATTGTTCAATGGCTTCATATCTGACACTGTTTTCTTTTTGTTTTGTTTTTTGTTGCTCATCGATGAAAATCTTTCCATTGTCTTTGAATTTTTGTCTGACCACTTCCTCTGAACACACTGAATGAAATTATACGCAGAACAAAATGCCAGGTGTACTATAATCTTGGTCTCAGGTAGATTTACGAATATATTATGTTACCAAGATATTTTTATCAATTAGATTTTTGAGTGAATACAATACAATGATCTCCTCCCTTGTGAATATGATCTCAATACTATTCTTCCAGGATGAATAAGATTTTTATGAGTGAATACAATTTAAGAGGGACATACGATTTTCTTATGTGAAGCCTTCTATGACACTTCTGACACTCATCTTAAACCTCTTATAATACTTATATTAAACCTCTAATGTAATTCATGTTAAGCCTCTTAATGACACTCATGTTTAGCTTTGTATGGTGCTGAATGTTTAGCTGACTATCATACTCCTGTTTAGCCTCTAATGAAACTCGTTTTGAAAGCCAACGAGCAGATTTGGGGAAGGCCTGGCGTGAGACTGATTCTGATAAATGGCTTCAAAGTCCAAGTAAAAAGTTCTACACCAGGCAGTTTGGCATTAATAACGAACTGGGAAATATGAACATTGATGATGAGAATAAATCATCAGATGATGATGATGATGGCAAGAAAAAGATGATTGAACTTGCCCATGATATCGTTCAACAAAGTGCCATTACCCACCGCAGAAGATGTAAACGTAGCTTTAAAAATGGAGATAAGATAGAAGGATGGAGTGAGAATTTAGACTAAGAAATTGATATTTAAATGTTCTGCTTTGTTTCAGTCTATGTTACAGATGTTCATTTTATTTTTATAAATGTTTATCTCTGAGTAACACTTGATAAGGTATTTAAGATAGTATAAATCTGACTTATAATTCATTAAATGTCACCACAAGAAGCGGTGACATATTGTTATAGTCTTTTTGTGGATGGTGTTCTGCGATTGGCATTTGTGACAATTGGCAGGTGGTTACATTTTGCATGATAATGCCTTATTTCTTAATCATTATTCCTGTTCTCCTTGTATTTGTTTGCTTTATAAGATGCATGTTGTTTCTCCATGAAATCTCAGGCTTGCAAACCACAAAATATGAGCATTTTGTCTAATTGCAGTGATGTTTCCTCTCAAGCTTTTGTTGATCTTTCTATTACCTCTAAAGCAATTTTATCACACTTAAAAAGTGCAAGTGGGTAGCACAGTGAATCTTGTCACTAAGCATGAAAGCTGTTCATCTGTGGAGTTATTTTCAGATTCAATTAGTAGACACTGAGATACGTGTCCAGATCTGAATAGGTATTGAGCATATTGGGCGAGGCAGCTATTTTACTCTCCAAGTGCAATGTTTGTTTGTAGTTGCCAGCACACTTTTTTATGTACACCTACACCGAAGAAAGGTAATAATTTAAGCCATTTTAAGTCCATTGAGAACAAAAACGTATAGAACAAGATTTTTTCATTTTGTCTTTCCAGTCCGAATAAAATGCAGAGACTTGGTGAAGAAAATAGCAATCTACAGACATCGACTAGCGGTAAGTTAGTTGTTTTTTACATCCACACAATTACAAATAATTAATTCTAACCAACATAAGCAAGGCAAAACAATTTGTTTATTTGTTTTGAATTTTACAAAGATTGATGCAACTTCCTTCAAAATTGAGCTTGAAGCTTCAAATAAAAACCATTTTAAAGCTTTTTTCTTCCTCTATCTAATTCTTCTATTTTTATTGGTTATGGGGATCACACCCATCGCACTACATATTTATATCATAACTCAGCCCGAATGTCGTGAATATTATTCAACTTAATAACGTAACCTATGTATGTTACAGCTATCAAAACAAGAACAAATTATCATATCCTCCTATATATTTTAGGTTCAGCTGCCAGATAAGATTGTCATTTATGAGCTGTACTCAGATGATGCTGCAGACATGCATTACAGAGTGAAAGAGAAGATTTTACGCAAGTTTGAGTGCAACCTACTGGTAGTCTGTTCACAGCACATCATTTTGTGTCAGGTTAGTAGTATATGGTTCATGTTTTTAGATGTCAAATATTCCCCCTTGTGCTATTTATACATATTTTTATAAAATATTCGATGAACACTTTTAGAGCAGTAAAAGCTTTGAAATTTAGTATTGTTCATCTTGTTTTCAATGCTACAAATCATGATACAATTGAGAAACAAGTGCTCCTGGAGGCAAAATTATCAATGTTTTAAATTATGTGTCCAAATAATCTACGGGGAAGTACATCCCCACTCTCAAAATGATGATGCATATTAATACCTATAGAATATTTCCAGGAGAAACGACTGCAATGCCTGTCATTCAAAGGAGTGAAGGAACGTGAATGGGTGATGGAGTCACTTATACGATACATCAAAGTCATAGGGGGGCCACCTGGCAGGGAGGGACTTCTTGTAGGTCTCAAAAATGGACAGGTAAAATGCCAAACCATCCAAGATTATAATTGAATAATTGAAATTTTGTTTCATTCAAGTTTTTCTTTATTCTCAATATCAATAACTTTAGCCTAATGTGTAAAATTAGTAAGTAAAGATCTTATGTTTATAAAGTTATTCTGTTTAGATTCTGAAGCTCTTCACAGACAATCCATTTCCGATCACCCTGCTGAAACAGAACACTTCTATTCGTTGTTTGGACATGAGCATGATGCGACAAAAACTTGCTGTTGTGGATGAACACAATACTTGCTTGGTGTATGATTGTACTTCAAAGGAACTACTTTTCCAGGTATGGAACTACTTTCACATCCAAGCGGTTTTTCTAATTGCAGGAATATTCCTTGCAAGCCCATTTATTTTTTGCATAGATTGTAAGGAATTATTCTGTTCCCATTTCTTATAGTTTTCAATTATGGGCAAGATGAATAAAGTTGATGGTAAATACTGACCATATCAAAACATGTTCTTATGTTTTTTCTCAATATGGATACTAGCAGTATATAAATGGTTATAGCTACCATATGAGAGAGAAATGGATTTGCAAGGAATATACCTTTAACATTATTATAAATCAACTGAAGTGTTATACAGATTTTTTTCTTCATAAGTACATATAAATTCAATCATAGCTGCCATGTTGTCAATATATGAGATAAGATGTCTTATATAGATCAAAAGATCAATTTGTATAAGCAACTATAAATGTTTTCATTGATCAATTTGATGATATGCTTTTAAAAACATGCAAATGCATATGTTCCAGGAACCGAATGCCAATAGTGTTGCCTGGAATACCCACAATGAGGATATGCTTTGCTTTAGTGGGGGAGGTTTTCTCAATATCAAAGCCAGCAATTTCCCAGTGCATCAACAAAAGCTACAAGTACGTACTCAGAATGAATGAAAACCAGATTTATAAAATGCTATGATTTCACAGAGAAGTAATTCATTTTGGTGTTGTATGTCAATTTGTAAAGAAAAAGTATAAAATTGTGTCCAGTTGCTAACCCTTTGCAAAGTGAGTGGAGTGAGATTGTATGGATTATGGAAAGGATGAGGAAGGCTGGAAAACTTACATGTTGGGATATTGATGAGTTTATTTCTTTAAAGGCCCTGTGTAAAGTTTGAAAGAAATATAGTTAAATTATTAAAATATTACTTTTCACAACTTGAAAAAACATTTGAGACATTTTTGGTATGTACCATATAAATATATAAATGAAGTTTTAGAGATTTTGAAGTTCATCAATTTTTCTTATTCAATACCCTGACATGTTCCTTGACTTATCCTTTGCATGGTATTTGGATTTATTTTATCCAAATAAAATATTGTGGTAAAATGTGGTAAAATCTTGTATACCGGCGATTACTAGAGTGCTGCTAACTCGATGAAAGTCTGGCGCTGGCTAGAATTGTCTATCGTTCTAGCCAGGATAAAGATACCAGTTCTTCAACTCGACAATGGGAAGAACTGCTCTACCTTAGTGACTAATATGTCATGATATGACATCTAAAGAGTCAATAAAAGATATAATATAATATCTTGAAATAAGATTTTAAGTTTATGTTTTGTAGGGGTTTGTTGTTGGCTTTAGTGGCTCTAAGATATTCTGTCTGCACATTTACTCCATGTCATCTGTTGAGGTTCCCCAGTCTGCCCCCATGTACCAGTACCTAGAGAAGAAAATGTTCAAGTAAGTGCTGGAGTAAAATTAATCTTACATACTAGTTTACCCATTTTCTTTATCTATTATTTTCCCAAACAGAAAGTTTTTCTGTGAATCAAACTGACAAATTAGCTTACCTTGTAAGACCTTGTGTTAGTTCAATGATTGAGAATATTTTCGCAAATTTTGGTATATCAAGGTTTTCAAGTATAAAAACAGAATGTATGCATATCTTATTCACTATATTATTTTTGAAATTGTGTTACAAAGTATGTCACATATTATGTATAGGGAGGCATACAGGATAGCATGTCTAGGGGTGACAGATGGTGATTGGGAGGCCTTGGCTCATGAGGCTCTGGAAGGACTGGACTTTGACACTGCTAAGAAGGCATTTATACGTATCAGAGAACTGAGATATCTAGAACTAATACATAATATTGAGGTAAATATTTGTATCTTAATCGTTTAAGTAAAATACATCTTGTGGGTAAACAGTATACAGCAAAATGTTTTCAGTTGCCTGTTTCAGATCTTTAATTCAATTCTTGTATAATTTTGCATTTGGTGCAAAGTGCATATTTTTTTAAATATTATTAATAGGAATCTTACATTATGATTTATGAAAGATGGTTAAACAATCCCTGACTTTAAAATGGATCTTCTTGATCTGGTAATTTCTCAGCAATAAAACAACCCAACGCTTGTACTAAGTTAAGAATGCTGAAAATTTAAATCGGAAAATATAAAAAAAATGGGAAATACATTCACTGCACATCCCTGCTATATGTACATGTATATATGTTATGTTTGTAGGAACGACGTAAGCGTGGTGAAACTGATCCTCAAGTGTTCCTAGCAGATGTCTGTGCATACAGAGGCAAGTTCCAGGATGCTGCTAAACTATACAAAAGGACAGGTCATGAGGAGAAAGCTATGAATATGTACACAGATCTCAGGATGTTTGATTATGCCAAAGTAAGTTGCATTTGAACATAATGGCAAGAGATCCCAGCAGAATATTTCTTCAGGAAGAAATGCTTGCTGGACATACATATCTGTAATTTTGAAATATGTCTGGTCTGTGAATTCAAGTTAATTGCAAAAAATGTTTTACTCTTATTTTTCACGATAGCAATATTTTATGTATACTGTTGTGTGTTCAACAAATATTGCTATCAATGTTTCAACATTTGAGTATTTCCTTCGTTTTTATGCATGTTACTTTCACAATATTAGGAACATATACTATGAGTATACCTGATGTATTTTCTCAGAATGCTTTGAAATTCTAGTACTTCTTTCATTGGGTGAAATGATTGAAAACTGTATCTTTATTTCAGGAATTCGTAGGGTCAGGTGATGCTGGTGATAAAAAGATGCTGATCTCAAAGCAAGCAGACTGGGCTAAGAACATCAATGAACCAAAACAGGCAGCAGAGATGTACATATCTGCTGGGGAATACTCAAAGGCTATAGAAATCATTGGAGACCATGGCTGGTCAGACATGTAAGTGACTAAGTGAATCTTTGGGCATGCTTTTAGAGGAATAACAGACTCTCCATGGATTATTACAGTATGAGGATCAAATCCATACAAAGACTTCATTCTTGTTGAGTAGTGACAAGATTCTGAAGGTCTAAACTTTTCCACTAGTTCTGATAAAGTAATCATTCATGTTCTTTTTTTCAGGTTAATAGATGTGGCCAGGAAGCTGGATAAGGCTGACCGAGAGTCTCTGACTAAGTGTGCTATGTATCTGAAACGTTTGGAACAGTATGCCTATGCTGCTGAAATCTATGCAAAGATGGGTGATAATAAAGCACTTGTTACACTGAGGGTGGAGGCTAGACATTGGGATGAGGTAAGACAACTGGAGCAGCAATATTAAACGTATCGTCCCTTCATTGCATTGTTAATATTTAGAAGTTGAACAACTACTAGGTACAAGAATTGCTTGGAGATTGCTTTTCTCCTAAATGGCCATTGTTCGCTTATAGGGCGTGAGATTCTTCAAGATAAAGCATGTGAATCTAAGCTTTTGCTCAGTCACACCTGGGCAATTTGTGAGACTTTCATCTCTTAACCAAATCAAACTTCAGTTCAGGGTGAAATTGACATAAATTCTGAAGTCTCAAAAAATAACAGTAATAAAATTGGGAGTGTAAGTATAAGGAAAACAATAGCATGCTTTATTCTGTTAAAATAGCATACAATATATTGCGCTTATAATGCTCATATTTTCTCCCATAGGCATTTGCTCTGGTGGAGAAGCACCCAGAGTACAAGAATGAGGTGTTTGTACCATATGCCCAATGGCTGGCAGAAAATGATAGATTTGAGGAGGCTCAACAAGGTACAATATCTTTACAATAAATCCAATACAATATATATCTGTATGCATTGATACATATTTGTTGTTTTGAAAGACACATAAATGTTCTGAGGCAATAAAATATCAGAAAATAATTCAGATTGTCTAAATGTCATGTTGACACATGGTAATCTAGTAATCTGAAAAACTATAATTTCGTTTTTTTTTTTCATTTCATTATTTCAGCATTCCACAAGGCTGGTTTACAAGCTGAGGCAGTCAAGGTTCTTGAGCAGCTTACTCATAATGCAGTAGTCGAGAACCGATTCAATGATGCAGGCTACTATTTCTGGAAGTTGTCCATGCAGTGCCTTGATATTGCTAGAGGTAAGCAAACTGTAAATGTTCATTTGTGATACAGAAATTTAAATTGTACATCATGAAATAAATGATGAGTTGATTCTTAACATCAAAAGGTAAATCCTGAAATGCTATACACAGTATGTGAACTCCTGTATTGTGAACACTGTCAGGGATTGGCTAAATATGTATTGTCTTTATTCTACTCTTCATAAAGGGAACAGATATGTATATGGTAAATGGCAAAAACCAAAGTAAGATAGCACTTTTTAAGTCTTTTTTGTATAGGAACAAGGAACAATTTATGTACAGGTTGCTTGCAAAGTAGAGTGAAACTTTAAGATACACACCAAATATCTATCGGGGATGGAATGTGGATGTTGTACTTTTACTTATTTCACATATTTTTCTTGATGTCTTCCAGATGACACAGAGAAGAGAGATGAAATGCTCTATAAATTCCAAGACTACCAGAGAAAGGCAGAGATGTACTATGTTTATCATTCTATACAGAGATACACAGTAAGAAAATAATATACATGTATTGTACATTCCATTATATATAAGTTCACGGTCAGTTGGAAAACATTTTGAACCATCAAAAATTATTTTTCCATATAAAATAACAAAACATTTTTCAAAAGTGTGATATCACAAAATTTATTTGACTTAAATCTGTTCACTCGTCAAATCATTGCTCCTACACTGTAACATGGAGAGACCTATTGTTATTACCTTTACCTCGTAAACAACTACCTTAAATATTATTTGGCTGAAATATTTTTTTGTTCAAAAACTGTAAAACTGTGATAAGTACCAAATGGCTCAATACTTTGAATAATCTGTTGAAACTTTTTTTACATTGGAGGAAATGTCCATAGCAACAAGAAGAAAATTCTCAGGGATTTGATAATCATTGTTGACAAAGCTGAACTATTAGAGAAAACACCCCCCCCCCCTCCCCTTCTTACTATCAAAATATAGTTAATTATCTGACAATGATAATTTGCATTGGTCCCTTATTTACATTTATTTCTTCCCTACAGGATGAACCTTTCACGTCCCATCTACCAGATGCATTATTCAGTATGTCACGCTATCTGCTGCATGCAATGATGCCAGAAATACCACATGGAATCTCCAAAGTGTATCCTTAAACAAAACTGTAATTAATTATCAAAATGAACTTGAACTAAATCTGGTAGAAATAAAGAGGAGCTGTCTGTATGTCCATCTGTCTACTCATTCATTTGTATGTCCAGGCAATAACTCAAATACCAGCTCATAGAATTTTCAATATGGTCGCTTTATTTCAAAATGGCCACTGTTATTTTGAAGAACATGTAATATTTGATAATTTGAATACCATTGAACAGACTTACTTCAAATTTTATATGCTGGTGCCTGAGACACATAGGAGCGTTTATAGGAGAACAAATTTATAAGAAAACTGCTGAATTTCAAAATGGCCACCATTTTTTCATGGAAAAATGTAATTTTTGATTATTTTGATAAAATTAATACCAGTAACAGTATTTTGTCCAAAATGGTATTGGCTATAATTCTTTAACTTCCCTCAGAAATACACTGTATGCCTTGGCCAGACAGAGTAAACAGCTGGGTGCATACAAGTTCTCTAGATTTGCATACGACAAGCTACAAACATTACGTATACCCCCAAGGTTCCAGGAGTCTATTGACCTTGGATGTGTGACCATAAGATCAAAGCCATTCCACGATAATGAGGTAGGCTTGAAATATATTGTCATTTGTATACCAATTTAAAAGATTTATATCACACCCTTAGACTTAGGTGATACATTGTGATTAGTTTGCCATGTAAGTGTTCATTCCAAATTTCAGGAATGTTTGGTGGTATGAAAATCTTGAATCTAATTTTTTTGGGCAGGCTGGAGGTATTTAATAAAATATTTTGTAGAACTTTGTTAGAATAATTGGTGCTTTGAAAGTATGACCACAGCACACCTTAACGCAACATTACAGGAACAACAGCACTACCCTTCTTTTCAGAATTCCTTTATACGAGGAATCTTTAAAATAATATTAATCATGATATTTTTGATAACAGAAACATTCAATTTTACAGGAGTTACTCCCCTTGTGCTACAGATGTTCCACAACAAATCCACTACTGAATAACCAAGGCAACCAGTGTATAAACTGCAGCCAACCATTTGTACATTCCTTTGTCTCTTTTGGTAAGTCAATTATTTAAACATATGCTGCACTTGAATATATCGAATTATATTTGCTATGTACACGTACAGATGGTTTTCCCCAAAGCTCACTTCTTTTTCCTTAAGAGAAATGCATCTCTTCCACCTCCCCAATGTAGAAGCATCTTTGTCTGCCCTCTCTGTCATTGAACAATTGTTATTCTTAATATATATTTCAATCATGCAGAGGTGTTACCCCTGGTAGAGTTTGTCCTGGAAGATGGTGTTGAAGATGAAGAGGCGGTGAGACTGATAGACCTAGAACCACCTCGTAAACGCAACAAGACTGGCTCTGATTGGCAGGAACAGAAATCAGGATGTATCCTTTTGAGAATGATCCCAATACATTGTATAAGTTGATCATGGAAAACATTTCAATATTGCTTTATTGTTAAACTGATCAATTCGCTTTTGCTGATTATGGAATTTTACGCATCACAAATTATTTACCTGCCAGTTTACCATTTTTAAGGGAATCTGTCATAAAAAAAATTCTGAAAAATGACAATGTACTTTTTTTGTAAAATTGGCATTTAAAAATCTACTGTATTTTTCCGTAAACTCAGCCATAAAATGTGACTTCTTGGTCACTTGTGTTATCAAATCACAAAAAGTGAAATATCTGTTCTTGTGTTGGGCAGATAATCTTTTCTTTGACTGGACATATTTTCATTTGTATAACTATCAGATACATAAGGGTAATATGAAAACTGAACCACTAGAAGTGATGAATGGTGAAACTGGTAACTACCTATTGGCATCTGGGATATTGAAAAGCACGAAAGCTGATCAAATTATGAGGCTTTACAAAAAGTATGATGGGCATTTATTAGTAAAACATAAAAATATAAAAACAAAGTTTCACATATCACATTTTGATAACGTTGGGTAAGACTACAATATAAGCCAAACTTTATATGAGGCCTTTAAAGAAAGTTATTAACAAGAAAAAACAATTGAATTTGTGTTTTAAAATTATCGTGTGAGGACAATTTTTGATATTGCCCCAATTGGTGGAATAGCGTGAACGCTGATTTTTCAGCTTTAAGAAAATTGGCACTTGATTGAAAAATATTCCTGGGGAGAGAACAGTGTAGACATTCTCCTTAATGCTGGTTCAGATGGTGAATCATTGCGTTTGGATGACAATCAAGGTGATGAACCGGGTGATGAGGATCCATTCACTGCTAGACTGATGACATTTGAGGTGAATATTAATCTGTTATCATATTGGTTGTACCTTTTAATGCATAGAGAACAATAATGGAAATGGTTCTGTATTTGGTTATCCCACCGAATGAAGTCCGGTAGAGATATAGAAAAGTAGTCTGTTTGGCTGTCTGTTGTTTGTTTGTGATACTGATACTGGGAGTGTTTAATCGGTGGGATGCTACTCCGAGGAGTTGCTTTTTCTAGTTTCTGTCTCTATACAGATACTGATAGATCATAATAACTTAGTAGGAATAATGGGGGAATAATTGTGTGTGAAAATTCAAAGGAACCGGGGACCATTCTATGTCCTTGCCATATGGATTAAATCTTTCATAAAAACGATGATTGTGTGTGAAAATTCAAAGGAACCAGAGATCATTCTATGCCATTGCCATGTGGATTAAATATTTCATAAAAACAATGATTGTGTGTGAAAATTCAAAGAAACCAGAGACCATTCTATGCCATTGCCATATGAATTAAATATTTCATAAAAACAATGATTGTGTGTGAAAATTCAAAGGAACCAGAGACCATTCTATGCCATTGCCATGTGGATTAAATATTTCATAAAAACAATGATTTTGTGTGAAAATTCAAAGGAACCAGAGACCATTCTATGCCATTGCCATATGAATTAAATATTTCATAAAAACAATGATTGTGTGTGAAAATTCAAAGGAACCAGAGACCATTCTATGCCATTGCCATATGAATTAAATATTTCATAAAAACAATGATTGTGTGTGAAAATTCAAAGGAACCAGAGACCATTCTATGCCATTGCCATGTGGATTAAATATTTCATAAAAACAATGATTTTGTGTAAAAATTCAAAGGAACCAGAGACCATTCTATGCCATTGCCATGTGGATTAAATATTTCATAAAAACAATGATTTTGTGTAAAAATTCAAAGGAACCAGAGACCATTCTATGCCATTGCCATATGAATTAAATATTTCATAAAAACAATGATTGTGTGTGAAAATTCAAAGGAACCAGAGACCATTCTATGCTGTTGCCATGTGGATTGAATCTTTCATAAAAACAATGATTGTGTGTGAAAATTCAAAGAAACCAGAGACCATTCTATGCCATTGCCATATGAATTAAATATTTCATTAAAACAATGATTGTGTATGAAAACTCAAAGGAACCAGAGACCATTCTATGCCATTGCCATGTGGATTAAATATTTCATAAAAACAATGATTGTAGAGTTTAAGGAAAGAGATGTTAGAATCCGGTCAACTTGAAATGGAGGTATATAATGTGTGAAACATGCACACTGATTGATAATTGATTATATATCACTGTTTGACTGTTTTGCACTAAATTCTACTTGTATTTTGTGAACTACTGGAGCACCTACTGTCTTTTGTAAAGAAAACAGACACACACACGTGGGGGTGTTTTCAAAAATGAATTGGTAATATATTTTGAGATTTTCCTTTTAACTCAATTTGCAGTGATTTCCGTTTGAAACTGGACTGTTTTTGTATGGCTGTGTATAAAACTGTAATCAAATAATGCACCAAGTTTTTGTATACCACAAATGTAACTAAGTTTTACACTGTACAGAACATGTCAACAAACATGGATTAGGACCCTACTTGAACACATTTTCCAAAATATCTGACCCATTTTCTCTCAAAAATGACAATAACTATAGATGAGCGTAATTGAATGCCCAAAACAGTTTCAGTTGTAAAATATCACAAATTGAAATTCAAAAAAAGGTTTTCTGAACACAGTCTGCATCATCCAACAATAGAAGTTGTTTCCTTTTTGCACACTGCTTCTCTTGTGAAATTCTCTTCCACTAAACAACATGCTAAATGTTAGGTCTGAAAGCTGAAATCTTCTTTAAAACTGTATTTATTTTTTCTACACAGCAAGGAGGAAATGAGTTTGTACCTGTGATCGTGAATACCTCCGTACTGAAGTCCCTGAACAGGAATGAAGTGATCATTCTGAAGTGGAGCAAACCATTGAGATATCAGTACTTCAAAAATCTCATGCCAGATGTGTCAATCACAAAATGTTCATTTTGCAACAAGGTAATGTGAGAATTTGAAAAATATATTCTAAATACAAATGTATGTGTACATGTACAATTTAATTATTTAACTATGCACATACATTTGTACATACATACAAATTATTTGACATAGTGTTTACTTATGAACTTTTATTATTTCAGTAGAACCTGTGTAAGTGGAACACCCTCCGTTCTGCCAAAAAGCGTTCCACTCAGGTGTTCCACTTACGGAGGTTTTGGGTTCACTGGGATTTAAGAACATACAAGATCAAATATAGGGTTTTCTGTATTACTGGAAATATGATTCTCTGTTCATTGCAGGGCAGCTATATACCATTAATTATCCATTTGTTTTACTCAAAAAAGGTATCTGACATTCTTAATCCTCCTCATTCGGCCAAAAATGTTTTCTGACATTCTTAATGTATTGCTCACCTATATTATTTCTAGTATTGTATATTTCTATTGTATTCAATATAGTTTTTTTTCTCATAATCATGTCTGTGTCACATCGAAAAACATTCCAGACCTGAATTATTATGTGAATGTCTTCTCATGAAGAATTGACATTTACATTCATGGCCAAATCTGAAAGTTTACATGTATTTCTATTTCTTTCTCATTTCTTAATTTTGCAACTTGTCTATTTGTCAACAGTACATACCTGCAATAAAATGCCAATTACAACTGCCAGAAGGAATTCAATCATCATTTCGCTTGGTGTTAATTTGACAGTTACTATGGTATCCAAATATACATTAATGTCGCTAACTACATGTTTTTAATTTTCTGCTTCCAGTTATTCCATACAGATGACTATGAACTTCAAGCCCTCCAGAAGCTGCAATGCCCATATTGTAGAAATCCCACTGAATCTAATGAACATAACGAGCATTCAAATGACTGAAGAAGTTGAATACGCCCCATAAGTTTATGAACATAATGGACATTCAAATGTGGCTTTTGACTTTGGGGTTATTAACATTCAATGATCTGACCAGAATAGATCAGGAATGAATAGAAGGATTTTCAAATTAAACTCTTCTCACTGAAGTTTAGTAGAAGACGATCATATCAAATTGACAACTAAATCTACATGCTGATTCTCATTATACATCACCATCCAACTGAAAGTGATCTCATACTGATGTACAGGGAGAGAAAAAGAAATTAAAAGGTTAACATTTATTGCTTTGCTTCATTCTAGTCATAGCAATTATGTCACTTTAGATATAATCCTATGACACTGATCCGTCCACATTGAATTTTTATTGTACAAAGATCTTAAAAGAGCATTTGCTTGAAAACTTCTGATGCACCGTGTATATTTTATGTATGTATATGCTGTTGTATATTTAGAGGTTATGTCACTATGACGTGAAATATGCCTGAGTTCTCCCAATATAGGCCGACCTTGGGAGGCTCTATATTTGGGCAAGAACGAAGGCATATTTCACGTCATAGTGACATAACTGATGTATTACATGCCTTTGTTCCCATGGTTACTTTGTATCAATGACGTGACGTCATGATATTATCATGGTTATTAAAGAAATCTAATATCAAAACGAGGTAAGCGGGCTATATCGGGGTAATCGGGCAATATCGGTGGATATAGCTCGCTAACTTTCCCATTGACTTCCATACAAATGCTTCGCTAGGTATGTAATACAATATGTTATGCTTGTATACAAAAGTTTGTACCTAAAGATACTATAGTATTATTTTATTTATTTATGTTTTATGTAAAAAAAACTCCTGTAATATATGTAAATATAAATCATTCTCCATAAATTTTGACAGCTCAATTGACCATAAAATTTGCACACCAATTATTTAAATTTTACATTATTATCTGATTCAAATGAATTTACTTGAAGACACATTTTGACATAAATAGTGAACTGGATAGGGATGTATTGTTTTTGCCCTGATTTTGAAACACGACTAAGCCCATGGTATGTGTTGGAAAAGAATGTGTTTTTACATTGAATATGTGCTTTTTGATGGGGAACTTAAATAAAGATTTTAGGAAAATGTGGTCAGATGTCTTAAAAAATACAACAAGCATGCTATATTTCATTTTTATCTAAAGACTCACTGTTTCATAATTTTATAAATGTTCCACCAAACATTCATTGAAACACCATTCCATTTCCAAGGGCTTAATCATGTTGATCACATCCTGACTGGATATCAAAAGTCTAATGATTTACTCGCTTTCCTCTGAATCTACAAGTATTTGGTGTAAAAATATGAACTCTAATAATCATCATCCCTAATTAAAGAATGAGTTCTTAAGTTGGCCCAGAATCTTATGCCTGCTGTCCTTCAGTCAATCTGAGATTTATGATTATATTTACTGCATAACTTTAGATTGTTATGTGGTTCAAATGAATGTGTAGGTACTGTATAGTTTTTGTTAATCTACAAAGCTCTTTGATGTCCAAGAAATAATAAAAACATGTCAGGACTTTACCACTGTTATTTTTATTTTGTACTTTTATTATGTCCCCACCACCTAACGTGGGGCCATATTTTCAGTCTAGGTGTGTATGTCTGTCAACAGTTTTCACTAAAACTGTTAGTTTTAAGTTCATACAGATTCTGTAAAAAAGGTTTTGACTCCCATACCTATTTCCTGTCGGTTATTTTGAAGTCAAATACTGTATATTTTTGTATAAAGGTCTACAAATGATTAGTCTTTGAGCATTCTGGGTATTTTACGTGGCCATTTGAGACTAACCATGACAAAAAACTGGTTTGTAATGTGTTGTCTAACCTGTTCTTGCCAAACCATTCGACAGATCATATTGAAATTTTATGTTGTTTTTGGATACTGTAAATTGCTTTAATTTGACATTTCAAAAGACCAATCATTTGTACATAATACATGCAATCTTTTCTTGAAAACTTGGGTTGCAGTTTTGCCCAAGGACATTGATCCTCTAAGAATATAAGGGCTTGGATCAATATTTCAGTGTTTGTCAAAAAACATAATTTTAATAACACTAGGGGGGGGGGGGGGGTAAACGCTATTTAATTAGGTGACAGACATTGATTTTTAGCTTCCTAATGTTTCATCTTCTGCAATTTCTGGTTTGACAGGCATGGTATGATCATTAAATATACTCAATGGATATGTATAAAAAGAATTTATATGTGTTGTGTTATAGCACTATTAGATATTGTATGCTGTGGGGTTGTACTTGAACTCTGCATGCAAATCAACATTTTGACTCGTTGTACAACTACGTGTACGCATGAATCAACATTTTGATATTCATTAGAAGGGGAGGGGGGGACATTCGACCCCAATAAATTAATTACATTTTTAACAGACATTGAAATATTGACCCAGGCCCTAACAAATGTAAATACAAATGCAGCTATTATAATTTCTTTAATTTAAACCATTAAGTGTGTGTTTGTAAATATGCAACACTGCAAAATGCCAACACATAACAAGATCCAGTTTATCATGATTTCATGGATGTAAACATTGTCCATGATTAATATTATGATAATGATATGATTATCAGTTATTTAGTGCATGCTGCAAGCAGCCGACAGCCAATCAATATTATAGTATCAGCTTTGGATCTGCTTCTTCAATTTCCAATACTGTACGCATACTGGATTTTACAATTGAAGAGCCATACTGGATATGCAATATCTAGCTGAATGTAGCATATTAGTACGTTTATCCATGATTCATCACCATTGAAGAGGTCCATTCGACACTATGTTTATAGTAGTATTCTCTGAAGATGTCATTCACAGCAACAACAGAATATATTAGGAACATTATTGTTGATTATATAACCATCGTTAAGGATCACTTTTTGATGAACAATCGGAGGAGTTGAGCATTTGGAGGAAGAAATGGAAACTTGATGAGCAGCCACATGTATTCAGAAGCACCTTTTATATCTAGAGATGTACTTGTCGTAAGGCATTTGGAATCTTCATTGGTATGTATATGACCCATGCAGAATGCTAAATTATAGATTACTCTATAAAATGACATCAAGCTATTATGGTGTACCTGTCAACGATATGATATTATGTTGATGGAAGTAAATTTTTAACCCCGAGGCAATTTCTCAGAATATTTTCCTTTATCCATACCAATGAACCTCATTCATTCAAGCAAAATGAAGAACTTTCAGACAGTATATTTTCATCTCCATGCTTACAACTGCAACCCAAAATAATTGTCCCTCAATAACCGCAATTTTCAGAAACTGGTATGGTCCCTGAACTATTTAATAATCTGCCCATTTTACATCACTGTTAGTCACAAAGATGTGCAAGAAACAATTCAATACATTGCAGTAATCAGAGGCACAAATCAATCTTTGCCTATAACCCTAAGTTGAAAATTGAAGGGGTGTGTAAATACATACAAAGACATTTTGACACCCATGCAGTAAGTCATACTGTAGGTTGAAGGGTTTTAGTATATTGTACACATTAAAACATTTATACATATGTTATACTTTAATGCTTTTTCAATACAATAATGATATTACTTGATCAGCATTATCTTTAGCAAGAGTACTTTTGACAATTTGAAGGTCAACCTTATTATATTTAAAATGGGTTTGTGTTCAATTTGAAGCAAATTGAAAATTGACCTTGATTCGAAATTTGACCTTCAATTTTTTAATAAACAATTGCTAATATGTATAAGACATTTATTGAGTGTACATGTATATTCAGAATTTCAGTAAAAAATACTCAGAAAAATCAATTTTTTACCTTTCTGAAATGTCAAATCCCAAATCTGCGATCTTGGCAATTTGTAGATGATAAAAAAATTTGTCAGACTGAAGCAAGTTGAAAAATAACCTATTTTTAGCATTTTTATGTCAAATATCACAAAAACTGTAAACATAGGGCATCCTAATAAGGCAGCTGGGTGGAAAGAATACAATGAGTGATCCATTATTACTTGAGCCATCTTAACTAATCAATAAACTAAGATTGATGGAGCATTATAAATTGTAGTTTGCTGCTAACAAAATGACAACATTACATATAATCAATGTAATATAAGAGATTTTATAAGAATATCCCCACTGAATAAAATATGAAACTCTTTTGTTACCATGGATAGATAAGCTAAACACAAAACTGAATATACTAGTTTATTCCATAATACTAGCTTCAATAACTGAATGGCATTACTTCATAAATTAAAGATGACACGCAACAAAACATTTTTTCTATTTGTGCCGACAGTACTGTATATCGATTCATGACTAGCTATTCATGACAGATTAGGAATTAAAGTGTTTTGTAAAACAGCCTTCATTGTACATTTAATTAACTTAAGCATCATAAACTGACAAACCATATCATTAGTTTGTATCAAGAAATAAGAGTATTTTTTTATTTTGTTGCAGGAAGCTTGAAAGTGCGTCATACGACAGGTTATTAGCTAAAGTCTCTATTTGAGAATCTACATCTAACGGATTACATCCATATATCATTAATTAATGTCGCCTAAGGACCCTAGCAGAGGTGGTACGTGACAGTGAAACTACTAGAAGCCAATAATCAAACATATTTCCTGTGTTGAGTGTAGCAAGGAAACATTAAACATTAAAAAGAAAGAAAAGAAACATAAAATATCAATACCTGAGTTAGCAAACGCGATATCCAATCACTGAATGAGATACTAGTATACTTACACAGAAAAGTGGTATTCAGCTAGACTATAGAGAATAAAAGTCACATCTAACCCTGGCCCTATGAGGTGTCAATCTACATGAGTAACATACACCTTAAGTATCGACTATTTATTCTTGTTCGGCTTCTACGATTAAGAGGCATGGCTGCTAAATCTGACATGTATGACTTGGCATTTTATGATGCTGTCGCTGACAATAATCTTGCCCTGTTGAAGACAATGGGAGAAGGTAGGAGTCACACACTTAATCGTGAGTTTAAGGTAGTATGGGATTCTAACCATAAAGGGATGGTCCCAATACATCTTGCTACTTATCGGGGATATGAAGACATGGTAGAGTTTCTCATAGAGGCTGGGTGTGACGTGAATGTTATTACGCCAAAAACACGACGTACACCAGTACATTATGCCGTGACTGGGAATAATTTGGCATGTCTGGAGATGCTACTAAATGCTGGTGCCGAGGTGAATAGATCTGATGCATTTGGAAACACAGCATGTCATTACGCTGCAGAGGATGGATCATGCGATATATTAGATTACCTAATTCTCAGGGCGGCCTGTATAGATATCCCTGACATGACAAACAAGACGCCATTAATGAAAGCTGTTCAAACAGGACAAATACAATCTGTTAAGACACTTGTGAAGGCAAAATGTCACGTGAACGCTCGCAACATGAATGGTGACATAGCACTACATCTAGCATGTAGGCTAGCGGACATGGATATAATAACATACCTTATGATAGCAGGTAGTGATAAGAATTGTCAAAATGATAAAGGCAGAACACCTCTCATGGAAGCAATCAGTTACAGAAATAAAGATGTAGTCAGTAAAATGATTGATTATAACTGTGACCTGAATTTGAAAGAGTTCAAATCGGGCAACACAACTTTACATATTGCAATACGACACAAGTATCGAGAAATCACTAGCATATTACTGGCGACACCTGGTGTGAAAGTTCAACCAAATGATTATGGAGAATTTCCAGCATTAGGACTCATCCTCTCGAATGACTTAGATATGCTCAAAATTCTCATACACAATAACTATGACTTTGACATGCCAGGTAAAATTTACATCACTGGCAATAGTGAATCACTTGCAACAATTGCAATGCAACGGTCTCATTATAACATGGTACAAATGATCTGTAGTTTAAATTGTGAAGTTCTGGCGCCAGATATTAGCATGCCTGACTATCTGAATGAATTTACTGAAGGAGTTCCCACTCTGCAACGTGCCTGCAGGAAGTCTATCAGAGGACGCCTTGGGTATCGATTGATGCAGGGAGTGAAGGACCTCCCCCTTCCAACAAGGATAAAGGAGTACCTTATGGCTACAGAACTAACTGGTTTTGAGATAGAAACAATAGTAACACCATTATAAATAGCATAAATGTGGCTTATATTAAATATTGTGAATCTGTACTTAAGTAATAGTAATACAGTTGTAAATGGATTCATATTAACCCTTGAATACCCAAAATGAGGAATACTGTACTGCCACTTATATTCGACACTATTATATTAGAACTGTTGGAATTTCGTGGCTATTATATTTCACGAATTTTCTAAAACTCACGAAGCACAAAATATAGTAGTGTATCATGCTGGAATTCATTTGATTGAGACAAGCTGAAACCATTTTTGACTGAGAATCCAAAAGACAGTACACAGTTTTATTATTCTTGGAATAAATATTAAGTCATTATACTTAATCGCAATCAAAAAATTATAAAGAATTATGTAAAAAGGGTATTGCCTGGTTTACCATTATTAGATGACTTCTGTAAGTGTAAGATGTACAGCAATGGGGGAATAAAGGTATTCTAATTTCTGATCCGATTGTGTTTTTTTAAATATAAACAATTAAGGCATTCACAGGACAGACTATAACCATCTTTTGGACAGAATATAACCATCTTTTAAAAAGTACAAAAGTTTAGAAAGTGAAAACTACCATATGTGTAAGTTCCTAAGTTTATGGTAACCAATATTACCCTTTTAAGAAAATCTCAACATTCAGAGATGAATTTTACATTGATGGGACCATCTCAAGTTATCACTATGTAAAAATTTCCAAGTATTTTATATCCCTATCATTCCTTGGCTTCAAAATGGCATAATGTACTCAATAATTCAATAACAAAATATAATATGTCTTGGTTGTTGATCAGAAGTTCAGAATTTTATTTGTTTTTAATAAAAGTTTATAAGCATATAACATTACAGTGTTGACAGTGTTTATTTACTATACAAATTTATTAGTCACAGGAAATGCAAATAATTCTCTATTATTTCAACATTAGAAAATCTGACATATAAAGGTACAGTAACGACCTGAGACTAGAAAAACATCAACTCCACGGGGTAGCAAGTCCAAATCACTCATCATTTTGAACAATTCATTGATACAAATAGCCAGATAGTAGTAATCTGTGAACCAATATTTCAGTTATTGTCCAGACAAATGGACTGACGGAAGGCTTCTCTATATCCCTCACAGACTACATTCTGTGGAATAATAAGATGAGAGTGTTTTTCCAAGATTATTCAACAATAATTTAGACATTTCTGTATCTTAATTTTTCATTACTTCAATAATTGATCAAATATATCAAATCATTTTTTCAGCATATAACATAATGCTTTCTATTCCTGGCTTTCATATCCAGTGAAACTTTAAAGACTGGATAAAAGAGTTTACATTTTGTGCTGATATCAAATGGAAACAATGAATGTAAAGGGTGCATCCAAACAAAACCATAAATGTTCATATAACTTGGCATTAAGATTGAGGAGTTCACATAAACAGAATTAACATTGAACAGAATGGAAAGCTGCGGTAAATACTGATTCAATAACAGAAGGGTGTCTTAATACAATTGTTTCCCCTAAATCTTTGTTTATTGGAAACATTAAAGTGTGATATGTTCCTAGGATACAACAATTTCAATTTTACATCAGAAATATCACTGGCTATTATTTTACTCCATATCCCTAATAAGGTTCTACAAAAAACTAGTAAAAATCTATAAAGCCCTATAGAGATCAATGTGAAATTGACTCGAGTTGATTTGATTTCAGGATTTATCTGCTAATGATGAACCTTACATTTTGCATAAGAAGAGTACTATTGAGAAAATACTCCCATGAGAACATTGAATCAGGATTTCAGTATGAGATTAAAAAAACAGTTTACAAGATAATAACTGAGGAAAAATAACCACAATTGTCTTTAATGTTTTTCTCTCGATCATTTGAATGAACTGTGTGATTTTCTGACATTTCTATACAACATGGAGTATTGGTTAAATACCCGTTTTCTTTGCTCATTTCAGTCCATTCCACTCTACTTTGTATTTCAAAACACGACTACGATGAATATTTTCTCAGGACGATAAAGCCAGCAGCAGGGGAAAAACTGGGAATAAATAACTTGTGTTTGCTAGTCAGGTCTAGATGGCAACTAAGTCCTTGTATTCCTGACAGATGATTTTCTGGACTCAAGACGCAAATAAGCCACAAGTGATGATTTCTAAGACCTAATTGTCATGTGTCGTCATTCAACTTCAATAAGAATGTCTGCATGTTTTCCACTAGTTTTCTCGGTACAGGTAATATGGATACTCCCCTCCCTGAAAAATATATAACAAATATTGCTTATATTATAACAAACATTTTTATAACATAATAAAATAACTTATTTAGTACTAGAATTGAGAAATCAAATATAACAAAATAACCTGAAGTCAAAACTAGATATCAACAAAATTTCCCCAGAAATTTTGTTTGATTTAAAACACTGATGGCGACTATTTTGAAAAATTGGAAATGCCTTCTTGAACAGAGGTCATTTGCCTATTATATCATATTTTAGCCTACAAAATTTGGACCAAATTTTATAACTGATATTTAAGTCGAACGGACAGACAAACACATGGATGGGCAGAAAGCTTCTTTTTATTGCTCTTGAAGTAACAACTTCAACAACTTAAATGTTCAGTGATATATTAAAAGCCCTTGATTCCTCCATGTAAATAAGCTCTCTGTACATACCTCCTTGCATGGAAGACTGCCAACACTTCTGACTGGACTGGTAAATCACGAAGTACCACCTGAAACACAAATACCATATTGAAAATATAAGACAAGAAAAGAGCAACAAAGCTGAAACTTGTTAATTAAAAATTAAGAGACTTAGCTGCCTGTACAATTTCAAGCAAATAGTTGCAATTTGGATCTACAGGGTGATCATTAAGTTCTGGGAATTTATCTGTCATTTCATTATTTTTCAACCAATCTACTTGAAATTTTCAAGGTAAATGGAGAATGTAATTTTGGGTTGGATAAAATAGTCTCATTGTCATATGATGTCACAATGGATAATTATTGTTACTATAGCAACATGACAAATGGCATAGCGGGTCAAGCAAAACTTGAATTCATTTTTATTTTACTTGATCCAAAAGTATGGTTAATTAATACCTATTTGGTAAATTTCTCTGACTTTTTATGTTTTCAAATATTTCTAACTTTAGTTTCTAAAGTAACATCTGTATTGTGATATATTGTGATATAAAAGTGTACTTTGCTCAATTTTCTTATCATTGGTCAGACTCTCAAAGTCACAATCATGACTCAAAATAGCGGGGAGTTATCATCCATTATGACTATGCTTCTTCCCGCTCCTCAAATTGCCAATACTACTCTTGAAGAATTAGGGTTCACACAAGTTGTTCATGCCCCATATTCACCATATAATGTTCACCAGATGATGTACCATTTAGGCATTAGGTTCACTAAATTTGACTGTTGAAGCATCATATGAGAGATCATCATAAGTTTGGTTCTGATGATGGACTGATCTCAACAGCTTGAGCAAATTTTCAAGGGATACCAAAGGGAGGACTGGAAAGCAACTTTATGGACTAGGTTTGACAACAATACATGTGCATCCAGGCCTATCAAATCATTACAAATGAAATGATCCTCCCAGCAATGAAGAATACTTCTGAATAAATGACTTAAAGAGTACTGTTCTGCCTCTAGTACAATAAGTTTGAACCAACCATCTAGGCAAGATGAATATGTTTTAGCAGGAAATTTTCAAATTAACGCAGTCAAAATTTTCTGACCCGCGGACCACTTTTACTTTTTTTATAATTACAACCAGAACAACGGCAACGCCAAAGCGTAGCGAATCCCATCGAACAGAAATGGCTGGCATTTTTACAAACGAATAGCAAATATCATAAAACAACACTCCAGAAAGGCCACCATTTTCAAAATGGTTGCTCACTAGCCAAGTTGTCATCAGAAGAAATAATATGCTTTTAAGAAGCCACCTCTAAAATATTTGAAAAATCGCACACGTACTTGTAAAATAACACACATAAAAATGGTGGCCATTTTTCAAAATGGCCGACTACTCCCCAAAGTTTTATTAGACAATGTGCCATGCTTAAAGTATTCACATATCAAATATGAACAAAATCGCTCCACTACTTTTCGAGTTATAGTAAAATCGTTAAAATGGTGGCCATTTTTCAAAATGGCCACCTTCTACCAAAAGTGTCATTAGAAATAGACAGTTTTCAAAATGGTCGTCTTGTACCAAAAGTGTCATAGGACAGTGTGCCATGCTTATAGTATTCACATACCAAATATGAACAAAATCGCTCCACTACTTTTCGAGTTATAGTAAAATACGTTAAAATGGCGGTCATTTTTCAAAATTTTTTTCAAAATGGCCGCCTTCTACCAAAAGTGTCATAGGACAGAGTGCCATGCTTATAGTATTCACATACCAAATATGAACAAAATCGCTCCACTACTTTTCGAGTTATAGTACATTAAAATGGCGGCCATTTTGAAAAATGGCCGCCTTCTACCAAAAGTGTCTTTAGACAGTGTGCAATGCTTATAGTATTGACATACCAAATATGAACAAAATCGCTCCACTATTTTTTGAGTTACAGCAAAAATCGTAAAATGACAAGAAAGGCCGCCATTTTTCAAGATGGCTGCCATGTGCTTCTTAAATATCTACATTTGTAGCATTATTATTGTCCTTTATAATTTTTTTACATTTAAAACATATTGCTATTACAGTTTTACATATTGCACCTAAATTACTGTAAAATCGTCACTAAAATGGCCGTCATTTTGAAATGAGCGGCCATTTTGAAAATCGGCTTTCGAGCAGAACTTCTTCCCCCATAGGCTATATTTGTACAAAATATGAACAAAATCGGGCCAACAGTATTTGAGTTATTGCCCGGACGGACGGACGGACGGACAGACAGACGGACGGACGGAGGCGTTCCCTATATCCCTCCGAACTTCGTTCGATGGGATAATAAAATAAATTGTAAAAGTGATATGTATATGAAACATTGTCTGTCAATTCAGAATTATGCAATGTACATTTGCTGGAAGTTTCAACTGAATTGGTTGAAAAATATTGAAATGACAGACCAATTCCCAGAACTTAGTGATCACCCTGTATTTATAACACAAAAAGTGATACTTCAAAAATAATTTTGAATGTTGATGTATTTTGCCAAAGCGAGTACACAGTATTCTAAAGCTATGAAATAAGGTCCATGTACAATTTTAAGCAAATTGATGGAATACTTCAAGACTAAAAAACCTGAAAACCTTATTTTTGGCATTAAAAATGGTTGCATTTTTCAAATCATCCACGATTCAAAATGCTAACGCTGAACACAAAACTCAATTCACAAAAAATGGTACTAAAAAAATAAGCACCAACTTATTTGTGGCTACTTTATAAACTGAATCCTTAGTTTACCTTTCCAATAAGTATTCTATTTTCTTCATCTCGTTGTTCAAATACTTCAAGGACACAAGAAGTCTGTTGAGGTCCAAGTTGAATTTTACGTTGTCGTCTCCCTGGAACTGGCATCATGGCAGGAAATATTGTACTATAGGTGGCAGTGTCATCAGTCATTAACTGAAAGTTGAATAAGACAAACACTATAAATATCACACATTAAAGAGCAAAATGGCTGACATGTAATTTACTGAACGTACTTACACCTGGTCAGCTGTTGCATTGTAAAAGTCTTTTTTACATGTTTTATATGTTGACCTTCTGCCCAGACACATACATGTCAACAATATCTATTGCTTTATTTATGCTATTTTTTATGAATTTACTAAAATATACTTACCTTTATTTGTATGGGTGATACTATACATTCTACTTCAGTTTCTTGTTCATTTTGTTTTGATTCATGGTTCTCATTGCCCGTTAGGATGGCAGCCTGAAACCAGATTTATTTACACAATTTAATATAACTCTGTAGGATTTACGTGGTAGAGTAGGTCCTTCTCAAATGTTAAAATATGATCCAGTGTTAGGTTCTCATTTACATGAGAGAGTAGGTCCTTACTAAAGAAGGATTCCAATATTTACAAGTCTGGGTTTTATCTCACTTACATTGCAGAGTAAGGATCTCACTGATATGAGTAGGTTTACATATAATTCTTGGCTTTTCCCCTTTGTCATTGTGCTAACATTGTAGTATATTAATCTTCTGTTTGATTATGGCATACCTGTTTAGCAGCTCCAACAGCAATGACCTCATCTGGGGGTGTACTATTTAGTAACTCTGCCCCTGGGAAGTAGTTCTGTAACTGGCTTTGTAAAACAGGTGTTTTAGCAGCACCTCCAGTCAGAATAACCTTGAGCAAAGAAGACAGTTCCGTAAAAATGTTTGCAGAAAAAATTACACCGCCAGACTGAATTAAGATGAGAATACATGTAAGATTAAATACAATGTAAATAGAAAATAGATAATCAGGAATGATGTGGATTATGGTTGAACTTACTGTACTCTGACCATCTTCAAATATTGAAAAAATAATTTATTTCACTAGCAAACTTTTTATTTCATTGAAAATATAATTATTCATGTTACCTTATTTATTTCATTCTTTTGAAGTCCAGCTTCCTTTAGTGCAGTTTCTAGTGGATTTAGACACCTCTGAACCAGTCCACTACAGAGACCTTCAAATCTGGCTCTACAAACACACAGTGGGAAACAATAACAATATACTCTCAATGTTACATTGAGTAATATAGACTAAATACTTTATTTTTACTGGGGATCCTAACCTGCTTATTTTTCCATTGAAGTCTATACCATCATAAAGGGAGTCAACATGGCACTGAGATTCCGGAAGTGTAGAGAGTGTGTGTTTACAGCGCTCCGCAGCGACCTTTAACTTAGATATAGACCGCTTGCTACCACGAATATCTTCCTTCCATTGCCTGAATATAAAAGAGAGAAGTTCCTGAGCAAAATCTTAAAATAAATAATATAATGGGTACTAGGCTCAAATAATGATAAGGCATTCAAAAGACTGACTGAAAACATATTTTGGCAATAAAAGTGGTGGCCATTTTTCAATTATTTCATAAAAAAACTTCCAAAACGGCTGCAAGAAGATGACCAACAAAAAGTTGATCTGACGCTCTAGAACTTGGTGTCTAACAAACATACAAACTAGAAGAAAAGTGGTTCTACTGGGATAGCAAAATACTGAGATTACAATGACAAAAAAGCCAATCACAATAATGATCATAACCATAATTACTTTATCCCAATAGTTAAAAAAGATAATTATACCTTTTAAATTCACCGCAGAAGTACTCAATGATTGCATCGTTGAAAGAGTCTCCACCAATGTCTGCATGAGTGACTGTGGAGAGTAAACGAAACATGCCATTACAACATGTAACCACGGTTACATCTAGTGAGACACCACCAAGTCTGTATACCACAGTGTTGCTGAAAATGAGAGACATTCAAGGTTATTATTATTTCCTACTTTTATCAACATATTAAAAGTAAAGCTATTCACCTGCGTAATAGAAATAGATTTGTAAAAATATGTAAAAAAGAAGTAAATTATAAGTTGGTATTTTATCATGGTGAATTGAAAAGCTAGATTTTGTATATTTCCTACAAAAGTACAAATGTGGAGCATATCTTACCAGTATTCTTCTATATCTAACTGGCCTATGTCATATGCTAGTAGTGCAGCAGTTGGTTCATTGATGACACGTAATATATTGAACCCTGCCTTTGTAGCACAATCACTGCAACACAAAGCATATAATACAACAAATAACTTATATTATGCAAAAAACTATGGTTCATAGAAGTTACTACTATAAATGTACATGTATATGTATATGTGAATATTAAGACTTCAATTCATGAAAGCATTAGGGATGAGACTGGTCAAAAATAAATTAATCCAGGTTAGGTCAAAGGGGACTGGTGTGCGTTCCAACTCAGGTTGGATTGTACACATAGTAGTTCTATTAAGATCTATCAGATCTATTAAGGGGTGGGTTGATCTTATCTATGTCTATTGTAGTCATTCATACAGTAAAATTAAAGAACTTGTGAACTTATGTAACAGAACACACAAGTCATGGTTTCTTCACAATACTTAGGTTAGTTTGCAATGCTTTGAAAAACATCTGCGTGAAAGATGTAAAAGTATCATCCCCTGTGGACTATTTATTTGACCAATGAAGTATTTATTCAACCCAAGATGATTCGAATCCTCAACTATTGGATTTGACCTAAAGGTGTCAACCTGTGTTTAATGCTTACAATAGGTTAAAGGTATTATCTAAGATATAAATCTGGTACACACATTCATGACAGATTCTACCTAAAAACTATTATAATATCATTGCTAGAAACCATGTGATTTTATTGGCTGATTCAGTACCATGTGATCAAAAATATCATAGCGTTTTTCACAGCTCTCAGAGTTATTGAAATATAAAAGACGTATTGCCCGGAGTATTGCGCACCTGGGGATTCTAACAACTGTGCTGGATGAACATAAAAGTGTACTATACAATGATACCTGTACGTAATAATGTTAATTGATGAGTTTATGATATATTTATTGATTAAAATAAATGTTCACAGGTTAAAACAAATATTATATATTTCTTTGATATGCAAAGTGATCATAGAGAATGTCTAGCAATGATATAATAAAACAAAGATTTCATTCTATGTTTGGGCACTACCTGTTGCACTTTCAATAATTTTTGCAAGATCAACAGGTATTGTCCTACATAGAATAAAATATTTGCTTAATATTTAAAATAACAGAAAAATATGAAGGTATGTTGGTTGTATATGTGTCATGTTGTTAATTCAAATTGTGTATTTTGGATTGGCACAGGTAGTGTAATAACATACCTAAGGATTTGTCGTTGTTGTGAAGAAAAGTCTCTAGGAGCAGTTAGAACACAATCATGTATGTCTCCATCACCATGACTTGTAGCAGTTTCTGTAATTTATGAACACATTCATGAGATTCAGTAAGGTGACTGTTTAAATTGCAATGATTAAGAAATGCATCAAGCTTTATAACTTGTTGCAGTATTTCTGTAACATTCAACAAAACATTTTAACATGGAAAACATCATGTGATATAATACACACAATTAATATATCATCAATTGTATTGACTTAAGTAACATCTTCCATGCTACCAGTGACTGTAAAGATTACACTAACATTGTTATACCAGAAATATAATGGAAGGTTTGCTAAATAGCTTTGAAATCTAGTTGAAATCTCGTTTTTAATGAGAGTTTAGGAAAACTGTGTTTCTAAATGTTATCAGCTACTATTGATCTTCAGATGACTTCCCAATTTTTTCTGAACCAAACTCACCAGAACCTACCCAGTCATACATTCCACATTGGGATTTTTGTAAAATGATATGTAGCAATAAACTGACTGGATGACACCCATAAATAGGAAGTAATTGCATAATATAAAACATACCCATCATTTTTTTGTAAATCTTTGTAGCAACTTCTTCAGGTGAAACATGTAATGTTTTTTCTTTATAGTCTACTTCATAAAGAATCTTATCTTCTTTGTTAATAACCTGGAATAGAGAAATATCATTCACTTTCATGTCAGGAATCGGTGATTGATAGAAGATTTAATAGAGGTACAGTCTACATTTTGAAATATTCTTTTTATAATCACATTGTGGTTATATGAATAGATGGCAGATGGACAGACAAACAGCCAGATTCTCTATATCCCTTTTGACCTTGTTTGGTAGGATAATTACTTTATTAATTTTATTCTAATACTAAAAAAAGGTATTAATATTACTGTTGTACATACCTTTGCATATGAACCACTTGTAGAATTTTCTTTTTCATGTTGCTTGTAAGACTTGCCAATTACTTGTTTAACATGGCATATAGTATTAGTAGCATTCCTGACAATACCCTGCTTAGCTGCTAGTCCTACAGTCTGAATACAAAATTCATGAAACATTAAAATACAATTGGTGGTTAGATAGTTATATAAAAATCAATTACAAAGTATTTTTCACACATTATGTGAAGATGTCATGAGAAAATATCAAAAACCTTTGAAATGAGAGCATTCTTGGTGAACTTATTAAACAAACTGGTATATGGATTGTACATGTAATATTCATTAGAATATACTGCTACTTATTTTGAAGCATCAGTGCCACATGAAATTAGAATAAATTAAGAAGTTTATACCTGGTCATGGTCTGTGTAGGCCACTACAGCTGGAGTGGTTCTGTCACCAGCATCATTAGCTACAACATCGGTCTTCCCATCCTGTGAAAAAAAGAATACACTTTAGGTGACTGTTTATGATAATAGAAATCATTACTTAACGCCACTTTGAATGTGCATGCGTTGCAGGAAGTGACAGTGCAGAACAACAACACAAGTGTATATGATGTGTCAACTGTCAATCACTTGTCAGTGGGAATAATCTAATTTATTATGTGACAATGGCCATGGTCAAAATGACTAAAACATGATGAAACAGCTTTTTCACCCCTTTGTAATTGTAACTGAAAATAAGTTGAAAAAATGTGATCATAAAGGAAATTTTCAAAGCGCTTATCATTCATCTCATTTTACAGGGTCATTCTGACCACAACCATTGCGATCCTGGTCACATAAATGATATATAGGAGAAAAGTAAAACTGACAAACCAGAACTCTGTTATCTTAGTTCCAAAATTCAATGTTAACCTATGACTTAATATGACAAAATTATGTATTTTTCATTTCCTGTTTGGTATTAATTTCTGATAATCAACCACCAACCCATTTTTAAATGTTACAAAATTGTTATTTATCTTTGTCTGTGAGCCTTCATATTCTCACAATTTCTTGAAAACATACATAGACTACAATTTAACATAAAATCCTATTCACTATCGATAAATTATAACATTTTGATGACTGAAGTAGGCTGTTTTTCAAAGGATTCAATACAATACATACGACAAAGGTACGGTTGTTGCTCCAAAATTCCAAGATTTCATTGCTCACCTTTCATAAGTTTATCGCCAGTTTTGGCAAAAGGAACTAGACAACAGCAACGCCAAAGCGTAGCAAATCCCATCGAACAACCATGGCTGGCATATTACAAACAAAGTATATAGCAAGTAAGTAAAGCCTATGGCGAAGGGGTATAACATTGACACTATTTTTGGGTAATTTTGACAAATGGAGTAACTTCGACAACTTGTTGTTTATTTGCTCTAATTTCGGAGGCATGTTCTATTTCTTTCATGGATCGAGATCTTGCGGAATAACATTTTTTCAGAAACCAAACATGGCGGAAAACTAAACTTTACTTCCAATAAGTAAGTGTCAAAGTTACCCCATTTCTATGTTGACATTACCACACACGCCGAAATTACACTTCTTTGCCCTAGTCTAAAGAAAAAAAAATGTCAAAAATAAGAAAAAATGCAAATCAGGTCACATTTATCCTATATTGCGCCATGACAACTTTACGAAATTTGCGGAAATTGTAATTTTCTCACACTCTACATTTGTAGGTTCTTATGAGCTTAACTGATCCTTACTCAACGGAAACGTGAAACTGAAAGTGGAAAAGAAAGCCCACGCCGACAAAAAAATGAATGAATTTTAATTGAACAAATGAAATATGCTATAATGGTTGACCTGATTATAATACTACTTAGGAATAATTTATGAGACATTTATACAGATTTTATAACACCCATTTTCCAAACGATATATTACCTTATATACAGCCAAACACGCTGAAGTTGAACCAAAATGTAATCCGAAGGCAGCTGACATCTTGAATCTCGTATTAGTCTCGTATTTTCTCGAATGTGCACGAGACTATTTCAACCAATCACCAATCGCCAACTCCATTTCCGCTTTCACTTGGCTTTTGTAAAATTGGACACGTTTCTTTTATTTTTTGACGTATACTTTCTTTCAAAGAGGAGGAATTGATGCTACATATACAACATTCATACTAGGTTTATTTAGAGAAAGTTTTGAAAGGAATATTGTGTACTTCTTGGATTGAAAACTTCAAACAAATTAAAAACTTCAAAAATGAATTTTTCAAATTCATTTTATCCAGCTGCAGTGCTTGTATTTATATCTATCTGCTTTGGAACATCTCTGGCTAAAAAGGCGGGCGATTGTGAAGGTTAGTATAACACTATTACATATCAAATTAAGACCTTCTCTTGTGGAATCTGTAAACTAAATTGGAATCGGCCCATTTGTTATCCAGTAGATCTATCAGCGACGTAACCAGGATTTATTAGGGGGGGGGGCTAATTTTATAACATAAGGGGGGTTAAGGTGAAGAGGGGAGGGGTTTGCACGATTTCAACAAACCAATAAAATTCACAGAATATAGCAAGGTCATCATCAAATGGCAAGTGTGCGATTCATTGTTCACACAAAAACAGTCATCTTCTGAGAGTGGGGTTAGTTTTGGTCTTTCAGAAAAGGGGGTTGTTCCCAGCCGAGAGTTTGATAATGAAAGGGGTGTTCGAGGCAAAAGGGGGGTTCACATGAGCCCCACGAACCCCCTGCCTACACCCATGAGTATACACATTTTAAGATCACGGTCAAACCACTGGTACTGTAGACTTATATCCTATTGTCATTTCTAAATTCATCTCTGGCTATCGAACCCAGGCGATCGAAAAAGCAGTTGCAGAAGGTAGAATGATTAAGGTCTGTGCTGAAATCTCATTAGCATGCCAAGAATGTCTTTTTCTTTAGAACTATTTTTACTTCAATGGCAGTCTCTCAACACATGTCTTTAGGGGTCCTCTGTAAGATGTAAGATCTACAGTTATAACACGATTATTATGGGACACATCTTACTATTTCCAAAAATATATTAACCAAGATACTTTAGATTATATGATGGACTGGACCTATAATTTTTAGGCTTTGATTATCTAAAAATTCTACTTTAAAATGCACAAACAGCAACATTTAAAAAGCATAACAACAAGACCCTCTTTATGCATGTTGTTTTGAACAATTTATAGCTAAATATAACTTTAATACTTGTGAAATTATGTTTTATTTATAAATTTGGATTTCCTACTTTGTGGCACTGCCATTTTCTAGTTTTTGTAGTTTTAAATAAAATGTAGGTTGACTTACTTGATTACACTTGATTAATATGCATTTATTTCTAAATTAAAATTCCCTTTTTTCAGTATGTGTGAAATTTCTTGAAAGATTTATAGAGCAGCTGCCGGATGACAAAAGAAAATCCATAGAAAAAATAGAAGACAACTTTAGAAAATTCTGTAAAAATAATGCAAGAGGAAAAGATGAGCGATTCGTAAGTACCAACTTTTTGATTACATTCCTCTATGTTGATCACTCGACTATCCATCATAAAAAGTGTACATCATGCAAATAATATGTGCTGATGAATGAATTACATGTCTGTGGCATTTCTTGAAATTAAATATAATGCAAAAAATGTGCAGCATGCACATCGAAATGTAATTATAGGATCTTTGAATATGCCTACGTGGTATGTGGAATATTACTTTTGAAAGATACACAACAGGCATTCATCTAATCTTATATATATATTAATAATAGAATGATGTATTTGTATATTTCCAGTGCTACTATATCGGAGGTTCAGAAACTTCAGCCACTGGTCTCCTAAACTCAATGTCAAAACCAGTCAGCTATTACATGCCTGCAGAAAAAATATGTGAAAAACTGAACTCTAAAGATTCTCAAATATGTGAGCTGAAATATGGTAAGTAACCAATCCCATTAGTTACCATGCAAAGTACATATATGGAAACATGATGAAGGTCATTTGTGAAGTAATAGTCGTAATTTTACACCATTTTTATCACTTTCTTGTTCTGCCAAGTTTCTTATAAGTCCAAAATTTCCAAGAGTTCTGAGAATTTATGAAAATGCTTTATGTTTATGATTACCTTGTTTGTTGTAATGAAGATCTCTATCTATTCTATGTCTTGCATGAGACCAGATATTTTATTTGGGATTGTAATTGATGTATTGCTGCATTGCCACATTTATTAAATCGAATGTAAACATTGCTGCCATTTTACTGTCAACATGTCATTCAATATTGTAAGATTTAACTTTGGTATGAAGTCTCCAGATTTAGTAAATATAGTGGCAATGAGCAGATTACAGCAATGAGCAAGTTACTTACACATAAGCTTTTTAGTTTAACTTGACAACATATTACTTGATTGACATGGAAGACTTCACTGTTAGATGGTGTCCAAATTTTCGGGAATATTAGATTCATTGGTTGTTGTGTGTTCATATCATCTTATGTTATTATATTATCTTTGCAGATAAGACCATTGATCTCTCAGAAGTTAATTTCAAGAAATTGAAAGTTAAAGACCTTAAGAAGATTCTATCAGACTGGAATGACCAATGTAAGGGATGCACAGAGAAATCAGACTTTATTAGCAGGATTGAAGAACTTATGCCTAAATTTGATCCTGAATCCCATAAAAAGCGTCTAGCTAAACAAGAATTATAATTTATGAGCTGTTTAGGAAATTTTCATTCTATTCATCACCTTCCATTGTAATGCTCATTTATGAATCAAATGTACAATGGCTGTTCAAATGATCCAGTTTTTTTGTAAACAGCCCTCGTGCATTTGTGGTAATGTTTGTGAAAATAAATCAAAGTCTCGAGTATCTTTGGTTTACGAATCAAAATACAGTAAAACCTGTGTACAGTGAATACCTATAGAACAGAGAGGCAATTTTGTACAGAAGTAAGTGGAGTCGAGTATGTGCTGAGAAGGGGTGTTCACTAGACACAGGTGTTCACTAGATAGGTGTTCACTAAGACAGGTTTCACTGTATCACCTATTATAGTAAGTTTATTTTTGAGCATCTAGTTCAGACAGGTTTTATGTACAATCATACTGATTACAAATTCCTTTTTCAAATCAATCAATTATTGATTGCATGAGCTCAGCTAGAAGTGGTTGACAAGGATGTTACTGAACATGACAATGATGAACATAGAACCTCTGCCAGTTTCACTCATGTAATATTGCAATTTTATTGAGTAAACAAATTGATAGTGCTTGAATGTTGGTATGATAAAATATACTTATAAAAATAATTGTTTTATTAAGTTAAATTAAATGCCATTATTGTACTAAGTCAATGATTTTTCCTGAAATAAGATTTACAGGTATGAGATACTGATTTTCAAATTGCTTGTATTTATTGTACACTCTAGTGTACCTTGTTTATTACACTGTATAATATATGTACATAATGGTATCATTTTATAACAGCAGCTCATCACATTCATCTCTATATGGTCCATGGCATACGCACAAAACTAAATAATGATCAAATACAAATGTTCTTGAAAGCATATTTCGAAATAAATAGAATAATCCCTGTTGGTGACATGATGCTTGTAGTTGTCTACATGTAAGGTATTTGCTTTGTTTTCCAAATATTCTAGAAATATATTTGGTTTCCATCCTCCCAATATTACCATTAAAAACTTTAATATACTTTATTATTCCATAATACTGCTGTTTTCCCAGGGAAATATGAAGGAATAAAAATCGTATTGAATCGTATTACATGAAAAAATCGTATTGTCCCCGGGAAAAAAATCGTATTGGAGCGTATTACATGAAAAAATCGTATTGTCCCCGGGAAAAAATCGTATTGGAACGTATTAACCTATTTTTGGTTTTCCTGTTATTTTTAACCTTGGCTAATTGATAAAAGCATTTTCAAAATGTAACATTTTAGAGGAATGTATTATGGAATAAATAGGTTATTTCTGGTCGGGATTGAAAATGGGTTTCATTCCTCGCAAAATATGATATTGTCCCTCGGAATAAAACCCATATTCAATCCCTCCCAGTAAATAACCTATATATATACCACTCAGAATGAGCAAATTAGTATGTGCCATTTATGTTTTGTCATCAAAAGTTTGTCTAAATCTCATTTCCCATTTGGTAATCATTGTGAGAGTTGAGGTGGAGTTTTCAATCTCTATCAGTCGCTGGTAAATTAGATATTTGTCTAAAATACGAGTACATGTACATGTGTTTGATTGAAAATTGAATATTCATCTTGAGAGAAGTCACTTATTTGTAAGTTTACTCTCTTAGACTAGTCAAAGTACAGCCTTCAGTTTGAACTCCAGTTACAATGTGTATATTAGTATGTGTTAGCCATGTTACTGTTTTCTTTTTGCTAATAATTTCACTTTTTAATGTGGGAAATAAAGCCCTTGCATGTCAATTGTGTTTTTGTAGGATTTTTCTCTAAAAAATGATATATTGACCAGGCATATTTCTTCCATTATAAAATGACAAAAGAATCTGTCAGAACAAAATAAAACTCCTTAAACAGTTAAAGTAGTTTGACCAGGGAGGCTTCTGAATGGTTTAGTGGGTTGTTAAAGCTTTATTTTCCTCAAATAAAGTATGCACTAGGGGGATTTTTAGAAAATAGACATGAAATAGAATGATAGGAGGCCAGCATATACAAAAATTGAAAATATTTTTTGTTAAGGTTACACGTAAGATCTGATAGTACCTTTAACACTAGTAGATATTCATAAAATATAAGCCACATTGGGTTATATTTTTTTCAGCTTATCTAGATCTCTGTATACAGGCCTATGTAATATTTTATATTCATTCTTGTTCTTATTTTGTAGTTTAAAAAAAGAAACACTCCATAGTTTCGTAGATGTTATATGTAAATGTACTTGAAAGTTATATTCCGAGTTGATGTTCCATATTACAGAAAAATGAATAAATATTTTGTATAGATATATTTCAGTTTTATTTATCATTATTCTGTGTTGTAGGGGTGATCAATAAGTAGTGGATGCTTTACCAATCTCTGATTTTTATGGGTTCAAACTTTCAATAGAGGCTTTTCTATATAGGAACCGAGATCTCACTGAAGTCTGGTTTTAAATGATATCTTAAGAGATCTCCATATTTAACCATTATGGTCTTACATTTTCTGTGTATAATTTTCTCTCAAAAAACTTTATTTTACCCAGTTATTGGAGGTGATATAAAAATGCAATTGAATTCATACCTGCCAACCTAAGACCAAAATTTTGCGGTAGATTTTTTTTAAATTGCTGTATTTTTGCGGTAGATTTTTTCAAAATACGGTAGTTTTTACGGTATTTTTCAACAAAATTGCAGTAGTTTTTGCGGTAGATTTTAGAAAAAACGGTAGTTTTTGCGGTAGATTTTTAAAAAAAACGGTAGTTTTTGCGGTAGATTAAAAAAATACGGTAGTTTTTGCGGTAGATTTTAAAAAAATACTGTAGTTTCAGAGGTTTGGGGTAGATTTTTGAAAAAAAGTGTAATTTTGCGGTAAAATTTGAAAAAAACGGTAGTTTTGCGGAAGATTTAGAAAAAATGCGGTAGTTTTACGGTAGATTTTAAAAAATGCGGTAGTTTTTAGGGTAGTTTTTTAAAAAAATGGTAGTTTTGCGAAAGATTCTGAAAAAATGCGGTAGTTTTACGGTAGATTTTGAAAAAATGCGGTAGTTTTTACGGTAGTTTTGCGGAAAACTTTAAAAAAATGCGGTAGTTTTATGGTAGATTTTGAAAATTGCGGTCGTTTTTACGGTAATTTTTTGAAAAAAACGGTACTTTTGCGGAAGATTTTGAAAAAATGCGGTAGTTTTACGGTAGATTTTGAAAATTGCAGTAGTTTTTACGGTAATTATTTGAAAAACCTACTTTTGCTGAAGATTTGCGAAAATGCGGTATTTTTCGGTAGATTTTGAAAAATGTGGTAGTTAAACCTTTATACAATGCGGTTTTCTATATTAATACAATGTTTACGTGGTCATATTGTTGTTAAATCAGAACTACTACCTGAGAATTATACGAAACTATTATTTTCAAGAAAAAATAGATATACTATTTTCAAAAATTAATAGAGACTAAACACGTTTTATTTTTCATTTACCATGCCTACAATGGACTGACAGCAACTTTGGATTTTAATGTTTCAGCAAAATGTACATATACAACTCTTTTACAACTCTTTTACAATAAATCTAGATTGATTCAGAATACGAACACAATATTCATATCTCCACTTTTATTCACCTTCTCACCAGTTTTTTTAGATATCAGGATGTTTGGAAATACCATGAATGAAACATTTACTGAAATACAAAATATAGATTTTACACGTTTTTACTCACCATCTTAGATGATCTGTCACTTTAACGAATTGAAATGACAGACATAATGTTCATATAACATTGGAATCATATGGTATTAAATATTGCTTTGTTCACTCGCAAGTCTCTAATGATATCAATGTGTTTGTCTGGCACAAATAGAAAACAAGTACAGATCAATTGTCTTTCAAAAATAATCTGAGACATCGTTCAGATTCGGATATCACAATACTTTTATAATAAACCAGAACTCAATGCTTTATTTTTTAATTATGTATTTGTTACTGATAAAATGTTCTGATGAAAAATACAACATTTTATCGTACTGTAAACAAACTGATTAAACTATGTATAATGTATATGTGGCGTTCATGACTGATCATAACAAATCAAACTACGCATATTCATACGCTAAATATGCATAGGCATTATGATTTCCACTCATTTATTTAGATGAAGCGCAACTAAAATCATATTTTTGTTGCATTCGGAATAAAGATCTGTGTACAAAAGGGTTTGGTTAACTACAAAAATCATGGCAGAAAGAATTCTTTCTAGCTAGTGGTAGTTGGTGTTTGGACTGATTACACGCAAGCTTACTTATATAAATGCGCAATAACCTGATAACCACAGACCTGCCGATACCTATTTATATTCGGGTTGTTGAAGGAATATTACAGGGACAGTACAGGGAGACTTCAATTTTTCAGCATTTCCCAACAATAACGGGAAATTTTACGGTAGTTTAAACAAAAATACTGTTGATTTCAGCAGAAATACGGTAGATTTTCGAAAATTTACGGTAGATTTTCAAAAATTTACAGTAGATTTTACGGCCGTTCTCATGGAATAAACGAGTTTTTTAAAAACAAAACTTATGGTAGATTACGAAAAAAATACGGTAGATTTTTTTACGGGCGTTTTTACGGGAAAAAAATGATATTTTTTTACGGTAGTTTGTCATTTTTTTACGGAAAAACGAAAAATTTACGGTAGATTCCCGTAAAAATACGGTAGGTTGGCAGGTATGGAATTGGAGTTTATGAAATTCACATAAAAAGTGTTACATTGTTATAAAGTGAGTACTTTATTTCTTATTAGAATACACAGTCAAATGCAAATAACATGAATAACTATATACAGATGAAACATGGGTACCTGCCTGATACACCTATACAGCGAGTATAAAAAGATGCAACCAACAAATAAATCACAAAATCAAAGAGGACTGTATCAATTTCATTTCACATGAATAAATCACATCGTTGAAGAGGAGAAATGCAGTCATCACTGGTTTTTCGAATTATAATTGATTTGTTACATTTTTTGATTGCACTGTGTATGTGTTGTGATAATGTAATATACAGTGGCAGTTTACTAAAGCAACAAAAGTGATGGTTTGCACCAAAAAGTGGCTCACTACACAAAGCGGAAGTGCCTTATAACATTGCTACTTTACACAATATGTAGCAAAGCCTGACACAAAGCTTACTATTAGAAAATATATATTTGCTATCTAGCGTCATCTCACTACACAGACTGGCAGCTTCTGATGCACAGGCCCAGGAAGATTTAAATCCCCCCACACTCACTGTACACAGTAAAAGTAATACATAATGATAGTGAGTGGGAGGGGGATGAACTCTTGTTCCCGTGTCTGTGTTCTGATGTATAAAATGGCAGCTCACAATGTCTAGCGGAGAATGCTGTCTGATTGATATATAAGCTAATAAACATGCTTTAAGAAATATATCATCTCATTGGAAACCTTACAGAATTCAAGAAACATAAAATGTCCATACCCATGATGAATGTTCAATTGTTGAATCAACATTTTGTTTTTCCCATGCTGCGTATATATTTCAAAGCCTGCAGTTGTGATCACCTCTATGAGCAATGCCCCAAGGTTGATCATGGGGTTTACTGTATACAGAATTATCTCTACAAAGGTATACATATGATATATAGTTAATGAATAGCCATAGCATATTATAAATGCATTGATGATTGATACTACTAATATTTTACATGATCATATCTTGTATGAGGGACAACATTGCCAATTTGTAGGAAAATAAATCTATAGGTAAAATTCTACTAAAAACTACAATGAAAGCACCCTTTCCAGAAGTATAACTTTAGAAGCAAAAATCAGGGGCAAACAGAGGTTGGGTGTGACTAGTAAATTTATGAATTCAAAATTATAATATACAAATATTTCTTTGTACTGAGGTAAATAGCAGTGCATCTTTCAAAAGTGATATCCAAGGCTGAAGGGCTAGTGGAGTGCCATCTTTTGAAACTGTCACAGGTATTCACCTAAAATAGAATCAAATATTTGTTTCATTACAACAATGCCAAGCCCACTATCTTCAATAATTTTAATTCATATGAATAAAATATAGATTAAATCCTCTGCTGTCATTACTGTGCAAAATTAATTTATGTGAGTTTTCTGATTTGAAAATCAGGCCTAATAAATATCACCTGATCCTTCATGACAAATCATACAATTGCAAGCTTGACAGTGAAACAATAATATTGTATTTCAACTAGGTTACTAAAATGTTCTTATATTTACCCACTTCTTCCCTCAAGTATTATACACAATTTTTTATCATACAAAATATGTTTGGAGTAGTTTCCATATAAACTTTTTAGGGTTGTAATACGTGTGATGATGTGATATAACATTTTATTTGTTAATTAAAATATAAGATATCTTGAAACTGGTGTTTGTTCACATTGTACAAAGCCCATTAAATCTTACATAAAGCACATGTTACAACGATTTCATTTTAAATGTTAAAATTCCAGTAAAATAATTGCTCCACAATAATAATAGAAATGACAATATATTTATTCATTTTAGACTGAAGTAATTTAATTACCAATTATCCAAATATTGTGGTCAAATATGATGTAAGAATTATCAAAGCTTAAAAACACACAACCTTCCAGTCAGTGATATTGAGGACAATGACGCATTTGCCATGTGGCATATATATCTGCACTTTAAACACATCTGTACTGTGACACATCTATACTTTTACTTATCCAATATCTCAACCCTTATTATACCACTCTAAGTCCGATTACAGTTGTATAACATGGGTCTATAACAACGATATACAGTGGAGAGTGGTATATCGTCATCGTATACAACTCCTCCGTATACACTCCAGCGTATACCACTGTAGAAGTGCATTCTGGGAACTAATGAATATTGACCGAAGAACGAGGTGTATGTTTTGTTACACATGATTTCCAAGTGACGTCATAAATGGTTCCAACATGATTTGTTAGAATCAAGTGACGTCATAAATGGATCGAGATCAACATCGGCATTACCGAGTTGGCATATTTTTATGGTTTTATAATTGTAAATGATTGTGTTTGAATCAACTGTAATTGAACTTAGAGTGGCATAATAAGATTATATAATGGTTCATTCTGTATATCGTGCATTTTATACTCTCGTGAGAATATAATATATTCACTCGTTCGCTACGCTCACTTGTGAATATATTATATACTCACTCGAGTATAAACACGATATACAGAATGAACCATTATATAACCTCATAATACATCCTCCAAATCAGGTTTGTATAAGCCAACACATCAGTTTGCAATACATGTGTGCATGACAACACTCACTAAAATTTCTCACATCATGTGATACCTAGAATGCAAATGCCTTCTGATTGTTTCCATATCTTGCATTGGGTACAGTTAACAGTATATTTTGTCCACCTTTTCTTGCTATAGAATCCAGCTATTTTCTATATCCTTTTTGTTTAATCACACATTTACTCAAACTCCGCTTTCTATTTACAAGCATTTACGCTTTAGCATGTTCCAATAATAAATATGCTGATTAAATGATTGCTACAGGATTACACTGTCAAATCAAAGTCCATTGGTCAAAATCTCACAAAGTCTTTGACATCATCATGACAACAAGGAAGTCGAAAAATAAGATGATGCAAGGCAATGACATCATGTTTTTGACATCATGTTTGTGACATCATGAATGATCAATTTTCCTATGTTGTTAAATGACTGGCATCTCTGAGCTGAAAAGGAGAAAAGTAATATAATAAGAAAACTGTTAAAAATATGTTCAAAACACAGCATTTTAAAACGTGACAATAATGACGAATATTTGAATGAATGAATTCATCATATGAGTTTCATGTTTTGATGTGAGGGTGTTAGAGCTCACCTTGCACAAATATTCAATTGAATTTTATGATACAATTTGTTCATATCTCATTAAAACATCTATATAATTTGGCAATAATACATGCATAAAAATTGGGCAAAATCTATTTTATACTTGTGAATTATAAGTACATGAACAGTTAAGTGTAGAGTCTGTTTCAGAATATTTTACAGTGTAAGATTAATGCATCTTTGAACATACCTAGTTTATAATATCAAACATCCCTTCTTCTTCTTCCTTTGTTTTCTTGTTTCTGGATTCTTTTTGTTTATTTGTCGCACCAAATCATGGAAGATCTGAAAAGGAATTAAAATCATCATATTGGACTCTTTTTGAAAAATAATTGTCAACCATACAGTGCAAAAGAAAAAAGACATGTCATCATTGTGTGTCCTTAGCATCTTCGTCAGCATCATTGTTGTTCTTTGTTTGTAATCTGACATATTTTTGAAACCATATTTTGCATATTGAGTTGACAGAAATTTAATGAACAAGTACCTTTTTTCAATTTAATCAAACATGTGTTATCCCTTGTTTCAGTTAGTCCTCGAGAATTCCCTTGTTTCAGTCAGTCCTCAAGAATTCCCCTGTATTATTGAAGTTTTAAATCGACCAGTAAAGAATTCCAATATTATCTACATCAATTTTGTATATAACAAAGGTACATTATTTACATTTCTTGTATTAATCTGAAACTGAATCTTAAATGCATTGTAGTTAATCCAGACAAAGATCTAGTCTATATCCATTTTGAATGGCACTTCCTATGTAAACAAACATTATTAAATCCCAAATTTTAACATATGTAGGCTATAGTCTGAATATTTTCATTCCAAATTTCAAAAAAATCCAGACTAGAGGATATAGTCTAGACAAAGATCCATGTTTAGATTGGTAAATTAGGGATGCATCAAGTGTGTCTGTTCATTTGCAGCTTCTGATAATTCAGTAATTACAACCAAGTTTGAGAAGGTCCCTTGAACTGTTTGTTTCATTAAAATACCATGATTGCTGATGTCAATGCTATCTTTCAAAATATTACAATGTTGATATTATGAGATAACAGAGTTTTAATTCACAATATTTTGGAAAAACTTATCCCTTGTATTAATTTTATTTTGAAATCTTGGTGACAACACAGAACTTTTTAATTTTATTTTAAATTCAATTTAAATTTTAACAAAATAATATATTAGTGAATGAACAAGTGATCAGATGACAACATTACAGAGTCTATGATATTGAAGAAGAACTCTCAAACAGGCTAGATAGCGCTAAGAGTAATATAGAACGTAACATTAAAATGATGTTGTACTTACTTCATTTACGTTGACTTTGGATTTTGCAGATGTTTCTAGGAACGCACAATTCCACTGCCGTCCTATATTCTGACCCTGATCTTTACCTACGACACGCTCATCTTCCAAATCACATTTGTTGCCTACAAGGATCATTGGCACCTGGAATAAACAATTAACTTGAAATTGGCAACCCCAAAGAGTAGCAAATCAAAATGAACAAAATATTCATGAATATGTAAAATTTACAATCTACTCTACCCATGATTTGCAGATAATAAAAGACAGCCATCTTGAATTTTCTGTGGCATGAATCAGAAAAACAATAACATACTTTTGATCTACTCTAAATTGCCTTCTATTTGAGTAAAATACAACAAAACTTCAGAAATAACTCGAAATTAACAAAAATTCCTGTTTTCTTGACAAACAAAATGAAATACATACATCTTCTGTATCTTTAATTCTGAGGATTTGTTCCCTTAGGTCATGAAGATCATTGAATGTTGACTGTGCCGTGATTGAATACACCAACAGGAATCCCTGGCCATTCTTCATATAGAGGTCTCTCATTGCAGTAAACTGTTCTGTCCCGGCTGTGTCAAGGATCTCCAACATGCATTGGTTTCCATCAACTTCTACTTGCTAAAGAATAAATATGAATGATGATAATAGACAGTAAATTTGACATCATATTTAGTCTGAAATACTTAGTAATTTAATAAATCATAAAATTGCTTATACATTTGTCAAGTGAACTGCTTAATGTTTTTTAGCCGATATTATTCCACACTTGCTGTAATTGGTCTTTAACTATATAAATACAATAATCTATATAGAACATACAATAACTGTATAATAAAACATCGTAACTTCTATTGATTACCACACTGATAATTCCAGTGTAAATCTTAAGTCCCAGTCTATTATCATCTGAAAATATGTTAATTCACAGGGTGAAGGTAGCAGCATTTTGGTATTACACCATGTAGGGGATTGATTCAAAACAAGTGCTTTCATAAACTATAGGCTCCTTTAGGAGATAATGGGAGACCAACTTACCTTCCTGTAGCTGTCTTCTATGGTGGGGTCATACTTCTCTACAAAGATACCTTGGACAAACTGTACAGTCAGGGCACTCTTGCCCACCCCACCACTTCCTAAAACCACCAGCTTGTACTCGCGCATAGTTCACTGCAAATAAATATAAAATACAGTTCATCAGAGAAATAGATTAAGTATATATGTCTCTTGACATTGGCAAGTGTTCATATAATTTCAGCAATCTAAGATAATTAGCAAGGGTCAATGTATATGATGTAAATATGCTTAAACAGTCACTTATATTTTGAGAAAAGCGTCCAAATGAACATTACTTTATCATTCCATAGTACTATAATACATGTAGATACAAAACACAAACAAAATATCAAATTAACAAAGAACAATATTATTATCCATTTATGTTACCATTAGAGCAACCATTTACCAATTCTATGTAAACTTATCTTTAAGGCCCTTGCAAAGTTTGAAAATATAGTTCAATCATATGTGTATTCTTTTTCATGATTGAATTTCTCAACATTTTAGAAACAAAAGTTCAGATTCTGAGATCATAAAATACAGCACTTAACAAGGGGGAGAATTCCCAAAGATGAGCATTGGTGTTGGCATGTTTGATAGGCAATTTTATAAACAGGTCTCATTTGCCATTGGAATTGACCTCAGAATGGTCGCTGTTGTTTTATGATTATTCTCTACAAGTTTAGTAAGTAACTTAAAGGGTTCCGATAAGCTTCCCGTATAAAAACAATATGGCGGCTCCTGGATCAGTCCATTTTTAAGAAATAAGGGGAGTTCTGTAAAATCCAGTTTATTGAAATTGTCTTTGAGATAAAGTAATCCGTTTATAATGATTTTGAAAACGTTATCCATAGAGTGATTGCGTTCAAAGAATATGTACAACAGCCAATATAAATCCTTGTATTAGAACTGCTTTGTTTCATTTGTAGGATATTTCATATGCCAAGCTGTGTGCTATTACGTTATGGGGAAATTTAGATGTCAATTTTTCCTTATTATACACAAATAGACGATCCTGAAACTTCACCCATAAATGTGGAATTGATTTATCAAAATAAAAATCACCCTTTTATAAATGTGTGACGATCTATAATATACTTATGCTATATAACAGTTAGAGGTGTTGACACAACGACCTCGAGCCTGTGAACCCTTGAGTATTATTCTGGGATCGGGCCTTTTATACTAAACGGTGAGCAACACCAGAAACGAGCGTTCGATTTGCTAAACGATATGCGTCACCCTTTAAAGAGTATTACCATAGTTTAGAAATGATGATGTTGAACTGATGTTAAACTGAGATAAACGTACGCAGCCCTGAGAAAGCACATGCTCATGGTTGTTCACGTGATCATATCCTTGCAATCTGATTAGACTTCACATACTGATAGGTGTGATTTAAATAAATTATGTTCATGAGTACGAAAGAATATTGAGAGTATTATGGGAACTACCCACATCTTCTGACACTTAAACAAGTGTAAAAATATATTATTTCCTCAACTTCATTATCACGCGGTCCTAACTTCGACCGTTAATTTGAATTTTTGACCTACCGGATGTTTGAAAATCAAGGATTACGAGTCTCATACTGCTGCACCGTTTTTCTCCAAACTTGTTCCATTCAAAGCATAACACAAAACCCTTTCTGATGGTACATTAATCTCTTCAACAGAGTCCCTACTTCCAGTGGCATTTTGGTCCCCAGCTGTAAGAAGGCCTTCTAACAGCTGGGGACCAAAACGCTGCTAGAACGAGGGACTCTTTACAATAAAGTAATGCACCGACAGAAAGGCAATTTTGTTCTGCTTTTAATGATATAAGTTTAAAGAAAAACAGTGTGAGACTCGCAATCCTTGATTTTCAAGCACCTGGTAGGTCAAAAATTCAAATTAACGGTCGAAGTTAGGACCGTGTGATTATATAGATCAGGCAAAAGTTTCTATTTACTACTATTTTTTATCAAGTATTTCAACAATTCAATTTCCGATTTTATGCATGTATAAACTTTTAAAGCATTTAAAAAAATGTGATGCCATAAGGATACACTGTGATGTCATTCAGGTGGCAAAATATTTTTCCTTAGTAATGAAACATATACTACATTCTGATCTATATCAAATGTCCCTTATCTACATCCCAGAATAGATAGATTTACATATCATCATAATTACATTTCATAATCATTTATAGTATCTATATATAGTCAACAGGATGTCTATCATTCAAAACTGAGTGAACCAATACATATGAAGATCAAAGATCAAACACATTCACCTCAACAGGATTTCCATTTCCTTTCTATAGTATATGAATGTCAAAACTAGAAAAAACATCAACTCCACAGGGTAGCCAGTCCCATCATACAAAACATAGTTTATCAAATCACTCATCATTCTGAACATAACATGATAGAAATAACTGGGTAGTGCTAGTATAGACACAGTATGTAGTAGTCAAAAATGTTAGTTGACAGTTGATTTCTTGAGATCTGTCTGGTGGTAAATCCGTCAATTTGTTACTGAGTTATTGCCTGGACACACAAGTAGTATACAGCGGGCCTTTCGACCCCCTACCGGCACCGGTACTTACTGTTCCACGTTCCACGTTCCACCGGAAGTGACGTCATAGGTCACGTGTTCCACGTTCCACCGGAAATGACGCAATGTGCACTGGGAGTAACATAACTGGTCAAAGGTTACTGATAATTGATAAGAGAGGAGTTAACTGATAAGATAATCAAACAAACCTGTCAAAGGTTACTGATAACTGATAAGAGAGAGCTCAATTGATAAGATAATCAAACAAACACTGTTAAGGTAACCTGGTGACTATGTGATAAGCTATCTTGTCTACTTCATGGATGTTTCATTGTTATAGGTCAAAGGTGGATAACAAACTGATAAAACAGTAAAAAAGATAACTGCAGAACCATTTTAACCAAACAGGTTTCAACTTGCAGAATTATGTTAACCAATCAGAGTACAGTATGTTTTAACCAATCAGGTTTCGAGATGCAGAATTATAACAACCAATCAGGGATAGTATGTTTGTATTATCTGATCCAATCGTTGTACAGTATATTTTCATCCATTATTTTAACCAATCAGGTTGCAGTATATTTTCATCTAATTAGAAAGCAGCAAATTCAACCAATCAGAGATAAGTTCCATCAGTAAACCAGTTTAAACATTCTGGAATAATGCAACACAAATATTTACTGAGAGATTGACATTGCTAAGGTCCGGTCAAAGGTTACTGATAATTGATTAAGAGAGAAGTCTACTGATAAGATAACCAACACTGTTAAGATAACTTGGTGTCTAAGTTATTCAAGCTCTTAAGTAATCTGTAGAACAAACCTTTGACATATGATATCACTGGTTAATGATAACTGATAAGAGAAAAGTAGAGAGTGTAAGTGTACATCATTAATATTATTGAGAACAACAACACAATAAATATATTGAAATAAACATTTAGAAGGTTGATCTGGGGATCAAACCCAGGACCTGTTGCTCCTAAAACAAGCATCATACCACTAGAACAATCAACCATAGATATGGAGAGAATATTTTAATATACTTCATGGCAATCATAAAAAGTATAGCATGTTTTGAATCAGATATTATGTTATGGTCAGGAAAACAATAACTGCAGAACTATTTTAAACAATCGGGGTACAGTATGTTTTCATCCAGTCAGATATAAGAAAATCACCCAGTAGGAGAATTTTTGCAACATTACAAGTTCCGGCTGGTATTGAAGTTTTATAACCAACAAGCCTCCTGAGTCATTTTAGAATAATTTTTAAAGTGTTACATTTGAGCAATTACAGTCACTGTTGGTCGATTTCTGCTAATTTTTGGAGTTTGAATCTTTTGTTGTTCGATGTATGTAAATAATTCCTCTCAGTTGAATTTGCAAACAGAACCTAGGTCATTGCTACATGCTACTACAAAGGTAGATTAACCAGTTATTTTGGACAGCGACCAAGTGTAAAGCGAAAACTGGCAGCTAACTGGAAGCCCAGCGGGTACTATTTATGTTTACATGAGTTTTCCCTCCAATTGTAATCAACCCCTCAAATGTCTAAAAAACATGTAAGTGTACTTTTTTAGAATCTTTTTTGGAATATTTTCGACCAATCAAAGTGTATATGCAAATGAGCTGCAGAACCATTTCAATCAATCAGATCAGATTATTGCACTCTTTGACCCCACCGCCGCCGCCACCGCCGCCGCCACCACCGCCGCCGCCGCCGCCACCTCCACCACCGCCGCCACCGCCATCTTTACTTTTTACCGGGTTTGATTGTAATTTGATAGAAAACCTATTTAAATATGAATATCACCTGCCATTAAAGGCACAACGGGTGGCGGCGGCGGCGGTGGTGGCGGCGGCGGCGGTGGCGGTGGGGTCAAAGAGTGCAATAATCTGATCTGATTGATTGAAATGGTTCTGCAGCTCATTTGCATATACACTTTGATTGGTCGAAAATATTCCAAAAAAGATTCTAAAAAAGTACACTTACATGTTTTTTAGACATTTGAGGGGTTGATTACAATTGGAGGGAAAACTCATGTAAACATAAATAGTACCCGCTGGGCTTCCAGTTAGCTGCCAGTTTTCGCTTTACACTTGGTCGCTGTCCAAAATAACTGGTTAATCTACCTTTGTAGTAGCATGTAGCAATGACCTAGGTTCTGTTTGCAAATTCAACTGAGAGGAATTATTTACATACATCGAACAACAAAAGATTCAAACTCCAAAAATTAGCAGAAATCGACCAACAGTGACTGTAATTGCTCAAATGTAACACTTTAAAAATTATTCTAAAATGACTCAGGAGGCTTGTTGGTTATAAAACTTCAATACCAGCCGGAACTTGTAATGTTGCAAAAATTCTCCTACTGGGTGATTTTCTTATATCTGACTGGATGAAAACATACTGTACCCCGATTGTTTAAAATAGTTCTGCAGTTATTGTTTTCCTGACCATAACATAATATCTGATTCAAAACATGCTATACTTTTTATGATTGCCATGAAGTATATTAAAATATTCTCTCCATATCTATGGTTGATTGTTCTAGTGGTATGATGCTTGTTTTAGGAGCAACAGGTCCTGGGTTTGATCCCCAGATCAACCTTCTAAATGTTTATTTCAATATATTTATTGTGTTGTTGTTCTCAATAATATTAATGATGTACACTTACACTCTCTACTTTTCTCTTATCAGTTATCATTAACCAGTGATATCATATGTCAAAGGTTTGTTCTACAGATTACTTAAGAGCTTGAATAACTTAGACACCAAGTTATCTTAACAGTGTTGGTTATCTTATCAGTAGACTTCTCTCTTAATCAATTATCAGTAACCTTTGACCGGACCTTAGCAATGTCAATCTCTCAGTAAATATTTGTGTTGCATTATTCCAGAATGTTTAAACTGGTTTACTGATGGAACTTATCTCTGATTGGTTGAATTTGCTGCTTTCTAATTAGATGAAAATATACTGCAACCCGATTGGTTAAAATAATGGATGAAAATATACTGTACAACGATTGGATCAGATAATACAAACATACTATCCCTGATTGGTTGTTATAATTCTGCATCTCGAAACCTGATTGGTTAAAACATACTGTACTCTGATTGGTTAACATAATTCTGCAAGTTGAAACCTGTTTGGTTAAAATGGTTCTGCAGTTATCTTTTTTACTGTTTTATCAGTTTGTTATCCACCTTTGACCTATAACAATGAAACATCCATGAAGTAGACAAGATAGCTTATCACATAGTCACCAGGTTACCTTAACAGTGTTTGTTTGATTATCTTATCAATTGAGCTCTCTCTTATCAGTTATCAGTAACCTTTGACCAGTTTGTTTGATTATCTTATCAGTTAACTCCTCTCTTATCAATTATCAGTAACCTTTGACCAGTTATGTTACTCCCAGTGCACATTGCGTCATTTCCGGTGGAACGTGGAACACGTGACCTATGACGTCACTTCCGGTGGAACGTGGAACGTGGAACAGTAAGTACCGGTGCCGGTAGGGGGTCGAAAGGCCCGCCGTATACTACTCACACAGACTAATGGTTCCGATAAGCTTCCCGTATAAAAACAATATGGCGGCTCCTGGATCAGTCCATTTTTAAGAAATAAGGGGAGTTCTGTAAAATCCAGTTTATTGAAATTGTCTTTGAGATAAAGTAATCCGTTTATAATGATTTTGAAAACGTTATCCATAGAGTGATTGCGTTCAAAGAATATGTACAACAGCCAATATAAATCCTTGTATTAGAACTGCTTTGTTTCATTTGTAGGATATTTCATATGCCAAGCTGTGTGCTATTACGTTATGGGGAAATTTAGATGTCAATTTTTCCTTATTATACACAAATAGACGATCCTGAAACTTCACCCATAAATGTGGAATTGATTTATCAAAATAAAAATCACCCTTTTATAAATGTGTGACGATCTATAATATACTTATGCTATATAACAGTTAGAGGTGTTGACACAACGACCTCGAGCCTGTGAACCCTTGAGTATTATTCTGGGATCGGGCCTTTTATACTAAACGGTGAGCAACACCAGAAACGAGCGTTCGATTTGCTAAACGATATGCGTCACCCTTTAAAGAGTATTACCATAGTTTAGAAATGATGATGTTGAACTGATGTTAAACTGAGATAAACGTACGCAGCCCTGAGAAAGCACATGCTCATGGTTGTTCACGTGATCATATCCTTGCAATCTGATTAGACTTCACATACTGATAGGTGTGATTTAAATAAATTATGTTCATGAGTACGAAAGAATATTGAGAGTATTATGGGAACTACCCACATCTTCTGACACTTAAACAAGTGTAAAAATATATTATTTCCTCAACTTCATTATCACGCGGTCCTAACTTCGACCGTTAATTTGAATTTTTGACCTACCGGATGTTTGAAAATCAAGGATTACGAGTCTCATACTGCTGCACCGTTTTTCTCCAAACTTGTTCCATTCAAAGCATAACACAAAACCCTTTCTGATGGTACATTAATCTCTTCAACAGAGTCCCTACTTCCAGTGGCATTTTGGTCCCCAGCTGTAAGAAGGCCTTCTAACAGCTGGGGACCAAAACGCTGCTAGAACGAGGGACTCTTTACAATAAAGTAATGCACCGACAGAAAGGCAATTTTGTTCTGCTTTTAATGATATAAGTTTAAAGAAAAACAGTGTGAGACTCGCAATCCTTGATTTTCAAGCACCTGGTAGGTCAAAAATTCAAATTAACGGTCGAAGTTAGGACCGTGTGATTATATAGATCAGGCAAAAGTTTCTATTTACTACTATTTTTTATCAAGTATTTCAACAATTCAATTTCCGATTTTATGCATGTATAAACTTTTAAAGCATTTAAAAAAAATGTGATGCCATAAGGATACACTGTGATGTCATTCAGGTGGCAAAATATTTTTCCTTAGTAATGAAACATATACTACATTCTGATCTATATCAAATGTCCCTTATCTACATCCCAGAATAGATAGATTTACATATCATCATAATTACATTTCATAATCATTTATAGTATCTATATATAGTCAACAGGATGTCTATCATTCAAAACTGAGTGAACCAATACATATGAAGATCAAAGATCAAACACATTCACCTCAACAGGATTTCCATTTCCTTTCTATAGTATATGAATGTCAAAACTAGAAAAAACATCAACTCCACAGGGTAGCCAGTCCCATCATACAAAACATAGTTTATCAAATCACTCATCATTCTGAACATAACATGATAGAAATAACTGGGTAGTGCTAGTATAGACACAGTATGTAGTAGTCAAAAATGTTAGTTGACAGTTGATTTCTTGAGATCTGTCCATAAGACATTAGCCTATATTGATATACTTTTTTTAAAGAAAATGGTGGTAAATCCGTCAATTTGTTACTGAGTTATTGCCTGGACACACAAGTAGTATACAGCGGGCCTTTCGACCCCCTACCGGCACCGGTACTTACTGTTCCACGTTCCACGTTCCACCGGAAGTGACGTCATAGGTCACGTGTTCCACGTTCCACCGGAAATGACGCAATGTGCACTGGGAGTAACATAACTGGTCAAAGGTTACTGATAATTGATAAGAGAGGAGTTAACTGATAAGATAATCAAACAAACCTGTCAAAGGTTACTGATAACTGATAAGAGAGAGCTCAATTGATAAGATAATCAAACAAACACTGTTAAGGTAACCTGGTGACTATGTGATAAGCTATCTTGTCTACTTCATGGATGTTTCATTGTTATAGGTCAAAGGTGGATAACAAACTGATAAAACAGTAAAAAAGATAACTGCAGAACCATTTTAACCAAACAGGTTTCAACTTGCAGAATTATGTTAACCAATCAGAGTACAGTATGTTTTAACCAATCAGGTTTCGAGATGCAGAATTATAACAACCAATCAGGGATAGTATGTTTGTATTATCTGATCCAATCGTTGTACAGTATATTTTCATCCATTATTTTAACCAATCAGGTTGCAGTATATTTTCATCTAATTAGAAAGCAGCAAATTCAACCAATCAGAGATAAGTTCCATCAGTAAACCAGTTTAAACATTCTGGAATAATGCAACACAAATATTTACTGAGAGATTGACATTGCTAAGGTCCGGTCAAAGGTTACTGATAATTGATTAAGAGAGAAGTCTACTGATAAGATAACCAACACTGTTAAGATAACTTGGTGTCTAAGTTATTCAAGCTCTTAAGTAATCTGTAGAACAAACCTTTGACATATGATATCACTGGTTAATGATAACTGATAAGAGAAAAGTAGAGAGTGTAAGTGTACATCATTAATATTATTGAGAACAACAACACAATAAATATATTGAAATAAACATTTAGAAGGTTGATCTGGGGATCAAACCCAGGACCTGTTGCTCCTAAAACAAGCATCATACCACTAGAACAATCAACCATAGATATGGAGAGAATATTTTAATATACTTCATGGCAATCATAAAAAGTATAGCATGTTTTGAATCAGATATTATGTTATGGTCAGGAAAACAATAACTGCAGAACTATTTTAAACAATCGGGGTACAGTATGTTTTCATCCAGTCAGATATAAGAAAATCACCCAGTAGGAGAATTTTTGCAACATTACAAGTTCCGGCTGGTATTGAAGTTTTATAACCAACAAGCCTCCTGAGTCATTTTAGAATAATTTTTAAAGTGTTACATTTGAGCAATTACAGTCACTGTTGGTCGATTTCTGCTAATTTTTGGAGTTTGAATCTTTTGTTGTTCGATGTATGTAAATAATTCCTCTCAGTTGAATTTGCAAACAGAACCTAGGTCATTGCTACATGCTACTACAAAGGTAGATTAACCAGTTATTTTGGACAGCGACCAAGTGTAAAGCGAAAACTGGCAGCTAACTGGAAGCCCAGCGGGTACTATTTATGTTTACATGAGTTTTCCCTCCAATTGTAATCAACCCCTCAAATGTCTAAAAAACATGTAAGTGTACTTTTTTAGAATCTTTTTTGGAATATTTTCGACCAATCAAAGTGTATATGCAAATGAGCTGCAGAACCATTTCAATCAATCAGATCAGATTATTGCACTCTTTGACCCCACCGCCGCCGCCACCGCCGCCGCCACCACCGCCGCCGCCGCCGCCACCTCCACCACCGCCGCCACCGCCATCTTTACTTTTTACCGGGTTTGATTGTAATTTGATAGAAAACCTATTTAAATATGAATATCACCTGCCATTAAAGGCACAACGGGTGGCGGCGGCGGCGGTGGTGGCGGCGGCGGCGGTGGCGGTGGGGTCAAAGAGTGCAATAATCTGATCTGATTGATTGAAATGGTTCTGCAGCTCATTTGCATATACACTTTGATTGGTCGAAAATATTCCAAAAAAGATTCTAAAAAAGTACACTTACATGTTTTTTAGACATTTGAGGGGTTGATTACAATTGGAGGGAAAACTCATGTAAACATAAATAGTACCCGCTGGGCTTCCAGTTAGCTGCCAGTTTTCGCTTTACACTTGGTCGCTGTCCAAAATAACTGGTTAATCTACCTTTGTAGTAGCATGTAGCAATGACCTAGGTTCTGTTTGCAAATTCAACTGAGAGGAATTATTTACATACATCGAACAACAAAAGATTCAAACTCCAAAAATTAGCAGAAATCGACCAACAGTGACTGTAATTGCTCAAATGTAACACTTTAAAAATTATTCTAAAATGACTCAGGAGGCTTGTTGGTTATAAAACTTCAATACCAGCCGGAACTTGTAATGTTGCAAAAATTCTCCTACTGGGTGATTTTCTTATATCTGACTGGATGAAAACATACTGTACCCCGATTGTTTAAAATAGTTCTGCAGTTATTGTTTTCCTGACCATAACATAATATCTGATTCAAAACATGCTATACTTTTTATGATTGCCATGAAGTATATTAAAATATTCTCTCCATATCTATGGTTGATTGTTCTAGTGGTATGATGCTTGTTTTAGGAGCAACAGGTCCTGGGTTTGATCCCCAGATCAACCTTCTAAATGTTTATTTCAATATATTTATTGTGTTGTTGTTCTCAATAATATTAATGATGTACACTTACACTCTCTACTTTTCTCTTATCAGTTATCATTAACCAGTGATATCATATGTCAAAGGTTTGTTCTACAGATTACTTAAGAGCTTGAATAACTTAGACACCAAGTTATCTTAACAGTGTTGGTTATCTTATCAGTAGACTTCTCTCTTAATCAATTATCAGTAACCTTTGACCGGACCTTAGCAATGTCAATCTCTCAGTAAATATTTGTGTTGCATTATTCCAGAATGTTTAAACTGGTTTACTGATGGAACTTATCTCTGATTGGTTGAATTTGCTGCTTTCTAATTAGATGAAAATATACTGCAACCCGATTGGTTAAAATAATGGATGAAAATATACTGTACAACGATTGGATCAGATAATACAAACATACTATCCCTGATTGGTTGTTATAATTCTGCATCTCGAAACCTGATTGGTTAAAACATACTGTACTCTGATTGGTTAACATAATTCTGCAAGTTGAAACCTGTTTGGTTAAAATGGTTCTGCAGTTATCTTTTTTACTGTTTTATCAGTTTGTTATCCACCTTTGACCTATAACAATGAAACATCCATGAAGTAGACAAGATAGCTTATCACATAGTCACCAGGTTACCTTAACAGTGTTTGTTTGATTATCTTATCAATTGAGCTCTCTCTTATCAGTTATCAGTAACCTTTGACCAGTTTGTTTGATTATCTTATCAGTTAACTCCTCTCTTATCAATTATCAGTAACCTTTGACCAGTTATGTTACTCCCAGTGCACATTGCGTCATTTCCGGTGGAACGTGGAACACGTGACCTATGACGTCACTTCCGGTGGAACGTGGAACGTGGAACAGTAAGTACCGGTGCCGGTAGGGGGTCGAAAGGCCCGCCGTATACTACTCACACAGACTAATGGTTCCGATAAGCTTCCCGTATAAAAACAATATGGCGGCTCCTGGATCAGTCCATTTTTAAGAAATAAGGGGAGTTCTGTAAAATCCAGTTTATTGAAATTGTCTTTGAGATAAAGTAATCCGTTTATAATGATTTTGAAAACGTTATCCATAGAGTGATTGCGTTCAAAGAATATGTACAACAGCCAATATAAATCCTTGTATTAGAACTGCTTTGTTTCATTTGTAGGATATTTCATATGCCAAGCTGTGTGCTATTACGTTATGGGGAAATTTAGATGTCAATTTTTCCTTATTATACACAAATAGACGATCCTGAAACTTCACCCATAAATGTGGAATTGATTTATCAAAATAAAAATCACCCTTTTATAAATGTGTGACGATCTATAATATACTTATGCTATATAACAGTTAGAGGTGTTGACACAACGACCTCGAGCCTGTGAACCCTTGAGTATTATTCTGGGATCGGGCCTTTTATACTAAACGGTGAGCAACACCAGAAACGAGCGTTCGATTTGCTAAACGATATGCGTCACCCTTTAAAGAGTATTACCATAGTTTAGAAATGATGATGTTGAACTGATGTTAAACTGAGATAAACGTACGCAGCCCTGAGAAAGCACATGCTCATGGTTGTTCACGTGATCATATCCTTGCAATCTGATTAGACTTCACATACTGATAGGTGTGATTTAAATAAATTATGTTCATGAGTACGAAAGAATATTGAGAGTATTATGGGAACTACCCACATCTTCTGACACTTAAACAAGTGTAAAAATATATTATTTCCTCAACTTCATTATCACGCGGTCCTAACTTCGACCGTTAATTTGAATTTTTGACCTACCGGATGTTTGAAAATCAAGGATTACGAGTCTCATACTGCTGCACCGTTTTTCTCCAAACTTGTTCCATTCAAAGCATAACACAAAACCCTTTCTGATGGTACATTAATCTCTTCAACAGAGTCCCTACTTCCAGTGGCATTTTGGTCCCCAGCTGTAAGAAGGCCTTCTAACAGCTGGGGACCAAAACGCTGCTAGAACGAGGGACTCTTTACAATAAAGTAATGCACCGACAGAAAGGCAATTTTGTTCTGCTTTTAATGATATAAGTTTAAAGAAAAACAGTGTGAGACTCGCAATCCTTGATTTTCAAGCACCTGGTAGGTCAAAAATTCAAATTAACGGTCGAAGTTAGGACCGTGTGATTATATAGATCAGGCAAAAGTTTCTATTTACTACTATTTTTTATCAAGTATTTCAACAATTCAATTTCCGATTTTATGCATGTATAAACTTTTAAAGCATTTAAAAAAAATGTGATGCCATAAGGATACACTGTGATGTCATTCAGGTGGCAAAATATTTTTCCTTAGTAATGAAACATATACTACATTCTGATCTATATCAAATGTCCCTTATCTACATCCCAGAATAGATAGATTTACATATCATCATAATTACATTTCATAATCATTTATAGTATCTATATATAGTCAACAGGATGTCTATCATTCAAAACTGAGTGAACCAATACATATGAAGATCAAAGATCAAACACATTCACCTCAACAGGATTTCCATTTCCTTTCTATAGTATATGAATGTCAAAACTAGAAAAAACATCAACTCCACGGTAGCCAGTCCCATCATACAAAACATAGTTTATCAAATCACTCATCATTCTGAACATAACATGATAGAAATAACTGGGTAGTGCTAGTATAGACACAGTATGTAGTAGTCAAAAATGTTAGTTGACAGTTGATTTCTTGAGATCTGTCCATAAGACATTAGCCTATATTGATATACTTTTTTTAAAGAAAATGGTGGTAAATCCGTCAATTTGTTACTGAGTTATTGCCTGGACACACAGACTAATGGATGGACAGCTTCACCATATCCCTCTCGGACTAGGTTTGGTGGGATACTAAATATCATCTTTTAAGAGTGTAATAAAACTTGATCTTAATTAAAGACTCACAGATGCTGTTTAACTGACATTTATCATTTAGTTTATAACTCCCTCAAATTCTCATGACTTAGAGAGAGTCATCTTGATGTGTCTACAGTATAGCACGCAATTTCTTCTATAAAAGCACTTGGGATACAATTCTCTCTTATCAATATTCATTACTCCTTATCCCAGTTCTAAGTCTGTTTTTGAAAGTACATGTTACAATTTGAGAATGGAGGTCTAAATTCTCTAAATCAAGCCTTTCCCAGAATAGACAGGACAGATAACCATAATCCTCTAGATCCATGGTAATACAGCATCTAATATCTCCCAATGCAGTCCACAATTACTTCTTATGCACAGTCTAGTGTAGATTTGTGACAAGGCTATTCAACAAGGCCCAATCAATCAAGAGAAAACATGGGGGAACACAAATTGGTAGAAATTGTAGATAATGAAAATTAAGATAAATCACAAGTCAACATGACAATTCAATCCATATCACTTTTCCTGTTTCTGGAGTGGTGGTCAATTGAAATAATGTACCAGGACTCTCAGTATACAAGAGATTAATTTTAAAACATCAATGTTATTGGAGTATAGTCCTAACTCAGATGATAGTATCTCATCCTGTGATTGCAATCCTGTTTCTGGTGTAAACCAGAGACACAGCGACTACATGCAGTAGCAAATTCCACAGTCCATAACAAACTTATATTTTTAACTTTTCATCATAGAATAAATAGGCAGTACATAAAAAATACACTGATGACTTAACTAAAATTAACTAGAAAAACAAGCAAATCCCACTGAACAAAACATGTTTTGATAAATAGCCATATAAAATTTGAGCCAAATCCATCCACGGGTATTTCAATTATCAAGGACTATGTTTTTATGAAACATGGTTGACATTTTGAAATTCAGCTGTCATTTTTAGATTTCTTCTTTAATAGAGCTCCTATGTCCCAAGGCATCAACATACAATTTAATCCAAATCCGTCAACTGGTACTTGTGTTATCAAATGAAAAATGCCAGGCTCTTTTGTACCCAGGCAACAGCATATGAAATTTGAACCAAATCCATCTAATAGTATTTGAGTTATTAAAAGATTATATTTTTCCCGAAAAATAGCCACCATTTTGAATTAAGCGGCCATATTGAAAATTCTTTCTCGAGCAGAGGTCCTACACCCATAAGGAATAAACCTATAAAATTTTAATGAAATCCATCAACCGGTATTTGATTTGAGTTAAAGATAACATATTTTTACGAAAAATGGCCGCCATTTTGAAATATGGTGGCCATCTTGAAAATGTATTTTTGAGCAAGGCTCTTTTGTACCCAGGCAACAGCATATAAATTTGAACCGAATCCATCCACTTGTATTTGAGTTATCAAAGATTATATTTTTTTTTCGAAAAATGGGCGTCATTTTCAATTAAGCGGCCATATTGAAAATTCCTTCTTGAGCAGAGGTCTTACACCCTTAAGGTATAAGGGGAGGCATCAAAAGTTCGATGTCGGATTGGAAACTTCCGGTTTGAGAATTTGAAAAAATATTGCTAAACACGATCTAGTTTTTGTTTATTCCTATCGTAATTTGCGGCTTTTAACAACTATTGATAGAATAGAATCCATTGGAATGATCTTGACGAAGAAAGCATCAGGTAAAATCTTTATTTTTAAATCATTCCAAGGCATTCTGAGTTGAAATTGCCAAAAATTTAAAATGTTGAAATTTGTCGGATAGCAAACTGAAATGGGTCTGAACCCCCCCCCCCCTAACTAGATTTATTTAGTTTTCTATCCGACATCGAACTTTTGATGCCTCCCCTAAGCCTATAAAATTTGAATGAAATCTGTCAACTGGTATTTGAGTTATTGCCTAGACACATGAACGGACGGATGGCTTTTCTATATCCCTGAAGTTCGATGGGATAATCATATTATATATGAGACATGAGTGATAACAAGAGCGAGCTGCAGCCAATTTGATTTGAGATATTATTTTGAAAACATATTTAACTAATATAATATAACTAGATAAAAAAATCAAAGATTTTTTTTCTCAAAATGAGAAAATTTTAAAGAAATTTTGCTGATTTTTGCTGATTATCTCATACAACTACTGTTAATAGTGACATGGGTTCTTACAATTACAAGACACCCAATTATTTATAAGTTAAAATTATGAAAGCTCAAAAACACCTTATTAATATGATATGAAGTATTATCGCTTGCTGACATTCATTTTACCATGCCCCCCCCCCCCTTGGATGGGACCAGAAATTTTTTTTGGGCCCCCTTGTTAGCTTCTGGATCTACCAGTGTGTATTGAGTCTAATTTTTTTCTATCATTTGTATGTAATCAGAAGTTATCACTGAAAATTTGAAGCTGATATCTGTAGTGATTTTTTTTTTTTGTATCCGTTGTCATGTTGATGATGTTTATAAACAAATGATGTCATTAGTAAATCTTTCATGTGTGACTTTTTAGGATGAAAGATGGTAATATCTTGCATGGGGTGTATGAGATGGTCGTATCTTTGTTAGTCATATGAGAAAAGCTCATCATAACTGGTCTAAACTGTAACTGATGCCTAACTGACAGATCAAATCAATCATTCCTAGAGATAATTTTCAGGAAATAACCTCATAGCAAGCAATAATAAATATGACATTTCTTCCATAGATTTAATAATTATGGAACAGTCTGCAAATGTCATCGAAAGTATAATCAATATTAATCCTCCATCTGATTATTGCAACCTTGGCAACCATAATAAGAATAGTATGGTAAGGTCAATAAGAGTATATTTTAAATGCTGTTTCTATTGTAAAATCTATCAACCATATGTTGCCCATATGAGTAGAATATAAAAAATAGTACCATGGGTACTGTGTGTACTGCACTCACATGGGAGGGTTTCAATATTTACAAGGAGCTAAGAAAGCTTTTTGCATATGATTAGGTTGATAAAATTTTGTACAAGTACTTGACTACCTAAAATTGAAAACATGGGTATTAGTTTGGATCAATATATCAATATAGATATATCAATATATTATGTAGTTGGAACAGAAGAACTTCACAAGCACACTATACAGGTAGATTCAAGCGTAATTTTTCTGCAATAAAAGTGGTGGCCATTTTGAAATTTGCAACATGTTTTGTCTTTTCAATGTATTTTGTTAAAACTTTTAGACATTATTGATGACCTAAAATTGAGGTACAGTACCTGTACAATTTCAAGCAAATTGATGAAATACTTGTGGAGTTATAATAACACATTGTGGAAAATCTAGAAATGAAGATACATGTATAATTTCTAGCAAATTGATGGAGACCAAAAACGAGCTGAAAACCTGATTTTTTCACAATAAAAGTGGCGACCATTTTGGATGTTTTCAACTAGTTTTGCCGAAAAGTGTAAACATTATTGATAACCTATAAATTTAGGTACTTGTACAATTTCAAGTTATGATCAAGAGAGCTGAAAACCAAATTCTAAAAGACTGAAACTAGGCGAGCTTTTGAGACACCGTTTATGGAACAAATGACCTATTGTAGACACATTTTATTGTGAAACCATTCAAATAATCCAGATGCGAGTAGAAATAATCTTGATTTATGTCATTTAAAATTAAAAAATCAGTCAAAGTAATATCATATTTGAAATCTACATGTAAAATTACATCTAGAAATGTGGTTTTAAAACGTGTTAATCAACTTTAAAAAATTAATTTTCTTTGAAAATGTAACTTCTAGCTCAGGGAGATTCCCCATAGACCCCATCCTATAAAATCAAAAAAAATGAAATATCTTTTCTTTTAGGCTAGTGGACAGATAATATTTTGCTTTACTGGACATATTTTCATTAGTATAAGTATCAGACACATAAGGGTTATATGAAAATTGAGCCACTTAAATTGATAAAATTCAAGTTTAAGGGAACTTTCGTATATACCTGCCATGTTAATTGACCCGAATCAGCCACGTGGTGGTGAAACTGGTAACTACCTACTCGCATTTGGGTAATTGCCATGGAAGATTTCGAATTAGCTACCAATGTGTTGACAGATGGATAGAAGGACAGACAGACAGACAGACAGATGGCAAGACAAAGGGGTGATAATAATAGCTCATCCTGTGAGTTAAGTCAATGGTTCACATCCCCTATATATAATTGAGTCAATACACCCTTGCTGGAATCCTAATTTTCTCAGGAGAAACATTGAATGATTAGTCTACAACAACCTAAATCTAGGCATATTCTATTATGTTGTACACTGGAAATATAGCAAAGCATTAGAAACTAACTGTATATCTAATCTGTTGGATATCTAATTTCACTCTCACTACTTTTATACACTAAGCATGTTAGAAGCCATATACAGTCAATCAACCATGTATTGGCGTTTATATGGCAGAATTTTTTATGGTGGTCTCTATGGCAAAATTATAACACGACATTAAGATGCAAAATGTCACCACAGCACCTGCCATTTGTTACAGACACTGAATGCCAACCATCGAACACAGTCACAAAAAAGTTAGAGACCATAACATTTTACTGTAATTCTACACATCCAGATTGTTATTTAGGACATGCCATATAATAACAAGGCATTAACATGACAAAATGTCACCACCTAAAACAATTTGGTCAATTTAAAGCAAGTTGGAAAATACCTTTTGACCTTAAGAAGGTTTTTGAAGATTTGAGCTTCTGGGATCTTGTAGATGATTTTGAAAAAAGAAATTGTTCAATCTGAAGCAAGTTAAAACAAGTTGAAAAAAGACCTTTTTGACCTTGAAAAGGTCATTGAAGGTCAAATGTCAAATCTAAAGTCAGATTTGAACTTCTGAGAACATGTAGATGATTTAAAAAAAAAATTAGTCAATTTGAAGCAAGTTGAAAAAAGACCTTTTTGACCTTGAGAAGGTCATTGAAGGTCAAAGGTCAAATCTAAAGTCAGATTTGAACTTCTGAGAACTTGTAAAGTCAAATTTGAACTTCTGAAAAGATCTAGATGATTTTGAGAAAAAAATTTGGTCAATTTGAAGCAAGTTGAAAACAGACCTTTTTTTACCTTGAGAAGGTCATTAAAGGTCAAATGTCAAATCTAAAGTCAGATTTGAATTTCTGAGAACATGTAGATGATTTTGAAAAAAAAAATTAGTCAATTTGAAGCAAGTTGTAAAAAAACCTTTTTGACCTTTTTTGACCTTGAGAAGGTCATTGAAGGTCAAATGTCAAATCTAAAGTCAAATCTAAAGTCATATTTGAATTTCTGAGAACATGTAGATATTTTGAAAAAAGATTTTAGTCAATTTGAAGCAAGATGAAAAAATACCTTTTTGACCTTTTTTGACCTTGAGAAGGTCAAATGTCAAATCTTAAGTCAAATCTTAAGTCAGATTTGAATTTCTGAGAACACGTAGATGATTTTGAAAAAAAAATTTAGTCAATTTAAAGCAAGTTGAAAACAGACCTTTTTGACCTTTTTTGACCTTGAGAAGGTCATTGAAGGTCAAATGTCAAATCTAAAGTCAGATTTGAAGGTCAAATGTCAAATCTAAAGTCAAATCTAAAGTCAGATTTGAATTTCTGAGAACATGTAGATGATTTTGAAAAAAAATTTAGTCAATGTGAAGCAAGTTGAAAAAAGACCTTTTTGACCTTGAGAAGGTCATTGAAGGTCAAATGTCAAATCTAAAGTCAGATTTGAACTTCTGAGAACATGTAGGTGATTTAGAAAAAAATTGAAGTCAGTCTAAACAGTATTTGTTAAGTTATACAGACGCCGGACGCCAGTCGCCAGACGCCGTAACAATATGTCACCACTTTTGGTGGTGACATAAAAACTGAGTTGAAGAAATGCACAGTGAGGCTCCATATTGTTTTCCCTAATTAATTTCAATATTTCTTCAAGAGATTCTTGGCAATTGATCTCATAATTTCTAGTTAAAAGTTAGATCACCATTATTCATGTAAAAGTTGTTAAAATGATAAGAACTCATACTCGTTTACCAGTTTTATTTTCAATGAAAACTTCATACCTTGGTAATCCAAGATGGGAGAAATGATAAAATAAGCTAGTAAGTTGTTCATGAATTACGACCTTGACATAGACTACATCCTAAATCGATTGATATGCAAATTAATGCCTCTATTATTCGATATTGTAAACATACAGACAAGGTATAGGGATGCTCACAGGACCATTGTTTTTTTGTAGTATTATAAACTTCATTAAAGTAAAGTCAATACATTAACGGCCACCAGTTGCCATATTGGCATTACCCTGCGTGCAGAGTCTAGTTAAACTATACTCTGCCTAGTAGAGACCATATTACAGTTTAGTAGCCCCGCCCCTACGGAGGGTACCGGTGACAGTTTGGGTAGTTAATTACTTCTGCCCTACGCGCTGACCTTTCTTCCACCAATCAGCGAGCTTGAAGAAACACGCCAAATGCGTTCTAATTAAATATGCGCATGTCATTGGTCAATTTCGGGCTTAACGATGACGTCAGAAGGAATCATCATATATAGAACGTCGTTCAAATTTGGCCGACAAACACTGATTGGCGCGGTGAGTTCACAGGTTTATTTTAGTTTGAAAGAGTGAAGACGAAGCTCTCTTTTAAGAAGTGAGGTCAAACGAATGCAAAGGGTATATTGGCATTATAGGTTGGCTATCATTTACAGATAACAAAATAAATATATAATATCGAGCTGTTTTGGACGACTGTGCGTCGAAGGGTATCCCAGGAACCAGAGGGGTTGGTACCAAGTAAAAGTGGTGTAAAAAAAAATATATATATTGACTTCTCCAGGGCTAAGATGAGACCCCTATGCTTACATCTTGTTGTCATGAAGAAAATTGCTGACAATGGTAAGAAGTTTGCTTAGTTCTGCCAAAGACAAAGTTTCATCACCATATACGAGAAAATGAAGTTTATCATTCATGTTCCATGTTCATCATGAGTGATCTTATTATAAAACTGGTATTATTGATCTCTTTCATCAGGGCATGTCTATTATTTCGGCATAAAGGTCATTTGAAAAATAAATATTTTAGTGTTTCGGACCATAATCATGGTGCAGGATGTTGAACCATAATATCCAGCTACCATATGGTATGACTCCACCATTGTTTTGCCGTTTTACTACATGCCACAATCAACCTCACTGCCAGCATATCAAACCAGGTCCATTTTCCATCAAACTTGGCCCAACTACTACCAGGTGGATGTCCTTCAAAAATCAAGTTGGCATGGCTACCAAAGCCTAATAGTTGCCATGGCAACAGTAGAAATGGGGTAAAAAATCAGAGCAAAAAAGCACCCAAACCCACCATATTGGCACTAATTTATAAAATATTTCTAGACATACAAATTTTCTTAAACTTTTATATCATCTAGGACACTTCTAGACAACAAAAATATCAAAAATTGGGGGTAGGTTTACCACTTCGATTTTTTTCTAGGCTTGGTCAAAGTAAAACTACGAAAAAAGCACTCATTTTCACTTTTGAATCACCTATTATCGCCCAAATGGCTATATTTTTTCAAGGTAAAGGTCGCCATGTTAAAAGTAGAATTACGGAGATAAATCTGCTCTTCAGACAATGTTTGATAGCTTTTCTTTACCACGGAACAAAGATCTTTGCGCTGGTATGCCCATTTCCATGAGATAATATACGTGAAAGAGGAACTATGTCTTTAAATGTCATCAAAACTTTATGCCAACACGTGAAAAGGCCATTTTGCACTACTTTTGGTGTAATAATTCCATATACTCTGTAATTAGCGCCCAGGGCATTTAGAAAATTAAAAAATACCTCCTTCAGACCAATCTGGCGCTCATATATGAAAGAAGTAAAAAATCCCCCGGAATTTCACAAATGGCAATTTTTCTTGCTTAGAATGACTTTTTGCAACATTAGAACGGAATATGAGCATATCCTTACTTTAATGGAATGGATTGTTTACTATAAAATGGCTTTAAATAAACCAAGAATCTTAATTAACAATATTGCAGAAATCCCCAGTAAAGCCCCATGAATTGAAAGAATTGGTTTTCCGGATTATCTTCATTATTTTCACTAGAGACCATCAGATATGGATCTTATGTTATACCTCAAGATAATAACATAGATTCGAGTAGGAAGTTACCAATTTCACCACCAGGTGGCTCGTTCGGGTCAGATAGCATGGCGGGTATAGTAGAAAGTTCCTTTTAACTTAAATTACATCTGTTTTAGTGGTTCAATTTTCATATAACCCTTATGTGTTTAATAGTTATGATAATTAAAATATGTCCAGTGAAAGGAAAATGTTTTCTGTCCAATACAAGAAAATATATTTCACTTTTTGTGATTTTGTAACATGGGGTCTATGGGGAATCAACCCGAACTAGAAGTCACATTTTCAAAACAAATTTAATTTTCAAAGTTGATAAACAATTTTCGAAACCATATTTCTAGAAGCACTTTTACACGTAGAATGTCGTAGATTTCAAATATGACATCAGTTTGACTGAATTTTGAATATTTACTGACGTAAATGATGTCAAGATTATTTCTACTCGCACCTAGTCTATTGATTTATGAATGATAGATCACAATTTTTCATTTTAAAGTCAGGAGAATAAGGAGAAATGTTAAATAAAAAGAATCAAAGAACTTCATGACCTTGATGATCGCAAGTTGGTTAAATCCGAAAACAATTTTATTAGAGAGTAGGCACTTATTATAGAGGATACGGTAAAATTAATCTGAATTTTTTGGGGCTAATGGGGTTGAACTTTCTTGGAACACTAGGGTGTTTCATTTTTGGAATTTTTTTTCTGATCAAGTTGCTATTCATACATTATGATCTATGGTTAGTAGGGACCGCACAAAAAAAATTTCAGCCAAATCTGACATCGTTTGCCTCACCCCCTCAAGCCATCTTTATTTGACACATTTAGCATGTCATTGAATACATTAGATTCAATTATGAAACATGTACTAAATTGAAAACTGACATATAAAATAGGTGGAGTCCTATATTCTTGTAATAAATGAATTAAAATGTCAAGTAACATTTGATTCAGAAAAATACTTTGCACATATGGCGTTCGTGATCAACTATAAAACGCTTACCCCCCATAGTGTTATATATCAAACTGTACCTGTTCATATAGGGGTTAGATTGATCTACAGAGGTCAACCGACAAAATTGTATACCGAGACTGTAAACCGAGAAACAACTGTCGACAGAGACCGAAGGTCAACAGTAGTTTCAAGGTTTACAGTCGAGGTATATGATTTGACGGTTGACCGAATGGAGAGGTCTACAATTGTTTTGTTAGTCAGAAGAAACTAATAATACACATATAGACGACAGTCATCAATCATGGCTTCATTTCACAACCTTTTCTCCGAACCACGCCAGCAATAATTTTTTAAGAAAATCTGAAGACAGTGGAAGTTAAACTCTCTGTTTTTGGCACATAAATGCATACTCACTAGTAAATTAATGTTAATTTTTCGTTTCTTTTTGTATTTTTGCTATACTTGTCGTCTAGCAAAGTCAAAATATCACTTTCATCAACGTTTACGAAATGTCCGTCTACCATGTTTTTTCTGTAAACATTATGACGTCATATTCCCCATAATTCACAAGTGTAGTACAGTAACATAAGCGGTCAATAATATGATATCCCATGATGCACAGGTGAGGTACAGGCAAAAATGTTGACCGATCATTGACCAATCAGATGCGAGTATTTAAACTGAGGTACTAACATTACTTATTGTTGATAGGACGGAAAGATAAGCTGATGTAGTTACACTGGAGTTAGTTTACTACCATTTGGAAGGCACGTAAGGGTCCCATTTATCAGGTAACACTTATATGTCAAAGTTAGTTCTTGCTATTTTTACCATGAAACCATGGGCTTTCAATTAGAGTTGAGAGCCCATGATGAAACCCACTTACTTCCTGCGAAAGCTATTTGGATTTTGATATAATAGCTTTCCCACAGAGCATTTGGACAGCTGAATGATTGTGACCTTTGAAATCGAATTAAGTCGATCCGCGGCTTACTTTTGGTCTCTAACTGTGTCTTACATCAGTATCATCAATCCGTGTAAGTATTACAGCGCTGAAATACTTCTTTTTTCGATCAAGACTTGTAAATTGTTCGAGTGAAAGTTTTTTAGACCTATTTCCAATATGGCGGTTTGCTAGGTGCGAGCTACGGAACGAACGAAATGAATTTTGAGAATTAGTTAGGTTCGGACAACCTCCAGAGATTTACGAAAATGTCCGAGCAGAAAACGCCATATTGGAATTTGGTAGTAAAACGATCCACTCGACTAACAATTACAAGTCTTGATCGAAAAAGAAGTACTCCAGCGCTCCAATACTAGAGTCCATTTCACTGCTTCAGTTCGTCAGTAGAACGGCAAAAATAAGAAATTGGGAGACCATTGTACAATAATATATGGAAAAGTATATTCATAATGTACATGAATGACATTTGTATATCTTGGATTGCTTCTAGTTTGGCTTATAAAGTGTGTGGCCTCTTATATTTGGATGTTTCTCTGCCATGTTATTTTCAATAAGATTAACATGGCTGAAATTCTTCAAATTACAAGAAGGCACAGGCTTATTGCACAAAAAACTAAAAAATCTGAAATATACAAATGTCATTCATGTACATTATGAATATACTTTTCCATATATTATTGCACAATGGTCTCCCAATTTCTTATTTTTGCCGTTCTACTGACGAACTGAAGCAGTGAAATGGACTCTAACACGGATTGATGATACTGATGTAAGACACAGTTAGAGACCAAAAGTAAGCCGCGGATCGTCTTAATTCGATTTCAAAGGTCACTATTGATCAGCTGTTCACTTCTCCGTTTGAGAGCCATAAGTTTCAAAATCTAACATGGCTCTCGAAGTGAGTAAAAACCGACTGTACTCAATCTATTCTGTGAATTTTGGTTTGCTTTTTGTCTGCTCTTCTTTATAGTCCTTGGAGAGAATACCATTTGGACACACTATTTTTCCAGGAAGAAGTTGTTAATTGGCGATACAAAGTCCTGTAATTGCGTGGGCATTTTCACATATTTGAAATTGTTGAATGTTCTGTTGTGAATTTTCAAAGTTTTTCACATCCGTTTTCTAGATCCAATTTTTCGGCTGAAAACCCTTGGTGAATCTAACATACGCCCCTAAATATCTCTCTTATATCAACTCTCTGTTAAAGAACGAGCATGAGTGACGACAACCAGTTACTCTTTTTGCTATATAAAAGCTAGAATTTATGAAAAATCCTTACCTTTTCGAGGGCGAGGTTTAATCTGGAAATTTTTGATCCTGACGTCACTTATGTATGTGCCATCTATTTAAAGTAATATCTCCCATCATGCACCGCGGGGCAATCTACAACTGATTCGAACTCCCATGCAGTGTCTCGGTATAGGTATATATTATCACTGCACGGGAGTTCGCAACTGATTCGGTTCTTTGATTCGGTTCTCTGCGCATATTTTCTGCTTATCTCAAATGTGATTGGTCGATCTAATATGATACATGCGCAATGGTCATTGGAAAAACCACGATAGAATTTACCCAGGGGGCATTACGTTCAGAGTTTGAACCATTTTGCCACTCTATGTAACGAAAATTTCTTTCTGTTCATCATTAATTTTTGTACCATATTTGCCGCCGCAATCCATTATCATACTTTAATATTCGACAAATAAATATGACCAGTACTGATTTTAGATGTAAAGGTCCAGTGTAAAACAGCTGGTGTAACTGCTTTTCCTAATGATGTTAATCAAAATGTATGCACTTTTTATGGTATAAATGACATTTTTTATCAAAAATTATGAAATGGCAGTAAAATTAAATACATATTAAATTACATATGTACCATATTGTGTTGCTGACTGAGAGGTCTGAAGTATGGGGATACCCAAAATGGCCTTTCACCGAAGTGATAAGTGAACATAGAGTTGCCGCGTTCATTGTACACAAATGGCATACAGTCGCTATGTGACATATTATAACGTATCTTCGGTATATCTACTTTCATAAAAATACCTAACCTCACGATCAATCTTTTAGTCTTTCAAAAATTTTACTTTGAATTCTGTCACTCAGTTGTATCTTATTTACGAGTCAGACTATGACACTTCAACCTGGTCTCGTATGTAAGCTTCTTACCAACAAGTTATTGACCGCAAACACTAATATTGATACCTGATCCAACAAACGAGGCTTTTTTATGACAAAGGCCGGGTCCATGTAATCAAAAATTCTAGTCCAACTAATGGCCCTACTAGAATGGAAATTTTGGCCCGGCTAAATAGTGCCACTAAGAACATGCGAGGAATCGTTGATGGTATGAGGGGTGCTAAAAACCTTCGAATTTTATAATTAAATCCAAATTCTGATCGCAAATCCAAGAAAACGAAACGCAACATTCATTCCGGCATCGCTAAGAAATGGGCATAACTTTGAGGTCTCGCAACAGGCAACTTACAAATGACAAAACGGGATAAAATAAAACGAAATACCTGTAATCGGATCGTATGATCAGGGGGGCATTCGTATGGTGAACATGACATCAATGGAAAAAGCGCTAAAAATTATGTGGATAAACGTTTCCTTGACCAATTTAGCCACTGAAAGTTATTCCGCGAATATATTTTGATCATTTTGGCGGCCTTAATCTACTTCTGATATGACGTACGCCTATTTAGACAAAAAATCCCCGATTTCTATATGAATGGTTTTTTATATTATTCAACGGTAAGTGAGACGGAGGAACCAAAAAACAGTTCTGGGATAAAGAGCGAGATACTATGGCATAATAAATACATACTTAGAGAAGGTAAACAGATATTTAATAAAAGCCTTTTTGAAATGGGGGTTGTTCAAATAAATGATTTACTGAATGGGGATGGTAGTTTTGTGTAACTCAATGATTTTAGATACAAGTTTGAGGTGAGTATCAACTTTCTAGAGTACATTAGCCTAATAACTTCCATCCCAAAGAAATGGAAATCAATTTTAAAAAGTGATCCGAAAGCGAAGTGCGAGACTGAATATGCTGAAAGCATCGAACAGTTTTTTATTGGTAACAAAACGGTCCATATCAAAAATTTGAATAAAAAATGATCCAATTGTACATCAATCAACAATGTTTCTTCGAATCAATAAGCGTTAAGCGCTTATGTTGCAAATATAATGTTAATGCTCGAGAAATATGTTCAATGGTATACGTCTATACGACATAACAAAAAAACACACTTTTTGGGAATTACAGTATAAGATTAACTTATTAATAATATCAATGCCTCAAACTTATATCTTAAACTTGTTGGTATACGTACGAATGATAAATGCGACTTTTGCGGCCAAAAAGAGACGATTGTCCACCGTTTTTGGGAGTGCAAGAATATCAAGCGCCTTTTAAAATACCTCGGAGATCAATGGAGAGAAAAGGATATACACTTAAATGAGCAACACGTCATTGTTGGTTATTTTGATAGGAAACATTTTAGAAAGTTTAATTTTTCCCTTTTAATATTAAAATACTTTGTACATAGAGCTTATTTTTCCAACATGCCATTGACTTGTGTTGGATTTCAAGCCTACCTAACCGAAGGTCCCAGACTGGACAATATTTTTGATGAGTGATCGGATGTGTGTGGTATGCATGAATTCAATGAATGTCGTGTGATCGGAATGGGTTTTCAATGGGTTTTGTATGTTGAATTGGTATATATCTATTTCTATTTCCTTTATAATAACGGCTCATAGCAAATCACTTGTATCTTGTCTTGTGTAACGAAAATGTATATTGAGAAAAAAATAAACAAAAAAAAAACACTCAAATACGATGAGAGTAAATGAGGTGTGTACTGATTAGAGTGCACTCGGTTGAGAGTGTCTGACGATGGTGCACTACATGTAGGGTGAGAGTGTGTACTGACGAGGGTGCACTCGGATTAGAGTATGTGATGACGAGAGTGCACTCGGGTGAGAATGTGTACTGACATTCAACTATTAAATTGTGTTCCCGATCGCGAGATTCATGTACTGACTGAATGATGTACAAGAATAATATACTTAGAAATAAATCCCACGAATATTGAACTTTAAGATCAGTGATTATGTGTGTGATATCGTTACACGTTTATATTTTTTGATTGAAATAATTACTTTCTATACTTAAAAGTAAAACTCAACTCGAGATAAGTATTTGAATAAGGCCCGTCGAGTCCATGGGCATCAAAAAAGTTCTGTGACACGGACATTGTATTTTTTAATATGATTTCCCCGCCAATTTATATACAAGGTTGTTCAAAAAGTTTTGCACAAATATATCTAATTATGAAAATAATGAACCAATCTTGCTCATAATTGGTACACTGTTAAGGTTTCATGTATATACGTCTACTAATTAACATTCTACGGTTGCTATAGTTACCAAGGCGATTACGTAATTGTCCATATCATTTTGAAAAAACAAAACTAGTAATGTATAAAGAACAATATTACCAATCATGCAAAATTTACTTACATGAAATGTCAACTTACACCCTATGCAGACAGAGCCTGTGGGAAATATTGGGTGCGGCGCAAATGAGCGGAGGGTGCGGAGCTAACGGTCATTTTTGAATTTAAAATTGGGGTATTTCTGAAACTAAGCCGTTTTGGGACTTCAAATATACCAAGATATGTGTATTTGACACCAAATATCAATAAAATTGTGAAAATAGTAGTGCAATTCATTTTATAGCGACGCAGTATGCCTTAAACATTTCCCAGACCTATATATTTTGAGACTATCCTTTTAACACTGCGTCCCCAGCATTCATATTGAAATGGTGTTCAAGATACACTACCCATGCAAATTATTTTTGCATCTTGGAAGCCAGGCAGTATCTGTGTGATTTTATAAAACTTCGGAAATGTTCTTCAGATATGAGCCCCCTCTAAATATTGGGTGCGGAGCTACGTTTATGGAGCTGCTCCGCACCCAATATTTAGAGGGGGCTCATATCTGAAAAACATTTCCGAATTTTTATAAAATCACACTGATACTGCCTGGCTTCCAAGATGCAAAAATAATTTGTATAGATAGTGTACCTTGAACACCATTTTTTATGAATGCTGGGGACTCAGTATTAAAAGGATAATTTCAAAATATATAGGTCTGGGAAAGGTTTAAGGCACACTGCGTCGCTATAGAATGAATTGCGCTACTATTTTCACAATTGTATTGATATTCGGTGTCAAATACACATATCTTGGTATATTTGAAGTCCCAAAACGGCTTAGTTCCAGAAATATCCCAAATTTAAATTCAAAAATGACCGTTAGCTCCGCACCCTCCGCTCATTTGCTCCCCACCCAATATTTCCCACAGGCTCTGTCTGCATAGGGTGACTTAGATTTAAACAATATCTAGTTTTGTTCTTCTGGCAAAAGTGAATCTAATATCAATATTTCCCATCTTGTTTTCTTTGATCATGCCAAATGCCTTTGATCATGCCAAAGGATGACCATATAGTACTACGGCCAAGGCCGTTTGTGTCCAAAACACCTAGATTCAATTTGACTTTAGATTCTTGTAGGGGACCCCAAGGCATGTAAATAAAGTTTGTGAACCCTTGCAAAGCAGGCTCAAAAGTGCTGAGTTATCATTTTCGAGTCGGGATTTGACCATATGCTTGAAACCAGTGACACTGTTGTAAATGGCTATCCTTGCTATTCTGAAGATAGATGTCAGGCTACACTGGACCATTATCTGAATGGAGTAGGAGCATGCGAGAAGGTCTACTGGTATACCTGAATCAATTTCTGACAAAATTTGGAGCAATTATTATAATAGATGAAGAAAGTAGCATAACATTTATAAATAATATTTTTGTAGAACTATTGTTTAATTATTGCTTTCGAAACATTGTGTACACTTCAGTAGAAGGGTAGGCAACTTCTCATATTTTCCATACATAAGCATTGTCTTGGGTTTTCAAAATTGGAGAAGAAATGCTTCCTATACACATTTCAGGGAAAAACTTGGAAAACTTTTCATGTTTGATTTTAAGAACAAGGACAAGTTGGGACCTCCATAGACTTAACATTGCGTGGGACCTCGTGGGACCTTTTGGGATTTTGCCCCATGAAGTCCGTGGGACTCCATGGGACTCCGTGGGATTTTGCCCCATCTTGCCCCACCGAGTCCCATGAAGTCCCACGTGGGACGCGGTGGGACTCGATGGGGCAAAATCCCACAAAGTCCCATGGAGTCCCATCGAGAATGAACATGTTCATTCTTTCCATGGGGCATCGTGGGATTTTCGATCATATGACGTGTTGTGTGAAGCCCGACATACACCAATGGGGCACGGTGGGATTTGATGGGACTCCATGGGGCTTGATGGGACTCCATGGGGCAAGATGGGTCAAAGTCATCAAGGTCCCATGGGACTTCGTGGGATTCGATGGGGCAAATTGGGATTCGATGGGGCAAGATGGGACTCGATGGGGCAAGTGGGATTTTGGCCCATTGGTGTATACCGGGCTTAATAAGCTGAATCTTGATTCCAGAACTTTCGCCATCATAAAACTATGATTGTAAAAAAACACAAATGAATGCCCAAACATCCGCAATATTAGAGAGTTTGAAAGAAAACGGCTTCACTTAGAATGACTCTAACTGAAGTTGATGATGACAACGTCAGCTAGAGTCATTCTAAGTGAAGCTGTTTTATTTAAAATCCACCCATATCGCGGCTGTTAGAGCATTTATCTGTGCTTGTTTTATTAGTTTGCATGGCGAAACTTTTGAAATCCAGATTCAACTTGGTTTAGCTGAAGGAGGTTTGTCGAAAACGATAGAACTTCGGCAACCATCTTGAATGACGCTAACTGCAGTTAGAGTCATCCAGCTGTGGAACAGTGTTAACAATCCTAATTTTTCCACTGACGGTCAAAGTAAAAAGTAAAGCATCATCCCGAATATTTGGAAACGAAATGATTTTACATATTTTAATACCGTAGATGTATATTTCCAGATCGATTCAGTGTCTCTGGTGTTTTATGCTCGGCTGTGGCTTATGTATAGTTCAAGTCGATTTTCATCGAGCTATCGCGTTCATTGCGATGTCACAGCCACTGCGACCACCGACGTCGCATCCCGGTAGTTGATTCGCCAATTGACGGGTTAAAAATTAATAGGTTAATCCGGTAGCCAACAGCTGAAAGTTGCATTGGCAGGAATCAGAACTACCCCAATTTTTCATATCACCCCACAACTCATACTCGTTTACCAGTTTGATTTTCAATGAAAACGTCTAATACCTTGGTTATCCAAGATGCCCACAACTACCTTTGTATTGAAATCTTGCGATGGGTCAGAATGACAAGCCAACGATTATGATAAGAATGCTATAGACAGAAATTGTCATGTGAAAGTGGAAGGTGCAGAGAAATCATTCTTTTTAGTAGGGGGGCATCGCATAGGGGTGAGAACTGACAGACTGATAGGTAGCCTTCTTCACTTTTAAAATGCTTAGATGAATATATTCATTACGTCAAAGCAATCTTTCCAAAGTAAAATATGTTCTCAATGCCAAAATATATGTCCATGATTATTTATTGGGGTTAGGCCCGGGGCAGGGGCGGATCTGGGAACCAACAAGGGGGGGGGGCCCAAACTTGTGGTCTGAGAAAAAAACTTCCGCGCTTGCGCGTAAAAAAATTTTGGGCCCCATAAACCCAAAAGTGGGCCCAAATTTTGAAATTTTGAGGCCCATTTTCTTCAAAATTTGGCCTAAAATTAACAAATAAGGCCTTACAAGGCCAATTTATGACCAAAAAGGCCTACTTTTTGGGGCCTTAAAGCCTTTTTAGGCTCAAAATTTTTTTTGGGCACAATTTTTTTTCTGGGCCCACCCAAGGGGGGGGGGGGGCCCGGGCCCCTGGGCCCCCCCCCCCATATCCGCCAGTGCGGGGTTAGGTCAATTATTATGCCCGTTTCAATATGTCATATTATCCTGTTCATGAACTTCATAGCATGTGGGAACATTTGATAGTACAGTAAAACACATTCTGAGTGGAGGGCCAGTGGTTTCTCTAAAAGGTGCTCCACCTTACAGAGGTTCATTTAATATTAAGGTCAGAGTGCACTTTGGATTTTTTTGCAATTTTGAAAAGTATACCACTGACTATTCTAATTATTCATACATTCAAAAGAATTATCAACCCTCAGTCAATGATCTAGGTACACTATTGCACATTTTGTGGAAAAATGAAAGATGTAAACCTTGTGTGGAAAAAGATATGTTTATCTGAAAGAGGTGTTCAACTTCTAGAGGTGTTCGACTTCACAAGTTACACAGTATGGTATACGCTTCTGCAGTTCAGTGAACATAATAACAATTTGTTATATTTTACAATTGGCTACAACATTATTTATTTATCAACAATTTTTGCATTATTAAATGTACATGTAGATATATGCATGTTCAACCAATGTAACATTTATGATAATTTGAATAAATTCTACTTGATCAAGACACACACATGTTATACAATACTTCAGTTATATATCCAAATACCACCATTCAAATTGTGCAAATATTGTAAATATCTCACCCAAAAGTGTGCAGTATTTCAAATATCACTTGATTGTATGATCAATCTTAATATCCCTATCATTTCTACATTGGACTTCACCTTCATATGTGTGCCTATATCATCAGTTAACAATTACATTAAAGGGGACTTTGAGGTTACAGTTAATATATAATACAAGGTGTCACATTTTATATTATAAAATGAATAACATTATAACAGGTACAGTAGAATATTCTTATTGTGATGTGCATCTATCTAAAATGCACATGTTTGGGGTACATACATATTATATAAACACTCCCAATTCCTACCTAACATGTATAACCAGTTGAAGATCATTAGCGACCCAAGACACAAAAGTATACAGCTGATGAAGAATGTGTATCAAATCTACAGCTGTAATAATATATAGAGGATATCCTATGATTTATGAGTGATATGATTTTTATCCACGAATGGATATGATATCTGCACGAGCGAGCGTAGCGAGAGAGTGCAGATATCAATATCCATGAGTGGATTAAAATCATATCACGAGTAAATCATAGGATGTTCTTTTTATTCCATAGTTAAAGTCATCATCAGAATTGTCGGAAATTAAGTCATTTAATTCGAATTTTCCAAATGATCCGGCGATGTTGACACTTAGCCTCGTTTTGAGTCTGAAGTAGCAAAAATCCATTAACCATCGCATACGACGTCGTATGTCATGGCTAAAAAACCGTATGCTATGGTTAAGTGAAAATTTGTCAAAAATATCATATTTTACCACTGATTACAAAAATACCGTTTTTATTTTCACATGTTATCCAATGAATATCATGCTAACTATGGAATAAATATCAAATATTCTACAGCAGGAAAATGCACATCAAATGTAAGCTGCTGGACAGCCACCAAAAAGGTAAATTAGACCATCGATATTTTGACTTTCAAAATATGTAATAAGAAAATCAGAATTTCAGGATCTTAGCTTGGACTGACTTAAACATCACAAAATAACAAAAGTTATTGTGCAATTATTCTATAGATATAAATTAAAAAGAGAACAGTTTCACTGGGTCAGGATTTCAGACTAATTATAACTTGACAGGTAGAAACTAATAAATATATATGTATATATAAATGATAAAATATTTACACTCTTGGTGAAGAAGCATTGCCAGTGTGTAGCCAATCCTTGAGGATGTTAATGTGCAATGTCTATGTGCATTGTACAATGCTCATGTGCAATGTCCATGTGCATTGTACAATGCTCATGTGCAATGTCCATGTGTATTGTACAATGCTCATGTGCAATGTCTATGTGCATTGTACAATGCTCATGTGCAATGTCCATGTGTATTGTACAATGCTCATTTGCATCCTCTTAAATACTCAGGGTTAAAGAACTCATCAATGTTTCTACCAAACGCTTGTGTGAATGCATGTATTTATATATCCAATGAACCACAATTTAGATACAAATGATTCTGACACACAAATGAAAGTCAAAGATAACTTCTCAACTAGCCTAACATGTAAAATATAAAATAAATCTCATTATACATGTTATAAGCTGATATTTTATCCAACTCATTTGTATACCTCAAATACGTATGAAAAGTAGTATTCACTAAACTTCCATTTTGGCACCATTTAAAAAACAGACTAATAAATTGGGATTTAATTCAATAACCATAGGCTAATTTTACAGTCAGACATATGCATAAGTAAGATATAATTTTATCTCTTCTTATTTGTAATACCCTTCTGTTAAACACAAGCCCTCACAATCAAATGCTCATTAGTGTATATATTTAACTGAACAATGTAGGATTCTGTAATCTAAAGGAATATAGTCTAACTGAAAACACTAGTACAATTTGAGGTAAAGTGTTTTTTAAAGCATTGTCTAAATGTTTTGATTTTTGTAAAATGTTTTGATTTTTGTAGAGAACAAAAATTAAAATTAAAAGGCTTCAACTCCGCTAAAGTTAAAGGAAATAAAGAATGAATCATTGGCTATCTTTTCAAATCATTTGATTAGTACTATATAATGTACATATATAGTCGATGTACATATATAGTCGATGTACATATAAAGTCAATGTACATATATAACATTGTTTATATAAATTACATCCATGTACATATTACTTACTGATATGAAGTTAAAACATATTTATAAGTAAAACAAAACAAAGTGGGACTAACACAGAGGATCATTAAATAATTGCTACTATACATATTACATAGATAATTTTAAAAGACTATAACAAATGTACAAAATAGTGAAAATACAATGATATACAATAGTTGTTATGTGAAATACAGATTTACATATTGAATATTGTTAGTAGAATTTATACAAGTTTCTATTATATAACACAACAACATTCTTTTGAACACATTTATCAATATTTTGGTACATGAAAAACCTGTACATAGTAAACACACTTGAACATTTCATGATTTTCCTTTTCTCATCTTAAATACTTGGGAAAGTTGAAACTATTGGTCAGTTGTTGATAACACTGATATTCATGACATTAATGAGAGGGAAGAAAAAGTGAAAATCACAAAATTGAACATAAAGTCAATCGAATGACTTCTACTTTGTTGTCTCGGTTAAACATTATGGTATTTATAAGAAAATGATGAATGAGTATTTTTACAATGAAAACAGTACAAAAAAAGAAAACTGCAAAGTGAATAAACATATTCCACAAGCTCATTTATAAATCACTTATACAAGTTATTACCTTTTAGATTATCACCACATCATGTACATTCCTAGGTGGTGTTCTGATTCCTCAGCACTGTTCTAATGTCCCTCAGCAGCTAATAGCTGTGCATAGGCTAGGGATCAGTAAATGAGTACTGATTAGAGTATTTCTGACTCCCTCATATAGTTAGACAGAATAACAGATTTCACTAGATTTCAATAGATTAATTGTAACGTTGACTAAATAACTGAGTTAAAAATGAGCCTGTGATATCTCTCCATTCTGTCAATAGACATAGTTGTGGTCAATCCAGCTAGATGTCACTTCATTTAAATCTTTGAGTTCAATTAATTGTCATTTCAATTTGTCACAAATGCTCGCTATATTGTCCAGATTAGCATTGTATGACTTGTCAATCCCTCCTTGATATATAGGTCCCAAAGCACTCTTCAAAGTCAGGTCCTCAGCAAACATATTTGTAGGCTTGCTGAACTGTCCAATCAAATCGCCAGGAACTGTTCTATGAATTGTCAATTCTGTTTTATGGACCTCTCCATGCCATGAAACGTTGGTGTAGATTGGTGTAGGGACAAAGGGTGTAATATTGGGACATGAGTAGACCAAGGGATTGTAAGAGCATATTACTCAGTAAATTGGAAACCTTATGCAGATGTTTCATTTTAGAGTTTATATTATCCATTAGCCAATATGCCTAAAGTATTTGAAGTTATTTTTAAAATAAGGGTCAATCAATTTGTTTTTTATAGATAACTGTAACCATGCTACCACAGCTTTAAAATCTCGGAGAATGGATGTAGACATTTGTTAAATCAAATAATGAATTAATGTTAATATTTTGCATTATTGAAGTTTCAAATATGACAAAGAAATGAGTATAAGAAAAACATGAAGTTTTGCATTATTATACAAACAAGTATGAAAAACATATTTTTATGAGCAAGATGTCTGAATGATTCATTGTCTTGTCAAATTTTCATCATCTGAACTCAGAATTTGAGAGGTGTTCAACAATTAAATACTCTTCATTTGGTCCATTGAAATACTACAAATTGATTTTATTGGATGACTAGATCACAGACTGGTAATTCTATATTTGATCATTTCTTAATTTGCATAGATGGTTGATTATGCTAAAACAAGGTAGGAATAGGTAGCACTATGGTGGATGGTCTATACTCTATATTACTAACAGTATGTGAGGAGTAGACCTTTTTCTTAAGTCAAAGTGAAACATTGATCAACTTTGGAATCTGCTGCTTCAAATTAAGTGTTTTTTTATCACCGATTTAATTTCTTTGGAAATCCAAAAATATAGAAAAATTATGTTAATTCCTGATAGGAATTATAGGTAGCAAATATGTAGTCAAATAAAATGCTACAAATATTTTTGTTTGTTTGTTTAAGGCTTTATTGGTAAATGTCCCACTTTGACTTCAAGCTATAAACTCAGCTACATCTTTGTTGAATATATGGGGGTTAAAACTAAAACTATGTTGGGGAACACGTTATTGACCTTTGTTTTACACTGCAACAACTGGATATACCCACACGTAAAGTTAAATTGTAAGTTGTAAAATTTAGATTAGTACTTGATAGTGGGACTTTCACAACTGGGACATTCAATCCCAATGCTGCAAGGTAAACTGAAAGCTGCAATAAATCAGAATACGTCGTTAAGAATTCTATAGCCTGAATGTTCAATTGAGTGGGGAGGTTTTGCTAAATTCATGAATCAAAAGTTATTCAATAATTCAATAGTCAAATATTAATCAAACTGGAAATATCAAACGAAAGAAAACTTGTATTTCTTAAAGATTGTGTGAAAGATACATGATATTCAATTTATCGAGTTATGGGAAAGGTGGTGCATTTAGAACATTCAGACTATAGATGGTGCCACCACAACCATTAGTCCACACTATGTCACAACACGGCTGTAAACTGCTACAAAAGCATAAATATAAAAAGCGAAAATATAATTCAAATATGCATAGCAAAAAATAAAATGATAATACAACCAATTTCAAACTGAAGAAATATGGTAAGGTGTAATAAGGTTCAAAGGATCACCTCTCGGTCAGGCTACGGTGTGAGGAAACAAGTAACAATGGTTCCCATAATGCACTTGTTACCCAGAGTGCATTTGGAATCCATATGTACCTCCATCAACGCAACATGCAGCCAAATTGAACAGGGATTAAAACAAATTAAGAAGTTATAGTTTAATATTGTGTACAACAACTCCCACCAAAAGGTTTGTTATAGATTTGGGCACGAAATCATTAATTGTGATTAAAAGTGGAACCACACATAAAGCATGCAAGTTGATGATTTTATTCAAAATGTGATATTAAATTGAATATTGAATGAACATTTACAATTTACAATTACACAATTACAAACATGCCTCTAATGCAATGGGAATAACAAGAATTGGTTATTTTTCTAGTTTCTATGTTACCTCTTCATTAGATGTTATGATGATCAATCTTGATTTTATCCATATATTTTCAGAAAATAATATAATATAACACTATTAGCCTACACAACAGTTACAACATAAACTGCCAAGCCCTAAATCATTTGAAATACGGATTATACATGGACTGTTAATAATTCGAGATAATACAGAATAATTTCATATTCCTTGACACATAATTTGCCATATCTGGAAATTTTGCTAAGATTGTAATCAATGCAGCTACATGCCACCTAGACATACCATCAAATTCAACAAATCAGATAGAGAAAAGTGATTGGTTAGATCAGCATACTTTATTATCAACAGAGTGAATCCACCTACTCAATTAGACACCAGGAAATATGTTAATGATGAACAACTACACACTGACATGCATAGTAGCTAGAAAGACAAACAGAGAGTCAGAAACATGGAAATTGATGTACAGACGACATGAAAATTGATTAATAGAAAATAAATAATAATTAATTGTATGAGACAGTGAGTTTAATATACAAGATATATATCTTTCAACCTTTAATGTTAATAATTACATTTAATTTAAGAGTAGAAAACTTTACATTGCTCCATAGTATATGTATATATTCACAATATATATAACTTCAAGTATAATAAATGTTTCACTTTATATAATAAACACGGCCGTAAATCGGACAAAATGAGTGGAGTTGAAGAGGAGTCAATCTCTGCTAGAAAATTCAACAAATCGGCAAGATCATTCTCTCGTGAGAAAGTTAACCGATAAATTGTGTGTAGAGTTGGGGAATACTCCACATACATGTTCTCCCGACTCCACTTACTATATTATTTTGATTATTTTTTGATGACATTTTGTAGCTCATTTAAAAAACAGCAACTTAATACATTTTGTGTTAATGACCTAACCTATAAGTATTTATTACAGGCTATGTAGATTCAAGTTGCTCCTATATCTTTAGCATTTTCTAATGAAAAAATAAATCTAGCCCATTTATTGAATTTTCTAGCAGGAATAAACTCCTCTGTAATTCCAATCATTTTGTCCAATTTACGCCCATGATAATGTTACTAGGAATAATATGATAATGGGAAAATTTAAATATACTTGGATGAGGTGTATCTAATTGTCACAAGTGCACAACTGTTCTAAGTGCACTCAAGTGCATTATTGTATTTTCAAGTGCACATTTTTGTGCTGTAACATCTTAATAAGTGTACCTTGACACTATACCTAACTGGTCATTAGTTTAAAAGCTACTGAGAGAAAAATGCATTTAAATAGAATTGTGATTTCATCTCATTTTTGGAGGTTCTAATTTTCTTAACTATTAAGAAGCACTTATTTAGTTCAATCTATTCTACAAGGTAATACAACACTTTAATTTTTACTTATGGGTGTGCAGAACTTGTTTGAGAAGAAGACAGAACTTAACTTCATTTGCTCTTAAGAGATTGGGGGTATGTTTAAACTAGAAGATTACACTTGGCTGCTCTGATGGGAATTATGAGTTGGCTGTATGTTGTTTGACTGAGGTAATGTGCCATACTCCACCCATAAGCCTGACCCTATAGAGGGAGGCACCTATAGGGGGTATATCATTTACACATTTAAGTCTTTAAACGGCAGTTTCACCCTCCTTCCCTTTAGTTGCCCCCTGTGTGCCCCCCTGGAGGCTTTCCTTACGGTCAGTGGGACCAGCTGCTCCCGCCGCAGCTCGTTCAGCCTTAGCGGCAGCAATTGCTTTAGCCAGTAGCATTCGATTAGCAAGCGGATTAGCAGCACTGGCGGACATGGGGGAGGGTGTGACGGGAGCACTATCTACACCTTCGTGAAAGGCATTTACGACACGTATCTGCAAAAATAAAAATACACCACGTAAGAATACAGTAAAATAAAGATAAGAAGTGTGCATTACAATAATTATCACCATATTGAACTACAACATACTTGTCCATACAACACTACTGCTGCTGCTATAGAACACCAAGCTTAGGCTGCTCTTAATTCACATTCAAACAAAAAACCTTACAAGTGATGAAGTGTTCTTTCTGGTTCCATTGTTCTATCCCAAATCTCAAAATAAGGCTTATCTATTTTTATAAAGCAATTATCTATATAAAGGCATTGAGTGTCCCCGATCAGAGAATAAGGTAGGTGGGAGATGTCCAGTAGCAGTAGTTTGTGAGGCAAACAAGCAACAGTTCTAGTGACACAAACCAAGCCCTTGCAAGATACTTGCCATACTCTACTCCCAAATTCATTCCATGATGTTGAAATAAAAAGATGTAGTATGTAAATATTTTGCGATTACATGATGATTTTAACCAAGACATCCATCGAAAATGAGAGATAAAGCACGAGTATTTGCAAGGCTTATGTGAAATCATTGTCACTGTGACACAAGAAAACAGTGCCACCTTTCCAGTGCAGACAACCAGCCAATAGGTGGAGCTAAAATAGAAGGGATAGCATAGATAAATAAATAATAGGGCGGTATCACTTAGGATACATATACAAGGCCATTTATACTGTTCCAATTTTACCACTTATACCACAGAGACAAAAACAGATAAATGTATTTGATATGAGCACTAATTATAGGATGTGTGTGCCATTTATCTGTAGAATGTCTGTGATTTTTATGTCATACATTGGCACAGCATTCATGTCCTTTATAGCGTGCAGTAGTGTGAGGGGTGGATAAGTGTATTATTTAGTATATTGAGCTGAAAAATAATCAATATATATGGTGGCACATATAGGGACATCCGCATTCTATCTCAACAAATACACAAAAACAGAAACATTTTTGCTCTTTGTATTGCTCATGTTAAAAACTTTATTCATAAAAACAACTGTAAAGACAGATTTAAATGTACACAAAGAAATTAGTAAAAAATAACTAAATATGACTGCTATTTTAAGGTATCATGATGTTTGTTCTACAATGACTCTTGAATGTTATGTACAACAATGCGCTTAAAGGAGCTTGTTTAAACTACTAAAAATGCTGTATATGGAGCAGAGTAACACTATTTAACACATTTTCATAGCAGCCATTTACAATATAGTAAGATAAGATAGTGTTATGTAATACTAACATATAGTTTGTTATTTTTTACTTAATTCAAGATTCATCTTTTATCATATTTAAGCCACTTCTACATCTAGTCTCCCTCGGAAAAGTGACGGGTGGGTACACACAATAATTCCATTACTGTCCATTAAATAGTTTTGTATAAAATCTTCAAATGTTGAAGCATTTTAACGTGGAACCCACCGTAAAAACATCATAATATGAAGTATATCACTATTTCGAATGTAGGAGTATTTTCTTTCACTGAGAACATGTTTTCTGCAACAACAGAAGTTGGATATTTATATAATGCTAGCAAATCAGATAGTACACATCAAATAAGTGTATATTAATGAACAACTCTGTGCAATGATGAAGACTCTGTCTAACCCTATCCGTTAAAACATTTATTGAAGTACATTGGGAAATCATGCAATATACGGTAATTGTGAGGATGTTATATCTATTTCACTTGGTAATCTCTTATCATGAAATAATGTCATAGCATTTAGCAATACTTATGAAGAATATGGATTCAAGACATTGTGCGTTTGGATTGCATGATTTTGCAATGCATTTCGTTTATCATTTATAGGGTCTCATTTCTCTATGACATTATCTTGCTTCCTACATGGGCCCCATTCCCATGAACAAGGGGCATTCTATTCTCTTGGTGTAAATCTATCCTAACTATTAATCCACACAATATTATGTCATCACATAGATAACAAAATTGAATATTTTACACACATTTACTTCTATATAACATTATAACATACATATACACAGGTAGTTCACCTATTGAATCTCTCTTTTATCAACTCCACAACTTAACTGAGTGATTGCTTAGACAGTCGAGTAGACTCACTGGATTTCATCTATTTTTTATAAATTAAATATGGACTGTGTTTACCACACTTCACAAAGGAAGGTGTGCAAAGCTCAATTAAAAAGACCTTCTTGAGTGAGAAATGTAATAGCCCTATGCTAATATTTTGTGATGTGAGGGCAAGCCTCATGATTTTTAGATGAAATTTTGAGTATAATGGTAACATACAAATATTGTACATCTTATGATAAATGTGTATGAAAAGTTAAAAAGTGTATATATGCTCACAAACTTATCATGGGTTATTCTGTTATGTACAACTTCTATCTAGCTTGAGAATTCCTAATTAAGTAAGAGGCCAGGTGAAATATCAAAGTGTCATTTTTATCCAATGGGGAGGTAAATAGCAAGATTTCATAAAAGGAAAAAAACAATGCATGCCACCCTGTTAAAACTCTGGTAATACCCTGTTAAAAGTTAAAATATTGAGGTATTTTGGACAAAATTTGAAAAGGAATCCTGGGGAGAATCCTGGGGAGGCTTCAGCTTCATAAAATTGATATTTGACATGGCCTCCTACTTAAGTGGATTTCTCTTGACATTGGGCATATTGAAAGATCTCTCTTCTTGCATGAATTCAACTCTCTGGATTTAACATTTAACAGAGCTGAGAGTTGAATATAGTTAAACCTGGTTAAATGAAACACTGAAGAGACTGGCTATTAAGGTTCTGATACCATATATCAAATGTGATATCAAAAAATGGGACTGAACATATTCAGATTACAGTTAAGTCTTTCAAGAGGTGTTAATCTACTGTTGCCACATGTTACATGTTTTTTATAGCTTTGAAGAGTTAGTACTATAGTTACTTTTGTTAATTATTATTCACGTAGAATACTTTTGATTTTATCATCATATATAAATAACTGTAAAGAACAAGTCTTCATTTATTACTGGCTGTAGCATCCACTTTGTTTTAATCTAAATATCCATAATGCAGCTTGATAACAAATCATAATATCCCATAATGCAACAAACTTATCATACAATATATGCCAGAACAAAAAATATTGATTATGCAAAGCAGGTTTTGATGCATAACACATCTGTGCAGATGAAAAACATCATTTAAAACCTTAAATAAACCAAAATATAAATATACTTGTTTGGAAAATTACAATGCTCAACATTCACCCTGGAATCAGTTGTAAGGGCCATACTTACACAGTGATGTTATTTGTAAGGGTAATCCTTTCTACTGATGTCTCTAATGCAAGATTCAAAAGTCAATAAAAGCCAAAGCCACTCCAATTAAGATTTCAATCTTTTAACGATGAAATAATATATATCAACTAGGAGCTGACCTCATAACGTGGATGTCATTGTGATCTTACTTTACCCAAAACACTAGAGATCCAAAGGGAGGAAAATTAGGAATGGATATACTGATGAGGTAAATAATCCTGACCATGCGAACTGTACGTTATATAAAAACAATGTCAACTTGTCAGAATGTAAAGTAACACCACAATAACATCCAGTTAATTGGCAGCACACGCCATAATTTGCGCATTTAGCATGTGAGTTAATTTAAATGGCATTAGTTTCTGCGCCACCGCCCCCACTTGTACTGCGCAATATATCAAGTGAGCCGGACTTCTTGAGTGCTTGCTGGCGGAGGGTCTGGAGAGAGTGCTGGCTATGACTGAGCGAGGACAGACTCCGATTTTCATAACTATCAAGTGAATCAACACCCATGCGAAAAGCATTAACTACACGGATCTGGAAAAAACAAAATGGAAAAAAGGCCACATGAACACACGTCAACACTGCAAAGGTATTGGACGCACATAGATCACTAGGCTGCACATTGCCACCTATTAATAAGCTATGGCATTAACTGAAGTTATTTCAGAGCGTCACAGAATAAGTTGGTGTAAAGAAAATAACAAATAATTTAGACATAGTAACTTAGTAAGGTGAATTTCTGTTAAGCAAATATCTATACTGATGTGAGAGAAGCAAGAGTTAATAAAGTTAATATATAAATATATTGTATTACAAAAGCTTTCCAATGGATTTAACTATTAACTGTTACCACAGATCCAAAGATCTCGGTATGTTGGTGAATAGTTATAGCCATCATGTGTATATCGGTGTAGATCAAACAACAATTTAGAATGTAGAGTGTAAAGAAAAATCAAAATGAGCCAATAATAACCTTGCCTCTAGAATCAAAATATTGCATTGCATTGCTGACTTCAACACACACATCATTCAAACTATTGAAATATTCGGCATCAAAATGTATTTCGAACCTAACAGAGGTTCAACATTAGCTATATGATTGTTATGGCTACATTCTGGGTTTCAAAAATTAAAATATATGATATAAGCAATAACTGAAAAGAGAAAGCAGAGTCTGCATTTAGATATAGAGATCTGAAGAGAAATAGAAAAGTTAATGAGTGAAAATTTATACAAGTACAACAACTCCAAATGCGCAGAATCTTGGGGTTTAAACAGTTAGTGGTTAGTATACATGATGTTGGATAAACATGCATTTTGGGAGTTCAGCAATAAAATCAACATTCATGCATAGTGCATACACTTATCATGCATTTTCATTTCCTTCATATTTGATCGTGGTCACATCTCCACAAATTCTCAAAATCACAAATTCTCAAATAGTTTTTCATGAAACAGGTTAAACCCGATCCAAAAACTGCACCATCCTGTCAAACTACCACATTTTGCTACAATACAATCATAACTAGTTACTATAACAACAAGAGGCAAATAAATATCTGGCCAACAATAGAGTTTGCCATTCAAGAATATTGTCAAGTAATCAGTAATAGAGTCTATCATTCAGTGATACCATTCAAACTACCATTTAACAATAAAACATATCGTTCAATAATACAGCCTCCCATTCACCAATAATATGATAACTTTTGCTTTGGTCAGGGCATGTTTTGTAAATACTGTTCATAAAAATAAATAATACTGTATACTGGTATAGCCGAGGAGATGATAATCTTGAAATGTTGAGTTTCAAATAAATTAAGTAGTGCTATGTCAGTATATAGACTGATATGCATCTTTCTAATAACGCACCAGTGATGAGACAATATGTGGGATTGAATCAGATTATAATCAACATAATACGATCTAACCAATGTCCATGGGCTTTCAAGAGAACCAATGATCTATCATAATGTAACAAGTTCTTGTGCATCATGCCAATTATGCCATAGAATATATTGGCATTAATAAAATCTGCAAGGCTCATGCTGGATTATAACATTTTCAGCCATGCAGGTTATGCTATTAATCAACCAAACATACACAGTATTCTAATACACATACATTATATGGCCAAAGAACAAGCTAATTAATAGCACAGGTTGAAAGACAGTACAGACAATCTTGGTGTTCTACAACTTTTCATGAAATACTCACAAACTATATAAGTACATGAGACTACATGAAGAGTATCACTGGTGATCCACTCGATTACGCTGGTGACCGAAACGGTTCGTTTTGGTAACAAAATGTCGGGACATCGAAGGTACGATTTTTCTTTTTTCCTTATTCCACACGTGTAGGCAGAATTGCCACGACATTTTTAACACAAACGTTTATCAGTATCATATTATGTTTAAGAAAATGTACATATTTGCAAACAAATGGTTCAGAAGACAACAGAATCGTCGATTTAATTCCTCACTTAAGTTACATAAACGGTTTTTCGAAAAACAGTTAAGATCTCCACTTTTAACCCAAACCGTTTATGTAACTTAAGTGAGGGATTAAATCGACGATTTTGATTTCTTATGAGCTATTTTTTCGCAAACATGTACATTTTCCAAAACATATGATGCTGATATACGTTTGTGAGAAAAAACGTCGTGGGGATTCTGCCTACAACGCGTGGAATAAGGAAAAATGAAAAATCGTACCTTCGACGTTCCGACATTTTGTTACCAAAACGAACCGTTTCGGTAACCAGCGTAATCGAGCGGATCACCAGTGAGTATGAAAGTAAAAGTCAAATCATTAATCAGTTAGTGGGAGCTAAATATGAACAAAATGAAACCATCTAAAGCACTGGCAAAGTTTTTAAAATTGTTCAACAACCAAAAACGGATTAGGAATTCATTGTTTGAGGTTAGCTAAGCACTCAAGTAAGTTGTCCTTGAATTCTGACTGAGGGCACTAATTTTGATCTTCATTTTTAATGATTCACAATATATAAACAATTAATGTGATGACACTTGTATTTACAAACACAAACAACACAGATCATTTACTATATTTCTATTCTTCTCCTGGCTCCCTCTTCTGGAAATTTTTTGCATGACTAGTGGCCATCTTGGATTGGACTTCACCATATTACTGCACTTTTGGTATTACATGTGTAAAAATCTACAGGAGTTACTGTGCACATTCTTAATACTCAATAGTATCTGTTCAGTTTGCCATCAGTACTATTTACAGACTATAAACAATATTCAGCTGTATATATCTATATATAGAGTGTACGTATATAATGTGTTTTTTATGTAGTGGAATATGTACAACTATGTTTATTAAACGTCTGAGGAGCTAGATAGAAGTCTCGTGCACATCTGACGCACTACGAGTCCTTGTTGGTGTTGTCTTAGAACTAATTTGTACATTATCAATCCCAGATAACGGACTATTCTGTTTATCCACAAGAGGGGCATTATCTATGCTTATACTGGTTGGGATGTGCCCAGGCACATCACCAGGGGTCAATAATGAAGACCCATTTTGTCCCGGGGGACTCGGTGTTTTATAATCACTTGTATTTAATTCCTCACACAAGGGACGAGGGTGGCCGGTGTGACTACGAGAGCTGCGTATGCTATGAAGACTGTGAAAACTGTGCACAGAGCGTTTTTCCTCGAGGTCCTCCAAAGTGCTTCGGAATGCCCGTACTACTCGCAACTGGCAACAGAAATACAAGCAGACGTTAAGGGGGTTCCACAACAAGTCATATTTTTCTAATGTTCGTACAGCACTTCTAGGAATATTCACATCTTTTTGTCAATGCATGGGTTTTTGGTTTAAACATTGAAGTTTTAAGAAGATATACAGTGTTGTAATAGACTTGTTGTGAAAACCAGCTATTCCATTGCAAGCAGATGTCAAAGACAAAATGATGTTATATCACTTCACTCGATTGGAGTTATCACACATAGTTCCTGATATTATGATATAAACAATGTTCATAATTAAAACACATAAGTGAAACTGATAATATAGATACAGATGGAATAATTTTTTTTAAAGAAAAATTGAAAGTTATTACAACAGTTCTGACCAGTTTCTTAAAATATAATAAAAATTGAAATTTTAAGAGACAACATACAAAAATAAAATGTATGAATAGAGATACAAAAAATAATTTTGAAATATTAGTATTTTAGAGAAATAATAAAAAGAACTTAAAAAATTAAGTCCATTTAAAATAAAGAAAGTTAATTTTTATTTTTTTTATTTATTCATTTATTTATAATTTTGATCGATACTCTGATCGATTTTCAATGTTAAAGTATTTTTACTTCTGTTTGTGAATAATCTGAATCTATTGTATTTTGGATTTTATGCATGAACATTATTTAGATCAAAGCAATATCTTTGAACAAGTCGACTGCTGGCCCTATGTTAAATGAGAATGAAAACTAAAAGCAAATATAATGGGATATACACTTCCATGAAAAATACCATGGTTCACATTGCATGGTGATATCACAATCTATTGTGACATTCAAACAACATGCTGGCCATTCTGTTTTAAAAATAAAATAATCTATCATATGCAAGATGAATGTCAGTGGAATGGCAAGAAATGCAGAGCTAACCATGATATTTTAGATGTACTGCCTTGTTAATAATGAGAATTCAAATGGGGATTGTTAAAAAGTACACAGCAGATTAATTGAAAAAGTGGCCATATATACATGTATATCATCATATAAAAGCATATCATTTATATCAGTATCTATCCATTCAACAGCCGCTGACTCCCAAGATGCTTCAATAATCTGAAATTTGCCCTTAAAAGGCACTGAAAAATTGCTTCAGTTAAAGTAGATCATTCATTTATTATGAAACATATATTTTCATTGGCCATGGTGACTTTTCTACAAAGGCATGGTTAAATGTTATACAGCACCTTCAAAGATTATTTACATGTTGTAATTAATGTCTATACTTTTCTATAACTTCATTTCCAATGAGAAAACTGAATATGTATAGAAAATGCTATGATGATCCAAAACTAATAGCTATATAACTTACTAATGTACATTGTACATGGAAAACTTGTACATGAAAACTAAAGTTCAAATGAATGTTGAATGAGAAATTATGAATTTTTCCTAAAATGTTTCTGAGAAAGTTGAACCCCAGCAAAACGTGATATATGTACAACCAGTCTACAATCAACTGTGTTGCACCGAATTATAACAACAACCTCAGGATTTTGTACCATCCAGTTAATTCTCAAGCAATGATCTATGATTTTTAAATCTCTCTATTAAAGCTGTTGGTTGTCAAAATACTGAATATTGCACAAACGGAATAAATGGTGAGGTCGATGCAGTTTTTTTATTTCAGCAATAATGATTTTATAACATGCAGGAACCCAAGCTAGAAATATAGACCCAGTTACCTCCCAGATTCCAACAGGGATAATTTAAGTGCAGAAATCTATCACTCAGCCAGAGGGATAAATTATGAAGCAGAATGCATTCCCCAGGTGCAGATATCTATCACTTGGCCAGAGGGATAGCAATGCATTTGGAAGATGAAGCATGCAGAATAGCATCAAAGGCTATTTATTTAAGAAAATCAAATGGTGTCTTAATTATTCATGACACTACCTACACCTGGCCTACTGGCCTAGTCTATTCCTAAAAGTACTAAATGGACAACCCATCCATTGGTTAACTCATCAATGGATGAGAAGTGCATAGGATGAGGTGTTTAGGGATGACTTGTTCAGGAGATGAATTGTTCAGGGGATGAGTTGTCCAGGGAATGAGCTGTTGAGAAAATGAGTTGTTCAGGGAATGAGTTGTTCAGGGGATGAGTTGTCCAGAAAGCCTTCAGCTACTGAACTTTTTAAATATTCAATAAACTACTTCATTGCAAAGTAGAATGAGAAAATCCACCTTGGAAAGGATTTTCTTACAATTTTCAATAAGAGAAAACAATACAGATTCATTCTTAGTCTAAGAATTTCTCGCACCAAAGTATATCAGCATTCCTTTTAAAAATGCATGGAAGAAATACTGAGCAATGAAGTAGTTTAAAAAGCCTATATCGGCTGAACATTTCAACAAATGTACTGATTGGTTAATCAATTATAATTTTGACTTTAATCGATTATAATTGGTGATGAAATAAAATTCAATAAAAAACACAATCCTAAATACTAATATTTGGGTTTTCCCATTTGTAAATCAGTTAAAATGATAAGACTATCACTAACAATGATAAATAAATAATATGTCATACTGTGTGAATGTGGGAAATATTTGGACATGAAAACTGATTGTAAAATAGTACATGTTTTACATCCTTGTTTCAAATACATTTTGAAATGCAACATATACATTTTGAAATGCAATATAAAAAAGGCATTAACACAACAAAATTTCACAACTTTCAAATGGTTACACAAGTGTAGCAGATGTTGTAGATGCCAACTGGTCGCAAGAAACAGTGGCTAGAACACTATGTCATCGTTCTTGGAGGTGTCAAAAAATGTTACAATCTGGATATTGCAGTACACTTAGTACTATATATGAGTATCATTTCAAACGCATGTCCAAATATTTTGATGTGAAATGAAAATAAAAATTGATTTTTTTTTGGAAAATTCTTGCATCCACTTACCTGGTGCTGCAGACGTGTCAGACCACGGATCCATAAGATTTGACCACGACGTGCCATCTCGTCATCTGGTGCGCCATCTACATCATCATCATCCATAGTTTTGATCTCCTCTGCTGTGCTAGCTCCCCAGGACAGTGCACCTGGAAGCTTTTGGTTGGGAATTGTAGTGATTATCTGAAATAAAAATATATTTAAAAGTTACTTTTGAAAACAAACATTTTCAAAAATATGTATTTAGAGCTAATGCATCCATTTGAATATTTCAATTTTGATTTATTTATTGAACAGTTAATCAATCATTATAAGATATGCTAACATAGTACCCCGGACAGGTTGAATGATGCAGTCGTGTTTTTATTCTATATTTGCAATGGAACAACCGTTCTTATTGAAACTTTCAAGATTTATTTTAAAGACAATTTCCAACATAGAAAAATAAATATTTTATCAAAATTTCCAATTTTATGATTATAATAACTAAGATTATGTAATGAAAACATAGATGGATGAAATATTCTAAATTAATAATGAATCATTGCATATTAGGCAAAGAATTCTACTAACCTGTCCCCAGAGAAGTGTTCCTACGCCAAAGAATATACACCAGAGCCACTGTTCTAAATTGAGCGGAGCAGTGTACAGAGCAAAACTACCTAGTTGAACAATTATCACCTGAAACACACACAATGAGAATTCAAAAATATTACATGAAGATATACCTGGTAATATGATATTCAATTTTGCTGTTTTTTCAAAAATGTAAGAGTCAATTATATTGCTGTGGTATTAGTTTCAAACAGTCAAACTTGCAAATATATCTATCTATCCTCTTAAAATTGCCTAAAATTTGCAGAATAGGCAAAAATCAAATTCCCTTTGGTTCTTATATATAGCCAAAATTAGCCAAATCAAATCTTTTGTTTTTCCTTGATCTTTTTGAAATCAGCCAAATCAAATCTTAGCCACATTTTCAAAAATCCTGAAAAATTAAAATTGCGCCAATATAAGTAGGAGTAGATTATATAGATATACATTACCTGTGCTATAAATGTTCCTATCCAGATAACTAAAAAGATAGGGTTAGAAAAGAGTCCCCTTGCTATGTTCCTCTGCCCATGAATCTTTCTGGCGTTAATTTCATTAAATAACGTCATCATGACAAACGTATTGAAGATTATGGTAAAGTGGACTGTTGGTTTTGCATGGATACCAGCATTTCGTCCACTGTCTATATCAAAGAAGTTTTCACCTAGAAAAAAAAATTTAGGCCTACATGTAAAAGAGAATGCATTAATAAATTACAAAAGATGTTCACCATAAACATGAACAATGAAACAGGTAACAGTAATCTGCACAGGTTTTTCTCTCAACCGACTGCTTAATCTTAATTTTACCTTAAAACTAATCTTAATCTTTAATTTTTTCAAAATATCTCACCCTATGACAGAGCACAAACACATTTTTGATGGAGTATCATGTAATTTTGAGGCTTTCAGCGGGGTGCCGCACTTGCTTGCTCTAATGCTAGGAAGAGTACTGGGTAATGTATAATATCTAATCATCACTTACCAACAAATAATATTACTAATATGACAATCAGCTGGTAAACTCCTCCCCCTAGAATATTCTTCATCATAGTTCGTGAAATAAGAGGTTTTGTTCTGCCATATGGTTTACGTTCTAAGAGTTCTGTAGTTGGTTTCTCTGTTGCTAAAGCTAATGAGGCTAAAGTGTCCATAATGAGGTTTACCCATAACATTTGAATAGCCTTTAATGGGACATCCTGCAATAGAAAGCATGAGTTATGACTGCTTTTATGAAGATGCATTACCCCACTAAGGAGGGACATGAGGTTGAACAAAAATGCATTATCCTACAATATATTTTGTTACCCCAATAACTACAAAATTAGGTCCAATTTTATATATCAGGCAAGCATAGGTTGGAGTTTCAAAATATATTTTTGTGCCCCTTCCTTGTCAATCTCTGTCCAGTTTTTGAATTTATGATTCTACAATAACCAATGGATCAGTAAAAAGTATATAAAATCAATAGGATATATCACAGAATATTTTGTTCAAGAAAAATAAATGTCTCTAATAACGTCTTTCTAGCAATTCTTTCACATGAAAGAGTTTTTAATTTGTCATGAATGTCTTATATTTAACTAGAGTTAATTGTATGAACTTACTTTGATTAAACAGGCTCCTAGAAATGCAACGATTACTGCCACTACATTGACAGTTAATTGGAACTGTAAGAATTTGGCTATACTGTCATAGACGTTTCTCCCCCACATAACAGCTTTAACTATACTACTGAAATTGTCATCTGTTAATATAATATCGGAGGCTTCTTTTGCTACATCTGTACCTGCAATACCCTACAATGCAACAAAGAAAAAACTTGAGTTTAACAATTACCAAACAAGGCATTAACATGCAAATTGTCACCACCTGCTGTTTGTTTCAGACACCGACCACTGAACACCAACCACCGAACACCATTCTGGAGACCATATGTCACCACCATATGTCACCACAGTGATGACATAACAATACCTTATATTGTATTATGATTTCATTTTTATATCATACCAATTTTAAATGTCAGATTGCATCAATATGCCAAATATGTTTAGAAATGTAATTTTGCAACTGAGAGAGTTGAAATAAATACCTTATAGAGGTAATTTTACAACATTAACGAGAATGCAATGAGATGATGGACTGTCATTTTTAGTACAAGTAAATGACAAACATACCATGGCAAAACCAACGTCTGCTTTTTTCAGGGCAGGGCCATCATTGGTACCATCACCAGTGACAGCTACAACTTCTCTTGTAGCGCTAATTTTACTCTCAATTATACCTAAAATAATATTGTATTTTCTTGTCACAACATCACAAGAGCAGTTATATTTGTAATAATGTACATCGTGGTAAATTCAGAAGTTTGACACAAATAATAGATGAAAAAGTACATTATTAGTTCCATTAAACTGAAATATGTTTTTCAAATAGGGCAATATACAAGGGGAAAAAGTTTTTATCTTGTATCAGAGTATTACAGCAAGGTATCTCACCTAAAAAAATTATTTACCTTTTACCAAAGTATATTTGTCCTGTGGGGAAGAGCGAGCTAGGACACGTAGATCTGGCCAGATTTTATCTATTAAATGCTGCTGAATCTGAATAAAAAATAGCAAGAGGTGAATATTATGTGAGAATCTAATAATAATTCATTAATTTTGATCTTGAAAACTGTGTAAGATTGAATAATTAATAATTCATTGCCCAGTTTAATTCATAGTCACTGTCTCTTGTTTTTCAGGATATCAATATAATAATGTGTATTTAATGAGTTAGAAAGGTGATGTACTTATGCACTCACTTCTCCAGACTGGTCTCGTATCCTCTTGTTGAACTCCTTGCCTTCCATGACAATGAAGTCTTTGCCAGGGGCTAGGATCCCACACTTGGCAGCAATTGAGCGGGCAGTGTTGATGTTATCGCCTGTAACCATTCGCACGGTGATACCAGCATTTTGACACTGTCTGATAGAGTGTGGTACCTCAGGTCTGACAGGGTCCTGGATTCCTACGACACATAGACACGTGAGACCAGTCACAATGCTATCCTCATCCTCCCAATCTGGTTCTGTGGTATATTGTACCTGGTTAGGCTCCCCATTTCCTTGAACATAATCTTTGTATGCTACACAGATGGTTCTGAGACCATCACTGGCCATAGGCTCAATGACATTAGCTACCATTTGCTCTATATGCTGCTCGGTAAAAGGCTTGGCTGTACCATCTGCCCCGATTATAAAGTCACACCTACAACAAAGCAAACAGTCAGTATTTACTATTTTTACGACAATAATTAGCATAAATTATAATAAATTATAAAAAGAGCAACAAACCGCAGAAGCAGATCCCGGAAAACAACACATATTCTATTTCATTTGAATCACTTATCATTTTAAACATTTTATAATAAAAAACAAGGCAGTAATATTATCTTCTGTTCGTAAAATTTAAGCTATCATGTTACCAAAATTTGAACAAAATCTAATAAACTGTATTGAAGTTATCAAAAACTAATAGCACAAGAATAACAATGCTAATGTTTTAAAGTACAATGTACTAATATCAAACACTGTATGCTAAAGAAATAATGTATCAAACTTACTTTTTTAGGACAATTTCTGATGCTCCCTTGGTGAAGAGAGTGAAACCACCTCCCTCCTTTGGTATAACAGTGCTCATGGACTTGCGCACAGAGTTGAATGTATAGACCTGAAATATTGAAACACAAGACTTGCACATTTGAGTTCATACATATTAACTCAGATTATCAAACTCAAAATGAAATTGATATACAGCTGTATAGATTTTCATGTGGAATTAAAAGACTAACACAGAATTTTACACTCAAAATAAAATTAATATACAGATTTTCACATGGAATTAAAAGACTAAATCAGAATTTCACAATCAAAGTGAAATTGATATACAGATTTTCACATGGAATTAAAAGACTAACTCAGAATTTCACAATCAAAGTGAAATTGATATACAGATTTTCACATGGAATTAAAAGACTAACTCAGAATTTCACAATCAAAGTGAAATTGATATACAGATTTTCACATGGAATTAAAAGACTAACTCAGAATTTCACACTCAAAGTGAAATTGATATACAGATTTTAACATGGAATTAAAAGACTAACTCAGAATTTCACACTCAAAGTGAAATTGATATACAGATTTTCACATGGAATTAAAAGACTAACTCAGAATTTCACACTCAAAATGAAATTGATATACAGATTTTCACATGGAATTAAAAGACTAACTCAGAATTTCACAATCAAAGTGAAATTGATATACAGATTTTCACATGGAATTAAAAGACTAACTCAGAATTTCACAATCAAAGTGAAATTGATATACAGATTTTCACATGGAATTAAAAGACTAACTCAGAATTTCACAATCAAAGTGAAATTGATATACAGATTTTCACATGGAATTAAAAGACTAACTCAGAATTTCACACTCAAAGTGAAATTGATATACAGATTTTAACATGGAATTAAAAGACTAACTCAGAATTTCACACTCAAAGTGAAATTGATATACAGATTTTCACATGGAATTAAAAGACTAACTCAGAATTTCACACTCAAAGTGAAATTGATATACAGATTTTAACATGGAATTAAAAGACTAACTCAGAATATCACACTCAAAATCAAACCTACATTTTCATTAACAAAAAATCAAAGGAGAATGATGAAAAGATTCCTTTACAATGACAGGCATCCTAATAATCCTAATAATAAAAAATATGAAAACATACATGATTGTTGCACATTCCTAATACATGTAATTTAAAAAGGGCCAACCTTATGTAGTTTGTCCTCAGGCATTTCCTCCCGAATGGTCTCATAGTTATTTCCCAGGTCCATCACATAGCCGAGTAGGGCACACTCTGTCTTGTTCCCTAGTTGCTTAGGCAGATCATCTCCAGGAACCTTCTGTAAACAGAGAAAATACATGTGTGTTATTTTCGGTTCAAGTAGATTGCCTGGATTTTGACATTAATGGATACATGACTGTTTCCTTGTTCTAAAATGGCTATGATGAATATAATCGAAAAAATTCTAAATTCCCAAATTCTGAATAAGAAATCCCAGCTTCAAAATTGTTCTATTTTCTTCATTCTCTAATGGATTTTCTTCAGGCTAGGGGTGCAGGAAAAAGTAAATTCTGCATAATATTCTACATAGTATTCTGTGTACATAGTATTCCACGTAACATAGTATTCTGCCTATTAAACACATGGAATAATAGCAATATTGCTGAACAGAAAATCATAAAATAATATAGTACTAATAATAATTCAGTTGTAGTTACCATAACTCTGGATGTGTATCCACTATTGATGGCAATAGCTCTCATCAAAAGAGGACCTGTGCTTCCTGGTAGGCTGTCAAACCTTGGTGTTGTCTTATGGTGTACACCTAAACAACAAATATAATTTCAATCAACTATACACTTATCCATAATCTATTCACTAAGTGATTTAGGAACATTCTTCCACCATGATGTATTCTAACATACGTCCAAGCAAAATTATGGTCACTGAAAAATCAGATGTTTATCACACTAACAGTGCCTTCCTCATTCAACTTCATTGTGATGTATTTCTACTATTTTACTTTTTCAAATATTAACTGAATTGTATGAAAGAGAAATAGACGTACCCCCTACGTAGCTCTGTACCACTGTCATCCTGTTGGTTGTTAGAGTTCCCGTCTTATCAGAACAGATGGCCGTGGCATTCCCCATAGTCTCACAGGCGTCTAAATGTCGCACAAGATTGTTATCGTGCATCATTTTCTGAAACATTGAGGCTGAGAATTAATTTACCACACTACATGATGTATGTTAACCATATGAAACAAATTAGATAACATTTGGATTTTGAGATGATTTTTTGTCAATGCCTGTCATCTCATTTACACTAGTGTCTTACCTCAGTCTAATGATTTGAATACTATATTTTAGTGCGCATCCCTGAAATATCCTTCCACTCGCCCCACCCCACCCCAATAGTTCTGATACATGTAAAATGTCCTTCCCCTTCCTATTCCCCCGAATCATTCTGATACATGTAAAATATCCTTCCTCTTGTCCAGTCTTAATTTCAGCATAAACCCATCGTATTCTATACTCACCCTGACAGAATAAGCCAGAGACAGCGTAACAGCCAATGGAAGCCCTTCTGGTACAGCAACTACTAACACAGTCACACCAATAATGAAGAACTTGACGTAGTGATTGATATAGAAATTATCCCATACTTTCTTGTCGATGACAAACTCTTCAATACTGAAGCGCAGTATGAGAATCAAGACAGTCAGAACAGCAATTATGGTACCTGAAAGATTACAAAAAGACAATCTTCAAAAATAAAATTTCTGCAATTAATTTCAAAATAATATTTGCGTGAGAAATTATCAATATAAATGAATCATTTGTACTTATTATAAAATAATGTTTTTTTTAAAACAGGACGCATACATGTACATACTCAATTTTAAAATTTCAAAAGATTCACTTTTCATGTATTTAATTACCCACAATGAATTATGCCACTATTATATTTTACAAATGTGCCTACAAAAAACATGCAAAACTGGTTCACATTGGATAATCTCCAATCTCCAATTAATTTACCTCCACGACCTATCTGCAAAGCCAGCCTTGTTAACTTATTCTGGAGTACTGAGTGTTGCTTTCTCCCTGACTTTTTCTCAGGATTCTTAACATTGCCATCTATTGGTGGTTTCTCATTGGAATCACCATCCTTCAGTAGAGATTCTGTCTCTTTTGTATTAACTAGACACAGTGAATATATTGTAATTTGAATCACTTACTTATTGTATGCTGCTAGGGGATAGGAGCCTATATAATATGGTAGCTGTACGTGTGTACTTATATTCTATGGTGCACTATAGATGGCAATACTTACGAGATATAGTAGCTCTTCATACGCTAATAATTACCAGGTTCCATCCCAGGTTTTGTAAATATGGGACTTAGGATAAGGGAGTTTAACTATATGCTTAATTATGGGATTTTTTTTATATACAGTGTAGTGAGTTCCCTAACAAGTGAAAAAATATTTTAAAATAAAGAAATAAACCAGACCAGGTTATTATTATTATCTATAATAGACATGTACGTATCTACTTCCAATTAATTCCAATGGAGATTCTATACATAGCATCATATAGTGAGTTCCCTGACATGTGGAATATTAATAAACAAGTTTATTTTGATATAGAGTTATCTTTGAGGAGTACTATGCTCTGATTGTCTCAGTGAGTTCAATAACACTGTAATATCTCACAAAAGCAGTATGCTAAATCATGTTTCATGTCCCTAATGAACAACCCTGATGGTCTGTACGCTAGTTATTGTTGCCATAAATAAAGAGAGGGGGTGGTATTATCAGGATCTCCCTCTTGACATTCTAGTTCTATTCAAAACAGAACATCCATTACTGTATGTAACAATCAAGATAATATGAATACTATGTCTGAACTGCAGAGGAAGGTCATGAAGACTATATAAAGTGACGCCAAATAGACAATGCCACATAAGGGAAACCGCATAGAGAACATAACGTTTATTTGAAATAATGCCACATGAAAAATATCTAAAATGTGATTCCAAATAGAGAATTTTTAAAGTAACAGCAAATCAAAGACTGATTAAAATGACACCATATAGAGACTATCTAAGTATTGATACCAAGTACACAGAGACTATATATGTCACCATAAATGCAAAAATTCATGAGAATTCTTTAGTCCAGTATAGTAGATATAAGAAATTGTCATTTACATCTTTATGGACAAAACTTTATAGCTCCAATCATATTGTAGCCAAATATATTACTACTTGACACTGGATATTTTTTATCTTGACTCAAAATATTTACTTTAAAATTCAGGCCCACTACATCTTGCAAAAGGGTTTGCCTCTAACAAGATCGTATGTTCTTAATATCCCCCCTACAACGTTTCAACATATCCAGGAACCAATAATCAGGAATAGAAAATCATTATACAGACATGGGTGTCTTTTTACAGGACTCAATTAACATGATGCTGTATGCCTCGTGAAATTAAATTGCAAGCGTGTGCTGTCAACGCTAAAACTGTTCAAAGCATTGGATTACTAATTTTATCAATGCTGCACTCCTATATTAATCTAGCTCATCATTGGAGTTCTTTCTTGCTTGGCAGGTCCGCATGAGAATAAAATGATTTTACCTTATGATTCTACAGCCATCAGCCAGTCTTTACTAGGATATATCAAAGACTACAGTTCCTAACAGAATTGCCTTTCACCATGTTAAATTGGAAATATCATAGAAGTAAATTGAATATGAATATTGCAATTCCAAATAAGACACTGCCAGTCTGGTACACAGCCCAAAGAAAATAAGGTGAATGGGTAATTGACCAATGTTAAAGGAGCATCAACTACTTGGTACTGTGCGTTAGACTTTAGTGATCTTATATGAGCATTATCCTACCAATAGAACCACCCTATGCTACACAATGTAAAGGGTGAGACACACTAATGTAGGAAGTGCTTGAGACTTCTTATTCATGTAAAGTGTAACACTACTTACCATTCAATGTAAGAGTGTAACACCATTCAATGTAAGAGTGTAACACCATTCAATGTAAGAGTGTAACACCATTCAATGTAAGAGTGTAACACCATACAATGCAAAGTGAGGCTGACTGTACCTGCATAGCCGATCTGTATAGCCAATTTGGTTAGTTTGGCCTGGAGTACAGATTTCTCCTTGCGTCCCCCAGTTTTTGCTGGTTTATTAGCATCTTCTTCGGAATCTTGGTTGTTCTCTCCATCCTCTGCACCCTTGGAATTCTGGGTGGTGTTGGTATCATTTGTGTTATGCGAATTGCCAGTTGGTTTATAATTAGCTGCATCAGCATTTCCATCACCATCTAAACAAGGAATGGGGTATAACTAATAGGAAAGGGAGAGGACTGGGAAAGAATTGGGATTTGAAATGTTTGAATTGTATTAACATTTTTGTGTTCGTCTCATTTATTGAAGTTTGGGTCTCTTTCTCGATAATGTTGAAACTCCAAAATTTAAGTTTTGTTTTTGACCAAATTGATATCAAGACTACATATTCAAGGAGTAGAATAGTCCAATCTGATTAGTCAAATTCAAATCTCAGTGGACCAATCAAGGAGATTAATATGATTCGGAAAGAGCAATATCGTAATAGCCCCTGATATCCATATATCACAACCATCTCATTTACCGTCTCCTCACATTTTATTATATGGCAAAATGAAGTGAAATAAAACTCATAAATTTTCTTTTGTTGATCAATAATGTTTGAGAGGGATAATTTGGTAAATGGTATTCATAAAAGTATGAAGAAATCTGACTTATACATCTGAGGTTTGCAGAAGCTATAAGGCCATCCACTTCCATACAAAGACAGGAGGTCTTATAGGAATTAAGTATACCTTCTTAGAAGACCATGGTCTTCTGTCAAAGCCTGTTCAATGAGATACTGTAAGTAAACATTCCAAATTTTGATTCAGATTAATTCAGTGGATAGTTCAAAGACAATTCACAAAACACTTACTAGGAGCAGCTATAATTGGTCCTGAGCAGCAAAAGGTTAAGAAAACAGTAATAATGTTACAAATGTAGAATTTTCACAAAATGTTGTAGTATCTGATGAAATAAATAGCTAAATACTAACTAATTGTGTAGAAATGGTATGACTACATTTAATTATCAAAATTATAATATAATCACAATTATCATATAATCTGGGATTGCAGTGATCTCCCATGCATTAAAACAACCAGGTGTTGTTGAACATTTCATGCCAACATATTCGAACAGCTTGTTGCGAAAAAACCCATGGGGAGACCACTAAATTGGGTTTGAACTTATATACAAGTCTATTTCTTTTAAATCTTATATAACATCTTAAAGCACTATATACCAAGGACATATATTAACTACACAAAGCATTTATAAATAGATAAATACATAATAATAAAAAGTATTCATATAAAGAACAGTAGATCACTGAACATTCATTATCAATAGAGTTTACACAACTGTTTTGAGAAACACTTCATTTGACCAGATCACTCCTTTTATTTACAGGGGTCGAATATGTATTATAACTGGCTGTCTTTTTGCAAATGTGCCATAGACTGTGAATTAGACTGCAAACATGAAGTTAATACATATACTTATGTTGCAGCAAGAGAAAACCTTGGAAATTGACACATAACACAAAATCAATGTGTATCTTGGAATATGCTCGTCGGTACTGTGAATATAATGTTCAGACATACTTGCTTTCTAGGGATGTAATTCAATCCCACATACACGGAAAAATAATTTGTTTCAAGCAATATCCCCTTGTAAAGCATCCTAAAGGCCATATATACAATGTTAAAATAACAATTTGCCAGAAGAGAAAATAAGAATAATATTTTGCCAAGCTTGATACATTTGAAAAGCTCTCCTGCAAAATGATGGACTTTGATCAATTAAGTATGGTATTAGTGCATCAATTTTGTTCTGAATAAATGTCAATGGTTTTATCTCAACTATAAAACATAAAACATAATATCCCTCCAAGTCATTTAGACAAATTGATTTTAAAAGTGAATTGGTCAATGTTCCCAAATATACCGATGCTTTCAAATCAGTAAAGGTCAAAATTGCAAATAGCGGAATCATTTTCTGCCTATCGATAGATTATTTCAATCTAATATTGATGACGACTAATATGAAAAAACTATTGACTTAATAGTTCAATTGAATAAATCAGAGCTTGTCAAAAACATTTTAGTCTCTCTATCATTATTCCAAGATTATTGATCCAATGCAGAATCGCTTCAAAAAGATTTAATCACATTCATACAATTTCTGTATTCTTGAGAAAATGTTCAAGTTCTTGCCGCGTTTTTATATAACTGAGAGACCTTGGGTGAATTGATATAATTCTTCTTTTATGGTGGCATTTAGCAAGACAAAGCAGCTCTCTAATGCTAGTCTATATCCGAGGGATTACTTGCGTTACACAAGCTCTAAGACATTAGAAAATTAGGACTTAAATGGAGAACCTGATGAAATATTTTCAATGTTATTTTTCTAATTAATGTATGTTCTTCTTTCAACATTATATTGTCAAATGTCTATGTACCTTTTATATAACATTTAAGTGACATATAGCGAGCGATTCAAGTATCTAAATATACATATAAAGCCCATTGCTCTAAGATGCGCTCACACTTTTCCCATCTATAACGAAAATAACGAGTAAAGAAAATCAAATGATCAAACACTTGGATAAAGTTTTCGATCAACACTTTTGAGACTTCAAACTCCCCCTGGCATAATTAGTGATGACATAATGCCAACAGCACTCTGATAAATCAAAGAAAATCTTGTTTTTCGAGCCATTCCAAACATTTAACAATATTTTATGTTACAGTTGATAGCAATATTTTAATAACAAGAAGAGCTTTCAATATTTCCCTCGTGTAGGATACCTTGGTGATCTTTTTGCGGAGTAATCAACAAGCAACCTTTGTGGAAATAGATGCTGATTGATGACATGTTAACATGAATATACAAAAGAGAACATCATCCATCAACATTAGGCTAAATTGCATATTTTGTTTCAAACATGAGTTTATGTAAAATATTGAACAGTTATGAGGAAAAGAACAATGTTGACGATGAAACTAAACTGTAAAGCGATCAAAAATTATGAAGTTTTCAAAATGATAGCAAAGTCTTAACATTCTGATTAATATTTTAATATTTAGTACTGCATTTAGTACTACAAGTGTTTAATCTATCTGAGACAATGAGCAAACATTAACAATAAAGACAATTTTGAAGACTGGGATATTTATTTTTTACCAGAAGGATCTAAATGAGAATAGAAGAAACTAGCTTTAAAGGAGAAATTGCACATGTGTACTTTTTGTGTGTGAAATATTAAGTGTAAATTCTCCTATAAAATTAATTCATTTCAACTTCTTAAGATATTTCATACAAACCTTCTGGTTCTTTTTTCTTGTCTTTCTTTACATCATCACCAGCTGCCCCGAGTAGAGTAAATATGATACCTGCTTGAGAGTTGACTCCAACTGCAGTGACCACCATCTTGCCACTGCCCTCCATAACATGGGTACCTGTAATAAACAAAATAAAGTATATGTACAGTCTATAGGATAAACTTATAACATGGGCATATAATCTTTGTAAAAAACAGTCAATGTATATCACCCTTTACGCAGAGATCGAACCATTTCCATATGGATATGGTGCCAAAAATTAACATTGTTGGACAAGTGGTAAGTTTATTTCTGGAAGTTATACACTTTATTGACCTTGAAATGTATTGTAACTTGTGCACTACTGTAAGACATACCTATGATTAGATCTGAAATTTTACAAAGATTTGTACTTGGAAATGAAAATGAAACGGATATGAAGTGCATATGAAATGAAAAAATCTAAAATTCTGCAGGTTTCTTTTTCTGCATGAAATTCACTGACATTGGATTTCATGATTGTCGTCTCACATATATGAAGAAACAAAGTATACAGGGCTAATGATTATTCACATATCAAATATGAATAAAATCACTCTACTACTTTTCCAGTTATAGCAAAAAATTGAAAACAATGTTTAACAGTAATGTTTAATTATGTCATTCAGAGACCTTATTTTCCTAATACATAGGACTTACAGAAACTCTAAACCAATCTATGTCAGTGAGGCAAGACAAAGAGTGAATCATTATGGCAAGAGTATTGCAATATAATCATTCATATTTATGATTATTTTATTCATATTGGACTTGAGATTTATGAAAGCCTAAGCCCCATAGTTCTCATAAATAAATATTAACAGTGTAAACCTCCCTTCCTTCAGATCTTGAGTTCTATTGCAAAATGCAGTTTTGCATTGCATTCCTAATCTACACATTTTATGCATTTTGTGATAATGCAGTTTCGTACATTATGCCTTTTCACATGTTTTATTAAATTGCTATTATTAGTTTAAGTTGTTACAACATCAGTCATGCTGGTGTAATTCATTGTGGATGAATACTCGTTAAAACAAATTGCAAATGAAGCGCACATAGTGGAATCTTATGAGATGATACTTTTCCTGCTAAGATTAAATCAATGGACCATGAATTCTGATTCCGGGAGTGCTCAATAAAAATATTAGCAGGTCTTCTTGTTTAAGAACACAATGATGTGTATCTTTGGTTACGGTCTAGTACACTGAATATACATAGAATATCCTATCATTTACTCATGATATGATTTTTATCCAGGAATGGATATCATATTTGCTCTGCTTACTCGTGCAGATAAAAAAGAATGTTCTTATTTCATAGTTATAGTGTACTTTGATTAAGATCAAACTTTCCAAACTATTGCCTGGTAAGTGTTCCTCTCCAGCCTTGTTTTGAGTTAAGTAGCAAAAATCCATTAACCATATGATATGATGCCGCATCACATGGCTTAAAAGCCTTATTCTATGGTTTTGTAAAAATTAAACAAAAATATGATAGTACACCAGACAGGTTCAATGATGAAATTGTTTATTTCCTCTAAAATGAAAAGGAAAAGATCTTGAATGCCCCTCAGGACTCGGCATAAATCTGTTTGCTAGTATTTGAGTTATATGATTACATTTTTAAAGAAAAATGGTGGCTATTTTGAGTGGCCATAAAACATTAACCTCTAAAAATTTAAACCTAATACATCGACCAGTATTCGAGTTATCGCCTGGAGAGACGAACAAACAAATGAACGGCTGGCGTCTTTAACTCCCTCTAGAATTTGTTCTGTAAAAAATGACTGCATAATTGCAGCTTTTTCCACTATTTCCAAAATACAACTTTTATTTTCACATGATATTCTATGAATATCACAGTAACTTTTAAAAGAATAAGTAAAAATAGACCATGAATTCTGACTCCAGGAGTTCCTGATATAAACATATCAATGTAACCAGCATTATGAATCTACAAACACTCGGAATACTCCCTGGAAAATATGTGGCTAAGTACTAAATGAAAGTGTTGCTTTAGATGAGGCCAGTTCTTTATTAGACTCTGGGATACTATTTCAGATTATGAGTATTCAAATTAAGACAATAATGTCAATTCCACGAAATGGTCATATCTAGCATGGCATAATACTGTAACTGCGTAATTATGTTAAAATTTCTTTCTAATTCTATCTACACGATAGCATAAACATGCACACATGAGTGAAATATAATAACAGGCTAAAAGGATGTCATATAGCTTGTGTTCAATTACATTTATGGCTTATCTATGGCAGTGTTCCACGCAATGAACAACTTGGCTTTTGTGACAGATCAACAAATGTCAGTTCATAATGCCATAGGATATAGGAACAGGTTACAAATCTAATTTGAAGGGACATACATAGAAAGAGCATAATAGCCGGAGAGCTCTGTGTGTGACAACTTCCTGCAGCTTTTATAGTAGAGGGCGTATAATTTACAAAAATAGTGCAACTTACTGCATTCCATACCCTTCAGCCAGTTTTTCTAGTCAATATCTATCCTTAATTCTCCAATTAAGAGAACTCAAAATCATAAATACTTTTTTTATCTTTATTCTTGCCAAGAACTGGTCATCATTATACAACATTACTGTTACAATATTCACATCATAGCAAGTACTCATATAATGTTATCTGTGCAATTTACGAAAAATATGACTAGTTAATGAAAATACAGAATGAAATCCTGTGCTAAGGGCTGATGTGAAAAAGTAAGTCCACCCCAGTGGGGATCGAACCCATGACCCCTCGCTTTCCAGGCGATTGCTCTATCACTGAGCTATAGGGCCAACTGGCTTTTCCACAACTTTAAAACCTGCTGATTTACATTATTTTAAGATGTGATCAATTGGAAAGACTGGCCCCTGATCATCAGGCCTTAAGGTTCTACAAGAACATGAGAAAAAGACTGTGAATGGAGTTAAAAAGCAAATAAAGCTGTCTTTTGGCATAACTTTTGAGTTCCTTGCATTGCGACTTTTGCAACTTTTTGGAGAAAACTGCAACTTTCTCTGGTGTCAGGATTGTATTTTTATTATTAATTATTATTTCATATATTGTTTCATATATGATTGCCATGAAGTGCTTTATAAGGGATCTGATTACTCATCGCTTTTTCTGATTTATCCGTTAAACTGTGCTTCTATTGCATGGTTTAATAATGAACAATTATTCCATAGTAATTGGAGTATCTATTAATAACTAGCATTTATTAGAGCTCTTATGGAATAATGTCTGTCATGGCAAGATAAGAGTGTGGATGTCTGTCATGTATTATAAATCTCTTAATAGCTTAGAATATATATGCAGCACTGTTGATATACATGTATGTGTATTTATACAATAAATGATTTGCAATTTTAAGGGGTTGAATGACAATCTTGTTAAAATTTAGTGTGCATGAGGTCCCACTTAACATGTCATTAATGGGGCCCAGCCTCAGACATGCAGTGCATATTCGAGACAAATAAACCTAAATGAATATTAAGTCAAAAATTCATTGTGTAACATACAAAAGCTGAATGAGTTAATATGTCTACTTTGTTTAACAGTTATCCAAAGCATGTATGCAGATTAAAAATTACTAAATTGTGAGTGAGAAAAATATCCTAGAAAATCATAGATGGTAATCTTATCTTAAATCATGGAATACTCCCCGAAGGATAGTCTACCAACCTGTTAATAGGCGCATTACTAAAAATTACATTTGGACATTATTAAAAGTTCAAAGATGAATGCCCACAGCTTTATATGACACACAAGGTCTTTCTGATAATGTCCAATGTCTGTAGATGCCCCTAATCGGCCTCATATATCAAAGAATGTATATTCTAATCACTATCTGACGCCATATAGTATAATATAGTGCACAACAACCTACCTGACAATAACATAGGGTCTCTAACGTCACCCTTCTTGACATGATCTGACTCTCCTGTGAGTGAACTTTCATCGACCTTCAGGTCGTTTGCCTGAATAAGAATGCCATCTGCTGGCAAAAGATCCCCTAAAAACAAAAGCAATTTTTGTGAAGTCATCACAATGTAGATAAATGAATTTAACATATACAGGGTGTCCCGAAAGTATGGGGCCCCCCCTAGGCAGACATATACCAGTGTCGTCATAGTATGTGTCATATATCATTTTAAAGCTTATCCAAAGTTACATTGATTTGCCAAGTATCATGGTTTAACTCCCAAATTGGAAAAAGTTACAGTCATTTTAAAAGTCAGTGTTTTGTCAAAATAAAGTTCAATTTTACACCACATCACTAGTCAGTGAGTCCCCCCCTGGCCATGCTCACAGCAGCAATTATTTTCAGATATGACCTTAAAAGCCCTTCAAATAGGGGTGTGGAATTTTATAACCCTCTTAAAACCTGTTAAGGAACTTTAGAAGAGTTTCCTTAGAGTTTCTACCCTCACTGTTCTCTTTTTCCAACTCAATATCCATCCAACTCGAAAATAATTGCTGCTGTTAAAATGGCCCGGGAGGACACATTGACTATTGATTTGGTGTAAAATTGAACTTAATTTTGACCAAACACTAAATTTTGAAATGCCTGTAATTTTTTCACATTTGAGAGTTGAACCATGATACTTGGCGAATCAATGTAGCTTTGGAGAAGCTTTAAAATGATATATGACACATACTATGACGACACTGGTATATGTCTGCCTAGGGGGGGCCCCATACTTTCGGGACACCCTGTACATGTGCAAATTAGAAGGGATATGAATCCACCTTTTTACATTCTGAGGATTCTAAGGTGTATAGAGGTAGAGACAATGTATTACCAACAACATATAATATTTGTTTCACATTAAAACATAAAAATTCAATCTGGATATCAAAGTTAGATATTTCAGAATTTTGGCTGGTTTTATCTTGAGCATATTTTCCATTTACTCTGATATATTTTTTAGCATTCCCAAATAGGTCTAGTAGGTTTTACTGATCATCATTATTACCAAACTGACCTACCATATTTAACTTGACAGATATCCCCAACTAGAATTTCTGCTACAGGTATATTCATGGCATCGCCAGCCCTGGAATTAAATAGCATTGTTTATATGGGAATATTTAATGAGGGAATTTGGAACATCTATGCTGTGATTCACACACAATTTTAGAAAGGTTTGAGAACTAATTAACAGAAAATAACTTGGTAGAAAACAACAAGAAATATCTCATAGATTCTTTTTTAAAAATTCGAGGGTTTGTTGTACTTCAGATCTTTCCAAGGTCCTACATCTCTGATTAATTTTTCTTGATCTCTGACTGATCTTGCCCTCACTTTTACTGATCTATTCCCAGATCCCAGTCAGATTACACAACAGATCTCTCTGGATCCCTGCTTTTTCACTCCCTAAATCTGATCACTTTCTAGATCCCTGCATTGCATGGCCTCCCCTTGATCAAGAATTGATCACTCAAAACTGGTCTTGGTTCATTCTTGATCAAACTCAAATCTCCGTCTGATCATTGCCTAGATCCCTACTTAATCCCCCTAGATCTTAATCTGGCCACATACCTGATAACTGAGAATTTGTGTTCATGTTCTATCTTACTCTGAAGACCACGGAACTGTTTTTCTTTCTGATAGTCATTGAATGCGGTAACTAAGACAACAAGTACGACAGCTGCTAAGATTGCCACGCCCTCTATCCATCCAGCCTCACTTTCACTTTCGTCACCTGCAAAAACAAATTTACTCATCGATAGAATTGATAAAGTTGATGACATCACTTCTTGTGTGAAAACTTGAAAAATGGTAGCCTATTGGAAATGCGCACTGCATTTTAAAATGATCAATGATGACCATATCAAAACATGATTTCCTGTGTGTGTTTTGTTCAATATGGATAGTTTATAAATGGTTCTAGCTACTGAATCAAGAGAGTGTGGGATACATGTTACTTTGATTAAAGGGTTATCCTGTGTATGTAAGAGGACATACCTTACATTAAAATAAACCATATATGTCATACATGGAGATAGCCTTGAACAATCATTAATCAATAAATATGTACAATACAATCATTTTCAAGGTGAATAAAGAGTTTGGAATCAATGAATCATGGGACAAATATATAAAATACCTAACAAACAAAATCATTAATCAATTTTTGAATTTTGATACCTTTTTCATTTCATATGTTATCAATCAAAAATATTGCAACATCAGTAGAAATTTAGACAATTGACATAGCGAGGAAGAAATGAATCTAAAAAGTGAGGGAATCATGTGGATTCTGATCAACTTAGATGGGGAAGCAGATACTGTATAAGATACCTTATATGTACATGTGCCATTGTGTTTTTTGTTTTATGCTTTCATTTATTTCTGAAATTGTGACACTGATTATGCCTTAAAACGTTTTGCTGATATTATAACACTCATTACCCCATGAAACATTTTGCTGAAATTGTGACATCGATTACGCCATTAAATATTTTGCTAATTGTGTTACATCGATTATGCCTTGAAACATTTTGCTGATATTATAACAATGATAATCCCATGAAACATTTTGCTTAAATTGTGACATCGATTACGCCATTAAACATTTTGCTAATTTTGTTACATTGATTATGCCTTGAAACATTTTGCTGATATGATATCAATGATAACCCCATGAAATATTTTGCTGAAATTGTGAATATGATCATGCCACCTTATGCTGATTGTGCCTCAATGGTAGCTATGAGACTGAATAATACGTACCTCCTTCCTGCTCTGCTAACTCGCCAGAGGGTTTGTAGAATGATAATCCTAATGATATAATAGCTGCTATGATAAGAATAATGAGTGTAGTATCTTGGAGTGCTTCCCAGACTAACTGCAGAAATGTTTTTGGAGGTTTTGGGGGTATCACATTTGAGCCAAATGTTCGTGTTCTGTGTTCTACATCTGCTGGAGACCCGCTTAAACCTGAAACAAGGACCATTTAAAGATTATTAATATTATCAATACTGCATATGTAAAAGGACACTATCGATTGATTTAATATTTTCCAGTTTTAAATAAATAAAAACATTTTTATGAGCCACTCAAGAACTTACTTATAAAAATGCATCATCAAAAATGCCTCAGCCTCAAAGTCAGAATAAGTGATAGAAGAATTTAATAACTTTTAAATAATAACTCCCAAATGTCCTACAACTAGGTCTGAAAATCCCATGGAAATATTCATATTTTAAGAACCTATTATAACAATTCTGTTGAGATCAACTTTATTGTTCGTAAAAGCATTCATAAAGGGAACCATCCCATGACATTCAATTCAGAGAGATTGAGCCAAAATGACTGAAAAGTGAAAATATCATCATATTTAGGTTGTTAACTATGCCATGGGCAACTTATTAATGGCAGAACTCATATACATGTTGTATACATATCAGGCCCGTAGCCAGAATTTTCCAAGGGGGGGTTCACTTTTCCCAAAATTTCTAGGGGGGGGTTCACTTTGGCAAATTTGGCCAAAAATCATATAAAAAATGGTCAGAATGGTGAAAAACTGCATGATTTTGAAAGAAATTTTGGCCAGGGGGGGCCAGGCCCGAACCCCCCCCTGGCTACGGGCCTGCATATACAGTATAATACACAGTGTACAGAATTCTTTTCAGTGTATCATGAACTACGTTGATAATTGATCACATTATTAGATTTTCTGGATGTGACATCTTAGGTTCATCTCTTTTAGACACTAGAAGAGATCAATTCCTTTCTAGAAATATTTCACAATGTTATCTGAATCAGATAATACCTAGACAACAGTGATTTATAATTTCACTTGAGAAATTGTGAGAGATTTAAAGCTGTAAATTCTGTATTTATTTCATTATTTTTTGATCAGCATTTGCATGAATTCACTAAAATAAATAAATATATGAAAACCCAATTTGGCTAATGAAGGGGTCTCAGATTGTTTTTCTTTTGCATGGATCAATCCTTTTACTGTGGGCATTGCAGTTGGAACAAATCAAATTCATGAATTCTGGAGAGGAAATAAAGCGAATTCAGAATATGTAGTTAGATGGAGGGTATTTATGCAGTATTTGATCCACATTAAGGAAATTGCATTTTGGAAAACCCTAGTACAATATATCTGGATTCTCATAGTACTCCTGAAATTGCATCCAAAAATAGCTGTTGACATTTAAAATGTCTGCCATTTCTGAAGGTGATATAATCGACTTCATCAGAAATCTATTGAGCTTTTGTAATGTAGCCTTGGTAAAAATAAAGTATATACATGTATGTCAACAGATTGTCTAGTTTTGGGAAAAGGTTAGCATTAGTGAGGGTTGACAAAGTGCACTATATTTCTAATGAATTATATCTCTAAATCAAAAAGAAAATCATAGCATATTTTTGTTGGTATTTGCCACTGTCTGGACTTGCACTGATTTTATTTCTATAAAGTGAACAATATAACGAAGGCTTAGATCTGAATTTGCCCCTCTTAGAGGTTTGTTGCCTTGACAACATTCTCATCACAATATACATAATGTGTTGTTTTTCAAAAACTCAACTGGAAAATAACATTTACATGTACAGAAACTATGATTTTTCTTAGTAGACAAATGGACCATTTATGCAACAATTTATCACTCTATGATTCTCAAGATGACCACCCGGTGAAATCAATCTATGAGCACTGGAATCTCAAAAATAAAAAGGTCAAAAATATCATTAACAATCAAAAATGTCATCCAGGTTTCAAGATGGCCAACTCAAAGGCTATCAAGTCTTGAACTTGGTACCATCAATCATCTTTACAAACTTGGAGTCAATCTGATAAACAGTTTTCATGATGACAATACATATCAACAACAATACGAAAATAAATTATCCAAAATGGCAGATGACAGCAAAGCTGTATGCTCTCCCACTTGTGGTGCGATGAAAAATTATCACAGAGGATAGACGACATAAGAATTCTTGCCTATAATAGCATATGGGGAAATCAAACCAGTTGTATTTCTATTCCAAACAGAGCACATCTGTAATTGTAGACCAGGCTCTCACAAAGATGAATCATTTATTGGAACTGATGAGTACAACTCTGAATCCCATTTGGCTCCATTATACTCTGAATATAAATAATCTTAGTTTTGATGCTAGTAAGACCTGTTTACATGACATTTTCTGTCATAAACAACATGATATCTACGTATTGCAAAAATATGTAACATCAGTATATTATGACTACATAATTTTTAATTGTATAGTATTGGATAAAGCTAGAATTATCTATATTGCATGGTCAAGATGTAGTTAAGCTTTTGGTAAAGGTATGAGTGTAATGTCTTATTATAATCTAGGTCATATTTCAATATCCTATGAAGGTGCATACTAATATGTCCTGCCTGAACAGGACCTAAAGGTTGTTGAGTAGGTGATTTTAGATTACAGGCGCCTTGGTTTCAATTGATCTTCATCTCCTTGTTTTCATTACCATATTGCCTATAAATTTGATATGTTATTTAATAAAGGTCTGTAGACATATAAAATCCATCTCGACATAGTAAATCCTATTTTGTGCTAAGTTGCATGAGAAAGTTTGGAAAATGCTACAAGCTTTTGCCAGTCTACATAATTCTCCATGACCAAAATCATGCTTTCTTTCAGTATTGATTTTTAAGTATCATTCTCATTCGTTTGACTCAGCTTTTTAAAAGATAGCATTGTCTTCAATCTTTCAGTTTAAGAGAATACTTTGAATTCACTGAGCCAACCCAAGGAGGGTTCGAAGCCATTGGCCAGAGCTTGTCATCTCCAGAAAGATGACTTTCCATATATGGTCATTTCCCATGAAGTCACTGAATATCCATAACAACCAACATTATTACCACCTTGCAGGGCCTGCTCTAGGGGTTTTAGTACTAGTTGAGAAGGCATTTAAATTGCTATATTGACGTGAGCAATATTGTGTCGGGCGTTAATGACTTTAGTCGGGCTATAATGACATTATCCGCCCGGCTATGTTTCCCGGGAAAAGTGATATCGTACAGTGCGTAAGATTTTCTATTTCAAATTTGCTATTTCAGCCCTGGGCATTAACGGTGGTAATAATAGTAATAACATCATTTCTGCAGGCAAAATAGTGAAATATTGGACCTTGGGCCTGCGGCCCTTGGTCCAATATTTCACTATATTGCCCTTTGAAATGACGTTATTGTACTAATATTTAAGCATGTTACTTTCTGATTGGTTGAGAATGTGCAAGCGCGATTGGTTTGAATTGACTTATGATCCAGTCTGACCAATAGCAGTTGGGGCAGGACTAGTGAACTGTAAAATTGTCTTAACTACCTCTACGCTCAGGGTAATTTCATCTTCAACTTCCAAGGTGTTATAAGTTGGAGCAACTGTAACCTTGTGAATCAATGTGGGGTAATTTTAAAGAATTTCATATTTTAGTCATATAAAGTTGGTTCTCATATATTTTATTACCACCTTGCCGGGCCTGTTCTGGGGGTATTAGTACTCGTTTAGAAGGCTTATATTTTACTGTATAACATACCTAGCGAAGCATTTGTATGGAAGTCAATGGGAAAGTTAGCGAGCTATATCCACCGATATTGCCCGATTACCCCGATATAGCCCGCTTACCTCGTTTTGATATTAGATTTCTTTAATAACCATGATAATATCATGACGTCACATCATTGATACAAAGTAACCATGGGAACAAAGGCATGTAATACATCAGTTATGTCACTATGACGTGAAATATGCCTTCGTTCTTGCCCAAATATAGAGCCTCCCAAGGTCGGCCTATATTGGGAGAACTCAGGCATATTTCACGTCATAGTGACATAACCTCTAAATATTGATCTGAGCAATATGTGACGTCATAGTGGCGGGCCAAAAAAAGATATTTCAGCCCGGCAATGTTCCCGGGAAATAAGATATTGTTCAGTGCAAATAATTTTCGTTTAGTGGCAGACTGTTCTTGCTATTTCAGCCCTGGTCATAATAATGGTGGTAATTATGCTAATAACGTCATTTCAGTAGGCAACAAAGTGAAACATTGGACCACCGGCCCTTGGTCCAATATTTCACTATATTACCCTTCAAAATGAGGTTATTGGTATATTGAGAGTATTTACCATATAAGGACTTTACTTACACAGAGTGAACAAAACACTCAAAACACTGGCATAATTGATTGAACATACACATGTACAACATAGTACAAATCATATAGAGATCATACTATAAATAACATAATACATATAAGATAATGACATTTCCCTTTATCTCATGCTCACAGGAATTAATCATTGCTATTTGTAATTATTTGTGCTAAAAACCTCTACTTTACCATGTTAATGAATCCTTTTCATGGAAATGATACTATTTATAACATCACTTCCATCCCATTATCATGGACAAATGACAGTCCAATGTTATATGAATATTGTCAAAATATAAATGGATATGGAAATATCAAACTACAGTAATGTAGAATGAAGCAAGAATTTGAACTGTCCAGTAATTTTCAGCATCTATATAATTTTGTGTTTTTACATTTTATTACTGAAGCTGTATATCTGTATAGAGGCATATTTCTGAGTCAAGAATCAACTATTTCAAAGAAGTCAGCATATCAGGACAATCAAGACAAGAATACTCATCTGGTCATGACATATAATTATCAATATATTTTAATCTGTTGACTGGTTTTGCACTATTGCAAAGAATTCAAGACAGGATTTAGTGTGAGAATACTAGCATGGAAAGACCAGGATTATTAGCAGGAATTAAGACCAGGATTATTAGCAGGGATTAAGACCTGGATTATTAGCAGGGATTAAGAGCAGGATTATTAGCAAGGATTAAGACTAGAAATGCCAGTCTGGATAACCTGGAATTGATACTTTAAATTCAAAGGGGTGCTCTTCAACTTACAATATAAAATGCAATTTTCAATAATGTAATAAATACAATGCAAATACAAGTCAAGTACTAGAACCTGTCTTTAACACATAATAAATACTTTAACAAAATCAATGAATTTGGGATTTATTACAGTGCAAATGAAATTAATGATTTCCTGATTTTTACATAGATACGATACTCCATTCAGATATCACAATCAGGTCAGATTCTCTTTGATGTCTAAGTGATAAATGCAAATGAACAGTCAATGTTAAATAACATGAAAATCGCTTTGATCGCATTAGATTAATGCGTCCCTTGACTAAAATCAAGTATATGACTTTTGAGACACCATATTTTGATTGGAATCCACATTATATAATTAAAATACCAATAGAATGCAATTATTCAGGAATGGCTTTTAATGCAGATTTATATTATACTACGTACAATATATATCCTAGCTTATAATCATAATTGTCCGAAATCATGCAAGGTTCATTTATCCCTCTTGTGATGAGAAATGCTCTAGTAAATTAAAGGCAGTATAAACTTTAAGATGAACAAGTCAACAGCAAGTAACGTATATGATGAATCAATATAAATGTCAGTTATTTTTCGATATGTGAATCATCATAAAATTGTAAAAATGACTCGATGTGCAATGTTCATTTTACATTTTACATTCATTGTATTTTAGCAGTGCTTGGAAATGTTATGCTCTGTAACCAATAAAACTAAATTATGCAATTGTTTGGTCGATAAAGAGTTGTAATTTATTCCATTTCAGTATGATCACTCTTCACGATTCACACTCCGAAACCAATGCTCCAAAAAAGAAAAATCTGATAAGGTTCAAATATAGCACACCATTGGAAAAGTTATCTTGTCTTCTTTTATCTCTTTTCTAGCACAAGTGAATCTAAAGTTCAGGGACTTAGAAATTAAATTTAACGCATTGAAATTTAATAAGAGATGATTAAAACAGACTGACAACATTACATAACATATTACATTACGTTGGAAGGCTCACCTCTTCCTCTTTAATCTACTTTGTACCAGAATTGAATCAATCATTCAGGACCTGAGTCAAAGGAAGACGAGGTAAGCTTTTCGATGGAGAGCTGAGTTTTTACAGACAAAACAGAAATTTCTTTCAATGAGGGAAAAATTATAATCTTGTGATATGTTTTAGCTCTAAAGTGAATGCAGTAATATCAGACCATTTAAAGATGATGCTATCAACCATTTCTTAGATCAACCGTTTCTATCAACCGTTTCTTAGATCAACATAATTCAGAATTATGCACAGTTCAAGGTTTATAAAGTGAATACATTGAAAATGGCTATTACCATCACAAGGCAAGCTATTGATTAGTGAAAGTATAAGAATGAGCCAATTTGAAATATTCTTTATTGGTCCATGGGGAATTCTCAGACAATACTCTGAATGTACCTCATTTAAATCTTCGCTGTACTGTATAACAGTTGGTTTCTATATGTGATAATACTATGACACACAAATTTACAGACAAAACAGAAATTTCTTTCAATGAGGGAAAAATTATAATCTTGTGATATGTTTTAGCTCTAAAGTGAATGCAGTAATATCAGACCATTTAAAGATGATGCTATCAACCATTTCTTAGATCAACCGTTTCTATCAACCGTTTCTTAGATCAACATAATTCAGAATTATGCACAGTTCAAGGTTTATAAAGTGAATACATTGAAAATGGCTATTACCATCACAAGGCAAGCTATTGATTAGTGAAAGTATAAGAATGAGCCAATTTGAAATATTCTTTATTGGTCCATGGGGAATTCTCAGACAATACTCTGAATGTACCTCATTTAAATCTTCGCTGTACTGTATAACAGTTGGTTTCTATATGTGATAATACTATGACACACAAATTTACATTAATGGAGAAACCTAATAAGAGGAGATGTTAAGCAAAGATTATATTTAATGGTCTTGATAATTAATAAAATTGTATTTATTTATAATTGCGATATGTTTGCTACGTGTTACTCCAATAGAACAAGAATTCCGCAAGCAATGGTAGTGTAGACCCGGATGTCTTGATCAATTCACCATATTTAGAATGCCACAAAACAGATCCAAACAAGCTCAATACCAATGTCCATATTAAGTGGTCTTCTACCTAATAATAATTATGTTGATAACAGCAGTTTGCCATGAATGAAGTGAGGGTCTGATAATTACATAGCACATAGCCACATACAGCTCACAGAAACAGTGCTGTTAAACAACAATAGGAGACATGAAATCTCCCGAAGGAAACATTTGGATCCATCGCATTCATGCATTTTGATTATTTTTTGATTAACATTGAGCCTCCTGTTTTTTGCGAAACATTCATTGATAAATATTAATTTTATTATCTTGAGAATATACTTTGCATCTATCACAGATCCAAAATGATGTATCTGTGCAACACGTCTAAATTTTGCATAATTTCTAATTTCTAGAAACGCTGCTTAATTTATTAGTCAGTGTACATTTTTGTGCAGCTTACATATTTCTCAAGCAATCAAATTTAAGATAGAAAATTGCCCATATCGGAAATGGTGGTAAATGTGGTGAGATAGGGTTATGCAATTCAAGAAAGCTTTCATTTACTTGATATATGGATTTTCAATTTTTGCTGAAATGCGATTGCATAATTTTTATTTTTTTCCACATTTGCATTTTCTTCCACATTTGTATTTTCCTCCACATACGTTTGTTTACGCTTTTGCTACATATGAATTAAATTTTTTGCCTGCATCCGTTTATCTATTCCACATATGAGCCAGGCCACAGGAAAGGGGGTCTTATCACAGATTTTTCCAATGTTTTGATTTTTTACTTTTCTTAAAAAGCATGAAGAGACGTTCAAATGAGCAATGGCTTGTGTCTTAACAATCTTTCCTTGCAGGTATAGACCAAAAAGACTGATTTTAATTTATTACATTTTCCTCTTAATCTTGGGCACATTTTTGGCTCTGTAGCACAATTGAAATTTTTGCGATAAGACCGGTTTTCCTGTGGCGAGGCTCATATATGCCACACCTTATGCCAGAAAACATCTCTCATAAAGCTTATATTAATGAATTGACATATCAGCACTCTTGTTTTTATTTCATTCAAAACTTAACATTATCACTTTTGAAATGAAATAAAAACCCAGATATTTTTAACTTATCCCTTATTAAAGATATCACAGAAAACTGATCTTGCTAATTATTACCTTTTGACATTTGAAAAAAGATTATATTATCTGCTCTTTCAGATTTCCATTCTGACTGATTAAGAAATTTGAACTGAAGATGAAATACCATCCAATTAATCAAATTTGAACCAAGTTTATTTTTACACATATTACTATGTATTATGAATCATAGGTCAATTATCACACTATCATAGCTAAGAAAAATACAATCATAATTTATGAATACCATATTCTCGGTAATCAGTACCTGGAGCCCAAAAATTCGAAAGACCTCTTTCAGATCATTCTAATCATAAGTCAAAAATCGCTGGGAATTTCACAAATGGAAATTTTTCATGCTAGATATGGCTTATTTGCGACATCAGATAGAAGTAACAGCATATTTTCATAATAATAATGATATTGATTGTTATTGGAGAGTTTACGATAAAGATTGCTAATATGAACCAAGAATCTAACTAAACGTCATTGAAAAACTCTCCAGAAGAGCCCCCAAACTTTTACCAAATCTTAGAGTAAGTACTCCATTATCACCCACCCATGGGCCAAAATATATGACAATTACGGTAATAATGATTTGAGTTTGTAGTTTTATGCATAATTCCACGTTGGTGTTCTATAGTCCAAGTGTTATTATAAAAGCAAGAGTAAATATTCAACAATAATAAAATAACAAAAAAACAGGGCATTGTGGGGAGGACTTACCTTCATTAGGTGAGGTGTATAATTTTTTACACAATTCTAACACTCCGCCGTGATCTGTTTGCAGTTTGTTGTAACCTTCGTGACTGCGAACTTCCATGAGGTCACGTAATTCTCGAACACTGATGCCATAATTGGCCGGTCGCCCATCGACCATGTCCTGCATCTCTATATGCATCCGGCGCTTCTCCTGAAAATATCAACACTTATCAAATTTGCCCATCTTTAGCAAAAACTGGTTACATATCTTCAACTAAGGTAGATGTTTACTGGCGATATGTGCCTCCATGCTATAGCATAGGAGCAATGATTTGATGAGTGTTCAGTTTTAGGTCATATCATTTTTGTGTTATTACACTTTTGAAAAATGACTATTTTACTTTATATCGACTAGCAATCTACCCATTCGTGTGGAAAAGAGCCAAACTTTGACCTTGGAATGACTTTGACCCAAAGCCTTGACCTCAGGTTACCTAATAATGTGTTGTCAAGATGTTGACATTGTTCTTAGAATGACTTTGACCTCTGACCTTTGTTAAATACCCATTGAACCACTTGATATGTTGACCAAGTAAAGTAAAGATCACCCAAGGTTGAATGGTCTAGGCAGAGTTGTCCAGACAGAGAGATCGAAGGAGAGACAAGGACAACTGTGCTTTAAAGTAAAAAGATGCATAATTTTGATTGATTTAAATTAAACCTCATCATGGAATTTCAACACATTTTTATTGCGCTTTGATTATGAGGGTGAATATACTTTTTTTGAAAAGTTAATTTTAGGCCTACAGGTAAACAACCACATAACAACATGAAACACTCGATGAACACTTTTTCAGATATTATTTAAAAACTAGACAAGTTTATCTATTATTTCTGGATACTGCAACACATTTTGTTATTGCTCAAGAAATGATGCCTATGGCTATAATTAACATTTGGATTTGTAACCAAGTCAAGAATTGAAACAACACTGGCACTTGAAAGTGTTATAAAATATGTTGAGATTTAATATTCTCAACTTGGGTTTTAATTTCAATATCTATCTGTTTTATTCAAGAATGGCCCAATTTCCACTCAATGTATGAAAAGTGGATATAGTGTAATCTGTTCATCAACAAATGGTCACTTAATTATTTTAACAAACACAATTTGTGGATTTGTCAGTTTTCTCAACTGAGGTAGAAAGCATGACTGAATGTCAAAAGTTAAGTGAGTCATACTCCAGTGGCTCTGGCTTCAAAATCATTAATTACCATGTTATTGAAACTAAAATAATTAAATTCATTGGTATGTGAAAAAAAAATGTCTTGTACGTATGTAGATATTGGGCCTCATTTAGAAGTGTGCCTTACAGCACCACAAAGAATATTTTCTAATCTCTATTCTGTGGTATTCTTAAGAATAAGAATTTGATATTTATTACCACCATTTTCCTGACCAAATTCATCAGCATGTCCCCTTCAAGCATCCACTATAATCCCATGCGATGTTTACAACACCCAGAGGTGCCAATAGTTCATCAAAATTCATTGAGAGTATTACTTGCCAATATTCATGAGTTGAGGGATGACATTTTGTGATTAAGACCCAAAGTGAAATTAATCATCATTTAAAGGTAGAATCAGATCTAGCATAAATATTTTCAAGTTTGTTATTTATATCAGGAAATCTAGATTTTCTAATATTTCAAATCATTGTGTTTATTAATGTAGATGGATATCGGGAAACTTAAATAACTTCACTTTTTGATAAGATGGTCATTTGTGAGGTAATATATCTGTGCCATTTTGTTACCCTTTATCTGTGATTCTTTAAGTTAAACATGTGGTACAGCAAACCTACTAAAATATGTATTATTACCACCTTGCCGGGCCAGTTCTAGGGGTTTTAGTCCATTATTTCACTATATTACCCTTCGGAATGACGTTATTGTACTATTGTAGACCTGATACGTTAACTATGTTAGACATAAGGCTAACATATGAATCCAATTAAATATGATTTGATTAGGCAAGCTATAAATAAACTCAGAATATACATGTAATTTTTTTCTTTTTTTATGTGGAAACAAAGAAATAGCAATGGTGACTAAAGATGATTTTGCATGCTTTACACAGAAATAATGAATCTGACAATAATCATTTAGTTTTTGAAGATGATTATGATTAAAAACAATGATGATCAACAGATTATTCAATTCTCAAGGGTCATGTAGCATGGATCATTAATCAAATATATGTTCTTTAATTGTTTTTAGTCTCATGGCTCACTGAAGTTCCTTTCCATGAAAATTATAATGAAATCCCCTCAACAATAAATATTCATTTATCCAAGAGGCAAGTAAAACAAACCAAAGATCAGAATAATCTTTCACTAAATCTACTAACTTTTACATATTTTGTGGCCATAAACATGTAGACATTTTTGATCAAAAATTAAGATACCTGTGCAATTTCAAGTTATGTTTCAAGTTAGTTTTGGAGTTTTGAGTTTTGTTTTTGCAATAACAATAGCTCACTCATATGAGCTAAAAACTAGGGTATAAAAAACAAAATCTGTATCAATATGTCACTCAGTTTTAAAACAGTTTTATGGCAAGGAAATAGTTGTATATAATAATAAATAGTTTAATTATGACAACTCAAAAAAACAATTTAATAAAAAGTAAGAGGGAGTTTTAAGTTGAAGATGAACTTGAAAATGTCATTTTTTCAAAGTTGTTAAAGATGATTTTAAAAAAATGGTCTTCTCTTTTACAATTGATATACATTGTTTATTTTAAGATAATATAATAGTTCTGAAAAAGTAAAAATACTCATAATATTTCTTTTTAATATATTAGACTTAAATATGCAATCTATCATTTCCATCGATTTATACATATACACATTAATGTAAAATATTAATGTGAAATAATATATTAACATAAACTTAAAATAAACTTAAATTACAATCTGCCAACAACAGACTAACACCAAATAAAATTTTAAATCATGAAAACAAATAAACTAAAGATCATTTGCATTATACCAGTACATTTATAGATATGAAGATGGAATATTATTTCACAATCAGATGAGCAGAATTTCATACATGAGTACATGCTGTTACACTGTGGATAATGAATTATTTCTTTTACAAAATAAACAAAAGTATTTCCCTTCCAATAAAAACTTAAAGTTAACACATCTTGGCAATAAAGTTGTTAAAAAAAATCTATCAACAATGGAACCGTTTTTTCTTATAATCAGCAAAAGCATTTTCTTTATTTTTACATGTCATTATATTTTATAACCATAAGTTTTCTATTCGGGTTTTCCCAATCCTGAATATTACAAGCATTTAACATTGCTGCATTAGTTCCTGAGTTAATATGACATATGGTAGATATATACTCAATGATTCTTTATATTAATTTAACATACAGTCTAACCAATCAATGAATATACACTCATTGCTTATTGTTCAGCTGATCTAAAACATCAGGCAACTATTATTATTCAATTTTTCTATGCAATATTTCTAATATATTTTCGTGATACGAGTACATAAGTAAAGGACATATATATAGTTTATAGTACTATGAGAGTATATGAGTCAGCACTAAAGTTGCACAAATGTATTACAGGAATAATAGTTTAATAGAAAGCTATGTACTATTGCAACTAGAAGAATAATGATTTGAAAAATTGTGCAAAATATGGAAAAATTTTACTAAAATACAATGAAACTACTACATGTGCCCAAACACTGATAAAAGAAACAACTAGCATTCCGAAGATGTGGGTGTGTACTAGTAGTGTACATATGTGCAACTTTACGCTACATCTATAGATGTCGCCTCTTACCTCGTCCCTATCAGCCATGACTGTCTTGTTGGTAGTGTAGGGGGCGGTAGGTGGAATACCAAATGTAGAGATCAGCAAACCACAGGGCACTCTATAGTTACAGAAAGAAAGCAGAAAAATAAGAACCACTGGATGATAGGCACAATGAACTGGGGTTGTATAGTAACCAATAATGTATCACTTGAGTTACAGCAACGGATTACTATAAAAGATAAGATATTGGCATGTCCTACTGATATCTGCATCTCATCTTTTGCTCTGATATATCAAATCTCAGATGGGCTTCATATGAAATTCAGTCTCTAAAAAATGCATTATTATCCAAGTTTCATTGATATGCTTTAATAACTTGACTTTTACCAAAAGTAAGATATGCCAAAAATCTTGAGAAATCCCGAATCCATAGTCTGCATGAATTCATTCGTGAAGAGTAGATGTAAATTAACACAAAAGTACAAGCATGGGAGCAACTCAAATGAAATAAAATTCAAAAGTGGATATGACAAATGCTAAGAAAAAATATTGAATGATTTCAAATGAAATGCCAAAAATGCCAAGAATTCAAGCAATGATTCTAGAGAAATATCTATTAATTAGTACTAAGAACTGTGTTCCCATGCCTGTTTATGAATGTTATTCATGATCACATACAAAAACTGCCTATCGAAGCACCAGGGTCCAAAATATTAACTTTTGGGATCTAAACTAGCAGCTACAAATAAATCATTATTAGGTCAGGGATCTCTCTTTTCCGCTTTCTTTAGACAACATCAACTATATAAAAGCACAAATACATACATATATACAAATATAAAAATGGTAGCATTCACAGCACTATACATTTGCAATAGTGGTTTCATATCAGAAATAGGCATGTACATTTATATGTACCAGGTATAATATAAGAAAGTGGTCAAAATGGGTAAAGTACAGCACCCATTTAGTCTATTCAGCACTCAGTACTTTTACAATACAACATGCATGGTGCTCAATTTGCTCCAACAATATGTAACTTTGTGGTTCCCCCTCATCTTGATTTTCAGGTAAACCCCTGAATTCTGTAACTTTCTATTTAGTGGAGTCAGCTACTGCAATAAAACCCTGGAATTCCACATGCTATACCGTATATAAAGCACCATTTTTTGACTGAAGTACCAAAAATGGTTACATAACACAACAAGAAAAAAAACATCAAAGAGTATACCAGTCATAAGGAAAACAAATAAGGCAGTATCATGCAAAATGTCACAACTGGCCATTTGTTACAAATGCCAACTGTCGAACACCATCCACAAAAAGTTGTAGACTTTAACAATATGTCACCACTTTTAGCGATGGTGATATAAAAAACATGATCTTGTTACCTACTCCCCCTTCTCTGAACTTAAAATTTGAACCACAACCTTAAAACCATTTGCAACTATTTATCCCAAGAGTCAACAGAGTGATTGAACTTGTATTTATTTTTGAAGTTACATGTAAAATTACAAGGGAAATCCTCTATCATAATATTAATTTCTTTGGCCAAGTATAGTGAGCAGGAAGCTAAGTAGAGACATTTCTACACATAAATGGAGCATTACATGTTCTTCTTTAATCAAAATCCAGCTCACATATCAAAAAAGAATAACATTTGATTTTTTCTTACCAATTTTTATCTGCAGCAGTTAAACACACAAAATATTGTATTTTACTTCTAAATATTTTTTCTGAATCATTAACATGTGCATTTTTGAAGGTGTTTATGCAAGCTCAGCATTTTCTGAATGAACCATCTGATAAAACATAGGCTATATTAAAAAATATCTCTAATTTAATGAGTACTGTATATAGATGAAATATCAAACCATACAGAATATGACTTTCTTTTCTCCTGTTCTCCAGGAGAATATAACATTTTGCCCCAATATATCAAATAGTCTATTGGGATTAGTAGCTTTATGAACTGGCTTAGAGTGTCACAATAACAAATATACACCATCATTCAGGTTTAGGAGCTACATTATAATGTACATGTACTGTTGGATTTAATCATCTCTATAGCCCAATATTTCATAGCCTTGGATGAAGACCCTGTAACCATTTTTTACTGAAACGATCAGTTATATTCTGTGGTAATGTCAATTAACCCAGTATAATGGAATGGATAGGGTGGTCATGTCAGGATCACGAATAAAACACAAAATACAACTAATATATTACATAATATTATCTAAGTCTATACTAAATATTCAGTCCAATCACCAAAGTAACCTGCACGTGATAAATTAGAGGATCAAAATGTACAAGCCAGAGAAATGAAACATATAATATAAGAATGAATCAGAGATCCCCCAGATCTATGTGGTAATTAATTATCATACATGTACTGAATAAAGCACAGCCAGATACCATATGATGTTATATTTAGATTAAACCCTGTGTAGGCGCAAGAATCAAGCCTTCCTAGAAATCAGATGCTTTACCTATTAATAAAGATATTTGTGTTCTGGAAAGTACAAATATTTCAAAATGATGATAAAAATATACCTCTGGGATAACAGATTCAGTAATACATTACATAGAGGTTCATAAAACACTTGTAAAGGCCTGTCTATTTTAACATGGTATTGATAAGGACAAGCTAAGGGCATTTCAAGGTATTTCTATAACACAAGGTACATCCTAGAAGATAATGGAGATGCAAGGGCCATACCACTGTTCTTCATACCCTAACATAATGAATGAACTATACAACCTTATACTTTTATACCAGTATATTTCTTCAGTTATAATAAACCTTGAAGAATATCTTAAGGTGAGTATAGGCGAGTATAAGCGAGTGCTCACTTTATATTACTTGGCATTATAGTCTATCAGCGAGTATTGGTAGAGTCTAGTTTCGTAAAGTGTAATGTATAAAATATAATGAATGAGCTTTACTTCCTTGGCTTAGACTTGAAATCAAGTGCCTAAGCGTTCTTCTTCCTGGACTGATATACCCCCTTGATGTGCAAGAGCGACAAACAGCAGAGCAATCAGAGCTAATAGACATGATATGTCTAAATGCCACAGTCAATTTCCATAAAGTTTCATCTGCCCTGATACCCTAGGGTATATTTGCAATGTTCAGTGTTGTAGGCATCTTATCTTATAGCTGTAACCTTTATAGTAGCAATAGCTGATTGATTATTATGTATTCAATTGACAATATCGAACAACATCACACTTTCTAATGATGCAGTGTTAACCAATATATCATTGGAAAGTACAGTATAGGATTACACATGGATGGATTAAATAAATTGTTTTTAATTGATTTCACCACATTTTTAGTTAGTTATCATCAAAAATTCATAAAAAGTTATATTAGATCATGACTTTGGATTAATTGTAAATACAGGAACATGTTTTATATCATCGGTTTTCATATAAAGTAAAGTATATGTCTAATTTGTTTAAAGTTGCACAAATTATTAGGCAATTTTGTGAATTGATTTACAAAATAAATAAAATAACAATATAAAAAAAAAATAGAATTTTCTTTAGATTTTCTTAATTCTGTTAATGCCTAACTGAAAATCGTTCTGAAATCTACAAATAACTACAGATTTTACCCGACATGGAACAGTCTTGATACTCCTAAGGGAAATAGTATAATTTGGCATAGCATTCTATTTTGGGATAGAATATCAGCAGTTATTATTTTTCTCTTAAGTTACCCTTACTAGTGGCAATTGCTAGCTTAACACATCAACTAAGATCAATAGTTCAATACTTATACTGAACATTTTCTGTCTTAATATATAGGTTACATCCAATTTGTGTTCAATACAGTTGTAGCAACCGCTTGAATTGTCCTGTTACAAGTTGCTGGTACCATATTATATACTTCCCTTACTGACCCTGGGTTTGGCAATAATTTACAGAGCAGTTGAAGACAAGGCGTTAATTAACACATGATAAATGTAACAACATGGTTGCAGTTACTGTATAAAAGTGTAACAATGTGTTACAGATGTCAAATACTGAAGCTGAGCACCAAATGCCAACTACATGTATAAATAATGCTGGTTAAAACAATGTCCTTCTTCCATGAGAAACTCAATATTATTTTGCCTTGAAATTCTATGTGGCTTCAAATGTTCCCAAAATGACTAGAGACAATTTCTTTGACCAAAATGAATTATTTTATATATTTGACTTGGAGCACTCAGTTGACAGAAGAAATATGACAGAACATCCAATTATTTTGACCAATTTCAATCAATATACTAATATGTCACGCACAAATGTTTCCCTTGGATATATTGAAAATGGTTCTCAATGAAAGCTTTGTTATTTGTCAGAGGTAAATATTTCTCATTCTATCTCATATCTATGTAACATGAAACTTGCCATTCCAAATATCATAGATATTATATTGTTTACAATATGTACAGATTTATGACAGTCCCAATCATATTTTTTTTTCTGTATGTCAATAAAATTCAAAATATAAGCAATCAAATGACCATGGTCCAATATTATATGGAAAATACATTCATATTTTAGATGCTGATGGTTTAGCTCATAAAATGTATGGCCTCTTATATTTTGATGCTGAATAAGAAAAATATCATGGCTGAAACTCCATCGACTACAAATGGCCAGAGGTTTACTGCATATGAAACTATATAAATATACAAAAGGTTTGTAACTAAAATATGAATGTTCTTTTCCATATAATATTGCATTGTGCTCCTTTGAGTTGCTACTTATATTCTAGGTTTCATGTTTTTCTAAATTAGAAATATGATGCCATATATATCCATTCTCCTATTTTTCCATATTTTATCATCAGGAATAATATCAATCTACAATACATATAAACTGTTGGAGAAGTATAATGGTGAACATAATTATTTATTCGCAAACATAATATAAGTAAGCCACAGGAATCTAAAGAGATGACACTACTTTATCCAAGTAAGCAATTAATATCATATATTATACAAAATGCATACATGAGTATATAATATATTGACTTTCGACAAATTAATTTCTATAGAATAGCAAGATTGTAACTGTATCTAGTCGTAATATGAAGGCCGAATATATTGATTGAAACGTACCTCTTCCATAAAGATAACCTGCCTGCTAGCCTCAGTTAAACAATTCCATATCCAAGTTTGTAATCCCTAGAATGTTAATCCTCTCAAATGGTTTACATGTTCAACAAAATTTCCTCATAGGTTGTCATAAAAGCTCACACTTATGCATCCACATCTAATATCTTCACAATATATCCAAATGTATCCCAGGGGTCTTTGAAACCAGGCAAGACTAACCAAAGATTATATGTATTAGCAGAAGGCTAGACTAATGGATCAACTGAAACTACTCCAGTTTGGTCGGCTAACTTTGATATACAATTGCAAGAACACTTTCTGACATCTATCCTTTATTACATTAACCTTACATAAACAATTAACAATAAAAGAGAAGAAAAGAATGACAATCTAAATGAAAAATGACATGACATGCTAAAAATAGGTTATCATTAATGATTTAAGAATCAGAAAACCAGATTTAGTGTCTTAGAATGCATCTTGTTTAAACCCTAAAACATCAGTCCTATATACAGGATACAATGGTCATGTACATGTACAGTGTACATGTATAGCATCAAAATGTCTCATTGAATCAATGTATTGATTAACACTACATTACAATACTAGTACTTTTCAATGAAACTATTTCATTACATTACATTACATCTAGGATGAAGGACATCTGGCATTATGGGAAAGAGAAGAATGTATTTTTGAATTCAATGTCTGACGTTAAAAATATCATAACTTAAGAATTTGAAAATAAGATTATTATCATAAGACCTCATGATGATGCTCGTTGCAAATATCCATATTATCATATAACAAACACAAAATGTTTGTTAGGGAAATCTGAATGACAAAATAAGAGATTATTTATAAGAGGAAAGTAGTGTTATTCACCTTCATTAAACAATATAATTTAATCAAAGAAATGTAATTGAATGATTGTCTGGTAATTCCTAATGAAATGATTTACTGTTAATTGACCAATTATGACTACAAACACTTTGTGTAATGACGAGAATGTGTAATGATCCAAAACAATCAGTTAGAGAATTATCATAAAATTGACTTGAATTCTGAGTATTATCTCGTATCTCACCTGTTTATTAACAATAACAATAAAGTGCCGTTCTTTGAACATATTTTTGCAGATGTATTGGGGAAATAAATAACATTGATAGGTTTTATGGATCGGTTATATAAGAGACAAATATTGCATAACTATCTGTCAATGTCAAAGTACAAGAGGAATAACAATTATGCCCTTAGAGAAATCAGAGCAAATCTGCTTTTATGCAAATTCTTCAATAAATAATACAAAATATTTAGTATCATTCAACATGTTCCTCAAATTCTTGTCAAACCATATCAAACATAAAACAATAACTCTTTAATGATGTCTTCAAATAAATATGTAATACTTTCTCAGTTACAAGGTTCAGTATTTTACTATTCCAAATGGCCTCATTTATATTCAGCTCAAAATCATCAGAAGGGAAAGTCACAATTACACTCTACCACATCAAAGCTTGTAATGTTTTATGTCTACGGATTTGGTGAGGATTTCAGTTAAGCAAAGGAAGCGAAGAGACGAAGCGACGGAGCCAACATGAGTCTCGTAAAACACTTTATTAAGACACTTCAAATGGAAAATGTGATTAATCATGGAGGATTATATGCTCATATGTATAACCTAGCTAGCTGGCACAATCAACAAATAATGAATCATAAGGATTCTTAGAGAATCTACAAGACAAGCTATTCAACATGACAAAATGTCAAAATCTACCAATGCTTATAAATATACCAACTGAAGATGCTAAACTCAGATTGCCAAATGCTAATTGGAAAACAACAAATGTAGTCCCTGAAATCCTTTTAACTATTCATGCAAACAAAGGGGAATGAAATGATATTATTTAATATTCAATTTTCAGAAAATGGAGTGCAGTGCTTGTAATTCCAGAACTGATAAGAAAGGATTTTATTAAGAAATGAAAATATCCTAAAAATGTGATAGTACAGTATATATAAACTTAATAACTGTTAAGGAAAATCATAAGATGTGGCCAACTGACATAAAACAATGTTATTTTGGACTAATCTTAGTAGATCGATTCTCTATTAAGATCTCTATTTATTAAAAATAATAAATCTACCTTATATGCCAACTATGGGTAAGGAAGCCATTGAAAAACTGAGAAAGTAAACGATGGAAACATCAGTCCAATCAAAAATCAAGTAAATGAAATTACTGGCATTTGGTCAATACTTTGGGTCAATAAATCCCTTGAACATCTGTGTCACAATTAACGAAGACCCGTCCAAAGTAATCTCTTATGTAGAAGTTATTTTTCTCTTGATGAAACTTGAAAACTGCAACCCCACAGAGTAGCAAATCCATGGGAACAAAGTATTTCTGAATCTGTATATGTCACAATATGATAGTTTCTGTCTACTCTACCCTTATACTATTTGCAAATAGTAAGGGGCTGATATTGGGGATATACATTTAACAGAAATTCTACCAATTTAAGAATTTGGATGGCCATTTTTGGGTTTCAAAGGCATAAATCATAAGGACAACATACTATTTGTGATCTTATACATGATAATGTAACCATACTTTGGAGATCTCTCTAAATTAAAACGAATTCCTACTTTGGCATACCCTTTGCATTTGTTCGACTTCGCTTCTCAAAAGAGAGCTTCGTTTTCACTCTTTCAGTTTTCAATAAATCTCTGAACTCACTGAACGAATCAGAATTCGTCTTCGAAATACAGACGACTTTCTATGTAGGGTACTTTTCTCTGACGTAATCGTATAATTATTGTGCATGCATTTAGCACTTGCTCCTTCCAGCTCGCTGATTGGTTGAGAATAAGTCGGCATGATAGGTGTGAAATGATTTATGACCCAAGCTGTGACAGGCATGGGTTGTGGGGGCGGGGCTGCTAAACTGTAATATAGTCTATACTAGGCAGAGGATACTTTATAAGTAGACTCTGCGAGCAGTGTAACTTTAGCAGCTATTTTGAATTTTCTGAGGCACAAATCATGATAACCTAATTGTTATCTACTCTAAAATTCCTTCGATTTGAGTATAATATTGCAATATTTAATACTCAAAATTATTACAAAATCTCAATTTAGTCTTTTGAATTTTTTGAGGCCCAAATCAGAAAAAACTCACCACTTGGGGGGTCAGGCCAAAAAACATAGAATATATGCTAAAAATAAAAATGTATCTTACGTATATGCTATCAAAAATGCATGTAGTATTACCTATAACTTTAATTTGAAATGAAAAACTGTCTACTGGTATTTGAATTAGGACAGATGGACACAGAGACAGAGGGCTTCACTATATCCCAACCGAACTTCGTTCATTAGGATAATTAACAGCCATAGAGACCTAAGAAGATGTTGCGTCACCAGTGTTCACAGACTATTCATTCAACTTCAATATTCTCCTCGTAATGTGTCATTAGTTGTAGTTTGTATCACTCGTATGGATATGAAATTGCATTGCAACTTGACTCAGGTGATAATCAGGTCTTAAATAAAAAACTAATTTATCATTTTTTGGCAATCTGATTGATTAATCAATCTGCAGATTTATCGTACAATACTCTAATTATTACAACACAATCAGAATGATTCCAGTGCAAAATCTGTAAAGTTACATAAATAATGTAGAATGATGCTTATAATACTTTTTTGTCTTTTTGTGTTTCAGATTTCTGCATCTAGCACACAAGAGTTAATTAAAATATCCAGGTCATGTGGTCAAGTTCCTCCATCTATTAATATCAAAGTATGATGCATTATTAGCTGGAATATAAGCTACTTATTAACCTGGACTATCTATTCTCATCTTGGCAGTCTTTAAATTTATTTCCCCTTAGCTCTTGCACAACCATTACACATTTTATCAGCTACCAAAAACTGGAATATAGATTTGAGCAGTATTTTCAATCTAGGAGACAATTTGTGATTATGTTTAAAAAATTAAACACAAATCTATAGAAAGTATACTTTCAGGATTTCCTCTAGTTTCTTGTGTTATTTATATCAACTCATAGGTGTGAGAAATCAATATAGACGTTAAATCTCAAAGGTAACTGTCAGAGTTCTAATACATTTTGCAGCATACACTGTATATGCAGGCAATTATCCATGTTGGTAGGCGATTTAATCAATGATGCGAAGACTTAGAATGATTCTTCGAGACTTGGGAGTTTGAATAAAGCTGAGGAGGATTTAGCTTGCATTCGCAAATTCAACTATCAATTGATGAGTGATGATTTGATTTTTAAGGCCAACTCAATATAAAAATACCTATTGTGCATCTCAATAGCTGCTAGCTTTGAGTAAGACCTGCTCGCTGACCTAAATAACGGTTTAATCTGTCTATTTAAGCAGCAACTAACGATGATTAGTGATCTGTTCGCTATTTCAACAAGCAACGTTATTATAATCATGATAAAACATCAAATTAACTAGAAATTTGATCATTATTTGAACTTCAAAAATGATGATTACCAATGATTATGTAACTGACAGTTGATCCAAGGGAATGCTAGTTTAGTGAGACTGACCACCAATTCACCATGCTGACAGCAATTGGCTTAATCAGTTGCCTTTTTCAAAATATATCACTTTATGATATCTTGTCCCTTGTGCTTTCTGATTGGATCAAATCTCAAGGGAGAATAACTGAAGAAGATGAACCTGCATTAGTACTGTATGATGAAAATTCTATGTTTTCTTCAATAATGCGGTCAAAGACATGAGCTGTATTATTGTTGGATCTCTACAATTGTACCTGCATTATGAGCTCATAGTTTATGTTAAATATAGCTCTTAAATAATGTTCTGTATACATTAATTTGTACCTATGTGATGTGATCAAGCTGTAACAATTCCACAGAAGCTATCATTGGAGAGACCTTTTAGAACTCAGCATAATATTCAAATAGAGGCTCGTCAACTGCGAAAGAATACTTTCGCCACTCATTGGCATTTGGAGAAACCGATAAGATATTCACAACAGCAAGTAGCATTGATTTCCAGTTAACCAAGTTGGTCTGATTTCCGCTGGCCTTCTCTCTTTGGTATCAAGTTACTTCATCACGATTTCAAATTTACGTAACATACTTGATTTCTAAGAAGCTATTTTGATTTCTTGATAGATATGACATGAAAAATCTCCAGAGGCATCTTTTTACATCAAATCAGACATGGGATGTCATTATACAAGCTTTGAAGTAGTTGCAGGTAATTGGTTGGCCAGTCCCAAAAGATTCAGAGCATTTTATAAAAAATATTTCATATTTTCCCAATTATATGCGTTCTATAGGTCAAAAGAAGGTAGTTCTTTATTTTTTCTCTTTCATAACACATTTACTCATGCTACACTTCAAAATACATCTAAACGTAGTGTGAATTAAGATAACAAAATGAATTGAAAAAACTTAAATCACCATATTATTGATCTTTTCACTCAGTACTTTGAGAAAAATAACATATTTAGGGAAATCCCTTATATCTTCTTTGACTTGAAACATCCTATTCTATCAGTTTATCCCAAAGACTTGAGGAAACAGAACATTCACAAGTAGATAATGCAATTTACGCGAAAAGGACTGAGATTTGTAATTATATGAAACATACGATAGATTCAATAATTGTTACTGATAAATTGATGGAGTAAAATTCCCAAAGGAGAGTGAATAATTCTGTTGCAATCAGATCCAGAATCAGATGCATTCTTGACCTTCCACATAATCAAACATAGGAAGTAGAGAATATTATGTATAATAGGATAAATCAAGGAGGATTGGCTCCCAGGATCGACACTCGATATTTTCCAACAATGAAAACGTCGAAATGTCGTTATTTTCGGAAATTATAACCGACTATAAATTCAAAATAAACGGTCCAAAAGATTCGAACTAATATCTCGATCATTTCTTGTGAGTTTTGGAATTTTTCGTAAGGAAATAAGATCAAAATTCACGATTCAAATGTTGAAGTGAACAAAATGGCGGATGCTTGAATTCGAATTTTGTATCACGACATGCTCATATATGGGACAGAATATCAATGTTGCACTCTGGGAGCCAATCCTCCTTGAGGATAAATGATACTAATAGCCTATATGACTTTAATGAGGGATAGGCAGTGATGTGATAACATATATTATTACAACCTGTACATGATGAACTTTTTAAATGGGAATATAAAATACAGAAACTGATCTTTGTGTAACAATAAATAACTCTGCATAACAATATGAATATCACTGTCTGAACAATGTCCAAGATGACGTGAATAAATCTCCCTAGCCAAATGGCTCATCATTCCACCCAGAGGTTTCAATCAATTATGAGACAATACAAAACAGTTCTGTTCGGAGACATCATGGTCATATCACATATACAATATATTATGAAAATGTAGCGAAACGCTATTTCTTGCTGTTGTATGTGATATCGAATATGAAGCATAGACTACAATGCAAACAGCTCCTTTCGTTTGTGTACAACATTTTGGTGAGATAACTGGTAACTAGCTGATATTCATTGAATGGGTTCATCGATAATTCAATCACATCTCATTTCTCACTTTCGGAATTACAGAAACCATGAAAAATTACCCCAAATCGGCAATTTGAGAGTGGTCATTAAGTCAATGTATGGCTCACAATATAAATGTGCTTAAATTGATATGTTTTGGTTATGGCTAAACCATGAACTATAAGTCAATTCATGCTTCTCAGAAGAGTATTTTTGGCCTAATTTTATCATCAGAATGAGAAATGCATGTCTACAACTGAAAGAGTCTCAACTGGACTATTTCACTTGCAAATATAAAGACAATTACACCCTGGAGTATCTAGATAATGGACCTGGGTAGAAAACCACAAATCAATTATGATATATGTATATCCTTTTCATAATCTGTGCTTATAGCAATCGAAGCAGCAACATAAACAAAGCAAGAATCCCATGAGGTGCAAACTCACAAAACCTCTAGTAAAATCCAAGTGTTGTTTTATAAAACTAGCAATCTACCCATTCGATATAAACCTTTGACCTTGAGATGACCTTGGCCAATAACCATTGACTTTGACCTCAGGTTAGTCAATCTTGAGTTGCCAAGGGTCACAGCAGAACATTGAACGCCAAATATCTTGATATTGACCTTTAGACGAGACATCAGGACAAAGAGAGAGATGGACGACCATGTTTTAAAGTAAGAGAAGAAAATACATGATTTCATTTATCAATAAACAAGGAATAGCATTTCAATTGAAGAATAAAAACAATTTTGTATGTAATCTATAAGTGATGAAATTTGTGTGTACTTTAGATACTGACATTTCACTAGAATTCTGATAGATACGAGCTGAAGATACCAAGCTTTCACTTCTAGTATCACTGCCTAATTACTGCTATAAATAGTATTTTTGAAATGTCAGACAAGCAGAAACAACAAGAAAAACATTGAAAAATGGAAAAGTCTAGAATCTACAACTGTAAATAACACCTTACACTGAAGATTACTTCACAGCGGTGTGTCAATGATAAAAGCAATCTTTTTCTCAAGAACGGATCATATTTTGATAATTAACCGCAAATGAAGCAAAATATAATTTTAACTCATCTTCCATTCCCATGAAGTTTTCAATGTGAAACTAATGTACGTAATTGAATCTAACCGGTAAGTGAATATGGTTCTATCAGCTAACTTTTAACTATGACATATTCAATTTTATATTTCAACAAGAGCATGTCTCACCAAATGAAAATGAGTTCCATATTCATTTCACTTTCTTGTAAAAATAATAGGATGTATGTATTTATAATAATGCATGTTAATATTGCAGTCTACTATATATATTTATCAGGCATAAAGCAGGATTAATGTTTTTAATGTGGAATTGATGGGTGTAATATTGTATTGCTGTTGGGTAATTATAGAGAAAATTCTGTTTTCTGAGAAAAATGATCCCATGTGATTTCAGTGTTTTAATGAAACATAAAATTTGAACCTGTAGAGAATTAATAACTCCTTCTGAGATGCACAAAAATGTTTTACAAAATTAAAAATAGTTTCAGAGGGGAGACCCTAACCCCCCACACTACTTACAAGAGTAAATGCCCCAAAATTCCTAAATGAACCTATCTTCATGTAAAGGATCCCATGAAACCAACTAATAAATGGGAAAAAGCTTTTCTTTCAGTGAGAGATAATATATGAAAGGATGAGATATGTTCTGATATAATACACATCCATCTGAGAGCAGAAGAAGAGACAACTAGATAAACAAACACATCCATGAAACCAGCAGCCATTTTGAAAATCACCTTTTGAGCAGAACTTGTACCCCCATAGGTATAAAATATAAATTATATTGGGCCAACATTATTTGAGTTATATTGCCCAAACAGACAGACATGAACTACAAGTATTTCACTGCAAATTAAGTCCTTAATGAATGAGTACACCATACTTCAATATCATAGTACGCAAGGAAAGCATAAGATCACACAAATACATTAAGATCACATAACTAACTATTGTGCTAAATTAAAAGCAATTGAACAAATACACCAACAAGAATCAACCATGATATGGGCCACGTGCCTTTACCAGAGAAAGAAGTGATGTTCATTATAGAGAAACAGGAAGATAGAGGTACAGTACGTATGACATTAGTTCAGCTGACAATATATTGCAAAATATCTATCAATCACTGGGAACAATAATTCTATAAAGCTTATGAGAACTGGATGGGTGGTAATTATTGGAGTCGTTGATCAAAACATTTTTCCGAGTGATATCTATTAAACATACATCATTTCACAAAGTATTTTCTTATGGTGAAATATTGACATATTTTATTTTCCTTCACCTCATTTAATATCATCTTTGAGCTTGGGACCAAGAATGATTTAACATGGTATTTCCCTATCAGTGCTAACACACAATGTTCTTGTTAATGTTAATGGTAATGCATGTCACTTTCGTTGATTAAATGCCTCAAGTTTTCATATCAATATTTTCCCGTTATTGACATGCACTTAATCAAGAAGAGTGATACAACCTCCGTCTCTACTTTATTACTTACGGCCAATATACACATTTAGTACATGTTGTATCTATAGTCGAATACAGACATATTTCAAATGCAGCTTCTGATTTGATACTTCATTGACATCAACTCAATTACCTAATTGGACCAATACATTTCTTGCTGTCCGAGTATTATACACAGAAAGATGTGATGAGTATCAGAATGAGGTTGACCTATTTCAATGCTTCAGCTTGTACTTTAAAGAGACAGCTTCGTCTACATGGTTTGTACTAGGCGTTGTTCCACAGGGTAAATGGGGTTGTGTTACCCTTCGCGTTCGTTTGACTTGGCTTGTTAGAAGATTCTAATTCAGATAGATGATCAACTGGGGTGATCCAATTTAGCAATCAGAGATGGGTCACCATATTCTTAGACCACCTTAACTTGACTTCATTAAGTTAAAAAAGTTCATATGCATGATTAAACACGCATGAAGAAAGCAATAAATTATGAGGCAATAACATGCAAAATGTTATTACCTGCCATTTGCTGTGAATGGTGAACGCAGACTGCTGAACACCAACTGAAGAACACCATCCACGAAAAAAGTTGAAGACTAATAACATTTATCTAATAGACATTGCTACGTATTTAATAATTGTAGTTACCACAAATACTTTTATAAAGTTTATGGGAAATGGGAGTCTAACCTTATTGTCTTTGGCTTATTCCAAAGCAAATACTTACATTTTCCTAATCTGAAAATTCATAACTGTTGTGGTCAACAAATATTAATTAGTTGGGACATATAAAAAGCCCAAACAAATTGGTTGGTGTTAGGGGATGGAGGCGGGATGTACTGGTGGTGACATAAAAATACTAGTGCCTGTAATTCTGATTGGACGCTATATTTGGACAACTGAATCTGATTGGATAAGGCTGGATGAAATAAGTATTTCATTTTCAAAGGGTTGTAGATGAAGCTCTCTTTCAGAGACAATATGTGAAACACTTTGCAAAGGGTAAGATGCATAATTGATGAAACAGATTAATGGAGTTATGGCCCCCAATACACAAGGAGAGTTACTTGTTCCAAGAGTATTCTTAGTGGATTTGTAATATATGTTTGACCTGATAACTTATTCATAGAAACACTATAATAGCATAGATCTATTGATGATAATAACCAACCATGGGCAATATAATGAAAAATGACTTCAGTGATGCATAGGAATGATTCAGTAATGCTAGACACAATGTAATATGCATGTAAAGAGTAATAAGATGATGGATGTAGAAGACTATGGTTCAACCAATCTTAAACCCAAGGTCACCAGTGATAGTGGCACAGATCAAGGTAGTTGTAGGCCAATGAGGAACCTGTGATAGCGGACAACCAAAAACATGTACTTAATAAAAAAAGGTCCCTATTCCACAAGACTCTGATACAGTTTTATGAGCATGGGTCTCAATCTTCGACCAATGAAATTATAAATATCTTTGTGAAAATTTTGCATAAAGATTGGATGAAAATCTTCATATTAGGGAATTAATTCATACCACAATCTTCAATGAAAAAAATGTGATTAAAATCTATTCCAAATAAAGTACATTTGACTAAAATTTGAGAGAATTAACCGAATAAGTGAAGATGATCCACTGCATCTTAATCATATCATCCATACTGTTCCCTAACATTCCCTAACAGGAAACAAGGAGCAAAGATGTGTTTCTTCAGAAATTAGATTCTTTTTCTTGAGAAAATGTTTGATACAACCCACGATTAAGGTCACCTTTGATGATACCTATACAAAGTAGAATGTGGGGGAGGAAAGGTTTATCTGGAATGTTCTGTTGCTGATTCGTCATGACAACCTTTCTTAGAAACCTGGTAAACCAACCGGCAACTCCCAGGTAAACAAACAACCTCGCATGGTATCAATGGATCTAGGTAATCATTTAGACTAAATTAAGGGCAGACTAAGTGAAACAAGCCCTTCTTATAAATACAGTAAAACTTGTGTATAGTGAACATTTTTTTGCCATGAAAAAACGTTCACTGTAGGTAGGTGTTCACTAGAGAGAGGGTAATTTATACAACAGTCAGTGGACTATGTGCGTAGGAAAGGTGTCCACTAGAGACAGGTGTTCACTAGAGAGAGGTGTTCGCTAAGACAGGTTTTACTGTATACTTAAACCAGTGTTTTCTGCAGGATTTTCCTAAATTCCAATTTTACCTATTTTCAAAAGAAAATGTTCAAAATTAGTAAAACATAACCAAATTTTACATGATTTTCTAAAAGTGAGATGATTCATGAAACTCAAATATACCAGAATTATATACATGTACAGGTAATAGTTCCTTACAATATGATGATAGAATAGAATGTTCAATGAAAGTGACATAATCTAAGACTGGATGTGAACCTGTGAGGTGAAGTGATCTCTAACATATAGTCTGTATTACTCACATATAAAGACTGCAGGTATATAAACCACATTTGCTGAGATAAGTGAACCAGTTGCTAACCTTTATGGTTGACCTTACCAATCATTCCAACCGGAAAAGATCAATAGATAACTACAATGTACTGTTCAAGCTCTAAGGAATACTTCCAAATGTTGAGTTCTAACAGAGTTCAGTAGAAACCAAGTTACATAACATAACATATAGGACTCCAGAACAGTAGTTTTGGCATTGTGGGATCCACAGCCATTACTATCCTTTTGGAATAGTTCAGAATCTCTCAAAAGCGTTAGGCAAAGAGGGGCCCTGATAAATCAGAATGTAGTTCTGGTACTGGGCAAATGGTTAATCAGAGCTGTCAAGTGTCCCGCGAATGGCGGGATTATCCCGCGAATTTGATCAAAATTTGGCTAATTCGCGTGTCCCGCAATGTCCCGCGAAGTCCCGCAAATGTCGGCTTTGACCTCCGCGAATTTTCAAAATTGTAACAATCCCCAAGGCTAAGCTTTTTGCACTTTGAGGAGTGAAGTTTACCTAATTTGAAAAGTGCTGCCAAACTCCCAGTGCATCAGATCACCGAAGAAGAGTAAGGGCAATCTGCATCTGATTCGGTTCACTTTTACGCATGCGCAACAATGAAAGGTGCTTCCCATGATGCCTTTCGGTTAAAACAGGCCGGCCATTATAGTTCAATCACCATCATTATTGCTGTGAACAAAACTATTTAGTAATTTAGGACCATCCTAACATGTACATCCACGATCCCAGGTAGTAATTAAACCTTCAATAATCCATCATACACTAAGTACGAGATCGTTCATTATCCTTTTTATTAATGTGGCAAAAAGGGCTCAAACTGAGAACATAATGTCTCCTGGGTAAATTCTATGTGTTTTTTCCTATCAACATTGCGCATGTACAATAAAAAAGCAGCCAATCAAATTTGAGATGCGCAGAAAATACGCGCAGAGAACCGAATCAAACAACCGAATCAGTTGTAGATTGCCCTTAGTGACATATCAGAACTGAACAAATGTTAACAAACGCGAGTTCCAATAAATGAACACTGATATCTCGAAAAGAAACCTGACTCCCTATAATTTGATGTAGATTAATCGAACCCCTTTATGAATAGGTACATTTTGATATATAACACTATGGGGGGTAAATGTTTCATAGTTGGTCACGAACGCCATATGTGCAAAGTATTGACCAGAATTTTTGAATTTCGTGTTGGATTACGGTACTCACACCTAAAGCGTGTTTTTTGATAGTTTAATAATAGTTCTATGCGTATTGTGTGGAATTGTGTTGACGTTTACTGTAGTTACGTGCATTATATTTGATAAAGTACTTTTACATTAAGCGCCAATCACGCAAATCCCTTGAATGTCCTGCGACATCCCGCAAATTTAGGTGGATGTCCCGCAAAATCCCGTGAATTTAGGGCACTTTGTCTAAAAAAATTATCCCTCTATGAAGTCTTTGGTGGTTACCCTGTTAACTGTCCCGCAAGTAGCGTGTTTGTCCCTCGAATGGTCCCGCGAAATCCCGCGAATTTGATCAAAATTTGACCTTTTAGTGCAATCACGCAAATCCCTTAAATGTCCCGCAAAATCCCGCTAATTTAGGTGGATGTCCCGCAAAATCCTGCGAATTTTTGGCACTGGGTCTAAAAAATCTGTCCCGCGAGCAAATCTTTGGGGGTTGACAGTACTGGGTTAATTAACAACAAACGTCATTCAATGAGGCCTACCTTAATTGAAAATCAACTACATCTTTGAGCTGTTCATCTATGGTTGATATCAACTTTTACTTCAGGTGGTATGCCTCATTCTGATTATTAGAGCCCCTTTATCTAATGCTTGAGATATATCCAATATATTCCAAGGGATAGAACAGGTTGTGGATACCACAATGGATATATCTTTTCGTACTAGATATATCAAAGATAAGGAACACCTATACTTGTATTAGAACACCTTGATAACGTAGTTCACACTTTGCATCTGTAGATTTCATCAACCTATCAATGTTTGCATCTCCAATTTTCATATTTGTTCACTCATATTAGGGCCCCAAGTGGGAGGAATCAGAGGTATGAAACACATTACATGAACAACCATGCTCCTGTTAAAAGATTAGCAGTTTCAAACCTTTATAAAAAATGATGGAGAACATTTAATCAATGTATTCAAAATGTGAACTAGGTATTCAACCATGAACATATTATCTAGTTTGAAAACACTATAAATGATACAGACTTTAATTTTGGGGAAAATGATATATTTGCGAATAAAACAAGAAAAAAGTATAGGATGGTTCATTATGATATACATGCTGTATCATATCTGGTATATTTGAGTGAGTATTCAAAAATGAAGCTATCCACTAGAGTATGTAGATTTTCAGAAGTCTTACATCAAGCTATTTTGTAAAAATGTGGTTGGAAGACTGGGTGGAAGCTATCAAAGATTTGTACGAGACAAGAACTAATAATACGATTTATACGATTCATACCTTGTTAAATGGGTTGATAAATGGAATGAGGCAGAAGGTTTGATCAAGACATGAAACAAATAATTTTAAAAATAAATTATTAATTGGAATTTGATATTTCTAATATAACCTTATAACCTTTCAGAAATTAATCACTTTCTTCACACCTAGAACCGTCTCAAAAAACAAAATAATGAACATCCCCGTTCTCAGATTTTCTTCTAACCTTTTTAATTTATTTTCAATGTCATAGTTCCTATTACTTAGAATACCTATGTGGAAAAAGATAATACCTCTATGAAATCAGCAAAGTTTCCAACATCAACATCCATGATGTGATTCAGATTATGCAATCTTTTCATTCAAAGAACATGTAAATATTGAACAAGAAATTAAATGCCCAATTTGACATAACTCATAACGTATATTATAGACATATTTTTGAAGCAATTTATTAATGTAAATCAGATTCATTATTCTACGTTCTGATTAGAAAACACAATCAATATTTGTGCTCTATTGTATAACTATTTCACGGTATGCCCTTTTCAATTTTTCGCAGAGGAATGACTTCCATAATTGTGACATCCATAAGCAATTGCGACAGAGGAATATATATTCAATTAGGAAAATCTTCTATTGTAAACTGTCAATGCCTTAGACACCACTATCAAATCAAATTGAGAAGATGTTAAAAGACTGAAGGGCACTGAGTGGAATAAGGCAATGAACTCTCTAAATGTCAAATTTGATTGCAAGAAAATACAAGTACAATTCAAACCTCCTGCTTTCAAATCAACTATAGAATTGTCTAATCAAGGTGCAATTTTGCTTAAGGACAATTAAGCAATTAAGGATTATTTAATATTATGTGTATATTGTACATAATATTAAATAATTATCTGGTAATTTAACAGGGATACTTCAATCCTCCTGATCTCCTGATTTAAACAATGAAAGTTGCCCCATTTTGAGTGCTTTTAATCATGCATAAAATAATTTTTTTACAAAAAGAGAAGATGAATAGATTTCACCTAATTTCTTTGCTATATTCCCCATGTGTCTACTTTATCCTGTTCAAATGTATTTCAGTTTCTTCTAAATCACCACTTTAATGTATATTTTCAGCTTAGTGGTCATAAAAAGCATTAGATGCATGAAATAAAATCTATTTTTTAAATGAAGTAAGTACAATATACCATCTCAATGACATCATCATCAATTTTATCCTAAGTCTCCAGAATTTATATAGTGGCAAGTTGAAGCATGGTACAGGAAGTTAAAAACTGAGAAATATTTGAGGAGAAAAGCTATATTTTACATGGGGTTCTGAAGTTCTATATCCCCTCCCATGTTAAAATTGATATTTTGGAGCTTCCGTATAAAATGATGTCAATGAGGATTAGAACATCCTTCTCCAAAGGACTTCATTTATGCTTAAATTCACTTAAATATATTTCTAAAATATCCTTGCAGCAAGGATGGATTGGAAGCCAAAATTCAAACTTGATATTCTGTGCCTGGCATGGAACTATTGAGTTATATTATTTCTATTAAGTTCATCCTGGGACCAAGTATCTAGTTTATATATATAGTTTACAAGTATCATAGTAATATTCAACTTCAACATATAGGAAGTATTGTTACCAAATTGTTCCATGCAAGGCAAGAGAATATTAAGTTTGAATTTTGGAGGTATTGCCATTGAAAATCAGCATATATGGACAAACTGGATTCAAAATCATTTTCTAAGAGGATAGAAATTATGTTTTTAAGTATATAATATATGTATGTCAGATCATGCATACCACCAAAATCCAGTTTTAAAATAACCAACATATTTAGGATACATTCTTAATCTAATTCTTAACTCCATACAGTATTTTACAAGAGATTTCCAACACATTTTATGCTCTTCATCTGTTTAATGCGTTAGTTAGTCCTATTTTATGTTATGCATGTGAAATATGGTATGATAAAAAGCAAATGAAAGCAATTGAGTCAATTCATTTGTCTTTTTTAAAGTCAACATTAGGTGTTAAATCACAAACTGCAAGCCCAGCTGTATATGGTGACCTAGGGAGATACCCATTATCAATCAAAATTGAATCTTACATTATAAAATACTGGCTTAGATTTCAAAATTTTCCAGAGAGTAATGTATTAAATCAAGCATACTTATATGATAGGGGTAATCAAGAGTTAGGGTTTAAAAGTTGGTCAAGCAAGGTTTATGATATACTCAGAAAATGTGAGTTACTAGAATATTGGAATAATCAAAATCTGGATACTGAAAATCTGGTGAATATGGTTGAAAAGAAATTAAAAATATTGTTTGTAGAAAAATGGAAAAATGATTTGAACACTTATCCTATATTGAGAACGTACAAATTATTTAAAAATGATTTTGGTAAAGAATTGTACTTGAAACTAGATAATAAAAAGTATAGATTGGCTACAAGTAGATTTAGAATGAGTTCTCATCAGTTAGCAATTGAGACTGGAAGACATACAAAGCCAAAACCAAAACCTTTAGAGGAAAGAGTATGTAATATTTGTAAAGATGTAGAGGATGAATGTCATTTCTTTTTAGCTTGTACAAAAAATGATGAGAATAGGCAAATATTATTTACAAAAGCCCGTGAAATTTTACCTAACTTGGATTTACAAAGTGAAAATTTATTTGTCAATCTTATTTCTAGTAAAAATGTAACCTTGCAAAGACATATTGGCAAATTCATTTACCATTCATTTAAGAATTTAGCATGGTCATAATGCATTGTGTGTGCACCACACTATTATTGTTACCTTATATATTTTTATATATTTTTTGTATTTTTAGATTAGTTGGTGTTTTGTAGTTTAGATATGTAGTCTACCATAGTTCTGACTAATGTAATCATGTTATGATACTATATGTCAATAAAAGTTATATATTTATATATATATATATATCTGTTTTATATTCTAATACCATTGTTACACAAAATGAGGATATAGCATATAGGAGTGCCTTAACAATATTATTGGATCTCCAAATAAGAAAGTCTATTGATATAATCAAATTCCTGGGATTTGGGTGATTATATTACACAAGTCCCTTGTAAATTATGGGCACATTCAACTGCAAATACATCAACTAAATAAGGCAATTTGGTTTCTCAGTCAAATGATTCTCCCATGTCATACTCACTTTCTCTTTACATAGGAATAAAGTAGAGTATATGCATTTCTGGTTCTCCCATTCAAGTTAAAATGTCAATATTATAAATCAAGACATTGCACCTTAATGGTATTTGCATTTTAACTGTAATCTGTACAGAAATGATGACCAAAACGGTAATTTTGGAGGAGAAGATCCATTTATCAATGTCCTGGTTAGTGTTTTTGTGGACCTCTTATGAATTGGAATCTAGAATAGCTCAATATATAGATTTAAGTTGCATCCATTTGGAAGAAATTGATGAAATAGGTGGATCTCATGCATAGAAATGTGTACAATTTTAGAAGCAACTAATACACACTTTATTAGTATCTTGTTTTTCTTTCAATTCCACGATGCAAAACTCTATGCCCAGATGTCAATTAAAAACACGATGAGAGCCAGTCTTGCATCAAACCTCTGGTTCCCCCTTATATCTATTTCCCTTCCTTCTTTTGTAGAAGGACTGTTTGACAGTCGGATGTATAGGGGCTCGAATGACTGTAATTTCATTATACCAAGAATCACAAGTTATGTAGATGAAACTGAATTATACAAATAAATTACACCTATTTCTTTAAGGTTTATATGGGTTAACTTTGGAACATGTAGATAAAGTAATTGTATTTCCTGGCATGTTATCATTTATGTTTTGCCATTCACCATATCTTTATGGCTAATAGCAGCAGAAGCAACATTATAACCAGACATTAAATTTTCATAAATCTTGCAAATAATTAGATATACCTAATTGGAAAGCTACATTAAAAATAAGCAAATATTCTTTATTTGTCAGGAACTTCTAATAAAGATTCCACATGAGACATATTATACTGTATTTTATGTATTCATGAGATTACACAATTATGGTAGAAAAAAGACTCAACCTAAAAAAGGAAATATTCAAAATAAATACTTATATATAGGACCTAACAGATATTTAGTTAAGGTAAGACAATATGTCTGTATATATTGTCTAATCATTCAAAAATATGGCAAAACATTTCACCAAGTTTGTCTTTCCCACCTGTTTATAATACAAACTACCTTTTCAATATTCTACAAAACGTAATTTTACAGACAGAAAACAACATATTCTTTTACCAAGTTACCTTCTGAACAACATTTTGTGTATATCATGATATTCAGTAATCTATAAGAGGATGTAATGAATGGGAACGAATGTGAAATGGCATCAAATGTCAAATCTGAATTGGTTCTTCTCCTACACTATGTTTTCAGACAGGGAACAAAAAGGGATTGAAATACCTTTTACAAGACCCCTCTTTTGCACGAGGTTAGGGGTGGGCGTTGGGATTGATAGGAAAGTAAATTTAACAGAAGAGTACAGACATCATACATAATAAAGCAACAGCAGCATTCAAGAAAACTTACAAAGTCATGAATTATCATTTATATGAACAGAACATAAATTGTCCTCACTACTGATGGGAAGGCTTAATATCAGCTGTTATCTTAAATAGAGCAATTGACATGATAGTTTAAGAGTCTTGTGATGTCATAATGTCACAGTCAAGAGTGATCTACTCAAGACATATCAAGTTATTGCAATATACATATACTAGCATACATGTATAAAGTTGATCATTCACATGTAGCCTAAGATAAGTGCTGTGATTGACAGCCTTTTCAATAATACAAAATACAAGGCATTAACATGCAAAATGTTACCACTTGTCATTTGTTACAAACACCAGATCCCTAATGCTGAATAATCATTGAATGCCAAACATTGTCCACAAAAAAGTTTGAGACAATAACAATATGTTACCACTTCTTATGGTGGAAGACCATAACAATATGTTACCACTTCTTGTGGTAGAAGACCATAACAATATGTTACCACTTCTTGTGGTGGAAGACCATAACAATATGTTACCACTTCTTGTGGTAGAAGACCATAACAATATGTTACCACTTCTTGTGGTGGGAGACCATAACAATATGTTATCACTTCTTGTGGTGTTATACGATTGGGAAGAGGATTTGCAACTGTTATAGGATCAAATTAATTAAATCTACAATAATTTTTCAATGAATTACCAATACTGTAACTGTATGTATGAAATCAATTCAATCAATCAAAGGTGTTCTCATCAGGTTAAGATTGACTCTCAGCAGTTTTCATCTGTTTCTGGTTGTATTACCAAAACTGAAACAGACTTTTTGATTTTTCTACAAATGAACTATAATAGTACCATATAACAGATATAAGCGTTAAAACTGGCAAAAAAACTTAAAATACCCTGGTTTCAAACCTCTTGGAAGGAAGTATTCAAGACATTATGAGACTTATCTGTTAAGGCCCAGTAAGATGATATGGCCTGGTATGCATACTAATGCAGACTAATTAAATATACCTATATAGGCTAAGAAATATACAAAATGACCAATACTTTCACAATATATTTTTGCATCAATGCCTTATACCCCTACTCATCCCCCACAGTTTGTGATAGGAGGGAGGTATGAGGGGGTGGGAGTACATACAAGGTCTTTATGCATGATTAAAAAGCAATTTATTGATGCAAATCAGGTTCATAATTCCATGATAGAATTCTGATGAGAAGTCAAAGTACAATGAAGCTGCATTTTAACAATGATGATTTGCTACTATGTAAATACAGTCATTTCATTACAATCTGCCTGCTTTGCTTCATCCTTAAATGACAGAAACAGTTGAAATTGCATTGACAAGCAATGAATAAAAATAGACATGATTAAATCATAGACTAAGAAGAATTAGATCTCCCCCTCAGAAATGAATTTACCATATAATGTCCCAGTCTGTTTTTATCCCAGGGGATGAGCTTAAATATGGATTTTTATTTTTTCTCATTTCATCTAAATTGTTTGCTTTGCTGCAACATGGTTATAATGCTGTTATCGTGATATCAAAGATTGTTGTACAAATATGGGAAAATGTGCAATGAATTAGAAAAAAGCTTGTAATCAAGCAGAATTCATCAAACGATCCAGGTTTCATTTTCACTCAATTCTTCTTGTTTTTTTAATGATTCATTCTTAATAATTCAAGGCACATTTTCAGTTGAGAATAATCTGATGATATCTTTGATATATTTCCAGGGATTACAGTCTAATATACAGTATACTGGTTTGTTGATCAAGGGCATCTTTCAAGATCAAGCTTGCTGAGCTCAGCATTTCATGCAAGCCTGGCTACTTTCATTTTAGAGGCAATAAAAAGCCATTTTCGATTAAAAGGATGCAAAATTGTGCGTCCAATCACACCTCTTGTTTCCAAGAACTTATGATTGAGATGGTACTTCGCTCCATTTTTGAGAAAATAATTGTCTTAAGTGGTGATTAATAAGAATTTGATATCATCACAAAGGGTATGAATATAAGTAAAATACCATTGGACTAAGAATGGATCAAAGGGAGAAATCCCATTTGTTCATATGACTATAGACATCTATATGATATGATCGGGGGTTTCACTAGAACTTCTCACAACAGGCTAAATAAATGAAAACAACAGGCAAAATTAATGGAAATCCTACATTTAACATAGAGAAGTTGAAGAGTCCCTAAAAACAACGGGCAATTTTGTGAAAACAAATGGTGAAAATCTCCTGTTGCCTGCTGCTTATGAAACCCCTGATGATACTCAAATAATTTATCTATGCATGTGGTATTATGCAAAATATTCATGAAAGGTAAAATGCTGATAATCTACTTTGTATGAAACTATTCCCCATGAGGAAACCAGAATGTAGTTATTGGGAGATATTTGCAAAATATGACAATCAATTCTTGGATGATGGAACTAATAGTATAATCCCAAGTGGGAGAAGAATAGGAAGAATAGGTAATAAAGCTTTCTATCAAGTTATGATGCAAGTCTCATATAAAAGGACATCAATACAATATCCAAGACAAGAGAAGGCAACTTTGTCCTACTCTTTATATCACAATAAACCTCTGAATGTGATGAACAAAACAGCTCTCTATATGAAACATATAAGCATGAATCTGCAGGGTTCTCCGATTAGATGAATGCCTCAAGTGATCAGTCTAAGTCAGGGGTTAGTCTACTAGCTAATGAACTCATGGAGCCATCCAATACAAGATATAAACTCCTTCATACATTAGAATATAGTAAAACCTGTCTTGGTGAACACCGCTCTCTCTCATCCTTGTTGCAAGGGTATTTTACAAGTATATATATATGAATTTAGGCATAAATGAAGTCCTTTGAAGAAGGATGCTCTCTCTAGTATAGTGAACTCCTGTCTCTAATAGACACCCTTCCACACATACTCTAATGACATCTGTATAAATTACCCTCTCTGTAGTGAACACCTACCAACACGGAACATTTTTTCTTGGCAAAAAATGTTCAATACATAAAGGTTTTATTGTATCTAATATTCTATCAAAGATCAAAAAAATTGTTTAGATCCACATTTATTCTCATGCTTATTTCTTCATATGAGTCTAGATGATCAGCTATAATTTTATCTACTAAGTTATTGAAAAAATGATAATTACCTACATCTAAATTGGGATGAATGCCACCAAGGCTGAGTGGCACAGTGTTAATGTTACTTTTATGAGGGCATACTTAACATCATTATAATTCAGCATTGAGTCATAGTACGTACATGTAACTGACATATAACCATCATGTAACCGTCCAATGTTGTGAACTGATGCTAAAATTAAAAGCCTCTAGGAAAATTGATTTATCTAATATACTATACTATGTATCAACCTGAGTCAATATCAGTTCAATTTTTGGTTATTTTTAGATTCATCAATATAGCAACTGACTCATCATCATATTCCACATGCTTTCTTTCCCCTTTACAGTATGATGCAAGGCTCCAAGAAATGCCTCAAATAAGAAGGGCTGTTCAATTCATTTATATTGTGCTATAGACCGACTGACAACTTCCATCACTTTCACAAGGAAGTGGGGAGCAGTATAAGACACTGTAAAAGATAACTCTCTTGGAAACATCTCAATGTCCCACATATATGATAAAAAATATAAAAGTCACTTTATTTAAGTGAAACATTTCTTGGGAAGGATCTTCAATGATAATCTTACCAGATGTTTAATAATGAGATAAAGACTAATGACTAGTGTTGGGATAATTACTCCCTGACTTGCATGTCAACTCACAGACATTGCACGAGCTACTGCCTACTAATAACCACAAATCTGTGTCAATGCCATCATAACCTAATAAAGTCATATAAAAGTTATATATGTCATCCTTATGTGGATTGAACTGAAAACTAGTTTTGAGTCAATCATTCTCTATGCTATTAATGTTTTAATTGATAAGTACTACTGTTTCAGTTATTCATATTTGAACCCTCAAGAAGTGGTGGTAGCTACATTCATGGAATCATTTTTAAAAATCAAAACAGCATCAAAACTGTAAAATATTAATCACTGGCGGAAACAATCTTTGTAAAAATAGCTTTGTAGTGTTTGAGTGAGTTTTTCAAAATGAGCAATACAAATATTTGACAATGTATTTTATGAAATAAAATATTCAATAAAACAGTAATTGAAATGTTTACTCTCGCTTATTAAACCATATTACACCTTTTCAAATAATATAGAAAAACGTGTGATATCAAATTGATGATCTTGTGATGTCAATATCAAAGTAATCTGCCATCAAGTTAATCAATTCCAATACATGTACATGTTATTATTCTATGCTGTCCCACAATTTATAACAAAACATTATGAACTGTTAATAAGAAGCTGTTCAATCAAGGCTAGATTGTCAGCTATTGTGCAACACCATGGCTTCAAAAGATACAACATCTTTGAAGTGCATTGAATATATGATGTTACTATACTGGATTCATCAATATTATAAAGAATATCTATGAATAAATATCATGTAGGAATTCTAGCAAGCATATGCAGCGTACAATTATAAGCAATCATTTAGCAGAAGAGCCATCAGTTATGAAACCATCCTCTCTAATCCAGGGTTAGGTTAATCGAAGTATTTCCAGTTGAACTGGAGCATGTGAAGATGAGGTTTATATGCTCCATTAGTCTTGTGAGAATTTGAATATTTATTTCCCCACCTACACATCTCAAATCTCTGATGCTGAATGTGAGTAGACGATATTTACATGAATAGACCTGGAACTGAAACAAACAACTCCTACACAGTACCAAAATCTTGCTGTCATAGTCGAGCTACATGCTGTCATAGCAGAGCAACTTGTTGCTTCTTAGTGTCATAACAATGCTACTTGCTATCATAGAAGAGATACTTGCTGTCACCTTAGAGCTACTTGCTGTAGCAGAGCCATTTGCGGTCACAGCAGAACTACATGCTGTCATAGCAGAGCAACTTGTTGCTTCTTAGTGTCATAACAATGCTACTTGCTATCATAGAAGAGATACTTGCTGTCACCTTAGAGCTACTTGCTGTAGCAGAGCCATTTGCGGTCACAGCAGAACTACATGCTGTCATAGCAGAGCAACTTGTTGCTTCTTAGTGTCATAGCAATGCTACTTGCTATCATAGAAGAGATACTTGCTGTCACCTTAGAGCTACTTGCTGTAGCAGAGCCATTTGCGGTCACAGCAGAACTACATGCTGTCATAGCAGAGCAACTTGTTGCTTCTTAGTGTCATAGCAATGCTACTTGCTATCATAGAAGAGATACTTGCTGTCACCTTAGAGCTACTTGCAGTAGCAGAGCCATTTGCGGTCACAGCAGAACTACTTGCTGTCATAGCAGAGCAACTTGTTGCTTCTTAGTGTCATAACAATGCTACTTGCTATCATAGAAGAGATACTTGCTGTCACCTTAGAGCTACTTGCTGTAGCAGAGCCATTTGCGGTCACAGCAGAACTACATGCTGTCATAGCAGAGCAACTTGTTGCTTCTTAGTGTCATAACAATGCTACTTGCTATCATAGAAGAGATACTTGCTGTCACCTTAGAGCTACTTGCTGTAGCAGAGCCATTTGCGGTCACAGCAGAACTACATGCTGTCATAGCAGAGCAACTTGTTGCTTCTTAGTGTCATAACAATGCTACTTGCTATCATAGAAGAGATACTTGCTGTCACCTTAGAGCTACTTGCTGTAGCAGAGCCATTTGCGGTCACAGCAGAACTACATGCTGTCATAGCAGAGCAACTTGTTGCTTCTTAGTGTCATAGCAATGCTACTTGCTATCATAGAAGAGATACTTGCTGTCACCTTAGAGCTACTTGCTGTAGCAGAGCCATTTGCGGTCACAGCAGAACTACATGCTGTCATAGCAGAGCAACTTGTTGCTTCTTAGTGTCATAGCAATGCTACTTGCTATCATAGAAGAGATACTTGCTGTCACCTTAGAGCTACTTGCAGTAGCAGAGCCATTTGCGGTCACAGCAGAACTACTTGCTGTCATAGCAGAGCTACTTGCTGTCATAATAGAGCTATTTGCTGTAGCAGAGCTACTTGCTGTTATAGCAGAGCTACTTGCTGTTATAGTAGAGCTACTTGCTGTCATAGCAGAGCTACTTGCTGTCATAAAAAGCTACTTTCTATCATAGCAGAGCTACTTACTGTTATAGCAAAGCTACTTGCTGTCATAGTACAAATAGTTGCTGTCATAGCAAAGCTACTTGCTGTCATAGCAAAGCTACTTGCTGTCATAGCAAAGCTACTTGCTGCCACAGCAGAGCTACTTGCTATCATAGCAGAGCTACTTGCTGCCACAGCAGAGCTACTTGCTGTCATAGCAGAGCTACTTGCTGTCATAGTACAAATAGTTGCTGTCATAGCAGAGCTACTTGCTGTCATAAAAAGCTACTTTCTGTCATAGCAGAGCTACTTGCTGTCCTAGCAGAGCTACTTGCTACCACAGCAGAGCTACTTGCTATCATAGTAGAGCTACTTGTTGTCATAGTAGAGCTACTTGCTGTCATAGTAGAGCTACTTGCTGTCATAGCAAAGCTACTTGCTGTCATAGCAGAGCTACTTGCTGTCATAGTACAAATAGTTGCTGTCATAGCAGAGCTACTTGCTGTCATAAAAAGCTACTTTCTGTCATAGCAGAGCTACTTGCTGCCACAGCAGAGCTACTATCAGTTACGGACCAGCTACTTTCTTGAAAATAAGATGGTGCTACTTGACATATTGGCTTCAAGCAGAGATAATTTGGAGCAAGAAATATATTCACAAAATCACAAAATTGATCATTTTAATACATCCCACGTTTCTCTTGGGTATAAAATTGCCACTGATAAATCATGTAAATGTACGTGAAGATTTGCATCACTGGTCCAGAGCAGTCATGATAATACAGGAAAGGAGTTTCTAATGCCATAATCAATGGAGGAATAAACCTCTACATTTCTCGAAAATAAAGTCTCAGCCATATATTTTAAGACATGTTATTATATTTTGACAAATATTCCAGCACTTTGGAAATTCTGTGATGCCAGAGATTCACAAAGACAAAAGATGACTTAAGGAAGGCAAAGTGGAATCACATTGGGACTGATATCACCTAGTCAATATATAATGCTCTCATTCATTATACACTGTACTTGACCTACCTTTAGCTAAATCAAATCCCCATTGGATAACGAGGGCTGGCACGGAATATAATTAGAAAGGAACGGATTTAGGAATTTGGTTTCAGAATTTGGAACGTTCAGACCTATTGTTCATAATGTTTAGATTACTCAAACTTTTGGCATAATGTTCATACGTTATTTAAAATGTATGAATTACATAAAAGCAATTTTGAATCATTTATTTAGATTATCTATTGCAAATAAAACAATAAACTTTCAATATTTATGTATATATATATCATGATTTTGTGTTCTTTACAGAAAACAATTAATTCCAAAAATATTGGAACATGCAGAGGCAGTCCCAAAAAGCCCATTTCCTTCCAAAGGTATGAATGATTTGGACAATTATACTGTTATCTGCCAGCCCTAATAACAAGGGAATAGAATATTGTACAATGTACATGTTAATCTTTAGTCTATGTATTACTTGACTCATATATCAATAAATTCTGTCTCCTAAGTATAAGCCTTGCTAATCCTCCCTCCAGTAGAACTTAGGTAACAATATGAGAATCTGATATATTTCAATAAGACCTAATGAAGCTATTCTAATTAGACAACTACAACATACAATAAGGGGTATATTGAAAATTGTTACACATAGCTAACACTAATGGGTCATTTGACCAAGATTGGACTGTGTATCTCTTCTGGTTCTCCACTATTACATCTATATATATATCCCAACTCTGTGTTAAAGGCCAGGTTTCCCTGCCATATGGTTGAGTTCAGCCCACCTCATTAATAGCCATTAATTACTAGCCAATCATGTGAAAGATCATGTTACCATATATGGCAAGATTTATGCCAGAATGTTTACAAACACAAGCACATGTATCCAGAGGATTAAATCTTTCACTGTCTTATTGGGGAAACATCAAAATTGGTGTGTGAAATATTTTTTGGGGATTCAATATAGTGTACAGAGTTAAATTTTGAAATGCAGATATGGTCCCTTCTATGCAGACTAGAAATCTTTGAAATTAACATCCCTGGCATTTCTCAAGGGACACATTATTCTTGGATCTGATGAGATCCACAGAGTGATTCCAAATTTGAATCTAGGATTTCCCTTGATCTTGTCAGATATTTAAATCCATGTCTTATAACTCCTCCCCTAAAACCAGTACATTTTCAAATAAAAATACTTAATTACACAAAATCTAGTGATATTTTTAATTAACAAAAGCAAGATATTAAATTGACATATGTTCATGCAAAACTGTAGCAAAAAATAGCAAGAACTGTTCAGTAGTTTTCACGTTATGAGGGAAAAACAAAATAAATCCTCTGCAGCTCTGATTTTCAAAATTATCAAATCATCATATGATGTAACTTCTAACTGCCACTGGCCTTTTATACCCGACCCTGGCCTTTAAAGGAAAATTTTGGTTGAAACGTGAGGGCCTGGAGCAAGACTACTTTAACATATTTAAGAATTTAACTGTTCATCTCTTGAGTCAAAGAAAATATTGCCTATAACATTTCATCTAAAAATATCTTTTGACATAGACTGCAAAATATTTTGACTATCATTCTGTCATAGAATATGACCTCACTCACGTTGCAAAGTTTTGTTTCCAGTTAAGTTATTTTCCTTAATACAGGTAAATATATTTTGATCAACTCGACTTTTTTTTGAAAAAACACATAGATAAGCTTAACATAAATATGGTTATGCATCAATATGTAACAATTTGTAAGAATTGCAACAAATAGCGACTTTAGAGCTCACTCTTTACCTCTTTTTCATGATCTAAAAATCCTGAACATATTTCAGATAAATAAGCAACAAAGATATATATTCATGTTTAAATGGATCAATGACAAGGATAATTACAAACAAATATTTCCAGATTTCTTCCAAACAGTTGAAAATAGACATAATTATGATACAAGAAACAAGAAAACTTTCGACAAACCAAAAATTCGTACAAACTATGGAAAATCAATGCTATCTTATTCTATACCTGATATTTGGAACCAATTACCCCCACATTTTAAATCTATCAGAAGCATCATACTCATGAAAAAACAGACAAAAAAATATTTATTACAACTTTAATTCTATTTAGGGGCACTTTGATGGCACAAATTTTATATATATATATATATTATTTAAGACATGCAATGGCAGATCCCCGCCACTCTAACATACTTTGTAAATTTACTCCATCTTGGGAATATACACAAACCCTTGTGTCACCCACTCATTGTATATGTATATTGTATGTGTTTTGTGAAATAAACAAAAAAAAAAAAAAAAAAATATATTGCTCATGAACATTACAGGGGAATGACTTACAACCAATCATTTTTCATCATAACCTGAAGAGATACAAAGAATTTAAAATGCATGGTTTACAGTCAACCCCCATCCCTTCTCGGCCCTTTTCCCAATCTGCCTTTGAGGATATTGGAGCAATAGAGGATTTAAAGGAAGACTGTTCTGTGTGATTATGAAGACCTAAAGAAACAGACAATAAAGAAGAATTCAAGTAGAAATTAGTAAAATATATACATTTTTACATTATGGAGATATTCATGCATCAATACAACAGAAAACAATAAAGCAGTAATAAGTCTTATACAGAACTATTAAATGACCAAAGTACAATGATTTTTTTGTATTTACGTTGCATCTATAATTTTGCAATCTAGAATTTTCTCTTTTAATGAATCTCAATAAAGAAGAATTCAAGTAGAAATTAGTAAAATATATACATTTTTACATTATGGAGATATTCATGCATCAATACAACAGAAAACAATAAAGCAGTAATAAGTCTTATACAGAACTATTAAATGACCAAAGTACAATGATTTTTTTGTATTTACGTTGCATCTATAATTTTGCAATCTAGAATTTTCTCTTTTAATGGACGTAAAACAAAAAAATTAAAGTAATTTGGCCTTAGATTATACATATATGGTATATTCTCTTGTAAAATAATGATACAGCAAGTTGGTGAATGATTTAGATTTAGCAAATCCATTTTGTCGTCTCAGTATTTGACATTGAATTTTTTCTATATTTATTTCACAAGGGAACATAGTTTTGGAGAACATTCAATGAAACATATCAAACCTGAACCCTTCAATACATGGATATAATAAAAAAAAAACTACATATACATGATGAGATTCTAATAAAGACAAACTTATCATGCACTAATATTTTCCTTCAGTCACAAATTTGATCACAAATTATCCATCAAACATGTTTGACAGCTATTGAAGATGAAACATACCAAGTAAATTCCTCTACTAAAAGAGACATCTAAACATGAGTGCGATACATGAAATAATATAACATTGTATTAATAATTAAAACAACTCACGCCTGTTGTTGTAGTAATCCGATGTGAATTTCCAACTGCTAATAAAAGTCGGCTACATTTTCTTGACACTCAGCTACATCGCCATATTGGCTGAAGACTCCTTGGCAGCAGCACAAGTGTAGTTGAAATCCTGTAATATAGAGAAATTATCATTATTCAACGACATAATAATTTCAATTGAAATAGAAGACAATGAAAAAAAGAGAGCTTAATGCAGGTTATGCTAAATTAACAGCGACTTTTGTAGAGACCAAATTTATTATAAGAGGTCTCTCGTGTAGAAAACATGGGTGTTATTACGTATTTGCAAGCAAAATATAATGCATGTATAGTCAAAAAGACATTTACGTGTTTTAGATATCAATAACTTATAAATACATATCTCATCGAAGGTTAATAACTTAATATCAGTTGTTATTTCTCATACCACAAATACATGATCACATTTACAAAATCCTATATTTTATTATATTTTAATGTATTTGGTTTTGCAGACATAGGTTCAAAATATATTTAAACTCAAATACAAAAACAAAAATGAGTACATGTAATCTCTATATTTCAAAAATATACAAACACATAATAAAGATTTTAACGTGAAGGAGAAACCAATTTCGATTTTGAGATTTTACTGCGTGTCATTCCCAAATAGACTGATGAAAATGCTTAAGAATGACAGAATGGGACAATAAAATAGCTCCAATGTGAATAAATCAAGATTAAATCCTGCAATCGTTTCTCACTCATCCATTCACACACGACATTCTAATTCCCGACCTTTACAGTACAAACAATCCTCTCCTGTTATTTTCAGATTAGCTAGACCTTCTTTTCCTTCACAAATTGCTTATGACAACTACTTAGACACTGTACTTAGCCGTCAATATAAATCTGTATGTATCTGTGAATGCAGAAACTAAATGGTTGCCATGGAAATGTGCTTGTCTTTCTATACTTCTTATTCATAGAGTCCCAATAGAGATACAATTAATTACACATTCAATGCATTATTGTGTGGATTCTGAATAAGGCCAAGGCATTGAAATGACTACTTTGAGTTTGATCAAGGTAGATTTTTAATATGAACTGAAGTATTTGTGAATAAATCCCAATTGTAGTAAACTGGGAAGTAAAATTAAAAGCCATGGGTTATACCCCAAATTAAAAATGTGTATCCATGTGGTGTTATCTAACATAAACCTTGATATACCTAACAATTCCATTGGAAAGACCCAAGCTTAGAATGCAGGGACCATCGTTTAAAATAAGAATATGTAACTCAATAATCCAATAATCAGGTTTATACATATTCACAAGATATTCATAATTTGTGAGATATTTTCATGCAACACTCATAAATTAGCCGCATTTTCCTCGAACTGTTTAACAGACTGCAATTTGGAAGGAAATTGTTATTCTAAACTGGTTGCCATAGAAACAGATTCTTCTCCATAAGTGTTGTGTGAAGAGCAGCATAGATAAGATATTCTACATACAATCTCTACCTGTATGCACTAACACTCTCACATCACAGATAAGGTCCAACCAACTTAATCATGGTTCATAATACCCTTGACTAGTAGTCACAGACAGTGCTTGCAGAAAACAAACAGTACGGATATTATGGTCAGGTTTATAGTCATTTTTGAATTTGAATTTGTGATATTTCATAAATTAAGCCCTGGTCAAATTTTGTACAGGGGGGTGCCGTTGAGACTCAAATTATCTACCCACATCTAGGGATTTTTTTCTCTAAAAATGGACCCACATCTAGGGGTTTTCTTTCAAAAATAGAACCACTTCCCGTCCCCATATAGCCAATATATGGGAGTACCCCCCTCCCTCCCCCAGGAAGATGTATCTGATAGTGAGTCAAGATAACCTCAGGCCATCAGCTGTATATAAACAAAAAAAATATATAGACAGGCATATATTCCTTTGAATAAAAACAATCTTGCAGTCATGTGGCATGCTGCTTAAATTTAGGATTTTTGACATATGTTTCATACTTTTACAATGCTACATACTGCAGGTTTTCAATGATTTTCACTATACCTTTGTGAATGTTTTTCCAAAACAAGGAAATCAGCATTGAACTTTTTCTACTTATGACTCTCCTTGAAGACTGGTTGTTTAATTGGCCCATTGACTTTGTACCTTAGAGGATGGGAAGAGCCGACACTTGAAGTAATGTGCAACTAGATTTGTAAATGCTTCAAATCCTAGAGAGGTATCTTGTATGACATTCAGTCCCTGGGATTTTTCTCAAAGGGGTGTTAAATCTTACTTTTTCCTGTTTCGCTATCATAAATACATAGCCTACTGCACGAACCACTCAATTCCAAGGTATTGTAACGTCCTTGGTCAAAAAAATATGACATATAGATAGTTGTCAATAGTACCTTCAACGACAAACTCTGAGTAAAGAAATTTACTATGAACTGAAAGAGTGAAGATGAAGCTCTATTTTAAGAAGCGAAGTCGAACAAATGCAAAGGGTACATTCAATTGGAAGATGCTGTATATGAACTTGACTACAGTGCATCTTTCATATAGAGTAATACATATACCATTATATTGAACTTTCAATCATATGAAATACTTTAATAGACCAGATGACGACTCAGATGATATCAGGAGTGATAATAAAATTATGGTAGCTCCCTTTGTAATACCTCATTGAACACTGCTAATATCCTTGATAATGCTGACGTAGCATAAGTGACGCAAGTTCTTCAATCAAATTCCTTGAATGCCTAAGAGGCAAGACTAAGAATGAACTTAACCACTTAAAGCCAAAGAGACAAGTCATCACAATTATTCACAGAAATGTTCTTTCCTTAAAAATACAATTATACTTTCTTGTTTTTTAAGTTCTATAAAAAAGACTCGGCTTAGGATTCCAAAAAGCCACTCCTTTATTATTATAGCCAGGCAAATAAACCATGTATATTATATCTGAAGACTTGCATTCAATTTAATCACCCTATCTTTAGAAATCTTTCTTCAGAGAGCATTTCTACTATTTATAAATAGTCATCTAGTATAAAGCTTCTGTGATAATATAGAACTACTAATCACATATTAATGACCAAAAAATGAGTATATCACAGTTACTTAGACTGATATATTACCACTTTTAATAGCAAATCATTATTTTTGTTTGTTTCTTTATCACTGAGGTTGTATTGAGGATTCCAGGGCTTAGATCATAAAGGGACGGATGACAAATCAGAAGGCTGAAGTTGTACCATGTATTCCAACTCCAGTTTTCTTATTTTGTACAATCAAGTGTTATCATACCCTTGACCTGTCACAAAAAAAATAAAAATAAATTTGAAATGACCAATCTGTTTACCAGAAATATAATACAAATGTAAGAAAGGCATATGTATAAGAAGGGTCACATATTGTCATGGTGTATATAAGCATTTTTGTTTTCTAATCACCATCCACTGGTGGCTAAACTACTGATAAGATGCAGCAATGACGTAGTTTAAACATAATATGTGCGATACATGTGAACTTCTATCAATATTTTCATATGTCTTATCAAACATCAAACATAATTATAATTTGGAGTGACGTATGTTCTGCTTGTAACAGTCTAAATTTAGCTCTATTGTCTTTTGTTATTTCTATTTATATCAAACATTAAAGTCTCCCAAGTGCTCTACTCTTATTCTGTGCATGTCTTTTTTCAATTTAAGTACATATGACATTTTAGGATTTTGATTTATAATGTAATACTTTTCAATTTTATAATTTGAGTGTTACATTTTTAAGATTCTGTTTTTTGTGCAACATTTTAAGATATTAGAAACTTCAATGAAGGCGTTATCTAAGCACATTTTAAAAATGAAACCATTTCAATTGTCGAAGAAGATTTTGAATTAGCTACCAATGTGTTGACAGATGGACAGACAGACAGACGGACAGTCAAGTGGGCGATTAAACAATATCTCACCTAAACGAGTATAAGCTAATAAAGGGTGGAGGTGTACCATGGGATAGTAGTGTTTCATGTTCCTAGCAGATTCTTTATTTTTAGACCCTAATTCCATTTCCCCTCATAATCCATAATATGTTTACTCCTTACTGCGTTCAGTAATCCATGATCTGTTAGGAAAGACCAACAAAATATTTTGCCTTCGAAATAAATTATGTTTTTCTTCAGACTAAAAAAAACAAGACAGCTAACTTGTCCATAAAATGATTTGACATGAACAGGGTTTATGATATTTCAAAAACAGAATATTTCAATCACCTAGACATTGAACTGTCTTAAACAGACTGCGTTGTAAGAACCTGATTGGAAAGATAGTGAAACTTAGATCATTTTCATGATACATCAAGACTCCCTTGAATATCATCAATTTGCATGCAATTCTATCGTAAATACACAAGGTCAGTAATCAGTATGACCCGATAATCACAATAGATGATGAACCAAACAGGCAGTCTCAAAGATATTTATCTCATTTCTATAAAATTAAAACAAGTAAAAAAAATAGAATAGCAAATCAAGATACATAGTACATACGTACTTAAAATAAACTGTAAGAGTTAAGTTTGTAGATTTTAAAGCTAAGTGAACATATTTCATGTATTACCTCTCATATACTATTTATACTTGCCCTACCTGGCAAACACATGCACTGTATGCACTACAGAACAGTATATATTTGAAACATTATTTCAACAATGATGAGGTAAGTCAAATGTTATAGCCCTTAGATTAAACTGAATAATAATCCATTTTGCCAATCTCTGGAAAGACATGTAAAAGATCCTATAATCGTACTCTTCAACTAAATCTCGATTTTGGTCCACATTAAAAATAATGATTTCAAAACATAAAATTCTAACATCATTCTGTTCAGTTTACTTGTCAATAAACAGTAGACATGTAAAATAACTTCATTTAATAGCAACATATTAATGTTACTTTTATGATATTTCTTTTAATGCTGTGGTTTATCAGGAGGAATCGTGTAATATTCTTCTCCATATACATGTACAGATCGAAGCACCTATCCTTGGCCTAGGTCTACTTAATCTAAAATACATCTACCAATATTCAGTGTGGGCTAGCACAAGTTTATTGCACTTCTTTCTATAGATTACCAATGACATGATTTCTATCACGCTTGTGATATGTCCCATGAAATAGAAAGCATTAGTAAAGTTCATACAAAAGGATGGGTTATGGATTAAACAGAAACAAGAGGACCAAATATGATTATTGCTTTCTTCAGAGTTAATATTGTTCAAAAGCTCACTTATACCGTACTTATTACTATATACAGGGTGATCCAGAAGTAACGTCAAAGATGTTGTAATTTCAAAAGTATTCATCAGATCTTCATGAAATTTGGTATACATGTACCCACAACATTTCTGAGTTACCATCTCAAAGATTGGAATTCAATCATTTCATTGGTTGAAATTATGGTTGCTATAGTAACCCGATATCGCGTAACCCGGGGCAAATTACTTAACGTGTAATGCGTAATCTCAAAATATCAACAAGATCTGAAATTGTTATATCCTCAACATTTTATTTCACAACAATATAAATCATACTATTGCACAGTTACTAATAATAGTTCATTCTACATAATTGCCACCATTTGCAACACATTTCTCATGTCTGGATACCCATTCCTTGAACACAGAATTAAATCCATTAGAACTCATTCCTTGTAGGGCTAGTACTACGGCATTTTTCAATTCCTCACAGGATTGAAAATTATTTCCACTAAGGTTTCTTTTTAGTTCCCCATACAAATAAAAGTCACTGGGGGCAAGATCAGGTGAATAAGGGGCATGTTCAAGTTGTTGAAATCCAAGTGTTTGGACTGTGTTGCTGGTCAGGATTGCAGTGTGCGTAGGGGCATTGTCCCAATGCAAGATAAACTGCTGCAGATGTCCGGGACGCTTTTTCCTCAGGGAACGTTGAAGATCACGCTTCAGAACCTGAAAAACAAATGTTTAATGGTTGTTAAACCAGTTGTTTCATTGATTGGATTTGGATTTGAATCATGGCCATGGAGTTATAATTATATTGACAGTGAACAACATTTAAATACTTTAATTTAAAAATAAAATTCACAGTATGATGTATTATTAGAACAAATGATATCTTACCTTTGCAATGTAAACGGCATTAATTCTCTGGCCAATGGGAACAAAATGGGTTAACACCATTCCTCTAATGTCAAAGAATGTCACAACCATTTGTTTCTTTTGTGGAATTCCTGGTACTATTTTAGGCTTGGTTGGTGTTGGGGAGTTGTCATGTTTCCACGATGAACTTTGTTGCGTGGTCTCTGGGATGTAGAATGATAGCAATGATTCGTCACTCGTAATGATCTTGTCAAGAAAGTCATCTCCATCTCTCCGATATTTTGCAAGAAAGTCCCTTGAAGCCTTAACACGCCGGTCTTTCTGCTCCTGTGTCAAGTCATGCGGCACCCATTTAGCAGACACCTTCTTTAACAGACAGTTCTTTGTCAGTATCCGTTGCACAGTCCCATAGCTCAGAATGTGTTTTTCAGCCAATTCTCTGATAGAAATTTGCCTATTGTCCATAACATCAGCTTCAATTGCTTTGATGGTTTGATCATCGAATGACGACACTGGCCTGCCTCCTCGCTGCTTGTCTACCACTTCATCATATCCACTGGAATACTTGTTAAACCACCTGTAAATGTTTCTCTCAGCAATGGCAGCTTTACCATATGCCTTCTTTATCTGTCTTATAGTCTCTTTTACACCTTTCCCCAACTTTACACAGAACTTAATGTTTGTTCTTTGCTCTATTTTACTCTGACTTGGCGCCATCTTGAATTGGGTGGGTTAGTGTCCTTGGTCATGTTAGTATTTGTCATGGATGATGGAAGCAATTCAAAGAAATTGAAAGCTTTTTATGAATGCCTATTGTGACATCACAACTATTACATATTTGTTACCATGGCAACAAATATAAAAATCATAGAAAACAAACAATGAACATTTTCAAATGTTACTGACTTTTTAAATTAGAGAAATTCACAAAAACGTTATGGTTTCTCTTCAATTTGCCCCGGGTTACGCGATATCGGGTTACTATAGCAACCATAATTTCAACCAATGAAATGATTGAATTCCAATCTTTGAGATGGTAACTCAGAAATGTTGTGGGTACATGTATACCAAATTTCATGAAGATCTGATGAATACTTTTGAAATTACAATGTCTTTGACGTTACTTCTGGATCACCCTGTAGTACTTGTAATAAAAAATATAAAAGTTATCATTATCTGGACAGATATTTGAACTTGTTTATTTATTTTTTGAACTTATTTTTAAAGGTTAAAATTTTATTTGTTCATATGCTATTGGAGAAGTATAACAAAGATTGAGCAATTCACATTTCAAGTCATTTTTGTGCATATCTTCTATTTCATGCTATGATGGCACAATGTTTAGAAATGTCAATGCCCCACATATGCATAAACACAGAAAAAATGGTTTTGTACATATTACCATCTAAAGGCAAGCATAACTGGCACAGAAACATCAATCTTAGTTGTACCATTTATCACTATGAGTGGGGAAGTTTTTCATTAAGATTTTGACAGAGCTGAATATCTACTTGATGTAGTGCCAGGGGAGTTCAATTAGAATCAAGGGCCATTCCTTTATTGGATGATGGAGAGAGTTGCCAGTAATTTCCAATTTAAATAAATAACTCTTAGATGTACAGACTAACTTGGTATGGTAATTCATCAGATATATATCAATCTGTAGAAAATACATATTGGACAATTTGAGGGATATCTCAACCTGCAAAATTAATTCTTCTAGATATCACACTTACACAATCATCAATTTGTGAGATTTCAAAAACTGAGGCTCAAATATTGCCAACTTTGATTTTCTATTGATTTTGGCATTCCTGGAGAAGTGAATAAAATGCCTTTGCCTGTCATAAGTACATGTCTTGTCAGGCAGGCCTGAATTATAGACAAGGTGCAAGAGAAAATATACATGTATATAATTTGATTGAACTAAATTAAATACAGAGAAAATATACCGTATTCGCCGTAAAAAGTGCCCAGGGTGCTTTTGAAATTGAAATTCCCATTGTAACCCATTATAAAGAGCACCCATATATGAAAGAAGTAAAAAATCCCTGGGAATTTCATGCATGGGAATTTTTCTTGCCAAAAATGACTTATTTGCAACATCAAAACGAAAGTACATGTAATAGCATACTTTTACAATAATGATACGTATCGTTATTAGAGAGAATACGGTAAAAATCGCTAGTGATTGAAGAACTCCCCAACAGAGCCCCTCGAGGTGAAGGAATTGGTTTCCGCGATTATCTTCAATATTTCCTTCATAGACTGTTAGATATCGATCTAAAGAAATGCCTTATTTTTTGAATTTGATTACAGATCATCATTTTTTGTGTAAAAGTCGAGGAATCTTAAAAAGAAATGAGAAAGTTCACGATCTTGACGATCGCTATTTAGAAAAAAATTCGATGTGGGAATCACTCATCTGATATATATTTATCGGGAGGATGCATCGAATTACAAAATGCATCACGTTTTCTGCATTTTAGTACAAGTACTCTATTATCGCCCACTATATTTCTTTGGAAATTTGATTTTTCCCCGAAATATTCGTTAATACTTGGTCATTCCTCGGTATTTCTTGAACTCTGCGAAGCAGGGTGGGTGCTTAGGGGTGGGCCCTTAATACGGCGATAATGGTATATAATTTGATTGAACTAAATCAAATACAGAGAAAAAATACATGTATATAATTTGATTGAACTAAATCAAATACAGAGAGAAAAAATACATGTATATAATTTGATTGAACTAAATGAAATACAGAGAGAATTATGTAATGAGGAATAAGGAATGATTTATTGAATGAAAATGACTCGATCATGTATGACGAGTGGACACTTTATGTATATTCAGGGAGAATACTCTATATGGATGAACACCCTGTATTGGGAGGAACACCCTATATGAGGTAGAAAACTGTATAATTAGTGAATGAACCAAACATGCCATCATATGATACCAATATTCTTTAGACAGGAATCTTAAGACATAACTTTCAATAAAAATGTCAGCTACAAGGACATATTGATTTCAAAGGTGTTGCCAAGTTGAAAGGAAAAGATCCAGTCTCTAAAGATCTAAGGGTTGAAACCAAATGACATCATTGGTGAAATTGGAATTGATTTCATGTCCTTATTTCTAAATATAAATCTATCAGAAGGCAATGTAGCAACTCACTTAGCACTAATAGAATGTCTGTTCATAATTTGCAGCATTGTTTTTAAGAATCTAGAAAACGATAGGGAACAATAATTTGCCATTTTATGAAAAAAACATGTGAATGAATAAGATGCTCTTTTTTAAATCATAGAAAATAATGCAGATGAATAACTTCATAAAATTACTGAAAGTATACTAAAATATTGATAGCTTCCAAAATATGCATACATCAGCATATTCTATAGTAATTGACAATTTTCATTTAGAAATAGCATGTAGGTTGACAAAAAGTTTCTCATCAGAACTTGATAATGACAGCCCCATGGTGTAGCATATCTGTGATCGATCCATCACTTAAATCCTTAATATTCAGCAGCAGAACTCTGTTAACATCTAATCCTTGATATATACATGTATTCAGAATGACTGTCAGAAAATGAAAAATCATCCATTTAAATTCAAGGTTAATCGACCCAAGTGGAGCTACGTTGACATCCTTATATGACATAATATAACACATATCAGGAATTGAGATTCGGCCAAGAAAGAATAAAAGCAGCATTGGAAATATGGATAAGTTCTTTACTTGGAGCTGCTGTGTATTGATCCATGAATAGTCACGAATCAATAATACGTATATTCACAGACAGTCGGATAGTCTAGGGCCACATGTAAATTATCAAAAGCCCTGAATCTGTATAGACACTTTTACCAAGTGCTATACATTATCACAGAAAGGTTTATTGTAATCTTGGCCATGGAATTTGTATATGCTGATTGGCAAGTTCCAAGGGAAAGTGAGGGATCAATAGGGAACTTAGGACAGTCTTGAATGACATGATAAGTCAATTATAGAGATGTTTGGTAAAGTATTGGTGCTAAGTCCTTGCATACTTCACACACAATACCAAAACTGCAATCAAATCAACTCCCTTTCAGCAGTCATCTTCATATTTCCCTAATTCAATAAAAATCTAACTGATTCCCATGCTTTGTAAAAACTCATTATTTTCAACATGAAATCTCTCCCATAAAAACGAATAGCTATGACATAATATAATCAAGTAACATATGGACGCAATAACAATATGGAAGCAAAACATTGTCTTTACAATAAATTCCTAGTATTGCTAAGAACCTGGACCCCCCCCCCCTATATAATTCAACAACAGTTTTGAAGCAAGGCTAATTAATTCCTTGCAAATATACTACTAAACTTTATTTTTAGGAAAACTCCATAACTTAACATTTCATCTACAGTTGAGTCACTTTATATGTTAATCTTATGAATGAGATGTGCCTTTTCAAGATCACGGGGGTAAAGCAGACCCAATGATGCAATGAGCTTGCTCGGCGGTATCATGACTGTGTAACGGGTCTTAATGTATAATTGTGCTCGGCAGTAGGTTCAAACAACGCGGATCCTCAAAGCATGTGCTCATGGTATATTCGTGTTTTAACACCCGTGAAGATGCCACACGCCATCGCCATCGACAGTGGCCTGCAGAGCCCAGTCATAAAATCAGTGTCAATCTGTGTGTAGTCAAGCCGTGGGAGGGGAGTCACAGGGACTTGTAGCTAGTCTAATTGAGTTAAACTTTGCTAAAACAATCAAATTCAATTGGGTTTCTAAACCTAAGGGATAGTATCAAATCCGAGTAAGGTTAACAAAACCATAAAAGTTTTGTATTTTGGACATTCATTGACTGATCATAGATTTAGCTTAGTATGATCGATAGCATTGGGATTAACCTTTAACAAAATATATAGTTGTGGCTCATGACATGTCATTATTGATCCCTAACATTAATCTATACTGAACCTCTACATGATTTGTTTAAATGTCCCAGTAGCCATCTATCTACCCTTTTCAATGGTTTAACATTAATTACATACAAGGCATTAATATGTAAAATGCCACCACTTGCCATTTGTAACAGATGCTGAACGATGACCACTGAACACCACAGAACACCAACCAGCGAACACTATCCACAAAAATTTGGAGACCAATTGTGTTGGTGACATAACAATTCTTAATTCAACTAAGGATGAAAAAAGAAAATCTGTAAATGTCATCTGACATCCATTTCACATTCAAACTTCATTTGACATTAAAAAGCGCTGAAACTGTAAAATCATTTGTAGTTGGCAAAGGGGTGTTAGACATGCAAATGTGGTCCAGGACAGCAGTCATTCTAGATTGAAAACAAGAACAGTCAAGGAAATAGTGGCATGAGCAATAAGTGAAATGTGTGGGTGTGCAGTAAGACTTGCTTGAATTTTACATTACCCTTTTAATATCTCCAAATAAACGATTTCAACAGTTAAAGACATTTGATTCAAGGTTGGGTGATTAGGAAAGCCTAGATCAAAGGATAATCTTTTTTCAAAGAGTATAGATAAAACTCTCTTTTAATGAAGCCAAATCAAAGTTTTAAAAGGGTATATGCGAAGCATCTTATCACAACTACAAGCCACCTTCTATCATGGGAAGCCACCCTCTTCTCACAATGAACCAGCAAATCTCTATTGCAGCATTATGACTTATCACACCGCAACTTGAATGATGGACTGTTATCATATTAGTTTTAATATATGTAAATACAAACCAAACATATTACTCCAAAGCAAATATGAAGTCAAGAAAATGTTAACTGTAAATGTGTAGCATAACATAAATATGTAGTTTACATGTAAAAAAATCTTTGATATATTTAACAAAAAAAATGTTTGTCTTATTGCAATGAAGAATAACCCAGATGCGAGAAGAAATAATCTTGATTTACGTCATTAAAAATCAAAATTCAGTCAAAGTAATATCATATTTGAAATCTACATGTAAAATTACATCTAGAAATGTGGTTTTAAAAAGTGTTTATCAACTTTGAAAAATTAATTTTCTTTGAAAATGTGACTTCTAGCTCGGGGAGATTCCCCATAGACCCCATGCTATAAAATCACAAAAAATGAAATATCTTTTCTTTTAGTGGACAGATAATATTTTGCTTTACTGGACATATTTTCATTAGTATAAGTATCAGACACATAAAGGTTATATGAAAATTGAGCCACTTAAATTGATAATATTCAAGTTTAAGGGAACTTTCTTATATACCTGCCATGTTAATTGACCCGAATCAGCCACCTGGTGGTAAAACTGGTAACTACCTACTCGCATTTGGGTAATTGTCACTCTCACTTTCAATAGTATGGCAACATATGACATCAATGAAAATAATAATGATTTTATCAATCAGGAATGTGAAAAACAAAATGTTTTGAAATTATGTTTTTAAAAAGAGGATCATGAAAAATGTTGGGAACCAATCCTCCTTGATTAAAACTATGTGTTTGGATATAGCTATGGCTTTATAAGTAACTAGGGCTACAATACCAGCCATCTTCTATCTCCCAGCGTATCATCCTGACTTATATGCCACTATCTACTGAAAATATCATGGGAAATGAGCCAGTCCCCTCCCCATCCTCTCTGTTCAAATGATAAGGGGGTCTGGTATATACAGACAGAAATACCACTTTAAATACAGATGCATCAATTAATATGGTAATTTATAATATCAGGAAGAAGTGTCAGAATTAATATAAATACCACAATTTCAACCCACATAAAGTTATGTCAATGGGTTTTCAGCAGTTTAATCATATATGCTTGCCTCCAAAAGGATTTGAGCCCAGGACTTGTAGATTGATCGATCGATTTCATGTTTCCAGACTTTGAATGAGTGTGGCAGCACGAATTCATAGGCTAGGATACAAGACACGAGTGGATTAAATCATCCACAATTCATTGAGCCATATGATTAAATTCTTTTTCACACATTTTAAAAGATTTTGTCACTTAAAAGAATGAATTTCTTTGCAGGGAAACTTTTTCAATTTTTTTAAGGTTAAATGGGCAAAACTGACCATTTGACATTTTGGCCTGCATAAGCACCTGCCATGGTATTCCTCATGATAATACTTAAAGGTTTTCACTAAAATGTAAACTTGAAATTATGAAACTGATGAGGATATCAATTTCAACAAATCTAAAAATACCTATGCACTTGGCTGTAATTTTAAAGATGCAGATTATTTGAAATACTATGTTCTGATTGACTGGAATTTAATATCTATGTGTGTATGATGAATAAAGTACAAATAATCTCAATTTGACCTCATCAGGAGTAAACCTCCTTAGAAAGATATTAATACTTTTGATTTCAATCGTAATAATAAGTTAAAACACATGTAACACACTTGAGAATAAGATAATTTAAGGACTGTTTATAATATCTTTGAACTCTCTAAAGTAAAACTACATAAAATATTGCTTCGTGAATAGCCAGGTAAATAGAAAAAAGTACAAAAGCATATCCTAGCTAAGGTTGTACAATATAAATAATTCAATTTAGATGTCGCATAAGGAGAATTCCATAAAGCTATAATACCAGGGTGATATCATCTTGCAAAAGTGTCACAGGTATTCCTGGAAATATGGTGATATAATAATTTAAATCAAAGTCAAAATGTGTCAAATAATTTTGAAGTAGTATTTAATGATGGATATAACAACACCTCTATTTATTTATTGTTAAAGTAAAATAATTTTATAAGTAACTAAAAAAAGTATGGTAACTAAAGTTCAGTGTTTTTTTTTTAATTCTACAATATTTTATTCCTCTCCTCTAATGCATTAATGCAGCCGAATGCATTACAAATGAACATTAATACCTCAAATAGGCTCAAGATTGTGAAACATACATCTGTAGCAAGCCAATACAAGCATACATGTGCCAATCCTTAGAATATTTTTAGAACTGGCATTTGCCAATTATTCAACATCAGATTATATCCAAATTGAATAAGCAGTTATCTTAATCATAAAGAAAGACGAAGAGGCATATGTTGAGTATTAATAGAGCCTGATGAGCAGAGTGACAAACATAGGCTGAATGATGAGCAGAGTGATAAACATAGGCTGAATGATGAGCAGAGTGATAAACATAGGCTGATGACCAGAGTGACAAACATTGGCTGATCAGTGACAAACATAGATTAAGGTTTTACAATGACAGTAAAAAGCAAAACAGTTTTCAATTATTACCGTATTGGCCATAATAAGCGCCCAGGGCACTTTTGAAATTGAAATTCCCATTGTTACCCATTACAAAAGGCGCCCATATATGAGGGAAGTCAAAAATCCCCAGGAATTTCATGTATGGGAATTTTTCTTGCCAAAAATGCCTTATTTGCAACAAAAGTAACAGCATATTTTTACAATAATGATATGAATCGTTATTGGAAAGAATACGGTAAAGATCGCCAGCAAGAATCTAACTATATTGACAGTGGTTGAAGAACTCCCCAGCAGAGCCCCTTGAAGTGAAGGAATTGTTTTCTGCGATTATCTTCAATATTTCCACTATAGACTGTTTGATATCGATCTAAAGTTATACCTTGTTTTTTTTAATTTGAGGACAGCTCATAATTTTTCATGTAAAAGTTGAGAAATCTTAAAAAGAAACAAGAAAGTTCACGACCTTGACATGACCTTGACGAACGCTAAGTTAGTAAAATGTCGAAACAAAACTATGAAACGTGATCATTTCCTTCATCCATTATGGACTATTTTGAGATAATATTAGCTTAGTATGACGTGGGAAGCACCCACTGATAGATATTCATCGGGAGGATGCATCAATTTACAAAATGCGTCATGTTTTTTTGCATTTTGGTATAAGTACTCTATTATCACCCTCTATATTTCTTTGGAAATTTGATTTTTTTCTGATATATTCTTTAATTCTTGGTCATTCCTCGTTATTTCTTGAACTCTGTGAAGCGGGTAGGCGCTTATTAGGGGTGGGCCCTTAATACGGTGCTCAAGTTAATCAAGTTAATGAAATTATATCTAATCTTGTCTTATATAAAGAAAACCATAAATATGAGGTAACCGGTAACCCCACTGAGTCCCCTAAACCTAGGTGTCAAGTAACATGATCATTTATATGCATACTTCCAGAAAGCCAATAGCAGGGCAATAACCTAATATTTATCAACATAGGTGAATAGAGATCTGACATCTTATCTTGTAACTTCATCCAGATACTTCCTAAGCAGGCTGCTTTGTCTGTTTAGATTTACCATGTCAATATATGTGCCCGTGGCCAGCTTTTACCGGGAGGGGGAGCTTTTTTCCAAGGGGGGGGGAGCTTTTTCACAATTTTGGCTAAAAATCATGCGAAAAATTCTCAGAATGGTGAAAAACTGCATGATTTTGAAAGAATTTCTCCCCCTCTGGCTACGGACTTGAATTATATATCATCCTTGGTATATGCAGCATGATAGTGACTGGACAAGTATAACAGTGTGCCTAGTGTGGTACAAGGGATATTTTTTAATGTAAATTACTTATAATCCGGGCCAATAATTAGCTTAATATCTCTTCATGTCAAATTTGAAATCTATGATGTCTTCCAAAGTTTGGAAGATTCCAAAATATTTAGATGAACTCTTAAACTATGAATCAAGATTTTGTTACTTTAAATTTATTTTTAAAAAAAATTCCAAACATGTTTTCAAAGATATCATAGATTTCAAATCTATTAATATTAAGCTCATTATCACGCCCGGTGATCGTGAATATGGGACGGAGGGGGGAGTAGGCAATTTCTGCTAGGAAATTCAACAAATCTGGAAGATTTATTTTTTCAAGAAAAAGTTTACTATTGAATTGCTAAATGGATAGGCGCACGGTATGGTAGAATATGTTAGGTTTTCTTGGATTTTTTCTGAAACGATACGCATCTAAGGTATGAGATCTATTAAAAAAAGGCGCAAGGCCATCAACAGGCACAAATCAACGTTTTTGCTATAAATCAAGCAACAATGGACTACACGACCTGTAATAAATACTTGTAAGTGATGTTATCATAACTAAATTAATGTCATTGCTGAATTTATAAAATAAGTTTCCATACGTAAAATAAAAAATAATCGAAAATAATTAAAATGGGACGGAGGGGGGGAGAAGACGGAGGGGGGGGGGAGTAATAATTCTATAAAGTGAAACAACTTCACACGAATTCTTGTATTTGAAAAATGAACTCATTAACTTAGTAAGAAACTGGATGATATACCCCTGGAGACTGAAAAATGGGGACATTTGGAGTAAAAGGACTTAAAGTCGCGAAACATCTCTAATCATGTCTTATATACATATTGCTCCCCCCCTCCGTCCCCTCCCCCCCTCCGTCCCAAATTCATTATTTTCGATTATTTTTTATTTCACATATGGAAACTTATTTTATAAATTCAGCAATGACATTAATTTAGTTATGATAACATCACTTACAAGTATTTATTACAGGTCGTCCAGACCATTGTTGCTTGATTTATAGCAAAAACGTTGATTTGTGCCTGTTGATGGCCTTGAGCCTTTTTTAATAGATCTCATACCTTAGATGCATATCGTTTCAGAAAAAATCCCAGAAAACCTAACATATTCTACCATACCGTGCGCCTTTCTATTTAGCAATTCAATAGTAAACTTTTTCTTGAAAAAATAAATCTTCCAGATTTGTTGAATTTCCTAGCAGAAATTGCCTGCTCCCCCCCTCCGTCCCATATTCACGATCACCGGGCGTGATTATTGGAAATTAAGATTAAAAATAACTGCTGTACTGTGCTAGTCAGACTGCCCACCGGGTCCAGTATCTGTAGCTATGTATACCAAGGCCAGGGTGATATTGAATATATTGTAAGTATACAGTGAAGCTGTCAGTTTTGAACAAAAGTTTATCATTGCTTCTATGCTTCATTATTACAATACAACATATCTTGGTAAGTAGGGAACTGAAAGTACTGATTATAAATCAAATGATATACAAATATAAAATATTATATCTGTCTAAATTATTACAGCAAAACAAACACTGGTATCTTCAGTCAGTGGAAATGAGATGTTTCTAATAATAACCATTGGCTTGTCAGTTGGCACATGTATAACCCTTTTTATGTATAACCCTTTTTAAGCGTGACTTTTTATATTATAAAACCAATAAACCTAGGAACTAGTCAAAAATCAACATAATCAGACTCAGGTTAGTTAAACATCCAATTTATGAAATAACCAGACCCAATCAGAGCGTAGAATAGTATATGAATTCAAGGTACATATATGAAGGTAAAGTCATGCTATATAGAAGATAATTGAATATCTTCTTAATATTATACATGTACGTAAAAATAAAAGAATATGTAACAAACAATTGTTCATTATTATTTTCTGTTTTACTATGTGGCATTCAAAATTCTGTCAAGTTCATAAATGAACAAGAGCTTATGATTTTTCTTGATTTTGTGTACTAGACTGCAATAGGCTTAGTAAATCCTTTCCCAGTACAATTTTACCTTGTAACAACAGTAGTAAGTTTTCAGAGCTTGGCAGGAAATATTAATCCTAATAACCTTATCTTGCCTTCTAAGCCAAATAATTGAATACAAGTTCAGAATAAAGGTTCAAGCTGTAATATAAGTTAAATAGGCTCTATTATCATTGGCATAGGATTAGGAGAGCACAATCAAGACAACTGAACTTTTTGCATATGTTAAGTTTTACCACATATTCATTGATCTACATACCAATGAAGAAGTCCCAAATTCCCCGCTTTCAACGCTTCTTTACTGATAGATAGAATTACTTTCTCAGAAACTAATTAAACCTAAAATTTGAATGTATTGAGGGGGATTCATGTCATCTGATTGGCCGTCAAATTTGTTTATCATGAACCTGATGCAATGTATCAACAGTCTGTCATGTCGTTGAAAAGAGATGGGTAGGTAATCAAAATTCTTATGACCACTTATCATTTTGGCTGATCTAGATTGAATGTTCTGCTTGACCACATTTCAAAAAGATAACAGTGATAGACAGTGTATAGGTGGCGTGTTTTCTGGATATATTAGTTTTAGCTAGTATGTACTTTCTTATAATTCAAATTACTGGTTATTTTCATTGACAAGCTTTCAGAAGAGAATTGGTGCTACAGCTGTGACTCCTATCAAATTAAGATTGAAAAAGGCATTAACATGCAAAATGTCACCACATGCCATTTGTTACAGATGCTGACCGCCAGGCGCCAAATGTCGTCACTTTTAGTGATGACATATTGATGACAAAACAATTGCATCTTTTCTCATCTTTTTATTTAGATCTGAAGTATACAATAACCCGGGGGAATAACACTGACGAAACCAAAACCAGCTTTTTTTGAAGCCTTTGACTCAAGCCAGGAAATTTTCATAAGGTCAGGGCACAATGTAAAGTATATCTTCATACTTCCTTGACTATAGCCTAGAATGGGTGGTATTTTATTGATCAAAATCACTAAAGCACTTGTGGAATGAAATATAAGACAGAAGAACAAGGAAATGAACACCATCCGATGTGTATTGTTTTTGCAGGCTTGGATTTGTACATAATTTTTGCAAATGATGAATTTCTAATGTGAAATGAGAATCGATTTGAGGTTCAGAACTGAGAAATGATTACTTCATTTACCTGCACATGTACATAAGACATTGTAATTATGATTTAATGCTGTGTTATTAGCATGAAACAATCGTAAAAATGCATAAGAATAACATGGGATTTTTGGAGGCCATATTGAAATTTTACTCACAAAATATTGGGATGGTATCCGTAGATGTTTCCTTCGTTCCCTTATGTGCAATTAAGCCGCTTTCAGTGCAGTTCTATTCCAACGTATTTTATGTTGCTCGTCCGTCACCGATTATCTCTATGATTGTCCTAATTATTGCACAAAACGCAAATAGTTCGTAACAGAATTTTCACTTACTGGAAGATGAAATTCTGTACACGAACCACGTGACCATGTTTCCATTTATAGCAAACTTGATTGGATGCTTATTCATTCATGTCATTTGCATATCACTCTGACGACATTTACGTCATTTACTATCTACTACCGCGCGAAACTCAAAATATGATTGGCTATATAGTTGAAACAGACAGGGGCAAAGTTGTGTGTCTATTCCAAATTAAAGAGAGCTTCATCTAGAAAGAGAGCTTCGTCTAGATTCATTAATGAGCAATTTTCATTCAAAAATACATTCCTCACTTATTTCTCTACTATTTCATTTTCATTCAAAGGAACACAAAGGATGGACATTGTACACTCCCCTCGATAAATTTGGCAACTCCCCTTCTCCATAGTCTTACGTGTTAAAGCCCCTCTATGTTTGTATTTTTATTTTCATAACCTGCTACGAAAACACTGATAAAGAAGGCAGAGATGTAACTTGACTTTATTTCTTATAGGTCTATACCTCCAAATTTTTTCCTCAATTATGACTTTGATGAATTTTTGTTTGTGAACAAAGTTAGCCTTAACTCAATTTTAGAAATCATTTTCACATCTTGGGTTATTTCAATGGGAGAGTTTTATTGAAAAATCATTTTGATTTTGAAGATCTAAATCTTTTACATATTGATTTTGTGTTAGATAAAGTGAGCAAATTCAATCGTCAACTTAACTTGTATTTTTTGAGAGAACTCGGGTGAATGGATATTTCACACCCTTGCGGCATACTTACAATTTCCCATTGGTTTACGTGAGAATGGCGATTTTCAAAAATTCATCAAAGTAATCAATTTTTGACAATTGGTCAATTTGAAAAGACCTTTATGATCAGATGATCTTTTTACACCTTGAGAGGCTTGAGAAGGTCATTGAAGGTCATATCTTATATATAAAGTCAAATTTGATGATTTTGAAAAAAACTGTATTTGATATTGGAAGTTGTCACAGACACCACCCACTGATCGTCAACCACCAATCACCAACCACCAACCACCGATCACCAACCACCGTTACAAAAAACAGAGACCATTACAATCAGCTCCTCCTCAAAACAATAGGTACTATGAATGGCAACCTTTTATAGAAAAAAGGTCATATGAATTTTTACCACTATTTCTCACAAAAAGGTTGCACTACCACTAATTATCACTAAAAGGTTGTAATTACTTCTAATTTCTGAATTAAAAGCAATCAAGTTTTATTCATCTTATCATCTACTGATTGATCACCAACCACTGTCACAAAAAAACGGAGACCATTACAATTACAATATGTTACCACTTTTAGGTGGTGAAATAAAAAGTGAAATATATTTTCTAGTATTGGACTGATAATATTTTGTTTTACTGTACATATTTTCATTTGTATAACTATCAGATAAGGGTAATCTGAAAATTGATCCACTAAAACTGATGAATATTCAAGTCTAAGGAAACATTCTAGTTTATCTGTATTGTTATCTAACCTGAATTAGCCACCTGGTGGTGAAACTGGTAACTACCTACTGGCATCTGGGTTAGTGAATTAAGTGCTCCCTCATTAATTACACTTGACCAATAGAAGCATTTGTTTTCATTTTTTCATCATTTTTCTCAATCCAATGAGGACTTCTTAGTATAAAAGGGCCCAAAATTTTGTAAAATTCTGTAGTCTAAACTTTTTGTCGCCACCACATTTAATGGTCTCTCACTTTTTTGTGACAGCGTCCAGCAGTCAGTGTTTGGCATTTATAACAAATGGAAGGTGGTGTAATATTGTATGTTGATGCCTTGTTTGGACAACCTGCCGATCACAGGTTGAGATTGAAGAATAATTGAACGAGGCCCCATCGGGGTCTCCTATTAATTTTGTAGATATTATTATTACTTACTCACTTCGAGAGCCATGTTAGATTTTTTTAGATTTTTTATATCAAAATCCAAATAGCTTTCGCAGGAAGTAAATTATTACTATTTATTATATATTCTTTGTGGGACCTTTTCTCCTACTTCCAACTAGCCCATCCTTGGTCCAAGGGTATTTCACTTCTTTCCATAATTGAATAATAAATAATTGAGTAATAGTAAATGAATTGAGTAATAAATGAAATCCTTTGAATGAAGGATGAACTAGCCTTTATCTAGCTACTATATACTCCCACTAGGGACCCAGGCTGAACTTAAGAGGAACAGAATTTTTATCTAGGCCAAGATCTAAGGTCACAAAATATAAGTCAAATCTAAGCTTTTTTGAAGTTTCTCAAATCCTGACACTACATTTTACCTATTTTTACCTGAAATTTTGCATAGAGATATTTAGTATTCTATTAGTATTAGCCTTTTGCCGTCTGGACACATTTTGCCTAGATTTTGAGGTCAAAAAAGTTTTTTTCAACTTGCTCCAAATTGACCAAAATCAAGGTCATCAAACTAAATCACAAACTGTGTTTTCTAAGTTCTCAAAGCCGATGACTGCAAATCAATATTTTTGGAAGAAAGTCAGAATATATATTCCTCTAAAAGTTCTACACATATTAGCACTTGACTATTTATTAAAATTGTTCCACCAGTTTTGAGATATTAGATCTCAAAAAACTTAACTTGACCAATTTTTTTAAGAACGCAAGTAATATTTTGAAATGCACAGGATAAATATGATATCCTATGACTTTATTGAGCTATCATTTTTATCCACTTTTGAATATAGGCAGAAAAACATCAAAGGATGGGTATCGATATGACAAACTTTTTGAACACACGTTTCTCTTAAACCAGTCATAAAAAAATCTGAAAATTTTACACATTGTCAATTTAATGGTCATCTTTTGAATGGTAACATTTATAATTTGAAATATAATATACTTTTCTCTATATTGTTTTAGAAAACACATTGGACACTTTGTTTGTTCTTGGTATCAAATGTTTGGAATGAAATGAAACATTTATCTGAACCTCATTGGAACAAAATGTCATAAACACAACATGTTTATGTCTCTCAATATTGTAATTATACAAAGGAAAGTTTGGTTGATTTAAAAAAGTATCTCGTTAATGAAATTAAAGGTTTATCTTAGTTTTTATCTATTTCGCAGGTTTTTGTTTTTTGAATACTTTTCGTTAAATCAACCAAAATTTCCTTTGTACAACTATAACATTGGGAAGTCTAAGAAAATGTTGTATATGCTATTTTTCAATTCAATTCAATTCAATTATTTATTTCATAATAATCTTCCTCAAAGCCGATGACTGCAAATCAATATTTTTGGAAGAAAGTCAGAATATATATTCCTCTAAATAAAAGTTCTACACATATTAGCACTTGACTGTTTATTAAAAAATTTGCAATTTTGTTCAAACAAGCTCTGGAAAGATATTTAATTTCATTCTCAAGAAATGGAACAAAAAACAATTGCACTAAAAAACAAAAAATGTTAAGAAAACAGCTATATAAAATATAAATAAATAATTTTCACATTAAATTGTTGTCAATCAGTCAACATTATACAATTGTTGACCTCTCCAGAGGTCAACCGGCAAAATTGTACACCGAGACTGTAAACCGAGAAACTACTGTTGAAAGAGACCGAAGGTCGAGGTCAACAGTGTTTCAAGGTTTACAGTCGAGGTATATGATTTCGACGGTTGACCGAATGGAGAGGTCTACAATTGTTTTGTTAGTCAGAAGAAACTTATAATACTCATATATACGACAGTCATCAATCATGGCTTCATTTCACAATCTCTTCTCCGAACCTGCACGCCAGCAATAATTTTTAAGAAAATCTGAAGACAGTGGAAGCTAAACTGTCTGTTTTCGGCACATAACTGCGCACTCACTAGTAAATTAATGTTAATTTTGTGTTTCTATTTGTATTGTTGCTATACTCGTCGTGTAGAAAAGTCAAAATATCACTTTCATCAACGTGTTCAAAATGTCCGACTACCATGTTTTTTCTGTAAACATTGTGACGTCATATTTCCCATAATTCACAAGTGTAGTACAGTAACATACGCGGTCAATAATATGATATCCCATGATGCACAAGTGATGTACAGGCAAAAATGTTGACCGCTAATTGACCAATCAGATGCGAGTATTTACACTGAGGTACTAACAATACATAAAGGACCTTGTTTTTTTACAGAATGTTTTCAATAATTGGTTTAAGAGAAAAACATTGTTGAATTTTTAGTTATAACAACCGTACATATAGGGGAAATAACAAGGGAGATTCATAAACAAAATATATTGAGAAACCTGAAGACACAAATCAATTGAGAAAATGCAAATCATCACAATGCAAATGATAGTATGTACAATGACATGTACATGAAAGATGCAAGCCGGTAGTTACCAATTTACCACAAAGTGGCCAATTTGGACCAGATAACATGGCAGATAATTATATTAGAGAGTTGAATATTTATCAGTTCTAGATTTCAAATATGATATTACTTTGACTGAATTTTGATTTTGTTATTTTAATTTAAAAAAAATTGTGAATACCAAGCATGTCAAGCATCTCACAAATGGAGATGTTGATATCCCTTTGTGGATAATAATGATATCCAAAACCCCCTTTTCCAAAATGATCCTCAAATTAATATAAAACCTGGTAACAAATGTGGAAGTGATAGTAAAGGATAGAGTTTGAAATGTTGGAAGTAACCTAGCAATCTTTACAAAATGATTCAAATCCATTCCTTTCAATCTTAAAATATATGAAAAAGATTGAGCCATCTGATGAAAAGTCATTGACATTGAGATGTAGAAAGGGGATGCCAAATGTCAGAATTATTGCCAATTAAGTTAAGAAAACAAAGCAAATCATAAATGAAGTCAAGGTCTTGACATTTTAGAAAAGTATGAATGAATGGAATGCTGGGAGCAAACATATTGTTAAATTTGCGCAAATTTTTTTTTTCTTAATTGATGCTAGAGTAAACTAACAAAATAACAATAACTAACGATCACTGATATTTCTAGTACTTTTATATTTCATTTTTCAAACCTACTCACTTGGCTTCAAGAGCCAATTTGGCAATATATAAACAGTCTATAAATAGTTGTCGCAGACTGCAGGATGTTAACCTCCAAGTTGTTATACAATCAGACTTTAAAGAAAAGAATACAAAAACAATGTGACATAGAAACTGTGCCAACAATAAAGTCTAAACAAATTAAATGTTTGTTAAGCCAGTTTTGCATTTTTCCTTTTCATAAAATTCCAGCCTAACAGACAATCAACTTGTAGAGGTAACATAAACTGTAACTTATGGATTACAAACAATAATTAAAATATACATCAGGTAGCCAATTCAATATTAAAACCAATAGGAAGTAAACATACATGGTAACAGTTCAACATTGCAAAGAAAGAAAGAACATACAACAAAGTAACTGACATGAATATATGAATTGTACGTCATAAGGCCTTACAAGGCCATATTGTATTTAGAAAATGTCAACACCCCATGGTTACATCAGAATAACATCATTGGTGGCCAACTGTTACAATTCCAGCTCATATCATTACATAATAAATAACACGTCATTCCATTTTTATTAAATACCAGTTTTGAAAATAATTCTAACAACAGATCAAAAAGGAAATACATGTATCATAGGACAGTTGCACTATAGGATCCTAATAACAATTAAGAACACATATATTCTATTGGCATAAAATCCACAGTTTTTAACAGCATATTTGTCTGACAGCAAGATAATCATCATGATTGGGTAGTCCACTATACTTTTCCAAACAAGAGAATTCTCCATATCAGCAGAGGAGTTGATATGAGTCACTCTGGAATTGGATGTCTGTTATTTAGCCAGGTACATCCCATAAATAACTGAAGAAGTTTTCAGCATTTTACAAATGCCTCTATAAATAGTCAGTTTCTATTCAAATCCAACATGGCCGCTTCATGAAAACAGCGCCATCTAACTTGCGAATTTGTAGTTGACATAGGGGACCTCAACATCTTCACCATCTGTGTCATTACAACATAGTTCAAACACAAGGGCCTTCACATGAGGTGGAATCTTCTTCTTAGAGACTTTTGTTACAACTTCAGTCATGCTGGAAGAAAACATGAATTCCCCTGCATTGACATTTTTCTACACATTTTTGAAAATGAATAGTGAATCCAATTAATAATTGTATTTCATCACTCCTTTATGATTGCATATTTACATACACAACCCCTGAAAATGGAACCCCTGTCATTTCTGATCCCATGGTAAAAAAATATAAGAGAAGAATGACAAATCCTTGGTGTAATGTGAGAATTTGCAAAGGCAGTAGGGTTTTGAAAACATTGTGGCATGATGATTCACATTAACTCCAAGATTTTTGAACTAAAAATTACCTACATGTACTTATGTTCTTGTCAGGATTTTACATATACTCTCTGGTATAGTGGTTGCTACTTAAATTCATTGGACAGGTCAAAATTGAAATAACAGTACAGGTAGTATTAGTTATTTCCCTATAGATGCTGAAAAATCAATCAGCATACTTGTGTATTTCACTTACGTCATTCCCAGGCGTTCTTTTCTTTTGGCAGGGGCCATGAAGAAGGAATAAAGCATACAGACACCCTGTGACAGCATGGTGATCTCCAGTTTCTGCTTTTCCTACAATGATTTTACGGATTCAATATTTTCAATATGTTCATATAATAGGACACAAAAAAATCAGCAACAAGTTGAACATACTGATGCTAAAAAGTCATAAAATGTTTGGGCTATTTTGGATACCTAGAGTTGTACATATTACGAAATAAAAACTATAAGTAAACTGTCAATGTAGTACTTATATATGACCAGACCAGTAAGAGTAATTAAAACCAAAAGATAAAAAACAGTGAACAAAACTGAACCATTGGAGCCTTAATAAGAAGTAGATACTGTGCTTGATATCCTGGCAAAATCCAGATCATCCAAGGGTACAATGGAAAAATCAAACTCAAAATCAAACACCAAAGAGTGTTTGAATTGGCTCACCTGAAAGTAGTCTATGAACTCCTGTAGGGTTATATCACCTTCAATCTCAAAGCGATCCCATAGGGAGAATTCTGTATCGTAATACTGAAACAAAACATGAATTATTTTACATAAATCAACTTGTTCATTGTAATGTACAGAAACCTGTATAGAGTGAACACTACTGCAAATTGCTAACATGGGCATAGCGTTACATATGAGTTTGGTCCCGAATCTTGTTGTTTTTGAAGTTGATGTTTTCCATCTCTTTAGAGTATTGCCTTTAACAAATGACGAAAAGTTGTATTATCGCATTGGCTGCTATAAAGTGTGTTCTCATATTTTTCCAACCATATTTTGGTTGTGGAGAAATGCTTTTTTGATTTGTTTTCTTCCTCCTTTCATTTTTTGTGGCATATTTCCTTAAGTTGGTTTCGAAACCTTGTTTGTTGGTATGACAACTAGTTAAGAATGTTGGTCTATAAGTGCATCCTGCTGAGTGGTCAGTTAAAATGTATTAATAATATATTACAAACCTTATTTTTTGGTGCCTCTATAGGTTCTGAGAAGCCAAAGAAGGGAAGAGCCAGATTGACAAACCCATTTTTATACTTTTCAAGTTTCTTATGTTGCTGGACAAGCTAAAAAATAAAGATGAGTTTATTAACTTTGTTGAAACAAATGCAATTCTACTGAATATTAAATTAATGTTTCCCATGAAAAAATATACCAGCTGTGATCAACTTTCTCCATTCTATATTATATCTATTCACAAAAGCATACTCATGATTGCAAAGTGCAAAAAAACTAGAACAATTTGAGTCATATAAACACATACCTTAAATAACTCAAGTGTGACAAAACCAACAACCATAGCTGTTGTTGTGGCAATTGCTGGAATAATCTTTCCCGCAATCAGCTTACTCTATAACAAAACAGAAACAATACTTGAAATACAAATGCAAACAATTTGCCTTGGTTTCTTGCTTTTTAAAATGGGGCCTGAAAATATTAATTTTTAGCAAGCAATTGATTCTTAAATTTATATTCTGTCCAAGTTGAATGAGAATTTGATGCTAAGTTTGCAAAAATAAGTACTTCTCCCATTATCTTTAACTCCCTGTAACAGGCCTCCTAGACTTCCAACAACGCGAACATCAGTTCTGATACCGCGAACTACGTTCCTTGCACTCGAACCACGAATCTCATATCGCGAACGTGAAATCTTATGTCGCGCACCACCATTTCCTTGTTTCCCAACATATTTCTTGTACCGCGCACAAAGATCCGTTACCGCGAACCACGCATCTGATCGAAAAAAAGTCCGTAATTTTGTTCGTATTATTACGCATAAGTGTAATTCCAAAGAGGTGTTTTCATGTGGAATGCGGAAGAAATATTTTCCCAGTTTTTCATGCATGTGAATGAATATCCAATCATTGACGATAACAGTATTTTCAAGCTCTAGGAAACACAATATATTGGGACTACCTTGCAATCACGCGCATTGACATTTTCAGTGAAAGGGCTGGGTAATAACAACAAAAACCTGACTTATAGTAACAACACGTATGGCCAAATTAGTGACATCCTCCGATCACAGGGCTTCAAAATCCAGAATATCTTCTTTCTCTTTACCAGCTTTTTCCAAATTTGTCCATTTGAGCCGATGATTGCATCATAATAAAGAAATGAGTTACCCTATGTACAATATTCCTGATTTTATAGAATACTTGATGTGCTATATCTGTCGCTCCAGCTACTGATAATTTGAAGATGCTACCCTTTGCCTGTCAACGTTTTAGATGAAAACTTAACTTAAATGTTGCCCCCTCCCCCATTACGGCTTGTGGGATTAACTGTTTACATACAGGAAAATAACAATCTATCATCCTGATAAAGATTTTAACACTTGGTTTTTGTTTCAAAACATATATCAAATGACTACTAAATCGTAATTTTAGGGTAAGGGCTAAGAATACTTTATCTGTCTAATCTTTGACCGTCTGAAATAAATGTGTGTTGACGAGTCCTGTAGTTAATTAATCTTGGTTTTAAAACCGAAGCTTTCATTGTGGGCTGTTCTGCCCCACCCATGGGCCATTTTGCCCTACTCTCAACATTATTTTCGAACACTCTGAAAAATCACAGAAAATGTGAAATATAATCCCTTCATAAGATGGAACATGAAAGTTGGCGATGATTGACAGATTAGAAAAACCTCTGCACGGATCAAACTATTATGAGGGCCGTTTTGCCCCATGTTCCCAAAACATTCCTGACTTCAGCAACCAGGACGATATCTGACCCAAGACATGTGGAGCGCTAAAATGTCGCTTTTACAAATGACATCTCCTATTTCACCACACCGTGCGCAGATACTCTCTGATCCCAAACATGAATGACTGTGGGACGCAGTGCTTTCCTTTGACACATCATTTAAAGCCCTGCCAACTCGGGGCATGGATGTAAATCTTAAGATTACGTTTCAAAATACAGTGACGAATTGGTCATCTAACATGCAAGTGCATGCTTTTCATAGGAACGAAAGTCCGGCGAAAGCGGAGGAGAAACTGAATTTCGTTTCCTTGTTTCACTCCGTTGCATGGTATATACATGTAACTTGGAATCCCAAACACCCGGATGTATTATGTACAAATTGTTCGCGGTAACGGATCGCTGTGCGAGGTACAAGAAATATGTTCGGAAACAAGGAAATGGTGGTGCGCGACATAAGATTTCATGTTCGCGATATAAGATTCGTGGTTCGAGTGCAAGGAACGTAGTTCACGGTATCAGAACTGATGTTCGCGTTGTTGGAAGTCTAGGAGGCCTGTGTAATATGAGACTTCGAGCCCTTACCTGATGTCTATCAGCAGGAGCAATCCCATAGTTCTCTGCTCGCAAATTGGAACAAGCTACGATGAAATCCATGTGGAAGTTGGTGTCATCATCTTTCTCAAATTCTATTGGCACAAACCTGGTTCCTTTGAGTGACATTTTATCAGGTAGTGATTTCTTTACAGTTTCAAGGGAAGATTCATCTGAAAGATATTAATGTGTGCTTTGAGTAATAGAAATAAATATATCTTTGATTACTTTCAGTTTGTGAATCAGATTGTGGGGATAGAGGTGTTAAATATTGTAAAATTAAAGTGACCATGGAAAAACACTTTCGATAGGATTTTCTTAATATGTACAAGTGTATTCAGCTCAGACCACAAATAACCTTGATCACTTCCAGTCTTGACTTGATGCAACTGTACCTGGCCATTGTCCAAAGGACGAGGAGAACAAGAACTTACCCAATGAGCCATCATTACGCCTGGCATCTGCCTCAGCATCCGTGACATCAATCTTTACTCCCGACTTTGGAGTGAACACTGGGAGAACAATCTTGGACACGATGTCAGCAATAGCAGACCTGTCGCGTACCTGAGGTATGCCATACATCTCTGCTCTCAAGTTGGCATATGATACAACGTAATCTAAATGAAGAGCCTGGAAGGTAATTCATCCAAAAAGGTTACTACCCATTACTGTTTAGAAAAAATTGCATTATAAATCTTATAATTATGAAATAATTTTTTTTAATTGTCATGAATTGTTTAAAATATTCATAACTTACATTACTGACATCAAATTCAATATTGTGTGGACATCGCTTTGGACCTGACCAAAAGGGGGCGCCTGAACTGGTAGTCTGAAATGCAGAACAGAATGAATTAAAAAAAATACAAAACACCAGACAGTGTTTCAAACAGATTGACAGAAACATATCAATTGATCTATGTCCTTCCCTGAGTAAAGAACATGTTTTTTGAAAATAGGCATGAAGGATATGATCCAAAGATTCTAAAATTATATTGCATCAAAAAAATTTAGTTAAGTTAAGGAACTCTCTATAGCATTCTCTGAGAAATTGAGTTAAAAAGGATTGAAAACATATATCAGGCATTTCAATTTTTGATTTTATATTCATTTGGTACCTGATCTGGGGGAAAGTTGAAGAGCAACTGTCTTATCTGATTGCTGAAGTTTTCTTGGAAAGACACCCTGGCTGCTTTAACACAGCCTTCAAAGTCATTGGGTCTGTGATCTACAAGTGCTTTTTTCAAGGCATCTAATGTCTCCAACTGGAAAAGAAGCAAAGAAATGAAGGTTTAAGTGGAAGTGTACATTTTGGCATAGTAAACTGATGCTTTGTAGTGTCAATCACAACAGTGATATGTTCAGATCGGATAACCATACAAATCTCATGGCACCAAATATTTTCGCAAGCAAAACTGTGTGTATCATTTCCACACCATTATTTGAATACATTGAAATATGTCAAAAATAGAAACATTATTTAATATGTATATTGCAACTTACAGGTTGAGTCCCTGGTTGTTTTAGTGTACGTTCCATGAACTTTGGGTCACTGATATACTGCAAGGCTGCCTCCATGGGCTGCGTAAACACACCTTCAAACTGGTCCCTAGCCCACTACAATTGTAAATGCCATCATAATAATCTTTACTTACATTTAAAACATGCATAAAATATCCAATTTTCCCCACTGTTTGATCTACTGTTGGGTGACTTGGGTCAATGTTATAAGGCATGTGACTATTTCCAAGAAAAAAATATTTTTTCCATGCTTTTCCATGATAAAATCTTATAAATTTGTTCTCAAATTGACTTAATTTTGTCTTTCAATAGTATCAATACAAATATCTGCATAATTATGGTGTAGATGACAATTTATTAATGGTACACTGATAGTACAGTTTGTGACATGCATAATATGGCTGAATCATTGTGATTAGAACCATTCAGTACTATACCTACCTGTAGTGTGTGTTCTATTGCATTTGGGAAATTCTTGAGGGTACATATTGGAATTGATTTCTCAGGGGGATCCTGAGAGGAACTGTAAGACTCTGTGAGATGAGGAATGACAACCTGGATGTTGCCTTTTGTGCCAAGTGTACCTGACTCCAGCAGAGGTTTACGGTAGTACACACATCTTCTGTCCATGTACATCCCTGAAATAGTGACATGGCTATTACTTATAGATATATGCATCTGGTAAGTTTGAAAATAATTAGACAACAAGTTAGAACTCTACCAGAGCATCACCGAGAAATCATGAATTTGGATTTTGACCAATTTTACAGTTGTTAGTCACAAATAGGTAACAAGGCATTAACATGCAAAATGTCACCACCTGCCATTTGTTAGACACCGCCCGCAGAACACCAATAGCAACAGACAAACACTGTCCAGAAAAAAGTTAGTGACTTTAATAATATGTCACCACTTCTGAGAACTGATGACAAAATAAAAGGGTAATATCAGCAAGTTAATTTTGAACTCTACATGTAAGGACTACATAGGCTTGTAAGAAACATGGTGATGATACACTTCACAATACAGGCCTACGGAGGTTTCAGTCACAGAAGGCAACTATAGATTTTTTCCATTTTTTTACCAAAATCACTTGGGAGTTTTGAGGGATTTTGCAAAAATTATTATATATGTTAGAATTTCAAATAATTTTGCTTATTGTTTTCAATTGTTTTGCCTGTTGTCAGAAACTGATATGAAACCTCTGCCATGTCCATGCAGTTCCCTAACTCACTTGCATCCACATTGTCCAAAGCATTAGCAACTCCTGATAAAGATTCAAAGAAGTCATCATTGTAAATATTCTCTGTGTCAGGCCCGACTCTGTTTTCCTGGTGCGTAATGTTGAAGCTAGGATTCATGGCTTTAGCAGCATTAGCGGCAGTTGCAGACTTATGTTTCTGAAATCAGAAAAACATTTCAACATGTCTCAATTTATCTTGTAAACCTCTATAGCCCTGGGTTGAGACAGAAAAGATAGCACATGAAATTACGATTACCTCAAATCAAGGTAAAATGTCCATGTACTCTTACATCCAGGAATGGACTGCGAAGGGGTATATATCTAACTGTGTCAAATAAATCAAACATTTCTGTCAAACAGACATGATATTGATATGTTAAATTCAAAATTTATTTTCACAGACCTTTTTTATGAAGTTTAAATAGGTAAGAAATAATGTAAATAGCATTTTCCTTATAACTCTACGCCTATGTATATAAAACAGGAACAATATATTTACCTGTACATCCCAGGACCGGAAGAGGAACTGTCTGTTGAGGTTAGATTTCTCTATGATGTCCATATCAGTGACCCAGACATTGCCATCACCACAGCCTAGACCAATCATAGCCCAGTTCTTCAGCATCTCACAGCCAATAGCTCCAGCCCCAACCTATAAAACACACCAATGTGACCCTAATCTTCTCTAAATAAATATTCATTCTTAAATCAAGATTCTACCTAATCAGAATATGTAGATGACATTATTCAGTTTACGTTCATAAAAGGCTTCATATGAGATGATCATTAGATCTTAGCAGCAACAAAATATATTTATCAATTTTTATAGTCAATAAATACACATCATTATTGTCTATTAGTAATAATTACCTACCAGGAAATATTTGAGATTTCCAAGAGTTTTCTGGAATTCTTCTCCAAATACTGCAATTTGAGAGTCGTAGCGACTATTCCTCTGGAAGAGACATTCAGCTTTTATTTAACAGAAGACGAAGAAACAAGATGACACAAATGGGTGTAGAGACTGGCATCTGGTCACTAACAATATATAATAACACTTGTAATTATTATGTGCATTTCTTATGTGAGTCTTAACATAACTTGTCATATGTATCAAATCTCTGTGACTCCAAAATAGTGAACTCTAAGCCATAATATATAAAAATACAATTATAATCTAACTTACAGGTTTGCAAGACTCTTCCGTTAAAACTTCATCTGCATTTTCTGGTAAACATTCCAAGGCATCGAAGTAGAGCCACTGTTGAATTGGGTTGAATTTACCACTGCAAGCCTGTATAACAACAAAAAGCATGAACTGCACAATTGGAAAATTGGACAAACTAATAAAAATGATTTCTATCAACTAAATGCAGTTGTAGGTACATAGCCATAATTGTAATATGTTTTGTAAAGAGCTGATCACAATGTACCTTCATAACTTCTTGTGCCGAGATTCCACCAATGACAGCCTGCATAGCACATATATTGCCCATTGCAGAGTAAGACAGTTCCCGCATGTATTTTTCATCTAGCTCATCCAACTTTGCTGCAGAGCTGCTATTCACTTCCTTCGCCAGTGCAACAAATGCATCTGCGTCACCCTGTAAAATTAAACACATCTATGCAAGAAACCATTTTTACCACAGGAAATATTCAAAATATGTACAAACGAATACAAAACAATACTGATTAGCCTGCTTGAATTTTAAGTTTGTCGACGATAAAAAAGGTTGGACATTTTATCCCTTGTAGGACTATAATATTGGAAGTGCTGCCAATTCAGTACTGAGTCTTTAAATTACAGACAATTTGATCTTAACTATCAGGATGTTCAATCAAAAAATCAAGATATATTTTCTGCCTATAAGGTCAAGTTGCTGGCATTTTTCCGCAAACAAACTCACATAAAAAGTCAGAGAAGCTATACTTGATGTAATCCGGAGGTTGTGGGTTTGATTCCCACAGAGGTGGAGATTCCTTTTCACCCCAGCCCTTGGCATAAGATTTGATACGTTTCACATTTACGAGGTCAATAATATCTCAGCAACAAAAATTCATAAAATCATTTCCAACATTAATAGTCACAGTGTGGCTAACAACCATTGAAAAACACTTACCTTACACCTGGGTTTAGGCAGGGATCCATTTTTCTTTTGGTACTCATGCAGGGCCTGGAAGCCTACATGCAGCTGACCAGGTTGCTCCCACTTGGCAAAGTCTGTCATCACAAACTCTGGGGCAGCTAAGGATTCTTTGATGGATTTCTACAAACAAGAGACAGAAGTGTGCTACATATAAGTTAACAGATTTGTGACATTTAATGATAATGAGGTGATCTACACATTTGATAATTTGTATGTTTGCACACAGATATGTTTGCATCATTTTGAAGTTATTAAGAATGATTGCGTGCATCTCTAAAGAATCAGAAGCAATTTTAGGAGATACTTACAAATGAAATTGTCTTTGGCATTTTCACTTGAATAACTGTACCACCTCTCACATAGTCACTGAACCCAGATGTGTCACCAATACTAAATGTATATGGACCTGAAATTACAGATGTACCATAATTACTTAATGTGTATGGTTCTCAAGTTAAAGATGTGCCACAAAAACAGAATGTAAATTAGTCTTTCTAGACCTGGATACAAGTGTGTCACCCATACTAATTCTATATGGACCTGTAATATAAGAATGTGTCAACAGGTTAACTTTAACTCAACAATAAATAAGTTGGATTGGAATTTTACTTTCTTTTTCAATAAATATATCTTACCCAGGACTTCAATCTTTCTAGGCTCACAGCCATTTAGTTCGGTCATCCCCTGGATCTCAGAAAATGTTACATAATCTCCAGATTCATATCCGTGACGTGTTTCATCCATGCATGTGACGACAGCATTCTCATCCTTGAAAAAGCAATGATTAAGAATGTCAATGTCTAAATAATCAATAAGTCAATATGAGCCTTTCAAAAATAAGATATCTCAGTGTTCTCCACAGGATTTTTACTGAAGTGGATGCAAAATTCTCATTTTCACAATTCAGACCAAAATTGGTCAAAAAATGTCCATTTTTCATGATTTCTTTCATTTTTAAGTGGGCGCAAATGGATTTTCAGGTGAGTGCAAGCCTGTTTTCAAGATCTCAGGTGGGTGCTGCGACCACTTGCTTAAATACTGGGGATCAATGTATTTACACATGTACTAATTAAATGCTGAAGAGCGATACAAGGAATCAGCTTTTACTTAGCTAACTAGCTTTATTACCTTAGCAATGGCTGAAATCATGTTTGAGATTGGCTGCTCTCCATTTGTGTCAATCACATTGAATGCTTTACCAAAGTCACAGAAGATTTGTCTGAAAGCCAAATGAACAAAATGACATATGAATAAGTCATGCAGGGTTTTAAAACTTAAAATTCAATGTTTAATAAAATAAAATAAAAATTGCTCATTCTGTATGAAGAACCATTTCCAATTTCATCTATAAATTTTTATTAATATTAATGTCACATTGATAAAAGATTTCAAGTTTGATACTTTGAGATGAAATTATGTTATCTTCCTAAGAAGTTCTCATTTCTGTTCATTGTTGTGCTCATGATCCTATAAATGTGAAATTCTAACAAAGTGTGATTTGATTTACACAGCTCATCTGCGACATACATATTATTTCTGTGCATTATAAGGATATATTCTAATTTAAAACACCATACAGAGTATTTTAGAATGTGTCTCACCCAAACAGGCCTCTAGTGTCTGCTACAATGAATGCAACATCATTGCTATGGCAAACCTCCCCTATCCTTATTTGGTCATCTAAACTGCTATTGGTCAGTACAACAACCTAGAACATACAGAACAAATCTCAGGGTTGACCAGGGTTCTTACAGACTTAAACAAAGAAGTTCCATGATATATTCTAGACATTATCCCCTGACTGGAGGAATAGCAGCAGTTTCACATGTTTTGTCTTCCCTGAATTCTTGGTGTTATTTGAACACTGGTTAGCTATAATGTTTTTTTTTAATTTTCAAAGGCTATTTAATAACTCAATGTTTCCACAATGAGATATGCAATTTGGTGCCGTGACTATATCCAATGTTGAACTTTATCCAGATTTGAGAATGGTTTAATTGGAATAGAAGGAAGTCATACCTGGAATTGGCTGACATATTTGTCAGTAAGGGCCCCAGTATAGGCATTCACAGGTACGTAAGAGTTTAGCTCAGAAAGTCGTGGATGGGTCACTTCAGCTCGGTTCTTTCCAATGTCTGCTTCTCTGAGGAAGAACTGGAATATAGGAATTTAGAAACAATTGCTACTTACATGACTTACCACCCGATTTATTTGAATGTACATCTGGTGGAAGACTAGCAATTATACAGGCAGAGAATATAATTTTCTGAGAAATGTTATGTCCCCAAGCTTGGTCAATATGATAGCAACTTCTGATTCTAGAGAATGGGATGTCAGCTTAAAAACAGCTCATATTTCAAAGATTTTTAAAATTCACATACAAACTGACACACAGATTGAGTAGATTGAATTGCAATATATAGTTGAAATAGAATATCAATGTTATTTCCAGACAATCAGAACACAGTTTTCTAAATAATATGCATTCTATATTTCATAACAAAGTGAATGGCTATTTCTAGATTCAGTGAAATGCATTGTAACAATTTGATGTTTTGATCAGAATCGATGATCACTCAAATTTTATCAAACTTTTAAAAAAGGCACAATTCAGTTTTCACTAACTGACCTGTGAGGATAGATCTGCCCAGGAAGTATTTTCCGTGTCATGTAACGTCAATGCCTTCACACCACCGAGGACTACATTCTTTGCAATCTCTACGCCGAGACCTCCCAGACCAGATATAAGAACTTTGGAATTCTGCATCCGACGCATAGCATCATGGCCCAGTACATACCTAGAATTATTAAGAAAAGAGGGGTTAAAATCATCATTGACACTAGGGAGAGAGATGAGGTGATTTTAGCTCATTTATGACACTCCAGGCTTAAAATGTCAGTGTGCCAAAACCACTACCCTTTGTAGTTGTTCCAACATCACTTCTTAAAACAGAGTTTCATTTATAACTAGACTCTGCATGCAGGGTACAAAACCTCATAAATTATTTTGTATGTGCTCAATATCAAGTTTCTTAATCATGAAGTATTTGTAATTATATTCCAGCAGTTTTGTAACCTATTTGCGAATTGCTATTACCTGTAAAAATAATTTGTATTACACCTTACTGTACTTTGCTTTAGGGTAGATAATAGATACTTATAGCAATCTAATCTAACATATAATTATCAATAATAACATTCATAACAAGTTATTCTGTGCCCTGAAATTCTATCTTGTATTGGTCAAGATAGAATGTTACATTGTTATTATTCTATCCACCTATGTTTAGGTTCATGAAATAAATAAGCTCATTATTTTGGTTTCATATACATACAGATGACACTTTTTCTTTGCCTTTCATTCTTCCTACAATTTGGCTGGGTAATTTTGATCTATATTTCTATCGATATGAAAAAATTCAAATATAATATATGAAGGTAAGTTGATGAATTCAAACATGAAACATTACATTTAAACAGTATCTTAAAATGAAGGTTTTCTATTATTTCTATTAGTAGAGCCAAGCTTGAATTTTAAGATTACACTGTGGTACAGTGTAAATGTATAACTATAGCTAATTAAAACAAGGCATTAACATGACAAAATGTCACCACCTAGTTGCTCACAATATTATGAGTTCAATCTTAATTCAGATTTGAACTTCTGAGAACTTGTAGATGATTTTGAAAAAAAATTGGTCAATTTGAAGCAAGTTGAAAAAAGACCCTTTTTACCTTGAAAAGGTCATTGAAGGTCAAATCTTATATTATAAAGTCAGATTTGAATTTGTAGATGATTTTGAATAAAATTAAAGTCAGTCTAAACAGTATTTGTTAAGTTATTGTAAGTTGTAAGAATTTGTTACAGACATCAACCACCAGTCGCCATCAAAAAAACAGAGACCATAACGATATGTCACCATTTTTTGGTGGTGACATAATAAAATGAAGAAATAACATAATGATTAATGACGCTAATCAAGCCACCTTGAATTGTAAAATAGAAATTTTATCTTATACCAAGACCATGTACCTTTCCAGTTTCCACCATTCCATCTCTATTTGTGATAGACTCTAAGGGACAAAATAATGGGTGATGTATGTACAGGGTGTTGATCCAAGATTGATAAATACAAGAGAAAGAGATTTTACTTACAACTGTCTGGAGTATAGACTTTCATCTATGTCATCAGATCCTTTCCCATTCTTAACTCCATTCTCGGCCATTTCCACCTTCAAAATAATCCAAGTTATGAGTTATGATGTTATAGTGTGCAGATTTGTACTCAAACATTCAATGTTAGTTTGTCTCAGTATAAATCAATATGAGATCAAGCATATAAGTGTGTTATTCACAAGGAAGTGCAGTGCTTAGCCTAAAGGTTCAGCATGTGATGATTAAAAGAAAAACGAAACTACACTGTTTAATATCTAACTGCCTACTGACTGTACCTCGTCATTAAGTGAATTAGAACAAAGGTGATTCATAGTTATTGATTTACAAAGTATAACTGCACCTAAAATATTCATTGTCAAGAACAGTCTAGCAGACAAGTACCCAAATCAATCTCTACCACTTTAGATGGCACTCTATGACCTGTTTATGCAGTTCATATGTACATGTACTTACAAAAATGTCATACTATTTTACTATAACATTAAATGACATATATGTAGTATATGTAAGTACTGATATATGTATACAAGACATGTTAACTTGAAATCATTGACATCGTAGTATTGATTTATCATTGAAAGAATATCACAATGTTGATCATGTTTATATTACTGATATGTTTACATATCTAGTGCAGAATGAAAAATGAAAAAAGGGAATTAGCATTAAAGGATCACATACATTAAAGGATCACATACATTAAAGGATCACATGCATTAAAGGATCACATACATTAAAGGATCAAATACGTTAAAGGATCACATACATTAAAGGATCAAATACGTTAAAGGATCACATACATTAAAGGATCAAATACGTTAAAGGATCACATACATTAAAGGATCACATACATTAAAGGATCAAATACATTAAAGGATCGCATACTTTTAAGGATCACATACAGAGATAAAAGAGATCCCAACATCTTCAAGCAGAAACTCATTCATTCTATATACAGTGGTAACTTGTTTTTTCCATGAAAACAGCACAAGAAGCAAATGAGCATTCACAATTAACAAGATGACAAAATTGAAATATTCTCATCTTCTGTCTAAAATAATCACATTTTATTTCTACTGAATAAAGTCTTCAGCATATGGTTGCTTATAAGGGACACAACATGTGAAACTATAATAAACATTTATAAAGAAATGTGTGAGAAAACCTTTGAATCAGTAAAATTAATTTGATAGCAATATTTATTATATCATTGAAATGTTTCTCGCTTTTTCATTGGATAAGAATCGATCACATGATTAAAAATAATAGGGTGTATTTCATTGTTTCCTGCATTGTCCAGCTGCAGCCTCGTTTTCAACTGTATATACCACGGTGTATATACCACAGAGTATATACCACGTTTGAAAGTCCCGGATGCTATGTTTTTGTTATGACGTCACAACAATATTATAGAAAATACTTGGATACACATGACAACCAAGCTTCATTTGACGTCAAATCTTATATTTTTAGTATGAGCATGGGTAGTCATAGTAACGGTGTATCCCTTGCCATTTTGTTGATGTTTATAAACCAGTGATGTCACAAGTCATTGCGCACGTGTGACTTTTGAGATGGCAATATATTTCATATGTGACACATGTATCGTATCTAATAAAGTATAAATGGTTTGAAGACGCCTAATTTGTAGAAGATTCAAATGATATAATAAATCAAATATTCCATTCTATTTTCGGTGAATACATAGAGGTTATTTAATGGGAGGGATGGAATATGGATTTTATTCCGAGGGAAAATATGATATTGGCCAAGGAAAATATCATATTGACCGAGGGCGATAGCCCGAGTGTCAATATGATATTTTCTGAGGCCAATATCATATTTTCTCAAGGAATAAATCCATATTCCATCACGACCATCAATAACCTATTTATTTCATAATATTTTTTTTTCAATTTTTGTATGTCATCATCCAATGATTGTGACATAAAATTATACAATTTATCATATAACATTTTCAACTTTTATTATCAAGTTTTACTTAAAAATATAAATAATTTATAACAATAAAATGGCTCATAATATGGCAAAATAAACACAATATCGTGAAACGTCTTAATGAAACATGTGGATGTAGAATGGGCCTACATGTATGTACTTCTCAAGAATGTCTACATCTTATTCCATACTGTACATATCAGTCATTAGTCTTGAGAACTGTCACTACTACTATATATAATTCTCCTGTACTTTCTGCTCTTTACAAAAAATCTACTAAGCTTTTCTCCATCTAAAATGTCACTCGACTTTTTTGTGATTATGAGTCAAAGAAAGCATTCTTGAGTTTCAAATTGACTTCTGTGGTAACTTGAAACCATTTTCTAATTTATTCCACTTACCTTTTATTGTTTCTCCAAATATATTCTTTGAAAATCGTATTTTAAGGGTGTTAATCAGGGTAATTCTGTGCCATTTTATCAAAAATCTTGTTGCTTTCTAGAAACAAGCAATTGTGATCTTGTTGTTACCTAGGAACGAGCAACTGTGATGTCACGTCACACTCATGTTAATTCTGGAATCACATGGCAGCCATTTTGGAAATTTCAAAAAAGTTCCCAATTAAAAAGGCTAAATGCTGTTTACAAATTGGAAACTATGGCAGAATAAACAAAGGGTTTGTGAAATAATTAGAATATGATTTCAAAATTATGCACATGACAATATATGACTACTAAATGCAGGCTGGGACTTTTAATTGCCAAAAAGTCGAGTGACATTTTAGATGGAGAAAAGCTTAGGATTTTTATGTCACTTTTAGTTTTCTTCGAAGTATTGATATTTTCTTGACCTTTAATGAAGTCATCAACATCCTCTGTTGCATACCTAGACATATTTGTCACAGTAATAGACCTTTGTCACAGTAATAGACGTAAACTAGATGATAATAATTTCAATAATTTCAATTTTCCAAACGATTTTTTTACTTCCTGTAGAGATGTGCTAGACGAAAAGCGTAAAACTCAAGAGAAATTACCGGGAATATTTCTGATACGGGATCTGATACGGGATTTTTGCTGATACGGGATCCAATACGGGATCTGATACGGGATTTTGGCTGATACGGGATCTGATACGGGATTTTTCAAATAACACTTTTATTCCCTGTTATTTTCCCAGGGAAAACATGTTATTATGGAATAAATGTTCATCTTTCCCTCAGCCCGAAGTATTCACTTCAATAGAATGGAATATTTGGTATATATCAAATGTTATAGTTAGATTCTCTGTGCCAAAATCAAAGTACATACATGTACTAATGTTCAAAATATACTATTTAATTATATAAATTCAGCGAAGAAGTGCATACTCAGTAGCTAATGTGGCAGGCTGATATTGTTTACAGTCGACAAAGATGGACATAATACAGACAGATGGACAGACAAGTGATGGATTGAAATACATGTAGTCCACAAAGGTAGCTTAATATGAGTCCTTAAAAACAACAGCCTGACACACATGTAACACATACAAATCAAGTCAAATAATAACACAAATATGCAACCATCTTAACAATATAGTCAGAAGCATAGCATATGGGATCGGGGAAGGATGAAAACAAAAATATGAGGGTATAAACTAAATGAATCTGAAGCTATTTTAAAAAAAGTAAAATAAAGTTTAAATCACCTTGCCTTGGAGATTAGCAACACTGTCAGTTAAGTCTTCCTAACCAGCCCAATAGTCGCAAAGATTACATCAAACAAAAGTACAATTGTTAGTATGAACAAGAAATTCTAACAAACTAGCAAATATTACAGATCAATCAGGTTATCTGAACTAACTGAAGCACAGAACAGTTACCAGATGTGAAAATGAACAAGCCATGAAAAGGGAAACTTCAATGGTAGATGCTACCTGAACAATCTTGCATCAAGCCTCTGTACCCCCTCCCCCTCCAAAGTGCCTCTCTAAAAGTTAGTTAATAGATGAGGGTACAAGGGCTTGATATAAGACTTATTTAAATTTTATATCCTATAAGTTGATGCTTCTGTGCTTTAATCATTTCAGTACCCTTTTAGTATTAAGATTATTTTACCGATATATTAAGTTTATAATTATCTATTAAGAGGGGGTCCATCAAGATAGATAAGGGTTATCCCGTTCCCGGACTATGGTCCTGTGAACATCTCAATCTTTTGCCTGTGCGATTACAACATGGGAGAATTATTTACTCATCTTACACTTCAGATACCTACTTCAATAGATTCCTTGGTAATTTAGCATTCTTTTCGTGTAGTTGAATCCACAATTGTCTGGGTTTATCGGCAGAACGAAGACATTTTCGCTTTTGATCGCAATATTTGCTTGTAACATTTAACTTATTTCAACCATCAAATTCCTCCATATTGGTACTTCCGGGCTACATCCGGGACAGCCAAACGGGGGATTCCCCTTTTAAATCCAACCGCCATTTTGAAAAGTGATGGAATCTCTCTCAATGAAAAAGAGAAATGTTCCCGTTCTGCCGATATACCCAGACAATTGGCGGTTCCAATATATTAGAAGTTACATCTTGAGTTCTATAATGCATTGAGGTAGGTATCTTAAGTGTAAGGGGCGTAGATAATTCTCCCAAGTTGTAATCGTACAGGCAAATGAATGCGCTCAGTGCAGGACTATAGTCCGGGAACGGGATAAGATAAGGGGACATAGGATTTTGACCAACCAATTTTGACAGGTATGTGTTCTTTGTATGTGCACATTTATACATTCATAAATACCTCATTAACATGATTTGCCAGTCAAAATGCAAGTTTTGTCCAAAAATAGCAATATCCCTGGATTCACTTAAGATTTTAACAAGGTATAATAGAAGTAGTAATGCAGTGATATTCATTGAATACTGAGCATATTTTAAATGATTTCAACAATCTTCATGTCTAAACCTTAATTTCTGTTATTTGATGCTACCTGAACGTTTTTTATCAACTTTAATAGTTCTATTCTGATAAAACTTTATGGTTAAATATACGAATACAGAATCATCAATAAATGTGCAAACAAATTAATGCATTTTAACACATTTTAAACTTTTTTCAAATTCATTTGGTACGCACGTGTGACATACGTACTGTGCGTAACAGGCACTACGACCATGGTAATAGCCTTATTAATATTGTGGTTGCTAAAGCAAGGGGTTTCTCACTCCATTAGAGCCTTTGGATGTATTTACTCTTGACTTATTCACTTTCAGTAACCTGTGGACGCCAATAGACCTCATATGTAGGTGAAAATAAAAATGTCCTCCTACGGAAGTTCATTCCACATGCTATCTATTGCAAGACTTATGCCTGGCTTAACCGTCACCATGTTATTATATGTTTCGCAAGGATCCTGCCATGACCGCGGTACTGTTATCTTGAAAGCCTGGTATAACCGTGACAATGCCATATTATATTGCAAGGTCTGTCATGACTGCGGTAATGTTAAAGCTTTCACGATAACACTACCACGGTCATGGCAGGATCCCGGGGGGTTCACTGTGTACAAAATTTGTCAGGGGTCCTAGGCTGAACCCTCAGATATCAATATATTCCCATACCAAAATGTCAAATATGAATGTGTTCCCATTCCAACCGATATTTTGCCCAAAAGCCATCCCAAATGCCCAAATATGAAACCAATGCCATACCAAATGTCAAAATATAGGACCAATGCTATACCAATGCCATGACTGGTCCAAAGTAGAATATTTCCTGGGAAAAAAGCTATTTATTTAAACTGAAGAAGGTCCCAAGAAGAAGGCGATCTTTGAGGAAAACGAACCAAAACAACCTCATATTAGAATATGTTTAACTACTAGACCAATTCCATACCATAATTGTGAGATAACATATTTTCCATGACCATTCTCATACCAGAAAGTTGAAAAATCTGACCATTTCCATCCATCAAAAGTTTAATGAGGGGGCATTCTCATACTACATCCTAAAATTTGGGTCCATTGCCATACCAAATGTCCAAAAAGGTACCCCATGTGCGCCGAGGATCCCCGTCAAGGTTTATATACAGTGAACCCCCGGGGGCAGGATCCTTGCGAAACTTAAAAACACTTAATAACATTTATCCCGTACCAGGACTGTAGTCCTGTAATGAGCGCATTCTTTTGCCTGTACGATTACAACTTGGGAGAATTATCTACGTCCCTTACACTTAAGATACCTACTTCAATAGATTCCTGGGTATTTTAGCAATCTTTTCGTGTAGTTGAATCCACAATTGTTTGGGTATATTGGCAGAATGGGAACATTTTTTTTTTCATCGAGAGATATTCCATCACTTTCCAAGATGGCGGTTGGATTTAAAAGGGGATTCCCCGTTTGACTGACCCGGAAGTGGCCCGGATGTACCAATAAATGGAAGAATTTGACGGTTGAAATAATTAAATATTACACGCAAATATTGCGATCAAAAACGAAAATTTCTTTGTTCTGCCGATAAACCCAGACAATTGTGGATTCAACTACACGAAAAGAATGCTAAAATACCAAGGAATCTATTGAAATAGGTATCTTCAGTGTAAGAAGCGTAAAAAATTCTCCAATGTTGTAATCGTACAGGCAAAAGAATAAGACGTTCGCAGGACTATAGTCCTGGCACGGGATAAAATAACATGGTGACAGTTGTGCATAAGTCTTGCAACAGATAGGGCCCCGTTCATTCATTTTGTTATACAGATGTAACGTCTTGATAACCAGGTGGGGGGCCAGTGTTCCTGTCCCATTATGACATTTTGTAAATTATGAAACTTCATGTTTTGAACAAAGACATTCAGCATTTTGAGAAAGAGGCTATGAAATTCATCCCACAATTTCTTTTCCACGAACAATTTTTTTTTATATTTGCTACACAATACTTACGGTGTTTGAAGGCACGACTGTACTAGTACAATTGGCACCCGTAGTGGCGTCGATTTTCCGCTTCTTTGTGGGAGGAGTAGAGCTTTGATCGTGAGATTCAGTCAAATTGGACATCTAAACGTAGGGCAAAGAAACACATGTAATTCGAAGTATGTACAACACCAATTGCACTGATATCACTCATAAAATTGGAGTATATAATGACTCGTCTATGTGTGACAGAGGCAAATCGCTAAATGAAATAATTGCGGAGAAATTTGACTTCTTTCTTTCAAAAGGCTTCGTAGATCTTGGTTCAAGAAATCCAAAATGGCGGACCATGAAGTCACACGTGGGGAGACGAACGAGATTTGACAGTTAGAAAAATGCATATCATGGTTTCTAAATGATGCAAACTCAAGATTTATGTGGTACTTGAAGATGAATTATTATATAAAGATGTGTCGGAGCATTTGCAATATTGATGAAATGTTGAGAAAAATACAGAATATGAAGATATTCTAATGTATGGATATCAAATTCTCTCAACTTCACAAGACGACCATAATTTTTTTGCCGGCAAAATATTGCATCAATTTTTCTTTTCAAATCGACACAATGCCTTGAAATTGAGTTCTAAACTAACGTCCATTGTATTCAGATTATTCGAATGTACCTTTTAGTGTTAAATATACTTACGAAATGTCCCGAATGACTTGTAAACGTACCAGTTTCTAAACCAGGAAGTGTCTTCACCTTTGCAACGTAAACAAGTTGCCAGGTGATTGGATTGGGGACGGATCATATCTCTCTAAACGTTACATCATGTACTTCTAATTAGAAGACATTGGCATTGATTGATTGTTCGGATTGAAGATGTCATCATTCTGTTTACGGATGGTACCAATTCATGGCCCCAGGTGATTGGATTGGGGACGGATCATATCTCTCGAGGCTCTCGAGGCTCTCGAGGCTCTCGAGGTTCCGTCAAGTTGTCACTTCTAATTAGCATTCCGGATTGATTTGTCGGATTGAAGCCTTCAAGGTGTCATTCTGTTTATTGAGAGACATATAAAACAGTGTCCGATTGGGGACGGATCATATTCTTCTTTAATCTATTTGACATCGATTGATTTGTTGATCAGTGAAGACTTTCAATTCAGAATGGATCCGATCAACTGAATTCGCATTAAGTCAGGGATCAAGGGGGGGGGGGCATGGGTCCCCCTTAACTAAAGGGAACCGATGGGGCAAAACGGCCCTAAAGATTAAATTTTAAGTTGTTCCGTACGGGGTATTTTCTTATCTGTCAATCGTTCCACTCTATTAATGGGTTGGGGATTACATTAATTTTTCTCGGAGTCAGTTTTATACTTGCCTAAGACTATCTTCTGTGATTTTTCAATGTGTCAGATAGGAAATAAGGTGCAAGTCAAATATATTTGAAAATCAATTATTCTTGATAGAATATGCATACTCTATGTAAAATGTTAATTCAAAAAGATATTCTTTTGTAGCCGGATTTTAGTGATTCTCGTGGGAGGGGTAATTTGCCAAAAAGAGAGTGAAAAGTAGAATTACCTCTTACGTAAGGCGAGACGCTCCTAGTTTAAAAAAGGGCGGTCGAGAAGGTGGCGGAACTTTCAAATTTCGATTATGTGACTTATTATGAGCTTGATTCATTCTGATTCTCGAATTGGTTGGTACATGGAGGCATAATGCAGGCCAGTCAGATAGGGAGCATCTTGAAAGTGGTAAATTATCTACTACTAACTTACTAAGTGAGGTGATTTAGTGAAGAGGTTACTCCATGCCTAGTCTAGCTAATGCTAACAACCTACAGGCTCTTTCTTGGTCATTTGAGATTGACTGAAATCTACGAACGAGAGTCCCGTGCTAAGCCCATGCACACAAAAATAGAATTTGAACTATTTTTTGATTTTTTTCGGGGAGTTTGGCCATTTCAAGCTATGAACAATTGTGCCCAGAAATCCGGCACCCCCATAATAAACCATTTACTATACTACCTTACTCAAAACAGATCAGATAACAACTTGAACAAACTGGTTTCAAAATGAATGGCGCACCCCCCTGTGTTCCCTCGCTCCCCCGGCTCGAAAAGAGGATTGAAAATGTCCAGAAAGCACTATCAGGATATTGTAAAAGTTTATGTCGGGGTAGCCCTGCCCCTTCCTAAGCCTAACGCTATTATAAACCAATAAAATAAGAACTACGTAAGCTTAATGTAAATAAATTTTGTCATTTACCAAATTCATGCGCGTCCGTTATAATTAATTAAGCTTAATCTGTCTCTGAACATTTGGTTATAAAATTGGTGGGAACTGTAAGAGATACCCTGCCAGTGCGCGCATCGAAACTACTGAACCGAACCACGGGGAGTTAGTCACCCACCCTCTCTATATAACAATATAATAAATAATTTATTATATTGTTATATAGAGAGGGGGGGGGTGACTAACTCCCCGTGAATCGAACCTCTCTCTAAAGAAGCAAAGTCGAACGATTGCAAAGGGTATCAAAGAGGGCGAGAAACATTGGTGTGTTGTTTAATTTGGTCGACTATTTTAGATTATACCAAATATATGTTGCCAACTTGTCAGTCTATATGAAGGCATTTTATTAGTTCCATCATGGGCTTTCAATAGATGTTAAACTTAATTTCTCATTCTCCAAAAATTTGATAAAATAAGCTATAGACAGGGTAAGTTTTACAGTGGTGTGCTGTGTGCGACTAAATTCAAATCAAAAGTTATAAAAACGATCCGTATCAATATCATATCACTGTTGTAGAATTGGTCAAAACCGGGCCACGTCATGTCTGGATATTTATAATTCCACTGCTTCTGAAGACTATTGGGATTTTCAAGATTTCATACTTTTGTCCCATTATACAGTATAGTTGGGCGTTGTGTTATTTCAAACACTGTCCCTTGAAGTCTTCTTTCTAAAGTTTCCTGGGTTATTTTATACAATGCACATTTAGCATTATAGAAACAGAAAGGAAAAGAACACAACATAAAGAAAATAAGTTTCTATTTTTATTAATTGCAATCATATTACATTATTATTAACATTATTTTGGCAATATTTTGGAAATAAAAACATTTTGAAGACAAACATCAATAAAGTTACCATGAATGATACTGAAAGTGTGCCTGATCATCAATTGTGCATATCAAGATCTAGCTTTCCAAATTTTTCACATTGGCAAATAAAAAACTCTCTTATTCTGTTAAGAACAACAGAATAAAGACAAGGCACTATTATGATCTCATCAGCTACAGTAAAACCTGTCTTAATGAACACTTCTCTCTAGTGAATACCCTTCCTCCACGGACTCCTGTATAAATTACTCTCTCTGGGCTGTAGTGAAGACCTACCAACACTGAACGTATTTGCTTGGCAAAATAATATACACAGTTCTACTGTAATACACTACTCCTCTTCAATAAACACAGATTTTACTGCAATACACTTCTCCTCTCAGACCGATTATTTTCCTGTCTGGCATTCCACCAATCAAAGCATTGCTGTGTCATATTGATAAAGCTCAGTGTAAATGTACAAGCTTTGATTGACTCAGCCAGATCAGTTTTATTGGTACAGTAGTGAAAGACATCTTGCAAAGGATAACAATTCTCACTTTATGTTTTGGTTTTCTGCATTGGTCAAAATATTTTCATTTATTATATAAACTTTAAGGATGTACACTTTGCAGCAAGTCCCAGTGGAGAAAGGAATACATACATGTACTTCCTTAATTACCTATCTTTTTTTATGTGTAAACAATTATAAGGCGTATCACTCGAATGTGCTACATATACTGGAAAATAATAACTTACACTGTAGGTAAGACATATTGTTGAGGGTCATAAATAAGATGCAACAACTTTATTTTTTATAATTTTAAGTATTATGGTATTAGTGTACAAATACATGTAAAACAAATCTATTGCTTTTCACCTTTCATTTGGTTTTTAGTCTGGTTTAATTTTACACATATACTTCATCCTATAGAACCAATACAACAATAAAATATTAAATACACAATAACACATGACATGCATGAAATCATTTTGAAATACAGCGAAACCTGTAAAGTGGAACACTTTTTAGAGGTAGTAAAGGTTTTCCACTTCGGTTTTACTGTACAAGATTGCTGTATATGAAGACTGCTAGCATCTTTTAGCATCAATTGGCAAATACATACAATGTTTTAGTATGTAAAGTCAGAGCTTCTTTTAGAGTCTTAATTTCATCCTTTCTTGATTTTGAACCATAAACTCTCAGAGTCTTGTTTTGTAGTCCAAATATGATCTTCACCTGGAAAGTAAAATGTAAATAAACTTGAAAATTCATCAGACATAGTAGACGATAGGTAGAGAACAATGTTTACTATGAATTTACAATGGTTTCTATTAATTTCTACTTAAAGGATCTTCAGACACTGCTAGAAATAAAAAATAATTTCATTTCATCAAACCTTGTATTCCAACTGCAGATTACTTCTGTGAGAAATTTTTCAATTTGACACTGGACACTTTAGACAAGGTCTGAAATGGCTCCATTTAACATACCTGTTTGACAAGCTCATCCAGAGTGATGATAAAGTCTCCTTTAGGGTTCTCTAATAGTACTGTACCCTGTGTCCCCTTCACACCGCACTGAGGAGCAGCATCACATAGCTCCACATTGACAAACTTGCAGAATGGGGCAAGTCCATTTGTTGTACTAGTGGTGGCAGATTGGGATTGGGCCAACTCTAGTACATGACCCTCCACCAAGGTCATCTCAAGGTCATCACCCTTGATCTGTAATAATTTAGTTTATAGCTATGACCACTTTGTGAATGGCTGGTAATTATAATATCCTATAATCATGAAATTACAAATGAATTGAAAATTTGAATAATTTCAAATTGATTTTGATGAATAATTAGTTAAAAAGACGCACAGTGAAAAATACTGAATAATGACAAACAAAATGGCTGCCATGTAATTTACCCAGCATGCCCAAAACCTAATCATATGTTAGCACTTATGCTCTCGCATCTGTAAAATGGAATAGGTGGTTTTCCGGGAATTTTGCTAACAAGGTTTATGTGGCATGTAGTGCGACAAAAATAAATAACTTACTTGAGTTTTTTCTGAGATAATTTCTTTACCATTTCCAACAACTGGAAATGGTAAAAGTGGCTGCTTGATAGATTGGGTTATAAAGTCATTAAAATCCTTTGCCACTCGAGTCAGGGCTCCACTTGCTTTGTAAAACACTGTGATGTCATCAGCAGGGACTAGATGCGCCTTTTTACGAAGTTTCTGCAATCTGTTGATAATCTCACGGGCAAGACCTTCATCCAACATGGACTGGTCAGGAGTGACATCTAGGAGAATCAGAATCTGTAAAGATAATCAAGTATTTTTGGGAAATGCTCATCATGATACCTCAACTTTGCTAGCAATGAGATGCCAAGGCATAATGGGCTACAATTAGTGAACCAAGAGATCTTAGATTTAAGCTTTGTTTCAGAGAATAAGGGGTAATTAAACTACCTTAGGAGATTTCGTCACCTGAGCCTGTGTTATACCAAATGGCCTTGACAATAGAATATGAAGGCCCATTAGGTAATGTAAGGGGAATAATTATAAATTAAACATCATTTAATGACAGTTGTAACTCATCCCATCAGATGAGCAAAAAACAATTGTCTTATAATATAAAAGGTTGTCTTAGAAAGATGTGTTAAGTATCAGAATGTCAAATACTTACGGGAATCATATCACAATTAAAATAAACCATTCAGAAACCATTCCTGTCCCTCTCAAATTTCAGCAGTTAACCATTTTTGTAAAACAGAATTGTGACTAGCGGCATGCACTTTTTCATACATTTACAGGCAACCTGGTACTATACATCTTTTGAACTTACATCATTGTCAGAATGGGCCTCGTAACAGTTTGGAGTTGACTTCGATGAGCTGTCAAAAGTATACATGATGCGAAGGTCTTCAGGTCCAAGGTCATGACCTTTTACAGTGATCTTTCCAGATTTCAAAAAGTCTTGGAGCTGTCCATCAGATAGTTTTTTGATATCACCAATGATTGTTTTGAAAGCACCACCAAGTCTGGGGCCCAATGTTTTATGGTCTGGTTCTGCTCGCAGATGGACACCATATTTTTCTTTGTCAGTTGTTGTAGTCAGTTTTCTTACATTGAGTTCCTGGAAATGTAGATAAATTTAAGTATGCCTATTTGATCTTAATTAATAATATGAAACCAGAACAACGGCAACGCCAAAGCGTAGCGAATCCCATCGAACAGCCATGGATGGCATTTTTCAAAATGGCCGCCTTCTTCCAAAAGTGTCATTAGACCATGTGCCATGCTTATAGTATTCACATACCAAATATAAACAAAATCGCTCCACTACTTTTCGAGTTATTGTAAAATACGTTAAAATGGCGGCCATTTTGAAAAATGACCGACTTCTACCAAAAGTGTCATTAGACAGTGTGTCATGCTTACAGTATTCACATACCAAATATGAACAAAATCGCTTCACTACTTTTCGAGTTATAGTAAAATACGTTAAAATGGCGGCCATTTTTCAAAATGGCCGCTTTCTACCAAAAGTGTCATAGGACAGTGTGTCATGCTTATAGTATTCACATACCAAATATGAACAAAATCGCTCCACTACTTTTCGAGTTATAGTAAAATACGTTAAAATAGTGGCCATTTTGAAAAATGGTGGCCATTTTTCAATTTTTCAAAATGGCCGCCTTCTATTTAAAGTGTCTTTAGACAGTGTGCAATGTTTATAGTATTCACATACCAAATATGAACAAAATCGCTCCACTACTTTTCGAGTTACAGCAAAAATCGTAAAATAACGAGTAAAGACCGCCATTTTTCAAGATGGCTGCCATGTGCTTCTTTAATATCTACATTTCTTGCTTTATTAATGTCCTATATAATTTTTTTACATCTAAAACATATTGCTATTACAGTTTTACATATTGTACCTAAATTACTGTAAATTCGGCACTAAAATGGCCGCCATTTTGAAATGAGCGGCCATTTTGAAAATCGGCTTTCGGGCAGAACTTCTACTCTCATATGGTATATGTGTACAAAATATGAATAAAATCGGGCCGACGGTATTTGAGTTATTGCCCGGACGGACGGACGGACGGATGGACGTACGTACGGACGGATGGACAGACGGACGGACGGACGGAGGTGTTCCCTATATCCCTCCGAACTTCGTTCGATGGGATAATCATTGAAACTTATGCAATCATAAAAAATTTTTTACTATAGGAAAACAATTTAATTCAACTAATCTTAATATCATTTACACACTTTCAACATTTGAATATTAAAGCTAACCTCTAGCTATACTACTGGGATTTGAAGTCCAGGTAATGTTATCATGATCATTTAAGAATAAGATGAGAACATATTACAAGTTGATTGTTGACAATAGGAAATTTTCTTAGAATTGAAAATCTGAAATCAGAATTGATCGGCACCCTGATGATTTGTTATCTTACTTCTAATATGTATTTCTGAGATGATCTGACATCATCCAGTACAGCTTGCTCCTGGTGGATCACAACAATCTCCCTCAATGGGTACTAGAAAAGAGATAGATAGCAGTTTATCAACAAAAGGGATGTTGCTTTTGTACATAGAATGAACATTCAAATAAATGATGACTCCAGCATTACATTGATTTTACATTGATTTTACAGGGTGATCATAAAGTAAGATGAAAAGTGCTATATTTTTAACATGAATGAATCTAACTAGTTTTCTCATTGAATATTGATTTAAAAATTATTAGAGGTTAAAGGGTTCACAGGGGTACTCTGTTACCATGATCAGGAAAGTTTCAACAGTATTCTCGGTACATAAACTTGAAATTTGGTTCGTCCACTGTACAAGGTAAAATAAGAATTTTTGATTTCCTAATTCTCATGTTCGTTCAACATTAAACTTTTTTGAGTCAACGATGCTTGTAAACCTTGGAATGGTGGGTGATAAGGAACATTCAAATCTTACCTCAAATATGAAACTGCAAAAAATATTTTAAAATTTTGAAAACTTTTCTAAACATATTCTCAACTCATCGGTGTCCCTTCTAGGCCTTTTAACGTGACTGTTCTAATGAATAAATACTGCTTACTTTTACAGGCATAGTAGCCCTGTCCCTGACGACACGTCCTAGCTCAACTACGGTCTGCATACGTAACACTGCCTCCTCAATCTCAGCATGAATCAACTCCTCTCTGGAACACAAAACCAATACAATTTGCAATATAACTTCTAATTGTATGTACCTTGTTAATGACTTCCATCATATCCATTGAATCTGAACACATTTGTGATTTTAGTGAGAGCAAATAAAAAGTTGGAAAATATAACAATATGTAACTTTATTTGGTGGTGAGAACATACCTTACACAGTAAGTTCAAAATACTTATATTACACTTCAACATCACTCCTTATGAATTGATTAATTCCATTTGTAAACTTTTCATTAAAATACCTTGGATGAGGCAACATAAGGTAGTGGATACTCCCCTGCTTACTGCCATCCTCAGAATCTGGATGTAACAAATGTTTCAGATTCTGGTACATGTGTTCAGTCAGAAATGGGATAAATGGTGCCTGAAATAAGGACAATTAATTACATATAAATAAGAAATAAATGACAAATAAATGGCTGATTAAACCATGATCATATGCCATGAAATGAGGCTGCATTTACATGAAAGCAAGGAATAATACACAATCATATATATTCTCTTAGGTCCAGATAATTATGATATTAAATTTAATTGTCCACATGAAACTGCATATCCTTGGTAGGTAGTTCAATAGCATTTTTAGCAATAGCTGTACTTTTACAAGGCATATAACTATAAATGTAGATTAATATATTTTAACATGATGAAATGTTCACAAAATTATTTTGGTTTGAATTTTGAAGATAGTGATCTCAATAGGGTGCCAATTCATAATTCATCAGTTTTTCATTTTCAAGAGGGTGGCTTCTAAATTTTAGATTTTCTACAGAGTGCAACGGCCAGTTACAGTAATGGTGGGAGATCACTGATGAGGTATATTGAAGAAGCAAAACAGTTGAACTTACCATGACCTTACACATGGAGTATATAACACTGAAGAGTGTCTCTAAGGCTTGGGTGCAATCCTCACTTCCACTGTCTCCCTAAAAACAATCACTACATAAGACTCTCTACTCCAGTTAAAAAGTTATTAGTTTTCATAAAATACCATTCAATGTCTCTACCCAGAAAGTAATAACTATGTTTTTGTAAAAATTAGGCATTGAGTATTTGTACTTGAAATTACATAGTACGGTAATTTTTTTGACTGCAACATTCTTCAAAAAATATGATACAAATTGACATTTTTGGCTCTCAGAAGTATAGGACATTAAGCATTAAGCATATATGTGTGATTGAGTTAGCTAAATTGAATATTTAATTTTTAAAAGTCAATACATTGACTCATCCCCCAGCTAATTCTTTCGATGATTTTGAAAAACATATGACCAGTTTCTCTTTCGATTTAAAATCAAATGTTAGGTTGTCATAATTTTATCTTACCTTCAACCTTTTCCTGTTCATCCTAACAAACCAATTGGTCAGCTGGTCAACAAACTTTATAAGTCTTGGTACCACAGTGTAAAGTCTATAGGCTATATGAAAATATATGGAAGACAAAATGTATTGTTTATTATTGTATCATACTTTTCATATAGATTAAATTAGCATTGGTAGGGATAACAATTGGCCCTCCCCTTAGCATATATGTAACCATAGTAATATGTTTTAATTTATACATTATTTCACAGAAAGAACCCAAATTTTCCATAGTGTTGGTTTTATTACCAATTTAATCAATGTATTTCAACCAATATTATATTACTCAAAATAGAAAGTTGAACAGAATAAAAGCATTTAAAAACATGTGTCATAATTACATGAGCATTTAATATTAACATACTAATATATTACACACATACCCTCCATCTCTTTACGCACAAACTTGATGAGACTCTGAGTGAATGTTAGGATCCACTTGTCCATATAGTTCACAGGGAGAGATGCTGTTTTCTCATTGTACAAGAATTGGATGTTCTCCTCCTGTAAAACACATAAATATCAGATTAGAATGTAGACAAGATATGGACATTAAGAAGTTCTTTGTTCAAGAAAGTTTGCAACATCCCATGTAAGCATCCTTACCCTTTCAAGTCTCTCAATATTCTGCATTAAGAATCTGTAAGCATTGTACCAGGGTAAAAACACATCCTTCAGCACATCCCTAACACCATCTTCCTTGAACTTCAAACTTTCTGCCCTCACTACAGGAGAGTTGATCAAGTACAACCTGGAAATAGAAGAAATATGTGCTTGTTTAACTTCATATTTACCATAGTGAACATCTTCAACAAGTCTTGGAATAAACCAATTTTGATTACAGACCCTTTAATTCTTAACTTGTGTCAGTCACGTCAAACCGAAAAAAATCAATCTTTTTCTTTACTTTACTCTATACCATCAACATTTGTTTTAACATAACTTCTCAACTTCGCTTGATGCCATCTCACAAGATGCCATCCAATTATACTGGCACATAATACTTCAACCCATCCCATCCTAAAATAAAATTTAATTTTGTGAGGCATACATTGGTACAACTATTGGTGTCCTACCTCAAGGCATCAGCTCCATACTTGTTCACAACCGCCATTGGATCAGGGTAGTTCTTTTTCCTTTTGCTCATCTTTTCACCATCGCTGAAAACGAAATAGACATGGCATAATAAAAATATGGCAGTGGGGTGATAAACAAAATGGAAAGAAAAAATAAGTATTGATTGTAGGAAATGCCTTATTACATGCATTATGTTATTTTTGAATATAAGGCATCCTTTATATAAGATTCAAACATGACCGTGCTCTATTTGAATTTCTAAACCAATCAGAATGCAGCATAGTCAACAATGAACGTTCATTATTTCTCCATACAGGCACGACCATGCTCTATTTAATCTGCTTCCAGGAATCTATGTACATGTATTGTGTTGTATTAGGTTGTATTATGTCAGTACAAATGCACTCACCTTTGGTTCCTGCTTTGAAGGACATTCTGTCCAACTCGTGCTGAATTTCACCATATTGAATGGCCTATCATTATTTATTCCTTAAATATTTAGCATTGTTCATCTTACCGACAAATCTGTACTAAACCAGAACAATGGCAACGCCAAAGCGTAGCGAATCCCATCGAACAGAAATGGCTGGCATTTTTACAAACGAAATAGAAAAGCAAATATCATGAAATAACACACATAAGAAAGGCCACCATTTTCAAAGTGGTTGCTCACTAGCCAAGTTGTCATCAGAAGAAGTAATATGCTTTTTTTTAGTATTCGCATACCAAATATGCACAAAATTGCTTCACTACTTTTCGAGTAAAATACTTTAAAATAGTGGCCATTTTTCAAAATGGCCGCCTTCTACCAAAAGTGTCATTAGACAGTGTGCCGTGCTTATAGTATTCACATACCAAATATGAACAAAATCGCTCCACCACTTTTCGAGTTACAGTAAAATATGTTAAAATGGCGACCATTTTTTAAAATGGCCACCTTCTACCGAAAGTGTCATTAGACAGTGTGCCATGCTTATATTATTCACATACCAAATATGAACAAAATCGCTCCACTACTCTTCGAGTTATAGGAAAAAAAATATGTTAATATGGCGGCCATTTTTTCAATGGCCGCCTTCTACTGAAAGTGTCATTAGACAGTGTACCATGCTCATAGTATTCACAAACCAAATATGAACAAAATCGCTCCACTACTTTTTGAGTTATAGTAAAATATGTTAAAATGGCAGCCATTTAAAATGGCGGCCATTTTTCAAAATGGCTGCCTCCTACCAAAAGTGTCATTAGACAGTGAGCCATGCTTATGGATTTCTCATACCAAATATGAAGAAAATCGCTCCACTACTTCTTGAGTTACAGCAAAAATCGTAAAATAACGAGTAAAGGCCGCCATTTTTCAAGATGGCTGCCATGTGCTTCTTTAATATCTACATTTCTAGCTTTATCAATGTCCTATATCATTATTTGACATTTAAAACATAATGCTATTACAGTTTTACATATTGCAACTAAATTACTGTAAAATCGGCACTAAAATGGCCGCCATTTTTAAATGAGCGGCCATTTTGAAAATCGGTTTTCGAGCAGAACTTCTACCTTAATAGGGTATATGTGTACAAAATATGAACAAAATCGGGCCAACGGTATTTGAGTTATTGCCCGGACGGACAGACGGACGGAGGCGTTCCCTATATCCCTCCGAACTTCGTTCGATGGGATAATAAATCCACTGGCATTAGAATAATTGCCAAAAACACCACACTATCCAAATAAAGCTAGATTTGTTGGAATATTTATGAAAAATACATACCTGGCAAGTACAAGTCCATTGACGATAAGGTTCTTGAAGGGAGGCTTTCCAAATAGGGAAGAGGAGAGAACCAGGAGTGTGTAGAACCTGAAAAAAGGATCAATTATACTTTAAACACAATTAATACAAATTACTGAAATTAGAACTTACAGCATATATTATTTATATCTGTATTTGCAACAACACATAATAAAACAGCGATCATCAATGAACTTTATCTCGTGTGTTCATTCAACACCTATACATTTTATCAAATGCATAATATATTTTTTCTTTTTACCCCCTTCGATAAGCAGTTAGCATTTCCGATTAAGAACTCGCAATCTGATTGGCTGTCGCAACACTGCGACAGAAATCATGTATAAGTCATCGCGCATAATTAAATCACGTGATTCCGGGCGCTTCCAAATTTGTTATAGCAGGGGGAAGAAGGAGGTACGGATTCTGGATAGCTGCTTAGGAGGATGTATTAAATGAGGCATTCAGTAAAGTCAGTAATCTGCCAGCACTGAATAAAATAGGCGCTGCACCCACCTGCCATTTTGAAAACAGGCTTGAACCTAATTGTAATTAGTAACAAATTTATATCCATTTTGAAATGAGAAAAATTAATTTGGTCAAAATTGTGAGTGAAATTTTTTCGATTCAGAAAAAAATCATGAGAACTCACAAAGCAAAAAGCAGTGATAATAGCAACAATGCCTCCATGAAGATGATCATGCACATTATATAAACCAATAGTGATCTAGCAAGCAAGAACCACTCACCATCCTCTAGTCTGGTCGATACCCTCAGCTATGAAATCAGCAGGGAAACAATCTTCAAATTCTTTCTTGTTTTCAAATGGGTAGTGAGCTTGAGCGTATGGCATGCTTCCTAGAATCAGAACAATGATACATTTAGTATAAGTATGTTATGAATTATTTGCACCTTAGCTGAAATACTCGATTTTAGCAAATGAACTTCTGGGCAGTCAAGGAGGTCAACTGTGCTTTGGGATGTCACAGTATGATCTCAGTATAATGAATAAGAGGAGAATGTTGGTAGAGTTATTGGATAAAGTTAGCCTTTTTTGAATAAATAGTAAATACATGTGCACTATAAGTAGGGCCCTATAGTATGGTATGAATTCAGTCTAGTGCAGTATGAGTTTATTCAGTACACTATGAGTTTAATTGGTACCATTTAGCGCAGTGCAGTATGAATATAATTCATTATATCATAAGTATAGTACAGCAAAATTCTAATCTGGCACAGTGCAGAATGGGGATAGTATAGGTATAGAGCAATAAAGCACCTATTTATTCATTTCAGAATTTGAAATAAATTCAACCATTGAGTTTATACATTTGTTGTTTACCTGATTCAAACCAGCAATCAAAGACCTCTGGGACTCTGCGCAGTACCCCCTTTCCACTGGCTGATGGGATTGTGATCTTATCAACCCTAGAAAAACAAATTAAGTCACAATATATGATATAATAAAGTCATAATTAATAGTACTCTGGGTTCTGGCATAAGATGGTGAAAGTACACTGAAGGACCACTGTTCAAGCCATGATCAGTATAACCTACATGTATAATGCTTACTTTCATTTGTAATTCACAAAATCAGCCAGTGACTTGTTATATATAATTGTATAATATGATAATATACTTATTATTTATATAGGATACCCATGTGACCATCTTTCCTGAACTTGTGATTACTGTTCTAGCACACTCAGAGTTTGGAAAATGAAGATCACATCCGAGTCAGTGAGTCAGTGTTAAGTATTTGAAGTTGAGGTGGCGTCTAACATGAATGTTGGCACAGTTAGACCGATGATCTAAATTGTCAGACACCTTTTTCAATTCATCTTTATTTCGATAAACCAGATGACAGATGGATGGACAGACAGACAGACAGACAGGTGGAAGAAACTTTAAAATGGGTCAAATCTTGGCTGACAGATAGGACCCAACAAGTAATTCTTGAAGGTCAGTCAAGTAAAAGCTGCCCAGTCAAATCTGGCGTGCCTCAGGGAACTGTCCTCGGGCCACTCTGTTTCCTGCTCTTCATTAACGACATGAACAATAACGTGACCCAGGATACAAACCTTAAACTCTTTGCAGATGACAGCTTACTCTATAGGCCTATAAACAGTATTAACGACTCTGCTAAACTACAATACGACCTCAATACCCTTGTGAAATGGGCAGAAACCTGGCAAATGTCATTTCACCCCTCTAAATGCTTCATCCTGCGCATTCACAGGAAGAAAACCCCTATTATATGTAATTATACAATGCTAGGACAAAATCTCAAAACGGTAGATAGCCATCCATATTTAGGAGTACACCTCAATAGCTCACTAACATGGAATACCCACATCACCCATGCCACCACGAAAGCTAATAAAGCACTTGGATTCATAAGAAGAAACCTCAACAATTGCCCTGAGAAAGTAAAAGCACAATCATACATAGCCCTTGTGCGACCCCATCTTGAATATGCCAGTGGGGTTTGGGACCCTTATAGGGCAAATCATTCTCACATGATAGAACAGGTGCAACGAAGAGCAGCACGCTTCGTTACTCGATGCTACTCTAGGGAGCCTGGATGTGTCACAAATGCACTAAAACAACTAGAGTGGGATAGCCTGGCACATAGGAGATATATTGCAAGGCTAACACTTTTCCACAAGGCAATGAATGGAAAAGCAGCCATTAACATCCCTCCCTACATCAGACCCCAAAACCAATTCGTCACAACAAGGAACTCTCATCCCCTCAAATTCATAATCCCCAATACCAGGACAGACTTATATAAATATAGTTTCATACCAAGAACAATAGTGGAATGGAATAAATTACCTGGGAACATTTTAGACTCACAAGTGCCAACATTCAAACATTCTGTGATTAACCATCTTAGAAATATATAGATAACTGCAGGTCAGTTCATGTATATAAAAGGACAATTTTTTTTTTTTTTTAGTAAACTTATTTTACCACTAGCTCTAGTCAACTAATGCATTTTACATTAACATTAACTATTTTAGTAACTTTTTTACACTTATAGATAATTTAATATTAATATTTTATATAAATGTATGTATTGAAATTTGCATTGTGGGCAAATATGCCTGTTGCATCTTAAATAAATAGAAATAGAAGAACAAGATGCCCAAGCATAATTGCCAAGCATGAGTTATATACAATATTGTCATCAACTTACGTATCTCTATGTAGATCTTCTACTTTAGTACCACTCAGCTCTGCTAGCTCCTCAACAGATCCAATACACACAACCTAAATATCATCACAAAAAATGCAAGTCATTCTGAACAGAAAATCAGCAATTCCCAAGAATATATCTAAATTAGAATTCCCGGAATTTACACAAATGCTATAACAAATCAATAAGTTGTTTTTATTATGCCAGTAACCATTTACAGTACATCCAATTCCATGAACAGTAAAATATTTTTGTCTTTTGGTATAGGTTTCTTATTGTGACATCAAAGAATCGCCAACTCCAAATGCATTTATTTATGGATATTCATGTACATAATCCATACCTCTTTCCCATCGTCACTGACCCACAGGGGGATAGGTGTGCCCCAGTAGCGGTTTCGAGATATGGCCCAGTCCCTAGCATCTCTTAGCCAGTTTGCAAACCTCTTCTCCTTCACAAAATCTGGTACCCTTCAAAAATCAGGTTTAAAATGAAATTAAGTAAAATGGAATCAGGCATATATGTTTCACATCTACGTCTTCAATGTCATAACTGAACACATATGACCTCTTTACATGACACATCATATTATATCAAATATGATATTATGACAGTTATGAAGTCTGACATACCAATATGTTTTCTGGTTATTCTCCAATAGATTCTGACTCATCTGTTGTACTCGGACAAACCAGCTAGGTACAGCCTTGTAGATGAGGGGGGTCTCAGACCTCCAACAGAATGGGTAGCTATGTTTCACGGTGCTCTGGTGGACCATTCTGCCATTATTCTTCAACCACTTGATGATGTTTTTATCTGCATCCTGATAGCAATAAAACAGAAAAGTTCTAAAAAGCAGGCCTAATGATTAAAAATTGTAATGCTTGAATACTGGCACTATGTCACTACCTTTAAATTGGTAAAATAAAATTCATCCCATGTATGATATCAGAATAAGAATCAGGATGATCTTCCCTTCCAGATATGCTGGAGTTCCTAGAATTTACACATGTGTCTCCCTAACAGTGCTCTAGTTAAAGGCTTCCAGGCTAGTCATATTGCTTTTGTTATGAATCGGCTTTTACTTGAACATAACTCTGCAACTGGCCAAATTGTAATTTAGACTAACAAGCCCTAAATCTTTTGCGACAACACAATTCTCTCAATCTCATGAAAAATGTCTGAACTAAAAAGCAAAAAGTTCCCTTACCTTGACATGCTGTCCTTTAAAGTCAGCGACCTCATCTGTAAAGCGTCCACTTGCATCGACAGGACAGATAATCTCCATATCCTTGGTGATTATCCCATGGGCAAGGCACACACGGTAATCATCCTAAAACATCAATGACCTTTTTAATGTTTTTACATTTTAGTACTTTCAGATATACCACTACTCATGTGGACTATTAAATAAATAAATAAGAAATTTCACCATAATGCATCAATTTCCCTTGGCGATATCTTTAAAAGATTTGAAAATATTCAAAAAAGTCTTCCATATGTCATATTGCTATCACATGACCACTGTATTGGATGAAAAAAGTAAAATCAGAATTTGTGGACAGACATAAGGCAATTATATAATAATTGTTGAGTTATTGGTTCCATGTAGTGTCATCTTTGATGATAGCCACTGAGAAAATGCATATAAGCAGCATTTTTGGCCATAAAGGCATTGGATATTCAAAAGTTACCTCTCCAAAATATGCAGCCTGATGAACTATTCCTGTACCAGTCTCCTCTGTTACATAGCTATCAGTCAGCACTCTAAATGCACCTTTATCCTTCATCTAAAAAGGAACAGATGATAAGTATACATCAGGATAATACACAGGGGAAACCAATGTATAGTGAATTATATGTTTGTTTGTGTTGTCATGGTACTGAGGAAAATGGGGCTATATAATCTAAAATCCTGTGTCCACTTGCAGTCAATATAGTAAAGAATTCCATTTTCACAATCTTTTTCATATCAATTTTAATTATTCATAGAAGGTCTGTTACTATATTGCATGTTATGAATTTCCCAAGGACGGTTCATATTTCGATCGCATCCTCCAATCGTTTCAACATTGTGGAAATCAAAATCAGATCTATGTATAACAAGCAACTTTTTAAAACAATTTCGTAACGTAAGAATCTTTCATAGATTTTAAGAGAGTTTTCTAATTTCTCATTGAAAAACGTATCAACAATGAATGAAGACTCTTAAAAACCTGTTTATGAAAGTATTGAAAGATGGGAATAAAAGTATTGAAAGATGAGTTTGTATTGTTTACCTGTTTATAAAAGTATTGAAAGATTGGTTTGTATTGTTTACCTGTTTATAAAAGTATTGAAAGATCGGCTTGTATTGTTTGCCTTTCAAGGTTTCTCCTTTAAATCTGAAAATAAAGAAATTAAAATTATTCCAATAATCTCTTTACAGAAAAATATTAACTAAATTCTCTGATGAATATTGATTACATTTGATATAAGATATACTTGAATTCGATGGACCTTATTTTAAGTTTATTTCCCCATCGCCCATATCTTTACACCTACTTTTCTAAGACTGTGTATTCCTCCTCCTTTTTAAAGAGTGCAGATAGCCTTGCCTCCATCATAATGTACACATTCTCAGTTGTGTTATCTACCAGTAGAAAGAATTGTGTATATAGTCAATAATAGCTCATAAAATGCAATACCTAGAGGTGACTTTATACAGATCATCAACAAAGGACGATACAGATTGCTGATATCAATCACTAGTTTTATAATTAATTTTTTAAACATTTTTTCTTTTAAATACCTCAAAATATACAAGTACCAATAAATGTGAATAAAATTATTTCGAGACACAATCTATTTATCTATAAACAAACATTTACATCTAGGAAATTTAACGATACACTTTATTATGATTTCAGAAAGTCTGCCTAGTTCATGCTTACCTTTGATTTTTACATAGTCAAGTAGAGGGTTGACACATAGGGCAAGATTACTGGGTAGAGTCCAGGGGGTTGTGGTCCAGGCTATCAGAGAAACACCAGGTTCATCCACCAGGGGGAAACTGACTGTCACTGCAACCAAGACATGGTACATTAAGAATTATCTAAACATTTTACATTGACAATATCCCAAAATGTTATTGATTACATTTTAGATTTACGCCCTCTTCAAAAATGTAATTACTCTTAAATATTATTTTCAATATCACTCGTCTTAAAAAATATGAATGCTGTTCCTTTTTTATGTCACCCACATTCTCATTTTGTTTCTTTTATTGCATTTATCAAGATAATGTTCATCTAATATCCATTTAAAAGCATGGCTAACAGGCACTATGACTAATTATACTATGAATAACAAATGCCAGTTAAATTCCTAAATCCTTCAATAATGGCACCAATTACAAAATTAAAAAGTGAGAGACCTGCATGGGGCCTGTTGTTATAGTAAACTGGTTTTACCTGCTGGATCAACAACTTCCTTGTAGTTCTGTCCCGACTCAAAGTTAGACAAGGGAGTGTTACAGGCTGTAGAGAATGGCATCACCTGATAAGAGTAACAACAATGCATGCATATTTCATTTTACTGTATATACTTGAACGTGATTTGAAATCTCCATATTACATTCAAAAATTCAATTGTACCCTAAGTCGATTCTTGGATCTTTTAATTTTATTCCTCAGATTTTTGGCATTGCAAATGACTTCAAAAATTTCAAAGAAAAACCCATTCAAGTCTAACATATCAACATACATACCTTAGAGCCCCTGTATACAAGTCCCTTGTCATAGAGTTGTTTAAAGATCCACCATATGGTCTCCATAAACCAGGGGTACATTGTCTTGTAGTCATTCTTGAAATCAATCCATCTTCCCAAACGTCCGATTATTGTCTATAAATAATAAGGAAACATACTTGAAGGAGGCTTAAATTTTTTAAATCCATTTGCCTTTTACAAGGATGTGCTTAAATCAAAATGTCAAAATTGGGAACACAGATACAAAACTTTTGTACATTTCAGATAAAGGATAAGTCAGGATGTGGGGCAGGATATTGACTTTAAAATGTAAAAAACTGCATACACTGCATATCAATATGATAAAATAAAAAAAAGAAATTTCTAAGTGCAAATACTAAAAGCCCAAATGTCTCAGGAACACATAGGCACTCAAATGATCTTGATTGGACATTGTGGTGCAGAGAAATCATAATTGTACTGAGTGGCTACACGAAAAATAAAAATTAAAAAGATTACTGGCCCAGTTAAATACCACAAATCAAATATAAAGTAAGACTTACTTCCCATTCAGTTGCGTATCTACTGACAATTTTGCGACACTCATTGTTGTAGGCTTCTATTCCAATCTTAGCCACATCCTCTGGTCCTTTAATGCCCAAAGTTTTATCTATCTCAAATTCCTAAATTATAATACAATACAATGATTATGCAATATGGAACAAATATAAGAATAAAACATATTACAGGTCTGATATCATACTGCATTACTTTAGCCTTCATAACAATTTTTAAAACATCTTTTAAAAATGATCTTATTTAACCCACAATTACATGATGAAGTTGTTATCATAAGTCTATACATACCACTGGCAGACCATGACAATCCCATCCGAATCTTCGCTCTACATGGAATCCACTCTGATGTGCCCATCTGGTAACAATGTCTTTGATAGTACCTGCCAAGATATGCCCATAATGGGGCAGCCCAGTTGCAAATGGGGGACCATCATAAAATGTGTACCTATAGAATAAAGGCATTACATGTATATTAAACAACAACAGTCAGTTTACATGATGATTGTTTTAGATAAACCTAGTCTTCTTCACTGGATCCATCAAACAACAGTGAAACAAATAAAGTTTTTGTAGATTTTTTCCCGCAGAAAGTTGAACTTAGCTGAAATATTCTATGCAAAATCTAGGTGTTTACTATTTCATAACTTTTTTAAGATGTTTACCTTGGTTTGCCCTTGGACTGCTTCAGAGATGTTTGAAAAGCATCAATGTCTTTCCAGAGGTCGCAGATAGTTTCTTCTTCTTTTGGGAAGTTAATATGCTCAGGCACTGGTTGCACCATACTGAAAATAACGATAGGAAAAAATGACATATTTTGGTTATCAAATGCTCTAGTATTTTCTAGAGATGGGGATGGCACAGAAAATCATTGGAACAGGTTGTTATGAATGGATTTTGGAATATCTCCAAATTGAAATGAATATGTTTGTTTATGCATCTATCGAGGACAAATGTAACCCAACCAATCTTTTTAATAATACTCGTATACTTAATATTTAAATGAATTATACTTATTTTGTGAGCTTATTATCCCTTTAAACTTGAATGACACATTTTAGTTCAATGACTGCATGTTCGGAATTTTGATGCAATCCTCAATAGAGTCACATGTTATTTTTCAAAGATTAATATTTCCTTTCCTACATTGTCTACATCTTTCAGATATGCACAAAGAGTGCACTAATGTCTCTAGATAAGAGAATAAAGAATATTTTTTTTGTAAAATGAATAAAAAACTAAAATTTTCTTGTTTTTTATACAACTTATGAAAAAAGTATTCTTTCAACTCTTTTCTAATAGTCTGGAAATTCACAAAGTAGTGTTTGAAATCTCCGAAATTTCCGAATGAACGTAACAAATGGCCGCACTTTCTTGTAGGAAAGTATAGAAATCTTCTGAGATTTCGTATGTTACTTTGCCATTTTATTTTTTTGATGAAAAACATCCACTCAAGGAGAAGTCCTGATTGCCACAGAAGCAGCTGCTTACTTCCAGACTTTCGGGAACGGAGGATGGAGATATTGGAGATATAAACTGCCCTGTCAACCCTCACGCATTATAAGGCGTGATTGTCACGCATTTGCTGGGAAAATAGAAATCACGCATCAATTTAGCGTGTATGATAAAATATCACGCAAATCACGCATTTCTTTTAAAAATTGTTTTTTGTGAAATGCCGATACGGTAAAAAAGCGAACAGCAAAAAAAAGCGAACGCATTCCGTTCGGTCTTTGCAATTGATTGCAGTTTATGTCATGCATTTGGTACAAAATATGTGTATATATCACGCATTTGTTTCGAAAATATTTACACCTGTAGATGGTCCCAAGTTGACAGCCCTGTATAAAGTAAGCAGCTCATGTAAGTTTCTCACCTCAGCTGTCACGATTCTGGAGTGTGTGATAGGGATAGGGGCGTACAATTGCTGTCCTATTAGATCAGTCAGCCTTTGAAAGAGGCAAGAGCAAGATCTTGGTGGTTATAAAAAAATGTAATTTTTTTTAAAAAGCGGAAGTTGCTTTCATTTCCCGATAATTGTCAAAGCACATAACCACCTTGTGCGATAATAACAAATATGTCTTACCTGAGAGTTAAACTACTGTTAAAACTACTGCGTTGTTGGCGAAATATGTCTCTATTGCACTTTATTGCAGCAGACTGGAGAATTTCACATGTTCTCGTGTAACTTCCGGGAGTACACGCATGCGCAAAAGATGATCTGGTCGACTTAGGCCAAACTGCCCTAATTCACGTCACCATACTAGTCAATGGGCAAAAGGGCAAACGCCTGACTTTTTATCTCGAGTTATGGATTTACGTGGCCTCACTGGCCTATCTGAGGTTCTAAACCTATGTCTAAGCTACATTTTGACACTAAACTCAATAGGGGCCAATCATCTACTTTTTGAAATAATTGTAATTGAAATTCATAAAAATGAAGGCAAAATTAATACGCCACTTGATTCGAAATTTTCCTTCAGATAACCCAAATAAACGCATTTTCAGAAGAAATGGCATGTTGTCATTGCAAAAAGATGACAACTGTGCCTACATACTAGCTTACTGACTCGTCATGATCACAATTGTGTTGGGACTACATTCACTTTTGAAAACTACTTTTTTAGGCATTCTCCGTCAGTTTGAATCGGCAAAATTCGGTTGTATGGCTTATCTTCAAGAGATCGAGTCGTCCAGATTTCTATTCTGCACAATCAGTAATGTCCCAATATAATTGCTCATAAAACATCATATATACCTTAGACCCTTTGAATTGCCTATGGACTTCGAGACTAGATTTTATCTATCCCACATCATTTGAGACTGAATACTCTATCTTTTATGAGTACTAGTATCTATCTACAACTATTTTTGATGTTATGAGTACTGGCTATCAATTTTTTCAATTTTTCTTCAACATGTATTCTAATGACTTCAGTAGGAATGAAATGTCCCTTGGTGTTCTGGTCCTGGATTATGATATTGGTTCTCGATTGGAGGGGGAGGGGGATATTAGACACTGTTTCTTTTCACGTTAGATTATGGTTTTGGGATATATAGGGTCTACTTTTCTCATGACAGATTTACACTTACAGTTTGCTTCAGTTTCTTGTTGGGTTTCTTTAAAGTTTTTAGTCACCCTTCCCTTTGGCATTTGTGCTTATACAGAGGCGTAGCTAGCCCATTTTGCGAGTGTACGCCCGTATGATTTCCCGGTTTTATCAAAATTAACAAAACGATGGTTCCATAAAATAGGAAGATCCCGGGTGTTCAGAAGATAGGGGACACACTAAACACTCTTAATTCAATGAAGGAAATATGTATTGTTTGATCATTTTGACAGCTTTTTAAAGGGATTGAATTAACTGTATTAACAGATAATATTCGGGAAACAAAATAGACAGATTCTATATAATCATGCCATCGGCGATCGAAGCCGTCTATCAAGGCGATTTTATTTTTTAGGCTACCTAAAACCGTATGTATGAGGCTCATTGTTTTAAGCTCTTGTGGTCATTCTCCATGAAATATTATCATTTTTTCTGTGTTTGTTTTTATTTAGCTCACAAGATGATTAACAATAAAAGTTACACGACCGTCTCAGCTCCATTTCGGATCTTAACAATATGTACGTGATTCTATAGGATAAATTTTATCTTTCTGTTTTTTGCATTTGCGAACATGTCAATAACAGTATCAATGGTTATATCCTGTTCCCTATGGATATGTATCATGGCCAAGGAAGAAAGTCTTTCCTCATTCATTGTGGAACGCAAGTATGACTTAAAGTGCCTGATAAACTATAAAATGCGCATGCGTCCAGGTGTTGATAAACTATAAATAGCGAAAACCCAGGGTTTATCATCACAAGGTAAGCCAGGACGTGTTGAGCGAACATCTAGTGTTGATATTGAATTTACATGTAGCCAGATAAGTTTCCTTATTGAAATTACATATAGTTATTAGCAATACTTTGTAGGTGATAATTAATGAATAAAATATGAGTATATATGACAGAAATTGGCCATTTCGAACCTGTTGAAAGTTTGTGGCTCTCGGCTACACCGGGGAATTTACTTCCATGAGTACAGACACAAATGTGGGGCTCCCCAAGAGGTACGCGAGAAGGTGACCTGGCATCAAATGTACGACTAAATGCTTCTATCGAGTAGATAAATTAACGAATACGACAATAAGTTATTGCAAACGACAATTCCGAGCATTCATCTCACTGAAGCATTTTGAAGTGAAGAAAATATGATTTTTGTTTTGAAACATGGATTCAGATGAACGTAACTTCATTCTGACAACTAATCAAAACTGAACAAAATTGATTATACGTAACAGACGATTTATTGTTTTACAATGTTTTGATCGGCTAAACGAATGAAACCAAGATATTATGACATGTAAAATGGCAATTTTGAAATGTAAAATTTAAAAGTGACAAACACAACCTCCCTATCCACTCTTTATGAGCCCTAATATGTACATGCAGCAGTGGTAGTGTACAGCTTATTATCACACTACTGGGCTTTGTATTCTAAAGCTTGTTCTTTTTAATAACACTGTTCACTCGACGTAAATATTTTTTTGTGTGCGCAGTCAACGATAATCATTGTTTTATCCCGGTTATATACTTCGGCAATTATAACAAAACCTACCCTGCGTGCAGAGTCTAGTTAGAAGACGAAGCTCTCTTTTAAGAAGTGAAGTCAAACGAATGCAAAGGGTAAACAAAACCGTACTAAACGAAAAAACGCAAATAGGAGAAAGCTTTCACACACATATAAAAAATGAACTAGTCTAATCCGCCAGTATAAACTCTGTTATATACGTAGCCAGGTCGGGCGCACACTTTAATGCGTTTCAAACTGCTAAAGCTTCGTTCAGCCACGCAAGTGGATACTGGCAATGTTAGCAGCTGGACCAAACACGTGTAGACATCGGGGTAAAGAGGCTGGGGCGTCTGTTGAATAGAGTTGCTGGGATGTTTATTTTTCATCACAATTAATCAGGTAAATTTTATTTTTCCTTAAAATTTGAGAGTACGCCTGGGCGTACTTGGCGTACACGTAGCTACGCCACTAATATATATTCTTGAGACCAAATCATAAACACGATATTGACAATATATTGAGGATATCAACAGGACAACCAAAAGAACAACCAACTGTCAGAATTGTAATTTCAGTAATTCAGTAATCTTAGTAAATATGGAAAAGATGGCCTCCCATTTGGAAATACTCAAAGAGTTCACTAAGGGCAATCTACAACTGATTCGGTTCTTTGATTGACAATATGACGTGTATGAGAGATATGTCCATTTAGTAATACATCTACTTGGCATACTATAAATGTTAACATGCTCTTGGGCATCATAGTTGTAATTAGTCATTTAACATTCTGATAGGCCTACTCATATCTTTCTTGTCCGACTTCAACGTAATGATCATTCTGATACTCAGAGAATCTCAGTGGCGGATCCAGGGAGGGGGGATTTTGGGCCAAAAAAGGCATTTAGGCCCCCAAAAGTGGGCCTTTTTGGCCGGTCATTACTGGGCCTTCTAACATCTAAGGCCTTAGTTTTTTAATTTCAGGCCAAATTTTGAAGAAAATGGGCCTCAAAATTTGGGCCCACTTTTCGGTTTTAGGGGCCCAATATTTTTTTCTCTGGCCTGAAATTTGGGGCCCCCTTGCTCGTTGGTTCCCAGATCCGCCCTTGCATCTCTCTCTCTCTCTGTTGCATCGCAGATGCTCTGATATTTCGAGGTTGAAATGCCGAACAAAGGGCCCAAATATTCATAATATTGATTTAGGCGGTGACGTATTGAATAAGGACCAATCAGATAAACTGGACAGGAAATACTTGATGTGAGACATATACATTTTTTATTAGAACAATGTTTTCTGTCAAGTAATTAAAGTACCCATGATGATAAAAAATATCAATCGAACAATTCGAAAAAGTATTTTTTCAGAATGTTGAACCTATTTACTCAAAAGAGGATCTTCCGTTTTTCTGGTTTTTATTGAATGAACAGATTATTTAACAAGGGCTCTAAAACTTTAAAAGTAGAATGCTATTGATTGTCTATTTTTGAAGATATAAATTACGATGGCCAAAATTATGCTGAAAACAATGGATAGCAAATTTTTCCCTATGGGAAAATAACATGGGGTATGTGGTTTTTAACTTTACAGCTTTAACAGTAGGGCCTAACGCATTTCATTACGCATCCCATTTTCAGAAATTGTTAATATATTGTAGAAGAAACTTTCGATATGTTTAAATTGAGAAAAACGAGATCCTCTTTTTAGAAAATTAGCCTAACATTTTTAAAAAGTGCCAAGGTGGGGTCCTAATCCATAATTTTTCAGAGAGTTTGATTGATATTTTACTATCATAGGGCCTTCACTTGAAATAAAACATATTGTTTTAATAAAAACAATTGTATTGATGGCCAGAAAGTACCCATGGTGAAATATGACCGTCTAAAATCACTTGCAATACTCACTGTTCCACAACTAGTAACAAACAACTAGTAACAGTGTTACAACTGTAACAAAATGGATGAACTTCCTTGTTTTCTCGATTTAAACCGAGAGCATTTCTAAAAGCTAGATTATATTGTCTAATTTTGTTGCCAAATGATAATCTGCAACATGACTTACGTAAGTTTAAATTGAGAAAACAAAAAACTCATATCAAGGAAGTTCATCCATTTTGTTATATTGACGTTCCGTCAAATTAACTAGTTGTGGAACAGTGATACTGCACATTGACCTTTTAACTGGAGAGCATTACACATTCATCCTATTATCATTCTGAGGATGTATGGTTTCCATTTAAGTGAAAACAGGTCGAATTTGGGGAATTTAAAAGAACAAGGACTCAAGTTTAGAGACTTTTACAGAGATAAGACCAAAAATAAGACGCGCTTTCATATAACAGGCTAGTCTTCTTCATCCATGCGGCCATGGGAGGGGGGGGGGCATAGGCATTCAATAGACTTCGAATTCTCATCGAAAAACAGCTATTTGTACACCATTCAAACAGAATTATTCATTTTAACCATTTTTACTCAATACGACAGCTCCTCAATTAGCTAGGGGTCAATTGAGAATGAATAAAAACTCCTTTTTTCAAGCGGACTGACTTCCCAGGCAAGATTCACGTTTTTAAGAGAATTCGTATACACTTGTAGAATAATGGTCTTGTGGGGTTCTCCGTAATGTTTCTTTTCTGGTTAATTATACAAATAAAATATGTAGCAAAAAATTGTAATCAGGTACCTGGAATAATGAATTGATAGAATTGATAGAGTGACAGCTATCCTACACAGTGTATAAATGAGAGACTAGGGAAAGAGAGCTAATGATAGCCATTGATTTTTTCTCACCAAAAATAGTTCTAGAACTTCTTACAGGGGGTTAAAAATGTTTTAAGGTTTCACAGATCCGCCGAAAAGATATTCATGATCTCTTCCATCCAAAATCTTAAGGACAATTTTTGTAATGAATTTTCCATGTAATATTTGTCCCTATGTATCAATTTATAATATTTGAACCAAATACGTCCACTGGTGTTTGGGTTGTTCTATCGCCCTCGGTCAATAGAATAATTTACTCGGCCGATATCATATTTTCCCTTGGAATAAAATTCATATTCTATTAATCCCATTACATCCAGTGCGTTAAAAGACGGTTTTTAAGTAATATTGCCAAACTTTGGTTTATTAACCAGTTCTAATATTCTATCAAGGATGCTACATCTACAGGGTGTCAAATAAATAGGTTCCCCTTGATTTCAAGAGCATAGACGTTTGTGCATAAACGTGCACAACATTGAGCTAGTCATCGGAAACTTCTTGCCCCATGAAGCCAAGTTTTTAGGTGCTAAACAACAATTCAGATATCATACAGACAAATAAGTTATGCAACATTTTGTCCGATGCTAAAGTTGAGGGGGAAGAACATATTTATTGGACACTGTACAACTTTTGTTCTTGTTGGTATAGGCCAGTGTCCATAATTGATAAAAATTGATAACGGAATGGATTTTAGGCATTTTTACGTTTTAAGGCTGCTTGTGTTTTGTTGCAGAACATATTTTAAAAAATTACTTGGATTCCAAGCAAGCGTTGGTATGACTGATTACTCATTTTGTTCAACATCGGTTCAATTATGCATATTTTTGAAGAAAGGATAACAATTTCTAGAGTTCACAATAATATAATCTTAAGTGAAATTCATCAATCATGTCATTTTCAAATACTATTGGATTGTGGGTTTGGCATGTGATTTATTTCTCATTTAATCGATTTTAAATAAACACGCTAGATTTAAAATTACTCATTTTATTCATCTATGATTTAAGGAATACATCTATATAGTGTCCATTTTGATTTAATAATCAATATAGATTTTGCACATATTCATAAATTTTTGCATTTTTACATTCACATCGAAACATTAAGGAAGAACAGCACACAAGAAGGCTATAGCATAAGATTTATGAACAAAGTAATACACATATAGTTTAATACATTTTAATTCCAAAACAAGCATGAATATGATGTAACAAGTCCTATGTATCAAATCCTATCTATCAAATCACATGGATGATTTATGCCGTCTGCTACAGAGGTCAATGTGTAAGATATATTGACCGGATATATTGATTTGATTTAGCATGTCGAATATTGATACAAATTAAATTTTATAGACTAGATAGTCTGCATGCACACGATCATCTTTTTGTCAATTGAAGCAGTGCATGACAAGATAGTATATAATATAGATGCTGCAGACATGTAGCACAAATGCTCTCAAGTCCAATGTAAGAGGTGCGAGCCTGAAAATAAAAAGGAAAACAATTAGTAATGATTTAATTTTTGAATGCTCCATCTTTTATGACTACTAGTATCTACAATTGTTTTTGATCTTAGGAGATATTTTCAATTCGTTCTTCAATATGTAAAATGACTTTTGTATAAATGAACATTAAATGCCCCTTGGTGTTTTGGTACTGAATTGTGATGTTGGTTCTCGATTGAAGGGGTGAGGGAGAAGGGGATGTTAGACATTATTTCTTTTCACGATAGTTCATGGTTTTGCGATTTATAACATGTATAGGGCTAATTTATCCAATAACACCAACATAACTAAAGAAGCAAGCCCAATGTCCTATTTAAAAACCCCTATTACTATTGAAAATGGATTCTAGCAATTCTCTTCCACGTGAATCTACTTGTTTATACTCGATCAACTTAAGTTCTTCTGGGAAAATGAGAATTTCAGCAAGGGCACCATTGACTTAACATGGGGATGATCCATTTTCAATAATTAGAATAGGGGTTCTTAAACAAGATATTAAAGCTCAAGTAAGACCTATTTGGAATTATTGGCGAGTACTATTAGGAGAGGTTTACACTTCCACTTCTATTTGCTACTGAATCCTAGTGCCCAATGTGCAGTAGGAATGATTATTCAGCCAAGCATGACAGATCACATGTAAAAAATGAAACCTGGCTTCATGGTACATTTGTAAATTAAGTGAAATCAAGGCAGTCATCATTTAGTGTATTTCTTAGAAAAAATGTTTACCAAACATACATGTGCCAACAATGGGATTAAAATCCCAACAATTGAAAAATGTGTCGTTGTGGAATAACTGTACTGATCCAGAGAGCAAAATCATCAAATGATAGAACTGATTATGTGTTACAGTACCTTTAACAAGATGGTATGTAGATATATATGCTGCAGATAGGTAGCACAAATTGTAGATTCTCTGTGGTTTTCCTTTAGTGGTTCTTTTTGTTCTCTCCAAGGCAAGAGGTATGTAGATACAAATGCTGCAGATAGGTAGCACAAATTGTTGATTCTCTGTGGTTTTCCCTTTGTGGTTCTTTTTATTCTCTCCAAGGCAAGAAGACTGCACCTGAAAGTACATTAAAGGAAAGGATCAGCGATGGTTCAATTAAAAGGAAAGAAAACCCGAAACTAAGCCCACAATTTTAACATGAAAACCCAAAAGTAAAGACCCTTCAATCTACAACTGTAGCTAAAATGAACACAAGACTTCAGACCTTCAAAATTTAGATCTGGAGTAGTACTTGAAGTCAACTTTAAAATTGAATCATTACTGAGTAAGTATTGGTCAGCGAAATACAATACAATACAAAACAATACAAAACTATACAATACAATACAATACAATACAATACTAAGCACTAGATCCATGATCTTGGTCATCTGGTTCGTTGCTTGTCTGGTTCGTTGCTTGTCTGGTTCGTTGCTTGTCTAGTTTGTTTGTTGTTTGGTTCGTTGGATGGAGTGATGGTTAGTTGGTTGATTAATTAGTTAGTTGGTTGGTTAGTTTTAACCTATTGGGTGGTCTGGTGGTTGTCTGGTTGGTTAGTTGGTTGGTTAGTAAGTAAGTTAGTTAATAGATTAAGCCTATTGGGTCATTGGTTGGTCGGTTGGATGTCCGGTAAGTTGGTTGGTTGGTTGGTTGGTTGGTTGTCTGGTTGTTTGACACCCTCCCCCCCCCAAGAAAACTGGAATAGTACTGGGAGCAGCCCCCTGCTAATGGGATGCAACTGATTGCAAGAGATAAAATCTGGTCAAAAGCGACATCTACGGTAAGTCCTTGAAACTCAACCTAGTCCCCTAATGGAGACAAATGTGATTTCAACAGGACTGTCTTTCCGCAGGAAAACTGGAATAGTACTGGGAGTCCCCCCCCCCCCCGCTAATGGGATGCAACTGATTGCAAGATAAAAAAAACTGGTCAAAAGCGACATCTACGGTAAGTCCTGGAAACTTGAACTAGTCCCCTCGTGGAAAAAATGTGATTCCAACAGGACCGTCTTTTTGCAGGGACTTCACCATCTGTGCTACAAATAGATAAAACATGTTGTAGTAGTTGTTATTTTACATAAAACTTTACATAAAAACTTGAAATAAAACTTTACATTATACTACTACACTACACTACTAAAAATTTACAGAATATTACAAAAGATAAAATTTATTTCTCCCAATTTGATATAAACCAGTAGACTTCCATATTTTTAATTTTGAAACATGAACTCTATCCCCCCGGAAACCCAACCACTCCCCTCCCACTTTACCTTAGAGTCCAAGTTTCTCCACCAAAAATATGGGTTGGCCAACAAAAGTCCACAAGTCAATATCAAACTGGGAGGCGCCCCCCATCCCTATGCAAAACCAGGAAGGAATACTTAACTTAGGTAGCAGGAACGCAGCTGTTGTCTCGGTTGTGTCGTTGGTCATCGGGCTCCTCCGATCATCTCCAAGCTGAAAGGTAACCTGAAAACAGAGGAACTAAACTGATGTAATAATTGAATAGAAAAAAGTACTTACTTTGGTGCTTTGGTGACAGGAACACGAACACCTCTCGCCCATGATACTGTTTACGTGGACCGGATCTGATGGCTCAAAGTTGTCGAAAGACTGATCCAGCTGTCGCTAACTGCTTGGGCAGATGTAACTCTGTAGGAAGAATGGAATAGTTGAGCATATGTATATTCTTTAAGAACACAGACCACATGTGAAAATAATGAAACATGGCTTCATGGTACATCTGTACATTAAGTGAAATCAAGGCAGTCATAATTTAGCGTATTTCTTAGAAAAAATGTTTGCCAAACATACATGTGCCAACAATGGGATTAGAATCCCAACAATTGAAAAATGTGACGTTGTGGAATAACCGTACTGAACCAGAGAGCAAAATCATCAAATGATAGAACTGATTATGTGTTACAGTACCTTTAACAAGATGGTATGTAGATATAAATACTGAAGATAGGTAGCACAAATTGCCGAACTCCTATGCAGTGTCTCGGTATAGACACTGCGGCGGGCAGATTATGGAATCCCCAAAATTTGGGGAAGATAGTCCCCCTTTTTGTCACAGATGTACTTGTTTTTCACACAACTTATAAAATATATGGTCTTTTATGTTCACCAATAATTATTTTGTCAAAATATTCCAAAATCAATGAAATATAAGAGCAAATCCCCGCGGAAGGAATTCTGAGTAAAAGTTGTGTTGATAAAAGTTTACCGCACGTGTTGTTTATTAGTTAATACGCGCAATTCAACCAATGAAATTGTCTAAATTTTACTATCACGCGACATGAGCATGGGACTAGAACCAATCACGTCAGTTGTTTATTACGATGTTACCATGCTTACGGTGAGATACCTGCCCGCCGCAGTGATATATCAGTGCACGGGAGTTCGACAAATTGCAGATTGGCCCAAATGCCCTAATACGTCACTTCCGCTGAAAAAAGTAGTTTTCAAAAGTGAATGTAGTCCCAACACAATTGTGATCATGACGAGTCAGTAAGCTAGTATGTAGGCACAGTTGTCATCTTTTTGCAATGACAACATGCCATTTCTTCTGAAAATGCGTTTATTTGGGTTATCTGAAGGAAAATTTCGAATCAAGTGGCGTATTAATTTTGCCTTCATTTTTATGAATTTCAATTACTGTCGGCAGAGAGAGGGGGTAGTGTCACAATTGACCAATTATTTCAAAAAGTAGATGATTGGCCCCTATTGAGTTTAGTGTCAAAATGTAGCTTAGACATAGGTTTAGAGCCTCAGATAGGCCAGTGAGGCCACGTAAATCCATAACTCGAGATAAAAAGTCAGGCGTTTGCCCTTTTGCCCATTGACTAGTATGGTGACATGAATTAGGGCAGTTTGGCCATTCTCTGTGGTTTTCCTTTTGTATTTCTTTTTGTTCTCTCCAAGGCAAGAGGTATGTAGATACAAATGCTGCAGATAGGTAGCACAAATTGTAGATTCTCTGTGGTTTTCCCTTTGTTGTTCTTTTTGTTCTCTCCAAGGCAAGAGGACTGCACCTGAAAGTACATTTAAGGAAAAGATCAGCGATGGTTCAATTAAAAAGAAAGAAAACCCCGAAACTAAGCCCACAATTTTAACATGAAAACCCAAAGGAAAAGACCCTTCAATCTACAACTGTAGCTAAAATGAACACAAGACTTCAGACCTTCAAAATTTAGATCTGGAGTAGTACTTGAAGTCAACCTTAAAATTGAATCATTACTGAGTGAGTACTGGTCAACGAAATACAATACAATACAAAACTATACAATACAATACAATACAATACAATACAATACAATACAATACTAAGCACTAGATCCATGATCTTGGTCATCTTGTTCGTTGCTTGTCTGGTTTGTTGCTTGTTTGGTTTGTTGGTTGTTTGGTTCGTTGGATGGAGTGTTGGTTGATTAATTAGTTAGTTGGTTGGTTAGTTTTAAGCTATTGGGTGGTCTGGTGGTTGTCTGGTTGGTTAGTTGGTTGGTTAGTAAGTAAGTTAGTTAATAGATTAAGCCTATTGGGTCATTGGTTGGTCGATTGGATGTCCGGTAAGTTCTTAAAACGTTCTTTTTTCAAGAAAAACTGGAATAGTACTGAGAGCAGCCCCCTGCTAATGGGATGCAACTGATTGCAAGAGATAAAATCTGGTCAAAAGCGACATCTACTGTAAGTCCTTGAAACTCAACCTAGTCCCCTAATGGAGACAAATGTGATTTCAACAGGACTGTCTTTCCGCAGGAAAACTGGAATAGTACTGGGAGTCCCCCCCTGCTAATGGGATGCAACTGATTGCAAGAGATAAAAACTGGTCAAAAGCAACATCTACGGGAAGTCCTGGAAACTTGACCTAGTCCCCTCGTGGAAAAAATGTGATTCCAACAGGACCGTCTTTTCGCAGGGACTTCACCATCTGTGCTACAAATAGATAAAACATGTTGTAGTAGTTGTTATTTTACATAAAACTTTACATAAAAACTTTAAATAAAACTTTACATTATACTTTACACTACACTACTAAAAATTTACAGAATATTACAAAAGATAAAATTTATTTCTCCCAATTTGATATAAACCAGTAGAATTCCACATTTTTGATTTTGAAACATGAACTCTATCCCCCCGGAAACCCAACCACCCCCCTCCCACTTTACCTAAGAGTCCAAGTTTCTCCACCAAAAATATGGGTTGGCCAACAAAAGTCCACAAGTAAATATCAAACTGGGAGGCGCCCCCCCCCCCATCCCTATGCAAAACCAGGAAGGAATACTTAACTTAGGTAGCAGGAACGCAGCTGTTGTCTCGGTTGTGTCGTTGGTCATCGGGCTCCTCCGATCATCTCCAAGCTGAAAGGGAACCTGAAAACAGAGGAACTAAACTGATGTAATAATTGAATAGAAAAAAGTACTTACTTACCTCTCGCCCATGATACTGTTTACGTGGACCGGACCTGATGACTCAAAGTTGTCGAAAGACTGATCCAGCTGTCGCCCTTACTTGGTGTGTTCGCTGCATCTCTCTCGTAGTTGTACCTGAAAGATAAAAGATAAGAAAATGAAAAATACAAGGATGCAACTTGGTACTGTATTTTCCTTTTTATTACAGCCATTATTGTTTCAGACATTTTTTTTTAAAATACAAAGATTGTTTCATTTAGAGCAATATATTGGATACATTTTCTGAAAGAATCTGTTCAGTGACCTTTCATGAGCACTTACTTTTGCATAATGATATTTTGATTTCTTATTTTTTAGGTTTTACTGACGCAATTTAAGATGCTATGGAAGTTAACAGGAAATGACAAAACAGGAAGTGACAATTTTTGGGCATTTTTAGACATTTTTTGAACAAAGATAACAAAGTTCTGTTTTGACATCCAGTCAATTCAACTAGAGTCCATTTCACTGCTTCATTTCGTCAGTAGAACGGCAAAAATAAGAAATTGGGAGACCATTGTGCAATAATATATGGAAAAGTATATTCATAATGTACATGAATGACATTTGTTTATTTCAGATTTTTTAGTTTTTTGTGCAATAAGCCTGTGCCGTCTTGTAATTTGAAGAGTTTCAGCCATGTTAATCTTATTGAAAATAACATGGCAGAGAAACATCCAAATATAAGAGGCCACACACTTTATAAGCCAAACTAGAAGCAATCCAAGATATACAAATGTCATTCATGTACATTATGAATATACTTTTCCATATTTTATTGCACAATGGTCTCCCAATTTCTTATTTTTGCCGTTCTACTGACGAAATGAAGCAGTGAAATGGACTCTAGTTCCAAATACCATTTACAGGTCCAGGATCACAATGTTTATGGTCAGAATGACCATAAACATATTGAAATAACCTTTTCAGCCCTCTGAAAATGTGACTGAAAAATAGCTAAAAGAAGGAGATAGGAAAGGTCACTGAACAGAATCTTTCGAATTTTTCAGAAAATGTGCCCAATTTATTGCTCTAAAGGATACAATCTTTGAAAATTTGATATCATTCATAGAAAAAGAAGAAATATGAAAAAACTGATTAGAAAAGAGATTTATTTTCCTTTTTATGACCGCCATTTTTGTTTAAGACAATTTTCTAAAATTTCAAAGATTGTATCAGTTAGAGCATTATATTGGGCAAATCAAAAGATTCTGTTCAGTGACCTTCCCTAGCTCCTACTTTAAGCTTTTTTTCAGTCACACTTTCAAAGGGCTAAAAAGGTTATTTCATTATGTTTAGGGTCATTCTGACCATGCACATTGGGATCCTGGTGATGTAAATGATATGTGGAAATAGTTAAATTGACTGGAGGTCAAACCAGAACTCTGTTATCTTTGTTCAAAAAATGTCTAAAAATGCAAAAATATTTGTCACTTCCTGTTTTGTCATTTCCTGTTAACTTCCATCGCACCTTAACAGTGAAATTGACTCTAGGGGTAATTTCCTACCCCGAGACCTTAAAATATACAAAAGCTAGGTCTTGCACATATGTTTCTATTTTTCAGAAACGGTTGCAATATGGTCACCTCATTTCTTATCTTTTGAATTGTAAGTGCTAATAAATATATAAATTTGAATCGGACTGACGAATGAAAACACAAGTACAAGTTTGTGTATATTTTTTGTACGTATTCGAAATAACTTATATCAAAGGCTCTCTAATACCCATACAAATTAAGGTTATTCTTTCCAAACAACATTTTTGCCCATGCTATTTTCTGGAAAATAAAGTATGAAGACATGTGTGTATTTCCTTGCTTTTCCATGAAAGTAGCATTAAATTTCTCTTAGTAAACCTAGTGGTCAATGGAAATCCAGTGTTATTGAGAAACTTGGAGTAGAAATTTGGAAAATTGAAAGGGTGGCCATTCTGAATGATTTTTCTTAATATTTCGATTTCAGCATTTCATGGAGTTACCAATTACCTGCTACCAGGTTTATTAAAAAGACTACCAGGTTTACTAAAAAAGACATTGCAAGGATACTTTTCATAAAAAGGCAAGGAAATAAACACATGCCTTCATACTTTATTTTGTACCAGGAAATAACATGGACAGGTTCCAAAAGTTGTTTTGAAAGAATAACCTAACCATAGAAAATATCCGTACCGTTGTCGTTGTGCTGCATGACATCACCATTCGTACTTTTGTAGTTTGCGTTTTCTTCGTCTGGAACCACTGCGTGCTTTTAGACACTTGTTATAGTTTATAACTTTTGTTTAGTCCCATACTGGTACTTTTCCCTTATACTTTGTTTTTCCACTTCTTACAATGTGGCTAAGGTTGTCCACTTTTTACGTATCGGCATTTTTCAACTTCGAAAATTCCTTTGTTCTTATTTGTATAATGAAGGCTCAAAGGGATCTAACCACGTGATCAGACGTAAGGTGGTCTGTTGAGATTGACCAATGAACACCGCCGAGAAATTGCTGTAATCGAATGCTTGTTAAGCGTCTGGTATCAGTTCAAAATATCTTACTTCCCAAATGCTTTCCTAATCGTGTTCGAATTTCACGACGCTAGACATTAAATGCATGTAGTGTGAATATTGCGTTCTATTTATACAACGTTTCAATCACATAAACATAAACATTAAAATAACATGAACATAAACTTTATTGAAAATGCCTACATAAAAACTCATCCATTCTTCGTGGATAAGTCCAATAAAGTTACGTATCTAAAGCAAAGTAACGTGTTTTGAAAATGCCGACATAAAAATGCATTCATTCTTCGTGGAGAAAAGTTAAAGGCCAATAAAGTTACGTTTTAAGGCAAAGTAACATGTTTTTAAAATGCCTACATAAAAATCCCTTCATTCTTCGTGGAGAAAAGTTAAAATCCAATAAAGTTACGTTTTTAAGGCAAAGTAACGTTTTGAAAATGCCTACATAAAAATTCATCCATTTTCCGTGGAGAAAAGTTATAGTTCAATAAAGTTACATTTTTATGACAAAGTAACGTGTTTCAAAGATGTCTACATAAAAATTCATCCATTTTTCTTGGAGAAAGTTAAAGTCCAATAAAGTTATATTTTTAAGGCAAGGTAACGTGTTTTGAAAATGCCTAATAAAAATACATCCATTCTTCGTTGAGAACGCTAAAGTCCAATTAACTTACGTTTGAAGTCAAAGTGACGTGTTTTGAAAATGCCTACATAAAAACTCATCCATTCTTCGTGGAGAAAGATAAAGTCTAATTTAAGGTATGAGTACCGTAATCCAACACCAAATTCGAATTTCAGAACAATACTTTGCACATATGGTGTTCCTGATCAACTATAAAACGCTTATCCCCCATAGTGTTATATATCACAATGTACCTGTTCATATAGGGGTTCGATTGATCTACATCAAATTATAGGGAGTCAGGTTACTTTTTGAGATATCAGCGTCCATTTATTGTAACTCGCGTTTGCTACCAATTCCTCAATTCTGAGATGACGGGGCAAACGTAAATTTTCTCCCATATTGGTTTTATTTAATCAAATAGCAAATGTTTTATATCTTGCGTCTCTGTACATTTCATACAATTTCTATTTACACCTACATGCCAATTAGAAACCATTTTGCCACAAGCAATGGTATTATGCAGAAGTTTAAAGTTAAATTGAGCAAGAATTTTATTTCTCTTTCTCTCATTAACTCGCTTAAAGATACTATTTCTATGCTCCTTAAACTTAAAATTTCTGCACCAGTAATTCTCAGCAATTGACCGTTCTACATTTTCTTCAATTATATGTTTATATACAATCCTCGTACTAACTGCATTTATATGCCTAAATCCATCTTTAGAGAGAACGTATTCACTATCTTTTATATTAATGTAATTTCCATAAGTGGTATCTAAGTCTTTTGTAAATACAGTCAAACATTTTTTAATGTAAGCCATTCCACCATCTAGTTTTGAGCTCGATGCTTCAATTTTTCAATAATATTTTTTTCCTTTTTAAAAACACCCTGCCTGTCAAAGAAGTTTTCAAAATGCATACATAAAAATTCATGCAATCCTCGTGGAGAAAAGTTTAAGTACAATAAAGTTACGTTTTAATGGCAAAGTAACGTGTTTTGAATATGCATACATAAAAAAGCATCCATTCTTAGTGGAAACAAGTCAAAGTCCAATAAAGTATCGTGTTAAATGCGTGCAAACGTATAAAAGTAGATTACTCTTCACGAAAAATGTAGTGCTTTTTCGAAAGGATTATCTGACCATTTTTAACAAGTCTTCTCACATAAATTGTCTTCGAATTGTTACTTGTAAAAGAGACGAAAAAATGATCCTCATTCATACTGCAGGTTTTGGTTACGGGGGGGGGGGGGGGCTCGAATCCCCCCCCCCATTCACACACAAAAATGTTTTCATGCTTAACCAACTTCGCATTGTGACCACAAGGGTGTTATTAACAAGACACCAGGGGTGGCCCTCATGGTGTTAAAATGACTAGTTAGTTGATTTAGACGGAAATAAATTCGAGCCAAATTATCATGGCCTGTAAAATAATAGCTTGTGAGTGATGTAGCCAGAGGGCATGCTCCCCCGGAAAATTTAGGAGTTTTGGACTGATTTAGTGCTTTCTGAGCGATTTTAGGATCAAAATATATGATTTACGTATTTCAAAAAAAAAATTGAATTTTAGGCTTATTTGACACGTTCTGAGCGATTCTAGGATCAAAATATATGATTTATTAAAAAATCAGGGGCATGCTCCCCTGAAAAAGTTAAGATTTTTGGGCTGATTTAGTGCGTTCTGGGCAATTCGAGGATCAAAATATATGTATAAATTGAATATTTAAGTTTATTTGACACCTTCTGAGCGATTAAATCAAAATATATGATTAATTTCCGAATCATTTAGTTGCCTGGCTATTCTAGTCAATTTAGAATTTTATAATAAAAAGAAAGTGGCCCCGAGCCCCCCCCCCCTGGCTACGGGCCTGGCATGGATGATGATGACTGAACTAATGGAAGGATGTACTAATCGAAAGGTATCATGGGAAACACCTTTTATTTTGCGCATGCGTAGAAATGAACCGAATCAGTTACAGAATCGAACCGAATCAGTTGTAGATTGCCCTTACTCAATAACTTTGTTTGTATTGAAAGATGGCGCTGATGTAAATATGTACATTTACAGTTATCACCGTTCCATGATTAATTAGTTTTTTGAACTCTGTTAGAGATACACAAATTCTGAGATTACTGGGTAGATTGTTCCATATATAGCATGCATCAACTCTAAAAGAGTGTCTGCTATGTGTTACAGTATTGAAAGATGGAACATTTAAGAGTATTTTTTGTCATATTTTGGAGTTCTCATAACTTGTTAGATCATTACACCCCATGCAGACAGATCGCCTAAAAATTGCATTCGCATGATGCGAGACTCGACATTCATTGGGAAATTAGAGAAATTTTTCCACCCATGAAGCAAATTAATTTTTTACTGCTTCATAAATGGTGAAGGACAGTCACATTGAGTTCTATAATGATAATAACATGACGTCTTGATATTCCAAGGTACACTCCCCTCCATCAGTTTGGCAACCTCAGCTCCGTGTTAAGTTTGAATTTTTATTTACTTAGCCGGCGATGAAATAACCTATAATATTGATTGAAACGTAACTTGACTTTATTTCCAATATCTCCAAATTTTCTCAATTTTTTTCCTTAATCACAATAGCAACGAAATATTTGTAGATTTCTTTGAAAAACTAAGAAATATACATCACATATTGGATTTTTTTTTCAAAACAGAAAAACATCTAGAAATAGTAAGGCCTGCAGGTCCGATTCCCCCTTGTAGCATTAACATTGGTCTCGTGTATGTCAAACAATTAATATTTGAAACAACTATTATTCGAACTTGTGACTGGACATACGTATTATCACCCTATGCAGACAGAGCCTGTGGGGAATATTGGGTGCGGCGCAAATGAGCGGAGGGTGCGGAGCTAACGGTCATTTTTGAATTTAAAATTGGGATATTTCTGAAACTAAGCCGGTTTGGGACTTCAAATATACCAAGATATGTGTATTTGACACTAAATATCAATAAAACTGTGAAAATAGTAGTGCAATTCATTTTATAGCGACGCAGTATGCCTTAAACATTTCCCAGACTTTTATATTTTGAGACTATCCTTTTAATACTGCGTCCCCAGCATTCATAAAAAATGGTGTTCAAGATACACTACCCATGCAAATTATTTTTGCATCTTGGAAGCCAGGCAGTATCTGTGTGATTTTATAAAAATTCGGAAATGTTCTTCAGATATGAGCCCCCTCTAAATATTGGGTGCGGAGGTACGTTTATGGAGCTCCTCCGCACCCAATATTTAGAGGGGGCTCATATCTGAAAAACATTTCCGAATTTTTATAAAATCACACAGATACTGCCTGGCTTCCAAGATGCAAAAATAATTTGTATAGATAGTGTACCTTGAACACCATTTTTTATGAATACTGGGGACTCAGTATTAAAAGGATAATTTCAAAATGTATAGGTCTGGGAAAGGTTTAAGGCACACTGCGTCGCTATAGAATGAATTGCGCTTCTACTTTCACAATTGTATTGATATTTGGAGTCAAATACACATATCTTGGTATATTTGAAGTTCCAAAACGGCTTAGTTTCAGAAATATCCCAAATTTAAAGTCAAAAATGACCGTTAGCTCCGCACCCTCCGCTCATTTGCTCCGCACCCAATATTTCCCACAGGCTCTGTCTGCATAGGGTGATTATGTGTACTTCAAGGTAATTAAGTAATACTAGTATCATACTAATGTCCGATCATAAGTTTGATAATAGTTGCGGTTCAAATATTAATTGTGTGGCATATACGAGATCAATGTAAATGCTACCAGGGGGAATCGGACCTACAGGCTTTACAATTTATACATGTTTTTTTTGTGTTTCGGAAAATTCGATATGTGACGTATATTTTTTAGTTCCTCAAAGAAATATATAAATATTTCGTTGCGGTTTTATCTTTACATCGTTTTTCAATCACCGCCATCACTTTCAAACAAGTTACCTTGAAATATCAAGATATCATGCTATTCTCATACTTATAAAACTTAATTTGGCTGTCATTCTCCATTTATTAAGCAGTAAAAATTAATTTGCTTCATGGATGACAAATTATTTCAAGTTTCCTGGTGAATATCGAGTCTCACATCATACCATGGGCTTTCTCTTGAGAGCCAATGATCATACGAATGTAATTTTAGTCGATCTGTCTGCATGGGGTGTCACTGGGGGGTGACATTCAGGATTCATGAGTAAGCTTAGTTTTGTCACAATAAAGAGGAAAGGTGCAAGAGCCTTTATCTAATCGTGTAATTACGAGAAACAAAATAAGTAACAGAACCATGTATATACGGTGTCAAGTATTTATTTGCATAGTGCAAAATTAAAAAGTATAACAGTATGATAAAAATTGTAACAATGAAATAATACATTATTTATGTACATACATTTTTGTATTGCAGATAATACACTATTTTTGCATAGCTAGCTAAACCGTAGTAAGTGCATATTGGAAGTCCATTGGAATCTGGTTATTCATAAACTCCTAAGCAAGTTTCTTAAACTGCTAAACAACATAATGTACCACTGGGATCGAAAAAGTCATTTTTTCCCATGGACCTAAGATTATGAATTGTCGCAGTATATTTACATTGCATTCATTTATTCATTATAGAAATGAATATTATTAGTTTATGATGACCGAACAAAATCACCTTGCTCCTTGACGAATCAAACTTAGAGACTTTTTAGTTGCCGACCCCCTCCCCCGCCGACCCCAGAGTGGTATGTTGATAACTACCTATAGAGTTATAGGGTCGCGAGCTCTGCATACAGGCAATGTTTCTTACGTACAGAGTTACAAGAGTGGCAAGCATTCCAATTTCCAACAAATACCCTATTGTCATTTGAACATGTTATCGGATAACGTTTCTGAGCTGAATGTGCTGATGTCACAGAATAGTGGAATAAATAGTAAATAATATGATTAATACTCAAATGAACGTGTAATCACAACTACACCATCAGCTTTGTTTATTGCTTCCTGCAAAATATTTACATTTTAAAGTTTCATCTAATTTATTTATATTCTTAGAATTTGATGTCATGCTTTCAATTGAATATTAAAAATAGAACACATTAATTCTTAATTGAGCTTGTGACTAGGTGCCTGTGACTTGCAATAATATATGATATACAATAAAAATGGAATCTCGATACTTGTATTGAGATGAATTAGCCATCGTGTTAGTTATTTTTTTAAAAAGAAGGAAAAGTCAATATTGCATGACAACTTACAGTTAATGGCAAGATGAATGTATTTAGCACAATAAAGGTCACCAAGCTCGTATATATAGCTCATATAACTATTTGTCACAATATGAAGAGAATATTTAGTGACTCATTGATAGTATGGGAGCAAAGGTAATTCCGTGTCCTTTTTAGAGGCGAGCTAAGCGACATATATTTTTATGAACTATATGTGATACTTACCAAGAAAAATGATGTTGGCAATTCTTAATCCGCGACGGCGTTGCTATGGTAACCAAGTAAAAAAGCCACGCCCACTTTTAGGGGCTCTTTTCAGTGTTTGACCCTTTTCTCCTTCATTATTGCTCAGGTTTCGATGAAATTCACACCAAATGGAAGGTAATAGATAACACACTCAAAATATATTAAGTTGGCAATTCTGAATTCGCGGCAGCGTTACTATGGTAACAAAGTAAATATGCCACACCCACTTTTCGGGGCTCTTTTCAGTGTTTGGCCCATATATTCGTCATTATTGCTCAGATTCCAATGGAATTTGCACCAAATGAAAGGTAATAGATGGAGCAATCATACAGTTCATAAAATATGCAAATAGGGTGATTTGCATCTTAATTATGACGTCATAACTGTTTGTTTTTGTGTATTTTATTTTAATCATGATGTATAAATCTGCGAAATTATTATTTTTAAAATTGTCAGTAATGCTTTTAACTAGTTAATTAGTTTATTCTTTTAGTTGAGTTTATTAGTTTATTACATTCATACATGTATGGTAATAAAACATTGAATAAATGTAATGAAAGTGTCCAATTCACTCTGTTGCTATGGTAACAACAAGTAGCAAAACGATCCGCTGTAAACAAGAGAATTCTTTAGGAAATGTTACATTTTGACCATTTAACTGACATGTATTCTTTTTAAAATTTGGCGACAGAAAATAATTTGGATTGTGTTATATTATGTTGTCATAAGGGCAATTGTTAATCAGGGGCGCAGCAAGCTCTCAGCCGGGGGGGGGGGGGGGGGGGGGGTGGTTCGACACAAATTTTTTCTAAAGATTTTGTTTAATTTTACAAAAATTGATGCAACTTCCTTCAAAACTGAGCTAGAAGCTTTGAGTCAAATGCATTTTAAAACTCTTCTTCTGTCTAATGGTTCTATTTTTATTGGTTACAGGGGGGTGCACTCATTACACCCCCTGGCTATGCCTATGTTAGCTATGGTAACCAGGTGAATATGCCGTCCCCATTTTTCACGACATTTCCAAAGTTTTGCTGCTATCTTTGTCATCATGATAGCTCTGGTGTATATGAAATTTTCATCAAATTGAAGCTAAGTCATTTTGCTTCAAGTCATTTTTTGCAGACATCTTTTGAATTTTTTCACAGGAAAGGGCCCAATGTCCCTCAAATATATCAGTCCATAGGCCATTGGGGGACCACAGGGGTCTACTAGGATGCATTTGGGGGCCACGGGGGTCCACTGAATACGTTTGGGGCTTTGGGGCCACCAGGATGCTTTTAGGGGTCACAGGGAGCCACCAGGGTGTTTTTGATGGCCATGAGGAGCCATTTGCATGCTTCTGGCGGCCTCAGGGGGCCACTAGGGTGGTTTTAGGGGCCACTTGGGTCCAATAGGATGCTTTCAAGGGCAACTTGGATGCTATTAGGGGGCATAATGGGGCCCTAAAATGATTTTGGGATCCACAGGGGCCCATTGGAGTGCTTTTAGAGGCCACCTCGGGCCACTGAGATGCTTTTTGGGGTCACAGGGGGCCAATAGGATGTTTTCGGGGGCCACTAGGATGCTTTTAGGGGACATAATGAGGCCACTTGGATGCTTTTTGGGCCACTGGGTGTCACTAGTATGCTTTTTGGGGGCCACTGGGGCGGCAAATGGGAAGCTTTTTGGGCCACTGGGGACCACTAGAATGATTTTAGGGCCCATTGAAGTGCTTTTAGAGGCCACCTGGGGCCACTGAGATGCTTTTTGGGACTACAGGGGGCCAATGGGATGCTTTCGGGGCCACTAAGATGCTTTTAGGGGGCATAGTGGGGCCACTTGGATGCTTTTTTGGGCCACTGGGTGTCACGAGTATGCTTTTTGGGGGCCACTAAAATGATTTTGGGGTCCACAGGGGCCCATTGGAGTGCTTTTAGAGGCCACCTGGGGCCACTGAGATGCTTTTTGGGGTCCCAGGGGGCCAATATGATGCTTTCGGGGGCCACTAGGATGCTTTTAGGGGGCATAATGGGGCCACTTGGATGCTTTTTGGACCACTGGGTGTCACTAGTATGCTTTTTGGGGGCCACTGGGGCGGCAAATGGGAAGCTTTTTGGGCCACTGGGGACCACTAGAATGATTTTAGGGCCCATTGAAGTGCTTTTAGAGGCCACCTGGGGCCACTGAGATGCTTTTTTGGACCACAGGGGGCCAATGGGATGCTTTCGGGGCCACTAGGATGCTTTTAGGGGTCATATTGGGGCCACTTGGATGCTTTTTGGGCCACTGGGTGTCACTAGTATGCTTTTTGGGGGCCACTGGCGGGGGAAATTGGAAGCTTTTGGGGCCACTGGGGGCAACTAGAATGATTTTAAGGTCCACATGGGGCTTTTAGAGGCCACTGAGGTGCTTTTTGGGGCCACAGGGGTCTATAGGATGCTTTCGGGGGCCACTAGGATTCTTTTAGGGGGCATAATGGGGCCACTTGGATGCTTTTTTGGGCCACTGGGTGTCACTAGTATGCTTTTTGGGGTCACTAGGGGGCAACTGGGAAGCTTTTGAGGCCTCTAGAATGAGTTTGGGGCCATTGGAGTGCTTTTAGAGGCCACTTGGGGCCACTGAGATGCTTTTCGGGGCAACGTTTTGGGGCCACAGGGGGCCACTGGGTTGATGTCATGGGTCACAGATGGGTACTAGGATACTTTTGAGGGCCTCATAGCAGCACTAATTTGTTTTTTTGGGGCCACTGGGGACAACTAGGATGCTTTTGAGGACCACATGGGGCCACTATGATGCTTTTGGGGGGCATCTGGGGGCTTTTGGGATGCTTTTTGGGGCATCTGGGGGCCACTAGAATGATTTTGGGAGTCATAGGAGCCCCATGTATGCTTAGGGGGGCCACAGGGGCAACTAGAATGCTTTTGGGGGCCACTTTGGGGCACTGGGGTGCTTTGTCAAATGTCACTGGGGCCTATTTAGTATTGAATTATAACAAACAGACTAAGTTTAAGTTAATGACAGTGTAAAATTACATGTTTGCTAAAGTTATCATATGATATTATTATAAATAGGTTTTACAACCAAGAAATCACAACCTCTTAACCCAAAATGTTATCATGGGCACTTGTGTCTATGTCCCGTATTTGGGATGCCTCTAGAACAAAAACTAATTTTTTCTTAGTTATGCTACCCAGGTTAGAAAAACATAAAAATTATTCAAAAAATACTAATGCATTCAATATATAAGCACTTGTGCAAAAGGGAAAGGACCAAAAGTTGTAATGGAGAAAAAGCAAACTCTAAGTGTATACCAGTCAAGAAAAACAAACCCCATATAGGCCAAAACCATGATCTAACGTGAAAAGAAACAATGTCTAATACCCCCTTTCCCCCACCATTTAAGAACCAAAGACCAGAAGACCAAGGGACATTTCATTCATACTGAAGTCATTACAATACATGTTGAAGAAAAAATTAGAAATTGATAGCCAATACTCATAACCTCAAAAATAGTTATTATAGTTAATAGTTAATGCCAATCTGTTGTCATTATTGGGTTAAAATGCTTTTGACTTGAAGCTTCTACCCCCCCCCTCCGACTGAAAGCTGGCTGCACCCCTGATTAATAATTGCCCTTATGACATAATAGTATAACACAATCCAAATTAAATAATTTTCTATAGTTATTAGATTATTTTTTCATCAAATTTTAAAAAGAATACATGTCAGTCAACTGGTCAAAATGTAACATTTCCTAAAGAATTCTTGTTTACAGTGAACAGTTTTGCTACATGATGTTACCATAGCAACAGTGTGAATTGATAATTTTTTATTTGAATTAGACTTCTTTCATTACATTTATTCAATTTTCTATGAACATAAATGTATGAATGAAATAAGCTTATAAAACAACTACAAGAAATAAACTAGTTGAAAGCATTACTGACCATTTGAAAGACAGTAATTTAACAGAGTTATACATCATGATTAAGATAAAATATGCAAGAGCAAACAGTTATGACGTCATAATTAAGATGCAAATCACCCTAATTGCATATTTTATCAAATATATGATTGCTTTATCTATTACCTTTCATTTGGTGCAAATTTCATCTAAAGCTGAGCAATAATGACGAAGATATGGGCCAAACACTGAAAAGAGCCCCTAAAAGTGGGTGTGGCATATTTACTTTGTTACCATAGTGACGCTGCCTCGGATTCAGAATTGCCAACTTAATATATTTTGATTGCATTATCTATTACCTTTCGTTTGGTGTGAATTTCATCGAAATCTGAGCAATAATGAAGGAGATAGGGGCCAAACACTGAAAAGAGCCCCTAAAAGTGGGCGTGGCATATTCACTTGGTTACCATAGCAACGCCGTCGCGGATCCAGAATTGCCAACATCATTTTTCTTGGTAAGTATCACGTATAGTTCATAAAAATGTATGTCGCTAAGCTCGCCTCTAAAAAGGACACGGAACCTCTCATTTGGACTTTTGCTCCCAGACTATGAGCTTGCTTCTGACTGTCTGTAACCAGGTAACACGATAATCTATCGTAGTAAAATAGCAAATTCAAATTACCGTAGGTCGCTTGAAGAAAATAAAAGTAATTATTTCAAAAGATATTCAATAAATCAACATTTGTTAAAATAAGAATAAGTGCATGAATTGTAAATCATGTGAAGTATTTGACAATTCATGACATTAAAATAGACAATACAAATAAATAAAGCTTGTAACTACACTATGTATAGCAGTATGATCTAGCTTATCAAAATTTCAGATCATTCGCGTCTTTTTAGAAGTAAAAAGGAATGAATTAACAATTAATGAAAGCCGGGTATAATCAGATTTTGACTACAATGTGTACATGCTACATGTTTGATATACAAGTATGGTAATCAAACCACCTTCTCTTTAAGAAACTCATGATGAAATGAACCGTGAAATGAACCGTATTTATTTCTCTCTCGATCACAATGAAAAACATATACCCAATCAAGCAAGACAAACATAACAAGTGCATCTTCCCTTTATCATTGAACGCCTTTCTACATTTGACAGAGAAAATATGTGATAACTTATATTAATTCTAGCAGTCTTGGAGATTCTCAGAGTCTTGTTTAATTAACAGTAACACCCTTGAAGGGATGGTGTACTTGCTGCATTATGAATAATTTAGATTACTCCTGGTTCCTCCATGTAATTAACGTCCATGACTTGTTATTAGGGGTATTTTGGGTGGAAGTATCGATCCAATTAGAAGTAAAACGGACCTTCTAAGTACCATTTGTCTCATATATTAAAAAAGTCAAACTGCTTATTTTGTGTGATTGATTTGCTAGATGCATACATGCTAAGAATAGTATATACATACATTAGGTTTTCATTGCGTGTGTACTGGTCATGAAGTGCTCATTATCTCAAGAACTATACATTCATCAAATGTAACAATTGATGACTAAAAGTTGAAATGTCAAATGATACATCTTCTTGCGGCAGTGGCAGAAATAGCGTTAAAAGAATCGTTACCGCGTTACTTTGTTAGAACCTCGAAGACAACATGGAATCAATTTGAACCACTGATTTTAGCAAATTCTCAATTACAGAAAGCATGTTCAATTTGAAGCAAATTTGAATTCTTACTGTCATTCCCACTAAGAATAACACTATCACTCGCTATTGCTTACATATTTAGGGGTATTCCCAACATCATTAACAATGATACATCATCCATGACAACTATGTTAGATGTAATGTTATCATTGAGCATATTACAACGCTCAGTATAAATTGACTAGTCAATCAATTTTCAAGAATGAGTTTCCAAAAAGCTTCTACCATGTTAGAGTAGGCCCAAATGTAACAGCTTTATTAAGTTAACTTGGCTGCGCTAAATCTTAACCCTTATATTGTCTATTGAGGTTTAAGAAGACACGTCATATCTAATGAAGCAATGAAATAAAGGTTCTATTGAACACATCAAGCAATCCAAAAAGGATAATCATATAGTCTATATAGTTGCAGTTTATAAATTTAATTATATAAATGTATAATATGGAAGTTGATGCTTCAAAGCAACTGACTCTACAATTAACTCTACATATGAGCAATGGTCAAAATGGTGGATAAGAACTGTAACTTTACAGCTTTTCTACCTGATGTCATGTAAATAGTACATAGTGAATCAACTACCTTTCATCATATATATTATTTTCAGCATATATATAATTAAACCTGTATACATTCTCTATAATCATGTATGGGCTTGAGGAAATCATTTCTTCGCGTCCACGCTATAATTGAAAGTGGTAAATAAGTGCATGACAGGAATATTTGTCATATCACATAATCTGATAAAAGTGATGATAATAGTAATAGAAAACCAATATGAAATACTAGTAATTCAAGTTAAGTCATGCAATTCCTTTTCGATCCACCGATTCACGGGTCCTCATGATAATAATTCATCCCGGGGTCAATGCCATAAGAGTAGTACTTTCACGCATGGGTTATCAGCCCCCTTCAACATATCACATATTTAATTTTTAGTTTTATTGCAGAAATTGCCCAAAGTCATTAATTCTCTCCCTTTATAGTGATAAATTACATAAGGATGCCCCGTTGATCCTGTTAAGCTACAAAAAGTTAATTAAAAAAGAAAGTAGACCCATGCAAAACATTTGGTTAATCAGTACACTTCTACAAGTTTCTGAGCCGTTGATATTTAGGGAGTGCAACATGGCACCACTCTAAATACACATTATAGAAGCTAACTGACAACATTGTCATCATACCAATATGTATTAATTATTTAGGTAGGTAGGTAGGTAGCCTACAATAAATCGATCATTTCTTGTCATATCACCCCGACTTCAATGGCTCTGTTGAGTGATCTGAAAGGACAGACAATTTAGAATGGGTATATTCCATCTCTAAGCTTGCTATGTAGGTGTTCCATTGAAGTGCTAGCATTGTAAATAATTGAGTTTAAAACATTCCTTTGACACTTCAATTTCCTGGTTTTACTTATTTCTCGTGTGGCTGTAAAATGTGCTGAAGTTTGCAACAATAACAGGAACAGGAAGTGATAAAGCTAATACCCCTGATATGACACAGACACTACCTATCAGTTTTCCCCATACTCCAAGTGGAACTACGTCACCATATCCAACCGTTGTCATAGTAACAACAGCCCACCAGAAGCCATGAGGAATGCTGGGAAACTGGGAATCTGGATTCATGAATTCAGCATAATACACTGCAGCAGAAAACAACACCATTGAGACTATGAGGAAGAATAAAAACATTCCTAACTCTCGAAGACTTGCCTTGATGGTTAAGCCCAGTATGCGTAATCCAGCTGAATGTTTAGAGAGTTTAAAAACTCTGAAAACTCGAAGTACTCGCAGGAAGAGTACTGACTTGTTTCCACTAGCCTGATCACAACTATCCATTGTAACTAAAGTGGCGATTGTCATGAAGTACGGTAAAATTGCTATCAAGTCGAACGCGTTCAGAATGTTTTTGGCAAAATCTATCTTCGAAGGGCAAGAAATGAAACGCATTATTAGTTCTATAGTAAACCAGAACACACATATTGTTTCAACAATAAAAAACGGGTTTGTGTAATCTGGAAGTCCTTTTAGTTCTCCATCGATTGTTACATTGACGCACAATCCATCTTTAAATTGAGGTAGTGTCTCTACACAGAATGCAATGATGGATATAACGATAATGACCACTGATATTGTACCTACGATCTTGGCCATTAATGAACTATTCGGATCCTCAAAGACCAAAAATATGTTACGTTTCCAGCCAATTTCTGGAAGCACCTCCTCTTCGACCTGATAGCCTTCACCCCGTTTGTAATTCTCAATTACGTCATTTGGGAGTTCATAGAACTCAAGTTCATCCATCCAGACGTCTTCTGGCACCTCGAATGGTTTTCTTAGCCAGCCCCCACTTTGATAAAAGTAAAGGATTGCTTGAAAAGTGGGTCGATGGTGATCTAGAAAGTACTCATGCCGTCTAGAATCCCAAAAGTGGTGTCGCTTTTCAGGATCACCTAATAATGATTGAGGATACCTTCCCAATGTTCGGAGCTGAGTTTCGAATCTTTGACCACTGACGTTTATGATAACTCGTTGACACCCTGAACTTTCACAGTCATGGTAATCAATGTCAAACGGATCAACATATGATGGAGCGATGCTTTCTAGTTCATCCAGTAAAATGCTTTCACGTTTCTTTAGATTTGGTGAGTCGGCTGATGACCTATTGTGATGGTAGTCATGATGATGATGTTGTCGATTGCGGGAAAAGTTGCCTATTCCTGACTTGAAATAGGACATAAAATTTCCCATACCTCGTCTTCCTCGTCCAAACATGTCTCCGCCTCGACCACTGGGACCACTTCCAAAGGGGTGAAGCATATGCATTGCAAGATCTGCAAGAATTGCTCTACTAGAGAAGTTAAGGATATGATGAATTTAAATTACATCTTCCAAACTGTAAAGTATGACTACCATTATTCGATCCAATTTTAATATTTTTATGTCACTATTTAACAATTATCTGAGTCCCAGTTGTATCTAATTTTAGTTTTGGTGTGTTTTTAGTATTCCAAAGCTTTGTCGACGCAGACTGCATTTAAAACCAAGGTTTGTCTGTTCTATTGTTTTTCCTGATAACTGCTGCATAGGTTAATATATTTTTAGTTATTTATGAGTCCATTGAGACTATTCAGAATTCGGAAGAATACTAAATTGAATTTGAAATCTCTAATGAACCATTTCTTTCTTCCAAAGTCTCAAGGAGGCCGCAAATGCCATAGCAAATTGAACAAGTCCTCTGATAGGTCCTCTTCTCTATATTCGTAATACTAGTGTGAGCATATCCATCTTTCAGTCTCATGAGACTTGATTTACAGATGCTACCCTCCTCTGAATAGTGCCAAATCATAGTTTTTCACCATGTGGATCTGAAACAAAAAGCATAAGCATTCAATATTGATGCCATTATTGACGATCTAACGCACTGCATAATGTCACATGTTGTCTCTGATTTTATTTCCATGTGATTTATGGTACATACTCAAGGCATTATATGTCTCCCATTTTCAATTATATGTCTTCCATTTTCAAATTGGTAAATATCGAGATTCCTTGACATATACATGTATAGCTGCAAATCTCAACTTTCCCATTTAAATCATTCTATACTCATTTGAAATCATATTCTATTTTTTTATCAGATAATACTTTGAGGAAGCAATGCCATCTTAGATCTAGGTAACCACTGCAATATTGTTAACAAGATGAATGGAGAGAAGGTTGCATCATTCGTAATTTCCTATCTTAAACGCCAAGATAAGAAGACTATTCCCCTCTAAATGAATAACCTTTATATTATTGATGACACATGGTTATTGGAGGTGGGAACATGGTAGATCAAAGTTAATTTACATTGAAAATTTATAACAACTGCAATGATTGACCTCATTTGGGTTTCTATAATTGGCTTTGGGGATTTCAATTATATTTGCATTTCCAGTTGCTATCTACTAAATTCTGATAGACTGACGTTCCGAATTAGGTTCAGGATTCACAAGGGTATGCATTAATGTTTGCATATTGTACAATCCCTTCCAAACGTTTAATAACACAAATCCTCTATTGAACTACATGTCGGGACTTTTTATCCTTCTTGCGATGTTAGAAAATCATCAAATTCGTCGTACATATTTGACCAAATTTACCTGGAGAAAATAATATAAAATAAAGATAACCAGGCTTCAACATACTACTCCAACGGGGAATCGTGGTTGTCAAACATTTGGAGGGGGTGTGCCAGAGCCTTTGGAAAAGTATAATAAAAGCAAACTCAGATAATCGTATCGAATCGCTACCAATTCAAGAAACGTCTCGTCAATGCTCTTCCGGAGTTTCGTCTCGAGAATTTAGCTATAGTAGCTATACCAGATATACAAAACTGTATTTTTGATTGATAGATCTCTTGATTTCAATATGAATGTAATGGTAAATCAGATTTATAGTCTTAAAATAAATATAGAAGGGGACTTTGGGTTGGTATTTAGCTATTTTATTACAAATTAGTCTCCAAGAGACCCAACTCCATCTGATTTAGGATACTCGAAAGAGGTATTAATATGCAAATTATGGAGAAGTGTATGTCCGGTTGTCCCTGGTCTAATCTACATTTATTGAACCATAAAAATCGGTAGTCGATATAATAATGTAGTACCCCAGACTAAAAGCTGTTCCCGCTCACATTTCCTCATATTCTAGCACTCTCCCACACCTCCATCTTAGTGAAACTTGGGTATGCTTATTCTTTGGTATATTTGTGAAATTGCTACATTTACTTTAGTATGAATTTATTTTGTTTTGTTTTGTTTTACTACGTAAGCATCTTGAGGTGTGGGAGTGGTAGACATAGTTTTCTGGCATGTAAATCGTGGGATATTGGAGGTTTGTTTTATGACTGATTACCCTCCTATCCATATTTGTTTAACATCTGACATTGTGTTTATGTATTTTGCATACTATCACATTTTCTGTAGTTTTGTTTTGTGATGTGTCCAGATGCGTTGTACTTTTATTTTGGTACGTGTTTTCTTGTGTCACGTTGTGTGTTTTATTAAGTTGTCTTGTTCTGTGTTTTTGTTGTATATAATGTACTTCTCGTTCATTTGACAAAATAAATTGACCTATAATATTTTGTAGTAATCCTGCAAAGGGTTGTTTTGAGGAGCACATTGGAGTAATTGTTCATTGCCATTCCAATTTTTCCATATCAGTTCTATCAATATTTGACGCTACCTTTGTGAATTGTTTTGGGCTCAGGGGGTCTTAATTTAGGCAATGGCGCATCTGGAGTACCTAATAAAATTACTTGGAGAAGATCTGATGGCTTTTACAAGACTCCTCCAGGGATGGTTGCCCGTATTCCAAAGCCTTGATAAAATCTTATCTGTTTTCTTTCTCATGTTCTGTGATAATTTGTATGGAGCATTACGTCAAATGCCCCTTTCTCCCAAGCAATTACCGTCCCTCGTGGAGCCATATCTTCACCTATGCAGGAACTTATGGTAGTGTACCAATTTTAGGAGATGGTACTTACAATGTTTAAGTGAAATGATTATTGTTAAAATGTGTCTCTTCGGTGAAATATTTTGCCTTGAAATGGCATTCGCGTTTAGTTATAACAAAAATGATAAGATATTGAGTAGTTCTTGTAATAATATACCATATCCGGAGTATGACTTCGTTTTAAAAAGGAGCTTCATCTAGACTCTTCAAGAAAGAGACAATCGTTTGTTTTAGCTCGTCAAATCAAAATTTAGCTACCCGATCGGGTAATCGCGAATATCATGTCTTCATGAGAAGCTGGCAAGTTAGATATTATCAGGATGAACACTAAAATTGTCCTAGTCGGGGGAGGGGGTAAGAATTATCCTTTGGGGCCCAGGATAGGAATGAAGCATATCAAAGTGTGGTGCTGTGTGATGGTTCTGTACATATGACCAAATAAAACGTAGTTACCTTTAGTTATTTCACGTCTCTTGTAAAATGTCATGTTTTTATAATTGTTTCCTTTAGTGATTACCTCGACGAGTTATGCTGACCGAACTTATAACTGCCAGACATGTCGTTGCTCTTCAACACATTTCGAAATGATCAAATATTAATATATATGCGTGTCTGAATTGAAAAACATAAATCAATTCTCCCGAACAATTTTGGAATAAATGTTATTACACCAAATTGATTACAGAAAAATGCGATGGCTTTGAGTTCATATATGTCCATTAGAAATGTTCTTGTACCAATAAAATATATTAAGACAGATTAGACCAACCTGGGATGATCGATAATATTGCAAATGTGAATAGATACTTCCAAGCGAGTGGCGAGTTTTTACCAGAAAAAGCTGGTATGGTATCCACGGTGGGAAACCACAACGCACCGGAGATCGACCCCCGGTGTCTCCTACCTTGGTCCCGGAGCATTAGATTTCAAATATAACGCTCCGTCCTTCCAAAATGGCGGATAAGGATTTTTCCTTTTAATGAAAAAAGTTGGAAACAAGAGATGAGTGAATCTCTGATAATACGTTCCATTCTAAACACGATATATCTGGATACCTTTTAATAATTCCAAAAAGTTGTTACATATCAGGACGGAATTGTAAATGTACCTTGAGAAATTTAATATTTCTTGTCAATGAGATCATTACGACAGCAACATATTTCTAACGTATATTTTGGTAAATCTAATAGTCTTGAAACCCTACAATCCAAGCATTGTAAATGTATCATTTCAACATTTCAAATGTGCCTTCACAATTCCCAAATTAAAAGGATATAGAACCTTGTGACTTCCTAACATAGAAACTAATATCAACATTTACATTACATTGACACTGGTGATCCACTCGATTACGCTGGTTACCAAAACGGTTCGTTTTGGTAACAAAATGTCGGAACATCCGGAAGGTACGATTTTCTCGTTTCCTTATTTTACACGTTGTATGCAGAATTACCACGACATTTTCTAACACAAACGTGTATCAGTATCATATGTTTAAGAAATTGTACATATTTGCGAACAAATAGTTCAGAAGACAACAGAATCGTCGATTTACTTCCTCACTTAAGTTACATAAACGGTTTGGGTTAAAAGTTTTTAAAAATTTAGATCTTTACTGTTTTTCGAAAAACCGTTTATGTAACTTAAGTGAGGAAGTAAATCGACGATTCTGTTGTCCTCTGAGCTATTTTTTCGCAAACATGTACATTTTCTAAAACATATGATACTGCTGCACGTTGTGAGAAAAAACGTCGTGGGGATTCTGCCTACAACGCGTGAAATAAGGAAAAAGAAAAATCGTGCCTTCGACGTTCCGACATTTTGTTACCAAAACGGTTCGTTTTGGTAACCAGCGTAATCGAGTGGATCACCAGTGATTGACATACTGCTTTAATATTATATTGACGTTGTTGTCTTTCTACGTTGATTTTCAAAATATGCATCAATATTTTTTGTTTTGTTTTATTGCATTGTCTGTTCTTTCATGTCTTTTGTGACCCCCTTACATAGTACCCTTTGCATTCGTTCGACCTTGCTTCTTAAAAGAGAGCTTTGTCGGTAGTCTATAACTAGACCCGGCGCGCAGGGTAAACATAGTAACTTGGATAACTTTTACATCACGTTGACATCTGCTGAAATATTGACGTTGTCGTCTGTTCTACTTTGACTTTCAAAAATATGAATTAAGATTGTATATTGCATTACCTGGACTATCATAAACTAGGATAAGATGTAAATTGAATTGATATCTGCTTAAATATATTAACGTTGTCGTCTACTCTACTTTGACAAAAAGTATATATCAAGACTATGTGTATATTACATTTGCATCCACGTTGCATGGTTACTTGCCTGATAGAATAGAATGGAATAAGATACTATTAGAGCATGTGGTTTCCACTTTGATATGCATACACATGCATCAACAACCTTGACAACAGCCGACAACAGTAGCGTGTATATACCTCTTATCCCCACACCCCCACGATGAGATCAACGTTGGCGTGATTCATCTTCTGACCCATCAAGCAAAGCTCATGAATTATTCTGATAAATAGAGGAATGTTATAAAATGTTACACACTGCCTGCTAAGAATGATTGAAACGTTATTCAAATGTAGATCAACTTGGTTCGATCATATGTCGTGTATTGGTATATAATCAATTGTGATTGCCTCATCACAAGTTTAAAGTGACTTCGTTTCTAATACTGATTAGTCTCAGACAGTGCCTTGTTAATGATCAAATGAGAATGGATTCCAATGTCGATCTTAAACATTAAGCCATTACACGAGCCTTGACTTATCAAGCAAAACTGTACACGATCTACAAAAGGCAGTTTCTGTCATTCTGATATTGTACAACCTCATCATGTTTTTACTTTATGTGACGATCTTTAACTTCATAATAAATTGATTGGTATGTGTGATATGTTTTGAAATTATCGAAGTACCACATGAGCGACATTTTCATGGTTGGTTATTGTATAGAAAATACGGTTTAATTAAAAAATCTGTTGATGTTGCAAGTTACATATCATTAATGATAAAAACAGCTGGGGTAATTTATATTATAGGATCAGAATTACTCATACTTGTCCATTCAGTTTGAATATACATGCAATCTACGTTTTCAGAAGTATATATGATCTAGACATTCAAAATGCACAAGTGTGGAATTTTGGAAAACACAAACACAAACAAACGTGCAATGCTTAATGAAACATATTTATAATTTCGATTGACTTATATTTTAGAGCCCTTTCCAAATGAAATCTGACAAAATAATGCATTAAGTAGTATGTATGTATGAAGATGTTTTTTGCAATTTATCTCAACAATATCCTATACAGAACCAAACATTTATAGTGCAACAATATATCCAAATACATGTATACAAATATTATGTATTTGACCTAGGAACACTAACAATTGCAAACTACTTACATTTCATGCCATACCAATCCTCTCCTCTTTTCTTTATTGTTCATACAGCTATGTTCATTGAAACTTCGAATGAATTGGGCATAATCTCCATAAATTATTCATTTGAATTATCTTTGCGTTTCAATTGCTCTTGGGAAAAGTGCCCTCCACACCGGGTTGTGCAAATTAGATTACACAGAGATGTTAGGCAGTTTAATTACATCAAAGGAAGAATGAGGTCGTTATCCTGGGATAGCTAAATTTATCCCTGTCATTCACAACCCGTAGTTACAAATAATGCAAGATATATTTTATTGTCATATCGCATATGCATAGGAGTGTATCTTGCACATTTTCGTAATCTTCTTGTTTCGCAGTCTAAATATTTACCAGACACTTTTGTTAAACATGGAAATGGGTTTATATCCAGATAGACACTGAACTATTTCGACTGTCATCATTCATTATAGTTAAGTTATCCATTATTTCATATAATTCACTTATCTATTTCTATAATTTTCTTTCCACGCTGATTCACAACTTTTATTTTAATTTAGTAGATATGACTACCATCCATTTAGTTTGAAGAATTAGATCTAGGATATTTTGACTTTCAACCAGAATATCCATCTTCTTGAATACCAAGGTATGAATTAGTTTTAAATTGATTGAAAATCTAACTGGCAAGCGAGCATGCAGAATGTCCCCTCGGATGAAATGGTCGGTTCCCAACGGACTGACCATTCCCTATAGTTAATACATAGTAACCTGGCCAGAACAAGTCATGCCTCTCTATTTTCTCAATAACTTTCTTAATTTTGAATATTTTTTCATGAAATTTTCACAGAATAAACTGTAAAGAATTCCTAACATACAAATTTTTTATATGATAAATGCCTCATTAATTTCATTGTTACAACCTTTTAAAAAATAATGTCATATTCTGGTGATGGGTCATTTTTGTCGCCATTTTTTCTAAAAAGATACGAAAAATCTAAATTACATTTTGTCCTCATAGGGTCTACAAATTTGATTGCAGTCTTTGATAGGGGATCATTTATCTTTTTTAGTGTTCTAAATCCACCATACTATTTCAAGACATCATGATCTCAAGCCTCTATACTGCTCGTCCCATAAAAGGCATTACTACTCGCCTATTGTCATACTTGCTGGAGATAAAAGATGCTTTCAAATGGCGACAAAAATGACCCATCAACAGAATATGACATTATTTTTTAAAAGGTTGTAACAATGAAATTAATGAGGCATTTACCATATAAAAAATTTGTATGTTAGGAATTCTTTAAAGTTTATTCTGTGAAAATTTCATGAAAAAATATTCAAAATTGAGAAAGTTATTGAGAAAATAGAGAGGCATGACTTGTTCTGGCCAGGCTACTAGTATTAGAATTCTCGATATATCTGAATAAATGAAACTCAAAGTCGATCAAATAGCTAATCTATTTCATTTAGTTTACTCCACTTTAATTAGATGGCAATCCTAAAAAAATGTACGTTAATAACGCAATAAAAAAGCAATAACATAAAATACAATCCGAAATCATCAATTATGATTGTTTAAGTGAATGTCATTAAGATAGAAATATATATATTGTTATATTGATACGAAGCAATTTAAAATTACTTCATGTCAGAACTCGTGATATATTGGAATCATATAAAATTAAAACAGGGTGAGCCAAATAACATACATTCTTTAATTCGACTTTTCAAAGATATATAAAATGTCTCTGGACTTTTTGATTTAAATAGGGTAGACCAATGTCCAATTTTTTGTATTATGTACGTACACTCCACTCCATAAGTTTGGCAACCTTAGCTCCCCCATTGAACTACGTGTTAAAGCCTCTTTACGTTTGAATTTTTATTCACTTAACCTGCAATGAAATAACTTATAATATTGATGGAAACGTGATTTAATTTCCAATACCTTCAAATTTTCCCATTTTTTCCTCGATTACAATATGTCAAAAATTGATGCTAAATTTGATGAATTTTTGAAAATCGTCATTCCCATGTTATTTAGTCAGTATTCTAGGTCCCATACTGTCTCCCCTCCCTCCATTTTTTGATATTTCAATTCTTCAAATTTACCAAATTACATATCTCGATCAAGATCAAGGAAAGGTATTTACAAACGGTTCTTGTCCTGGTAGATCTTATATACATCTTTCACATTTATCACCCTTTTCTGGCTAACAAAATGTTATGTGTTGTTTTTATTGAAAAAGTAAAAGATACTCAAAAAATCCCCCCTATTACGTTGACCTAGTTTTGATCTCATTTGACCTACCTTTTGAGATTTTAATACACCCCCCTCGACAGTTTTAGATGACTTGTAATATGGTACTTTAGTTTTTATAGTAACTTTTGAAACGCCGGGGGTCATCTCTTAGTGTTATGGAAAATACGCTGCTCGCATTAGGGTTATATTTCTGATGAAAAGTGATGCATTTGGGGTGTATGGAGACCAATAAAGAAGATTACATGGCCTGGTTCAACTCCAGGAAAAACAGAAGGGATTGAGTAGGCTGAATTCTGGATGAAATATAATATTTTTTCTTGATCAGGAAGATTAGCCAAAAGTTCAGTCAAAAAGGACATTGAAAATTTTTTGAAAAAATTTCCGCTAGTGTTTGCGCTTCGTCATGCATCTTACTAATCTTCCTTACCACAAACAAGATCTTGGAATAGCTTTCCCTGTGCAGGCAGATTTTCCCAAATAACCCGGATTTTGATGCTGAATCAGTTTTTCTTCATCTTACTTATTTGTCCTATGATACTCAGGATATTCCATTTTTGTCTCCAAATAATTTCAAATTACTATTTCTTGTATAGGGAACACCATACCACGTGTGTTTAACTGAATAATATATCAATAATGGTACTATTATTTGAGGCATAACTAATTTTTTCCATTTCAATGTTTGTATCCCTTCTTTCTGAAATTTTTATCGAAATCCACGCACTTTCTAAAAAGTTGTAGCGCAATTAAACGTTTTTTTGGCCAACACTGTGTGTTGATATTTTATTGTAAACAAGATATTTTTTATATCTAGCAAGTCAAAGAAACTCTATTAAGCAGTTAACCATCTATTAATGTCTATATGTACAATATCTTACCAAAATGATTTATTTGGACATTACTACATAGATTCACAGGTTAGTTGATAACAGCAGTACTATGCTTGATAAAGGTACAAAATTGTGTGTTTTGATAAATGGTACATCCCCAAAAAAGTACAGAAACAAATATGGTTGGCAGAAAAAAACATGAAAGATAATTTACTTTAATAATGTAACCTCCATGTGTTTTTGTATGAGTCAGGATGTTGAGATTATACTTTGATATGGGTATTTCTAATGGAATAAAGAAATAGTAGTCAGAATATAAATTTATAGAAATCCCCATAAGAGATTGGTAATTGCACTCCGATAAGCAGATGATCTATCTATAGCAAAACTATGTTCCCATAAGGTATTGATCCCCGCATGGAGCTTTAAAAGGATAGGATCATCCTGTCAAGTATTCTTGCTGATTATGGTATTTTGTTTATTCTTCAAAGAATTAGATCTTCCAATCAACTCTTTTTGGGATATTTCAAATGTATACCTCTAAAAATTGTATTTTCTACAAAAGCCAAAGGGTTTGATGACTGACAAATGTGTTCAAGCAAGTTCAGATATCCGAGGAATTTGTTATACACCAATATCTGTACTAGAATTTTTGGTTTAATAAATAGAGGTTATTTAATGGAAGGAATGGTATATGAATTTTATTTTTTATTTTTTTTATTAAGAAATATTTATTGCTTCATAAAAATATCATAATATAAATCCCTTCAGTCGCCCGAAGGCATTATAGAAGGGTACATTAATAGCACAAAATACAAAATTATGATTAGGTCAAGGGGTTCACTCTGCACTTGTGGTTGGCCATGGGGTGGAAATATTAAGTGTGGATAATATAAAATAAAGTATAGTATATATAGTATGTAGGGAGGGGAAAACGTTATAGGTTCATTTCAATGAATTCAGCGATTGAGGTTTGGAGATGTGAATTTAGATCAAGGGAAATATTGTCAGAGCCATGTTTCATTAAGTAAAGGAGATCATTCTGAGTTAAATGTTTATCTGATAGTCCAGTTATATTAATAATATCAGTTTTTAATTTTGTTATCTTTTCTTTAATAAGGGGACACTGAAAGAAGAAGTGTTTTTCTGTCTGGGGGGCTCCACATTTACAGTTTGGATTCTCAACATAAGTAAAGTTGTGAGCATAAAGTTGGGCTTTGAAAAGAAGATCAGCTCTAAATTGGTTAATCAAAATTTCATGAGATCTTTTTAGATTGAGTTTGGAGGTGCTAATAAAACTTTCTTGGTTTTTAAACAAAATCTTTTGGTGTTTTTTAAAGGATTGGAGAGTTTTCAAATTACGTAATCGTTTTGGTAGTCGTGACCAGTTTGATATTGCTGATGGAACTGATGAATTCAAGAACCTCTTTGAGCACCTGGTTGGTAAATTAAAGTCAGATCTATCACGCAGATTGCGTGTTCCCTGATTTTTGAATTTATCAAAAATTTCATCTAAAAAGAGTGGATTTGGACCATTTACAACTTTAAACATAAAGTTGTTAATTTGCATTGTTCTTCTTGTGTCTAGAGAAGGCCATTGAAGGAGATTCAAAACTTTATCAGTATTACTGCCATGAAGACAACCAGAGCACAAAAGAGCAGCCCGATAATAAATTTGATCAAGTCTATTTAGAAGACATTTTGATGCAGTGTTAAAAATAGCAGTACCATAATCAAAATGAGGTCTTATAAATGAGTTGAAAAGCGTTTCCAGATCTCTTGAGTTTAACTTTGTTTTAAGGTTCTTCAGGGGATTAATCATTTTCCTAACTTTATTATATATTTCTTCAATATGGTTTTGATTGGTCAGATTATGATCAAAAGTATATCCAAGGTGTTTATGTACATTTGTTCTTTCAATTTCAGAGTCACTTAGAAAGGATTTGCTTACATTTTCAGGATTTGCTCTAACTCCATGGAAAATAACTTCACAGCTCTTTTCTGGTTTAAATTGTAATTTCCACAATTTGGACTAATTTTCTATCTCAGTTAGATCAGATTTAACTAGTTCATCAATTTCTTGGGGCTTTTTGGGGTCAAAAATAAAATGAAGAGATGTGTCATCTGCATAGATATAGCATTTGGAGTTTACATTATCAGGAAGGTCATTAATGTATAAAATAAATAGAAGTGGGCCTAAAATTGATCCCTGTGGCACGCCACAGTTTAGGAAGCCTGCTTCAGTTGTTACTGATGACTCACCAGCAATGTTTACAAAAAACCGCCTATTTGTCAGATATGATTTTAATAAATTTAGAAGTTGTCCATGAATACCGTAGGACCTTAGTTTGTGTAGAAGTAAGTTATGCGGAACACGGTCAAAGGCAGCTGCAATGTCAAGAAAAATGGTTTTAGAGGCTTTGCAAAATTTTATTTCGAGGGAAAATATGATATTGATCAAGGAAAATATCATATTGACCGAGGGCGACAGCCCGGTGTGTGTATGGCCCACATATTTTCAATATTTTTTTTTTTGGGGGGGGGTGGTGCGAGGGGGGTGCGCTGGAGGGGGAGCAAGGGGTTGTCCCCAAGAACATTGACCATTTCAACTTGCTTTTTGATGATGTCTGGGCACTTTTAAAGCAAGTGAGACAATAAAAACAATAAATACAGAATTTTCAATTATTTTGGGGGGGGTGTAAAGGGTGGCCAGAAAATCTTACAATTTTAAAATGTTATTTGTTGATCCTTGGGCGATTTGAAAGTGTGTAAGTCAAATAAAAGTTTTAAAAAAACTGAAAAAATTGAATTAAAAAAACTTAGCTACACGCTTTAGCTGTACGTTGTTGTATTTGAAGCAAAAATTGTGGTGTAGGTTTTAAAAGATGTATCTATGGAATATGATGAAGTATGACACGCTTAGATTCACCTGAATTCTCTTAGCAAGACTTAACTTTAATTGATTCTCGAGCAGTATTCGGATTCTTTCTCGGTAATTCCACCCACACAATTGACCGATTGGAAAATGTCGATTATATTCACATGGACGTGGCTAGAATAACCTAGAAAAAGTGCTCTGCTTGAGAATCTGTTATCGTAATTAGAAAGTTAAAAGTCTTGCCAAAAGCATGCACATAAAATTAAACATATTCCTTAGATACATCTTTTAAAACCTACATCACAATTTTTGCTTCAAACAGCTTAAGTGAGACTACACTCGTATATTTTTTCACTGTACGTTGTCGATGGTTAGGCGTGACGCAGCCAATTCCCAACGGTCACCGCTCCCCACCTGGCTATAAAGACGTTACCTCTTTATGACAAAATGGTTACTTCATGTTATTGGCTGTTAACGTGCTGATTGCTGAAATGAGGCATTTTCACTCGATTGTTGGAGCCCTTGGATGTATATACTCATGACTGATTCGCTACTTAATAACCGGATGCTGCTATAACATAAGGGGGATATAAATCGACCTCCTTCTTGGTGAAAATGACGAAAATAAAAATATCCTCCTACGGAAGTTCATCCATTTTGTTATAAAGACGTAGCTTCTTTATAATCAGGAGGGGACCATCAGTGACAGAACCGTACGGTACCGATTTGGCTACGAAATATGGCACCGTACGGCAGGGGTGGATCCAAGAACCAACAAGGAGGGGGAGGGGCATATTTGAAGTTTGACAAAAAATTGTGTGTCCCCAAAACAGAAAAATGGGCCCAAATTTTGAAAATTTAAGGCTCATTTTCCTGATAATTTGCCTAACAATTTGCCCATTTTAGCCCAAAAAGGCCCTTTAAACGGGTCTTTAAAAAGGTCTCCCCCAGATCCATCAGTGGTACGGTACCGTAAACTCAATAGTATCCCATTGAAAGTACAATGAATTATGAACACCACCCCTTCCCCCAATGTCTGACCTAAAACTAAGAGCAATCGCTAAGGTGCGCGGGAACCTTCTAAATCGTTTTTCAGTCAATTACACATTTTCTGGAACAATTCTCTTTATTCTATCCAATACGTATTGTGTGCTGCTTTCATCTATCAATTTATTGAGTCGAGAGGATGTAAAACCCTCATAGGAATAATAATTTATTTAAACTCTTGGTCTCACGCATCTGGTACATACGTTTATCTATTTATCAGCATACCGGACCCAAGTGATTGAGACCACTCGAGGGGAAGAATGATCAATAATTTGATTCGTTTCCTTGAGAAAAAAGAGTCTCGCTACGTGTCCAGCAGTGTGTATTAAAGTTAATCAAGACACATTATGTAGAAGTACATTAAGTGTCAGAGTCTAGTACATTAAATAAGTAGAATCAAATAATTATGGCAAAGGGTAGGCTATCGCAGAAGTTATGCTATTAATTCAGCTTTCTTTGTTACATAAGTAAAAAATTAATGAATTATTTAAATGTAATATAAACCGTGTTATACCTGAATTTTGAGAGTAGCATTGTTTTTTAGTGCAGTTTTACTATTTTTGAAATTGTTTTGGGTAAACGTGACATGATTCCTTATTGTATGTTTTTGATAACAAAATGCTGATTTGTGGATATATTTCACGAGTCATTTCCTTTTACTCCCTATTTTTGGTTGACATTTCTTTACTTTACGTTGCAAGTACTTTGGAGGCACAGGCCATTGTTCGTAGTGCCATTTCTAGTTAAACAAAAGCTATTCAATCTCCTAGATAATAATACCAATTTCCTGATATATCAAGAGAATTTGATTCCATTTGATGTTTTTCCCTGAAACTATTCTTTCCATTGGCTGTAATGGATAAAATTTGATGTATACTTTACATTACATAGTACCCCAAACATAATTTTATCGCCTTCTTCAATGTGTTGTAGAAAAATATCCAACAAGAATTGGCTCATGAAATGCATACCCAAACTTGGGACAATTTGTAACACTGATTTTTTTGTTTGGAGATTGAAGGAATATTGACGAAAAACAAGCAATTTTAAAATATTTGTGTTTTACCAAAATTCAACGAAAAGTTCCAGTTTCACGGTTTCGAAGACAGTTTTAAGCGTTTTGATTACAAACTTATTGCATTACATATATCGGTTCTCCAATGATTTTGCTACTCTGGAGATGTTTTAACTCCTTAATATGAATGTTTAAGTCTTTTTATTCCCATTGAAGACCCCCTATTCTACACATGATCAGGTTAGGAACCATACGGTTTGTTGGTTGTCTGAAAAAAGTTTATCCGGCCACTGAAAGCTATCCTTGCATGGATTTCTAACCCCTCTCACTCATTTCAAAAATCCTTTCCAATAAAAAGTTGCATGTCATAAAATCTCTAGAACATACTGTTCTTGGATTTTGATTTATTTCACTTCAGGCTGAAAAGGAGAGGTCTTGGGTTCAAACCCAGGTCACAGCACTTCTTGTGATTTGTCTTTGACCTATGACTGTTGACCTATACCGGCGATTACTAGAGTGCTGCTAACTCGATAAAATGCCGGCGCTGGCTTGAATATGATTCTAGCCATGATAAAGATACCAGTTCTTCAACTCGACAATGGCATGGGAAGAACTGCTCTACCTTAGTGACTAATATGTCATGATATGACATCTAAAGAGTCAATAAAAGATATACAGGGTGTCTCAAAAAAATGTACCCAAAAGTTTATCAAGAGCACAGATAAACCAATCAATATTTTCAGACAATTTTTCCATGGTCATGTAGCCAAAACATGAAAGTTTTCTCCCCAATACACCATTTCTATTTCAGTCTTGTCTTTTTGATGCTTTAACCCTTTACCTTTTACACCACATAATCGATGTAACCTCATATTCCGATGACAGCCTGTATCCTTACTGCTACATTGTTCATCACATATGATAATAATTCTGGTGGAATGTTTTGGATTTCTCTTTGGATGTTGCCCTAAAGTTGTTCTGGGTCTTTTTGCTTGGAATGAGCATTAAAACACTCCTTCAAATAGCCATAGAGAAAGATGTTTGAGGATGACGATGACAGAACAAACACAGATAATCATGTCAATTATCGGCAAATAATTCAGGAGTTACCTTCCAGAGTTAGGCAGGCTAGCCTGGAGACCAAATCATATCCAAATGAAAACATAGTGGTCTCAAATTGATACACAAACAAAAGCTACACTAGAATCCCAAACAATGCAGTTTCTTGAACCTTTGACCTCTCTGTATAAGGGGGCTATAAGACATTGTGAGGGCCTCCCTACTCACCATATTTGATGGCCCATACTTTTTTCTGTGAGGCTATTTGAAGGACCATATTTTTATGCTACACCCAAGCAAAATGACCTAGAAGAACTTAAGATCAGCATACGAAAAGAAATCAAAACATTCCACCAGATATATCAAATGTGATGAACAATGTAGTAGTAAGGATGCAGACTGTCATCGAAATATGAGGTTACATTGAATATTTGGTGTAAAAGGTAACGGGTTAAAGTATCAAAGAGGCAAAACTGAATTAAAAACTATGTATATGGGAAAAAACTTTCATCTTTTATCTACAAGACCATGCAAAAAATGTCTGAAAATATTGATTGGTTTGTCTATGATGTTGATATACTTTTGGGTACATTTTTTTGAGACACCCTATATATACTCAAGGCATCATTAACAATGAGCTTGAGCTCTTCAAAATCTTGTGGACTCATCTTGGTTCAGCTTAGGCTTTAGTCAGTCGTGTATAATAGTGCTGCTTGATAGGATTTTCTGATCGACCAGGATATTCAAGTTGTTTTTGTGATTCAATTTGCTTCAAATTGTCACAAATTTTAGCTCAATTTAGGTCATATTTGTAAATAGGTAGCAATATAGAAACCAATGTCAAATTGTGGTGAAGACATATCATCCCAAAAAGAAAAAATTGAGAATTTCAAATTGTTTGAATTTAAGGTCTGCAAAATTTCATGAGCAAACTCTTATTGGATATTTTTCAAAAGCACATTGAAGTAGGCGACAAAATTATGTGTGGGTTACCATATACACGCTATACGCATCTGGCCCCTCAGTTTTATGCCAAAAAGCTTATTGTTGTGGTTTTCATTTGCGAATTGTGCAAAAAAATGTGCCATCGATTCTAAAACCATATTTGGTTGATTTCCTTGAGTGGTCCACTAATGACATTGCAGATCCTGCAAAAGAGAAGACCCCATCTTCGAGCAAAGTTCCCTCGCAATCCTTTGCACATTGTTAAAATGCAAACGGTTTTGACGCTGCATGAATATGAATTCACAGGATATAAGTTTTATTTTATCAAATCATCCAGACACTAGTATAGATACGAAGATTTAGTTTTTAGCATCAAATAAATTTGTTCCCCACCACTCCCACTTTATCCATCAAAAATGAAAGCCCCACCCGATCTTAAACGATGATGTCATGGCCACATGGCCAGTTTTATTTGCTGATTTTTCTTGGGTAGTTATCCTAATAGTATCTCCTGCCCATCCTCCTGCTCATCCTTATACAATACATATTTGTTGCCCTTGCTGGGGAGCTAGTACTCCATTTTCATATCTCTAAGTAGAGTACATACAATACAAACAACGCAATTTGGAGTGAGACTGAAGTACAAATGGTTGAGCTTGCTAAATTGCAAACCATTCAATATATATAAGATTGTAACAGTTTGTTTTGATCTAAACATGGCCACGTCTGCAACTGCCATCTTTAATTGAATATTTATATATTTATCCCATACTTGACGTGTTTGTTGCTCTACGGCCCTTGGGCAGATATATCATATTTGCTTCGGGATAATCCCGATATCATGAACCTCATATAGGATAATTTCTATATACTAATAAACTGAGGACATGATTCACATTTGAAAAATATAATGGGATATATTTGACTTGTTCGGTGATAAAAAGATGGTGTTGCTATCATAGGACATTCACACTCATTAGGAGTAAATATCTAAAAGGAATGAAATAAAAAGAAAAGGAAAAGAGTAAATATCTAAGCACATGTGTCAAAGGGGAAAGATAAAAACGTATAAAAACTGGAATAGTACAAAATAAACAATAACGAATACAGACTAACATCAGCAAACAATTGTAACATCCAAAACAATGCCACTCCTATCAGGGACGCTTATCATAATCCCGGGCCATAACCCAAAACTACATACCATGAAGGATTTCATTTAGAAACATTGCTTTCATATGCAATAAGGAATTGCCTCTTGGTCTGATCAAGAAGATGTAAAATGAGTAAATATGGAATTATTTTAACTTGCTTTGTTGACTTAAAGGTATGTACATGTACATATATGTGTTGTGTATTAACGAGAATTCTTAATTATACATTTTTAAACATTTCTGGACAAGTGTTATAACCAAAAATCAAGCAATAGAAACAAAGAAAGTAATTCTAATTTATACACTGATTCATTTTTTGATTCGTCCCGTTTTTCTATACAACATGAATTTCATTATGTGATTCAATTGTTGATTACTGATCAATTGATTTGACATTCTTATATCAACAACTGCACGATCGTGGCTCTGTACATATTTGAACTTTTCACAATCAGTCATATCTATTTTCAACCAATTATATTTCATATTCCAAAAGTAAACATTTCCACAAATTAAAATATGTCCAGTAAAAGAAAGCGTTATCTGTCCAAAAAGAAAAGATATTTCAAATTTGTGATTTTGTAACATGGGGCCTATGGTGAATCTACCCAAACTAGAATTCACAATTTCAAAAGAAATTTTTCAAAGCTGAAAAACAATTTTCGGAACCATATCTCTAGATGTACTTTTACATGTAGATTTCAAATATGACATCATTTCGACTGAATTTTGAATATTTAATGACGTAAATCAAGATTATTTCCATTCGCATCTAGTCTTGTATTGTTTGTAACATTATGAGAAGGAAAACGCTCTATTAACTATTAACGATGGTATCTTTAATACTTTTATCCAAAAACCATTTCAATCCTCATATCATTATTATTCATTGTACATAGGAAAATGAATTGACCGCAGATCCCAATTGTATTGTGTTGCTAAGTTAATTAACAGCTTCAAAGAGTAAAACTTGTTATTTATGATTTCTTTTAGCCTTCAATTCTCATTTATTGCTATTTATGCCATCTAATGAACATCACGTTTATTGTATTCTGTCATATGAAACATTTTTATTGAGACAATCCCGGATTATTGATTTTGTTTATTTCTAAATCAATTCTGTCAATTTGTGCATCAAACACATTTTGCACCCTTCATAAATAATTAAATCTAAGACCACAAGAAAATTCAATCAATGGATGTCAGTCGAAACGTCATGCTTTTAAGGCAACGTTCACCACATGACCAACGACAAGCGATGGATTGGATTAATATATTTAGTCTGTTTAATGGCGAGACTTGAAAAAACAAGACCCTACGTTTTACGTTTCCGTTATTTCCATATTACCCTGACAGAAAATGAATGATGTTTAATATATCCACGTGCACTAAGTTGGAGGATGTTCATTTTACAACCTGTAGCAAAACGGTAAAAAGCTTTTAAAATGAAAGTAGTTGTATCTTTACTTCATTGACACCCAATGAACAGGTTTGGCACCACAATTTCAAACAGCTTAACTTTGTTCAAGAGATCGTTGCAGTTTGGCAATCAACGAGTATCCCCTTGTGACTGATATACCGGTATACAGGGTGGTCCAAAAAAGTGAACCCCTGAAACGGGCTATATTTTCCTCAATACTTGCATGAATAGACTCATATTATCACATGTTGTAGAAGAAATTACAAGAGTTTAACAAACATGCCTGAAAATTAGATATTGTGCAAAATTTTACTAATGTGAATCACGGAGATCACGGAGATTGTTGAAACACATTGGATGATCTTAAACAGCTTTCAGTTAGAGATACACATTTAAAACCCTACCATATGACAAAAGGGACATTATCTAAACAGAAACGACATCTCACACTTTCATTGATCATTTTGAAGCAATTTTAACCGTTCAACAGTTCAGGGGCATGTTACCTACACCAACAGTTAGTGGGGGGCCTCTTGTGGAAGGAAGTTGCCCCCTGTGACCAGAAATCTAAGAAGCCCTTCATCAAATATCTTTAAAAAATCAAAAGAAAACCCAATATTCCATGTTTTGAGCCACATTTCATGAGAATTTGTCCATGATTTATGAAAATAAATGACACTTCATAATCATATAGGGGTATGTTCGTGATTTCACTGGGAAATGTTATCGTCTGTGGAAACTTATAGAACATTTCTTTGGATCACAATAACTTCGCAACTAACAAAGGTAGGATGCTAGTTTTACCTACACCAACAGTTAGTGGGGGGCCTCTTGTGGAAGGAAGTTGCCCCCTGTGACCAGAAATCTAAGAAGCCCTTCATCAAATATCTTTAAAAAATCAAAAGAAAACCCAATATTCCATGTTTTGAGCCACATTTCATGAGAATTTGTCCATGATTTATGAAAATAAATGACACTTCATAATCATATAGGGGTATGTTCGTGATTTCACTGGGAAATGTTATCGTCTGTGGAAACTTATAGAACATTTCTTTGGATCACAATAACTTCGCAACTAACAAAGGTAGGATGCTAGTTTTAACTTTTAAGCCATAATGTGCGGGATTCAAAATTGAACAAAATCAGAAAATATTAATTCTTTAAGACTGCAGCTTTAAAATGTAGCTGGGAAGGGTGTTAAAGGGTTGAAGAATCGCGGATATTGAGAATCACATTCTATCCATTTTCAGTAATATTTGGTTAGTGCTTTTAATTTCTGCAAATTTCAAGACTAAGAGAATTCTATGGTACCAACATGAATTTTAGACCTTCCTCTACAACATGTGAAAATGTAAAAGAATTCCTGCAAGTAAAAAGGGAAATATGGCCTGTTGCAGGGGTTCACTTTTTTGGACCACTCTGTATATTCTCAACTACAGTACTTTCCACTCAATGAGCATTATCTATTTGAGGACCAATAGTGTATTTGCAGTCCTTTAGAGAATTTTGTTCATAATGATCGTCAGCGTCTGCTGAAATGTCCCCGTTGCATAGATACCAGAGCTTTGAACCAATTTTGAACAATTATGCAACGATCTTGATTCACAGGGTTTCAGTCAGTCATTTGGTCTAACCCGGTGGTACCATCCTTGGTCCAAGGGTATTTCACTTCTTTCATCCTTGGTCCAAGGGTATTTCACTTCTTTCATCCTTGGTCCAAGGGTATTTCACTTCTTTCATCCTTGGTCCAAGGGTATTTCACTTCTTTCATCCTTGGTCCAAGGGTATTTCACTTCTTTCATCCTTGGTCCAAGGGTATTTCACTTCATAAATGAAGTCCTTTGAAGAAGGATGCGGTGGTAGTTAAAGACCCGGGTTAAAGATAATAAGTGGCCAATATACTAATCCAGTACCAGTTCTCGGAAGTATATTTGATTAAGTGTCACGTAAAATACTACCTGGAGAAGACTCCATTTCTGACTAAAGTGGTCATATTAAATGTGCTTTACATAAAGGTAAAGGACTGGTATCGATATGGTGAACTGAATTCAACAATGTTTTTCTCTTATTGAAAACATTCTGTAAAAACACGGTCCTTTATGTAATGCTGGCTGATTGACAACAATTTAATGCGAAAATAATTTATATAGATTTTATATAACTGTTTTTGTTAACATTTTTTGTTTTATAGTGCAATTGTTTGTTATTTCGTTTTACCAATTGTTCAGAATAAAATATCTTTCCGAAGATTGTTGGAACAAAATTGCATATACAACTTAGACCTCTCAATATTATAGTTATACTTAGTTATACAAAGGAAATTTTGGTTGATTTAAGAAAAAGTATTCAAAAATTTAAAACAAAAACCCCCAAAATAGATAAAAATTAAGATAAACCTTTTATTTCAAGAACAAGATTTTTTCTAAATCAACCAAACTTTCCTTTGTACAATTACAATATTGAGAGACTTATACACGTTGTGTTTATGTCATTTTGTTGCAATGAGGTTCGGATAGATGTTTCATTTCATTTCGAACGTATGATACCAAGAACAAAAGAAGTGTCTGGTGTATTTTCTTAAATAATATAGAGAAAGGTATGTAATTTATTTCAAATTATATTGCTACCATTCAAAAGACGACCATTAAATTGATAATGTGTAAAATTTTCAGAATTGTTTGATGACTGGTTTAAGAGAAACGTGTGTTCACCATATCGATACCCATCCTTTAACATGATATATTTTATGAAAGAAAATGCGAATGTAAATGAACGCCTCAGGCCATGCCATTGAGAGGCACTAAATATAGCTTATCGATCTAAATGTGTGATGACTGATAGAACAATCTGGGCATGGTACATGATCCCAGTGAGAAAGCAGCCATCAGTAGCCAAAGGCGTGACTCTATACATCATAATCACATCAATCCATTCAGTTAAATTGCAAAGTCTATCCTTATCTTCTCAAACTAGTGTGATCAATTTTGAACAATAAACCTCCGTATGCTAGTTGTAACTACAGAACACACAAAACAAAGGGGCTGTACCAAACTAAGCGAGACAGTTGAACGCGGGGTGAGGTACAACACGAGGGTGGTGAAATTTGAACAAACTGATGTTTACATTGTTTCAGAAGGTCTAGTTTCTAGATATTTTTATATGCAAATGTCTGTAACAATATCCTTGACAGTGAACTTTACAGTGAATTTCAATTTCATCACCCTCGTGTTGTTCCTTACCCCGCACGTTCAGCTGTAACGCTCAATTGGTACACACCCTTGACGAATTCACCTGATATATATTTCAAAATGAATGTAATACTTTAAGTATTACATTTGTGGTTTATATTCTAGTATCTTGTTGATCTATATTCAATATAGTCAATATTGGCTTTTGAAGTACAGATTAGTCTTTTTTGTCTGTCAAAATCCATCTGCATCTTAAGCATCCTTACATCTTATCCAAATATATTATTAATTAATTAGAATAATCTTTAGATTTAAAAAGTTGTATAACATCAGGGGCGGATCTGGGAACCAACAAGGGGGGAGGGGGCAAATTTCAGGGCAGAGAAAAAAACTTCCGCACTTGCGCAGAACAATTTTTAGGCCCCTAAAACCGAAAAGTGGGCCCAAATTTTGAAATTTTGAGGCCCATTACTTTAAAATTTGGCCTGAAGTTAGAAAATAAGGCCTTACACGGCCCATTATTGACCAAAAAGGCCTTATTTTGCCCAATATTTTTGGGCCCAATTTTCTTTTTCTTTGCCCACCCAAAGGGGGGGGGGGGCGATCCGCCAGTGAACATTAGATGAGTATAAAAGTTGTTTTTGGAGCATTTTCCTATAACCATTGTGTAGGAAAAATATAACAATGATGTATATTCCTTTAATTTAAAGTATGACCTGAAATTGACGGCAAACTTCATATGTACACATCTGATGGGATATACCATTTGTGTCATATTGTAAAATCATTTAGTTTGAGGCCTGTTCATATTTTTGGTAATTTTTGATAATCAATGGAAACGAATAGTACATCGCTGATAATACAAGATTTTACATATACTCAAAAGGCCATTGTTCTTCTGAGATGAGAATTGTATGATAACCACACGATGGAAATATGTTTTGTCGATGGTGCATATCCCATTTATGTGACATTGTTTCTTCATTTTACAGATCAGTCTAACCGTGGAGATATTTGCCCAATATTGCAACCCATCCATTACATTTCTGTTGAAAACTAAATAATACAGTAAAGGTGAATTCATAAGATTCTAGTTAAATGGAATGAATATAGACGTTATTTCAAGTATGACTTTGTGAAGTTTCATGTATCATAATGAAGCGAATGGGATATGCCCAGGAGAACTATGTAAATCTAAAACGTATAAAAAGCAAGCGTCAATATGTGCAGTGATATTTGGTCTTAATCATTGATTAGACTCTCCGGGGGACGACCCTTTAAAAGCGACATGTCCCTAGATTAGAAGTGGATATCTGGTTTGACGTTGACATTCCGTTTGACGTACTGTAATACCATGAGACAATTCACTACATCAGGGTAATGACACCTAGACGAGAGAATATAGAATATTGCCTCGAGTAATATGAAGCAAAAATAGTATGTATAACTCTCTGAAGTCTAAGTACTGCCAGTAGCTGATTAAGTTACTTCTTTTAGTTTGAGTCTATTCGGAAGTTAATTTTTTACATAATTGGAATCCAAAGCGTGCATCATGTTTGCATAATCAAAATAGAAATTCCATTGTGGTGATGAAAATCCACTATATTTTTATTTTCATGGCGTATGTGACATTGTATTACTTAAAAGAGGGGAGAAGTGTAACAGTCGATGTGCTGATTATTATTGCACAATTCAATTCATCGTAAACGCCTAATAGCGAGTCTTATTAACCCTTTGTACCTAGTACGTAAGTCGGACTAACTAGGTCTAACATATGCATACGACTCATTAGTTGACCGAATGAGCTAAATAAATTAGATTAATGAACACAAGTCATTCATATTAACACAGACGTGGTGTACAAGTACGGAAATAAATAATTATAGATCGGACACGAGTACAATTTATCAATAAGAAATAAACAACGTCGGTTGTTTTAAAGGGAATCACACATGGATCAGGAAACCCTTTCTACAGAAATATCATGATTTTGTGATTAATTCGATATAGAAAACGGTGATAGTATTTTTATGATATTGATCTCAAATAGACATGCATCGATAGAGAAAATGTTATTGTAATCTTGGGACAAAACGAAACTCTTGCAGTAAAACATAGCAGTCTATGGCTTTCCTGGATGATGAACTCGAAATTAATCTATGTTTACTTAAAATACTAGTTTTCATAACCGTGATCTGTTGCTCTAGAATGGATTCAGTATGATCCCCTCCTTTTGGTCCATCGCTTAAAACAACAACTCTGTTAAAACATGCATATATCATACTTACAGCTGTTGCAATCATGCGTAGCTGGCAAATATGACTTCAATACGGTTTTCGGTAGAACATCGGCATTTATAGTCTTAATTTTCCCAAATGTGACTGCATCAATTGGTAAAAATCTCAAGAGAACAATTGCCATGATTAAGGGGAACAGTCGTCCTTTAAAGTGGCCAATAAAGGTCAATGGATGAATCTGAAGTTGCTCTTACAATGTATTTATTATCAAATCACTACATCAATCAGAGAATACTTTAACCTTGCGAGAAGCTACGTGTCACTCATAAATAGACGTGGAAATCCTGCGTATATTATATTGGCCAACAATGAACACTACGTCATTGTGCACGAGGACAACTGTGCCAAGGGAAATCTATAGAAGACAGTCTCTATAGAGAAAATTATCATGTAGATGGTTTATTACTAAGTTGGCCTTTGAGAGCTCATCTTGCAACCACTATGCTGTTATAGATAATAGCGTTGGGCGATATTGAATCACAAGGACATTTACCCTGCTCTGATTTGGATCATCTATATTCAGTGGCATTACATCGTTTTTTATTCAGCGTGAAATTGATTACAACCACTCGAGGTAGGTGCTGTCTTATAACAAGTTACTATGTATTAATCTCAATAAATGAAATGTACTGGTCTCAATATATTTTATACCTGTTACATGAGTCACTAAAATATTCAAACTTGGTTAATTTTATCAATAAATGATGAAATGGATTAATTGAACGACATTGAACTGTGATGAAGACTATATAGGTATACAATTATTTTCATTATCGGAGTAAAAGTGGGCTCATTGGTATCAAAGAAAATAAATATATTACAGTTGTGTTCGAGGACAGATATACCTAACGTGGGGGAAGTGTTGCGGCTATAACACACACAATAATAGCTTGCGATTACTACATTGACGCATGTTAATAATAAAGTATCCTAGATATCATAATGAATAAAAAAGCTTTGTATACATGTAAAATCAATAGAACCCGAATGTATTGTAACCCATAGAAAGGTAAATTATTCATCAGCCTCTGAGTATCAATGTAAAGGTGGTATAGGGACTCTACATGAATTACATGTCGAAATGACAGACTACTGTGCATACTTTTTTGTATACTTTGTTATTACTCATCTGTGCAATCTGGTGATATTGTTTGCTGTATAGTAAAGCACTATGGCTCGAGTATTATATCATTCAAATGATGCTATGAGATCGATTTCACATATGACATCAAGTCCAACCATCAGCAACCGACATCGAAATAAGGTGCCTACTTAACAGAGATAATTATGTTATTTTGTTTTTTAACGCGAGTAATTGCTCAAAAATGTCTAAACAATTTAGCTTTATTTCAAAATAAATCTTATTGTAGACCTAAATACGATTGGTTTACACCTTTTAATCAAACCACAAAATATTTGGTAATTAAAAACATGACAACATACTTCTGCACAAATCGTGATCAAGTCAAAGTGAATCCAAAAAGGGTCATGCCGCATGTGTGTATACAGAAACATTACCCCGTAATATCATATACCATCCAATCTTGTCGAATTCCCCAAGGGGCCATTAATGATCACTTAAAGTGAAAGAGAAAACAACATCTGTAATAGTAAATGAATATAGGCAAATCTTATCTTTGAATAATTAACCAACATACGTTATCAGTATTAAAACATATATATTTATCTTCTATATCTGATACGCTTGAAAAGGTCTAAGACTACGACTGATGTCCTCCAATAACTTGTTAAGCTCTTATAGAAAGCAAAATAAAAACGACCTCCTACATTTATACGGATCTTCAGACAGTTTGAGGCTTCTATCTCAATGTAAATCAATCAATTTGATGGTAAAAGCTGTCACCATGGTTTTAATAATTCAACTAGGGAGAATATTAACCAAGATATCTCATAGAAAGTGAGATATGAGCTACAGCTTGCGGAGGTTAGCCATTTATTTATATTACTCTGTGTAGTATACGCTAAAACATTCACTCGCAATACATCAAGCTTGTTTCATAATTCACCAATGCAGATATTCTTTGTTCATTGATCAGTTTGTTAAGTTGGATTAAATTGGCTTTATCCTTTTTGTAATTGTTTGATTATTTGAATATGAGTATTGACCAGTTGCTGATCACTCCACGGTTCCATTAGATGTAGAAGTGTAAGATGAAGTTGTCGTTTTAAGTCAGAAAGAAGTCGAAAACATCAAAGGTATTAATATTTGGATGATTTATTCATGAAGTCTCAGAGCGAATAGTCATGCAACTATATAACAATTAACTGAGATCGATAATAGAGATGTGTAGTTTGGATTGACATACCATAATGTATTGTAGGCATACTTTGACAGTCAAATCACAGTTACTGATAATTTCGAAGTCAATATAGTTCCCGTATTTTAGAACTCATCCACAAGAAAGAAGGTATACTGGATGTCAGAATCCTAATGGATACCTTTAATGTATAAAAAAGTGATATCGTCGACATTATTCAAATGTACCTGGCATTGCCCCCGGGGTATCGCGATAGCCGCGCCCCTTTGTCTTTATCCTTCCGAACAGCAGATAAAAAGAGCTCTGATGCACCAGAATCCCCCGGGGTATTGCAAGGTAGAAACAACAACCAGTAAGATTGTCAACCTTTACTATTGAATTGGGAAAATGACTGAAAGATATTTTTCTTAATATTCGGTTGGAGAATATGAGTATTGTGAGTTGATTAGTGTCATTGTCCTGTCTTGTCTCTGTTCAACAATTCTCGTTCACTCTTCGTCGATATTCAGTCCTTGAAAAATAAGTGGGTGGAGTTCCAAATTGTATAAGCGAAGCACGATCAATTGAATTGATCACTAAATGATTTACTACCAAGGCTATACCAAATGGCTGTATATAATATAAAATATACTGGTGGCCAGGAGCTGGATATGGCAGGATATAGAATACATATTTTGGCCATATCCAGTATATGTTTTATTATGCACCTTCTCATGCTCTATCAAGCCTTTAAAGTGTACTTCTTACAATTTCGATATTTCCCAACAATGAAAACGTCGAAATGTCGTTATTTTCTGAAATTAAAACCGACTATAAATTCAAAATAAACAGTTCAAAAGATTCGAACCAATATCTCGGTCATTTCTTGTGAGTTTTGGAATTTTGCGTCAGTAAATAAGACCAAAGTTCATGATTCAAATGTTGAAGTGAACAAAATGGTGGCTGTTTGAATTCGAATTTTGCCCATATATGGGACAGAATATCGATGTTGCACTCTGGGAGCCAATCTTTCTTGACCACAGGTACTATTTTTGAGTCTCTTGCGTATTCATGTGAAAATTAATTTGATTGGTTCGGTAAACAACAATATGCAAATGTATTTCTTATATTTCCCCTTGCAATCAAATATGAAGAGTCCCATGTGGCACTTGGATAACTAGATTTTGATATATGAGTCCCTGGAAACCATTTAAGATGATATTTTATGATATTGAAATAAATATCATTTTTATGGATTAATACTAGAATTGTGTGGATGAAGTTTTAGTCGATTGATGCTAGTTAATGCACTAGAATAGTGGTTGCACTGTCGCAGACCACCAGGTTTTGTAGCCTAAACACGAAGACGTTTTCTATAAAGTCGTCAAATGGTTTTACTGAATTGGATTGGATCCGACAAATTAACTTATGCCCATTTAATGTTAGTCCAATGGAAATTTTACGGTCCGGATGTAACTCACAATTTATCACATAATAATTCTTGGTTTGACTGGTCTGAAATATTTTCTAAATCTAAAGTGATGGAAGCGTGTACGATCTAAGGTAGTTCCGAATGTTCAGAAATGTTAATGGCCCCATATTATTTTCATTTTACTCATTTTTAGTATTTGCACAAAGATTGAATAAACGTACTTTAGATTATTAGATGACGGTTAATAAATATTCAGGATTATGTCAAAAGGGAGAAAAAAATATGACCACATACTATTAAAAAGAGGTCATTTCATTTAGAAGAAAATTATTTACCCTCAACTTATTATCTTGGTATATGTGCATACTCTTTGTATTAAACTGAAAGATGTAGACCATTTAGGAATGAGTTAGGTGTTCCAGTGTGAGTCCAATTTAGGAAGTCATTGAATTTTTATTTATGTGCATACGTCATCATAAGTTGAGCGAAATCTCTATAATATTCGGAAATTCAAATTCTTTCTCCTATCGCCAAATACTAGGGCATATATTTCAACTGACAAGATTCCGTTAATGACAAGGTTTGTTTTACCTACTCTCAGTTGTGAAACTAAACTTTTGATTTAAAATCTTTTATTGAGTACAAAACCATAAGTCATCAATGAAACAGTTCAAGTATAAAATTTCCCAATTCTCTTTGGGACTAAAATGCAACAATGGAAAAGACCAAACTGGAATTGGTAATCTAAAGCACCAAATAGACTGGAAATCTAAAGCAAGATTAGGCTTAATCCACTTTGAAAGAATACATCTGCTATGTTAGTATTGACATGAAGTCCCTGTTGTTATGGATGAATAAGAAACACAAAAGACAACATTTTGAAAACAACGTCGTAAAACGGGCTCAATCTGGTTGTGGTCGGAAAATATGTCTAAAATAATTAGCTACTTTGTTCATAAACAGTCTTCAATACGTCCATCTCCTTCGCAGTTCGTTCAGGTCGCACCACGTCGATGTGCAACGTCGTATCACGCGTCCCTTAGTCTTGAAGGTTATCATGACCTGATTACAGAACGGTATGGTCGCCATCGAATTTTGAATGGATTCAAAATTCTAAATCACATTCCCCGTCCGGGAAAGTCCATGAAGTTCGTAAACAGACCGTAGAACGTTGTAGCTACGTTCATTCCGTTCGCACACAGTTTAAACCCAGTTTTGAAGAACGCAGTGGCAACTTGCTTGGTACATGGTGTGATAGCTATATTTTTGCTAACTCGTTGATATATACGTTCTTACTCGCAGTTTTACCCGTTTGCAATTGGTTCTATTTCGTTCTCAATACGTCCTCAGACAGTTCAACTCGTTGTAAAAACGTCCCTAGTAGGATTGAAGTACGACGGTTGCGTTCGTAGTACGTCCAGCTCGTCGTTAGTATGTTGTCACAATAATTCTAAGTTCAAAGAGGACCTACCCGTTCGAGTACGTTCGATGAAGTTTGTAAATAGACCCCAAACAGTTCTAAGTACGTCCAGTCCGTTCGTATACACAGTTGAAGCCCGTTTTCGAGAACGTAGTGAGAACTAGTTTGGTGTGATAGTAGGGTTTGACAAAGAGAGACTCGGATGAATCTGAATGTGTGCGTTGCGTTACTGTGCATACACATTTCTATGTTACTTAGCCAGCATGTTAAATAATTCCATTCGGCGTATCGAGGCCACACAACTGTTGACATTTAGAAAAGAGACAGAAGCTGGAGATGGATGCCCTGATTCTCTAATTCCACCGCTATAAGCTCAAGAAATTAGATTATCCTTTAGCAATTGCATTTAATCTAGTTAATTTAAGTGAAGTTAAGCAGTAACAATGATTAAAGACCTTGACAGTATTTATTTTAGTGCTGAGTGAAATACGAGAGTAAGATTAAGAAACTAAAAGAAACCTCAAGATCAAGGATCATACTGTTTGCGGATGATGGTGTCCAGTATAATGAAAATGATACTAGATAATTTGAAATCTCAGACTTGGGTGAAGGTCTTGAAAACTGTTTTTATTTTCAGTATGAATTTCCGATTTCTCAATATCGTTATCATATCAAGTTTTACTTTTAGTGTTATTATATTACTTGAATGTAATATATTGGCATAAACTTAAAATTACTGATGAACTAAACAGATTCAAGCTGCAAATCACGACGACTCTCAAAACACACAAGACCAAAATGAAGACAAATCTGCCTCCTCAGTTTTATTACACCTTCCTCATGTGGCCTGAAATCAATAGGGCCTTGTCAACATTAGAAAAATGACTCCAGAAGTTATGAAAATCAATACAGAAAATGTTTTCACTTTTTACTCGATATAATTAAAACATCTCCCATAAGAATTGTTCATTGTAGATTGCCATAACTCACAAAAGTAAGATGGTCAACGGGGAATAACTCATTCCGCGGGGGAAAGGGTCAAATTCAAAAAGGAAAATAACAACTAATATAATTTGGAGAGAACCGGGTTGAGTATTACAAACAATTTTTGACAGCTTTATTTTTGACTTGGAGGTACTTTTGAACCATATTCCTCATTCACCTAGGTCTAATCCCCTTCAATAAGAATAATGAGATATGTGTCATATGTCTTAGTTGTGATACATTTCTATGATGCGATAGCAAGAGTATCTTTCAGCCACCTGATACCTGCTCTGAAAGATTTCCTTGACAACAATATGTAAATGAATCCCGGTATAATCATATTTTTATTCCATGATTGGCTGAACACAGGTCACATGCTATGAGCATTTAGAACCGAGTGAATGTTTCATACGTACTGTACAGCTTCGAATACAAGATACAAGATCAAGATGAAGATGAAGGTGACCCCGTTTATTACTTGGTCTCGAACTTAACTTTGCGCTCGGGGTATAAAATCCTTTAAGAATTGTTTATGACCATGATTGTTAATTGATAGTGATAAACTCTTCTCAATTGCAACCTAATGAACTGAAAGGTCCAAATCCACAAAAGAAAGTAACATCATAACTTCTACATTGTTTCAAAATTTACTCAATGCACTTTTGTAGTTCAACTAATTAATTAATTCCTCTCTATTTAGATCTTTATTTTCACCATCGACCTCATTCTCATCTTGCTAGATAACAAAATAAAGTGTAGTTGAATCACGGACTTAAAGATTTCGCATGTTTTGATGACAGCAAACGAATTTCTTCAGATCAGAGACAAGGAGGATTGGCTCCAAGAGGAGGGATAGCCCCAGAGTTTAAAGATGACAGACATAATTACCTCTCTTGCTTACCACCTTCGTTCGTTCGAATTTTCATCGGCTAGTTATCAAATACTACACTTCGATGAGATGTTTTAATTGATATAGGCATATTCTGTACACCTTTCTTTATCTTGATGTGAAATGAGAAGCTATGATATTGGTTAACACGCCAGAAATGAACATAGTATTATTCGAAGCGTATTTCGAAAATTTTCAAACCGCCATTGATGACGTCATTTGTTTGTCGACTTTTGACCAATCAGCGACGATGTCATCTCAATACAGATTTACATTATAAGCGTATGTCATCTTTGAACCCTGGTGTTTCTCCCCCTCTGATTGGCTCCCATGCTTCCAGCTCGATATTTATTTTTAATCTCCGAGCAATTTGTTCAGTGCTGATTTCTACGGCAAAGTTCGCTTCAAGGGAAATGATATGCTATCGAACTTGACTGATTTCGACGACATCATTGAAAATGTCGTTATTTTCCGACCTTATAACTGACTGTATATTCAAGATTAGCCATCAAAAGAATTTGAACTAATACTGATAATAAATAATAATGAGTACTGATAATAAACCTGTAACTTTTATATTTTTCATATTTCTGGCTAATATTTCGACTGTACAGCGTTAAGTATTACACTGATGTACTGTGAAAGTTACAGTAATGTGCTCCTACGGTAAGGTGCTGCTAGGTTGAGTTAAAGGTGGTTCGTGGTGGATCAGGTCTACACGAAAAAAGTTTCAAAATGACCAACTTAAAATGTGAACATTGCTTCTCAGCTGGGGCACCAACTTGTCACACATCAATGTGATTTCATTAGTACTTTTATGTATTTAATTTCACGTTCGTCATTCTGGGATTGGCTGAGCGCAACGATAGTTACTTGAAATGCGTTTTGAAAAGTTTGAAAATTACTGGGGCTTTTCTCGCCTTATCTTTGAATATAGGCCAAATTATCAACAAAATGGGTCTTGGGCCCAAACCCCAATTTCTTTTCTGACTTGAAATTTGCCCCCTCCCCTTGTTAGTTTGCGGATCCGCCCCTGGGTACCATGCATTTCAATAACTATTTCTTTATTTTTTCATTGTGTTATCCATCATCATATCATTAATGAAATGTTTCTGAATTGCACCATTATGGATATTGCTTTTAACACCTATATTTGCTATATAGCATGATTCTAAATATAAATCTGCGGAATCCCCTAAGGAAAAGTCAATAGATCGTGTGACTGTGAAATAGCAATATCATTGGGTCGCAACGTGTTGCAACAGTCACTGTGTCTGTGCAACAAGATGGCCTGCCTTCGTTCTGGTACCAACTTTTCGTAAGCTATTTTATCCATTTAAACCCATTTCTTGGACGATTTTCTTCATAATCGTATCCGTGCAGTTAGCGCATGATTCCTCGTTAAGAAAATTTGATTAGTATTTATCTTTTATTATCACAAGCGTTAAAGTCACAGTTTTATTTCCTCGCTTGTAACACATGTACCACTCAACATCTGAAGAACACAAACGGTGTCTGTGTTACAAAAGCGAGGAATTCAAACTGGCAATATGGCGCATCGTGATGATGTGGGTGAATACTTAATAATAACCTTTTTGAATCATGAAATTACGCGCTCATTGCATGTATAACGATAATGGAGAAAATCCTTTGAGAAATGGGTTTAAATGGAGAAAACAAAAAAAATCTGAAAATCTGAAACCAGAAACCATTTTTCACTGCACAAAAAGCATAAATGAATAAAAGATAGTCGTTAGTGATAGACCATTCTGATACTCATAGCATCTTTCTGTTTCACCTAAAACATCATCTCATGGCTGGGAAGATTTGAGATGTCATGGTTTATCATGATGGTGACTATATTTTCCAATTCCAATTGTTCAGTAATTACATAGCTTTCATGACTGAAAAATGAGTGCAATGATGCGTCGTAATAACTTGATCATTTACTAATATTTTCCATTTATAGATTTATTTACTACATCGATAGAATTATGTCTAATCGTTCATTCATTTTATGATCACTGGGTCTACAGAGCCGCCATGTCTGCGCAACAAGATGGCCGCCTTCCGGTAACAGATTTTTGTAAGACATTTTGTTTTCTCCATTTCATCCAGTTCCTTGGTATGGTCGATTTTCTTTATAATCGTTTGCGTGCAGCTGCGCAAGTTAAAATCTATAGTTTTAGTTATTCACTGAGACGCCGCTCATTAGATAAAGAAAACAAAATATCTTACGAAAATCTGATACCGGAAAGCAGGCCGTCTTGTTGCACAGAAGCAGTAATTTGGGACTACGTTAAGAGCATGTGATGCTGTCATATTATAAGTTGATTATTGAAGTATGGAAATGAAACATGTCATTTCTTGTAAACGTTCCTAAATTAGTATAAGTATGTAGGCTAGCAAGGTGATTTATGACGGACATAAACGCAATAATAAGGTCAAGGAATACCATTTAATAATGTCATTAATGCCAAATCTTGATCACCAGCGTTTTCATACAGTGACCCAATTATTAATTGAATCACGTCAGCAGTTCCCTGGTCAATGGATTGATGAGATTGTAAGATTGTATAAATAAAGATTTGAACATCCTAGCTCATTAGATTACTAGTATGTCAGATTGTGAAGTGGGTGAATGGTAACTTACAATTCTTAGTTGAATATAAATACTTTCTTGTGTCAAATTTTAAATTCGAACGCTGGCATAAATGATTTGAATCGACTCAGAAAAAAAACTTAAGAAAAACCAAGAGAAAAACAAATCAATGTTCCTTATCTTTCGAAATATATTTTCTTGAAAGACGCACAAATCATACAAATGTGGAAGCAGGAAGGTTTTATCATAATATAAATTCATTTTAAAGCGGTCGATTGTGTAAAAATCACACTTGATTATTTTATACATAGGCAATAATACCAGAAAGTATAAAGAAATTGAAACAGAACAATTGAATATGGTTTATTTCATCTCGAGGCAAGACTTTACTCAATAAGATTGCATGTTTCCGAATCATTCATTACACAATTGTGACATTTTGAAAGAAACATTAGAACAAACCAATACCATAAACCACATCAATCGTCAATAATACAAAAAGAAACTTTCTATAAAGTGAGCCAAAAATATATAAAAGGTTGAGGACATCTTACATTCAAAGGGCTTTATTCATTCCTCAATCAAGTGATCCCTGGACCAAGGATGGTTGAGGATGATTTGAATGGGACAGCTTTTTCTGCACGGATCATGAGAAGTTGTATTTTCTAATAAAGTGTGTTTTTGGCTCCTGCAAGGGTGAAAGTCGACGTGCTAATGTTCAATCAACAATAAATGTCATCAAAAGGGGAAAGGCCGTCAATTGATGACAGTTCACAAGTGTTAAGATTTTACAGTCTGACCATCCCTGTAATGCCTTGGTCACATTTGCTCCGATTTTCACGATGGCGCCCGGCCGATTGAGTATTTTTGTTCGAAAATGAATACAATATATTGAACAAAACACTCAATCGGCCGGGCACCGGCCGATGGATCGGAGGAAATATGACCCAGGCATAATGCACCATTCAAAGGGGTCGGGTTTTTGATAGAGTGCTTCACCCTGGGGCTAGGGACTTTTGATATCCGGTATATTTGATCTGGTATTATGTTGGCAAAATTGAGTCACTGGGTTGTTACTAGTGTAGTGAATTAGACAGTTTTTTGTCGAAATCAGTTGCCATGGAAATCGATGATGACTTTTTAAAAATTTCACTTTGAAAACGTTCAACTTGAAATTATAAATTACTAAATAAATAGTGGCCATTTTGAGTTTATCCATAATTCTTGTCTTCAAAAGTCCAAGAAAACCACTTCATCTTACTTAAAAAAATTACTGATGCAAGAGCAGAGAGGTTTTGGGTATGCTGGCTAAATTACACGACGGCCATTTTGAATTATTTGATAAATCAGCCATTTTGAGTTTTTCGTAAATCTTCATAATTCCGTTCAACTTAAAATCTTTACAGATGCAATCTTAGCAGATGTGGTAAATGTCGGGATATTCAAAATAAGATTCATGAACTTCTTTCCAAACTTCAACTTTTCTGTTAATATTGTATGATGTCTCACGAACTAATATTTGGATGGTAAAGATTATTTTCACAAGTCCCTTGTAAACCTTCTCTCGTGGGCTGAGAAAATTAGTACATGATTAATAATTAGCAATGTACAGTTGGAAGGAATTTTGATTGAGTTTTGCATTTGTATTAGTATAATACAATTGGACGGCGGTCACGAGAGGTTGATGGCATATACATATTGTAAATGCTGAAAATATGTAATTTCTTATTCTCTCGACAAGATATACAAAACATTCATTCCCCAAATTCAGGAATTGGCGTGTCCGATCTATTTGTCGTTTACGATGGGAGAAGAAATCAATGAATAAAGTAGAAATATATTCCTGAATAGACAGTGTATATTCACGTTATATTGTAATACTCTGTAAATTAATCATTTGAACTGGTGAATGCAAAGCATATGTTTGCATCCAATTTTGCTTTCCATTAGAAAACAATTAGTGTGAAGTTACTTCCATTGTATACAATAAGGACTAATGGTTGGTTTCCTGAGCTTGATCACTCCTCCCTTGTCCCGATCATTGGAATTAATAATTGATTAAAAGTAGCTTTAAATCTTTATTAATTGGCGATTGGTGAATAACAGAGGGTGTGATGATGAACTTGTTAAATGCATATATCCAATGTATATTGACAAATAAAGCAGCAAAAGCAGAAGCGACCGATGAGATCAAATCAAAGACGTGGCATAACATCAGAGCATGTTGCTTGCTATAGCTAGTGATTTACCAAATGAGTTCTACATAGATTTAATTCACTCAAGTCACACAGTTTCTTACAATATTGGATGCCGAAATACAAAATACAGTTTTCATAAAACACATACAAATTTAGTAGATTATTTAGGAAGGATGTACACGTATTATCTTGATGCTAAAAGAGTGTACTTTAATTGAATAAAAACATTTTGTACCCGTGGTAAGTTTTTTAATGTTTTGAACTCCTTTTTGCATTTCAATACTTTCATATTTTATGATTTACCCAATAAAAACCGACTGAAGTGTGCTTATCTACAAAATAACTCAGAACTTCTCGCTAAAACAGTTATATCATCGCTCAGCCATTCTAATACTAGTAAACTCATATAAATAAGTGCTCTTAGGATACCCATAGAGCAAATATTACTATGTTGGTGTATTACGCAGAGCTGGTATACCTACAAGTGCTTAATTCTTCAAACATCAGGAATGGAGAACTATAAAGCAAGACAACTAAAAAAATCACATCCTGAAACGTGTGTCAGCATCATAAAGCGTTTGGGAACGACGAAAAGTTCGTAAGACGCCAGGATGATCAAAACAATTCCTCGCTATTCAAAACACTGAGCAACCTCCTAGAAAAAGAATCATATGAATAGTCCATGGTATGAAATCTCTAGGACGTCTAATAAAGGAGATGGTAGCACACTATAGCAGGGGCGGATCTGGGAAGCAACAAGGGGGGGGGGTCCAAATTTCAGGTCAGAGAAAAAACCGTCCGCCCCTTGGGCCCCTAAAACCCAAAAGTGGGCCCAAATTTTGAAATTTTGAGGCCCATTTTCTTCAAAATTTGGCCTGAAATTTAAAAATGCGGCCTTATAAGGCCCAATTATTACCAAAAAGGCCCACTTTTTGGGGCCTTAAGGCCTTTTTTGGCCCCAATTTTTTTTTCTGGGCCCAGGGCCCCCAGCCCCCCCCCCCCCCCTAATCCGCCAGTGCTATAGCGCAGCGATATTTGACCTAACATTAACATACCTACATATGTTCCCTAATAATTTTTATTATAACCGTTTAATATACTTCCGGCTTTTAGGGTGAATTATGCCTGCCATTAACAGAGGTAAAAAAAATACCAAAAAATAAAATCCCAATTTTTCACAATTTGGAGAACACAATGCAACAGAAAATAATACAAAACTATTTTAAATATATGATCAAGGTTTCTAAGCTATACGTTTAAGGTTATTTTTCTTATCAATACCAAAACATTTTGTAATCAGTGCATCGACGTTTTGTATTGTATCTCAGGTATTACTAATAAGATTAATGCTACAAATGAATCACTTTTATATAGAATTACAAATGCTTAAATTATGTAAGTTTTTCACAAAATAGGTCTCAATACGGACTCTTATTCAGCGGTGAACATTAAAGATAAAGGAGAGCCTATTGCTCTTCCTTGACTAATTGGGAAGTTATTTTTCTCGTAGTTAGATATAGCTCAGTTGCTTATAAAAAAAACACCAAGACTTGGTCGAACTCCTGAATGATTGAGAAAAATGGTTATCAATTATCTTCCTAAAATCTGCTTATATCCAGCGGTAAGGTCAAAGAAGAAACAACCATCTGAAAACTTGATGATAGCCACAAGGAACGTCGAGGAAGAATTGCAAGGCGTTCGATTGCATATGACTCTAATTGATTATTAGACATGCCCTTGGAATATATGAACATTTAAATACCTCTGTAACATTTAATTTGATATAAATCTTACCTATTTGTTATTGTATTATGTTCTATAAAACATGAACAATAATTTGTTGTTTGACCCCTTGCGATTATATGGAAAACATCTGGTAATGAGATGTTTTAAATGGTAAGAAAACTAATATATTCCAAATCATAAATTATCTTAATATTCCACACAATTTTTGTTTAATCTGCTTGGCTCATATTTGAAAAATCAGACAAAATCTGAAAAACACACTTGCGTAATTACACTAATTAAACACCGACATCCACAGTAAAATTAAAGTATATTTTTACATTACAATAGTCTATTTTTTGTTCGTATGCTTAGAATCACGGTCAGAGTCTTATAAAATGTATAAAAGTTCGAATCAAAATATTTACGTCTTTTGACCCCTTGTGATGAAAGACATTTTTCGACCCGAAAGCCGGAAGTTTTTTCAGCAAATGGTATTTTAAAAGAATCAAGACATATGCACCTCCATAAATATTGCTTCAAATATTGCTGCGCTATAGTGTGCTACGGATCCTTCATATTCGGAAGTCATACCATGGACTAATTCGTTCGCAAGCGCTTAGATTTTCTTCATCATGATACCGATACACGTTTGTGCCTAAAGGAAGGTAAAGATTCTGCCTACATCTTGTGAAATCGTACCTCCGAGGCTGCTCCTTTTGTTACCGAAACGGATCCATTTTAATTTCGTAAACATTTTGAAGCCACAGTGAAAAGTGATAGTTTATATGCTCATAAAGTCGTATACGTATGACAACGATTAATCACCAAATAGGTTTTATCACGCAGGTGTGAGACAAAAGTGACAAAATTAAGAAATATTAATCTTTTGGGATATACTCAACTGTCTGACTGTGAGTGTACAGAATGCAAGTGAATTCCAAAACGAGGAAAATGTTAATCTGATTGTGTGGGTGCATCAGTACTTAGATAAGAAATTAAGATAATCCCATTGCAGGTACAGTACCTCAGGATGCAACTAGCTTAAGACAAATGAAGTAGATATATTTCCTTTACCTGTAAAATATAAACGCATGGTGGTGTTTTGGAAACATGGATACAAAGGGTAGGTAAGTTAAAATAGGTATTTCTAAAATTAAAATGGTCAATGCAATAAACACTAAAGCGCTACTTCAACACTTACAGGGCATCAACATCCTTTTTATTTTCTAGTCACTGTGGTAGACTAGCTCGTACATGAATCATTACGGGAATAGCAGTCAAATGTCGTATTTCCTGTAAGACCCTGCGTGCAGAGTCTAGTTATAAACTACGAGACGAAGCTCTCTTTTGAGAAGCGAAGTCGAACGAATGTAAAGGGTACCAAAATTCTAACAGTTGGCACGTATTCACTAGTTACTCTGCCAGAGTCTAGTTATGAAGACGAAGCTTTCTTTTAAGAAGTGAAGTCGATTGAATGCAAATGGGAATTTACTAGTATGTGTTATACTGAATTAATCTACAATTATTTGGGTGCAGGGATTATCATGCCCGACTCCTTTTTCAAAAATCTAGACTTCATTTACAATAAATACATTTCCAGGGGCTAGGTGTTCTACCTGTATCACCCGGAATAGCCCGACAACGGTAAAGTCCGATATAACGATGTCACAAATGGCGGACATAACCGTCGCTTCAATTACACGGTGTATAACCCAAACGCTCCTACATGCGCGACGGAGCGTTTCATTACTGAAATTAAACAAAGAAACGCTCCGGAGTAGGAAAACTGTCTGGCGGGAATGATGAGCCGTCTGACAATTTCCCCAATAATGGGAATAAGAGGTATGAGTTACATATTTCGAGTATACCATTCGATGGGTGTGATATTCATGTTGTACGAGGCTGGCTGTTGACGTTTGAAGCAATTAGGAAGAGCTGTACGAAGCAGTATAGTTATCAAAATTCAAAAACGTATTTGTCATTCTACCGGTCAAAACCCCTTTTGTCGATACATGTGATTAGTTGAGCCAAGATTAGAGCACCAACGTATATTTTAGTCAAATTCCAATGCTTCAACGCACCATACATTATCGTAATAGTGATTTGATGACCGAAAATCCCGTCTTAAAAATGATGACATTCTCATATTCAAGAAACGCTCCGATCTGGTTAACACAGTGAATTGGAAACGCTCCGGTAGTCTAGATCAGTTAAGGAAATATATAGCTTGCCTTTCCTTTTCAGGAAGAGAAAGAAAAGATCTATCATACCCCTTGGCATCGATAGAAGAAAGATTAATTCACATATAAATTTTCGTTTTTTCTATAGTTTTATGATTTAGCACATATGTAGGCATGGCATCATCTAATGTATAGGCTTTAATCAGATAGTTGCACGTTTAGCACCACCAGATTCAGATGTTTCAATTTGCCTTACAAGTACAACACGTTTTGAGAGATAGATTCGATTCGGAACTCTTCTCTAATAATCTGAAAATGATATCAAAACAAAATGGTAAGAGCGTTTCTAAAATTGTGGTCTAAATCGACGGAGCGTTTCGAAGAAAACAAGCGATTTCTCGAGAACAAGTAATGGATTTGGACTGGGATTTTAGGAAATGAGAATATACGAGTTTGTGATCTACTACTTTAACAGAAAGATTAACGTTTTCATAGAAATACTAGTTTAATTCGTAATTTGTGGTCAAATCGTCATCTTCAGATTCGTTCGATCTACACTACGGAGCTTTGATCAAGCAAATAACAGTTTACCACCAGAAGTTGAATAAATAAGATCTTTGCTCACGGTATTGTTCATCGAATGGTACATAATATTTCACCATGACATATGATATCTAAGAGAAACGAGAGAAAGAATACTTACAGTCATAGTAGAATCTTCATTAGCCGCCATTTTATTTCGCTCTGGAGCGTTTCCGCGTAAATGTAACGCTCCGTCGTGCATGTAGGAGCGTTTGGGTTATACACCGTGAATTAGATTTTCATGAACTGTATGTTTAATAGAGCCATAGACTAACAATCAATCAAAATGTCTATATACTCATTGTACAGTTAATAATGTTCTACCATCGAAATAAAGTCTTTAATTTAACCGATCAAAATGAGATACGGGACAACGGACACTGTAATTACCATATGCCGTTGTCTTTCTAAATTACTCAAATTCAGATTCCGTTGTCATTGACGATATCGAAGACGCCGGCGATTCACGACCCAATTTGATCGAAAATGGGATTTCATATGATACATTATCACAATAGCTTAATCACGGTGTATAACCCAAACGCTCCTACATGCGCGACGGAGCGTTTCATTACTGAAAGTAAACAAAGAAACGCTCCGGAGTAGGAAAACTGGCTGGCGGGAATGATGAGCCATCTGACGATTTCCCCAATAATGGGAATAAGAGGTATGAGTTACATATTTCGAGTATACCATTCGATGGGTGTGATATTCATGTTGTACTTGGCTGGCTGTTGACGGTTGAAGCAATTAGGAAGAGCTGTACGAAGCAGTATAGTTATCAAAATTCAAAAACGTATTTGTCATTCTACCGGTCAAAACCCCTTTTGTCGATACATGTGATTAGTTGAGCCAAGATTAGAGCACCAACGTATATTTTAGTCAAATTCCAATGCTTCAACGCACCATACATTATCGTAATAGTGATTTGATGACCGAAAATCCAGCCTTAAAAATGATGACATTCTCATATTCAAGAAACGCTCCGATCTGGTTAACACAGTGAACTGGAAACGCTCCGGTAGTCTAGATCAGTTTAGGAAATATATAGCTTGCCTTTCCCTTCCAGGAAGCGAAAGAAAAGATCTATTATACCCCTTGGCATCAAAAGAAGAAAGATTAATTCACATATAAATTTTAGTTTTTTTCTATAGTTTTATGATTTAGCACACATGTAGGCATGAAATCATCTAATGTAGGCTTAAATCAGCTAGTTGCACGTTTAGCACCACCAGGTTCAGATGTTTCAATTTGCCTAACAAGTACAACACGTTTTTGAGAGATAGATTCGATTCGGAACTCTTCTCTAATAATCTGAAAATGATATCAAAACAAAATGGTAAGAGCGTTTCTAAAATTGTGTTCTAAATCGACGGAGCGTTTTGAGGAAAACAAGCGATTTCTCGAGTACAAGTAATGGATTTGGACTGGGATTTTAGGAAATGAGAATATACGAGTTTGTGATCTACTACTTTAACAGAAAGATTAACGTTTTCATAGAAATACTAGTTTAATTCGTAATTTGTGGTCAAATCGTCATCTTCAGATTCGTTCGATCTACACTACGGAGCTTTGATCAAGCAAATAACAGTTTACCACCAGAAGTTGAATAAATAAGATCTTTCCTTACGGTATTGTTCATCGAATGGTACATAATATTTCACCATAACATATGATATGTAAGAGAAACGAGAGAAACAATACTTACGGTCATAGTGGAATCTTCATTAGCCGCCATTTTATTTCGCTCCGGAGCGTTTCCGCGTAAATGAAACGCTCCGTCGTGCATGTAGGAGCGTTTGGGTTATACACCGTGTTAATACATGCACAGAATTAGCGACGATAAAATCCCATGAAATTAGGACCAAGTGATTAAACAGTTGAAGCGACGGTTATGTGCGCCATTTGTGACAACGGTATCTGACTTTACCGTAGTCAGGCTATTCCGGTGTGTGTATGCTGGGGCACGTGATATATTTGAGTGATCTATAGCATAGGTGTGAATCTCTGGGTTGTTACTTAAGTAGTATTATGGGAGAGATGATGTAAATATTTACTATTACACTTTGCCTTTGTAAGAAAAATTTAACTCTCAGATGTTTTGAATATACATGTACAGCAAATAAGTGAATTCTCTTTGGCATAAGGTGATGTAGGACCATTAATCTACATATCAATTACCGGATTTACATTAATGTTGTTCAAATTATCATGTAGTTCTAAAATGACTTGCACATATAATGCATTGACATTGATGTTATTGCTTCCATTTACGATGTATAACTGATGAATAATGGTCTTTGAAAAAAACTTAAATATGTTTAACACAATCTCACAACTCCTATCTTGCTTTCCTAACTTAACACAGGTTACATACAACAGGTGATAAGATAACCGGGGCCAACCATAAATCTTGGGTGTAACATTTTTAAGAAAAATATTCACGTCTAAATAATGAACGCATCTGGTAATTACAATAATAATGTTTACATGATTACTTGGAAAACAATTGAAGGCTAAAGAGAAATTCAGGATTTGCTTGCTTTGTGGTATCCAGTACAGCATTCTGGATCTGGTGGAGAATAAGGTAGGCCCACAAAATTAATCTAAACGGTTCGCCAAGTATTTCACTGCCAGTAGATGTTTTAGTTAAGATAGGAAGAACTAAGATCTAAATCATCTGTATTGATCTTCCTAAACATGCCGATTGTGTAATAATATGATTGCACATCTTAATGAATTTACGTGTTTCGTAACCATGGTAAACCAAAGCAATTTTAATCGTTATAAGAAAGGAGATACTCTGGGGGTCAGAATGGTATTTCGTAGCACAGGTTATGTCGTTCGACGTTACCCCGGGGTACGTTTGTCACAGTAAGATGTCATACCGGTGGGACACTTAAATGCATCTGGTGAAGGCCACATCAACCAGTTCCCTCTCGTAGCATTTAATGAGAATAATAGGCCCTCAATGCAGCTAGCCTATTTCATCAATATATTTATGCCCCACCTTTTATAGATGCAATAATTCTGCGATTCTCTGATATATGGGATCAGATATACTTTATTATTGTAGTTGTAGCAGAAAAACTCCCGCTTATCGATTCGATAAACAGCAACATGACATTGTAGATCTGTACCTTTGTACTTTTGTACACGGTGTACAGGAAATAAAGTAACGGGTTCTTAAAAGCGATACCAAAATATTTGTATTCTGGTACAACTGATGCTGTATTGATGTGTCCTTTATTAATTTCGTCACATTGATCTATTTTCATATAGTTTGCTGCTTCTGGTTCATTTATTCATCCAAAATTGAATAGATTAGTAGTTTGTTAATTTGTTTTATCTAATTAGATGGACTCTGAAGTTCTCGTTTGGTCAATTATGTTAGAATGCAAGACAAATATAAATGCCTCATTTTAGATTTTCGACATTCTTTCTACTGAAACTAATCTAGTATTTTAAAATTACCTCCCAAAGAAGTTTATTCATCATTTTTGTTCGTTTTGCCTCATCTATTTAAATTTGCCTTACCTACTCGCCCCTGCTTTAAAAGCACTCGTGTCCTTACGTCCCGAACACCCTGTAGGCTGAGCTCATATATTCACGAATATTTCCCAAGATACCTTGGTGTTTCCTCATGATTGTCTGTATATATTATTTATAATATTTATTGTATGTTATATAGTCTCTGTATATACAGTGTCTATGATTGTATGAATAGATATAGTCGTCCTGTATGTGTACATATACAACCCCAATCCGTCTCAAAAATACAAGTGAATGCTATCATAATGCTAGTCAGCACCACATTAAAAAAAACAATATGATTCGTTGAAAAATCATATCAATTGAATAGGATATATTTGGCACTGTATTATTATATTAGATTGTGCTTATGATTGATTTTTATTCCACACAAAAATATCAATATCAATAATATCTTAATAGGTTGGTGATTCGCATAGGTGGCAGGTTTAATACTAGTACGTTTTTTTGTACTTTCTATTGTATAAGTTGACATAGAAATTGGTTCAAATGACAGGTACGTTATTCAAACTAATATCAAAAAGTCCATCTAATCCTGTTTCTCATGAAAGTAGATTTAATATTCAGCTATTTTTGTATTAGGAATGCAGTTATATTCACATATTGTTACTTATAATCTAGAATTTTAATTCTTTAGATTGACAGATACCTCCATTACCCTTTTAGCTATAAAGTTAAATTATTGATTCTCTCAGTTATGAATTCGACATGTATCGGGTACAAGTTTAAAGTAACAGTGACCTTTATCAACCATGCCCCATGTGACATTCCCCGTTTCAGTTAACATTGGCATTTCCATAATAATCTAATATATTGCTAATTCAGAATACCCCTATGAGTCAAAAAGGCATGTTGACATTTGACATTTTAACTTAAAGTGCGCACCTAATTCTAGAAAATGGAAAGGAAAATATGATTTGACGGAAGACCTGAGATGAGGTTTTTCTGATCACAAACTTCAGGTGAATGATCTTTTGAATGAGTTTTTTTTACTAAGTTTCATTCTGACGATGATTTTGAATTCAATGACAAGTCTTAATACTCCATATATTGTCAAGATCAGAGAGGTCTCTCACAAAGTTTTGGCTCAATATTTCTTGTCAGATTTGTCATCTGTATGTACAGTGATCGCCTACTATTACAAGTGCGTGAGTAATGACTCGACAAGATCCACAAAATTCAAATGTATTGTAACGGTTATTTTATTAAATGATTTATTTGTGTCTATATTACAGGCTTCTGGTGATTCAATTGGGTTTTTTAGGCACCAGACGACCCATATGCTTTGAAAAATATATATCAGTTTGACCATTTTTCTAATATGTGATGGAATTTACAGTGTGTGTTATAGTGTTTTATAGTGTGAGTTTCAGCAGACCAGACACCCAGAAATGTTTGATTTTGATGCTATTGACAATTTCATGGGTGTGTTCAATCACACCCCTAGCTTATGAGGTTGACCATCTTCGAATTCCAATTTGCAAGTTGGAGAAAGGAGAACCTTCAGAATCAAGATAGAGGTTGACTGACCAGATTCTATTTACCTAGTTCATAGGAAGTGCATAATCTAGGCTGAATAAGATATCTCATTCATTAAAATCCTCAATCAATCTGTGACAAAATAATAAGACATGACCAGAAATTCCATCCTCTGATTCCAAGGTATGATGTTCTGCAATGTGGTTAATAATGTTTGGGGATTTAGGAGTTCATATAGAAGGACAGTAATAACATGTGAATCCAAGCAATCTGAAATGCAAAGAGCAAATATTATTAGAATCAAAATGGTAAACTCGCACACTTGGCTGATCATAATTATTTTTCATAACATCCCTTTTACTCGGTATTGAAGGGGAGTTGGAACGTGGTATGCATGGAATGTTAAGTATTATGTATATTAAGCATAGGTATGTTGGTTTTGTGGTTTTTGGTAATCTAAAAACAGAAAATTTGGTGAAATATACATTTTCGTCGGCGGGTTATTGATTTTGCTTCAATTATCAACTCAGTTTAGGTATTTCGGTTAAGCCAGTCACTGAATCATTTTGCCAAATGATTATTGGGTCTGTTATATAGCATATGGAATACCATTTATAGGTAAAATAATATTACAGTGGTAAAGAAAAGAGAACCAAGCATACCTTTCCTCCGACATTTAGAATTTTGCGAATCTTGTCGAGTCATTACTCACGCACATGTAATAATAGGCGATCACTGTACATACAGTGTAATAACTGATAGCGCATCGACAAGGTTTATGCGTTTGACATGTGGGACTCAGTCTGTGGTCATTTCTTGTGTTAAATGGTATCTTTCAAAGCAATTGTAGATCACTCTAAAAATGATATTTTGTTAACAAGCACATAGCGTTGAGTAAATGTATCGGTTTAATTTTCAACACAAATCAAGTTTCTTCAAATGGTGTTTGGTTCAAATGACAGATTTGAACCAATTAGTTGTTAAATGAAAGATTCCGCGCACGTAAACATACTGAGATCTGGAAAACTCTTACCCTAGACGGTATACAAAATCCCTCAGTTGAGTTTCAAATTAATAGTTATGTTATGCTTGTTGTGTTGTGTTGTATTGTGTTGTATTGTGTTGTCAAACGAGTTAATGCAGAGACGTGTCGCAAAAAGCTCGCGCACGCATTGTTACACATTTTGTGGCGTAATCCAGAGGATCCTCGCTTTTAACATGATAGAATGTGACGTTTTTGAGAAAAATCCTTTCGTCCTCCACATTTACCTCTATATCTCAAAACATTTTAGACGAATAACTCTGATATCATATATATATTGTTAATGGGCTAGGAGCATCATAAAACACGAATCAATTGATATTTTAGGTGAAATAAATATACGTGTTGCTGTGCTTGAAAATAGGCGAATGGCGTAAATTAGCCCTATTTTAATAAATTTTGAAAACCTTTCGTCCTCCACTTTTCCACATACAACAGAAAACACATAATTTTGTGAACAAAATCAACTATTTATTAATAAACTACAGTTTAGGAGCAAAATAATCATGTATGATTTATTAAAAATTGATCTCGTATTTTTTGTTTAATGTAGACCTGAAAAGTTGAAGGTACCAAAAAATGAGCAAAAAAGGTCGCTGTCAACAGATTCTATTTTTCAGACTCTATGACGTCACAATATGGGACGCTTACTAAAATTCATCCTTTTAAATAAAACTTCCATCTACCTTTATCAAGACGAAAAATAAGTATAATAGTCATATATTGTTTGAGTTATGAGCGTTTAAAGACGAAAAATAATTCAAAATGTAACGTGTCAACATGGGATATTTGCCAGATGTTTTTTAAAAACGAACGCGCAAAAAATGTGAATGGAGTGTAGTTGATCTAAAATCTTCATCGAAACAGCTTTAAAATGATATATAACTTTAATTAGAATATTATCTTATAATCCGGGGAATCAAAGTTACATTCACGCGATACCCTTAAAAAACAAATGCGCCACCTTTTTGCGACACGTCAGATGTAACATATTTTCTCCAAGTGTATGCTTCTCAAACTACATCGGATGATATCTCATTTATTATCAATGACAGTATATATTAGTATAACTTTTTTTCATCCTTACTATAAATCAATTCATGATCTGATCAATAAGTATCAGAAAAAGCATATGTTATAACAAAATTCTATCAGAATGAACGTATGCATCACTACACATTGATAGCAATTTTATTAATAAAAAAGTAGATTAACGCCTTTTGATCTACTGGTGAAGAAACTTCTAATATTTGTGGTAGGTTGGTATGAATAATGTTATTTGTGATATTAATATCAAATCCCAATTCTTAACAGGATGATTAAACTTCAAGTATGTATTTCCGTTGTCACAAATGGCGGACTCAACCGTCGCTTCAACTGTTTAATCACTTGGTCCTCATTTCATGGGATTTTATCGTCGCTAATTCTGTGCATGCACTAAACTCTTGTGATAATGTATCATGAATCGCCACAATATAGCGTCTTCGATATCGTCAATGACAACGGAATCTGAATTTGAGTAATTTAGAAAGACAACGGCATATGGTAATTACAGTGTCCGTTGTCCCGTATCTCATTTTGATCGGTTAAATTAAAGACTTTATTTCGATGGTAGAACATTGTTAACTGTACAATGAGTATAAAGACACTTTGATTGATTGTTCTTCCAAAGGAATTTATTAAACATACAGTTCATGAAAATCTAATTGAAGCAACAGTTATATCCACCATTTGTGACAACGATATCTGACTTTACCGTTGTCAGGCTATTCCGGGGTGAAATTGTAACATTTTTAGTTCAACTGAGGTAAAAATGTACTTTTCATTCTAGTTATATCACATTCTTCTCTCAAATGTATCAGATATTAGCAAGTAGTTTGAGTAAAAATAGGAATGTCTCAACTCATGAAGATGTTGTGTTTAAATTTAGAATTCCTTTGGCAAGGCAGTTCTTCTGAGTGAACGTAATCGCAGTTTCATCACGATGAATAATCATAAATGTATCCCCGTGATTCAATAATTTCTGGGAACAATTTTCTGCAATGCATAAATAAAGAAGCACAATAATTTACTTTCTCCTTGCTTTTTATCTCAACACGGCTAATTCAATAATGCTACCCTATTGATGATTCTGATAACGTCAGCACCATCCACTGAGCGGAGGGCTACAGGCATCATACACTCCGTTCCTTCCTATAAGGAACACAAGGCTTCATAAATCATATTTTTTAATCCTTCCTAAAGGAACAGAGTGGATGACGTCTGGCGCAGGCTGCGTCAGCAAAGAAGAGATCAGTGATCAGCATCTTCACCTTATTGCAACACTGCTAACGTCCCAAACGACCCTCCTTAAAGCTCTCCAATGTAAAGCTCCGACGTTAACATAACAAATATTTTACTTTTCAAATGAGACAAATTGACGGTTGGAGAACACTTAAACTGTAATCTATGTCAATAATCAATAGCTTGTGTTATTTTCCAGATGACTGATTTTGACGATCGAGCTAGATAACAATGTTCATCGACTGTTGCAAGGTGATCACATATTGGATCTAACTACATCAACGATTTGGATTACTTTATTTTGATTAACAAGTTAACTGCAAATTGAATCCAGTGTTGAATGTGTCCATATGTCGATGCTCTACTCACATCAAGCACGAGAATCAGGAATACCAGTATATCATACTACTGAGAATTAATTAAAAAGCCTGGTTGTACTACTTAATAGTTACCCGAGGAGATTTACACACGATTGCTAGCACACATCTATAAATGCTGTCATGTCTTTGACACATGAGATTATAACTTACCATGCATAACGAATGGTGGGTAATAAGACAGTTGTGAAAAAACGAGAGATGCGCAGTGGATCGATCGTTGAATAAGTGTGCTGTCTAATACCACTAGAATGATTCAAAGGCTCAACAACTACCTCATTGACTTTTATCGGCGTTTCGAAAGGCGTTTGACAGTCATTATGTATCAGTTTGGCACACCATGGATGTCGCATGCCGGCAGTTTGCAGCTGGTAAAAGCCTTCATATTTGTCTTCCAATTCTAAAAGACAACACAGCATCAAATCAGGAGTATAATCTATCAGGGGACGAGACCACAGACCTCAGCATGTTGCTCTCATCCTACCATCACCCCCATCTGCAGGGGAGCCATGGGACTTATAGCCACAATCGCAGGAAAATAGTGGGAGCCGAGTCTATGGCCTCAGATTTGCAACCCGAGTTACCATTCGGACACAACTGCAGTACAGAGGGTTGTGAGTGGGTGCGCATTAATGTGAGTGGACTATATTTTGAAACGAGGCTAGTTGTGCTCAATAGACATCCAAACAGTGTCCTTGGTGACCCAGAAAAACGTGATAAATATTATGACTCCAATCGTATGGAATATTTCTTTGATAGACACAGACCATCGTTTGAAGCGATATTTACTTGGTACCAAAATGGTGGAAAATTAAGACGACCACAAAACATTCCAGATGAAATATTCCTTACAGAGGTTGGGTTTTTTGAACTTGATAAGGAAATTGTGGAAGATTATAAAAAGGATGAAGGATATGCTGAAGAGGAGATCATTCTTCCAGAGAACGAGATACTCAAGACAATTTGGATGTTATTTGAGTATCCAGAGACCTCAAGGTTAGCTTTCATAATAGGAATATTATCATGTCTTTTTACAATGACTTCCATAGTGCTTTTCTGTGTAGAGACACTTCCACATTACTCCAATGACACGTGTAGTGGTCCAGATGATCCACCAAGTTTCGTGGACCCCTTCTTTGTAATCGAAACGATGTGTACGGCATGGTTCACAATAGAATTCATCATTAGATTAATATCGAGTCCAAACAAGCTAAAGTTTTGGAAGGATGTCAAAAACTTAGTGGATTTGACTGCAGTCGTACCATACTATGTGACATTGATAAATGTTATAATTACAATGACGTGCGAGAGCTCAAAGACTAGCTCATCTCTAGCGTTCCTGAGAGTCATCCGTCTCGTGAGGGTATTCAAGCTCACAAAACACTCTGCTGGGCTACAAGTCCTTGTCCTTACCTTTAAAGCTTCCATGGGTGGCCTTGGCCTCTTTGTGATCGCATTGTTCGTATGCACATTGGTATTTTCATCAACTATATATTACATGGAACTAGGCATCCCTGGTTCAGAGATCAACAGTATTCCGGATGGCTTCTGGTGGGCGGTTATCACTATGTCAACAGTTGGGTATGGGGACAAGGTGCCGAAAGGAACATGGGGTAAAATAGTGGGATGTGTATGTGCACTTTCAGGACTTTTAACGTTAGCAATACCTGTGCCTATTATTTTAGAGAATTTCATCAAGTTTTATGCACACAAAACTGGTCGAGGTCGGGTTGGATGATATCGAGCCCATCTTGACCTGAGTCGTCCAGATTACTGCTGTTTGCCAAAACTCACGAACCCAAATAAAGATGATTGATTACCCAAATATGGAGACACGATGCAATAATGGAGGCTACATTATAACATATTAGCCAGCTTGGCGTTTCATTTCCTTTTGTATCATTGGCAAATATAGCTCATGAAACTACCAAAGACTATTCAAAACCTTAATTAGGTTGGTGCTAATGACACCATCAAGTGTTAATACACATAATTGTAAGTTGTAACTCCTGAGTTAAATGGATCATCTTTAGATAAAAAGTGAGAAGATGCATGCATCCCTATATCTATATAGTTCCAGAGAAAATGAGAAAGTGGTACACGTCTATCTGGTGTTTGTATGCCCTTAGGAAAATAAAATGATGTTAGTTCAATTCAAAGATAATTGCAATAATCCTAAAGTAGTGAATAAAACCCAAAGTGGAACTCTGAACTTTGAATAACATTGTTTTGAGATTAACATCGTCATTTCGAATGAAAAGATATAAGACCCAATTGGGTATTCCATAATCGTTATAAAGTGCATCCCATTTTAGCGGTGTACCCAAGAGTCCCCCATTTTCTTGATGCATTTAGATGATTCTGTAGTGCAACTTGTAAGGAATTCAAATTAGATGACAGAGATGTATGTAGTTAAATGAAGGGAATGACTATAAGCACTACACTCTAGGCTTAGTACAAAGTCGAAAGTAGGAGCTGGGGACAAAATGAAGTTAGTGGTAATAACTTATCTTATTTGTGAACTCGCATGGACAGTGATTTCACTAGAGAGACTAGGTAAAATTAGGTTATTCAATTGCTATGAACATATTGTCTGAATTGATATATTCTAACATCTGCATTCGGGACATTCAAAACACTAATTGAGTGCATCTCTGACCATTTCTTCTTAGACAATTTTCCCTGATTCAATAAGCTCCCTAATTGGGTCCATGTTAAGAAAAAAGATTATCTAATCAGAGGTATAAACACTTGAAAGATCTCGATGTTCTTTTTTTGTTAGCTTATAACATTGAATGGTATTGAATGAAGCGTGCTTGTTCAAGACATGCTTGTAATAAAGTATTTGCTGTTATACTTAACCCAAATTACTACTTCACTACAGAATCCATAAGAAATTTGCTCCCTCCCTCACCTGCTCATACATATCGTAATATGTGATTTTGATCATTGAGGATTTCACAATCTAGTATTCAGTCTAGCAGTATGAAGCATCACAAAATATAATATTGCATAACTTTGGCATCTTGCTTCAGTAATTGACAACATAATTGATGAGGGCTTGTACCCTGCGTGCAGAAGCTCTCTTTTAAGAAGTGAAGTCAAACGAATGCAAAGGGTAGAGGGCTTGGGATATGAGACAGTGAAGTCAACTCTTGAATGTTACATCAACAGGTCCCCTTTTGAACAAATCGAGGACATCACTGATCATATCATCTACACTTATTCTTTTGTCCATTTTAAAGTGCATTTGACTCGATATAAGTTGAACAATTATAAAATGAACTGAAAAAATAATAAATGCGGTCATAGCGATCAATGTAGAACTGAAAAATAACATTATACTTAACTTGGTTTTGCTTTAAACTCTTTCGATTAAATGGTTTCATGTATAATTCTGATACATTTAGAAAATACTTTGATATTGTTCATAAGCAAGCCCCAAATTAAATTGATTTGATATCAATTTAACAATGCCTCTGCCATGTCTGTAGTCAATTCAATCATTAATAAATATACAGAGAGTGGTTTTAGAAAAAACGAAAGCAACCAGTCAAGCTTGAAAACATTGATGATCAACATTACAAGTACATCCCTATTCAGTAGAATTAGGTATGACACATCTAGTACTATCCCTCAATTGTGTTTTGATCAAAATTCAATTTATTCGAATGCATTATCTGTTTGAAGTAACTTGACAATGATAACCATTCATGGTTTGATTCAAGTCGAAGATTCCCATTAGTGATTTTTATTGAATAACAAATGAGAGCTCTGCAGTGAATAGCATTTAGTAAGAGGATGCTCGTGTAACAACTAAGAAATAGCTGCATTTTATTGGCTGTTTCATTATCACGTGATAAAGCAGAATGAATAATGTGCACAAGGACAAGATGAGAGGTCGGGAATCTTCCCATTGTTATAGCCACTGGCAGACCTGTTTTATATGATTTGAAGTTTCAGGTGTAAAAACCTGCCTATTAGCTTTCTTAACTATTTACCCTTTTGCGTTCGTTGACTTCGCTTCTAAGAGAGCTTCGTCTTCATTAGTAGTTTATACACTGGTGATCCACTCAATTACGCTGGAACCGTTTCGGTAACAAAATGTCGGAACGTCGAAGGCACGATTTTTCTGTTTTCCTTATTTCACATGTTGTAGGCAGAATTCCCACGACACTTTTATCACAAAGGTGTATCAGTATCATATGATTAAGAAAATGTACACATTTGCGAACAAATAGCTCAGAAGACAACGGAATCGTCGATTTAATCCCTCACTTAAGAACAGTTAAAATCTGCACTTTTAACCCTTACCGTTTATGTGAGTTAAGAGAGGAATTAAATCGACCATTCTATTGTCTTCTGAGCTATTTTTTCGCAAACATGTACCTTTTATAAAACATATGATACTGATATACGTTTGTGAGAAAAAATGTCGTGGAGATTCTGCCTACAACGAACGAAATAAGCAAAAAAGAAAAACCGTACCTTCGATGTTCCGACATTTTGTCACCGAAACGAACCGTAATCGAGCGGATCACCAGTGTTATAACTAGACTCTGCGGCGCAGGGTATCAACTATTCGTATTAGTATCGAAATTGCAAATGCCTTGACATGTATACATATAAACCGGTTGGTGGGGGTATTCATTAATTTGAGACAATGCGATACATGATATGATTGTACAATTATTACATACAAATCTTACATGTAATATATGTTGAGTATGACATGGATTAAGTATTGATTTGACCTAAAGACGTATGGATTATAAGTAACAAGATCATACGAGTAATATGGACCTACTACTACTACTACCTACTAGCAAATTGCATTCTAGATCTCGCGATTATCATGGTTTGTACTTATTAACGATACAAATAACCATTCTTCAAGATCGGGCCTCGTTCAGCTGAAAATATGTGAAATACCCTTGGACCAAGAATGATGTAAATAGTATGCTTTGCTTTGAATCATCCTTTCTCCTCCATATTATGACACTCATGCAATATCAAATTTAAAGAGGCACACTATGTCATAGCAATTGGTATTTGCTTCACCTAAAAGGTAACAAAACAGAGCGATCAAGAGCCGACCCATGAGTGGTTTATACTCGTATATTTTCTTTCCTTGTGGTCGCCATAATTATGATGAATCAAATGTAATCGAGTAAGAAATAAAAAGAGAGTATATGTCATGTGCAAAATTCAAGCATATTTTGTGATTCTCATACATAGAATATGTAAGCTCAATAAGAACGATTCAGGTCTAGCTAGCAACTAGTGTTTTTAGTGAAGATTATGCCTCGTTTCGTTTCTGCAGGGTTTTATGGGAAGTATATATGCACAGAAAACAAAATGGGGAACTGAGAAAACACTTGATCTTTTGAGGTAACTTGTTTTTATTGAATATGAAGGATGTTTCCTGGAAGTTTTCAATTCTTTAAACCTTGCTCAGATATAGTTTTATGATAGTACTATCCTAATGGACAACAATGAATATCAAATTCAATATATCAAAACATTTAATGTGATTGTTTCTTGGCCAGAGCCCCTAAAATGTCAATATTTGACAAAAGTGGGTGTGTCACTTCTCCATTGGATCTCATATTAAATAGGATTTTTTCTAAAACACACTTGTCACTTTGAACAAGATGTGTGATTTATGGTACACATTTTGAAAAAAAGTACAAATTGAAGTTGAAATTCATAATTTTCAACGTTGTCCAATGGAATCCTTAAAAATAGATATTGGCCCACTCCATATGTCCTTTTATCACACGTCAGTGAATGTCATATTCATGTAGTATATTTATAAGCATAATTGTTACGTTTTCATCGTCTACAGTCTCCGGTGACAATAGAATTACCTTCATTACAATTAGAAAGGGGATATTGGGGAGTATTTGCTAAATACGTTCATTCTTCTTGTTTATTACGATATTGAACATAGTATCTATAGATGTATATTGTAACAATGACATGGTTAATCATTATTAATTTTACAAATAAATTTATCTAAATTACTCGTCGCCATTTATTTCATGTTTTTATTGGCTTGAATAATCTTGGATATATTTTTTCCTTATTTAAAAACAAATTGTCTTGACCTTTCTTTCTGGACCATTTTCACTGCAAGTGCGATACCCACTGTGGTCGCTCTATAGATCTGCTTTTTATGTTTAAAAGTGCGTATTTCCATTCGTATGTATAGTTTAAGATTTAAGCCCCGGATCGAAGCCCTGCAATGTGGACTGAATCATTCTTTAAAAGGTGTTATTTCAGCCTTTGCATGAGATGCGCAGTATCGAGTGTGAAGTTTTGGAAATAACGTCAGAGTGGAATGAATCAGCCACAATGCATCAGGTCTTGGGCTTAAATTCTTTTCACAGATTGCAAAATATTTTCTAGGAAATCACCTAAAAGGTAATCACAAAAAAACATATTTTCAGTGAAACATTTTCAAGTTGAAAGTCAAGTTGGCAAAACATCAATTTCAATCTGTAAAGTCAAGTTGTCACATTGACAACCATTCAGCGTATGATTTTGGGTTAGTCATTGGTTATATAATGCAGTGCAGATATATGAAATACTGTGTTCGGATTGGTTGGAATCGGACACATCTTTGCTAGCTATGTGTGAAGTAATTTGTAAGCATATTTAGTTCCAAAAGTGGAACGTTGAAAAAAAGAACTTGCTTGGAAAGGCTAAAACGTTACTTTTAAACTACGACCGGTCCAGAGCACTGAGCACGCTAAGCTCAGCGCTGTCGCCGTACCCATGAGATAGCGAGTTCAAGATTCGTGAGCTCCTTGCGTTTATCACAATCTGATACGCATCACATCTTTCTGCCTTCAACTAGAAATAACAAGTGTTTGTTAATGTCCCTCTTTGAAAAGAAGTGAATCAATTTCTGCGAGTTGTCTATTGAAAATAATGAAATTCTCACTGCTGAGTCCGAGCTAAAATCAAACGTCACGTCACGTTTACTGAATTCATGCCCTGGCCCAAAATTGGCACATATCTATACATTTGTGATTCGATGAGCATATAGACTTAATGGTCCATGTATAATTCCAATTACTTAGGCTCGTGTTAGATAAAATGTTACTACATATTTCACTAACGTTAACTGTAAAACCAATTGCCTCATCAGAGCTCCATTTGTTACAAGTGCTGTTCACATCCTTCAACTTTCATCAAAGTGGCAAAACCCACATTGCTTCATAAATCGCATACGAAATTGTTAAAAAGAATAAGTGACGACGTTCATGAGCAATTTATGGACGTTTACATTTAAGGCGTTGTTAGCAAAGTCGTTTTTATAAATTAGTAATTCAAGGATTGATCTCACTCTTGATTTATCCAGTTGGGGAATTGAAGAAACGATTACTCATTTAGCCATCTGTGCAAGTGACTTTCATGTTACAATTGTTTAAGGATCACTGTGAATTTGTGACAATGTTTGCTAGAGCCTTTCGTGCAAGGGCACCAGGTGTCGTTAAGTCGAGAGACGGCACTCGAATGCCTCTAGTTGAAATATTACCAGTTAGTATGGAGAAGTCAACTTTTACCAGGGGGATATTGAAATCCAGCCATAAGTGACTCAATTCCTGAGGATTTATAATGACTTGCATGCCTGTCCCCACTAGAAGGAGGGGAATATCCTATAATTGTGAAATAGCCAAATATTGACCTTCGAACATTTAGATGACTTTGACCTCTAATTCCAACCTTGAATGGTCCTGTAACCATGAATGTTGGAGTATATGTACGGTCCCATAATATGAAAATTTCAAATATTGACCTTTGAACTTAGAAGCATAACCCAATAGCGCATTCTTGACCTTAGAGCTAGAATCAGAGTCACCAAGGTGAAAAAATGTTTAGCAAAATGCACTACGTATTTCCACCAATGTTCTGGTGTCCCTTGCCATTTCAATAGACAAAGACCTATGATATAGAATCAGTGGTGAAGATATTGAAAATAGTAACAGACATACATGGCATCAAAGACTTGAGTTTTAAAACCTACAACTACGGGAAAGTGACTCTACAAGGTCGCACTTCCACATTTTCTCTGTGAAAAAATGACAATTAGGGAAACCTCGGGCGTGCTGCTCCCTTGACATATTCGAAGCGGAACGATCAAGAACGATCTGATCATGCAGTTCCATATTCGATACGCCTACAGTTTTTATTCGGAACCATTCCTCGCGCGACTTGGAAGACTAATGGGGTGGAACTTAAAGTTGTCTTTAAGAAGGCACCCAATATTTGATTGATAACTTGTTTTTGTCGTCAAACATGGTAAGCTATCAATCAGTATGCAGTGGGCGAATTACATTCCCTGAGATGAAATGGTAGTGCACTCACGAATCACTCCTTTGAGAATCAACTTAAACCAGAACTCACGTTGAAGTACTTTCTCATTCCTGCAATTTATGCATATGAAGAATTTGCAAAGAATATGTATGAGTGAGTTGGTTGGTTGGAGCTTTCTGGAATTTTACTGCGGGTGTATTTCATGGTAAAAAAGCATTCACTAAGATTTTTAAAAGGGTAACGCATAACGTTTGGGAAATTGGACGCTCGTTTTTGGTGTTTCTCTGTCGTATAAATCACTTTAAAAAGGGACATTTTTATTTTGTACACTTGAACCAATTTTACATTTGATTAGTGAAGTTTCAGAATCTTCTATTTTGACAAATTGATATTTTGATTTAAACCTATCAATTTTACCATTGGAATTGTCTTCCTAAAGATGAAACAATCCGTTAAAAACTTTACAATCTGTAAACATTGAGAGGGTGAATAATCCAAGGGATGCATGAGCCAAAATACATATTTCTTATTTCAATAATATTCAATACAATATTCAAAATCAAACTATTACATTTATGAAATATGTATTTTGACTCATGCATCCCTTGGATTATTCACCCTCTCAATGTTTACAGATTGTAAAGTTTTTTTTAACGGATTGTTTCATCTTTAGGAAGACAATTTCAATGGACTGAAACTCCCCTATAGCTAATTTCTAAAAAATGTATTGATCCAGTAGACTCGTTTTGAGCTGCCATAATGTTTTTTATAAGGGAAAGCTTTACATATGAATTTGTCAAATGAAAGAGTATAATTGAATCAAGGCGAATATGATCTGCCTGGTAGCAAATTCAACCCAACAGCAACTCAACCGAGTAGCAAATACAAAGGAACAAAACATGTTATTAGATTATTATGGAAAGGACGATTCTCGGTTTGGAGAACGAAGTTAATCAATCTAAATGAGCATTATCCCTGCTTCAGACAAATTTGATTTTTTACATAATATAGATTTGAATGTCTTCTTTTGAATAGTCATAATTTAATTTGGGTAATATTTCTAGATTTTTCGCAAAAAATATTAGCGCAGTACACTGATGAACTTCTTTCCCCAAATCGAGACTTGTATTTTATTGAATCGGTCTATTTGAGCATTATCCCTGCTTCAGACCAATTTGTTATTTTTACATCTTGTAGATTTAATTGTCCTCTTTTGAATATTCATAGTTTAATTTGGGTAATATTTCTATATTTTTCATGAAAAATATTTTTTAGCCCAGAAGGCTGTTCTCCAAACCGAGAATCGTCCTTTAAAAAAATACGCAGTTCAGTTGGGAGAGATTTTTTAAAATTTAATCTTTCACCAACTATTAATATGAACAAAATTGGTCCACTTGATATTCGAACAAGGAGGATTGGCTCCCAAGATCGAAACTCGATAATTTCCCACAATGAAAACGTCGAAATGTCGTTATTTTCTAAAATTAAAACCGACTATAAATTCAAAATAAACAGTTCAAAACCAATAGTTCGAACCAATATCTCGATCATTTCTTGTGAGGTTTGGAATTTTTCGTAAGGAAATAAGACCAAAATTCACGATTCAAATGTTGAAGAGAACAAAATGGCAGCTGTTCGAATTTTGTATTACGACAAGCCCATATATGGGACAGAATATCGATGTTGCACTCTGGGAGCCAATCCTCCTTGGTATTCGAAGTAACATTTAAGTAACATACAGATGGAAGGAAGAATTTATCACCATTTACCGTAGAATATTCCATTAATCCATACAAAATCCATTCATTGGAATAAATACTATAACTACATGGATATAAAGCCTCTGGACTTATCGAAGATTTTAATCAGATTTTCGTATTGCAAGATTAGCTGAATGTGAAAGATGGTATATAAACATAAAGATCTTGTGATTTATCTATTCACAAGAGATGAATCTATGAAGATTAAATGCGATTATGTATAAGATGTTGTCTAAATGTTGTTTTCCGCAATAAATCAATGATGTGGAAATGGAATGGCCTCAAAAAAATTACAGGATTTTAATTATACAGGGCGTATCAAAAAACGCAAAAAGTAGTTATCTCGTAAAATCACAAAACTAGTGATGACTATATCAATTTCATCCAATGTACCATAAAGCCACGTCTCTCCTCTTTGCAATGATATGTCATTCATTCACATGTGGTAATGATTGGGTGAGAAATCCTTCCATTTGCACAGTGGGTCAAAATCGGCTCTTGACCAAGTTTTAGATATTACATTAAACAGTGCAAGGACTAAGTGCCAATGGAAGTTCCCCTGACTTGAATTGTTGTGACTTTTCTTTTGGAGCATCTCAGGAGCATCTGTGCTCACAATTCCTTCACCAGATATTGCAAAACCTCGAGAAATAATTGTCCATTGGCTGCTTTTCTCTGCTTTAACCCACAGATGACTCAGGGTTGAACCATGCATGGCGTGGACAGATGAGCGCATCTTTATGTGCAAGGAAGTGATGGCAATTTGGAGGGGTATAGGATGTATTCTTGCAAGAGTATGAGTACTAACACTTTACTGTCTATGCCACACCTGTCACACCTTCTTCCAATTGCCCCTATGCCCCTTGTACTGACTTTTGCAATGTTTGAAACTTTAGTCCGAGCTGAATTTTGCCCCCCTTTGCAAAATTAATGATTATTCGGCCAGCCATGACTCCCTGTGAATGAATGTTATTCCATTGCAAAGAGGAGTAATTTGGCTTTTTGGTACATTGAATGAAAAGGATGCAGTCAGCATTGGTTTTATGTTTTTTCCAATATTGCAAGGGCTCCGTACACTGACTTTTGCGATGTTTAATTATAACTTGGTCCCAAGCTAATTTTGGCCCACTTTGCAGATGTAATGATTACTCGCCCAACCATCACCAAATATCAATGAATGATATATCATTGTAAAGAGGAGACACGTGGCTCTATGATACATTGAATGAAATTAATGCTGTTATCACTTTAAAGTAAAGGTATAAGGATAATGATTGTTTCTTATAATTGAATGAGGGCTACTTTTAATTTGGACATCATAAGAAAGCATAGCCTTCCCCCCCTGGCCAAAAAATCTTGCATTTTTCATCATTTTGAGCACTTCAAGTGATTTCAGCCATATTTGGGACAACATTTTGAAGACTGAACCCCTTGGCAAATCCTGGCTACGGGCCTGACTTCTATTACTTCCTTTCTAGAAATCATTTTCATTCCATCCGCAGTTCGTTCATTCCATCAAGTTCAAATGGACACCATTTCCAAGCAGTTCAAGCCCATAGTGGGATCAAAAGTCTCTACTATCCTATGGAATAGAGATTTAGATAAAGAGACTCTGACGTCTGATAAATCAAAATGGTGAAGTCAGTGTGGAGTTCAGATGCTATGGGAAACAATTTACAATTTTTTTTCACTTCTAATTATCACGGACTTAGTAACTTAGTATTATTTTGGCATATATTCCATGTCCATTAGTTTTAGCACCTTTCCCCATCACATATAGAGCAAGTTATCTAAACTAGTTAAAAGTGGCTAATAATAAACTGTTATAATATCATATGTAGTTTGTAGATTGTTTTCAAAGAATAAATTATATCGCTTCACAGTGTTTTAATATGATCGCCACATATTGTTATATTATCCAAGTTTTTGTGGATTGTGTTTGGTGGTTGGTGCTTGGCAGTTGGTGGTCACTGGGTGGCATAAAGAACAACTCGGACATCATACAGACAAAAAAGTTATGCAACATTTTGTCCGATGTTAAAGTTGAGGGGGAAGTACATATTTATTGGACACTCTCTGTACATTGTACAACCTTGGTTCTTGTTGGTATAGGCCAGTATCCATAATTGATAAAAATTGATAACGGAATGGATTTTAGGTATTTTTCAGTTTTAAAGAGACTCTATTGAGACTTCTCTCTGGCATTTTTTCTTTATTCCTTTTTGTTTTGAATTTTTAACACCATAACATTAACTAACTACTCAATATGCAACTTTTCACCGCGTAGAATTTTAAAATATTATGTTTGAAAATTCCATTTTTATAATGGAGCTCAATGGGAAAAACTACATAATTTGAATTATTTTCAAACGTAGCGGCGCGATTTTGATAAAATTGACAGATATAATAAATATTGGTAAGACAAAATGTTTGATGAAAAATGAAGAAAATTCACCGTCCTGGTTACGCAAACTATAGAAAAATCTGAAATAATCATAAAAACCTGTAAAAATAGATTGAAGGGGGTGATATTCATTTTTAATGTGCCTTTCACTACTACAGGGTAACCATAATTTTGGAACTGATTTGATTTTTCAATGAAAATCATTTCTATAGTGTATAATCAGTTTAAATAATACAATTGGTATATTTCTTTACTGAACAGTGCAATCATTTATTTATTTATCAACAGTTATGCAAACTACATATTATGCAGTTACCTAGTAAAATATTAAAATAATTCTATTAAAATTAAAGCATTGCCAGAATGTGTTGACAGCTGGCAAAAAATTGAAGAATTTGAAGAAAAATAGCCACCCAAAGACACCTACACCTGCTAATTGCCACTTTGCAAAGAGTTTATTCAAGCAAGAAAACTATTTGGGTTGAACATGGTACCCACCACTCTGGTTACCTTAGCAACCATCTCTCAAGAACCAATCAAAATTGAGGTCCCAAAGGACCTTATACACCCTCCATTGGGATCTCCCCATGAGAAAAAAATAATTCATCTGATTTTTCAAAATGAGTATTCTGCTTTAATTATTACATTTATATGCACACTGGTATCTTGTTGACCTATATTCAGTACTGTATTGATGTATAAGCCACTTATTAGGGTCATAATTCAATCATGAAGTGTAGACGCATATGATTCCAAACCAGGAAGTATTTTTGTGTCTGTCAAAATCCATTTGCATCCTACACTGTACGCATCCCTACATCTTATCCAAATATGTTACTACATAATGAAATAAAATAGTATATTCTTTGGTTTTACAAAGTTGTATGATTTTTGATAAGTGTACAAGTGCGTGATACAGGGGTTGCCATTTTAGTAAAGGGTGTAAATACGTTTCTGTGCTTGATACAGGGTATATTTAATGGAAAAGGTTAAATTATGATGTTGAATTATTGGTGTCTATCATATATTTAAGAACTGCCATCTATATATGAATATAAAGTTTAAATAACTAACATGAACAAAAGATTAATGAGATTCTGATTGTTTTGTTCTGAGAATGCTGCTGCCATCTTTGAATAAACTCTAAATTATCAATGATATAATTATAATCTATTGTGATAACGAACACCTCCCAATCTGAATGTTTTTAACTGCACGGTGGCATTTGGATTAGACAGGTTTTACTGTATGAGTAATAGTTATACTGAAATTAAAAAAATCTGAAGGCCTAGTCAATCTATTTTGGGAAATATTCTCAGCTATTTGAAATGAAGATCAACTTTGTAAGAAGTCTCTATAATTATTTTTTTAATTTATACAATAACATTATACTCAACTTTAGTTCAAATTCCAATGCTCTGGCCTTGGCTAATCAAAACAGTTCATTGCAATTGTTTCATCAATTATTATATTATTATATTAATATATCATAATTATTTCACATGCAAATACTGTACTGCCACTAATATTTGATGCTGTTATCTTTCACAATTTTGCAATTTTGAAATTTTGCGGATATCAATTTTCGCTAATTATAAATTTTTTATAATTTTGTATCTATTTCTTTCACCATCATATCATTTCTCAAAAAAATTTCCAGCTTATTTGATTAAATGTTTTTAAAACCAAGAAATATGAATGAAACAGTACCTTCTTACCTTTAATTATTGCTATACAATGTACTTAAAGCCTTTACATGACACCTATCAGCTATCACCTGCTTCAAAAGCATAGGTGAAACTAAACTATTGAAATCAAGTGCTCACTTTAAATTTTTTTTATATTTTCTGTTTGGGAAAATCTGTTAGTTATCAGCTGCATTTTTGTCAGTCAAGATTTCTCTTCATCAAACCAAATCAAATCCAAGGAATGTTTAGTCAAATATCCAGTTGTTCAGGAATCGAACTCAATTCAAAGAATGATTAGTTCCATAGTGTAAACATATACTGTACAACTTTGAACAATATTGGTATCAGCCATTATGTTACATTAAAAAAACAGAATGTAAAACTGTAAAAGACTTTCATGTAAGCAGGAAATTTCTTGAAAGAATACTAAAGGTTTCGCAACAGAATTTAGACGGTTATATGTTGAATTGCAGAAATTTTCTGAAAATGTAAGGTGTGTATGTTAGGCCAATGCATTATCTAAAGGAAAAGTACTCATACAGATGATAAAAAAAAATTGGAGATTGAGACAGGGAAGGTGCATCAACATTTTTTTTCAAAAATGTTTTCCTGATTTTCAGTTCCTTCCATTTTTTTTAATAATGTTTTCACATTAATATGTTGCATTTGTAGACAAAGTTAACATACTAAAGAGAAAATATTTTCCTTTTAAGAGTTTATTTGTGTCTCCAAATGCAACATACTGATGCATAAAACATTTATAAAAATTGAGTAGAAGGGGAAATTTTAAATTCAACGAACATATAGGCCCACTGAGCATTTATTTTGCACAGGGCCTTTATTAGAAAGAACTCAAAATAAATGCCATTGGCTTTTATTAAGACTAAGAGGGAAATTGAAAACATTTTTCCAAGGGGACAGGCATTTATTAAGAGGGAAAATAGCTTTCCCAAGCCAGTGGGTGTTTATTTCGAGGCGTATTATCAATCGAAGAGTTGACACATGGCCTTCATATACTCATGCAATAGTATCTATCATCTCTGATTGCACACTTCTGTTTTACCTTTCAAGCATTCGATTTTGGATTTTGGAATGTCATAAAGCTATGCGGTCAAAAGTAATCTTAATACTTTAAGTGAAAATGCATTTATATTTTTAAAATGCAGAATCTTGCGAATGCAAAATCCTCGAAATCCGATCACCTCCACATCTGAATGTTTTTTTTAACTGGTCATGGTGTTTTAACTGGTCATGGTGGCATTTGGATTAGACAGATATTACTGTATAAGTATTAGACAGATATTACTGTATAAGTATAATAGTATTACTGGAATTCCAAAAAATCATAACGCCTACAATGCTAGTAATATTAAGTGAAAATGCATTAATATTTTTTCAAAATCAAGAATCTTTCGGATGCAAAAACCTCGAAATCAGACGTTTAAATCTGAATGTTTTTAATTTGTAGCGGTGGCATTTGGATAAGACAGGTTTTACTGTATAAGTATAATAGACATTAATAGTATTACTGGAATTCCAAAAAATCATAAGGCCTATAGCAACAATCATGTGAACTTCAGGTCAAAATTCCAATGCTCCCTTGGCCAATCAAATCAGTTCATTGCATTTGTTTCATCAATGCTCTCAATATCATAATTATTCCACATGCAAATACTGTACTACCGGTTAATTTGCGAGTTTAAATTTCATGAATTTTGAGAAATACCAATTTTGCGGCCATTAAATTTTGCGGATATCAAAGGTTTAACTTCCATTATTCTCTGAATCCTCAAAATTAATTTATCTTATCTACAGTAATTACACCTACCCAATATCATATACTTTGGATAAGATTTACAATCTCTAGATCTTAGTCAATGGCATGTTGCACCTCAGCCTTTAATTGGCGATATTCGCGACTATTAATTTTCGTGATTTTTACACAATCGCGAAAAGCACGAAACTAAATTGCACGCGAAAAATATCGGGAGTACAGTACATTGAAACCATACACTCTTATATTTCATAAGAATTTGCAATCAAGCCTAACAAATCTATTGTCAAAATATTAGAAGGCCAGCAAATGTACACATGCTAAAGTGATGAAACTTTAATGAATTTTAATTTTGCCTATACTGAGATGTGTTAAACTCTATTTGGGTTAGATTTATTCGGCTACACCCTCTACTTACAGCCTTAACATGCCCCCTATCGGCTATCACCCGCTTCAAAATCATAACAGGTTCCTTTATATCTTTATCTTCTGTTTAAGAAAAGCTGTTAGCTATCAGCTGTATTTTTGTCAATCAAGATTTCTCTTCATCTGTGAATTACCCAGCGAGAAACCAAAATGGCAATTTTGATGGAAAGACACAAAGTACCAGTCAAAATCTCTGAAGATTTCCGGGCAAACAATGGCAGCTCTCCCAGTTAGGTTTTAGACTGTCTTCTCATATTTTGTCAATTTTATTCAATTTCAAGTATTGTTTAGAGTTGTGCGTTCAATATATTCGAGAAGTCAATAGCTATAATAAATCTGCAGATTTTGCTCGCATTTATGTAAGCTTTTCTCTTTTGACGGATACTTTGTGTCTTTCCTTGAAATCATGACAGGTGTAACTGATCTACTGAAATCAACTTCAAGTGCTTACTACTATCTCCCAATGTGAGCTACATCAGTGCTTTTTGTTGAGAAAATATGTAAGTTATTAGCCGCTTTTTTGCCGATCAGGATTTAAATTCTCTTTATCTGTCATGTACCTAGCAAGATTCAGAGATTTTGACTTGTACGTCATGTCTTTCCGTCAAAACTTCCATTTTTGGTTTCTTGGTAAAGAGTAGCTTCTCAATGTATAATGAGAATTTGCTGTTCGGCACAGAAGCACCTTTTAATTTTTTTCGATTTTCGCAAGGAGGACACTAACACAATTTTGAAGCGGTTGCTACGGGGGCTCTAAAGGCTGTTCTAACATATCAGTCACAGCCTCTGAAAGAGCTAGATCTAAGGCTCTAGCTTTAGGCTAGTCTAAGTCCTATAGATCTAGTAGTCTAGGCCTAGAGTCATAGCTCAGGCATAGGCCCGTAAAAATGTAAAGAAATAAAGCTTACAGCATGTTCTATTTAAGTGAATTTGACTCATGTTATACATGTTCCGGGCCTATGCCTAGTATAGTCCCGCAGGACGAAGAAGATAGAATGTAAAAATCAAATTGAAAATCAAAATAATCGAACGAAAAAAAATTGAAAAAGTTGAAAATTCGATTTCGATTCAATTTGATTTTCTGCCATTATAAATGAAATACTGTACTTACCAACATGTTTCTCGGATATATATGTTGTTCTTACTTTATCTTCGCCGAAGATCGATGTTTATTTATATATAACAATCGAATAATCGACATAATTCAAACTCATCACTACGACACAAAAATATATCACTTTCGAAACCATGTAAACTGCTAAGATGACGTCATTTATATCCGGGATTGCTTTGCAAACTCCACACAACACAGCAGGAGACTGTCCCATCTTTTCTCCTGCTTTCTCCCGATGCAATTCATACATTACTCGGAGATTACTGTCAAACGTTCCAAGTTTTACAATTTTAGCATGTTTATTACGATCTAATTCCTGCCAGTATCAATGAATAAATCTATTGACCAACAGATTGGAAATATGTATTCCAGCGATACCCTCATTTTGACGAAAGAATGGTACAAATATGTCCACTATTTATCGAGATATCGTGTAGAAAAATTGAAGAAAGACATCGCTTAAGAAATTTATATTTCTAGACTGAACTGTTCACGCTCGCAAGTGGCATCTCCAACTCCATATATGGGCAAAAAGGTGGAGTTAACAATAAGCAATGCAGGGACTGACACGATTGACACGAAGAAGTCTCGATGAATCTCGCTTAAACTCCGCCCCTTCTTCGTGAAAAATCACGTGAATTCCGGCTTTTGCTGGGACATATCCGGGCATCTCGGCTTCGAACCCAATCAGAAGTTTCAATTTTGACTGGCGCCGCATACATTATCTCAAGTCTCACCCAATATTTTTATGTATACGTTAAAAAGTTGTTTTTGGAGCATTTCTCTATAGCCATTTTGTAGGGAAAAAATTAAGTTATGGCATCAACTGCGAAACTTTTTTAACCACCTAAGTATATACCTTATTAGATGCATTGAAGGAGTTAAATCATTGGGATATGAATAAATCATGCAAAACATATTTTGTACATATTTCTCATCATTTAGGGTTACCCAGTAGTTTACAAGCTGACCTTTGCAAATATATTTCACTTACTATCCTCATTCGCTATCACGCTATCTAGTTTCTTTCCAAATTGACCTGGATTGCCTGGTTTATTGGTTTTAGCGAACCGTCCATTTCGTCGAACGATCATTTTGCTAAGGTTGTTTGTGATGAATATACAATATTCAGTTACATATAACTGTACAGTAACTTTATGCAAGGGAAGGTAATTGTGTGAGAGCACATAAAGTACATGAAGTATTGACCCACTTGTCTCAGTGAATCTTATAAACAGTGCATAAAGTTTTTTCTATGCAATGATTGGCTCACAGTTACTTATAGTGTAAGTTATTTTATTTCTATAAAGTGTGGAATAGAGTGTATAAACTTTTACAGTTTCAAGCAGGTTTTAGTGTTTTCTGACCAATGATATATTCAGACTTATTCATTTCACGATTATGTAATACTGACCTACATATCTGTATAGCATATCTTTAAGGCTGCTGGTGTTTTGTTGCAGAACATATTTTAAAAAATTACTTTGATTCCAAGCAAGCGTTGGTGTGACTGATTACTCATTTTGTTCTAACATCGGTTCAATTTTGCATATTTTTGAAGAAAAGATAACAATTTCTAGAGTACACAATAATATAATCTTAAGTGAAATTCATCATTCATGTCATTTTCAAATACTATCGGATTTTGGGTTTGGCATGTGATTTATTTCTCATTTAATTGATTTTAAATAAACGCGCTAGATTTGAAATTCCTCATTTTATTCATCTATGATTTAAGGAATACATCTACATAGTGTCCATTTTGATTCAATAATCAATATAGATTTTGCACATAATCATATAGGATTTAGTGCACCCTCCATTATGATCTCCCCATGAACAAAAATAAATTCATCTGATATATACTCCTCAAAAAAAGTTAAGGACCTCATAGGTTTACATGTTAACCCCCATATTTGTTTAACGACTGTTTTCTAAGCGGGGAACAAAAGAAATCCCAATAAAGAAAATAAATCTGTATCTTGATTATATTCCCTATAAAGTCCGCAACGTTTCAGTGTTATATCTCCATTACATTGGGTCAAAATTTGATGTCAAAATTGATGAATTTCATGAAATGTAACAAAAATGGCAGATCCCATGTTAAACAAATGGGGAATGGTGGCTTAGGGGCAACTCAGATTTTGGAATATCTATTCAGCAAAACATTTATTAAAAATACTTCCTAAGTAGAAAATGGAATGATTTTACATTTTACATGCTAAATGTCTCGCTTATGTTGTTAAAATTAGCGATACGGAGCGTTAAAGTAATTTTGACCACCTCACTGAACCACCTGTGTTATTTCAATAAGAGGTTCATTAAAAAATTATTGAATTTGAAACCATTAACTTTTGTAAAGCCTGGACAATTAAATCATATTTTTGTCGAGTAGACAATTTAGCAAATTTAATTATCTCTTACAATCTCAATCTCAATTTTGAGAGCAATCGGATGGATGGATCGTTCCTCATATGACTTATGGCAACCCAACCATTCCCCATTTGTTTAACATGGGATCTGCCATTTTTGTTAAATTTCATGAAATTCATCAATTTTGACATCAAATTTTGACCCAATGTAATGGAGATATAACATTGAAACGTTGCGGACTTTATAGTGAATAGAATCAAGATACAGATTTATTTTCTTTATTAGGATTTCTTTTGTTCCCCGCTTAGAAAACAGTCGTTAAACAAATATGGGGGTTAACATGTAAACCTATGAGGTCCTTAACTTTTTTGAGGAGTATGTAATCATGGGATTTCAACTAGAGCCCATGATATAATGTAGATGGTTTATAGCGAGTATATTGTTTTATTTTATCGTTACAACTTGCTGTGAAAATACAAATATAATGTAGATGGTTTATAGCGAGTATATTGTTTTATTTTATCGTTACAACTTGCTGTGAAAATACAAATATAATGTAGATGGTTTATAGCGAGTATATTGTTTTATTTTATCGTTACAACTTGCTGTGAAAATACAAATATATTGTCGATGGTTTATAGCGAGTATATTGTTTTATTTTATCGTTACAACTTGCTGTGAAGTATTTCATTGTAATATGTATGTAATGATAATCCGGAACTCTGAATCTGAATTCTGAAAATGTGTCTCATTAGAGAGGCTTCGGTATAGGTTTTCAGCCGAACGTACTATAACTTCAACTTTTAAAAGACGTACCCCCCACTGGGGAGGAACATTTCTCGAAGAAACAAGGAAAAGTACTTTCCCTCGTTTCCTAATCGAGGGAATTCTTACAATGAGCGTAATAAGAGTATTTTGCAATCCCCATGCATATAACATGGTGCTATTGCATGAGTCTTTCACATGATTGAGAATGCTCTCACAACAGTGGATGTTTTCAAAAGTATCAAATAACTCTGAACTAATTCAATTCTTCTATGATAATATTTGTTTTATTGACTAAATTGAAATCTTATATTCATCTGTTGAGAATGAGGCTTATTTTGTTATAATAAGGTTATAGGTGAGAGAGATAATTAAGAGAATCAGATTATATTGAACATTTTTCATATCCCCTGGCCTTTTTCATTCAAACAAAATATGGAAATAGAAATAGTTACACTCATAGCTTGAAAAGGTTTATTAACTACCCTTTTTGTGACAGCAAAATGTGTGATGGTTTTGACTGCACTATCAAAATAGTTTTAACTTTTTATGATGTGACTACATGTACACGTATGTCTCTATGTGTTGACATGATTACTATTTATCTGATAACATTGTCATATGCATCTATTATTACAATATAGTTTACAATTTTAATTGCAATATCAATGAGGCCATATCAATGAACATATGTTTGAATTTTTGATGTTATAGACTTGAGTTTTTTGACCCTGAAAAGGTCATTGAAGGTGAAATCTCAAATCTAAAGTCAGATTTGAACTTCTGAGAACTTAAAGATGATTTTGAAAAAAATATTGGTCAATTTGAAGCAAGTTGGAAAATACCTTTTTGACCCTGAGAAGGTCATTGAAGGTCAAATCTTTTTGACCTTGAAAATGTAATTGAAGGTCAAATCTATATTCAGATTTGAACTTTTGAGAACTTACCTTTTTAAACCTTTTTTTACCTTGAAAAGGTGATCGAAGGTCAAATCTTAATTCTAGAGTCAGATTTGAACTTCTGAAAACTTGTAGATGATTTTGAAAAAAAATTGGTCAATTTGAAGCAAGCTGAAAAAAGACCCTTTTTAACCCTTTTTTACCTTGAAAGGTCATCGAAGGTCAAATCTTAATTCTAGAGTCAGATTTGAACTTCTGAAAACTTGATTTTGAAAAATATGAAGTTTAGACTCACGTCTAAACAGTATTTGTCAAGTTATTGGAAGTTGTAAGAAATTGTTACAGACGCTGATCGCCAACTGCCATCTGCCAATCGCCGTCACAAAAAAATGGAGACCATAACAACATGTCACCACTTTTTGGTGGTGACATAACAAAAGTTCTGCTACATAATCTTTTCCAGAAATGATTTTATCAAAATGAATGCTTGACACATTATTAAATGCCATGATTATTAATGTTACTTCATTGATATGACATGTAATTTAAAGGTGTATCATCCATACTTAGTACATGTACTTCGATACACATCCACATATCATTTTTGAAAAACTATGTTGTTAGTAAAACATAGTCATCAAATTCATGTTTATGTTTTTAATCATATCACCATGACATCAATATGGACATTCAGTCATCCATTTCCCTCAATCATAATTTATTGATATTTTACTTGAATATAAAATGATACACATGAAAATCTTTTCTGAGGGCATACACATCAAATGCGTTACATTATGTAATATTATTCATAAATTATCATTGATTTAGATTTCAAAAACAACCCTCACTCTCTTCAGCCACTTGAACTGAGTCAACGAGTTAATGTTCTCACAAATGTGTTTTTCGGAAGTCATGGCAATTATTTGAAGAATAAGTAGAATTGTGAAAATTCAACTCAAACTTGTCATCTGATTGCTGACTTCAAGAATCTCAGTCAGACAGATTCACGTACAACCATTATCCACAGATGACGTATCGGTAATTGGTAATCACTTCATTGCCAAATCGGCGACCAACAATTATTGAAATTTCATTGATCTTACTCTGCAGTCATGGTCATAGAGCTAGTTCAGATTCACTTGTATGCTAAGCATGTGGGCAATACATTAAATAAATGTTTTTACATTCAAACTTAAGCTTGATGAAAGAATAGACTACATGTCCATAATTTAAGGTAGCCCATTGAGTTCACAATGACATCCCTGGTATAGAAGGTTCAACCTTGAGCTTATTTAGGGAAACGTCTTAGTTCATGCGCAAACCATGCAGCAAGAGTGAGCAGAACCAAGGATCCAGACTGGTGGGTAGCAGCTACATGAGTATGAACATACGATAGTAGAGTCCAAACACCAAGGCCAGCCTGCAAGTGAGAATGTAGACAAAACATTTAAGAAATACTTGCATTGGCATAATTTTAATTCATTTTAAAACAATTCCATTTTTCCAACACCACTATCATAAAATGATACCACTTTTCAGTTTAAATTAAGGCCAACTGCTGACCAAAGAAACAATGCATTAACATGACACAATGTCATTCATTTCACATAATCATTGATGAATCTTCAAATATTTATGCAAACAATCCATCTATTAATGACTGATTGATGGAAAATATGACTTATTGACTCAGCAGTCACTTATGCATTCTGCCGTCCATTAAATGTCATCATTAGTTAGATTTACACAAGACCACTAAGACGTCTTGAATAAAATGTTGCAGAGTTAAATAGTTTTACAATTGTAAAGTAAATCCACATTTTCTTAATAGGTCTCAGCTAAGACCGCTCGGCTAAAACATTTTAGGACCCTAGTCATAACAAGACATCTTAGCATTAAAACTTTTTACAAAGCGAGTGTAAATCCATCGGTTTAGCTACATGTAAGCGCTCTCAGCCAGGTTTTATGCATTGGGCTGAACGAAACTTCCTGTTTATGTGTTAACATGTGCATATACAGTATGGACTTTTCTTTTTTCGCATCCATTGTTCCAAATATTGTCATAATAAAAATATCAAGAAGAACCATCATCATCTTCCCTAGAGTTCTTCCATATTATTATATATGCTCCAAATCATGTCAGTCTCTTTCGTGCTTTTAACAATGCTCTCTTTAAGATACATTTATGTGAACCCGAAGTATAAAGTGGGAGTGGAATACCATGAATCGTCCTTCAGCCAATAATAAACTGATGTACTTGTATTTTCATTTTTCAATGAGACCGATATATCTCTAAGATGCCTTAGAAATACAGGTGTAAACTCGATTATATTTTGTAAGATGTCTTGAAAATGGTAAAGTAAGCTCTAAAATGTTTTACCCAAGACGTCTTGGAATGCTGGGTGTAGTGTAAATTAGGCTGTTGAGACAAAGGCCATGTGCATCTCTATATGCTAGGTCTCATAATCAAATAAGGGAAAATGTTATTTGACTCTAACCTATTCTCATTTTAATTTCATTTGAGTTACAATTGTTATTATTCAGTTAAGGCAAGTTATTTTCTGGAGTGGAAAGCATTGTTTCAGCATGTATCGACACCTATTTTGATTCAGCCCTCTGACATTACTATTTCATGATTTTAAATGAATTTTGACAAGAAGACTTGAAATTCTGACAATCCTGACATATCTGTCTAATAAAACTGTTAATGGTATTCTTCATACCTGTGCAAGGGCCATGGCACCAAGGGCAATACCAGCCTTTCTGGCCCTTGGAGGGAGGGGTGCTCTAAGAGAATAGCCTGCCAGACATAGTAGAGAAAATACTGTAAACTCAGCCTGGAAAACACCATAGCCATACTTACATTTAATGATACAATACAGGAAAACATGATTTAAAACAATGCAATGTTGTAATAATAAACCCTTTTTAAAAAAGGTCCATGTAAAATCAAAAAATGTTTTAAAGGTCCCATATGAAGTTCAAATGTTACACAAGGCATTTAACCGACACTTATGCACATGTAATATCCCCCTCCCAAATCATTAGAATCTGAAAGCCATTTAGTCAAAGTTTAGCTCTACTTACAAGGTGTCTATGGTTAAACTGAACTGTTGTTGGATTTTCAAATACATTTTTCCACTTAGGTGTGAATGCAGCGATGTCATCAGGAATCCATTTATCTGCCATCTTTGGCCAGCTGTTGTAAACCAGTCCTGCATCTAGCCCAGCTACAAATGCACCTGCCAAACAAAAAATAAAAATGCATCAACATGAAAAAAATGTCAGATCTTTAATACAACACTAACATGCAAAATTTCACCCCCTACCATTTGTTACAGATGCTGAATGCTGACCGTGAAAAATCAATTGCAGTCCACAAAATAAGTTAGAGACCATAATAATGTCACCACTTGTGGAAGAGGCATAAAAATGTAACCATTTATTACAGTTCCTATGCTAAATCCCTAATGCCATAACATCATATTGATGCTGTTCACAAAAATATGTGACATATGAGTATAAACATAGAAAATATATACATTTGCATGTTTAAGAGTCAGCCACTGCTAATCTTGCAACTGCTATAAAATTAGGGAAAGGAAGAAATACCTGATACTGCTGTGAGGAAAACCAATCCCATTGCCGGATGTGAGAGCCCCCTCAAAATCCTTATCTGTTTTGTGTTTGGCAACTAAAACAAATCACAATTCAACAGAATCAACACCATATACAAGTGCTGGACATATGGCCATATATAATGACGGGATACTGAGATCATACTGAGATACTGAGATCATAATAACATACAAAGTACCATATTTAAAGGCCCCATGAAATGTTAAAACCATGACTGTGGTTATAATGCTATAGTCTTACCCAATGTTATCAAAATGTGACATGTGAAACAAAAGGTTGATTTAGAATGACTTTCTGTAAGAAAATCTTATTTTAAATATTTTTTGTTTTCACACACATCTATTTTTATTCTATAACTCACACCAATGGATAGCGTACTTACTCATCTACAGTACTTTGCATTATCTATTAACTCACAGGCGCAGAAAAAGTGGTTCAGAGAAAAATACACTGGGAGATTTTAGTTCTCATTGAAACCAATGATGCAGAAATATTCAAATTCTTCATTTCATTTCCTACCTGATTTGGCTTGAGAACATGGGACATGCCACCCCAGAGAAAAAGAACATAAAGGAGGAATGCAGAGCCTAAGTGAGAGGCCAGTCTGTACTGGCTAACTCTGATATTATCACTCTGGGATGTTTTCTCTTCTAAGCCACTCTTTACCATGTACCAGCCTAGCAGACCCTAAAAAACATGTTTTATTTTTACTCAAAGCATTTCCATGGAGTGCACAAGTTTATTAGTAGTACTTAGCTCTTTCAACAATACATCTTAGCAGTGATATCATATGGACTATTCTTCAATGTAGTCAAATCATGAAAAGAGCTACCCAGAGACATGATGTAAACAGTGCATGTGTGACCCACCTGGCAAAGGAGAAGAGTTCCATAGACAGCAAGGCGAGGCTTCATAGCTTTAGAAATCCAGCCCTTTCTCAGGAAGTAAATAGCAGGTAGTGCAAACACCAGCCCTATTGTCCTTCCCCACATTCTATGGTAGTACTCCATGAACCATATCCACTTGAACTGGCTCAATGTCATCTCATTATGGCTCTCTGAACTACAATGTGACATGACAAAAAATGATTTTTTTCTGGGGTTTAAAGTATTACGATTCCGCTGCAAAAATGCATAAGTCACTGAGTTCTATCCTTTAAAATAATAACTAGAAAAACAGCATCCCATCTAAATCCCATCTAACAAAACATATTGTTAGTACCTCAGTTGAAATACTCAATTTTGATTGGTTGATTAGCGGTCAACAATATACAATTATTGACCTCTCCAGAGGTTTACTGTCAAAATTATATCCCGAGACTGTAAACCGAGACCTACGGTCTCGGTTTACAGTCGAGGGATATAATTTTGACAGTAAACCGAATGGAGAGGTCTATAATTGTTTTGTTAGTCCGAAGAGTATCTTAGATTTTTCTGACCCTTGAAGTTGACTTGAAGTTGGATCCAGACCCTCGAGACGTTCATGTTGTATTTCAGTATATCGGCAGTAAGTTCACTCAATGGAGTCAAATTACTCTCCTGGGCGAAGTCCACTAAAAGCTTTGTACAAAGTTTTAGATTTTTCTTCGTATTTTGACTGTCTTTACTCTCTAAGAGACTAATAATATCCTCATCTTCAACATTTTTGAAACGGGTAGTGCTAGCGGCGGCCATTTTATCGTCTGATAATGACGTCATTTTAGTGGAATGCTGGGAATATTATTCACCGGCAATGCATTGCGCGTCGTACAGTTAAAATTATTCACCGCTCGTTGACCAATCAAAATCGAGTATTTCAACTGAGGTACTAAGTACTGTTGACTGCTACTTTTGAAAAAAAAAATTCAATTTGAAAAAAAGTTAAATTTTGAAAAACAAAATTATGAAAAATATTTTTTTAAATATTTTTTAGAAGTGATATTCGACGGTTTGTGGATTTTTTGCAAAAATATGATATGTCTACTTATGAAAAATATTCACGTGATATTCGATGATGTTTCCTTCCAATTATAATATTCTTCGGACTAACAAAACAATTGTATATTTTATCATTAGCCTATGAACCAAATCAATCTAGTTTGAGTTATCACCATGCACACGAACAGACAAATGAACGTACGAACTGACAAATTGGCAGCCAGAAAAACTTCTCAATAATCATTTACTGAACTTCATTTGGTGGGGTGATAAGAGCACTAACCAACAAAGCTAACTTGTACATGTATTTCAGCAATACTGAAACACAGAAAATTGAACTTCTCAAAAGTGAACTGCAAGTCAACAATAAACAATGACACAAAAATACTTATGTTATGGTGCCCATATATGTGGCATATACTTACTATTTGAACTCAGGAAATTCTTGATATTTGAGAAATTCTGCCGCCCATTCCTCTTGTGTTAAAGGTGGTTTCATGCCTTTGATAAGATTCCAGTCAACCATAGAAAGACCAGACTCTGTTAACCTATGGGAAAAATATAATCAAATAACATACTGCGCTAAATCAGCATTATTACCACCTTGCCGGGCCAGTTCTAGGGGTTTTAATGCTAGTTTAGAAGGCGTTCATTTTACTACATCGACCTGAGCAATATGTGACGTCATAGTGGTGGTCAAGAATGCATTTCGGACTGGTCGAGAATGCATTTAACGACCGGCAATTTTCCCCAGGAAACTAGATATCACTGGGGGGTATCGTGATGCAACAACACCGTGTTGTTGCATCAAGATGGCCAGACTTCCGGTGATAGATTTTCGTACGATATTTTGTTTTCCCAATTTAAACCCATTTCTAGGACGAGTTGCTCAATAATCATACACATGCAGTTAGCTCATGATCTATATTTTAAAAAACTCTCATTAGTATGCATGTAGCATCATCAAGAAGCGAGAAATTCGCGGTTTTAATTCCTCACTATTGATGCAACAACACCACTCTGTTTATTATCGATGATGCAACAACACCAATGTGCTGATGCAAAAACGCCAATATAATGTATCATTGAATATCAAGAGAAACTGTTTTATGTTCTGTTTATAGGTGTTGGCCGGGACATGAATAAAACGCGTGAGTGCGTGGTTCATGAATGAAACGTATTTTGTTTGGTTCCTTAATGTGTTTGTCTTTATAAAGTTAAAAGGATATACAAGGTAAACTAAATACATAGGCTAAGTATTGAATCCCCGGGAGCCAACCTCATTGATATTGTATCTGAAAAATAAAGATTGTTCATTTTCTAAATTAAATCCCCTTGATTTACCGTATCGTATGGAAATTGTTTACAAATATAACTAGACTTTGGAAATTGAACAAGTTCAAATCCAGACTCCAGATCTGGACTTTTTTAAGCCGAGTCATCCAGAAAAAGATGGATGGATGGATGAAATAGGAAGGAGGGATAGGACAGAATAGGATGGAACGATGGGAGAGATAAGAGATAAGGATAAGATAGGAAGTAAAGGATAGGAAGGATAGATAGATAGGAATGAAAGGATATGAAGGATAGATAAGAATGAAAGGATAGGGATAAAAGGGATAGGATAGCAGGATAGGATAGAATAAGAAGGAACGATAGGATAGAATAGTAGGATAGGATAGGAAGGATGGATGGAAGGATGGATGGATTTTTCAACATTTTCTTCGCTACTCTTTCTATCAGGATACCATCAGATCGATTTTTCTCGAAATTTCAAAACGCCATAACTTCCGAACACTCTTGGCTACATGTATACACAATTTCGAAGAATATAATTGAAGTGTAGTGTCAGAATCACAAAAATAAGGAAAACTTTGAATTTGACCTAGATTTTGACCTAGACATTTTTGTGTCCAAATTTTGAAGCTAGATTGCTTTTGAGGTACCCTTCATTTAAAGGCTTTCATTAAATTAAGCTGTACTTGGTCGTATATATGTCGTATTTTACACTTCAAAAAAAAAAGTTTTCCCATTGACTTAACATGGGGCACCAAATTTAGCGATTTTGAGTTTTCAAAACGCCATAAGTTCCGATGAGTGTTGGTTTAATGATATTGCAGTTATACAATGCTATTATATAGAGGTTATTTACTGAGAGGGATTCAATATTGGTTTTATTCCGGGACACATTATGATATTTCCCGAGGGCCCAGGGGAAATCTGGGATTACTGTACCCCTATCAATTTACCTTTTCGGGACCTAAATCCTATTACCTACCTTTTTACTCAATCGGGGAGAACGAATCCAAAGAGAACAATACTTCTACATGTGCGCTCTGCAAGATTTCCAATAGCTCGTCGTGTTTACCGAGAACGAAAGATGTTTGTCCACCATTTTGAATGACACTAACTGGTATCAGGGTCATCAAGCTATGGAACAGGGGTTTATGATAATAGATTGGGTTACCATAGCTTGCAATGTTAAAGGCGATTGAACTATGTTATAAAACAACTTCCAGTACATTATGATATTTAAAAGTATAAATTTTTGAAAATACATATAAAGAATCTTCGCCGCAGGACGTGTTTTTTGAATGCCTGAGAAGAACGCAAATGGGTACTGGCCCGGTGTTGCAATAGTGGCATTCAAAAATCTGTTCCTCTCGAGATTTATGGTCTTCTGAAATTATACTATTAATTGGTGTTGTTGCATCATTGCTCAAATCTAGAGGAGTGTTGTTGCATCTTCGGTTTGGTGTTGTTGCATCAATAGTGAGGAACTAAAACCGTGAACTTCTTGCTTCTTGATGATGCTACATGTATACTAATGACAGTTTCTTTAAATATAGATCGTGCGCTAACTTCACGTGTATGGTTATTGAGAAACTCGTCCTAGAAATGGGTTTAAATTGGGGAAACAACATATCGTACGAAAATCTATCACCGGAAGTCTGGCCATCTTGATGCAACAACACGGTGTTGTTGCATCACGATACTCCCCAGTGAGATATCGTTCAGTGCGTAAGATTTTCTTGCTGTTTCCATTCAGTGCGTAAGATTTTCTTGCTGTTTCAGTCCTGGTCATAAACGGTGAATATTGTGGGCAATATAGTGAAATATTGGACCTTGGGCCCTTGTTATATTATCTTTAGCTTAAAACTTGAAGGAAACTCAATTTTTTTAGAATAGAAAGACAGGAAAAGAAAAAGTAGAACAAAATTTCAATTTCTATCTGATGACCTGGTCATAATGAGCATTGTAACCATAATGGCAAATATGGCACCATTCAGTAGGCTTATGCGATGAAAAAGCTGATTTCTCAAAACATGAGGGAAAATAAGAGGCAGGACCAATGGTATATATACCAACATAGAGCCTAATAAAATGGGTATGTACATTGGCCCTGAATCAAATTGTTGACAGAGAGAAATACATGTACAGATGGACAAGTGGGTGATTCAATTGGCTAAAATAAAATTACATCATTCATTGGGCTCAAATGGCGATTTCTTGTACTCATTCATGAATAATAAATCAAGTTATAAATATTTAAAATAAAAATTCAGACAAATGACAGTTTTCTTTTGTCCCTAATTTTGGGTGATTAAATGTGCTGACCATGTGAACCAAAAATGAGCCAAACACACAGGAGACAAAGTCAAATTATACCTTGTCACTCCACCGAGGACTACTGCTCCAAAGCACATGCCAGCACACCCTAACAGCCATGTTCCAACAATCTTCTGTGCTCTAGCAGGAATCTCTACAGCACCTGCTGATGTGGTTGTCTGTCGCAATGTATTCAGGGCAACTCCAAACAACTGAACATTTAACACATGTCTTATATATATAATTTCAAAGCATAATTAACAATAAGTTTACAGGCAATTTAAAATGAGTATATTTTCTGTTTGTATGTTTTCTTTCTATCTTAATTTGCCAATGTTTATTTAGAATGTATATGTACATCTACTTGTAGACAATTTACTTTTTCAAAATGACAATAAGGGCCAAAACTATATTTGATAAAACTGTTTACCTTTTTACTGTTTTGCCTAATGTTCCCAGTAAGCCTAAGATTCTGGCATTTAGCAGCGAGTGTCGTGTATTTTGACACTGATTGTACTTGAATAGGTTTCCTGCATTTTAAGCACTGGAAATAAAGATTTATAAAATAGAAATATTAGATCATGCACATTTATTATATATGATTTTAAAACTCAAAAATGTGTAGTACTCTCCTTGAATGTGACATCCATGAACATCGCGAACTCTCAAGACCGCACCAAATAATGGAAATAATCAAAAAGGTTCCATTAACTATAGCAAATAAATATACATGTATTATAAAAAAGGAGGATTGGCTCCCATCATTCTATCTCAGTATTCTGCTTCTGCCATATATACATGTACATGTAGTCATCTTGTGATTACAAAATTCAAAACCAAACAGCTGCCATTTTTTCACTTCAGATTTTCAATCATATGTTTTATTATTTAAGAAGTGATCAAGTTGTTAGTTCATATCTTTCGGATCACTGATTATGAATTTATAGTCAGTTATAGACTAGCGTCCAAAGAGAACTATTCATCTTTCTTAGAGTATTTTAGTGTAGATTTTTATACAAAGTAACAAAGAACACCAAAAAAATCAATATTCTGCCCCATATACGTACGGGCATAGGCTAAGGGTTAAGTAATAGTAAGCTGTATATATAAGAGACAGGTCCACAAGTAAGATTGAAAATTATTCAAATTTTTTTAGTCTTGGCACTAGTTCTCCTTACTGGTATCAAATTTTATTCCAAAATTTCTCCAAAATCTTCTTCAAAGTGTTTTTCAAACTTATATCATTGTTTTTTTCAAATCTTTATCTAAAAACTGCATATTATACTGCATATAAAACAACAACTATGGAAACCTACAATTGCCTGGCAAGCTGAAACTGATTGTCACTGGTGGAGGTCAGGGAGGTCAGCAGTGACCAATCAGATCACTTGTTTACTAATGAACTTGCCAGGCAATTGTAGGTTTTCAGAAATTCTCTCTTTTAGACAGCATTATTCACTCTATATCATCTGACTGAGTTTCAATCTTAGGTAAGAGCTACAAACTATCAATTTTATATCAACTCCCCATGGCTTTTTGAAAATAATACACTAAATATTGTTGAAATCTCCATCTTAACAAGTGGTCTAAGTCAGAGTTGTTCACCTGTCTCTTATATATACAGCTTACTATTACTTAACCCTTAGCCTATGCGTACGGGCATGTCCTGTTACAAAATTCTAATTCAAACAGCTGCCATTTTGTTCACTTCAACATTTGAATCGTGAATTTTGGTGATATTGGTTCAAATCTTTTGAACTGTTTATTTTGAATTTATAGTCGGTTATAACATGGGCTTTCAACTCTTGTTGAAAGCCCATGGTTATTGTTTGAAAGTATAAAGTTTTGATGCCAATCCTCCTAGTTATTTGTCATAGAAATCAGCACTAAACAAATTGCTTAGAAATTAAAAGTTTTAGAATATATCTAGTTACTGTTATTGCCCTTATTGGTGAAATATTTTTTTGTATAATTATAAGTGGGCGATAATAAAGTAACTTACTTGAGTTTGCATAACATTACTCTTAGACGTGAAAGAAGCGATACACCTCCGAAGCAACTGATTCTCAGCTGATTTGGAGGCCACAATAAACATCCTAGACATCATTTTAACTCTGTCGTTGTCGCTGTTGTTGCTTGACCTTTAAAATATTAGAACATGTAAAATTTCATGTTTCGAAACGAAAAGGTATAAGGTCACCAAAACTAATATCAAAGCCAGGTTTGGCCATTCTAAATTACATTCTTAAAACTCTATACTATTTTTTCAATACATTTGAAATATATAATAATTAGTCGTATTAACATGATAAGAAAGAAAAATCTGACTTGTCATTGTCTTTGATAATACATACAGAATTTAGCTTATATTTAGTGGTTTGATACCTGATCTTGATTATAAAAAGGTTTAAAACCCAGACTTTTGCTTCCGGAATCGTGAAATCAATAATCAATTATAATTTCATATTTTCACTATCATATCCACTACATAATTTAATTTAATTCACAACAAATTACTAATAATTGATACATTGATTCCTGAGCAAAAATAAATGAATTTTAGGAAAATCCAATATTTCGTATCTTATAAACCATATAAAGTTGCTCATTGACCTACATTTAGCATAACATTAGCACATGGAGAAGTTGTGTTTCGTAAGTGCATAATCAGCTTCTCGACTAACACAATTTGAGCTCATCCTCGGATGGGATCTTTATTTGTTTGATAGTATAAGGTAAGCATCGTTTTTTGGTATCTTCTGAATAAGTCTACATAGTCAGTGGGAAACAGTGATTGTAGTGAAAATGTTGTTGTGAGTCAGATGATATAACCATGGAATAAATAAAATTGCACTGGGGACCACTTGTAATTACCCTGGGGTTAACGCCTCAAAGTTTGTGAAGTAAGTTGCTACATGTAATGAATTATTAGTCCATCCATAGGCCAAGGGAAAAGTAATAGTAAGCTGCTTGCCCGTAGCCAGCTTTTACCAGGGGGGGGAGCTTTTTTCCAGGGGGGGGAACTTTTTCACAATTTTGGCAAAAAATTCTCAGAATGGTGAAAAACTGCATGATTTTGAGGGTTTTCGGAAAAGACCGACCCCACCGACCACCGACCGGTCTGTGTTTTCCACTGGTAGCCTCAAAACAGGGTTTGAAGAAAATGTGTAAAAGACCGACCATATCATGTAAAAGACCGAACATATTTGTAGCCTTAGAATATTAATAATTTGATTTTGAATGTCAATCTTTGGACTAGGCAACGTTTTTTACCGATTTTGTACCTTGCAACGAATGGCAAGCAAACAAATTGGTCATGACCGTCTCCTCTCGATTAATTGCCCTGCCTTAGGTCCTAACCTATCATTAACCAACCTATCGTTTCTACGGGAATCTATCCTAATTTTTTACTGAAATTTAACAATTTCGAAACAAAAATGATTTGTTATCGTCATAGCCTACTGAATACTGAACACGATAATAATGTTACATGCATTCTCTTATCGGGATTAAAAGTGACTTACCATTTCAGTACACCATTAGAAAGCTTTTTTTGTCATATCAAATGTAGTTTTTACCAGTTGACATTTAACAACTGAGAAATCAAACATAACGTTACGACGTCAACATCGACGATGTTTGTGTGTTTTTGTTTCATATGAATGAAGAATGAACTTAATGCAATGTTACGTGCGTTTTTTTCCAAAGTGACTAACCAGGATGAAATTGGTCTTCTAACAATTGAAACATCACTTAAAAATATGACATTACACACCACGACGGATGTAACGTTTTCATCGTGATTTGAAATGATAATTATACGTTTTTAAATCACGACCTAGTAAAGGTACTATAGTCATTGGATTCCCAGTTTTAGTTTTACTTCTAATTTTGCATTTTTTCATCTTTATGTAAAAGACCGTCAGCCGACCACCGACCACATGTACCCAACTGTGGAGAGTGACTGGTCGGTGGTCGGCGGTCGGTGTTTTACGAAAACCCTGATTTTGAAAGAATTTCTGGCCAGGGGGGGAGCTTCTGCTCCCCTAGCTCCCCCTCTGGCTACGGGCCTGAGCTGTATATAGAAGAGACTGTCTCTTCTATATACAGCTTACTATTACTTTACCCTTGGCCTATGAGTCCATCATACCAGGTTTGTGTAAAAAAACGGGTTACAGGGTAGCCGGGTGACTGGGTACCCTACCTTCCTACTAGGGTTAGGAATTTGATTTTTCATTTTATGCCTCAAACGCCCAACTGACATCACAATCAATGTACCAGTGACACAACTAATCAAGCAAACAACCAAACAAGCAACAAAGTTTATTTACCAATAAATCAACCGGCAAAATGACAATCAAAATTAGTATAATGTCAATCAGTGAGGCAATAAATCAAGCAACTAACGTTGTATTGTACATCATACACTAATTAACAGATAAAAACGGCAAATAACGTTTCAATTTACGCATATGTAAATCTTCCAGATTTGTTTAATATCTAGTAGAAATCGCCATTATAGAAAACAATCATCAATATCCTGTCAATTATTCAGACAATAAATCAAGCAACTAACGTCATCGTACGTGCAAACTGTGTAAATAACTACCTAGGACTTCCGATATTCAGTCTCTAACGGGTTTTTGGTAAAATGATAACGTAAAAATATTGAAGGGTAGTCTACAAATGTGCAACTTTGAAAGTTGGTAACCCTGCAAGGAATGTTAAGTACCCAGTTACCCAGCTACCCGGTCACCCGTTTTTTTTACACAAACCCCATCATACCCCCCAAAAATAGGGAGTTGATTTTTCAAATCATGAATCAACCCAAGGTAAAATATACAAGGTATTTCCATTTCTTTAAAGTAGGTAACTTTGTGAAAAGAAGCATCTATTTTTGCAAAGTATGGGTTTCATCTAAATCATCTTTCCCACATGCACTTATTCTTGTTCTACATTTTTAGAATTACTAGCAGTTATCCAAAGTATAGCCTGTCAATAGGAAAAGGACTTCAACATAATGGCTAAAGCATTAGTACAGGGTGCCAGTCGTGGCCTTGGTCTCCAGTTTTGCCGCCATATATTAGAAAGGTCACCAAGTGCAGCCGTTGTTGCAACTTGTAGAAATCCAGAGGAGGCAACACAGCTGAAGCTATTGAAATCTAGTTATCCAAATAACCTCAGAATTCTTCAAATAGATGTCACCCGTGAGGATCATGTTCAGGTATTGAAATTAAGAGGGGAATACCCCATAATTTAAAAATGGTCAACCTATCTCCATGTAAAGATAAACCTCTTTTTATTGCATCCTTGGTGTTTTATGTGGAATATGCCATATATTTATGGTCACACTGTATTTGCGATATACAGGTGAATATGCCATACTTTATTCCACAGGTGAGTATGGCATATTCCACGGTGAATATGCATTACTCAATACTCATCTGTGGAATATGCGATTCTCACCCGCTGTACATAATCATTGTGAGATGACATATTCCACATGTGAGAATGTTTTCCAGACAAATTTGATTTTATTGGTTGAAATAATCTATTCTAAATAAAATATACTGGATTACCAATATTGTTAGCACTTCGAGCTTTAAAATATCAATCTTGAACTTTATAATGTGTGATTGTTAAATAATACTGAATGTATAATTCATGATAGCCAGTACCATAAAACATTCATATTTGTGATTTTGTGTCTGGTCTTTGAAAAAAGTTGCAACATTTTTGGCACACCCTGTATTGATTGAAAATGTGATGACATCAGTGTTTGATATTCTGGATTTTGTGACAAATATACATTTACTCCTATTTGCACTAATATGCTTGTTTAAAAACATATGAAGTGAATTATTTTGAAGCTTGCTGCTGCTTCTGTGAAAGATGACTTGGGAAGTTTAGACTTACTCATCAACTCTGCAGGAATCCTGCATCCATCAAAAAGAGGAGAGACTAGTTTAAAAGATGTCACTGCTCATGTAAGTAGCATTGTGCCATATACAGGTATAATGGCCTTCAGGACTGTCAATAGATGGCGAAAAATTCAGTGGGTTTAAAAGCATACTTTATCATGTAAAAATTGCTCCAAAAATCTCCCAAGATAAATGTGATTGAAAATATCCAAAACCTTTTGATTTTGAATCTTAAAACATGTTTGTAAATAATAATGAAGGAAAATATGATATTTATTTGATATGTGTAGTGAATTTGAAGTTTTAAAACACCAATATTTACACACATACTGTACTTATGGGCCAGATGAGAAGAACAACCTAGTAGTTAACTGCCATCTATACGAATCCTGACTGCCATTTGGTAATTGTATCCCCAAAGGCCTTAAAATAAATTTACGATAAAGTCTATGTATTTTTATATTAAAATGACCAATACATAATTGTGCTTCATAATTTAAACTGAACGACGAGATTTTGAATATTTGCAGACTGGAAAGTTCAGTACTATAAGTTAATTTTAAGAACATGAAAATAATTCCTAATCAAAAAACACAATTCCTCAATTTTGTGTCTGATTTTGTCAAATATTTTGCTTTTTATGTAACAAAGTGTAACAAAGATACACTTAAAATGCCACTAATAGGTTTAATTCATAAAATCCATCAAAATTTTGCATCCATTAATTAAGAAACTAAGTCAAAAGTGTGATATCATCCTATGCTATAGCATGGAGCCATCTATTGCCAAGATACAACTACCTTAAACAAGAGTTGTATCATGAACATAAGTAAATTAGAATTCCTTTTCTTACTTTTTGCACGGCTGTAAACTCAGTATAATTGTTATCCCAGGCTATGTCAGTGGCAGAGCCAGCAATTAACAGGGGGGGGGGGCAAATTTTGAGTCTGGAAAATGATTTCCGCGCTTGCCCCATGCCTAATGTTGACCAAGTACCTATGTGACAGGCCTTCTAGAGATGTCTGAACAACAAGTAGTAGGCTGACTAAGTAGAAGTATGACTGTGTACTCCACATTTTGTTTTCAGGGGCTAGAAGCAACTTTTCGGACTAACACTCTTGGGCCAATGATCATGGCTAAATACTTCAGTCCTCTTCTGCTAAAAGGTCAAGGGGCATTTGGTTTGACTGACAGGGATAAACCTCACAAAGGCATCATTGTAAATATTTCAGCCAAGGTGGGCTCTATCACTGACAATGGTAAGATAAACATATTATATTGTATTATGTTTTATTATCGAACTAAGCTCAGAGGGAAAAAGGGAACGCCTCTGTCTTTCTGTCTGTACATCCATTCGTCTGTACATCCATCCGTTTGTACATCTATCTGTCCAGTCTATACCCGATACTCTAATACCGTTCATATTTTGTACACATATGCCCTATGGGACACATATTTAGAAGTTTCTCTGAAAAGTCAATTTTTAAAATGGCAGCTCGTTTAAAAATGCTGGCCATTTTAGTGCAGATTTTACAGCAATTTAGGTACAATATATATCTGTAATAGCAATATGTTTTAGATGTAAAAATGTTACATACAACATTAATTTTTATAGCTAGAAATGTAGCAATTTTGAAAAATGGCGGCCATTTTTAGTTGTGTTATTTTACGAGTTTTGCTATAACTGAAAAAGAAGTAGAAGGATTTTGTAAATATGTCAGCCATGGCTGTTCAATGGGATTTGCTACGCTTTGGTGTTGCTGTTATCTAGTTATATTATATTTTATTTCATACCATAATACTACTACCTCTTGGTGAATTATGCTAGCAATATGTTAAATATTGAAAAATCCCTCCTCTAAAATCATACTCACCTGGAATTGAAATATTTTCCCCTGTATTGAAATCATATTCACCTGTTCATCCACGTATTTGATTCTCTGACAGTTTTTAATTTTTTAAAGTTATACCATAGCTTTTATAATGTTAATTTTAATGTTTCATTATTACCAAAAAAGATTCATCGAAATCAAATGCTGTATAAATCAATCAGTATACCTGTATGTAGTCCATTCTTATAATTTACAGTGACTTATGAATCATTCAGTATCATATAATAAAATGCTTATTTCCTAGTCAGGAATTAAACGTGGATTTTATACCTTGGTCACCTTTGGTTCCTTCAGTTTCTTACAATAATCAACATTTTACCCTGTTTTAACTTTGTTAATCATATTGGATATGGATTCTGGTTTCAGGTCTTGGAGGCTGGTACAGCTACAGGCTCTCTAAAACAGCCCTGAACATGGCAACAAAGAATCTCAGTATTGAATTAGGGCGTGGTAAAAATAAAGTCATATGTGTTTCTTTTCACCCAGGGACTGTGGACTCTGATCTTTCTAGACCATATCACAAGGGAGTCCCTGAGGGGAAACTATTCAGTGTTGAACACTCAGTAAATCTGCTGATGAACAATATTAACAACCTTAAACTTGAAAATAGTGGACAGTTTCTTAATTGGGATGGAACTCAACTACCATATTGAGCTTAGTGAATATTCAATAGTTAAAATATTAAAAAATACATGTAACTTATTATAAGGAAGATATGGAATAGATGTAAAAAACTTGCTAACATTCTTTGTCCAAAATGTGTTCACTAATAGCAGGAGCTACTCTGTATTCATGTTGCTAGATTGCCCAACTTAACAGTAAAGAGCGTTTATACAGAAGGCATTAGAGTATCAGTGGTCAGTATCAAGCGAAGGTAACGGCCGTAACCTTCGCATCTAAGATGGTGGGCGGTAATTGTCATATCATATTTTTAGTTTTCATTGAATTAAACTACTTTATAGTTGATGTTATTTTATATTTTAACCAAATCAGGCTTATATGAAATAAGAACTTTGGAGTAAGATCATTTGTTCATATATCGTACGTGGACGGCACAGTTCGACGATATCCTCCACCGCTCAAGGGAAGGTAACTGGTATAAGTTGTAATGAATGATGCGGTAACGGTCATATTCATGATAGTTTTCAATAAGGGGAAGCTGGACATCTTAGCTCTTCATAATAAACTCCCATAACGTTAATGCATCATCGCATATCAGTTATCATCTGTAAAACCAAAATCCCAGTTACCTTTCCTTAAGCGGTGGAAGATATCCTTGAACTGTGGTGCCTACGCATGGAACATGGACAAATGATCATACTCAAGAGTTTACGTCAACTATGACGTGATTTAATTAGATGAAAACAAAAAATATCAATCAAAAACCGTTAAATACGAATATGTTATGGCCGTCAACTTTTTACTGACCAGTGAGTATGTGTGTGGGAATGGTGTCCACTAGACAGTTGTTCACTAGAGAGGTTTCACGAAGACATGTTTTACTGTAATGTAATATTTTGGCTCTAATGACTTTACAGAGAGAGAGAGCAGTGATTGTTTAAAAACAACATTTTTTACAAATTGGCATACCTAAGCACCAGACTGGTACTACCAACAGCAACCCCATACAGTAACGCAGATATATGTCTCTGAGTAACGTAACACATAATCTTCAACAAAATTTTGCTTATAGAATTAAGGAAATAATTATAACCTGACTGTCTTTATTAATATTGTTGTTAAAGACAAATTGATTAGTGTTTCTGGCATAATACCATTAGTGCCTTCTGTTTCACATTATTCACTGATGATTTGATTGTCATGACAAATGGAATGGTCCCGTTCAATCTCAATAACGAATGACGACAAAGCATTTAGCGCGTTTAAAGAGTTCACCGATTATTTACTGCGCTTTACATACTTTTAATCAATCGCTAGTCGATACTTATTTAATTAGCAAAGGGCTTAATGCAGCAAAGTGGTGGGTTGGGAAATATAGCTTTTGGCAGGTTAAGACCACTGACATTTCATTAGAAATATAATCGTGAAGTAAGCTTGAAAGTCACTACATGACTTGTGTATGTCTTATCGTTTACCCTGGCTACACATTTCATTTTGTTTTTGTAACAGCCCGACGGACGCTGCGATCATGATCATTGTTCATTTTGCAAGTGTTAAACTTTATATTTTACAGTTATGAGTGGCACAGACAAATGATTTGTTGTCAGTTTTTTGTTTTATTTGATCGAATGAGAATTAAACTTATAGTCGACTTATATTAAATGTCTTAATTAAATGGAGATAGGATTTGACGCTACCCAGACCAGAGTTGAACGATTGCCTAATACTGAATTATAGGATGTTCCTGCCAATGGGATGATAAGCAGGATTTCATTAAAGAGCCAAGAAGATAGGTTCTAATATTATCCAAGAATGATTATTGGCAAGAACGTCATGCGTAAGTCAGTGACCATAAAAAATAGCTAGCTGAAGCAAATACAATCTCCCACAATTATTATTCAAATTGAATGATCAATTCACGTGCAGCCACCGTAAGCATTGATTTCTTGAATTTTGGCTTCGATTGCTACCGACTACCAGTGATTTCTTAAATCTTAACTTCAAGCGTGTGTTCATCAAAAATCGCAATGCAAATAAAATTAAAGATATAAATCCGAATAATGTTTAAGACCTAAAATAATTTAAAATAGATATTCACAAGTACGAAAGCGCATAACTTGTTATTGAAGAACACTGACAAGGTATACTCTACCAGCTTCAAGTTCAATCCATGGAGATCCTCTTGAAAGCCCATTGTTCAATCTGAACATATTGCGACAATTTACATTTTTAAATCATCTGTCATTGGTGATCGCTCGCCTCTCTTGACAATATCTTCTTTAAAAGCTGCAATGTCCACATCCGAAATGTGACATTAATCTGGACAATTGGATTCCAATGGGACTTCTTCGTCTTGAACATTTCTATATGTCATAGGTGACAAAACAATTGTACCATTACCAAAGCACTATGCCATTTATCTTTAAATTCAAATTAGACTTAAGTACCATTTACGACGCATGATGGGACATACTGTGATTAAAGATTATTTCAACAAAGCACTTAAGGGGACATTTAGGCTGTTCTTTATATTAATTTGCCCTCTCCTTTTAAAGAAGCAAAGCAGCAACGGGTGATAATTGAATAAGGCTCCACCTAATTGTTCCCACGGGATGAAGTATCTCTTTAAAACAATCGCTTGCTTCTTAATTTCTAAAACGTAATAAAATTTAAAGATGCATTTAAGTGATTTATTGTGGGTAATTTAGGGAAATGTAGCACGAAAGTAAAGGTAAATTGAGATTTACAATGGTGACATCTCCGTCCGGACACATACGTATTTTATAACCGGACATTGAACCAGTATTTATGACTTACCCACAACTTGGAAGTGCTATGCATCTATTTTACCAAACCAAAGGAATAAATTATGTATATACACAGACTGTATATACATTACATTGTACTATGTACACTGTAGATTAATCATTAGTACTCAAACCCACTAAAATTAATAAGTTTTCTGATATTTGATAAATATGAATATATTATATTAAATATTCTTAAAGTCATCATAATGACTATTTGTACATTTGCATCACATTTGATCTGATTTAATATATCACATACGAAGATGTTTATATTCAAAGCTAAAAGTCAGAAACAGATAGCATATTTTTTATGTATATGGATTATTGAGTCTAAAGCGCTACAGAAAGTAAAATGGCTATTTTACTCATATTCTTAGTCTTGCTCCAAGACTACCCCCTGTACTCCACCTTGTTATGTTGGGAAGGTGAAGTAAACAGTTTTGAGGCAAGCCTATCTTACGCTCATTGTACATGTTGTAAGGTTTACATCTTCAACAACAACTGTACGGCATATGTAAACGACAACAGTGCATAATTTGGTTGAGTGTTTGCTTGTTGTGTCATTGGGCGAGCTTGCATGGTGGCGGTGTCACTAGGCCCAACAATATCAGTTGCTTCTCCTTAGTTCGCTTTACCATGCCTTCAATGTATATTGGTCATGGTTTGCCCTTCACACAAGGTTTGGCGAAGTTAAAGACGGTGCATTCAGGTATTCAGGTCTATCTTTTGATGGTTCCTCATTGGCCCATGGCTGCAGGTTTTGAAGTGCATTAAGCGATGCATTATTTACAACGACAGGATCTGGATTGTCATAAATGTTCTTACTATTCTCAGAGGCGAGTCCTAGCATAAAGCGTTTCGCTGCTTGTCTCTCTGCTTCACGTTCCTCCGCTGTTTGACGCCTGAAGGGAAAATAAGACCACACGCACATCAATTTAAATGTTATTTTACACCAAAATTATGAGTGACTTTTAGGTGATGAAAGCTTTGAGTTATTTTGTTCAGTGTTGTCGGCATTTTCAAGACATTCCATTGCGACATTTATAACATGGTTGCCAGCGGTGACGAACAGATTCATCAAATTATAGTTCTGGGATAGGCCTTTGCCCACAAGCATGCAGACACTTATAACAGGAGCAAAGAAAAGCTGATCAAGTTGAAGTTTGTGAAATAAAAAATAACTGGATCTATAGGCTATATGATGAATTGAGTTAACTTTTATTCTGTAGGCGTCGCCTTTTTATCATAGAAGATGGGTTTAGAAAAAATAAATTATTCAAATATATACTCAGGTGGTTTAACTCATTTATTTAACAGTTTACCAGAGGCCATCGCTTTGTTTAAACTTCTAACTCTTTTTAAACTGACAGAAGATTAGCGTAAAAGACCATTTGATGTTCAGTCCCTCTGGTAAGGCTGTTTTTTATTGTAATGTTTGTCACCTCAAAGACAGATCTTGTGGCAAAGGTATACAATCGTGGGAACTAGCTTACTTTTAAATTCATTCGGTTAAGCTCTCATCTTCGCAGGGTGATACAATTATTGACAAATTACTAGATATAAATATGAGTAATACACACAAAAAAGTCAAAACTCTTGAACCTCGGGAAAATAGAAGTAACAAGACGTGAGCAAAATAAAGGATAGAAAGAGAGAACAAATTCTTAAATATTAAATGTCGTCAACCCAACTCATCCCTATCCTTTGCTACTATAATATATATGATAACAGTTATCAATGATTAAGTTCCGATAAAAAATTAAAAGAAACCCTTTCCAGAATAATTAAACAACAAAAATACATTTTATTTTGGTCTATTTACTAAAACTTATGAAGTTTTCTTTGTTGAATCTCTAAATAATTACATTAATTGATTAATTATTAATTGCTTACATTGATATAAAAATTCAAAATAAGACGTTTCATATTGTTATAATATGGTAATAATGAAAGGTTAAAACGTTGTATGTTTTGTCTTTTAGTGGTATAACTCACAGATTGAATCTATGAGTCCCACTGAAATCTCATATCCGTTGATTAAACGCAATACTTGAAAATATTCGAATTACTAGGACGTTATTTGAAAGAAAATTATTATTTTTTATTAATGTCTCTTCCTTTTTTATTAATAACTTAAAAATTCAAGTGACATTCAATTAATATCATGATAATACCATATTTACAAGATCTTTGAGATTCACTGGGTCAAAGTTTAAATTTAGAAATATTATTTAACAAACGAAGAATGACATAACATACTTCAGCAACAACTGATCGGAGACAAAGAGGTTTGTTTTATTTAATGAAAACCACGATCAATAGTAATATGATTGGACTGTCAATTTCAAAAATAGATTGAAAATATTTAGCATGAAATCATCTATGACTATGTGGCATAATTTGAGTTGTATCTTCTAGAGTTCTCTAGTTTGTTTCTTTAATCAGCACTTTATCAGTAAAATTAAAATCAATACCTCCATTTCGTTCTTCTGTTTTGGAACCAGGTTTTCACTTGGGCATCTGTCATTTTTAGGGCCTTTGCAAGAGCGGACCTTTCCGCGGATGCCAGGTATTTCTGTCGGTGGAATCGCTTCTCGAGCTCCATCACTTGTAGTCTGGAGAATGATGTTCTCGGCTTCTTTCGCTTTGGTGGTGTTCTGTTTTGATAGGGATGGCCAATTCTCCTGGTCACTGAAACAAAGACATTTGTGTTTAATCTGGTCTTCTGAAATTTTATGTGAGATTTTATAAAAAATTCATTTGGGATTCCATGCAATTAAATGTAAGTGCAGATGAGCCGTGTGTTTTCATAGTTTCATCACTTGACACTGGCTCACTCAAAGCTACACAAATGAAGCGAATGTTATTTGAAGAAATGTTCCGAGCTAAAATTGGGTAATTTGATCAGATATGCGAAGACAATGTGTTTTATGGAACTGTTCCAGAGCCCTTACTTTTAGAGATATATCAAAGATATCTACACATCTGGCTTTCTTTAAGGAGGCCACGCGGCATTTAAGCAACCATAAAATTGCCTGTCTTCACTTTAAGTGGCTGACTATTCTTGTTATTTATTATTTACTTAAATGAGAGACTTATCAACTATACCAGTAGCTTTTGTTTAGGCTATTTAATCTAATGTTCCAAAAAGATTCCAGATTCGTGCTGTATGTTTATGCCTGGCCGTTGTCAGAGAGATTCTAACACACATTATCTCTCATTATGATATCCTTAGCACCATGCAAAAAATTTCAATAAAAAAAACCTCCTGATAATCACGCCCAGCGCATTTTGTAACATTCATTGGATGTTTTAAGTGGCAATCAAGAATATAAACTTAAAACACATGCATGTTTTCCAAATGCGTACATTCTTATTTCATTGATCAAAAAAAAGTTTTAACATATATGAACGTTTTTAAGATATGTGAGCGTTTTTGAAAAATATACAAATTATTACCAAATAACCTTAAAAATCAAAAGCATCATTACGAAATTAAGTCAAGATTTTTTTTAGAAAATTCCTCCCGAGTGGTCTCTCGCATTTTATATATATATATAAATGTCATACATTTAAAATATTTTATACATATATTTTATGTTTAGGGAAATATATCTGAAATCGGGGCAAAATAACCAAGATAAAAAGACTGCACAGCTATTATAAAAAATACAATCATCGTAACCCACAAAGCATCTCAGGTGTCCCCTCATCTGCCTACTTTGGAAAATATGAATACTGAAAAGTTGTTTGTAGCCGGACACCCATGCCTTTTCTTCGTCACATTGACATTTACATCTGTTTCTCCAATTATAATAAAATCAAGAATTAAAAAATAAAAAAAATTCAAACCAGGATCTAGTGTAATGATGCGATGTAAGTGTGCAGTCTTGTGCCTGGAACCTGAAAGCACTTTGTGTGGCACCTAACATACACACATATTTGTCAACACCATTCTTAACATGAGAGACCCCACCCGGGTAGAACTATCTGGCTATGTAACTAATATAGCTCATTTTCTTGAGATTTGGCTGATCCTTATAAAGAAGCAATTGTAAGGAAGAATAGGCCTGGATGTCAGTTTAATATGTTAAAGATTCTGAGGATATCGGAAGATTAACGAATAGACTAGATGCGAGTACTGAAATAATCTTGATTTACGTCATTGAATATTCATAATTCAATCAAAGTGATTTCATATTTGAAATCTACATATAAAAGTACATCTAAAAATAAAGTTTCAAAAATCAACTTTGAAATTTTTTACTTGAAATGTGACTTCTAGTTCGGAGAGATTACCCATAGACCCCGTGTTATAAAATCACAAAAAGTGAAATATCTAGATCTTTTCTTGTATTAAATAGATAATTTTTCTTTTACTGAACATATTTTAATTTGCATACAGCTAATTAACATAAGAGTGATATGAAAATTGACTATAGCCATCTGACCCAAATGAGCCACCTGGTGGTGAAACTGATAACTACCTACTCTAATCTGAGAATTTAGTGTAGAGCTCACGTAAAAGGCTAATAGATTAGCTACCAGATATGAACAAGTTGCATGAACACATTTTTTAGACATAGTTGAAGTCGTTTTGACCAATAACTAAATAATAATGTAACACTTTGTATTATCGGTAACAACTTTTTTCATCACTCAGGCTAAATGAATAAATTACAATGAAAATTACTTGCGAAATATAGCGTTGAGGAAAGATTTATCATTCATCGCCAAAGTTTACTATAGAATTTTTCCATCCAAATTCTTTGTTTCGTCAATTGAAATATGCCTCGCCTATTTCTAGTATAGATAATAGATACGCTCCCAATTATGTGTACCAGATTGATTGATTATTCCATCGGAACTTGTGTAAAGTAATTTTATTTGCTATATATCTATTATATTATTATTAGCATTTGGTCATCTAGACATATTAATTAATATAGTATGTGACCAAAACAAGGCTAAGGTTTACATCTTTCAGCCACCTCTTATTCCAAACATGAAATTAAAAGAGACCACCGATGGTTTTGATGCCTTCAGCCGAATGAAAGTAATATATCTACCTATGTTCTATGTATTGTTATGTCACCACCACAAAGTGGTGACATTGTTATGGTCAACGTTTTATGAACCATTTGGCGTCAGCGATTGCGTCTCTAAGAAATGGTCACACATCCATAATTGCAAGCGGCGACAATTTGTAATTGTTAACATGACAAAACGTAACTACCTGGTAAGATATTACAAATAGTAACAAAAGTGTAACGATATGTTACAGAACGGTGTTAACAATATATATCGATATGTCAACATTTCTAGATGGTGACATAATAATTAACATATAACAACTTATATGATATATTCATAATTTTAGAGCAACTCATCATCATAATATGCATCACTATTAACCATAATTAGGCATTTATGATTATCAGTATTTTTGTCTTTTCTCCGCCAACCATTGGTATCATTTTTGCACTCCCAAGACCAAGTTCCACATAAGTTATCTGTTAGACATAACGGATTTGAATATAAATGGGGTACATTGAGCAGTTGTGGTATGCAGCACAATAAATAACATTAGGAAGTTCGAATACTCCCTTGATGAACATAACCATTGTACGGGAAAAGAATCTGAAATGTCATACTTACGGGCAAGTCTGTCTTTTCTAGTTTCCATCCATGCAAAGCTGTTGTTCGATACACTTGCTGGTGACAGGGGATTTGGTCTGTGCGCAGGTACCCTGATCACACCCCCGGAAGCAAAACCCGCTCCGGGCATAAACACTACAGTCTCACATAGTGGGTTTATAAGCATTCCGGGGTAGCCGATAGGTAGCGCTGAGTGCATTCCATGATGTATTCTGCTAGTTGGACTAAGATCTAATGGTACTAGGTTTGGTCTATTCGGAAGACATTGGTCTGAGGAATCAATGCCGTGGGACTCAGAGTCTGATTTTGATTTATCGTCCTTACTTCCTAATATGCTATTGATACTAAATGATAACTTTGTTGCTGTCTTTGATGAAGTGTTTGTAGGTTTGGCAGTGGGTGCTGTGGTTAGTTGTGTGCTTGATACTTCCAATACCGGACTGCAGTCCCTGGATGGGCAGTGTTCAACGTCCTGGGGGCACTCGTCCCCAACCTCTATTTCTTCCATATCTGACATGTTAGAATCAGACATGATACAATAGTTCCTTTTCTGAAATTCTGCTTGGTTCTATTTTTCGGGAAAACTAATTTTGTATTTATAACTATTTTGATATAATTATGGCTTGCAAATTATAAAACATATGCTCGATTTTATTATTGGTGATTTCTTGTTCTCATTTTTGTAGTTCAAAAATTTGATTAATTTTAGTCCATTTCCATTCCAAAATATGATAGCATCCTCAATGATAAACTTTTTTGCGTTGTTCAGTCTTCGTTTGCAAATTGTCTCAATAGAGATTATCAGACATATGCCTAACTACCATTTAATTGTTCTTCTCAGTAATCAAAAAGCTAATCGGTTCTGTTCTGTGTTTCCGTATAACTCGGTTGGTGGCCCTTTGAGAGACTGTTCTATTTAATTGTTTCAACTCTATAAAAACAATGGTCTAATCTCCATGACTGACAATTACAAACTACACACCACGTGATCGCAGCTCTAGTAACCTGATTGGTTAAGATCTCAAATAGCTGCGATAACGCAATATGGAAAATGAAGAGATCTAATTTCCGAAAAATTACCAGTTCGGATCTACTTAACAGTTGTAGGTTTTATTAGAGAAGAAAAGGACAACGAACGCAGCGAAATATTCCAAGCAAATCCCTATAAACTATTATAACAAAAAATTATCAAAACAACTCAGTTCATCAACTGTAATATGACGCAAGTTATCAAAATTACGAACAGAACCTGGTGAATGTTATAAAAAAATTAAATAATTAATTAAGTTAAGTTAAGTTTAAGTTTAATCCAATTTTAACATTTTACATACATATAATCATATACAATTTGCCGCAAAGCGTATATTGTGTACATTTTTGCATTTATGTAGCGTCGACAGATTTTCATGCCTTTTCTGAGGGTATGTAAAAATGCGTAAAAATAAAATGTAAATCGGAATAAAATATATCAGTACCAAAAGAGAATAACATTCGCTTCACTATTTTTCTCTATTCTGTTAGTAAAAATAATTGAATGGCTCTTCTAAGTATTTCAGAATGAGATGGATATTACGTTATGTTGCGTGTCGTCTAGATAGCAGTAAGCGCTATTAAAGAATTTTGCGCCATAATCCCCGGGGCGCGAGAACAAATGTTCGCAAGTAAGAAAAAGTGTGATCTAATACGTCTCTGTCCTGTTGACGTGCCAGATTAGAAGTTTGGCGAGCACTCAAGGGAGGTCGCTTTGTCGTTGTTACCTTAAAGAGAGACGTTCTATCGGGATGCCGCACGCGATAGGTTATGCCCCCTCATTTCCATGACGTTCTTGTACCTACTTTAGAGGTATAGGTGTGAAAAATATCAAAATTTGCAATTTATTCTAATTGTTCCGAAATGATTGAATTGAGGCATTCTGTGCGAAAATGATTTGTTTAACGATTTTGAAAATAGTTCGTTTCTCACTTTTGCGGTATATTCTTTACATTAGTGTGAAAATGTAACACAATTTGGTAATGTATTTGGACATTTATGATATTTTACAGTTTTTCTATAATCACTAACACCAACAGAAAAATAAACGATTGAGGTACGATTGGTAGTTTTTATGTCGTTGTTATCGTCATTATCTTGCGATCTAAGGCTAACCGTTCAATCTATTAAACATTCATTTCTTATTGCAAAATATACAAATATACCCAAGGCCACATTTTTATAGTGTATCTCTTTGTATCATCCGTAAAGCAGGTGATAGAAAAAGGTCCCCAAGCGTGGCGGAAGGATATTTACCATCATCAACGCAATAAGGCAGATGAAATGTCGAAGATACACCTTTTGGCCATATTTTCTAATGATCTGAGACAATTTGCTATGTTTTATAGATTTGTTTTAAATAAAATGCCAGTACCAATCGAGATTATGAGAAATGAATGATATTAGGTTTGACGTCCGTCGTTAGAAATATATCATTGTCGTAATTAATAATGTCTTCGAGTCCGGGCCTTAAGCTCTTCAACATTTGCAACTAAACTGGCGGTGATTTTTTAAACATGCTTAATCATTATTTACTCGCATTCTAACCATATTTGTATGATTTTTTCTACCACATAATGGGTTATATTGAAGTTGACAGACGCCTAGGCATTCATCATCATTAGTGTGATAAAATTGAACACTAAATATATCCAGGGAAAACTGCTGATTAAAACATGTCAATGGAAGTAGGCCCATCATGCTATACAAATTATTTATTATAATCATTGGATGCCAAATAGGGTGATCCTCTGTTTCTCAGAAGTTTGTTTGACCAAATACATAAATGTTGCAATATCATAAATTTGATTCACGAAACAACGGCTGATGTCGCATGATACATTGTAGAGACACAAATGAAAGCTATAGCATGACACATTGTATGTGACACTCGATGACAAATGGCAGTGTGAGACACTATATGAGACACACCATGATACACCACTTTATACACATGCGACACTGCATGACTCAAGACACTGTATGAGGCACTTAATGACACACTGCATTATACACTTTATGCGACACTGCATGACTCAAGACACTGTATGAGATGACTCGAAACACTGTATGAGACACTAAATAACACTTCTTGATGCATTCTCACACTACTATACCCCCATACTGTATCCTGTATTCCTTTAAAAGAAGTACAGGCTACAGGGAAGTTGCAAATGGAGGACGTTTGTTTATTTCCATAGTTCTGAATGTATACTAGATTTTACACATATTCTAAGTGTTCTACTATACATTGTATAGATTCATCGAGCAGTTTGCAACGTATTATTACCAGAAAAGCCCAATGGACAAAGATAGAGAATACCCGCTCCATTTGCAACTTAACCGTACCCTGTATCATTTTTTAAATGTGGTCACGTGGTAGGGTAGTACGCTACATGACAATTAAAAATTCACTATGCATAATATCCAGTCTGTAATATCGTGGGCTTTCAATTAGAATTCTAGTTGAAAGCCCATGATAATATATAATATAATATGTATATGAGACACTAAGATGTTGTCACGTGTATTAGACACTGCGATACGCAATTCATCAGACACTGAAGGAGACGCTGAGACAATAGTCATCCAACAATAGTGACGTAGGATTCGTCAAAACCAATGGTGTTGATCAGTTGATTAACATGCAAGAAGTGGATCTCCGATCGCGAACCTTCGTATAGTTAGTAAGTTGTATAGACTCATACAGATCGTGAAATGACAAACTATTTGGGACATGTCTCGTAACAAAATGCCGATAAACTTGCAGATAATTCAATTGGCTGTGAAATTGTTTAATCATTCTCTTATAATCTAAGAGAGAATCGTCGCTCAATTAACTTGAAGAGGCCTTTAAGGAAGCTTTCTATTGTACATTAATTAACCCCAAGGCACTCTCAAAGGGCGATAATTCTAAAAGCTATGCATTTCTAATTGTTTGAATAATTGCAATAATTTCTGGCATATGCTGGGGTTTACAGGATTTAGGAAAATATATGAGGGGGGGGGGCACAAGAAACTTGGAAGAATCTTCTTGGCTGCTGCTGTAAATGCACTCTTCATCAATCCGTCGACAGGACCCCTAACTCGACTATTACCTCAAAGCAAAATACCAGTATAACCTATCAAATATTCACTAGACAATATTTCGTGATTGACAAAAAGCCTCCCGTTCGGGTTAATTTGCCTGACAACCCCATCACGATTGAGGGTATCATCTACTCGACTAGGGAGTTGGCGCATCTTAACATCTGACAATGATATAAAATTAAATAAAAGTTAATACAAAGACGGGCAACTGAACTGGATCGTAAACAAGTAGAACCTATAAAATTACTTGGAATTGAAAATGGGCCGTGGTTCCCTAAATGTGTATTGCCTTATTGTGTGTAGCAGATTATAATTTGAGATGCAAATGGACGACTGTTTCCCTGGGGCATACTTACATAGATTGAATGCATCTTAACTGGATTGACAATGTGCTCATATATTTCGATTAACTTCCTACCCAGTTTAATTACGGTTTCCAAGATCTGCAAATTCAGAACTGTCTGTCTTTGGTTGGATACTGGATGGTCGATCCATGTGAAGAACATTAGCTTTGAAATATTATGATTAAACCATTGAATTTGCAACATATTTTATAATATGATTTCAAGATTTTTTTATTCTGAGATTTGCTTAATATGCTCTCTAACTGTTTATGGAACTGTGGCGGCCGGGAAAGCCACAGAAGATGATAGGTAAAAGTACAACTACTGCATTGATTAGATTGGGACAGATCTAATTGAATGATTACTCTCTCCAAACCAAGTCTGGTCTTCATTAAACGATAATTATTAATATCCAAAGACAATGAATTCACCATAATCAGTCCTAAAGGCATTTAATGAAAGACATTTGAATATAAATCTGATATTAGTTTTGCATGGTCCCAAAGTGGTAGTGGGAATGGTTTATCGGAGAGCCTCGGGCGAGATGATGCATCACGGCGCACATAAAAATAAAAAACCGGTTTAGGCTTTCTGCAATGTCGATACGCCTGGTTGAAATATGGTTACAAATCCTGAGTTGCTCTCATTAATGTAAACACCTTTTAAACACCTTTCAACGAATACAGAGCAAACTTAGCCGCGAAATGCCAGACTACATAAACACAATGACAGAAGTAAGTCTCTGTTTTCTATTAGATCAATCTGCTACTTTCCCTGTCAACGATGGAGCTAAGTAGAAATAGAACCTGACATAGCCAGAGTCGGGGTGTATAGGTTATTAAGCTTTTGTGTCAATAACAAATCTGCTGGGAAAGTAGTGATCGTGATGTAACTGTATTTTTTAAACTTTTTTTTCTAAAATCAAAGTTATTTTAAGAAAATGACTGATTGTACACTTGGCAATAAATAATGTTTTACAAGTCGTTTGCCAAACAAGTATTACATGAGCCAATATGCTCCGAAGATTTGTCAACTTCAACCAACATCCTAGGATGAAGAAATGAATGGTTCTTCATCTTAGTCAGCATCTCATCATTCCACTAGGAGTCCTTTTCATTCAAAATTGTCATGATTTTTTGGGCTAGGGTTAGATACATGTAACCAAAATATCAACCACGTATATATTTCAAACGCGAGCGAGCCCTGAAAAAAAATTTGAACAATAACAATCGTTCAGAAAATAAATTAGAATACCATTTTGACAATTTGCTACATACTGTTATGTGATATTCTAAAAAGATTCATTCCAAAATAAAATACCAACTAATACAACTGAAAACGAACTACATTACTTAGCTACATTCCTCAGTTACCTTTGCTTAAAACACAGAACTTGAAGTCTTTACATTAAATGTTATTTATAAGGCAATTATAATGTTTCTGTCCGAATGTATGTTCCAGAAACACACAGATGGTCTCTTGATGGGATTCTTAAGACACCAGATCAAAACATACTTAATAGAAATGTTTCAAGGTGTGGGAACTACCAACGGTGTGTGGTAATTGTTATTTCGCCAGCGACTGGTGATTATAGAAAAGAACAAAGAGCGACATTAGATTTACCCCGTATAATCTATCAGAGACAGTTTTATATGTTTTATATGTCTCTGAATCTATGCATGCTTACATGTATGTCAAAAGTCAATGCAAACTCATGACCGTGAAATAAATGTCAGAAACATCATAACACCATGGAAAATCATCGCAAATCAAGTCAGCCAATCAATCATTCTCATTACAGATGTCTTTATTTCTGTTTTATGATTGTCTCAAAAGCATAGACCAAGTAAAGAGATCTCTTATAAGTTATAAATTGGTGTTTTCGACTCGATCTTTTTTATACATGTTCCCGGGCCTATGCTCAAAAGTGTTCGAAGATTGTTTAAAAATGTTTTAGTGGTTTTATGTTCCCTTTTAGCCTTCTCATTCTCATGTCGTTTATTGAGAATGTTATCTATTGTATTTTTAGATGGAAATGAAATTGAAATCTCCAGCTCTGTTACACCAAATGCTACAACTGGAACTAAAATGCCTTTACAGGCAGACATAAACACACTCTTATCTTAATAGTTCATTAATTAACATCTCTAATTAAGCAATGACATAATCAATTAAGGGACAATAAAGTGGGCTGAAACAAAACAGAAGCACTGCACAAAACACCAATTAGAATTCTGCGATTGCGTCTTTTCATCTTAATTTTGTTTTAGATATGTTGAAAACTGTTTATATTGAGAAGTGTCTGATGAAGTAGAATTGATTGATGTTTTGACGTTCCCACAGACAAATTGACTTCGATCTCTTTATACAATTAAGTAATGCTTGATTATACCAGTTGCAATTGATAAGTAGTTTTTGTTGCAAAACGTACCACATAACCCTCAAAGTGTCCATCTGCGAATTTTGTGAAGTGGCACTTCATCATAAATTGCAAAGTGAACGCTTTGATGAAATGATGAGAAAAACCAGTCGAGTTAAAGAGAGCACACACACATAGTGTGATAATTAATCAATTATCGCCCACTTCTGCTACCAATACAATGCCACCCTAATGCTGAAATATTTCTAATCTACGGCTCCTTACACATCATCGTCAGAACTTTAGCATCTCTGAACTCATTTATTGTTGTTTCGGGGAAAAGTTATGTGAAACCGTGTGTGCTTCAGTTTTAGTATTCAAGGAGGAAACGACGAAAACGTGAAAGCAATACGAGAACATCAAAGAAACACAAAACTGCACTTTATAAATTCAAAACGAACCTAAAACTTCATATGCGGGGAACTTAGTAAAGACAGAGCCGGGCCATATAAACAAAACATATGCCTTTAGATTGGTTCCCGTTACATATTTCTCTCAAATCAAGAGCTGCTGGAAAATATGTTTGAGATATAATTGCAAAATTGTTAGCAAAACAAATAGACTTTTTGCACGACCACCCTGAGGTGAATAAACATATACTTAAACTTCATGCCTTGTTACTATGTAAATGTGACAAGATCCAATATACCATTGTTTATAAGTGGTGACAGTCCATCTCAACACATAGCTTTTAAAGCCACGCGAAATATGTCATCGCCCGAATGATATCTAAAAATTGGCGCCAGGGTTCCCAAATTTCATGACACGACCAAAGATCATTTTAATCAATCTGAAATGTTTATATAATGTGCCAAATAATTGTGTCGACAATAACGTTCGTCTGGCCATATCTAAATATTTGGACGTTTTGATCAAACGAAAGAAATAATTCCTTTGGAAGGTTAACTAATGCAATCTGTTATAAAATGCATTTTAAATTAGTTTTACTATAGATAGCAAAAACCAATCATAAATATAACCAATAAAAAGGAAATAAAGATACATGACAACAAAGCAGACAACAGTTGTTAAATGAGAACGACCACGCCGACACGAACAAATAAGTCCAATAAAGAGTATCAAATGCCATCTTTTTCAGTAACGGAATGAAAATGTCACAACCAAAAATAAATGTGATCGTATCAACCTAATGCAAAGTAAAGTAAAGTATTTTTTGAACTCTACGAGCCCGGGTCTATGAGACGCACTCATTTCATTTGCAACTTCTCATTCCGCCACGCTTATCAGTTACCCTGCGCGCAGAGTCTAGTTCTGAACTACCGAGACGAAGCTCTCTTTTAAGAAGTGAAGTCGAACGAATGCAAAGGGTACTTATCAGTTTGATTTTCAATTAAATCTTCATACCACTGGAAATCCAAAATGTACTAGTTAGTACTGTAAAGTTTTCAAATTCCATCTGGAACATCGTGAACTATTGTAAAATTTCTAGCCTGGGTTCAATTTTAAGTCATATTCTAAAAACCCTCATGTTAATATTTCATGAATTGAAATGGTAACGGATTGTCTTGGATTGTATTAGCTATCCGGTGAAATACTACATCTAGTATTGGCTAGGGGTCGAAGGTAAGGGGTAGATGGTCCATTTAAGCTTACACTTTACTATTCAACTGTAAAAGTTGATTTTTTTTGTATTGATTATTCAACTATTTAGACTATTTAGAGGTAAGTGATTTGATGAATGGATAAGAACCATGTAAGATGTAATTTAGTTCAGCTTCAGTGTTCTGCATGTAACAGTCCTGGAGATACAGTATAGAGCAGTATAGACATTGGACATGGAGGAGTATTTGTAAGTTAGCTTGGCCCATTCTGATACTCATAGCATCTTTCTGTTTCACGCGAAACATGGGCTGAGAAGAAATGAGATGTCATGGTTTATCACGAGCTTAGCCAGGTTTAGCTTAATACTGCTGGTAGCAACACAAAATAATAAATTGTTTTATTTTAAAGAATACACAATGCATAGTAATAATAGAAAGGTATACACTTGTATAGTGTTTTCAAATGAGGTAAACTATCATAAACTGTCAATCGTCGTTTGTGCCAAACTGGTTTTTGATAGCTTACCAAGTGTCCATTCTTTAAAAAACAATAGAAAAGGAATGTATTTTCTTTTGTTACAACATATTCTTTAAAATAAACTGAAGTTCATAGTGTTGCTACCTAAGTGGGGTTAAAGAATAACTAGCAATTATATAATTTTGAATAGCGAACATATTAAAAGATGGCAGCCCTGACAGAACAAATTTTATTTTGTGACGATAGGCGAGGGATAGATGTTTGTTTTCTTTGAACACCTCTATCGACTGCAATTGGACTATTGGGTGATCCATTATACCTTTTTATATCTTGGAATGTCGGAAATTTACAGGAACGAAAACCTATTTTGTAAATGTTTGTTAATAGTGCAAATTATTGATATTTATGCAAATTATTGGAAGTATTATATTTATTAATGAACGTACTAATGAATTTATTATTGCAACGTGAACCTTATATTTAAGATTTTGATGTCAAAAGGGTTGGGAGTTGGGATCAAATATGAACTTTATTCAAGATTATCGATTTGTAAAAAATGTCCAAATTTAATAGTTTCCATCAACTTATCTCTATACTTTGTATAATAACAGACGTCATAATATATATTTCTATATTTTATTTGTAATATCAAGTGTTACGCTTACAGTTTTACACAATCAATACGTGTTAACAATCCAACGACAACATCAGTTAGTTTCAATATAAACAACTTATAAAAGATTTGATTATAATCGAGATCTAGTCAAGGATATCCTCGTCAATGACCAGCATCAATGTATTGGATATCACTCAATACTGCACAATGTACCTTTATAACATCTTGAACAAGGCTGATGTATTTTTTTCTAATCTCAAAATCTATCCACTAATTTATACTGCATTATCTCGTTGCAAAAGATGATACTCAAACTTCAACTCATCATTTGTGCATAGATTTTTACATCAGCTACAGTCCCAATACTAATTGAGACAAAACCTGATCCATTAAATCGTGATAAATCTCAAAATTACGCTCATTCTTAACATCGTTTACTCATTCAGTGTATCACCAGATCACACAGCCCCAAAGTCAATTGAGCCAACGTCACTCATTTACATGTACCATTATCTCACTGGCCATGGTTTCTTAGGCCTGTGTGCCAGACTGAATTTAAAATATCAAGTTGAGAGTTGTACAATCAAATACAATTATTAAACAATATATATAAATCAAATACATGTGTGATATATATTGTATGAATATATAGACAATTGAAATTATATCAAAATATAAAACTGCCTTTAATCATGACTAATATACAACTATAATGAACATCGTAGAAAACATTTTCACTCTGATAACACTCAAACCAGAATTATTTGTTTTTGGTTATATGATTTTAAATTGAGGTCATCTAAAATATGTTTCATTGACGATCAAGTCCCAAGGGGGTATTATCAGATAATAGTGTAAAACTGTTCACTCTAGGCTGGATAAATTGATTTTAAGAAAAGTCTAGACATTGATGTTTCATAAAATGTTCATTATAATTAGCATTTTCCCTGTGCTGTCCTTTGCTTCATCAGCATTGTTTATGGAATCATTCAGTATGTACAAACTTTCTTGAAATCTCCTTTTTACACAACAAAATGCTGCTTTTTCAGAATGTATAGAATGGCTTTGTGCACATCGTCGGCAAAATGCCTAGGTATGCAAAAGTCTGGCCTCTTTTCAATGTCTCTGTGGACCTGATGCATGCTTTTAGCTTCACCGTTGAAGTTATTTTTAGTTGGTTTATATACACCGGTACCCACGAGGATACCTTCACAGTCAAGAACAGTTTGTTCATCAAAATCTGCCTCTGGTGGAATTTGTCTTGACATGGGGGCTATATAGCCATTTGTTGTTTTAGATGTGTTCATATTTGAGTTTACATTGTCCAATACATCACCATTCACGTAGTTTGAGTTACTTGTCTTCCTAATATGGTGGATGTACTGGTTGTACATGTTTGCACCGAATATGTCAACAAGTGGGTTATCCCTGTAAGAACAATAGTAGAGGGTTATATTAGGTACATCTTCGAGATAATAGTTATCTAGACACAGGGTGACATCTTTTTTGTTTATCTTGACGACTTTTTGACTTTGAGGTATGATGTTTGCTTTGTGAAGTACAATACTGTATTGAAACTTGGTTACTAGTCTATTCTATTGGTGAATATAATTTATTTTGTATTTTTTTGTAATTTCCTTGTCCTCCAATGGTGCAATCGTTGTGCTTTATAGTTCATTCAAGTTCTAATCAAATACTTTCAAAAAGTTCAACTTACCCAATGAAGTAGAGTTTCTCGATCGGTCTTGTAATTCCAAGTGCTTTAGCGTGTTGCTGGATGACATGCTCAGCATATCTGAATGTCAGTTCACAAGGTTTACCAACTAAGGCTTTATACTGCAATTCATGGCCTGTGATTTTCTGAAATAACATCAATTTTATCCTTCATTTAATGAATGCCAGAAAAAATGCCTGTTTTGTTATATATCTAAAGGAATCTAAATGAACAATATATAAGGTTGTATTTTTCAATGCTGCCGTCCAATGCATTCTTGTTGAATTGCTTAAACATTTACCTTATAAAGAGCTTCAAGGCACACGAGGAAGGATCCGTTGCCGAATCTAGGCATACATGCCTCTGCCATAAACACCAAGTCCATGTTTGCAGCAAGTATTGGAAGCTGTTCCTCTGGCGATGGGATTTTATCAGATGCGTGTGTTGGGAGGCCGTTTGTGAGTATTAGGTCAATCAGTAGTTGGAGGTTTGATTCCCACCTGTTTGGTTCTCCAAACACTACCACAGCTGGAAAATACGAGGGACAAAACATGTATATGCTGTTGATTGAAAGTTACTACTCAAAAATATAGATATGATGAACAATACATGTAGGATATATTTACAGCATTGTGCCTATTTCTATCTTGTTTTATATATTTAGAATTGCTAATATATTTTGTGAATTAATACTGTATCTTACCATCTATTTTAGGGAACTCCTTCTCTATGTATCCCTGGGCCACCTTTCTCCTGTTGGCGTGATCGACCATGTCAAGCAGTGGGTAGGCTTCTTTGACATCATCAATTGAACATGTATTTTTAAATCCAAGTCTTCAACAGTTAAGAAAAAGAAACTATTTCATGGTTTTATGCTACCGAGCTTTCATATGTCATTATATAAATTACTTAACATGATTTGTATGATTTATCAAGTTTTTTGATGCTCCTTATGTATTGTCAGTTAGTGTGTTTATTTTTTGTATTTCGAAAAGGATACTCTTTTGCGATGTCATGAATATGACCTTGACCAACAACAAGAACGTGTTTGTCGTGGTACTTATGGAAGACCGACAGTGGACTCTGAGCATGCATCATATACTCTGGTTTTATCTGAAAAACATTGGTTTACATTTGCGAATTAATCAACAATCAGTAGTTCAACAATAGTTATTGCATAATCTCTAAGAAATGAGTCAAAGTTATAAGGTCACACATGCCAAACAATAGTACAGCTATCTCTGAATTTTGAACATTGATTACATAACGCAGACTACGTAGACTGCTCAAAATTTGTTATTAAAATAAATATGTAAATCAACCCTAGTACAATTTAAACGCTAAAGCGTAGTATATCTTAATTGAAAATATTCGGAATAAAATTAGTATTTACCTCTAAGTCCAGCCAGTTTGAAATCTGCCTAGCTTTGTCAGCTGTCCTGTTGCAGGCATTTGTGACGAAAGCAATAGGTACTTTCAGGTTGTTCTGTTCATCACATAATTCTTTTATCATACGCTTTGCTGGCTCTAAGGCTTGTGTGCCACGCGCTATAACACCATCCACGTCAAATAGTATGCCAAAATCGGCCTGAAAATACAGAGCAACATTTTGCTTTTTATAATAAGATGTACGAAAAATGTTCATTAATGTAAATTATTTTATAATCAACATCCATTTACAGCTGTGTTGTACCGATGATTGTATCACAAAATACCTCTTTCAAATTTTTGCATTCCATTCTATTAATGTCCGTATATGCTCCTATATCAAATGTACACCATCTTCCTGAACACCTAATCCACTAAGTGAACCTAAGTCAGACCATGGCCTGCCATGTGAGGCCCCTTGAGAACAATAGATAACAGCCCCGGAACATGAGGCAAACAGAGGGTCCATTAGTTATCACACACAACTGTCAACTTCTTCAAGGTCAAACATGACAAGAGAACTAAGAACAATGATTGCATTCCTCTTGACCACTGATATTATGATAAAAGAATAAATGGCAAAACAAGTCTTCGATGCGACCTTTAAAATAATGGATGTAGATGGTCAAAAAAGTTCCAATGGACTTTACCCTTTAAATTAGAAGACACGTTCACGCTGCGCGTAGTCTTATATGGGATATAATTTTGTATGGAGGTAGATCAGACATTCTTGATCAAAATTAAGAAAATCGTGAAAATGTGAAGTGGCACCGATTCGAGCTGTAAAGTGCAGCATAACATGAAGTGTTTACAGTTTGTCAAAAGTACCTAGATACGATGAATTATTGCCAATGTCAATGTATCTTGCGAACAGCTGTTTCAGTACAACAACTTGTTCTAGATCTATTATCCCTTTCATTTAAAAACAAAACAAGTTTTCGATCAAACAGTACGTATGCACTTAATTTCATGTCATCTGTTTTATCCAGGCCATCATGTGAATGAACATTTATTAATAAGATAAGTCCCAGATGCGGGTATTGCCCCTGTTGCTGTACTTTAGAGTAGATTGCAAGCAACAGTTCTGCAAAAGGTTCAACCTTTGATACAGACTCAAAGGGTAAAGATAATGACCATAGGATGCTCAGAACTAAATATTAGCATTGGACATTTTACCTTGATGCACTTTTTAGTGTTCAGGTCATCGTTCTCCTTGAAATTATCTATTGCAATTTAAGGTAAAATAGTTTCTAAGTGAAGGTCTAATTGATGACTCACGAGCATTAATGCTATCAGTGTAAAGCATCTTCGAATACAAGGTTTACAAACCATGTAAATCAATATTAGATGAACGCCCAATCATCACAAGAAGGAAGAACAACTATTACATAAGAATTGCATAATATTGCAACCAAATATCCGATTCCAGGGACGGTAATGCATACTAATCAGCATTACAGTGTGTAACATTATGTAAGGTCCAGTAAACGATCGAATAAGCAAATGCAAGCGTATTGCATAACATCAACGATAGGAAAATTACATGATACCTTAAACTCTATGACCCTGCACCACTATGGATGTGAGCAAGAACCAGAAACAACAGCTGGTGTGAGTAAACACGATGCAAGATAATTGATGGTATAAGATTCCATGCTCTTGGTCTGGTTTGCACCAGTTGCCACAGATACATGAAGTAAACAAAAGTTGCTGACCTCGAACATTAATCCTAATATCCTGTCAGAAGATGTTACTCCAAAAACGATATAACTGTTCCAAAATAAACCGTATGAATATGTTTTATGTTTCAAACTATATATTTGCACTCGAGTAAGAATTTAGGTCGATGGAATCATAATTTCAAATTTCTCAGTGCACATGATAAAAATTAATTATATTACAAATACTGGTAACAAAAATATAATCTACTATTTTAGGTAACACTTTTTAGATGAATTCTAATGTCCAATGATTATTCCTTGGACCTTGAGTTGTAAAGTTGCAATATTTTGTGTGCTTAGCCAATGTTTCATGTTCATATATCAATATCTAAACGGGTAAAACTAATATAGATATTATGATATCAATTGTTGATGTATGTACTTCTATGTATCTCTTTAACAAATCTGTACAAATTTAAATGCAAAACTAAAGTGATAATAAAAGTCATGACATAATTTCATGCAACCATAGTCCATCCCAAAACTATTGTAACAGAAAAAACAAATACTTACTTTTGTATTTGATGGCAGTCGGTTGAAATTCTGAATGTCTTGTTCAATACCCATCTTCACTACCTTACGTATAATCTTCTGTAATCTCTGCAAAACAAGAAATACAGCAAATCAAACTGAGGTCTTTCCAATGATTAATTACCCTTTGCATTAGTTCAACTGCACTTCTTAAAAGAGAGCTTCGTCTTATAACAGGGTAATGTTTTCTGAAGTTTCATTAACATTTTGATCTAAATTTTGCAGTGCATATTCCTGATTATAGCCATCGTCATTAATGCATGTAGCCAGGTTTAAAATGTTTTAATTAACTCCTTTATTGAAATGCAAGTACCCAAAGCATTCTTTTTACTGCTTTAAAATCTCCAAACTCATATAAATCAGTGAAGTAAAAGCTCGTTCGCTTACCTAGTGTAAAATCGTTATTTCACCAAGTTGTGTTGCGTTCACTTTTATCTCGTAATTCTCCAAGCAGTTGCTGTATCTGTAATAGCTGTGTATCGTTTTCAATGTTCGTTTGTTCTGAAGTGATATGAGTTCAGCTTCTTCTTTTATAGAACGATGGGAGATGCGCCATGAGCGAACACGTGAACACTCAACGCTGATTGGTTGAACTAGTAAAAAACCGAACAAATATGTTTATACTCTCTAGTAGTACACCGTATCGTCCAGGATTTTTTGTTTATCACATAAACAAAGGTGAATATTTCAGATGATCTAGAGGCACAAGGTTAAGATAAGAGCAAATATTGACAAATTAGCTTCCAAAATCTATTCCACCTGGACTTCCTGCTCACCCTGTTTTAAGACATGTTACTGGTTAGTGCACACCCCCTCCCCTTATATTACCCATTGTATGTTTGCATGGGAGGGACGCTTATTAGGCACAGTTTTGATGTTAAATGGCTTGTTAAGTTAATCTTTCAGAATTAGAAAGTACAATCATGAATGGCAACATTACATTGCATCGAACTTAAGTATTGGGATGGTGGGTAGGACTAAGAGTCATAGCATCCCGCATAGCATCCCCCCCTTGGGCATAGCTGTCAAACATAAGAACTAGATGTTGGCTGTTTACAGTAATACCTATCCCTGAGTAGCTCCCATTCTAGTTTAATTCAAACCTCAACATCAAATTCTGAAAATAAGACTGTAGTTAGTGGTAATGTGTGAAGGTACCTCGGGCAGTAGAGTTTATGTACCTGACTCTCTACTGTGTTTTTAGGTTTAACAATGACTTTGCACACAAAATGCGGCAATTTTACAACTGAAGACACAAGGGTTAATAACTAGTATTGGTCATAAAATAAAATTAGATAAAAATCACCACCAACCCATCGGATCCTAACCCATCTTAACTCTTATCAATATTGATTGTGACTTGAAGGACACATTATAATTAGGTATTCAATCGATACTGTATCTGATCCTTGAACGATTGAGTAGTACTGACATTTTACATTCGCCGAGTTCAATGCCCTCATAGAAGACTATTTCGACTTTCATACTGATAGTGTCGTTCTGGCATCTTAAAGGCAATGGCAATGACTGAAGAAACGTCAAGAGGAAAGAAAACAAGTACAATATTTTGGCTTCAAGAACTCCCGCAAGAACGACTATATCTACTCGTTTTATACCTGCCCGGCTGGTTGTTGGTGTTGGTGGTGATTCGGGCGTATAAATAAAACCTGGATGAAATACGATAACCCGGCAGGTTTAAACCCCGATTTAAAACAAGGTCTCAAATGGACTAGATGTATTCCATGTCCACTACATCGAAAACATTTTCTGAAAAAAAGTAAACAACTGGTTAACAGACCTTGAGTGCTGGCGATAATCCATCACCTAAACGTGATATAAAAGTTTACAAGTACTAGTACCATATATCAAGTTTAACAGCTTACAAGGCCGGGTGGAATATAGGTTTATGGACCGCTGGAATATAATTCCGCGTTGTCCGATAATTAGTTCAATAAGAGTCATGGAGAAATATACTTTATCTTTAATTTTGCTGTCATATAATAGTATATGTTACAAACAGTAGATACTCCTGTACCATGATTAACAATAGAACGAAGAAAAGACAGAGATGAGAAACATAGCCTTGTGCATCAAATGGTGTCTTTATCATCATACGTTCCAGTGGCGTACCAAGGATTTTTCAACATCTAAAAAACAAAAAAATCTCCGTCATCATAGCTTGCATTTGAAGCCTAGCTTCCCCCTCTCTTTCATTAAAACAGAGAAAATGGCCATTTGTTCAGCACAGTGACAAAATCCATTGAGAAAAGAGGGGTGTGGTCACCTCCTCCCCTTGGTACATCCCGTGTTTTAACTAGCCCTATTTAAATAGGGGCGAGATTCTGATGTTTACGCACAAATTAAACGAGTATATTGGAAGAGAAGGGGTGGTGTTTCATAGTTGTCCACCCCACCCCCTTAGTTAAGATCCTAGTGCCCTCGTTAATAGTTACAACAAACACAAAACCCAGGACGCCAAACAGCTGAAAAGTGCAAATATCTCTTAAAGCAAATGGTGGCCTCGCAGGATTTCCGAAATATATCCTGGACACATTAATTATAAAACAAGATAACCCAGTTAACGGTACGCATAGTTCTGGGCTTCTTGTGGCCGAGTACAGCATTAACATAACATAGTACTGAACCACTTAACCGGATAGAAAGTATCAACATTACTAACCTTGAAAAATGGGGTGAATCAACATAAACAGCTGGTTATATGCATAGTAGTAAATCTGTCCGATAGCTAGGTATACACTGCGTTGCACTTTGCAGTCGTATATCAAAGGTAAAGAGGTTACAACAACCGTGGGGGATGTGGCTTATATACAAATATTGGAGAGATAGCAAGAAAGAAGCAAATTTTCCATGGGGAGGGAAGAACAATAATTTTCTCACATCTATTTTTTTAGTTTTAATCAGAAGGTATCTGATCAGTGATTAAAAAGGAGATACCATGAGTTTTATTAAAATGGGCGTTTTTGTAGGAAGGGACGGGGCGTCTTCAAGCCAATCAAGGGCTTTGAAATCGCATGTAGCCTTGCTATGGACACCTCCCCTATTTACTTCATCACCACTACCGCTTATGGAGAGTTGTGTAGTGGGTGGGGGTCACAATGGCTTGTAGCTTGACGAATTACATGTGCCAGGTGTTTTCCTGTTTCTTGCTCACATCCTGTCATATTTGCACCCATTTGTTTGAGTCGACATTTGAACACACCTTAAGTTTTGCATGTATTCCAGAGATGAGTGTTCAAATCCGGAAACAAGAGCAATACTACCAGGTGCAGAATGTAAATGATATTTAAACGTATCAGCCAAAATAATGTAGATTTTAGTTATTTTAGCCGAATATACATGCAATCCCTGGAGATTAATCAGAAATGGCAACTCCACGGATTGGCAAACCCCAAAGAACAAAATATATTTTTCATTATTTTTGATTAAGAAGTACTTATTCTTAAGCAATTATGATATTGAAGCAACCCTATAAATCCTCCATTGGAATGTATAACTCGGACAGTCGTATCAGGGGAGCCATCTTGAATTTCGCCTGAGACTAAAATGTACATTAACATTATTAGAGTAAGTATGTTAGTCTCAGATTGAACAATGCAAGAAACTGAAAGGGGGTATCACAAGTCAATCGTGGTAAGTATACGGAGCTTGCGATAATGGACCGATATAGTGTAAAAAGTGTTAAGTGAACTTTGAATGTCGATCACCAATAACGTTGTTAACAGTTTCTCTTCATTGCTCTTATCAATTAATGATCCATTTGTGTGTTTGGAAAATCTACAAATATTTTGTGTAATTTTTGACCACGTAAAATTTCTTCATTTGCCCCCTGATGTCCAACAGAGTGACAGAGTACAAATGAACTGGTTCCGAATTCGCGCAACATTATTATCTATATACCTTCGACTTGAATATACAAATATAGTTTTAGAATTACCGACTAGTATAAAACTAGTTAATAACTAGACTGCGATCAGGGTTATATATTACACGCCATCGTAAATAGCCGATGTGGATCTTGATTAACTAGATTTTACAAGTGACATTTATTGTAAATTATGTCTCGCAAAGTGCATAATTATTAATAACTTTTAAATGTTCAATAATATTAAACATGAGTACTGGTAAAGTTTATCATTATAGAACGGGTCAAAACAATTTGTATTTTTTAATATGCTTGGTGACTCAAGCAAATTATAATTGAGATTGGTTATTGAGATTGATTTATGTAAGAGTAATACATTTAAAACAGTTATAGGTATAAACGTTTTGGTTTGACTTTTTGTTGATAAAATAGTATAAATTGTAATTGATAAAAAGAGGTCAAAACGATAGTAAAGTCCACTATGAAGTAGTTCAAGGATCGGAGCTGACTTTATATCTATCATGATCATGGAACGTGAAAATTCTTGCCAATGCATGCATACAGCGCATGCCTTTTAAGGCGAAAATTACGTCATTCACTTTTTATTTAAAATAAACTGTTGTCAGAACTTTTCCAACATGCTTCATTCCATGAAAATAGAGCCAAAAATAGCACCAAAAATTTTATTTTGAAAGAAAATTCACTGTTTTTCACAGAATGTCAAAAAAGTTCACCTCCTAGGTCACATTGACCTCGATTTGACATTTGTGGACCTACTTTTTCTAAAAAACAAATACTTTTCTGAAGAAGCTAATTGAACAAGGTTTACAACAATACCAGCATTATTGAAATCAGCTAGACGAGTAATAAAAAATCACAAAAGGGGCCAAAATGACCCCTCCCCTTGTAAGACTTTGTGTTAAAAAAGGTTGCAGACATTTTCTCCATGGATCTTGAATAGAGATCCTATTCCCATTAATATGTAAATTTGGACAAAATCTGTCATCCGGAATTAAAGTAATAGGAAAGTATAGGGGCTATTTTGAATCCTGCGGACATTTCGAAAATTTCTTCTTGTCTCTAAGACAACCAAATATGTTATGTGAACCAAATATATCAAATGGCATTTTTACAAAAAATGGCGGCCTTTTTAATTCAGCAGACATTTTAAATTCATCAGCCATCTTGAATATTTCTCCTGGAGAATCTGAACCAAAGTCTGACAAAGGGAGTTATTTGAGTATTTATTTTTATGAACTGATGTTGGAAATTCCTTCTAAAAGAGGGGCTAGAATTTGGATAGGATGAGATAACTGGTTTAGGTTATCAAAAATTACATTTTTCATAAAAAATGGTGGACATTTCAAGTTTTAGTTGTCATCTTGAAGATTTGAACTAAAATATTATTTTATTTACGAAGAATGGCGCCCTTTAGAAAAGAAAAGAGCGGTCATTTTGAAAGAAATTCTCGATCAGAGTTTATTTCCCCATTACAGCATTATAGTCCATTTGTCACCCCTATACATCCAATAGTGAACCTAGAAATTGTTAAAAGTACGATGTTTTATGGTCGATTTATGATAATAAGGATTTTCTGAAGTGATTTAACTGGGTTGCCGAAAAAGTTTGTTTGGGGAAAAAATTATATAGGCTGATTAGGGAGGGGTGCAATCGCGTTGACTATTGACTTAGTGTTTGGATACCACCATATACCTGGTATGTTACCATGGTAATAGATACAAAAATTTTCCCCAAAGTTATTTTTTTGGCAACCCAGCTAAATCACTCCAATAATCCCTAATGATAGTATTTACGCAGAAAAACATCATACTTTTAAATATTTATACGTTCGGAAAATGACAAATGGACTATTAGGCGTGAGTCTCTAAAATTTGAACAAAATCCGTCAACTGGTAATAGAGTTATCGCTCAGACAGGACAGACGGACCTTTCTCGAACTTAGTTGGGTGAGGTAAAATGTTGCATTTAGTTTGCGTAATAATAACTATTTGATATAGTGGTTTTGCAATCTATAATACATATGTTTCTAGCCCGGCTATTATAGTCTTGTAAATTGAGAAGAAGAACCATTATTACTATTGGCAAATACCCAGTATTAGTATCTCGAGCATTGCCACCATCATCACTATGTTGCGTGATCGGTGCATGCTCGTATCGTGGGTAAAGCGGGATTGGAAATTGTGCTAATTGCTCACAGAAATTGAGGAAACTGCGTATTAAGACCATACTGATGTAATAAAACTAGCATGAGTTAAAGGAATGATATTCTTGATTTCCCCATTATATAATCATAATATAGTTTCATATAACCAGAAAACTTCAGAAACTTCCCCAACTGAAGAGCATACAAGACACATATGTGAACAATAGGGACGACCACGGTCCTAAACCCACCAGCCATATGCATACCAAACCCAAATAACCCCTGGAGTATTTTCTTCATCCTAGACTGAAGTATTGTCGGCTTTGTAACTTTTGTCAAAACCATTGATTTTTCCCAAAAATGGGATAAATAAATCGGGGCTTTACGTAAAACTTAAAGTAAGGAAACAAAATGATATTCAACTCATTTTGTTTCCTTACTTTAAGTTTTACGTAAAATACTTATTTTCAAAATACATGTAACCTACAACATGTACAAGATTTTTTTGATTGAAATTGCACTTTCCGAAGATCTTCTCATATTGGTGCCGACAAAAAATGCATTTTGAAATTTTGGTCACACTTTTTGTCATCTATTCACCAGAAAACTAGGTCATTTCTTTCTTACAAATGAACTTAAAACTGTTATATCTATTGATAGATATCTCAAATTGTCGTTCAAGATGGCGCTTCACTGCTACAGCAGCTATGGGAAAAATTAAAATACCTTTAGGCCAAGGATAATTCAAATAAAATCCAAACGGGATCAGTTATACAAATAATTTTGACAATTAGTCTTCCCAAGCCCTCGTGTCCCCACCCAAATATCCCAAACAAGGGAAAGGACAGGGGGTCCGGAGGCTTAATGGAAGACGACTATTTTTAAATGGGTGTCATATACTACAGTATGGCCAAGACTTGCCTTTCAAGACAATTATTTTCAAGCTCTAAAATTCTAAATTAATAATAAAATGCAGAGTATCTCTTTTTTCTTGCATTTAAATGTACTATATATAGTATTTGTTTCATCAAAAATAGCACACGGTATTTTTTAGAATTTATAAAGCTATTGATAAATACGGTCATGTTAGACGCTTTAGGAAATGCAGATATTGCCAGTTATACTGTACAAATAAGTAACGCTTTTTCTAGAAAAACTAAAAAATAAACAGTCTGAACGATGAAATTGAAAATAAAAGTTACTGGTTAAATCTAGAAAGTGAAAGAAAGATTGAGTAAAAATGGAGAACGCGTGTGTTACCCTTGCAACGTAAACCTGATGGAATATATATTCATCACATCTAAAGATGTTTAAAAAAAAAAAAAATTGAATCCTTTGCTATTTTGACTATTCTCTTTATTAAAGGTTATCTAATGGGAAGGATAACAAGTGCTATTAAATGTGATGCTTTTCGTACAGTGACTTCTTTGACGTGGGCATTACGTGAATTAAGCATTACCTTACGATGCGTGATTTTAGAATTTGATGCATAAGATAATGGCATGTCAAGATTGACAAGAAATAAAATGATACGTACTATAATACCCAATACCCATGAAAACTCCATCTGATATTACAAAATTAAAATAGAATATGCTTTTTATCATGCATATATGTTGATGTTGCAACCATCTTAGCAATCATATTCCATCTGTCAAGGGACAATAAATAAATAAAAAATATTTATTCAACAAATACGTACCAAGCATGCAGATCTATGCATGAGATTTCTTTAAGAATACATTACCCCATCTTTTAAGGGACAGTAAATAAAAATATTTATTTATGGCTTAAAGTACAAATACCAAGCACACAATAACGCCTTTTAAGGAATGAATGACGTACAGTCGTACACTCGTCTTCGTCATTTATCATTTACCGTTCAATTCTTTAAACGGATATATAATATATACAATGTGTGTGTATCTATGATGCTAGGTATAGTAGTGTAGTCCAGGGAATATAGTACACTAGGTGTCCATTGAATGTACATGTACATCTCAACTTCATCATGCTATAAATATTGCTCTTCTTGCACGCATGTTTTGCGGATTGAACTTCCATCTTATGATTCACAAGCTCAAATAAAGAGTACTATTTATCAAATAATGAAACAAAAATTAATATATATTATTAGTTTTTATTGCACTAACACAATTATTGTATTATAACAATATAACAAAAATAAATTTATCTTATACAGAATTTGTATAAATATTTCATAATTTGAAAATGTATTTAACATTGGACCAATACAAAATTGAATTTATTTCATGTTCAATACATGTATAAATAATTAAGATTTTGAAAACATATTAAATAAAAATTAAGTTCTGCTTCATGACTTGTATGTAATGTGTTGGTGCTGACATACTCATTCATATTACATCAATATGACTGAAGGAATACACTGGTTTAGCAATATTGACATTGAGGTAAAATATGCTATGGAATAACATGAACACATACTAGTTAACACCTCCAATCAATGATTACTAAGGGTTACCATAGCAATGTGCCCTACCCAATGACCATTTCTACTGAATATCTTATCCTCAAAGGAGTGGTATCGATATGGTGAACGCGTTTCTCTTAAACCAGTCATCAAGACATTCTGAAAATTTTACACATCGTCAATTTAATGGTCATCTTTTGGATAGTAACATTATAATTTGAATCTCTATATTGTTTTAGAAAACATATCAGACACTTCTTTCGTTATTGGTATCATATGTTCGGAATGAGATGAAACATCTATCCGAACCTCATTTGAACAAAACGATATAAACACAACGTGTTTAGGTCTTTCAGCATTGTAATTGTACAAAGGAAAGTTTGGTTGATTTTAAAAAAGCATCTTGTTAATGAACTAAAAGGTTTATCTTAATTTTTATCTATTTTGGGGGGTTTTGTTTTAAGTTTTTGCATACTTTTTGTTAAATCAACCAAAATTTCCTATGTATAACTATAATATTGAGAGGTCTAAGAAAATGTTGTGTATGCTATTTTGTTCCAACAAGGTTCAGAAAGACATTTTATTTCATTTTTAAGAATTGGTAGAAAGGAACAAAAAACAATTGCACAAAAAAACAAAAAATGTTAACAAAAACAGTTATATAAAATAAATATAAATAATTTTTGCATTAAATTGTTGCCAATCAGTCAACATTACATAAAGGACCGTGTTTTTTACAGAATGTTTTTTATGATTGGTTGAAGAGAAAAACATTGTTGAATTCAGTTCACCATCTCGATACCCATCCTTTTACACTGTTTGCAAGTACACGGAGCATACACATGTTGAACATTTCTAGAACCGACTCCACTGCACCAATTTACACAGCAAAACACATGCACAATGCTCTAGATATCTTTTGATAGTGGAGTGATCCACAAAATACCCATATTTTGACAAGTCCTTGTGGTCCTTATGTACAGATAAACTACAATATGTAGTTTCAATGACATCATTGAGTCATTATTAAAAGTATTGCATTGTCAGGCTATCTATTCATAGAATGTTAATAGTTAGAGAAAAGTCAAAATGACACGCACCAAACCATTTGCTTTGTCAGCATTATTCTCCCACAACCAAAGGTCCATGTGCAGCATGGCAAGTGATTTTAGACAGTCATATCTTTCACCATGAGGATTTTCTGGCCATAAATACAGTGGCTTTTATTAAAACAATATGTTTTCTTTCAATTGAAGTCCCCACCATAGTAAAATATCAATCCAACTCTCTGAAAAATTATGGATTAGGGCCTCACCTCTGCACTTATTGAAAAATGTTAGGCTTAAATTACTGAAAAGGGGATTGGTATTGAAATGAGTTAAAGTTAAAAACCACATATCCCATGTTATTTTTCCATAGGGAAAACTCGTGCTATCCATTGTTTTCAGCATAATTTTGGTCATCGAAAATTGATATCTTCAAATCTAGACTTTCAATGCCATTCTATTTCTGGACATATCTTAGACCCCTTGTTGAATAATGTTTTCATGCAATATTTCTTTGTGTATTTGCATTTTCTACATATATCAAAACTACAATTTGAGTTTTACATTATAGTTGTATCCTCACTTAGTTATGAATTGAATTGACCTCATCAAAATATTATAGATTCTAAGGTCTCTATTTTATAGTCAGAGTTTTGAAAAAATTATCAAACCACTTTGATCAAGGATTGTTCTTGAAAAGACCACATTATGTTACAAATGGTCTGAAAAGGAAACAGGATTTTGATATGTGTATGTAAGGTGAATGAGCCTATAAACTTAACCTAAAGTGATATTACCTAAAGTGAACCTAAACATATGTTCATTTCCATTTAGGTGGTTCATCTAGATGGTGAGCCTGAGACATATGAACATTGCCTAAAGCGAATCTGTCAATTTTCAAAATAGTGATAAATATCTGAATCTGAATCTGAAAAGTCAATGGATCCATCAAATTCCAAAAGGAATGGACCAAAAGCGTACCTAAAAATGTGAGCTTATACCTAGTTCAAAATTATTCACCTATAATGAGCCTACTGAAAGATCTGGGTGCCTGGATTATGAGCTGGCCATGAGCAACATCCCTTAAACAAATAGATGCAAGTTGCACCTGCATATCTTGGTGCAATGACTTTGGAGGAAGATGACACATATGATCAGACCACTGCAATTAAATAATAAATAAAATTTCTCATATTTAAAACTCCTCTCACATGAACACCTCTACCTTCATTTCATTCTATATATTTGCTCTTTGTTAAAGCCACTTCTCCACTTGAACCAACTTGAACACTTCTGTCAAACTGTTCTCCTTAGATGGGATTTACTGTACATTTGTATAACATTTGGATCAGCTGCTTTTCAGAGAGCAAAATGACCTAATCAAATCAACTCAAAACAAATTAAAAATTCATCATTTTTTAAATGAAGGTATGTTAGGTATGAAAAACAACCACTAGCTGAAAACTAGATATAAACAATATCTGCTATCAGCTGATCTGATAAAATATATTAAAATGACATTGGGTTGACATTTTGAAAATCACCTTGTTTAGAGCATACTTATGTCCTTGATGGTTGGAATCAGGGAGTTATATCCTCATAGGTACTGTCACTGATGAATTAAATTCATGACCTCATAAAAATACTGAGGTTTTAGCAAAAATAGTGGTGATAATTCTAATAACTTCTCAAATTATCATTTTCATTGTGGTGGGACTCTTTATACTGGTTAAGAAAACCGATCATGTACCCTTTGCATTCGTTTGACTTCACTTCTTAAAAGAGAGCTTCGTCTTCACTCTTTCAAACTAAAATAAACCTGTGAACTCACCGCGCCAATCAGTGCTCGTCGGCCAAATTTGACCGACGTTCTATATATGGTCATTCCTTCTGACGTCATCATTGAGCCCGGAATTGACCAATGACATGCGCATATCTAATTAGCACGCATTTGGCGTATGTTTCTTCAAGCTCGCTGACTGGTGGAAGAAAGGTCAGCGCGTATGTCAGAAGTGAATTATTACCCAAACTGTCACCGGTACCCATCGTAGGGGCGGGGCTACTAAACTGTAATATGGTCTCTACTAGGCAGAGTGTAGTTTAACTAGACTCTGCGCGCAGGGTACCGATCATGTTGGTCTTCTAACCATTTTGCCCAGTGAATATTAGGGGTCAGACAGTTTCAAAATGTTCGGTTTGGTTCGGTTTTAGACTCCCTTGGTTCGGTTGTCAGTTTGGTTATTCTCGGTTCTTATCGCACAATTATATTCTGCTTTGATAAAAAAAGAACAAAATTAGCCTGTTTGATCACTGTATTTTGCACTTTATTTGCATCGCCCATATCGATTTTTAATGTTACATGTATTTTAGTGAGTGTGCATTTATGAATGGTAATTTTCCCTCAATTAATATTCTGCTAAAAAAAAAACCGAGGGATTTTTCAGAACCAAACAAACCTAATGACGGTCGGAGCTCCATGGTTTCAGTTAACCATCTAACCTTTAGTGAATATCACCATTATATTTTGCCCCATTTCATACTGCAGTATATTCATCCGATAAAACTCATCGCATTGCTACAATTTCACTGCTTTGTTCGAGCTCAGGTAAAGTCATAATGCACTTGATTTTGTCATATACCCCCAAGAATATGGCGCCACCTATAGATATCCACATCATCCTAGGTATTATTCCAGCAAACAACCTGCAATGTTAAAAGATATCTCTATCATTATTAAGGAACGCAGCTTGGATCTAAAAATAGGTTTCATGCCAGTGTTTTAATTTGTACATAGGATATAATAGGTGCCAGTGAGGCAAATTCAAATAGGTGAAGCAAATTTAAATACATGTATGTGAGGCAAATTCAAATAGGTGAGGCAAATTTGAATAGGTATTCACATACCAAATATGAACAAAACCGCTCCACTACTTTTCGAGTTCCAGTAAAAAACATTAAAATGGTGGCCATTTTTCAAAATGACAGACGGAAGGATGGACGGAAGCGTTCCCGATATCCCTCCAAACTTCATTCAATGGGATAATTAGGTGGACATCCAATGAATTTGACCCACTTAAGGACTTGTGATAACCAATTTTTTGAATCTAAACATACACATTTTTTAAGTTCAAGGAGCTACAGTACATATTAATAAAATCAGGTCACTTAATTTCTATCAGATAAAATTGACCCACAAACCGCAATTGGGCTGGGCTGAGCATGTTTTCTAATTGTAAACATGATGATCTATCTGCATTATGATGATGAATGATTATTAAATGCAAGAGACATGCAAAGTTCTTCCTGACATTGCATGTAATCATTAACCTGGATGATTCTATTCACTTACTGCTAATGTACCCTGGAAGCAAACTACAGTGTTCTTCATAACTCAACATCCTCATTGATTTACCTTACTATGAATCAGCTGTTTTACCACTAAAATCAGCTGGGATGAAAGCTGAATGAGTACAATGACCTTGTTATTAGATCTGTTTATATTGCTATTTCACCTAGTCTATCCTACTGGCAATCATTTATTTGGACCTCTTGGTTTACATAGTAGACCTAAAGTATAGTCTTGATTTAAGGCATTGTGACCCACTAAAGACTCACTAAATGCAGATGGGACGAGGTTCTGAGACTTTATGCAGGACAAAGTTTTGTGTATGGTGATGTGTGACAATGGCACAATATAACATATATAAAATGTTAAAATGTACTATTTATTGCATTTATACAGATATCAAATCGCAAAAAATAATTTTTCCTTTAAAAGGAAAATATTTCAGTATGTCGTCTCCTTATGAGGTTAACCAAATACAGCATGAAGTAGCATCAGCATCGTTAAGAAAATTAGTTATACAGATAAAGGTTAATTCATAAAAAAAAAATTCATAATTTGATGATCAAGTTTTTTGTTCTGGTCATTTTAATATTACTAACAAATTGCATAAACCTCATTAAAATGAGACAAAACAAATTCAGTACACCATCACAAAAAATACATGGGTATTGGGTATAGCTTTCCTTTAAGAGCTAAATTCTTTACCGAATTTTGAGGTACAAGTTCTCTTGATTTATTTGATTCCCCGTTGTTCTGAAGATGTGAGTCAATGTACGGAAGGGCAACAATGATGATGTCACAACAAATGTTCAAATTGTCATAATGCATTAGAATTACATTTTAAAGCATTCATTGGAAACATTTGGTAAAAATTGTTGAGTCTCAAGGTATTTTAGGTTAAACTAGAACAATTCTCGTTATAATATCATATAACAAGTTTCAAGTTTCCATTCAGGTAAAGTATTTCCAGGTATAACATATTGATGCTAACAGGTTCATTGCTAAGACAGTTTAAATATTTTTTCCAGCTTTGATTCTTACTGAAAAGACGCAATGAATTTATTAAATATAGAAATGACAAAATTAGATTTTTTGACTTTTGGATATTTCAGGATCAGTGTTAGAAGCAGAGTCGCTTTATTAATGAGTGTTACTGAATCATGCTTATATATACTCCATCCAGGGCCATTTGAATTCAATAGATACAACAAGGGTTTTGATCATGCAGAAAACCCTGGAATAACCATAGCATTTATAGGAATTCACGTGATTTTCCAATGCCAATGCTAACCAACAAGCAATTAAAGAGCTATTTTAAGCTTTTAAAGTTCAAACAATGAATATTTATGGTATTTCTAAGGCTTGCAATCAAGGCACTTTTTATTTTTATTTTTAATCTGGTTCAAGCCCATGAGCCCTGAAATATAGACTAACTTCACCTTGGATATATAAGTAGCTTTACAGTTGCTGTCTTATATGGCGATAAATTCTTACATAATTATCACAGCTTTCCTCATTTTCCTCATAATTATTCACATGTATATAAAGTACATATATGCTGTACCTTCATTTATCAAAAGTAAAACAATGAAGTGAAGTATCAATTAATGCTACTGGATCTTTTGGAGCTTTTGAATTTGATTAATTTTTTCGAGAATCATCAAGGCACGTTAATGTTTACACGGTCCAAGGTCCATGCATGTAAACAACTAGAGATGTAATGCATTCCATCTGCCAGCTAGGCCAAAATTAGCAATCATCATGACAGAAATAATATTTATATGCACAGTTCTGGTTGGTTTAAACAGATTTTTAGTTTATTTCTTTTCACTATGACCGTATAAGTCCATAGAATAATATATAAATGCCTAGTTATAAATCAAAGGTTGTGGGTTGGGTTCAAGCTGACTTGTAATGCACCTCCCTTAATGAACATGATTTAGTATCTTAACAAGAGTAAATTATGTAAATAACAACATACCCTCTAATTCCATTTTCTTTGTAAATTGTTTGCATTGCAAATAAGATGTGGCCTTGAGCTATTGCAGATGTTTTCTACAAATATAAAAAAACAGCAATTTTAATTTATATGATGTTAGTTTCATGCAAATTCAACAATGTACAAACTAAAAGGGGGGAGGAGGTAGGGGAAGGAGTAGGGGTATGAGGGAGATATGGGAGTGCATGGTGCAAGATCATAATAATAATAAATAAACATTCATATATTTTAATAATGTCATTTCAAGATCACCTTTACTTTTTATATGGGCCTTTGATAGGATAACATGGATATCCAGGCAGTTTCTAGAAAACTGCCAACAAAAGGAATAAATGAGTTTTCTTAACCCATTTCATATTTTAAACGCAAATCCATCAAAATTCATGGCACAAATTGCTGAAGGTCATTATGGTAAAAAGTCATTAAGGAAAATTATCTTAAACAAAAATGATATTCATTTTGATGTGAATGTCAATTTTAAAAATGGCACCAATTTGAAAAAAAACTGCCTCATGAACCTCCTGCAACTAAACAGCATTATTATGAACAATATGTGTATTTATTTAACAGCATCCAGGTTTTTCAGGAATTTGAGGGCCATTTTGTGAATTTCATAAATGACATAGCCTATACCCATGAGTGTCAAGCCTATATAATATTTTAAACATGTCCAAATACAGTATTTGAGTTAACTCTCAGATATCTTGATATATTGAGGACAGATGGACAAAATAAATTGACAGCTTGAATGATCTATGTAAACAAAATTCATTCAGTGTGATTATAACACCATAATTATGATATATAGAATAGCTATATGCTTAAAAACATTGACACTTCAAGTGGCTCGATAAATCACATTGAGAGTATTGGTAAAAAATATATACAATTCCCAAATTCCCCTTTCAGGTGACCCTGACATATAACATGAACACAATCAAAAATATTATAGTGAAGAACAAAATACAGATAACAAATGCCAATCACTTGCTGAATGAAAGAGACATTAACACAACACAACACATTCATGTCTAAATCCTGTAACCCATATAAAGGACATATATATTTGTAAGTTATAAAAGAATCTTGTTATTGTATTTAACTCTTCCTTTGCACAGGATTGGAAGTTCCTTTAAGGCAACAATTTTATTGTTTAAAGCTCAGTTAAAAACATTTTTCGAATATTTTACCCCTCCCTCCTTTACTGAGATAACTGAAGTTAAAGATCTGACATTTTCTGAAACATTTCATCCCTGGCACCTTTCTCATATTTGAAGTTACCAGATGCTACCAAAGGGAAATGATATGCTTGTTGGGGTAAATATAGAAAGCCATTAAGGGATAAAAATCATATCATTTATAAATCATAGGATATTTATTTCAGAAGGATACTTCAATCCAGAGATATTATGGAATACCTTCTCTCAAAGATTAAGAAAATAGGGTGATCAGTTTTAAGAAAATAGGGTGGTCAGTTTTAAGAAAATAGGGTGATCAGTTTACTGGCAAGGCACAGGGTGAACTACCCACACACAGTCTAGTTATACTACCCTCTTTGTTTCAAATTATTTAAGATTATTTCAAGGAGATCAAATTTCACAAGACTCATTATACCTTCAAAAAATAAGGCTTTTGCTATAAACATATTTAATCATAAAACTCCACATAACATAATTTCAAGAAAGTCTTATAACTGGATCCATAGCCATAACCCCCCTCCCCTCTCCCTCTCCCTCTCCCTCTTCATATTAGACAAAGAGAGATAATAATTGTCCATTTTGTCTAGGAACCAGTTAATACACACAGTTGAGAAACTAATAAATTACACTTATTATGTGTTTATTGTTTCCAACTAATAAACAGAAGTCTGCCGCTTCATCTCTAACTACTGGACATAATATAGTAAATAGCATCAATAACCCAAATAGGATGATACACACTGAATATAAAATATGTGTATGAAAACTAGTTCATACACAATATGGGAATAAACTAATAAATTGAATTAATTACATGTTGATTGTTTCTAGTTATAAACAGAAAATTACTCCATGTGGCATAAAAATACAGTGTAGTGAGTAATACACTAGATTCTGTCCAGCTTGTGTTTACATGTTCATTTCATTCATGAATCGCTTTTGAAAAAACTGCTTTATGATGTCACGTTCACATACTCTTAATAATAGTACATTTAGAAATTAGGGACAAAAACTTTGTTTTATTCAGATAAAAAGATCAAATGAATTTACAAAGGCTTGCCTATTGATAGCTTGACATCTAGAGGACAAAAACTACGTACATCCAGCTTTGTGTATAAGAGTGAGAAAAACTGTTAAGGAATTCAGTGACGGAAGATAAACAATGAATGGGAGGTATAAAAAAGTTATACCTCCTGGAGAACCAAAGTATCATTGTTAGTCAAGGATGTGTGTGTCATGGGCATGTTCAAATAATTCAGCCAATCAAACGACTGAAATTAGGTAGGTGTGACAATCCTCAAATTTACCACTAAAAAACTCTGTAGATTGGGATGCCATATAGATATGTCTTAGATTTAGAGCTAGGATGATACTCGCTTGGAGCAATAAATTATCCTCTTTCATGTTTTTTAGATTTAAAAAGGATATATTTCATATATGTTTGTTCGGTTGATGTTTGTTTTCCTCCTGTTTAGCCAGGCCAGTTTTTTCCTGTATCAGGGTCAAACAGCTGTTTACATGAAACTAAAGATTTGTCAAAAGTAAATGACTTTCATAATATATACAACATATATTTGTATTAACATTGACCTTAAATGCCAATCCAGCATATCTTTTTAATCTAGAAGGTCACAAAATGTATGTCAGTTAATTAATGTAATGTATTCTTTAAAGCTTGTGAATGTGAATATCAAAGGGAGAAACTGCCATGGAAGGGGCGATAAAAGCAAGAAATATTGAAATCAAGCTCATGCCATAAGACTGTGCAAGAACTTACCACCCCCCCCCCACACACACACACTGTTTTTGGTCACTTAATAAACCTTTTAAGATATTTGTCAGAACTGGGTAAAATTGGGAAAAGCAAGTGATAATGCAAAAATGACTCAACAAAATTCACAAGTTTTTTGGCTAATTGATGTGACTGCTTGAGCAAACAAAATTGTCATTTTAATTCATTTTTGGCTAACTTCATAAATTTTTGGTAAACTTTTACACACCCATGAAAAATTATAATTCTTAAATCTTCTTTAAATTTCTGACATGCACAGATGTGTCGATTTTTCAAAATAATCAGGGAAATTTATGCATATTTAAAATAAAATGTTATTGAAAGCAGTGTTCTATATCCCTGATACAACCTTTAACTAGAACTAAAGTTGTTGCATGAGAAAAATTTGACCTTAGCTGACAAGGTTGTTTCCAACTAGATTTTGCAAAGCTTATCTGCTACAATATCTACCCCAAAAGAGTCCTTGCAAATTGAAAGCTGTTTAACAGTTACAGTACATGAAAAAAAGCAATACATATTGCAGACCAATGCATAAAGTCATATAAGTCCCCCCTCCATTATTATTTAGAGTTATATAAAGTGACGAAGTTGGATAGATAATATGGGGGGGGGGGTAATTTAGATCCTAAAAGAGAGCAAAACTAGCAGAATAGCAACTCCACAGAGTAGAAAACCCCACTGAATAAAACATTGTATCAAATCACCCATCAACACAGAGCCAAAATGTAATTTTAACACAAATTGACATTTTGATTTTGATGAGCAGCCATTATGATTAAAATGTCCTCTTAAGCGGAGTGTTTGTGAACCTATGACATTATTTCTAAACATGGCAATTGCTGACTAAAAAGCATTTACATTATGGCCAAAAATAACATCTCTTTGAAAATTCTGGTCATTTTGAACTTGGCAGCCACTCTGAAAATTCCTTGACAAACAAAGGTCCTCTGCCCATAATGCATTAGCCTATAAAATCATCTAACCTAATATTTGAGTTATCATTAAACTTTTTACAAAAAAATGGCAGCCATTTCAACATAAAAGACCATTTTGAAAATGATCCCATGTCAGCAGCATACATAAAGCAACACTACATGCTTAATGCAAATCCGACAACTGGTATTTGAGTTATCCTGTATTACAATTTACATGTGGCCATTTTGAATTGAGCAGAGGTCTTGTGAACATATATCTTTGAATCAAAACTGTGTCTTTTGGGACAAAGGGACTAACAGGTGAATGGAAGGTTGAATGAATATACAGATGGATGGACAAACAAATGAATGGATGGCTTCTCTACATCCTTGGCCCAAGAGTAATTCATTGAATTACATTACATGATCTGCTATGAAAGCAGTGAAGGACCCTACTGAACTTTGTTTGATGGGATAATTATATTACTGGTGTAATGGAATTGGCATAATGTAGTAGAATGTAAACATACATGTGCTAACATGATCCGAGTCTTTGCTACATCTAATGGTGTTGTTATACCAGCTGCTAGCCCCCCTGCTATTGCCCCACATATAGATGACTGCCATGCTTCTACAGGTGAACCCTGCCTTACAGACCAGTATTTCTGAAAATAAAAAATAGTGTATTCATTGTGGGTCAGACTGCAATGTAAGTGCTAGCCCAGATGCCTGTAGCCAGTTAGTTTGATCTGGATTTGCACAGCATGTACAATAATGTATTGGAAAATAATGTACAATAATGTTTTGGAAAATAGCATTACAAGTTACAACTGGTCTTGAAGGAATGTATATATCTGAAATCCCTGTTAAGACACTCCCTGGTGTGGGTGGGTCAATTTAAAATTATGGGATAGTTGACTTATTTCTGCTGAAATTACGAGCTGAATTAATATCAATAATTGGCGCTATTATCACTGTCAAGCTTACAATTCTATGACTGGAAGATTTGTCATACCCTTTTGAAATTATTACATACCATGACTTTTGATAGTTGTGAACACTGATTACATGACATTTAGTGTTATAAAATACTACAGTACAGTATTTACAGTACAGTATTTGTAAATGATTATTAAAGATGTGATCTTATTATATACTACAGGTAAATACTGTGTTTCGAAAGAAAAACATGTGCTTCTTATAAAGACTAATAGACCCTAAGGCAAATTTCATAATCAATTTTAGACAATTTTATGTGGACAATCCATAACATTCCAAGCAACATAATTATGGACACACCCTGTATGTACTTGATGGTAATATTGATTTATTAGATTTGAACAACAAGATCAGATAAATCTACAAATTTCAATAATATCAGAATGTCCAGATTATAGAACAGATATTTTTAAAGGTCATTTCAATTACAGAACTGATAAGGCACAGTATGAATATTAAACTAACTAACTTTCACATAAACAACGAAACAGGACAGGTCAATGTACTAAACCAGGGTTTGTATTCAAAATAAAATCCGCTTCATTATATCAAGCATTTTAGTACATAGAAATTAGATACCAGTACATACATTTTCCAAGGTTCTTGGATCCAATTATACATTGACATTCGAATTTCATTCTGTGTACCAAAATTCTACTCTCAGATCACGTCTCAATGTCAAATATGTTTATGGCAATGCCAATGCCAAATAAAAGATATGGAGTTACATAGTGTCACATTGTCATACTGTATGCATACTAATGCCACTAATAAATCTAAAACATCTTGAACACTGTCATGTATCAACACCTCAAGAAAAACAAGGCATTAACATGCAAATTGTCACCACCTGCTATTTGTTACAGGTACCGAACACCAACCATTAAGTGCCAACCACTAACAGCCAAATTCTGACTGCCAAACACCGTCCACAAAAAAGTTCTTATGGGGACATAAAAACAACAAAAAATAGAAATGTTACTGAATGAATAATGTCTTACTTTGAGGTACTCCCATATTGGCATCTCAATAAAGGAAAATGGAACCTCACGCATCACAGTGCTTAAGTAGCCTCTATATAACCCTCTAAAGCCCTGAAATATACAATTATTCAAGACACTGAACACTCTTACAAGTAGAACAAGTTATTGTTGTGGTATTCGCTATGGTCTATGGTCTACAGTCAATAGACAAGATGCGAGTTGAAATAATCTTGATTTACGTAATTAAGAATTCAAAATTCAGTCAAACTGAGGTTATATTTGGAATCTACACCTAAAATTAGTTTCAGAATGTTGTTTTGAAAAGAATTTATCAACTTTGAAAATTCAATTTTCTTTGAAAATGTGATTTCTAAGTAGGGGAGATTCCCCATAGACCCCATGTCGCAAAAAGTGAAATATCTTTTCTTGTGTTGGGCAGATAATATTTTCCTTTACTGGACATATTTTTATTTGTATAACTATCAGATACATAAGGGTAATATGAAAAGTGAACCACTAAAATTGATGAATATTCGAGTTTAAGGGAATTTTGTAATACCCTGCTGTGTTATTCCCCCGAATCAGCCACCTGGTGGCGAAACTGGTAACTACCTACTCGCATCTGAGTAATTGTAATTGTGCAATAAATGACATACGAGATTTGATGGTTTCCATGATTTATAGAGGTTTTTTGTTTAGAAATATTTTCAACCTTTGACCTATCTTAATTAAGAATGTTTGAGTAATGTATTCATATTAAGTACCTCTGAACGTAAAGTTAACCTGAGAAAATGTAATGATGAGTATCTAGGATTGGCTTGAGCTCTCTGCTTTACAACCTCAACTGGTACACGGATCACACATGCCATCTATAAACAGAAACATATTGTACAAAATACTTTAAATATTGACTATTGAAACATTAATGCCACCTTTAAATCAAAAATCAAGTTAATATTTATAGAGGTGAAGTATTTTTGTTCATGCAGGTCCCAAGCGTGTTTCATTCACAGGTTTTACTGAGAATATAGACTACTCTTTCCATACAATTGAACATAAAAGCTATTAAACACCAAGGAGTAGTCATATTTACCCTCTACTCTACCCATCATTTGCGGATGATGACAGGCAGAAATTGGAGATGAATCAAAAATTCCACCAATTCAAGCATTTGGGTGACAATTTAGGAGTTTCAAAGGCATAAATCACAAAGGCAAAAATACAATATTTGAGATCTAATAAAGTATAATGTAACCATCTTTTGAAGAGTTCTCTAAATTATAAAAAAATCACTCTTTAGACAGCAATTTTGAAATCAGAAAAACAATTAAAGTGTGCGCCAAAGTTTAAAACTGCGCAGGCGCAGCGCTCTCGGTAACCTATATAAAGAGATTACAAGGTACAGGCTTCAGAGGTAAGTCAGGAAGGTGAACAATCTTCGTCCCATGTTAATTTCCCGTATAATCGTAAACAGGCAAGTTTCACCATTGAAATTGAAAATTACTATTAGATATACTTTGTAGATGTTATTAATGAGCTATTAAGTGTATGCATCAATCAAATGGCTCATTTTGAACATATAAAAAGTATTTGTGTTTTGTTTCCCAGGGAATCGTATTCCCATGTAGTACACACATAAATAGTGTACTAGTCCCCAATCTGATTTCCAAAAGGACCCTAGAAAAGGGGTTTTGTTGTCCGGTACTTTCCCTCATAAAATGATTGTACCGTTTGAAAGAACAGACTTCCCTCTTAAAGAAATCACCTCTTCTATTGATGTAAACAGGGGCAAAAGGCACCAAAACATGGTTAGACAAGGTGGCATTCTGAAGTCTCACTTTCTTGTCATCACGATTCCAGGTAAACCATTAGACGGATTTACTTCAAATTTTCACACATGTTCCATGGTAAGAAGTTCTAGAGCTGATTAACTTTGCGGCAGCCATCTTGCATTCTGGCGGCCATCTTGGAATTTTTTTCAGATAAATATTGTCATCGCGATTCCACAAAAACCACATAACAGATGTACTTCAAATGTTCACACATGTAACATGGTAAAAAGTCCTAGACCTCATTATTTTTTCGGTGGCAATCTTGCATTCTGGCAGCCATCTTGGAAGTTTAAAGATAAATCTTGTCATCACGATTTCAGGAAAACCAAACGGATTTACTTCAAATGTTCACACATATTACATGGTAAGAAGTTCTAGAGCTAATTAACCTTTTGGTGGCCATCTTGCATTCTGGCGGCCATCTTGGAAGTTTTTTGGATAAATCTTGTCATTGTGATTCCAGGAAAACCACTTTACTGATTTTCTTGAAACTTTTACACATGTTTCAAGGAAGGTTACATGCTACCTTTTATATTGATATAAACAGGGGCAAAAGGCAGTAAAGTGGGGTTACACAAGGTGGTATTCTAAGGAGAATGTTATCTATTTTTCTGTATTTTAAACCACATAATTTGACATAAATGCATATTTGGTGTATGATATCATGTTTTATATTGATAGAAACATGGGCAAGAGGCGCTACTAAAAAAGAGGCGATAATAAAAATAGTATAGATCATGATCTAACATGACATAGTATGCCTATACAACTCATCCTCCCTAACATTATTAAAGACTATGAAAGTATATTATAGTGATCCACTCGATTATGCTGGTTACCTAAACGGTTTGTTTCGGTAACAAAATGTGGGAACATCGAAGGTATGATTTTTCCTTTCACACTTTGTAGGCAGAATTCCCACGACATTTTTTCTCACAAACGTGTATCAGTATCATATGTTTAAGAAAATGTGCATATTTGCAAACAAATAGTTCAGAAGACAACATAGTCATACATTTAATTCCTCACTTTTTACAAGTTACATAAACGGTATTTTGAAAAAACAGTTCAGATCTGCACTTTTAACCCAAACCTTTATGTAACTAAAGTTAGGAATTAAATCAACGATTCTGTCGTCTTCTGAGCTATTTTTCGCAAACATGTACATTTTCTAAGACATATGATACTGATTCACGTTTGTGAGAAAAGAGAGGATTCTGCCTACAATGCGTGAAATAAGGAATAAGGACAAATCGTACCTGTAATAATAGATAATTCATATTATGGTATCAACTTTGACAAGTTCATCCAGTTGTCAGGTAAGAGATTTTCAGGTAATTCATTTTCTTCCTGATCTTCAACGTTTGGTGTAATGGTGTCATCAACTGGTTCAAATTTATTGTCGCTCTCATCAACATCATCGTGCTGATGGGTTGGACAGTTCTCACACACACCTTTGCGGCACTTACATGAACTTCCACAAATGAGATCCTGTTTCTTACAACTACATCTCATTGAGTCACACGCTCCTTTACAACTACAAGCAACAAGCTCCATTATTTATTGGGGGGCAGGACCGTTTTCAATCCACTTAATTTGTAGTTTATTCCCTTTGAATGTCCAACCATGTAATGTGGGGGATTGATAATCAATCATTGATTTGTCTGCGTTTTGCCAAATATAGGCCTGATAGTTGGCTTTATTTATATGGAGAATGAGAGCATCCTTTGTTGGTGGTAAATGCTTTGACTGTATTTTATATTTATCTACAAACTTCCAAGATGGCCGCCAGAATGCAAGATAGCTATCGGAAAGTTAATCAGCTCTGTAACTTCTTACCATGTAACATGTGTGAAAATTTGAAGTAAAACTGTTACGTGGTTTTCATGGAATTGTGATGACAAGATTTATCTAAAAACTTCCAAGATGGCCGACTGAATGCAACATGGCCACCGAAAAGTTAGTCAGCTCTAGAACTTCATACCATGTAACCAGGCCTGTCAACTTGGGAACACCTAACATGAGTGACTTGGAAATGTTGAACACCTCCCCTCAAAATGTGGACACCTTGGTCCAAATCTGAACACCTTGGTCCAAATTTTGAACACCTTGGTTTAAATTGACATTTTCTGTCACGCAAAAATAACTGGCGTGACTTCAAATTCTTCAGCAAATGCGTGACAAATACGCAAATTGCGGGACAGTTGACAGGCCTGATGTAACATGTGTGAAAATTTGAAGTAAAACTGTGAAGTGGTTTTTCTGGAATCGTGATTACAAGATTTATCTATAAACCTTCCAAAATGGCCGCCAGAATGCAAGATGGCCACTGAAAAGTTAATCAGCTCTAGAACTTCATACCATGTAACATGTGTGAAAATTTGAAGTTAATCTAAGGGTTGTTTTCCTGGAATCACGATGACAAGATTTATCCCAAAATTTCCAAGATGGCTGCAAGAATGCAAGATGGCTGCCGATAAGTTATTCACCTCTATATTTTCTTACCATGTAACATGTGTGGAAATTTGAAGTAAATCCATTTGGATTTCCTGAAATCGTGATGACAAGATTTATCTTAAAACTTCCAAGATGGCTGCCAGAATGCAAGATGGCCACCGAAAAGATAATGAGGTCTAGGACTTTTTACCATGTAACATGTGTGAACATTTGAAGTACATCTGTTATGTGGTTTTTGTGGAATTGTGATGACAATATTTATCTGAAAAAAAACTCCAAGATGGCTGCCAGAATGCAAGATGGCCGCTGCAAAGTGAATCAGCTCTAGAACTTCTTACCATGTAACATGTGTGAAAACTTGAAGTAAATCCGTCTGATGGTTTACATGGAATCGTGATGACAAGAAAGTGAGACTTCAGAATGCCACCTTGTCTAACCCCGTTTTGGTGCCTTTTGCCCCTGTTTACATCAATATAAGAGGTGTTTTCTTTAAGAGGGAAGTCTGTTCTTTCAAACGGTACAATCATTTTATGTGGGAAAGTACCGGACAACAAAACTTTTTTTCAGAGGGTCCATATCAGGGACTATATGCTTCATTCAACATATTTTATGCTATTAAGCTGCATATAAAAACACTACTTTGCAGTAAAAATGTACTACTGGATGAACTAAGGTTAGGGTAATTAAATTAGTTGTTTCTCATTCTTGCCCGCGTGTGACCCAATCCCCCCTCCACCTTTTTTCTGCCATTTCTGAGAAAAAAACACTGTACCTCGCGTGCATCCATGGCTTGGGAAACACTTTTTTTATACTTTTTATGGATCAGGATAATCGACAATATCGTGGTACTGATATATGATCAAATATATCAGTAAAGTAGGCTAAATTCAACATATAGATTCAACATAAACTCAGTTCATTTCCTTCAAAATTAGTTATTTGTTTTTACAGTTATTTTAAAGAAAAAAATCATCCCGTCCCTCATCAGCATTTTAGATAGACAAAAAAGGTAATATTAAAACCGTCATTCCCGTATCAATTTTGAAAAAATAGAAGAAAGAGAAACAACTAATTTAATTACCCTGGCCTTACATAAAATACAAAGCCACAAGCTAGCTCATACAGTATACTTACCCCTTGCAAATTGTAATTTATTGAATTCACAGTAAACCCATCAATTTAAAAAAAAAAATATTGTTCTCATGGATCTATTATTCATGTTAAACTAACTATGAAAATATAAATATGAAATAATATGTTCGCTTGAAGTCATATATAAGATGAAAATATATGTTCATGCATTTGCATTTTTCCAAAGGGAATATATTCCCATGTAAGTAAATACAGGTGCAATATATAATTTATATGTATATCTATGTCATCTGTCTATACATGCGTGTATAGTGATACATTTGAACAAGATGGTTCTGGAAAGAAATGAGCGTGGCAGATTTGCTAAAAAGCCACATACACACAGGCTGGTATCGAAAGATTTGTCCGCTGTGACGGAGCATGCTATTTTTCATAAAAACACTAAGAATGCTTCACGATTTATTTTTTAACTCATATGTTTCGTTATATCAAAGGTAATTACTTACTCCATGCAATGGATATATCATTTGCGTGTAACCTTCACTTCTGTTTGAAGTCCAATAACGCTAGGAGTAAAATCTATTGAAAACGGCGCCAGAGTATCAAACTCTAAAATGTACCATTTCTTTTTTAACTTTTTAATGGCATGATATAGTAACACGATAATATTAACATATGTTTTCAGCATAAATCTGAAGGTATTAATGAGATATTAATGCATTGGGTCTTTTTAATTTTTTTATAAAAAATAATATTAATATTTTTTTGTCCGCTGTGACGGAGCATTTTCATAGTTCACATTTGCAACTGCTCCGTCAGAGCAGACAAAAAAATTAAACATTATTTTTTATAAAAGAATTTAAAAGACCAAATACATCAATATCTCATTCATACCTTCATAGTTAAGCTGAAACCATGTGTAAATATTATCGCGTCACTATATCGTGCCATTAGAAAGTTAAACAAGAAATGGTACATTTTGAAGTATGATACTCCGGCGCCATTTTCAATAGCTTTTCTTCCCAGCGTAATTGGACTTCAAACAGAAGTGAAAGTTACCCGCAAATGATATATCCATTGCATGGAGTAAGTAATTTTGTATGGTATAACGAAACATATGAGTAAGAAATAAATCGTGAAGTATTCTTAGTGTTTTTATGAAAAATAGCATGCTCCGTCAAAGCGGACAAATATTTCGATACCAGCCTGTGATACACCACAAAAGCAAGACCAATTTGAAAGTAAGTTCATTATTCTCAAGGGTACACTTCAAGTGAAAGCTACATTGCTACAGGGTGGCCTATCATTCTGAGACAAATGTATTATCCAACGATTGTGATTTTCGAAGCTAAAATATGATATCTTGAGCAGATGGAAATACATTCCCATGAGATATGTATATATAGTCAAAAGTGATAACTATTTATTGAGTGTAATGAAGCATATCCTTCGCTAACTGCTTTTGTTTGAGATAATTATCATGAAATATTTTTAAATTAATTTTTATGTGTGTCATTGATCCTAATCCACCCTGTAGTCTGGTGTTTGTAGAGCATTGCACCTCGTACAACTTATTCTCACAAATATCAAACCTCATTTACTAATTAATTTTTTGTGTGAATATGAAGAGTCCAAGCATTGCTTTTTTAAGTTTACTTTATAGTTATATTTAGCCTTGATATCCATGATTTTTTAAAACAAAATCTCACCGTTAGATTTCGAGCTATTCATGTTTACTCATTTTTCTAATTGAAAAACAATGCAAATCTCATTTTTTCAAAGGAAAAAATTGAAATTCTAAGACGGTGAAAAATCATTAAAAAATACACAGATTCAGAATCCGGCGCGCTTATAGGCATCAATGTTTAGTATGAATTTCACCGAAACTTCACACATATAAAGATAAACTCATGACCTAGTCAAATGGGCATACCTGGTTATTATACCACCCATTGCTTTCATAAAAGAAACGATAATATTTTCAGCTCAAAACTGCCATGTGTCCTCCATTTTGTCCCTCCATCATGTCTAATATCATTTTTATATGACGTCATACCAATAAGACGAAAAACATGACAACAGTATTCACAAACAAAATACTTGAATTCTGATCACAAAAGGTCAATTAACGAAAATTCATATTCCCCCATACACGAAATAAACGATATCCCTACCAAACTTTGTTTGTTGGGATAAAAGGAATGGGGAACCGCATAAGCGCTTGAGTCAAGACTATACGGTGGTTTCAGTAACTTTGTGTACAAGAGGCAGATGAAAAATACAAGAGGCGGCATTCAAAATAACCAATTTTACGATCCCGACAACGCAAATTCTTGTTATTTTAGAGTCCATGGACTGAAACAAAGATGTCCAAGGTTTGTCAAAGTCATTTCCATGTGTGATGTGGCAAGACATGGGCTCCACAAAATAACACCTGGAACTGTGGAATGACTAGGGCAACTTATATAGAATGTCATTTACCTTTTATAAGATAACTTACCCTTACACAGGTTGCATTTCACAAATCCAAATGCACCTGTTGAATTGAGCACTTTTGATATAAATCAAAATCTAAAATTGTCATTATTAAAATGAGAGTGATGTATTAATAGATGATTCACTTGTGATTATGTGTATATCAGATTCATTTTAGTTTTTTTACCACCTCCAGAGGGTACAGGGTGTTCCAAAAGTAACAGGACTGGTGCTGGTATTTTGTTAAATATACACCAATTGTCTTCAAAATTTTACATAATGTACCTTCATGTTTTGTTACTAAAATTGCCGAATTACATAATTTTTGTCGAAACTGATTTAGAAATCTGCCGATGACTACTCATCGGCCGGCACCTGGCGCATATGTTGCCTAGGCATTAGAGAGAGACCGAGGTGGGAGATATCCCCCTCCCCTCTACACCAAACTTGTTCTCACTACGTGTTCGAAAATTGCCTGAAATGCCTCCTCACACATTATTAAGGAAAACATATCTACACATTTTGCGCATTTAACCATTCGATAACATATTGTGGATCTTATCTTAATTTGTTAATGTGAATTCGCACCTCCATTTGCATGGAAGACTTGTATGTGTTGCTACTTGCATGTAGCTACAAGTATTTAATTTCAGTAGATGATAAACTTCTCAATATAAGAAATTACCCTCATAAGACATTGTTGCAAGGTGTGTTGCAATGAATGTGACATCCAACATTCTCAGACCCGCATTATGTATTCTCGAAGAAAGCCATCATGATAAACCATGACATCTCATTTCTTCTCAGCCCTGAGATGATTCAGGTGAAACAGAAAGATGCTATGAGTATCAGAATGGAAGAAAGCATATATTTGCATTGATGGTGTATAGATAGTTATTTTATATAGTGTTTTTAGTTGTACATGGAAACCTATTCTAACCAGGAAGGATATTGCAACTTTTTTCAAGATCCTAAAGTTGCAATTTTCGTTATTGTGTTTCATTGTAAAGACGCACCTGTGAAAGTGTGTCGCTGGTACAAAGGCGTAGTTCTAAATACATTTAAGATTTTTAAACTTGTATGTGAACGTGTAGAATTATGGACCTGATGGATTTTTTCTCCCTTTTGTACTGTTAATACTTGGCATGTTGAGTATATAAAGGTATACATGTATACAAGTGGAGGTTCAAACCTCCCCCCATCCACAAATACACTTTTTATCATGCTTAAGTAACTTCGCATTGTAATTACAAGGGTGTTATAAACGAGACACCAGGATGATACGGTAGGGGTACAATATAGGGCCCAAATCTTGAGAAAGAGTCGAAGGCATGCGAGGCAAATCCTGGAAACTCGGGTTCGGGAAAGCAGGGTTCACTGTTTGGTTCCGTTGACACCTGTGCAAAACTACATTCATAATTTATCCGACAGTCGCTTTGATAATGTTTCTTTATCTCGTGTGCGACTCGATAAAGAAGTATTATGAAAGCTCATCAAGAATGGACGATCTTGCACAGGTACTCATATAAGAACCTCTACAGTATATCGTTTTAACACCAATATAATGATTGAACAACGGACAAACTATGTTAAAAATAAAATGTTATATCTAATGTGCCAATTCAATGATTTAGCACATCGAAAATATTTTCAACCTAAGTGACCACATCGTGACATCACTCAGGGGCAACATTTTTCAATGTCAATCTTTTCTAAATATGCTAAACTTAAAGAATAAACCAATTTTGACTGTCTAACCAGGTTAAAAGGATGAATATATTATGTTTTTAATATTATTTTACAATTGGTTTCAATGAGAATTAAAATTTTGAAATGCATCTTTCCCTGAACCACTTTCATGCATGGATGAGTTCATTGCTCGCTCATCTATCAACCAATTTTCTTGATTTTTTTCAGCAAAAAAAACAAGTGAGGATGATTGCTATGCATCGGTGTGAATTATCGCTATAAAGGATAAGTGTGACATCTTAAAGTTAGTTTTAAATAAATTTACGATATTTTGAACAAAAAGTCCTTCAAAAACATTTTTGAAATTAATAAAAAGTTTCACATTTCACACTTTGATAACATTGGATAAGACAAAAATATAAGCCAAAGTGGTTTAAGATTGTTACTCAAAAGTAAAATGGTCCCAATTGTACAAAAAGCAGCACCATTAGAAATTCAAGATGAAAATGAATTTGATACTCATATGAGGTGCTTATGTGTTGAATACTAGATGCTAGTGCCTAGTTGCCTATGTGCTTATACAGAGACTGAATGAGTGGCGTTCATGCTTTTGATATCAACGTTATCGTGACGTTCTTAGTGTGACCTAGAAGACACATGTCTGAAACAATGCCGTTATTCAGCAATGTGTACTATTCAGCAAAGTGGGTCAACGTCGTTATTCAGCAATGTGTATTATTCAGCGAAGTGGGACTCTCACAGTACATGCAGTGACAACATGCAATCAACATAGTGTGGTGATGTTATAGTGGCACTCAGTATTTTATATGACACTGGTATTTTGATAGAGTAAAATATGTACAATTACAATATTAAACATTGAATAGAGACTCTTGAGTTGTAAACATATCAAGATAATGATCATATACGAGTATATCTTATATTTGTCTTAATTAAATATATTACTAAACCCAAAGCTTTATGTAACTACATTAAACGACTTTATAGAACGTTACATTGGTGACTGGTTGGACAGATTTGTATCAATCATACATGTAACTGCATATCCAGTGGAAAATAACCAACTCTGATTATACCAAAGGTTGGAATTTGAATTATCATGCACATGATAGTGGTCAGATAGTGATCTAAAATGCATAGCCCAAACGGGTAAAATATTGGACGGTGTTTACTACTATAATGAGATCAAGTGATCTTTACGATTATAGTGAGTTCCCTTGCAGTTCGAAACTGAGATACAAATCATAGACAAGGAAGTGCAAAACAAGATCACTGAATAAAATAAAGGATAGTCTATAGAAGACTTTTAATTTTCCCCCAAAACTTAGACAATATTTGACTTCTAACAAGCGGCGGATTATCGAAAACAAACGGTGATTTCAGACACTCGCCCCCTGCTATTGAAAGCCCTGCTATAGTTATATTTACCACTTCTCCGCATGAAGCTGCTAGACTGTGTGACAGAGAGACTGCTGCATGACCTGACAACATGGGACTCAGAAGATGTTTCATGCTCTCGTATGTTAGGAAGAATGCTGCAGCTAAACATACAAAAATTCCTTAATTAATATAAAAGCACTAAGATATTGAGTAATATGATTTGGGAAATACACCTATTTTGAGAGGTGTCATGGATACTCGATTTTGTTCCAACTGCGGAATTATGCCCTCGGAACGGAACACGGAACAAAAATTAAGAATTTGGGTTCGGTTCAGGAACAAGAACACGGAACAAAAATTAAGAATTTGGGTTCGGTTCAGGAACAAGAACATTTTACCCTTTCACAACTTCTGGCCCTTGAATCTCCACAAAACAGCATTTTTCTTTCAATATCAATATTTTGTATCAAAAGAGGTTCATTCTTTTTACTCCTTCTCTTTGAAGAAGAGTTTTGAAGAGCTTTTCGCTACCAAATAGACCTAGATAATCAATTTATTTTAATCTAATACACTCAGTCACTCTGTTCCAAACCGTTCCGAAATTGTTCCCTTCCGAAGCAAAATGTTCCGAACCGAACCGTTCTGATTTTTTTTTGTTCCGTGACATCTCTACCTATTTTGTATATTTTCTGAATAAAGTGACATGTTTCAATGACGTAACTATTTCAATATTCCATTCTAAATGGAATACAGTATTTGGTATTTTATGGATACTTAAAAATACACGCCTTACCATCGCGTAAGCAGGCGTCACCGTACAGCGTCAAAAAATAGCGGAGTACAGTTTTCTGTACGGTAACGCAAATTAACTGCTTTGAAGCATAAACTATGACAAAGATTTAAAAAAATTAATTTGATGAAAACTAATCCGATTTCATGTGAAATAAAAACAGCATTCTCTTAGAAATGGTTTTAACTTTCTGATTATGATAAACGTTTTACGAGCACTGTTCGGATTTTTTCTGAGTGAATCGGCCCACATAATCGACCCAAGTGAAAAAAGGTTGTTTTTTCACATTTCGTTTGGTTATTATTTTCCCTGCCATCTGAGAGTATGGATTATTATTATGAGAATATGTATTTGTTGACTACACATTTTAGAACGGGCGAAGATTCAGCAAACAACCATTCATTATGTATATTAAAAAGATCAAATTTGTACGGTGACGCACCAGCTGTACGGCGACGCTATGCTTTGATGAACTAAATGAGACTAAGATTGTATGAAATGGAAACTCTGGGGTATGATCATTTGTTCATATATAGTGCATGGGCGCTACAGTTCAACGATATCTTCCACCGCTTAATGGAAGGTTACTGGAAATGTATGATACGGTAAAGATCATTAAACCAAAAACTCTCTTGTTGCTATGTTATTGATGTTTTAAAACAAGGGATGTCACAAGTAAATCTCATCTTGCACGTGTGACTTTTTAGGATGAAAGATGCAATATCTTGCATGGGGTAAAGATGGCTAGGCTATTTTTGTTAGTCATATGAGAGAAGCCTGGTTTAGTTCAAATGATACCAAAGCATTACGTCAACTTTCAAATAGTTAATTCCATGAAAACTAAAAATATCGAAATTAATACTTCCTGTCTGCCATCTTAAATGCGAAGGTGACGGCTGTAACCTTCGCTTGATACTTACCAGTGATAATGTACATGTAGATCTGACGCTTCTTTACCTCTTGTTCGAACAGTAAGCTTAGAGCACTTCATAAAATCTAAGGAATCGTCACCCTACAGCTGATGCGTCACCGTATAGTTCTGATCTTTTTTAAATAAATACACTGAATGATTATTTGCCGAATATTCATCTGTTCTAAAATGTGTAGATAACAAATACATATTTTCATAAAAATAATCCATACTCTCAGACGACAGGGAAAATAATAACCAAACGAAAAGTGAAAAAACAACATTTTTCTCTCGAGTCGATTATGTGGGCCGATCCAGTCAGAAAAAATCCGAGCAGTGCTCGAAAAACTTTTATCATAATTAGAAAGTTAAAACCATTCCTAAGAGAATGCTATTTTTATTACACCGGAAATCGTATTTATTTTCATCTAATTAATCTTTTTAAAACCCTCATTATAGTTTTTGCTTCAACTCAGTTAATTTTCGTCACCATACAGAAAACTGTACTACTGTATTTTTTGACGCTGTATGGTGACACCTGCTTACGCGATGGTTAGGCGTGAAATAAACACAAGATAATTTTATTATGTGCAACTAAAATTGTATCTGACGGATATGACTTGATTAATCATGTCTGACAGACACTATTTTTTCATTAGTTTTGAATTTAGAACCTAAAAATGGTTTGACCATCCAAGACCACAACTGATGTGATGAGCTTGTTTACAACTGAAACTCAAAAATTGTTGATATAAGATTAAAAATCGGTAAGATTATTTTACAACTCATCATTGATAGAGGAATATTTCTAAAAAATGTTAAAAAAGTGACGAGGTGCTTGCCTAGTCTGCCTCATCCTGGCTACGCTAGAGATGTTGAAGAATAGAAAATTGATAACCAATACACATAACACAAAAAATAGTTGTAGATACTTATATTCATACAAGATAGACAATTCAGTCTCAAATGATGTTTGACAACATCCAGACAAAATCTTATCTTGAAGTCCATGAGCCTACCAAATGGTCAACATCCATTCACAAAGTTGAGGCAATAATCCATTTAAGAAAAAATCTTTAGAGGGTGTAAAAACAACAAAAAACAATTGAGAGTTAAAGTCTGACGCACTTCCAACTGAGCTATCGCGACAAACATAATTATGTGGAATCATTTTCTAAGAATATAAATCATTTCAGAAAAATGTCATGAAAGTTCGCTCATATTATTTGAAAATGTTCAATTTTACTACTAATACGATCGTATATCATTACGTCTGAGAACATGTAAATATTTTCGTCCGCTTTTGTAATTAAGTTGTTTATTTACTAGTTAACTTTCCCATCATCGCTACAATGGAAACATGGGTTGTCAGCCGATCAGATTGAAGCAAATTGTTGAACAGGGATCTTTCATTTTATTTCGACTTCATAACTAAGCAAGAAATAAGTAATGTCTTTGAACAATCATCAAAATTGATATCGTAACGGATTAGTAGAAGCCTCAAACTTGGTAAGTAGATAGACAAACTTGCTGTACATCTTTTAGCGTCAAAACATCAAGGGGGTACTCTCATTATGTTTCTTGATGACATTGCATCTTTAAAAACACATGAATTTGTCACACCTCATATTGGGCTCATTATAGTTTAACGTGAGTGTAAAAATGTCCTTACCAGTTGGTACAGATCCGATGGCTGCAGATGGTAAACCAGAGTATATTCCCCTGAAGCCCCCAGCATTATAGAAGCCCTGTGCACTTTGTAGTCTAGTCTTAATAGTGTCTAATGGGAACAGGGAAATATCCACAGCAAGCCCTGCCCCTCCCCCAGCCTATATATAGAGTTAATATTACAAAATGACTAAAACATGCATTCATTTAGAAAGCATTAACATACACATGGTTACATGTGGATATACCAAATTCCAACCACAAAAGCAATTCACAAGAAAACAGTTGATATAACAGCATGTTCCTTTTAATAGTTCTTGGTGGTGGCATAAAAAGAAAGGTGACAATGTATGGATAAGAAAGTAAGGTAATCTCGAAACAGTATTTTTCTAACTTTCCATAAGTAATTGATTTAAAATTAAGTGATTATGATTTATTGATTCTATTTATTTCATTCCTAAACAATGATAGCTAGATACTTACAAGAAATGATGCCCAGTAAAAAGATTTCCAATCAGTCATATTTTAAGCTTGGTGATCTGAAAACACATACATCGATCAATACAATATTTGTAATATATATATAATGAAATATATCACAATGAAATCTGAGGAAAGAGGTTCTTCAATATGTTTTCACCCTATGCAAAAAGAGGCCTTAAGGCCCGAAAAATTGAGCCTTTAAAGGCCTTATTTTTTAATTTAGGCCAAATTTTAGAGAAAATGGGCCTCAACAATTTCAAAATTTGGGCCCACTTTTTGGTTTTAAGGGCCAAAATTTTTTTACGCGCAAGCGCACAAGTTTTTTTCTCTGACTAGAAAGTTGGGCCCCCCCCTTGTTGGTTCCCAGATCTGCCCCTGAATCCCCCCCTTTCGTTATAAAACAACCCCCCCCTTTGTAAATCCTGGCTACGCCCCTGCTTATAAACTTATAATCCAACTTACATGTAGCTCATATGCTAAACAATCACATCACTATAGTAAGGTCCTGTTATTTGTGCCCAACAATTACAATGAAGATGTTGATCCATAAATAATCTAAATAATCTAGACCTGACATGCAATCAAATCAAGGTGCTAAAGTGCATTGCAATTTAGCTTAGTCATTACAGGTAAGTACTTATAGTGAGTCGACAAAAATCAAATGAACTTTGAGTTCAACATGTTGTTGTTGTTGATATCCTTATGGTGCTTTTATGTCACCAAATAGTCTCTCTGTGCTGGTTTCTCACTAGGTTGCTATTTCACTTTGTGCTGTCACTTGTTGTAAATGCTAGATAAAAGTGTACATGCCTACTGTAGGCTAAATTGAAATGCGAGCAGACCATAAATAGATCTAATGACATAAATGAAAATGGATTTCAACTCGAAACGTGATCATCATCGATAAAAATTCATTTATGTGTAACATAACCTTATGTTCATTTATTCATTATAACAATATGAGTACTTTTAAGCGTACGGTAATGTCATAAATATCACAAATTGCACCGAAAAGTTTAAAATTCTTACTTTACACTTCCGGCTTGCAACATGAAAATGGTTACCTTATTTGGATCACGAAATAATTAGTACGTACTAGTATTTCAATCATAAGGATCATGTGAAAGGCTAGGAGTAGGACCACATTTTTCAATGAGTTTACTTCCAGAATATTCTAAGTTCGCAAATAACCATTTAGGTTTAACATTTGAAACACGAGACGAAGTCGAGTGCCAATACAGAATATTGAGATAAAGTGGGGGACAAAAATAAATCTCAACCCTCAAAAGTTGTCACAATGAGCTAAATTCTAAGTTTCATGTCTCAAACTCTCCATAGTGGTAGAAAAATAATTCCCATCCACTTTAAGTAGCACAATAAATGAATCCAAAGCCTCATACCTGCAAATGATGGATAAATCCCTACCAAATCGGACTAATGTTTTCATGAATCGCCATGTTTGTGATCCAAGGAGGATTGACTCCCAGAATGCAACATCAAGTAACCTTATTTATTCGTGACGTATTTCAAAACGGCGGAATGGCATTTTGAAAGCGGACACGTGTCATGTTGCATTCTGGGAGCCAACCCATAATTGCGGCGTAATCTGGCTCCAAAATCACCTCAACATTTGAAGAGTCGGCATTAACATGTGAATTCCACATCAAATTTTTAAGTTCTTATTTGTCATTATGGACACAAATTCCACTATATCTGGACTTACTATGACGGAGAAGATAGAGCACTGAATACACTGAGGTAAGAATTTATTACATATGCGACAACATGTAATTTCCATTTGTTTTGTAATTCTTTATGCCCCCCACTGTAGAATATATCCTGTATTGCACTTCAAATCATTCTATAATGTTTTTATCGTGTCTGTATTGCTACTGAGAATGTCCCCTCCGTACCTATCGGGGGGCCCCCTATCTTCTGTATTGCGACGGAGATGATCAATGGGGACAATCTCAGTAGCAATACAGATTGGTATAGCACAAAAACCGACCAATCGTAAAGCTTCATTTTACAGATCATACGATAAAACAAAATATCTCCATCCACAAATGGTTACAAACGTGTACAGGGCAGTGGCGTAGCCAGGATTTGGTGACCGGGGGTTCTATTTTTATGTTATTCACAAATCCCCCCCCCTTCATTAGGGTTCCTCAAATAAAAACAGTTTTGTGCAATTTGTACAATTACACTCCCTCCAAAAGTTTGGCAATCCTAACCAACCCATTGGATTATGTATTAAAGCATATCTTTAAGTTTGAATTCTTACATGCATAATTTGTAAAGAAAAAACTTTTTTGGGAGGGGAAATAGAATTCATTTTAATACCTTCATCAAGTAGACAATTGTATTTGAATTTTATTTAACAAAAATGATGTCTTTATTTACGTTAAGCAAAGTCTTAAAGTAATCGGCTTCATCAAGAAACCTCTCCCATTGAAATAACACAGGACGTAAAAATGATTTTCAAAAATAACCTTGTAGCTTTGTAACTTTAATGTTCACAAAGTAAAATAAACAGGCAACGTGCAAAAAAGTCAGACAACTTATAAATGATTTTCTGCATCAAAATATTTTTCGGTGAATCTTTTACTGAATATATATATCCTGAAATCTGATTTGCCCCGGATCCACCATTATTTCGTCTGATTTCTGGAAGACCCGGTGTGAAAGAAATGATGGTCCCGCAGGGATTATGGTCCCCTTTCTTAACGGCCCTTACTGGCCCTGATTGTGTATAAAATAATGAGGGAAATAGTTGTATTTAGGTCACCATATAAATCAATGGAGAGTAGGACCATAATTTGATAGGACCTCCTACCCTTTTACACCGGAGCATGATTTGTTACCAAGGAATATCAACTATTTCGCACAATTTATTCTTCAACTTAAGCTACTTCATCTAGGACAAAATAAATCACCTCATGCAATGGCTTATCATTATTTTGCAGGAACTTTGTTGGAAGCCAGTTTGGATCAAATGCGTGGTTAATGAAAATGGCGCAAACACCCTATACTCCGAAAGATCGTTCTTCCATGATAACTTTTCACAACGTTTACACGAAGGCTTTTTAAACTATCCGGGATAGTTGTATTACTGATGAAAACATCTATTCTGTAATCTGTTATTCATCTGTTATTCAAATAAGTAGGTCTCGGTTATGCTTTGTTTTAAAAAGTCAAAAATATTTCTTTGGACGTCCCCGTCCCCCAATGTTTTTTATTTTGTAATTTATTCGCTAAACATATCATGACATTAATAAAAATGGAGAGCAAGTAAACTGGAACGATAACAATTTGAATTCTATACAATCTCTTAGATGAGTGGAGGGAATCTAAAAAAACAAAATCATTTTTTGCAATGATTGCTTTTTCTTTGAAAAAGTGATGGGAAGTAAATACTGAACAAATGAAATGAATAAATTTGAACAAATGCTTGTGTTTATAAATTATACACGCTTTTAAATAATTCATTTCACAACGTTTTTAATTATTTAACGCAATTGGTTTTGGGGACTTCCCAGCCCCAGGGACGTCCCAAGAAATATTTTAAATTTTAATTGAAATAAAACAAAAAAGAGATGTACTCATTTGAAAGAACATGTGTTTCATCAATATTACGACTATTCCAGATATTTCTTCGTCAATGTTGTAAAAATCATTCGGAGTATGGGACGTCTGCATTGTTTTCAATAACTTTCAATAACTTCGTATTGGACCAGAACTGGCTTAAAACAAAATTCCTACACAGGACTGATTTAGCCATTGCCCAAGATATGTTATTTTGTCCGAGAAGAAGCAGCTTTAAAAGTTAATTGTGCGAAATTATTGTTATTTCTAAATGTAAAATCTCATGCTCTGGGGGTCTTCCCACAATTAAATCTCATCCCGTGCCTAAGGTTGCCAAACGTTTTGAGGGAAGTGTAACTTCATTATGACATGTTTTAACAAAATAAGGCTCTCGTGTTCACCATAACAAATATCAATTCATTTACTGGTCATATATGTAGTTTTCAAATAGCACAGTAATTTAATGTTTCTGGTTATATGCATTTTTCCGCAAAATGATATTTTGGGAAATCCTGACCGGGGGTTCGTTCGAACCCACCGAACCCCCGCTGCCTACGGCTATGCAGGGTATGTGTTCCCACACACACATACACAGGCGCAAAGGATACATCCAATGCTTTTATCTCACTTCTGACACCAATGTAACCCGAGGGCAATGCAGGGGAATAACTAACTTACAAGTACAAAATATTGATTTGTAGTCTTGAACTTACATGTAAGTAAGAAACACCGTTTGTGACCTAGATTAATGACATTGACCTTAGACCTTAGTCAGCTTTTTTGTGATTAAGCTGACTTAAAGGATCAGTCTAAACAATAACAATTTGTCATCAGGTCTAGGTGGTGACATATTAATCATGTACACATACATACACACTGTAATCTTGTTTGAAATAAAAACAAATAGTTATCGTATATTTCTAGTATTTTATTTACTTTATTTTGGTGATACAACATTGTACAAGTTATTCAAAAAATAGATGTTTCAGTACATGTATAATTTGTACCCAAGACAATGAATGACCAGAGTTTATAAGATTGTCAATATGAAAAGAATTCTATATAAATGTTACCATAAAAGATATCTTCAGATGTGACAATGTTATGTGGTATACTCAATTTTTTCTATCACAAATACAGTTAGTATAATATTTAGTATCAAAAATAAAGCAGTTTTTGATGAATGACTCATCACAAAGTAGCAGGACAGAGCTCTTAATATGTAAAATGAAAAATTAATGTTTTGGTCTCTATGTAGATTTTATAAACTTATTATTTTGAGCATAATTAACTAAGTCAAAACATTCAGCTATAAATTATTATAAGGTATATAAGATTCAGGAACAGTTAATAGAATTAATAGAATAACAAGACAAAGTCTGTCCATTATTATGCTACTAGAACAGTTGTAGAAAATTCTTGCTTGATGTATCAAAACCTAACCTTGAAATATTTAAGAGAAGCATATCACACAGCGGTTCACATCTTTGGAACAAGTTTGATAAGACTGTTAAAGAGTCTGATTCTGTAAATTCTTTTAAGAAAGCATGTAATCAGGTCGATGTATCATATCCGAAAGTGAAGATTTATGTAAATGCATTCTTTAAAGAAATGGTTCTTTATATTCATGTATTTCTCTTATATCTATTTGTATGTGTTTGTATTAATTGTATTGTAAATAATTGTTAAATAATACTGAGTCTCTTAAAAGACCAGTTTTTTACTGCTAGAGCTACCCAGAATAAATATAGTTGTCAATAAATCCCATATGATCCAAATTTGTATATCTTATAATCCACAACAAATCATCTCATCAAAAAAATCATAAAATCATTTGTACAAAGAACTGCAAGTACAACTCATTTCTGTCTTTTGCTACTCCTTTAAGTACATGCATGGGACCAGTTATTTAAATCATGTACTAGTATGTGTTTAAACCATCCTCCCACAGCAGGGCTCCAAGATCCAGAATATCTTCTTTTTCGGTGCATAATGAGATCACATATACAGATATAATCAAGAGCTTCCAAATTGGGTATAGCAGGGGGAGGAGGTGCCGATTCTGGACACCTGCTTAGAAGAATTTATTTATACTGTGTAGCTTGTAAATATATTTCGGTTTAGTTCTCACACTTTTCTGTTATCAAACACTTTTTATCCAAATATTGATATGTCTCTTCTGAATGTAACTATGCTAGTAATAATGCTGTTTGGTCTCTGGAATGTTAACTGGCAAGTAATATTGATATGTCTCTTTTGAATGTAACTATGCTAGTAATATTGCTGTTTGGTCTCTGGAATGTAACTAGTGTGCAAGTAATATTGATATGTCTCTTTTGAATGTAACTATGCTAGTAATATTGCTGTTTGGTCTCTGGAATGTAACTAGTGTGCAAGTAATATTGATATGTCTCTTCTGAATGTAACTATGCTAGTAATATTGCTGTTTGGTCTCTGGAATGTATCTGTGCAAGTAATATTGCCAAGTTCTACTCAGCATTGTGCAGAGCAACAGCTCTTGCTATCAGTCGGTCTGTCAGTGGAGAGTTCTCTCTGTTAGCTTTCCTCTCAACCAGAAGATGCCTGAAATCATAAAAATCATCAAAATATTTTCTTATACATAACATAGGAAATCAATTGGAGCTGTACAAAGAAAGAGACACTTCATGAATCACGTGGAATAGGACAAATAAATAAAACATTTACAATTATGATAAAAGTTGGGAACTTCATTTTAATATCCTGTTTGATGCCCAATTTTTCTAGCTTCAATTGTGCTATTATGTTGGATTTATTTCTTATGAATTGAAAGTACACAGATATTATTTCATCATTTCATTTAGATAACTAGCAAGTTGAAATGACAGATCAGCCAAAAAAGATCAACTGTAAACTTGTGCTCTATGTTTATCAGGTGCAGCATAGCTAATTCTAATTCTTGGTAGAGGAATCACTTGGAATCTGCTCTATGTTATGACTTCACATCTAGGGCTTTGCTGGGGATGGCCAGTGATGAATTTCTATGTTTGAATTGGAATAAATAGGCCATTCAATATCTTGAAACTCCACTCTTGTTGGTGGGAATGTAAATACAAATGCAATCATCTGCTCTGGTGCATCAGGAGATGAGGTTCCAAGCTCAATACAATTTTGTAATGCCTTTAAAATTTATGGTATGGCTGAGTGAACCAGAACTTGTATAAACAGTCTATGGCATGGGCCATTTTCCACCTCATATTTAGGTCATAGCTTCCATGAGAGAAAAGGCCCAAATGACCTAATTCCATGACTTATCTTACATTAAATAAAATTGTAAAATGGCCTGACCTGATTCACTCAATTAAACATAACTTGATTATACAAATTGAGTGTAGATTACTCCTAGTACATGAATATTTCAATATTGTTGAATCTGGTCACACAGTAAAGTTGCAATAGTTGTATATTCATATAAATTTTAGAAGTATCATCTATCTCGGCTATCAATATCTTAAATGAAGGCCCTTCTCATATAAAAATGAAGGTCATCCTAGACCCAAAGGATAGATTTAACTATGCATGTATTGTTGTCATGCCTTTGTTATGGAAGAAATCCCAAAGAACCTTAACATGCCCGCCTACATGCAACTTTCAAGCGTTTTTCCCTTACTAATCCCAGAATATCTGCACTTTTTCCATCATATTTGTCAAAAAAACATTAATGGTATGTCATTAACAACAATCATTCCAAAATTATAACCATTTAAGGGGCAGAATGACAATCTTGGGGGTACAAGTCCTTTGCAGTATGATATAAAAAAAATGTCATTCATTGAATCGAATAGAGATTCACTTGAAAATGATTCCATTTCTTCTGATAATGTGTACATATTTTCATCTTATCACTGTTGACAAGTCATTTCTTGCAAATATTATTCTATAAATCTGTTTATCTCTGACGTGTCGCAAAAAGGTGGCGCATTTGTTTTTTAAGGGTATCGAATGAATGTAACTTTGATTCCCCGGAATATAAGATAATATTCTAATTAAAGTCATATATCATTTTAAAGCTGTTTCGATGAAGATTTTAGATCAACTACACTTCGTTCACATTTTTTGCGCGTTCGTTTTTAAAAAAGAGTTTTTTACCAAAACATCTGGCAAATATCCCATGTTGACACGTTACATTTTGAATTATTTTTCGTCTTTATACGCTCATAACTCATAGAGTCATAGAGTCATAGAGTCATAGAGTCTGAAAAATAGAATCTGTTGACAGCGACCTTTTTTGCTCATTTTTTGGTACCTTCAACTTTTCAGGTGTACATTAAACAAAAAATACGAGATCAATTTTTAATAAATCATACATGATTATTTTGCTCCTAAACTCTAGTTTATTAATAATTAGTTGATTTTGTTCACAAAAGTATGTGTTTTCTGTTGTATGTGGAAAAGTGGAGGACGAAAGGTTTTCAAAATTCATTAAAATAGGGCTAATTTACGCCATTCGCCTATTTTCAAGCACAGCAACACGTATATTTATTTCACCTAAAATATCAATTGATTCGTGTTTTATGATGCTCCTAGCCCATTAACAATATATATATGATATCAGAGTTATTCGTCTAAAATGTTTTGAGATATAGAGGTAAATGTGGAGGACGAAAGGATTTTCATGTGTGTACATTTTTCTCAAAAACGTCACATTCTATCATGTTAAAAGCGAGGATCCTCTGGATTACGCCACAAAATGTGTAACAATGCGTGCGCGAGCTTTTTGCAACCCGTCTCTGTTTTTGTGATTATATTGAGGCAACAAATAAGCATCAATCGGGGTTTTTAGTTCTATGGAATCTAAACATTTTCTCTTTGCATGGGTATCATTATTGATTGTTCTGTACATTGCCTTTCTTTTTGAAGTATACATATAGTGCATTTACCATTGTTATGGGGTTGGACAAATCAAACAAATCTTTATTTCTTGTTGAATATGATTGCTTGTTTGCAACCTTTTCTTGCTCATCAGTTATGACTTATGCAAAGTAAATGAGAATAAGTAAGTTGTTGTTTCTTTTTTAGTTTTAGTGACTATTGTTTTAGCACATACTCCGCTTACGCTCACTAATACACACTACCCTACCTCGATAGCGCATGCGCGAATTTTTTGGCTTTCAATCAGGTTGCTTTTGAGTATATCGACTGCTTAGTGAAAAGGTTAATACGTTTGGTGCTCGGAGTGAGTCAATATTGCTATTCGCTGAACTTCAGTGGTGCAATAGTGAAGTCCATGATCCAAGTTATATGATAGTTGAAGAAAGAATGTAAATAATATCGTTTTAAATTTTAAAATATTTGATATGTCATAGTACACGGTACACAGCTGCAAAAGTTGATCAATGCAGGGTACAAGGAATGTTAATTGTTCAATAGTACAGGGAGCGAGACAGTAAGCTGATTATACAGACATACTATGTCCCGGTCTCATGTATATTTACGTTGCAAACAGTGAAAATAATGCTAAAAAGGCCGCCTGTTGATGCTTTGAGGTGCCATCAATTGTTATTTAATCCAAATAAAGTAAACATTATTTAGTAGATTTAGACACGGGCTTTCAGGTCGTATGTGCATTTTAGTCATTAAATTAACAAGAACGCTAGATTATACGTGTTACTAGGGTATCAAATTGAAATAAAATAACGAAATTAAATATAAACACGTAAGTGATAAATGACTATCGGCTATCAGGATTAATGACTATCCGCTATTCAGAATAATTAAAATTGCGTGAACTACATGTAAAGAATCTTTCTATATAACCCCTTCAATGGTCTCATTCACTAACGTCCTCAAAAACCGATCATTTAAAATAGTTTGTTCAAAATACCATCATGCCACGACATTTTGTTCTTCACGATTTGCTGTAGAGGTGATATGACGTCGTATTTCTCTATTATTGTAAAAAAAATCTAATACCAGATCGATGTAGTCTTATATGACGTGTTGAATGTCAGATGTTTTTGGATGGTATCAAGGAGGATTGGCTCCCAGGATCGAAACTCGATATTTTCCAACAATGAAAACGTCGAAATGTCGTTATTTTCTGAAATTAAAACCGACTATAAATTCAAAATAAACAGTTCAAAAGATTCGAACCAATATCTCGATCATTTCTTGTGAGTTTTGGAATTTTTCGTTTGGAAATAAGACCAAAATTCACGATTTAAATGTTGAAGTGAACAAAATGGCGGCTGTTTGAATTCGAATTTTGTATTACGACATACCCATATATGGGACAGAATATCGGTGGTGCACTCTGGGAGCCAATCCTCCTTGGGATGGTATCTGCTCCAGTGATTTTGCATTTAATCATGAAACGCTCATCACAAGACACCTCGAAACAAACATTATCCTCCTTGTGACAAGAGGAAAAATGTTTCACAATATGTTATGCCTTACTTACGGCAAAGTAAAGATACATTTCTGGGACGACTTTTTTGCATTTTAAGATTTTAGAAAAACAATTAATTCACATAAGTACAGTTGAATAACATACTGGAAAACGTATCCACATATAACACGATGACACGCAGTTTAAATAACAGTTTACTGGGGTTTTGTTACATATCAATGTAACATTTTCGAAGGGAAACTTACATGCTCCCTGTACGTTGACAGATTTACTGAAATGTATCGTGTATTGCATTGAGTTTTGCTTCACTGCGCCGACTATTATCTATCTTTGCCTATAGTGGTTTTTGCCAACAATATTCTACAAACTGCTTGATGAAACAATTCTATGTCTGGTAGAACACTAGAAATAAATGTAAAATGTATTTTACGTTCAGAAATATGGAATTAAACCCACGTCCTCCATTTGCAACTTAGCTGTACCCTGTTTCCCTTTTAAACGTGGTCACGTGGTAGGGTAGTGTGAATATATGATGTTGAATTTCAACACCTTCAATGTAAAAGTACATTGAGTAAATGAATTATGCATTCTGTATGTGATGTACAAGTATAATTATTTTTAAAAAACGAAGCTTTAGAATACAAGCTATCAGAAGACAACATATTATTATTATTAGACAACGTCATTATGAAATGAAGTCACATTGAATAATGGTGAAAGAAACAAGTCAATTGTAAATTGATAATAGAGGGATAAAAAGAATACATAGCAGTTTCTACATATGAAATATGTCAAAACGTAATAACTCTTATTTACTGCTTTATTCAATTTCACACATATTGTCTTATCACAATTAAATTCAGCATATCCTCATATGTTCTTATAAAAAATTATTAAATGCCAAAGCACTTTTATCAGATGGAAAAATAGTAGGAAAGGTGTGAGGTCAAACATAGTTAATATCGTGATCACATTGTACTCTTGTAGTAGACACGCTATACCCCCCCCCCCCCCCCCCCCCTGTTTAACTAGAACTTGTGAACTGACATATCAGAACTGCAAAACTTCTAGCCTTATTTCAACAATTTTAATATTACAAAGTTTGTGAACTGCTCAATGTTATATGCTAACATCTTCGGCATGTTCTAATCAGTGGACTGGCCCCAAGAAAAGATGGACTGGACTCTGGGCCATCTTTTAGACATTGCTTCACAAAATTACTAAAAAGTGGACTTAACCCTCTATACTCCATTATGGGCCACACTTTAGGTTTTCTATAAGTATTTTGACTAAAAGATGGCCTCAAGCAATACATATCTAAAATTGAATTTAACTTATCAATATCATTATCCCAGCAAATGAAGTTCGATAGGGATGTCATGAAGCCCTCCATTTATCAAGTCCTTTTCCCAAGCACAATAAAAGATATGTGGATTTTTAAATATATTCCTTTCAAATTAAAAATATGGAATTTAGAAGGTTTGACCACCAAGGGTCGAGCACAGACACACATAACATGAGTAGCGGGATGAGTAGACGGTGTTTTTCTAAAATATAGCTTTGTTACATGCAAGAGGAAGGCATTTTAGTGTAGATTGGAGAGCAGGGGCTTAGTCAGCTCTCAGTCAGGGGGGTACAATCACCAAATTTTCGGGTTTCAGTCAAGTGGGTGGATAATCGTTTCATAAGCAAGGCAAAACAAAAAAATAAGATCTGTTTTGAGCTAGAAGCTTAAAAAAGCATTTTAAAGCTATTTTCTTCCACTATCTAATGGTTCTATTTTTATTGGTTATGGAGGGGATGCGACCCATCACATTCCCCTCTGGCTATGGAGAGATTGTGTTACCCGTAAGCAATTCACTCACAAGGAATAGAATATTGTTACATATAATATAACACAAGAAAGGTGATAGATCTAAAGTTGTCAATTATAGACCAGTCACATTGTTAAATGCCTTATCTAAAGTTCTGGAAAAGATTATTTATGATAGAATTTTCAATCACATGATCCAAAATAACCTCTTTTACAGTTTTCAGTCAGGATTTCTTCCTAAGCATAATACCACTTCCCAACTTTCATATATTATTCATTGCATTCAAGAAGAATTGAATAATGGAAACAATGTAAGAACTATCTTCTTGATTTAGCGTCAGCTTTTGACGTCGTTCCGCATCAATTACTATTACAAAAGATGAGATCTTATGGCATCAACAATAATCTCTTACTTTTAATAAATTCATATCTGTCACAAAGACAAGTGAAGGTTAAAGTAAATAATTCTTTCTCGAAATGGTCAGAACCTGATTTTATCAATGCTGGTGTGCCACAAGGCAGTGTATTAGGGCCGCTTATGTTTTTAATGTATATAAATGATCTACCTGATAATCTAAATTGTAAGACTTTCATTTATGCAGATGATACATCAATCTTCCTTCCTTACTCTAAGAAAAGCCCTTTACTCTCTCAAAATCTGCAAATTGACCTAAATACAATTAAAACCTGGGCTGATACCTGGCAAATGAAATTTAAGGCATCAAAAAGTGCTGACCTGACTTTTACATCACCTTTAACAAACCCTGTTAATGAACCTTTACTCTATTTGGGAGGTGACCCCATTCCTAAAACTATTAGTCATAAACACCTTGGTGTTATTTTAGATCAAAAGCTTAATTTCAAGGAACATGTTAATAAGCTCACCAAGGAATTACAGACAATCTTAAATCCATTTAAACAATTAACTCACATTCTTCGTTCGAATCATTTGGAAACCATATATAATTCTTTTATTCTAAGTAAAATTGATTATGCTGATATTATTTACAATAGTGCTCCAAATATAGCTACCAGCAAACTTGAAAGACTGCATTATAATGCAGCTTGTCTAATTTCCGGTGCTCTGCATGGTTCAAGCACCTATAAGGTCTTGAAGACATTAAATTGGATTACTTTGTCTCAGAGAAGAAGAAGCCATCTTTGCTCATTTCTATTTAAAAGTAGAATCAATTTATCAGCTTCATATGTCACTGAATTATTTAATAAATACTTACATGAACCAAACAGAATTCTAAGGGCTGTCCGAGAGTATATTGTGCCTCTAAATATCAGCATTTCATTTAGAAAAACTACATATTTTGCTGCGATTGAAGAATGGAATGGTCTGCCTAATGATTTAAGAAATTGCAATAGAATATCAACTTTTAAAGGCAAACTTAGAAAGCATTTCGGGAATGAAAAATGTATAAATATAATAGCATCACTTGATATCACTAGAAAAACTGAAATTATATTTAACAGGTTAAAAGTGGACCTATTTCTAAAAAGTCAATTATTTGCTCATCACTTTACAAACATTGACTCACCAGCCTGTAACTGTGGTCATGAAAATGAAACCCCTACTCATTTTTTCCTCAAATGCCCCCAATTTGTAAATGATAGAATCCAACTACTTATAGATCTCCATATTATTGGTTGTTTAGAAAAATTCTTAGATGCTAACTCTGTTAGCAAAGTAAATATGCTCTTGTATGGTAACAGTGAACTTAGTAATGAAGATAATACACTTCTGCTGAAAGCAACTTTAAAATTCCTACAAGCAACCAAGATTGACTAACATGTATATTACACCATCCCATAATTTACACCACTGCACACCTTTTTTGTAAAGCATCCCAATATCAGCTTTAATTGTACTTTTTCCTTTTTGTTTATATATGAATAGTTACGAATAATTGTAACAAATTTGTATTGCATATAAGTGTATGGTATATTTACTTCGAAGTTCAACACAAATGTTAAATTGATTAACCTTGTTGAATTTTCATTGTATGAAATTAAATGTTATAATATATGAACTTGAAATAAAAATGATTAATAAAAAAAACAAAAACATATAATATATTTGTTCTCTCATTAATATGCTACTGATCTCCAGATGGCAGGTATTTAAATTAATCCAGTTGTTTCTTCCATTCTAACTTATTAACAAGAACACAAACGTGTACAATATGTCCATACCAATGGGTGGTCCTTGAGTTTTTATCCCCAATGCCCAATTCTTTAATCAGTTGAAAATACAAGATTTTCGGTAAAAAAAATCAAAATGGCAACATCAGCCACGAAAGCCCCAAAACTAATCAGTTTGAGATTTTCATACAAAGAATCACATCTGAAAAGTTGAATTCGATCTTTCAAATGGTTCATCTGTAAATGTGTAGATAAGTCTTTGCACACAAGATTCAGGATGGAAGATCCAAAATGATCGCCTTATCATTTACCCAGAATGCTTAAAATCATCCCTGAAAATTTTAAAGTTGACATGGCAGATTGATATTAAGTTAAAGTTCAGCATGTATCCAAATTTCAGTGTGATAATTTGGATCACTAGTCGAATTATGAAGCAAACAAGTGAATGTCTATGATCCCTGTATGTTCATGTATAACTCAGTAATACTATGTATGCCAGATAATCCATTTGAGCATCGCTATATCAAAAAACTTCATTAAATCCAGCAGCAGAAAAGACATGCTAACTACTGTACTATATTCATCATGTTCATGTACCCATTGTGTGAATTCAATATCAAGTGTGGTCATTTCCATAAAGATTATGAAGCATGTAAATTTGAGATTTTAGAGATAAAGTATGTAAAGGTATTAACCACATGCAATTTAGCACTTATGGATTTTCATTTAGGTGCGGAAACCGACTTTTGTCAACAAGTGATACTATATAATTTCATTGTTACCAGCCAGCCCGAAAAAATATACAGTAAAACCTGCGAACAGGGAATGCTCTTGGGACTGAAGGAAAGTTTCCTTGTTCAGAGGTTTTCCCTACAGAGAGGGGCCGCACTTTCAGCAAACTCAAAGTTGCCGAATAAGCATATTTGTATATATATTGATTGATTGTACAAATGCCGGCTCCATACTTGGTTACGTTCTCCCCATGTTGATTTTAGCTGCTGCTAGCGTCTGATGGTGTCTAGTTGATGTAATTATTGATATGATGTGTAGAGATATATTGCTAAGAACTGAATTTCAAGTTTAATCAACCCCATTTTATATTATTGATAATCTAGAAGTTTGGATCAGTAAAAGATTTAAAGAGATTTGGCTCAACATGACCATGTACTTATCTGGTATCTCCATAAAACAATCGTGTCAGTCCCTAGATTATCAAAACTGATTTGATGCAATTAGGTTTTTGAAAGGAAGAATTAGTGTCATGATAATAAGTAACAAACAGATTAGTATTAGTTTTAAAATAAATCAGGGTAATTAACAGTGGGTGGCATGCTACATCAGGTAAACAATTGGCTCATCTTAATCTCAATCATATTAATCCAAACTTTTTATATATAGATATTGGTTTAAGACTTTCACACCTCTGAAAAATAATGGAATATACAGTGTCACCAATATTCCATATTCCTTGTTCACAGGTGAATTTTCATAATTTACCCCAAAATAGTGTTCCTTGTTCCCTGTTCATAGGTTTTCCCTACAGAGAGGGTCCGTTAACATGTGAGTCAATGGAAAAATATTCGGTTCTTTTGAAAAGCATTCCTTGTTCATAGGTTTTCCCTACAGAGAGGTATTCCATCGGACAGGTTTTACTGTATAATAAATAAAAGTGATAGTTTTGATAAAAGTTAAATTACCAAAATTAGCAATAGATTTGATAATTATCAATTGTTTTTATAAATTATCAGATAATGCTAATTTCACACGGGCCCTTTTCTATGAAACATTTGCTAGAAATAGTTATCAATAAAAGTGATAGTTTTGATGTAACTAAAATTATAACTGTTAGCAATAGTTTTGATAATTATCAATATTATCTGATATTATCATATGAACATTTGTCCTAACTTTCTTGATTTAGAGAAAATATGACGATTAGCAAGAGTTTTGATAATTATCTAAGTTTATTATCTATTTTAACTTGGGCAACATTTGCCCAAGACCACAAAAAATGTTAGTGATAAAAAAGTGCTGGAGGAATAATTGCCATTAACGATAATACTCAAATCACAAGGGCTTTAGCATGTTCAAGGAAAACAGTTTTTCAGATTTAGTCTTTATAAGAATAAGCGAAACTTGTGGCAATTTTTGATAAAAGCTACCATTCAAATGACATGGGGCTGGAAAAATTAGCAAATAAAAGTGACTTTCCGCACCTACCTCCATATTTCCCTGCCATTAAGAGTCGACCCTTTTAATGGAATGATAAATAATTCTGATATAGTTACAAAACAAAAAATGAATGGTTTTATATTGGTCATTTTACAAAAATATAATTCAACACTACGCCATATGTTTTTTTCATTTTCATAAAATATATACTGAAGGATTTAAACTACTGACTGCAAACTTCTATGATATTTTCAGTAAGGGAACTTTTTATATCAATTGGAATTCACATCTGTCCTTACAAATTGATAGTTGTGGAAAAAAGTAAGTAAATTTAATCAAATGTTTTACCATTACCCCCCCCCCCCCCTCTCCAAATTAAATTGAGTTAAGGTTGGTTGTCCAGCCCCAGGGTTCAACATTATAACATGAGGAGCTTCACTTTTCAAAATATACAGTCAACATTTGTAAGGGAAACAACAAAGATATTTAGTCCACATTGAAAAGAATGTGAAGGATAATTTAAGTTTGACAAATTATGCAAATATAAGTGTGGTCATACTAAAATTATAAAGCATGTCAATTTTAGATTTTAGAGATAAAGTATGAGAGCCTTGTAATTCAGCTCTTCCAGATTTACTCTGCATTAAACTTACAATGGAATGCTATTGATTCTGATATATTTACAAAAAATGACGTAACTTCATGATTTTCATCAACAATAGAATTCAACTATATCTAGTTCTTTTATTTTTTGCAAATCACAGCTTAAAACTAATGATTGCAAACTCCTCCAACATAATCATTTAATAGGGAAAATTCTATACACATATACCCTTACCAACTGCAAGTTGTGGAAAAGTTTGTAATTAATTTTTTTAGCATTGTTTACCCCCACCTTTCAACATTAAGCTGTCTCGAGGCTGTTTTGGGACATGTAAAGTTATGAAATCAGAGCTTCATTGTTTGTGATAATTGTTACTTTGACAAAATTATATAAAATTTTAAAGGGATACTAAGATACAATAGTTGATGGTGTCAGGTACAGATTGTATCACTTGATAAGGTTTTATGATTCTATTAGGCATGCATCTTGGGTGGGTTGAATCACTCAGTACCATCCTTTTACTTAACCCTTTATACTCCAGTTTGAAGCCACTTTTTAGTCATTCTTCTATCAAAATACCTAAACAGTGGCCTTTGTATCAGTCCACCTTTTAGTCATTTTAACCACACAATGACTAAACAATGGATAAGGCCACAGAGTCCACTAAATTGGAGCCAGCACACCTTTTAGAACATGCCAACATCTTCTGTATCACAAAGACACTATGCTAGCAGATTAATGGCACTTGATTAAGTAATTGTACATATCAATCTTTAATGGGGTTGGATTATGGCCCAGTAGGTCATGACCTAGTCAGGGTGAAAAAATGTTTCATCAAATATTGGAAATCACAAGGCCGTGATCACTTTGATTTTTTGCCCTTTAAGCTTTTTGGTCACTCAAATGAATCATATAAACTTGATGCCAAGATATTAAGGTACGTTATGATCCTATTTTTAAAAAAAATGGTTCATGAGAAATTGAGATAATTAAGAAAACTTCTCAAATTCTTCACATTGCTATTGCTCCATATTGATGTGGATGTCAAAAAAGAGACTGACACTGGTGTGTAGATATTCAAATGAGCTAGAGTATCATGCCATCTTTAATCCTTAATTTTGATTAATTACAGAGAAATATGCATGTAGGTTACTAGGTCGGGCCATTTTACAACTGACCCATACAGCGGTGGAAAATGGCCCATGCCATAGACTGATAAAGGACTGTGGACATGTATGTCTACACACATATGGTGCATGTATGTCAGAATACACATATAAGAACAAAGAACTTCTTCAAAAAGAGTTTACTAGAACTGTCTTCAATGCAATTACAACCATAAATATGGGAAATATAAGAGGTATTCCTCTTCTTCATTTTTAGTTAACAAACTATATCATATCATATAAGAGTATTTCATGTCATATCATGTAATGTCATGTCATATATCATATCAAACTATTTAATGTAATGTCATGTCATATATCATATCATATCAAACTATGTAATGTAATGTCATGTCATATATCATATCATATCAAACTATTTAATGTAATGTCTTGTCATATATCATGTCACATTATACTTTGATAAGTACCTGGCAAGTGTGTTATGTTCCTTCTTGGATGACTTCAGTGCACAATGGATGATGAACTGTGAGAAAACATCCCTCTGCAATAACAAAAAATATAATAATCTTAACTCATTAAACTTATTTTTAAGACACTGAAGCCAATTGGCAATTTCTGTGTTTTTTTTTATTATTATTATATCTTGGTTACCGCCGTATTTGGCGAGCAATAGCTCATTGGTATATTCCATATTTTACGTATTTTACACTCGAAGATAGAGCCAGAGACCCCTCTTTGGAGGAGCCCTGTTTTCTTACATACAGGTACACACCACAGCCTTTTATACAAACACCCAGAATTACATAACGCACAAACAAACTTGTCTGAACCGGGAATCGAACCTGGGGCCAAGCGATATTGGTAACCTTGACTCTCTCTGCCACTGAGCCATAGCGGGTGGATCATTGAGTCAAAGTACATGAGCAAAGTACATGAGCAAAGTACATGAGCAAAGAACATGAGCAAAGTACATGAGCAAAGTACATGAGCAAAGAACATGAGCAAAGTACATGAGCAAAGTACAGGATGAAGTCGGGGTACAGAAGTTTAGAAATAAAACATGATTATCTATGAACTTCTATTCTCAACTTGAGATGATATTTTTTAATTTTGTAAAGACAATGAGTGCTTTGATTACTGGAGATGTTATAAAATGTACATAAATATTTATTTCTTGTAAAATAAATTTTTGTAAATATTTATTTTGCCTTTTAATTTTGCCTATCATGCTTTTATTTGTCCTGTACTATCATTGATTACCTGAGCATTACTGCCACCTATCTTGACAATCTGATAACGTTTATTGATCATCAAATCCACAGCTTTGTCATACTCCTCGTTGTTGTATGCTGCAATGGCTTCACATATTGCAAGTCCAACCTCCTTACTAACATCACAGTTTGTTCCGCAGCCACTGCTACAATTAAAAGGAAGTATATTAATCGGTGACCATTATATTGAGGATGTGTATTTTTCAGACTTTTTTCGATATTCGGTTTATAAGAGAAAAACAATTTTGGATTTAGTTCACCAGTCATTTACTGTTATAGAACCCTTATAAAGGTAAATATCCAAGTATGGCCGAGTATTCTTATATTGTTTCATTTTAAAAGTACATCGTGACTATTACCTGGCATATTCCCGAAGTGAGTCCAACATCTCATTAGCCGCTTTTGATTCATTGGCCCCAAAGCAAGACATTAATACATGTGCATCGTTAAACGCTAGGATGTGGTCCTTCTGGTGGGGTTTACATGTTTCATACACCTCACGCCATCTATCTCCCACTGGGACACCTACAGCATAACATGCATATGGTGATCTGCAGTGTTTAGCATCTTTTGCATTTCATGAGTCTCCAATATACATGTAATATATTTTTGGAATTTTGAATTCATAGTAGATCTTGTATATACCTCATATGCAATATGTTTTTGTAACTACAGTATCTATAGTGATCAGAAATATACTAAATACGAATGAACAATTTTTGAACAATTTAGTTAACACTTATTCAATTTCTGATTTATCAATTCTGTTTTTATAACATAAAGATAAATGGGTAAGTTTTCTTGAAAAATAATTTCACAAACCTTCAAAGCTGAGTCTTGTTAACATAGATGATGCATCTACAATGTCCAACATGGCTCCAGATTTAATACAGCGAGGTCCGATCTACAAAATAATACGTTATAATTCAAGGATTGTATCATATCAGGAAATGTAACGGCACAGTAATGTGAATTACTCCTACTGCAGTTCATGTTAATGTACACTAACTACCCTACCCTATTACTAAATAGGATATAGAAAGCTGTATGCAATACAACACTATTGGTTTGAATGTATATTGATCTACCTCTGAATCAAATATATCCATGGCGCCTGAGGGTTCTCCCTTCTCTATGTGATACACTGCCCAGTGCCAGAAGTTATGACATGCCAACATACCACATGGCTAAAACAGATAAAACATCTTAAAAATAGTAGCTCCACACAGTTTCAAAATTGTATAGCAATACAATTATTCATTCAAATCAATTATTTTATTAACATATCAATTCATATTGAAAAACAAGACAAAAGGTGCAAAAGATAGCACCCTTTAATAAACCAAAAGGCAATATTATGGTGATTGTGCAGTGTGTTATTATTACAAGGGATTAAAATAATCAATGAAAGTTTTCAGACAAGACTTTATAAAACTTTATAAAAGACAAGATCTTAGAATGGAAAATCCATAATGACCTGATCTAATATTTTACCCAGAATAGCCAAAAACGTATAATTTCTAGGATTTCGTACCAAGAAGCATCCTTGAACCTTTGAAATTGACCCATAATGCCAAAAAATAAGCAGTTCTTAACTTTCAAACCAAAAAAAACATTCAGACAAAAAAATTCCAGATCAATTAATGAAATGGTTTGGATGGAAACCCAAAGAAAACATTTTTCAGGAAGGAAAATCCAAAATGGCTGCCTTAAAATTTACCCAGTATGCTCAAAATCTAATTATTCTACATTTTCAAACAAAGAAACATCACTGAAAATCTGAAATCTGGATTCCTCAAACAGTTTGCCTGGAGTCCGTTTTTGTACCGTTCGTAGTAACGAACGTTCGCAATTCGTAAATATTTAAAAAGTTACGAATGAGTTACGAATTCGTAAAGTTGCGAATGGATCATTTTTGTACGCTTTCGTAAGTCATTCGTAACTTTCCAATTGTTTAGAGTAAGAATTACGAATAGGTTGACGTCATATTCCACAGTTGTCAGGACAGATGGTACAACAAACAGGGTTGATCAAAATAATAAAACCAAAGTCATACAATAAGAATTTTATAAAAATAAAGATTCCATGAAAAGTACTAAAAAAGATATAGAAATAGGTTGATAATACGTTGATAATAGTGTTGCCCTTTGTGTTCTCTAATTAAGAATGACAAAACGTCACAAATCACAATATAAATGAATAAATAAGAGGCCGTTCGCAAAGTTACGAAAGGGTCAGAGGTGGTATTAAATCTACGAACGAAAACAGGCATGACGTCACTATTTTCGTAAATTTACGAATCGTTCGTAACTTACGAAATCTTACAAAAATGCAACTTTGTTAAATTCACAAATTAAACCATGGATTTACGAACGTTCGTTAGTAAGAACGGTACAAAAACGGGCCCCTGGTAATATGTAGACAAGATTAATTGTAATGCCTGCCTACACTCTGCCCACCAACCACCTGTCCTGCAAAGTGATCACAATAAAGAGCATTGTGATCACAATAAAGGGCACCCAATGGTGCAATAACAGCAAAGTAGAGGTTTTAATTCAGTGAAATGGTCAACCCTGCTCATTTAGTCAAACAACTGGAAGTAATATCACTTACGCTCCAATCATTCACTGTTGAACTCATAAAAGCTACACCGTCATCATGTCGTCCTGTCATTTCCAGAACATGGGCCATGGAATGTGTCGACCAAGCATCACGACTGTTGATATCAAGCCCCTTATAATGACGAAAATATTACATTTAGCATGGATAAGGAACATTAGCTGATTAAAACTAATAAATTGTATTTAAACTGGCTAAAGCATGTAATAGAATAGTAGGAATAAGCTAATACACAAAATGGTAAGTACTGTAAAGTCATTTTCCGTCAGCAATGAATGTGGCGTATAAGAATAATTGCCATTTTACATTTATGTCGCTATTCTGAGATAAATGCTCTCCCAATGACAGTTCAGACTGATAACCTAGGTATACTTTATGATATATATACCTTTGTACATCTCAGAAAAGAACACCAATAGCCTATAATATTAATGTGTAATTTGCTGGCTAGATAAATGGATTTTTACGTTTTCTCATAATTCAAAAATACCTACTTTGCATACATGTATATGCAACAAACTGATTAAAACTTGTTGTTGGCTTTTATCGATTTTTAATTTAAATCATCAGTTTTTGATTCAATTGTGCCTAATCTCATCATGCAAGGGTTATCATCATGTTCTTCTATTGCCATCATCAAACTTTGCATTCATATTTCCGAGGAATAATTTATGTTCATATTTCTGACTGATTTACGTAGCAGCTAGTTTAGAATCTGAATAATGGAAATGTTGTAGCATAGCCAGAATGAGGCAGATGAGGAATTATTTTTCGCCTTGTCGCTTTTCTTCCTGGCCATGCAACTGATTATTGTTGCTACTTAATGCTGGTCAGTATTGAAAAAAAAGAAAATATTACCTTTCGAGCCACTTTCTCTGCCTTAGCAAACATGTTAGTCTCACACAGGCCAAACGAGTACATCCCCATTAGGTACCTGTGCAAAGCAAAGATATGTACTTGAAGTTGGACCAGCTTTTTTCAATTTTTTGCCCTACAACTATATTCAGGAAGAGCTGGAATCATACCTAGCTGAAAGGACAGGGGAGTGATTTCAGGAAGAAATTACAGGATGCGCTTTCTTTTCAGAAGAGTTCATATTTGTTTAACATTTTGTCAAAACTGCCTATTGTAATTTTCAAAATGCCAACCCCACCCTCTAAGCTACATGCATATATACCTACCCATACAATGGCATTTCTTGTTTCCAATGTGGAAGTACCCTGGCTATAGAGTCCCTCATCTGTGGCTGGTAACCCAAGTAAAAGTAGGCATCATGGGCAAACTTGACTGCTAGCATGTCCAGTGGATTCTCCACCATTATATCCTCCCATGTGTTGCATGCATCTGCATAGAATCTAAAAAGGGATCTTTGTAATGCATTGCCTTGAATAACAATAATATATATTTAAAAACTGAAAACACAAATGTTCTTATGTATAATGTTAGTCTAGTACTATTTCATGGGAATAGAGAAGAGTCTTGATTAGATACATGTATGGTATCCTGAATTTTATTTTCATCAAAACTGCCATCAAAAGTTCATGAATCATAACCATTATAAATGCTTATGCATGTATGCAAAGGGGGGAAACAAACAGAACTCTTCTGCTCCAGTATTCCTTACCCATCACTCCATAGTTTGACTGCATTGACATGTTTTATTTCTCGCTGAGTGAGGTTTGAGCTCTCAGCTAATATGCTCATATCTTGTAGAGATTTTGCAAACTCTTGGTCCAGCTGAGTGGACCTTCCTGTGCCCATCAGGTCCAGTCCATTGCATAATACATGACCCATAACTGGAAAATAATGTATTTGGCATAAACTAGACCTATATTTACTCTCTACAAAGCAGTCAAAGATGGATTTGCTAAGTGCTCTTACAGGAATTCTTGTGAATCTTTGTCACTCTAGCTTTTTAGGACACCTTACAAAACATTTTTTGAAAAATGTAGGTTTCCATGAAAATAAAAGAACGATTAGTTCAGCATTGGCTGAAAGGCTTCAAAGTCACAGTTTAAAGCAAGATGGCGATCCTGTTTATTTATCTATTTCTTTTACTAAAAAACTCCTGATTAAAGAATTATATTAATATTTGAAAAAGTGTGGCTACTTAACACCAGAAAATGTGCTACAAGGTTTGCAACACATCTAAGTAAAATATGAAATAAAAGTCTCCCTAGATGAAAAGGGTTTTTCTGCTTGGTATGCAGTATTTCATTTAGGACAATTCATTAAAAACTTGAGGGGCTTACCAAACTTTGGGTCTGAAGTGAGCATCTTGCTGCAAGATTCTTCAATACCTCCAACACTGGGCTCATCATACCAACTAACATACTGAAATAATATCATTATTAAAATTGAAAGACTTCAAATATACTAATACTTGTTACATATCAAAGTAACAGCAAAGGGAAGTGTTAAAGTATTCTAAAGTTTTCAATAAACATGTCAATGTGTCCCAAATTTTGATTTCAAATTTAATATCTCGACAAATATTTGCAGGAATGTCCAACTCTCGCTCAAAAACTGGACACCCATTTTAAGTTCACTTTTCAGACTTTTTGCTAAATAACCTTATAAGGAAACAAGGCATTTCATTTTAAAAAAATGAATATTTATGACATCCTTTAGTTCAGTACTGTCAACCCCCAAAGATTTTTTCGCGGGACAGATTTTTTAGACCCAGTGCCCAAAATTCGCGGGATTTTGCGGGACATCTACTAAATTCGCGGGATTTCGCGGGACATTTAAGGGATTTGCGTGATTGCGCTTATAGGCCAATTTTTTTTATCAAATTCGCGTGACTTCGCGGGACCATTCGAGGGACAAACACCCTAATTGCGGGACAGTTAACAGGTTTACCAGCAAAAACTTCATAGAGGGACAGATTTTCTAGAAAAAGTGCCCTAAATTTGCGGGATTTCGCGGGACATCCACCTAAATTTGCAGGATGTCCCGGGACATTCAAGGGATTTGCGTGATTTGGACTAATGTAAAAGCGTGTAAAAGTACTTGAATCAAACTTTCAGATACTGATTAATCAAATATAATGCACCGTTACATTGTAACTTAAATTAACGTCAACATAATTTCACAAAATACGCATAGAAATATTATTAAACTTTATTGTAATTTATCAAAAACAAAAACCATGCTTGAGGTGTGAGTATCATAATCTAACACGAAATTCAAAAATTTGGAACAATACTTTGCACTTCTCTGCTTCTGGTGTCGTGACCAACTACTACCATACTGTAGGCATGGGCTTTCAATTGAAAGCCCATGATATAGGGGTTCGATTAATCTACATCAAATTATAGGGAATGAGGTTACTTTTCTAGCTAGGGTTTGTAGAAAAAACCGGGTACCGGGTAGTAAATCCTCTATGCTGGGTTCAAACTTTTTTTTATTTTTTTTATTCCTTCATTCTTATTTATGTACATGTAAATGTAAATATAAATATGTACATGTAAATGTAATGCAATTAATAATATAAATAAAATTTACGTAGACAAACTTGGTACCCGGTCGAAAAACCGGGTACCCAAAAAACGAAATATACGAATATACAACATAATTAGATCATTAGAAAACGTGTAAGATTTGTTTTGAATTTACAAAAATGTAACTTCCTTCAAAATTGAGCTAGAAGCTTCAAATAAAAAGCATTTTAAGCCTCTTTTCTTCCTCTATCATCATGGTCATATTTCCATTGGTAATGAAGGGGGAGGGGGTGCGATCGCACCATCACACCACGCCAATGACATTGTAAGACGATTTGAATAACAAGACAAATCAATTTTACTCTATTTTCAATGAGTTCGTATGTTGGTACGTGAACATAACCAATGAAAATATGGTCATGACGATAGAGGAAGAAAAGAGCCTTAAAATATTGTAACAAAAATGCCTTTTTGCTGTTTCTACCCTCCCTCCATTTACCTATAGGTTACATAAAAACAGTGTACTTATACGAGATGAACATATCCATTTGCTTTACTTGATATATGCGGCCACTTAACCTTTCATTTAACCACTTAATGCTCATGAGGTATAAATTGCATTCACCTAATTTTGAAATCACTTCTACTTCCTCTTCTTCTAGACATTTCTCTTTTCTTTGTTAGGATTTAATTAGGATTTAGGTTTGTTAGGATATAAAGCAAAAATCATGTAAGTAGGTTAAGTTGTATGCCGTTTTTTGGCATTTTACTGTCAACTTTATTTAGGCCTGTTTTTCCAATTTTTTTTAGTCCATTTTTGACAACTTATGTGATGATGAAATTTTCGCATCTGCTGTATGTAAGCAGGAATCTGCAACCTTGGCAACATTGGAGAACATAAATCCATTTTTTTTATCTTTATGGGTTAGAGAATTTTGCGACTTGTTTAATTTGTAATATTGAAGAGTAGGGCTCGGTGAACATGTTCTCTGTTCTAAATTGGCAATGTATGACTTCTTGTGGTAATTCTTAGTCAACAATTATGTTGTATTTTTGAAGATTACTTTCTGATATTTATGGCACCTGAGAACTTTAATTTTGTATTTATGACAACTTTCAATCCTCATCGGATTCTCAATTCTTTTTGAGCAATATGATGCCTCTTTAATCTTAAGTTCTATTGTTCCAAGTAGTAGACAAGATCAATTGTGTCTTGCCAACCTCAAAATTACTATTTCCAAATGGCCATGTTTTATTGAAAAACTAACTCGGTCTTGCCAATTTTCAATTTCCAATTTTTGGACAATTTCAATTTTCAATTGAGCAAAAAGCAATTTCCAATTTTCCAAGTTCAATTTCCAATTTTCCAAGTTCAATTTCCAATTTTCCAAGTTCAATTTTCCAAGTCCAATTTTCCAAGTTCAATTTCCAATTTTCCAATTTCCAATTTTCCAAGTTCAATTTCCAATTTTCCAATTTCCAATTTCCAATTTTCCAAGTTCAATTTCCAATTTTCCAAGTTCAATTTCCAATTTCCAATTTTCCAAGTTCAATTTCCAATTTTCCAATTTTCCAAGTTCAATTTCCAATTTTCCAATTTCCAATTTTCCAAGTTCAATTTCCAATCTTCCAATTTCCAATTTCCAATTTTCCAAGTTCAATTTCCAATTTTCCAAGTCCAATTTTCCAAGTTCAATTGCCAATTTTCCAAGTTCAATTGCCAATTTTCCAAGTTCAATTTCCAATTCCAATTTCCAATTTTACAAGTTCAATTTCCAATTTTACAAGTTCAATTTGCAATTTGCAATTTGGCAATTAGCAATTTCCAAGTTTACAATTGTACCAGCTCAACTGCAACTTGTGCACAATTGTTTGGACAATTGCAGGCATTAGAGAAGTGCAATTGTCCCTTTGCGGTTTTTAATGTGAGATCACTAGTTAGTATTAGACGAACAAAATTAGATTGATTTTTTTAATTTTGTAATAATACAAATATGACCTATATAGATAATCACTAATTATTAATTTTGACTACTTGTATTCATAAGAATTACTTAGCTACATATCATAAATCAAGTGTCCAATTCCTACAGTATCAAAGTCATTATGGAGAGATGGAAAAACCAGGTTCATAAATTGAGTATGAACGAATTCCATGTTGTATTTTATGCAAGTATATAGATCTGTTAATTCTCAATGTATTAACGACTTGTATTTGCAGTAGATAAAAGGTTGTTTTTGTAATATTTGTTTTATTGGGAATTGTACAATTTAAACTTTGAAATGACGTGACCATTGACAACAGTTAAATTGAATTGTTTTATGTCTAATTAATAGGAGAATGTGTGCTTGTGTCAATTCATAACTGTACATATTCAAAGATTATTACATGCTTTACAGGAACATTGGTACTGTTGTTTTTAATATCTGGGAATAAACTGTTGTCACCAGTTACATGTACTTTTTGTAATTTTTGACTGGTTAATGTATTAGTCCATATGATTAGTCTAGAACAAGCTCGCTTAAGGTGATTTTCATTAATGATCACCTAGCATTATTTTTTTAGAACGTCAAACTTTTGCTGTTCAATGATGTAAGCAGGGATAACTGAGTTAGTACATCTTTATGATTATGACAATGGCATATTTCCCATGGCAAGTGGATGAAAACTCGGATTTCAATGTCATTCTTTTAAGTCTGGAATAAGAGGGGAGGTTAGGCCATGTTAAGTATGCTTAATCAAAATCATTCAGATGGTAAGATAAAAATATATGAGAGAAGGTTATACTTTAAGGATTTCCATAAGTTAAAGAATAAGTTAAGGACCTTTTAATAAACTAAATTCCATGTACAATTAGAATCAAACAATATCGCCAATTAATTTTGTTTATGTTAATTTATTCTCTCATAACATAGCAAGAGTATAATTAGGGTATCACTGATAATTTATGTACTACTTAAAATTCTTAGAACTGTGAATGATGTACCTTGCCTAATTATGTATTCTTCAGATTTTAATTTTGCTTATGTTAATCTATTCTTTTATAACATAACATGAGTATAATTAGGGTATCACTAATAATTTATGTACTACTTAAAATTCTTAGAACTGTGAATGATGTACCTTGCCTAATTATGTATTCTTCAGATCTTTGTTTCATTATTTAGGTAGCATTAATTGAAATTAAAGTTTAAAAGAAATCTAATATCATATTTTGTTTGTAAATCTAACTATTTCATTTTGTGCAGTAGTTGTTTTATTGTTGCTATGGTCAAATTAGCCAATTTGTGAGAGTCTATTACAATGAACGATTATAGGAATGTCAAAATGTTAATGATCTTGGGACGATAACTACAGAGACATAATTCTGTATCTCACCACCCATATAGACAATTTTTTTAGATTAACATTAATCCAGGAATTGAATTCAACAAGAACATTAATACCAGTACCACAACAAAGGAAATCCAAAGGCGAAAAGTTTGTTTTGCTGACATGAATTACCATATTACAAATACCATTTATACAGGAATCTACAGTTTTGATAGTCCTCACTTTAGTTGACAAAATCCTACCTTGATGATATACTTTCATCCCACGAACTCGACACGCATACCTTCGACTAAGGCACACTACCAAACTTTTACTTATTCTTGGCTAATAGAAGCTTATCTTAAAGCCTACTAATTGAACTTTCTTTTTACGTGATCGGACGCCCCCCGGCGGCGACCGTTTTCGTTTCAATATGCTTTTTATTTGAAGCTTCTAGCTCAATTTTGAAGGATGTTACATACATTTTTGTAAATTCAAAACAAATCTTACACGTTTTCTGATAATCTAATTATGTTATATTCATATTTTTCATTTTTTGGGTACCCGTTTTTTGACCGGGTACCGGGTACCAAGTTTGAACCCAGCATGGAGGATTTACTACCCGGTACCCGGTTTTTTCTACAAACCCTTTCTAGATATCAGCGTCCGTTTATTGTAACTCGCGTTTGCTAACATTTGCTCAGTTCTGAGATGAAGGCCACACGGATAGTAAAAAGGCCAACGTTGGAACTATTTGTGACCTACATCCCTATTGTCGTAATTAAAATGAAAGTTGAACACTTCCTCTTTATTTTGATACCAAACAACAGCATGCTAGGTACTTAAAATTAGGTAAACTTTACTCCTCAAAAGTGCAAAAACTTAGCTTCTTATATAAGATAAGATAATCACCATATAGGGGATTGCAACAATTTTGGAAATTCGCGGAGGTCGAAAGCCACATTTGCGGGACTTCGCGGGACATTGCGGGACAAGCGAATTAGCCTAATTTTGATCGAATTCGCGGGATAATCCCGCCATTCGCGGGACACTTGACAGCTCTGTTAGTTTATATATTATTTTTCTGGGTTGAATCAAAACATTTAATTGCTTTTAGAAATCATTTTTAACTTTTTAAAAAAGGTTACAGTTTCACAATATTTTAAAGCATTCCCTGTAGTATCTATCTCCTGACCTCAATTACTTACAGACCTGAGTTAAAACTGCATCATAGAGTTTAGCAGCATCATTGCTGGTGGTAGAAAGCCCCAGACCTGTGTCTTTCCATTCCTATATCAAGAAAAAAATAAAATTGATTTAAAGTAAAATATAAATATTATGTGTTCCATAAGTTAAAGCAATATGTGTTGGATGAGGTTTTACAATAGGTGTTGTTCAAGGTAAAACTAGAAAATGGCAACTCCACGGAGTAGCAAATCCCAACGAACACTATATACAATCATCAATCTGTACAGTCACAATGGAATATTTACCATCTACTCTTACCTTCAATAAATATTTTAAATCATTGTTGTATCATGTAACCATTCTTTCAAGATAACTCTAAGTAATGGCGAATTTCTGCTCTAGTCAGCCATCTTGAATTTTCAGAGGCGCAAATCAGAAAAATAATGCCATAATTGTGATCTACTCTGAAATTCCTTCAATTTGAGTATAATACAATAATATAGCCATACTTTTAAGGGATCAGAAAATAATTGCAAAATCCCGCATTTTAGGCGGCCATTTTGAATTTTTTGAGGCCCGAATCTGAAAAACGTTACAATAATTGCAATCTACTGTAAATTGCCTTTCATTTGAGTAAAATAGAGCTATACAGTACTTCAAAAACATCTCAAATTTAACGCAAATTCCTGTTTTCCCGATCCCCCATTTACGGCCCCTGGGGGTCAGGGTGAAAAACCCGGGATAAAAGTGAAATAGATAGATGTTGTTAATATACTACCAAAATTTCAAATAATAATATTTATTATTTTGGATTCAAATGAAAAACATAAGATTTTTGCGAAAAATTCCCGCCATTTTTAAACTGGTGGCTATCTTTAAAAATTTTTTTTTTGCGTAAAACTGTTCACCAATACATGTATACATCTTTCCACCAAATATGAAAAAAATCTGTCAACTAGTATTCGAGTTATCTTCCTGACAGACAGACGTACTGACTGACTGACAGACGGAGGGCTTCACTATATCCCTACAGAATCTCGTTCGTTGGGATAAAAACAGGGCGGTCAAAAACTCTATATCCTTATATCTTTGTCATTTTAGGGAATATACTAGATAAGATACGACTAGAAATAATTTCAGAATCTTTAAATATTCAAAATTTAGTTAGGGATGTTTTATTTGAAGTCTACATGTATAATTGCAGATTGATTGCTGGAGCAGATCAATTAATTGATATTAAAATCTAAAATATACAGCATAAGTTTGAAATCTAATCTTTATTACAGCATGAGTTTCTCTCCCGGACAATCAGTGATGTCCCATTATAATTGCTGTAATATCTCACATACCTTAGACGTAATATGTTAATAAGTGTTAAAAACAACCGGTGACGATCGATGTATGAATACATCAAAAATTCATAAATCTCAACATATTGTTTTGTTACATACCTAAGATACTGTATATTGAGATTGACTTATGGTTATAGAATTGCCAATATGGAGAAATCAACAGAACAACCACCTGTCAGAATTGAACACAATTGGGTTTGATCATGGAAATCGAGGGAAAACCATGTCAAATGAAACAAGCACGCAAGCGTCAGCAAACTTGGCATGTGCCTTAAGCCAGGCATCTAATCAGATTCAAAGCCAGTTTTTAATTTATTTAGAATTTCTAGAACTGCTATTTATGTAGATGGGGATGCCCCAGCTCTGATGAGTTGGACTATTGGAGTTGTATCAGATTTATAAATAAAGACCACCTTCAGGTGGATCTATGCATCTACTTTTTATGAAGTTCCTACATGTATGGTCATGTTAAGTTGTGGATTTGGGCCTTGGGGCTTCTTCATTGGTATGAATATGTGGTGCTGCTATACATGCAAAAAGTCAAGGGGGTCTTGATTGTGCTTCCCTTTTGCAACATCCCTCTTTAATGCACCCCTAACCCTAATCATAACTTATGACTGATAATTAGCGAAATTTCTAAGTTCCGAAAAAAAAATTCATAATCATTCCCCACAACTGTAACCAAACTCGTCTGGCCCAGTTATCTACTCCCCAGGTCTACTCCTTGGTTCTGAAATGTCGTAGATCTGGACCAGACAGGTTTGGTTACCGCAACTGGTAATCTGCAAAAGGCTAATAAACCCACTAAAGCAGATATAATATTATCTTTTATTCCATAGTTGAGGTCCAATCTGTAGAATAACACGTATATTTACATGTATGATATTTTGCAAATGCGTGGAAAAAAGCGATATCTGTGGAATACGGAGATATCACCAATGTGACGTGCATTGTTACATATCTATACTGTAAATGTTACATATACTGAAAGGTGTAGATTATATATGGAAAGAGTAATATGTTCATGGAAATAACATGGGACTCCAATTTTTTCATTATTCTAGGTATAAGCTCAGAAAGCCTGAAAAGTGAAAGTGAAAATGAAAAGTTAAAAAATTAGATCTGTACCTTACAATCTCTCCAACTTGTATGCATCTCCGAAGTTTATATTTGCTTCAAAATATTATCACAATTTGCTCTGTTTATTCATTAACCACTCTGACTTTAACACAATTGTCTACACATTCTATTAAGTCTGTTTATAAATCAAACGTTCAGATACAATCAAAACAACTTTATTTTTCCAGGCCCTCAGGTCAAGGTCAAATATGGCTACTTCCGGTAAAAAATGGTTTGAAAAAAGTAGACAGATAAAAGGTGTTTTGCTGGATATAACAGGTGTTCTGTACAATAGTGGACATGTTCCGACACCTATACCAGGGTCCATCGAAGCTGTTAAAAGGTAATTATCTCTAAACTGATCATCTGAATAAAAATCTGCATGAAGACACAATGCCTGTCAACTTTCAACTTTGGACCATCTAGATCTATACTCGAGTCTCTAGCTTAGCCAAATTACACTGTGGCCGAAGAATAAGGTAAATCTATTCTTACATGAGTGACTTCCAAATGTTGAACACCTTCCTTCAAATTTTGGACACCTTACTGAACACTGGTCAATTTTGGACACCTAAATTTTTTCCTGCTCGCTAACGCTCATCGCGCTTCACAAGTCCGTCGATGGGGGCACATGAAGGTGCAAAAATTTTCGAAACAAATGCATGATTTTGGACTTGAGTCTCTAGCTTACAGGAATATAGAGAAGGCTTTGGACCAAATGCATGACATAACGGCAATCGCGTGCAAATTCGTTGCTTGAAATGCAAAATTATCGTGTTCGTTTTTCTTTTCAATCAATCGTTTAACCTATTTCTTCCTAAATTGGTCATGTGATTGAAATGCTTCAAACAACGAAACAGGCACAAGCAGCGGAACTTTGATTTCATTGTCAAAGGGGTATCGATTGAAACACTTGAAATGCTCTAAATGATGTAAGCATAGAAACGGAGGAAATGATGCATGCATTGAAACAATTGAACTGATTGAATCAACTTTATGCTATTTGCATCATTAAATATTCAAAAGTCAGTCAAAGTGATATCTACATGTGAAAGTACAGCTAGAAATATGGTTTCGAAAATTACTTAAAAAATGGCAGCCTTTACTCGTTTTTTACGATTTTTGCTGTAACTGGAAAAGTAGCGGAGCGATTTTGTTCATATTTGGTAAGTGAATACTATAACTATAAGCATGGCACACTGTCTAATGACACTTTTGGTAGAAGGCGGCCACCATTTTAACGTATTTCACTATAACTCGAAAGCGATTTTGTTCATACACTGTATTTGGTATGTGAATACTATTAGCATGGCACACTGTCTAATGACACTTTTGGTAGAAGGCGGCCATTTTGATTGAATTAACTTTAGCGTGATGCTGTTTGCATCATTAAATATTCAAAAGTCAGTCAAAGTGATATCTACATGTGTACAGCTAGAAATATGGTTTAAAAAATTACTTGAAAAATGGCGGCCTTTACTCGTTATTTTACGATTTTTGCCGTAACTGGAAAAGTAGTGGAGCGATTTTGTTCATATTTGGTAAGTGAATACTACATGTATAAGCATGGCACACTGTCTAATGACACTTTTGGTAGAAGGTGGCCATTTTGAAAAATGACTGGCATTTTTGCTATATACTTTGTTTTTAAAAATGCCAGCCATGGCTGTTCGATGGGATTTGCTATACTTTGGCGTTGCTGTTGTCTAGTTGTAATAGTCATTGGCATAAAATTAAACTGCACTGTCTAGCATTGTATGCCACCAAATAAAAGAATCTTAAAGAGTGATCCATTAGATGTTGATGATGATCGCAATAGAAAGACAAGATCAAGTGCTAGCATATCACTCCCCCCAGTTTTCTGCAAGTTAAAATGCTCAATTCTGCAAGTGAAATTAGTGAATTCTGCAAGAAGAAAGGGCTAATTCTGCAGAAATTCCGCGGATATTCGCGGCATTTTTTTATATAATATAAATAACTGTTATTAATTTATGTCTTTGTTTAACTTTCTGACGAGAACCGAAAGAAAAACTAATGGTTTTCGAACCAGTAAACGGGAAAACATCGTGATAGTCAGGTAGTCAGTCACTACATACATGCTGCCATCTAACGGCAGAAATCAAACGATGGCGTTTAGAATTTTCACTTCGCATAATTTGGGTTATTTCTGCAAGGGATTTGACTGAAAACGTGTCAAATTGTTACAGGTAAGACTGACTTTTTAAACTTTTGGAAAATATATGGATTCTGCGGAAAATTCCGCGGAAATTGACCAAAATAGTTGATTCTGCAATTCCGCGGGCAGAGGCAAATTCCGTCCGCGCTCTGCAAACACGGAATCCTGGGGGCAGTGGCATATACATGTATGTTCATTCTTTCTGATTGATCCTTTAGGTTAAAAGCTGAGGGGATTCCCCTAAGATTCTGCACCAATGAGACTCAAACCACCCGAGCAGAACTTGTAAAGAAGCTGTGTAAACTTGGCTTTGAGTTGGAAGCCAATGAGGTGTTTCCACCCGCACCAGCCATGTGTCACATTCTTAGACAGCGATCTCTGAGGCCACATCTGTTGGTACATCCAGGTATGCTTACAACAGTGATTTTGTAAAGATGACTTCCAACATGAAACAACGGACATTCGCGCTTATTCATTTAGTCCAAGTCATGTTTCTTGATTTTAGAAATATTTCCATGTCAGATTCTGAAACCTTGGAAACAGTCATAATGCTATTGATTCAAGTTACAATTATCACTCTGTATTCTATAGCCACTGATAACTATAAGATTAATGACTGATTTTTTTACTTTAAATTCTTGTTCTATTATTTCAGCTTTGTTACCTGACTTTCAAGAAATAGATCAGTCTGACCCTAACTGTGTTGTACTTGGGGATGCTGCAGATGTGTTTTCTTATGAGAATCTCAATAAAGCTTTCCAGGTTCTGATTTCCCTGGAGAAACCTGTCTTGTTCTCAATGGGAGGAGGGTAGGTAATGACATTCTAAATCTAGTTTCTTTATAGTCTCTATATACTACAGGCCAGTAGCCAGCTTTTGCCAAAGAAGGTTTACTTCAAAGAATTTTGGGGGGGTCACATTTGACAAATCAAAATCACTCAGAATGGTGAAAACTGCATCATTTTGAAAGAATTTTTGGCTTTGGCTTAACATGGCTGCCAAAATATGAAGAAGAGTGTGTATGGAAGAAGAGCATGATTTTTTTCAATTTTCAGAAGTTAGCATAGATTTTACCAAAATGGCTGTCAAATTTTTTTGCAAAAAGTGTGGCTTTATCTGCAAACTGGTTGTTGCTGTTTACTTTTAGATTAAGGAATTAGCTATTTAATTTAATTAGGTTAAAGGTAAATAAAAAGAACATGTACAAAGGAAAAGGGTTAGGCATAATGCATTTACTTACTTTACAGGAAATACTACAAAGAAAATGACAGTCTTGTGCTAGATGTAGGGTGCTATATGAAAGCCTTGGAGGTTAGCAACTTCACTTTACTAAAATGTCCTGTTGAGAAATATATGTTGTTGTGAGTACTTTCAAATAGTCAGAAGAATTAAAGGTCTTTTACTTGAAATTTTTGAGAAATCTGTTGAATCAATTCTGAAACATGTTATAAATTGCAAAACTGTTGAGTGTGTTGTGCATGACAAGTCTGAAAAATAATTAAGACAGATTCACATCATCAGAGTACCCTGTTTGTTAAATCAATAGACTGTTATTTCAGAATTTATACTGCATATAATGTACCAGTAAGAAGTAAAGAATGTTGAGGTTTACCTTGTATTTTATTGTTTCAGTTTGCCACTGGTGTGAAGGGAGAAATCTGTGGAAAACCAGATGCAAATTTCTTCAATGGTGCTCTTGCAGACATGTTTGTTAGACCAGAAGATGTAAGTATCTGTATAAGTATTCAGTCATCTATATGAAACATGGTGGCTTAAAAGTAGGTCAGAATTAACTCAAGTTCTTATCTAAACATGGTATCAGTTGCATTTCTCTGGTACACCAATCTCAAATCTATGTGTACCAAATTAACTACTATGACATGTATTTTCATGATTCTATGTTCAATACTATGTGTGAGTGTGAGGAGAAGGCTCCGAAATACGAGTCCCAGATTAAAACCATAGTACAGAAAGTAGCAAAGTTGTTTGATTTTTATATGAGCTAAAAGTCATTTAAGTGGGTATGAAAAAACAAATGAATGAAAAATGAAAACCTTTTTTTTCAACATGGGTTTATAGGATTCAATATAAAATATATCACAAAATGTACAAAGTGAGTCATGATAAAATGACAGGCTTCAAGTTTACATAAACTTAAGCAGTTGGAATACATACATGTAGTTTTCAATCAAGAACTACACTATTATAATTTGATCTTATATTTTGGAGTTTCATTTGGACATATCAGTACAATCAAAACTTTGTTCGTTTCATGAAAATTTGCTTGACTCTTTGGAGGATCATTTAACATATATTTTACATTGAAATTTATTTCCAAACAACTTTCTTAAATCTGAATATCTCCCAATGTAAGCACTTTTTCCAGTCCCATTTTATAAGACAGGTTTTACTACATTGAATAGCCTGACTAACAGTTTAATCTCTTGACTACCCAGAATGAAGAGATTTCTCGTCACCTCAGAAATGATCTTGAAAACCCAGAGGGACGAGAAAATTCATCACAAAATTTTTCACTAAAATTGCTCTCATTTGAACAATTTTCATCCAGTTAACACAAAAATTGTTTTAAAACGTGTAGAAATGATCTTTGCCATTTAATTTCATTAAGTTGAGCATCTCAAGTTGTATAGGTATGTAGTAAAATGTCAAAAGGTGGCAAAAAAGGAAAAATTCTCTGGTTTCATGCCAATTGTAGAGCCTGGGATTCAAGAGGTTAATACATGCACTCTTTTGCAGGCAATAATGATAGGGGACGATATTGTGAATGATGTTGGAGGAGCACAGGCTTGTGGTATGATGGGTTTACAAGTGAGAACAGGAAAGTTCAGGTGAGTACCTTTGAGATTGTTTGTCTTGTATAAGTCTTGTACCCCAGTGACCCCATAGGTTAGATCTAGCTCTAGTCTTATGAAAAGCATTTTGTCCCCAAATCAGCTTTGTCTGAGTCTGGCCAAGCGCATGTCTATACTTGTATCAATTATCATTCCCAAATTAGCAAAATGATATAAGAATTTAAAATATCAATAATTTTTTCCAGACCCTCGGATGAGAATCACCCAACTGTAACACCAGATGGTTATGTTGATAATTTGGCTGAAGCAGTGGACCTTTTTCTTGCTAATCGCCAAAAGTGACACTTGCCACTAATCAATGGAATACATGTAAAACTCCTGTAATGTATACATCAACAGGGTGTCAAAAACAGAGTTCCAGGGTTCATCTTATCTTAGAATTCCAGATGGTTTTGCTGTAGATGGAGTGCCATTGTTTTGACACCCTGTATATATCAGATGTCCCAAAAAAGTGAAAATTTTTTGACATGTATTTTCTCAGCAATAGATTAATTGAATTCATTGAAAATTGATACTGAATAGCCTAATGGTATCATAAATAAGTCTTTTAAATATAAATGGGATCGGTAAGAAGTAAGTTCACAGGTTACGAGTAGCCCAGGCCCATCTGTAGGCTACCCCAGAATTTATCAAGAAGTATGAAACTTAGAAATCATAGATTTCTTTTTCTTGCTTTTACATTTCAGTTTGATCTTCATCCGGCCATTTCTGAATTTTGACAATAAACCCGGATGTAAATGACGTCATCTTTTTGGGTCTGACATTATCCGCATTATTTGCCACTGATCTCTTATATAATTTGCAGACTTGTTGATAATACCTTACTGAAAGGAAAACCTTGGTAATTCAATGGTACATCTATTGATGAGAAAATACTTGTCAATAAGCGGTTCACTTTTTCGGGACACCAAACATAGTATATTTATATTTTATTTGTATCAAACTTATGAAATATTAGTTTAAATGTGATTAAATGTATAACAGATTTATATTATGCAATATATTTATTTTCACGCATATACTCTATGATCACTGTTCCACAGCTGGATGACTCTAACTGCAGTTAGCTTCATTCAAGATTCAAGCTGTTTTCTTTAAAATACTCTAATGTTGCGGGTGTTTGGGCATTCATTTGTGGTTGAATATAATCATAGTTTTATTAATTTGCATGGCGAAACTTTTGGAATCAAGATTATTAGTTTAGCTGAAATCGGAGGTTTATCGAAAACAAAAGAATCTTGCAACCATCTTGAATGAAGCCAACTGCGTGTTTTTGTATGTAGAGAATCCATCTGTCCACAAGTCCATCTTACACAGGCAAAGGACTTTTGCTCAAGAAGACATTTTCAAGATGGCCACTCATTTCAAAATGGCCACCAGCCTTTTTTCATGACTACTCTTTGGAGTTGCTGTTTTTATTTACAGTATTTAGTTTTGACACTGCCTTATAATTAATGTGGTGAGATCTAATCTATGTTTATAATGTAAGAGATAGTTGTAAATTATATTACTTCTCTCTTAAATTATTCATTTATTTATTTCAATTTGTTATTTGGTTTTGTCTTTGATTTCTACTTTTACTATTGACACTAACATGAATGGGATAAAGTGCAGTTAAATTGTGATTGTAAGAAAGAACCAAGATTTTTGTATAATCTAAAGCTTGTGAGAGACTCTGATTTATCATGTTCTTAGCCAGTGTATTCTCCAAGTAAATCTGTGTACATAGAGGAATGAATTATTGGCTTAGAATGGGTAATGTACCATTTTATTCTACCCTTCATAAGCTTTTAACATTTTCACATTTAGTACCATATACTATTGGTATTGGATATCTTATGATTTCTACATAGTTAATATTTAAATTTGCCGCTAATGTTGTAAAACTTAGGCAATCATACTGTAGTCTATTGTAAACATATTTTTTTAAAAGAAATAAACAAAAACTAAAAAAAATTCGTAGGAAACACTTATTTTCTGCGCTTCTTGTTATTTTTATATTGAAATTTGAAAAGTAATAACTATATATATGACAGTTTACAATATTATTTTTTCTGATTGTTTTCCAATTTGAATATAAAACCAAACTATCATAGCAATCACTTTGATTATATGGGAGGGACATATGTTTTATCACACTGTCATTAAGCTTTGTCTACATGTTCTATTAGTTCATGTCATTGGAATAAAGTCCTCTCATGAATAACAAAATGATTTACATTCACAGTTCACACATATCTGGCTAGACATGATAATCAAATTTTAGCCAATAAGAACCGGGAAGTGTATTTCATACGGGAAGTGTATTTCATAATATCGTATAAATAATTGTATCATACAAAACACCCAAAGTTCGTGGGTGTATCAGTGTCTGTATCATATTGGATTGTACAGTAACCAAAGTACACACACTTTAACAATAACATGTCATTTAGCATGTCAGGATCCAAGAAGTAAAATAAACCAAATTTACTAGTACATATACAGTATCTCAAATAATCTATACCTTAGATAGAATTATAACCAAGTGGCTGGCTACTTTTAGATTCAATGAAATTGATTCCCTCATCAAAGCCTGGAAGGAAGACATAGATTATCATTTAACAATCCATCCTTATACAGGTAAAACGATTACATCTAATACTGCTTATTGCATTAGAGTCCATTTCACTGCTTCATTGCGTCAGTAGAATGGCAAAAATAAGAAATTGGGAGACCATTGTGCAATACATATGGAAAAATAGATTCATATTGTACATGAATGACATTTGTATATTTCAGATTTTCTCTTTTTTGTGCAATAAGTCTGTGCCCTCTTGTAATTTGAAGAATTTCAGCCATGTTAAATGCAGAATCAGATCTATAGGGGATGACAAAATTACAAGCAACTTGTCTTATTGACCTACCAATCTATTCCTTACAATATCAAATAAAATACAATATACCTCCAAAAAGATTCACAATATATAATAAATTGGTGAAGTTATTAATAATTCAAAGTGCAAAAGTGGGTGAAAAATGTTTAAATTCTCCCAAATAATAAGAATGGTAACCATTCTTATAGAAAAATGATATATTATTGTAAAAATCTTTAGTTTTCCTGGAATAAAATATGCACTTTTGTGATTTTTAGAAAATAGACATGACAAGGAATGACATGAGCCAAGAATATTCTAAAATTGGAACAATTTTTTGTTTAGCCTGCTCGCTATCTCTGATTCTCTCTTTAATCTTATTGAAAATAACATGGCAGAGAAGCATCCAAATATAAGAGGCCACACACTTTATAAGCCAAACTAGAAGCAATCCAAGATATACAAATGTCATTCATGTACAATAGGAATATATTTTTCCATATATTATTGCAAAATGATATTTCGATTTCTTATTTTTTGGGCTTTTACTGACTCAGTTAAACAATGAAAAGGACTCTATATCACTTCATGGGTGTAGATCTTGCCAGAAAGCAACAACACTTCTGCCTGGTCATTTTTTGTTGTCATCATGTAATGATCATAGGGAGTAAGTCACCTCCCTAGGCTCTTCTCTACGTTAGATTTTTAATACAGAGAATATTATAGGGGGTGACTAACTCCCCATGGTAATGATCAAAATGACTAATGATTGGATAAAATGTGTCTTATTCTGTGAGATTTGCCATTCTGTTTTTTAGTTTCAGTTATGAATCAAAATTTTACATGGCATTGATTCAACAAGCAGTGAATTGACTACAAAATTATAGATGGCATTACAGTCATTCCTCATATTAAAAACAATTTACACATGTAAATGATCATTTAACCCTTTCACAACGATAAGCTCCATATGGAGCCCTATTATGTAATACCTTTCAGGACGATAGGCTCCTTTTGGCACCATTATTTTTATTTATATACATCAATGAAATGATAATATCTCCAGTTCTAGTATTTTTACACCAAATTTTGACAAGTTGTTCTTATGTGACAATCCTCACTAAAAATTGTATATCAGTGATGAAATCTAAGGTATAGGTCCCAGGGCATAGGTATTTTGTAGTTTTCCCCTAAAAAACACTCTTACTTATCCGTCACTGGGGACAACATTTTCCTCTTATATTCACGTCGGGAAAGGGTTAATATCAATGATGACAAGTTGATTATTTTCATGAAAACGAAACAAGGAAGTTAATATTTAGTTCATAATGAAACTTAATATGAAAATGAAACTGAACATAAAGTACAGATAATCAAATGAAGAAAATACATCTTCATCCTAGAAATGGCTAACCAAATTATTTACATGGTCCTATTGAACACATTACCATCTTTAGTGTCATTCTCACTTGAATGAAACTAGTCTTCTAACAACTGAGAAATAAAACATTATATGTTGCTCTTTAAAATTGTTTAGTTACCTTTTTAAAACATCATCATGCCCGGATGATTTGTGCTTTGAGCGCCCATGATCAAACCTATCCAGATACAAGTGTGTTCCCTAATGCCTGGGTCACATTTGCTCCGATCCATCAGCCGCCAGGCCGATTGAGTGTTTTGTTCAATATCGTATTCAATTTTGAACAAAATACTCAATTGGCCGGGCGCCTTAGTGAAAATCGGATCAAATGTGACAAAGGTATAAGCTGTATAGGATGAATGCAGGGGCGGATCTGGGAATCAACAAGGGGGGGGGGCCCAAATTTCAAGTCAGAGAAAAAAACTTAAACTTTGGGCCCTTAAAACCTAAAAGTGGGCCCAAATTTTGAGGCCCATTTTCTTCAAAATTAGGCCTGAAAGAAATAAGGCCTTTAAAGGCCCATTAATAACCAAAAAGGACCACTTTTGGGGGCCTTAAGGCCTTTTTGGCCAAAAATCTTTTTTGGGCCAAATTTTTTTTTCTGGGCCCACCAAAGGAGCCCCCCCCCCCCAGCCTAATATTGATCGTGAACGTGTTCAATCCTAACATCTTTTCAGGATTTTTTATTATACGATGCAATGCTACAATCCACGGTAGTGTATGAGTATGTCATGCAAGGGCGAGAGATCGAGTTTGTTGACATAAGCCATGTGCTATTGTTGACAATTTCTGTAACTGGTGTCTGATTGGCTAAAAGTGCTTTCCTATTTGCATATTAGATTGAGCCGCCATCTTGGAAAATACCTGACACTGAGTACCTGATATTCGGAAGATTTATTTAAAATTTCGCGATGTACATATTAAACAGAGGATGGTAAGTCTAATATCTTTTTGTATGAAGTTGGTGCTACAATTTGCTAATTGAATTTACCCTGTGTACTCGCAATTTAGACGCTATTTTTTAGTATATAACTAAATTTAGAATCTGAAAATTTGTGAATAAACTTTGTTTTGCTTAGAGATGCATATTGAACTTGTATGTTCATTACGGACATGTATTTATTTGTTTGCGTATATAAACACAAACCTACTGTTAAATATAGTTACATCCAAGTGTATTTCTGTATGTGAGAAATATAAAGATCAAAAGTAATTGAACTTGAAACCTCAATTATTGAGGTTCAAGTTCAATTACTCACACATGAGGGGTAATGGAAATTCCTGGTATAATTTTGTTTTTTTATGAGTTTAATCCACTTTTTTAACTGTACATTGATGTGAAATTCCAAAAATATGATAATCTAAAAAACGCGGGGTCAGCATCTGGAGTAACTGATGACTATAATGAGCATAGTGTAACAAGCCAGATAAAGAAACTGAAAGAACGTGTGCTAAATTCAATGCCCCATGTGGGAATCAGGCATAGAAGATCTCATTTCTCACATTATATACTGTAGATTGGGTTAATTTGGCGCTACCTAATTTGGCGATTTTGCCATTTTTGGCATATTGGCGGCTATTTAATTTGGCGGATATGCAAAAAAAAATTTAATTAACTTACGCGTTGTTTGCGAATTTTATGTTCATTTTTTGTTTTGAGGACCACTGGCAATATTCACCACGTTTGTACATTTTTGTGAGATCATCCTTTACATTTTGCACCTCGATTGATGCTGCTACTATACTGCACTTTTCCTTTCTAGTTTTTCCCTGAGTATTAATAAGTGACTGACCAGTTCTGAGCCAATTTATGAGAGACATTTTTTTCATATTTTTGGAAAAAACTTAATCGGAAGTGACCTAAATACACTCGACGAAATACCCTAGATAATTCCCGGGGATTCATTCTAAATTTTGGCGAAGATTTATATTGGCGAATTTTTCAATTTTGCCAAATTCACCAAATTAAAGCGGGCGCCAAATTAACCCAATCTACAGTATTTAATTCTATACTATAGTTTCTCAGGAATCCATACTATATGTAAATACTTTGAAAAATAAGTGCAAAATGTATATTTTAGTCAAAGTCAAGCTTTTTTATAAAAACACAATTTGTTGTCTTTATTTTTTGTTGTGCTGAGATATGTTCAGAATGCACCAGAGGCGGTTTAAATTTGAAAATTTTCTGAGGGCATGCCCCCACCCCCCCCCCCCCCCCAGCTTTATAAATAAAATTTAGAGTGTTAATTTCATGCTGGTGGTAAAATCAGCAATGATAGATGCTTTCCATCATTCTAAAATGGCTTACCAGAGCAGTACCAGGTCAGCCAGAACATGCTATAATTGTCACAAAACCACTTAGTTGCCAGGCCACATAATTTGCCAAATCATATTTGGGAGATCGCAAACTAAACATGAAGAGGGTGTTTAAAATGCTTTAAACCTGATATAATCTTAACTGTAAACAACCTGGCCATGATATTATTCTCTCCATCACCTAATGAAAAGTGTACAATTACAAGTGACCAAAGACCCTATAAGTCACATGAATTATACAAAAGTAATGCAATATTATTAATAATTTAGTAATAATTTTCAGACATTTTTTTATACTTAAACTGTAGAAATGGGGTTTATGAAAAAGACTGACCCTACCGACCACCGACTGTTCAGTGTTTTCCACTAGTAGCCTCAAAACAGGGTTTGAAGAAAATGTGTAAAAGACTGAGCATATCATGGAAAAGACCAACCATATTTGTAGCCTTAAAATATTAATAATTAGATTTTGATTTTGTTCCTTTTAACGAAAGACAAGCAAACAAATTTGGCATGACCGTTTCCTCTCAATTTAATTGTCCTGCCTTAGGTTCTCGATCTACCATTAACCAACCTATCATTTCTATCCTAATTTTCACTGAAATCTAACGTACAATTTCGAAATACAAATGTTATCATCATAGCCTACTGAATTCTGAACACGATGTAATGTTACATGCATTCTTTTATCGGAATTAAAAGTGACTAACCATTTCAGTACACCATTAGAAAACTTTTTTGTCATATTGAAAGTAGTTTAAATACTAGTTGCCGTTTCAACTGAGGAATCAAACGTATGATGTGAAAATCGACAATGTTAAGTGTGTTTTTGTTATTGCGTTTCATAATAATGAACTTAATGCAATGTTACGTGCATTTTCTCACCATAGTCCAAACACGGAGCGGTAGCCAAACTGCTTGCCTACTATGCACGCAGTTTGAAAGACTGACAAACTGCGCGCCTATCAACATTGCATCATACAAGTTGAAGTCTGTGTTTTCAAACGTCATTTTAAGACATTTATTCTGAATTGTTTTATAGTTTCACACGTCCATTCGGTGACGATTATATGATTCAGCCATGTGATAGCGAAATGTATGTCCAGATGAACGTTGGTTTAAAAATATAAGCAGATTAATACAAAAAATTGGCATCGATTTTTGGATTACCGATACAAAAGTTGATATCGCACGTTTCACAGAAATAGAAAACACTTGGGTTTTGATTCACAGGTAAATCTCAACCCAGTTCTCCCGTACAATACAAAATATTTCGTATTAAAACAGATGAACATGACAGAAAGAAGTAATAAAACACAAACTGCGCGCCTATTTTAGCCAGAAATCACAAACTGCGTGCATACTCTTCCAAACTGCGTGCATATTATTGATGCAGGCCTATGTGATTTCATGGGAGTACGTAAGTAAGCTGGTACAGATTGAAAAAGTTGAAAAAAATCAAAAACTAAAATTGGGTTGATGGTTGACAACCAGTGGAAATGTACATATTTATATATTTTATTTTGTTCTTGTCTATATGATTTTATAAAAGTATGGCGCAATGATTCGACTTCATCATATAGAGTTGAGTTCAAAAATCTCATGAAAATGGTTTTATTCTATTGGGGTCCTTCTAAAAGACACACAGGAGGCCCCCGCCTAGTCCCAATTGAAGTGCCGAACTTGCCTATTTTATTACTTTATTTCAAACTAACACTATTTCATGCATGGTGCAACATAAATATTGAATCCTTTTTTATTTAGATTTTTGATTGATGCAGTCCAAAAAGCCATTTCTTAGAATTCAATGAATTCCTCATTATAAAATACTAATATCAATTTACAGTTTTAGAACATATAAGTAAGAAAATGATATTATACGAGCCTGATAAATCGGTAATTTCAAGGGGGATTGAATTTGTTGAGATGAGGGTAAGGAAATTGAGGAAGGGTTGACACAATGTACTATTTCTTTTAAGGTTTGAGAGGACATCGGGCAAGAGGTTTTCACAGTCTTTTAATTTCATGTTTTTTTCAAAGGAGTCACTGGTACCTTTAAATAATCGCCCCTTTAGTTTCTTGATTGGTTTCCTTTTCTTCATTGGTGCGTGTGAAAATAACATCTTGTTTAATTCTGGTTTCATGGTTTTTGAAGATGCGCTGTTGTTATCTACATCTTTGTTAGGGACAGACTTTGTTTTTTTTTATATATGGACAGGTTTAGTGAGAGGGGTTTACGTTTTCTGAAAATACACAACAAACTTGCACACAGCTTGCAAATTAGGCGCGCAGTTTGAAAATATAGGCGCGCAGTTTGTAAGTATTAGGCACGCAGTTTGTGAAACTCACGTGAAAGTATGCACGCAGTTTGACAGCGAAAAAAATAAAATCACGTTAATGGCTTGTCACTGTTTAACACACAAACCCTATATTACTTAAACCATTAGCAGCAATCCTATATCTTTCAGTATATGCAAACATGAGGGCTGAATAAACGTCAAACTACGAAAAACAGACATTATATGACGCAACACTCTATAATTTGAACACGAAAGCTCATTGGGAACCTTATTTTGAGATAACTAGATATTCATCGGGAAAAAAATCGAGTGCTACGTATAAAGTAAGTTAGTCTCCACATCTTGGTACTGTCTGATAACCAAAATTAACTTTGTATTGTCAGTAATTTCCATCCTCTTGGGAGCCGTGTCCTCCCTGTCTGCCATTTTGTGAATAGGCGCGCAGTTTGTCAATGTTCCAAACTGCGTGCATAGTAGGCGCGCAGTTTGCCTACCGCTCCGTGCCAAAGTGACTAACCAGAATGAAATTGGTCTTCTAACAACTGAGACATAAAAATATCACTTAAAAATATGACATTACACACCACGACGATGTTACATTTTTATGTCACCACCAAAAGTGGTGACATATTGTTATGGCCTCCGTTTTTTTTGCGACGGCGGTTGGAGGTTGGCGTCCGGCGTCTGTAACAATTTCTTACAACTTCCTATAACTTAACAAATACTGTTTAGACTGACTTCAATTTAGACTGACTTCAATTTTTTTCTAAATCATCTACATGTTCTCAGAAGTTCAAATCTGACTTTAGATTTGACATTTGACCTTCAATGACCTTCTCAAGGTCAAAAAGGTCTTTTTTCAACTTGCTTCACATTGACTAAATTTTTTTTCAAAATCATCTACATGTTCTCAGAAATTAAAATCTGACTTTAGATTTGACTTTAGATTTGACATTTGACCTTCAAATCTGACTTTAGATTTGACATTTGACCTTCAATGACCTTCTCAAGGTCAAAAAAGGTCAAAAAGGTCTGTTTTCAACTTGCTTCAAATTGACTAATTTTTTTTTTCAAAATCATCTACGTGTTCTCAGAAATTCAAATCTGACTTAAGATTTGACTTAAGATTTGACATTTGACCTTCAATGACCTTCTCAAGGTCAAAAAAGGTCAAAAAGGTCTGTTTTCAACTTGCTTCAAATTGACTAAATTTTTTTTCAAAATTATCTACGTGTTCTCAGAAATTCAAATCTGACTTTAGATTTGACTTAATATTTGACATTTGACCTTCAATGACCTTCTCAAAGTCAAAAAAGGTCAAAAAGGTATTTTTTCAACTTGCTTCAAATTGACTAAAGTTTTTTTTCAAAATCATCTACATGTTCTCAGAAATTCAAATCTGACTTTAGATTTGACATTTGAACTTCAATGACCTTCTCAATGTCAAAAAAGGTCAAAAAGGTATTTTTTCATCTTGCTTCAAATTGACTAATTTTTTTTTCAAAATCATCTACATGTTCTCAGAAATTCAAATATGACTTTAGATTTGACTTTAGATTTGACATTTGACCTTCAATGACCTTCCCAAGGTCAAAAAAGGTCATAAAGGTTTATCCCGTTCCAGGACTATAGTCCTGTACGGAGCCCATACATTTGCCTGTACGATTACAACTTGGGAGAATTATCTACGCCCCTTCCACTTAAGAAACCTACCTCAATGCATTCTAGAACTCAAAATGTAACTTCTAATATATTGGAACCGCCGATTGTCTGGGTTAGTTGGCAGAACGAGGTCTTTTTGTTTCTTATGGCTCTTTTGGTGGAAGTTCGATTAAGATGGCGGTTATAACGGAATTTCCCGAACTCTTCCGTAATAGCACGAACTTGGTTTTTCGTTACTTCACTTCCATGTAAAATGGATTTGTTTCCGGTAAGAAACATTGTTTAACCATTCGGTATACAGTTAAGAGCATAGGATGTCGACATGGCAGTAAATATTGAAAATATTGTCCGAAATTTTCGAAATTCCCTCTTACCCGAAACAAATCCATTTTACACGGAAGTGACGTAACGAAAAACCAAGTTCGTGCTATTACGGAAGAGTTCGGGAAATTCCGTTATAACCGCCATCTTAATCGAACTTCGACCAAAAGAGCCATAAGAAACAAAAAGACCTCGTTCTGCCAACTAACCCAGACAATCGGCGGTTCCAATATATTAGAAGTTACATTTTGAGTTGTAGAATGCATTGAGGTAGGTTTCTTAAGTGGAAGGGGCGTAGATAATTCTCCCAAGTTGTAATCGTACAGGCAAATGTATTGGCTCCGTACAGGACTATAGTCCGGGAACAGGATAAATAAAGGTCTTTTTTCAACTTGCTTCAAATTGACTAATTTTTTTTTTCAAAATCATCTACATGTTCTCAGAAATTCAAATCTGACTTTAGATTTGACATTTGACCTTTAATGACCTTCTCAAGGTCAAAAAAGGTCAAAAAGGTCTGTTTTCAACTTGCTTCAAATCTTCAAAAACCTTCTTAAGGTCAAAAGGTATTTTCCAACTTCATTTTTACCTCTTTTAAGCTCAATTTCCCTTGCTTATCCATTTTTACCTCTTTTAGCCTCAGTTTCCCTTGCCTCTTCATTTTTACCTCTTTTAAGCTCAATTTCCCTTGCTCAATCATTTTTATACCTCTTTTAGCCTCAGTTTCCCTTGCCTCTTCATTTTTACCTCTTTTAGCCTCAGTTTCCCTTGCTTCTTCATTTTTACCTCTTTTATCGTCAGTTTCCCTTGCCTATTCATATTTACCTCCTTTAGCCTCAGTTTCCCTTGCCTCTTCATTTTTACCTCTTTTATCCTCAGTTTCCTTGCCTATTCATATTTACCTCTTTTAGCCTCAGTTTCCCTTGCCTCTTCATTTCTACCTCTTTTAGCCTCAATTTCCTTTGGCTATTATTTTTACCTCTTTTATCCTCAGTTTGCCTCACCTATTCATTTTTACTTCGCCTAATTTGAGATTCTGGTTATGCCCTTTTCTATATTAAAGTCAACTGTGCTGAATTTATTTCAGGATAATCCATTGATTTTTGGGGTTATTTGGCATAAATTCACTTTTCAGAAAAGAGAATTAGGATTACAAACAACATTTAGAATAGATTGCTTCGAACTGTATTAACAGGACCATTTGGATTATTTGACCTAAATTATGATTGCTTCTTTGCTGTTATGCATCCACATTTCCAATTAATCATGAACACAGTGGGCTTTTGTCTGATATGTTATGCTCTTGCCATTTTGTGTGGTACTGGGAATTTTATTCCATTTGTTCTGGCTCCTTTGCCTTCTTATGGATGAAAAAGTTCTTTGTAAAAATATTAATGACTGTTGTCAGTTTTCCATAATTTGCAGTTTTCTCAAGGTATATGTACTCTATTAAAACAAGAATTATACAACATTTGATATTTTGCTCTTTCTATTATCATTCATATGATGTATAACACTTTAACTTTACTGCACCATTACTTCGCGAGAGTGCCTCCCCCGGATTATTGACGGCACTTTGTATTTGTGATTAATAACAATCCATAATTGTTCACTTACACAAGCAGGCATCCAGGTTTATGTAATTGACCAATCAGAAGTCAAACTTCACCCTTATAAGCCGTTTCTTATACAAAGTAATGATTTCATGATAGCCAACATTGATGCAATTTGACCTACTTTTGCAACTTGATCTATTTTTTAAAAATTAAACAAACCATCTTGTAAGCCCATCGAATGGGCCATTTTTCTTTTGTATGTTTCTTCCTTTTCTTGTGCTGCTTGAGTGGAGTGTTTGATGCTGAAAATGCCATTGAGAAGTCTAAATTCAGTTGGTGTATCCTCCATTTAAATGTGCATGTAATAATTTATTAATTTGTTTTTCAGATAAAGGTGTGAATTGGTACATGATAGAATGGATAATACAAAAAAGCCCCCTGTTGACAACAGACTGATACCATAACATACAACACGTTGCCTTAATTAAGTCTACCTATGTGTATTACATCATCATACAGGATGTAATAGACCAAGTGGGTTTTTAATGACTTTCTGTGTGAGAAATATTTGAGATGGACTGATGTATAGATATATAAAATGGATAGTGCTGGTGATCTCTCGGCCGTAGTCGACCCATCCAACTCTCAGGGTGAGGCAGGAGTGGCAGCCATGGCTACCCCACCTGTGGATACCTTACAGAACAATGCAACATTCGTTGAGACCAGTGTGGGTCATATGGCTAGTAGAGCTGGATTCTTGGCTCTCTTCATCATCGTGGCATTCATTGGGAACAGTATGATCCTTGCTACTATAGTACAGAGCAGGCGCTTGAGGATTACTGTATTAAATCTACTGATAATTAACATGTCTGTGGTGAACCTGCTGCAATGTGTGTGTAACCTACCTCTTATTCTGGGCTCTACTATTACTGAGACCTGGGACTATGGGAGTGCTGTATGCCAGTTGAATGCATTCTTAATGACAATGTTCAGTATTGTTACCATGCTCGGACTTACAATAATGGCTATTGATCGCTATTTAGCTGTTCTGGATCCTGAAAAGTATGCAGTGAGAGTAACTGTTACACGGATTAATTATATAATACCTTTCACATGGATTCAATCTGCTGCTTTCTCAATGCCTCTAGTGATCAATGCAGATAGTTCAGCTGTATTTCCATATAGATACCACTGTTCGCTGGCAGAAAGTTCATCTCTCTTATATATTGCACTAACATCAATTTTCTGCTACATCATACCACTAGCAATAATTGTGATCTTCTATATCTGTATCATAAAGACTGGTATTAAGACCAAACTGAGACAGCGTCAGGCACTCACCTCTAGCCATATCACAGAGGAAATGATGCCTTCTCCAGCTCTAATGGTCCAGCTTCATACCTCTATATATGTAGGATTGCTGTTCATTTTTTGGTGTGCTTTAGAGGGCCCTTATTTAACCCTGAGTTACATAGAACAGTATAGGAATAGTAAAGAGATTCAAGAAAATGACTCATTGTACATTAAGTTTGAATACCCATGGGAACTTGATATGGGATTCACTTGGATAAAACTCAGCTATCCCACTGTCCTACCATTTATAACATTTATCTGGCGTAAGGATATTTGGCAAAAATTGAAAAACTTTATTCTTTGTCGTAAGAGTAATGTTATCAATGATGCCTCTCCTAACGATGACATTGAGGAGGAAGTTGACAGAGATGAAGGTGACAAACGTAAAGTAATATATAAGGAGGAGAATCATAAAAGCTACCAGGTGCCAGTGTTGTTTGCCACAGCCAATGGTCTCCATATTCAGACATACGACCATGACTCTGAAGATACTCTCTCAGATACAGGGTACTTCTATGCAGATATGACATCAAAATCAAATGATATAAAAGTATTGAAGTCACGTAAGTGTGATGTTAATGGGTCTCAGGATATGCACGCTGACACAAGTGACTATGACTCAAATAATGATGATATGGAACCATTTAAAAGTTCTAAACAGAAACAAGTCTTCTCAAAGACTGCTGTGCCTAGGTTGTTCATCGAATCTTCAGATAGTGATCGGCCTGTTATAAGTAGTCCAGACGGACAAAAGAGAACATCCCCTCGCAATATTGTATCTGATTCGGGGGTTGACACACTCAGTGATTCAAATAAAGGGAAGAAGATACGGAAAAAGTCATCAGAAGAAAAAATTGAGAACATTGTAACTGATGATATTAAAGATTCTAAAGAGGAGGAGGGTGATAACGATGAAAACCGTGACTCTGGTAGAGGAACAGGGAAGAGAAGTAACAAAGTAAGAGGACAACTACAGGATATAAATGACCAATATCATGCTAAAAGGGATAATCGTAATTTACCAAATCAGGTATCCGATGCTACATCTACTCAAATTGGAGATGCAATCAAAGACTCTGACAATCATGCAGCTACCATAGCAGATAGCAACGAAACTACAGAATCTCTTAAGAATGAAACACCAACCAAAGGTAAAGTAAAAAAGAAAAAAAGAAGTAAAGGACAATCATCAAATAATGTTGAACTTAGCAATTTGAAAGACAAAAATGTGCAAGATAGTATTGAAGTAGAAAAAGACATTGATAATAAGGCTCATAAAAGACCTCCAGCCCGTCTGAAACCTTTAGACCATAAAGTACATAGATCTGATGTAGAAAGTGATATTATCTCTATGAAGGTGCCTCTATCACATGTTAATGATGCTCAAGACAATACCCTCATATCTGCTCAACCCCAATCCCCAAAGCCTGTTAAATCTGCTCAAAGTAAACACAAGAGATCCGTTTCTAAAACTGAATCTTTTGAAGCTGGTAGTGACACTGTTGAACTGAAACAAAAACGACCTCACCGACGACATCGGTCTGGTTCGGAGCCAGAGAGCCCAAGAGAAAAGGACAAAGAAAGGAGACATAAGGCTGCTGTTGATGAAAGTCCCAGGTCAAGGGAACATAGAAGACAGAAATCAGGTTCTGGGCCTGAAAGCCAAAGAGACAAAGACAACCTTAAAGTTAAAGATAGTGATAAAGACAGTAAGGTAAAAGACAATGCTAAAGATGTCAACAAACTTGGAGAGAGCAGATCAAGAAGTGGAAGTGCCACACGTTTGAAGAAGAAAACTCGGACAGAGAGTACTCAAGAACTGTTACTTGATACATCACCAAGGTAACAATGCATAATTGTTAGACAACAGGAGCTGGTCAAGGTGAGTAATGTTATAAACTCAACATGATTACATTCTAACTAGGAAATTCAATTAGATATGAAATGTTTAGCAATCCTTTGTATCCCACTGAAAGATTTAATCTAAATAAAAGTAAAAATGGGTATTACAAGTCTGAATTTGATATAGCCTACTATTGATTTGGCCATTGATTATTACACCTAATCCTTCTTGTATACCTACGGTATTCAAAATGAATGTGGACACAGTCAATACGAGCCAGGTTCAACTTGGAAATTTGAATACATTTGCAAACTATGACTGGATAATGTTAGGATATATTTGACAGGCAGCCTGCAATTTTATACTTCAAAATGAATGACTCATAATTATAAACATTGTGTACACTTTTTTGTTGTGTTATTGGACAGGAGTAAAATATCATTCGAAGGGATTTCCACAATATTTTAAAATTCAGATCACCTTTCAGTCTTACTTTTATTTTGGTACCAATATGTATTTCGAGTTATGATAACAGATCTTGCCTGGACTACCACTGTTACAATCATGTATTGCAGAATTAATAAATGTGAAATCACAACCTGTGAATTGTGCAAATTTCTGAAAATTTGCTCTATTATCACATTCTGATTTAGTGGGAGAGAATGGAACCTTTTTATTATCAATTGATTGCAAGTTCTGATTGTAAGCCATAATTTACCATGATTATCACATCATTATTTTGAACCATGGGAGAGACAAATTATTTACTATTTTTTTGCTTTTGCTTTAACATGTGCATTCCCAAGTAGTGGTGAATATTATACTGCTGCATATTTTCTCCTGGGATTTGACATTCCCCACGATGTTTGTGATGTAGTAAAAGCATTCTAGTTTTACTGAATAAATGTGGCACTTTTTCATAAGCTGACATTCCGCTTGCTATTTGGGTTTTGTGGAATGTCACTTTACTGAAATATTTGTATAATATTCCTTAATTCATATTCAAATGATGATCATGAAAAAAGAACATATTTATGCAGCACCTTGAAACCAATCTTGAAATCATTTTTATATTGTTGAGTTTAATCGTTGATTTCTGCCTTTTCATAATAATGGATTTTGGAAAAGCAGATTTTCTTTTACAGTGGTTGAAGGGGTTCTGTTGTACAAATTATGTCACTAAGCCCCATCTAATCTCAAATCTGGGCTTGGACTTTTATATTATCACAATTGTTTCCATTAATATCATTGGCATTTCTCAGATTAGGATGTAGACGATAAAGAGACTGAAAGGTGGGGTCTTAAAGAAAAAATAATACAAGATATGATACGATATGATTCTTTTTATTTTATTTATTTATTTTTTGTTAAATTCCTACCCTGCGTGCAGAGTCTAGTTAAACTGAAGACGAAGCTCTCTTTTAAGAAGTGAAGTCAAACGAATGCAAAGGGTATTAAATTCCATAACTCACACAAAAAATTAAGAGGGACGTATCAGTGCAGGGGTTTCATTAGCAGCAGGCGACAAGTGATTTTCACCGGTTGTTTTCACAAAATAGCCTGTTGATTTTAGGGACTTTTCCATGTTAAAGTTGTACTAAAACCAATTTCAGTAGAATTATCTTGTATTTAGCACAAATAAAATCCCTTTTATATTATTTTGAATATAAAGCTTGTGCTATTTCCCCACACAACACAATTTATTAAGATAAGACTGTCAACCTCTGAAATGTTCTTATTTTGTGCACTTTTTGAGGTGTGCCAAGTTATTCCTGCGCTAAATTGAAAAGTTCTTGTTGCAAACTACTACGAAGGCGGAACCAAAGTAGAAATATACATCAGTAAATGACATTCGCATGCATTCCAATAGCCAATAGCCATTGTTTCAACCACACATATGTTATTTCATGTGACGTAAAATTTCTGCTTTGAAAATTAAATCAGTTTTGCCGCGAAAACAGACTAGTGCTGATTTTATATCCCGATATCATGATAAAATGAACTTTTGGAATTGTTTGATGGTTCACCATCGTAAAGTGTGGACTTCATACGGTAAGATAGCATAAATATATCTAAATCGAGTAAAATGGTTTGAGTACAACTTTAAATTTATGATTTTCATTAATTCTGCCTATTCTTAGCTCACATGGTGAGCTTTTGCAATCACTCACTTGTCCGTCTGTCTGTCCGTGCGTCCGTCCGTCAACAATAGTGGCATGTTTTTTATAAAACCTCTGTCGATAGGATTCCCGTTTTAAGTTATTTCTGTTCAACATCAATACAGAACCTCCCCTATGACTCCTGGTTCAAAAGCTCGCCTATTTTCAAAATGGCCACCATTTTTGTCTTGCATTCTAGTTAACATTGATTTGTCCATCTGACTCGCGAAATCCACTTTTCCGTCAACAATAGTGGCACGTTTTAAAACCTCTGTCAATAGGATTCCAGTTTTAAGTTATTTCTGTTCAATATCAATACAGAAAACTCATCTACGACTCCTGATTCAACAGCTCGCCTATTTTCAAAATGGCCGCCATTTTTGTCTCGCAAAATTCACTTTTGACCCATTTTCTAGCTTTACAAATAATTTCAGGTGACCTGCATTGTAAAAATCCATGTCATGTCCATGTGAAGAGTAGTTGTATGAAATAATTTTGTTACAAAAAATCAGCAAAAATTATATCTGTTTTTTTTTTTTTTTTCAGCCATTTTAGTTAACATTGATTTGTCCATCTGTTTTGCGAAATCCACTTTTGGACCATTTGCCTTGAAACCTCTATCGATAGGATTTCAGATTTAAGTTAATTTTGTTCAACATCAATACAAAAAACTCCTCTATGACTCCTGGTTCAAAATCTCGCCTATTTTCAAAATGGTCGCCATTTTTGTCTCACGAAATTCACTTTTGGCCCATTTCCTAGGTTTACAAATAATTTCAGGTGTCCTGCATTGTAAAAAGCCATCTCACTGTGAAGAGTAGTTGTATGAAACAATTTTGTTACAAAAACTGGTCAAAAAATTACATCCGTTTTTTTATTTTTAGCCATTTAGTTAACATTGATTTGTCCATCTGTCTCGCGAAATCCTCTTTTGGACCATTTGCCTTAAAACCTCTATTGATAGGATTCCAGTTTAAAGTTATTTTGTTCAACATCAATACAAAGAACTCCCCTATGACTCCTGGTTCAAAAGCTCGCCTATTTTCAAAATGGTCGCCATTTTTGTCTCGTGGAATTCACTTTAGGCCCATTTCTTAGCTTTACAAATAATTCCACTTGTCCTGCATTGTAAAAAGCCATGTCTTTGTAAAGAGCTGTATAAAATAATTTTGTTTCAAAAAGCCGGCAAAAAATTATATCGTTTTTTTTTATTTGTTGTCATTTTAGCCATCATTCACTTTTGAGCAACACCATGTGAGCCCAGTACCCATGGTACTATTTTTTTAAATTTATTTAGCCTTGTTGTGAGAAATTTGTGTGATACCCCTGCAGTCTATTAAGCTCTGTCAAACCAAATTCCATTAAAAAATCCCATGGAAAACTGAAAATTGTAACTTTTATGTTGTCAAAATGGCAGGAAATTCAATTACATTTTCAGTGATTAGAGATGATATTATTGTAATAAGAATAGTTTCAATCAATGCAAGGACATTTAAGCAACCTATATTGATCATTGAAATTCATTTTCAGAAGTTCGACCCACAGTATTAATATAAGTAAGGTCTGAATAAACAAATTGGTAACTTTCACTTTCAGTGTTTGGAAACTGGAATTCAAATCCATAACAGTTTATTCATTTGAGAAAACCGTTGCATAACCATGGATGGAAATCACGGGATGTCATCGCCTGATTTGGTCAATGTTAGGGAGCAGGTCGTTTTTACAATAAATTTCAATATTTTCACACAAAATATTTTTTTACTGAAAAACTGCTCATTCGCAGAGAAAATGTACTAGCACATGCAATGACAATGTCAATCACGCTTCTGTACTAAATTCGGCGGAAGTCTTTTATAATCTAATACGAAGTTACTAAAAAAGGCGCGAACGCCCTACACTCAAAATGATCGTTTTTCCATTATAACTTTTTAACGTAATTTAACGAAGGCTTCTAATTATTATCCAAGATAGTCTAAATACTGATTAAAATATTTCTTACTTCAAACAGATACGCCGTCTTTTATTCAATTTTTTAAAAAATAATAAAAAATAACTCTTGTCAATGTTAGGGAGCAGTCAATGTTAGGGAGCAAAATGATTTTATCAGAATATTAAAAATGTAGCAAATGGCCATTTAAAATATGTATGGCATTTATAAACTGAACAATTTTGTTTGTATGATTATTTGATACCCTTTGGGGAGGAAAGCGTTAAAATTGTAAGAAAATCATTGAAAAGGTTATTTTGCATTTTTTATTTTCAGCTAAATCCTGTTTACGTTCGTTTTAGAAATATTTAGATGCGAACCATTCCTTCTTTATTCGTTGACCTCTAACTGTAAATGAATGGATGTATCGTTATATACACTTTTTGATGATGTCATCAGTTCACAATCCTAAATTGTGGATGATAAATTATCTGAACTGATATAGGCTTGAGAAATCTCCGACATCCTTCAGTTCTATGATTTGATATTTTCCTAGTATTAAAGTAAGAGAGTTAGTCTCGCACTTATCTTTACGACCGGGTATCACCTGATAGCTGGCACAAACGCTATGAAGGGCTCATTGCGCAGTTACATGTATGATAGTAGATTTTTACACGTATACTTCAATTTGTCAATACTCAGACAATGCAGTATATAACCGATCTCTGTTATATGTGTACCACTTGCTAATGATACTCTAAAGCCCGGTATACACCAATGGGACAAGTTTTATTATTCTAACATTTCTAAAATATGATTGGACAAAGTTTTAGACTTTCTTTAAGTGTTACCGGTCTATTTCAAAACAATAATTTATATACAAAGATGAGCTCATTTATTTAAATACAATATCATGAATAAAGGGAGATGTCATGTAATTATTGTATCTGGTTAAATTGTGTATATTGTGCTGAGCAATACTGTATGCTTGTAAGGTTTATACCAAGGGGTATAAAACAATCATACAATCTTGTCTAGTTTATAAATGACATACATGTTTGTAAAGGCCAATTACTCTGATATTCTGATAAAACCATTTCGCCCCACTGCATTGTTTGCTCCGCCACATTGATCATACTTATTTTTTATTATTTAAAAAAAATTAAAGAAAGGTGTACCTGTTTGAAGTAAGAAATATTTCAATATGTACTGAGATTATCCATGATAATAATTAACTTTCCTTCGTCAAAAATCTTTGAGAGTCCATTTTCTGAAGTTAACAAAAATGCAAAACAATTTTTTTTATCGATTTTGTTAAATTTTGTTAAGGCAAGGGGTTTAAAATAATCATTCAAACAATATTGTTTAGTTTATAAATGCCATACATATTTTAAATGGCCATTTGCTACATTTTTAATATTCTGATAAAATCATTTTGCTCCCTAACATTGACTGCTCCCTAACATTGACAAGAGTTATTTTTTATTATTTTTTAAAAAATTGAATAAAAGACGGCGTATCTGTTTGAAGTAAGAAATATTTTAATCGGTATTTAGACTATCTTGGATAATAATTAGAAGCCTTCGTTAAATTACGTTAAAAAGTTATAATGGAAAAACGATCATTTTGAGTGTAGGGCGTTCGCGCCTTTTTTAGTAACTTCGTATTAGATTATAAAAGACTTCCGCCGAATTTCGTACAGAAGCGTGATTGACATTGTCATTGCATGTGCTAGTACATTTTCTCTGCGAATGAGCAGTTTTTCAGTAAAAAAATATTTTGTGTGAAAATATTGAAATTTATTGTAAAAACGACCTGCTCCCTAACATTGACCAAATCAGGCGATGACATCCCGTGGAAATGTGAGATTAAACAAATATATGCACTTGTCTCATATTGTATATATGTAACCCTATGTTTGTTACATTACAACGTTTATATCTCAAATATTGAAGTTAGGCTAGCTGTATCTTTTATATTTTTATGTTACAGTTAAGTCACCATGACGCATTGATAATATAAGCTGGGATTTTGTTTGATGAATGAACTTGACTTTTTTTGTGTGTTTTGTAATTTGAAACTCTTCTTGCAGGTTTTCTGACATAATTGAGCTGACAACATATTCTTCAAAAAACCTATACAACACTTGGACTATCTGAACAGTTACACAGTACTTGAACACAATCAACAAGATCTGAGAAAAATATTCTCATCATTGAGATATATTCATACTGAGTGCAGTAGAACTCTATGCATTGCTCAAGGAGTGGGAAAGAGAAGACAAAAAAACGATGCAAATTTAATATTGAGAATGTATCCAAACAAGTGAAACAACCCCATCTATATATATACCATTTAATAAACTTCTTATTCAAGGAAATCATCTAAGATCAGCTATATTGTTATATTCTCCAAGATGCCGTTTGTATTACAAGGGCAATACTTGAATTCTGTTCAATATAATTGTATTGAGTTTATTCTACAATGTTTTCTTAGCTGACAACCAGTGCCAAGTGTTCCTTTATAATTCTCTCAATGCAATAACTGTAGCTTACCAATCTCTAAGATTGTCAAGGTATGGGTTAATGAAATGTAAAATGAAACATGATTCAGCTATAAAGACTTATTTTGAGTGAAATTAGATCTTGGAGTAATTGCATACTGCAAACAAATCAATTATCCTACTATGTGTATTTATGAAGGTTCCAATATGTAAATAAAATACATTTACATTGAGTATCTTCTAACCGATGCAGATATCAATATATTTCTGTGTATTCGAGTATGACACAGCTTTACATACTATAAACTTTACTAATTCTCATTTTCAATCCTCACCTCTAGCATTGTTAAGATGCTAAAATGAGGAATGTGTCTTCGGAAAATATTGCATACATCTAAAAATAAAGTGAGAATAATAAAGGAACATTTCCTGGCTATTTGGCTATCATTCTAGTTTGGTCTGGTACTCAGTCGCATCAATAATCAGAATTTTGGTTTGTTATGGGATGATGTACCAAGTCACAGAACTTCGTCAAATTACTTTTTCTCAGAACTTATTGATCAACTTGGTTTATGAAACAATGCCTCTTTTATACATTAGTTTATTGCAGAAATTCTTTGGACCCCCTGTAAATGCATTCAATAGAAAATGATATAATCTACAATATTGTCCTCATGTTTAAGTACATGTATATAGTACTTTATTTTCTGTGTGTTAAGTGTATAGTACTTTAGAGCTAGAATATAAATGTTGGGTCTATTAGAACAAGGTGATTAATAGATCAATTATGATTAGATAAATCTAAGTATGTGTACTTAGTTAAGAGTAACATTAACATGCAATACTTCATGTTATATCTAGGATTACTTAGATTTATACTATGTGTAAAATGACAATTTAGTCTTGTTTACACTATCTGATAATTTATCCGTCCAACATCTATACATTACATGGACATAACCAGGATGAGTGGGACAAGACAACTGCTTTGCCAAATTATGCATGCTGACACTTTTTCATCTGAAACTGTGAAAATGAAGCAATTTATTTCCTTTTACACTTTAAAAATGTTGTCTTGCCTATTCATATTTGCCTGGCTATGTCTCCGACATGTACATATTTACACATTTTTATGTCACCACCAAAAAGTGGTGACATAATTTTATGGTCTACATCTTTTGTGATGGGGGTCGGTGATCAGTAGTTGGTGGTTGGCATCAGTAACAAATGGTGGTGACATTTTGCATGTTAATGCCTCATATCAATCTTGTTTCTAACATACATTTTCCATATTGTTAATTCCGTCCAAGAGTATATCTTTCCTCAAATTTTGAGTGAAGTGAATTTATAATATTATACAGCACAGAACAATCTTATTTTTACTCTGGTTGTATTATTTGTGTTGTTTTAAGAAACCTTATACAGTTTTTGTTGCAAATTATTTTAGCAACACTTTTTTATTCAAAGATCTCTGCTGGGTATATAAATCATTCCAATATGGTAAATAAATGATGTCACAATATATGGACATTTAGGGAGCATCTCAAAAGTTCAATGTAAGATTACTAACTGTATTTGAACAGTTAATCTGTGACCCCCCACCCTCATAACTGTGTTTGAGAATGCCTTATTTCGAAAGTCACACCATATCTAACATAATGTGACAGTCAATTTTTATAATTATTCCAATATTAATAATAATTAATGACCCCCTCCCCTTGCTGTTCAAATACAGTTAATGCCGGACTCGACTCTATGGTGAAAGGGTTAGAATGCTGGGCTTCTGATGCCAAGGTCCTGGGTTCAATCCCAGCATGTGGCAACAGGAGCCAGCTACTGTTTACTAGTACACCAGAGAGCTGTTTACGAGAGTGCTACTAACTCAAAAATTGCAACAAAGTCCATGATTTGATATGATTATTTTGCAAACATATGACCCAAAAAAAATTCTGCCCAAAGCCAGAGACCTCAGTCTGATTCTGGTATTTTTATGTGGTATTTTTTATCTCTCTTGTTATCAGAAAATCTCTGCTATGTGGAACTAAGATCTGATAATACAGACTGTTTTAGATTTTCGAATTTTGACATTTGATATTCCATTTAAAGGTAGCATATAGAAATTATTGTAAATAAATGTCAAAATAGTAAATAACCTCAATTCTATTATATGCATCATGCTCACATGCACATTTAGGTTTTAAAATGTGGAAACATATTTGTGCCCTTTTTCATTTTATAACTTGTGTATGCCACTATGTGTGCAATCTTTTAAGTGTTAAGATTTATGAAAAAATAAATTTGGTTCTACTGGCAGTGCAAATTGCATGTCAACTATAAGAGTAATTTTTTAGATATTGGGGTAATCTCGAGTTCCTTCATCATAAGAATTATATAATAAGCCTCAGTCACAACTGCTCTGTAGCAGGCATACAGGGGCCGTAGCTTCACAAAATTGATAAAGAAAATCGACATCCTACATGGCATTAATGGTACATATTTCTCTCAATTTTGGGAAGCTATGACCGCTGTTTGGTTACCATAGATCAAATGTGACAGGCATTACTGCCTTTACTTACATCTTCATGGACATACTCTGTACATTGGAATAATTGTTTTTATGTCAACACCACAAGTGGTGCACATTGTTATAGTCTCAACTTTTTTGTGGACAGTGTTCCACAGTTGGCATCTGCAACAAATGGTAGGTGGTGATATTTTGCATGTTATTTTTTTCATTTGATTTGTTCAATATTATAGTGACAGACCTTTAGTTAATTGGGATATTTATTGGATTTTGTAAATCTATAAAATGCCTGGATGCCTATATACTGGTGCATGTTATAACCACAAACAAAACAGGGTAGAATATCTCATGAATTATGAAATACATGTACATGTATAGTAAACTGTAGAGTTGGAATGTACCTTGTTGCTTTATTATATCATATGAAAATTGATACTTTCATTGCATGTATGTTAATACATGTAATATCATGTAGTGTTTCTTAAAATCTTACATTTAAATGATAATTGAAACATTTAGAAGGAACATTGGTAAATCTTTTATACATATATATTTATTAATGTGTAACATTCAATAGATTTTTACTGCAATATTTTTGTATATAAAGCTATTATTTACTCCGTCCAGTGTGATAGTAGTAGGATGTATATAGCTGATGTAAAATTATGTTATAAAATTCATGATATTTCTGAGTTGGCATTATGCATACAAATGATAAACATTGAAAATTCTGAAATACAAACATGATAAAAACATTGACTTCTGTTACAAATGAAACAAGGCACAGTGTGAACAATGTCTCACCTAAAATCAATGAATGCCCAAATGTGTGTATCATGGCACTGGCGGGTCTGGGGGGGGGTCAAAATTTGGGCCCAAAATTTTATTCCGCGCAAACACGGAAGTTTTTTTGTCAGACCACAAGTTTGCCCCCCCCCCTTGTTGGTTCCCAGATCCGCCCCCCTGCATGGTGTAAAACAATACTAAGGGGAAGTTACATAATATATACAAGACTCTTGCAAAACATGTTTTTAAGAAATACCAAGCAGGCCATCCCAAAACTTGCTTTTAAGGAGTAAAACAATGTGTTGGTCTTTTTTAAAATGTATACGGTGCTTAACAATGGGGTGAGGATGTTAAATTTGGAAAAGTAATGGATCATGTCATTTTACCTAGATAGAGCAAGAATTGGGACATCTACATCTTTTTTAGAAACAGATTTATTTGTCTGAAAGGTTAAAAATAAGTGAATGATATTCTTGATGTCATGCTCCAGCATGTAACCAAAATTAGAAATTCCTAACCTAAACATACAATTCAGTTTGAGGGTGTTGGTGTCATCCTTCAAGACTGGGCATCACTTTCCCAGCTCATGGAATGAAATGAAATACCCTCGGATCAAGGACACTTGGTGTTTTATAATTGTCAAATTACCTTTGAACTACTGTGTGACTGGCATTTACTCACATGCCACATGAAGAGAATGATAATTCTGGAGGGGATAGTTTACACGCTTTTGCATAGAATTGTGATATAGTAATAAGGAACCACAAAAAGAAATTGTAGCCGGGACAGAACAAGTCAACTCTCTCTTTTATCCTTGTAACTTTTTCAATTCTCAATAACGTTTCATGAAATCTTCACAGGATAAACTTCAACTTTGGCAAACACCAAATCAAAATGGACTTCAACCAATGACAAGTCTTGGGCTCCTTGAATCAATCTTATATCTGCTTCATGCAATCAATAAAATCAAAAACTGGCTGCAAAAGTCACACACCAGCCAAGCCTCAAATACATCAATCGTGTTCTAATATCTGACAATGCACTAATGCCCTGAAGTGAACTAGGAATGCTGGCCTTAATAATTCATTAATATTGAGGTACTTATTTTGCAGAAAATTGATATGAAAAGTTACTGTCAGAATCACCCATTATCAAATCCTTGTAAAGGAAACAATAAATAATTCACCTACAGTTGCTTCAATGACAATTAGAGATATAGCAATACAGAACAAGGCATTAACATGCAAAATGTCACCACCTGCTATTTGTTAAATACGCTGAATGAAACAACAACCACTGAACACCATCCACAAAAAAGTTGGAGACAACAATGTCGCCACTTCTGGTGGTAACATAAAAACACAGCTCATTCCAATCAACAAACATTTTATGTAATGTGTCTGATAGGACTCAGCAAGTAATTATTCATCCAGGACTCTAAATTTTATGGTCAGATTTGAATCATTTTAATTAACAGTATGTTAGATATGACGTGATGTTTATGAAACCCACTGAGGATACTTATGAAACATTCTAAAATTTTGTTTTTTTTTATATAACTGTGTACAGTATTAAAACAGTGTTTTACAAAATAAAGTGGATTCATAACTGAAGAAAATGAATACAGTATTGTTATTAGCTTCATTGTTACGCACGAGATTTCAGTAAAATTGGTTCACACATTCAAAATTGAGCAATTATTGTAAGATGGATGGACAGAAAATGGCTGAATCTAAGCTCCAATATTATCTAATAAAAAGTTATACACTGTATGTAAACTCATGTGATGATTTTCTTCGAACTTTGAACAAATGTCTTATACGGTAAAAGAGTGCATGTACATTTATAATTGACATGATTGAATATGGTATTAAAAGCTAAATATTAGTCCCACCATCAAGCAACAAAAATTGATTTCTGTATTAGATTGAAACTTTGCAAGCCTCATTTGTTTTGAAATGAAGCAAAAAGCAAGTTAGAAGGCTGTTTTCCAAGAATCAGAAGTAGAAGAACATGGTAGACTTCAATATATTGCCATATACCAACACGTTCATTTTCACAGGAAGCATACTCAGATAATTGTTCTCTTTTGTATTAAGGCATGCCTAAATATGTATAATAGTACAGTATGTGAACTTCATCATACACAATAGAACTTCTAATAATATCTAGAATTTAACTAAAATTTGGCAAAACCAGATGTAGCCTAACAAAAATCAATGGGTGTGATTCTTCTAAAAAGGTAAGTATCAAATCCATTTTGGCAAGTCAGTGAATTTTATTGAACAGTCGGCATTACAATATTTGTGATAATCATGACCATCTCATTATCCTAAATGTATGGGCATGTGTTCATGAGAAATCAACAGAAATCGTCAGGTCGTGCTTAAATCTTCATAGATTGAAGTCCATTGGCTCAATAACTCTTAACAGTTTGGCCTTTAGTTCAGCAGGATATACACTGTACAGCAACTCATTACAGTCCTGCACTTTGTTGTGTGTACGTAACTTCAGTTCTTGAAATCAGTTGACTTTATTAAAGTATTCTTGTGACAGCTTTGGATCAGGTTTTATAGTTGGCTTATCCTGACTCCAATTTGCGGGACAAACTGAAAATACACAGTAACATAATATATTAGAGTATAGAAAAAGGCAAAACTAGCAAAGTATGAACATAACATATTGATCTTTAACATTTTTATTTATGAAATTACACAGCCATGTATAGGCATGGGCTTTCAACTAGCTAATTGAATAATTGAAAGCCAATGGTATAGGCGGGAACTTTCGAGTATAAATCGTAGAAACACTCAATTACATAGAATCATAGATTCAATTTTTTATCCGGAAATTCCAGATTTCTCCTATTTTTAGCAGTGACAGGTTGGTAGGTAAATTTATTTACACCAATTGAACATCTCCCATAATGAATGTTTTAAGCTAGCCGATGAGTGTTCACTTTAGAATGTCTTATATGTTGCCTTATCAGTCTGATCAGGACATGAGTGTATTGCCTCTCTTTTCAAGAATTATTCTTACCCATTTGTAATTGGGTATGAATTCATTTGCATATGTTCTGCCATTAGAAAATACAATACATGTAATATCAATATGTGATAATGTATTCATGAACTGAAGACAAAGTATGATAATTAATGTTAACAATGGAGATATTAGACTTATCATGATGGAGCTTGCAATTAGGAGGACTATATTTACCCCTAGAAGACAAGGAAGACTTGCAGAAGACAAGACTTTTATGATGAAAAATTCAAATTGTCATTCTGAAATTAGCATGTGCAACACTAACTATTTCTAGATTTCACACATTAAAATGCATCCTTAAAGTTAGCTTGACTTTTGCATCAATCACGATTTGCTACGAGCTTATTATATTTTTTACAAAAATTGGTAGGCATTTTCAATTGGGCGGCAATATTGGGATATCCTACTCGAGCAGAAGTCATAAATGGACAGATGAATGGATGGATGAAAGGCTTCTATAATCTCTATATCCTTCATGAACTATGTTTGGTGAAATAATCATTAATTACATGTTGAGTCACCATTTTACATGCTGATAGTTGAGCATTGAGTCTTTGCCCCCCCCCCCCCCCCCCCATTTGATAATCTATCCCCCTACCCTAACAAAAAGTCTCAATGCAAGACTTGACTACTTTACCTTCTCCGTGCTCATCTGTGAACTTGAATGCAGAGATCAGCCTAAGGGCCTCATCAACAGACCGTCCCACTGGAAGGTCATTAATTGTCATCTGTCTAAGAACACCATTGGGGTCTATTAGAAATGATCCTCTATAACAAAAGATGAAGCTTAGAATACATGTTCTTTATAAGTAGAAACATCCACTATGTAGTTTTCTGCAATCAAGTTAAATAATGAATTCTGCAAGTAGAACTAGTGAAGGGGAATTTCTACATGATTTCTCTATATAACATAAAATGTAATAATACATGTAATACTTTTGAAGCATTATTAAATCTGAGAACATAATTGCATAAATAAATGCACATCAATTAATTGTGTGTAGTATTGAAAATGGTAGGCCTACATGTATGTTATGGCAAAAAATGCTATGTTATGGACTTGGTAGCTTGGTATGTTTATCACTTTCTGAGATTTTGAATAAATTGACCAAGCATTTCTCAAATAAGAAAAAATTGAAGCCCATTCATTGTATTTCTACATGAGCTTTATATCATTCAATATAAAAACACCATAAATACGGAGAGGGTGACCATTATAATGACAGACCGTTTGAGTTCATGAACTCTTCACCATGATATGATCATGGTTCACTTGTCAGTTTTAAGATCATTGATTATCCTACACTTAGTGTATTAAATATATAATAACATCAAAAAATAAATTTGATATTTATTGGCAAAATGAATAACCGGAGGATATTGTGATGATATACTCCGGGTGGAGGATATCGTGACGATATACTCCGGAAAACCCAATATGCGGAGGATATTGTGAGGATAACTCCGCCAAATTGACTCTATTTGGCATGAAATTCATTTTGCAATGATATTATACATTTAGTACACTCCTTGTAAGTGTAGGATAATAAGAACATCCTATGATTTTTTTCAGAATATCATTTTAATCTACTCGGTGATATTGATATATGCCCTCGTTCGCTTTGCTCTCTCGTGCAGATATCAATATCACCTCGTAGATAAAAATGATATTCCTCAAAATCATAGGATATCCTATAAATATCTTGACTCCATTAAACTAACCTTAATGCTATTCCACTGCTCTCTAAAAGTACACCATAGTCTTTGGAGATGACTTTATTAAAGTCAGATAATAAAGGGTAATTTAAACCTCCCAGTCCTCCTTGCTAAAACACAAAAATTAAAGAATTAAGATTGGCCAATTAGAACAATTTTCGGGACTGTTTGCGCAATGTCACTGAAAGCCTATTAAATGTTTTAAAGTTGATAAACTAAGATGACATTTTTCAAAACATTCATCACAAGGCACTTACTTATTTCATTAAATAAGTTGATAGTCTGGTAATTTTAATTTCGTTTATTAGTATTCATTTTCACAGACTGTAGTTACTTTTATTTTAGACATTTCGAAAATGTCACTACCTGTAATTTGTTACAGGTGCCAACTGTTGTTCTCTCAATATGACTTCCTTGGTTCCATCAATACATACCATATAACATGTATAAAGTGATTTGAAATGTTAAACAATGGCTGCATACCTTTCTGGACTGATTGATCCATGCCAAATGACTGAAATGTGAGTCGGTGGATACTCCTACTACTGCAGTATCAAGGTCCTGGAATTCCTTAATGCGATCACTGAATGCTATGATCTCTGTGGGACACACAAATGTACTGAAAAACATTGATTTTTAAAATCGTTATGCTAACAGGTCATGCTTTTTGAAATATTGTTTTCTATAATAAAACGATTAACAAAAGTTTGGGCATACTACTACTAGGTTTCGTGTATGTTCTGTAAATGTCAAATGTTATTCAAATATGAATACGATGTACAGTATGCAACTATTCAACTGTATGCGAGGAGGAATATATGGAGAGGGAGTCAATAATGTAGCTTAAAATATGAAAAGCTGTACATGAACTTACAAATCCAATGGGTAGAAGAAAAGCAAAAGGTATTTTCCTTTGTAATCTGAAAGCTGAATATCTTTGAACTGGCCATCCACTACTGCTTTACCCTGGAAATCTGGTGCTACTTCTTGTACCTTTGCACTGGCCAACTTGCATGCTATAACAATAAAATTCAGAATCATTAATCAGACAATCTCAAAACAAGAGGACTTGGGAAATTATGAAAACAAGTGAAAGCATGACATTTTTTGCATGAATTTAAGTTTTATAGCAGAATATATAGTGGGAGACTTCTGAAGATTCATCCATAAAAAAGAGTCTGTGTTAGCAACACCTTTCATACTAACATGCCTCTCTGAGCACATTTAGCCCATTTGTAGCAATATTTGCAGGTATGATAGAGAAAATTAAAGTACATGTTTTCTGATAAAGTCATCCAGTTTTTTCCATAGCTTTTAGTCGACTGATAAAGTTTGAACTTTGGATTGGTGAGACACTTGCCTTCAGCATGTTACAGTGTTGACCTCATTACCAACAAAAAATAATTAATTTCTCACTCTCCTCTGTCTGGTCCACTAAACAATTAGTAATAATTAGATCAGGCCAAGCCAATTAAAATAACAGTTCTTTATACTATTCAATTAAATGTACTTCAGATTTACTTGAGATACTAAATCATAAAGATAATATTCATGGTTGAATCTGAAACATTAATTGACCTTCCATACATTATGGTCTCTAAATCCATAACATAAACATACATGTATGCTTCAAAGTTTCAACACTCATTAAAATCATAGTGCAAAACATCCAATGACATCCTCAAGGCCTTTACATGTACTTTTGCGACACTTGCCAAAATGAAATCCTGTGTTGGAAATGATTACCCAACCATTTATCCACAAGCTATTACATTATGGTGTATTATTTGAACAAATTAACTAATATATGCAACTATGGGCAAATTCAGACCCATCCCATTTGTATCAAGTCATATAAAAGAGGGTATTTGGTCTTCAGTTTTTATTATCAGAGTTCAACTCGACTCAACAAAGCAATCAATGAACAACATGCTTGGTGCTGCCATCTTTATTGCAGGAATTGCCGCAGCTCTGGCAGAGGGATATGGATGTAAGTACATTTAACTACCTCCTATTAAGTAAATACATATCTTTCGTGTAAATATGGGATGGGATGGCTTTAAATTCCGTTTTAAATTTCTGCAGCTCTTGACATTATAAATGAGACTAGAGTAACATAGCACATAAATAAATTATGACATAACCTACAATGACCAGAAATTCTCGAATGTAATTTAGTCTGTTTTTGTTTCTACTCCAGCCCGATGCTTCGACTGCAACTATGCACCATCAGGCTACAGCTACCACGTGAACTACTGGAAGCGTGTCTCCTCCAACGCTGGCTTTGAGGGATGTGCTCTGACAGACAAAGATGATGCCGAGAGCCTAGACAAATGGCACTGCTCTTCCGGAACATGCTTCATCCGCAGAGACAAGAACGGACGTAAGTCTCCCTGACCCACAAATCTTTAAGTCTGACATTTTTGAGAAAATGTAAATGAACTGATGATTTCACAATTTTTTAATGTGTGGAAATGAATTTTGCTAATATTTTTGGTAGTATTATGTATGGTTTTATGAAATTCAAAAATAGAGAGTTTTCAATCAATTATTCCAACCATTCATTCCAGTTGTATACCGTGGGTGTGCCAACCCAGAGAACCTCCCCCTTGGTGTATCTGCCTACAGACAGTGTGCCTACCAGGGAGAGTCCTTCTACTATTTCTGCAAGGGAGATCTTTGCAATGCTGGACAGCTGGGACAAGAAGGAGTCTGTGGCTACAAACCTGCATACTACGGACACTACAGTGAGTTTAGAAAATAAAACTGAAACTTAACAATAGCAAGAAGTATAAGAAGTATACACAAGGATCAAAGGATTTAATATTTTAGGAAATATTTTTGGAATATAAAATGTTCAGAATAGAATTTAATTCATTTCAAAGACATGTGAACTTCTAAGTAGTGCAAAGAACTCAATCAATAGGCCCTAAATACTAAAAGTCCATTCTTCTGTGATTACAGTCAAACAATAGATATATAACTGACAAATGATTAACTGTCAAATAATTTCAGACCCCTGTGATGGAAAGTGTGCCTACAACCCAAGTGGTCTCTTTGCTGACCATTACAACCGCAATGGCTTCATCCAGTGTGGATGTGACAACAAGAATGGAGAGACATGTAGCTGCTGCAAGCCTTTCTACATGAGATGCCCATATGGTAAGTCTTTCAACTCTTTCAGGTTACTTATGTATGAAAAGGCTATCCGAGAGATTACTCCATATACAGTTGTACCTGTATAAATTCCAAGAGGTAGTCTTTAGTCTGTTATTTGATATCTATGTATACAATGATAGCTCTATATACAACCAATCCTAGAATTTATCAACATTAATATGTTTGTTGTAGGTACCGCCTTTGATGATTCTACCAAGGTGTGCAGCAAGGCAGCCTATAATCCCCACTATGTACCAGCTCCATACCACCCTGCTCCACATGCTCATGTGCACCACGCTCCAGCTTATGGACATTATTAAATATGTCACAGAAATTAAGTGCACAATTTGAAGGAAAATAAAATATCAAGCTTTGATAATTGCATATAAAAACATGGCTATGTTATATCTTGAGTAAATTAACTGACTTCACAATATTAAAATCATAAATGTAACTTGTAAATGGCACTTCCACAGAGTAGCAGATCCCAACAAACATTTTTTTTATTCATGGATCTAGAATATTCTCTTTGGGATCCCTGTGAGTCTGCATATTTCAAAATTACATAAATTGTACTCATAGAGACTACCTAGTGCAATTTAGAAATTGTTCCTAGAATTGTATTTTCTGCCTCACCCCAAGTGTATTTCCACATACGGTATTTATCTACCATGTACATCTGTCATCAGGCCCGTAGCCAGGATTTGCCAAGGGGGGGTTCAGTTTTCAAACATTTCCAGGGGGGTTCACATTTGACAATTTTGGCCCAAATATGGCTAAAATCACTTGAGAAGTGCTCAAAATGGTGAAAAACTGCATGATTTTGAAGGAATTTTTGGCCAGGGGCTACGGGCCTGTACATGTAGGGTCTAATTTTTAGATGTTTTTAATTTTAAGATCTCTAGCATAATTATAGCCCAAAACTATTCATCAAAGTAAATACAATTGGGTCAAGTTTATCATTAGTTCATGAAACCAGAAACATTGTTTATTTCTAGCTAGTCGGTAATCATTAATTTGGACCATGGCCTTTCTTAAAATCCTATATTTGTTACAGTAGAGAGGCAAGTCTTAATTACCAAAGTCATCATCATCTACTAGTCGGCAACCATCTATTCCAAAGTCATTTGATGGTTTAAATTGAGACTATGTTATATGAGAATTCAGGGAAAATTATAGAGAATTTTGAAAGAATTACCTGTATATAGGTAGACTTGTCAGCATTTACAAATTGCACATGCTTGTCACACATTTATTGAAGAAATTGAAGTCACGCATAAACTTTTGCATGAAAGATAAATGTCATGTAAATCATACATTATTTTGGTTCATGTCAAGCAAAATAAACAAAAATACAATGAAGGTTTAGTGTTCAAATTGGAAGGTGTTCACATTTCAAGGATTTTTTAACATAGGATTCTCTGGGACAATGACTAGACAGGTGTTCGGATATACAGGTTTTACTGTATACAAATGTCATTTGTGCATAATATGAATATATTTTTCCAAATATTATTGCATAATGGTCTCCTGATTTCTTATTCCGTCAACTGCCGATCGCCAACCACTGTCAAAAAATCGAGACTATAACAATAACAATATGTCACTTTTCACAGTTTGGGCCATAAATATAAGGTATGAGAAGTCAATTTTCTATCACCATTTCCAAACCATGGTGGTTTGAAAGTCCACAATTTAAAATATTGTCTACTTTACTCATCCACAGGCCTCTTGAAATTCTCTTATTTTTAGAGGTGTCACAGATACCTGATTTTGTTCCAACCTGTGGAATTTAGTCTATATCCAATAGACTAAATTAGGCCAAATAGAACTGGACGTTCAACTTAAGGTGCCAAACAAAAAGTGACAAAACCATGCTGGATTTTCAAATTTTTGAACCAAGATAACAGAGTTCTGTTTGGTTCTCCAGTCAGTATAACTAGTTCCACACATATCATTTACATGACCAGGAACACAATGGAAATGGTCAGAATGACCATAAACATGATGAAATAACCTTTTCAGCCCTCTGAAAATGTGACTGAAAAATAGTTAAGAGTAGGTGCTCAGGAAAGGTCACTGAACAGAATCTTTTGACTTTTCCAGAAAATGTGCCCAATATATTGCTCTAAATGATACAATTCTAAAAATTTGATATCATTCTTAGAAAAAGAAAAGAAATGAAAAAAAACTGAATTGAAAATCGATCTATTTTCCTTTTTACTACAGCCATTATTGTTTCAAACAATTTTTATAATTTCAAAGATTGTATCATTTAGAGCAATATATTGGACACATTTTCTGAAAAAATCAAAAGATTCTGTTCATTGACCTTTCCTGAGAACCTACTTTTAGCTATTTCTCAGTCACATTTTCAGAGGGCTGAAAAGGTTATGTCATCATGTTTATGGTCATTCTGACCATTTCCATTGTGTTCCCGATCATGTAAATGATATGTGGGACTAGTTAAATTGACTGGAGGTCCAAACAGAAATAACTCTGTTATCTTGGTTCAAAAAAATTTCAAAATCCAGCATGGTTTTGTCATTTTTTGTTTTGTCATTTCGTATTAACTTCCATGGCACCTTAAGTAATCTAAATACATAAATCAAAATCTTTCAATAGTCTTTTGAAAGCTCATGACATGATATACCAGACCTGTCAACCTGGGAACACCTAAAATGAGTGACTTACAAATGTTGAATACCTTCCTTCAAATTGTGAACACCTTGGTCCAAATCTGTAGGTACAAGAAAATTGGTATCAAATGCATGACATTTATGCTATTCGCATGACAATCCGAACGAATTGCGTTAGTTTTTTGGCTTTTGACACAGATCCGGAGCCAGATCTAGCCCCTATTGGTAGTAGGCTATAAGAATAAATGGGAAGATGAGACACGAGCCACAAAAGTGCTACATCAAAAAATGACCACCCAAAAATATGACCCTCGTACTGACCTTTATTTTTTCCATCTGTCAGACATTGATTGATCAATAGTTACCCTGTAATCTCTTCTTTATGTATTAGTTTGAATGGTTGCATGATATCCATTATTGACGCTGTAATTCAACTTTTCCCGGGACATTTAAAGTGGGGGACAAAAATAAAACTCAACGTTCACAAGTTGTCACAATGAGCTAATTTCCAAGTTTCGTGTCTCAAACTCTCCCAAGCGGTAGAAAAATAATTCCCGTTCACTAAAGTAGCACAATAAATGAATCCAAAGCTTCATACCTGCAAATAATGGATAAATCCCTACCAAATCGAATGAATGTTTTCATGAATCGCCATGTTTGTTATCCAAGGACGTTTGACTCCCAGAATGCAACATCAGTTACCGTATTTACTCATGACAGGTTTCAAAATGGCGAAACAGCATTTTGAAAGCTGGCACGTGTCATGTTGCATTCTGGGAGCCAATCCTCCGTTCCGGCGCAAGCGGGCGACAAAATCACCTCAACATTTGAAGAGTCGGCATAACATGTGAATATCCACTTGAACTTTTGAAGTTCTTATTTGTCATTAGGGACACAAATTCCACTATATTTGGACTTACTCAGACGGTGAAAATAGAGCACTAAATACACTGAGGTAAGAATTTATTATATGTGCGACAGCATGTAATTTTCATAGCTTTTGCAATTCTTTATGATCCCCACTGTATTTCAAATAAATTTTCCGAAGATCACGTGTCTTGTCCTTGAGTATATTTATTGAGCTTGGACACAGAGGAGCTTATCTGGCAGAGGTCCGTGGCTTTTGATGTTCTGAAATATTTTTGCATGATAGATAATGAGATAAGCAAGAACAAATGCGTATTTTCGTGACATATTCTCCGCACCAAAAAATGGGCGTGACTTCAATTACTTCAGCAAATGCGTGACAAATACTCAAATTGCGGGACAGTTGACAGCCCTGGATATACTCACATGAGCTAAATGAAGAAGTAGTTTGCCTTTGACATTTGAATCGGCTTGTCAGACTCAGATTTTGAAAATTTACTCTTCTTTGACAGATGCTGACCTATAAAACAAATATTACATATCAAGATGAACGCATAACGTACACCTTTTACATGCATACAAAATATGTCATCATAAACATGCACAGGGATTCTTACAAGACAATAATTGGTAAAATCTTACCAAATTTAAGAACGACCTTGAAACAGCTGCCATGTTGAACTTCTTCGATGGGCAACTGGATTGATATCCGCTATTGACGATGGGCTGAATGCGAGTATTTATTCGATCACACGTGATCAACATTTTCTTAAAACAAAATTTTTCCAGGATAATCATTTCAAAATGAATAAAACATTCAAAATTCCAAGTGAGCAGTCGAATATCTTTAGCAATTTAAGTTGAATCCAGGTCCCCATGGGAGTACCTGTCAATATTAATGACGTCATTTTACTACAGCGGCCATTTTTACACAATCTGATGGTGACGACCAATTTATCCATGCATAAAATCAGAATTCCTCCGTAATTCAAGGGGCTATTGATGTTCTGGTCATTGCAAAGGTATGATTTAAACCTTGAGTCTATATTGCGTTAGCGTTTTAGGTCATTCATCGTTATGTGGTGTCAAAGTTGAACGATTAGAATTAAATTGAATTTATTCTTCACTGACTCAGTGTAGATCTACTAGGCTAGATTAGTCTAGCCTACTTTTTGCAAGGCCTGACTTCGTCGCTAACATGCTAAATATAAGAGTTAGCTGACGTTTGGGAGCCTGACCTTCTAAAGGTTAGAACCCGAATCTTAATGAAACCATATCACCTTTGTTGCGTCGATGATGATGCATAAACATAGCATTTGATAGAAATTAGTGTAAATGCTTTTCCGACTTTTTCATTTTTCATCAATGTTGACTTTCGGGAAGGCGTTGTAGTTATCACGAAATAACGCATTGACCTTTGAACTTTACTTTGTTGACGTGTCAACCAAGCATGTCTGGTGTAAAAATTAAAAGAATATTAAGCAATGTTCTACATCCGCCAAGCTAAGTGAAGTAGCCAATATAAAATTACCAATTTCGAGTGAAGTACGCAACGAACGAAACTGCGTGATCTACAGTCCCACTATTTGTCTGAACGAAATGCTACGTAGAAATATGAGCCGTCTGCTGTATTAGTCGATTAATAGAGTAAGACCTGTTCGTGATGCTTTATAATTTAGACCAAAACATTGAAGAACATACGAACCTGTAAATCGTGAAAACAACGAACAAATATTCGGTTTTCATATATGTTCGGTAATTTTTCGTATTGAAACTTCCGGAACTTACAAGGAAATCATTCATTTTCTCGGTCCATGATTTACCTCTTGGATGTTGTGGCAAATGCTCCATGGTTGACGGAACAAAGGTGATATGGTTTCATTAAGATTCGGGTTCTAACCTTTAGAAGGTAAGTCAGACTCCCAAAACGTCAGCTAACTCTTATATTTAGCATGTTAGCGACGAAGTGAGGCCTTGCAAAAAGTAGTAAACTGTTCACAGTTCAAGCCTACTCATAGGCAAGAACAAATCTAGATATTCTTTAGACTTTGGTGGTTTGTACTAATCAGCTAATAATAACAAGCATCGGAAGAGACCAAAATGAAAATCAACCCCCTCACTCCGTGTGTGGAAAAAGAGCTGGAGCCTGGCCTATCGAAAATTTCACCTCGGATTTCTTGTATCTCACCTCCGACTTCATATCCCATAATCGTCTCCAAATTTTACAGATAATCTAGATAAATATCTTAATGATGAATGAGATCACATGTGAATAAATATGCTAGACTAATTGCATGCTGGTGACGACGTGATGCTGTGCCTTTTTAATCTTAACCCATGGTATTAGTTAAAGAATCATAGAAATCCTTAGAGACTTCAGTCATACCGTGCATCTATTCCTTTAGCGATTTATTCAAACTTTCTTGCAAAAATTTAAATCTTGCAGATGTATTGAATTTTCTCGCAGAAATCAGCTATTTCCCCCACCATTTATTTTTCTGATTACCACCCGTGCATATAGAAAGTATGTCATATCATATTACTTTTTATTCATATTTGAAAAAAATGATGCACTCTTTCTGAATAGTTCTTTAATTTCCAGATGGCGAGCTACATACAGGCGCAGAGACAACATAAACAGCAACACATGGCAAACATGGAGCCACATAGAAAACAGAAACTTAAAGAATTCCATAAAAAATCTCAGCAATTGCTTACAGAGCATGAAAGAGACTACCTTTATCATGTTTTAAAAGAGTATCAAACAAATAAACACATTGATAGATTTATACAAAAGCTTCAAACAGTGCTCGATACTCCACTTAAACTGAATTTATTAAAAGAAATCCGACATCTTGTGCCATCTTCCCAAAAGCAGGCATTTGATAGGCTTGCCCCCTACCATAAAATGAGCCCACCAATGACACTACCAAACAACTCAAAGGGGAAGAAGTCAAAGAGCACTGGCCAACTTGGGCAACAAAGAAACATAGGTAGTATACAATATGTTAAAGATTTTCCCCTTTAGAATATATATTTAAAAGTTTAAAAAATGTGTAACTTAAATTAATACATGATTTATGCCATACACTGTAGTAATATGTTTGACTTAGAATATCTTGTGAAGTTGAAATAGCTTAAGATTTACCTCTTAGCATAAGTATCAACATTGGCCCTGGTTTTGTTTTAAACCCATTATACTTAATAAAGCTTATATTTTGAGATGTTCACAATTGGTTACATGATGTCTTAGACCCACTTTTAGCCAGATGCATGTACTATAAAGATTTTGTCTTTAAAAGTTATCCAATTATCTTATAATTTCAAGATAGACATCATCCTTTCAATTATATAATATATTTCAGCACCCCCCAGCATCAGAGTGGAATCACCTGACAGCTGTATTAGAATGCTGACTGTGAGCAAACATGAAGACCAGTCCTTAGGTCTATCCATACGTGGGGGGTCAGAGCATGGTATAGGCATATATGTCAGCGAGGTGGATGAAGGATCAGTAGCAGGTATATGTAGAATAATGCATTGCTTCACTATATATTCATTCCCTAAAGTGTAGTACAAATCACAAGAGATAAAACTTAAAGTCCTTTCAATTTTTGGCAAACATGTGTACATATTTTGATATTCTCAGTGTAATTCTAATTGCTTTTACCTTTCTAGTTTAGAAAAGCAGCTGCTCTGTCCTCATCTTTTTCCAATTCAGATCTATAAAATCAGCAATAATTGTCATACTTATGTACCTTATGTTCCCAATAATCGAGTCTGAAAATTTAGGCAGGTCCCACCACTATGTAGTATACACTTTAAGTTCTATTGTAGATGAGTGTGGGTTACAAGTTGGTGATCAGATCCTTGAAGTGAACAGTATCAACTTTGAGAGGCTCGGCTCTAGCAGCGCAATCAAAGTCCTTACCAGCACCAACAGGCTAAAGATGGTTATCAAGAGAACTGGACACATTCCTGGTTTCAAGTTTGCCAAAGAAAAAGTGTCTTGGTAAGGCTCTTCTTTGTCATTGACCTCCCCAGTATTAGAGTATCAGTTGTTGAAAATCTGTCAAAAAGAATGAAATATGTTTTCTCCAAATGAATAATTGTTTTGCGCACATATTTTAAACATTGCGCTGTCAGGTGGTCAGTTCAATAGTAAGGTTAATTAGAGTTTGTCCAATGCAATAGACTACTACAATTGTCTCTTCTTGGTCTCTAGTGCTCAATACAATAGCTTACTATGTTTCAGGTATGACACAGCCCAGAAGAAAATAGTTGAGGGTGACTTTGAAGAGCATGGTATCATTCATTCCCCAGCCTCCAAGTTTCTACATGGCTATGATGAGAAGCATGTCAACTTGACTGTGACAGGAGGGACCTCATTCCTTGGCTTCAATGTTAGAGGGGGAAGTGAATATGGAGTTGGCCTATATGTTTCCAGGTAAGATGGTTATGTTGGTAATTATAAAAAAGGTTCTATATACATTGTCATGGATGCTAGTCACATCCCATCCTTGATGTTTTTAGATGTAGTATGTATAATATGAATTTGGAAATTTGAAAAATTAAGATAAACCGTTACAGCCAAGATAACTCAACAACCATGATTTTAATAATAATATTGTACATCTGCTTGTTAAGACCAACCATGTTTTCTATTTTTCTTATTTCTAATTTTCTCCACTCCAGAATTGACAAAGGGGGTCTTGCAGAGCAGAAAGGACTGAAGCTTGGTGACCAGATCATTGAAGTTAATGGGGAGAACTTTGAGAATGTAACACATGCAAATGCTGTGGAGTTCTTCAAATCCCAGTCACACCTGTTTATGACTGTTTGGGTAAGATGTCAAGTATTGAGTTAATTGATGAATAGTAAAAGAATTGCAAAATCAACACTATGCCTAAACTGAATTGAGGTAGCATGATATTATTATAATGTTATGTTCATCAAAGTACATGTAAGTGTGAATGCTGAAGTCATCTGAGAATTTGAAAATAGACTTGCACTCATTTGAAATGAGAATTTATCTTGGGATGAACACTGCATATGCATTGAAATAGTTGAATGGCATGATAAACATTATTTGTTACAGGCTGTCCATAGGTATCCAGCCTTCAAAGAGATCTATGCAGAGTATAGCTGGAAAGAGGGAGAGAATAGATCACGCAGGCCTAGTAAGTATATGTATATCCTAATATAATATCCTTCCCCATCTATACCTTTCTCTTACATGATGTGATTCATCATTCAAAGTAAATGCATGAGGATGAACCTCAAAGTAAATTGATACATTGCCAATATTAAGGTTCAGGGTCATACATTGTTGATAAAGTAGTTACACAAAAATACTCCTACATTAAATGACACGGGTTGGCACCTCTCATTTAACAAATTTGAAGGTGCGGATTTTTCTTATACTTGAATTAGAACATTTGGTCCATTACTTTATATTAAACTGTTCCTTGATCTCAAATGTTCAAATATATGAAATACAATTTTTCACAAATGCCATACCCATCCCTTTTACACCCTCTCCTTTAAAGGCCCTGTTTGCATATTTTCAATGTTTTTGGGCAAAATAATCTTTTCTTCTAAATTAGAACAGTGGGCCTTTAATGAAAATAAAATTGCTCTTCCACAACAGTTGGCATTCAGACACCATTCCTTTATGTCTTATTTTACTGGTTATAAAGTATTATTTGTTGAGATGTATTTCTGTAATTCATAGGAAGAGTAGGAAATCATCCTGATTTAGGGAAGGGTAAGAATACTAAGAAACAATGGCTTGAAAAGTTTTGGCTGGAATGTTTGTTAATTGATGACATATTCTAAATCCTTGTTACTACGGCTGTATATGTTTTGAAGTGTGGTTTAATGCTTGAATCACCACAAAAATTAAAGTATTTTACCATAAATGTTGATTCAATTAACTATAACATTGGTTTCTGTTGAATAATTTGGTTGCCCGATTGGATTTTACAGTTTTACTTGTGTATATACATAATCTGTTATGTGTAGATTGTGTGTTGATGCTTTGCTTCTGTTGAAGGTGATGATGAGTTTGACAGTGAACTTGATGGTAAAATAAACATTGATTAACACAACACTTCATGCTTGCATGCCACTTATATTATATTATTTGTCACCCATATGTACAGTTTTCACATTCAGACTGATACCTTTCTATTGAATATTCCATGATTGTAGACTCATTACTTCTGTATCACAAAAGCATGCACAGTCTTCAAAGTCAAACAGGTTTTCACTGAGATATTTTTCATTTATTATTAAATGTACATGTAGGATGACTGTTGAGGGTCTACTGATTTCATTAAGTTTGTGTTTCCAATAAAATGTATGTGTATGCATGCTTTATACTTATTTTGGAGGTGATCTACAGCAAAAAAGTTCAACTGGTTTACTTTAGTTTACATTAAATTAATGAAAGATGAATCAAAATAAATCAAATCTAATTTTAGTTTAGGAAAAGTTTGCATTTTTGTTTTGTGTTTGCTGTGAAATTTTGATCTATTTTGAATGGGTCAATGCTAATTTGCCCATATGCATTTAATATTGTCAAATGTTAAAGTTGTTCTAGTTGCTCAACTGAAGTAATTTGTTCTGACAGGGACAGCCCCTGTTACCAGTACTCACAACAACTCCTGTGTGACAGAAGGCACACTAACTGAGTTCCCCATGGAGTCCAAGGTGGAGACATTCACGCAGACTGCAAGCAACACTATGGTCAGCAATGAACATGATGAGTCTTTCAGGTATGTACTGTTTCATCATAGTATACATTTCATCAATTTAAGGCTGATTTAAGATCATATCTATATCTAGAGAAATTTATATATATTTCAAGGAATTTTTCACTAGAATTGTTTTAACTTTGACAATGTATACTAATAATTATAGTGTTTAATGGGTTCATGTTTACTATTTTCACAAGCAGCACATATTGTCTCCATGTTTTTAGATAGTTTCAACAGTGTCAGTAAAGAATGAGGAAATGAAACAGATTGTCTTAAAGCAGCTTGGCTAAATTAGGGCTAAGCTGATGTCTTGTTTGCCTGCATCCTAAGTTTATATAGTTATATTTTGGGAATTAATTCAATATATTTCAGTGTTGGGCTCCAAACTGCAAATATCCTTGTTACCCCAGAGAGGCCCAATATGATTCTTCCCCAACGTAGTGATGTGGTAATGGTTGAGCGCAGGCCAGATGTGACACCCCCTGAGAGTCCTCCTAGCACAGTTAAGGTGACTAAGAAGGACCAGGAGAAGATGGTCCTCACAATATATCCTAAAGAGTCACAGACTGTTGACAGAGTGCAGAGTTTACATGGACCTAAAGGTATAGGATTAATTGCTCTCTCTTGTTTTTTCCTGTATTGTTAATCTGATTGGTTTTGATTTTTATGTCACCACCAAAAAGTGCTGACATATTTTTATGGTCTCTGTTTTTTGTGGCGGTGATCGGCAGTTGGTGGTTGGCGTCTGTAACAAATTCTTAAAACTTCCAATAACTTAACAAATACTGTTTAGACTGACTTTTTTTCAAAATCATCTACAAATTCATAGAAGTTCAAATCTGACTTTAGATTTGAGATTTCACCTTCAGTGACCTTCTCGGGGTCAAAAGGTATTTTTTCAACTTGCAGCCTTCAAATTGACCAATTTGTTTTTTCAAAATCATCAACTGACATAAGATTGAACTAATAATGTGAGCAACTAGGTGATGACATTTTGTCATGTTACTGCCTTGTATGCATTTAAGGTGAGCACAGTTAGCTGACTTTTGGATTTAGTATATGCAAACATATGAGTAAACACCCCAATTTTCAGTACTCCACTCTGTAAAGCTTGACTACTATTAACTTCATACAAGTTCAAGACTATTTAATATTCACAAGTTATTTTTGTTTTAGATATTGACCCAAGGAATCTGAATAAGACTAATAAGAAAGTGAAGGACAGTGATGGGAAGCGCTCCTGGACATTCAAAAATATATTTGGAAGTAAATCAAAAGGTAATATACCTCTACTTGAATAAACAGCCTCCTAACTTTATTCCCATTTTTGGACCATATGCAATAAGCAATCTTCAAATCCCATCCGAAGTTAGGCCATGTAAATTGATCAATGGAAAGATGGATGCAATACAGTAACCTTCTATCAGTAACAACATGTTAAAACACTAAGATAATTTTCAATAATCAAATTTTCAAAGATACAACATGAGCAGTTGTCAGACCCCTAATGTATAGGATGTAGCACAAGTTCATTATGTAATGCTGTTGTAATCATAAACTAAATGACTTTCTTTTGAAAAGATACCCAATCTACAAATATCACTTGTTTCCAGGTGAAGTTAAACTGAAGACTAAATCTCGTCCTAAACTTGATATGAAAGATATATCTGGACCTGTTGCAATGAACAACAATGAGGAAGATAAAATAAAAGGTATTCATATAACACTCGCAATTAAATATTTTGAAACATAATTTTTTGACTCAGGTTGCATTTAAAGTAGGAACAATCTTAGTCAGGAATATTTAGGTGAAAATATTTCAAAAATATATAGAAGCAATTTTAAGGTGGATTTCAAAACTTCATACCATCCTTTTGAAAACCTGAAGTGGCACCAAGCAATCCATTGACTTTTTCATCGAAAATCCAAGATGGCCGCCGTGATGTGTCAAAAACCATAAAAAATGACTAAAGTTATGATTTAATAAGTCAAAATAGTTGTATACTGATCAAACATGGCTAATAATAGTACCTATCAGAAGTTAATATCCATTTAAAGTCATTGGATCAATTTTTGTGTGAAAACTGTGGAGTCCCACAAGGCTCAACTTTATGTCCGCTACTTTTTTTGCATTTTTTGTATTGACCATGGCATTTGCACATAACAATGCATAGAAATCCATTCTGTAACATGTGCACCTAGGACCACATTTCACCTTGCACCCACACTTGACCAATGCTTCGCATGCTGCTTGAGGAAGGGGCTGTATATAGTGGCACCAGGAGGAACATGTCATACTGCCAGCCCCATGTTGTGAACTCCGATACCCATGTTGGATTGAGATTGTACAGTTGGCCCCAAACAATACCACATTGGTTAGCAAGTTCTTAAAATTTTCTGTGCAAGGGCTCCTTTTGTTGGTGGCATTCTATCAATGACTGTATGGCCATCACAGAACAGAACATCACAGAACATTTGCCTTCGTGCTGCATCAATATCTATCTGGTTGCTGGTTTGATCATATACTAGAACAGTAAAACGTTTAAGGGACTGAATGGCATGAACTGACAAAGTCAGGTTTGTTGTAACCATTTGTGCTACTTGTAGAAAAGCTAGAGTAACTTCCTTGAACACATTCCATAGCTTGAAGGGCAGATTCTTTGCTATGGCCAAAGAATGGTGCAGTTATATAATATGATTTAATACCTGTAATTTTTGAGAGGTCAGAAGGCAATCCAGATTGACACTTATTGCACCCTAATGATGCAGCCATGGCAAGAACTTCACCAGTATCTCCAATGATTCTGATTATGAAGTCTTTTTTACCCTCTGAGGTCATCTGTTTTACCTGAACAAAGAGTCTAGTGTAGTATCAGCTTCTTCATGAGTACAAGGTTCAATCCTTACTGTCACTGGCAACTGAGGAAAGCACTTAACAGATTCTACAATAGTCATAAACATCAACCTCAAAAATAGAGTTGGCCAGGAATGCTAACAGCTCAGTCTTGTTCTGGTTGTTTCTTAGAAAGCCAAACCAATTCTGGGGCATCACATTCCCTGCATAAACCATAAACCATCCATTGCCACAATGAATCCTTGTCAGGGACTTCCTACTGTTTTATAGGTAGACATCCCAGATAACATCTTATCTTGAAACACCTTCCATAGGCCGCCTTAACTAAGAATGAGACATTGGTACCATATTCTTGGAAGTTGGTAGCCACACCAGGATGCATCACATGGACCAGTGCAGAAGGATGCCATATTAAAATTGCATCTGCAGGTGGCTTTTAGATCCATCTGGCTTAGCTTCTTGACATTTAAGTAAGTCTGCTTTTGTTGTAGGTCTCATGGCTCCGTGGTTATATAGGGATGGCGGGAACTCATGGTTTTCATATTTGAAAAACTCAAGACATGTCATTGTGTCTTGATTGGCATGCAATGTAGAGTAATAGCAAAAAGGTCATAATACTTTCTCAGTTCCTTGACTTCAGGATTCACTTGCATGCATAGTTGGTGTGGTCTAGGGAGAAAAAACAAAGAATCATCTGAAATGATTCCTGAGGTCAAGGAACTGAGAGAAGAAAATTACCTTTTTAGCTATGCTCGGTATTGCTTGCCTTTGACAATCAAGACATAACATGTCTTAGTTTTTTAAACATGAAAACCATGAGTTCCCGCCATCCCTAGCTAAGCATGGAGCCATGAGACCTACAACTAAATGACCTTCTTAAATGCCTAGAAACCAAGCCAGATTAAGGCACCTTATGGAAGGTGTTCCAAGATTAGATGTTGTCTGGAATGTTTACCTACAAAACAGTGAGAAGTCCCTAACAAGGATTTATTGTGGCACTGGTGCTAGAAGGATGATTTATGCAGAGATGCATGAATGCCAAAGAATTGGCCAGCCTTTCTAACAATCAATGGAACCAGACTAGGCTGTTTGCATTCCTGGCCAACTTTATGTCTGAGGTTGATGTTAATGAAAAGCAAATGATAACTACTATTTGGGAATCTCTTCAGTGCTTTCCTCAATTGCCAGATACAGCAATGATTGAACCTTGTACTCATGAAAAAGCTGACACTAGGCTCTTTGTTCATATAAAACAGATGACCTCAGAGGGTAAAAAATACTTCATAACCAGAAGTGGAGATACTGATGTTCTTTTTCTTGCCATGGCTGCAGCATTAGGGTGCAATAGGTGTCAATCTGGATTGCCTTCGGACCTCTCAAAAATTACAGGTATTAAATTATATTATATAACTGCACCATTCTTTGGCCATAGCAAAGAATCTGCCCTTCAATCTATGGAATGTGTTCAAGGAAGTTACTCCAGCTTTTCTACAAGTGGAACAAATGGTTACAACAAACCTGCCTTTGTCAGTTCAAGCCGTTCAGTCCTTGGAACATTTTACTGTTTTATTATATGATCGAACCAGGAACCAGATAGATATCAATGCAGCAATGTTCTGTAACAGTCATACAGTCATTGACAAAATACCACCAACAAAGGAGCCCTTGCACAGAAAATCTTAACTTGCTAACCAAGGCGGTATAGTTTGGTGCCATAACCAAAATGGTTATCGAGTTCACAACATGTGGCTGGCAGTATGACATGTCCCTCCTGATGCCACTTTGTACAGCCCTTCTTAAAGCAGCTAAGGCATGCCAAGCATTGGTCAAGTGTGGGTGCAAGGTGAAATGTGGTCCTAGGTGCACATGTTACAAAAATGGATTTCTATACATTGCAATGTACAAATGCCATGGGCAATGAAAGTCATTGAACTAGAAAAGTAGGGGACATATAGTTGAGCCTTGTGGGACTCCAGTTTTCACACAAAAATAATCTAGTGACTTTAAATGCATATGACTATCTAATAGGTACTATTATGAGTCATGTTTGATCAGTATTTAACTATTTTGACAAATTAAATGATGATATTAGTCAATTTTAGTGTTTTGCCGATACATCGTGGCGGCCATCTTGGATTTTTGGTGAAACAGTCAATGGATTGCTTGGTGCCACTTCAGGTTCTCAAAAGGATGGTATGAAGTTTTGAAATCCACCTAGAGATTGCTTCTATATAATTTTGAAATATTCTGTGAACTTATCTCCTATTCAAACCTGACTATCTTGACTTTTATGACTGCTGCTCAGACAGTCACATAATGTGAGTTTAATATGTGGAATGACTTCAGACTACATGTGCATGCACAAGTAACTCAGGCTTACCTAGAACAGATGCAAGTAACAGATTCATTTCATTGTTTACCTAAATAAAAGCTTTTGTGATCAGAGCAGTATCTTCTGAAGCTGTATCTAAATGTATAATCATAAAACAAAAAGCCTATATATATTTGTAAGCTTGTAGCAACAAGCCTAAAAATCATCTCATCTTATTAAAGCAGATATGAAATGGTATTTTTGACCTAAAGGAATCAATATAATTTTTTGATAGAAGTATTTGGACGTGTTTTCTCATCAGTAGTGTGAAAATTATTTCACTCTAACGATCGTAATAGCTGCTTAATAAGCATTATTCGAATTGGTTGTGACGTTATTGGCCCCCACGTGATCTCTCACTGGTCCCCACGTGGCCCGTTTTGGTCCATTGGATCATGACGTCATAATGCCAAAATGTTTTGTTATTTGTTTACACAACAATCCTATGGTTGCTGTGACGTTGTGATTACTAAGGAACCAATAAACCAAAGCTATATTTTGTATATGACGTTGCTAATCACGTGGGGGCCAATTTGATCGATCAGTTAGTTTTATTTTGTTATCTATGACCGTTAGCAGTTATCTAACATTTATTTTAAAATGGCTATCGCAAGAACTCTACGTTGGGCTTACAATGGAGAAAACCGCATTTTTGTAGCTGCAAGTTGAGAAAAGCTATTTCAGTTGTCCTTTAACAGTTTCAGCCAACAATGTAGTGTCAACCTCAAATCCACCAAGCGCAGTGACAAATGAGGCCAGCAGTCATAAGTTCAGCACAGGGATGGGGTCCCAGTTGATGTACACAGAAGCCTCTAAAGTGGCCACTCTAACCAGGATAGAAGAGGAGGCCAAGAAAGTTTTAAATGAGGATGAGGTTGCTGCAATATTAAGACACTTGAAATGGGTGAGATTAATTGATTCAGATTCATCAGTAAGAAAGTCCTACTTTGATTTTGACTTCAGCCCTCAGCAATCAAGAGATACAATTTTTGAACATGACACATGATCTTGTATATTTTTACAGCTCTTAATTTCTTCAGTTAAATAAAATTAATACAAAGGCTATGTTGGACCAAATTAATGAACATTCATATGACAAATGTCACCACTTTGTAATGGAAATGGTTACAAAATTGTAAAAATGTGTTGCGAATGTAAAAACGGAATGCCGAACAATTCATATTTGAATGAGTTTGCCCTAAAATAATAGTTAATCCGTTAGCCGACAGCCATCCGTTGAATTTGCGAATGCTAGCTAAATTATGATCTTTCACTTGATATAATAGATATTTTCATTACCAACGATGTTTGTGTATTTTTAGTATGGAAGCAAAGGAGATGTTGAAGGGTTGGTGAGGCCTCTTATAGCAATCCTAGACAAGCCAGAGAAAGCTCTTCTCTTTAGAGAAATCAGGTAATATTTTCACAACCCACAACTTAAGTGGAATAAAAGATAAAATGAGTGGACGTCTTGAACAATGCATTTATACATGCATTCAGTATCAAGTCTGGTAGACCATTTTGCATTTGATACTAGTAGTCATACATATTGCATTCCCATCGTAAAGGGAGAAGCATATCTGATTCTGTCGTAACTTCAATCTTCTATGACTGTACACATTTGTTTTCAGAGGCTTGGTTTTGCCCACAGATATTGGCAGGTTTGACAGCCTTGTGTCTCGTATAGAGCTTGAAGCCTACTCTGAGCTAGCCACTCATGTACACAAAGCCTCTCCTGTTATTGGCAAGAAACTACCACAGAAGCAATCTGGAGTGCCTCCTAAGAAGAAGATAATTCATCCAGAACCAGGTTAGTGTACGCTAAGTTCCTTAGTGCAGTAGTGGAGAGCAATACATGAAAATTGATTACATGCACTGTATGGTCTGTTTCTACCAAAGCTCATTCTTTGGTCATGTCAGGCTACATTTGATTTAGACCAGCTAATATTTTATTGCAAATACTCAACTGGTTTTTGAAAAAGTTAGATAATACTTTTCAGGAAACGTGTATTATGCTTTATTGAAGTTTTTGCCTTAGATAAAATCCATCTATTTTTTCAAAATGGTTTCAATATCATTAAATGTTCTATTCTAATACATTTCAGGATTTAGTGGAGCCTTCCACCTTCGTACTGAAGAGCAGTATAAGACTGACCAACAAACAAGAGAGAAAATTGAAAATCAGGAGAAACAACACAAAAAGAGTGAGTTAAAACAACGTCGATCTTCAAAACGAACAAGTGTAACTGAGGCATATGAGATGATTGACTTTAATGGTGCTGTTAAAACTGACGAGGGCGAAGTTTTTGAAACTTCTCAAAATTCTGAGTCTTCTCTACAAAACTCAGGAACATTCTCAGTACATGAAATGTCAGATTTTGGATATGCTGCTATACCATCCACTAGTACACAAGGCGAGAAGTCAAAATCAAAACCAAACAATAATGGTGTAAATAGTAGCAATGATGAGTTATCACCTGATGAAATTAGTGCTTTGTATGCAGTTGTAGACAAAACAGCAAAGTATGAGCAGAAACATTCAAAAGATAGTGAACAAAAAAATTCACATACAGATATAGATCCTGACTATGAAGCAATTGACTTTATCCCTCCACCTGCGACATTCCGTATTATAACACCAGATGGGACTGAGAGTCAGCATAGTTCTTCAGAGGCTACACATACCACCCACAGCTCAACTCCAAGGTAAGATATCCATGAGACAAATATGTTCTTGGTTTCTTCATGTTTGTTTTCCTTTTGATTTTTATCACACACCAAAACGTTTTGACGTATTATGAGCCAGTATTGTTTAACCATCGTTCAACATCACTTTTCAGCATCAGTTGTTACACTAAATGTAAGCTGGTGACATTTTGTAATTTCAATTCCTAATAATGTTGAAGACCTTACCTTCAGTGCAGAACTCAAGAAGGGCTTGGTGCTAGAAGCCAAATATATACTACTGTTTCCCAAATATTTATAGTGAACATTCTGTTATGTAATGGGTTTCGTCCTATTGTAAAAAATCCTTCAATGATTTTTGTTCTTTTAACTCATTTTTGTTCTCTGTTTTTTTACTTTACATTGATTCAGAATGTATTATCTGTGTAATAAAAAATTGAAAATTAACAGTATTTATGTATTTTATTTGCAGATCTGGTGACCAAGGTGCTAGGAGAAAACTTGAACTGGTTAACACTCCAGGTGCAATATCATCAGTGCATAATACAGAGAGTTCATTAAAGGCTACACCCAGATGCAACAATATTATAGAACATGAAAATGTTGGAGCACTGAAATCTGCACCAAGACAAAATGACACTATTGAATATGACACAATTGAAGCCACATCCAACATGGAGGTCATCTTAGCTAAACAATCTTCCAGGCCAAATATCATACAAGATAGCACCACCCCTAAACTTATTAATATCACCCATAATGTAAACAATGATACTAGAGTGTCACCAGGTGAATCTTTGGACAGTACTAAAGAACAAGCTGGAGCATCTGTAAGCAGCCACAATTTATCCGGACAAAGTTCATCCAAACATTCCAATAAATCATACCAGTCCAGCAATCATTCCTCAGAATTACGTGGCCCAGTTGTCCATTCTTCAAATTCATCAGAAATGCATGGGTCATCTCCCCAGCCGTCCAATTTATCTGGAGAGAGATCTTCTCGTGGTTCTCAACCCTCCATATTGGGTTTGAACTTCCTGGGCTCGCCTGAAGACAATAACAAGGTTCCTAGTTCAAGCGCTTCACAGATTTCAAATAGATCAGCAACTTCTGATGGACACTCTCAAAGTTCTAACCAATCAAATATCTCAAGACATTCAGAAATCTCAAAACACTCAGGAACCTCAAAACACTCAGAAATCTCAAGGCATTCTGGAGTCTCAAAACACTCAGAAATCTCAAGGCATTCTGGAGTCTCAAAACACTCAGAAATCTTAAGGCATTCTGGAGTCTCAAAACACTCAGAAATCTCAAGGCATTCTGGAGTCTCAAAACACTCAGAAATCTCAAGGCAGTCGAGAGTCTCAAAAATGTCTGAAGACTCACATCACTCAAAGGTGTCCAAAAATTCCCAGCATTCAACCAACACATTGCAATCTACGGCTTCCAACCCAATAAAGCTAATATCTAAGAAGGAACATGTTGACCATCCAAGTCCAGCATTTGCCTCCAATGTAGATGCTTACAAACAGCACATGGCCGATTTAATGAAGAACAAATCTCAGAACTCTACCCCTGTAAACTCCAGACCTTCCACCGTCATGTCTGATAGCTCAGACAGTGATCTAGATGACTATACATTGACTATAAATGAAGAGGCAATAGTTCATAAAGATGCTGACACTGAATCCCGTCAGAGTTATATTCCTTCCCCAACCTCGTCTGTGGCCTCTAGTAGCGTACAAAGCTATAACCTTGACCGTGAGTTTGAATTATCTCGTGGGTCTACTGTAATTGGAGCTCGAGGTAAATATGGTGCCTCACCCCCTTCTGAACATTCCAGTTTATACAGTTATACTGTAAATGCAACTCCTCTCTCATCTAAGCCACCAACTCCTCCTGAAGCTGTTGTCAGACTCAGCTATGAACCCATTGGGAATACTCAGTTATCTGAAATCTCAGAAGCCAGCCCTAATCTTGATGCCAGTGGCAGTCTAGTATCAGATCTTGATCTCCTCAATAGTGTAACTTTAGACCTGGAGAATCTTGGCACTGAGGCATCTGATGAGAGCCATCAGAGTCTCCCACCTCCCCCTGATCTTGAGTTCCTAAACAATCATATTTACCCCTCCAATGTATCTACTAGCCATACTGGTGGATCTGTTAGAGACGATGTGTCTTCTATTGGGGTGGATAATGCTACCATTACAGCAGATGTTGATATGGCATCGCTATTGGACGGTCTATTGCAGTCCCCTAAACACAATGGGGAAAACAGTAACATGTCATTCAATCTGATCAATCATTCTGAAACCCAACAAGAAGAAACTGACAACAGATATAGAAAACAGTCAACACCATACCCAGGCACCCGCAATGCAGAGCCGGTAGCTGTTTCTTCACCCTCCCCTACTCCAGATCAGCCTCAGCCAATCACAGTGGTTCTTCCCAAGAATAGAAGCTCATTGGGTGAGTATATTTCAGTGAACTGTGTATGTGAATGTTGATGAGTTGGTTACTTTTGTTAATCAAGGATCATGAAAAGGAAGATAGATTAACTATTACTTTACACCTTTATAAACCCCTTCTAATTCAATTAGGGCATTGGCTTTCTCTTGAAACCCCATGATTAGGGAATTTAGGGTGAGGGCATATGCAGAGGCCTGCTCCCTTAATGATGGCAAACCACTTACTAAAGAATTCCCCATGAACATTTATTTACCATAATGTTTCAGGTATAAGTGTATCTGGTGGTAAGGATAGCAGGACACAGCCACATGTAAAAGTTGAGAAAATATTCCCAGGGGGAGTGGCAGCAGAGAATGGTATACTAAAGGTATATATCCACTGACAACATCTGACTCTGACCTCTGTATAGAACTCAGAAGCGAAAATAATTGAGCTCAAATTTCACACCGGAATAGCCTGACAATGGTAAAGTCAGATACCGTTGTCGCAAATGGCAGATATAACCGTCGCTTCAATTAGATTGTCATGAACTCACCCTATGCAGACAGAGCCTGTGCGAAATATTGGGTGCGGAGCAAATGAGCGGAGGGTGCGGAGCTAACGGTCATTTTTTAATTTAAATTTGGGATATTTCTGAAACTTAGTCGTTTTGGGACTTCAAATATACCAAGATATGTGTATTTGACACCAAATATCAATACAATTGTGAAAATAATAGCGCAATTCATTCTATAGCGACGCAGTGTGCCTTAAACCTTTCCCAGACCTATATACAGGGTGATCAATAAATAAGGTAAAAGTATCTGGCATTTTGTAAATATTGGTCCAAACATCCTGAAATTTGGTCAGAATATACCTTGCACATTTCTAAATTAAAACATAGAAATATATAACTTTGCCATCTGATTGGTTAATATTATAGTTACTATGGCAACTGGAGTCGTAGTTACCCGGGGCAATTTCATTGCGTCCAATTTGGACAAAAAATGATGAAAAGCACATCTTTTTCAAACTGAAAAGAAATAAACGTGGGTGTCAGCATTAATTGTTTTAATTTACTTTGTTTACATTGTTACATATTTTCTTGCAAATTTGATGTTTGATGTCACGGAAAAGATTAATATATAATGAAAACTGATGTGATCATAGATAGTCTATGACACAGGTCAATGATGAAAGACAATACCCACAGAAGAGTTTGATGAGAGAAAAGAGGAAGAAGCTAAGACTAAGAGGCCTGCAAAACGTTACACATTGCACTGGGATATGCTATTCTCACAGTACAAACCATTGAAGCACTGGGTTTCCCACTGTTAGGTCATGTACTATACTCTCCTGACTTGTCCCCTTATGATTTTACCTTCATGGTGAGCTGAAGAGGGAGTTGAGGAAGTTTCTCATTGGAAGACTTGAAGTCAGCTATCTCGAAAATTTGCAGGCTATGGGAAAATGGGTTTAAAAAGGTTTTCAAAGACAAAGACTGGAGTAGAAGACAAGAACTATAGGCCTATGTTAAAAACAAAGGACATTAAGTAGTGGTTATGAAGTATAAAATAAGAATATGATATGCCATTTCAATTGTGATTTGAAATATATTATCAAAAGTGCTTCGACTGAAAATTTAGTCTTTTGAAAGTTGCCCCGGGTCTTCATGCTTTCTGTTACTATGGCAACTATAACTTCAACCAATCACATTACTTTGATCTGTAACTTAATATACCAATTCAATAATGTTTGAACATTATTCTGTGCAAATTTTATGAGGATTGGGTAAAAGCTGAAGAAATGCCAGATACTTTTACCTTATTTATTGATCACCCTGTATTTTGAAATTATCCTTTTAATACTGAGTCCCCAGCATTCATAAAAAATGGTGTTCAAGGTACACTATCTATACAAATTATTTTTGCATCTTGGAAGCCAGGCAGTATCTGAGTGATTTTATAAACATTCGGAAATGTTTTTCAGTATGAGCCCCATCTAAATATTGGGTGCGGAGGAGCTTCATAAACGTACCTCCGCACCCAATATTTAGAGGGGGCTCATATCTGTCTTTATACTCATTGTACAGTTAATAATGTTCTACCATCGAAATAAAGTTTTTATTAATTTAACCGATCAAAATGAGATACGGGACAACGGACACTATATTAATATGTCGTTGTCTTTGTAAATTATTCCAAATTCAGATTCCATTGTCATTGACGATATCGAAGACACTATATATAGATTCATGACCCGATTTGATTGAAATTGGGCGTTTCATCTGATACGTCATCACAAGAGCTTAATTCATGCACAGAATTAGGGACGACAAAGTCCCATGAAATGAGGACCAAGTGATTGAAGAGTTGAACTGACGGTTATGTCCGCCATTTGTGACAACAGTATCTGACTTTACTATTGTCAGGCTATTCCGGTGTGAATTTGAGAAACCTTCAAAAAAGTGTTTTCAAGTGTTATAGAAGGTCGAAGTGGTGCATAACTTTCTCAAGTAAAAAGTAATTTTGAAAACTCATACTATAACAATAAAATTGCTAAGCACTGAACAAAATAACTGTAAATCTTATGTTATTGGAAATGAGGAAGTTGAATTCATCTGATGGTTTGTTATGTACTTTTAATATTGCAGGCTGGCATGAGGATCCTAAAGGTTGATGGTCAGAGTATGACATCTTCTACACACAAAGAGGCCGTAGAGTGTATCAGGAGATCATACACCAGGAAAGACCAACCAACCATGACAATAATTGTCCTACCTATCTGATTAATGACATCTTCTACACACAAAGAAGCTGTGGAGTGTATCAGGAGATCATACACAAGGAAAGACCAACCAACCATGACAATAATTGTCCTACCTATCTGATTAATGACATTTTCTACGCACAAAGAGGCTGTGGAGTGCATCAGGAGATCATACACCAGGAAAGACCAACCAACCATGACAATAATTGTCCTACCTATCTGATTAATGACATTTTCTACACACAAAGAGGCCGTGGAGTGCATCAGGAGATCATACACAAGGAAAGACCAACCAACCATGACACTTATCGTCTTACCTATCTGATTAGCAACTATAGTCATCATTCTACCCAGCTAAGACACAAGCGCAATGACAATAATTTTCCATTAAGCTATCAAAACATGTATGTGATACCAATGATACCTGAAAACGTACATGTATATACTATAACAGTAAAATTGAAAATCCAGCTATGATTCACAGAGATTGTAGTGATAACTGCCATGAAACCAGTTCTGATCTTATATGCACCTGATGTTGGTAGGAAAATGCAGAAGGAAGTAAGGTCATATTTTGATATGTATAACCTTGCACCCATACCTAGACTATATCCACAATTCTAGCCTCAACAATGATCTGTCAGCAGCCAGAATTCCAATATGATATGCCAAATTATACATAAACCAAATGTTATACCTGTACATTCCATCTTTTGATGTGAAAACATAGTCTGATAGCAACAAATGTACAATAGTATGTGGTACTTATATATCAAGAGGATATACAGTAAAACCTGTCTTAGTGAAACACATCTTATACCTCTAAAAGTGTTCCACTTGGGAGGTGTTCCATTATAGAGGTTCATTTAACAGTAAGTCAGTTGGTGTTTGGACTCTGAAAGGTGTTCCACTAACAGAGGTGTTCCCCTTATATAGGTGTTCCACTTGACAGGTTTTACTGTACTAGTAAGACATTAGTACTAGACAATAGACAAGGCTAAAGTCAAAATTAGATGGTTCAGGGGTATTCTCTGAGAGTACTTGTAGTATAATCTGACTACATATCCTCATGAATACTGTATTCTAAAAACATTATTTTTACGAGTTGATATTTAGATTTTTTAGAATTTTTAATATTAAAAAGATATTTTTATGTATAGGCTATTATATACAGATTAGTATTATATTGTATATTATTCACATACTAGAACAGTATATATCCTATATATTACAATGTGGTCAAAATGTTAACTTATGTATTGTTATATATTTAATGTATTCAATTATGTATTAGAATGATATTTAAAAATTCCAGTTCACCCTGGGCTTAGGGGGCTCATAACATACAAGCAACATGGTTTGTCCACAAATAATTTTATAGAAATTGAATATGTATAGAAAACTTTCAATGTAAATGCCAACATCTTAAAAAGTTTTGATCTTGCTCTTTGATACGGTGGGGTTGTTTGTTAAAACTGAAAAACAGAATATTTTTTACTTATTATCATTTTAGGCTGATATAATTATAAATCACCCATTTACTCCATGCCAATTACATACCGTATTCATTGAGCATTGAAATTGACTAATAGTGATACCATATAGTCTCTCTTTACATAGCAGATGGGTGGGGTTCCAGAGACTTGATACAAGTCTATGTATATTGTGGTCTTATTCTAGATATATTACTTTACTAGATTCCGTCCAGTGATGAAACACTTCCATATTTATAGAACTTTTATATTAGATGATATGATTTATTATTCACTTATATGTATGTTAAGCTGATATTGAAAATATGTTATTTGTTTTATTTGTTCATTGTGTGTTATACTGGTATATATTTAGCTCATTTATAGAGAAACAGTTATGCTTGATAAAGTAATAATATAATGTAAATGTAACAGTTATCTTATACATAATTGAACCCTGAAGATTTACATATAATAGTCTCTAATAGGCATTATTGTAGTCTGTCACTTTGTTTCTTTACAAGAAATGTGTCATCATGATACTCTATATTGTCTCAATTGAAATAGAAATAAAAGATTTAAAATAAATATATTTTTCTTTGGATTTTTGATGTGCATGTTTTTGGGCATTCATAGTAACATCTAATATTTCTAGATCTAGACAGGATATTTCTAATTTGCAAAGAGTCACTTTCGGGCATATTTTGTTGGACAACATACCTGCATAATTTACATATGATATTCATTAAAGCTCATGAAATTTTGGAATTAAGGAATATCCATATGCAGTGTATTTGAGGATAGAATGTTGAAGGGGATCATTATTAAACATCTGTTTTTACAGTCAATCCAAGACTACATATGGATTATTGGCATGTCATTTAAATCAATATACCAATGTCCCGGAATGATCAACCATGACCTCCATAGGGTCACAAAAATGTGAAAAACATACAGGGTGTCCATAAAATCTCTTTACAATTACAATACAAAGTCAGTGTAAAGAGACTTTATGGATACTCTGTATAATAAAAAACATTAGACTTAAAGTGCCCGATAAACTATAAAATGCGCATGCGCCCAGGTGTTGATAAACTATAAATAGCGAAAATCCAGGGTTTGTCACCACAAGGTAAGCCAGGACGTGTTGAGAGAACAGCTAGTAGTAGTTACAGAAACGAGAGTTCTGACGCACCTATAACATGGAGTCCTATGGGGAGGGACACGATTTTTCATAGTACCCTCCCTAACATGGGCTCCAATGGGGAGGGACATCTGTGAGCCTCCCTGAGCTCGGGAGGCACATACGGGGACCCCACCCCTCCCCCCTCGGCGTGGTGGCGTGTACATATTTCGGGAATCTCGGGCCCTAAGGGTAACGGACGCCCTACCTCACGTCTGTACGTTTACTGTAAGGGATACTATTCGAATTCCCGCCAAAAACAATAAATCGATAAACCAGTACGCGTCCCGTTTAACCTTGAAAGCCTGTACCGTCGGTACAGGTTCTGGTAATTTGATACGGAATATTGACAGCCGGTGAAGTAAAATTAATAAAAACGCGTCAGTCGTTGACTGGTAATCGATAATAGGTAAGACCGTACCCGCCGGTACAGGCTCGAGTGATTTCTTACATGTTGTGGCACGTGGGGCGTGACTTAAACAATAAGTTCGTCTCGTTAATTATAGTACGTACTGGAAACAGCCACTAGTCAAAGGGTATATAAAAAGATAAGTTCATTTAGTTTTCATAACGTTAAATACTTAATCACCAAAGATGCCGATTGGAAAATTTCGAGTACCATCTAATATTAAAACAATAAAAAATGGGGAATTTATTGAAACAATTTCGACACCAAAAATTGTTTTAATGAAGATATGCGACGGAATGTTCAGCGCCGTCAACGACAATGGAGTTGACATCAGAAATTACCAAATATGGCCAATCACGGGGATCACAAACGTATGTAATGCCTACGGAACGTGCGCTGGTGTATTTCTAACCCATAATCAAATGGCGCGACTTATCGACAATTTACCACACGTCACTGAAAAATTCATGGAAATTGAATCCAAGAAAAAGGCTGATGTCAAAGAGTGGGACGTTGTATTGGGGGCTCAATTTCGACTCAGCGTTCATCCTAAATTTCGAAGAGTTAATATTAGGGGTAAGGTTTTAAATGATTTGTTACTGATCATAGAACATCGAATATACAATTTAAACTGTCATTCATATTGTGGTTACATGTCGTATTTTTTTTTGTATTTTAAAAAGGTTATCATCTCAATACATACTCCGATGATCCACGGAAACATTTGCCCGATAGAAACGGTATCGTTATGACACGTGCGGTGTTTGAGCTATTTGTGGACAGCCTTATTAAATACGGGCTTGTTCAACCAACCGAACCTCATTGTGTAATAACGGGTCACGCAGAAAAAAGTGAAGCTGATAGTTGTAGTGAATGCAGTTATTTCGACCCCGTGGATTTCAGTAACTAGAGTTAAATATGATGTATCACACGGTAGAAATAAAGACATATATACGTCAATGTAAGTAATATAGTCATTCATACTTAGGTTTTTGAACATGATAGGTCGATTATTAGTTTTGAGCGTTATTGGAACATGCTGCATTTGTCAAAACATCAATGTTACTCGACACTTTAATGAAACTGAAAACGTAACACCTTATTACGTACTGAAACCATATATTAGTAGTAGTTACGATGTAAATCTAGAGACTCCAATGGCCTTAAGCTTTACCGGAGGTGTTTTAACTTTTGTTATCATAGGTGAGTTACGCGATTTTTGACAAACTATAACACAACGTAATGTTTGGTTTATATTTAATAGTGGTAACTAATGCTATATCATTTTTAGGTAATGTGTTATGGCTTAGAATGTTAACGAGATCCAAATTACCGATGGTTAAGGATGAAAGACAAAGGGAGCCTATGATAGCCATATAAAATTCATACAATGTGTACAAAAGATATACGACAAATAAATAAGAATGTATTAAACTACAAGATCTTGTAGATCAGAAAATCCCTTAATTTGTTTGTTTATTGTTCTTTAATTGTTTAAAACTTAGTGAAACATTCGATGTAAGTTTATTAATTCCAAAGTTTCAACATTTGTACAAAATCATTAATTACAGACCTACACACAAAGTTGCAATGTCATCTACTTAGAAACACGTGTATATTCGATTAGGGTGACATCTTCAAATATTAAAATACTCTGTACGATGCTGACATCTAGTGGTAGTTGGATATCACAACATTGATACAAATATATAACATTTATCGAGTATACATATTCAATAATTGTTTAACATTAAACACCGTTGGAATGTAATCATATGATATTGTTTACACGTGTATTGCGATTTAGCATTGAAATTGCGAACCGCGATTGAGTAAATTAGCATTTGAGGCTTTTTGAACACCGCATCAATGAGGATTTAAATCGACCTCTTTAAGAAAACTTTAAGACAACTATGTTGTTGTTTTTTTTGAAAATTACATGCAGAATTTTAAAAAAAAACGTCAAATAGAATAAATTCTGGTCTTGAATAAATATGCAGATTTCCTAAAATCTTTTTTTAAATACCTTTCCTATATTTCAATACTATTTAGCGATTCCTCAATTAAAACAAAAATACGAAGTGAACCAAGTAACTTGGGAAGATCACATGAATTACATGAGTTTAATTGATTTATATCGGTCTAATTAAATACAATGGTAAATAAGACAGCTATAATTAAGTAGGCAAAGTCTGAATTTAGTCCAACAAACAAGTTTACGCCTACAGGGGTGATATTCATATCATTGTATTCAAATATGTCCTAATAGAGTGTTTAAAATGGCAGCCATTTTGCTTTGTTTTTACGTGGTCTCTTAAGAGCTTTGGCCGGAATACCCGGTACTTTGTACGATGTGGCGCTTCTTTTGTAAATGAACCTAGGTGTATTATCGGTATAGCTAGGCATCCCTATTGCATCATCATCATCATCACTGGTTGATAGCCCCGTGTCATGATTTTGTTTACTGGAGGTACCTTCCTTAAAGTCGCTATCGGATGGGGCATCCAATTTATTTTCCGAGGAAAACGTAGATGCATCATTACTCCCGGAATCAACTTGCTTCGTTTGACTAGGTTTACGTGTACCTATTCCACCATCCATTTTATCAGTATTAGTTGGCGACTGATCTATGGTTTTGTTATTTCCCTCCTCAGTTTTACGCGTGGAATTTTCGAGTCTGATATATTTATCATAAGGTATCAAAACAGATTTGATCATAGCTGCAATTTTTGGATAAAATTATGAACGGATTTAATCAATAGACCCAAAACTGATGTATTACGTTTGATCAAGTCCTTTCTAAACTTCTTGCTTTTTGATTTGGTCGCGATGTGTTGTAAAACTCTTTTATGTCGTTTCAATTTTTGTTTATAAAAATTCGCGATAGGGAGACTACCGTGAAGTACGTTAAGAGCTATTTCACCTAGAACTCGAAGTTGCGTTTCAGTAATTGTATTCAATAAAACTTTCATTTGCTGCAAAGTACTAGTCAAAAGGAATTTTAGGAAGTTTTTATTCCTTTTAATAAGTGCTGACATCGTGACATGTCTTTTATATGTTGTCCGGTAACCGTCTGGATCTATACTGACGCGTTCAATTAACTTTTGGGTTTATAAATGATAGGATCTTCATTCGGAAATATACGTGTGCGTAATCTATATTCATCAACGCCATCTGGCGACATATCCACGACTATGTAACCGTACCTTTCCGAAGTGGCGTCCAAATAGCTGTCCATGAAATATTTCGTTTTATCCGGATATATCTGACCAGCCAAACACTTTAGTTGTCTTTTATCACGATTTGCCTTGAAAATGATGAAATACTGACATTCATATTTCTATGATGACATAATTGCGTGAATATTTTGGCAGCCTCTCTACTTTGACATACGCTAGCCATTAAATCATCTAGAACTAGAAATGTTGGTATCGATATATCTTTCGTAAAATTTAAGATCTCTTCCTCGTCGACTAGTCCTTCGTGAAATATGATTTCATCTTTAAATTGTAGCTCCATATCGCGGTACACGGATTGCCAAGTTGCGTAACAAAACAATATTTTGGAAGGTGAATTCGAACTATTTTGAAACAAGGCATCTCTATGTTTTAGAATTTTGAAACACATGTTAGTTTTCCCCGATTGAGACGCTCCTATCATGGCGATAGAGGTAGGCGAATTAAAGGGCACCAGGCTATGTGTCATGACTTCGACGGTTGAACTTACAATGATAAATACTTGTTTTGCGAAGTCTTTTATTTAAACAATCGGGCCATTGATGATTTTTAATAAGTTAGTACCAAAGAACAAATATAATTTTTTACCTAATCCATTTTATTTCGATACACAATAGTATAACATAAATAGAATATAAACAATTATATCTAATTAACTTTCTAAAGCCTGAATATTCGGTTTAACGCAGGTTTGGCATTCTACATAAGTCACTGCGGATTTGGTAGAAAAGTGAGTCTTGAAATAATCTATGGTGATTAGATCATTGTAATAAGTATCCTCGATATTATAGTCATTCAATATACCTAGTAAGCTTTCATTTCTACGAATATAACGATCCATTACAACTAATGTATATTGGCCACAGATTGTACTTTCATCATCTTGAAGTCTCAAGTTATTGTATATAAATGTATCCGAATTATTTCGTATGAATTCAAATAGACCATATTTTCGAGGATGACCACCCAAACTGTCAAAATACATACATGTTTTCTGACCCAACGTGTCAATCTTGAATACAAGTAAGACCCAATGTAATCCGGGGTGATCGTGCTTGGCCGTATTGACGATATAAACGGCTAATTTACTCGGAGAAAACCGCGGTAATTCGTCTTTGGCGCAGACCCTACGGTAGGCGGTTTTTAAATAAGATGTAGATTCTAATATATGCCTTAATTGGAGAGAGTTCATTATGTTATGACGTTCCTAGCCTCGTCTATCTGAATAACTTTGGGAAACTCCGCCAAAATCAGGATGTTGATCGCTTCTTGTAGAGGTTTTTGAAAATGACCATTGATGGATAAATTACCCCTTCTCTCGATTGAATTAACTTGCGTACTGCCGATGTTATTGACGTCAAATCTTAAAATTGTAGTTCCGTTGGCGAATTCGTCTCTGGATATGCTCGCGTTTCGTTTTTGGTCGTTAAACTGGGGAAATAAGTTGTTGTAACACGTTATATACGTGTTCAGCAAACCGCCTGTTCTGTAATCTAATGTTACGGGATTGGTCACGCTTAGTCCATCGACTAACACGTCTAGATAATCTAAGTTGAAATGTTGAAAGTTGAAAGGATTCAAATCGTACACGCCCATTTGAGATCGAGCCGTGACCATGACTAGGTATATCGTTTGAGGCACCCTACCTAGAAATAAATTATCGATTTGAAAATTGCGGTTTCCGGTGGCCACACTTAAACTTTTCATTTCTCTGCCGATGTACGGATATTGAGCCAGATTCGTCTTTAACGTTTGGGCGTGACCTTCCAATACACCGGGTGTCGGCTCAATTTTGGCAATTCTTAGAAATGCGTCGGTAATCTTAACCTACGTCGTTATCATGAGCCGCTAGGTTAAAGGCAGCCGGGGATGGTGTTAGTTTGACTTGAATATCAATGTTATTCAACAAATATTTTTCAATCTTAAAGATGTCAGCGTGCAATGGACCCGCCATTTCAACCTCCAAACTCTCGATCGTGTGCGCCATTCTCCTCAGAAATCCATTATTTTTGGAGTCAAACCCGTTATGGTCGTTACCTAGACTGGCTTCATCCTTAAAATACATTTGGGATGATAAGTAACCTTGCATATCTGCTGCTGATGTGTTTAGTACTGTTTGAATATAACTTGTGTACGGGTAATAAGGTCCCGATGTTGAAATTGATTTTTGCTGCATTTGAACATCCACTTGCGAGAATAATGAATGTAACCAAAGATTAGCGCAAGTAACTTTTGGTGCAGATGCCGCCGGGTCGTTTGGATCTATAGGCAATGGACTCCCATCCGGCATGGTTATTTTTGCCTTGACGAATAACACTGTTTTACTCAAATCTAAGTAGTGATCTCCGTTATTTGTTATATCGAAGGTTAATGGATTACCATCTGATAAATTGATCGGTCTAAAATTGACGTATTTCAACTGTTTCGTGCTGACATCTGTATCACGGGTTTCAAAAATCATAAACTGCTCGTTCACAACCTCGTTAGAACTGTCCATAATGTTATCCATTTTTATTTATTTGTTTTTGTTTTATCTGTTTTTCCCTTTTAATCAAATATGGTACTTATACCGAGCGTGTTATTTTCACGTTTTCCACGTTTTTTCTTTAATATGGTGTTACTCCCTTCGATACCTTTGGTACGTGTGGTCTTATTTTTAAATACGGTAGGTTTTATAGATTTAATCCGGGGGCCTGTATCTATGATGTTATCACGACGCATGCGCGCTCTAGCTCTTTGAACACTAGCTTCAGACGGCGATATCATAGTTACACGCGACCCACTTCCGGTTTGGTCGGTTGCACCACTTTTCAAAGGAACGTAATGAGCCTTGTTAACTTTAATTTTAACCATTTTTTTCTCTGGTTTTGAGAACAGATCTGTCCAGATATCCATAGCCTTTGTATTAGATTGGCGAAAAGTTTACTCAAATATGTAATCTCTTTTTAAAATGTAAAACGCAGGATGTGGGACTATTACTCGTAAATTCAACTGGAGAACCGTCCTGATAAGTCAAAGCAATACTAATCTCGTTAAAATTATTTAGTCCTAAATCCACGTAATATATATTTTTAAATTCACAGTATGTCTTAGATGTCGATATAGTACGTAGGATCGTCCTCGAAGTTGGTCCTACTAATGATTCACCTATTATATTACAATATACGTATATTAAGCCTTTATTTATACGTTTACCTAGACAAATTTCGGTTAAACCGCAAGTCCAGTTTTCTAATTTTTTAAATGTTTGGTAATTGGGTAACTTGCTGGTAAATTTACTTTGAGTGTTATCCGCGTAATAAATTAAGGAATCCTCGCTCGAAAGATGTGCGTACGTCTGTTTCAAACTCATAACTAAATTAACTAGTAATGTTTCTTCTTAAATACTAAGGTGCGAGGCGAGTCTATCGAGTATCTATCGGCTCATTGGTCTAGCAGTACGATTCTCAATTTGGTTGTGATAGGTTTCGGGGGTCGAATCCCGGACGGGCCTATTTTTAAAAAATGATTTCATTTTAATTACCGTGTCTTTAAATTTCAGAGGCCAAACAAAATATAAAGTTAATTTACATGATCCTTTATTAAGCATAGGTTGCTTTAAGAATACGTATACAGTGTTATAGAATAGTCACTGGCCCTTTTTTAATGGTTCACTGACACTGAGTTTTCATTTACCTATTATATAGAAATTACGATCGAATCGATCTCATTACAGGCAGTATAATTAACGAGACGAACTTATTGTTTAAGTCACGCCCCACGTGCCACAACATGTAAGAAATCACTCGAGCCTGTACCGGCGGGTACGGTCTTACCTATTATCGATTACCAGTCAACGACTGACGCGTTTTTATTAATTTTACTTCACCGGCTGTCAATATTCCGTATCAAATTATCAGAACCTGTACCGACGGTTCAGGCTTTCAAGGTTAAACGGGACGCGTACTGGTTTATCGATTTATTGTTTTTGGCGGGAATTCGAATAGTATCCCTTACAGTAAACGTACAGACGTGGGGGTAGGGCGTCCGTTACCCTTAGGGCCCGAGATTCCCGAAATATGTACACGCCACCACGCCGAGGGGGGGAGGGGTGGGGTCCCCGTATGTGCCTCCCGAGCTCAGGGAGGCTCACAGATGTCCCTCCCCATTGGAGCCCATGTTAGGGAGGGTACTATGAAAAATCGTGTCCCTCCCCATAGGACTCCATGTTATAGGTGCGTCAGAACTCTCGTTTCTGTAACTACTGCTAGTGTTGATATTGAATTTACATGTAGCCAGATAAGTTTCCTTATTGAAATTACATATGGTTATTAGCAATACTTTGTAGGTGCTAAATAATAAAATATTTAGAGTATATATGAGAGAATTGGCCATTTCGAAGCTGTTGAAAAGTTTGTGGCTCTCGGCTACACCGGGGAATTTACTTCCATGAGTACACACATAAATGTGGGGCTCCCCAAGAGGTACGCGACAAGGTGACCTGGCATCAAATGTGCGACTAAATGCTACTATCGAGAAGATAAAATAACGAATACGACAATAAGTTATTGCATGTGACAATTCCGAGCATTCATCTCACTGAAGTATTTTGAAGTGAAAATAAGATTTTTGTTTTGATACATGGATTCAGATGAACGTAACTTTATTCTGACACCTAATCAAAACTGAACAAAATTGATTGTACGTAACAGACAATTTATTGTTTTACAATGTTTTGATTGGCTAAACGAATGAAACCAACAAATTATGACATGTAAAATGACAATTTTGAAATGTAAAATTTAAAAGTGACAAACACAACATCCCTATCCACTCTTTGGGAGCCCTACTTATATGTACATGCAGCAGTGGTAGTGTACATCTTATTATCACACTACTGGGCTTTGTATTCTAAAGCCTGTTATTTGTAATAACACTGTTCACTCAACGTATGTTTTGTGTGTTGGCAGTCAACGATAATCATTGTTTCATCCCAGTGATATGACCTCGGCAATTATAACAAAACCGTACTAAACGAAAAAACGCAAATAAGAGAGAGCTTTCACACACATATAAAAAATGAACTAGTCTAATCCGCCAGTATAAACTCTGTGCTATACGTAGTCGGGTCAGGCGCACACTTTAAGAAAAAGTTAGATGCTTTAACTTTAAATAATTTGATTATATATACATATGAGTTAGTTATTTTCAAAAGGTGGAGTGGAGTAGTAGTACCTGGTTTAGTCAATAGAGGGAATAGTTATCTGTCCCCGGGAAAGTTTCCCCGGGAATTGTTACTCCAACTGAGTAATTCAGTCACTAAATTGGCTTACACTATGAAACAATTTCAATCCCAGCATTTTTTTGTATTATGCATGCGTTCTATGTGCAGCATTGGATAGTTTATACCAACACGTGTCACTCGTCGGGAGGCGTGTACGTTGATAAGTTGCACTTTCAATGTTGCAATTATTTGTCCTTTTTAAATTAACAACGTTGACGACACTGGCGGATCCAGATGAAAATTTACGGCCCGTGTTTTGAACATTTGACCTAAAAAGGCCAAATTATGGCCAACATGCCCATTTTTGAGGCCTTATGTAATTTTTGAGCAAAACAAATTTGGGGCCCTACAATTTTTTTCTTGGCCCAGGAAGAGGGGGGGGGGGTATTGGTCTGGATCCGCCAGTGGACCATGCATGATTTCAAAAATGCTAAATTATAGCTAAATACGATCATCATGATAAACCATATGACATCTAATTTCTTCTCAGAGTTGTTTCAGGTGAAATAGAAAGATGCTATGAGTATCAGAATGAAATACGATGAACAGTCGTAGAACTCCAGCTATGCCGTTAATTTCATGATTTACGCATACAGCATTTAAGTTCGCTATGAACGCATTCGTTTCTCGAAAATATCGTCAATTACGATTCGCGGATTGACGATTTTTGTTCTCTACGATGTTGTCCACGATTTTCCAAATGGCGTTCCTCGAAGCACCTCGTCAATGAAATCGTAGTCGAAGACTTTTTGCCATGTACTTCGTGGCAGTTGCCTAGCAATATAACAAATATAGTTTTATTAGCGCAATCTTTGATTTTGATTAGTTTTACTGAAGAGATCATAGAGAAGGTGAAATTAGGCTTGATATATTGAGTTGTTATTGTGTTGTCTTTTTTCAAATTGTATTGTATAACATGCCACGACAGTCTGGCATCGCAAATCGGTAGAAGAAAGTTGAAATTAACATTCTTACTAAATGTGTTCTACAAGTGAAGGTAAAGTTGCACTTTCGACTAAGAAGGCCCCTGTCTTGGTCGCAGACGCATTTAGCGTCAAAATAAATATGGAGACAATATTTTCCAAATGCGGTTCTTTTAATTCAGAACATAGATTATGTTAGGCAATTTCTTTACAAAATAGTGTCTTCGGGACACCTAGGAAAACTCCGTCTAACACTACATAGACCTTATTCATCAGCTAAGTCGTGATCGACACAGCCTTCTCTCTCGAGCGTTAGATAAAGAATCACCCCCTATGATCGCATAGAATGAACGGAGGAAGTGATGCCGGAATTTCTGCAAAATTCAACGAATCTGGAAGATTTATTTTTAAGGAATGTTTACGATTGAATTGCAAAATGAATAGGCGCACGGTGTAGTAAAATGCGCTAGGTATTCTAGGATTTTTTGTTTGAAATGATACGCTTCTGAGATATGAGATATAAAAGGGCATATATCGTTACCAACGTGTAAAAGTCAATGTTTTTGCTATAAATCACACAACAATGGTCTACAAGACCTGTAATAAATAATTGTAAGGAACGTTATTTTCACAAAACTTAAATGTCATTTGTGAATACGGTGGTATGATCTTCCATTGTGTGTTTAATTTCATATGGAGAGCACGCCCCCCCCCCATCTTGCTTCAGCAAGCTTCGGACCTACATGTATCCTCACGTAGTGATTGAGCGTGCGAACCGACGATACGCGCCCCCCCCCCCGTCCTTAACATTTCGAAGCCCAATACTCGAAAACCCATGATTAGTGTGAAACCGAATTCTACGGAACACAATACTCTAGAAAGATAAATCAATTAAACTTTGTGAGAATGACGTATACAGTTTACATAGCGTCCCTAAGGCGGGGATGGAGAAGGAGTGGCTTTCCACGGCAGGAAAGGACAATTTTACAATGGCGATTCCTAATGAAGTAACACAGCGCATATTAATTAATTTTGTTTATTTTCCTTAAGTTAAAGTACTCAAAAACAGTCAAAAGATCAGTAAAGCATGTAGTGAAAATAAGAAAGAAAGAAAATATACATTTACGCGGAACTTCAATCTCCTTTATGGCATAATTTAATGAAACATTTAGAAACTAAAAAAACAAGTCTAACGTAAAGAACTTTAAAAAGAAATCACGAAATATTTTCCTCAGACATACAGTTTGGACAATTTGAAATAGATAGCAACATAATACAGCGCATCATTGAGAAAGTATACCGTCCTCTTTCTTGTTCATACGAGATTTGAATCAGACGTTTGGATAGCGATATTCATTGAACTGACATGACAGATAGATGATTTTACGGACGCTTTCATGATTTTAATTTAGCTACACATACAGCAAACATTTGTTTTAAATAAGATTTAAGAAAAAGGATGGACAAGCCTTCTAATGGTGTCTTGATAATGTGGTCAACTATTTTATAGAATAACAAAAAATCTACTAAATGTTGTCAATCTGCGAAAATATTGCTAAAGGTTTGTTTTAGTTCTGGTAAAATGTAGATAAAGGTATTTTTAATAATTAGCTTAATTTCTTAGAGAAGGCCTACTAAGTTTCGGATTAATGGATGGACCCCATTAATCTGTCCTTTTAGAAAAATAAAGTTTACATTTTAATAATCTGCCAAGATTTATTGAAAGTCCCAATATATCTGTTAATAATTATGACCATCGAAGGGTATGCGTTGATCAAAACTTGTCTTTCTGAGTTCATTTTAAAAACGTTTACCAAATACAGAACACAATCAGACACTACCAACCATCTCATCCGACTAGGCACAATCTGTTACTCAACCAACACTACATGATAACAACAGAACACAGCCCATGATAGAATTAACATAACGCAACGGGGCACAATCTGACACGAAACCAATACCAGACAAAAAACACATAGGGATAACGACTGTCAAACTGATACAACACAATCAGGCATAACCAATAAAATACAACCAATTCTCATCGAACAAATTTGAGATAACACAAGTCACATAGTGGACACAGCCAAATACCTTACCGGACTGGGCACAACCTGCCACCCGATCAATATAATACAATCACAACACAACCCATTATAAAACTTACGTTTCACGAACCAAAACCTCAACCTATCATTTAACTAAATCATTTAGGCACTACCTGACACAAACCTACCATAACATAACCAAGATCAACCAAATACTAAATTTATTATACTCGATTAAACTAGAAAATGGCAACTCCACGGAGTAGCAAATCCAAACGAACACTATATAAATGATCAATCTATACAGTCACAATGTAATATTTACCATCTACTCCTTTCCTTCAATAAAATATTTTAGATCATTGTAGTAAAATGTAACCATACTTTCAAGATAACTCTAAGTAATGGCGAATTTCTGCTCTAGTCAGCCATTTTGATTTTCAGAGGCACAAATCAAGAAAACAAAGCCATGATTGTGATCTACTCTGAAATTCCTTCAATTTGAGTATAATAAAGCCATACTTTTAAGAGATCAGAAAATAATTGCGAAATCCCGCAATAAAGCGGCCATTTTGAATTTTTTTGAGGCCCGAATCAGAAAAACGCTACAATATTTGCAATCTACTCTAAATTGCCTTTCATTTGAGTATAATAAAGCTATACTTCAAAAACATCTCAAAATTAATGCAAATTCCTGTTTTCCCAACCCCCCATTTACGGCCCCTAGGGTCGGGTAAAAAACGGGATATATGTGAAATATATAGATGTTAATATACTACCAAAATTTCAAATAATATTATTTATTATTTTGGTTTAAAATGAAAAACATAAGATTTTTGTGCAAAATTCGTACCATTTTAAAACTGGCGGCCATCTTGAAAAAATTGTTTTGCGTAAAACTATTCACCTAAACTATTCACCAATATACATCTTTCCACCAAATGGGCAAAAATCTGTTGACTAGTATCCGAGTTATCTTCCGGACAGACGGACGGACGGACAGACAGACGGACGAACTGACTGACTGACGGACTGACTGACTGCCGGACTGACGGACGAAGGGCTTCACTGTATCCATACTGAACTTCGTCCGTGGGGATAATCAAACAATCAAAACACAATCAGGCACGACCAATGAAACATTACGAAACGGTGATATCAGTATATCCAACTAACCTTCACCATAAAGCTCCTGATGAACATATCCTAGACCACAACCAATGCAATGAATGAGCTACACTCCCCTCCATAAGTTTGGCAACCTTAGCCCCCCCCCCCCCTATTGAAGTACGTGTCAAAGCCTCTTTACGTTTGAATTTTTATTCACTTAACCTGCGTTGAAATAACTTAATAATAATATAATATTGATCGAAACGTAACTTGACTTTATTTTCAATACCCTCAAATTTTCCTAATTTTTTCCTCGATTACAATATGTCGAAAATTGATGATAAAGATGAATTTTTGAAAATCGTCATTCCGATGTAAACCAATGGGAAATGGTAGGTTCGGGGCAAATCAGAAATTAGGATCTATTCAGTAAAAGATTCAGCAAAAATATTCTTATATAGAAAATTGAATTGTCTAACTTTTTTTGTACACTAAGTGTTTAGCTTACATAATGAATACTAAAGTAACAGAGCTTCAAAGTCAAATTTTTTGAAAATCATTTTTCGCCTTCTGTGTTATTTCAATGGGAGTGTTTTTTGAAAAATAATTTTGACTTAAAAGATTATAAGTTTGCTGATCCCGAAGAAAGGTATCAATTTTTTGTTAAATAAAGTTAGCAAATTCAATTGGCTACCTAACTTGTATTTTTTTCAAGGACTCGCATCGGAAGTGATGGATATTTTGTCATATGACCTGCGGCAAACCTACCATTTTCCATTGGTGAACATGGGAATGTCGATTTTCTGGACGAGTTTCTCAATCATCGTATATACGTGCAATTAAGACACGATCGATAATGTTAAAAATGTTCTTAGTTTAGATCTAGCATCATCAAGAAGCGAGAAATTCACGGGTTTAGTTCCTCGCTTTTGATGCAAAAACACCACACCCAAGCTGCAAAAATACTTTTCCATATTATGTCCAGTGATGCAAAAATACCAATTAATGGCAGATTGTTGAACCCCATTATGGGCATTTACAGACTATAAATTTATCAATTGTATAATTTCAAAGAACATAAATCCTTAGGAACAGATTTGAAACGCTATTGTTAACTAGGGCAACCCAGTCAATAAATATCATTTAACACCTTTCAGGCGATCATGATTCGGAGGACATGAGATTTCTGAGACGGATACTAGATGAAAAGATGGGGAGCTTTATATAAATCACACCACTTGGTCTGAAATGTTCGCGCCTCATTGAGAAAAAATGAGGACCGGGGTAACAGGAATGACGGTCCCCTACTCTAGGGATGATTTCCCCCCGAACCCTATCCCCCAGGAACGCCACTCATACGCACGAATATACATATTATTGAGACCGGAGTTTCTAAGGGTATTGGTCCAGGGGAGACAATAATTGTCAAAACACAGTTCAGAGGAGCCATATTTATTACTTCTAAGGGGTTAAAATATAGATAAATCCCCAAAAAACATTGTTCATTGTTTTCGACTTATTGCGTCCAATTCTGACAGTTGGTTGTTCTGTTGGTTGTCCTGTTGATTTCTTCAATATATTGGTGAAATTGTGCTTATCATTTGGCCTCCAGATATATCTAAGGTACATATGATGTTTTATGAGCAATTATATTTCGACAGTACTGATTAACCAGAATAGAAATCTGGACGACTGGATCTCTTTAACAGAATGTGAGATATTTTCAAAATATTGTACCGCTTAACCTTGGTCGCACATTTTATACGGCTAGCCTGTATGTAATCTACGGTCGGATTACGGTCTCCGTATATCATATCCAGTAACTTACAGCCTGTAGAGTCGCCGTACCGCAAAAATTATAACTCGGACTTATAAATGTATTAATTTCTATGATTACCGTAGAAGTGAAAACGCCGTAGCCGTACGTTTTGCCAATGGTTTTATGACTGCCCTGGGGTTTTATGAGTTACAATTGACAATTACAATCGCCATACGTGCCCCCTCGGCCGCCTTGCGTCTGCCTTGGCATTTGTCAAGAACGACGCCCGCTGCGAAGACGCCCTATGGTGACTGTCAGTCATAATTTAAAAGGTCGTACAGCACCCATAAATTTTCTATTTTCACAAAATCAAAATACGACTTCCCAAGCAAATATGACTGTTAAAACATCTGAACATAAAATGTTCACGGCAGACGTACATGTATAATGGCTATTGGGCGTAAAAGGTAAAACCGTGCGGTCGCCGTTGCAAATGTGACTACGGTAGTTTTACGGTTTATGTATGGTGTATCAAGATTTTAAAGGCCGTAGAGTCCCCGTAGAAAGTCAGAGTTAACCTTTTCTATTCACTGTACAAATAAACAAGCCGCTGACGGACCGTGGAAAGGTCCCGTGGTGGCCGTTGGGCCTAGAGTCGACTTGCGGCTTATCCTAGAGTTTATGGTTTACCCCCGCGACCGCCTTAATTGTACAATGTTTTTTGTCAAGAAAAACTACGCCCTCCATTAAGACGCCCTTCACTGATGGTGCATTACCATTCAAGGGCCATGCGAAATAAAATTACTCCGCATGGCTACAGTAGCAAAACTGCAGTAGGAGTCATTGCTAAAGTATATGCCCGCATAAATTCCAAGGCGACCATAGGAATGTACGGTCACCGTAGAAAATATGACCTAGGCCTTAAAAATGCTTAAACTTTGAAGATAATTTCCTAGGGCCCTCAATGTAATTAATTTGCTGGCTATGATTTGTACTTCGAATATTTTCTTGCATGGTGGATTTTCAATTTCAAAACAGGGCATCTCTACTACTGGACCATTTTGATATTTGGTTAGTCTACGGCCATTTTGATACAAATACATTTAAAAGCGGACAAGATGCATTTCATTCATGGGCCACTGAATCGTGCGTTTCATTCATGCACCACTAACACATGTAAACATGAATATGTTTCTAAAGAAATTAATTAATACATCATATTGGCGTTTTTGCATCAGCTCATTGGTGTTTTTGTATCATTGATAATAAACAGAGTGGTGTATTTGCATCAAAAGCGAGGAACTAAAACAGTGAAGTTTTCGCTTCTTAATGATGCTAAACCAATATTAAGAACTTTTTTCAAAAATCATAGATCGTGTCTTAAGTGCACGTACATATGATTATTTAGAGACTCGTCCAAGAAATGGGTTCAAATGGGGAAAACAAAATATCTTCGAAAATCCATCACCGGAAGCTTGGACATCTTGATGCCAAAACACGGTGTTTTTGCATCATGTTTCACCTCAGTGACTATGTTGTTGTCTGAAGTATTTTTCGTTAATATGTTCATTTTCTTGAATATATGATACTGACATGCGTTTATGATAAAATGTCGCAGGAATTATACCTACGAGTGAAATAAGGGAAAAGGAAAACCATACCTTCTAGATCTAGGTTAGAACATTTTGTAACCAGCGTAATTGAATGGATCACCAGTGATATAGGTTCTTCAAAAAATAAATGACTGATAAACTTTATACAGCTTATACTTATCGACTCTAAAACATGATAGACATGATAAATCGGTCATCTCTGGGTTCTGTTTGTATTTGGTCACTACCGGCAATCACTCGATTAACGGTATGAATTGAAAACTGTTTATATGGTATTTAACTGATGCATTCACTGCATTGTGCAATGCCTCACTTTTTTTATTTCAACTACAGATGATGAGATCTGATTGCGTACGATCGTTTCTTTTTGTCATTTGATTTATCCTGGATGCCTGTGTTATTCCACCAAGGTTAAAAGCGAGGGACAAAATGAATAAATTACAGCTTATTTTAAACCAAAAAATTCCACACCGGAGACTTTTTAAAGCCGGCTCGACTAGATTGTGTTACTTGGTACAAAATTATAATATGTAACTTAACGTAAATGACATTCAGAATGTGTGTTTAAATCAGGAAGAAACATCTTACAGGACGAGAACAGCCAACCTCCTCTATTTCATAACATTAAGTAAGATAGTTGTGAAAGCATTTAAATTCAATAGTACACTCGTCCCCGCAAGTGTAGCAACATTTAGCCCATTTCTACATTTCTACGAGCGTATTTGACTACATGTTTAGTCTTTGAATTGAGTTTGAATTGTAGAGAAAAAAACATGTGTAGGGCTGAAGAGTTCAAATCCCTCCCTTTTCTGAATTTTCATCATTAACAATAGGTGGGTAATTTCCACGATTCATGTAACGAATATCCATCAATCCGAAGTTCTAACAAACATATAAATTAATAAATAGAAAATTGAATTTAACAATTTAGTGAACACAAAATTGATGTTTAAGCTCCTTCTTCGAAAATATTGGGACAATTCGGAGGCGCAAAAAATAAAAAAAACTGTTGGCAGTTAAGTCTGTCAAACCTTTAAAGGGATGTATGATATTGAAAAATAATTTATCCCATGGTTACAAGGATATAGATCGAACATCACGTGAAGATATAATTGATACGTGGATGAAAATATCATATTTTCGCAAACAATTCACAAACCATCGAATATCACTTTTGAAACCATCGAATATCACTTTTTGAAAGGTGATATTCGATGGTTTTAAAAGTGATATTCGATGGTTTAAAAAGTGATATTCGATGGTTTTGGTTTTTTCAATTTTTTTTATTAATTCAGCAAAACGTTTCTTTATACTTCTATTTATTTTTTGGATCTAGTTTTTACGGCGTTCGCATTAAATACAAACCACCCTGTTACGTCACGTTTATGACATTCGTTGAATTATTGCATATGAAATGGAACTTCCATTGGAAGGCGTACATGTATTAATGTAAAACTAAATCTTGTTGAAATTTATCTGACTATTCGATGTTCGCTGGATAATAATTCCCCATTGGATAAACGGACAATCCTATGGTTTTTCAAAAATATCACTTATATCCACTCATGGATATCAGTATTTTCACTCATTCGCTGCGCTCACTTGCGAAGATATCAATATCGACTCATGAATATAAGTGATATTTTTTCAAAGCCATAGGATATATAATATCCTTTTTAAAACAAATGTTATCTAAGAATATAAATTGTAGAAAAAAGTGTCCATCCGTTCATTTGTAATTGTCTGTTCGGCTAATCAGATGATCGGATCTAGTACAGAAGCCAATAATTTTCTTCAGCGGTTTGCCCCTCTTGATTTTTATCACAACCGCCCCCGTAGATTATAAGCAAGTAGGACATCTTCACTGGAACCAGACCATATTCTTGTCTGACACACGAGAGAAATCATAATATCAATAATGTTTCAAATGCAGGGTTCCCTTCGTGCCTTTGCAAATGTTGAAAATTGTATGATATTGTAACCCCGGGAGTGCAACATTGCCAAGAGAAACTCGATCCCTAAAATAATCGGACCACTATTCCATTCGTACTCTATTCACAGAATCGATGGTACAGTTAGTAGTAACACTACGTTATTTTTGAAGGATAAATGTCAAACATTGCATTTTTTGCAAGACCTCATCGTGGACCTCATTAACTTTCAATAAATATTTCATTTTCCCCCTTGGAGTCCCTAGGTCTGAGATCAATCATTATGCATCTTCTAAATTACCGCGCGCTAGTGACAATTTAAATGATTGTATTTTAATTTTCACTTTGCAAATATTACATACATTCCTTACTTTACAAATGACAATGGAATTTGATGTAGTTTCTTGATACCAGGTTGATCGATCCTATAGTTACATATAAAAACCTATTTCTCATTTATCAATCAACCAAAATATTGCTGGCGTGTACGTATAATTGCAAATTAGCTCGATTACCATTTCTTTCATATCAAATTGAGCTTCATGCCAAAACTAATAAGGTGCATTCCCAAGTGGAAATTCACCAATCAGAAAACGTACTTATTTGAAGTAAGACATGCATGATGGGATTGAAAAGGGTGCCGTTTGTTGATTACACTACTCACCTAAAGTGAAATTCCCGGGGAAAATCCTCCCGGGGACAGATTAATGTTCCCTCTATTGACCAAACTAGGTACTAGTACTTCACTCCACCTTTTGAAAATAACCTCCACATATATATGTAACTGTAATGTTAAAACTTATCTAAAATGATATGAAATATGTACAATCACAGGCTGGTATCGAAAAAATTGTCCGCTGTGACGGAGCGTGCTATTTTGCATAGAAACACTAGGAAATCCGCACAATTTATTTTTTTACTCATATGTTTTGCTATATCAAAGAAAATTACTGACTCCATGCAATGAATATATCATTTGCGGGCAACTTTAACTTCTGTTTGAAGTCAAACAACGCTAAGAGTAAAAGCTATTGAAAACGGCGTCGGAGTATCATACTCCAAAATGTACCATTTCTTTTATTTCTTTTTAATGGTACAATATAGCGACACGATAATATTAACATATGTTTTCAGCATAACTCTGAAGGTATTAATGAGATCTTTATGTATTGGGTATTTTTAATTTTTCCAATAAAAAATAATGTTTAAATTTTTTGTCCGCTGTGACGGAGCAGTTTCAAATCTGAAATACGTCAGAATTTAGATTTATAATATATCTCTTTATAACTACACGTTAGAGGAGGGAGCGTATCAAATCTCTTTCGTAAAGTATTCTGAAAAATAAAACGGAATAAAAGTACACAATTCAAATTCCGAGATGTATATACGACCACTCTTTAAAGTGTGCGCCAAAGTTTAAAACTGCGCAGGCGCACCGCTCTCGCTAAACTATATAAAGAGATTACCAGGTACACGATTCAGAGGTAAGCCAGGAAGGCGAACGATCTTCGTCTCGTGATGATTTCCCATATAATCGTAATCAGGGAAGTTTCACCATTGAAATTGAAAATTACTATTAGATATACTTTGTAGATGTTATTTTTGAAGCTATTTAGTGTTTGCATCAATCAAATGGCTCATTTTGAACATATAAAAAGTATTTGTGTTTTGTTTCCCAGGGAATTGTATTGTATGTAGTACACACATAAACGTGTACATTATACAGTACTTGAATAGCCTGGTTTACATAATATTGAAGGGCATGCTGATTACATGCACACGAGTACATGAATGAAGGCCTAATATTGATATACATGTACGTAGCTTGCATACCTAAATAAAAAATAAACTCTTCTAATCCCCTAATGTAAACACGGCGGTATACGTAGCCCGATTTATCGGGGACTTTAAGCTTCTTTTCTCAGTTTGTACTGTAATCCAAGTTATGCATGGTAACTCATGAAAATGATAGTCAACTTTATTTCAGTATAGGGTATTTGCCTTTCGTTGTGCCTACTGTGGATCCATCACCTGACATGGTCATTTTTTATGGTAACTTATATACAGTAATATTATGTGGTAAAAGGTTATACATCTGTCGGATTGCAGGATGTCTTTGCGCTATTTCGAATAAATTCATATTATCCCTATTTATGTTACGCGGTAAACACGAAACAAAAATATGCCATATTCCGCAACGAATATGCCATATTCACTTGCGGTGTATGACAGATTCACCTGTGGTATATGGCATACACACTAACCAATGAGAACGTGATACGAAAGTATGCAATTGTCAATTGCATCGATTGAACGAACAAGTAAAACTTTATAAATTATTATAATGATTACTGAATCAACAGTACAGTTTATCGAATACATCAACGTATGCAGAAGTATCACTCACCAATCTCACGTAATAAACTTACCCAATCAATCCAGGATCCATATATTAGTACTCGACGCACTGACAGTATTGGTAATCCAGCGTAGTTTTACATTCAGAGTCGATTCTCGCAACCAATCAAACCAAGTCTTTCTGTATCACGTTTTTCACCTGCAGAATATGTCATATTCACCTGCTGTATATGGCATATTCTGCAAGTGAGTATGACATATTCTGAAGGTGAGTATCGGGTATTCACTGAATTCAATGCATCACATATTCACTGCAGAATATCGCATACTCACCTGCGGAATATGCCATATACCGCAAGTGAGTATGGCATATTCACCCGTATCACAAATACCGCGCAACCATGAATGTATGCCACATTCCGCATAACAATTTACACTACACGTGACATTCTAATACGTCTTGGCGAAAACGTATTAGAAATATTATGTTGAGTTTACACCATGTTGATTCATGTTGATTTCAGTACAAACCTCCGAAAAATGCTAAGAGTGGTCGTTTTTATATCTCAGATTTACATTACCCCAGATCTCCCAGAGGCTACTACTCATAATTTAGGAAAGTGATTTGTGACGTTCTCTCTTCTTAGGTTACTTTTAAAAGGTATAATTTGAATCTTAAATTCTTAACGTAGTTCACAGTTAAAACTGCTCCGTCACAGCTGACAAAAAATGTAAACATTATTTTTTATAAAAAATATTAAAAATACCCAATACATCAAGATATCATTAATACCTTCAGAGTTATGCTGAAAACATATGTAAATATTATCGTGTCACTATATTGTACCATTAAAAAGAAATAAAAGAAATGGTACATTTTGGAGTATGATACCCCGGTGCCGTTTTCAATAGCTTTTACTCTTAGCGTTGTTGGACTTCAAACAAAAGTTAAAGTTATCCGCAAATGATATACCCATTGCATGGAATAAGAAACTTTCTTTGGTATAGCGAAACATATGAGTAAAAAATAAATTGTGTGGGTTTCTTAGTGTTTCTATGCAAAATAGCACGCTCCGTCACAGCGGACAAATTTTTCGATACCAGCCTGTGACAATGGATATTTACATGGTAAGGTCAAATAAGATACTGTTACAAAAACAGCTTTTGGTTAGTAATATTCAGAATATAAAATCATTACGATAGACGAGAAGTGAATTATATAAAATTATCGAGTTGAGTAAATGGTGATAATGTTGCTTTTTATGAAGCGGGGAAGTCAAAACATTACAATTAGAAATCATAGTAAGCATTTGAAGATCATTATAAAGAAGCATTTAAAATCGAATCCACGGCAAAGGGTCTAGTGCACTTTCCATTGTGATTTCCCCATGAACAAAATGAATCATTTTTAGGTGTAACATAAAGAATACAATGTCACATAATACTTTGAAAAATATTTACAGTTCTATTGACTTGTGTGGATACCATCAGATTCCAATGGAGGCCATTGGTTTCTATTGATTTTCACACGGGACATTGAATTTAGCATGCTTTCTTTCAATTTCTTTATCTGGCTTGTTACACTATGCTCTGGGGCGTCCTCGCGTCATTACACTTCAAACTAAGTGTGATGTCCTAGATGTCCATATGAAGATGAAAATAACTAGGCCTATAGGTTTTGGGCCGATATAAAGATGGCAGCACCAGAATACAAAATTATAAATAAACACAGATCGATTACCATGCCATCTTTATTTAAATATTATTTCTTTCGACCTCAGCCTCTGATCTGGCCCAAGTTCAGTTACTGTATAAAATTGCAAACAAACTTCAGTTCCATTTTTTGGCTCGTTCGTATAATCAACGCATTACAACCAATCATTTTACTAGAAATAATTCAGTCCGTACGAAAATCAATTATGGCTGATTTACAAATTAGACAGATATGTGAACGCCTCACAAAAGGCGATTTGGAATGTTTACCCAAGCCAGAATCATCAATATTTAGAATATTCTTAAGCTCAACCTTTACGGGTAGGTGAACAGCAATAGAATACTGTCTGTAGTTATTGTGTCAAGTGTAATATGACATGAAAAATAAGCACTTTTTTCGTTGCCAACCAAAATTTTAAAAAACATCGTCTGCTAGATCTACTGTAGGTGCATTCATGCGCCTCTGGGCCTTTATTTATATATCTGAGATTTGTCATGGCTCCTCTAATGACCCTATCAAAACTCCGGTAGTCAAAGAAATCACTAGAGCCGTGGATCCACGACTAGATCTACTGTGGCTACTTATTAGTACTTATTGAACATGACTAGGTTTAACATGTTGAATTACATCTGTCAGGCCTAGATGTAGACTATATCCTATTTAGTCTGAATTATATTCAGACTATAAGGCACCTATGTTAAGGTTTGGTAATTTTAAATATTTGTTTACATAGGAAGTGCTATTCAAAATGGCCGATTGGGTAAAATTAATTTGCACATTTGTTACTTCAACTAGCTTTATTTCCACTTGACAATGTGCTGTGTTACTTTTTATTGAATTTAATTGTACCTTACTATTTAATTGAAATTTTGTAATGCTTATTTTATTGAAGAAATGGTTCTCCTAATTGATAATTTTGTGCAAAAAAATTCACTGCAATTTCCACAGGAAAGTAGTACATCATAACAGACTGACTTCTAGTCAGTCTGTTGGATACATACTAGGCCTAGATGTACCTAATGACCAAGAAAATCTAAAATTATCTTTTCATCTAAATTTGAGTTCAACTTAAAAATTCACTGTAGATCTAGGTAGATTAGATTTGTTAGACTTAAATTTATGAGTCTTATGAGGTCAAACTGCAAACTGAAATGAAATTGCACTTTCGTGACTTTTTCGTCGCGAATTCTGTGCATGTATTAGCTCTTCAGTGATGATGTATCATATGAAATCCCAATTTCTATCACATGGGGTTGCGTTATCCCGTGCCAGGACTATAGTCCTGAGAACGTCTCAGTCTTTTGCCTGTACGATTACAACATTCTTGCTAAAAAACTGACGCAAGTTAGCATTACTGATATAGCACATTTTTGAAAATCAATGCTTAACAATTATTTTCTCAGAAATGAGGCAAAGTATCATCTTCTTGTTTTTTAAAATGAATCAAAAACATATTGAACAACATTTTAGATAAATTTGAGGCAAATCACTTTGGTAGAACATGGGTCTCAAACATGATGAAAAAATGATACTTTCTGCAATTTTTAGGCGATTATTAATATTAACATGGTAACGAATGGGGATCAAGAAATGTGGTAGGGGGAGGTTTAAACGTTAACGGATTTGGTTGAAATTTTTTGTGCTTGCTTTCCTTTATCAAGAGGCCAACTGGGCAAAACTCCATCTTGATTTGAAAAAAAGTCTAAAAGTGAAATGCCCTAGAAGATATAGACATGTATTTTGACACCTTAATTACACATATGCAGGCCTGTCAACTTGGGGACACCTAACATGAGTGACTTGCAAATGTTGAACACCTTTGTTCAAATTTTGGACACCTTGGTCCAAATCTGAACATCTTGGCCACAATTTGAGCACCTTGTTTTCAATTTTATTGCATTTAATCACATTTTGGACACCTAAATTTTTAGCGCTCGCTACGCTCGCGATCTATCAACGGGGGGGGGGGGGGGGGGGGGGGGAGGTACGAAAATTTCCAATTAACATGCGTGACACATACGGGATTCGCGTGACAAATCCGAACAAATTGCGTTCGTTTTGCGTTGCGTTTTTTCCGACGTTCGTATTTTTACCGTATCGTCAACATATTTTGAAAAATTTTCTACAGAAATATTTTTGCGTGACAATTACCAGGTAAAATGCGTATTTGCGTGACATTTTCTGTCACGCAAAAAAAACTGGCGTGACTTCAAATTCTTCAGCAAATGCGTGACAAATACGCAAATTGCGGGACAGTTGACAGGCCTGCATATGTCCTACATTCAAATGTTCATACTTTCAGATATGACAATAGAGCGAAATGAACTCATGCAGAAATCCTTTCCTGTCTTGAAAAATTATTGCAGAAAACTAGGGTATGACTTCCAGGTACAGTACTCCTTTAATGTATATAATATTTTAATGGATATTTATATCATGTTATTTCCATGTTTTAACTATTCTCCAATATGCCATCATTTAAAAAAGTCAATTGACATCAATATACAGAGCAAGCCAAAATTGTTCAAGGAAATATGAAGATTTCTCAGGTACACTGTAGATATACACATCTTCATGTACCTGGTATGACACTACAAACCAGTTATTTGTCAGAATTATAGGCTGAAACTGTGTTGTTTAGATCATAATATATTTGCATTCTCTAAAAATTTACTTTTGAATCATCCCTTAGATTGTTGCATAAGTGGTTAATGGTATTTAATGACCCTCCTGGCTTTTTCATATACATCTAGGTTGCAGACATGAGGTGGGGAGTGAGAGATGATGCCCAGGATGATCATCAGACAACTGCACTTTGCCTCAAGGAAATCAAAAACTGCCAGAAAATCTCAAAAGGAATAAATTTTGTGGTACATGTATATTCAATATTTAACAGAACTCAAAAAAATATTTACAAAAAACAGCATGATACATGAGACACCATATTCAAAAAATTGTTTATCTGCTATCATCAAAGGTTCACTTATTAAATGCATATATATCTTAATTGTGTGTGTCAGGCTTATTAGCAAATAAATTATATGAGAAAAAAAGTTTGATTAAACCCCAGACTCCAATTGCAGGCATTCCTAGGCAACAGATATGGTACAAGGCCCATGCCCAATGAGATTCCTGCTGGAGAGTTTAATACACTGACAACTGCTTGCTTCAAGCTACAATTAGACGTTTCCTTACTTCATGAATGGTACAAACTTGATGAAAATGCAGTGCCATCTGTATATCTCCTCCAAACCATATCATCAAAGCTCCAGTATTATAATGATGATGATCCAAATAATTCTGAACTAAAGCAAAAGGTAAGGAAATCATTCTGATTTATCAGAGTCCCTCTTTATCTTAAATCCGATTAATTAATCTTTATTTGACATTATGATTTGTCAGTCTCCCTTAATATGTCATCACCAAGGTGACATATTGTTATTGTCCCCAACTTTTTGTGGATGGCTGTCAGTATCTGTAACAATTTTTTTAAATCATCTACAGGTTCTCAGAAGTTCAAATTTGACTTAAGATTTGACCTGCAATGATCTTCTCAAGGTCAAAAAGGTCAAAAGTGTATTTTTCAACTTGCTTCTTTACAAATCTTTTTTTCAAAATCAGCTACCTGTAGCTACAACATTTCAGAAGTTCTATTCTGACTTAAGATTTTGAGATCTTACCTTCAATTGCCTTCTCAAAGTCAAAAAGGTCTTTTTTCAACTTGTTTCAAATTGACCAAATTATTTTTCAACATCATCAGCAAGTTCTCAGAAGTTTGAATCTGACTTTAGATATGAGATTCGACCTTCAGGCCAAACAAGGTCAATAAGGTGTCTATTTAACTTGCTTCAAATTGACCATTTTTTCAAAATAGTTTTGAGATTTGACCTTTGGTTGACCTCCAATGACCTTCGAAAGGTGATGACATTTTGTCATGATAATGCTTTGACTTATACAATGTACTTTTGAGTTACCTGCTCTTTTAGATCTAGGCTGTGGAACTCGCTTTGTATGGAAATCTCTATATTTTCACAAGTCCCTGACAATTCATGAGACCATGTGGTATAAAAGATATTTAACTAAAAATATTACATCATATTGACTTTTTCCTTTGATTACAAGAACATGGAATATTATGAAAAGAACCACTCTACATGTATTGTAGACTCTATACAATACATATGCATCTACCTTTCAGGATCGGGCAGAATGGGCTGATATTAATGATCGGCTGACAAGAACATTGAGAGCTGCAGCCAATAAAGCTTACAAGGAAAAGAACCTTGATCCAGAACTGGGCCAGAAATATTTCATTTCAGGTAATACACCTGAGATTATCCAGTTTTTTTTATTAATTTCAAATTCATTTATTGTGTCACATCATACATGAAAATGAAATGAAAATTCAACAAAGTTTACCAATTTAACATTTGTGTCCAGTGTAAGTCAATATCATCTCAGATTGTCATATTCTACTCTACATAATCCCCTTTCTCCCCATTCAACAGTGTCTGCGAGAGAATGGGGGGAGGTCTTCACGAAAAAATGAGTTAAGTGCTATATAAGTTAAATGCTTATATGAGACAGTAGCATTAGTGTAATAATCCTCATCACAACATCTAAAACAATCAGATGCATGGTTTGCCTTGTCCTTATATCAATTTAGATCCCATTCTACAAAATTGTGATTGTTTCAGTAACTGAACAGGAGATTGTGAGTGGCCTCCTTGAAGCAGAAGATGTCAATACCAATGTTCTGTGCTACATCAGAGAGTTTGACAACATTAACATCAATCATACAAAAGCAGGTGCAGTACAGTATATGATTCATTTCTTCAAACTACATTATTTTGTGCCTTTTTCACTGTACGATATGTATTCATATTTGAAAATAGCAGTATGAAATAATAAAGGGAGGGCATTGTATTTTTGAAATTGAATTGTTATCAAAACGTGAATAATATATTGAGATTCAATACATAGCAATAATAAACAAGAAGGAAAAAAGTGAAAATATTTCTAAGAACATTTGGGACCCACACCATTTGATTCAACCATATTGTATCTACTCAAGTAAACCTGCTAGTATATTCACTTTCAGTGCGCTTCGTAGATTTAACAGAAGAATGGGAACCTGATGGTGAGGCTCAATACTTCCTTGCAGAACTCAAAGACACAAAAATACCAGATATTTTATCAAATAAGAACATAACCACAAATCTAGTTGACTGGCAGCCTATTGGGATTGATGAGAATCACGAGAAACATGTTAAATATTTGGAAAAATTGACCAATAGTTTTACAGAACACACAAAACGACTTATTGATGGGAAGTTGTCTGAAGGGACAATGTTTAAAGTTGACAATCGACTGTATACTGAAATTCTACATCATTTACATTTCTGCAGTGATAAGATCCAAATATTCTGTGGGAGGGAAGAAATACTGAACGAAATAAAGGCCTGTTTATCAAAGACATATGAAAACAAACAGCTAGATGAAACAAAGAATGAAACAAAGGATGAAAAGAAGGCCCTGATATATAATGAAACTCCAGAGCTGGAAGAAGACAATGAATCTGATGAAGACAATGACTCTGAAGAAGATGATGAAGCTGAAAAAGAGCAAGCAACTGAAGATAAATCCCATGAAGTTCCCCCAGAAGAGAGAGATTTCTACAAACAGCGCAATATAGGAGTGTCCATGCAGTTAGAAGAAAATGCTGAATTACAGTTCAATGCTCAGCAAGGCGCAGCCTTTATGTCTGCTATGGAGAATCTACCTCCTCTAACAGAATACAACAAACCCATTGTAATACATGGACAATCTGGGAGTGGAAAAACTGCCCTGGTTGCCAAGGTCCACCAGCTTATTCCTAAGTGGTTAGGATCCAACTGTGTACGTGTAATCAGGTTCTTAGGAACATCAGCTGAATGTACTAACATCAAAGAAACACTCTTGAGTATCATTGCCCAGATTATAAAGGCATATGACTTAGATGATAGTAACACTAAGAGTCTTGTTGAATCAGTTGACAGCATCTCAGAGATTAGCCAAATCTTCAATTGGATCATGAGGAAGATCAGCCCAGATAAGCCTCTGGTGATCATTTTGGATTCCCTTGATCAGCTATCCTCACAGGGTCTGCCACATCATCTTCACTGGCTACCACCCCTCTTTCCCACTCATGTACATATCATTCTATCCTGTTTTCCTGATAACAGCAAATACAATTTCCTCGCAAGTGCAAAGAAGTTCATTGAAGACCCCAATCGTTTCATTGAGATTCCAGCACTTGAATATGATACTGCTAGTGAGATTCTAGACATGTGGCTGAAGGATACAAGTCGTACCATTACTGCTGAACAAAATGAGTTCATATTGGAGATCTACAAGAAGCATCAGCAGCCACTCTTTCTGAAGTTATTATTCCACAAGGCAGCCTTATGGAAGTCATATACCAGGTCTGTACTAACAATTGTGTTCTCAGACAATGGCTCATTGGTAGGCTTTTGGTTATTCATCTCTCACCTCCAGTTGATGTTTGTATGTATGCATGCCTACTTCAACAATATACATGTACACTGTATGTGATAACTCATGATTTTATAAAAGTTTACATTGAATAACACAGTTCATATCTTTAAATTCAGACATCTTTAGCCTGGATCATGCAACTTGGAACTACTAGCCTCCTCTTCCCCATCCCCAACACCTTTGCAGAGCTCCCTCAATTTTTGGATTGTAAAAGAGCTATTGTCCTGCAAATCGCCCACCCTAGCCTTGCCCAAGTCGGTCTCTTTTACTATCTGATTTCTATTATGACTGGCGGTAATAATTCAAGATCAGATAAGTAAAAAATACCGACTTGGGCAAGGCTACGCCCACCCAGGAACATTGTGATATAGTCATTATATGAGTGATATTCAACTCTCTCGTTTACACATTGATTTCAGAAATGTTTCCTCATAGCATATTGAATTAAACATTACTTGTAGAATTAAATGTTTGCTTTGTATTAGGGAATGAGTGAGGGGTTTTCACTGTAATATTAAATTTTTAGCTTACTGATCTGATTGCAGAGTGTATGAAGTGAGATTGGGACACAATGTCAGACAGGCCATTGATGAACTATTTGAAGATCTTGAGAAAAAACATGGAACAATTCTTGTACAGAAAGCCTTGGGTAAAATGATTAATAATATTTATCATTATGCGTGTACATATTTCAAAGCTTTTATCAGTTGTCCTACTGAATGTCGATTATGAGGGATTAGACAATAGCTGTCTGTGTCTTTGTTTGTCCAATTCATCCATATGTCTGTGTGTTGGGCCAGGAGATAGCTCATATACCAGTTTACAGATTTGCTTCAAATTTTATTCGTTGTTGACTTATAGGCATAAAACCACAGCTGGAGAAAGAATTTGCAATATTACACTTGACACGTACTGTACTTTATATGGTAGGTTACCACCAGTATTGTATTGTTACAGTCTCCAATTTTTGGATGGTGTTTGTTGGTTGGTGTTTGGCATCTGTAACATTGTGACATTGCTTGGTGGTCAGCATCTGTAACTAATGACAGGTGGTGACATTTTGCATGTTAATACCTTGTTTACTTTATGTTTCATATTTTTGCGGATATTCTTAGGCTATTTGACTGCATCCAAGTCTGGATTAAGTGAGACAGAAATGGAGGATGTTCTCTCACTGAGTGATGAAGTGCTCCAGGATACATACCTTTATCACCTACCTCCCAATGAAAAACTCATCCATCTTCCTCCTTTGCTATGGACCCGTATTGTCAATGATATCGGACAGTACTTTGTGACAAGGAAATCAGATGATGAAACTGTGAATGTGTGGTACCATAGACAGTTCCATGAGGCAGCACGAGAGAGGTACTTGCGCACCTCTCTGGACAGTAAAAACACACTACATGTGGAACTGGCAGATTATTTCAAGGGTACCTGGGGAGAACAAGTGAAACCACTTGAGCTGTATAAAGTAAAGAAAGGAGTATATCCGGATGCAGATAGAAAGGTCTCAAGCCAACCATTGCAATACTCTACTGAGGGTGTGGGTTTATTCAATAAGCGCAAGATGAGTGAGCTTCCATACCATTTAGTCCACAGCAAACAACTTAGGTAAATGGGCAACATTCACAATACGCTAGTATTTCACATATTTTCATAATTTAGAAAGAGATATGTTGAAGATAAGTGACAAAACTAAAACTTTTAGCAATGGTGTACCCCGGGGGTGTACCTTAGAATCAGATTAGTATACAAGTCCCTTGTAAACAATGAAGTAGTAGGTACACTGTATATAGAAATAGAATTTTACTTCCATTTTTTCTAAAGTGAAAAGAAATTCATAACCATACATTCATTCCTTAATATTCAATGCTTTTTAGGTATATTGTGGAGGAGATTGTGTGCAATTTTGACTGGCTATACTGCAGATGTGTTGCCTCTGGTATAGGAGAAATACTCAATGATATCAAAGTAAGTCCCTTTTAACCATTGAATTGGATAAGAGGTCTAGCTCTTGAGATTGCTGTTTATGGGGCCCTTTCAAATCTCCGATATGACAATTTTCATTTTAAGTATCACAAGTTTTTTTTATCTAAATATTAGCAAGTATTGTACAAAAGGTGTAGCAGCATGAAAAATATTTGTACATATAGCTATCCTTTAAGGTAACTCATATTAAACAAGCAAACCTGATGATGTTTTACTTTAGTACATCCTGAGTGTGATAGAAGAGGAGGGTTTAGGAGTAGAGTATACAGAGGAGACCAATGATATAGAGTTTATACACAGCCTTCTTCTACTCTCTAAGGACGTCTGTAAGAGAAACGTCAAGATGCTGGCTGTTCAGGTAAACTTTTCATATATATTATGTATGTCCTTTTTATAAGCTAACATGGTAAGTTATTGCAGTCATTCACTTATCCTTCTGTCTGTCCTGTCTGTCAACAATAGTGGCACATTTCAAAACTTTTGCCAATAGGATTCCTATTTTTCTCGTTTTGATCAGTTCGACTCCTGATTCCAAGGCTTGCCTAATTTCAAAATGGCTGCCAATTTTGTTGTGGAAAATTCACTTTTAGCTATAAAGGAATTGTTGCATTAATTTGCATTTAAGTTTACAGGTATGTTTTGAAATGTATAACCAATGAGGTGGTAAAGTCTGAACAAGAATTCTTTAAAATCCAAAATGTCTACCACTTTTATTGCAGAAAAATCATCTTTGGAGCCTTAACTTAGGAAATGCATCAAAATCTAAATATTGCTTTAATTTGCATTAAAATGTACAGGTATATTCTCATATGTGATGTCAATGAGGTTTAAAGTCTTGACATAAGTTCTTGCAAAAATTCAAAAAAAAAGTCACATTCAGAGCCATTACTCAGGAATTATTGCAAGGCAAGGAGTTATTACTTCAGCAGGCCCGTAGCCAGGGGGGGAGCGAAGGGAGCAGCCACTCCCCCCCCTGGCCAGAAATTCTTTCAAAATCATGCAGTTTTTCACCATTCTGAGCACTTTTCGCATGATTTTTTTTGCCAAAAGCTGTCAAAAAGCTCCCTCCCTTTGCAAAAGCTTCCCCTTGTTAAAACTGCTCCCCCACCAGGTAAATCCTGGCTACGGGCTCGCTTCAGTATGCATTAAATGTACTGTATGTTCTCTTTAAATCAATATGGCTGTCAATGAGTCTGAAATCACTACACCATGTGAATCCAGTACAAATGGTACTATTTATTAGTTCACATTTGTGAGCTATTGTAATCGCCCACTTGTCTGTCCATCCATCTATTTGTGTTAATATGTTAATATTAATGTTAATAGTGTTAATATCAATGAGAGATTAAATCATTTAACTCACATCCGATTCATTTAAATTTCACTTCAGATAATTGGAAGACTTGGTACAAGTCATCATAAGAATTACTCCAAGGATATCAAATCACTTATAGAGGGGGCTAAAACTTGGTTGGCTTCAGTGGAGACACCTATGTTGGTTCCCAGTGACAAATGCATGTTCTCACCAGGAATGTTGGTTACAATGTTCAACATGGTCTTCACACACCCTGGAGGTTTGTATTTTATGTTTTCCCCTTGAGGGATGGTGTCAAAATTCAACAGTTGAGGAAGAAAGAAAGTTTTATGTGTGTTATTATTTTGGATTGCTGAACTGAAAAAAAAGTAATGGAGCCATTTTGTCAAAAAAAAAATTATGTGAACATTACACTGTCATTTTTAAATGTTTTATTTTACATTTATATGACTATAACTGGAAAAGTAGTGGACCAATTTTTATGTAAATACTTAAAATGGCATCGATTTTTATAGCTACATAGCTGTTCAATGGGATTTGCTATACCTTTGCGCTGCTGTTATATATTAATCAAAGGCCCACTTTGCATATTTTCAACGTTTTTGGGCAAAATAAAGACTTACATTTGAATTTCATAGAATGTCCAATATATTGATAAGAACCAGAACCTTATCTTTCATTTGACACCAACAACAACTCAAACGGACCACATCAAAGCTAACAATAAATTATCAAAAACCATTTTCAATCTGTCAAGCTTTATATATCAAGTTTTTATCAATGTCATTGAAAGATGGCAAACTTGTTTGTATTACATGATACATTTATTTTTATAGAAGTGTCTTTTAAATCAACAGAAGTTTAAAACATGTACTTTGTTTAACATGTGCATGCATGTCTAATGATCTCTGAACTTCAAATGCTTTTTTCTATGTGAGTTATTTTTTTTCTTGATTCAAGGTTAAGGCAAATCAAACTTTGTGTCATATTTGAGCGGGTATGTGAGTAACATGTTTTTAATATGATATGTAACATGATATTTTTTTATTTTTTAATTCTAAATTAAGTATAGTGGGCCTCTAAGTGCATTATGTTTCCAAAAATTCAACTGAAGCAACAATATCAAGAATCATCACTGCACACATACAAATGAATGTTTCTGTATAACGATGCATTCTGATATATAAGAGCCAGATATGTATGGATGCACTACATTGTCATTCTGTTAATCAGCTGTATACATACAGGATATAAACACAATGAAACAATATGGTTTGAACCTAATCACAACAATCCTTTAGGAGTGACATCTATCTTGAGGAAAATTATTTATTTGATAGTTATACTTTCTAGATCCCACTCCGAAGAATGTATTTTTCTTCAACAAGAGCTCCACAAGGTTGATCAGTTGTGAATTCATCCGGAACAGAGGTAGCCTTATACACAACCAAGACCTCAGCAATTATGGTGCAACAATCACCTCAGATCACATTAAGAGTCCTGTCCGGGCACTCAAATTCATGGCCAATGAGAGGTATGTGTATTTTTGTCTTTCATTTAGACATTTTTTGTTTTTATTCTAGTTGATACTTTAGTTGTTTGTCATATACAATGTTTTCACATCATCAGCATAATGTATCATGGAACAATTTTTAAAAATGTATATAGGTTATGTGTATAGGTATAGGTTTCTTTTTGGATGTGTATCTTGAATTATCAGTGTACACATATTTCATTCTTTGTATGTAGATATGTGCACCATGAGATATGGGATGTGAAAGACAAGTACGACCCTAAGACACATGACATGTTGTTGGATACCACAACGCAAAGTTGGCTCTCCTTGCCAACTAGGAGAGGGGTCGTCTCAGAGGGTGGCAGGTTTATCGCTTTCTATGGAGGTAAGTGAGAATCTTAGTTTGCTTATAGGTTTGAGCTTTTTATGGAGAAAAGTTGAGGGTCAAGCTCACATTGTAACAGGTTCATATGCAGGCCTGCAGCCGGGGGGGGGGGGGGGGGGGTTCAAGTGGCCTAATATTTCTTTTTAAATCATGCAGGTTTTCATCACTCTGAACGCTTTTCAATTGATTTGGGGCCAAACTTGTCAGATGTTAACCCCTCCAGAATCTTTTAAAAAGTGAACCCCTTGGCAAATTTGGCTATTAATGGGCCTGATAGGTTCCTCTTGAATTAGAGAGACCAGGTCTGTATGTGCGGGCATATTAAGATTCATCTCATAAGGTACTAGCTATGGGGCAATAACAGAATTTACGAATACATTGGTCTATATTGTTCTACATATATCCATTGTAACAACAATTGATTTAGGAATTCTAAATTTTATGAAATGACTCCAGGTTCATAGCTCTTAATGGAGGTAAGAGAGAGTTCATCTCAGAGGGTCACATATTACCTACAGTATATTGGCACCTATTTCTGGAAATTGGTAAAATTTTAGTGTAAATGTCAGTTATCAGTAAGAAAAAATTAAGTAAGATCAATGGAAATATTACATGTACTTAAATTTTTGGTAGTTGATCACCCCTCATCATTACACCTCTTTTCACATTCTTCAGATTTTACTCTGCAACATTCCTTCTTGCACACTTCCGGGTTGCATTCTTTTTCACAAGTTTTCCTTTTATTTTGCAAGCTTTCTTGCAACCTTTTTGTCATCTCATATCTCTGTGCAGTTTGTATCTGAAGCAATAATGAGAACTAAGGTACCAAGTTCAAAGCTTTCTATTGAGTTAAGCAAAGCGTCATTTCATATGGTACCAAGTTCAAAGGTATTGCTCGATAGAGCAATATATTAGGCACATTTTCTGAAAAATTCAAAAGATTCTGTTCAGTGACCTTTCCCAAGCTCCTTTAAACTATTTTTCAGTCACATTTTCAGAGGGCTGAAAAAGTTATTTCATCATGTTTAGGGTCATTCTGACCACGGCCATGTGATCCTGGTCATGTAAATGTTATGTGGAACTAGTTAAACTGACTGGATGTCAAAACAGAACTCTGATATCTTGGTCCAAAAAATGTTTGAAATCCAGCATTGATTTGTCATTTCCTGTTTTGTCATTTCCTGCTTAACTACCATGGCACCTTAACCCTTTCACGATGATGGGCCCCATATGGAACCCTATTATGTAATATCTTTCAGGATGATAGGCTCCTTTTGGCACCATTATTTTTATTCATATACATCAATGAAATGACAATATCTCCTGTTCTATTCAGTATTTTTACACCAAATTTTTACTTGTTAAAATGTGATAATTCTTACTAAAAATTATATTTCAGTGACGAAAATTGAGGCATACATGTAGGTGCCAGGGTATGGGTATCTTGCAGATTTTCCTTAAAAACTGCTATTACTTTTCAGTCACCTGACTAACATTTTCCTCTTGTATTCATGTCGGGAAAGGATTAAACAAATCTACATATACATTGTAACATTATGTTCTTGATATTAGGGAAACCGTGTGAACAATTAAAAATATCAACATTAAGCCAGCTTTATTGTAGAGAAAGAAACTATTTTTATGTATGTATAATCTGCATGACAGTTATTCATTTAACATAAACAACATAGGATCTCTTTGAAACATCAATGTGTTCATAATTCTATCGGGCATCTGGACCATCAACAGTTGCTTTTTCACATTCTTTTTTACATTTTTCTTTTCCGTTACACTTTTTTATGCAACAGTTCCTCTTGCAATCCTTAGGGCCACATTTCCTTCTACAGTTTTTCATCTTATTTTCATCCATGTCTTGGCAATCCTGCTTGCACTTGTCCTTTTTATGTTCACATTTTTCAGTGCAGTCTATAACTGTAAAAAAAGTGGTAGTGGTAAGTAAATATCAGTTACTAAATTGAAAAAAATCAAATTACAGGAAAGGGTGGATGTGAAATGTTCTTTTAAAAATCATTTGGTGGGAAAAATGTGGATTCTTTTTCTAAAAAAAAGCTGTCTAAAGAATTTGGTTCTTTATTTGAAAATTGAACCCCATTTTTGATTTTTGCAAAACCGACCCATTTTCAAATAAGACTCATTGCTCAGAAATGATGTATTCAAATTTTTAATTATGTTTCATCACTGCGCCTTGTTTTCTTTGGCTCTGCCCTCAAAGGAGGCAGGGTGGTGGTAGTCACTCATTAACATAAATAAGATTTACATAAAGCATCGAATAAATCAACTCTTATGATATGTTTTGCTGCTCTTACTTTCAACAGATGCTTCTTCACATTCTTTTTCACATTTTTCCTGTCCATCACACTTTTTCATGCAACAGCTCTTGCAATTCTTGCTGCATTTCCTTTCACATTTCTCCAATTTATTTTCATCTATGTCTTGGCAATCCTGCTTGCACTGTTCTTTTTTATCACCACATTTTTCAGTGCAGTCTGTAACTGTAAAAATGATTGAAAAAAACATGTACAAAATGTTCACACTGTAACTGCATGTTTTAAAAATAATAAGGGGGATAAACTACACATGTTTAAGAGCACTTGTACGTAACCATATAGATTTATTGTACTTTCGGGATAGGTTGTACCTTTGTTGTATTTACATGCCCGTTTGAGTTGAAAGGTATAAGGAAATTAGTTGTAATTAGATCACTGGAAAAAACAATTGAGTGGAGGACAGTAAACCCTGGGAACCATGATATTAAACGTTCACTTTAACCTCCCTAATATACATGCTCATGTAACTAATTATCGTAACTTAAGGACTTTTTTCAAATTGACAACATTTTTGAAATATTATGAAATTTGATCCAATTTTTTAAAAGGATGCCCAATTTCTAAATAAGGCCCATTTTCTCAAAAATGAAGCCCAAAAATGAAGCCCATTTTTATTTAAAAAATAAAAGAAATATGCGCACAATTTTTTTCTTAGGTCCGCCAGTATGATAGTCACTCATTTAACATTAACAAAACATAAATGCAATCATGACTCTTACCATCTGTTTCAACGCTCTTATTTGCAACAGATGCTTTTTCACATTCTTTTTTACATTCTTCTTTTCCATCACACTTTTTTACGCAACAGTTTCTCTTGCAATCCTTGCTGCATTTTCTTTCACAGTTCTTCAATTTATTTCCTTCCATACCTTGGCAATCCTGCTTGCACTGTTCTTTTTTATTTTCACATTTCTCAGTACAGTCTTTTACTGTAAATATGATAGATAATTGTAACTTATACTAACATTATTTAAAACTAGGCCTTATTTTTCAAAAAAAAAACTGTCACCTGCTTAGTTCAATCAAGGACGTCCTTGGTTCAATCATCTTGCACCTGTTTCCTAAAGAGGGTTTGTTTCTTAATATTCTTACCAGTTTTATTTTTATTGGAGCCCTTTGGCATCACAGTCGTCTCCATTGGCAACATGGTTGTTTCTTGTGACTCACACTTCTTGCCCTTACATTTTTTGTCAGTTGTCACTGTTGGCTTCTCAGTTGTTTTGTCAAAGTCATTTGTTTCACCACAGTCAGTTGTATTATAAGTTTCATCTGAAGCTTCTGGCATCACATATTTTCCCCAAAACAATATGGCATCTGTCTTTAGGTCACGAATGAAGAAAATAAAAGGATGGTCACATCGCACAATGTTGGGAGGGGGAGGTCCAGATCTTCCACCCGCAATAACTGTCACTGCTGCTGCCTCAGTACCTTTAATATTAATATATTAAGCATTTTGCTAATGTTTCTGTATATACTGGAAAGGTCCCACTGTACAGAATGTACAAATTGTAACCTATAGAAACTGAGATTGTAGATATTAACAATTGAAATATTGTTGAACTGACACAATCTCTATACTTGTCCCAATGTCAAGCGACAATGAAATAACTTAAAGGTATAGGTATTGTGGATAATTGTTAATATATCATAATTATAATTGATGTAAGAAGCTCACCTTCCTCATTGACTTCTATGAAAGCCTCATGAATGACTTCATCTATTGACAGCCTGCTATTAGTTCCCATATTGCTCAGGTCTGCCCCGGAAAACACATGATCCATACCCATTCTTTTCAAGTTATTGTTCAAAATATACCTCTCCTTTAGCTTGAACTTTGGAAGATATACAGTGATGTTTCTATCAGGCACCAGATACTTTAATTCACTTTCCAGTGTTTTTGAGTCTAGTTTTGCTTCCAATTCTTCAATAGTGGTGGAGCCATTGTTTGGGAGTATTATGACCATACTCACACAGTCTCCAACATATGGGAGTTCCACAAGTTGAGCATCTAGGATAGATGAAGGGCTACTTGTGTATTTAAAGAAAGTGGGAGGACGTGTCATCATGCAAACTTGTACAACTTCATCTGCTGAAACGTGAAAATCTGCTTTTTCTGTAAGGGCTTTATCAAATTTGTATTTCCATGCACCTTTGAAATAGATTGCATTGACAAGCACAATTACAGTCATGGCATCAATATTGTCTGGCTGGATGACATCCTTAAGTTTATTGTTGGTGACAGTCGCTATCCAGTCATTAATATATTTACGACTTTTTTCAGTGTCTTTGAAATTAAGTTTCTCAATCCTGGCAGCTGTACCAAAATATTTGAGAATGTCAGTCACAAAGGAGGAAAGTAAATGTAAGGTCAAGTCAGGATAGATGCGGTTGACTGTGTTCAGCTTAACAGATGTCTTGCCATTTATTGAATCATCCAGGCATTTTCTCATGCTATGGACTGTTCCTGTCATACCATCTACATGAAAGATCTTTGCAATGGAGTCGGAAGTATGCCCAGCAGTACCTAATAGAACCATCATAAAGCATGTGGCAATGCTATATGGACTAAACAACAGATTAGCATTGGGGTCATCTTTGATCATATCCATGTGCAAATCAATGCCAAATTGATTGAAAGCATTTACTATGCTTGCATCACAATCTTTCTCACACTTGCCCTTTTGTCCAGTTGCCATTGTTCCCATGAAGAGAGACATCACACCAAGGGTCACCGCCACGAGCATCATTTTGCAGGTCATCTTCCTCAGGTGACAGGATCCTACCTGACGTGTTACTGATCTTTCATTATATTTTATAATAATTTCTATTCTGTGTGGTAACTGTATATGTGGTATACATAGCGTCATCAACATACGTTGGCGATTCCACTCCAAATTATTTAGCTTGAACATGTCCATTGAATGATTTTCCAAGACTGTACCTGATAAATTAAAAAATATTTAACCTTCCTAACAACATAATTATAGTCTTATCTTCATACATGTTTGTTCTTTTCTAGTTCTTTGTATTTCCTATATATTGAATAAGGAAAATCTCAACTGCTTCGTTTATTCCTTGTAGAGGATTATTGTGAATTAATTCAACCATCTGAATAAATAACAGGCATACCATTTAGCTAAGGGATTGTATAAAAACATTAAAGTTTATTTCATCATTAATATAGTACCCTTATTTCATGAACAAATTAATACATTGAATTTTTATTTGCTAAAATAATATCTTCTTTAGGGCAATAAACATTTACCCCCTCCCCTAAAGAACATTAAGTTTTGCGAATATTGATATAACAATGCATTAAATGACAGATTTCTGGATTTATATATGCCAGTGGATTGTCAGTTTATGAGTTGAGCTGACTTCATGCTTTTTGTATTCAGATTACAATTGTAGTAATATTAACATTCAAAGTTATTAACCATAAACAGTAATATATATGGAGATAATGATATTAATGTTTTCAGCTAAATAAAGGCAAAGGGCATACTAGATGTTTAAAAAATGTATATTTGTAGTAGAATCATGCAAGCATATAATTTTGTCACTTAAACTTCTATAACAAGAGCATTTAATGATTTTTTATATGCTGTAAATTGCTTTAATGTGAAGGCCGTTTTTGATTTGGTGGATGGATAGAAACCACCAAATTAAGTCTTCGCCAATTTTTTTAAAGTGAAATTCCTGGGAATCCCCTTTCGTACCTTGCACGATAAAAATTTGGTGAATCATGAATAAAATGTCAATTTTAAACTATTTCCAAAGACTTTCAGATTCCCCGCTGGTTTATAGAAAACAATCTGATACCAGGAGGGATACAATTTTGTTATTGGTGGCGAGATATGAACTGAGTAATATGATTGATGATGGTCAATCCGCCAAATTTAAATAGCACCAAATTAAAGCAAATTACAGTAGATAAAGAGCTGCATTGATGCAGATTTAGAGCAACTATACATACACAAAACTTGCATTTCTGTGACATCATTTGTTTTTATCGTACCTAACAAAAGGTACGATATTGTAGTCAGCTTGGTGGGCGGGCGGGTGGGCGGCGGGCGGCGTCTCACTTTTCAGCTTGTCTACAGGTTTCCAGCCAAACCATTTGAGGGATTCATCTGAAATTTTCAGGGATGTTTCTACATATCAACGTCAAGAACTGATTAGTTTTTGGGCATTCTGGGTAAATCTTAAGGTGGCCATTTTGGATTTTCCGTCCTAAAATCTTCACTTTCAAGACTTGTCTACAGGTTTCCAGCCAAACCATTTGAGGGATTCATCTGAAATTTTCAGGGATGTTTCTACATATCAACGTCAAGAACTGATTAGTTTTTGGGCATTTTTGAAAAATCTTAAGGTGGCCATTTTGGATTTTCCGTCCTAAAATTTTCACTTTCAAGACTTGTCTACAGGTTTCCAGCCAAACCATTTGAGGGATTCATCTGAAATTTTCAGGGATGTTTCTACATATCAACGTCAAGAACTGATTAGTTTTTGGGCATTCTGGGTAAATTTTAAGGTGGCCATTTTGGATTTTCCGTCCTAAAATCTTCACTTTCAAGACTTGTCTACAGGTTTTCAGCCAAACCATTTGAGGGATTCATCTGAAATTTTCAGGGATGTTTCTACATATCAACGTCAAGAACGGATTAGTTTTTGGGCATTCTGGGTAAATTTTAAGGTGGCCATTTTGGATTTTCCGTCCTAAAATCTTTACTTTCAAGACTTGTCTACAGGTTTCCAGCCAAACCTTTTGAGGGATTCATCTGAAATTTTCAGGGATGTTTCTACATATCAACGTCAAGAACTGATTAGTTTTTGGGCATTCTGGTTAAATTTTAAGGTGGCCATTTTGGATTTTCTGTCCTAAAATCTTCACTTTCAAGACTTGTCTACAGATTTTCAGCCAAACCATTTGAAGGATTCATCTGAAATTTTCAGGGATGTTTCTACATATCAACGTCAAGAACTGATTAGTTTTTGGGCATTCTGGTTAAATTTTAAGGTGGCCATTTTGGATTTTCCGTCCTAAAATCTTCACTTTCAAGACTTGTCTACAGGTTTCCAGCCAAACCGTTCAAATTTTTACATATGTTACACAGTGATAAGTTCTAGAGCTGATTAACTTTTCTGGGGCCATCTTGCTTTCTTGGTCAACAAGACCACAATGCTGTGTTTTAGGTACGATATTGTTCACGTCTGTGCCTTGTTGAAAGTTTATGAAAAGTTCATATTTTCCATAAAACTAAGATTTCAATGGAATAACAGGTGGCCCACAAGTAGAATATCAGCTTCCCACTTTGACCACAGATCAAATAGAATATGTAAATTCAAAACATATCCGGATTCTTATTGTTATAACTAAACTACCCTCAACCACATATGAATGTATATGTATCATACAATAAAGTTTGATTAAAAGTAATTAATTCAATAGTAGTAAAAGCGAGGAATCAGCAAGAAGGACTTTTTCTAGTAGCAGCAAAATTCACAATTCTTATCTTCTTATCAAATCTGGTAAAAAGTCCTATTTTTCATGATCTTCTCAAATGGTTGCAAAAGGGACCTGCTTAGGTGCATTTATGCACCCTCTGGGTCTCTGAGGATCGTATTGGCCCCATGCAAGTCCATACGACAATCCAACGCATTAGAGGTGGTGTTCACCGTCTAGGACCTGCTTTATTGCTGTATATATCACTGATTTACTCAATTGTGTAGAATTCAGGGCAAATGGTCACAAGTTCTATTCCACCTTAGTTTTGTGGACATGCCTGTAAAACACAAGAGGAGAGGATAGTGTAATTTTTGTTAGAAAACTCAACAGATTGCAAATTTCTTTTCTTTATAAGAATCTACAAAATTGCTCAGTAAATATGAGCACCTCGTAAAGTCTCATTTTGTCCCGTCCTCAGCCCTGCCATGTTTTTGTTGTTTCAAGGTTACAGGGTGTTCACAAAAATGCAATATAATAGAGAATGAAGTGTGATACTTTGTAGGGAATGCATGTTTTGTTATAGAGTAATATATTCAGTTCATCAAAAATTCTTAACCACAACAATATGCGGCTGCTACCCACCACTGCATATTAGCATACAATATGAATAATGACATAGAGGATACATGTATATATAGAATATGTATTTTTTATTCATAAAGATATTGTTAATTATGATAAAATGTCATCACCTGATTGCATCACAAAAGTGAAACAATTGTTACAGACATTGATAAATGCAGTCACAAAAATGGTGTCCATGTCACCCTTTCTTGATGGTGACATGAATGAAATATCACCTATGAATATGACATTTTACCTCCAGTATAGTGGGGCCAGGCATAATTGATAATAATACGTATAAGGAGAATAAGATGTATGCGTCGAAATGAACTAATTTAACTGATCCAAAAAGGATGTCTTTCATGAGAAATTATAATGATCAAGGCTTGTTGTGACTAAGTATTTTCCTTCTAGAATCATTATAGTGTATCTTTAGTAGTTGGAGCATGCTGATCTGGGGAAATATTGTGACTAGAATTAAGAAATATAGACCAAAGAGCAGGGGTAATATTAGCATACAATATGAATAATGACAACCCTTAGGGCTAGGCACAAAAGCTTTCGAACCCCTCACTCCCTTCGGTCGTTTGGGGTACAGAAAATGTTTGTGCCTAGCCCTGCGGGGTGTATTCGACAATATTACATCTACTCTGAGGTCTATATTACAATTCAAACATGAAAACTCACCAAAATGTTTCGAATATTCATTATGGTCCGCCATTACTACGGCCCGCCGTTATGACGTCACACATTACACCTATTACCAGGGGTTTTGTTCGCGAATATACCCCGGATGAAATGTTGACTTTGTTTACAGTTTATAGAAGGCGTGAATACAGTCATGTTCGAATTTCAATTTAAGAACTTGCATTGGCACCTTCACATAATCGATGTGTGATACATAAATATATTGTACATATTGAGTATTTTTCACATAAACCTTGGCAGACACTGTACAATACATGTTTAATGAATAAATTATGTACCTTACATTGTAGGTTCCAAAGCAGATCCCTCAAAAGATGGCTATGTGTGCATATTGGATACAATGAGAGTTGCTTTCTCACTAAAAGATCAGGGAAAAACTCTTCTAGTGCTCTTCTCTGCTGATGAGAAATATCTGGTTGCAAGGACTAAGGATGTAATCCATATATGGAGCTTGGAGAGGCAAATACGCCTACACACAATAGGCAAAGATTCAGGAGAATATTCATTTTACGGGGACCCAGATTTTTCTGGTGTGACATTTCTGTTAGCAGACTATACACTAGTTTTCCCCAAGATGGGCTATTCTAATGAAGGCACACTGACTGCATACAATATTGAAACAGGGAAGAATTTATTTGAAACTGAGTCTGAAGGGGACAAAGATGGTCACTATGGGATCAACATAATTTGCTTTGATTCAGTTTACAAGCGAGTGGCAACAGCATCTTCAAGTGGTGGGATTGTCAATGGAATCCGTGACAAGCCAGTAAGTGTGTGGAATATGCAGAATGGAAAGCTGATGTCCCTTGTCAAACAAAACAAATGGCATCACAATACAATAGTCATAGCGGGTACAAATGACCAGTTTCTTTTGTCAACTCCTAACCCAAAAGGCCATATCCTCATCCATTATATAGGAACATTCAATAAACCTTGTTCTAATGGGGTTTTGGTCTATACCTTAACGTACCATTCCGAGGTTGTGTTTCAAATTGGTTTGACTGCAGACAGCACCAATATGGTAACTGCTGGCCGTGACAATGTTTTAAGGCTATGGAACTGGGGGAATATTGAAATGGAATGTAACTCACGTGTAGAAGAACTGGGTGAGAGGATTACTGAAGTAGAGGCTTATCCTGAAGACACTATGTGTGAAGCTGCAGCCGTTGTCCTCTCCAGGTGAGATATACCATAACATATTCATCATCTCCCAATCCCATATTCTTTAACATGGGCCAGGAAATAGATGTAGGGAATGAAAACAAAGTGTTCAATGAGAAATGTGATTTTGGTTTCCTTTATTTTCACTATTTTAAAAATGTTCTTCAAAATGATTTCAAATAAACACCTTATGGTTGAAGCATTTAAATTCAGAAATATTGAGATGCAACTGATAGTCATTTTATATGTCACCACCAAGTGATGACATATTGTTATAGTCTCCAACTTTTTGTGGCGGTGATTAGTGTTTGGTATCTGTTACAAATGGCAGGTGGTGACTTTTGCATGTTAATATCATATTTAATTGAATTGTAATTGAAAAATGAATGTTGTGTTGCAGTCAATACAGATTAGCTATTATAGCATTGAGAGATGGCACTATCCTCTTCCACGATGTAGACAGCAATGAGATGGAGAACTCCATTAAGTTAGACTTGGAGTCAGTGTCCCACATGATTCTAGCAGATGATGGCCAAAGACTGGTGGTGACGGGTTCATACTCCAAGAAAGCAATGGTCGTCAATATTAACACTAGTAAGTAAATGTATCAATAGCGAGTGAACAAATGAGTCGAAATGAATATTATATATGAGCCACTCAGATAATGAATGAGTATTGATTATTAGTGAGTGCTAAAACAAGTGAGTAAATGAATGTAAAATTAAGCACTTGGTAACAATAAATTACTTGAAAGTAAAGAATGGTGAGTAAAGGAACAACAGTGAGCCAATGAGAAAAAATGAAAACTTAATAAATAATTAGTGAAATATATACTTGTAATGGCAAGTGAGTATATGAAGCACATGAGAAAAAAATGATTTTATGGTAGTAAATGAATGTCTTATAAATGATGAATCGATGCTGAATGGATGACTTGTTGAGTTAACTAATAACTTTTAAGGTAAATTAATAATCTCAGAGTTGATGAAAAACTAAATTGAATGAATGACTTTATTAGTATAAGCATAACAACAATTTATTGCAGGAGAGGTAGATCATGTCTTGATTAGTCCCAAGAAAGGCTCTGGAGAGGGAGGCAATTCAATCTCCTGTGTAGCAGAACATAATGGTGTATGTGTAATAGGCCAGGGGGGCATGGCATGCTATGGTGTTGTATGGGATATCAACACAGGTATATTGGATGTACAGTACATTTAGTGAGCTTAGCTAATAATAAAATAAGGCTAGAATAATTCTAGCCTTGTGACATATTGTTATGGTCTCTGTTTTTTTTGTGACGGCAGGCTGGTGATCGGCGGTTGGTGATCAGCTGTAACAAATTGTTAAAACTTCCAATAACTTAACAAATACTGTTTAGACTGACTTCAGTTTTTTTTCAAAATCATCTACAAGTTTTCAGAAGTTCAAATCTTACTTTATATTTAAGATTTGACCTTCAGTGACCTTTTCAAGGTCAGAAAAGGTCAAAAAGGTATTTTTTCAACTTGCTTCAAATAAACCAATTTTTTTGAGATTTTACCTTCATTAACCTTCTCCGGGTCAAAAAAGGTCAAAAAGGTATTTTTTCAACTTGCTTCATATATACCAATATTTTTTTCAAAATCATCTAGAAGTTTTCAAAAGTTCAAATGAGATTTTACCTTCATTAACCTTCTCCGGGTCAAAAAAAGGTCAAAAAGGTATTTTTTCAACTTGCTTCACATAGACCAATATTTTTTCAAAATCATCTAGAAGTTTTCAAAAGTTCAAATCCGACTATAGATTTGACCTTCAATGACATTATCAAGGTCAAAAAAATTTCGACCTTCAGTGACCTCCTTAAGGTCAAAAAGGTCCTTTTCAACTTGCTTCAAATTGACCAATTTTTTCGAAAATCATCTACAAGTTCTCAGAAGTTCTAATCTGACTTTAGATTTGTTTCACCTTCAATGACCTTCTCAGGGTCAAAGAAACTTTTTTTCAACTTGCTTCATCAAATGGAACAATTTTTTTTTTAAAGTCCTCTACAAGTTCTCAGAAGTTCAAATCTGACTTAAGATTGAACTCATACACTAGGTGGTGACACTAGGTGGTGACATTTTGTCATGTTTGCCTTGTTTTGATTTTATCAGTATAGTGTACATGTATTGTAATACAATCGGAATGGCTTCATAGGAGTGAGATAGAGTCAGTCATGAACTGCTGATCACTTCAATTTATTTCAATACTTTACATACAAAGTAAAATCAGTTCAGTTCATGTAAAATCAGGATAACAACAAGAGTTTGGTAAATTGAGTGTTTAGGGTTATATCTTCATTTATGTGTTGATAAAAAATTACTTATGAAGTTGGTTGTGTAGTTTGTGTTGTAATTGTTTGTCTGTTTATATTATTCTCCAGGGAGACACATCTCCACAATGGAAGGACTGTATGGGTTTGGCAATGTGACAATCACACAAGATGCAACCAAGGTAGGAACCTGCATCTAAAAATGATGCCAGATCAATACATTCAAACTTCACTATGTTTTACATGAAGTATATTTAAAAAAGGTTTTCTGTGAAATACAATTAACAAGCATCAGTCCAAATAGGTACTTCTTAGCCCTTACTTAAACAAGTGAAAGTTTCACTGTTGATTTTACAGTTACTGAATGCAAGAAATTGACACTGTCACAACTATAATACACTTATTTCTTTTACACATTTCTTTCACATACATCTCCTGAAGTACAAAAATAAATATTTTGACTGATGTAATGTTTTGACCAGACCTTCTAGACAGAATTACATGTACTTCGATTAAGTTAGAATGGTGGGTAAGGGTTGTTGGACACTATTTGGGGTGCTGAGAATGATTAACTTGTGACTGGTTGTATCTTTCTATCTTCATTTCCAATATGTGTTTTGTCATAGCTGTATTTACAGTAGATATATTTTGTATTTATGTTAACAGGTGATCACAACTTTCTTCGAGTTTCCTATGGTGTTTAATGTTTCTACAGGGGAAACAGAGTCAGACATGGATGATACAGACGTCATGATGTCTGGGGCCTCTTGCGTAGTCCTCAGCCCTGGGGATAGATACTGTGCTGTTGGGAGTTCTGATGGTTTGTAACCAAGTTAATACTTACATGTAAATGTTGTAATTTGATAGATACTGTGCTGTTGGGAGTCCTGATGGTTTGTAACCAAGTTAATACTTACATGTAAATGTTGTAATTTGATAGATACTGTGCTGTTGGGAGTACTGATGGTTTGTAACCAAGTTAATACTTACCTGTACATGTAAATGTTGTAATTTGACAGATACTGTGCTGTTGGGAGTCCTGATGGTTTGTAACCAAGTTAATACTTACATGTAAATGTTGTAATTTGATAGATACTGTGCTGTTGGGAGTCCTGATGGTTTGTAACCAAGTTAATACTTACATGTAAATGTTGTAATTTGATTCATTTTATATTTCAATTAATTTTCATAACCACCCCCTCCCTGAAATGTAAAAAATTACATTTGTGAGAGCATGGTTGAATTGATCTTGTCCCCGATACTGTAATTACATGCTAACATATACACAGTTGTACAATGAAATATCAACTCTTTGTTTGATATGCTATTTCAAAACCAATTAAGTATCAATGCAGTATTTCACAAATAGCTGAAGCATTTTACATCAAATCAGAATCAATATATCAATTCTATATTTTACAAATGTATGATTAGATAAAGAAAACTGTGATAAGGAAACACTGACCTTGTATGACTTGATTCAGTATCATAATGATTAGCCAAGTACATGTAGATGCTTATAGAGGAGGTCAAAATGTTGTGACACCCTTGGTTAAATTTCAATTCTGCCATCTTTTATAGACAACATTGTTCAAATATTTTTGCCTAGCTTGAAAATAATTTAAAACATGACAGAATTGTGAGTAATTAATAAACCAGCTTCTTGTATGCTAGCCTTATACCCCCCCCCCAGCCTCGGTAAAACATTGCAAGGTGGATGTCCTGAAATCTGTTTTCATTCACAAAGAAAGTCTATAGAATTGCCCACTCATTCGTTTGTTATCCCACCGAACGAAGTTCGTGAGGGATATAGGAAAGCCGTCCGTCCGTCCGTCCGTCCGTCCGTCTGTCCGTCCGTTCGTCCGTCTGTCCATCCGTCCGTCTGTCTGTTTGTCCGGGCGATAACTCAAATACCGTTTCACGGATTTGATTCAAATTTTATAGGCTTATGCCTTATGGGTGTAGGACCTCTGCTCGAGAAGGAATTTTCAATATGGCCACTGAATTCAAAATGGCCGCCATTTTTCGTAAAAAATGTAATCTTTAATAACTCAAATACTAGTTTGCGGATTTGGTTCAAATTTTATATGCTGATGCCTAGGGACACAGTAGATATGTTAGAGGAAAAATTTTCAAGATGGCGGCTAGATTTTAAAATGGCGGCCATTTTTCGTAAAAAAACTTAATCTTTGATAACTCAAATACCAGTGAACGGATTTGGTTCAAATTGTATATGATGATGCCAAGGGACACAGTAGATCTGTTCGACTTACAATTTTCAAGATGGCCACTGAATTTCAAAATGGCGGCCATTTTTCATAAAAAACGTAATCTCTGGTAACTCAAATACCAGTGAACGGATTTGGTTCAAATTTTATATGATGATGCCTAGGGACAAAGGAGCTTCACTCAAGATGGGATTTTCAAGATGGCCACTGATTGTCAAAATGGCGGCCATTTTTCATAAAAAAACATAATCTTTGATAACTCAAATACCAGTTAACGGATTTGGCTCAAATTTTATATGATAATGCCTAGGGACACAATAGATCTGTTCAAGAAAGAATTTTCAAGATGGCGGCTTGATATTCAAAATGGCGGCCATTTTTCGTAAAAAAGGTAATCTTTGATAACTCAAATACCAGTGAACGGATTTGGCTCAAATTTTATATGATGATGCCTAGGGACAAAGGAGATCTGTTCGAGAAAGAATTTTCAAGATGGCGGCTGAATTTCAAAATGGACACCATTTTTCGTAAAAAACGTAATCTTTGATAACTCAAATACCAGTGAACAGATTTGGCTCATTTTTTATATGATGATTCTTAGGGACACAGTAGATCTGTTTGAGAAAATTTTTTCAAGATGGCGGCTGAATTTCAAAATGGTAGCCATTTTTCATAAGAAAAAACGTCAAATACCAGTGAACAGATTTGGTTCAAATTTTACATGCTGATGCCTAGAAACATAGTAGCTCTGTTCGAGAAAAAATTTTTAAGATGGCAGCTGATCTTCAGAATTGGTGCCATTTTTCATTTTCATTTTCGTAATCTTTGGTAACTCAACTGCCGTTCGGTGGGATTAGCTACTCCGTGGAGTTGCTGTTTTTTTAATTCTTTATTCTGTTTGCAACTGCCTTTTATCTGAATTAATGATCATATCTATTCTATAGGGGTTCATTTATTGCCATTTAATTAGAAATTTCAAACCATGATGTTGTTTGCTGTTACAGGATCAGTGCGAGTGATGGACATAGCCACACGCAAGTACAAGTTTAAAATGCAGCACAAATCCTCAGTGAAAGTATGCGAATTCACAAATGATAACCAGGCTCTTGTAACAGCTGCATTCTGCCATCTATTGGTCTGGAATCTAAATAATGGCCAACTCATGCGTATGCTAACATGTCACACAGCATTCATTAATGACATGATCTCAACTCTTGGTGGCCGTTGCCTCGTAACATCAGGCGAGGATCATCGAATTGTCATCTGGAACAAGAAAGAACAGAAATCCATCACTATATTTGAAGGACAAAGTAGGATAGATCTGATTGCCGTGAGCAAGGATATGTCATATATTGCCTTTGTGCCAAATAATATCAGTCACATGTGCCTGCTGAAGCCTAATAAGGCGTTGGGAGAGGCCATGGGGGGTCAGCATGAATATAAGGTACCAAAGAGTTTGATACAAGCCCAAGCATATGCCATGGCTTTCTCAGGCTTGAGAGTGCAAAAGAAAACAAGCCAGGCGTGTTGTATTATTTAGGACTGTGTGCAACAAAAGTATTCTAGATGTTCTGTTCTCTTTTAAGCCTTGCCTAACAGGCATTTAATCCTCATTGCTTTCAGAAAAAAATATATATATAATAGTGAATTCTGCTGGTGCTGCCATCTTTATATCAGCCCAAAACCTTTTGTGTCCTCAAAACTGACGCAAATAATGACAAGCAAAATTTTACTTATAACAAATTAATATTCCTATTATGGGATCAAGGGACATAACCATGTAACCCATAGCTAGTTCTCTTTCATTTTAGTTATGTAAGAAGCAGATATTTTATCTGAAATTGTGATTCCTGATCACCTTACTCAAACCCAGGCTTTGCAGTAGATGTATCTATTTACCCGATTATCCAGTGACTCGATATACGGATAATAAGGTCCAAATAATTAAATACTTGTGAATAGGTGATACTATGCCTACATTCCCAGGATGATTGGCTCATTATATGGGAAGCAAGGCAACATGATTAACATTGCATTGTAAATTAAATCCTCCATCTGAATGGAATGACAATGCCATTGTATTAGGGTCAGTTGAAGAGTAATCTACTTACATAGGCCAAAATAACTAACTCTCATTAACTCATGGTAACCGCAGGAAAAATACATCAGTTGCTGTGACATGAAATATTCTTAATTTTTGCCCAAACGATAGTGCTTTCAAAATTTGGCTCATGTATCTCTAAGTATATGACAGTATGAATAGCTCAGTGAGGTTTGTGATCTCCTACAGCATATTAAAGAAATTATTTCTCTGTAAAATTAATATATATTTAACATCTCTTCATAGCACGACAATTGGGACATTAAACATATAATTAAATTTAAATGGCTTAAAGAGTCATGTCGCTACAAACATGAATGCTCAATCACTATGCATATGACTATATATAACTTTGAAATATCATTGATAGTCTCATCTTTAATGAGGGTTTAAGAGATTTTCATTTTGAAACCATTATTCAGGATTTAAAAGTTTGAGACATTTGAATTCTGTGCACTTTTTTACAAGAACATGCTCAGTTCTGGATTTACACTGTTATTATAGACTCCAGATGATAATCTGGAGTCTATTGTTTTTGCCTCTTTTCTTTCTTTCTTATTATTTACTGAGCAAGTTTTCTCAACAACCATAAATTATTCAATTTTAGACAACCATATGGTCAATTAAGGTACATCATCTAGTTGGTGGGAAATTGGGTCAATTTTTGATCTAGGTCAAAGGTCAAAATCTAGGTCAAATCTTATATTTTCAACATTTTGTCAATTATCTTTGTCAATTTTCAATATATTTCTTGATCTTTTTTTTTAAATGAAGCCAAGAAAAAGACAATTCGACAGTGTGCCATCTGTTTCTCGATTATTCTTACCACTTTTGAGATATTTGACGTGAAAAATGGTAAAATATGTCATTTTAAACTTGCTTCAATTAGACCGAATATTTTTTTAAAAAATCATTTACAAAGTCTTAGGATTCTAAATCTGAAATCAGAATCAAAATCCAACTTCCGGTTAAAATTCTACGCCATTTTGAAAATGTCGAAAATCGATTTGATGGAATTCACATAGAAGGTCAAGAGAAGTGACAAAAATATTGCTAAATCTATCCGTCTAACTAACTGTCTATTTATCTATCTATAAACTAGAAGCAAATCTAACATCTGGAGTCTAAAATTGAACTTGTTCAATTTCCAATTTCTTGTTTTATTATATGATTTACAGGAACCATATGGGAAATATTTTATTAAATAAAACATGAAGTGACTTTTGTCAGTTTCCTTCATATTATGTAATGGTATTCTAGCTTTACCAAAACTACTAGTATAGTGCCATCTTTGTACTAGTTTATATAAATATTTTATATTTATTTATTACTTGTATTTAAAAGTGCTATGTATATTAAAAAATTGTTTATTTTTATACATAAAAAATATTCATACACATCTCCTGTAAAAAGTGCCAAATAAATTGTTTAAATAATTTAAACCTTAAATTTTAAGTTTGTTTTAAACAATATTTTCAGACAAAGGTGACGATATATTGTTATAGTCGCCAACTTTTTTTATTGATGGTGTTTGCTGTTTGGCATTCGGCATCTGTAACAAATGGCAGGTGGTGACATTTTTCATGTTAATGCCTTCTTTGAATTGTGAGGTAGCTGAAAAATATTTTAAGGGGACCAAGCAGAGAACTTGGCATTGTTTCCAAAATTCAGAGCTCATAAAGGACTCTCATTCAGGACATTCACTTAAATGTAGAATCCATGTGTGTTGCCACTTATGGGGTGTAAGACCATAATGCCATATCAGAATTGTGATAATATTCATCAATGAGCCTTGACAGCACCGAAAGAATATTGGAATTTAATTACATATCAGTGAATAATTACTGAAATTACATAATTTTTCATAATCAAGTATCTATTTCCAACGTCTAACAGACTCAGCAAATGGTTGATGAATGAAATGACTATGAGATAGTACGTGTTTACATTTTACGACTTTTTGATGAGATCTATGGGACATTTTTCATTAAAAACTTTAGGTTTCACATGGAATTTCATGACGATTTGAAATTGTTGAGAATGCATCTAAAATAAGACTAATGTGTCATGTTTTGATACAATTGTCAATAAAAGAAATATATATAAAACACACAGTATCATGATATTCATTCACTTAGCAATTTATATCTGGAGGCTCTTATGTTGTTGTTTGATGTTATATATCTATCTATATTTTTATCATGATCCTTCCTTGTTGCATGGACATCAGGTGTATTTACAAGAAACCAGATGGTCTGCCAGAGGCAGTCAGGAGCAGGTATTTAATAAAACAACATCTTCCTGATTGTGCACTTGCAAAACAGCCTAGCTATGTTACTATGACAATTGCAAAAATCATTTCAGACAACTTTTTGCATTTGGGTTTTTGAAATCGTGGAGCACAAATATGACATGTAATATCTGAATGGTATCTGCTATTAAAAAATACCTGTATTTGCAGTTTTGCACACAAGTTGAGAATAAAATGATCTGTCATTTCTACATTGGATTTTCATATAACAGGCATACCTTTTGCTAAGGGTAAGGTTGCGTGAACTTATTGTCACCTTTTAAGGTATGATAGTGCCTGTATAATTAAATAGATATTTAGAAAAGCATTAAATTTGGAGTATGGTTTATATGATAACTTTATTATATACGCTTTTATGAAACCATTCATCATCACCTTTTCTTCCTAGGTTTTCTTTTCCCAGGAAGATGTCCATTATCCTCGTTACTGTCTAAATTTTGTTCGTGCAGCCACTCCCTTTGTAAACGTTCTAACACTTTCTCTGAGATAAGGCCCTGTTGAACCAAATAGTCACTCAATTTGCCCTTTTTCACTGGAACTTTCCTACTTAGTTTTGCTCTCTGATAAGCACCTGACAGTGTTTGTGGATGAGATGGAATTACCTCAACTTCACGGTCTTCCAAACGATTCCTCGAATGGACTTGTTGTCTTTTCTTTATTTCAAAATCATCTTCATCATCTGGTGCTCCCGAGGACACTTTTGTTTCACTTGCCTTAAGGAGTCGTGTTATGTTATAGACACCATTTTGAATTATCTCATCTAATTCACTCTGCATCTCTCTGACCTGCTCAGCGTGAGGAAAATGGTCCATGAAGCGATAACTGGAACAGAATGTTTGAAGGTATTAAATGCAGTAATTTTAATATCTCATTTTATATGTGAATTTTGTTTTCAAATTTTGCACATATTTCAATGTTTGATTCCTCTCATGAAAAGTTTCAAACATATTTTCAACCTTCTGGAAATTGTGCTTGCTTACGCCAAGTACCATGAGATAAAGCTGGGTGACATACCTTAGCCACAAATAGAGATCTAGTACATCGAAGACGCCCTCCAAGTGGACAAGGTCTGCAATGGTCCCCGGGGAAGTGAGGGGCCAGCTCAAGATTCGTGCCAGCCAATCCACAGTGAGAGGCTCCCCTGAGCTGTATCTTCTAGCAAACTGCAAAGCATAGTGTAAATGCAGGTAAAGACTAAAGATGTTAAGTTGGAATCCCAAAAATTGACTTCTATTGAAAGCCTGTACTTGGATGCAAGTTGCCATGGTCTGGAAGTCTGGGAATTCTAGTATAGTCTAGAATTTCCTAAAAAATGGATAAAATGGTATGGGAATATTAGAATTCTCACAAAGGTCAGGGAAAGTCAAGAAATCCTTAGTGGGTGAAATTTGTATAACTGCAAACACAATGCAACTGATTTTAATATCTCATTTAATATGTGAATTTTGTTTTCAAATTCAAAAATGAAACATTAAATGAAAGCTACTTAAATGATATACCTGTAGACAGTGAACATCTAAAGTTTGTCCATAAAAACAACAAATTTGTTCAGGCTCTTACTTGAATCATGGAAAAGTCAAGAATTTTGATTTAAAATGTTGTTGTAACTACATGTAGTGGCGCAACTCAAATGTCAGTGCTCGCCACTCACTTGTCGAACCTGTCCAAGATAATTTATCAAGCATGATTTTTCAAACTCGAATATGCATGTTTTATTATTTCTGAGAATGATCATTTTGTATGCACTGAATGAAATAAAGTATCGATTCCGGAAGCAAAATGAAAAAATTTGAAAACAAGCAAACACAATTATGGTATAAATGATTATATAGAACATCAATAGTCACTAGTAGAGTCACTAAAATAGTATTCATTTGGTATTCAAACAGTCTTCAGGGTGGATTTTGAATTTTTTATGATTTTCCCTCATTCTTGCAAGTGACACTCTATCACAGTAGCATTTATATACAATTTCTACTCGATTGGCATTTTTCTGGGGAGTTGCACCACTAGTGGTAACCCTGTATAAGGGCTGTGCTTTATAGATAAATGACATGTACTAGTATATGTCAGACTAATGTGCCATGATGAGAAATTGCATTCATACATACTGTACATGCAATGATTCACACAAACATCCTTGCTGCAATACTACTACATATCAACAAAGTAGCACAGTAATGCCTGTGGGGCTTGAGGGAAACACGCAAGTATTGAATTTGATGCTTAAAAGCCCCAAAAGTATGAATTCTTATTGAAACCTGGGACAAAATCAGTACTGAATCACTTGGCCTCAGTAATGTTAGTTATAGGAAATAAAATACATGTAACTCTACAATCAGCATGAACAAAAACCAGTATAATAGTCTTATACATTTTAATCAAAAGTTCAAGATTATGAAACCTAAGATAGAGTAACTGATGCTATGATGATGTGATTTAGATAACCTTATACAGATATATAATATCAAATTTTGAGAAGAGGCGAGTGTTAATTTAATTAGTTCAAGATTATGAAACCTTATACATATATATTCTGAAATTTTGAGAAGAGGCGAGTGTTAATCACTAGTGCTAATATCTTTAATAACAGTTTTCTATCGAAAACAGAAATTGATTTAGTTGGATTGCAATGTGTTAATTATTCCAATTATCTTCCCTACGTATATTCCTTCTTATTGGTATGTCAATAGCCTTTAGGATATTACCTTTAGAAACATAGTGCAGACGAATGGTTGCTTTTTTGGAATTGGAGCACAACAAAAGATGTAGCGTGTCCTAAGACCAAGGGGAACATGCTCAATCATGTCTGCCAGGAACTTGAAGTCATCCACATTGCACATGAAATAGTATTGGTTGTCAAGCTCACATATAGTAACAAAGATATCCTGCAAGAGACAATATTTTATGAGCATGATATTTCCTCAATTGACGAGATGCATGTAGAAATAAATATTGTTTTAATCATTAAATATTCCAACATTTTTGAAAATGTGATATCTTGATCAGTTGATTGCCCATGTGTTATAAAATCAGTTATGTAATGTTGCCTTGGAGAGAAAATGACCAAATACTCACTATTAAGACAACCAATGTTGTTTTGGAGAGGTGGTAGACAAAAACTTACTATTAAGTTAGACAATGTTGCCTTGGGGAGGTGGTAGGCGAATAATTCAATCTGCTCAGCCGTAGGATGTAAACCAGCTTGCTGAAATAATACAAATCATAATATTCATGCAAGACTGTTCTCTAGTTACTTGGTGGCCTATATAATATAATGTATTATCCTACACTTAGTGTACTAAATGTATAATAACATTAAAAAATAAATTTGATATTTATTGGCAAAATGAATAACCAGAGGATATCGTTACGATATACTCTGAGCGGATGATATCGTGATGATATACTCCAGAAATTCCAATATGCAAAGGATATTGTGACGATATACTCCGCTTGATTTCCCGCCAAAATGACTCTATTTGGCATGAAATTCATTTTGCAATGATATTATACATTTAGTACACTCCTTGTACATGTAAGTGTAGGATAATAAGAACATCCTATGATTTTTTGCAGAATATCATTTTAATCTACTCGGTGATATTGATATATGCACTCGTTCGCTTTGCTCTCTCGTGCAGATCACTATCAAAAATGATCAATATCAATATCACCTCGTAGATAAAAATGATATTCCTCAAAATCATAGGATATCCTAGAATTATTACCACCTTGCCGGGCCAGTTCTAGGGGTTTTAGTACTAGTTTAGAAGGCATTCATTTTACTATATCGACCTGAGCAATATGTGACGTCATAGTGGTGGTCAAGAATGCATTTAACGACTGGTCGAGAATGCATTTAATGACTGGCAATTTTCCCCAGGAAATTAGATATCGTTCAGTGCGTACAATTTTCTTGCTGTTTCAGTCCTGGTCATTAACGGTGGTAATAATACTAATAACGTCAATTCTGTGGGCAATATAGTGAACTATTGGACCTTGGGCCTTCGGCCGGAGCCATAAATTGTTTTTGAGAAAGTATAATCAGAGGTATTACATTATTCTCAGGCAGTTACAGATGCTAATGATGATGCCAAGCACTGAACACCTGTCACAGAAATGCCCCAAACAGCTATGTTCTGGTGTATCAAGATAGAAAATTGGCAAAATTATTTGTTGACCTCTTTGTCAAAATGGTCTTATTTGTTAGACTTTCTTTGCAAATGGTCTTATTTGTTGGACCTCTTTGTCAAAATGGTCTTATTTGTTAGACTTTCTTTGCAAATGGTCTTATTTGTTAGACCTCTTTGTCAAAATGGTCTTATTTGTTAGACTTTCTTTGCAAATGGTCTTATTTGTTGGACCTCTTTCTCCCTCAAAGCTCTTTACAGATATTGGTACTGTGACATGTACATGTACTTGCCATTTATATTTTAATTTTATTAACAAAATTACTTTTGCACTCTTTTTTGTCAAAATGATACTCGACTTAACCCTTCATAACCTAGTTGAAGAGACAATTACCTCAATAGGAGTTATCTCTTGATTGACAATCTGTCTTAATAGTGACAAATCCTCCCTCTTGAAAGTTGTCACCTCACCATTTGGATACTGAGTCCCATAGCGACCTGCGCGTCCAGAAATCTGCAGGGCAGTTGATGTGTCCAGTACATCCATTTCCTTCTCACCTTTCTCATTAAGAGTTGGCTTGATAAGTGAATAAAATACAATCCTTCGAATATTTCTGAAACAAAGTTATATTTCTTTCACAAATGGTATTATTCAAGCTATTTGCCATTGATCAAACAAGGCATTAACATGCAAAATGTCACCACCTGCCATTTGTTACAGATGCTGACTGCAGAATGCCAACTGCCAAACACCATCCATAAAAAAAGTTGGGAGAAAAATTGGATAACAATATGTCACCACTCCTTGTGGCGACATAAAAATATTGGCACTGATGTAAAGACTAATAAATATTATTGGATCAGGATGGAGGTTATCTTGCACCCAACTTTTCAGCCAAGTATCAAATGAATACAGTAAGTTAAATTATGTGATAAGCTGCTTTCTCTGACCTGATGTAATTCTTTCAAAGTATATTGTTCAGTGCTACAAACTCTCCAGAGTACTGTGATGACTTGTGCCATTTTTATTCAGGTAAAACATCTGACTTACAAGTTCAGTCCCATTCCTATTGCATCTGTGGCTACGAGTATCTTGCATGGATGGTTAGGATCATTGAACTTTTCTGCCTGAGCAACCTTTGTACCTGGTGAAAGATCAAGTGTGAACAAATATGGAAATATACATAAAAGAAAAAAATATATCTATATACAGGGTGGTCCAAAAAAAGTGAACCCCTGCAACTGGCCATATTTCCCTTATTACTTGCAGGAATTCTTTTTTATTTTCACATGTTGTAGAGGAAGGTCTAAAATTTATGTTGGTACCATACATTTTTCTTAGTCTTGAAATTTGCAGAAATTATAAGCCCTAACCAAACATTACTGAAAATGGACAAATTGTGATTTTCAATATCCGCGATTCTTCAACCCTTCAACACCTTCCTGCACATTATGGCTTAAAACTAGCATCCTACATTTGTTAGTTGCAAAGTTATTGTGATCCAAAGAGATGTGCTAAGCTTCCACAGACGAAAACATTTTCAAGTAAAATCATGAACATACCCCTATATGATCTTGAAATGTCAATATCTTCATAAATCATGGACCAATTCTAATGATGTATGGCTCAAAACATTGAATATTAGATTTTCTTTCGATTTTTTTAAGATATTTGATGAAAGGGTTATCAGATTCCTGGTCACAGGGGGCAACTTCCCTCCATAAGAGGCCCCCCTCTAACTGTTGGTGTAGGTAACATACCCTTTACTGTTGAACAGTTAAAAATACTTCAAAATGATCAATGAAATGTGTTTTCTGCTTGAATAGTGTCTCTTTTGTCATATGCTAGGGTTTTAAAGTTGTATCTCTAACTGAAAGCTGTTTAAGATCATCCAATGTGTTTCAACAATTTCCGTGAATCACATTTGTAAAATTTTGTACAATATCTAATTTCCAGGCATCTTTGTTAAACGCTTGTAATTTCTTCAAACTTTAAGACTGAGAATAAATTATGGCATCAACCAAAATTTTAGACCTTTCTCTACAACATGTGATAATATGAGCCAATTCATGCATGTATTAAGAAAAATATAGCCTGTTGCAGGGGTTCACTTTTTTTTGGACCACCCTGTACACATGTATAGTACAGTTGCATTGTATGTTTTACTATGTAAATATAAAACATATATCAATGAAAATTAAGAGGAATAACTATATCCATTTTCCTGGATTTGATATAATTCTTTTAAACTTTGTTTTGGTATACTGCAAATTATAGTTTAAAACAACATTCCATTATATATCTGTACTTCCGGTTAATTTCGCGAATTTTGAGAAAACACGATTTTTTCAATTGAAAGAAAATTTATTGTTTTAATAAAAAACACTGTATTTATGCCATGAAAGTACTCATGGTGAAAGATTTTTTTTTTTTTATTATTATTTTCAAAATCAAAACATATTTACATATACATTTAATCAAGAATACAAAAGTTAAGTAAGGTGTGATAATATAAAATATAAGGCTACAGTAAGTACATAAACCTGCAGTAATCTCACATCTAATCTATAAGATGTAAAAAAGAATAAAATACACCTATAAAGACATGAAAAAGAAACACAGCAAGTACATGTCTATAAAGATGTGAAAAAAGTATATCTACATATATTTATTTATTTATTTATTTATTCAGTAAGCTAAGTTTTGAAATACATACAATGAGCGGGTGACACAAATTGTGTATATTCCCGACAGGGTGGTAAGTTGCCTACATAGAAACAGAGGGGGATCTGTTTGTGTGCAAATGCTTGTAATGGATGGTAAATGAATTGTGTGTCATAGAGCCCAAAATATAAAGTATACGAATGATAATCAATTATTGACAAAGTACTTTTTCAGTTCTCTTTTCATGATGTGAACACTTCGAGAAGATTTAATCTTGTTTGGTAATTGATTCCAAATTGTTGGTGCCGTGAAAGTTAACATTGAAATGCCATAGTTCGTCCTTACTTTAGGTTTATCATAAGAATCCTTGTTTCTGGTATTGTGATCATGTCTCGCCTGGACCATTTTGAAAAAGTTAGGAAAAATTTTCTGGTAGTTATCAAGCTTATTTATCCATTTATACATGAATAAACATTTCTGTTGTTTGTGTATGTCAAAAATATTCAAAAGGTTTAACTGTTTGAATAATGGTAGGGAATGAGCCCTATAATCGCTGTTTGTTGCAATGCGGGTGAATTTCTTTTGCACAAGATATAGGGAATTTAATGAACTACATGTTTCACCCCAAATAACATTGCCATATATAAGATGGGAATATATAAGTGAATAATAGATACTCATAAAACCGCTGATATTCAACAGTTGTTTAACTCTATATAAAATACCAATTGTCCTAGAAATTTTTGCATTAACAGAAGCAATATGCCGTTTCCAGTTCAAATGGTTATCTATTGTTATTCCAAGAAAGTTAATATGATCAACTTGTTCAAGTTGTTTGTCATTTAGATAGATTTTTATATTATTTGCATTAAATCTTTTTTGTCTTGAGGAAAAAATGATATATTTTGTTTTATTAGCATTGAGTGATAATTTGTTTGTGACCAGCCATTCCTCAATATGTTTGAGTTCAGTGTTTAAAGTTTCTGTCAGGTCATGTAGATTTTTGCCTTTGATCAATAAATTAGTATCATCTGCAAATAAGACGAAAAATAGTGTCGGAGAAGAAAGATAAATATCATTAATATATAATATAAAAAACAGGGGTCCCAAAATTGAGCCTTGAGGAATACCGCAAGTGATCAACTCACGATTAGAGATTGTTTCCTTATATAAAGTTTGCTGAAATCTATTTTTTAAATAACTTTTTATCCAGTCAAGAGCAACACCACGTATTCCATAATATTGAAGTTTGTCAAATAGTATGTTATGATCTATTGTATCGAAAGCTTTGGAAAAGTCAATGAATAATCCTATTGTAAATTCGCCATCATCGATAGATTTTCTGATCTTTTCAATAAATGTTAACACACCCATGAAAGTTGATCTCTTTTCCCTAAATCCAAATTGATTAGTATACAAAATGTCAATGATATCTATAAACTTTGTTATTCTTTTATGCATTATTTTTTCCAAAATTTTTGAAAAAACAGGTAAAACAGATATTGGCCGATAATTGGTGAAAAAATGTTTGTCATCTTTTTTATAAATCGGTATAACTTTAGCAATTTTAAGTTGGTCCGGAAAAACTCCGTTTGAAATGGATAAATTAAAAATATGCATTAGAGGCTGATATAGAACAAAACCGCATTCTTTCATAATAAAAGGTTTAAAATCATCATGACCTGCAGCAGAAGGTTTTAAATTAGAAATTATTTTTTGTAGTTCGTTAACATCAACTGGGTCTAAAAAAATTGAAGAAGCCTGTTGACCTAATGTTTGCATAAAATCTAAAGGTTTTTTATCTGACTTTGGAATTTTGGCAGCTAATTTTTCTCCAACTTTTACAAAGAAATTATTAAACTGATTAGCTATATCCTGTTTGTTGGTTATTTTCACATTATTTTGAATGAAGAAGTCTGGAATGTTATTATTTTTATTCTTTCTTTGAAGTATCTCATTAATTATTTGCCAATTTGCCTTTATGTTGCCTTGATTCAGTTTAAATTTGTTATTATAATATTGCTTTTCAGATAATTTAATTGTACTTTTTAGTTGATTTGCATAAGTTTTATATTGTTTTTTATTTTGATCTGTGGGATTTCGAAGATATTTCTTGTATAGTTTGCTTTTATATCTAATTGACTTAAGTATGGCTGACGTAATCCATGGCTTTTGATTATTATTGTATAGTTTAATTGTGATCTGTTTTAATGGGAAACATTCGTCATAAAATTCTGATAGTTTTTCCTCAAATTTATTATAAGATTCATTAGCATCATTAAAATTTGTAATGTCGATCCAAGATTCGTTAGAGAGAATTTCTTTAAATCTTAAAATGCTTTCATCAGTATATTTTCTAATAGACCTTTTCATGAATGTGGTTTTGTTAACAGGTTTATTGGAAACAGCAAATATTGGGAAATGATCTGAAATGTCATTGTATATAATTCCGCATAAGTCAACTTTAGAATCGTTAGTAAAGATGTTATCTATGAGAGTGGCTGTAGTAGAAGTTACTCTAGTTGCTTTATATATTACAGGAATAAGGTTATATGAAGACATAATGTTGCAAAAGTTTTCAGTATTTTCATGTTCCACAGATTTAAAAAGATCAATGTTAAAATCTCCAGCAATGTAGCTTAATTTGTTATTTTCTCTTGAAATTAAAGATAGGTATACATCTAAGTCATTGTTAAATTCCTCTAGATCAACATTTGGTGGCTTATATACACAGGTTATTAAAATATTCTTCCCCTTTTCAACAATTACCTCTATGGTTATGACATCACAATTGATATTGTTAAATTTTAAATCAGTTCTTTCCTTGATATTAAGAGATTTATGAATAAGGAGACCAACACCGCCTCCTCTAGTTGTTCTTGAGTTGAAAAATCCTCGGTAATTTACAAAATCAGAAAAGTTGTCTTCTTGATCTTTATACAGCCAAGTTTCAGAGAGAGCAATGACAGAAATATTTTTATCAATTGACGCAAGTAGATTAGACAGTTTCCAATGATTAGATGGCAAACTACGAATATTGCAATGTAAAATTGACATATCGATGTTATTCTTGGAATTGAGATTATTATTGAAGTCAGAAAGTGTCACATATTCATTCTTTGCCATGTATTCCTTGGTTGTGTTATCAAAATCTGGGGCGTCAGGATCATCATCTCTGATTTCAAGAGGATTGAAAACTTTGTTTTCAAAACTAATAATTGAGTCTCCATTTGGCACAATATCAATAAATTCGGTAGAGTCTGTAATATTAAAAAAAGGAAATTCAGACCATGGGCATGACACATGTGCACTTAGATTATCCAGTATCCAAAAGTAGAAGCATTACACACACAAACAGATCCCCCTTATAAATGTTACGAGATTTGAAAAAAGAAAATCTCAATATGAATTGAGACATGATGTTCTGTAAGCACAGAACTAGGCTAGGCGAAATGAGCAAGTACATATTTGTGGCTCTGTTGAATGGCATATAAACATAACAGTGAATGTAAGAACCAAAGCAAAAAAAAATACAAATTAACAGCTTTAAGAACATGTTGCGCATGTGCACTATATACCTGGCAGGTATTGATTAAGTGATAAAGTAAAACATGAAGTAATTATAGCAATCTCCCTGCCTCCGTGATCCATACTCCAAAGCATCTCAAAATGAGATCTCATTGTGGGATGACCAAAGCGGTTACAGCATAAACTGCACATGCGCTAAAAATACGAAAGGTGTTGTTAAATTCGTAGATGCATTAAAACATTATATATATAAAAGAATAAAGAAAAATGTATCGAATTCCCTGGCTCAATGATCTTGATTCCAGGACAACATTCTCATCATGGTATTGAATGAATACGTAAGTTTACATAAAGATGGCAGTGTTACACCAACATAAATTCATACAGACATACAGTCTCCTGCACATCCAAAGAGAAATATATCTGCTTCAATAAACTACCCAACTGGAAATCATTGATACATACAATATGTATATTTCGGAGGATTAATTTAAAGAGCAATGAACATTGACTATGAAGGTGGCAAAAGAATACCAGAGAGCCTTTTCAATGAAAGACACATGTAAAAAATAAGCCAGGATTTAAACGTTTAGGCAAATTGGTTTCCAGGTTTGGTTTGTGAATTGCCATATATATAGTCATAATATACAGTCGAATGCACATTGGTAAATTTTAACTCAGGAATGAATTGACCATGGGGGATTTAAAATAGCTTGGTTTCCAGGTTTGGTTTGCCAAATATGCAGTCAAATGCACATTGCAGAATTTAATCTCGGTAATGAATTGACCATGGGGGATTTAAAATAGCTTGACTGTGAAGGATATAATACCATAAATATTTACATTGGCTAATTGCCAGATTCATAAATCGAGTGGGTGATCTAAGAAAAACATTAAACTCACCAACTTGATTCTTATTACAATACTAAGTACCAGATTATACTATACTATACTATGATCTACATCTACTATGTTAATATAACAAGTCAAAATTATTAATGCAGTCCTCTAAAAGGTGCAGCACTTCATTATTTTTCTTCTTCATATGTCTCATATTTTCAACATACTTGGATAAATATAGAAAGGCTTGATTGTTAAAATTTACATCCTTAAGTCCTTCATAATCCTCTGAGTGTTTACTCCAATTTACATAAATGCTATAGCTGACCACCGTTGTGACAATATTTCTAAATTCTTGAATATTTCCTTCATTCATATAAAACCCTAATATTATATTTTTCCATTGAATACTACATTTTAGAATCTTCCCAACATTGACCCAAAGATTTCCTACTAATCGACACTCAAATATCATATGCTTGATGTCATGAGTTTCATTGCAATATAAACACAGTTTCGAAATGTTATTATTCCACTTACTCACAAGTTTACCACATGCCAATATGTTATGAATCAATTTATAGTTAAATTCAGCATATTTTTTGTCAACAATGTTTATAAATTTTGACATATAAATAGATCTATAAAACTGTGTTGTATTTGGTGTCTTAAACAATGAACTCCAATAAATTTCCATTACTGTGCTTTCAGCTTTTTCTTTTAAAAGTATATTATACAATGACTTTGTGCTGATATCATTTATTTTTGTCCATGAGCCATTTTTTAGAAGAATTTGGTTATGGTATCTAATGTTTGTGTACTTTGCTAACTCCCCATCATGTTCTTTTAATAATTTTACAATAAAACATTTTATTCGGATATATTCAGTCATCCAATTCCTTTTATCAATTAATTTATTTAAAACTGTTTTTTCATCTATCACGTTACCATTGATATCAATAAAATCTTTTAAATAAACAAAACCGCTTTTGATCCAGTGTTTGCAATAGAGGACACTTTTCTTGTTCTGAAACCTTTCATTTAACCATAATAATTCAGAAAATATCCTATTTTTATCTCTGTCTATCAATTTACATCTGTTGAATGAAATAAAGATATTTTGGTAAAAAGTTGGCATTTGTATTTTAACAATATTTAGAAATCTTGTTTTCAGGAAAGTGCTAAGGCTAAAACCACATTTTTTAATGTAAAATATTGGGATAAGTCGCCAAGCACTATTTTCTCCAATTAAACGCTTTACCCACATACCTTTAATTGCTGAAATTTTGGTTTGCAGATCAGTTAAGCCTAACCCTCCATTTTCAAGCTTTCCAATTATAACATTTCTCTTTATCATATCTTTTTTCCATATGAATTTATATATCATACTGTTTAGTTGATTTATAATAGTTTCAGGTACATCTAGGATAGAGATCGAAAATATCAGTTTTGAGATAGCTAATGAATTTATAATCTGTACTTTTCCAAAGAGTGATAGTTTTCTAGATTTCCACGATTCAAATAGTTTTTCAAATTCTAGAATTTTAGGATTCCAGTTATATTTCTGACACTTTTCATAATCATTTCCCACATATATACCTAGTATTTTTATTGGTTCATCTGGAAACTCTATGTTTTTATATATTTTTTCACGATTCTGATATGTTCCGAGCCAAATTCCCTTTGTTTTTTCTAAATTTAGTTCTAAACCACTCAGTTTGGAAAATTTCTGTATTTCTGCAAGCATACTTTTTACTGATTCCCTATTTTTTAGAATTATAGAAGTGTCGTCTGCATGCTGAACTATTTTTATTTCATTATCATTGATACTTATTCCATTTATTTCATCATTATATTTTATATTTTTGGCCATTATCTCTGTACAAAGTATAAAAAGTAGCGCTGATAGGGGGCAGTCCTGTCTAATACCTCTGCCAAGTTTAACTTCTCTCGAAAAGAAACCATTGTTCTTTATTTTCAAAATTGGATGATTATAAAAGATTTTAACCCATTTTATAAATCCTTTTCCAAAATTCATGTTTTCTAATACTGAGTACATAAAAGACCAATTCAAACTATCAAAAGCCTTTTTAAAGTCTAAGCTAATTAAGATACCATCAATGTTTTCAGTCTTTGCATAATCAATAAGATCTATTAACAATCTTGCATTTGTGGATATTGTACGATTTTCTAGATATGATGTCTGATTTATATCAACCAATTTTTTAACATAGGGTTTAATTTTATTTGCAAGGGTTAATGCTCATGGTGAAAGATATGACCGTCTAAAATCACTTGCCATACTGCACTATGGACCTTAGAGCAATTTACAGTATATCAACTAAACTTAGCACTATATTCATCCTGAAGTAGCAAAGTTTTATTTGATAAGCCTGCATGCCAATAAGAGGTCAACATAGTCTTTTCGTTGCTTAAAATTTCTCTACTTATTTACACAATTTTCTCTCAAAATATGAATGATGGGCAGAATATCATGGGATTTTTTATAATTTGAAACATTCATCACATTCCAGTATATCTTCTCTCTTCCTCATTCAATTTTTTTAATTAATTTTGCATTAAAAAATTTTACTCTTTATAATTTTCTCACTGGGACAAATATACAGACATACATGTAGACCTTATACGTGTAATACACATGCATGAAAGGCATTTACTGATCTTAACTACAAATAATCAATAAAAAATGAGGTTTGAAGGAAAACGTGTTATTGTGACAGGGTCAAATAATGGGATTGGAAAAGCAACTGCAATACTATTCGCAAAAGAAGGCGCTAGTGTGTTAATACATGGAAGGGATTTGAATGCTATAAATGAAACTGTCAAAGAATGTAATGATATTGCTGGGAAAGATGCAAAGTTTCCAATTGTCAAAGGAAACATTGAAGATGATGATGTGGTAATGAAAATCAAAGATACAGCAGTTGAGACTTTTGGGAAAATTGACATTCTCATTAATAATGCTGGAGGCGGAAGTGCCCAATCTTTAGGCGACACCCCTATGTCTGTTTTTGATGAACAGTACAAAATTTTGCTACGAGCGCCAGTGTATCTTTCCCAGTTGTGTTTTCCTGAATTGAAACGAAACAATGGAAACATTGTTAATATATCTAGTATGATGGGAACTGAGCCTTCAGATTCCATTCCATTTTACAGCATGTCTAAAGCAGGATTGAACATGTTTACAAAATGTGCAGCGTTGGAGTTTGGCGCTCAGGGGGTCCGTGTCAATGCAGTTTGTCCTGGTTTTCTGATGACAACAATGCATCGAAAAAATGGAATATCTGATGAAGCTGTACAGGAATTTTATGATTCAGTCGCCAAGACAGTGCCACTCGGTAAAGTAGGCACAAAAGAGGAAACCGCAAAACTCATTGCATTTCTAGCATCAGATGATGCATCCATGATGAATGGCGCATGTGTGGTGCAAGATGGTGGAAATTCATTGATTGGACTCGATAAAAAATCGCTTGAAAATGCAGCAAATTAGAATCATTATGTATATCTATAAACATAGACGTAGCCAGGAGGGGGTGCGATGGTGCAATCGCACCCCCCATAACCAATGAAAATATAACCATTACTGAGAGCTGGCTATGCCCCTGTTAATAAACATACAATACATACCTGGAGGTAGACCTCCATAAATGACTGCACACTCTAGGTTGCGACGTTCAACCTGCCTACTGACATGGTAGATGTCATTCTTACTAAAGCAAACAATGCAATCACCAGCCTGTATGTTTTCAAATTTCTCTGAAATAAAACAAGAAATATATATATGAAGAGTGTACTAAATAATGACTAAAAGTGCTTACATTTTACAAATCTGAGTTAACAGAAGCTTTGTTATGGGGATCTCATCATTTATCCTATACTCAGTAGTGTTATTATTATCATTATTTAAGGTAAAATGACATGCAGGAATATAATTGATACCTGAGATGAGTGGGGAATATATGTATATTAGAGTGCTATACTGCCAATCCCATATGCATCTAGACTTTAACCAAGGACTTACAATTGACAATTGAAGTCTTTCCTATATGTAATTTTATTTTAGAGTTAATTTTATCCATGTACATGTATTCTCATAGTTTATAGTTAGTTTTTAGTTAGATTAGTTTCTTAGTTTGTACATAGAGTAATGTGTCACGCTTTGACTCTTTTGTCAATAAAGTAATGCACCGACAGAAAGGCAATTTTGTTTTGCTTTTAATGGTATAAGTTTGAAGAAAAAACGGTGCAGTATGAGACTCGCAATCCTTGATTTTCGAGCATCTGGTAGGTCAAAAATTCAAATTAACGGTCGAAGTTAGGACCGCGTGATATATATGAAGAGTGTACTAAATAACGAATAAAAGTGCTTACATTTTACAAATCTGAGTTAACAGAAGCTTTGTTATTGGGGATCTCATCATTTATCCTATACGTAGTAGTGTTATTATTATCATCATTTAAGGTAAAATGACATGCAGGAATATTATTGATACCTGAGATGAGTGGGGAATATATGTATATTAGAGTGCTATACTGCCAATCCCATATGCATCCAGGGCACGCCTTAAGCCAAATTTCCCTGCTGGTCATCATGACCAGCAGTATTAAAACTCGAGGTGGTCAACTGTAGAATCAGCTGGTCACAATGACCAGCAGCACTCCAAAACCTGCTGGTCATTGAGAGATTTAGCTGGTCAATGAAAATAAATCAGAAAAAACATCACATCGTAGTAAAAATTATTTGATCGTAGTGAAACTCATTCATAGTCATCATGGCGCATGGATCTATCTAATGAGTGATGAACTTATAACCTAAGCACTCATTACGAAACTTTTTCAACCGCCATTTTTAAAAATTGAACTGGAAATTATCATTTTGCGGCAATTTATGGCTTAAAAGGGACATAAATTATAGTTCTAGATGATCTAGGATTACTGAGTAATCTTTCTAGCTATTCTGCATACCTTCAGAACCCTGCTTGGCGCCAGGTTTGGCCGGAATGATTCAACCCGCAGATTTTGCAAATGCATCGAACTTGACCGGAAATAGAAATAGTTCCTGAATTAGGCAAGGAGGATTGGCTCCCAGGATCGAAACTCGATATTTTCCAACAATGAAAACGTCGAAATGTCGTTATTTTCTGAAATTAAAACCGACTATAAATTCAAAATAAACAGTTCAAAAGATTCGAACCAATATCTCGATCATTTCGACCAAAATTCACGATTTAAATGTTGAAGTGAACAAAATGGCGGCTGTTTGAATTCGAATTTTGTATAACGACATACCCATATATGGGACAGAATATCGGTGGTGCACTCTGGGAGCCAATCCTCCTTGTGAATTAGGGTAAAATTAGCATTCGCTACTTTCCGTTACCTATATTTGGATATATTCGTATATTCACGTGATACTGATTAATTATGCATGCAGTGACGTAAGGGTTGATTAATTATGTATGCAGTGACGTAAGGGCTGATCTATTAATGACACTGACCCCTGTGGATCATCGTCGAACAGTTAACAAACGTAGGCTCCATTAATTAATATCAAATTAAATATAAGGGGCGTGTAAAGATGAATGAACAGCCACACTCCCAGCTAAGTTTAGGGGTCATGTCAAGGTATCGGACAAAATATCCAGGCCGTATTTCCAGTTGACTAGTATGTATCGGTCAGTATGTCCGACAGTTTTTAATTTTCAACCGGTCCCATCAATATTCTACCAGACAAGTCCGACAGTCCGACGCTTAAGGCGTGCCCTGTATGCATCTAGACTTTAACCAAGGACTTACAATTGACAATTGAAGTCTTTCCTATATGTAATTTTATTTTAGAGTTAATTTTATCCATGTACATGTATTATCATAGTTTATAGTTAGTTTTTAGTTAGATTAGTTTCTTAGTTTGTACATAGAGTAATGTGTCACGCTTTGACGCTTTTGTCAATAAAAGAAAAATATAACATGACAAAATGTCACCACCTAGTTGCTCACAATATTATTAGTTCAATCTCAGATTTGAATTTCTGTGAACTTGTAGATGATTTTGAAAATAAAAATTGGTCAATTTGAAGCAAGTTGAAACCAAACCTTTTTTTGACAGTGAGAAGCTCAATGAAGGTGAAATCTCAAATCTAAAGTCAGATTTGAACTTCTGAGAACTTGTGGATGATTTTGAAAAACATAATTGGTCAAATTGAAGCAATTTGAAAAAAGACCTTTTTGACCTTGTGAAGGTCAAAAAGGGTATAACTCTTGGGAAATACCCCGTATCAGCAAAAATCCCGTATCAGATCCCGTATCAGAAATATTCCCCCATCCCTCCCATTAAATAACCTCTATTTATCCTATGCCAAGTAGAGTTTAAGGGAGATAAGTTGGTAAGATATATCCTGTATCCTGATTTTGAGGTTTCCATATCCAGAACCTCCATATCTCCCGCCATATCTCCCGCTTCGTGCATATCTTCCGGCTTCTGTGCATATCTTCCCGCTTCTGGTAAGTAGTGGAAATGCAATAAAATGACTATGCATATGAATGATTTGTTATTGCCCCTGAAACTCTACTTGGTATATAGGATAAAGCAGTTATGTACGGTCGGTTTGGATATTGGGTTCATCCCTCGTGAGATATGCACATCTACCTTCAGTCCCTACAGTCCCTCAGGTAGATATGCATATCTCCCTCTGGATAAACCCCATATCCAAAACCTCCCAGTACATAACTCTTATTTATCTACCCCTGGTCCTTACAGTCAACATATTCTAAAAACATATTCTTTAGTTGATTTACTTTCAAAATAAGTATGGAATCAGCGAGATAACACTATGACCTTTGTTATTTCCAAAGAATATAACACATGTTCATATTATATTCGATTTATACCTTATTGATGATGATCCTTTTCTAAAAATTTCTATTCATATAACACTCCCATATAACACAAAAATAGAGACTTCAATCTATGCATTCCTGATGTTTTTTTACTCCAATTCTTCAAAAAAGTTTAATTTGATTTTAACTTGACTTTAATTTGGGCACTCTCTATTGCTTGTTACAACCTCTTTTCTGTTTTCCCAGCCCTTGTGCACACCCTGCCCCTGTGGATGAGCTGATACTTTTTACTTTGAAATTGAAATGAAAAAATTAGATTTTCCACTTATATCTGAGTTATTTTCAAGACTAATGGATATACTGACTGACTGACAGAAGGACAGACAGATAGATGGAGGGCTTCACTATGTCTCTCACAAACTTCTTTCATTTGGATAATAAACCTTGGGAAAATAAAAAAATTCGCGCCAGAACCTAAAACCCAAGAAGAAAAAACTGTATCTTTTGCAGAAAAGACGATTCACCATGAGATGAGCTATGGGTTTAACTAAATACTGTACTTACCCACTGCATAATCAAGGTACTTGAGTGGGGTCAGCCTTTTATACTTCCTCACCTAAAGAAAAATTTAGAGTTGATTGTCAAGGTGTCTTTGAGCTTGAGCAAGATGGCAAGTCACTAGGGTGTATGGAAAAGACAGACCACTACTCTACCGCCACATAAAAGAGATGCATGCTGATTACAATTTCATCATTATCCATTAATTGGGGCTTAAAAGACTTAAATCAAACATACAGTGACTGAGAAAATAAATATAACGCTATGAAAGTTAACTTTAAATAACATGCCTAACCATCGACAAGGTACAGTGACAAAATATACCGTAGTACACTTTAGATGTACGATGTGGTTAGCTACGATGTCACTATTTAATTGATTCGAGGAAAAAACAATGATGCAGGTGTGATGTAGGTTTTAAAAAATCAATCTTTGGAATACTTGAAAGATTTCATGTTTACTTTCGTGTGTATTCGTTTAGGAAGACATTTAACTTTCTAATGACGTTAAAAGATTTTCGAACAGTGCAGGATTTTTTTCGTATAATGTTATTTATGATTTAAAATTGTTCTTTTTGATACTAAAATTAAATAAAAACTTGAGGGACTGAGAAATTAAGTGCAAGGCATAGAACTTTTAAGGTCAAATGAAGAAATTAAGTGGAACTATCAGTCGCAGCTCGTTGACTTAAACCCCTCCAAATGTTTGGCAACCCTAATTCCCCAGTCTCTAAAGTGTAAGTCGGTACTTTAGCCTCCATCCACCAAATAGTCGGCTTTTGGTGTGCGTGTGTAGGTAGATGGATGGATGGATGGATTGGTGGATGGGTGGATGGGTGGATGGATGGAAAGTATCTCGAAACAATTGTCTTTTATCTCTCAATATTTATATTCTTTATTGGTGTCCAAAGACGACTAAATTAAAACATCTATCTTATCTTATCTCTGAGTGGCAATACCACTGTTACAATATTATAAACATGTGAGCTAAAAATGAGAATCATGAGTAAATAAATGAAAAATAGCAATGGCATCAAAACAAATAAAAAGATAAAACCATAAAAACTTTTGAGGGTGATAATTAATGTTTTCTAAAATCATACATATAGAAGATTAATACTAAGGATAATATTCTTCATATAATATAGTGACTCAGCATTAAGAGCTAGTTAAGACAGGATCATCAGGAGAGAAGCAGCAGAATGAAATAGAGTAATAATTTATTGCAGTAACACGCAGTCTCTTACATTAAGATATAAAGTTGCTGATATGGATTTGTTGTAAACAATACAAATATTCTCTTAGGCATCTTTTGGAATCGTAGACTTGAATGAAGATGACATTTTAATCTCAGCAGCAAAATGTACTGTGCTTCTTGTGACTTACTATGCTTTCATACAATTTGCAAGGTGTGGATAAATATCTAATTCAAGCAGACAGGATACATTTAAACAAGCATTAAAAGGATATACATTAAAAGTTTGACGTAACTAAATCAAATTAGATTAAGTTAAGTTGAGATCCAGCAATAAGCGATAAGATCTTGATGCTTGCAAACGAGTCAAAATCAGAGGAAAGACATTCACTGTTCTGCACAACTTTCATTCAGGGATCACACATATTATTGTATGACAGGTGGTTTTAGACAGTCATAACTTTTCATGTACTATTTCCTTGAAAGCAACATTGAATCTCTAACTCTAGTCAGAGGAGTAAACCACACTATAATATGATCAAAAGTAAGCGCCAAAATTAATGTACAATTTTTACAAGATCAATGGATAATAAAAACATGATTCATGAGAACACTACTACACTACTATCCATCAATCGTAAGGAACAAGGTTATAACATAGAGCCACATCTTGGATTATTTGTAATTTTAGGTTGTATAAGTGTCCTAATTCTACTCAGTAATTCTATAGCTTTACTGATTATCACACTGAACAAGGGGCTATGGAATTGTGCTGGTGCCATCATGGGGTCAATAGCCATAGCAGACAGTTTCATTGGACTAACGACACTTGTGCCTTTGATATTTGCATCTCTGAATTCAAAGATGAGCTTCATTGTCTGTGATGGTATAGGATTTCTGAATTCTGTTTCCATGTTTGTCTCGATATATTCTATGATGTTTCTGACTGTTAATAAATGGCTCGTCACATTGCAGCCATTTAATAACCATCCTAGAGGACCTAAAGCCCTATGTCTTGCTGGTATAATTGCCATATGGGTAATTAGCCTGACTTTGTGGAGTCTCCCTCTAATGAACATTGGCCAATTCACTTACAATAGCGAAGAGAAAACATGTTATTTAGATTTTGGGAAATACCCTGTCCAAGCCTTGTTGATGATGGCTATTACATTTGTCCCATCAGGAATAATAACTGGGGTATGTTACAGTAAACTGTGGAAACATACAAAGGCATACCAGAATCAAATCACACCTTCAACAAATCAAGTGAAGAGGGCTTGTAAAACAGGAGAAAAAGCTTTGCGATCACTGGCTCTGATATTTGGAATGTTTTATCTATGCTGGCTGCCTTTTGTGACGGAACATGTTGCTAAAGCAATCATGGGACATGATGAGTATATTCCAAAATGGTTGGAGATAGCATCATATCTTTTAGCAATTTCTAACTCCTTTTGTAATCCCATCATCTACTACTGGACAAAAAGGGCCTACAGGGCAGCTGTAAGGAAGGCTCTATGTAAGGGTGGAACAGAGGTTGTCCCCATAGACTCTAGCAGAGATTTGGTTACTTTGGCTAAACCCAAAGATAATCCTAATGAGGCACTAACAGCAGCTCAAAAAAAAGTGGAAGACAACTTTTGTACAACACAGTTTAAAGAGAACAGTAGACTTCCAACACACAATGATGTACAGTCTCAAGGAATCCAGCAGAGAACATCAGCTTCAAGTGTAAGGATTGATGATCTGGGAATATCATTTACTACCATTTAGGCCAGTATTGAAAATATTTAATACACTGTACATAGAGCTTCATGCACTTCCTTGATATGATGTGACGCCATTTTTGCAATTTGCATTATCAGAAAATTATATTTTCATGAGAAATGGTGGCCATTTTGAATTCAGCATTTCTTCTTGAGCAGAGTCCTATGCCAATAAGGCATCAGCACATAAAATCTGACAACTGGTATTTGAGTGAAATGAAAAATTATATTTACTCTGAAATAATAAGGCATATAAAATCTGAAGCAAATCCATCAACTGGTATTTGAGTTATCAAAGATTACATGTTTCATAAAAATGGTCACCATTTTGAATGGAGTGGATGTAGTGGCCATATTAGAAGGCTCTCTTTTTGGCCAAATCCTCTATCTGATTTTTGATAAATTAAAAATAACATTTTTCTTTGAATTCAGAGCAGCCATCTTAAAAATGCCTTCTTGAGCAGAGTCCCACATCCCTTGATTAACATATAAAATTTGAATCAAATATCCCTCCTGAACTTAATTAAGCAGGATATTAAAAACAGTTAACGTCAATGAAGGGACATTAGCAATTCAGCCAGCTCATAGTGATAATGGACTAAGATGATTCAATGGTTTTGATCAATTAAAATCGCCATTACTTGGGAAGCTGCTTTGTGTCTTAAAAGGATGCCTTAAAATGGTGACTTGGTATAGTTTTCACCATAAACAACCCTAAAATATTTAAATTTATACATTTACATTTGAGCATGACTGTATCAACACCTTCTATAAACTGTAAACAAAGTCAATATTTCGAATTGATCTGATTCATTGTCACAAACATTATTACAATTTTTTTTGGTTTTAGACGTTTTGAATGCAAACTGCATCCATGATCACTAAATTTAAATTGAAAACCGTTGAAATGAATACAGGTAAATCTACTATTACGTCATTAAATTTTAATCTTTCATTCAAAATGTCTAAAATTGTAATAAAGTCTGTGACAATGAACACTAATAAATGGATTTAATATCACCAGACTATGAACTTATTTAATGTAAAAAGAAACGGACAGTTTCTTTATATCACTAAGTTGGTAATGACTTTGAAGATGTATAATGCATTGCAGATTGGCAGGTTCACATCTAATGAGTGTTATATTAATTACATATCTGTACATATAAAATGGAATCTTATTCTGCTAAATATAAATAAATATAAAATACTGTTAATTGCAATGCAATTATTACCATGGAAATGAGTAAACATGTATACTTATGTAATCATGTATGCGTAATGATACGATATGACTTATGTAATCATGTTATGATGCATGTGTTTCATTACATGATACCATATGTCAATTTATTAGGAGGCCCCATCGGGGGGCCTCCTATCAATTTTGTAGATATTATTCTTTATTATTCTTTATTAGGAGGCCCCGACAGGGGGCCTCCTATTAATTTTATAGATATTATTATTATTAGGAGGCCCCGACAGGGGGCCTCCTATTAATTTTATAGATATTATTATTAGGAGGCCCTCCTGAAAGGGCCTCCTATAGCTTTTGTAGCTTTTCTTTATTCTTATTATTCTTTATTCTTTATTCTTTATTTATTATTCTTCCAAAGCATTTTTCTCCTACTTCCAACTACCTTTCAACTACCTACTATATGATCCTACTAGTAACCTTGGCTGGAATAGGGGGGAAAATATTTTTTATCTAGGTCAAGGTCAAAGGTCAAAATCTAGGTCAAATCTAAGTTTTTTTTCAAGTTTCTCAAGTTTGTCCTTATACTTCATTATTTCTTGCGATGAATTAAACTGAAACTACATTTAAGTATTCTCTACAAATTGTTCACTATATGTCAGCATTAAATTTTTACCATTTTTGAGATATTTGACGTCAAAAAACGGTCAAAAAAGGTCATTTTTCAACTTGCTTCAATCTGACCAAATTTTTTTTTTAAAATCATCTACAAGTTCCCAGGAGTCCGAATCTGACCTCAGATTTAACCTTTGACCTTTAGTTGACCTTCAGTGACCTTCGAAAGGTCAGAAAAGTTGATTTTTCAAATTGAGTCTTTGGATTCAAATTTGGGTCAATCTAATTACAAATAGCCTACTGAGGTCTAAAAAAGTAAAAATTTCAAGGTCAAAGGTCAAGGTCATCAAATTAGGTCACAAACTGTGCTATCTAAGTTTCTCATAGTTCAAGACTACAAATCAATATTTTTAATTGAAAGTCAAGATGTACATTCCTCTGAGGGTTCTACACATATTAGTCATTGACTATTTATTAAAATTTTGTCCCGGTTTTGAGATATAAGAGCTCAAAAACTGAAAAAGGTCAATTTTTTAAAGTTTATAAGGTCAAATTTTAACTTGCTTCAAATTCACCCAACTTTTTTTTTTAAATCATCTACAACTTCTCAGGAGTTCATATTTAACCTCAGATTTGACATTTGACCTTTAGTTGACCTTCAGTGACCTTCAAAAGGTCAGAAAAGTTGATTTTTCAAATTGAGTTTTTGGATTCAAATTTAGGGTAAGCCTAATCATAAAAGACCCACTGAGCTCTAAAACAGTACAATTTTCAAGGTCAAGGGTCACGGTTATCAAATAAGGTCAAAGGTCAAAATCTAGGTCAAATCTAAATTTTTTTCAAGTTTCTCAACTTTGTCCTTATACTTCATTATTTCTTGCGATGAATTAAACTGAAACTACATTTAAGTATTTTCTACAAATTGTTTACTATATGTCAGCATTGAATTTTTACCATTTTTGAGATATTTGACGGCGAAAAACGGTAAAAAAAGGTAATTTTTCAACTTGCTTCAATCTGACCAAATTTTTTTTTAAAATCATCAACAAATTCCCAGGAGTCCGAATCTGACCTCATATTTGACCTTTGACCTTTAGTTGACCTTCAATGACCTTCGAAAGGTAGGAAAAGTTAATTTTTCAAATTGAGTCTTTGGATTCAAATTAAGGTCAGCCTGATTAAAAAAGACCTACTGAGGTCTAAAAGGGTAAAACTTTTCAAGGTCAAAGGTCAAGATCATGAAATTAGGTCACAAACTGTGCTTTCTAAGTTTCGCAAAGTTCGAGACTACAAACCAATATTTTTAACCCGAAGTCGAAATATACACATCCCTCTAAGGGTTCTACACAATATATAAGCAATTGACTATCTAATAGAATTTTGTCCCAGTTTGAGATATAAGGGTTCAAAAATTGAAAAAAGGTCAATTTGGAAATTTTCAAGGTCAAATTTAAACTCGCTTCAAATTGACAAAATCTTTTTTTGAAAATCATCTACAAGTTCTCAAGAGTTCACATCTGACCTCAGATTTGATCTTTGTCCTTTAGTTGACCTTCAAATTGTCAAAAATGCCTAAGAGGGCCTCCGTGAGATTGCTTGCAATCTTCAAAAGTCTAGTTATTATTATTCTTTATTTATTTATTCTTCCTAAACCTTTTTCTCCTACTTCCAACTACCTTTCAACTATCTACTATATGCACCTACTAGGGACCTTGGCTGAACTTGGGGGGAAAGGAATTTTTATCTAGGTCAAGGTCAAAGGTCAAAATCTAGGTCAAATCTAAGTTTTTTTCAAGTTTCTCAAATCCTGATTCTACACTTCAATATTTTTGGCTGAATTTTTGCATTCAGATAGATATTAGTATTCTATTAGTCTTAGCCTTTTGCCGTCTAGAGACATTTTGCCTAGATTTTGAGATATTGAAGGTCAAAAAAAGGTCAAAAAAGGTCTTTTTTCAACTTGCTTCAAATTGACCAAATTTTTTTTTAAAACTCATCTACAAGTTCTCAGGATTCCGAATCTGACCTTACTTTTGACCTGTGACCTTTGGTTGACCTTCAGTGACCTCCGAAAGGTCAAAAAAGTTGATTTTTCAAATCGATTTTCTGGATTCAAATTTAGGTATATTTATTCACAAAAGACCTCCTGAGGTCTAAAAAAGTAAAATTTGCAAGGTCAAAGGTCAAGGTCATCAAACGAAATCACAAACTATGTTTTCTAAGTTTCTCAAAATTGGAGACTACAAATCAATTTTTTTTACTGAAAGTCAGAATATATATTCCTCTAAAGGTTCTACACATATTAGCAATTGACTATTTATTAAAATTTTGCTTCAGTTTTGAGATATTAGAACTCAAAAACAGAAAAAAGGTCAAATTTCGAAATTTTTCAAGGTCAAATTTCAACTTGCTCTAAATTGACCAAACTTTTTTTTAAAAAGCATCTACAAGATCTCAGGAACTCAAATCTGACCTTAATTTTGACCTATGACCTTTAGTTGACCTTCAGTGACCTTCGAAAGGTCAAAAAAATTGATTTTTCAAATTGATTTTCTGGATTCAAATTTAGGTTTATTTAATCAGAAAAGATATACTGAGGTCTAAAAAAGTAAAATTCGCAAGGTCAAAGGTCAAGGTCATCAAACAAGATCACAAACTGTGTTTTCTAAGTTTCTCAAAATTGGAGACTACAAATCAATTTTTTTTACTGAAAGTCAGGATATATATTCCTCTATGGGTTCTACACATATTAGCAATTGACTATTTATTAAAATTGTGTACCAGTTTTGAGATATTGGAACTCAAAAACTGAAAAAAGGTCAAATTTCGAAACTTTTCAAGACTAAATTTCAACTTGCTTCAAATTGACAAATTTTTTTTTAAAACTCATCTACAAGTTCTCAGGATTCCGAATCTGACCTTACTTTTGACCTATGACCTTTGGTTGACCTTCAGTGACCTCCGAAAGGTCAAAAAAGTTGATTTTTCAAATCGATTTTCTGGATTCAAATTTAGGTATATTTATTCACAAAAGACCTTCTGAGGTCTAAAAAAGTAAAATTTGCAAGGTCAAAGGTCAAGGTCATCAAACGAAATCACAAACTGTGTTTTCTAAGTTTCTCAAAATTGGAGACTACAAATCAATATTTTAAATGAAAGTCAGAATATATATTCCTCTACTAAAGGTTCTACACATATTAGCAATTGATTATCTATTAAAATTTGGCTATAGTTTTGAGATATTATAGCTCAAAAACTGAAAAAAGGTCAAATTTCGGAATTTTTCAAGGTCAAATTTTTACTTGCATTAATTCGACCAAACCTTTTTTAAAAGTCATCTACAAGTTGTCTGGAGTTCACATATGACCTTGTATTAGAGATTTGACCTTTGGCTGGCCTTTGAATGTTCAGAAACGAATATAGGGCCTCCGTAAGATTGCTTGCAATCTTAGATCGTTAGATCTCTAGTTATTATTCTTTATTTATTTATTCTTCCTAAACCTTTTTCTCCTACTTCCAACTACCTTTCAACTATCTACTATATGCACCTACTAGGGACCTTGGCTGAACTTGGGGGGAAAGGAATTTTTATCTAGGTCAAGGTCAAAGGTCAAAATCTAGGTCAAATCTAAGTTTTTTTCAAGTTTCTCAAATCCTGACACTACACTTCAATATTTTTGGCTGAATTTTTGCATTCAGATAGATATTAGTATTCTTTTAGTCTTAGCCTTTTGCCGTCTAGAGACATTTTGCCTAGATTTTGAGATATTGAAGGTCAAAAAAAGGTCAAAAAAGGTCTTTTTTCAACTTGCTTCAAATTGACCAAATTTTTTTTTAAAACTCATCTACAAGTTCTCAGGATTCCGAATCTGACCTTACTTTTGACCTGTGACCTTTGGTTGACCTTCAGTGACCTCCGAAAGGTCAAAAAAGTTGATTTTTCAAATCGATTTTCTGGATTCAAATTTAGGTATATTTATTCACAAAAGACCTCCTGAGGTCTAAAAAAGTAAAATTTGCAAGGTCAAAGGTCAAGGTCATCAAATGAAATCACAAACTATGTTTTCTAAGTTTCTCAAAATTGGAGACTACAAATCAATTTTTTTTACTGAAAGTCAGAATATATATTCCTCTAAAGGTTCTACACATATTAGCAATTGACTATTTATTAAAATTTTGCTTCAGTTTTGAGATATTAGAACTCAAAAACAGAAAAAAGGTCAAATTTCGAAATTTTTCAAGGTCAAATTTCAACTTGCTCTAAATTGACCAAACTTTTTTTTAAAAAGCATCTACAAGATCTCAGGAACTCAAATCTGACCTTAATTTTGACCTATGACCTTTAGTTGACCTTCAGTGACCTTCGAAAGGTCAAAAAAATTGATTTTTCAAATTGATTTTCTGGATTCAAATTTAGGTTTATTTAATCAGAAAAGATATACTGAGGTCTAAAAAAGTAAAATTCGCAAGGTCAAAGGTCAAGGTCATCAAACAAGATCACAAACTGTGTTTTCTAAGTTTCTCAAAATTGGAGACTACAAATCAATTTTTTTTACTGAAAGTCAGGATATATATTCCTCTATGGGTTCTACACATATTAGCAATTGACTGTTTATTAAAATTGTGTACCAGTTTTGAGATATTGGAACTCAAAAACTGAAAAAAGGTCAAATTTCGAAACTTTTCAAGACTAAATTTCAACTTGCTTCAAATTGACAAATTTTTTTTAAAACTCATCTACAAGTTCTCAGGATTCCGAATCTGACCTTACTTTTGACCTATGACCTTTGGTTGACCTTCAGTGACCTCCGAAAGGTCAAAAAAGTTGATTTTTCAAATCGATTTTCTGGATTCAAATTTAGGTATATTTATTCACAAAAGACCTTCTGAGGTCTAAAAAAGTAAAATTTGCAAGGTCAAAGGTCAAGGTCATCAAACGAAATCACAAACTGTGTTTTCTAAGTTTCTCAAAATTGGAGACTACAAATCAATATTTTAAATGAAAGTCAGAATATATATTCCTCTACTAAAGGTTCTACACATATTAGCAATTGATTATCTATTAAAATTTGGCTATAGTTTTGAGATATTATAGCTCAAAAACTGAAAAAAGGTCAAATTTCGGAATTTTTCAAGGTCAAATTTTTACTTGCATTAATTCGACCAAACCTTTTTTAAAAGTCATCTACAAGTTGTCTGGAGTTCACATATGACCTTGTATTAGAGATTTGACCTTTGGCTGGCCTTTGAATGTTCAGAAACGAATATAGGGCCTCCGTAAGATTGCTTGCAATCTTAGATCGTTAGATCTCTAGTTATTATTTATTCTTCCTCCCTCTTTTTCTCCTACTTCCAACTACCTTTCAACCATCTCCTATATGCACCTAACAGGGACCTTGGCTGAACTTGGCGGGAAAGAACTTTTTATCTAGGTCAAGGTCAAAGGTCAAAATCAAGGTCAAATCAAAGCTTTTTTTCAGTTTCTCAAATCCTGACACTACACTTCAATATTTTTGGCTGAATTTTTGCATACAGATAGATATTAGTATTCTATTAGTCTTAGCCTTTTGCCGTCTAGAAAAATTTTGCCTAGATTTTGAGATATTGAAGGTCAAAAAAAGGTCAAAAAAGGTCTTTTTTCAACTTGCTTCAAATTGACCAAATTTTTTTTTAAAACTCATCTACAAGTTCTCAGGATTCCAAATCTGACCTTACTGTTGACCTTCGACCTTTGGTTAACCTTCAGTGACCTCCGAAAGGTCAAAAAAGTTGATTTTTCAAATCGATTTTCTGGATTCAAATTTAGGTATATTTAGTCACAAAAGAGCTTCTGAGGTCTAAAAAAGTAAAATTTGCAAGGTCAAAGGTCAAGGTCATCAAACAAAATCACAAACTGCGTTTTCTAAGTTTCTCAAAATTTGAGACTACAAATCAATTTTTTTTACTGAAAGTCAGAATATATATTCCTCTAAAGGTTCTACACATATTAGCAATTGACTATTTATTAAAATTTTGCTCCAGTTTTGAGATATTAGAACTCAAAAACTGAAAAAAGGTCAAATTTCGAAATATTTCAAGGTCAAATTTCAACTTGCTCTAAATTGACCAAACTTTTTTTTAAAAACTATCTACAAGTTCTCAGGAATTCAAATCTGACCTTACTTTTGACCTCTGACCTTTGGTTGACCTTCAGTGACCTCCGAAAGGTCAAAAAAGTTGATTTTTCAAATTGATTTTCTGGATTCAAATTTAGGTATATTTATTCACAAAAGACCTTCTGAGGTCTAAAAAAGTAAAATTTGCAAGGTCAAAGGTCAAGGTCATCAAACGAAATCACAAACTGTGTTTTCTAAGTTTCTCAAAATTGGAGACTACAAATCAATATTTTTAAATGAAAGTCAGAATATATATTCCTCTACTAAAGGTTCTACACATATTAGCAATTGATTATCTATTAAAATTTGGCTCCAGTTTTGAGATATTATAGCTCAAAAACTGAAAAAAGGTCAAATTTCGAAATTTTCAAGGTCAAATTTCTACTTGCATTAATTCGACCAAACCTTTTTTAAAAATCATCTACAAGTTGTCTGGAGTTCATATATGACCTTGTATTAGAGATTTGATCTTTGGCTGGCCTTTGAATGTTCAGAAACGAATATAGGGCCTCCGTAAGATTGCTTGCAATCTTAGATCGTTAGATCTCTAGTTATATACCCATTTGTATTCTAGATGCTCATGGTCTATTCATGGTCACAAGATATGAATAAATACACTAATTTCCTGGAAAGTCCTAAATCCTTAATAACAGGGAAGATAAAATGTACTTATCACCACATGTGACCAGTCATTAGTACCTTTTATCTTCCCTGCTACCTAGGATTGTAGGAGTTGAATGGCAAAATGCCTTTAAATGCCAATAAGAACCCTCCATGGTAAGCCACGCCCTCTCTGTCTCTATCCTTCTGAATCTGCGATGCAACAGAGAGAGATGCTATGAGTTTCAGAATGATAAGAACCTGTATGCATTAAAAGTTGAAATTAAAAGACTTTTTATTTTGTTATTGTTTACAGAGGACACATGGGGTATATGATAAAACAAATAGTGACTGCCACATTTTCAGGAAATAGTGAAAAACCTTTTCCCCTCGGGTAATATCCTGTCTACTGACATGTTCCCTCGACCTGCAGCCTCAGGAACATGTCAGTGGACAGCATATTCCCTCGGGAAAAATATTTTGCACTATTTCCCTCAATGGCAGTCACTAATTGTACAGTATACAATTGTAGACCTCTCTTGAGGTCAACTGGCAAAATTGTACACTGATATTGTAAACCTTGAAAGTACTGTTACATATTTTAGCAAAAAATCCACATAACCGTTGAATATCACTTCTAAAAAGTAGTTTGATTTTTTCAACTTTCTATTAATACTGCAAAATGAAGAGATTTAAAAAAATTTTTTTCAATTTATTTTTCAAAAATTTGTTAATTTAAAATTGATTTAAATATTTTACATAATTAAGAAAATGTATTTTTGCACAAATTTTTTTTTCATTTTTTTTCATTTTTTCAAAATTTAAAAAGAATTCACAAAAATAGTGGTCAACAGTACCTAGTAGCGGTCATGAGGAAGTTGCAGACCATTCTCTTGAAAGCCTGATATATTTATTACAATGTAACTATTTTTACTTTTGAATATAACTGCATGCACATGTATACATGTATATTGTGTAATGTTAAAAAAAGCTAATATTTAATATTTACTCTCCGGGGGATATCTAACAATAAATTATATCATATTATCTTAATTTTGTCAAGCCCTAGGACAATTTTCATCTGTTCTTGCTTTTGTTCATACTCGTTTCCAAGTTTGATTTTCAATATGAAAACATCATACCTTGGAAATCCAAGATGGCTTCTGTTCCGATAAATATCAGATCATAATATTTTATTTATTTATGAGATATGATAATATTTACATTCAAATTTGAGCAATTTGTGCCTGGATAAAATCTTAAAGTGATGTGGTTTAACATGTATGTTAATTGTAGCTAATGAGTTTTGAGCCTACACATTACACATTGTCATTTCATTCATCAGCATCTGCAGATTTTACACACCCTCCCTCACTGGACTTTCATTGAATTTGTGGGTTTTTATATTGTTCATTATGTATTAGGTATTGTTGAGTCACAGCCTTTAGTTGACTGTGTGGGAGATTCGTTATCATTTATCAATAAAATAATAACTTTTTGTGACATAATATGTTACATAATAAACTCCTACTGCTCCAAACACAGTCTTATGTTGTTCTTATTGTATCTAATTTATGAAAAATGCACATTTACTTACGAAAAATTATGAATATATCTGAAAAGAGATATTCATAGTGTAGGCTATAGGTTGCTTTTTTGGGACTTCAAAAAGAACTCAAATTCAGATCACATTAAATTCAAAATCCCAGATACATATTATTTTTTATTTTCTAGTCTATACAGATTTATTCTTACCTCAACTTCATCGCCCACATGAAGCATGAAGTCATTCAACAGGTCAAGTGCAGAAGGGTCACCACACACATGAATTTCCTCAGCACACACACCTGAAATGAAGGTGCAATATAGATCTAATCTAAGCCATAATGATTAATGAAATTAATGAGATATATGAGGAATGTAGACCATCCAATGATTAATGAGAATAATGAAAAATATGAAATTAATGAATTTATATGTCTGGTTGCTACATGTAGGTATGAAACTTAACTATTATTTCAACAAGTATGCACCAACTGGAATAACCAACTAGTAATATTACTAATATCACACCTTTTGGCATGGAAAACATGAATATAGATTAGATATTGGCAGATATAGATGAAATCCCACCAGGCAAAACTGAATCAGTGAGATATGTGAAGCCCAAACCCAAAACTGTAGCAGGAAGGTTGTGCAACATGTAAATGTTGAGAAGATGAAGTCCAGTTTATCTAAGAAATTACAACACAGACAATTATATCAGTAAATTCTTGAAATGATATCAAAAGTTAATGTTCATAGTAATGATTTACAGGGTGAACCAAAAAAAGTTACCCAGATAAATCTCAATAACTCAGTCATCAAGTATGAGTTTGAAGTCAGATTTGGCATAATTGCCTTTTCATTCAACCAAGTCTATTGCGAATGGTAACTATTTTATGGCCATTTTACGAAACTTGCTCAAAATGCCAGTCTTGTCTTTGGAGACAAACTTGAATTATTTTACTCTCTGGTGCTTTTTGGGTTGTTAATATACACATTTTCTATGAAATAATCCAAACAGTAAGCTTCTGGAGGTTTGCATTGGGTGATTTTAGTAAGTTTTGGCATTTGGAGCATGTTTTGTAAAATGGCCATAAAATTGTGACTTAAAACCCAGACTGGATGACTGAGTTATTAAGATTTGTTTAGGTTACATTTGGCTCATTCTGTAATTGTAAACATAATTTTGAATGCCAATATCATATGAAAGAACATCTTTGTTATATATCATTCATTTAATAATCAAGAACATTCAGCAATATTTGTCTATGGTAAATAGATTTTATATGCTTTTGTTATACATTCAAATCTGATACTTTGCATGTATAGTTACTATGCTAGTTTATCCTCTGGGGGTGATAATTGCTATATGACACCCATTATAAGGCATCACAATGGAGGTTTTGAATAGAAGTGTCAGTGTATTATAAGAACATCTCTAACAGTTGGGAATCTCAAACAAATCAATAAACATGTACACTAATTGGAACATTCAAATGAAGAACTTAAGAATTACCTAGCAGTGCCCTTGTCCATGCCCATCCTCTGTCTTTACTTTTCAGCATCTGCACTTCATCAATTACTGCAACTTCATCTGAAATCAGAGGTACTAATACAATACATAGCTAAATACATACACCAGTTACAATAAACATGATGCTTACGTTATTGTTATATCCTAAGGGAAATATAGATATCCTACCAAGTGCTTGGAGGGATATACACTAAACCAAGTATCAGATAACTTATTTATCCTATGTGTAGTGACTTCTGACATGATATTTTGGGTTGCTATTTAGTCATTTAGTCATTTTTGCTCTCACAGTTTGAGACACTTATACTACTATAAACTAATGTAGTGTAGGTTCATATCAAAATAAAACATTGAATAAACTGTATTGTAGTCATTATCGTTTACACACAGCTGGAGATTCAACAGGAACTAGAAATATAGCAATTCCATACATGACCAAATCCAACCAAACAAAACAAATTCTATCAAAATCATGAACATTCCTTGATAAAAAAAAGAGGTATCAATGCCTGCGACATTAAACTCCATTTAGAATAAATACAGTACATTGACAGTATTTAATCTAATTAATTTAATTTAATCAAAGTCACGCCCGGTGATCGTGAATATGGGACGGAGGGGGGCAGCAGGCAATTTCTGCTAGGAAATTCAACAAATCTGGAAGATTTATTTTTTCAAGAAAAAGTTTACTATTGAATTGCTAAATGGATAGGCGCACGGTATGGTAGAATATGTTAGGTTTTCTGGGATTTTTTCTGAAACGATCCGCATCTAAGGTATGAGATCTATTAAAAAAGGCGCAAGGCCATCAACAGGGACAAATCAACGTTTTTGCTGTAAATCAAGCAACAATGGACTACACGACCTGTAATAAATACTTGTAAGTGATGTTATCATAACTAAATTAATGTCATTGCTGAATTTATAAAATAAGTTTCCATACGTGAAATAAAAAATAATCGAAAATAATGAATTTGGGACGGAGGGGGGAGGGGACAGAGGGGGGAGCAATATGTATATAAGACATGATTAGAGATGTTTCGCGACTTTAAGTTCTTCTACTCCAAATGTCCCCATTTTTCAGTCTCCAGGGGTATATCATCCAGTTTCTTACTAAGTTAATGAGTTCATTTTTCAAATCCAAGAATTCGTGTGAAGTTGTTTCACTTTATAGAATTATTACTCCCCCCTCCGTCCCCTCCCCCCCCCCTCTGTCCCCTCCCCCCCTCCGTCCCATTTTGATTATTTTCGATTATTTTTTATTTTTCGTGATGTTATCATAACTAAATTAATGTCATTGATGAATTTATAAAATAAGTTTCCATACGAAAAATACGATCACCGGGCGTGAAAGTATGTGAGAAAAAAGCTGTGTTGAGAAAAGTGTTTACTTAGTTGAAACATGATTCAAATATTTTACATTAAAAAAGAATTATTAACTTGTGTGTGTTTCAGGCATATTCTAGCTGGATCATTGTGACGACAAAGCTCTCTTTGGAGAAGTGAAGTCGAAAGAATGCAGAGGGTAATTATGTTGGGAAGTTAATGATAGAAATGACAGTAAATATCCAAATTTGAGCGCTATGCCTATCAACCTCTTTATTTAATGGGCCAACAACTGTAATTCTCATGCTAAATAACTAATAAAAAATATTTTAATTCACAATGATACTTTACTTACACAATCAACATATGTGGACATTATTTTTTGAAAATATCAGAGCTTGAGCACTCAATGAACATAACAAAATTGAAAAAAAAACTACTTGCACCTTTTTCCACTTTTAAATAAAAACCCAATGGATTCAATATTTATGTGAAACAATTTTTTATTGATTGATTTTATTCTTACCAACATTACACACACCTAGGATGAAGGTTCAAAAGATTGCATAGTTCAAGGTGCAAATAGAGATAATATAATGAAGACCAATTCTACCAATTATTTTATACAAGTTGCATTTATTGTTAAGCAACTTGTTTACCATATACATGAACTGTAAATCAAATGAACAAAGGGTCAATCCAGGGTAAGGGAAGTGGTTGCAGCAGGTGCAACTCAAACGCAATTCAGATTTTCCCTCTGGATATGTATAATAATTCAATCTGCTTCTAGAATGTGTTTCATCCTGGGGCTGACCATTTAAACCTTGTCTCACTAGTTCAAACTTCACAGTCCGCCATGTTTGTTTTAAAATAATTAAATTCAAACTTTTACCAAAATGTAAGATCTTATTTCAAGATGGTTAACTTTGAAAATGATAAGAGACACTATGATAAACAAGGCATTAACATGCGCATTAACATGCAAAATGACCACCTGCCATTTGTTACAAACAACAGATGCCAACAACTGAATGCCAAACACAATCCACAAAAAATTTGGAGACTGAGTACAAGACTTGAACTTACAAGGAGTTGTGACACTTGTCATTTCCACTGTACAAGCAACATGGCTACTTGGCTCACCATCTGGATCTGCATAGCGACGTTCCTCCCCTGTTACAAGGTCACATGGTGTGCCCTAGAAGTAAACCCACCCATTTCATTTAACATGTACATATTTCAGAAATGATCAGATAATGCATGCAGGGTAGGGTTTCAAGATTTCACCACTGCATTCTTATCAGTCTCCTATGAATTAAGGCTATTAGTGATATCTGCAATCTCAATCTTATTTTACATAATATACATAAGTTATTCTGAGTAAATATTTGTGATGGAACCACTGAAGCCATAGGGCTATCAATGTCAATTTGATTACTCATTGTTTCAGAGATTCAGTTCAAATCGCAATTTTCTAGCTGAAACATGGAATGGGATCATGTGCCCTGTTAATGCGATCTGTCATTAATCATAATAAGCTGACACAAAAACCTTTGATGTGTCTACTCAACACATACCTGCTCATTTGACTTCTTATATACCTCAGCTGCCAGCAGTCTGAGTGGGCCACAATATACAGCAGACTTGGCAGTGAGAAACCTCTGGAGGGCATGGTAGGTTTTTCCACTGTTTGTCGGACCTGCGTGGTAAATTATCTTACGTTGAACACCCCTGGCCTCTGGGTACCTTGGAGTAACAAATTAAATCACATTTTCATTGGGATCTTCATGTTTTATAATGAGAACAAAAATTCATCTTGATTCACAAGCTTTCACTTGCTCTAATTTCACATTGACATCCTAAGCAGGGATTTTCATTCATTGGGTGCCTATAAAAATATTTATACCATTATCACTCGATATTAGGTGTATATAGCACATTGATAAAAAAAGAAATATAGTGCTTTTTCAAAGTGCGATAAAAAGAGAAACATACCATGGCAAATCTTTCACTGACACCCCATAAAAAGGAGATTTCTTAAGCTAGCTAATTTGAAATTAATGTTTGTAAATAACTAAGGGTTTTGAGTAGATTAATGCCCTTCAGACATACCAATTAGCTGGTAGTGTAAGATCACTAATCTTCTTCAGTTCCTCCATACATTCTAAATGTGGGAACATCTCCTTGGCATAGTTGTAAAAGTAGGGAAACAAATCATCCACATGACCTAAAACATAACATGCAATAAGGTCAGAAGCTTTAAGGGATCATCTCAAAAGGTCACACTAAATTTTATTCCGATTACTTAAGTGCTAGACCACCCACCCTTGTAAACAAAAAATTCTCATTGGAAGTGAAGTTTTTGGACACTTTGACACTTTTTCACATTTATAAGGCACTTGTCCATCAATCAGATGGATCTTGTTCAATCCTAGAGAGTATCCAAAGAAGGAGCCAAAAGGATCAGACAAAACTCAGTAAACTTGAATGTCAAGAAAAACTATAAATTGAAAATGACTACACTTGAATTCAGTTAAAACATACAAGTATGTCACAAAATAACTCTGAATCTGTTGAGAATGAATATATGTATGCATAAATACATGTATGCTTATTCTCAACTTGAACTGCTAGACCACCCACCCACTCTTGTTGACAATATAGACTTTTTAGAAGTGAAGTTTTTGAAATAAAAAAGATATTCAAAAAGTGATTTTCTTTTCAAAATAATTTTCTCATTTTGTACAATTTGCCATCTAACTACATCACGATATAACAATGACATCTCATTTCTTTTCAGCCCTTTCAGATCAGGTGAAACAGAAAGATGCTATGAGCATCAGAATGATCCGATTACAAGATGATATCAAATTTATAAATTCATTATGAAACAAGAATAAAAGACAATGCCCAAAGGAGACAATGAACAAATACAGTCTATCATGTGACCTCACATCGCTTCACAAAACAAAAGCAAGTCTTGCTTTCATAAATAAGAAACTGCTGTATAATTAGTGTAAGATCTAATTTGTTGCAAACCATTTTCTCTGTTAACTGTTAGAAGTGCCATCTTAATGATGAAATGATCATCAATACTACAACGCAAAAACAAACTTAAAAGCAAAAATGGATGCAATTCCACAAATCCTACCTGCTCCTTGAAGAATATCACTAAGCACTATGTGTATATCTGGGGGAAGGGCCTCTGATTCTATACAGAATCTTCTAAATCCTATATAAGCCTGGTGAAATAGCCGATCTACAAATACAAAAACATGGTCTGCTCTCTTTGATACTTAAAGTAGCTCAGACTCTAACTCTGCCCCAAAAAAATCAGAATAATGCGAAACTTGCAAAAATCAACTGACTGATACCTCGGGTGATTCAAAAAAAAGTAAGAATCAATTGAATGTACAAAAACAGTGACATGGGTCATAAACTGAAAAGATCGTCCACTTAGGTTTGTTGCTATCACACAATGAATTTTTCTTGCAACAACTTCAAATGTAACATCAGGGTAAAATTATATAATCTGGTGAAAACATGCCCTTCAACAATAAACATGATAGGATTTCTAACTTTACAAGGATGTTTAAAAAATGATATTTGATTAGTTTTCTTACAACTGTTGTATTGCTAATGATTATTCTATGTGACATTGCATCATAATTGTTATTTATTTGCTTGTACTTGCTTATCAATTCTACACCATACTACTACTCAATGATATCAAAATGTGGTATGTTAAACCATTTAATTTAATTTCAAAAAGTCGAATTTGAAGGGCTTTTTGTTTGAAAAAGTGTTGTATCTAATGATCTAAAAGTATAAACTTTTGTTTCTCAATTGGCGAGATATTCAAATATTTGAAAATTATAAGACGAACAACTTTCCCTTCAAAAGTCACATTTTTCAAAAAATGTCTCAAATAGTTTCACAGTCATAAAAAGTAACATTTAAATGATGAAATAATATCATAATACATATATTTCAAACTTTGCAGGAGGCCTTTAAATAATTTTAATTGCAATTTAAAAGATGGAACTATTCCATAAAACCAACTCATTCACATTAATTGCAAAATGAAATCACATGCAATTCAATGGTTCTACTTACGATCTAATCCACTTTCTTTGGCAAGATTTTGTAGCTCTGGCCTTTTATAGAACTGATTCAACAGCTTCAGCATGTCCTCTGAAATAAAACAAATTACCAAAGAGAACATAAGCATTTTTGATAAAGCATACATGTATTATATGTCATTTGCTGTATATATATCTTTTATTGACTCTTTAGATGTCATATCTAGACATATTAGTCACTAAGGTAGAGTAGTTCTTCCCATTGTCAAGTTGAAGAACTGGTATCTTTATCCTGGCTAAAACCATAGACAATTCTAGCCAGCGCCAGCCTTTTATCGAGTTAGCAGCACTCTAGTAATCGCCGGTATAGGTCAGTAGTCATAGGTCAAAGACAAATCACAAGAAGTGCTGTGACCTGGGTTTGAACCCAAGACCTCTACTTTCCAGCCTGAAGCCAGACTTCCTGCTTTTCAGACCAATGCCTTAACCACTAGGCCAACCCGGCGACCCCAGTATAACAGAACACACACAATTAATAATGAAAACAAAACACCTAAAATTACCATAATACAGTAAAACCTGTATATAGTGAACACCTAAAGAGCCACAAAAAGTGTTTACTGTAGGTAAGTGTTCGCTACAGAGATAGGTAGGTGTTCTCTACAGAGATTTTATACAGGAGTCAATGTAAAATGTGTCTTGAAGCAGTGTTCACTAAACACAAGTGTTCACTATAGAGAGCTAGGTGTTCACTAAGACAGGTTTAACTATATATAATAACATTTTTAGTATGATCTATCGCAGTGATTTATCATAAAGCAAAACATGTTCCTAGCCAGTGCATTCTCCAAGTAAATCAAGACACATGGAGTATTAGATTATTTGCCTAGAATGTACCCTCTTATTCTCTCCTGGAAACTATATTTCATAAAATTAATTTCATAGAAAACATTTATTTTCTTTGTGGTGCTTCTTTTTATATAGAACAATAATGACTATACAATGTTCACTATATTCTCTTTGCATTTTATTTTCTAATTTGAAAAAAGATTGCGCCATGCAGATGTTTTACTATTGCAGACGTTTGCATCCTGTGGGAATCATCCTTTTGACATTTTCAATTTTCAATATTCTCTTGTTAATCAAAAGAACTTAATTTTCATCAAAGTCAATTTATATCATACTTGGAAAGTAGTTATGTGAAAAAATAAACAAAAATAAATATAAAAAGTTACTTTTAGAAGGCAATTTTATGCGACCCCATTTTAGAGACAAAAGCCCCTGTTACAAGCAAAACGAAATATGTTTTCTAATTAGGCCTTAGGAAAGTCAGTACTTTGAAACAATACCAGACAATGAGTCAATGACACTTCATTTTTCTATATTCTTTCTATAATATTAGTTTTTGTTATGTAACCTTGCCACTGCAGGTAATGCCTTCCCATAACGCATTGTCAATTGATCTTTGTAATTGACATAAAGGAATTCTGAGCGATAGAAATGACCTAATATTGCAGTTAGATTACTTATTGCGAGGTGAACAAAAAGCTTGAACTATTTTTAACCCTACCTATTTTTTGATTTAGCAATGAACACAATAATACATACCATAACTAGATAACGGCAACGCCAAAGCGTAGCCAAATCCACATAACAGCCATGGCTGCCATTTTTACAAAATTGTAAAAAGACACATAAAAATTGCCACCATTTTTCGAAATGGCCGCTAAGTAAGCCAAATTGTCATAAGAAAGTGTAATATGCCATTTTTTAGATAGCCACAAGTTTTTTTAAATATTTAGATTTTCAACTCAATATCCTATACAAGACAATATCCTATACAAGACAAATGGACAGATGAGTGAATGGAAGGACAATTGGACGTATGGATGGAAGGCTTAACTATATCCCTACCAAACTTTGTTTGTTGGGATATAACTATACACCTAGTCAGTAATCAAGCAAAGATACCATAAGTCACAAGTCACAATGTACCTCATGAATAAGTGGAGAACAAGATCTCATAAATTTATCTCTATACAAACATCTATCAAACTTCAACATTGAAGGTCAAAGGCTGTATGTATGTGATATTATGTGCAAATACATCAACTATATACAAAAGAATAACATGTGTATAACAGTTGGCTACCCATGTATACATACACATTCAGTTCTCAGTTATAACAGTTTCCAAAAGGAGTCGCAATATGATATTTAAAGGATGTATGAGCATTCTGAGTACATGTGCATTAAGATATGTATCTACAAGAGGTGCAAAGCTTGCTGCCCTCTCAGGACATAGATCAATTCATTCATGCAGAATATTGCCTGCGCATGTCCTAAGCATGTCCAAGCCTGGCTGTACAGGGCAGAAAAGATCCTTTACAGAGATGCAGCGTGAATGGCTTAGCAAAGAGGTGGCAGTATTTGATAGTTCTAAATCTGTTGAAAGTGCTGTAACTCCTCCATCAAGCTGGTAAGTACTTAGCTCTGATGTACGTAGAGATAAGAGACTATAGAAAAATAACATCATGCTTTAATGTCTATCCATATCATAAACCGATGATAAGGTCGAATATAATATCATATGATTAAACTTTTGATATGGATTGCTTATGATCCAAATTTAATATTGTTTTCATGGTACTTGTCAATTCAAAGGGACAAAAAGGTTACTAACTATGGCATTTGCTTTTATTCTGGTACCTACACACACCTCAAACCAAGTGTAAATATTAGAATATCAGTGATTTTGACCTTGCTCCATTCAGATGTATAGTAAACTCTGTGTATGTGGAATACTTTGGTACCTCCAAAAGGTGGTCTACTTGGGAATTGTTTCACTTACAGAGGTTTAAAATTAACAATAAGTCAATTGCAGGACTTTGATAAGTATTCCACTTATGGAGGTGTTCTACTTACAGAGGCGTTCCACTTGACAAGTTTAACTGTATATACTGATTTGCATTGTAATATGATCATTGATATGCTGTGTAAACATCTAAACAATTAATGGCTTCTTTAAATTCTAGGTTCATTGATCCATTGTTTTACCAGATGGAGAAGTCTTCCATATTGCGTAAGAACTGGATAGCTGTTGGACGAACTGACCAAGTTAACGATGTAGGGAAATTTATAACAGGTAAGTGATGAGCTGTATTCTATCGTCTTCGTTCACTCGGCTCCGGGGAACGCAGTGAAGACTGAGTGTGCAAAGAGGATACTCTATAGAATCCTTCAGAAACCATAATAATATGTAAAGTACATTATACAGTAGCGCCTGGCATTTGAAACATTCTTCAATGGCTGATGTGTTCAATGTCATTTTTCTGATGTTATTGTCACTACAGAGCAGATTGTGACCAATACTATTTGAAGAGTAATGTTTCAGAAAGTAATGCTTTAACGTGTATGTACTTTAGGGTCAATTGGAGATGAGCCATTTATTGTGACAAGAGATGATGGTGGTACTTTGAGAGGCTTCTTCAATGTATGTCGACACCATGCAACAATAATCATGGAGGAAGATGAGGGACGTGCCCTTAATTTCCAATGTCCTTACCATGGCTGGACATACAAACTAGATGGCAGACTCATGAAAGCAACAAGGTTGAAGGGCATCAAAGATTTTAAAGCTTCTGACTTTGGCTTACGACCAGTACAGGTCAGCACATGGGGCCCACTGGTATTTGTAAAACTTGATGCTGAGCACACTGGTCCAGAACCCAAGAAAATTCTGGCCAACCTTACTCCTAAATTAGATGCTCTTGGCTTCTCTGATGGAATGAAGTTCGTGAAGAGAAAGACCTATAAAGTAAATTGCAATTGGAAGGTGTTCGTGGATAATTATCTTGATGGCGGTTACCATGTTGAATATGCTCACAAGGATCTTAGTCAGTTACTCTCTCTTGGTTCTTACAAAACTGAGATCCATGATGGTTATTCCTTGCAAATGTCAAAAGGAGGTGATCACGACGAAGGCAGCTCTAGGGTTGGGTCAGAAGTGATATATGCTCACATCTATCCCAATGTAATGATCAATAGATATGGTCCCTGGATGGACTTCAACTACGTCATCCCAGAGTCACATGACTCCTGCAATGTCATATTCGATTGGTTTCTGGAGGAGAAAGCAATGCGATCCACAGATAATGATGGCTTAAATAAACTAATCAATGAGAACTTTGTTGCAAGTGAAAAGGTACAAGATGAGGACATTGAAATCTGTAATAGAGTGCAAAAGGGGTTGAAGTCCATGTCATATGATTGGGGAAGATATGCTCCTAACGTTGAAGCAGCTGATTACGAATTCCACCAGCGTTTGGCACAACAGTTCAGAGAATATTTGAAAATATAAATCTTATGTGTCTAAGTACTGCTAATATTATAGTAATAGTGATGTATCCTAATAAATCTGTAAGAAAAACGAGTTGTTTTAAAATCTGCAGAAAAAACTGGAAAATACCATTGTTGAATATGACTTCAAAAAATATCTACTGGAAAAGTTACTGTTTCTTCTATAACTTCAAAAATCAACCTGAATTTTTTTCTATTTCATGTTATGTAAAATGATGTCATAACAACAGTTTCATGACAATTGAGATTTCATTGATTTAATAGACATAAGACTCTTTGTTCAAAAACAGTTAAAGGACCGTGATTTGTTTGTAAAATGAATCTGGGGAGCTTTTTCATGCCACACCAATACACTTTAAAACATTTTATTGACTATAATCCTATATATCCTAATCCACCATATAATCCTAAAAGATATTTCTCATTTTCAAGGTTAAAGCGGCTACATAGACTGTGGAGAGAAAAATTGGTTTTTACCTTTTCTGAGCTATCGGGACGAAGTTTGGTCTAACATCTTCTTCCTTATTCCTATTTTATCAAAATGTATGCATATGGCAATATTCATCAACCAGTAGAACTGATAAATCGTTTAGAATCTATAATTCTATACAAGGAGTCCTTCTTATAGATTTTTCAAATTCTTTCCAAGTAGACGTCGAAACACCTAGAAGGTGAAATTGAAACTAATTTTTCTGGCTACTCAAGTCGATAAAATCTCTGACAGTGTGAGTCTTTTTATGAAAACGTTTCTTATAGAAATCACTTGACAATTATTATATTTAGCATTAAAAGTTGAATCCAAAGCGTAATCTGATATAAAGTGAAAAACATTGCGCGGACGTTAGATAACAAACTTCTAGTTTGATAAAAAATGACGGAGACAAAGGAGTAGAAGAAGACAAAGAATTAGAGGATTTTCTTTTGCCATTATCGATCGATATAAGGTATGTGCACAAATTCTACTTGCATACATGGAAAATAGATACATCTTTAAAGGCTATAACATATTCAAAGCTTTCATTTTACGATAGGCCAAGGATCACTAGATACGACTCGGCAGTCCATACTGCTGCTTTAACACCCAGGTATTGTTATTTTTCAAACTTCAGAGGGCTGGGAATCATTATTACAATCGCTTTTAAATAATATTAATGCTGTTTTAAATAGGTTTTATGTTTGCCAATAATTTCTCATATTGTGTAAATGGTACCCCTTCCATAATCCATAGAATTTTCTCTTTGAGGAATTTCCCATAGTACTAGTAATCCAATGGTATAGTTCCAAGCAGATTTTGAGATAACAGGAATGTTAGTCATTAATACACACCTCATTTGCTTGTGATATAAACCAAAACAACCCAATAAGGTGTGTATTAATGATTAACTTTCCTCAGAGAGAATATTTTCTGTATTTCACTCGAATCATTGAATAACCTATATTAAACCCACTCCTTCGATTCAACTACTATATCTAGTAATTTATTATTGAAGCAACTCCCCTGAGCTTAATTAGAAGTGGCATATGTTCTGATTTTCACCCATATCCTTTTCAGATTTTGTAAAAACCAAACCGGAAGTGACTGAAATGCACCAGACGAAATTTTTGGGGACCCTCTCTAAATTTTGGTGAAGATGTTTGTTGGCATTTTTCTATTTCACCAAATTAAAGCGGGCGCCAAAAGTACCCAATCAGTATTTTATCTATCAAAAATAAACTTGAAGCAAATCCCTCAAGCCCTCAACCAGTATTTGAGTTATATAGCCCAGACACACAAATGAACAGATGTTAGAATTCTTTACAGATGCTGAAGCCTGAAGCCTTAAAGCCAAACACTGTCCAAAAGTTGGAGTGTGACATAAATATAGAACAAGTCACAGGGTGAACAATATCGTGCCTAAAATATAGCAGTGTTGGCTTGTTGACCCTGAGAACAAGATGCCCACCGAAAAGTTAATCAGCTCTAGAATATCAGCAAAACATCCCTAATTCACGTCATCATACAAGTTAAAGGGCAAAAGGGCAAACACCTTATTTTTCATTTTAAGATGGCATGTTATTATTGCAAAAAATGACAGCTGAACCTACAGAGACATTAATAAACCTCAACCATCAAAAGTTGTCACAATAAGCTAAATTCTATGTTTCATGTCAAACTCTCCCAAGCGGTAGAAAAAAAATTCCTGTTCACTTTAAGTAGCACAATAAATGAATCCAAAGCTTCATACCTGCAAATGATAGATAAATTCCTACCAAAATCGAACAAATGTTTTCATGGATCGAAATGTTTGTGATCCAAGGAGGATTGTTTCCCAGAATGCAACATCAGTTAACCTTATTTACTCGTGACAGGTTTCAAAATGACGGAACGGCATTGTGAAAGCTGGCACGTGTCATGTTGCATTCTGGGAGCCGATCCTCCTTGCGGAGTAATCGGGCTCCAAAATCACCTCAACAATTGAAGAGTCTGCATTAACATGTGAATATCATTTCAAATTTTTAAGTTCCTATTTGTCATTATGGACACAAATTCCACTATATTTGTACGTTCCGGGATGGAGAAAATAGAGCACTCAATTCACTGAAGTAAGAATTTATGACATATGTGACAGAATGTCCTTTTCATAGTATTAGTCATTATTTATGTTCACCACTTTACAAACCAGCTTACAGACTCAGCATGATCCCAATTGTGATGAGACTACATTCATTTTTGAAACTACTGTTTTCTATTCAACGGAAGTGATGTATTAGAGCAGTTTGGTCATTAGGTGACTACTACTACTTGATGCTAATAATTCGCCTTAAATACCTTTCGCAGAATATGCAATGGAATGATACTTTCCTGAAAAAAGCAAGGAAATTCAAACATGCCTACATACTAAATTTCGTACCAGAAAATAACATGTGCAGGTATAGCACAAGGAGGATTGATATTCTCCTACAATGAAAATGTCAGAATGTCTTTATTTTCTGAAATTATTAGTGACTATAAAATTCATAGTCAACAGTCCAAAAGATTTGAACCATATCTTGATCAGTTTTTCAGTTGAATTTTCATAGTAAATTTTGTACCAGAAAATAACATGTGCAGGTATAGCACAAGGAGGATTGATATTTTCCTACAATGAAAATGTCACCATGTCTTTAATCTATTTTATGAAATTATTAGTGACTATAAAATTCATAGTCACCAGTCCAAATGATTCGAACCATATCTCGATCAGTTTTTTGTTTGGAAATAAGACCAAAATTCACGATTCAAATTTTGAAGTGAACAAAATAGCAGCTGTTTGAATTCGAATTTTGTAATCACAACATCTCCATATATGGCAGAATATCGAGTTGGAACATGGGGAGTCAACTTACCTCTTTCACGGGGGGAAAGTCTACACTGTACCCGCCTATATACAACCTACCGCCGAGTAAGACACAATTATACCGCCAATCAAATGTTTGGTAAACTACATCTCATAGGATGGTTGAGGTTTAGTTTTGTCCCCCACTTTACAAACAATTCTGTGTTTTATATATTTCTCATATTGAGAAATTCAATATATAAACAGGAGTTTATTAACTTCCCCCCTACATTTTCAGACATCTTCGGGTCTTTGCTCGGCGGTAGGTTGTATATAGGCGGGTAGACTTTCCCCCAAGACCCCCATGTCTTTTTTATAACACTTTTTTCAGAAATGTATTTGTTCCATCATCACAAATCAAAAATGATGTCTATCTTTTTATGAAATGTAAAAAAGAGGTCTTTGAGATTGAGAAACTCACAAGCTTTTGACATACCTTTTTTTATTGGCTCCCCAGTTATTTCTGCACCAACATTGATATGGTCAGGATTGCTAACTAGAGGAACATGTACTGGTTCAATCAAAGCACTCAAGTTTTTCTTGTCACCCTTTGACTTCAACCGAACACTGACGTATGAACAGGGTGACAATCCATTTCTCAATGCCTTTCTTGAAATTGCATGGGCGATTTTACGTGATGAAAGTCTTCCAGCCGATTTCAACAACAGATGCGTGCAGCAGGTATTCATCATTAGTTCTATGAATTGTACGTAATTAGAAAAATTGTTCGATACCACATTTTTGTTATCTACATGCAAGTAGTTGATATAATATTCATTATATTGTCATTTTTGAAATTTGTGACATTTTCATGGGCGCAGACATCTTGAAATATAGTGACACCTATCGACTGAATATTATTACGCGTAGAACTTATTTACTGGGCCATAGAAACCATTAAATAGGTTTGTGACTGATCCATGGAAGCTCTGGATGTTCTCCAAACGTGTAAATTAGTTAATTTTACTTCATTGGTATTTCAGATTAATCAATGGACGATGAAAATACACGAAACATGTCGAATTTGTATCTAAGATTTTTTCTTTAGCGCATTGATCTTAGCGTGGTTTCTGATGTTGTTAGGCTCGAAAATGACAGAAAATGGACGCAAAATATGAAAATATGAGCTTACAATTTCGGTGATGTCTAATCCTCCTAGCGAATCTGAACGAACTCTAACATGTTCTACATGTGCATTAGTAGTGACGGTACCAGCAGGCACAAGGAGAACAATATGTCCAAAGTGTGGAAGTTTTTACAACCCTGAACAGGCGGCCGCTCAGGCGCGCTATGGAAGAAGAGCTGATGAGAAATTGAAGGATGGAAAACTGCCACAGTTGAAGGATGCTGATGATAAATCGGTAAACAGTTATTTTGATGTGTATTTATTGATGATTTACTTTATTTTGATCCTGGGTAATTATCCTGTCGTGACACGTAAACATAAATAGGCCGACAGTGACATGCTGATAGATGGCACAGTGGTTGGTTTGTTTACTTCTGATCATTTCAACACAGTCATGTTGTTGTTGTTGGTATCCTTATGGTGGTTTTATGTCACCTATTAGTCTCTCTGTACTGGTTTATTATTAGGTTGCTATAGCTCTTTGTGCTGTCACTTGTTGTAAATGCTAGTTTAAAAGTTCCTAAAATCCACTAAATAAAAATTCAATAAAACTTAATTATTCTTAAAATCGTCCAGTGTTCTTAATAAAACTTATGAAGCTGGTCTGTGAAACCCTGCTAAAAGTCTGAGGTCTATGCTGGGTTTACACTTTCCTGTGTAGCCTAGTAGTACATGTATAGTATCTATCTCATGAAACAGTTTATTCCTGTCTAACTCGAAGAGCTTGCACTCAAAAATATAATGATGAACAGTCTCCGGTTTGTGACACTCAAGCTTCACAAAGTTTACTTGAGATATTAGGGTTAACTTTTGCCTGATGGTCTCTGAGTTTAGTGTGACCAGTGATGAGTTGATTAATCAAACAGAAGTATTTCATGTCATGTTCACACAAGTTCTGGGTTTTCTTGGCCTTAGATAAATGATAGTAAACCAGTTGCCATTTAGACCTCGAGCTGTTTTTAATGGCTTTGTATGCATCAGACTTAGTGATTGAGCGAGTGGAGGTAACTATATTTGTTGCTTCCGCCGCAGTGGTCTTGGCATGTTTATCAGCTAATTCATTACCCTCAATACCCAAATGGCTGTGAACCATTGCAATATTACTCCTAAAATAATGAGATCCGAGCAAGCAAACGATTCCGTATAATTTTTAAAAAATAAATGTTCATTTATAACAAACTCCCATGCAGTGATATATCACTGCGGTGGGCAGGTATCTCACTGTAATCATGGTAACGTCGTAATAAACAACTGACGCGATTGGTTCTAGTTCCATGCTTGGGTCGCATGATTGTAAAATTTAGACAATTTCATTGGTTGAATTGCGCGTATTAACTAATAAACAACACGTGTGGTAAAGTATTATTAACACAACTTTTACTCAGAATTCCTTCCGCAGTGATTTCTTCTCATATTTCAATAATTTTGAGATATTTTAAAGGCCCCATATAAAGTTTAAACCACTTTGGCTTATATTGTAGTCTTACCCAATGTTATCAAAGTGTGATATGTGAAACTTTTTTTTTTAATTTCAAAAAGTGGTTTTTGATAGACTTTTTGTTCCAAAATTTGTGAATTTATTTTAGAGGTCACTCATATCTTCTAATTTGCCACAATTCATACCAATGCATAGCATTCATCCTCCCATGTTTTTTGCCGAAAAAATTAAGAAAATCGGTTCATAAATAAGCGAGAAAAGAACTTATCAGTGCATGAAAATGGTTCTGAGAAAAATGCATTTCAAAATTTTAGTTCTCATAGAAACCAATGGTACAATGATATCTAAAACATAATTTATTCTTCCTTTTAACCTGGTTAGACAATCAACATTGATTTTTTATGAAAGTCTAACATATTTAGAGAAGATTGACATCGAAAAAATAATTTCAATTTTTTTCAAAAAATTTTTGGTACCTTAGTGACATCACTAATGTTTCAAAATATTTTTGATATGCTAAAACATTGAAGTGGCCCATTAAATATGGCATTTTATTATTGAAATAGTGTGTCCTTTGTTCAACCTTTGCATTGGTGTTAAAAAGATAATCTTTTTTGAAATGCATTAAGAAATATTTGATGATTAGAAATTTCAACTTTTTTTAAAAAATGGCGGGAAATTTGAATATTTGAGAAATGAAATGCTCACAACTTTTTTTCCAAAAATTTTTTTTGTTCAAAAATCTCTAAAATCACTTGACAAGTCCTGACAAATAGTAAATGAAAGATAAAAAAATATTTTCAAACTTTAGACGGGGACTTTAACAAAATAATGATTGGGGAACATTCACGAATACATATTTTATAAGTTGTGTGAAAATTGACCACATATACAATGAAAAGGAGAACTATTTTCACCAAATTTTTGGGATTTTCTTCATCTGCCCGCCGCTGTGTCTATACCGAGACACTGCATGGGAGTTCGCATTTATAATTGATAAATATGGCTATTTTGTTTGATTTCTAAAACATATTTTGGCATCGACCATTTGTGTTTGAGTGTCACTAAATTAACTTTTGTGGAAATAAAATTGTTGTTGAATAAATTTATTGATAATGTTTCTCGGGGATATTAAATAGATCCTATGGAAGAACAATATGTAACTTGGTTCAAAGTGTACTTGTCAACGACGTTTCATTCAGTGTCGTCAATGGCACTTTATTTATTGACAGGATTTACCACTTCAAAGTTACCTAAATCAAAACCAAATTTTATCAAACCTGTCTCAAAAACATTCTTGATATGCATGATCGAGGACACATGTAGATATTGAATGATATGTCTTTATTCATAAGGTAATGTATGGTTGCTCGGATCTCATTATTTTAGGAGTAATATTGCAAAATCAGGAATTAATTACATGCGCATGAAATCTCTACTCGATCAAGCCACAAAAGATGTCAAAAAAGAAATAAGGCCAGACTAGGTTTAACTTGTTGACCTAATCACCCAGCTACTGATCAAATCATAATATTCATATAAGGCAGCATTTTATGAACATCTCCAATTATATATCATGTGCCATTGATGAAATGAGGCCAAATATTAAAACATGTACCATGTAGCAAGTCGTTTTTGATAATATTTGGATATTACAAGTGACCAAAGAATACTCTTGCAATTATCAATTTTCTCCATATTTTCTGATATAAAGTGACAGTATTTATTGGATTTTAAGCATACAACAAGGTGGGCCAAAAAAACGACACTTTTTTTTCAAAATGCTATGACTCTTTTATTTTTTCGTACAAAATCATAATTTGCATACCAAATGAAACTTGAAGTTGTTATCTAGCCATGGATCATGAATTGTACTCACTTAAACACGTGGTGTGCCATGAGAAATAAGCATAATTTGCAAAATGTTCCTGAACTGATATGGCCTGATGACCGCCAAGTTAATAGCCCTGATGCAAACCCCAGTGAGTATAGGGTATGGGAAGGTCTCCAGGAGGTTGTATGAAAGCACCAAATCTAAAAATTTGCTCAACTAAAGCTGGCAATGAAGACATGTTGAAAAAAATTTAGCTAACATTCCATTGATACTGCTATATCAGCAAGGCGTTTAAAACTAAAATCTATCATCAAATAGGTTGGAGGACCAATTGAACTCCTCTTATCCAAGTTGAAGGACTTGTTACATTATATTATTACTAAGAACCCCTGGCACTATCTGCAAAGTTTGGGGTATGTAGGTTGGAAAATAAAAAAGTTATAGTGTCTTGAAAAAAAGTGGTGTTTTTTTTTGGCCCACCCTGTATATATTTCTACTGATAATCAGTAAGATAAGTTAGATCATTATCAATGTGCCACAACTATTCTTATGTTCTTGAACTATATGAAAATAGATCTTATGACATCATGGATCTTCTATACAGAAACATTGCCTATCCTAATATGTTATTTGATCTATAATCAATACCTACCTGTAACTAGCACTTTAGGTAGAACAGGCTAAATACTTTTCTCACCAAGCAGACATTTTCATAAGAAAACTTAAGTTACCAATGACCTTGCGATTATTTCAGCAAAATTACTTGGACTTTTTTGCCTTTGAATGAAATAGGCTCACAAGTTTATCACTGTCTAATTTCATTTGAATTATCAAATAGATTCAAATTTATGCTCTTATAGATTTTTTATCAAATGACTTTCAATTACTGAAACATAACTTTAGGGATATACCATAACACAATAGATACAGAACAATGGTATATTTCATAATATCGGGTTAGGCTTAATCAATTATCAAAATAATGAATCAAATATCCTACCCTTTGCAAGCACTTGACATTGTTAAGATACTCTAAGATTTAGAGATAATAGTTGATTTAGCTTATTCCAATCAGTAGTCAAAAAATCCCTGTGTTATATTTTCTGCATTTCCCAATCCAAATCTCATTTTTAAACAAGGCCATGAAAGCTACATTTTAACTGGAAAATATTTTATCATAGTCATAGTATAATGTGTCTAGCCACTGGGTATCTGGGTAAGTTGGTTTAAAGGCACTTTATTATTTTGTTATTGGAGGTGTGTTATTTCGATTGTAATAGGTTTAAGTCTCAAAAAGGTACTTGTGTATCTCTTGAGTTCTTGCAATGTTCAGCTTTAAAAACAATATCTACCAAGGCCAATTTCTTTGTTTCAAGTATTGATGATCAATATTGCATTGATTTCTTTTCATAGAGATTTATTACGATATACTGTCAAGTCTGGTATATAGTATTATATGTATAATGAATGTTATGAAAGTCTATCACGTTTTTATGTCATGTTTTTATATATGAAAAATTTGATTATACAACTTGATTTAATTCACGTTTTATACTACAGTAAAACCTGTCTAATCCAAATGCCATTAAGACCTGCCAAATGTGTTCTGGTCGGAGGTGTTCACATCACCAGGTTTTTACATGGAAGTCTTTGGAAGATAATTTAAAGTAGTCAAAGTAGTCATGTCAAAGACTTGAAACTCATATGTACAAATGTATTCAAGTACAGTGTGTGCAACCAGTAGGTGACATTTTGTCATGTAATGCCTACTAAGTATTTTCTTAGGACTTTAATTCAGTTTTTATATTATATATTATTGTATCTTTAAGTCTGCAAGTCCATATAAAGATATTCATATAATATTCAGTGATCTCCCCAGGATTTCTCAGGTGGGTGCAAAATTCTCATTTTCACAATTCAGACCAAAATTGGTCAATTTTTCATGATTTCTCTCATTTTCTAATGGGTGCAAATGGATTTTCAGGTGGGTGTGAGCCTATTTCCAAAATCTCAGGTGGGTGCTGCGCCAACATGCTTTAATGGTTGGGAGATCACTGATACTAATGCCCCACTAATAGGTTTAACCATTAGAATTCTACCTCCACACAAGTGGAGGGAAATAAATAGTGAAAGGGGAACCTGAACTGCATTTAGGATCGATGTCACTTAGATGCACTTAGATGCTTAGATAGGCCTAAAAGATGATTGTTGTTTAATTAATAGTACATTATTGAACCATGAGAATTTCTGCAAAAATTATTCCAAGTTCGAATTAGTCTTCTACTCATATTGTAATAAAACAAATATAACTGTTCATTATGTGTTACTGTCTTGTATCAAACCCACGTGTATCACTCACTTATCACACATACTACATGTGATTCGAAAATACAAGGGGGAACCAGAAGCTTGGTGTAACACCATGTCACAGTAACATCGAGATAATTGACCATTAGTCTAATTTACACCCAATATCCTCTACAAGTAAGCGATCTAATATTTATTTAGCATTATGTCTACTTACCTGAGTCTTGCTCTAATGGGCGCATATTGTTTGAAATAAGTAATTTATATGGGAAATGTTTCGGATAATTATTGGAAATAATAAACAAAAGTATTACAAATGCAGTAATGTGCATCGAAAAGGTTTCTAGCTCTTGTCACAGACGACACTAGTTCTACAAAATTGTTGGGTACTATTATTTTTGACGATTTTGAAGGAAACATGGTGAGTAGTATCAAAAAGAGTTTTAAACTTATGAAGCAAAGAATTGTCAGCTAATGAATGTAAGTTTATTGCGCCTCCTACCTCTTTATGTTGAGGTGTTTCTGACAATTTTAAACATCTAACAAGATATCACAAGTGTTGTTGGTGAAAATTCATTATCTTACATTTAAAACCATTATGATATTCTTTCCTAAAAATCAATTAGGTTACTTTGAAAAAATGATATCATAAGAAAAGTTACATGCTGTAGAAATTAATTGAAAAAAGGTTCACACTTGCTGATAGCTGTTTATTAAATGTTATTTTGAGGTGGCAAGTCTTAGAGGTTAGAGGGGATTGATATTTTATTGTCTTTCATCTTGTTTTCAATGAGATAAATATTACTAAAGCAAGGGGTGGGATCACAAATGTTGATGGTGTATTAGACACTTTTTGATTTTCCTTTCATAAGTGAAATTGTTATATACTCCCTTCTCCCAAATAAAATTAAATATTCTTTTACCACTGATGACAATTCACTATTATTTACAGAGGTGTCACGGATGCCCGATTTTGTTCCGATCCGTGGAGCCCTCGGAATGGAACACAAATTAAGAATTTCGGTTCGGTTCTGGAACAAGAACATTTTACCCTTTCAAAACTTTTGGCCCTTAAATCGCCACAAAACAGCATTTTTCTTTCAATATTTTGCATCAAAAGAGGTTCTTTCTTTTCACTCCTTCTCATTGAAGAGCTTTTCGCAACCAAATAGACCTAGACGATCAACTTATTTTAATCTTAAACACGCAGTCACTCTGTACCGAACCGTTCCGAAATTGTTCCGTTCCGAAGCAAAATGTTCCGAACCGAACCCTTCCGATTTTTTTTGTTCCGTGACATCTCTAATTATTTATATACATGTAGATATCAAAGTCTGACAAATAGACTAAAAGAGCAGTTCATTGGTCATTGACTACATAGGATCAGATGAACTTAATAGAAAAGGTAATATTGTAATACATTACATAAGTGTGTGTAGAACTAAGAAATGTTGGCTCATTTAAAGCTGGACCTTGCCCCGAAACGCAATCTTTGGTTGTTTCGAGGGTGAACTTTATCATTTCGAGCTTAATGAAAGATTATAGAATGATGAACAAATGGGGCAAATCTTGTGTAGAAATACTTACGATAAATGTGTCATTTCAAAGATTTTTCATTGAATTTGCTTCGATCGGTGCCGGCGATATGATTTTGGAAAGGTTTCTAAATGAAGAACGTGACGTCACTTCCGAATCATAGCATTCAAAATAAGTAGCGTTTAATTACCTCCACCATTCATAATACCACGGTGGTCTAGCGGTAGAATGCTCGCTTAGCACGCGGGAGGTCCTGGTTCAAAACCCGCATTCGCCTTTTTATTTTTTTAACTAAATGATTGTTCTTTGATATTACACAGAAAAAACAATTTTTATTTACATAAACTTTATATTAGAGCTTGAAAATGTAAAAACATTTTTTGTCAACATATTGCGTTTTGGAGCGATGTGCAGGTTTAAATAAAGTAATGGTAATCTAGGTTGCATCTATAATGACTGTTTGGTTTACAATTACAAAAAGCTTTTAGTCTGGTATGTTTTATCATCAATAATGCTAGGTTAACTTGATATGTACAGGATGTAGGGTATAATCATGGTGAAGGTCTGAGGTATAGCAAGATGAAGATGTTGCTTCATCAGTGCAGTTTGACTGCAAACAATTTATATAATTCAAGTGAAATTGTCAAAATAGAATAAATTCTCAATTGGATAATGATTGGTTCAATTACGAAACAAATACATTTTTCTAAATAATGATCTTTAGGCCATGTCATGGACTTCCTAGAACCTGTTATTTTGAAGTTCATTGAAGTCAGATTTAAGAGACATCCTCATTAGTCTAATTTGTACCAGAATATCACTGTTCTATTGTTTACAAATGTTACCATGGTGAGGGTGAGATGAAACTGGTCCTGCAAAGGGTAAAGATTTCAATGTGCATAAAACAATAGAATTATCTGATGTATATTGATGATTTATTCCTTTGAATATTTCTAGGAGAAGACAGATTTTGGACAGCGTATCGTCAACTTTTTCTCAAGAAAGTCAAAAACAGGTTTATCAGACACAAGCAGTGGGTCGTCACTAAAGGACCAATCATTGCCTGTAATAGCTCAGGAATCCAAAGGAAGGCTTACCGTTGACTCACCAAATAGTCAGTTGTCAAGTCGGACTGGAAGTCGCAATGGACATACACCAGCTCCTTCTAGTGCTAGCGGTTCTCAGAAAGTTGTATATCCAATAAGAACAAAGACTGCTGACCAATTGCAGTAAGTGAAATCTTCTTAGCCTACATGTGTATTCTGGTATTTACATATTTTAATACATATCACAAATATTTCAATAAACTAAGTACATGTAGTCACAGTAAGGGTATTTGAGGATTATATTATAGGTGGTTTTAGATAGGGAATATATCCATCATGCAATATAGATATCTTACTGATGGTCCAGTGCTCGCATACCCAAGATATCATATTTATACTTGTATCCAAAATATCTGATTTACACAGCTCACATTCATTTATAAGGTACATATCCAATACTAATCATTGATCTGTAAAACCTAACACCTAATATACTTGCCTGTGGTGCTTTTGATGGTACAAACAGAAATATTTATTGAAAATGTGAGAACATCAATAGCCTTGAAGCACTTCCTGTGTTAATCCTTTATATTTGATTTCTCAATTATATGTTTCTCCGTATGTACAACATTGAATATTATCCCTGACTGTTATATACATGGAGATTTACACTATATAAAGAGATTTCTGTAACAAATACATAATTCATTAATCTTTGACATTATGTTCATTTCAAACAGGTTTTACTGTACTGTACGTATCTGTGCTGTACTGTACTGTATATCTGTGCTGTACTGTACTGTACGTTTCTGTACTGTACTGTACCGTACATATCTGTGCTGTACTGTACTTTATCACATGCTCTGTAAAATTCCAGTAATCTGATTGGTTGATTACCGTGTGAGTTTTCCCGTCTCACATGGCCGTCTCACACGTTACTAGAGGCAACCAGTGATGATCAATAGCAATGATGTGACGTCACTGATTATCACTTCTAGCTAAGGAAAACAATATGACGTCATAATATTTCACAAACAAGTACGAATACAACGGAATGACGTCATATTGTTTCAAAGCGAAATCAAAAATTATAATAGTTACCAGAAGTACACCAGGTACTGAACACAATCATAACTGACCAAATCAAAATGCTTCAAGATTCCTAGACATGTGATAAAATCGTCATCACACGTTTCAGCTTATGTGATACAGGAAATATTCCACTCGGGTAACAATGTATCACCACTCAAGCTTCGCTTTCGTGGATGATACAGTATTACCTTTCGTGGAATATTTCCTGTATCACATGCTGAAACGTGTGATAACTGATAGTACGTATCTGTACTGTACGTATCTGAGCTGCTGTACGTTTCTGTGCTGTACTGTACGTATCTGTGCTGTACTGTACTGTACGTATATATTATATTTTGCACTACTGTACATTTAAGTAAGGAGATGCCTCAAGGTCAACTATTTTATATGATAGATATGGAAAACTTACCCACTTGTATTTAATTGTCTTGTTCGGTGTCACCACCACAAGAGATGATGACATATTGTTTTAGTCTCAAACTTTTTTGTGGATGTTGTGCATCTGACGATTGGTGCTCGGCAACCTTAACAAATGGCATGTGGTCATATTTTGCATGTTAATACCTTGTTATTTTTATGTAGTTTTTTTAACTTGGAAGATATGCTAGTCTTTTATGTAATTGTTATTTGTAGAAATGATGTTATTCAAGCAAAGGAGACTAAAGACTGGAAGGAACTTCAAGATTTCTATGCCACAACATTTGACTCATTTCTTGAACTAAATGCAGTATTTAAAGTAAGTAAATTCGGGTTTCATATTCTGTTCAGATTTTAAAGTTCCAATGTAACCAGTTTGCATGATTTAGAACTAAAATATTTGTTTCATGTTTTGAAATTTTCAATTTAAAGAGAAATTTATTAATTATTTATTTATATTTATAAATCTAACTAGAATATTTCGGAAACTAGTTTCTTGTTTTTAACAAGTACACCTCCTTTTGCATCTGAAGTAAACTACATCTATTTAGCATGTAACATATTTACAATCAATATTGTTATGTGTCCTGAGGTATTTTATTGATTGCTCAGTGGTCACGATAGCTTTTACATCCTGGACCTGTCTAAGGTATTAATTGAACATCAACACGTTTGCGTGAATAAAGAAGAATTGAAAGGCATATTCAAAATCATGGAGATATTCCTTCTTATTTCAAGATTAAGTTATCAGAATTGCTTAATCATTTGAAATTAGATTGAAAGCCTACTTTGAGTGTCACTTAAGGAACAAAAGCGATGGAATTAAGTTGTCAATTCACTTAGCATTATATCATCTTTTAGTTATTAAAGCACGATCCATTTAACACAATCGATATTTACACTTGCGAAAAGGAGAGAATATATTGTTGGTTTTGTTTGTACATTCATTGATAAACGACTCAAGATACAATTTTGCAGCTTAATTTTCATGAAACATTTATTCCATACTGGCAGTTGCGAAATAAAAACACAGATTTATAGACTGAAGAGCTACCAAAAAACAACAAACAAGATGGCGAATCAAGTTGAATTCCATTTATTTTTTCAATAGATTCTACTTTTCTAATTTTACTACAGATTACAGTATGTTTTATATAAGTTAGAGTCTGACAGTATTTATTCATAGAACCAGAGACTGGCACTATCAGGTTTGAAAACCATTCTCTAAAATCCTAGCAAGAACCCTGACAGGTATAACAAATTACCTAGAATATAATGGTTTAAAAGCTGAACATTGTTCAGATTCTCATGAAGAATGGGGAAAATGTTTTTTTTAGTCTAGTATGGTAATCAGAAGTCAGTCGGTAATATCATGAGACCATTTGGGTGCAGCACCTTGTTGGGAATCTGAAAATTACATGCCATTCTGACTCTGCTGAAAATGAGTTGATATATCTTAAAACCTGCATACAGGGAATGGTTTCCCTGGTGTCTCTACTGACTCCATAATTTCAATCGGAATGGTACCAAATATTTAAAATTGTTCTGAACAAATTTTGGCAGCCTTAATGTGATCTCTATTTCAAACTTACACCCAAGTTTGAAACTTCAAAACATTTAAGATCCTAGTCCTTAATTCAGCATGACACGGTTTTACTATATTGAGATATTTTGACCAAGACCAAGTTAAAATTAGGATTTCACACTACACGAAGAAAAAATTTGGGGAGATCACTATGCATAATCAGTTGTTTTGATGGAAATGTTTTTGTGTATTATATTGATTACTTCAGTCTCTCTGGCAACACAAACTTCTACAAGTCCTAGGTTGCAACTTAACAAGCATCATGATTAGAGATAAATAATTTACTATTTACTATATAGCTCTATTCATACAGGCAAACGCCAGAGAATAGGTGAATGCCTGTCTGCATGTAAATAATTGAAAAGAAAAAATCAATCATTTTAAAGAAAAAGTATTTTATATCAAGAATTACACTGATATCTTACTGACTATTTTGAACAATACATTGTGGAAATAGGTCATGGTGACACCGTATCCTAATAGTGATATAAAATATTTTCAAGAGACAATTTCCTTATGAATAATATCAGATTGAATGCTCATCTGTCAGACATTTTAAAAAGGGTTACCATAAAAATGTGATTGATCAACTTTTAATAGAATTGGAATAATATTGTAGATGCAGACAGAGATTGAAGCTCATGTTGTATATTGTTTGTAGTTACCCAAGCAACATCATTTGGGGTTTTTAATGAAAGAAAAAATATCTTTGCACAGTCATAAATCTTTTGTCTAATCCCTGTGGGTTCTCACCAAAAAATTGTTAGAACCCAGATCTTTTGCAGAGTTATCGCCCCTGCCCCCCCCACACCCCCACCCCCCTGTGAATTATTCTTTGGACTTTTAGAAGTTTGTGTTGCTAGAGGGTGCCATTGAATTGAATTCATTGAATTCAGCTGTAAGCATATAGTATAAAATTTTCCGAATATTACATGTTTCATAATTCCCCTCAATGTATCTCTCTTTGTATTTTTAGAGAGATCCCAACAAAGAATATAAATCCACTGATGACCCTGGTGTAAAGCTAGAGTTTGTTAACACTGTTTATGATCTAATGGTCGATCTGGTGAGTAAATATCCTTAGATAATCAGTTCTTAGAAAAAATAGATCTTTAGCATTACTTTGGCTAATCATAAGGTTCATATCACTCAACTCTGTCCATGTGTCCAGACTATGACTCAGATACTGTTTTTTATATTTTCTATAACCATATGCCCAAAATACATACATTAAATCCAGTATACCTGTTACAAAATCAAACAAATTTTCAGGAATGTTTCTTGGTATAAATGTCTACAAATGCTTAGTTTTTGGACATTCTTGGTACATCATAGGTGGGGATTTTTGACTTTTTGTCCCGAGAACTAATACCACAACAACATGTCAGCCCAGTACCCACATTACTATCGAGAAAGTCACACAATTTAGCTGAGATTGTTAAATAATTTCATGATAATTTATATTATGGATTTCAAAACTTAATTCTTTATTTTAGCCACAAGACATTCAAAAATCTGTGTTAAAAGCCATGATCAACAGTTTGCTCAAAGACAAGAGGTGAGTGTCTGTCGTGCATTTATGTTAATATGTATATACAGTAATATATATGTTAACTTGTTAATTGTGCAAATTGATAGTTAAATACTGTACTACTCACAAAAATCAGTTTTTATGTCACCACCAGAAGTGGTGACATATTGTTCACGTCTCCAACTTTTTGTTGATAGTGTTTGGCGCAGTGCTTTTAGAGGTCAGCAATTAGCATCCGTAACAAGTGGCAGGTGGTGACATTTTGCATATTAATGCCTTGTTTGCTATTTGATTTAGGACCATAATTTAAGGTTTATTCTTATTGAACAACACAGTATTTAAGTTAATATTTCTTGCTACATCTTTTTAAAACAGACTAGCAGACACTTCAAGAAAATGGTAGGATTCTAAATTTTAGTTACATGTAGTCTTCATCAATTTTTAATAAATAAACACAGTAGTTTAGCTACATCTAATAATGTCACGTTTTACAGCACATTGAATTGTTGACATTGTTTTTATTTTTTTATAAAAGAAAATGTCACTGATATGTTATTTCATTGCATACTTTCTAAGGTTTATGGGAAATAGCAATAGGATATTAAAATTATATCTGATAGGTGCAGCATATATCTCATTTCCTATTTTGAGCCCTCGATTATTTGTGTCCTATTCTCAATCCAGTTCAGTACTTTACTTCTTTTCATTCATCATTTATTTTTTATTTCCATATGTTTCACACAAAGATATTTCACATTAATATTTGTTGTGGATTTCATAGCAAAAACTGCACAGTGATTGTACTGTAGTATAGTGGTATAAAATAAAACAAAATGTTAGGGATATATCAGTTATATAATTAATTATTTTAGATATTGGCCTCTCTCTGCCTGGACTGAAAAGACATAACATATCCCATCTTATAATCTGTGTAAATAATCTTGTTCTCTTTATGTTAAGAATATTTATTGATGGTTTACAATTGTGTCCTGGGCTTATAGAGACTTCTGTTGCAAATTGGTTATATTTTACACAAACATGTACTGTGTAGACATTTTAGTTTTATGTACAATTTAGAAGACACAATATTTTATCTTTTTTCCTTTTGTTTTATCATGAATTGTTTTTCATTTGTAGAATTCTTTTCTTTTAGATTTTTACTAGCACTCTTAAAATATTGTCAGTTTTATGATGTATGTATAGCGCTAGTACTACAAAGATAAGAAAGCATCCAAAACCAAATGTGTCATCATTAAAATATATCATTTTAATTAATGTACATGAACATGTATTTCACATACGAGTACTCTTTTGTATTACATTCCTTGTAAATCTTTTTTTTTGTTTTTTTTTGTAATGAAAATGTCACAAATTCTAAAAAATGAAAATGGTTAATAATAATGAAACTATAAAGTAGAATATTTAGAATACTTCTCTATTTTCAGGCCTCATACCAAAGATGATCTCCGAGCATATTTTATACTAGTCCAGGTAAGCCACTTTTTGTAGAGATATCTGTTAAGCTCTGTTTTATGGTAAATAACCAGGTGACCAGTCTTTTTGTCAGCTGAAAATTGAAAGATCTATGAATCTCAAGAAGAAATGCAATGGTTTAACATTGAGATTATGAAACATATAATGCTCACTAGTGCCTTAGCTTCCATTTGCACTTTAGACCCAATGTGTTAAGAAATCACCCTCTGAAAAGATTGACCATTAAATTGGAAAAGTTTTTGTTTCACCCTACATCCAATTAGTATGTCACAAAATCACAGCCCTTCAATTTCTTAGAACTTGTACTTATGATCTTATTAGCACCAAAACTTAAATCTTTTTTTTCATTCATGTATGTTCCAGAATACTAGAAATACTCAATATTTTTCACCCGACCCAAGCCTAAAAGTTCAGTTTAGAAAAAATCTCTGAATCTCTTGTCTTGTATACTTGTGTATATTTTTCCCTTGAACTAGTCTGGCCCTTATTATTGACCTTTGATATTAAAACGTCTGCAAGCCTTGAGAGCCTCTCACAAACTTAAAAACACGTACCTTCACCTGGTGTTAAACATAAAATTATGGCTAAAATCCCGAATTTGTTAAAGTTGGGGTCTGAATACCCGGCTGCAAAACAAGAAGACAAATTAAAACCGTAGGCAAAGTTATTGAAATTATAACATGGAAACATTTCCAAAGTTCCTCAAAACAGCAGGTGATTCTGATAAAAACGACTAAGAAAATTGCCTGCTTCTGATAATGAAACCCTGTAGTTAAATATTAATTCTTAGATCATTATGATAGTCTACACCACTTAATGAATTATGAAAGAAGAAAGATGTTAATTATGCAGCGTTGTCATTAGAAACAGACAACAGTCTGAATATACCAGTTGTTTTATAGAATATGCTTGTAGACAAAATTACAATGTTTCATGATGTTATGAAGCCATGGGGGAAATTTCAAAAACAATGACATATAGGAATCCATCATTAACTATTGACACTGGTCTCTTGGGAGTATATCAAATCAATACATGGGTAGCTTTTTCAGGAAAACTAAATTTAAGGCAGGTACTTTACATATATTGGAACCTTATATCCTGATACAACACATATTGTTTGTGAATCTAAATTTTTGCAGTAAAACGTGTATATTAAACATTTTTGACCAGAAAAACATGTTAGTATTGATAGGTGTTCACTACAGAGAGGGTAATTTATACCGAAGTCAGTAGAGTATGTGTGGAGGAAGGGTGTCCAGTTCACTCGAGATGGGTGCTCACTAAGACATGTTTTAGTGTAATTTAACATTCTCAAGATCCACAATTTCGCAATAAGGTATAGCCATAAAAGTAGTTGCTTAAAACGTGACTCATTCTCTATTCCTGATACCAAAATATATCTAAATTTTAAAATCAGAATAATCTGTAACTTATACCATCAGCAGACCTTGTTTCAAATATTATTTTCTATCAGTTTTGGAGCTTGAAAAACATTCATTGATATAGTCAGTGGGATTAACTGCCTTTAAGAATTTCTAAGAAGTACTTTTAAGAAGTGATTTTAAGCCTTGGCATTTTCAGGAAAGAAGCATTGCATCAAATAACTTTGCATCTAATGTTTGGCGATTTTAGAGACCAAGCCCTAAAAGCCATATAAGTTGAGAGATGTTATATTTACCAATATGCAATCAAATCCTATGGTGATATTTATATATTCTGATGTTAATCAATATTTAATCACAGCCAATGCTTGGAGCCTCTTTTGACTTAACCCTTTGTTAGAATTATTATATCAATATGTTCTTGGTGATAAACTAGGTTTCATTGATCATAAACAATGATGGGTACATACTGTCTATTAAAATGATATGAAATATATAAATGCAGAATCACTTAACTCTCTGGTGTAGGTGGTACACATACACATTAAGTCATTTTAAGTTACCAGAGTCGCTCTTTAACGTACACTTTAAGAGATTGTAGTGGCTAAAAGTACCAACTGTGGTATAGGAATGAAGGAAGAATGTTACTAGTAAATGGTTCAACTTGATCTCGATTGATGATAAAGCATTTTCTGTGGAGAATGGATTGATTTCTGCATGAAAAAGTCATTTCCTGGTCAAAAGCACCCAATTAGAACCAAGGATGTGATTATTTTTTTATGTCATTCAAATGATGGGCTGTGTTGATTTCAGTCGTGTTGCCATTTGCAAAAGTTGACTATCAATTCTAAAGAGTGTTTCATCTACACTTTACAGTACAAAAGGATAGATTCTTGGTCTTAGGATGAATCCTGATATGTTCGTTGTTTTTCAGAATCCACAGTTCACCAACATGGCCACATATGTAATATTTGCCCACTTGCTGCGCCAAATAGCAGCATTGAGTGACCAAGACCATCACTATCTAGTCAACTGGTTTAGAAGGTGAGTATGAAAACTTGAATAGTTTTAAAGTCTCACCCATTAATCCCTCGTATGACAACACTCTCACTAGATTTGGACCTGGCTTTTATCTCACAATAGTCTGAGGAACAAACACTGTTCGCTATTACCAGCACAGAAACTATTCCACTTTGGAAAATTTTTTATCAACGTGTCTTTCTGAATTGTCACAAAAGCTGATTTGTGATATATGCAAAATCCACTGCCTTCAACTAAAGGAGCTAAATGGCTTTGTAGTTTACTGATATTGCCATATTTTGTTGCAGACTTCATCCAGCAAGATTCAAGGGGCTTGTACAAAGACTCCATAACTTTATATCCTGTCGCTTATTTCCACCTAAACCTCAAGATCTCCCACCAATGGCTAAATGTAGTTGGTGGATCCCCAGTGCAACCAAAGTTCTAGCCTTGCTCAGTAAGTAACATATAAAGTATCTGTCCTACCACATGCTGGATCTCATCATATCAAATGACTTATCATATGAAAGGATTTTCATGAATGTAGAAAGAGAGAATGGCTTTGCTGCAGTCTAACTAGTTGGCTAAGAAGTTTAAAGAGCATCGTCATTAATTGAATTCTTTAATCTACATGCTATTTTATGTATATTTTTGTACATGTAAAATTTGGAATTTAATCTTTACCAAATGTAGGCAGAATGGTATAAGAAGTTGCTCACATTTCTCCCACTCTGCCATTATTTAATATTTTGACTTTTAGATGCTTGTAATAACCACTCCAATCCAACACACATTCCCTACACAGAGTTTTATAATAGCACCCTGGACCACCTAGATCTGATGGCAGAATACTACACTTGGCAGAACCCCAGTTCTCACCCAGGGTAAGTCTCTATGCCTCTCTGGTGCTATAGGATTTTGTAGAATTGGCAAAATCCATTATTTTGTGGAAAAGTTTAGCATTTACCAAAGAGTAATTTTTTTGTCAGTTCACAAAAATAACCTGGGTAAAAACAGACATGTTAAAAACATACAATGTTAATTTGCAATTTACATGTTTTGGAAAGGTCATAATTCAAGTCATTCTTGCAATCTTGAAAATTGTGACAGTAAAATTCAGGTTTGGCTCACCACGTCACGCAAGTCATGTATAAATTCAAGTAAGTTGAACAATAAATCTACATGTACTTTTGGAATAACATGTTATGCTTCACTATTTCTAAATTCTTTCACAATTTCTCAATATATTTCTGTTTACTTTTTTTAGGTTTACATTCTGCCAGTACCCATTCATATTAAGTATAGCAGCCAAAAGAAGTATTCTGCAGAGGGATTCTGAGCAACAGATGATAATCATGGCACGGGTAAGTAACAACATTGTAAATACAGAATACAATAATACATTGTGAATACAGAATACAATATTACACTGTAAATACAGAGTACAATAATATATTGTAAATGCAGAATACAATAATACATTGTAATGTAGAATACAATAATACATTGTAAATACAGAGTATAATAATATATTGTAAATACAGAATACAATAATACATTGTAAATTGAGAATACAATATAACCAGTAGAAGTAGTATGTATTGTATAAAATATATAGAAGTTATATTCCAGAATAGTTTATAATTTACTTAACTAAACTTTCAGAGAAGTTTGGTTGCCAAAGTGCAGAGGCGTCAGCTACCAGATATTGGAATGTTGTTCCTGAACCTTACTGTCCGGAGGTCAAATCTAGTCTCAGACTCTCTAAATGAGGTAAGTGTTCCTTGAAATATACATATTTCAAACGATGAAGCCAGTGTACCTGTGTATCTCTCGCAAGTAAGTTGTTCAGACTCCCGATACTAGATATCAAAATAGGAATGATATGAAATATTCACCATGGAACAGTAACCATAACAGGGAAATATGGCATCATATATGTGTCATATGTTAAGTAATCACAAAATGAGTGAAGGGCAGATAATATTTTTTTAATCTCACTTATCAAATACGATAAAAAGAAAATGGAGATAGCTGAAGGTAGAACATCTTAACCTTTTGAGATTTTTCATATTATTCACAATTCAGCTAATTGAGATATTTCCAATAATCATCCAACTGAAGTGTTTTCCAGAACGCCAGTTGAAACAAATTCTTCTCCAAGCAGAGTTGAAATGTACTGCAGATCCATTCAAAGGTTCAAATATTTTGCATGACCATCCAATTTGATTTGAGTTGCTCCCCATGCATAAGTCATTCGATTGAAGAGTTTTCGAGAATTCAAATTCAACCAGTGTTTTCCAGAATCAACAATTCGACTTATTTGAATACTTTCCGTAACCATCCAACTGGAGATTTTTCCATAGTGAATGTCAGTTCAACCAGCATTTTCCAAGAACCAACACTTGATGTATTTTGAGTTTAAGCCAATTTAATTTTTTCAGATCGCAAAAAAGCAACATGATCTGAAGAAAAAGTTAAAGGTGACATTTACAGGAGAGCCAGGGTTGGACATGGGAGGGCTGACAAAGGAATGGTTCTTATTGCTGATAAGACAAATTTTCCAACCTGAATATGGTGAGTTGATGTAGGATATAGAAGTTATTTGATAGGAGAGAAGAAATAATTTTATTTTTATTTTATTTTAATTTTATTCAGAGGGTCAAAATGATATTTACCAAGGAAAATATATCGACTGATGGCTGGAGCCAGTTGTAAAAATTCAATTTTGTTTTGTTGGTTTTTCATTGGAAAGGTCGTATTTTTGTGAAATAGATAAACTGTTTTTGCAATAGGCTTATTTTAATTTAACCAGTGTTACAGATGATACAATGATATACATTCAAGTAGAATTAGCTCTTAAAAATAGCTAAATTTAAAATAAATGTTTTAAATCGAGAGATGTTATTTTATGTGGTTACTTGCGTAGGTGTGTTTACATATGTTTCTGTTGTAGGTGTGGATGTAATGTCACTCTAACCCTATAAGAGTAGCCTGAAATCAATAATATCTCATCGTTCAATTGGAGACATTAATTTCATCCAAGTGCTTAAGCTTTTGTTACTATTAACTATATTTTTTATTGTAGGTATGTTTATATATGACAATAAAGCCAAAGTTCACTGGTTCAGCTCAGCAGTTTGTGAAAATTACCAGGAATTTAATCTAGTCGGAGTTGTATCCTTTGTGACAAAATACATCTACTCAAAAAAAACATTGGAGTCAAAATTGAATGGTGAACATCAAAATGAAGGGGGGCAAATTAAAATGTAAAAAATATGATTGAGACATACTGTTCTCTTCAATTAGCTTTCATTCTTTGGGTGATTTCTGTAAAACAGTTTCTATATCCATGTTTTCATCTATGAAATAAAATAAATAAGAAATACCCATTTACATTGTGTATGATAATTAACCTTAACTCTAAAAGCTTATGGGTCTAGCTGTTTACAACAGTATAATACTGGACATTCGGTTCCCCCCTGTATGTTACAAGAAGCTACTTAGTCCTGCAGTGGTCCCATACAATGACCCCACAGCCAAAGTAGGAGTGGCACCAGCCACCCTTGATGACCTAAGAGATATTAATCCAGTGAGTAGACTGAGGCTATCTTAAAGATGCACCCTGTACATCTGTATAATTGTATACAAATGTTTGAGTAGAGTTATAGATGATCTGTTTATATATAAGTAGAGTTAGTTGGTATATCCTTTTTGGTCTACAAAATAGTGCTCAGCATAAAGGATTTAGTTCCCTGGCCCATTCACATTTTTTCTTCAGTTTAATTTGTACTTTAAGATTTTGTAATTGCTACAATGGACTCCAGTCTATGCTCCACTTGTTATAAATAGTGAGCAATAATGGTAATCAATGAATACATAGACTACATGTATGTGAATAGAATGAATTGTGTGTTGCAGGATCTGGCCCATGGTCTACAGGAATTACTTGACTATGAGGGAGATGTGGAGAATGACCTCTGTTTGACCTTTCAGGTATACACTACTGACACTTATAGCATTTTAGTATCTGCTGTTATCCCACCCTAAGTGCTTTATATGATTGTATAATACCATTGTATAACTGCAATATAAAATCAACACTCATCGTATACAACTCTTGAGAATGATATCCAACTCCTGGATAGCGTATACAACTCCTGGACAGCGTATACAACTCTTCGACTTGATATACAACTGCTGAATTTAGATCAACCTTTTATTGATAAAAGATTAGGGTGGGATAATAAGATCATATAATGGACCATGGTTGATTCTGTATATCGTTATGCTCTCAGGAGTATATGATATATTCACTCGTTCCCTTCAGTCACTCGTCAATATATCATATACTCACTTGAGTATAAACACGATATATGGAATCAACCATTATATAACCTCATATACTGTATACTTATACATGTACTTTCATATGATATCCTATGCTCATCAAACAGGGTACATCATAAGGCCTACGGTCAAGACTGAATCATGTATCAGTTATAATGTCATGGTCTATCATGTTGGCTAGTCCATAGCTAGCAATGTGTTTATCCTGCAACTTGCTTGTTATCAAGTCAAATGAAAAATGTAATGATAATGCTGAAATGAAACCTGTATAATATCCCTGAATTAGTTCTCAGGTTTCATGAATATGTATGCCTTTCCATTCTGTTCAGGTTTCTACATCAGAGTTTGGTTCTCAGAGAACTCACTGTTTGAAGCCAGGAGGGGAAAACTATCCGGTCACTAACAAGAATAAAAAAGGTGGGTGCTATTAATGCCATTAAGTACTGACTCATACTAACTGCTAAGGATACAAACTTCTCTAATTTAAATCAATCTTCCAAAACTGCTATATTTGATGAGATAGAAATTGAAACTAGCAATTTCCAAACAAATTTCTATGAAGTCTGAAAGTTTATCCTTTGCACTTAATGAAAGCATAGTACCAATGACATTACAACCATTATGTATGTACAGGGTGATCCAGAAGTAACGTCAAAGATGTTGTAATTTCAAAAGTATTCATCAGATCTTCATGAAATTTGGTATACATGTACCCACAACATTTCTGAGTTACCATCTCAAAGATTGGAATTCAATCATTTCATTGGTTGAAATTATGGTTGCTATAGTAACCCGATATCGCGTAACCCGGGGCAAATTGAAGAGAAACCATAACGTTTTTGTGAATTTCTCTAATTTAAAAAGTCAGTAACATTTGAAAATGTTCATTGTTTGTTTTCTATGATTTTTATATTTGTTGCCATGGTAACAAATATGTAATAGTTGTGATGTCACAATAGGCATTCATAAAAAGCTTTCAATTTCTTTGAATTGCTTCCATCATCCATGACAAATACTAACATGACCAAGGACACTAACCCACCCAATTCAAGATGGCGCCAAGTCAGAGTAAAATAGAGCAAAGAACAAACATTAAGTTCTGTGTAAAGTTGGGGAAAGGTGTAAAAGAGACTATAAGACAGATAAAGAAGGCATATGGTAAAGCTGCCATTGCTGAGAGAAACATTTACAGGTGGTTTAACAAGTATTCCAGTGGATATGATGAAGTGGTAGACAAGCAGCGAGGAGGCAGGCCAGTGTCGTCATTCGATGATCAAACCATCAAAGCAATTGAAGCTGATGTTATGGACAATAGGCAAATTTCTATCAGAGAATTGGCTGAAAAACACGATCTGAGCTATGGGACTGTGCAACGGATACTGACAAAGAACTGTCTGTTAAAGAAGGTGTCTGCTAAATGGGTGCCGCATGACTTGACACAGGAGCAGAAAGACCGGCGTGTTAAGGCTTCAAGGGACTTTCTTGCAAAATATCGGAGAGATGGAGATGACTTTCTTAACAAGATCATTACGAGTGACGAATCAGTGCTATCATTCTACATCCCAGAGACCACGCAACAAAGTTCAACTCCCCAACACCAACCAAGCCTAAAATAGTACCAGGAATTCCACAAAAGAAACAAATGGTTGTGACATTCTTTGACATTAGAGGAATGGTGTTAACCCATTTTGTTCCCATTGGCCAGAGAATTAATGCCGTTTACATTGCAAAGGTAAGATATCATTTGTTCTAATAATACATCATACTGTGAATTTTATTTTTAAATTAAAGTATTTAAATGTTGTTCACTGTCAATATAATTATAACTCCATGGCCATGATTCAAATCCAAATCCAATCAATGAAACAACTGGTTTAACAACCATTAAACATTTGTTTTTCAGGTTCTGAAGCGTGATCTTCAACGTTCCCTGAGGAAAAAGCGTCCCGGACATCTGCAGCAGTTTATCTTGCATTAGGACAATGCCCCTACGCACACTGCAATCCTGACCAGCAACACAGTCCAAACACTTGGATTTCAACAACTTGAACATGCCCCTTATTCACCTGATCTTGCCCCCAGTGACTTTTATTTGTATGGGGAACTAAAAAGAAACCTTAGTGGAAATAATTTTCAATCCTGTGAGGAATTGAAAAATGCCGTAGTACTAGCCCTACAAGGAATGAGTTCTAATGGATTTAATTCTGTGTTCAAGGAATGGGTATCCAGACATGAGAAATGTGTTGCAAATGGTGGCAATTATGTAGAATGAACTATTATTAGTAACTGTGCAATAGTATGATTTATATTGTTGTGAAATAAAATGTTGAGGATATAACAATTTCAGATCTTGTTGATATTTTGAGATTACGCATTACACGTTAAGTAATTTGCCCCGGGTTACGCGATATCGGGTTACTATAGCAACCATAATTTCAACCAATGAAATGATTGAATTCCAATCTTTGAGATGGTAACTCAGAAATGTTGTGGGTACATGTATACTAAATTTCATGAAGATCTGATGAATACTTTTGAAATTACAATGTCTTTGACGTTACTTCTGGATCACCCTGTATATTGTGATTTACTAGAATAGTCTATTGGAGTTGTCATACGATAGGATTGTATTGTGATCATGAAATATGAATGACCTTAATTCTCAGATAATGGATTGCTTTCCTCTTTTCATAAAATGTATTTAGATCGAATCATGTTTTTTGTTTCCAGAGTATGTGCAATTATATGTTGATTGGATCTTGAACAAGGTGATGTACAGTCAGTTTCAGGCATTCTACCATGGCTTCCACAGTGTATGTGCATCAAATGCACTCATTGTAAGTAAAAAGATACATGTGCTATTATTGTGTCAGACAATAATACGTAGATAAAAAAAATCCAACTTATATTCAAATTGTTATTTTTATTGTCATTATAGTGTCAAACTTTTCCGTAAATGGTGTTTTGTGATAGGTGTTCAGCATTCAGTAGGTGGTTGGCGCCTGTAACAAATTGCAAGTGGTGATATTTTGCATGTTGATGCCCTGTTGATGTTTGATGATGTTCTTCCTCAACCAAGATAAAGTTTCACAAAAAGATGTTTGCATATATATGTAGTATGAATATGTGAAGTAAGAGTATACATGGTATAGGATCAGGTTAAAATTCTAAAACTTTAACAGTAACTTCGAGGATTTATGTATTTTGAATTTATTTGTATTGTATGTTTTGACTTTTGATATTGTATGTTTTGTAGATGCTGAGGCCTGAAGAAGTAGAAATGCTGGTGTGTGGAAGCCCAAACCTTGATATGTCACAGCTGAAGAAAGTTACAGTCCATGACTGTTACAGTGCTAAAGACCCAACCATTAAGTATGTATCCAATTTATGAAGGCTTATTTTTTGCTGTATGACATCACAAATATTTGTATATGCATCAATCAATTTAGATTTAGATTATGTTTTCAATTTATTAAGCAACTTTTTACAAGACGTATATAGAAACTACTTCAGTTGATAGTTTACTAATTTAAGGGGCTGCTTTAAAGGACTTTATGTTCAACTGTAATATGTTTGTATTTTAGGAACTTCTGGGAAGTTGTCATGGGTATGTCAAAAGATTTACAAAAAAGATTACTGCTGTTCACAACAGGGAGTGACAGGATTCCTATAGGTGGCATGAGCGAGATGCAGTTCAAAATAACACGTGTAGAGAATACTGACATGTATGTACAAAATTTACCTTGTTTTAAGAATACAAAAATTGATGCAATGGAGGTGTTCCTATTGCTTTGAAATCTCGTTGAAGTCTTGTTTTTAGTGAGATTTTAGATCTGTATCTATAACCAGTGAAGAACAACTTTGACTTGAATATAATAGTCATTTACCTTTATTCATATTTTCTGAAAAAGGTTTAAATCTCCATTGACACAATATTAAAAAACCTTTAAAAGTTCATTTACTCTTATAAGGATCACAATCTGAATGTCAATTAGTTCCTATAATTACATTCCAATGGTGATTTATGTTGTGTTGATCCAAATGGAATCACTTGTTAGATCAAGAAATTAAGTGACTCACGCTATTTTTCCATGTATTCTTGCCCTACCAACACCCATGCTGCCATCTATTTTTCTATTTATATAGAAACTGATCTATTAGAAAATATAACTAGTATTTTTTTTTTTTACTTACATCAACCTCCAAACATACAATTTTGTATTTTGATGAACTTAATTTCTTGACTCAACAATGATATGAATTGTTTTCCTTCCAGGCTGCCTATGGCCCACACATGCTTTAATCAACTAGTTCTACCAGCTTACAAGAGCAGGAAGACATTGAAACAGAAACTTATCATTGCCATCCAGAATGCAGAGGGTTTTGGGATAGAGTAGGTTTCACTGACCAGGATGCTGGGATTGTTTAGCTTCCATTGGTGTGACAGAATATGATTAAGAGACCTTTATGATAAAACGTGCCATGTTTTGCTACACCAAAGAAGCCAGTGTACATTGACTTAAGTGAGAATGTCAAAGGTTGGAGATGGCAATGTATACCTAAGTGATTCAAATTAGCAATAAGTTCATCATATTTTTGCAGTAAAACTATCAATGGCATAACATATCAAATTGGCATAATTTACTGGATCAGTCTATTATTGCATTTTGAAACTTTGCTGACGTCTTGTTAAATGCTCTTCTTGAAAATATGCATTAATGTGGATATTTCAGAATAGCATGAGAACATAAAGCTAAACATTCATTCGGGTTTGAACCTTGATAAATTTTTAGTCTGTGTGTGACAAAGATGTCTAATTCAAGTGATAATTTTGAGGTATACATTTTTGTATATATTGAATATAACTCCGTCCAATAGCAGAATATAGAGATATACATTTTGATATACTTTTTAAACTATACATTGTATACAAAGTAATTAACGGGAAATCAAAATTAAATACATATACTTGTATGTATATGGAAGTAACATGATGAGGAAAATATCTCTGTATAGAATGTTCTGTGGAAATACAAGTGAAACATGATTGTGATAGAACTTCACATACAGTACTTGTAGTATTACTGTGAAGACAGTCATCCACATACCCACCATGTATGTTATAATTGACAGATAGAAACCCAAGAAGACATCACTGCATGTAACTTGAGAAAAGCTGTAAATATCTATTCATCAAAACAGTGCAATATTAAAGGAACAAGGTCAATATATGTTCACTTTTGGGTAGGAAAAAGTAAAAAAAAAACATTTTAGGCAGAGAGAGAGGTTCAGTCAGCTGTAGTTTATTTTCAAAGTAACATTGAAATATTGACCTGGTCACAATTTTGAACTTCTGGAAAATTTTATTTCTCAAAATATCTGAAATTATATTATGGAAAATTTAGTTATGTTTCTTAACACATTTTCAAGGAAATTTCAAAGAAATGAGAATTGACCTGACTGCTGTAAAATTTTGAAATCTAATGACCAGAAACTGAAGATTATTACCATAATTATGTAGTTATTTACATCATTATCTGAAATGATATAAATAAAGCTCTTCATTTTATTGATAAATATATGTATATTCCATTTTATCTTACATTACATGAAAAGTTGAAAACTATAAATCATTCAGAGTAAAGTCAGGTAGATTGTCTTTCATACAAGTAGTGATATTGTTACAGAAGGGTTACATTCTTGTCATGTAATTGAACACAAAAACATAAATGTTACATGAATCTAATTTTAATCTGAAATACTTTACTATGGATAAGAATTTTTTTTAGATTTTATTTATACTCAAAATGTTTCCCTGTATGATTTTTTGTTTATTATTTATTTTGTTGAAATTGGAAGTGAAATATATTTATGTATGAATATACAAACAAACATCCTTCTTTCCTTTTTGCAATGTAGGGTATGGTATACAGGTATATGGCTACTGTAACTGCTTCCATTCAGATCTTGGGCAAACTTATGTGACACTGGTAATCTCCATAATACCATCACTGCTTTTAGCAAATTAAAAGTTGCATATTCTGACTGAAATCATGTCAAAATGGTTCTCTTATCAAGTGAAAAGTAATTTCTATGAAGAGTGAATATTAGGTGTTTTGCTGTGGCAATTTATCATTCTACAAGGTGTCCCAAATGTACATGCACTCTAGGACTAGAGTGCTCCAGTCTTGTTACTTTACATAATGAAATGACAGTCTTGAGATGATCTTGGCCTGATTTATTTAATGTAATCTATATGTAAATGGTGATCTCCATGAGAATTTCTTATTTTGGCCGATGTTGACACGAATCTTCTCACTTGTAGTAAAATTAGACCGCAATCCAGAACAGTGATTGTGATGATTCTTCAAAATTCTACATGGATTCAGAACAATTTTGTTAAGCTTCTGGGAGAGAACATACATGAATAAGTTTTCAACTCCAAGTCTATTGATGGGATAGGCTAAAAAATCTAAGCTCCAATTATCAAATGCTGTGTCCATGTATAGAATATGTGCATCGTGATACCCCATGTAAGTCTGAAGGCAGAAGTTTGCGTTATTTCCGCAGTTGGGTAATAATGAAGAATGTCTGGTGAGAGAATAAGCTACTCTGTCTCCAATGAGATAGCTGTTCTTGATTAGGTTAAACCCATCTCCTAGGGAAATATCACCATTCATAATTGCAACCGTTTTAAACATTAGATTTTCATTGGCATAAATCGCATAAGCCTTGTAAGTTGGAAAATATAGTAATTTATGAAAATGTACCATGGCCTCTATGTCTGCCTGAGAAACAGCAGTTAAGTTTAATGACATCAAGTAAGATTTCACTCCTAGGTTTTCGACTAGTAGATGCACCTTTTCAACACATGGGTGCATTATATTCATCTCCAAAGCTCGAACATATTCTAATTGTCGACTTTGAATAATTTCAGCTGAGTAATTAACAAATCCATGCTGAGCTTTGTCCTTTGTTGATGTTAATACTGGGAAGGTAGTCATGATGTTCAACATAACATCACAACTCTCATCTCGACGATTCAGCTTTCTTTCAATTATTGAACTCCTTTTTGATCCAATAGATTCCTGTTCCTTAATTGCCTCATGTTTAATATTACTTTCAATCAAATTTGATATATCTTTGATTGAATTTTTCAGTTCTTCTATAGTTTTCTGATTGCTCAATTCATTATTCTTCAAAGTCTTTCCTGCCTGTATGTCCTTCACTATTAAATTCCCTAAATCCGTTATATCTGTTTCAATTTTCATAAGGATGATTTTCCCCTCTGCATAGCCTTTACATGCATTTCTGTGTAAGATCAGAAATGAGGCTGCCACCATAATAAACAGGACAAGGAAGGTCCTCAACCTTGAGACTGTGCTGGAAGTCATATTGGCCTCCTCCTTATATTAAAGTTTATCAGAAAGTTACACTTCTCAGCTCTTTTCTAGATGCATGTTGAAGCTTCTATATGTGAACAGGTATTTGCTTCAAATGCTTAGAGTTTTACAATAATCTCAGATTATTTCATTCATTCACTGTTTCGGAAGTATCATGCCTACCTTCATCATACTGCATGAGTGAAGTATTATAACGCTTAGTGGTTGGTCTTAGTACATGTAGGCTTCAATTGTATATACAATCTCTTGTTCAAACAGCTACAAAGAAGGATTAGGAATTTTCCAATGTTTGATTTTGAAATCACCCAATTGAATCATCTTGTTTGGAAAATTAATGCACACTGCTGTAGTGGCACACAGAAGTCAAACATTTCTGTAGAAGCAAACAGAAATCAAACATTGCTGGAGAGGCACACATAAGTCACACAATGCTGGGGTGGCACACAAAAGTCACACATTGCTGGGGCGGCACACATAAGTCACACATTGCTGGAGAGCCACACATAAGTCACATATTGCTGGAGAGGCACACATAAGTAACACAATGCTGGACCGGCACACAGAGGTCACACATTACTGTAGAAGCAAACAGAAGTCATTTGTTGCTGTAGAGGCACACAGAATTCACACATCACTGGAGATGCACACATAAGTCTCACAATGCGGATAGAAGCACATAGAAGTCACCAATGCTGTAGAGGCACACAGAATTCACACATTGCTGGAGAGGTACACAGTCATGCATGGCTGTAGAAGAGGCAGTACTAAATATAATTTTTTGAAAAGTACCAATGAACAGTATTTCTCAAGTACAATATAATAAAATGCAGTTATTGTTGGGTTTACTATTACTTACTTCTTATTGCTACTATTTCAGCGATGAATAAAATGTAAAGCTATTAAAACAAAAGATGGCAGCACTCTAAAATAATAAATATGCCATTCACTCTGAATCACAAAACTCCAGAAATCAGAACTTTACTTATGTCGAGGTAATATTTGCTCCGATCTTCAACACTGGCGCCTAGCCAATGAGTATTTTGTTCAATAATTGAATGCAAGTTTGAACAAAATACCCTCATCAGCCAGACACTGAAAATCAGAACAAAATGTGACCATGGCATTAGTCATTTCTAATATCACTATCATGTTTTTGCACTGTATAGTGGTATATTTGATGTAAAAATGTTGACTTATTTGTAAAATGGCGGGAAATTCGAATATTTTAGAAATGAAAAGCCAACAACTTTTTCAAAAAAATGTCTTTCAAAAATCTCTAAAATAACCCTTAAAGTCATGACAAATAATAATAGAATGATAAAAACATATTTTCAAACCTTACATGGGGACTTAGAGAAACCTCAGTAATATTAAGATAGTGTCTCTTTAAGTTATAACTTCAAGATATAACACATTATAATGTTTTGGAACACATAATCTATTTAATATACAAATCAAATGTTCAATTTTACGCTAATAAGCATATTTCATTTATTATACAAGACTCAGCAGTTAAGCAATTTATAGATACTAATACATCAGCTTATTATACATTTCTTGACCATCAGAAGGTGGGGGAGTTCTTATGTAACATGTATTTACCAAGATATTGTCAGGAGTTCTCTCAAAATAATGTAAAATTGATATTTGACAAGATTTGGGGAAAATGAGGCCTGGAAATTTAATTTCAGAAGTGCACTGCACAAACTAAAATTTCCCCAAGCATTTTCCAAAATACATCTGAAAATTGGCGGATTTTTAATTTGGCAGATATTTTCAATCTGCCAATCTGTCAAATTAAAATGGTAGCCAAATAACTCAGATGTGAGTAGGTTAGTTAAAGTTTTCACAACCAGGTGGCTCATTTAGGTCAGATAGCGTGGGGAGTTCCCTTTAACTTATATTCGACAGTTTTAGTGGTTCAATTTTCATATCACCTTTTTGTATCTAATAGTTATGCAAATTAAAATATGTCCAGTAAAAGAAAATATTATCTGTCCAAAAGAAGAAAATATATTTCACTTTTTTTGTTTCTACGGGAAATCTCCCCAAACTAGAATTTTCAAAAAAAGATAAATTTTCAAAGTTGATAAATGATTTTTGAAACTATATTTCGAGATGTACTTTTACATGTAGATTTCAAATATGACATCACTTTGACAGTAATGAATTTTGAATATCTAATGACGTAAATCAAGATCATTTCATTTTGAGAGTACCTAGTAATTGCCCTTCGTCTAAGTAGGTGTAACAATATAATTACTGAAATGTCTAACAATTATTAATAATTTGACATTAACTTGACTGTAGCCTGTAATAAGCCAGCAAATCATCAATACCCTCGTCTTCTATAGTATTACTTCTAACCTCTTTCTTAGCTTTAGTGTGTTGCTTAATTATTGTTTCTTTCTTGGAGTTCTTATTGCTGATCTTCATTGCACCAATGTTATTGCATATAATACTGAATTGGTTAGTATCTGAATCAACAGGTGTGAAATTTGGTTCAGTCTCATTGTCAGATTCTGAAGACATTTCTGCATCCTTCTTTGTTACATTCAGCACTTCCCAGTCACTCTCTCTGTCTTTAACTGTTTCATTATTTTGATGAACAAGTTCAGAATTTTTCTGAAGTTTTCTGGAAAACAGCATTTCATTGACACGTAATTCACAGCCATCATTTAACATCCTGAGAGCAATTTTGGCGATATTTCTTGCATCATCAATTCCACTGTGTGGTTTGCCTTCAAACGTCATACCAAGATTTTCCAACATGGATGCAAGTTTTATTCGTTGGACGCAATAGTAATTGCTATAGCATTTACGCAAATTGATCCACTTGCGGGCCCACTTAGGAATAGGAAGATGTGAAAGTTGACACTGGGTATACATAAATCGACTCATATCCCATGGTCTGAAAACAGAAGTAAAATCATCATTACATTCTTTGTGATGAGATCATCAGTAAACAGCAAAAATACACAAGGCAACGGGTTGCAATATATACTAATAATGGATGTTAAGTTTCACTGGACTTTTCATTCGTTAAAATTCAAATTAAAAGTCAAACATTTTAGTCCTCGAAATCATGGGCTTTTTGAGATCCAATTATTTGTTTAAAAATGTATACTTAACTATTTTATTCAAATCAAAGAAATTATGCATATATTTTGATATAAGGATAAGAAAAAAACATCTTTAGTTATAAAGGTGATTGAATGTTATGTCATGTAGAAAACTTATGTTCAAAGCAAGTTTTTCTCACCCATCGGTAATGATTGCAAATTTTGTTTCCTTCTTGTTCAGTCTATGTTTTTCCATCCAAGTGTTGACATTCTCTAGAACATCCTTGAATATAGGTGCCCTACTTACTGTGGCCTGAAAACAAATTGTTGGCTCATGATTAGATTTTGGTCATTCAATTATCAAAACTGATCATTCATTGATTTTCTTTATGAAAACATGTCATATTAACCAGTGGATAGGGAATTTAATTATCATTAATATGGTATATCATCATCTGTAAAGATCTATTATAATGCCTATCAACCAGCGTCCATAATACAAATGATGTCATTTTCTTTTCAAAACAGGTTTTCAAAAACTAGCAAAAATCCCATGATGAATTATAGCCCTCAATCTCAGCATAAACTGGTTGATACCATCATTTATATGCTTTTGAAATAAAATTCCTCTTCTCAACAATTCTATCCTTAAGCTTCAAGGTACACCAACTCTGTTAGTTCTCCTCATACATGGTAGTCGCAGAAGTTAGCATCCGGTGATCTTTGTATTCTTATGATATACTAAATTAAAGATTCTCCATCCACTGGTGTATAATATGACATGTTTTCGTCAATAAAATCAATGTTTATTTTTGAAATACGAGTGTCCCATTTTTTGGACCACCCTGAACCTATGATGTTACATTATTGCCCTATCGTATATCTATAATATATATGGAATATGGAAACACTCTGGTAATAATGGGCATCAATATAAGAGACAACATTAAATGTTTTCACAAAACACACAGTGATAAATATCACATTGAAATTCAAAATGGTCATCTTCTACTCTATCTGATTGCTATTGAAATTAGTCACAGATCTTTTTACTAAAATGACTCTATTTTCTACTTTTTTTATTCAATTCGCACAAATCCTGTTTTACAATGTGTGTAATGGCCCAGACCATCTTTACAACATTTGCCAAATTGAACATTATATAATTGCAGTAAATTGGCAATACTGCTCTGGTCAATCCAGAGGTTATGAATTATGTAGTTCCAAATGTTACCTGCGATATGCCAGTGAGTTGAGAGCAGAATCTGGTCAGCTGTGGATGAACCTCTGGTCTCACATAGCTGTGGTACTCATCTATCTGGAGATCAAACAATGAAACTTGAAGATAAGCACAGTGGTACAATAAAACCTGATTTCTGAATGTCAAAATAATACATACAGAATGTCAGACAACTTTGAGTGGTATGATTTTTATTGATGAAATATCAACACAAGTGACGAAAGCAAATGAGAGTTGATATTTGATACCTTCGAGACAATAAAATCATATCACAAGAAATCATCTGATATTGGGTTTATCCCGTCATTACAATTAAAAAAAGTTCAAAAAATCAATTTCATTAGTTGGTTTTATTAAACATCGATGACATGATGCTATGCTACAATTCATTGAAGATGGTGGGGGTTGGAAGGTCAATAAAGTGGACTAGTCGCATCATCAGTACTTCTACCTCCTCAGGTTTCGGGGCGCTCCGAAGTATACCTGATTGGGAATGGAGGTTGCCCCTGCAGAGTTGATCAGACTCCACATGCGGTGGTTAATTGAACCTAGTCATAGAGGGATATACTTTGTTCTAGGATGGGTCTGGGTTTGCTGCTATGTTGTAGTTGGAGTCCACTTCTCTTTCCTCCGCAGCCAGAGCCAACGTGAGCATGACTCTGCTGTGGCACCAATATCCTTAACGGCTTTCCTAAGATGGCTGGACCGTATTCCCAGGTCCTTCAACATGTGGCGTAAGGAGGCAGCTGGAAAGCCTCTGCAACCTACTTCAACTGCATGATGTCTGCAATTCCACCCTCTGGATTTTGCTTCGTCTACTAGGTCTTGGTAACGGGCAATCTTCAGTTGGTGAGATACCTCTATTCTCTCCTCACTAGGTACAGTAAGTTCTATCACAAGGATGGTTTTGCTGTTTCTAGATAGAAGCACCATATCTGGTCTCTGTGTGGTCACTACGATATCTTGGGGGAACACTAGCTTTCTCCTGATGTCAACTTGGAGATCCCAGTCAGATGCTTTAGATAGGGTGGAAGGGGGTTCGGTGATCGTCTTCTGCTTGGATGACTTAGCCTGGCCTTCCTTTCTGAATTCTATGAATCTAGGCTTGGTTGAGACCTTCTGCTGATTGGCTTCAAGCCTTTCCCTATCAACCCATTTGGCTATTTCCTCAAGCACTTTGTCGTGGCGCCACCGGTAACGACCTTCTGCTAGTGCTTTCGTGCACCCACTCAGGATATGTGAGAGAGAACAGTGTGCTGCAAGGCATTGTGGGCAGTTTGCTGTTTCCTCTTTTCCCCAAGTTCTCAAGTTGGTTGGAGATGGCAAAAGATCAGTGAATGCTCTGAGAAGGAAGCTGAGACGCCCCTGGTCAACAGACCAAAGATCTCTCCAGCCTAGTGATCGGTCCAGTATGGAGTCCCACCTGGTCCAATCACCCTGCTTGGTGAGTCCGCTGGCTCTAACCAAGCGCTCCTCTTCCTCCTTCCTCCGCACCTGATGTACTATCCTGTCTCTCTTGTCTTTGGGGGTAGGCTGCTCCCACTGCTGTGGACCATAGTTTCCAAGTCCGAGCCGACCCTGGCATGTCACTCCCACGATTTGCTCAAGTTGAATGCGCTCTTCTGCTTCAGATACAGCTACCTGTGGTTTCCACTTTCTGCCCGCTGTGATGGTTTCTCCTGTGCCATGGACATTGCTGTCGTGTGCAGAGCGGAGTGTGGTGACTGCTCTGACCTTAGCAACTTTAAACTCTTCCACGACAGAAGACAGTGGCAGAGACAGTTTGGAAGATGTTGAATACAGATTAACTGCACTGAAGCTTGGAGGGACTCCGAGCCATCGTCTGAGATGTTTGCTGCACAACTTCTCCATAGCTTTCACTGTGGTGAGTGGAAAATCATACAGAAGAAAGGGCCATTGGAGTCTCGGGATGATGCCAAACTCAAAACACCAAGCCTTAAAACGTCCCTGTAGCTTGCTCTGGTCTATGACCTTCAGCCACTCCTTAAGTTGGTTCACAACGTCTGTGATGGAATTGACGTCCTTGAGTGACTTGTCAAAGTACTTCCCTAGGCACTTTATCCTCTGTTCCTGTATGGTTGGGATGCGTGAGCCCTGGATCTTAAAGAAAGTACTTGGTTGTGTCTTGCCCTTGTAAATGACCAGGCTTCTTGACTTCTTGGGTTTGAACTCCATCCGAGCCCAATTGGCCATCTGCTCCAAGCCACCTAGTACCCAACGGGTTCCGGGAATAGATTGAGTCATGGCTGTGATGTCATCCATGAAGGCAAGGCAGGTTCGATGTCGTGTCCCATCCCTGGCTTTTGGACCTCTGCACTGTGCCTCCCCAGCTTTCAAAATCAAGTTCATGGCTGTAATGAAGAGGACAACAGAGACTGTGCACCCAGCCATAATACCTTTTTCCAACTGCTGCCATTTGGTGGTAAATTTGGCTGTGACCAGGCATTACAATTAAAAAAAGTTCAAAAAATCAATTTCATTTATCATACTGATATCCAGCTGATAAACAAAATCAGCTGTAATTGCTGCTTTATAAATGATATCAGCTGCATATGGGGCTGATAAACAATTTTCTAAAAAAATCACATAGATCTCCATAATATCAGATATAGCATTGGCTGTTGTACAGATAACAGAATAATCATGAGATAAATAAAAATAATACATAGATTAATGTTCCTTGCAGTCTGCTTGTGATGAGCATATAATGCGAAAACTAGGAAAAACTAGAAAACTCCACGGAGTAGCAAATCCCACCGAACAAAACATATTTTGATTATTAGTGGCTATCTGGAAAATTCCTTCTTAAGCAAGCTTGTTTGTCCCTAGGCATCAACATATAAAATGTAAACCATATCCGTAAATAAGCATTTGAGTTATCAAAGATTACATTTCTTTTTTTCATAATTTTCAAAATTCCTTCTCGAGCAGAGGTTCTACCCCAATAAGGCATAAGCATATAAAATTTGAATCAAATCCGTCAACCGGTATTTGAGTTATCGCCTGGACAAACAGACGGACGGACAAACTGATGGACGGATTTCCTATATCCCCCTCGAACTTTGTTCGGTGGGATAATAATTTAATAATCTATAAAACTTATTTGTTAAACAATATATTACATGACAAAATGTCACCATCTGGTTACAAAGCTGTAAAAATTTGTAACCACCAATTGATTGATTGATTAAAATTCTATGTGACTCACAGGTAGGTTCTATTTAGTCATATAAATCTGACCCTCGTATGATGTTATTTGTTGTTATTTTTCTGATTTGGATATTTATTTTTCTTATTTTCTTGCATACGAGCGTCCGTGTATGCAAAGAAAATGATAAAAAATAAATATCCAAATAAGAACAGGGAATATCGAAGAACAGCATACAACGGTTGGATTTATATGACTAGTTCTATTCTACCCACATAAAAGCTGTTTATGTCTGAACGATTATTATTGTACATGGATTCATCAATTATAATAATTATGATCATTTAAAATAAAACAAGAAATGTATCATTCCATGATGTGTAATGTAATCATGTCATGATTTAATGATTAATTAAGTCAACACATAATTTTATTTTTATAAAAGTACAAATCATAGTTATTACTTCTCGTTATTCATCTCACAAAAGGCAAATATAAATATATGATATTGTATATATTTACAGTGTTGAACATAATAACTCTAAACTTACTATTTCCAGTGTTTCAGTATGAATCAAGACAATGGGAAACTCAATGATCTCATGTTTGTAATCAGTTGGGTTATCCTCCATACAAGTAGCCTCAAAGTCTATCACCAGCAAGTATTCATAGAATGTGTCCACGCCACTACAAGGTTGCACTTCAGCTTGTCTGAGCTTTAAACGCATATTGTGATTCTTCAAACGCTTCTTCAACACTTCTTTTACACCCCTGAAAAACATCTCAATTAGAAAGTATGCTCTTTTACGTGAATTGTTATTTCATGAACTATCACAATAGGGCTTGGAAATGAGTAGAGAAAGATTTTATTTTTATTCAAAATGGTAAAAAGGATCTGCAAAATGGACAAAATGTTATTTGTCTGAAGATTTCTGAAAATGTACCAGGTTGACCTTTTATTTCAGTTTTCCAAAATTATAGAAAATTGTAAACAAGTATTGATTAAAGTAAAATATTTTCATAAATAGTTTATCAAGAATATTGTGAATTCCAACAGACAAACAACTGCCTTGATTGAGCCAGCCAGCATATATGAAGGGTATGAACAATCCGGGATGAACAATATAACCATACCACTTAATGTCATACATTCTAATGTCTCAGACTGAAGTGTTATACACATTCAATCATATCATCCAAGCTACATTTAACATGCTTATGATGAGAATCTTAGAAGGAAACAATGAAATAACCTGTAAAAATATACATGGATAGCCAAATGAGATCTCTTGAAAGCCCATGGTCAGACTTTTATTTCAAAATCTCATATATTATGTTCTTGGTTTGTTCCTCCTTGTCAATGTACCTTGAGTCCAGTTTGAGTTTGGTAAGCTGTTTGCGCAGTTCATCCTTGTTCATCTTATTTATCTCTCCATTCTGAAGAGAGATTTGTTTCCATACTGGGTTGCTGTAGGGATTCTCTATCGAGGATGCTGCCATCTATACCGTTTTAGTACTCCAGCTATCCTAGAACCACATTCATGAGTATTGTAGATAGATTAGAAGGAGTGAAACCTGTAAATCCAAACACGTCTCTAATTTGAACATCTCCCAATTACTCAGATGCGAGTAGGTAGTTACCTGTTTCGCCACCAGGTGGCTGATTCGGGGAAATAACATGGCAGGGTATTACAAAACTCCCTTTAACTTGAATATGCATCAGTTTTAGTGGTTCACTTTTCAAATTACCCTTATCATGTATGTGATAGTTATACAAATTAAAATATGTCCAGTAAAAGAAAATATTATCTGCCCAACACAAGAAAAGATATTTCACTTTTTGTAGTTTTACAACATGGGGTCTATGGGGAATCTCCCCGACCTAGAAGTCACATTTTCAAAGAAAATTCAATTATCAAAGTTGAATAACTCTTTTCAAAACCATATTTTTACATGTAATTTTATATGTAGATTCCAAATATGACACCAGTTTGACTGAAATGTGAATTTTTAATGACGTAAATCAAGATTATTTCTACTCACATCTAGGATATTGCCCATGCTTAACTCACATGCTGATAAAACCTTGAAATTTGAACACTTGCTAATTCTATCACTTTTGGCCAATCCCAGAGGTGTTTGGATTAGACAGGTTTTACTCTACATACATCCATGTATAAAAAAGAGAAAACTCATTGACCTACTTATTTTGTACTTCTTACTTGACGTAAATATAACGCGGCATTCTCTTCATAATTGTCAAATTCTGTTAGAGATGGAGCAGCATTTAAATGAATGAAATTCGACAACAAAGATGAAAACTGGATCAAAATGTTGTTAATGTCTAACATTATAACTGGCTGTAAATTCAAAGTAGCAATCCAAAAGATCTGAACTAATATATTGATCACTTCTTGTGTGTTTTGAATTTTATTGTGAGGTAATAAGACCAAAAGTCACAATTCAAATTGTGAAGTGAAAAAATGGTGGCTGGTTTGATTTCGAATTTTGTGATTGTGAAACAAATCATATACGGCAGAATAAAACATATAGCGTAAGGCTGAAATACAGCGGAAGCCTTAAATGAAGGTAAACCACTACAGTTCTTCATAGCTATTGTGCATGCGTCTCGAATGTGACACACGATCTGATCGATTCTGGTCCAGGCACTTTACTCCTATATTACTTTATTATCCGGCCAGAATAGCAAATTTGAGGTATGAATTTTTGTTTCTTATGTCTATCCGACATGTCAATAATCTGCAAAAGGCTAATAAGCCCATATTAAAGCAGATATATAATTTAACAGTGATAGAATTTGAATAGAATATAATTTAAAACATTAACATTTAAAAATAGATCTATGGTTTACAACTCATTTAAAATTGTAAGGAAACTTCCTGGTTGGCCCATGTACCCCCCAAGGACTTCCCTTTATGTTGGGATACCCTGGGACGACTGTCAGGCTACCGCGTTGACATCGCCCCTCTTTACCAGTAGTGCAGGCTTGTTGCTATGCACTAGGGACCATGAGTTGAGTGCTCTGGGTAAAAAAAATCTATAATAAAACACACCTATTAATTGCTGTTATTGACATAGGCTATGGGCATTCAATTGAAAGCCCATGCATTGGCATAGTATGATGATTCCTACAGTCGGAGACATTAATAAACCTCAACCATCAAAAGTTGTCACAATGGGCTAAATTCTCAGTATCATCTCTCAAACTCTCCAAAGCGGTAAAAAACTTATTCCCGTTCACTCGATCTAAGTAGCATAATAAATGAATCCAAAGCTTCATTCCTGCAAATGATGGATAAATTCCTGTCAAATCCAACGAATGTTTTCATGAATCGCCATGTTTGTGATCCAAGGAGGATTGACTCCCAGAATGCAACATCAGTTAACCTTATTTACTTGTGACAGGTTTCAAAATGGCAGAATGGCATTTTGAAAGCTGGCACATCATGTTGCATTCTGGGAGCCAATCCTCCTTGCAGCGTTATTTCTTATCTGACATATCTTGTGGCCCGCCCTAGGTTTAATGTCCCTGCCTATTCGGCCCTTGATGCAAAAAATTTTAATGGTGGCCTATGCCAGTCAACTATGCCTGTCAACTTGGGAACACCTAACATGAGTGACTAACAAATGTTGAACACCTTTGTTCAAATTTTGGACACCTTGGTCCAAATCTGAACACATTGGCCACATTTTTAGCACCTTGGTTCAAATTTTATTGCATATAACCAAACTCAAAATTTCAGGGGTAGGTGTGAAATATTTCAAGGAAAATGCGTGACATATACGGCATCCGCGTGATAAGTCAGAATGAAATGTGTTCGTTTTTTTAGGCGTTCGGTTTTGTGCTGTATCGGCGATCATTTTTGGAAGTTTTTCTACACTAACAGGAATATTTTTGCTGGACAATAATCAGATAAAATGCGTATTTGCGTGACAAATGCGTATTTGCGTGACAAATGCGTATTTGCGTGACAAATGCGTATTTGCGTGACAAATTCTGTCACGCAAAAAAACTGGCGTGACTTCAAATTTTCCAGCAAATGTGTGACAAGTACGCAAATTGTGGGACAGTTGGACAGCCTGCCTATTGCAGCGCATGGAATATATTACATGCGCATTTTATTAATAACTGATAGTGAGAATTTGAAACCAATGAAAGCATAGCACGGAAGTTAAACCCAACCACGGCAACAAGAACACTCAGAAAAAAATCATGAAACCCGTGGTATTTTTGCCTGTGTGGGATCGCAGATAAATCGAAGGTAAACTCAAGGTAGCCCATGGCTTTCTAGACAGGAATTAATAGAAGACCATGCTTTCTTATACTGTCAATGAATGACCGTAACCACTTATCTAACGGTAATAAACTAGTAAATAGTACTAAATACCTTTACAGACTTGCTGTTTAATTTTTCTCCCTTTTTAACGTAATCTGGCAGAATTTCGCAAATTGCATTAATAATACGAACGATAGACACATCGTTCGTATTTTTTCCCAAATAGTGTAGATTCACGGGCATTTTTGAATTTTGGACCATAGGAGCCCATAGGGGCTCATATTTGTTGGAACTTGTCATCTTATCCTTAAAAATACATTTTACTATCGAGCGCTAGCCACAAAAACACCCATCAAATTGTAGGTCCCTAACCATTTATTTCAAAACTGGCGGGTGTTCACGTAGGAACTATAAATTAAATTATTCCGCAGACTCCATTATACAATATTCTAAATGTATGGTCTTTTTATAAAATTATAGTATATGGTGGAATGTCACATGTGCAACGTTTATTTATCAATAGTTCTTGTATTCGTATTGTTTTTCAATTGTAAATTATATTTTGCTAAATGGATTTATTTCTTGCGCGCAGGTGAAGTAATAGTGATTCAGCTCCATTCATTACCGCCTTCATTCATAAATCTCGCCCGACATGATAACAACGTAGTAAAAGCAGGTCAAATTAACCAGATATTTGACACGTTAGGTCTACGTTTTAATGGTAAGTTTACATTTTTATTCGATTAAATTTTTTACATTACTATCTATAGAACAACTTGATATCATTATTTTTACTTTCGTATGATTATTTACAGTGTATTGTTGTGTTTTATTGCAGTGAATTTTTCAACAGGAAGTGGCCATTTTCCTGCGGACGGTTCAAATTCCAGTGGTGAATAATTCACAAATCACTCGTGTATTGGTCATCAGTACACTGCACCTCACCTCAGAACGAACCTTAATTATTATAAACATGGAAGTGAAAGGAGTAAAGTCGTGTGAACTATGGTGCATGCTCAGAGACTCAGATTTAGAGGATAACAAGAGAATTTTAGTGTTGGATTGTCGTTCATTTCTCTGTTTCAACATTGGACATGTAAAATTTTCCCATAATATCCACATTCCACCAATATTAAAGAGGAGATCGGGTGGTACAACATCTTTATCAAATGTCATCACATGCAAAAACACTAGAAACCTATTACTTAAAGGAGACTTTTTTGAAAGTGTAGTTCTAATTGATGATGATAATGTGGAAAATATTGAACAATTAGACCCTAAAACAAACATTGCACTCGTCCTAAAAAGTCTACAAGATTCCACTGAACTAAAAGAAGTGTTCGTGTTGCTAGGTATGTATATTCTATGTATTTATAATAATTAAACATAATTATAATGAATGAAACACAAAATGGTTGGTTGGTTAAGTCCATATATACGGTGCTATCATGTCACCTAATAGTCTCTGGTGCTGTTTTTTCAATGGTGCTTTTCTCTTGTGACTGTCTCTGGTGTTTTTGTAGATTATTTTTATTTTTGTTTTTTCTAAAATCACTAAAGTTCCTTAGCTTGTAATTTATTTACATTTAAAGTTCACTAACAAACATTAGAATTCACTAACACCTCAAAATTACTAAATCTCTAAAGTACATTGCTTCTGTTTCTTGATGATGAACAAAATGAAGCCTACTGTCAAATTGAACAGGAGTTGTAAAAACAATTTATCAAAGACTTTATAAATGTCACAATGGCATGATAGAAAAATCATGAGAACACACCCAAAATAGATTGTACATTGTACATGATGTTTTAAAATCATTAAAATTTGATAAATGTTAACCATTTTTAAGACTTTTTAGCAAGAGTATATTTTCTGAAACCTTTGTTTCTAATTTCCGTAGTGACGTAACATCCAACATCAAGACTAAATTTCCTGTAGTTTGACAATGTTGACAGGTTATTAGGCTAACAAGGAAGTGTCTACCTGAGTAGTGGTAACTTGGGAAATCTAATTACTTTCACTAAGTTAATTAACCCAAAAGGTTTCCTAGGATCCTGCCGCTTATCCTTCTCTGGAATAATTCACCGCTAAATCAACAACATATTTTATGTAAAAATGATGAGAAATAACCTATTATGGTTTATAAATATATTCATGAACATGCATGAGAAAAATCTTGTAGAACACTACTCAAAATAATAGATTTTTGGTTTTGGTTATAGTAATTCAATGTAACATCGTCAGAGACTTATAGTTTTAGCTGAATAGAACAATTGAATTAATGGAATGAATGCTAAAAGACTATGAAGAGTTAATAAGTACATTATTCGTCACATATAGGATATTGATGAAAATTATACGCCCTCACTTCAGATCAATTCAAGTTAATTTAAGAAATAATCCCTGTTTCGTTTCGGAGCTGACAGGAATATTTCTACTTCATCATGACATTAATATATAAGTACATCACTTGATCTAGATACCTGATTATTAGACATAGGTGTGAACGTTTATATTTTATCTTATCTAATCTATATTTGAGGGATTTGAAGATATTTCATTAAACCAAGAAATTAGTTACAGAACAAGAAGTAATTATTATTATCTCACTCTCCGTGAAAATATAGGTACATGTACATTTTTTATATTAATCGATAATTTTGTTTTCAAACTCTTGTTTCAGCATGACAAAACATAATCATGTTTAATAGATGTTTGAAGTTTATGTTTCAACCTACATTGTATATGTATTTTAGATTAATTCGTAAATGTGAAGTTTGATATATGTGGATGTGTTGTGTGCATTAAGCTGATAGTATAGTTTTACAAACACAACCAGCAGGATGTTGCCGCACATCGATCAATTAATTACTAAACAATGAAGCTGTCAAATATATAAATCATATCATCAAAATACCTTATCTGAACCCATGGAATTTATGTACACATCTATTGTCATTTGTCCATCCTCATCCCATCAAATAAAGTTCGGTTAATTCAGGGAACGTCTTCATCTTTCTAGGAGAGGATATTCACTTGATGATTTTTATACAGTTTCATAAATGTATAAGATCTGTTTATTTGAATTTCAAATTGATGTAGATTTTATAATATTTTTTGTTAGATCTTATGAATAAGATTATAATGTAATTGTGACTTCCCTCCAAAATAATACAGATTTACAATTCAGTTCAAAATAATTATTTCATTATTTGAAAAAAAGTGTTCAATTTTGATAATATGATGTCTTACTAGCAAATTCTTGGGTAATGGAGAAAAGTAGATGTTTTTTATGATCATAGCTGCAATGAACTGTGAAATATCTGAAATAGTCCAAGTGAAGTGCAGCTTATTGATGAGGATCCAAGATGAACAACAAAATGAATCTATGGCTATTTGATTTTGGTCGATGTTTGTTTGATGTATGTGTTAGACAAATGTCCAATATTGAATATTGTTTCATTACATTGAAACTTGAGCATCATCCACTTCCCAATTGTCGATATTAAGAGAATTGATTTGTAATTAACATGTATTGGTAAAACCCAGAGGCATAGATAAAAGATTACTAACTTAGGTTAACGCCCACATTATACTGAAGAATCGCTACTAATTATTGATAAGGAAACTGTGAGATTTACACTACATCAGCCTTGAGCCATAGGAAGTCAAATATCTCATTAGTTACTTCAATTATAAGGCAGAGACATTTTTTAGATTATTTGTTCAATTATATTCCCTGAAAGAAATTATGTTATTTTTTTCTCTTCAATTTCCCTTTCATAAAGAATATATTTATGTCACTTTTTAGCCTTCTGATGTCCATTTTCAAAAGTTAAATGAAATATGACCAATACGATCAGATGTAACCATACTTGTTATCATAACTCTTAAATATGTGTGACTTTCATTCATGAGTGTCATATATCATTAGTTTTGTATAATAGAAAGAAGATAAAGTTTGTCTGCTTTTTGGGGCTATCGCAGCTGTTTTTATTTCATATTTTACGCAGAATTCTGAAAGGTGACACAAAAAATGCAAAACCCTTCTGTTTCCTGTGATATAATCAACTGATCAAATAGTTGCTTTATACAAATCAGATAATTCACAATCTGCACAGTTTTCTGACTTTCATGTCTAAATATGTTTTATTTTTGTTGTTTATGATGGATAAATTGGTTAATTCTGATGTTATTTAATCAGACAATTAGAATAAATGGCACAGATTATGACCTGATTATTACAAAGATTTATAGAGATGTAAACATTAAAACTACCAACACCAATAAATAACTGAAAACTGTATTTGATATGCATAAAAATATATCCCATTATACATAGATTTTTCATTCGTTATATTTTATTCACTAACATTAATTACCGTATCGGTTTATACAAATGTACACAGATAAATATTGTTGTTTTGTTAAAGGGATTAGACAGGATTAAGGCATAATATTAGATTAACAGGGTCTTAGTACATGTGTTTAGTCATGAGTTGATATGTAATCATGTAATGATATAGTATGTCAATACATACATGTGAGGAGAATACCATTGATTACTATATGAGGATGTGCATCACATCCTGCATTATATACTGCATCACATCCTGCATTAACTTCATCAATAGGTCTGAACGATGAAAAGGGGTGTGGGGGGTATTATATTATCTCAATTGAATGAAAAAGGCAACATAATTTCTTTGTCAGCTTTCAACCTTTTTAATGTCACCCACCAAGAAGCACTGTAGCTACATTTTTATGTTTTGGGCATCAGTGTCACATGCGAGAATTTTTATATAGAATAGTGGTGCAAGGCAATAGTGCATGTAATATCTAAAAAGTAGTCTTGCACCAACCATACATTCTATTTCCCCTCCCAGAGTGCAAGTGGTTTGTATATGAGAGGGGCATAGTCAAGGCTTGATGCAAGACTTCCCATATATTATAGCAATATTAGTCAACCTGTTACAGAATAGCAATACATTTGATAAAGCTGTGTTCAATTTTTGTTTCCAATGCCAAAACATTTACATATAACTTCTTAATAGCTGAATGAGTCATTAAGAATATGGGACTAAATATATCAAAAAGACAATTAGATGTCTAAATATAATATCATGCCTCCCTTAAGAAAATGACATTTTTCATTATCACGTCATTTTTCACCTTGGCAATATTTAAATATGTAATCTGATGCCTAGTAATAGTAATTATTGTTGATTAAGGTAGTTTATGAAAGCAAAATCAAACTTAGAAAAATGTGGCATTTCGCTGGAGACAGGATGTCAAGTCAGAGAACTGTGAGTATTTCAGGCTGCTACTTCGGGTGAATAGGCCTACACAAAATCAATTCTTATTTTATTCTGAGAAAGCAATTCTTATTTCATTCTTATTCTGATTCACATCTTTCTATTTTCACATGGCTAAGAGGAAATTTTAGTTGTTATGGTTTATCATTATGATGTCCTAGTTTTTGTTTTTGTTTTGTTATATTCAATTAGTTTGTATTCTCTCTCAATTACTGTTTCCATAGAAAGGTGTAATGTATTTTTGTATTTTCCTTGACCAACAAAGAGATATTTTTGATGTGTATGTGTTTTATCTAGATTATAAATTGGGATCTCTTCTTTCTTGTAAGATTCGTTGTTTGAAGTTGCGATCAATAGATTTACCAGATATTGTCTTTTGATGGCATGATTGATTGGAGACCATTTCCGGCAGAATGCCCGAGGGATGTTTTAGAAGATTAGTCTCAACTCATCCTTTCCTACTATTTGAACTACAATTGATATCTAGCTCCCAACTTTGCATTGAGCTTCCAATTATTGAGTTTGGCTTGAATGCATAAATTTAAAAGTAAATTGATTAGCATATCTTGATACATTTATTATACATGTATACTATATAATAAAAATGGTCCATGTAGTCAGGATATGGCATGATGATAATTCCAGCAAACAGTTTCTTAGGGATGTAGAGAATCTGTCCGTCCATTTGTCTGGTCATCTATTCGTCAATCTTTCCATATATCTGTCGGAACAATATAACTCAAATACTGATTGATGGATTTGGTTCAAATTTTAATTGCTGATTTCTTGTGGGCATGGGACTTGTGTTTGAGAAGGAATTCAATATGGCCTCTTAATACAAAATAACCACCATTTTTGTAAAAATGTCATCTATTTTACTTCAAATACCAGTTGTTGGATATGATTCAAATTTTATAGACTAATGCTTTAGGATATACGAGCAAAGAATATCTCTCAATGAGAGAATTTTTAAGATGGCTGAATTCAAAATGGCCACCTTTTTTATGGGAAAATGTAATTTTTGATAATTTAATTAGTTACTGATTATCAAATTTGGTTTTAATTGTATAATCTAATATTGGAAATTCAATTTTTCTGATGTATTCGTTAATACTTGGTCATTCCTTTTTGAAGTTGGGTGGGTGCTTATTTGGGGGTGGGTGCTAAATATGGCAATTACGACAGTCTAGGTTCACTAAATATGGCGATTATGGATGGTAGTTCAATATCTAGGCTATTACAGATGTGCTTGTTTCTATATCGAATATTTATTTTAAACATATGTTGCAAAAAACAATTGATGTGTTGGTTAATCAATATGTAGAGGAAGTATTGTTTTGCGTTGATTCTTGGAAATACAACAGAATTATTGCTTGTCATTGAACTGTTTTTTAAATACTCTTATGGAATGTCAAAGTGCTGTAAGTGAACACATGAGTAATTATGATATTACAATTTAAGGATTCCATACATAACCACATTGTAGGAAAGGACATGAAACATAGGAGCCATTGCAATAACTCCCAAATCGATCAGTTCTTTATAAAAAAATTCAACAAAAAGAAAAAGTTCAAGTAGATACATTTAACTGAAACTTTGAAGATGAGAGTAGTCATTTTCCCTTTCATATTATAGAGCACTCTTTTTTTGCACTAAACAAGTTAGGTTTAAGATCAGTATAAAGTAAGCAGGATTTCCATGGAGCAGAAATATAATAGTTTCTCATTTAAAAATCAAAAATGATATGCTGGTACATGATGAAATCAGTTGATTAAAACAAAAGTTGTAGTCATAAAATTACGAAAACACATGGAATTCCCAAATTAGTAATATTTCTTATCTTGGTAAATAGATGATAAATGCCACATGACCAATAAGCCTAATACTACGAATATTAATCAGTGTTGCACCAAATCTGATAATGGGAAACCCTTTTACTAATTAAAAAATTCCAGTACTTTCTTTGTATAACGTATTACATCGAGTCAATGTCCTTAGTGTGTTAATGCCATATTCATGGATTATGAAATATGAATACATTTCGTAATCATTTCCTCCAACCACATTTCTCGTAATGAGCATTCTCTGTTGTGCCCCTTACTTGTATTGTTCAATAAATGTAACCTGTTATGATCCTATTAATAACTTATTTCCAATTTATATAGCACAATTTTCATCAATACTAACAGGATGTTTTTTACCATGCAACTCCATTTACTGTATATGGCTAATGCATTATTTAGACAGAGTTCAAAATGCATACATTTATGACTATGTTCTAAATTGTTTGTTTTTCAAATATCGAGAATATTTACAGAAAATGGTAGAAATGACAGAAACGAGTTGAATGTATTTTTTAAATAATCTCACAATTTTACAATATTTTGTCCTCAAAACATATATTTAGACTCCAAGAGTTCTGATATTTCTCATTTATATTGATGTTTAAAGGTGTATTTCTTGCGGGCACACATTTCTCTCATGATATGGTAGCTAAAACAATTTATCAATTCAAATTTACAAAACTTAATTTTTTCTCTAGTAATGTATATAATATATTGTTGCATTACATTTCAGATGGTTACAAGACCTTTTCAGCCGAATGGCCGCAGATGTGCATCCGTAGCTCTGAGGCTGATCCCCGGCTGACCCATTCCCTCTCCCTACCCTCATCAAAGACACCCCTCACACGGCAGGAGAAAGTCTATGCCAGTCTCACAAATCAGGTAAATTAACTGGTTCTTATTTACCTAAATAACACTTAAAATTGCGTTATTTAACTTTTACCTTTCTGTAATTGTGGTGAAATTGTATTTTCTGTTTGAACCTTTTAGGAATTTGGGTATATAGTTTTCAGGAAAATTTTATTTAGCCAGAAAATGCGATATTTGAGACACTAAATACAATGTCATATTTTTTATAAAACGAATATATGATACTGAATTCTAAAAAAAGTTCACCGTGATTATCAATTACATTCTTACTTCCTCTTTATGATAAACAACTATTAATAGATTTACATGTACAAATAAGGAGAAGAAATATAAATGATTATACAAAGGTTGTTATTTTACTACATATGTCAGATGTGTATGTTTTGATGATATATGACTATTGCTAATGTGTTTATCACCAAAACTGATAATTTCATCTTGATAAACTCATTTTCTCGACAACTTGTAAATAGATTTACCACAGGAATGCCCACTCCCTGCTTGGCGTCAAAATAACAAGGAAGATTGTGTGTTGTACACTGATTAATAGTTTTCAAATGTTTTGTTTTGGTTTCATTTTATGCCACTGAAGTGTCAGACTTATTTATGGATTTGTCTGTTTGCTTGTCCAAAAACTGGTTAGATGTATATACAAGTATATACACTAAATAGATAATGACCGCTTTTGTTTGTACTGTATAGAATATTTATTGTAATTTTCTTTTACCAATATTATTGTTTCTTTGATGGATAATTTTTAGACCGAGTCAATGAATTCATATCTAAAAAAATAAATTTTAACTTAAAAGCTGTCTGGCTCAGTACAGTAAATGTATAAGCTTTACAGACATTGAAACTCTTTTAATCTCTATACCCAGGCTCATCTTGGTTCAACAATTTTTTTCAAATGACTGAAGGAATACACTGTTATACATTATTGGCATGGGCTAGGGCTAACAACTATTAAATAAATATATTAAGGCAAAGTTTTCCTTAAACATTTCACTAAAAGGGTGCTATTTATTTGCAGGGTCAGCCAGCTGAGATTCTCCCATGGTTATACCTGGGCAGTGCCTACCATTCAGCACAGAAACAGCAACTCTTAGACTTTGGGATAACTGCCATACTTAACGTATCAAACACAATCAGCCCCAAATATCCTGAATCATTTGACTACCATCGGGTCCCAGTAGATGACACTGCAAATGCAAACATTAAGGGTTGGTTTCCCGAAGCAATAAAATTTATAGGTAAGTTTTTGAAATTGCTGAATATCGATTTGATTAAATGTTAAATAAAAAAAGTTTTTGTCATGTCACTCAATATATCTAAATTAAGTCTTATTATTATCGCCGATTATGTGTCTGGACAAACAAATAAATATCAGACTGAATTTCCTGAATTGAAAAAGCTAAGAATGGTGTTATAATATATGGACAAATGATTGATCTGTCAAACAGGTGAATAAATGTTTGGCAGACTGAATGTTAGAATACAAACAAAATTGTCATGTTCTAAATATCTTATATTTTCAATCACTTTTAAGATTTGCTTGATTTGAATTTGGAGAATGCAGACTTTTTGTCCTTGAAGTAGATATAGAATTGATGAGTTTATCTCTTATTTCGTCTTATTACACAATGGTTGCTAACATGGTAAAGTAAGATAGCAACTGAACTATTGATTGAAACATAGCACGTCTTTATTAATCCAATTTGTTACATCCTGTGTTAAATCTCCTGCAAGAACTGGGATATTGGTTATTGGAAACATCGCAGAGATAAACTAACCACATAATCTTATTTCTCTGCTATCACACTATCTAAGGTGCCAATGTGCCTGTAGAAGGCATTGACCAGCTGTTTCCTAATTGGTGATTCCCTCAAAAATATTTCATCGTTGAAGCCTCGTTCTTAATCGATGATATCTCATATCGCCTTTTATTCATCTAAGCTCTGATTGGTTAAGAATGGATTCGCAAAAATATTTAATTGATTTGTTTTCTACCTTTAGATCTATGATTGTTATTTTAAGTTTGTGAAGGAGTGACAGGGATATTTTCAATAATTCATGATCATTTTGCATGCATATCACGGTCACCCACACCTCTTGTAGACTTAAGGCATTAAAGGTATATATATCAACGGCTTTTTATGCGGGAGAACATTTACCTTCTTACTCAAGAGGTCATTTTTCTTATTCCTCCCATATAATACTGACTTTTGGGTGATAATACCTGATATCATCCAAGACCCAGGAAACTCATGTGCCTGACCAGCACACATTTGCTATTATATTATATTATGTGTGTTTATTTGCTCCTCTATAATGCTGAAAGGCGATCGAGGAGTTCTTGCGTAAAATATTTTACTGATATAAATAAATAAAGTAATGAATAAAAAAAAAAACTGACTGAGCAATGAAATCCATCCACCTGATGTACATATATGGATTACTGCAATACCGGATGTTATTCATGTCTTAAAAAATGATATATTGAATATTTTATATCATTTTATTGTTGTTTAAATGTGTTCATTCTATCACCTGTAAATTCAATTCATTGTGTGCTAAGATCCCTATTATGATTAAACATGTTAAACAGAAAGTCATCTACAAAAATCGTATTGAAATTGAAGACGCCCACTGTTTTCTCAAATATCATTATTTTTGTAATCTATCTCAGTAATGGAGGAAGAAAAAACTGGCTGAGCATCTAAATGAGTCTGTTATCCCCTACATATGACTTGAAGTATTTTGGGAGAAGGTATATGATTTAAAGAATGATAGCTTCAATATAATAATACTGTTGCACTTGTACTGTCAATACATACCATAGATTCAGGTGTAGCTTTTGTATACAACAAGTTACATAATAAAAAGGAATCTGGAAAGCCTCTATTGATGCAAGGGAATTCACTTCATCAGCGACTGAACATTGATATTGACACCATGTGGGTTGGGTTGATTGCCAATGAGTGACTGATCTACACATTTTTTTCAAACATAATTTTGACATAAATCAAGTCTTGTCAGCTCTGATATTACTTCGCACTAATTAGAAAGCTGTACTTAATTTACCAAGTGTGTTTTGCACCTTTTGTTGAACACACCTTGCTCAAGACAATGATGAGCCTTTGTTAAATAGGAATTCACAATCACAATGAATTTGAAAACACACAATATACAATGTACACAGACTATGGGAGTATTTAAACCAAAACAAATAATTTAGTATGTCAAATAAAAATGATATTGAATGTAAGTACATGTACTACATGTGTTAATGAACATTTCAACATGATTTTACTAAGTTTTACTGCACCTTTGATGGTGTATTGAAACCAGTTTGCCAGGCAGGTGGGCGGATGGGCATCCCAATAGATCTTGTCTTTTTCCAGGTGAACCATTTAGGAATTGATTTCATATTTTCAGTGGTGTTACTTCGATTGAGAAACTATCACTGATTTGATGATGGCAATGCTTGGTAGATTTTCCTGAAAACTTGTCTGGAAGTCGTGTCATCCATTTGATGAACCATTTTAATTGAAATTTTTAGGGATGTCTTATTAAGAAAGTTTATTATGATTATTTTTGGCATTCTTGGTAAATATTGAGGTGGTCATTTTGAATATGGGACTGAAACGCTTTGTCGGGAATGAATTTTCAAATGATTTTAAGAGTCACCATGTCAATATCCATCTCCATTATCCCCCTGTGATATATATGTACTGTAATGTATGTTAAACAGTACTCTTAGTTGAAAGAAGGATGCACCTACTTTGATATCATTGGAAATATTCCCTGGAGCTTTCAGACTTTCTTGTTTTGAATCAATTTCTATTATTTCCTTTCCTGTTTCCGGTTAATAGAATATTTCCTTAGAGGGGAATTGATGCTGAATTAGCTTTGTATCTTGCATCGATCCATTGACATTTTAGAGACACTTTAGGTTGTTGTTTTGTGAGATTCAGTTGAGACCATGCTTACAAGCATCTGGAATATAAATCGTTCTTTTGGTTATTTATGATTTTGTTATGACACTTTAAGATGTCCCTTGGCTAATTGCTACTACTAACAATAATACGAGCATGTTGCATCTGGTATGTTGTATAATGGATGCTAAGTGCTATTTCATGGTTATTGCTTGTTATCCCGGTAAAGATTAAAAGGTGGATTGGATCGAGTGGATTGGATTCATGTAAAAGGTGGATTGGATCGGGAATCTTCAAAATATGGAATTTCTTTAATCTCGTGATCACTAGGTCCCTTTAAGGAATCAGAACAAAACAACAACAAATACATACATAATTACTTGATGGATATAGCAGTATTCAACTACTTTCCTTTGTAAATCGACTTTTTTTTATTTTGTAAAGCATAATAAACATATATCTGTGTTGATAAAATCTGTCATTCAAATTGATGTGTTTATGTTTCCATCTACTAGATGTTCTCATTTTTTTGAAAAAAAGTCTCTAAGTAATTCTATATTTTGAAGACTCCCGATCCAGTCCACCTTTTACATGAATCCAATCCACTCAATCCAATCCACCTTTTAATCTTTACCGTTATCCCACCAAACAAATTTGGTAGGGATATAGAGAAGCCATCCGTCCATTTGTTCATTTGTGTGTAAGAGTGATAACTCAAATACAAGTTGACAGATTTGCTTCAAATTCTGTAGAGGTAAGTCTGCTCATGCGAGACTTTTCAATATTGCTGCTCAGTTTTTGATAACACAAATACCTGGTGCCAGATTTGGATCAATATGGTGATGCCATAGAAATCTACTCAAAAAAAGGAATTTCCATCATGACCGCTGAATTCAAAATGGCCACTTCATTTCAATGCCTTGATGCAGGGCTCTGGTCAAGAAGGAATGTTGAATTCAAAAGGCCTATACTTCAGAAAATATGAGTTTTTCTGATAACACTTCTTATGGTACCAGTTTTGGTCCAGATTTTATAGTCATAAGACCTATTCACAAGAAAGAATTTTTAATACATGACGTCAGATCACATAATTTAGATTTTTCCAAAAGAGGACAACGCTATACCGCTTCCTGGTTATTTCTATTAGGTAATGTCCAAAATGACCAGGTATTTGATGAAATATGTTTGTTTAGTGGGATTTCCTCCGGGGAACTGCTGTTTTCATATATTTTTTCTGAGAGAAATTCTTATATCCTGAAGAAAATGTGCATCTCTTCTACTCTTACCCATATATAAGCCAACCCCCCTAACAAACACCGTAAAATCAATTTTCTCATTTCTATTCCATGAAATCCCGAGGGTGTAGTAAAAGTCGAGTATTCGCAGGATGAATTCTAGTTGTTTATCATTCTTACAGGATATAGCTTGATTTCAGAAAACGATTGGATTTCTATCTATTGAGGAAGTGCTTCATCCGGTGCTCTTTCCGCTTTTATTTCACCATGACAAAACCATTGTAATAAATCAAATCCCAGAATTCAGCCATTTAGAATATTGAACCAGATTTACAAATAAAAAGTAATCAGATTTATTATGAATCATCGATTCGTATGACAGTTGTTAATTTTAATACTGATGAAATGCAGTGCAATACAATATAAAAATACAGTTAAAAGATTGATGACCAATATTTTATCCATGGGGAAGTGAACGCATGTTTGACCCAAGTAACAATTCATATCCACATGACTAGACTTTGAGCTGTCTCTCCTACGTAAATATTGATCGATTGCACTTCATGATAAAAGTGAAGCATATCAAAATATATTCAATTCGAAGATGCCAATAGATATATAATCACAGAAAATGCATTAGTATTAATTCTATCAAAACAATAGAAATTCTAGATGTTTCGTTAGCTGCATTTAATGATTACAGTGATTGGCTTGTGAAAGGCAATCTCATACTTCTGCCAGAATTTTATTGCAAATTATCATGTGATATAAACAGGAAATTGAACCAATAAACAACAAACTGTAGAACAGATTGCTTCCCTTACAATTTATGCTTTATGGTATATATTCTCAAACAATCATATACCATTAGAAAGTAATAATCAAAATACAGCAAACATACTAAAAAGTGCTCTCAGATTTTCTATTATGTTTGTGGCGTGAATAACACATGAAAAACTAAAGAAATGTTTGTGAGTTACCAGGGTAAAAAGCTTTTCTCCATAATTTAAAGAACTGCAGAGGCAATTTCATGCAACACGCCATCCTAAGAACTCCAGTATTGATCCCTAAGATACAATAAATGACCGGAAACTGGTAATGTTCTCAGATTGATAGTTTGGAAGTACAAGCTCGTTATCCATCTTTAGCATCAATTTTATTTGTGAATTAATTCCTTTACTGACAAGTATGACAAATCACCATTGTTACACTTGCTATGGTTCACCATGACTTGCTGAAGGAATCTCTTGTGTTTGTTATGGTGACATATACTTATTCGTTGTAATTGTAACATGGTTTTACTTATGTTATGGTGTGGCCTGTGTTCATGAGGTATCATGACTCGACATTATGACTGAATTAATAACAATTTGTCATTTGTTCAGTATGTCATCACAATGGCTTAGGATGCTATTATGATGTCAGCCCATAATCAGAATGACCTAAAATCACTATGACCTAAAATCACTATGACCTATAACCACAATAATCAGATGGTGACATGATTTATTTGCAAAATGACATGGTAACTTAATGAGTGAGGTGATGGAATGTGTCAATATAGAGAAAATTGTCATATTTTCTATTACATTAGTTATCTTCATGATATCCATGTCTATATGAATTAATTGGCAATTGCATTAGGTATTATATCGTGATATGGAAACAGTATTAATATACACCATTTACTGGATTTGTACTTTTGCTCTGCAATTTCTCCAAATACATGTGTTTAGGACACAAACTATGTATGAAGTCCAAAAGGGTTAATAAGTCTTAATAATAAGAAATGTTTATGTTTTGTCATTCAAGTTATTCATGATTGGAAAAGGGAGAAAGCAGATATTGCAAGCATATTATGTTCATCTCTTTTTTTGTTGGAAGGTAAAGAAAGAACCAATCACTAGCTGTTTCAAAAATGAAATGTGTCTGGAAAAATATGTTTCCATGGCTAGTAAAGGCTATGATTATGTAACACTAGGATCACGACTGGCGAAACGAACATGGCTTTAAACAGCTTGTCTCAAATTCTTCGCTGGAGATCATTAGCATATAATGTTATTTGTTTTTGTACCAACAAATGTTTGTTGATTAACACATTTTCTCATGTAATTTCAGAAGAGGTTCGGAGTAATGCTGGTAGAGTACTGGTCCATTGTCAGGCAGGAATAAGCCGCTCTGCAACAGTCTGTATAGCTTACATAATGCAAACAAAGCAGCACGTATTGGAGGAGGCTTTTGATTATGTGCGATCCTGTCGAAATGTTATAAATCCAAATCTAAACTTTATGCGACAATTAATGGAATTTGAGCAGGAGTTATTTAAAGCTGATCTACAAGACATTCCCATGTTGGCGGTACATTCCCCGACTCTCAAGCTTGATGCAACAATTACCCATACAGAAATCGTACAAACTAATGGACACTGCTCATCTCCATTCTTGCTTCCGGGTTCCCCTGATTCTGCGTTGAAGACACTCTCTGCACCAATGTCGTGTCCACTTCCAAAATCAACTTCACATTTTAGTTTTGACTTTGGATCTTTAATATCTGATCAGCGAGGGTCTGGGCCATTTTGTGGTGTATTTTCATCCCCCATCCAAAGCTTTATGTCCAGTCCGCTTATATCTCCAAGTTGAAGATAAAGTTGAGACCAGGAGGTAACTTACACATTCTCTCACAAGAGCTGGAACCTCACTCCCTGGTGTCCTACAGTTTTGACAAGGCTATGTCTGTGACTATATCAAGTAAGAAATAGTCACCATAATGTAAAATGGGGAGTGACATGCAGTTAAAGTTGCAATAAAATGTGAGGACTGTTTCTGTAGATACAGATAGGTCTGCATTGAAAATGATCTGCTAGGGAGAGCTGTATTGAACATTATATTTATTAATCCTGACATGGGTACATTGAACCTTATCAATGGAGACTACCTCAGCACTAAGCTATAGTTCCATGTAAAATAATGTCAAATGTATTTAATATATTGAATGTAAGATATTACACTACATATTTTTGGAATTATAAAAATTCTCGGTTTTGTCATGATATAGATATTAGAGATAAATTGTTTATACAGTGCTAAATATGTACATATTTTATCAAATTATAAAAAATGCATTTGTAAAATTAGGTTAGCTCTAATCAAAGAGATGCCATAAGTAGGCCCAGAGGCTCTGGATCATGTGGGCGAGAAATGTGAAGCAATTTTCTAAGAATCAATTCTAGATCTGGTATGTTATGTTCACTTTTTATACCATGTTGGAATTCTCATTACCCTTTCTAATTGTTGATTTTTTTCTTTAAAAGAGAGCTTTATTCACCTTCCTAATGAAAATTGGAGGAATAGAGTTTTATGCTTTCTCAAGTTCCTGGCATTCATTTTATTGTAATAGTCCCATTAAATGCCATCACAGCTACTTTTGGAGTGATTTGTATCTTATCAGCATCACAATTGGTCATTTATTTCTCTTATTCAGAGTCTAATATCTATGCTTTGGCCCCAGGGTAAATTCTTGGTAGCTAGTAATATTTTCTGTCATTATTCTCCTGATTTATCATGATTATTAGCATTACATGTAATTATTGTGAAAATTCAGACACTTGGCATTTAAAACATTCTTCTTAGATTTTTACAATCCTGAGATGTTTTTATTAGACAATAATGCACACATATCTTTCAACGCATAAAAATTGAAAAAACTCCCTATTTTATGAAAAATCTTCTATTTGATTGATCAGAAGTTAAATCAAGTACTAAAGTAGGAGTTTTTTGTTCAGTTATGACATATTGTTTTTCATGCTGGTATATTTCTTTCATGGGGCTATTTCTACCTTGGCCAATATAATTTAAGTTCCAGCAAAATAACCCATTGCGTGAGAGACCCAGGGTAATCAGGTAATCATTACCATCAAAACAAAATTTTCATATTTTATACAAAATTTCTGTAAAGAATACCATGCTGAGAGCCAGGCATTGTCTCTGAAATTGGATGTTATTTACCTGCAATGTACTTACAGAAATATGTGGGCGACTGGTTTTAATAAGTATTTGCAAGTAATGAATTTCTTGGTATTTACAATATACAAGTCATTGAAGTCAATGACCTTACTTTGTTTCATAGAAGTAGGCTGGTTTGTGAGCATGTAGTTACAGTGGATGAAAATTCATTAGATGTCATTCTATAAGTAATATGTACAGTACCAATTTACCTGGTATTTTGGCTTCTACTTCAGTCCTTGTAAATTGCCAAATTTGTGTAGCAAAATTATTTGTAAGAGTCTGATTTAAAATTCAATAATTAGATACCATGTGTATATTTATTATAAAAAATGATATGTTGTACAATTAACCTCTTGTATCCCAGGCTCTAAAATCAGTTTGAAACAAGCGAATTTTTCACTTTTGACATTTTACTAAATACATTTACAATAGGTGATGCTCAATTTAGTGAAATTAGTCGACAGAGATCATTTCTACACTTTTTAAAACTTTTTTGTATAAATTGGATGAAAATTGTTCAAAAAGATTTTAGTGAAACATTTAGTGACAGATTATTCCGTCACTGTAGGTTTCAAGGTCATTTCTTAGGCGATAAGAAATCTTGTCACTCTGGGTAGTCAAGAGGTTAATTCTGAAATATGCTGTACTGGTAATTGTATTGTATAATGAGAGTTGATATTAAATATTTATAGTGTAATTACTAATTTTCTCTTGACTCAATGGTTAAAATTATAGGAATTATATTTTTACACGTTGAATTATTACTATAAAAGTTGTTGAAATTGATATAGGCAATATTGTAGTTATTTAACACCTTGAAGTAGTTCCTGTTGCCGAAGTAGTGTATATAAATAGTTAATTTATTTTATTATTGACACACATTTAATTTGACACACATATGAAGAAATATTCAATTTTATGTATGTACAGCAAATAAAATTTAGATGCAATTTATTGAACATAAATATGCAAGATACTCTGATAAGAGGATGTGTGTTTACTTTTATGAACATCAGTTTAACAGTTGAACATCTTTACATGGGAATTCTTTCATTGATAAACATTTCAAATAACATTCCCAGTTCACTAAGAACATAGTTTTACATGACAACATAAAAAGTGTAAACAACAATTGGAAATTAATTGTGTGTTGCAATTTAACATTATTAAATATTGTATAACATATTAGCATCCGGGAAAAAATTGTTTTGCACAAAAACCTAAATGATGAACATTCACAAATTAATATCTTTTCTATTGCAAAACAACATCGATTATGGGGTTCGTTTACTTAAGCCACATCCTCATGTTTAAGCCATGCGATTTAATGTTAATTACCCCCTTCGCATGTGTCTAGAACACATCCCTGACAGAGTTGGGAAGTCACATATGTGCTATGGGTCTACCATTAAATCAGTACTGGTACCATCCCCTTATCCATTATGGGACATCATGGTTGTTACCATGATAACAATTTCAAATTCCCATTTTGTGGCACTGGGCACCCTAATGCCTTTTACATATAATGTAGGCCTGAGTACCATGCCATATTTGGAAAAAGGATGAGATCAATTTATCAATGACCAAAACATGATTAATATGCTTTAGGGAAGGAGTCAAAAATCATATTATTATGTTATTGGGATAAAATGCTTCAATTTGAGATAAAATCTTCAAGTTTTCTATCTCATTAATGGGTACTTTTGGGAATTCAATCTGAAAATCTGAAATTATATTTGGGACATTGCAATATTGACCTGGGTCCTCACATACTCAACTGTCAACATATTAGTGATTAAATATCACTTTTATTTTTGCTTACTGCACTGTAAACATGTCATTTTCATTTATGTGATGTGTAATAAAAATGTGGCAATATATTAGTTCTAAATGAACTTTAAATGTTGTAAATGTATTTAGATATATTACATTGAGTTACTAACTTCAAATATTTATTATTTGTACAGAGTTGTATTTAATTATCTTGCCATTTCAATTGATATAAAGTTTATAGTTGAACAGTAATGTTGTCAATGTAGACTATTTCAGCAAATAAACTTGTCTGTTTGAACAATAAAATAAGATCATTTGTTTGTTAAATAAAGAATAAGTGTAGATCATATTTGATGATAAAAGTATCAGTATTACATGAAACGTAAACAAAAGGTCTTTGCAATTACAAGTACATCATCATGTACAGACTTTCTTTATTTTGGAAATACACAGTCCCATTCAATCCAATTTTTTTCAATCACTAATATCTACCATTTATCTTCTTATTTTTTTATTTTCCAAGACCAACCCTCAGATAGTTGAATGAGATAATTACAGAAAGGTTGGACATATTCTCAACTTTTTTTTACTGATCCATCAAATATCCTATTCTGCTTACGAATATTTACCCTACATACACTTTTCTACCATAACCTTCAAATTTAACTCCCCAGGGACCATGTCGTGAAGTCTGTTTGAAAATTCATAATTTATCCAATTTGTCAATTTCCAACTTTAATTAATTCAAGAAACATAAACTCAGAAATTAACAGGCTTTAAGGTAGTTGTTTACTGCCAATAGATGGCCCCGTGCTTTAGCATAGGAGGAATGATTTGACAAGTGTTCAGATTTAGGACATATAAATTTCATGATATCACACATTTTACTTTATATTTGATACATAATTCTGATGGATTTATGAATTACATGTCAGACAAAAACATACAATGAATTGAAAAATTGTATTTTTTCAAAGAGCGATGATAAAAAAAAGTTGGTGACCTAGGATTTCTATTTTCTTAAAATCAACAAATAATCATTACACTGCCAGAGTCAAAAAATGAAATAATCATGTTTTTCAGTTTTGGAGATACAAGTGTCTCTTAACCCCCTTCTCCCTATTCGCGAACATGGCGGATCAAAGTGTTTACTAGCTTCAAGTAAACAATGCAGAATGTAACTGCCGTTATTAGTTACAGTCACCTAACACCAACTTCTTGTGATGGTGACTTATAATCGAGATCAGTGACACAAACTTTTTATTTGATTATGAAGCATTATTTATGGTGTCATTTTAATATAAAAATACAGACACTTTATCATACTGTCATTTTTAGGCCTCTGGGTAAAACCACCTTAACAAGCTATCAAATGGGGTTGTAAAGTGTACACATCCTTGGTCCAAGAGTATTTCACTTCTTTCCAATTGAGTAATAATTTCAAATTGAGTTTCTGAATTGAGTAATGAAGTCCTTTGAATGAAGGATGGTTGTACATTATATTCCCCATTTCTATGTCACTAACACTTCTTTGTGGATGTTGTTAAGCGGCTGGTGTTGAGCATTCAGAGCTTGGTGTTCGGTAACAAATGGCAGGTAGTGATATTTTTCACGTTAATGCCTTGTATTATATTGCAGGGTAACATTTAAAGAAAAAATGAGTTTAAAGTCAATACTTTCAAAATGTAAGAAATGGCCATATTCTAAAAAAACAGTTAAACATGTGATTTTCAATGTTTTTTTTAATTTTACAATTGCAATACTCTACTATGATCAGTTCACGGCCTTATGTGCTGCTTTAAGAGAATTTGTTGAATATGTGCTTTATACTTGGAGATAATCAACATGTATAAAGTACAGGGGTTACACTAGAATTTCTCACAATAGGCTAAATAAATGAAAACAGGCAGAATTAATGGAAATCATAAATTTAACATGGAAAAGTTCCCTAAAAACAACAGGCGATTTTGTGAAAACAACCAGTGAAAATCGCCTGTTGCCTCATGGTAATGAAACTCCTGCAGTATAAGCGATGCTAAGTGTTCCAAAGACAAGCAGAAGCATTCTATTATCATGTTTAACAAAGGAGTATTGGAAATAAAGGCTAATGTTTGACAAGGGAGTATTGGAAACAAAGACTAATTGCCAACTTATTTACTCAACACAGGAAGTCAGCAATGATATATATTCTATTGGCATTTGGATCAATATGGACTTATTATTTATAGACCCCCACCAAGAGGGGACAATTTTAAATTGCAAAGTGTTTTTCTAGTCTTATTTCATGTATTTCAAGACTGGAAGACACAAGGACTTGAAGCGAGACTAACAGTGTAGGTCTTTGATGAATTGCTTTTGTGTTTTTATAGCTTCATAAAATCTCAACAGTTTTGAGTCTTTCCCATATAAAAGTACTTTTGCAATAAAAATGACACATTAATATTTGCGACCATATCATATCAAGTACACTATAATTAATCATAGGAGCTTAGGGACATCTTTTAATTGTCATAGAAATGATAAGTATAAGATCTTTAATTCTGAATACACCTTCTTTAAATCCCAATCTTTATGCAATGGTAGTGTTCTGTTCATACAGTTTTATCACCAAAAATATTTGAACATTCACTTATTCATTGAATTAAACATTACAGGTCATTTCTAAGGCAATTTAAATGTTGATTGGTTCCTTTGTTTGATTATTGAAAATATTCACCTTGTATAATGGCAATGGCTTCATGACAAGCACTGGTAGGGGGATAATAATTAATATCATAAATGTATCTTACAAAGGAAGCAATGTTCTAATATATTAATCATTACTTGTGGCATTCACCAAGAAATGAACAAAATACAAAATATTGAGATTCAAATAAACATTTTAATATATTCTTTCAATGGTTAACATACCAGTATATTGGCCCCACATGTCATGTGACATTTTTGTTACTCTGTGCATGTGCGTGTGCACAAAAACTTCATATATTAGTATAAAATAAATAATGACAAAATACTAATACATAAAATAATATAATATAAGAATTGTGCATTTCATAATGTATTGTGTTTAAGGGTATAGATAATTGTCCAAAATATCATATATCTGTTATTTATACACTAGACACAATGGGTAGAACATTTTAATAAACCAAAGAAATTGTTATAACCTGCTCTCAAAACCTTTTTTGAAAAAAACATTGAAATTGTAGAAGTTAGAAGTTATTTCAACAACCACTCACAATTTTCAAATGATCAGTTTTGTAGCAGTCATTGAAACATATGTAAGTACATATACTGTGTAAAACCTGTCTATTAAATGACTAGAACCAACCAAGTGTTAAGAAAAGAGAGGTTTTCATATACAGTAAAACCTCTCTTAGTGAACACCTCTCTTAGTGAACACCTCTCTTAGTGAACACCTCTCTCTAGCGAATACCTGTTTGTTGTGGACACCCTTCTTCCCCACATACTCAACTGACTTCTTCATAAATTACCCTCTCTAAAGTGAACACCTAGAAACACTGGACATTTTTTCTTGGCAAAAAATGTTAAATATACACAGGTTTTACTGTATACTGTTCTTATTGTATCTACATATATCATATGAGAGGTATTTAATTTGGAGAAACATGGATAAAACCACAGACTGTTTCACTTCAACTGAATTTGTGTTTGATTAGAACTTCTTATCAGATGTGAGTTTTCATTATGTACCCTGAGATAGACCGGCTTAAGGTCAAATAAGTCATATACATGTACAGTGTTACAAAATACTATAAAAAATAATATACTATAATCTCTTATCTATGTCACTATACATTAATGAATAAAACAAATGAATTTAATACAACAAAGAAAAGAACTTTTTCACCCTATTTTGACTTAGCATTCACACAACTATTAATCAAGCAAGTAAATGAAGAAATTCGAGAAATCAAATGCATAATTCCTCGTGAATTTTCAAAAATGTTGGTTTTGTTGCAATTAATCAAAACATGGCAAGGATCAATCTAAAAATAATCTTAATGATGTATGAATGCGTGGCAAAATCAAATTGCTGATACACATTGCAACAACACACGATTGAATACATTAAAACTAGGGATGGGACGGTTCGTTTCGGTTCGGTTCGGTTTTTCGGATCATCAGCCGTCGGTTCGGTTTTTTCGGTTCGGTTCATTCATTTTAAGGATTTGTATTGATTGACATGATTTGTATCAATTATGCCACGTTATAACAATATTTTATAGATGGAATTTTATGTTATAGTATTTCATGAACAATACATATTATTTAGAATGCACGACTAAAGAATATAGTACCTGCAGGGACCACATGATTGATTACCGAGGGATACGAATATGCGGATACGAAACGAATCTAGTAAACGAGTGAGCTAGCAACAGACAAGACAGACAAGGTAGGGACTAGGAATATCAAAAATGTTGCTGTAAAACAGTGTTTTTAACTGTTTTATTGATACTTGACCAATGAAATATTAATCCGAAAACGATCCGAAAAGCTGATCCGAAAGTAGGGCCGTGATCCGAAAACCGATCTGAAGGCTATGAACCGCGGTTTTTCGGTATTTCGGTTATCCGTCCCACCCCTAATTAAAACCTGTTTAATCTGAACACCTTTCACCTTTGGAACTGGCCAGAGGTGTTCTGATGAGCAGGTGTTTACATTTCAACGTATTATAAAAATTCAAGTCAATGGGAAATAACAAAAGACCATGTGCAGTATGGCAAGTGATTTTAGACGGTCATATCTTTCACCATGGGTACTTTCTGGCCATGAATACTAGGGATGGGACGGTTCGTTTCGGTTCGGTTCAGTTTTTCGGATCATCAGCCGTCGGTTCGGTTTTTTCGGTTCGGTTCATTCATTTTAAGGATTTGTATTGATTGACATGATTTGTATCAATTATGCCACGTTATAACAATATTTTATAGATGGAATTTTATGTTATAGTATTTCATGAACAATACATATTATTTAGAATGCACGACTAAAGAATATAGTACCTACAGGGACCACATGATTGATTACCAAGGGATACGAATACGCGGATACGAAACGAATCTAGTAAACGAGTGAGCTAGCAACAGACAAGACAGACAAGGTAGGGACTAGGAATATCAAAAATGTTGCTGTAAAACAGTGTTTTTAACTGTTTTATTGATACTTGACCAATGAAATATTAATCCGAAAACGATCCGAAAAGCTGATCCGAAAGTAGGGCCGTGATCCGAAAACCGATCCGAAGGCTATGAACCACGGTTTTTCGGTATTTCGGTTATCCGTCCCACCCCTAATGAATACAGTGGTTTTTATTGAAACAATATGTTTTCTTTCAAGTGAAGTCCCCATGATAGTAAAATATCATTCTAACTATCTGAAAAATTATGGATTAGGACCCCACCTTTGCACTTTTTTAAAAATGTTAGGCTCATTTTCTAATAAAAAGAGGATCTTGTTTTTCTCAATTTAAACATATCAAACTTTTCTTCTACACTATATTAACGATTTCTGAAAAGGGGATGCGTATTGAAATCCGTTAAAGTTAAAAACCACATACCCCATGTTGAATCTTTTCATGCAATAAAAACCAGAAAAAGAAAACATTTTGAAAAAAATTTTGACATGGGGTCCCTATTCATAAATTTTCAAATTGTTCGATTGATATTTTAATCATCATGGGTACTGTTCTTGAAAGGAAACATATTGTTTTAATAAAAAACACTGTATTTATGTCCAGAAAGTATTCATGGTTCAATATATGAATGTCTAAAATCACTTGCCATACTGCACATGGACCTTTGGGACCAAGAAAAAGTGTTAACATTGAGATGTGATCCGTTTAGAGTCACTGTATACAATTTATAACAATTAAACATCATTTTGCATGTGATTCTGAGTGTCCATCTGAGACATACATGTATATGATATGCAGTATTTTTGATTGTCTCTTTTACAAGTAGAGGTATTTTATTAATATGTAGACATGTGATAGTCTTTATGCAGATCTGGTAGGGTCTTGTTAATTCTTTGAAGTGGCAAGAACTTGGTGAGTATAAGTTTGTGAAAAGGCTGTGCTGGAAGGTAAAAACATCAAATATAGGAATGATTAATTACAAGAGGAGACAAATTCATATTGATTGGTTAATGCTTAGATTGAGGTAAAAATGTTGGCTTGAGTGCTATTTCCTCATTTGAACATTTCTGCAGGAACAATCTTCAACATTGACCTCTGATCTATGACATTCAGTATCACACCGGAATAGCCTGACAACAGTAAAGTCAGATACCGTTGTCACAAATGGCGGACATAACAGTCGCTTCAACTCTTTAATCACTTGGTCCTCATTTCATGGGATTTTATCGTCGCTTATTCTGTGCATGTATTAAGCTCTTGTGATGATGTATCATATGAAATCCTTATTTTGATCAAATTGGGCTGTGAATCGCCACAATATAGCATCTTCAATATCATCAATGACAACGGAATTTGAAATAATTTACAAAGACAATGGCATATGGTAATACAGTGTCTGTTGTCCCGTATCTCATTTTGAAAGGTTAAATTAAAGACTTTATTTCGATGGTAGAACATTGTTAACTGTACAATGAGTATAAAGACACTTTGATTGATTGTTGTTCCAAAGGAATTTAGTCTATTAAACATACAGTTCATGAACATCCAATTGAAGCGACGGTTATGTCTGCCATTTGTGACAACGGTATCTGACTTTACCATTGTCAGGCAATTCCGGTGTGAGTATGCATTCTTGTATTTTTCAGAAATGTGTTGTTTAACAACTACTTTTAACACAAGAAGAGACAAAGTTAAGAGCCAGAAGCAATTGAATGGTGTGAATTACCAATATAGAATAGACGAATTCGTTGGTGGATTGATGGAAGCTTAGATGGATAGATAGTTCGCTGGATGATTGGGTAACTCCTTGTGCCATAAAAACCAATCAGCAATAAGCGATAACATACCATTATAATACATCTTTTTGGTCTACTATGTGGTATTTCTACTTTCTCGGACAGACACACCTCTCTTCTTGAGGAACCTTTGCCATCACTTGTTCTACATGCTTGCCACACCCTGAAGATACATGAAAAATGTCAATTTTATTAGTGAGTTTGACTTCTGGAATTGGAACAATCCAAGAAACTAGAATTGCAATCAAAACACCACAGTGCAATATTATGAGGAAAAAAACATTCATACTTCAGACATAAAACTTTTGTATATCTGGAATAGTTTGTGCTTTGGCTAACAAAAGAAATCTATAAAGATTTGGAGAAACTTTGTCAATTCCTGTCACAACTGCCATTTTTATCAGTTGGGAGAAAATATTCAAATATGTGTAATGAAGGAACATTTGATCAGCACAGAGAAACAGAGCTGTCAAGTGTCCCGCGAATGGCGGGATTATCCCGCGAATTTGATCAAAATTAGGCTAATTCGCGTGTCCCGCATTGTCCCGCGAAGTCCCGCAAAATGTGGCTTTGACCTCCGCGAATTTCCGAAATTGTTGCAATCCCCTATATTTTGATTATCTTATCTTATATAAGAAGCTAAGTTTTTGCACTTTTGAGGAGTAAAGTTTACCTAATTTTAAGTACCTAGCATGCTGTTGTTTGGTATCAAAATAAAGGGGAAGGGTTCAACTTTCATTTTAATTACGAAAATAGGGATGTAGGTCACAAATAGTTCCAACGTTGGCCTTTTTACTACCCGTGTGGCCTTCATCTCAGAACTGAGCAAATGTTAGCAAACGCGAGTTACAATAAATGGACGCTGATATCTAGAAAGGGTTTGTATAAAAAACCGGGTACCGGGTAGTAAATCCTCCATGCTGGGTTCAAACTTGGTACCCGGTACCCGGTCAAAAAAAATGGGTACCCAAAAAACGAAAAATACGAATATATAACATAATTAGATTATGAGAAAACGTGTAAGATTTGTTTTGAATTTGCAAAAATGTATGTAACATGATTCAAAATTGAGCTAGAAGCTTCAAATAAAAAGCATATTTTAAGGCACTTTTCTTCCTCTATCGTTACGGCCATATTTTCATTGGTTATGGGGGGGTGCGATCGCACCATCGCACCCTCTCCTGGCTATGCCTATGACATTGTAAGACATAACAATTTACAATTCAGTGGACATTTTGTCATAAATTGGGATAACTTAAATTATGATTAATAATCAAAATCTTACACGTTGCATCATGCAAATTAACACACGTCACCTCTCTGCTAAAGCAACGATAGTTATTCACAGATTTAAATCATAATCAAAACAATTCACGTACCAACCATACGAACTATTGAAAATAGAGTAAGATTGATTTGTCTTGTTTTTCAAATCGTCTTACAATGTCATTGGCGTAGCCAGGAGGGGGTGCGATCGCACCCCCCCCCTTCATTACCAATGGAAATATGACCAAGATCATAGAGGAAGAAAAGAGCCTTAAAATGCTTTTTATTTGAAGCTTCTAGCTCAATTTTGAAGGAAGTTACATACATTTTTGTAAATTCAAAACAAATCTTACACGTTTTCTAATGATCTAATTATGTTGTGTATTCGTATATTTCGTTTTTTGGTTTTTTTCGACCGGGTACCAAGTTTGAACCCAGCATGGAGGATTTACTACCCGGTACCCGGTTTTTTATACAAGCCCTATCTAGAAAATTAACCTCATTCCCTATAATTTGATGTAGATTAATCGAACCCCTATATCATGGGCTTTCAATTGAAAGCCCATGCCTACAGTATATGAATAGGTACATTTTAATATATAACATTATGGGGGTAAGCGTTTCATAGTTGGTCACGACGCCAGAAGTGCAAAGTATTGTTCCGAATTTTTGAATTTCGTGTTAGATTACGGTAATCACACCTGAAGCATGGTTTTTGTTTTTGATAAATTACAATAACGTTTAATAATATTCCTATGCGTATTTTGTGAAATTGTGTTGACGTTTATTTAAGTTACAATGTAACGGTGCATTATATTTGATTAATCAGTATCTGAAAGTTTGATTTAAGTACTTTTACACGCTTTTACATTAGTCCCAATCACGCAAATCCCTTGAATGTCCCGGGACATCCTGCAAATTTAGGTGGATGTCCCGCGAAATCCCGCAAATTTAGGGCACTTTGTCTAAAAAATCTGTCCCTCTTTGAAGTTTTTGGTGGTACACCTGTTAACTGTCCCGCAATTAGGGTGTTTGTCCCTCGAATGGTCCCGCGAAATCCCGCGAATTTGATAAAAAAAATCTCCTATTAGCGTAATCACGCAAATCCCTCAAATGTCGCGCAAAATCCCGCGAATTTGGTAGATGTCCCGCAAAATCCCGCGAATTTTGGGCACTGGGTCTAAAAAATCTGTCCCGCGAGAAAATCTTTAGGGGTTGACAGTACTGGAGAAAGTTGTTACTTTCGATCATGATAAAGGTCCTTGAGAGCATGAATCAAATGTCAAATAAACACAACCTACCTCTTAAATGTAGTAGCACCGGAAGTTTATGACGTTATACCCAGTATTTTCCGCAGGAGATTTGTAAGTACATGTACTCATTTATTTCAACGTTTTGACAGAATATGGTCCTATCCCTTTCGTAGAAACATTGATAATACCATGCCGATATACCTCTAATATCACTTCGTCTGGACATTTTGTCTGAACATGGTCTAAATCTTCTTAAACCTTCTAGAAAGCACGACAATTTCTTGAAGAACAATGATAATTTTTCACGAAAATCATCATAGTTTCAACAATTTTAGCCCTATCATCTTTAAATATTGATAAGATTAACAATACAATTCTTACATATCATCCAGACACTTCAGTTTCCCAAATCAATGAAAGAATTCCGGGGAAATTAATTTTTCTTTGAAAGTCTATGATGTAATATAAAAGGAGTACGACGTTCAGGGAATTAAAAATCTACACTGAAATGTCATATACCTCCTTTACAGCTGGGCAGCAAGGCCCCTAGTTTCAATTGTCTACATTGTTTGGCATTAAAATGAGGTATTCTTCCGCGGAGAGAAAATAGATCATTGATTGGATTTCTGTAAAAATGACAGCCTGTTTCAAACTAAGTTTAAGGGTATAAGGAATTTTTTTAAATGTATATTTATTCAATATTATGTGAGAGTATAGTCTCATGCGTCGATCTGATGTACTTTTGAACGAATATCTTATTCATGGACGTTTCTGTGACGTATTTCCATATGGACCAAATACGATATATTTTTTAACCAAAATAACGCTTGAATCGCAAATTTTGCTGGGCCGTTTGATGATAACGTTTGTTATATTTTATCATATTCAGATATGTGATAGCCCTAATGACGCCGGTTCTTTTCCACCTTGTGGCCTATTCAAAATCACAATATGAGTTGGCAAGATCTGACTTTGAAATTGGGCTTCGCAATTCATACAATTTCATTTTTTATTTTGACATGAGTAGAAATAAAGGTTTTAAACTCTACCAGAAACTTACAGAAAGTCTAGGAAAGCAATTTATTTTAAAAACATACATTCAAATGCATCTTTGCTGAAATTTCTAATGTTAGGTATTAAAGCTACTCACTTTTATCCATGTTTTACTGCAGACGATGATTATTTGCGCTGTAGAAAAACTGAATAATTTTTGAGCCAAAAATAAGTCTGGGCCGTTTTATGATAACGATAATTTCATTTTTTCAAATAAGTGTTTTTTTATAGTGCTGATTCCAAATGTTATTGCTGTCTCAATAATCAATTGAAAGACGCAGAAAAATTGGGGAATTTCAATCATGAAGATAGGTGTAAAATGACAGGTCCCCAATCAATTATATACGGCGCCATCTTTATTTGCATAGTTCAAGGTCACTGAAATATTGCTGAAACGTTCAGTCTTTTCAGTGATATTATGCGATAATATGGCTCAATTAGGTATACTTTCAAAGAAAAGTTAATTTCTCATAATTCTTTCATTGATTTGGGAAACTGAAGTGTCTGGATGATGGATAAAAAATGTACAGTTAATCTAATCAATATTTCAAGATGATATAGAGTCAAAATTATAGAAACCACAATGATTTTTGTGAACAATGATCATTTTGTTCAAAAAATTGTCGTGCTTTCTAGAAGGTTTGAGAGGTTTTATACCGTGTTCAGACGAAATGATGAGACGTAGTGATACTAGAAGTATATCTGCATGGTATGGTCAATGTTTCTATGAAAAGGAAAGAACCATATTCTGTCAAAATGTCGAAACAAATGAGTACATACAAATCTCCCGCTATACTTATATGACGTCAAAACTTCTGGTGCTACGATGTATAGGAAAATGGGGTGTGATAAAGTAATTTAAAAATATCTATGAATTTTAATCGCTACTTGGAAAATAAATTCTCTTTATCGTCTTAAAAATTCAACTTTTTTATGAAGAAAAAACATTTATTCTCAATTAAAGGGGCAATAAGGACTGTAGAGAAAATAGGAATGTTTTTTCTTTTTTTCTGAGCTATCAAGGCAACATTTGGTTTAACATCTTCTTTGACATACTTATTTCCTTAAAATGTATGGATAAATTATCAATTTCAGCATTAAGAAGTGTAAATTCAGTTCAAAGCTTCAAAAAAGGGGACTTCCACTTTTATATTTTTAAAATCCACCATGTTTCAAGAGGAATATCAGCTAAAATAATGTTTATCTAGGGGGTTTCTTTGTAGATAATAAAAATAGATGTTAGTATTGATGAAATATCCAAACTTAAATATATTTTGACACTGGTCCATGATCTTTGATCGTTGAATCGTCTGCACTAATTATTGCACCTTTAATTAGGGTATAATTTTTTGGTGACACCTAATAGACTAATAGATGGTTTATGTGCAATAAAGCTGTAGTAGCCTCTTGTAATTTAAAAAGTTTCGTTCATATTTTAACAAATCAAACATTTTCAAAAAACACAATGCAGAGAAACACCAAAATAAAAGAGGTCTAACATTTGTTAGCCAATAAAACTACACACAGTCCAAAATCTATAAAAGTTTTGTATCTAAAATATTATGAATGCATTTTACCATGCCATCTTTATTTTAAAATTATTTCTATTGGCCTTTGCCTATGTATTTTCCATATAATATTGCACTATGGTCCTTTGATTTCTTACTTTTTAAAGGATTGATTGACTCCACAAAGTGATTTTGACTGATCTAATCTACCTATTCTATTTAATCTGATCTATCTGATCTGATTGATCTATCTGATCTTATCTAATCTATCTGAGCTATCCATCTGGAATCTGAGTCTGAATTGAACTTGTTAAATTTCCAATATGGTGTTATACATGTACTTATACTTGCTATTACAACTTTACCTGTATGAGTATTGACAAGGGTGACTATGAAAGTAGGTAAACACTACTTGATAAAACTATAAAAAGCAAGGTCACAGATGAAAGAAGTATTCATGTGTAAACATTCCTATGCTATTTCAAAACATATATTGATTTTCATTTGTATTAGTCTGCAAGGTACTCCATATTAGCTTCACTCATATAGTGGACAATATCATATATCCTTAGGTATTATGATCAAAGGCAGTCAAGAATAACAATGATGAATATATATACGAATACGAATATAACAATATTGGTCTAAATTTGAAAGGGTTTATGTACATGTACAACAAAATATTCCAAAATACAACAAACAGGCAACAAACGCACTTCTTATCAAGACAGCAGATAACTACATAAAGGATGTGATAGTAGGATATATGTAATGTTCCAGAGTTTCATTCGGTGTTTCTTGACACTACAATGTGACACTACAATCTGACACTACAACGAATATGACTGGACTCGTGACACCTGTGCATATATTAGGATTGTATATTCTGTTATTATCAGGTACCTGTACTAAGTGTACTTAGTCATATGAAGCTAATATATTGGCTGACAAGATATGTAGCTCAATCATGAGTTTGTATTATTTCTAGTGATTAGGGTGGGTTATATGGTGAATATACATTTTCATGTATGACCCAGTGTAATATGATCGCAGCTCAAAACCATCATAGAAAATATACATTCATTTAAAGAATCATCTTTTCTAATTCATGGGAATGGTAGAGTCAATCTAACTGATCATCAGAGATTTCCAATCTTGAAGGAGTATCGGGGTTATTCATTATATTAACATGAATTGAAACCAAGACTTATATAACATATTACTCTATATTCCAGTTGGCAGCACTGAGGCACGTGGAAAGTGCCACTTTACATGCCCACGACCAGGGGAGCCTGAACATTATACGGTATGCTGCAGTAATACCAAGAATGGCTATACGGAGGCATATTGCTGTAGTGCATACATGTAAGTACTTAATGCTGAGAGAAATAATATAAAGAAAACAAAATGGGCTTTGAGTAAAAAGAGTAAAGTTATAGGCTTAAAAACATTATGAATCGATAGAAATACAATGTCATAATAACAGGCCTGTCAACTTGGAAACACCTAACATGAGTGACTCCCGGGGAGTAACTTATAAATGGGGGGTAGGTAGTATGTATCCAACAGACCGAATATGATATTCGGTCTGTTATGATTGATACCCCTGGCATGGAAATCTCGGCGATATTTTGTGCACATAAATATCTCGTTTATTACAAGAATGTTCACCTTGAAAATTGGTGAATATGTTGAAAAGATGTTCATCTTAAACTAGAAGCAAAAATATTTGTATAAGGCGGGTACAAGTTGATATAAAATAATGAAATGTTCAGACTCACCAAAAGTTCAGGATGTGTTCATAAGTACATCGCGAAATCAATGTCAAGGACGTTTTGAGTTCACGAGATCCAAACGAGATATGCAAATTTTTGAACTTTGACAACACATGACCACTTGATTACCTCGGCCTTCTTCATGAATATTTCCGCTCTATTTACTATAAATGACGAGATTAATCGGGATAATGATAATAAATGACTAGATCTAATAAATTCCCGCACAAATGGAATTTATCAATACGCTTCCGTAATGTTGCTCCGTCAGTTCCACGTGTTATTTGTTTACAAATAGACTGACGTCACTGGCTAAATCTCGTTTATCGTGAGAATTGGCATTGCCAAAATGGCTTGACCTAATCAATGGCTTCGCTACAAGAAGCGTCTGTACATTTTATGAATATCTTCAGTAAGAGGACAATATACGAAAAAATAATATTGTAAGTTCTTTATAAGGTAATCATTTTATCATTAAACAAACTTATTTGAAACATTTATACAACACCACATTTTACAATAGGTGACTTACAGTCTGAATTTATTCAGACGAAGGATACAGTCTAGGGGGGTAGGTACAAAACATTTTGAAGCAATTGCGTGACATATACATAAATTTCGAACCAAATGCGTGACATACGGAATTCCAGTGAAATATCCAAATTCTTTTTTTATGTATTGGCATTCATGTTTTTCAAGTTCTTCTTTAGAAATATTTTTGCTTGACAATTTTCAGGTATAATGCGTATTTGCCACATATTCTGTCACGCACAAAAAGCTGGTGTGACTTCAATTTCTTCAGCAAATGTGTAACAAATACGCAAATTGCGGGACAGTTAGACGGCCTGCACTAATCATGGCATGATTGTGGTATTAAAATGTTTTCACATTTTCAATCCACCTTACTGCTCTGGTCCCAGAATTGTTAAAACTGGGAGTCAATGTGAGACACAAAAGGATGATGCTCTCCCGCATCACATGTTCTTATTTCTTATCCAATGCAATGCTTGTATTTAGGGTTGAGTTAGCATTAAAATCATGCGGGCCGTAGGGAGAGGGGGTTATGAGGGTTCATGCGAAATCTTGACTCTGACTAAAAAAGATGAACCCACCTCAGTACTGTCAACCCCTAAAGATTTTCTCGCGGGACAGATTTTTTAGACCCAGTGCCCAAAATTTGCGGGATTTTGCGGGACATCTACTAAGTTCGCGGGATTTCGCGGGACATTTAAGGGATTTGCGTGATTGCGCTAATAGGCCAACTTTTTTTCTCAAATTCGCGGGATTTCGCGGGACCATTCGAGGGACAAACACCCTAATTGCGGGATAGTTAACAGGTTTAACGCCAAAAACTTGATAGAGGGACAGATTTTTTAGACAAAGTGCCCTAAATTTGCGGGATTTCGCGAGACATTCACCTAAATTTGCAGGATGTCCCGGGACATTCAACGATTTGCGTGATTGGGACTAATGTAAAAGCGTGTAAAAGTACTTAAATCAAACTTCCAAATACTGATTAATCAAATACAATGCGCCGTTGTATTGTAACTTAAATAAACGTCAACACAATTTCACAAAATACGTATAGGAATACTTTTCTAGATAGGGTTTGTAGAAAAAAACGGGTACCGGGTAGTAAATCCTCCATGCTGGGTTCAAACTTGGTACCCGGTCGAAAAAACCGGGTACCCAAAAAACGAAATATACGAATATACAACATAATTAGATCATTAGAAAACGTGTAAGATTTGTTTTGAATTTACAAAAATGTATGTAACTTCCTTCAAAATTGAGCTAGAAGCTTGAAATAAAAAGCATTTTAAGGCTCTTTTCGTCCTCTATCATCATGGTCATATTTCCATTCTGAGGCCCAGGAATACGTTAAAAATGTTTAAAAAGTCCCCTAGTGTACTGAGTTGGTAATGCGTGGTGTAAACATGTATATAAATAGACTATATTACTTACATTGAATAAGAATACTACTGATTTCTTATTAATGATTGTATACCTGAGCCTCAGTTTCCATTGGTAATGAAGGGGGGGGGGGTGCGATCGCACCCCCTCCTGGCTACGCCAATGACATTGTAAGACGATTTGAAAAACAAGACAAATCAATCTTACTCTATTTTCAATAGTTCGTTTGTTGGTACGTGAATTGTTTTGATTATGATTTAAATCTGTAAATAGCTATCGTTGCTTTAGCAGGGAGGTGACGTGTGTTAATTTACATGATTTTGATTATTAATCATAATTTAAGTTATCCCAATTTTCGACAAAATGTCCACTGAATTGTAAATTGTTATGCCTTACAATGTCATAGGCGTAGCCAGGAGATGGTGCGATGGTGAGATAGCACACCCCCCCCCCCCCCATAACCAATGAAAATATGGCCATGACGATAGAGGAAGAAAAGAGCCTGAAATATGCTTTTTATTTGAAGCTTCTAGCTCAATTTTGAAGGGTACATACATTTTTGTGAATTCAAAACAAATCTTACACGTTTTCTCATAATCTACATGTAATTATGTTATATATTCGTATTTTTCGTTTTTTTGGGTACCCGTTTTTTGACCGGGTACCAAGTTTGAACCCAGCATGGAGGATTTACTACCCGGTACCCGGTTTTTCTACAAACCCTTTCTAGATATCAGCGTCCATTTATTGTAACTCGCGTTTGCTAACATTTGCTCAGTTCTGAGATGAAGGCCACACGGATAGTAAAAAGGCCAACGTTAGAACTATTTTTGACCTACATCCCTATTTTCGTAATTAAAATGAAAGTCGAACCCTTCCTCTTTATTTTGATACCAAACAACAGCATGCTAGGTACTTAAAATCAGGTAAACTTTACTCCTCAAAAGTGCAAAAACTTGGCTTCTTATATAAGATAAGATAATCACAATATAGGGGATTGCAACAATTTTGGAAATTCGCGGAGGTCAAAACCACATTTGCGGGACTTCGCGGGACATTGCGCGACACGCGAATTAGCCTAATTTTGATCAAATTCGCGGGATAATCCCGCCATTCGCGGGACACTTGACAGCTCTGCCACCTTTTCCAGCAATTATGCAAATCCTCCAAATTTTGAATTATTTTTTTGCAGTATTTTAGTAATTTGTCATTTTTGATTACCTTATATGTTCAAGGTATATGCAAAGATGGAAATAAGTGAGATAATAGTTTTGCAAGGCCTGAAATACTGTTCTAATACCATTGAAAGGAATTCAATTGTCCAAATAAAGCATACTTACTGAGTAGAAACTGTCTGATTGTGACATAACATCAAAATTTTCCCTAATTTATGATATAAATCAAAGAATTTTGAACATGTGAAAATTCAGTGATGCAATACATGTGATGCACCAAAGTTCTGAACGCTATAAAACTCATTTTTGGTCAGGAGTCACTTTAAAAATTGTTTTCTTTCATTGGAGCTCACATTTTTGCTAATTTTTTATCTCCTATTTGTTTGAAGAGCACATTGTGGAAGTAATATAAAATACAAGATAATTGAATTACAACCTACATATATGCTTGAATTAAATTGGGGGAGTCTTAATGTCTGATAATGTCCTTGAGCTATTTCTTTTGGATTTATTTTTCTGACCTATCAAGAAAGTAGTAAAATCATAAAATTTAAAGGAATTTTAACAGGCCTTTGTTGAAAAAAGTTCTAGATTTTTGCCCCTAAATGTTCCAAATGAACGAAATTGTCAAAAATTGAGATATTTCAATGGTCTTATGATTTTGTTCTTGCAAATGTTTGGCAAAGGCAAATCTTCAAATTCCAGCACACTGGCAAAAATGAATAAAATGGACCAAAATTAAGCTTTGGCAAAATTTAAGCAAATTTGGCAAAGTTTAAGCAAATCTGGCAAATTTTATTCAAATTAGTCATAGATTAAACATATTTGAAAAAGTTATAACCAAATTCACTGAAAAGTGGCTCTAAAAAAGATTTTTGCCGAAAATATTCGAACCCCCTCCTGTCAAATTCTGGCTACGCCACTGAAAATCCTTTGGAATCTATTAGAATCCTTTACGGTTAAAAGGGAATGTAAAAAACCCAAAATGTTTGGTTCGATAAAACTTTAAATACAAAGAATAGAGAGATTTTCGCACATAAGTGAAAGTACAACTTATATGTATACTTTAAAGGGTCATGTCGAACTATTATATTTACTAAAATCAATTTTAAATTGTACTTAATGGAACATAACAATTCCTGGTATAGAAAAGCTCCATCAACTAGAGACTGTGAATGCACTGTCATCTGCATGTGTAGATTATGCACATTATAATTAAATGCTTGTTTCCGTGTCCTAGTAGTTGTAGTGTATTATAAACATGATCCTTTAAAGTGAGTCATGATCCTTTAAAGTGAGTCATTACATAAACAAGTTGATTATTTCAAAGTTTTCATGATCAGTATAAGTTCAATGAACTTATAAAACGGTATATATAAGTAGATGATAAACGTATACAGTTGGACCTCCATATAAAGCTTTAACTACATGTACGTGTATGGAGAAATTGACTGCAAGCATTTTTTTTAATTAATTGGCTGAGTAGGAACAGTATCCAATCAAATACTTTAACCATCAATTTGAACCAGTAGGTTCTAGCAATTCCTCGAAAAGACATACAGGTTGTTTCGTAACGAGTATCTCCAAAAAGTCGACTTGAGAAGAGAGATCTATAAGGTCTATAACACATGTACTATATTTGAGCCTATTTCATTCTAGACAAACACATTTAGATCAACTAAATGAAGAGGTTATGTATGATAAATATACATAATGGAGTCATAATAGTCAAGCAATTACGAAATTGCCTCTGGCCATTATATGTCAATCGGCTCGTGATTGATCAT